>JAYKKI010000099.1:5932500-8797377 GCA_039881145.1 Druceiella hillmani | reverse complement strand
AGATCCTTCTGGTTAAAAATCAACAACTAGAAGTGAAGTTTTTGCTGGAAACATTGCCAACATCGCCCAAGGCAACGGAATATGTTCCTGCGGGTTAGCCTTGTTGGACGTGGACACGAAGGTACCAATACGCCGGAGATGCACCAGTAGCCAGCATTCAGATATCCGGTTCACTTTCGGTCAACGTCGGTTACTGCAGACGGAAGAATTAAAAAGAAATTGTATGAGGCATGAAGTACAGCAGAAACAACAAAGAGAAGATGAGCTCTATGAAATCTAAAAGAAAACATTTTTGTTAAGTCAAAATCGAGAAGCGAAAGCTCGTATTGAATTTGCAAAGAGAAAATTTAAAAAATAAATGAATATGTTTTTAGGTTAATAATTTTTTACTTTTATATTTTTATTCTATTTTGTGTTTTTAATTGTTGTTTCTTATTTTGTTTTCATTTTTTATATTATTATAAGTATAGTATATTAAAACAATACATATTTTGTATTATTTTTATTGTCAATAAAAATAACAATTTTATAATTTTTTCTGCTCATATTGTGTTGGATATTATATTTTTTTATATTTCACAACATACACTTAAATTTTAAATGATAAATAATTTAGTCATTAATTTATTGACTAAATTATTTATCATTTAAAATTATAGAAAGGCAGTGTAGCATGTTGTTTAAAATATTTAAAAGTTAAAAAATGTCAATGTTTATATTTTTGATCTTACACAAAAAGGTGGAAATTATTTTCTATTTGTTAAAGTCGCATTTATATCGTCAAGCTTTGTTAATAAGGGTATATAAGTACACATTACAATTTGATAAGAAATTGATAAAACAAATGTTTAACCAATGAATTAGGATTTGCATGTTCAAACCCTAAGAAGGAATTGTTTGTATTATCTAGTCCATACTAATTTAATGCACGTTTTTGTTTTAGTCATGGGCAAATTGAACCGTACATTGCATTTCAATAAGAGATTTACTTAATATAGCTTCTGTCATCATTTGCATTCGAATTAAATTTGTCGGAATATAATATGTTTTTGCAATATTTTTTAATTACCAAATATTAAGAATGTAATAACTTCTTGAATTAAAGCAGTCACTGGCTTATATCATATAGTCCAAACTAATTGAATACACATTTTAATATTCTGACTGAAGATAAAGCGAACCATTTAGTGCAAACTAATTTTAATGCACATTATAATATTCTAGCTATAGGTAATTATGTCGCTACTGAGATTGAATTTCAGTAATAGCATTTTTGAATTGTAATCATTAATGTCATTATGTGTTAATGTTTGATGTCTTTTATCTTAAGAAAATTTTAAAAAACTTTTTGAATTTTAACTTCTTAGTCTGACGTTACTAAATGTGTTATGTAATTCTGTTATATAAATTTGATCTTGTTTATTTGTGTATATTTGAAAAAAAAAATCATATTGTCATCATTCTTTTTTTTAAGTGTTTCCCATTTACATCTAATAATATTGATATTTATATTTAAATAACGTAATACCTATATTATATATTCCAAGTCAGTCTTACTTAAGCAGTAAACTCCAATGGCGCGTCAGAGCTGACACGCAAGTTTTCTTGCCTAAGAGGGATTCTTAGAATTCATAAGTATAATTTTCTTCAAAAAACAATTTGACGTACGGGGTGGTTTTGTTACTTCGTATGGCACAGCGAACATTTTGACACTCATAAAAGTTCAAGTCAGTTACACTATTTTTTATTGGCGAATGCAATGTTCTTCTTGTCACTTAAAATTACGATTCATTAGTTGAAGTCAAATTAATTTATGCGAATTGTTTCGGCGACAAGAATTCCAGTCATTTTATTCAAAATATATCTTGACGTGAAAATTCATACGATATTTTTATCGTTCATTTTACAATATAGAGTTATTGGAATATCAGTTGTAATTTCTATTAAATTTCAAAAACGAACGCAAATTCAGCCCCGAGTTCTCTCCTTTTGCCTGTTGGGTATGTATTCTTAAACTCATTGTAGGGTATCAAATATTTTGAGACATATATTTTTTCAAACTTTATGTAGTATCATTTCATTATAAAAAAGTACCATCATCATTTTTAAAGATACGATCCAGCTTGTTTTACATGCGTATGAATAGCAATTGAATTTTTCTGGTGGTTATTAATTGTAAATCTGGTACTTAAAACCATCTCTTTCTAAATAATAATTTTTCAACCAATTTGTTATCTTGTACAATATCAATATTTATCGTGATATTGGTGGTCAATCATTACATATGTAAAAATAATTCATAAAAATATAAAAATAATACAATTAAAAATTAATTAATTTTTTTCGAAGAAAGTGCATTTTATAGTTCGAGGAACGTATCTAATATGTTTAGACGAACAAGTGGAACGGAAGAAATAGAATGAAAATTAAACAATAGTGTAATGAAATTTGAGGCGAAGATATGATCCTAATTTTAAAATTAACTCAGTCTTAAAACCTATGGTCTATGGTTTTATTATACCCATTTATTGAAAAGAAAATATTTTTTAAAAATTTAAATGATTCGGTATTTATTGTTGCTTTCCGAAAGTAAATAAGAAGTAATAGACAAAAATCAATAGGCTAATATATATCAAGTAGTATTACAAAGTATTATTTTTGTTTTTATTCATTAGACATATAACCCATATTCGTCGTAGCGACACTGTAATTAATACCAGCAAATTGTTTAGGAGATATTAATATAACATGAGATGTGTCCACAAAATTATAATTACAAACATAGATAAGCTCTATTTTGAAGAGTTCCAGTTACTTTACTAGAGGTTACATGAAACTGTAAATTGCAGTATCCATTTTTCCATGAAAATATCATGAGACTATTTCGGAAATATAAAGAAGGAGGATGAAGATTTCTGTGACATGAAAATGTATGGCGTAAACTATTCAATAAATGTAGTGGACTTTATAAATTGTTTAGTCATTCATTGTTAAAATTATGGAAAATAGTTTAGAAAAACCTGACACATACTGCTTTCATGCAAACTAAAATGATGCGAAACAAGCAATAAATAAATAAATAATCCTCGATACAACAATGCCAGGAGTTCATGCGAGTGTATTACGAAAATAAGCCGTCAAACCCTGACTGTGTTCACACATCTGAATCACGGCTTAAAGCCCTTGAATCATCCTCTCTAGGTGATTGAGCCTGCCCATTTCTTCTTGTACTGTCCAGATTTCTTAAGATTCCAATTATTGCTGATGGTCTATAACGGTAATATGTTTTTGGCTTACATTATTTTATCACAATAAACAATAAAAAAAGTGTCGCTATTGATAGAGCGGTCGTGGTCAGGATGAGGCTACATTATCATTAGTGGTTGATGTGACCCTCGTCACAATTTCTCCCCATCTTAACCTATTGGTCAACATCCTAGTGTATTTATGTAGAGGGTCTCCAACTGCTGATTTTAATTGATAAGCCCATTGCATGGATGATCTGCCATCCTTACCTGGATCACTAAACGCTCTACGCAATCATGGTTTTGCCTCGAGACATGGCCGAAGAAATTCAAAATTTGTACTTGGATTTATAGACGCTGCGTGATACCGTGTTCTTGAAGTATGTAAGTGTTTGCACGAAATTCTGTCCATGATACTCCCAGAATTTCCATAGTATATATTTTCCGCTTTTCCAGCTCTCGCGATGTCCACGTCTCTGATGCGTATAAAAATATGGAGAAAACTGGTGTTTTTATGAGCCTGGTCTTAGTGGCTTTAATTAAGTTACGATTTCTCCATAATTTCTTCAGCTTATCCATCGCAGTTTTAGCTACCGCCATTCGAATCTTGACTTCAGCTCCCATTATGTGAGATTAAAGCACCAATTTATATGTAGGACTGAACCATATTCGCAATCTATATAACCACTGGCAAATTGTTATTGGCGCGGTCCACATTCTGTGTCACCTCTGGTAAGTTGTTATTAAAGCGGTCCACCATCATCATCTTGGTCTTACTCCGGTTAATTTTCAATCTAAATATGAGGCTTACACTTTTCATTTTAAGAAGTAGTTCCTTCATCTGAGGCAAACAGTGTGGTGTCATCAGAGTAACGCAAGTTTGCGATTTTGTTGCCACCAACCACAACACCATCATTTCAGTCTTCCAGAGTGATTCACATCACAAGTACTAGTGCAAGTCTTGAATAGGAGAGGCGATATTATACACCCTTGGCAAACCCCTGCTTTGGACTGGGAGTTATCGGAAAGGAGGTTGTCTATCCACACTGAAGCTGTTCCTTCTTCGTAAAGTTCCCTAAGTAGGTGTATGAGATATTTTGGTGTGCCCATTTCCAGTAGTGTTTTCCACAAAGTTGGCCATCTCACCGAATCAAATGTCTTTCAGAAATCAACAAAGCATATATAGACTGGTTCGTTGAACTCTCGAGTTTTCTCTATGATCTAACGAACAATGAGAATCTCTTCACGGGTGGCCTTCCCCTTCACCAAACCAGCCTGTTCGGGCGCTATTTCTCTTGACATGTATGCTTTCAGACGCTCGTTGATAATATGTAGCATTATTTTGCTAGCGTGATTGATCAGAGCAATAAGGCGCAAGTTGCCAATTTTTTTCTTGAACTCTCTTTATGTAGAGGATCTGTCAACCATTTCTTATTGCCGATGTATGATGGTATGAAAGATATGCACAACACATTCTTACAACGCTCTGATGGTTTGACTGGTATCCTATCTCTGTCTATTGCTTTCCCATTTTTCAGATGTTTTATGGCAACTTTGATTTCCGACTTAAGAATATTTGGCTCTAGATTTTCACTTTCAGGTTCTGTAGGTTTTGAAAATTGAGATTGTGGATCCTCAAGCAATGACTGACAGGAGCTCCTTCAAACCACTGAGATTTCGTCTAGTTCAGTGAGCACTTAGCCATGACTGTCCTCAATGGCCCAGGTTTTCGCTGGCAGAGTTTAGACAAATTTTATGGTGCAGTTACCTGGATTCATACCTACTAGCATGGCATTCGATTTCTTCGCAAATATTACATAAGTAAGCATTGTAGACTTGTCTACATTTTGTTTAAAGTTAATTTTCCTACACAGCTTTTTAAATAATCGGTAAATTTAGATAAAATATGCAATACTTTTAACTAATATACTATTTTTTGAAAAAAATAGGGTATTAGTCAAAAGAATTAGTAAGTATTAACTGCTCAACTTATATTTCCGGACAAAGGTTATTTAAACATTTCATACTTTTACATTTATTTCAGTAAAAATTTAGTTTCTGTGAGCGTACTCAGACGTAGAACGAAATGTGATTTCGAGTAAAGAAATTTTATGAATGCGGGGTTATTATAATGTCTGCAATGGAAAGAGGGAAATGGCGAAAGGAATTATTTCAACCTAGAATAGTGTTCTGTCACCATGTGATCATATATATATATATATATATATATATACATATATATATATATATATATACATATATATATATATATATATATATATATATATATATATATATATATATATGTATATATACATATATATATATATATATATATATATATATATAGTTTAAAAACCAACTACGAAAAATAATGAATGATTATTCCACATAGCGTGTGTTTGATAGAATGTAAATATAAGTTAAATTAAGCCAAAAAATTCAAAATTAACAAATTTCTTGATGGTTTTTCCTCCTATAACGAAGCATTCAAATGCAAACGCTATTTTTTCTTTCGAAAACATTTTTTTGGAAAAATTTTAATAAATATAAAGAAAGAGTATCCTTATCATTCCAATAAGTGCTTAAAAAAATTCTATCTAGAAAGTAATTAAGAAAATGTAAAGATATTAATGTAATCAATATACAGTAATATTTTGCTTATAATAAATGATACCATTAAATACCTAAACATTGTTCTTGAGATCAGTTTGAATTGAAAGTTTAAGTCACCGATATAAACTAATCATAACTGCAACCCAAATGTTATATCGACATTGGACTGGATGGTTTGTTGAAGTTGCAATTGTCATATAATTTTATATACCGATAAACAATACTTTTAAGTCCGAATTGCATAAATAAATTGTATTTTCTTTTTTTCCGAAAAATAAAAGCGTTACTCGAAAAATAATATAATAAACAATTTACTTAGTCAATACAGACTACAAAACTTAAATGTTATTATTCATATAAAATGTATCATGTATCAATGAAATGTTAAGCGATGTCACTTAACATTTCATTAATTTCAAATAGCGCGGGCGGCGTAAAACGATTAAGGAATTAAATATATTACAAAAACGAAAGTGGACTTATTCATGGCAAGTAATATTATTTTTTACTCCACATGTCTTTCCGCTATATTTTCACATTGCACATCCTCTATATTTTTACATTTTTCAATAAAAATAAAGGGAAATCCTATTTTCTCAGCTTGATTCAAGTAAAAATGTGGTTAGATATGCCATGCGTTTGCTTATAAAAAATCGCCAAAAATTGAAAAACTTTTTAAATCCTAGTATGGGCATGTAACCAGTCATTCGATTCTCACCTTTATGATTAGAATCCATTTAAAAAATCTACGTATTTGAAGTAGATTTTCATCCCTCTGGTCACTGCTATATATCTCTTGACGCATTGATCACGTTGACATAAACTGCGTGACGACGACAATAAACACGTTTGTAACTTTTACATGTAAAATTAATTTACTAATTTCTTGCAACACGGTTCAAGGTAAACTTTAATTTATAAAGTGATAAATATCTTATGGTAGGTGTTAAATAGAGGTGGGGAATATTTCACAAGTTTACTTACTACTTACTTTTGCTACCTCTACTAAATAACTTCTGATTCATAACAACTGAACATAAATATTATAAATGATGATAGTTTAGAGTTTTCGTAAACAAACATTTCTAAATTTTCTCATATTTCATCAAATACTATTGAAATTAATCAATATATTATGCTAATTATTAACAAAAATGCAATATTAAAAATTAGATGTTAAAATTGTGGTTGGTTGAATGAACGTAAGATCAATTCGGGTCTACTTATTATTAACTGACAAAATATCGATTAATGAATTATCGAATACAGAACAACTGAAAATGTAATTAGCTTACTTTATTGTATTGGACAGCCACTACCTACCAATAGAGCTTATTTTATCTCTCATATGGTATTGGCACATACATTATCAAGACTTGTGATAACTTATTATGTAATTCATATATCACACGGAATCGTCAATTATTATGTAAATTACATTAATATACTCCGCAAAATATCAGAATTAAAATAAAGTTTTTCTTTATTTATTTATTTATAATACGACTGAATTTTTACAAATGATAGCAATTACATCAGTCAAAGGCAAGAGATAAAAATGAACCAAGTTTTAATAAGATTTGTAAACAACTACAACGTGAATAAAGCAAGACATTTCAAAATTTACCTTATTAAAAATGAGTGCAACTTAAAGCAAACGAAAGAAAAAAACACTTAAAAGAAAGTAAATAGAATTGAAGAGCGCAAGAAATTGTATGCTAAGAGAACTAGAACTTACGCAGATGAACCTTAGAAATATTAAAAAAACAAATTGGAATCTAAAGTTTTACAAAACGGATGAAAAAGGTTTTGGTTAGAGTAAATAAAATTCAATGAAGGATTTAGCAAATATATGAAAAATCAAAAGTGAAGTTTATGCAAACCTCGTAATAAATAAGTTAAAAAAAATTATGTTTCATAAATATCGTATTAAAATATTTTTTAAACTACCTGAAATTCAGTAATTACAACATTATTCAATATGTTGCGAGACTAACTAATCGATTCAAAGCTAATTAATCTGACTAATCGTAAAGTAAATAATTGATGTCATGAATGAAATTATTAGTTGAGTATTATCAGCTGTAACCTTAATACTTGCTTTATTAGATACTTCATTTGGTTTAATTGACAATACTATACATAAAAACATTAAACAGTGTGAATTGAGGCGACATACTTGCGGAAAAAATCTATATTTGAGCAATAGTTATCTTAAGAATGTCCTTTATGAACTATTTCAATATCATATCCATATTGCTTAATAATACTTTCACTGTGCTCACATCTATTTGAAGTTATCTGACAGGGTATGCAATATCGGTAAATGTACTAAACTTGATAATGGAGACCATATTTTGATACTCACAATTCTCAATTATGGCACACAAGGCATAGATATATATTTACTTACCCTGCAAATATCAAACAGTTATAGTATTACTTTTATATAATAACGTAATGGATACATTTCGCATCGAACTCTCCCCAAATAAAGAATTTTAAGGCGAGTATAAACACTTCAGTATAAAATACTACATTTTGTGGTTCAAACAACGTTACGAATTGCATTTTCTAAAGGGTTTATCTCTGTCTCCTTGTCATGTTTTGTGATCAAGCCACGTGCGAACACAAAGTCCTGTTAACCGTACATTATTTAATTATTTTCCCAGGAACCTTCCTCAAGCTGCTACATGCTCTCCTTAAGATCACTACGTGTTTGGTGGCCTTTGAGGTTTGTCCCAGTTTGTCAAGTATAAAGATATTTTGCTTGACTATCTAGGTTAAACCTGTAGGATATTTAGGACAAGAATTTAGGCTTCTCTGTTTGCGTCTGAAATAAAAATAATAAAAACTGAAATAAAAAAGAGTAAAACGATGATGATATATACATATATATATATATATATATATATATATATATATATATATATACATATATATATATATATACATATTTCCAAAGAAAAATTTATCTCTGAGTATATTACAATTTTGTAACAAATTGTATACCACACTGTAAGAAAGGAAGGCAAACTTTGTTTTTTTTTATTTACAGAATTTAATATGCACAATTGACATAAAGCCATCAGTATCAGAACATCAGTCCCAACCCACTTGATAAGCAATCGAGAATCGAACCTTGGGTGATGCGCCGCATCGTCATAGCCCGTAAGTTTGTTATCAATCTAATACATTACGGTAACGACAAGATAATTTGGCAAACATTTAAGAATTTGCTTATATGCGTAGTGTAATGTCGATTACATTAATTTTTGGAACATATTTATACTTTCTTCACCAGTTATGTCGCTTGAATTATATACTTTATTACTACGTTTCAATAAACGTGCATCAATTTTATCACTCAAATTTCATACGGAAATTTTTTTTATTTCTAATTTCTTGTATCGGCAAACTGTGTTGATTTTTATAATTATCTATATATATCGAGTAAGAAGAGTTTGTTATCGTAACTTACCCTTTTATAGTTCAATTTAGTGCATATTTTTTATTTATGAGGAAATATTTGCATATATTTGTTATTATTAAACCTTTAGTCTCGTTAACAATTCTGGAAAAGTTAATGAACTTTATTCCTGAAAATATTTTGGAAATCTGTTATCTTGATTCTTCTAAATACACTAAAATTGAAGTAACCATCACTATTGTTAAGGGCAGTTTAAGACAAACGAGGTTTTTGAGGCGTCTTTTGTGCAAATGAACATGATACATCTTGTTAGTCGAGGCGGCGCTCGTAGCCGCCACGAATAATCCTGTTTACAACTGGAAATAAGTTATGTATGAGGTCGCCGCTCTGCAAATAATGGTCATGAGACTTGGCATTTTAATTCTGTAAAGTGGCTGAGATTCAAGGCACGTCACCGTAGTGAACAATTGTTACCTGCTTGTGTAAGTCATTCACTTTATATGCAAGGACTTTTGGATACAATTGAAGAGCTTCTTATTTTATTTTTGAGGTCGTTAAAGCTTCGTAACATGCCTCGATGCAATGGTTTGTTTGGTGGTAAATCAATAACAAAAATTGTATATTGTTTTCGTAGTAACTTATATAGTTTAAAACTCTTTAGCCATTATACCTTAGATCACTCTTCTTATACCCGTTAACAGTAAACACTAATATTTTTTAAAATTAATTTGATTTAATTGATATAATGAGGTTGGACCTCTACTCATAAAAGATCTTCACCGGACAAACTTAAATCTAACTGTGTATAATGCCTCCTGCATAATTAATGATATATTTCGTATAATAGTTTTTCGCTCACGATTTCGTTCGCATAGATAACGTTGCTCACATAGACCGTTTGTTAGTGACAGATATGTTGTGAATGATTGATTGTAATCATTAATACGCAGACAATTTAATTTTTAATAATTTTGTTGTCACATTAACATTTGTCAGTTTTTTTCTAGGACTATAATGAGAATTAAGCGGAATATCCACATAAACTTTCAAATGGTTTTAAATTGATAATAAAAGTGGTTTTTAATTCACTTTATAGGTAACAAACAAATAAATAAATTGAGAGGAAACAAAAAATATTTTCAAATCTTGATATTGTTTTCTCCAACTTCTTTTTTTTATCTGTAACCCCCGGATCTTTTCCCAAAAGGTAATTTATACATATATATATATATATATATATATATATATATATATATAAACATATAATATTACGGACATATATGTGTGTGTGTGTTTAGTATGCGCGTATTCACTTTTATAATGTTATTGTGTTTATAAATTTGATATATCTGCACAATGATTCAACTAGGGTTATTTACTACCTTTAAAAATTAAAAACACTGTGTTGAAAATTTTTTTTTAAAAACATACGTTCGGTTAAATATAAATAACGCGTGAGCAGAAATTTTACAATTAGCGGTAAATGATATTTTGATAATATTAAAGATTACTTCGATGAAAATTACGTTGAATATACTCGATGCCATTGTTGAGTTTGGAACTTCAAGGATATATAAAGAGATAGTTGACATGTTTAAAATATTGCATTAAGACACCATTACTAATTATTTGTTGGCCATCTATCATGTGTTACTGATCAATAAATTAACAATTACAATTAAAAACTACAGCCTTTATTTGTAAGAATCTAGTACGGCCAGAAAATTACACGATATTAAGTTAAACATGTATGTCCTTTACTAAATGATTTCACTGAAAAACATGACGCTTCATCGTTATTCTAATGTCAAAAAAGTAGAATAAAATAACATTATCGTCTAAGAAAAAAAGAACTAAAAACGCTTTTATAACCACGTGAAATAAAAAGAAAAAAACAACCTTCAAATATAAAGATTTGGCCAAGAATGAGAGGATTTTTCTGGAGAAAAAATAATTAACTTTAATGTAAAATAACGAGGACCTTTGACTTACATTTTCATAATAACTACCTTTATATATAGCTAGTGACAGAAAAAATTTCAACTCATGTCAAAAACTCAGACCATCGAATGACATTTTCTTCAATAGTTGTCCAATATTAATAAATTTATGGATACATGAAATCAAAGTTTTAACGAAATATCAAAACAAGTTTCACCATCGTTTTCAAGTTTAAACGGTTTTAGGCTCGATAATACTTCGAATGAATTCATAAATAGATTTCATATGAAATAATTGAACTTAAAGTTCACATATAAATCGTGAAAGAGCATTTAGTGCTCTTTACATCTTCTCAAAAGAATTAAACTGAAACTCAAATATATTTACGAAAAATAAATTTTAGACAGTTATGAACATGTAAGGGCATTCCATTATGGCTGCTTACCGACGTTTGCAAATGTGACGGTGTGAAACCGTCGCAATAAATATGCAAATGAGTAGTATTTATCAAAACATTTCAGCGGTCTGAATGAGCCTGAGTGAGCCAGGTGCCGACCTGAATGAGCTAATGGTATTTCGTGAAACGTTTCTCTTCGGTGTTAAGATTTATTCACACTAATATTTATGATGTCTTCGCTCCACAACATATTGTTTCCTTAACCTTATATTACCGTGAACGATGAAATGTATCATTCGTTGTTTTCTAATGTTGTGGAGAGTAGATGGATAGCGGACGGGAGTAATCGTGAACAAAACAACATTTAATTGCTTGATATAATATATATATATATATATATATATATATATATATATATATATATATATATATTTATATATATATATTTAATTGCTTCATAAATACACAAGTTTTCTTGCCATACTTTCGTAGATTTTAAGTGAAATTTTTAGCAACAAACTTGTATTTGAAAAAGAAGATTGTAAGTTTAAAGGCAAATCTTCTCAAAATTATTCGACCATTTTTTGTGGTAATTAGGTCATTATTTATATAATTTTGAGTCTGATATTAACAACACTATGTAAATAATAAAATATTAAAGGTTCGGTGTGTTAATCTTCCAAATAATAAGGCAGTAATGTAAATAAGTCGATTAGGTCTTCCTTCTTAATTAATTTTGCAATAACTGGCATAATAGTATAATAAGGTGTTTCGGGTTTGTGAAGAAAATTCATGTTATTTGTTTATAATTATGATCTCTGTTGAAACTAAAGATTAGCGACTAAATTATTAGTATTTTTAATGAACAAATTATTATTGTCAGTAGTGCCTGTATTATTTATTATTCCTCTGAAGCAAAAGAAAAATTAACTTTTTGAAAATTACTTACATCTTGCAAGTATGAGTACGGTGAGGAAATTCTTTGCATACCTTAAGAGTGATTTAACTACATAAAAATTATGCTGCTAAATATATAACCTGGTTTTAATTTAATGAAATTTAATTATAACGTAACTTACCGTTTGTAAAAAATTATATATGTCAAATATTTGGGAAAAAGAAGTTTAACTTATACAGCTTCACTAAATTAAAAATATGCATACCACACACTAGTTCTATAAATAATACATACTTTCGCAATATTACCTGCATTTCAAATGGATCCATTTCTAATTAAAGTTTAACTGCATATTATGTGAATGTATAGTTATTGTTGTTAGCCTGGTGTTACCTACATTGCGCTATTTGTTAAGTTTATACGACTTAAATATAATAAGAACAAGTTATAAAAAAGAGACGCTGTTAAGTAGGAACTGTTTCTTGTTTTGTTTTCTCCAATTTTTCTAAAGAGCTGTCTTGCTAGCAATCAGGTTCAAACTGCCGGAGCATAGCCTATAATCAATTATAATATTGAGCATATCAATTTTGGACTTATATATCATATCAATTTTGGATATATTACGTCTGTTATAATTTTACGAAATGATTTTTAATAAAAATTAAAAAGGATAATATTTACTTGTAGGCTGAACGAATGCTTTCGCTTTCGCCCCAGCTTTTATATTTCGCTTGAAATTTGTTTATACAAAGACCATACGTGGATTTTTTTCAGTTCAACAGATTTCCAATAAAATTTGTATAATAAGGAAGACCATTAGTGTAATAAGGAATTTGAAAGAATTAGCTCTTATAGCAACTACTCTAGTAAAAAAAATTATCTGAAATCTAACATATACATATCATGGAAAATAATTAATTTGTTAAGAAATAAAAATATGTTATGTTATATAAAGTGGTTATTGTTTCTTCAGGATTCTATTATTTCCTTCCAGTATTACATATATCGATACAAAATCTTTAAACACAGCAAAAAAGGAACAACGCTAATTAAAAATTAATTTCAACATTATGCCACCTATCTTTATTTGCAATTTAATCACAATTAAATGAAACTATGTGACGTGGTATTATTTCTACTTTCCTTAATTTCTTTACCATGACATAGGTTTCGTTATATTACAACATCTTCAGGTGGGCTATTAGATAAGATTGATGCGAATAATGAATTTCTACAAAATTAACGCCAAATATATTCAATATTGACATTTAATAAAACAATAAAATAATACTTTTAACCTTCAGTATTATAAACCAATATAATTTCATATCATGGAGCGTTATTTCAAAACGTATACCCCAGTACTTAATGCAATAACAAAATCATTGGACACACCAGAAAATCATTTTTTCATATTTGTCAAAATATCAGTTTTTGTAGAAACCTTAATTATGAAAAAGGTCACTCGAAAAAGTATTCAGATAAAATTTTACTTTAATATTTCAAATGACAAAATTTAAATATATTAAATTAACTTAAATATTATTTTACATTTGTTAACCTTCTAGCATATTATTTTGTTATGTTGATCGTCACTGCACTGCGGTATTTTAGCTCCGCGGTTATTTACATTAGTTCAGCCCCATTTTATGAGATTGGGAATCAAACCTTGGATCCTGCGGTGTACCGCACGATTGAATGCCGTAAGCCTTGTGGATAACATAACATACCACTACAAGAATACAGTTACAAAAGAAATAATCGAAGAAGTATTCGGTAAATTAGCTAAACGTCAAAGAGTTTGTTAGTTGCCATTCATACGTCAATCTACGATTAATCGCGCCCATAAATATATGGAAGATTATTCCCACCGTTTCACCCGGGTTGTCTCAGCGCACCTCGTGAGATCCGTAACATTCCACCTCATACAAAAAGGGGTGACCTTCGTATGTCCCCTAATAGTGTCCCATATCTACGATCTCAGCAATTCCACCCAACGTTGTTAGAGTCCGACCCTTCTCTATGAATCATTTAGCATCTCCATTTCTTCTAGAATGCATTGACCGAACGCTCTAAATAATTCAAGGATCGGTCCATTTTCAATAAAGTCTCACATATTAAATACTTTGAAATTTAGTCTTTCGCTTAAGACATGGCCATATATTTTTAATACCCTGATGCGACAGATGAGCGAGTGGAGCGAGCGAATAGGCCATAAAAGGGTGTAGTAGCCATGGAACAAATATTAATTTTTAATTATTCCTTTCGGAATTTTAAACAAATTCCTTATATGTTATCATTGCTGGGTAAATAATTACAACTATGTAATTATAAAATAAAGCATAATAAATATATGCATTAATGTCTACACAAAGGACGAAGAATTCTATGAAAAAGTCGTCACAGGAAAGGTCCTTGCTATTATCTCCCCGAGACAAAGGTTATTATTTCCCGTAGATTACCACAACAAACAATAGAGTAACAAAAATGATTCTATGTACCAACGAGAATAGACCACTAATGATCATTGTGTTTCGGGGGCGCGCGTCTATCGATTAATTGCGACTAATTTAAGTATTTTTGAAATGAGTGCGTGGTAAAAGAAAATTAAATTATTAAATAGTGAATAATAGATTATATCGTGCAGTATTTTATATTAAATACTGTTAATTATGAAAGTGCTCATAAATAAATTTAAACAGTTATTAATTACCTTTTGCTCTATTTATGGCCATTTTGAATATCTCGATAGGTCGTAATTAAATTGTAAAAGGCAGGATTGTTTTGATTGTTTGTATCTTTGTAGAATTATTTATACACAGTACAAGAGGAAACATCGGATGTTTTTAGAATATCAAAAGCGGAACCAACTAGTAACTTAATAGTTCATTTATTGCTTTTCAAAATTGTCTCCTCGACACTTTATATATTTCTCAGTTTGTGTTTTATTCTTGTGAATAAATAGAAAACTCATGACAAGAGTTCGGAGCTATATGGCGGATGATTCATAATCCTTACATACGACGTAGTGCAATATTCCATCGTTCTTCTGGTTGACAATGTAGAAGCGTTCTCGCGAACAAGCTACTAGTGTTGCTAGTAACGCTACTAGTTAATTTTCGGTTCTCATATGAGGGTTTTACTCTCGATCTCTTTCCACAATTATAGGCAAAATATTGCTAGTGTACCAGTTTCTGATAAATGCCCTTTTAGTATCCAAAACAATTGTTGCCTAATAGTGCTTCCGCCTGGAGAACGGGATGATCAAATTTTTTTCCAGCGGTTCGTGTTTTCTTAAAATTTTACTATGTCAAGTAAAGCATTCGATTAACCTCCGTCGATTTTTTTAACATTTACTGATACTAATTAGCTTCATTGCTTTCTAAGCTTCGGTTAAAATATATTGTACCCACTCGGCATGAACCTTCTTGAGGCCTAAACGATTATGTAGAATTTTCTTTACTTGACACACACAAAAACCTAAACTTCCCAAATCTGCTGACAGATTACTTCTTGTCTTTTGTCATAAAATTCCAATCAAAGTCAAAGTAAACTTAAACTAATGATAGAGTTATTGCTAAACGATAAGGGTTGGGTAAAAATTGATTTGGATTTCAAAGATTTTAATTAACTTTTTATTACCATTATTCCTTATGGTCAATTCTAAAAAACTGTCGTTATTATGGAATACATAAAGTTATGTCAGGCACGAATATGTAAAAATGTTTTTTTTTGTGTCCCTGTAAAGTTTTTAATTAATTATCTATTGATTTATTTACTTTAATGACTAAATTTGGTACATATGGTGGATCAATCTATTACTGTCGACAAGAATACGAATCGAACCCGGATGCCCGCGGTGCGCCGCGCCATCAAAGGCTTTGTGACCAATCCGACACAACATGGCTACGATTTTTTATAAAACTAATCAAAATCAGTCATAATCAATATATACGATAATTAATTTAAGACTCATATAACTGAACGAATAGTTTCAATTTTTTAGCGATAAATCACTATTTTGTCTTTATTTACGCCCGGCATCAGACAGTATTACGTCGTTTATATAAAAAAAATATCCACTAAATTGGCCATTTTATGAACACAATTGTAATCATCGTCGTTTTCTGTTAATTTATTGAAAATTTTCGACGCGTTCCAAAAGGAAAATTGGTTCAGAATGAGGAACACTGCTTACATTTATTGTTTAACGTTCCCGTTTACATCCTGTATATATACATATATTTTGTTGCTATCTTCAAAGGAATATTGAATTCACACCTCGTTTATCATATCTATTTTACTCTTTTACTGTATTAATACACTCAAGTAAATAACCATCTTGTTCCTTTCATTTAAAAATAAGAAATTAAAAAAAAACACGATTCATGAAATTATAATATATATTGTTATACAACCCACTCAGCTTTCTGAAGCGAAGCTTCTTAACGGACGTTTGGGATGAGGAATAACTGAGAAAAAGTGAAACTTCCCGAACGAGGTGATGAAACGCTCCTGGGCAGCGCAATTAAAATGAGAGACAAAATGCAATGGGCAATCCATAGCGTTGCCCTTTTCCTACTTCTTCTGCCTTATAAATATATGTGTTTGTTTGTGTATAGCTGTGCCTATAAGAGAATATACGTGTTTGGTACTACATGCATGTACATATAGTAGGAAAAAGAAATAATTCTCTCATGTAGGCAGTTATTTGATATGCTAAATCTGTTAATTTATTCTCATTTTTTAAAAATATTTTTTTAGTAATATATTTTTAAATAATTCAAAAATTGTTTTTAAAAATGTACGTAGTTTATTGCTCTCTACCTAATTTAATCTATAATTACACAATTTTATTATATTGCATTAATAATTAATTAAAAATTGAATTGTAAATGCGATGCGTCAGAAGTTTTGTTTCTGTCGGGTTTCCCACAATACCTCGCTTACTTTTTTATTTCATTATTTTGTAGAAAAAATTTTAATTTTGGATAAATGTATGAGGAGCCTTTTAACATTAAATAATCAAATAAAATTGCGGTTTAGATAATTAAAATCGATGACCAAATGAAATATAATAAATTCAGGATATGACCACACTCTAAGTGAATTATCAATCAAATAGCCAAGAAAACTGTCATAGGATAGAATTAAGCAAATATAATCGGCAAAACCACTAATTATCACAAATCATAAGAGAATATTAGTATGTGTATGTGGTATAACATCCTCCCATTCTTGGTGTTCAAAAAATAAGTTACACATTTTTTTTAATATCAAAATCTACATGCTGCGTACATAAAGATAGGGATATACATACGTAGATCTACATACGTGCTGAATTTACCTCATTGACAAAGTGTTAAAAAAACTAGGTAAAATTCGTAACAGTAAGACAACCTGGTTGGATACCACATGATAGTCCTTTCGACTGGATATCACCTTTATCATTAAGGTCAACAAGTAACGGATATCGACATGAATCTATAGATTATTTATAAAAACCTACTTCAGAAAACAAAGCTTTGTGAATATGTAAAATGTGTGAACTCTTACGTATATTTAAACATTAACAAATAATTCTCTCGTTGCCTCCTGAGGAAAATCAAATTCACAATAACAGTGGCATAAGACATTTTGAGAAAAAGATTCGGTAGTTTTAAAAAAATTAGAGTAACTACAAATTTAAATTATCAATTTTTAATGTTCTTTTGAACTCCCTCTGCATTAAATATATTAATTAAATTTAAACATACAACCATCTAAATCTGGGTCTAACTAGATCTTACCTCAGAATGTCATGACACTTCCTTCTAATGTCATCATGTACGATTAAAATTCAGAGAACTGAAATGCTGTAGTGCACGAATCGTATAACGCAACACATTATTTTAGCGCGGTGTATCGCACCTTGTCTTGCTGATGTAAATAAAATAAGAGAAGCATTAAATATTTAAGGTCATAATTTAATTTGAATTACTGTTCGTGTTAGCGTGGAGCGTTTGTAGGTAAGGATGTATGTAATGACTTAAATCGTAATAGGTCTGTGTTTGCACGTGTAATCTGTTACAGGTATGATAGAGCCCCAGATTGCAGAAAATATGTCATTATTAGAGTGGGAATGAAATTAGGTTCTGTGGTTAATAAGTTCAATATATTTTATTTATTCTGTGATAAAGCTGAATCAAATACCGTAAAATAAAAAAAAAGTAAAAACCAGTCAGAAATTACAGCACTTAAGCTGGATGGTGTTAGTGTGTTCGCCTGTTCACCTTATTCATGTTATTATTGCTTGCGTTATCTATTTTAAACTCTTGCTACTTATTTAGAATTTTTAAAAATAATTTGGGGACTACAAATTATTATGAAACTACGTGGTGTAGTATTATTTCTACTTCCTTTAATTTCTTTACCACAACCTAGGTTTCGTTGTATTACAACATCTTCAGGTGGGATATTAGCATCTATTATCTTTGCTAATATCCCACCTGAAGATGTTGTAATACAACGAAACCTAGGTCGTGGTAAAGAAATTAAAGAAAGTAGAAATAATACTACATCACCTAGTTTCATTCAATTGAGCATATATGTTACCAATTTCAAAATTCTTGGTACAATAAAGTGATGATAGATTTTGTTTATATTAATATGTAATTGTCAATATCGATGATTTATCAAGATCCTTATCTCAAAACTTATTTAAAAGATAAATATTAGCTCTGGGTATCAGTTACTACTTAGATTTGACGGGGTCACTACTAGTTAGAAATTAATTTTGTATCCAAATATTGCATCGCGTAAGCGCAGCAGATTTTGGCAAAAACGTGACCTACACAAAGTCGTACATTTAGATTTTAAATGATAATGATTTACACCTAGTATCAAATCAAAAGTTATTTAAAAGTATTTAATGAAAAACAAACAATTGGCCATAGTTAGGGCTCAATTACGATTGGATACGTTTTGAAAATAAAATGTACGTGTTACTTATTAATCAAGCATTTTGTAAATTTATGCACTTTTGTTAATATACTTAGGGTAGGTATTTTAGTCTATTGTAGGTCAAATTTTGCAAGGTTCGGATACTATTATAGGCCCGTATTGTTTTATTTACTGTCACTAATTAATCATATAAGTGTATTTTCTGACAAATTAAGATTTATCAATAAAGTGCAAAGACTATCAAAATATTTTACATCCAGGATGCCCGTTTATGCACATTTAATTACATAAGATAAGGAAAATATGACGTAGAGAGAAAGGGAGCTATATATTCCGATGCCATAAAAGTGGAGCAAAAGAGAGTAACGTATACACAGTGATACAAAGCAATTGAATAAGATAGTGACGCGCATGTGCGCTTTGTAGATGTACGCCTCAGACGCCACATATGAACAACTGAGATACCACGCATATGTTGTGTTCTTAATTTTTGTCATTGTGTTTTATGATTATTTACGTTTGTGTACTGTGATTGACTATATCCGTGAAAAGTTATTTTGAATTAAAACTTCTTTGGACTCATGAGAGTGAAATGTGGATGTAAAATTTTCTGCAACTTATTTAATTCAAAGTTTTGAATGTAACGCATCTATCGCTAGTCGGACGAAAAATGGATACTTAACTCACAACCGAGAAAAATCATACGATATAAGAAGACAAGAAGTGTATGCATGCGCGAAAACAAATAAAAATGGCGCCCACTACTGCTATTAGTTTTTTTGTGTGTTATATACGTCAAAAGTACATATTCAACATTTCGTCGATTTGTTTACCTATTAATGATAGATTTTTTAACAATTGTAAGTGTACTTCATGCGTTACAAGGCTAACAATATATATGCTTTATTTATTTATATACACGCAATGAACCCGCACATATGGTTTTTCTGGTACTGGCATGGCGGCTATTTTTTAATTGACAATGTGTAAATTAATATGAAATTTTATTAGATATTTACGTCGATTTGTAATAACATTTTATTATTTTTTTGGAATGTGTGGTATTAAAACCTCCCTGTACGAATTTAGTACAATGTATGGACTTAGTAATTTCATTAATTAACTCAATGTATTTATCTTACTCTTAAGCACGTTTGTCAAATTTCAAAAGTGAGTAATATTTATTTCTCACACACTCCATGCAAATCGAGATTTAGATCACAAAATAAGTTTCACTTCTTTCGCGTGTACTGAGTTGCACGCATATTTTTTTTAAGAGTTTGATGATGCGTTCTGGTGGTGACCAATGGAACTCGTTATCAGACGACAGTAAATCAAAGGTATTCAATATATTTGCTGTTGGTAGTTTTTACTTTGCAAAACACTGCAACATCGACCAGGTCAAGTTCTGATGATGAGTTCTGAAGATTCAATATATTTGTTCTTTAATTATTATTTTGCAACATCTGATATTGGATTTCGGATATGGATAACAGAGATCCTCAAATACCAGTTGTCACTTTGCAAAACCTGATATTGGACTTTGGATATGGAGAACGGAACTTCTCAATGGCTAACACCTAACCACTGGCTATTATTTTCGCTTCGTTTCTGTGTGTTGTTGATAATCAGCTTTAGACAAAGAGGGAGTCTACATACTAACTTTTGCCTGTAACTTTTAATAGTTATACAATATTCTAAAAAAAAAAATAATTTAATATTAGTTACAGGGAGATGATTTATATTAATCACTAAAAGTTCTAAAATAAAATTTCTTTTAAAAATGACTTGAAAAAAGTAAAAAAATAATTAACTCAAAATAAGTACCCACTTGCACGCAATAAATAACTAAGTTACTTACTTTTTAATTCGGTGCCAACAGCGCCCATCGACTTAAACAAATTAAAAATTTAATATTCTAAATATACCATTTATGAATCTTTTTCGTATTGTGAGTATGATAGAAGGTAAGGTTTTAAATTTACACTGTACATTAAATTAAATTATTCATTTGTTTGAGTTGGCCGAAAGTGCTGGCATCAAATTGAAAAATAAGTTATTTATTGCGTATAAGTTGGTGCCTATTTTGAGTTAATTTTTTTTTACTTTTTATTACCTACTTTTGTAAGTAGGTTTTTTAAAAGATATTTTATTGAGTGTATGCAAATATTTTACGACCAAGGCAAAGTTATATAACACGAAAACTTTTCTGAAATAACTATTAAAGTAATCAAGGAAAATAGGGAGATGTTAAACTTTCATTCCGCGCTTAAAATATTGTGCAAATCTCTTATATCGGCAATATTAAATTTCAACTCTTATATAATTTATGATAGACACAAATAGAGAGAAATACATAGCTACCTTTATTTCTGTCTCTTTTGATCAAATTTCACAGAGTGCCAAATATATGGCATTCTAATTAAATAATGCGCACGTACTGTATACGGGAGTGAGGGGATTCACATAAATTTTTACCTTAACGGGACTTTGTCTCGTCCTCACAGATGGCTTGCTTGCAAAAACATAACAGGAAAGAATTCATAAACATTTCAGGAAATGCTATTCGTAACGATGGATGGGCGGAGCAATGAACGCCTATGGAAGGAAAGTTTTAATCTTACCTTGTAAATCGTCAATTTGTTGGGCGTTAGACACTAGGTGATACCCATTACGTAATTAAAATAATAATTTTTTAGTTAGTTTCGGCCGTGTTTTTGCATTAAACCATGCGAAGTTAAATATTAATTTATTGTCTTTCATTAATTTCATACTTGTTGTTTGTCTCGAAATAATTAATTGTAGATTATTAAATTGCTAAATAATTTTATCGATTGCTGAATTTGTATTCGAGAATCATCTAATCTTTACTGTTTCGGTTCGCAACAGGTTACCAAGAACCCGTCTCTTATTTTGTTCAATCGAAGTAATTATCTTCCTTAGGGATATTTTACGTTTATGAAAGTATATCTTTCTAAGCAATATTAATTGTAATATTTTAACAAAATTACGATGTATTTTTATGTGCCTAAGTGTGTGAGTATCCGTTATTCCATTTCTAAGTCTGTAGATAACATATATTACATCTAAAAGATGGTTTGTGGGACATATTAGTGACAGTTTCATTAAAATTGGTGATATAGTTTTAATTCTAAACTGCATGAATTTAGATACACATACACACGTTTATACACACGTGGACAAAATAGGAAACAATTTATTATATTTATGTAGATAAATCTGCAACATAAAACAGGGAAATAAAAACAATAATACATAAATGTTTTTACGTGCCAATAACACCTAAGATTGTATAAACTTTCCGTGTTAGCTTTAAAAAAAAACTACGAAACTCATGCAGTGGGCCGTTATGGTGTTGTGTGTTTGAGAATTCTCCACTCTTTACTTTTTCAGTTCACAACAGGCGCTCAGGAGCGCGTCGCTTATTTGTTCAATCGAAGTAACATTTTTTCTTTTGGATATATTTTAAGGTAATAATATATTTCCAAATCGATTCCCACTATCGGTATATTCTATTATTTAAATGTGGGGGGGGTTGTAATAATTATCTTGTAATAAATGGAGAAGGATGTTTGGTTTGAAAGGAATTATTAAATAAAAATATTCACAAAAATGATGCCATTTCTGAACTTTAAAAAGAAGTGGATATACAATTCTTCTTTGAAAATTATGGATTTTCTATATGGATTAGCGTTAAGTAAAAGTGTGACTTTCGGCGTAGAGCTAAGAACGTGACAATAAGGTTATGTTAAAGCAGACACTTTGAGTAAAAGACATACGTGAAAAAAGTTGGATCCAAAGCCCCGTTTATGCAAATGGAAGTCAAAAATCGTTATATATATATTTTAATTAATATTAATTATGAATAGCGTCTTGAATCCATACCATGAATCTTTTTCTGACCGAGACCGAATTTCCCTTTTTGTATTATTTTTTTTTACTATTTTATGCAATATTTTAATTGGCACTCACTATGAGAGAATACATTATATTTTAAAAAGTGTTAGCTATTACGCTATTTTCTTACTTACGATTAATCTAAAGCTATTTTCTAAATATGTTAATTATAAAAAAGTGCATGTCTATTAATTTTTTAGAGATTTTATAACGATACCTAGAATAAAAAGGAAAATTTCCATCAAAATTTAGCTTTAATTTTAATGATAAATTACAATAACAACTTACTCCAAATGTTATTACTGCAAACTCCGATAAGGAGTTAAATGTAATAAAGTTTCTTAAACTTTTCCTAGGTTCATAAATTTTCTATAAATTAAGATAAAGCCGTTTATTTAATCGCGGTTAATCATAAATATTATTCTACATTGCCTACAGTAATTACACAAATTGATTAATAAAAATCTTTTTCTTACATAACAAAGAATGCGTTACCGATACATCTGAAAATCATTACATCTGTTACATCCTAAATTAACGTAAAACGATTTACACGCTCAATAAATATTTAGGTAAGTTTTTAAATAATGTAATAATATGTCTTTCAATTACCAATATTTCTTACTTTGGTAAGAAAAACGGACATATGCTGTTCTTAATTAATATAATTATAACTAAAAAATGATGTTTCAAACTCATTTTAATTATGTCAGCTTATTCCTTAAAATATTCAAAATGGATGGTTTTTCACGCTGTTTGTAAATAAATAAAAAATTGATTCCGGAAAATGAGGTTAATATGAGTCCTAGACCTAACAATTAAGTAGCCTCACAAGTTTCACTAAAGTTTATCTCAAGGGCCTTGAATTGTTTTGTCCTCTCTTGTTTATATTGTAAACTTAAGATATTTTATGTGCTGATAAATGTTGGAGTAACATAATCAAAAACACAACCTTTCATCATTTACCTTGTATAAACCCGACAATATAAACGTTCTATTTCATGAGAAACTTTCTTGCTACGTTCCAAATAAACATGTCTTCGGATAAAATCGTGAAATTTTTTTAAGTGGAATATTAAGTCATTCACCTTTTTGCACGTGAATAATAAACATGTTTAAACGTGACACTTATTATCGTCGCACGTAGTTAAGCAAAATACTCGAGTTATTTTTTCTGTAAACGAATTTCAAAATTTTCAGAGAATATTTAAAAGATGTTTAAATTCTACAGAATACCGTAATACGAAAGTTATCATTTTAATTTAAATTTATACAAATTTTGGGCCGCTCACTATTCTCTTCATTGGTTTTAATATATCATCTTTAAAAAAAATTAAGACTTTTGTGAAATTAAGTTAAATATAAATAAATATATATACATTATATGCGTACGTTTTTTGTATAAACACAAGTCATTATGTGGTTACATAACAAACACTTTAATAGCCATTCCTTTTTACATTATATATTTCAATTGAACCTGGATATTATGTGTCTAATAATTTATTGCACATATTATTCAGTGACCACGACTATTGAAACCATAGCGAGAATTAATCAAAATAATATTAAAAAACCAAGAAACAGAAAATAAAAATGACGACATTGACAAAATACACACAATGCGTATTATTTTCAACTTTCATAATAACACTAAATTTTTCATAATGCTCACCTGAAAAGATTAATTACAAAAAGGTAATATTGTAATAGAATTTTATATAAAAAATGAACAATTATTTCGAGTCAATGAGAGGGAGTGAATGATTGCGCGGCAGCGTAGCGATTCGCCAGGTAACAAGTTTTTATTCACTTTACTTATAATTTTATCTTGAGGTTGAACAGCGTTCCTTGCAATGCACCTTTGAATACAATAGAACTTGAGCACATACTAAGTTATACAAAACTAAGTTATTTGAGCACATACTAAGTTATATAAAAAAAAAAAGAGAAAATCCAGTTAGAAATTTAAATCAATATTAAGAAATCCCATATGTCAAAAAATTATCAAACAAATAATAAAAAAATATATTTCAGTTAATATTTGTCTATGTGTGTATGTAAAGGCGAAAAACTATTACTCACAGGTTCGTTAACAAATCTCGAAAAAATATAGCCTGCAAACATGAAAGTTGTCATATATAATTTTAAAAGTTGCAGGCATCCACAAAAAAGGGTTTTTGAAAATTAATTTATTAACCGGGTAAAATAGGAAATAATTTTTTTTTGGATATCTGTCAGTTTTTAAATATAGAACTTGGTATGTTAGGATATGTTTATAAATAAAGAAAACATAAAGCAAGATTTTTGAAAATTTCTACCTTAATTAGATAAAAGAGGTGACCAAAACTTATATAGAAGATTCATCAATTTTCATATTGGAAACCTTAAGAATTAATGGTGTGGTCCGATTCTATACTACCAGCCGAAGAGTTTACTGTGAAAAGCCTAAAATGGGTAATAAACCATCTCCTAATTGCAATTAGATGATATTAATTTTAGAGAGAGAAATAAATCTTTCCAAGTTTCTTTGCCGATATTAGTATTAGCTTTTAATAATTTGAATAAATGCAATTAATGCAACTCCTGTTTCTCTGTTCAATTCTTATTATTAATGAGTCGATCACTTTTGTTACAAATTTACCCTTTTTAATCTAAATATTGAGTTGCGTTCAAACGATTCTTTTGTTGAATAAAACTAATAGTTTTCCTTAAACTACTCGCAGTTTATTGATTCTTACAGCACGATGTAAATGAAAAGGAATAAATAATTTTTAATGAGGTTTTACTTTTTACTTTGCCTCCAATTTCACATCTGCACCATATAGCAGAAATATTCCGGAAAAAGCATTTTTACATATGGGAACCCTAGGCTGGTATGATAATTGCATATAAATAACATCGAAATGGGTATCAATTTAAAAGTACGAGAAATAAAATTACATTGTAACCTGTTACGTGTGTGCATATGTACCACATATTTATTGATAATTCCTAAAACATTAATATGATTTTCACAAATGAGATATCCATTGAATTATCTCAACAGTCTATAGAAGATAGGATACATAACGATCCTATATAGCTCCTATGAACCGTATATTGACAGATTATTACTTAAAATACGTCATGTCATAAACGAGATGACTTGAGAAACTGCTCTTAAAATATAAATGTCAAATATGAAAATGTCATGTACGAAAAAAAAATAACAAAAAGTCTATTTAAATAATTAAGTTGGATCCATCATATAGGGTAGCAATGGAAGAGTTTTTGAGGACAAATTAAAAAAAAGTATAAAATATTAATAAAAAATGATCAGAGCTATGAGACAGAATACAACATGTTTCGATTTAACGAAGGTTACAATATACGACAACAAAATTTATATTTAAGTTCGTATTTCTTAAGCGAACCTCGAAATAACTAGGAGGTCATTGGTGATATGTATACATATATATATATATATATATATATATATATATATATTTGTATATATATATATGTATATATATATATATATATATATATATATATATATAAATATATATACATATATATAGCATAACAATTATCATATATCAGTTTATTCCTTCATAATACAGCAATACTTAGGATACGATTAAAACACCCGTTCACTGATAATAAATTTAGTCTGAAAATACCAAAACCGCAAAATATATTTGATACGAGGAACAGGTTTATTTTTGAATTTTTTTCTACAAAAATGAGGCCGTCTTGATATTAATAATAAAATAGGTAATTAATTAAATATTGAAGATTGTAACGAAGCGTTTAGCGAAGATTTTTTTTTATTGGTTTTGCAAGTTTACACTTAAAAAACCTATGAGAAAATAATGCACTTTAATAATTTTCTATTAAATTGTGGTTTTCCTGGAAAGTATTTTACTTGAAGTAGTATGCGATAAATCTTCAAAGTCGTTAATCTAAATATATTTAAACCTCGAGGTAATTTTACTATCTAATTTTAATCACCATAGGTAATTCATGTTGCAATAAAACGATATATACACGGCTCGTAATATAAAATGTATATAAATTCTATTAAGTATTTGATGATTCCTTATCAACAATTTATCTCAGTCCATTGCTGGATATGAACTTTTCTAATACGCGTATTATAAGGTAACAAACATAATCGCTATGCTCAGCAGGTTGGTGAGCGATCGCGCCACAAAAAGTGTGTCAAAAAAATTGCTCTTAACTTTAAAAACAATAATGATAAACACTTATTCAGTTTGAAGAGACAAGTTTCAGTTATTAAAACCGTTCGAATAGTAAAGAAAAAAAAGCTTGTATACAAATAAATATTTTTCTTGTATGAAGTAATAGACGCTTGGAGTTAAAAAAAATATTAGGTTATTTGGTCGCTCACGTTTTCTACATCCTCTAACAATATTGGCAATTTCTTTAGTTATATGATGTTAAACTTGCTTTAGGCGAAGCGAATATACTACATCTTGTAAGCCATTACGATTTCTATGGAATGATCTATAAACGTACATCTATACATATCCATGGTCAATTGGTTCTGAAAGAATGAGCTTGTTGTAATAATTTTATGTGTATTTCTACTTGACTCAACGGTCAAGTAACTAAACATGTAGTACATTTATTGAATATTAACCTAAATAAACGTAGGTATTTGTATTTGGGAGTACAAAGACAGTAAAATCTCCAAACGAAAGTTGCTCTTCCTGGCTTAAGTGGAATACGTGATCATTTAAAAATGGTATTCGATGACAATGATGTGAAAAACATTCAGTTTGAAAAATGGGAAGGTACAGACCGCTTCACGATAGCCGCCCAAGTGTCTTCTGCTGATGACTTTGTTGATTGCTTGTGTATCGCTTTAGATTTAATAAAGCCACATGCTTACATCACTGATCAACAAGCTCTTTATTTTAAAACTCTTAAAGAAACTATCTTTGAAGGTAAAATTCTCGTGCAATGTGATTTCGCCGAAAACTACAGTTTTGTCGTTCAAGATGCTGCCCAATCGTTCCATTGGAACATTATTGTTCCAATGGAACGATTGGGCAGCATCTTTTTACCAAGCGATGCTTCTGACATCTGTGTTTTATTATAAAGATGGAAATGAGATAAAACATGGGAGCATCGTCATGATTTCCGACGATTTAAAACACGATACTGCCACGTTCTATGCTTTTCAAAAAATACTTCACCAGCACCTAGCTGACCGTGGGATTGCGGTTTCTATCTTAAAATACATCACAGACGGAGCTCCTCAACATTTCAAGAATAGGTTCAATTTCGTAAATTTATTTTATTATAGACAAGATTTTAACATAAGCGCAGAATTACACTTTCATGCTACGTCGCATGGAAAAGGACCATGTGATGGTCTTGGGGGAAACCTTAAACGTCTGGCAACCCGCTCCAGTTTACAGTCTACGAATAATGCGATAACTACACCTTTCAGATTGTATGAGTGGGCGAAATCATCGTTGACTGAAACGTCTGTATACTACTATTCAGAGGAAAGTATTCAAGAAGAACGAGATTTTCTACGTTCGTTTTGCTTCTGCCATTACTGTTCCTGGAACAAAGAAACTTCATGCTTTTTTTCCAACCACCGAAGGTCTATTGGTTAAAAGAACCAGTCAAAGTGCAACTGGGAAAATTGTAAAAATTACAAAATAAAACTATATACTATAATACTCTCTCGATAAAAACGTACCTGTCCTACAAAATTGACTAAATAGTTTGATTTCAATCACCTACATTTATACACCTAGGTCCAAACAGTGCTATTTTCCATTTAACCAACATACAAAATAGCTGTTCAGATTTAGGTGTGCGAATATTAGTATTTTATTCATATAATTACTGCTTTAATTCAACAGTGGCTCATTTCAAGCAGCGATATGTGTTTCACTCACTTCACTTTCGAGGCGGATTTACTTTACATCCTAAACTATTAGAGATCACGTTTTAATTTTTATATTGGAGTATTAGTATTTATAACGCTATAATTCTAATAAAAAATATTGAAAAAAAAATATGTCGAAGTTACTCGAATATCGATTTGAATCTTCACTTCCGGTTTACGACGAGTAAAAAATATTCGAATTTCGAATTCTATGGAAAAATTAAAAACTGCATACTTTTAACTTCAAGATACAATGTTTATAAAGTTTTGTCACAAATTGTTTGATTAAAAAAATAAGCATCCAAAAAATGCATTCCTCATACATTGTTAATTTTCAAAAGCTCGTAACTCGACAATAAAGCACCACACGAAAAAAAAATGGGTGTGCACATCCATGTTCGCTAGAAGTATAATCAAACAGAATATGAACAAATTTCACGACCTGACTTTTTTTTCGTTGTCCCCTTGGCGTGAAATGCCCCAATATATATTTTGCAGCGTTATCGTTAGCAGTAATTTTGTGGCTATATTAAAGTTTTCTAAATTATAATTTCGCGAATAATTTAATTTCAAAATACAATTTATTGGAATGTACACGAGGAAGATAGTTAATCCAATAAAAAATGTAAAACTAAAAAGCATACTTATGAACTAATCATCATGTAATATTGAATAGGGAATTACAAATTAAGGTGTATTTACAATGTAATGTTTACAATGTAAAGTGTAAGGTAATTAGTGTTGTTAGTAAAGTTATCATTATTTCTTGCGCTTTGTACTATAAATGAGAAAACAGAGTTCAACTAAAATTGTACAACAACCATAAAAAATAGAATGAAATTTTGTCAATATAATAGAAAACTACTTTTTACCTGCAAATAAAATTATAAACCATATTTTAACCACAGATTTGAGAAACTCTAAACAAGTGGCGATATATTAAATCCTCTTTACACTCCCATCCATTCTGACGAAACAACTCAAACGTACTCTAAATAGAAACCTGTCGTTATAATTGCATGTACCTAACATTCTCATTCTTTAACAGCGTTTGAATAATGGTTTATGTTTGGCCACAAACGAGACTTTATAAAAAGTATTATTTAGTTTACTCAAAAGTAAATTTAGTTTACTCGTATTTTACTCTAGACGTGTTTCCTCAAAAAAAATTATAATAATAAAAAGTGAATTTCCAAAGTATTCCATACCTTTGTTGAAATGATCGTCGACTTTTCGTGTATCTTATGACTTTATAATATAACCAGAGTGGTTTGAAAAACATATTTTTGAAACGATACATTCAAATAACTTTAGATATAACGGATATCAATTTCAAATCGAAATCAAATGTATTTGGAATCGTTTCGTGATGGTAACCATGATAATGATTTTTAAAAATTAATTTTATTTATTTCATTTTTAATTAAAGCTAAGCTGAACACAACATATATTTTTTATTTCTAAATTATGAAAATTAAATGAATTACATTTTGGTACAAAAGAATTTAAACTTAATTTTAAATTCAAAGAAAAATAACAATGAATATTGCATGTTTTGAAACATACTAATTGCTACATATACTTTTTAAACTTTATGAGTTGAGCCTATGAAGTGACGTTATTGTATCATACAACACAATTTTTTGATCTAACACTGTTATACATAATGTATTGACATGTGTGAACAAAGTTAACAGTAGTTTGAAACAAGTTTGTTGTTACCAATAATTTAAATGTCAATTTCTTATATATATTTCACTACATCTGAAAAAATTACTAGGCAATACGGGCAACAGTTTGTATACTATGGCAATGGAGAAGGTACTCACTAAAATTGACAACTTTGATAAAATTGTAGTCGATGAGAGAAATAACGATTTAATATCGTATACCTCTGATTATTATTTTATTCAAAATTCCTCTAATGAGTAAGTGACAAAACGATATTGAAACAAAATCTCGATGATACAAAGAAGGGACTATGTCGAGAAGCGTATAGACGACGATTTTACATTTTTTAAAACGTGTATTCAAGCAGAACTGAGTTTGTTAAGAAACATTGAATATAATTGATATTTCTAAGGAAAACTTTTAACCATATCTTTGTACTTTTATCGCATTGAGGGCACAGTTAATAGATAAAAGTTAAGATACTGGGCACAGTCATATCCGTTTATAATACCGTTTTATAATTATTAAGGATAAATGCTGTAACTTCTTTTATATAATATGAAATATCACTGACTTCTATAAAACTACTAGAACTTCTATAAATTGCATGTCCATATATTCACACCGTTCCCCTTTTCTTTCAAAACGGATTTTATGTTTAATTTCACTTGTTTATATGTATGTCGCCTTGATACTCCCATTCCTTCCTTAGTTTTCCAATTTTTATGTGATCAAACCACTTTCAAATTGTTATTTCATATTTTTATAATAACACTTTCTCTGATATTGCTTTTTTTAATCCTGCAAAATATTCCAATACATCTCATTTCAAACACATTTCTTTTCTGTATTCTCCTTGTTTATTATATATATTATTATATATATATACTATTCAACGTTTTATTCATATGCAATTGAAAGTTACACAATTCTATATAGCATCGCTACTCTCTTTTTTATAATTCCATAGCGACTTGAAACTTATATTATTTCTAGTTATAAACTCGTGTTATTTATTCGTCCTGTATCACAGGCACATAACAAGGTCATTTTGTAATTTTCTCAAATGGAAATCAGGTATATTTAATACAACACACCAAAAAAACTATGAATAGCATACGCGTATAATTCTATCGTATTGTTTTATTAAAAACATAATAATACTCCTTTTTTATGGGTGAACGAGCCGGTTACAGATTTGGTAGCCTCGAGAACATGCTTTCTCAAGTATTCTCTATCAAAATCTTAAGCTAAATTGCTCTCAAAGTCATAAATCTATGATTGGTCCAATTATAGCCCAGAAGAGCCCAATTTCCAAGAATATAATGTCAATATTTGCTTTGAACTACTAACAATACGAAATTTGCCCAGAAAATATTCTGTGTATTTAGCATTGGCACTGTCATTGGTTGGAGCTTCATATGATACTGATATTACTGGTATATGAAAATATCGAATAATGATATATATATATATATATATATATATATATATATATATGTGTTTTAGAGATAACGTTAAACAACTGCATACATAGCAGTTTCGGATTTTGTTGATGATTCGAGGAGTTTGTTTTTTATACACAGACCAAATTTTTCGCGAAGAACGCTAACTAAATTAGCGTTAAAAAATTATTTGATACAAATTTACGTTTAAATCTCCTCGGAGAATCATACGGTACTTATCTTCGTCTCTACCAAGGGTATCATCACCTGCATAGCTATAAATCAGTAGGGTTATAAATATGTATGAAATATATTATATCGTCGGGATTCTGGTTCAGCGTTATATAAATGGCTGGAAAAACAAAATGTTTTCCATTGAGCGTTTGGCACTCTGCAATGCAAATGTAACCAACTGGTGTCACTGTAGATGTATATGATTAAGACTGCCTAGCAGTTATTGCAATGTTTGATGTAAAGGTATTTACGGTATTATATTGATTATGATATATTGCCACTCCTTCTGCTTGAATATTGGGTCGCTTATATTTAATGATACAATTAAAGCTTGGTATGCTGACGTCACCTTCATTGTTTAACCACGCTTCTTACAAGAATATAATATTTTATTTGCAATAGACAGCATCTGTTATTATTAAGCCTCTGGCAATTAAGGGTATTTACAGATATACACTCCTCTGACTTTTAAAATCAACTATTTGTTTATCCACAGTTTCCAGTCGATTTAATGAAAATCTCCGGAATTTGTTTTGTATATGAGATACACAAACAGATGCTCTTCGATTACGATAAAATGTAGAATAACCTTCACCCCTGGTAACACATAATCCTTCAATACCGGTGACATGTGATAAGGTAACGTAAAATAATGATTGCGAGTATTTTATTATCATATTCGTAAACAACTTCAGAATTCGTGTTCCCCTGAGACTTATGAATGATCGTCGCATAAGCAAAAATTAATGGTAGATGTGATTTTTTAGCGTTGATAGTTTTATTGTTGTTAAAAGGAATTGTTGATGATCATCTTTCTATTGGTACAGCCGTTTTACTAATATTATTTCCTACTACGTGACTAGCTACTTTTTTTCAAATTTTGTCTCCAGTAGATGAATCCGGAAAATCAGGCAATGTAAGGCTGAATTCTCAAGTATCGACAAAATAGAGATGCACTTATTTGTCCACTGCGCTGTTTGCCAAGTCATCTACCACATCAATATTCGGATATTTGGATCATTATATAATTGCTGGAATGGGTCAGGTTATAGCCATCTAATGGTTACGGCCCGTACTTCTGCTTCACTAGGGTCGTTATCGTTGTCGCGATACAAATTGTGACAAATTTTGAAGGTTTTTTTGTATTTCTAATGTAGATACAAACTCCTTCGGGCTATCCAAAATTTGACCCTCGTTGTGGTGGTATATTTGAATGAACTTCAATTCAGTCAGTATTTCCGCGTCTTCCTTTCTGTCCTTCCGAAACAGAACATGTAAGATGACAATCCCTCGTGTGTATTCGTTAATGTCTTGCCCCATATCATAATTATGCTAACGAATAATACAAATTTTGGTTCTCTTTGTGTGAGTTTTATAAACATGAACTGTATAATCGGCAACAAATTGCGTAAGTGTCACAATCTCAAGATTTTCGTGTCTTCTCTCGTACTTTTCGAATTATTCATACTTCTGAATATCAGTGGAGGCATTGGAGAAGCCCAATGCCCATTTCTTCCAACTTTATTTAGATCTTACGGATTCGTTGCCAAACAATAGGCCGTACAGCTGATATTCTAACCACTGAGGTGAAGTTCTTGGATATGGGCTCTCGTAGAAGATATCAAGCAGCTTCGTGATCTCTACACTATTTAGCATGTTGATACCTATTTTTTTAGTGGCTTCCACAATATAAAATTTTGGATTTTCATTAATTATTTCAATAATTTGACGCTGAAGATAATTCACTCCCCTGTTGGTTTTGTTTACATATTCAATATAACGGATCCTCGAATAATCATTGATGGGGTCTATTGGCAACTATTTTTTCACAACATGTGAAACTATATTTGTCAGTTTGCAGGTTTATCTTCCCCGATGATTCTATTGATAATCAACATAACTTGATCATTATATGACATCACATCTTTTTTGTCTGCACCAATAATATCAAATGGAGCATTATTCAACCACAATAGAATATGAGCATGTGAACTCCAGCAATGCTAGAACTCATTTTTTTTAAAGTAGTGGACCATGTTATATTGACCAAATGGACTAAATGTTTAGATTGCAGAATAATGAGTAATGTATTAAACAGTTTAATGAAGTATATAGCACATGTTATTGCATCTTTGTAAACTAATGTTGTTCGAAATACGCAATGTAATTTTTCAATAAATTTGTCAGAAACCTAGGTGCCTTTGTGCTTAATTTTGCACAAAGTTTTTAGAAAATCATTCCAAACATTTTATTCACATTTACTGTCAAAAAGACTGCCGGTTTACCCAATTGTCGGACCATAGCAAGAAGGTCTTTTTTTTGGTTAGTTGATTGAGTCTGGAATTGTTTGTAAAAAAAACAGATTTGTTTTAATACAATTATTGACATATTCCTAACCTTCGACTTGTTGTTGAGTGACGGCCATATTTGTACCAACGTATTTAAATGCAACCGTGAGAGCATCGTGAACCAAGTATGATAAGTGATATGGTATCACAGCTTGTCGACCAGATCTTCGTAACTCACTTGTTACCATCATAAAAGGTATCAAATTAACCTAGTCTCTAAAGTGTCGGTATTGTCCTAAATAAATTTATGGAAAAGAAATTTCCTCTACATGGTCCTTTAACAACAAATTTTGTGGAATATTTTGTTCTCCCGGTACAATACATAAGTGTTGATCTTCGATCCATATGAACGTATATTGTTAGGTGGTAAGGCTTTCTTTAATTAGTATATGTTCACTGTATTCATCTCGGGTATTTGTAGAGAAAATGACATCGTTATCGAAGAATGATTCGTCTATATTGATGTCTTACGTTATGTAGTTGATACCAAATATTTTAGCCAAGCTTTTGTGGTATATTTGTTGATGATGCCAAGCAAATAACTGAATTTACGAAACTTTTTTTTGTTTTATATGCACATTTATAATCGTCATTTACACTTCTTGGAAGATATTTCACCATCGTATTAACATATATCAGGAAATTAAACACTTGTCCGTAAAAACCTTACTGGCCTTGACATGCCTTAATATCCAGATCTGCATGAAAATACCTTTCACGTAGATCCGGAATCCGGAATTCCGTGGCGAAATAAGTCTTTTTGAAACTAAATCTAATGGTGACAAATATGTAGATATTGACATGAAACGATTACACGATTACTGAACTTTGAAACGATTACAAATTGATATTACTGGAATTTTTTAAATGCAACTATGCGCGTATTGTATAACAATATTTCATCCATTGATTTATCTAGTACAATATTTCTCAAAATTTCTCCGTGTTCAGCATAAGAACTCGGATCATTCCTAAACCACAACCTGTCACATATTGAGCAGATATATCAAAAAGAGTTAAATATGAATTTTATTTTAAATGCTCGGCGAGCTTTATCATAACGATGGTATTCACTATAAGGCACACATAATTCAGCGGTCTGAATGTTACTCGCACTATTATCAATATCAATGAGATTACACTATTAATGATTTTGTTTGTAGGATTTGGATGAGTCAACCTAAGAAGAGATGTTTCAGGATTTATCACACAATTGTTATTATGTTCCATACTGTTTGAAGATCCGGAATTGAATGGTGGTGCAACAACATGTTCGTATAGTGATTTTCGTGCTCTGCATTGTTGACTGCGTGCAGTTGATGTTCATATGTTTATCGCTTCATGAGATACTTATTCAAGCACAACTATATAATCAATGTATGAATGAGTTGTATCGATCATGAGTTACGGATTCGTTGTATTCTTTAAAGCTTTTTTTGTTCTCTATAAGCGCGGGCACGTTCTGCTGGTCTTTTAGCAATTTTTGAATGTATCCTCAAAGTTGTCACTTTTTGAGTGCTAGACTGCATTTGCACAGTATTACTTGACGGAGCCTCCAAAAGCAAAGGCAAATCTTGTTGTTTTACATCAACTTGAATGAAAAATTGTCGATGATTGTCTCTTGCTTCCCGATATTGACTGCTTTGTCAGCTGAAGGCCTCTTAAAATAGCAAACTTTGATTTTCACTCACATCAACTTGGATGTCTTCTAAATTTTCTTGAAACGCAGTTTGAATTGACCTATTCTCAATACAAGTTGCAGATCCAGCTGCGGCTGTATTTTCAAAAGCCGTTATTATAACTCTGTATTCATGATTTTTTTGCTACTTTTCTCACCTTCGGGACTTATATATACTTTTCGATCCCCTCGGAATCATTCGATTCCTTTTTTTGGTATGAGGAAATCTGTGGAGTAGAAAATTATGTAAAAAAGCACGTAAATTACAATTATGAATATTGTAAATAGCATTATCATTATATAATTAGCTAGCAATATTAATTGGTAGACATTACTTACATATATAAAAGCGATGAGTAGATACATTGTTTGCTCGCTGAGAAATAACGCCTCCCTTTCCGACTGAGGAGCTGTAGTAATGGACTATTTGTGATGAAACATGTGGTGTAAATGAACTATTTATAATTTGTTGACGCAATATAAGCTACCTCTTGGCCGTCGGAAACCTGAATATAGTTGCGAAAAAAAATCCTACAAACGCCGGAATCCTGAATAAGATCGATTTGACGGTGTTGTATTTCCCGCCGATGTAACGCGGCAAACAAATATTGGTTTACTCCTATACAAAGGTCACTATTTCTTACTGGAATGATTTAGGCTACGTAGCGGTTACAATGAAGATAATTAGCTATAGTAAAAAAAGATCTGAGTGTCGTTTTTTACACAGTTGATGAGCAAAGCGCCGGGTCGAGTGTTGTATTAAATGTTGGATTTATTCCACAAGAGATATATGTGTTGGTTTCTTTCTCTTTATAAATAAAAATATTGTTCTTTAGGAAATAAAACAAACGTGCTGAGGTTATTATGTTTAATTTGTCAATTTACGGAAATGTTTACAACAGGAAAAATATACTTTTAATTAAATATCAAATATGAGTAAAATGACTTATTTCATATAACTTAGCCATTTTTATTTGTATTTTAAAGGGAAATTTTAGTAACTAGTGTCAACAGAAACAATACTTGGATTATTCTTTTTTTTAAATATGCAAAATATGGCGAAAAATTCGCAAATTTTTAGCGTAAAGTGGCCATATTTTATACAATGATATCGGCTTCCAAGAGGTACAAACGTCATTATTGATAAAATTGGAATAGTTTAAATGTGCTTACATTATAATTTTTTACGGATATAATAAAAAATGATAGGATATAAACGTAAATAATAACAAAATACAGTGATAAATATTAATAAAACGACGTATGCGTGGTATCTCAGCTGTTCATACGTAGCGTTTGAGGCGTAGATCTACGGCGGACGCATGCGCGACACTATCTTATTCAATCGTTTTTGTATCGTTATGTATACATCGCTCTCCTTTGCTTCACTTCCATGGTGTCGAAATGTATAGGTCTCCTTCTCTCTAAATATAACGATATTTGTTTAAAAATAGCGATATTTTTCTTTTCTCTCATGTAACGAAATGTGCCTAAACGTGAGGCGATCTTAAAATTTTCCATCAATTCTCGTCCACTTACCGATTATTGATACGCCGCTTAAGAAATTTCCCTTGAAAAATCTCTTTTTAATCATAGTGTCTCGAAACAAATACATCCTGTGACATCCGCAGCATATAGATTTCTTGTGCTTGGGCGACCAGAATGTACTAAGCCTGATATAAACAATAACCTAAAAAGTGCCTTTTTTTCCTCATTTTCTTCTCAGTTTTCTGAGAATTGTTAGGTGTTTACATTTGAGTTCTTTCATTAGTATGATTATCAGTTTCATTACACATATCATCAGAAATAAACATTTGAAAGCACTGAATAAGATCCACCTCATTTTTTGCAACTGATTTTACGCCTGGTAGGTTAGGAATACAATTTTTAGCTCTTGTGAGAATGTTACTCCAGCATGGATTGTTTAGTCATTTTCTTACTTGATGGTTACCCATGTCGAATATAAAAACTCTAAGGTGGCGTAGTTCTGAAAGTGGTAGGTCATCAGTGTCCAAACCCGATTGAAAGTATCACCTCAATTATTCGTGTCACTTTGGATATTCATGTGGTTAGATTCATTATCAGGTTCTAGCTCTGATTCTACCCTCACACGTTCTGTCATAAAATCATCTTTTTCGTCTAAAAATGTTCTTTTCATATTAGATTCTTATATATCGGCTATGTTTGACATAAATAATTACCTGAAAATATATATATGAGTACATGAAATACACGAATTAAATAATAAAATACACAAACGGTAACACGTACCGGTGTAACTCAGCACCTTACAAGGTGGGGTGTGTGATACCCAAACACATTTTACAAGTGTGCAACAAGCAGGGTGTCAGCCACCCGACTAATTCCACAGCACTGACTGGAGTGGCAACATTGTATTTCCAACTACTACAAAACAAATTACTGCGTTTCTATAATTTTAAAATAGTTGCGTTTTTTAACAACTGGGGTGTGTCACACTCACTGCGTAAACGTAAGGTTAAGAATAATCCGCATATAATTTCATATTTGATGTTAACCTTTCCTTGTGATTTCTATATGATTTTCCCATTTGTGACAAAATTCGAGGACCAATTTTTGTATGGAGTGTAACCAATATTATCATAAACATTTATTTATCTTACATATTTTTCAACCTTATCGACAGTTTAGTAATTTTTGGTCAAAACTACTCTGCTTTTTCATTTCTTATTTATTAGCATCTGCCTCTTTTAACAATATCCGTTTTAAATAAGCTTAGAACGAATATGTTATCCCTTTTACCGTAGTTACCTCTTCCGGTACTCTAAAGATTATTCTATTATTAAATTTTAGAATAATCCCTTTTTAGTTCAATATATTACATCATAAGGTTAGTACATAATATATCTCTACTAGAATATTTTATAGACTTATAAAAAGCTCTAATTGTATATATAAAGAGCAGGTTGTTTGATCTTGTCTTAAGTTGGCGAATGAGTTCCGACTAGTAACTTTAGAACTATTTTCGTGAATTTACCCGCGAGTGAAAAAATACGTTATATACAAAGAAAGTTAAAGACGAACTCCCTTATGATCATGTCAAGCATTGATTACAAAGATTCATAGAAAGTGATTTCTACATCTTTTATAAATCCTCATCCGGGATGAACGCCCACTACCAAATTATTCAATACTAGGTGGTCGCCCTGGCTATAATTGAATAAGTTGACTAAACACACTCATTTAAAATTACTAAAATAATTTTTAAGTGGTCGCTCTGACTATATATATACATATATATATATATATATATATATATATATATATATATATATATATATATATTTATATATATACATATATATATATATATATATATATATATATATATATATATATATATATATATATATATATATATATATGATTACTATTTTAAATACTTAACATAGTAATATATAGAATAGCTACATGTACATACGACTTCATCCTTGTGTTAAATGTAATGTAATGTGTAGAAAGAAAGTATGTAATTTTAATATATTAACGACATCTTTTGTTTCAACTTAATACAATTGAACCAATTTGTACTTAAGGAAAACCTATATCTTACAAAAATATATAAATTACAAATTTTATGTCATAAATTTACTACAGAAATGCCCTTTACCTCTTATGTCGATGTCAGGTTGTAATGACGTAAACGCATATTGCCTGCGGTGAAACACGAAGTTATTTGTCATTAAAACTAATAGATAAAATATCCTGATGCCCATAAATATGTAACACTAGTATTTGTTAATCATTCTATTAGTCCTACGAGTAAGTGACCCTAGATAAAATGATAGATTTTACACAATCCATTTATTTATAGAAATGTGAAAGTCTGTTACAGACAGGTTGAACTTAGTTGTATAATATGTGGAGACGATCAACTGTTCATTTGTATGCACGTATATATCTGTTACTCTATTCTATATATCCAAATAATTAAATTGTATTTTAGGGATATATTAATCTAAAAAAACGAAAGCTAATGGTATACGTAAATTTGAATTTTTGCAAAACATTAAGTTTTGCGTATTTACGTCGTGGAATATAAAAAAAAGTAAACTCATCATGAATTTGTTACAACTCATATTTATAATAAAATTATTAGCAATTCTGTCCACTCTTTCTTTGGGAAAAATCATATGTTACATGTATCTAAATATCAAAATATTTCCCGCTGTGCCCACAGGGCGCAATAGTTTAAAAGATCATTTTTGGGGTGGGATTTGAAATAAATACCACCATCTTATTATTTTACTTTAAATGATAAAGTTACATTTAAAAAGAAAGCTATCGCTATGAATTAACTTAATTCACTGTTTTTAACAAATGCTTGAAAACATTAGATAATATTTAAATATATATATATATATATATACATACATATATATATATATATATATATATATATATATATATATATATATATATATATATAGAAAATGTAGAATTTTTTTATCACAATTTCAAAACTTATGATCCGAATAAAAATTTAAAGAAGCCATATACATAGGTAAATTCATTATTTTCATGAGCTTTTCTTATCCTAAAGCTATCATAAAATTTATATGTATTTTTTGGGATATGGAAGTTGCATTGGCGAAAAACTCTGAAAATCTGCTTTCACTTCTTTTTTAACAACAGTGAATTATTGATATAACCATGAAAATTTTGAAGATTACTTTCCATAGTACACAAGAGAAAAAATATATATGATACTTATTAAAATGAGGACGGAAAAGTAATTATAAAAATATTAGTGCGTCATAAATAAATTTTTGAAAATGTTTAAAAAATTTATTGTCATTATTCAACGCCTAAATAATACGACATAGCTCTAATCGTCTTCAATTCTAATGAGCTTCCTTGCTACCGGATTAAGATAGTTTCCTTTTGACGTACATCAGGGATAATTTATATAAAGTGAATAGGGAATAGTGTGTGTAAACAGCAAATCATCAAAATTAATCAATAATACACGATGATGGATGAGCAAAGTATAGATATGTGTATCGTGCTTTAGATTCACTTCTGATGGGTTACCTAGATAATTTTTAATTCATCCATACGGATAAATGTAAGAAAATGAATTACAAATAACAATTTCATCACAAAGGGAATTAAAGTTTCACCATTATCAGTAGTTGTGAAATTGCCTTTACTCTTACTGTGATTGTTTTATTTTTATTTGCGTGGAAGTCAGCTTCATTTCAGCATGAGTGAGTTCATTAAGCACAATTTCGAAGTGAACTGAAAAATTTATTTTGAATGCATCGTGTAAATAAAAAACAAACTTACTCTTTTATTCTGTGTCATCCGAGAAGCAACCTAGGTTGAAACACCTAAAAATAACATATCAACTCGCACTCGACCAAACTAATTATATTTTCATTTCTTCTGACATTCATATACGTAGATGCCTAAATTCGTATCTTATATGATAAGATCTATAAATTAAAGCATGCGTTGTTATTAAACATCTAAAGTGTCTTGTCAAAAAGTAAAATAGTTATAGTAGTAACACATATATGTGGTTATCTCAAAATTGTATGTTTGTCATCTGGTATATATACATACATATATATATATATATATATATATATATATATATATATATATATATATTAAATTAGCCATCGATGAACCTGCCATTTTGCTCAGAGATTTTGGCAATGTTATATAAACTTCGTTAATATCTATCGATGGGCATGTAAAAATTGTGACTTCCTAACTTTTGTTCAATGTGCAACGGAGTTTCGGCGAGGAAACTGCAAACCAAAAAACGTAAATTTTACGAAAGAAATTAAGTGTTATTGTTCAAGAATTTGTTAAGAAAAAGCAAACGAAACATACAATATACGTATGATGATGGAAGAAGGAATATCCTTGTAATACTGCCAATCATCGTTCCAAGTATTCAAATCAAAATCTTGATAATTCTTTTGAGAGCAATCTCCTACATTAATATTCTAAATTTAGAAAAAGTAAAATACCCTATGGCCGATTTTGTCAAGATAAACATAATATAGGAGTTATTTAAGAGATAACATAATTTTGCATTTTTCAATCGTCAGATAGAAGTTAACTTTCGAATAAAGTCCTAACGGAGAATTATATTAACTTGCTATTTTGGAACCCGGATAAGTGTTTGTTGGCCAGTGAAATGATGTTTTAAGTTATGTTTCGCAATTCATCCTGACTTATTTTCTATGGTTGTTTCTCGGTGATAGTTTTTGTGTTTATTTAGTCGAAATTGGGTTAATGACGGATGATTTTGACACAATTGACGATTTGCCATTATATATTTTATTTTTTATGTGCCTTTGAGTGGTTACTTTCTTCTTTATCTCATTTTTATTACTCCTGTGTTATAATTCAAAACTTTTTAATTATTTTATGTTCTTAGTCTGTTTTAAATTCCACCTCATTAAAGCTCATAATGTTAAAATGTTTTATTCGTAAGTGAATTATGTACTACATGTAATCATTTTAATTAAACGAAAACATTAATTAAACTGACTAAAATATTATTTGTGGTTATCTTTATCTTAATATTTGTGTAAATTTTTGCGAATTCAAAAAGATGTATCATTCGGTAATATGTATTTCACATACAACATACAATGGAATATATAATTTTATATTCAATAAAATTGTATATTCCGTTGTAAATTATGGCAATGTTGCCTCTATTCAACATATTTTTTACAAAACATTACAAGTTAACAACAAGTAATAACTGAATAATAAACAAAAAAATTATTCGATAAAAAGTTGAGATATTCACATTCTAACCATTCACCATTCTACTTCCGTGAGTTTTTACAGGTTAATAGAAAATGAAAGAACAAAATTATCTGAGGTAATTCTAAATAACGGGAAATTTCTTCTTTAATTCGAGATTGCGAGAGCGATATGAAGGTATGCAACGTGGTCGTAAAAGATTTGTTTTATGGTCAATATTACATTGAAATTCGTAATTTTCGTACTAAATATATGATTGATATCACAAATATTACTAAAACTCACCAACGCTCAGTATTGATATTATTTCTAGACAAATTTAACGATAAGTTCAACACATATACCATGCAGTAGCCTCTGAAAAACGGCGATATAAAATATTTTGGTGTAAATCTTAAGATCACAATCGAAGAGTATAAAACAGTGCGCTTCGTGAGCCGTATGGACTACACATTTGATACAATTGTGAAAGAAAGTAGCCTAAAGTTTAAATTGTATAACATGTAAATGTTTTGGTAATTATGAAATCTTAATGAATATCGCAAAGATTAGTGTTGAAATACTATCGTAAATTGAAGATAGATGGGTTCATACTAGCACCATTGTCGATATCCGTCAGAGTTTCATATTTTAAAACAAAAGAAATTTCACATCAAAAAAGAAGAAAAATTACTTTCCAAGGCCTTTTATAATAATATTATAACTGAAACTTTTCTATTGATCTTCTTTGTGTACTCGATTATCTTATTTAATTCTTGTACCAGATTTCCTGTACCACTCGTTGATTTTTACATTCTAAAGATATTAGTTTGGCAGTTGTCGAGCATCTTGCCCTCCACCGCTTTTTAGCAAGTAACAGGTTAATTATTTTTATTCAAATAATTTTATATTGTATCTCTATTCAAGTTTCGTGTGTAAACTTGTGAAATTTAAAAAAAAAATATCAGTTGTCATTTGGTTATGTGAGTTTCATATTCATCCAAATATTTTGTGTCATACTATTAATTTTTTTCAGTGGAAATATATATTTCTGAATTACATAAATTTTAAGAAAAAAAGTCAGTTATTTTCATAACATGTATGAATTAAATAGGAAAATTGTGTCAAATATCCCTTGGGATTTCATTATTTTTATTATTATTAATAAAGCAGCCCCACTATAAAATTGAAAGGATTTTTTAAAAAACTGTTTTAAACTTTGTCGTAAATAAATTTCAAACGTGGCAAAAATTTAAATTGCAACAATTTATAATATTATGTTAACAATTAAATCCCAAAGAAAAATTATAATACCAGCTTGTATTAAGTTAATAAACAATAATATTTGTGACACAAATAAATTGTATAGTTACAGTATGTAACTATATATACAAATAAATTGTATAGTTACAGTATGTAACTATACAATTTATGATTGATTACAATATGATTGATACAATTTATGATTGAATCTAACATTGCATAGTTACAGTATGTAACTAAACAATGTTAGATTCGAACCTCGCCTGATCTCTCAGACATATTTTTACTTATTTTTATATACATAATCCACAAGTATTATGTTTTGAATTTCACGAAACTTTTCTAAAACACAAAACACACTTCAAAGTTCCTTTTTATAAGAACACTTTTTCATTAATGACGTACAAAGCATAAACAATCTTGAATATTTTCATAATTTTATACATAATCTCAAGTATTCTTGTCAATATTTTACAAAAACGTAAATTCAACAAAAGGTTAATGACTGAATTAATTTTACTTTAGGACCAGCTACTGACAAGACTTATGTAACTTTTTACTAAACTGGTCGCCTAGTATATTAACGTGTCAACTAAGTGTAATTTGTACATTATTTCCTCGCTTTTCTCCACAGATTGTAATTTTAATAGACTAAATGGTACTCCCCATTATTACTGTTATTATTTTAGAAGTCCTGAAATTTTAAGGCGCGTGGAATAATTTTTATATTTTTAATATTCTTGCAAAATACTGTAAATAGATAAATAGTATTCATTTTCACTCCCATTCATTTATTTGTTGAATTCTTTAATTGAGGTCACATATTTCCCGTTTTTTTTCTGATTGAAGTACATGTCGTACCTTTTGCAGTTGCGTTTTTGAAATTTGTAACTCTTGGTTTTTGTTTTGCTCAAAACGAATGTAACAATTTATATAATATTTATTCAAAATACCATAAGTTAGGTTATTTCAAATATCTGTGCCAATTGTAGGCCCCCAAACATAATTATCTCCTTGCATACTCGTCCATTTCACTACAAAGAATAAATATCAATTGTGCTACTTAAAATACGGAGTTATAAAAGAAAAATTCAAGTGGTTCACGACGCTTCGGCGAGAATTAAACTTTCTCGCGACGATGTAAAGTACACCTTCAGTCTTGCTGACTCTTCATGTTGGTTGGTATTGTCTTGGAATGGTGTGCGCCATCTATTACAATTATACCAAACTACGTCTTTTGTCACATAGCTGTCTGTATGTTACTATGGATGTAAGCTTGTCTTGATGTATGCCTTAGTTTATAATTTTCTTACCCAAATCTTGATAAAAATAAGTTCTCAATTCCTTTGCGTATAAAAATATTAACATAAAAGTATTTAAATTACTTGGAACATATAGAAAGTAATGAAATCGTAACTTTGAACTAAGTTTAACAACAAGAGACTGTTATAATAAATATATACAACGGTTTTAAACTAAATAGATGTGTCACTAACGATCCAAAATGAGCTTAATTAAGGTAGTTTAATTGTCTTAACTTCATTCTATACCAATAGTTTGAATTTAGATCCGGTATTTGGCGGTTGTCTCCCATTTGCTTTATTTGATATCTGTTGTTTTACATAGACACGACAAATGCCACCTTATATGATGTGAACATGTATAAATTCTAGCTTTGCTACTAGTAAAAGTGAAAGACTAATATTGCAGTCACGTACAGTCAAATATCATTATTTTAAATACATTTTTGTGAAATATTTACAGATTATCTTGAGAATAAAAATGAATATATTTTTAATGTACAATTATAACATTTGTTAGAGCACAAGAGTAAGAAGGATATATAAATATGCGTTATGCATGTATATCAATCGGAAAAATTAAACATGACAATGAAACATATACTAATTTTAATTTTTCCATATCCATTTTCATGACGTACTTCTAGTTATCGGTGCTCGTAAAGCGGTTATGCAATTACCAATATATATCAATGACGAAAAAGTCAATATTAAAAACACAGAAATTATCTTAAGAAAATTAACCACCTTGTAACGCTATGATACACTTCGTCTAGTTATAGATATCTGCGGCATGTTTTCGATATTATTCACCTTGGCTTCATGTTTCATACTATAAGCATTTAAAATATTTTTTAATTGCTTTAAGGCAAAATGGATCTAGTGCAAGTAATATATAAAAACATGCTCAGCTAGGATTACATCCAAATCCTATTCCACCACATAAGAAAATATGAGTTTTAACAACTAACCACGTCGCAATACACTTTAAAGTTTATGTAAAATGTTGTTAAACCATATTGTATTACGTTATCCTTTTTTGTTTTAACTTTTCAATTGTTTACCTTTAGAAAAAAAATCTCTTTTTAGTTTGGTTCTAAACTATTTGTAAAATTAATAATATATATACATTAAATATATTATTAATTATATATATATACATATATATATATATATATATATACATACATATATATATATATATATATATATGTATATATATATATATATATATATATATATATATATATATATACATATATATATATATATTAAAGAAAGTAGAAATTATACTACATCACGTAGTTTCATTTAATTGTATAAAAAAATGGCAAGAAATGAAGTCGCAACGTTAAAATTCATATAGGTATTTAAAAATAAAAATACTTTTATATTTTTCTATAAATGACAAAAAATGTATACTATTAAACCACTCCATTTATTCCGGTTCAGCATGATTAAACATGTAGGGCCCATTTTTACTTTTTTCATATAAATTTTGGGATTGGACCAATTGACCTTGCGTTACATTATGTCATGTAATGTTTATTGGCGTACTGTATGATGTAATTTGCAAGGTGAATGCCTTGTTTTTTCATCTCATAGAAAATGTAAAGAAGAAATTAACAACACGAATAGAGCATTACAAATAAGCTGCGAGTAAAGAGGTATTCATATTTTAAGCCCTTATCAGTAAATTTCAGTCGTATTTGAAGAGCGTCATAAAATTTTATTCGTCATAACATTTTAACAATGAAGATTTTGCATCTGATTCGATTGCCTAAGAACTAACTTCTATAGAGAAATAACGGGCATTAATTAAAAAAATCATATTTATATTGGTTAGATAGTAGATTTTGCTGCATATTATTAAGGAAACTTAATTATTTTTCAAAAAAATATGTGTAGACTTTAATCAGACCATTTATGTTATTACCAGATAAGTATTACATTGACCGTAATTTTTCAGACCTGGTATTTAACATTTGTAGGTATGCAATACCGCGCTAGGTACGTGGGATAGTCTGGAATAAAAAGAAACCATGTAATAATTATCCCATGAATTTAAGACACATTCTACTACCATTAAAAATTAAACTAATAGCAGCGCATTCAGTTTTTATACATGATTATATTGTTTACGTTTCCATGCTCTGATCTCCTCCTGCAGATTATAGCGTAATTATATAGAGCCTATTTCTTAACATTTCATGTACCTTTTTTATTCGAAAAAAATTCATTAAAATCTATTAAACCCTTTAACTGTGTAAACTGCATGTAACGCCACATATTGAATAACAGTATCGGTGATTTTCAATTAATAATACTAAAGCAATTTTCCAAGTATGTGTTGTGGGGAACGGTAGAATTTTTGAAGATGTGACAGCACAAATAAACATTAGAATTTATTATATACGATAGCGTTATGTTTATTGTAAATCTAAAAGATCAAATGAAAATAATTATGATTTGATTAAGCAAATTTCATGTAAATTTTTTTACATTTAACTTCGCTACTTTGTTTTTCAAAGAATCGACCAAAGACTCAAACAAATTCTGACTTCTTCTTTGATAGACAAAATCAAAGAAGATGTATTACAACGTCGTATTTACAACCTTAATTTCAAACTTGTAAATCGATTGGGAGTAGAAAAGATGTTATAATTATTTTGGGAAATTTTAAATTAATGCAATATTTAAATGCAGAGTTACAGGATTATCAAAAATAAGTTTAATATCGATCACATATTCGCCAATGTAACAGACAATTTGGCATATTATTCGGTCTTGCACATTGTTCGTATACATATTCGTTAATAATGCTGCGAAATGACTTTTCGATGTAATATTAAACTTCTCGATGTAAAATTAAATTTAATGTTTACTATATAAATATTTTCTGCTTTCATACGGAAAAGTAAAATTATGTCTTTTAGTATCCCTTGTAATAATTTTTCATGCATGAAAATCATCTGCTTAAGTAATCATTTAAAATGTTTATTGTAAGCAACGATCATACAATATTAATATTTGCAAATAAATTTCGATATTAAAATATATGTAATAGTATAGCACAATAAAACAAAATCTGTTAATTTATTAACTTCTAGTCTATGTAATATAAATTTTCCTCTAAAATTTATAGGTATGTTAACAAACTTATTTTAAATAAACCCGCAAAGTCTCGTACTTAAATTATAAATTCACCACACAAAATACAAATGATTAAACAATTACTTCTAAGGTATTTTGCATAAAAAAGCTTTCTGCCATTTAGTAAACAAAACTTAGTATGTATCTATAGTGTAGAAAAGGTGATATCGTGATCATTTCTTTGTTCTAATTAGTATAATTAAAAATTATTCGAGCACCAATGGAAAAATTAACTATTTCATTGCTTTAGTAATAAGATGGACTTAGGTAGATATTGTATTTTTAAATTGGGGTAAATTTTGTTAAATTATTTTGTATTAAATTTTTTGTTTTAATTTTTTTTTATATATTAGCCGTGTCTATTCAATACCAGCACAAATTGAATGGATATGACTAATTACTACTTATATACTGTTTGATTTTTTGTGATAATAAATAGCGTATAATCGTAAAAGATCTATTAAGTTTCTATCAAAAAATAAATATCCTTGGAATTCTGTAAATTTAAATATACATAATTTCAAATTGAGGAATTGTCAACCTTTAGAAAGATTAAATTGTAAATCAAATAAAAAATAAGAATAATATATTATATAGTATAGCGAGCCGTAATATATTTTATAGTATAGCGAGCGGTATCAAATATTGCAGTCTGTTTGACAAACAATTCTGGAAGTCGTTAAATTATATGCAAAGGGGAGAAATTAGCGAAATACTTTCTTTAAAATTCTTTGAATGAAAGTGTCAGTTTTCGTTCAACCTTGATAATAAAGGTACATTTACTCAAAACGGATGGAATACATTTTATCTGAATGAAGGAGAATAAGTGCAAAAAAAAGAAATAAAAACAGACGAAATGCCAGCTATATTAGATACTTCCAAGAAACTAGCTAAGGAGATATAACATAACAGCAATGCGAAAGAGCACCTGGTTAGATCGCATCACAGATGAAATCTTAAAATAGCTGCCATACAAAGCAATCAGAAAAATAATCAAACTGATAAATTCTCCGTTTAGACTGCAATACATCCTAAAGTTATAAAAAGTAGCATAAGTAGTAATGATTCATGAACCAGAAAAACTACAACATGACCTAACGTCGTATAATCCAACATCATTGCTAACTGAAATAACTAAATTACACGGAAAGCTACTGCCACATTGACTCAAACAAATAAATAAAGGAAGAAATTACAATACATCAATTTGGTTTCATTGAAAGCCATTCGACTACTAATCAAGTACATACGGTCACCATTATAATTGAAGTAACATTATAAGAGAAAAAGTCTATTCCACCATCTTTCAGGAGATAGTACAGGAGATTTAACAAAATATGACACCAGGGTTATGGTAAGAAATTTCGCAATCGCCTACCTAAATAGTATTGTACACTATTTAATTTACATATACCAGAAATATATTTTGAAATTAAATAGGAGAAATCATATACGCATGTGAGGAAAAGTGAAGCTGGATTGCCACATGAACTTTTCTGGGACCAATTTTATACCTATTATTCACCAAAAACATCCCTGCTTTGAGTCAAAATAGTGTTGCTACTTTCACTGATAGATACTACGGCAATCCTATTATTTGCAATCCATCCCAAAAAAGCGACATAAAAACTATAAACATCCTTTGACCAAATACACAGCTGGACAAAAAAGTAGAAAAAAAAATTTAACGAAACCACGTTCTTATAGACTTCATGAATAAAAAGGTCCAACATCATTCAATCAGAATAAACGATGTCAATCAGAATAAAAGTATTGTGAAATACTTGTGTATTTCACAATACCTTCTTATGTTGTGACTGGATGGGTTCTTTTATCCTTTTTTCTTAAATGAAAAACTAAGATAGACAGCATACGAAAAAAGAAACAAAAAGAGGTTGAAAAAGAAAAGGAGATGGCCAATAATATGAGAATACAAACTATCTATCCACAATATGATATTTCTCTACAACTAGATCCTTAAACCTGTGTGGATTTACGGCAGTAATTTTTTTACGATCTAACGAAAGTATTGTATAAATTGTTTAAACACTTCACAATGAGGCCTTAAAGAACACTTTGGATTCATCGTGTATATCAGAAACAGTAACATCAACAAAGACCTAGAAATTGACATTTTTACATAAAATATTATCAAGCAAACCAAAAACGATGAAAAAAACCCTAGCACTATATTCTCGATTCTACCCACTAACTCCTAGGCTGTAAGAAATAAACGAGACAACTTAAGAAAGCCAAGCCCCGTGAATTAGTATAATGAAGTGATAAGTTCACAAAAAGTAAAAACAAGCGACTGAGCAAAGTAAACATCCAAATATATTAGATTATAAGAAATTATTCGATGTTAAAATTCGTTGACAGATAGTAATTACAGAAAAAAACCATATGTAATCAATAATCTGGATTATGCTAATTTTCAGCAATAATTTGACACTAAATAAATTTACTTAGCGACAAAAAATGGCGATGAGGTAAATTTATTTCAAAGGAAGAAATTGAATTATCAAATATTTGAACAAACTTTCCTATAGACTTGACGATTGGGAAAACGCCGTGAATTTAAGTAACCAAATATTTGCTCTTTGAGCATTAACATCAAAGAAGAGACGATTGCTTTTAATGTAGGAAAATTTTGTGATTGTATTTTCATGGCATTCGTTAGAATGTGAAAACCTAACTACAAATGTTGAAATCTATAATTCCCAATTGCTGTTATATACTTGTTTTCTATTCCAAAATCAGTAGAAATTATTTCCTCTGAACAATATTTTAATCCAAATTACGTCATGTTTGAAGAATATAATTAAAAACAAGTGGTAATATTATTAATTGTATATGGTAATAATATTATCGTATACTTCTTTTTCACCAAAATATGATGATCATTGATTCATTATTAATATTTGAATAGTTTTTAAAAATCACTGTTATGAAAAAGCTTAATACGTTTGTTTTGAAACGTCAGTTTTGAAATTTAACATATTTGATTACAAGAACGATTCAAAAAAAATTCTGCATTTTTTCTTTAAAATTGTGCGACTCACTCTTTAAAGTAGATAAACACGATTTCGATAAATTCGAAAATGCGAAAATATTTGTGAGTTAATATTAAAGTTTATTACATCAAAGACATTGTGACTTCATAGAAGAGAAGATATTGATTCTATATCAAAATAAATATGTATGAGTTGCCTATTCCTTGATACTACACATTTCTTTTGCACGTACAATATTTCGTATCAATATAAAAACTTAATCACGTATATTGATATTTTAATTAATTTACTCTATAGTTTAAAAATTGCAGACATAATATTGAACTTTTTTTACCATTACATGTCTCAAGATTTTTTTTGTAATATATAAATAGACAGTTAATAAATTTGATCACAAAATCTATTAGAAAAAAAAAAATTTGCATTTGTTCTTTAAAATTGTGCAACTCACTCTTAGAGTAGATAAAGACGATTTCCATAAATTCGAACATGCGAAAAATTTGAGAATTAATATTAAGGTTTATTACATCAAATACATTACGATTTCAAACAAGAGAAGATATTGATTATATGCCAATATACGAGTAAATATGCATGAGTTGCTTATTCATTGATACTACACCTTTTATTTGCATGTACAATCTTTCATATCACTATAAAAACTTTATCACGCATATTGATATTTTAATTAATTTACTCTGTAGCTTAAAAATTACGGAAGTAACATTGAACTTTTCTTACAATTACATGTTCTAAGACTTTTTTATATATATAAACGCGAAGAAGTAATCACATACTTCAATAAATTATATACAAATATACTGGTAGGTACGGAGCAATTTGCAATTATATACTGAAATCTCACTTTGGCTCATTTTATATAACTTTTTAAATAAAAAACTTAATTTATATTCAGACAGTTTCTATATATAAGATTTAATTTAAAATTTTCCTACATCATTTTCTGAATATAAAATGTTCATTTTGTCAGCATTATTAAGGTAATTTATGAATGTTAATAACATATGTAGGCATCACATATAAAGTATTTTATAAAAAATGCTTTCTGGTTCTTAGGTTCAGTTATATTAATATAAATTGAAAAATACGAAAACGGGTGTTCCCTTGCCAAAACGGTGTAATATTCATATTTTCATACTTACAGACGTTCTATAAATATACATTGTTTTCATTTTTTCTCTATTAAAAATTCCATGCAAACAATATTTTGATAATCACGAAATTGAGTACATTAATAAAATAAAGTACAGGCTTTTCATACGTATCATAATATTCAAAATGAAAAACAGCGGAATAAAGGATATCCATCCGACATTATACTTGACATAATCATACTTTTATACATAATGTGTAATGTATATATATATATATATATGTGTGTATATATATATATATATATATATATATATATGTATATATATATATATATATATACATATATATATACGTTCACTTAACGTTAGTTTAATATTATAGTTAAATATTGTAAAAGCCTCCTCCAAAATTGATAGCTCTTCTGTCCTTGGCTTTCTTAGATTATTTCCTCCCTGAACTTTTTATTATCTCGTCACTTCAGCTTTTGAGTGGTCTTTTCTCCAACGTTTTTTAAATAGTTTGTTACTGTCTGCGATCACTTTTCATTTGCAATCCTTTGAATGTGGGTTGCTCATTTCCACTATGGACTTAATACTTGCTTTTTTACATCTTTAATTGCTGTTATTTTTTAATAGAGGTGCTTTTCAAACGGTTTTTCAGGTAATTTTAACTTATAGCTCCATACGATTCCTCTATGATATATACTTTTAGCTTACTAAAATTTTCAAAGTGGTTTTATTGTAACTTATTTAGGACTTGAATGAAATGTGGCGGCCATGAAGTATATATGTTTATAATATATATATATATATATATATATATATATATATATATATATATATATATATGTCTATATATATATATATATATATTTATATATATATATATATATATATATATATATATATATATATATATATACTATTATTTATCATCACTTTTTTATCTTGGTCTACCCGCAAACCGTTTGCATGACGCAAAGTGAAGTCGTGGACTTAAAATTATACTCTGTTTTGCACTCTAATTATTTTGCATCTTCTGAGATGTAAACCAATTGAACTACATAACAGATATGAATAGATTAATTAATTATTCATCAGTAAAAACGTAGAGTTCACCAAATATTTGACATTTACCAAATAATTTTACACCCATATTTTCCCAGTTCAAATCAAGAAATACGCTTTCCATGACGGTAATGGAAGATTTCAGTAAAAGTTGATATCCTTTTTTATTCCGCGCTTCATCCAAAACTCCGGGCCTAGCTACTCCAGCTATACTTTTGCTGACCTATTTTCTTATAGTACTTTGATGTTCTTAATACCTTAATCCTTGTTCGTTCAAAGATTGCCATATTAATTCTTGGGGTATTGTGTCAAATTATATGATTAGCCGGTAAATTAAATACGTAAGATCATATCTTATTCTATGTATCCCTCTATTATTACTTTCAGAGTATGTATAAATTCGATTGCGGAATAGTGTTTATAAGGTCACTCTATATGGTAGGTTGATTATCATCTATATTTCTTTTCATAGGTCTTAGCAATGTCGATGCAAACTCTTTGTAAATACCGCTATATGAAACTGAAGGGTGAATTTGTTATTAAGTTTGCATCACCTTTTTTATTTTAATAGAAAGATTTCGGAACTCATTCACTATTTTGATAATTTCTTTGCTTTTGTGTTATGTTAAAAAGGTTTTTGAGTTAGCGGTTAATATTTCTGAATCCGTTATTAATGGTAATGGAATGTAGTAACTTTCCATCATGGCTGGAACTTTTGTATTATTTTAAGTTGTTCATTGAAAGTTTTATCTAATTAACATTTATATATTTGGAGTGATTCGAATGACTGTATATTTTGATAGCATTATATAGCCGTTTTATATTTTTTTCTCAGTGACTCTAGGTCCTGACGTTTTTTTAAGGTTATCGTAATTTGGTTTGGATTTTCCAATCTGTCGTAAGTTTTCCCAGCTCCACCCTTTTTCCTAAAATGTTCAATAATATTTAATCAGCACTTCTCTATATTTTGACGGGCATTGCCTTTTATTATTCTGTATAATTTACCGAATGTAAGTTTTCTTCTTTTTTATCGTTTTAGCATATCTATTATATTTTATAGCATATCGCTATGACGTTTTAGTAAATTAGTTTCAGGCATCTTTAAAAAACTTTGCGATGTTTCATTCACAAAATGAAGCTGGCTGTACATTGCTCTAAATATTTTGCGATCTATTTTGTTGTACAGGTTTATTTTATTATGATGCCTTTGAAAATTTTCTTAGTTTAGATTCATGATTACTTTTTAAAGTTGGTATGTAAGAATTTCTTTTGACTAAATTCCATACCATTTATCTACCTCATTCTTTCGTTTACCTCATGATATTCATTAGGTTGGTCTGAAATAATTTACAGACTTTGCCCTTTTTTATTTCCTTTGACGAGCTTTAAGCCGTTGGCGAATATGTAATATTTATAATGATAGATCACTTCACTAATTTTAAAAATTAATATAAGAAAAAGTTAAGGGTTCATATCTGTACCTTGTAGAAAACCCGAAGGAACGGCATCCATAAAATCACAAAACCACAAATTTAAATTAAAGAATTTAAGAATGCTTATTTATATACACAAAATTAACAGCACGTCTCTAAATTAACAATTTAATTAATCGTGGTTTATTTTAGCGTGCACATGTAGGGCAGTAGTATAAAAATACTTGATTTAAAATAAAACATATTCACAATTATACAATAATTATATAGATATTTATATATATATATATATATATATATATATATATATATATATATATATATATATGCAATAGTGTTCATCTTAGTGCTAAAATAATTTAATTACTATTATGCATATATAAACAACAAAAATACCTTAAAACTGTTCTACCCAAAATATTCCTGGCAAGCGAACAATTAAATAGATAATTGAAGAGTTTGAAAGGAGTGGAATTTAACACATAATTATCCGCACTTACTCATGCTATAGTCAACTGCTTTAGATAAATGTGCATATATAGAATAGACGGACAAAAGCTTCAAAAATATTTGTTTGTGGTTAAGTGTCGTATAAGTAAGGTAACCCATTAAAAAATAGTTAAGAATTTAAAATGGCAGACAGATGCTTCAATTACATTTGTATGTATAAATAAAAGCACACGGAGTAAAAAAACCTTTTGTCAAATTGAAATAACATCATGGAATTTTTATCTGTTAAGCAACAAACAATGAAATTAAGAGAGCCAATATTATTTTTGACTTAATAATTTTAAAATAGGGCATCTCTTCTTAACTCATTTTCATCCATTCTTTACTAAGGAGGAGTTTCATACGAGTTCATGGTGGTACCTATCTTCTATTTTTTGACAAAATACCAAACTTTTGCAAGACATTGAACGACAATTCCAATCAACATTCACAATCTTATTTTTATTTCCTCTCCTGCTAAAAACAAATGTAATTTTTACATACGAATTGATATATAAACCTTAAAGTCAAATTTATTCACAAATAATTATAAGGCAAACTGAAGTCCGCTTTATATTTTTTGAGATGATATACTTTTTTAGGTTATTTTTATGGTGAAAAATTTTAATATATTATGAAATATTGGTAATATCATTTCTTCTTACTCACTTCTAATAACTGTAAGGATGACACATTTTCAAAGGAAACAACCTGATATTTGCTTTCTTCGGTTCACTTCGCTTTTTTTTATTAGAAATTCCGTGTTGCGGTTTCTTGTGCCAGACAAGCCGCAACATTTCGATTCTAACAAAAAAAAATTTAAAACTTCTGACTATTGTTAGGTACATTCTTAATATGGTTCCTGTGGTGACGGAGTTGTTTTCAAATTAAATCTCAAACGATTTCGATTCAAGTTGAAATGCAAAACCAAATCTTATATAATTCATAATCGAGCAAAAGCATCGTAAAGGAACAAATCATGCATTTTTTTTAAAGCAATTTCCATGGCAATTCGGAAAATAAACTCGGATAATAAACAGGATATTACAATGCAGTTAGATGTTTGTTATAGCAGACAAATTTAAAAGTCTGTACTTCATAAATAGTTTACGTACTTAACTATATTGATATATAAATGAAATATATGACAAAAATATTAGGTCTGTAAATAAGGATAATAACTATGATTTGTTTATATATAGCAGTAGCGTAGATATTTAGAAAGTATCATTTGATTTTACCAGCACTAAGTTCTCAAGCTATATATGCAAGTCACATAAAAACGGTCAGGCCGTAGCGCCTCTATTTTTCTAAAACATTGTGAAATCTATTATCTCCTGTATTCAAATGTATACTCAATAATGTCATTCAAGAAGTGCATCAGAGAAGTATCATGGTATCCTCGCCTTTATTAGTAGTTAAAATTATGAATTGCTAAATCTTAGGTTTAATATAACCTGCTGGAAATATGTGATGCGGCAAGGAAACGCCTTGTTATTTAGTTAAAATATAATAAAAATGTAACAGATTGAATTCCGTACAAGGAAAATATTTTAAAAAGGGTGATTGATTTATTGTAAAGAATGACAATAGTAGTCAGAAAATCAATTTTTAGAATTTTTTTTGTCTGTCTTTTTGTTAATTTGTTCGACAATTATGCAAAAACTACTAGAGGGATGTAATGAAATTCGGCATGGTAAGAGTTTATACCAAGAGCAATATGTGAGAGTAAAAATAAAAAGCAAGTCTAATAACTTTTGGTAATTAGAATTACACGCAACCAAAGTCGTAGTAAGCTTGCATAGGCACATTTTACAATATAAAGGAAGAATTTTGTTCTCAGACCACGATAGCTTTAATGGCAGCGAAACCTAATTTTGAACATAATGCTAATAGGTTTTTGAAATTGCACTAAATCATATGAAAGAGTAAATGTATATGAAAATTAAGAATATATTCAAACACGTGTATATTTGTTTGCTGTTAAAACCTGCGCTTTTCAGCTATGGATAAAAATATAATTTAAAGGAAATGTCATGACGTTTCTAAAAATATTTAAATTATTGGCTTATTGCAACTATATCTTTCATGCGAGAAACGTAGTGATTTTAATATATTTGAAACTATGACAGGGACAATTTAAATACAAAATTTTGTTATCATTTTCTTACTAAGTAGAATTTCAATAATTCACTTTGTTTCCTTTGTATCATTCTATTTCCTCTTTACCTATTTTTTTCTTATCTCAATCCTCTTTTCTGATTCCTAACATCTTTTCTTTGTAGTATTTGAGACTAAAAAATTTCTGGTTGTACTCTTATTCTGTTCAAAAATAATGTTGGCCCTTTTAAGTTCATTATTTGTTGCTTAACAGATAAACATTCCATGATGTTATTTCAATTTGACAAAAGGTTTTTTTACTCCGTGTGCTTTTATTTATACATACAAATGTAATTGAAGCATCTGTCTGCGATTTTAAAATTCTTAACTATTTTTTAATTGGTTACTTCACTTATACGACACTTAACCACAAACAAATATTTGTGAAACTTTTGTCCGTCTGTTCTATATATGCACATTTATCTAACGCAGTTGACTCTGTGGCATGAGTAAGTGGGGGTAATTTTGTGTTAAATTCCCCTCCTTTCAAAGTCTTCAATTATCTATTTAATTGTTCGCTTGCCAGGAATAATTGCGCGCTTGCATTTTTATTGTTATTGCTTCATAATATTTTGTTTTAATCCGGTGGTGGTAGGTAGACAAACACAAAAGGTTTGCGAATGAACGAATAGATCACCGGTTGTGACATAAACAAGGTTTTTGACAATAGCGAGTTACTGCTAAAAAGAAATAAAAAGTCAAACTAATATACAAATTATCATTTCTAAATTACAAAATCCTATAAAAACTTTTACAATAATTACATTGGGTCTAAAAATTATATTCATATTTTGTTGTAAGCTTTATAACAATTACCCTACATACAAGGACTGTTTTTACTTTCTGAATTTTAATCGGTTGGTTTCACATAGGTTTTCATATGTTTTTTTTTCATATTTGGCGGAATGTTTATTCACTCAGGCCCTTAGAGATTGTTAATGTTCGGTGCTTTACACTGTTCGGTACAATAAAAACACTATTTTTCAGTTTTTTCACGGAGATGATACAATATCATGATTATGATACATGGATCGAAGAAAGGGTTAATTTCTTTAGCCTTGCTGGTAAGGATGAGAGTTTTACTGATAATTTGCTTCAAATAAAAGGTAGACAACGAAAACCATTTGAACATTGTGATAACTCAGCCAAGCGGCAAAAAGTCCGTATGGCTACCCAAGCCGGTGGTATTCCTGTAACTATAGGTACGATGTAGTTTCTTAGTCTCCCGAGAACGTCGCAGACAAGAAAAACCAGTTTACAAAAGGGCTAACTGAGGTACAGTAATAGTTCAAGAATGTGCACTGGCTTTGCATATTGTTGCAAAATTTTGCAACAACGGCTGTAATATATTGCGTATACTGCTTATTTTTCCTTCTGTACATTGCTTAGATTGGCAAAAATACAGTTCTCCTAGTGCTGATAATATTACAGTCGATAAACTTATTCTCTACCATTATTATGGAAATTGATACATATACTCAAAATTTATTAAAGGTACCAAGACTTGTATTCGCAAGTATCGTGCGAGAAAATAGTTTGGTAATCTTTGTTTGAAGAGATAGAGTTATGATGGTATTTCTAATAATAGCACATACAAAAAAAATTACAGTGTGGAAAGTGCAGACAAGTTTTCATTGGTTTTATCGTTTTTGCCTATGCAATTACAGATCATAATCGTAAAAAATTGATGTAATTTATATGATCGATGTAATTAAGAAAAGTAAAATCGCATTGTGGATAAGTAAGAATTTATTTCATTTAAATCATCCAATCGTGATATAGTAAGTTGTCCGCCCTTACACATTTATCCGAGTTTGGGTTGCTAATATTGCCACATCTCACAGCTTATACGCAATCAACTCATCCCCGCAATCACACTGCTTCCAAACACCTTCCTTTCAAAATCTTCAATTTGAAATTCACATTCAATAAAAAAATATATTTAAAAAATTCATTGGAATAGTTCGGCACGAGAAAATTCTACAAGCATAAAAATTTTTAAAATAAAAAAACCGTAATATTTTGAGAGAGAAATCCTGAAGTCTCCTCTTTAGGGTTGCCATTTTTAGCTTTTAGGTTAGGAAGTAACAAAAATTAGAAACTAATACCATTTATTACAGATTAAGGAGGTGGCGCTAGGAAAGACAAAAAGTAATCGATACATTCTTATATGTAATTAATTTTTCTATAGACGTCAGCCGTTCCACATTTTCATGTAGACATATATATATATATTATATATATATATATATATATATATATATATATATATATATATATATATATATATATATGTATATATATATATATACATATATAGATATGTATATATATATATATATATATACATATATATATATATACATATATGTATATATAAGTATATGTGTGTGTGTGTGTTTGTGTATGTGTATGTGTAAATGTATATATGTGAGAAGTTCAGTAACTCTAATAAATACTTTTATCATGAAGGATATGGTAACTAAAAATTTAATCGAAACTTTTGGAACCAAATAATTTTAAATCACAATAACAAAACAGTTAAACAACTATTTCTCTCATTATGTGTCATATTATTTGAAACAAAATAACTTCACCAAAAATTTAACTTAAAACATTCAATTCAAATGAACCTTGTCTAAAATAGACATTTATGCTCTGAAATGGGAACCTTCCTCGTTAAAATTGGTTTCTCCTTTTGTGGTCTTTTCTGGTTTCTTGCTCACTTTTTACTCACATTTGGGATAATGCCACGCTGTGTATGTTTTTCATTGTTCAAAATTTGTTATTATACCAAAGATTCGCCACCCTCGTTCAATTTCTAAAATTGTTCCCATACGCTTACAAGTGTAAATAATTTCAAACACAATAGCAATTTAAAAAAAACATCCAGACGGGAAGCTCTTTTTATACAGAAAATTAATAAATATTTGTGTGGACAATTAGATTCCAATTTCAATTTACGAATGGGGTGGGGATTCATCTGACGTCTTGCGCCAAAAGCAGGAAAACATTCTAAATATTAAATTTTTTTTTAAAAGATATCTAATTTACCTTGAACTGATATGAACTAAACCACTGATAGAATTTAGTTATCACAATATTTTAAGTTTAATTTCGAATCGCGTTATTTATATTTATATAAGGACAAGTACTGTCATAATGTAATTTGAATAAGTTCGTAGTAGTATTTTTGTTTCTGCAAAAAAAATATTTGTTCTAATCGTATGCTGTCTAGATAAGACAATAATATGCTATCTCAAAACTATACATAAAGCGGTTGGAGACAAAAATCTATATATTTTTGTCTGTTATCGAATATACTATGAGTAATTAGGTAAAGGTAATTCATGCGGGGCGCGCGACTGTATTATTTTCTTTGTGTCTACTACTCGTAACAAGCAACTTTTACATACATATACTGCCCATTAATCAGGCCTAAATATTAATAAATCTAAATACTAATACCAAGCTAAGACAAAAGTTATTTTTATCTAAACACTTTTGCCCCTAATTTGTTTTGACCAAATAATTTTATGCATTAAAAAAACTTCATAATTAACAATTTATTTTTATACAAAAGCAAAATATGATATAAATAATATTAAATTGCTTTGTAAATATTTTAATTATCAACAATCCTTTATAATTTCGATGTATTTTAAGCTTTTAGTCATTTTAAACCAAAATATTTAACATTGAAACTCCAAATTTTTGGTTTAATTTTCTGGGTACGTATTTACTAACTATAAGTCTAAAACCAAATATATCTAAATAAAAAAAAATAAAAACAAAATACATTTACATTAAAAAAAAGGTTGTGTTTTTATGCTTTATAAAATTGAGTGAAAGTTTTAATAAAAAGATTGTACTACAGGATTTATTTTCGTCGGAATAGCTTGAATGCACGTCGGACATCCATATGCTATCAAAATTCTCGAAACGTAAATATAGTAAATAGTACAACAGTCCTTGGCTATGGATGTTGCCGCCCCTAATCTGTAAGAACGACCAACTAAAATATCAGCGAACATATCAGCTGTGTTCACTGTGAGATGTGGTCAGTTCCAAATAAGGCTTTGTTGAAAACTACAGTCCAGTAAAACTAAACGTATAGATCACAAATATGATCAGAAAGTCATTTACTTTTTTTAACGTGATCAGCACGTAGCTCTTTCAGTTTAAGATCATTTTTACGAAATATAATTGTGAATCGTAGTTTAATTATATAAAACCATAAAAAATTCAAGGCAAAATTTTTCAAATAATGATATTAAAATTTAAAACATATTTTTTACGTTTACATGCCAAGTGAGATGTAATATGAAAATTTTACAATATATATATATATATATACATATATATATATATATATATATATATATATACATATAGGTATATATATATATATATATATACATATAGGTATATATATATATATATATATATATATATATATATATATATATATATATATATATTAGGCTCACAACTTGTGAAACCGCCATCTCTTTACACAACATTTTCAACTTTTTATTGGAGTCAAACACTTGTGGCCAACGTGTAGGCAGAACTTAAGTACCATCCTTGTAGAAATGCTTAGGCCTTTGGTTGAAAAACTGGCGAAGTTCGCGCGTTACATTTGCAACAGGGGGGTTTATAAAAATCGAAAGTGTCTCAATTACTGCCTACGGCATAATAACCAATTTTACTTTGGGTGATATCTTTCAAACGTTAGTCGAAAATCATTCCCGATTCACTTATTTTTAAAACGACTACAGCAAAATACTTAAAAGTTCATCCATTAAAATCGTTCTTCCTTCCAAAAATATGAAGAAAGTTCTAATGAACCACAACTTAATATTAACACTCTGACTACTTGGATACTTCCCGAATCTATATTCTACGAAAGATGGTCAAATTAGTAACACTTATGATAAATTGAGCATTATAGAACAATAGGATGAATTGCGTACAAAGAAATTAAAATGAATTTGGCAATAAGATATGGACTTAGTATTAATACTCACACCACCTCGATTTTTAGCATATATATATTCAATTAGTTCATATTATTCATATATTCAGTTGTAAAATTGGTAACACCTATGATGCGGTTTGCATTATAACATAATTTGATACAATATGTAAAAGGTATATTTATTTCCACCAAAGGTATATTTATTTTGTAAAAGTATATATATTACAATATGTAAAAGGTATATTTATTATATTTATTACTATGAAAAATGAGTAAGAATTAATCATCAGTTTGTAATAAGCACAGTATTGAAAATATCGTGTATTTACAAAAATTATGGACACTTCTTACATTACAGTGCTGGAGGACAAATGAGCCAAAAGGGGGATACTTGAAAAATAAGACATATTTTAACACTGTGTACATAAATGAAAATGGTTAATAATGTTTTTTATTGTTTTATAAACAAATTATAATACCAACTTTTCATAGTTCAGAATTTAAAATGAAATGAGTTAGATTTAAACGAGCAGAAAAAATATGTAACCAAATAAATAGTTTGCCCTAATATGCATAGCGATAACTCGATAAACAATAATAATTAATGTATAAAGTTTTAAACATGAATTAACCTGTAATGCAATGTTGTAGACTAGATTTGAAATATAATCAAGCAATTAATATATATGTGAAGAGTGCTTTTCTTTAAGTGATTTCAACCTTGTAAATAAAATAAACAAAGCACGTTTAAACAGTGGTGAATAATTAAAATCATTCAAATAAAATTTAATAATCATAAGAAATAATACGTAAATACCATACATCGATGGTAAGATTGCATCATGGTAGGGTAGATACACAATACAAAAAATAAAAGATACACCAAATTGTCTGATGCGACGCGCATCATAACAAAAAAATAAAGCGTTGAGCTGGCTATTCTTCCCATTCCCACCATTTACTCGAGTTGTCTCAGGGCCCCTACTGGGAACCGTAACATCCCACCTCATACAAAAAAGAGGATCTTCGAAGATCCCCTAATAGTGTTCCGTCCGTTTGTAATTTTAGCGCTTTCATACAAAAAGATTAATAACTGTCAAGAACGTACTTTGCGGACGCTCTAACTGACTCAAAGGTCGATCCATTCTCAACCAACTTGAGACAAAATGTGGTATTTCTTATAAAAGTTCAATAAGCACCGCGTTTTATCTAAACAACCAAGTTGAGATAGAACGTGGTTTTTATTAAGACTTGCTAAGCCTGGTGCCAGCTATGGGATATATAGAATTGATGACAGATGGAGCAATAATGTTTTGGAGTGTAGACTGAAAGCGAAGAAGTTCAGCCAGTGAGAAGCTTTGATGACAACGAGTTACAGAAAACGCAACATGGTTAGGATAGGTGTGTTAAAGAGACATTAAGTAGCGTATGAAAAAAGAAAAGGAAGAAAATACATTAATTGAAAATTTTGGTGAAAAATTAAATTTTTCATGAAACACTTTTTACCACTTGATTGGCACCTTTTTTAGTAAAAACTAGTGTCCACTATAATACAAATAATTTTTTAATCACTTTTGTGGAGAAAAATTTACTTAACGCATATCTTTGAAGAATGTAACAAATATACTATTTACATTGATTTTACAGAAAGTATCGTATTACAATTTTATAGTTTTAATAAATTGAATGAACTATGTAAATATTTACTAATAATAAAAGGGTATAGGAATAAAAGGGTTAAATTGTTAATTCGGTGGTTAGAATATTTTAAGCTTCTCACTAAGTTGTTGCGATTTCAGGATATAATATTTTCACTAACTCTCAACATTTTTGTGCGACATACCAGATTATCCGTCCGCCACAGCCTCAGAGACTTCAATAAACTTGTACTTTTCTACTTTCACCCATTTAAAAGTAGGCTGACTAGAGTTGTTAGATCGTAAATCTTAGAAATCAGTGAATAGTTCTGTGATATCTGGAGGTTAAGCTTTTTAGTTAGATAATAGAAAGTCGATATTATTAATCATAAACCAATTATCAAAATAATTACCAGAAAGAAGATAGTTTCAAACATATTATTTATTTATTATGTATAAATTTATTACATCTGAGCATATTTTAATTGGAGAAAATAAACAAAAATAAAGGAAAGTAAACATTCTGGGATAGGATCTATGTTATTAAATAATATAGGTAATTAACAATTTTATTTTTCAATTAATAAACTAATTATAACCTATATTTTTTTTAATGTACATTCTGTGCCTATTAGACATTTAAATAACAAATATTTTTTTTATTTCTGTTACGCTTGATTATTCCACGCATTGAACAAAGGATTTAAACGAATTTTGTATATCAACCTTTGTTCAATGTGCAGCGATTTTCTTACTTTGAAAAATGTAGTTTTGAAAATAAGAAAATAGTTATTATATTGTCATATAAACGTCTTTAATGACGATAGCTTCATAGACGAATTATTAAATAACGATTGAAATACCCAAGATCACATTTAACACCAACTTAATTTCCGTAATTAAGAAATCATTTGTTTTGATAATCCCCTTCTAATCGTAATAACAAATGATCATTTTCTTGCATGTTGACTTTTGAAATACATTTTTTCAAATCTTTCCGGATTTTACTGCGCTGAATGAAGTTTAGTTTCAGATTAGTACAACAAAAACATCACGTTTTCTCATCAGTCACAGTTATTTTCCATAGGTTTTTCTCGGTTCTCGTTCTCAGCCTTTTTTAAATCCCGAAACACAAAGAAAAAAAAAACGGAACATAGTCGATCTTTTTAAGATCGACTATGGTCCGTCCGTCTATGTGCCTAAAGCAGTTTTCTTTCGAAAACATTTTAACATGGAAACTTGAAGCGGAAAAATAAAATAGAATATTAATCCCCATATATTTCAATAGTCATATTTATATATTACTCAGTAATATTTTTGTACAAATTGCAGAGAGCAAAAGCAAAATCATTCGAAGTAATTGATTTTTTATTCATTTTATTATTATGTACTTATAGTACGAGTCCTGGTGAATTCGTAATGCAAGTTTTCCTCGTACTCAGCAAACTTCATTTTATAACACTAATTTCTCGTTCAGTAATAAACAAACATTAATGGCATTAAACTTAAATGTACTTCAAATTTTATGGAATATTTGTTTTCAATAATAAGAAATATTTTGCATATATCGAATTCATAAATTTTATAGATTTTGAGAACAAGAAGCAATTCGAAACGTAATAATTTAGTTGGTTTTACATAATGTTTGGCAAATTCTAAAAGGAAACAAATAAATTCTAAAAACAATTAATTTATTAAATATAAAAAAAATTACACTTAACATTTATTCTTCTTAAAATATTTTTTATAAATTTAAAACAAAATTATTATTAGTATCGTGAACAAATGTTATTCAGTTTAATAATTGTGAAGTTTTTGTAGTCATAAACTATTTAAAATGAGCTTGATAATTAAGTTCAAATGTATTAAACTTTTGTCAATAAATTGACCTTTATATTTTAGAAAAAAATACGTAATAACTTCTACGTTACACTCTGATTGAAATGTGCCAGTGTATGAATCTTTTAGGTTTATGCGTATTAGTAACGACATTGCGCCACATTATACGCGTATGCAGGTAAAATATGCCGCATTTACTAAAAAAAGAAAATTTCCGGATATTTCTAATATAAATTCAATTCTGTAATACCTCAGGTGTTACCAACGGTACATTTGAAACTTCGATCCATATGGCCAAAACACAATCACATCGCAATATTTTATTTTATACGACCATAAAACCTTGAGTTTACGACATACGTAACGGTTGTTGCTATAAGCGATGTTTCTTTTCCAATTTCCCAAGAACAAAATGACATATAATAAAGATGGTATAAAAGCTGGGCATTATAATCACATTCTTATATAGTAAAACAAACAAGAGTCGGCAATAGATGCAAAACAGTATTGGAAATTATTTATTAATGCAAATAATATAATTATTTCTCGATTCAAGATAAACATATGTACTTAAAATTTTTCTTAATCTCTTTATGCATCCACATCACGTGAGACTTAACTGGTACTGATGGTAAGAGTTTCTAAGGAGGCCATAACTTCAAATTGCGGTTTAAATTGTAGCCTAACTGCTGGTAGATCATTCATTCTAAAATCACATTCAAATCGGAAATTACGTAAATATGAAGGAGTTATATGATTATCTACACGTATAATAAAATTGTGGCTGAATGAATTCTGTGCATTGGAAATATTTAAAAAAAATGTAATTGATTTAGCATATAGAAGTACAATAGATACCAGAAACCTTTTTTAGAATTTTCATCTGTCTGCCTTTATGTTAATTTGGGCGGATATCATGCAAAATCTACTTAGAACGATATATAAGAGAAAAAAATTCCTAATAACAAGAGCACGAAGTTACCATGGCTAGTATTACTTGTAACACTACAATAAATTCGGTTTATTAAAAACGTAAGTTAACAACTTTTATTAAAAAAAAAGTATTTTGTAAAGCGATCGGTGTATTCCTTAATTCAACAAGTTATGTAAATGGATTTAGTCTATAATTAAAACGTGATACACGATGGTATTGTGCAAAAAGGGTCGGTTTGAAATTTAGTTCATTCGTATTTTCTTTGTAATTCATTAATTAAATTTAATAACAATTTATTAAGAGTGTCATGAAATAAATAAGTGAGTCCAGAAAGAAAAAGTAAATGTATTAAACAGTTTATTATTATTATAAAGAGTTACAAAATTAAGAAATTAGGTGGAAATATAGATTTCCTCATAGGTATTATTAAAATCGCATAGAAAACTATTATTTCATTAATTATATTTTAAAACAAACAATTAAATTCAAAATTTTTAAAAATGAGAGAAAATTTTAAAAATTGACGGAAATTATATTATTATATTTATTTTCATCTAATATACATTTTCGTATTAATTAAATAAATGAGGACATAATTGATCTAAGCGCCTTTTTCATACGAAGATGGTGATAAATTAAGAATATATCATATTAATTTACAATATCTAAATAATGGTTAACAATAGTAGTCAGCAAAAACTATGTAGATTTTCTATCATAATATAAAATTGTTACGAGGATGTTATGGTTGTCTATTGAATATTAAAATGTCATTCTCAATTACTGGTAATTTTGTTTCCACTAAACATTTTTTTTTGTTTGAAAAATAAATTTCATTATTATCGAAATAGAAGCTTCTATGTATGTTCCTAGGAATTTAAAATAGAGTATAAACTCATTGTTTCATGGCTAGTACTACGAAATTGATACATTGTTCGATTTTGATTAATCGGACAGTGCGTAATTGCATATGTGTATTATTTTGGTTATGAAAAAGATATTGATAACCTGTTATGAATATATCTGATGAAAAGTTAGAAATAAATTGTTGAAATATGTAAGTTCATACAATATTTTGATATGACAAGAGAGTTAAATTTAGAATTCACTCTTCCTTGAAACGTGGAATCACTTCAATTATTGCACAATATAATTACTGAATTATAGATATAAGCGATGGAGGTTTATGGGTAAATGTATACAGAACTCACGCCTCTTTTAATAGTCTCGTGGCAATTAAATTAGTGCAATACGGGTTTAGCCATACTATATTGGATCTCAATTTGATATTTCTCCCCAAATGGATCGGTAGGTTCATTCTTTGATTCATTTTTGTATTAATACTATACAACATGTGTACGTTTTTATTATGAAAATGATAGTTAAAAAGTGCATATAGACTTATATTTCATTAAAACGTGAACATTAGCAGATAATAAATTTTCTTAAATAATTTACGAATAAAATTTCTTCGGTTCTTATTACATTGCCGCTGTCCGGAAGTTAATCGCTCACTCGGAGTAAATGCGCGCAAGTTCTGAGTTTTTACGAGACACGAGGTACGTGTTGTACTATTTTATGAGCTGGTTAAAAAGTAACACACTTGCATTCAAAACTGCGGTTCAAGCTGCATCAATTCGTGCCAATAACATGTAGGAATGCATACCTCTAAAGAGGAATTTGCATTTTTTACTTTTAAATCGAAACCTAAAGCTTAAAAGTTCCTAAATTGATATATTCCTTCTAAAAATCTAAAGTAAATAAATGTTCAATCATTAACATAATCGCACGTAACATGTTTCGTTATGTCTTTATACGAAGCGTGTCAAACTTTGGGTACGTAAGGATTATTTAGTATGTATTTTAATGTGTCAAGTTATTAATTTAATCAAATCCTTTAAATAACTATTACGTACCAACTTTTGTTTTTAACGTATTTGGAAATTCGTCTGAATTATTGTTTTTAGAATTTAATGCTTAACGGTAAAACAATTTAATCTAGTATTTATACTAGTTTAATATTTTTCAATCTGAGTTTTTTTAATGAAAATTCCAAAAAATATTGTTTTTGCTCTTTCGTTCTTTCGTTTCAATACGAAATCATAATAATATACGGTAACAGATCGCAAAAGTGTGTGTTCCGTCTGTCGATTACAGCAGTTTTTCTCAGAAACTGACTGCAACAATCAAAGTAAAAATATAAATGATAATAATTTCATTTCCGTAAAATCATGTAACTATAATTCACTCTGATGCTTACACGTTGCAAAAAACTAATTTAATTAATATTAATTACCTATAATAAACAAAAATGTATATGTCAGTAACAAAAACAGAATTTGTCAAAAATATGAAATTTAAAAGATATATTTTTTAATTAGACATTTCCTACTTTATAGAAAATAATCCGTAAAGGATATCATTAAAATATATGCAAGCAAAATACTCTACTACTATTTTTTGTATTACTTCTATGAAAAAAATAACAAAAGAGGATTATCTACAGACATACATGCACAAAATTCTATTCCATTTTTAAATATTAAAATATTTCATCAAATATTGTATAACTTAAATTAAAAAAGACGACAAATTCGAAATAAATCGTTAAAGAAAATTTCGAAATAAATCGTTACTCGAAACATGTACTTAATTAAAAGACATAACTCAGTTGTGTTGTTGCTATCACAAAATGCAATTACTCAGGTTGTCGTTATTTTATTGAACCAAAACTGAACGGTATATTTTCGAGATAAAACACTATGCATTATATAAATATAAATCTAATTCAAATTTGAAATGTATTGCATTAAGAAAAAAAAAATTATTGATAATCCAGTATGATCCAAGATATCTTTGTAATGTAAATAATAAAGGTTATTGCGCTTATGTCTAGGAAATAAACCCAAGATATTATATGCGATACATGGACCATTACTCTCCGCGTTATCTAAATAAACGGGTTACGAAATATTGTAGAGATTAGTAGATAATATATCTCTCAACTGTAATCTATGGCAAAATGATTTATGAGGACCAGGCACACATTACCTTACAAACTCTAACAGTTACAAACAAGTAACAAATCAACAAAACATATGAGAACAATAAAACCAGGAGACCACGTAAATCAATTAAGAGAAAACTGTTCGTATTATATCCCTCAGTTTGTTAGGTGGCACATCCATCAGGTTCCTCAAGGTACATAAGGTAGGTGAAAATATCTGTTCATTTGTTGCCATACTGTTCGGTCCTGTCAAGCTCCTCATTGCTACCGAATCTTAGTGGTCTGTAACAGTGATGTTTGTATATATCTATATATTTTTTTAGAATCAGTGTAGGATATTTGATTAAATAAGTGTAACTTAAAAATATTAGGATAGCAAATCACGTTTCAAAGAAATTAAATAACTAAATAAAGACAGTTGTGTTAATTTTTAAAACTACAATCGTTCATTCAGCCGGAATTTTAACCCTATTATAACTCGGTATTATTAATTTAATTAGAATTTTAATAAATTAAACATAATATTGTTATTTATTTATTAAATTTAATGTAATATGTACTGCAGGATTATCTATTACAAAATAAAAAATGGAACCTTATAAGATTACCCACGTGTCTGTTTTGTTCGCCGATTACAGCAGTTTTTCTCAGAAAAACCGCTGTAATCGGCGACAAAATCAGATTAAAATTAATTTATAAAACAAAATAACAAGTTTTTCAACGGCAACCTCTTAGGGGAGGCCGTTATAATCTCAATATGTTATAATCTAATGTTCCATTGGAGGATGGTATTTAGTTTAGGTTTAATATATGTTTTTTTAAATTTTAATGTAGTTGTATTCATATATACGAAAATTTCTTTAGTAAGCGCTCTAGGCGACTTTTAGGAAGAAACGAAAAAGTTCAGAAGTGGTTTACCGAAAACTTATTTTACCGAAAAATTCCGAGTATTTTCATTATTTTGTAATTTTCAGTGCGTTTTTTTTCCTTTATTTTTTGAAGCCTATATTTCTTAGAGTATAAAGCAAGCATATTTTTCTTAGAGTTTAATTTTTTTAAATTTTTATTTAGGCTTCAATTCCCACATTGAGATATTATTTAATCCCTTCTAAGTTCGTGACAGTCTGGGGAAGGTAGTACTTGTATTCTTAGCTTACGACATCTAGAGCCAAAACTAAAATTTTTCGATTGACCATTTCATTGGACTGGTCATATCGTACCGAATTGTCCTATTATTTAAAAACCGTACTTTCTTCGGAATTACATAAAATCCGTAGTTTATTAAACAAAAATAGCGATTTGTTCTTAAAAATTTTGCAAGACAATTCGTGAAAAAAAGTTAAAAATTGATTTGATTTTATCGCCAATTGCTGGTTGATGGCTGTAATTGATTAAGCGCAATTCGAATACACATGCACTAGTGACACAATACAATTCCGTATGCACTGTTCGAGCAAGAAAAGATATACGTTACGTTCGAATTATTTAATATCGATAAAAACTACATCGCCAAAATAAAATGTAAAATATAGGATTGCAATACAAGTCGAAGCTTTATGACAATGTTTACTGCACATTATGCTATTAACTTTCATTACATGTGTATTTGGTGAAACTAAATTTTCAGTTTTTATTTTGAGGACAACCAATGCGGGTCCGTATTATTATATATCGGTCCGCCTGTTGCACAAACACGAAATCTAACAATTGTATTGAAGTGGTTATATATAAATGTTCGCGGGACTGACAAATCTGAATTAATCTGAGCGCATAGCTAGCATAATTTTTAGCGACTTTCATTATTTATATGTTCACAAGACTTTCATTATTTATATGTACACTACTTATCCAAAGGCATAAAGATTCAGGAGATCAATTATATGTTTGGTAGACTATATGCCCACTTATGGCAACTTACGTATAACATGTACATATATACAATACTTGCTTGCCGCATTCACCAACGTAATGGCGATTAATCCACGGGGCGCTGGCTTGTAAGTGCATTGAAATTAGATATACGCTGGACTTTTTTAAATTTTAATCAATTTGCCTTTTCTTAATATTGCGCTCTAAATTTTTGACGTTTCATAAAATGATTTAGTTTTATATTTAAAATTATTGTGTTTATTATTGTGTTTTATTATGTTAAGTTCATTGTGTTAAATGTGAAATATTTTTAAGTTTGAGTGTATTTAAAATGGCGAATGTTGTTCTAAGCATAGCTGTTCGAGAATACATTTATTAAAATCGCCGTCATATTACCATAAAATAAACACAATTAAAACGATCGGGGTACAAAATAAATTATATGTGGTTAAAGAAAACAGTACTTTTGAATTAAATGATGTCAAACGATTTCTACTTAAAGCAATAAGCCTGCGGCATGGCTGAACAATCATGATTCATATTGATATACTATGTAATAAATAGATTTATGTTGAAAATATTCTGCGAATATATTCTATAATTCTACTTCTCAGTGATATCGGCAAAAGGTGGGCCTGCTCTCGTATGTGTATATATTTATGCAGAGTATTTTTTCTGTGAAATATTATTGTATGTCATGTATCACTAGATTTTAATAAGTTTTTAAAACAAAGTTTTAAGGATTACTCAAACATTAAGTGTTTGTAATCACTTTGTAATAATTTAATTTTCTGTATAACTTAACATTTAATGAAACTACAATTCCTATCGAAATTTGTGAATTTATTTTATTAAACCTTTTTGAAGTGAAACTTCTTTAGAATCGTTGTGATTTGAAACTCAATAAAACGAAAACGCGTCACGACAGAAAAAGACAAGTGAAGCTTCTTTAGAATAGGTGTGATTTGATACTCTATAAAATGAAAATGCGTCACGGCAAAGAAATAAGTGAAGTTTCTTTAGAACCTCTTTGCGCCATGCTTCGTAGTATTTCCCTCTCGACTTCTAAACATTGTACATATGTGTGCGCCTGTATATTGCTGAGCTAAAGCGAGAGGGCAAGCGTCGGTGTGTATCTATATTGTACACTGTCTAATATTTAGAGAGTGTACAATATAGATATACCTCTGGTCGGAGTGTTCTACGTGTGTACGTTAATATGTTCGTTAATACGTGTCTATGCGCCTGCGTATTACAAAGCATATTACAAGTGTATTACCATATATTACAAAGTTTCCTGCGTAAACATATGATCAAATATGTATACATTGGGATATATAAATCACATGTTCTCTTTGGGCGTCACAATGGAATGCGCTATATGCCTATATATACCTATGCATAGATACTAATATCCTAATTCCTCCATGGCTATTGTATATATCGGTCCATACCTGCTTACTAAGATATTATTTTATTGTACCTATGTATACTTACTGGTCTACCTTAGTTACTTGTTGTATGCTGCTTTTACGTACCTGCATCTATTTACTTTGTTACTTTCTTACTTTAAAACAAACAAACGACATCAAGTTTGGTGAGTTTCCATAATGTTTATATTCCGATACTTTTATTCGAATTTGAGAATTCTTTACTTAAAACTTCAAGGTTAAATTGTGTTGAATTTTTATTTTCATAAGTTGTTTTATTATTAAAGGAAATATGTGCGCTATGTAAACATAGTACGTTTAATATAAATATAAAATTAACGTTTAATATAAATTTTTGTCGAATATTTTGTCATTGAAGTAATCCAAATTATTCTCACGAGTCAAACAGACAACGTAAATATGTCAAATCTTTGTTAAGTTACTAGTTTTTATCTGTTCTCTTATAACAAAAAAAAATATTTTGTTCCACGGTTTGCCCATAACGAACTACTTCATTTATTTCCTTATCAGTAAAACTGAATTGAAATTCAAAAATTGAGTATATTATTAAATAAATTTTTATTCATATATGGTTAAGCAAATATATATTTTTTTCATATTTATAAATTACGTAACCTTGGATACAAAAATGACATTAACAAATGAACAATTTATCAGTTAATACTATTGAAATATCTTTATTAGTTTTTACCATCCTTATTATCCTTATTAGTTTTTAGAAAACCCACACGTTAAGTGTAACAGCCCTAACTTTGTATTAAATTCTTCACTGTAATATTTTGTGTGCTCTTACTTGAATTATCGTAAAATTCTGGTCAGTTATTTCCTTATTTTTGACCTATTTTTTTAAATTTTTTATTTCCATTTTTTACCTGTCTTGAAAAATTACGAGACGACCAGTTTTTTTCAAAAAAGGAGGAATTCTCAATTTAGCAGTATTCTTGTACTTGTTACTTCATTACCCCGCCATATATAAATCAATTTGTAGATATACTTATTTTTTAGTTGGAAGAGTATGCTCCCAATATAGTCCCATCAAATTTTGTTAGAATTTAAACACTGAATATATTATATATGTGTTCAACGAATACGGACTCGTTTAACCTGTACGGATATTGGAAGAAAGTATCAAATTAAATAAGTAGGTAAGGATTGCACATGCAAATAAAAGGCACGAAGTTTCACGTCTTATTGTTGAAACAAACCTCAAAATTCTTTTCAATTACTTCTTCTTAACCGATTCTCAAAAAAATTAGCACTCGTATTCAGTTCATATGGCAATAAAACTTTATGATCATTTTAATCTTCCATTCATAAGTTTTGACGCTGCAAGTGTATTGCCAGCTTATAACATGAGACTGGAAGGTTTGCTGTTATTATATTAGTGTTTCGGATCACAAGGCATCCCGAAGTTTAATATCAAATTAAACTCCGGGGTCCAGTTCCTCAGTCCTAATGCTGCAGAGATACTGTTTGCAATAACTGTGAAATTTATGGATCTGCTGGTTATGAGGGTACTGCTTGCTTAAATTCACTTGGGGACCAGTTTTTTTTCAATTGATATTTTGGTTTTGAACCAGATACTTCATCTTGAACTCTAGATTTCAATTCCTCAGCTTAATGCTTCGATGGTACTATCTGTTTTGTGTATGTCAACTTATTATATCCGACATTAATCAATGTGGATTAATGTAGGATATATCTTTTATTTGATTTATTCCAGTTTGGTAAAAACATTTTAGAATTTCATAATGGGAATCGAAGGTGCCCCAAAAAATATCTCAACAATGAAAATTACAAATGTCGAGATCAAATTTGTATGACATAGGTTTAATGTTATTCAAATAATAATGTCTTGGAACTCTTGACGTAATTAAGGGTGACACAAATTATCCTCTTAGCAAAAACAGGGTGCAATGACGGAGCCGCAAAAGGTGAACGGGAATTCTTTACTGGTGCAAAATTAACTGATCGAGTATGGGCTCATTTCACTTGTTTAGATGGAAGTGAGAAAAAAGTATGGTAAGTTGGGAGCTAATTTTATTCAAAGTACTTAAAAAGTCATAAAGCAAATAAGATATTAGTAAGTAGGTGGTTGAATAAATAAGTACATGTAGAAGCCAATATTTAAAATGATTGGCTATATATATATATATATATATATATATATATATATATATATATATATATATATATATCCATGTGGTATGATCAGGTTGGTTTTTTCATATATATAAATACATCTCCAAAATAATGCTTTTCTAAATTACAAGAAATAATATTCTTTTGCAAAATACAACTTTTTTCAGACTTTGGTATTTCTGAATCGGTACCGAGTACCACAATAAACCGACTCGTAAACGTTTAAGTAATTGAACTTCAGATAATGGGTAATTGCCTAACTTTGACTTTATTAATCCAATATAACTCTTACTGTTATTTTTTTTATTAAATAAAGCTAACCATATAAAACAATCCATATTTTATACTTTGACACATAAATTCATTTAGTAATCTAAGTTTGGAAGTAGCAAATCGTCGAAAATCGAAGTAGAAATCGCTATACAAAGGATAATACTGTACAATAATTTATATTGAATTTCAGATAAAATTTAAGACATTGCAATTTAACGAAAAACTTAAACATAAAAACCGTTCAGATTTAAGATAAATTAAGAGTAAATAAATTTACTTACCTTCCACAACAAATGAACTCGGCGATTTTTCCAGTCTTATTAAATTACTTTTAGATTATTTCACTGAAGTCAACTAGCACATCTAATTATTTACATCTTTATTTATTTAGGAAGTAATTGCAATATATTGCCTATTAAATTTGAAACACTGCTTTTAATGGTGTCTAACACTCAATACTTAAACAAATTGGGTTTTAGGATTTATTAAGTTACCGCCCTCTACCTCGCTTTGAAAGAAATATTTCCATTGTGTGATTTACTATATATTTTGAAAATGTAAAAGTTTGTTCATACAATTTAATTTGCGTTAGTATTCACTGCAGAATATTTTATACAGGTATTTGTTCATGAATTGAATCAAATTTACTTTAGTAAGTGTGAAGCGAAAACATGTTATGTCATGATATGGCTCAGTGTACGCGAATCAGTTTTATTCTTACATACGATTTTGCTGTTCATATTCCGTAAGGTATTTATACACACCAATAAATTACTGTGTAGCAAGATTCACTTAATTCACTAAAATTTATATTGTTTCCTGACCAATATAACTTTACATAGAGAATCAGATTCCAGCATAAAATATGGAAATGTTATTCATGGATGTTGCAATTCTCGGTGGATATATTTTCAATTTCCCGTAATTAAATCCGTCGAAATTAATAACTTTTGTTCTCACTCCATTCAACTAGGAATCGAATAAAGATATGTTTTAAATTTATTAAAAACTTTTTTACTATTTGCTCGCAGTGCATTTTCTAAATACATAAAGATATTGAGACGTACCTGAAAGCTCTGTAGTAGTAGTTAAGGCCCACCTAACTTCTGCGTGTAAGGCTTTAATATAAACCGCGCTGTTTTAAAGTTGTAACGACTTAATAAATAATGATGAAAAAACTTTGATATTTGCTATGCACTTTGGTGTAAGAAATTACTTTCAATTCTTTTATGATATGAGTGTCTTTTTAATAATTTAGATTTAAATAAAAAGTTTGTTTCTGTGTAAAAAAATCTTAGTAATCGCAATATAGATATTTTTCAGCATATTATTTATTTTTCGGATATTTCTGGAGGTAGGATAAATCTGTAGGAATTTCTTAAAAAATTTTGCAAGACACATTTTAAGTGGACAATAAAAAAATAAGTGATTGAGACATTTGATACCCTATACAATGATTTTGAACACCGAATTGTTCTTCCGCCATCTTTCGTCATTCTGTATAGACGAGTGTTATATCAGAATTTTAATTTAAGAGTTATATATATATGTGTGTGTATGTGTGTGTGTGTGTGTGTGTGTGTGTATAATAACTCGGTGACAAATTGTAATTCCCGCTTCATGTTATATATTGCAGAAGAAACCATTTATTCTGTTCATTATTTTTGTATCAGATAATTGTTTTTTACTTATCCTATTATCCTAAACAAATCATACCCTTTGATAAATGCAACGTGATTACGCGCCAACGCGCAACGAATTAAAAGAAGTTAAATGAAAATAAGAATAAGTTGAATGCCATGTAAAACGGAGCGGTTTATGCGTAATATAACACAATCGAAGCTGTGACCTGGCAATATTTTACGAGTATATTGTAACATATTAGTCGTTTCCATACAGAAAACGATCTTTAATAATATTGCTCGATGGACTTCTCGCATGGACTTTCATAGATATTCTTTTATGTTTGTCACCATAAAGTTGAATAATAGGATATTCCTCATTTCCCATATGTCCCTCTGTATTTTCATCTTTTCCTTTTCTTAATTTGCCTCATATATCTGTTCAAGTATAGTCAATTCTATTAACGCATAAATGTCTAAATTTATTGTAAAAAAATTGGAGGCCGAAAATGGAATATAGAAAAACACTAATCGCACTCAATTTCTAAAATGACACCCAATTTTTAAAATAACAATAGAGGGATTTTTTTACATTTTGTTTATCCCACACCCATTTTTATTGCCTCCTTCTTAAACTTTTCTATTTCCAATTTATAGTTTAGTTTATCTGTAAAAAGCAAGGTTTAATTTAATGACCTTATGTCATGTGTTCTAAAAGTGATAAAGTAATACATATTTTAACACGTATGTCTCATCTCGACGCATCTACTATCAATATTTTTTTTGATAATGTCCATAAGCAAAGAATTGTATATAGACAATACTATTGTATCAGAATAACTTATTTGTGAGGTATTGTTTTTTCTAAAAATGTTCAATAAACAGCAGCACTCCAATGGCAGAGGTGAGAAAATTACATCATTTCCCATTAAAATATACAGATATATTTTTGAGGTACCATATTTTCTGTTCCTTTTTTTGTAACATAGGGCTGATTGAAATTGCTTATTTTATTGATACATACGTTGTAACTAAATTGTAGTCACAATAATAAAGGCAAATTAAAACACAATATGTCATGTAAATAACGTATTTTATAACAAATCAACATCGATTACTTAAAAACTCCATATATTAGAAGCTACAAGTTGTCGTTGTCTTGCAACAAATAAGTCATTTTAATGTACTAGTATAAACATTTATACCGCAAACTTATAAGTATAAAAAAAATAAATAGTACACGGAAAATAAAAATGCATTACAAAAGGGATAAGAAGAAATTAAAACGAAACACATGGAAAATGAAAATGTGTTTCATATTATCTTCTTTCCATTCCTGTTATTCAGGATTATTTTATCTACCAGAAGAGTACTGATTTCCTTTTTTGCAAACTGTCCTTCCAGTGGTTTGTTTACGAGATCGAGTATGATTTCAAGACCAACCTGAGATTTCAGTGATCGGCCCTGTTGGTCCTACAGAAAGCGAGCGCGTGGCTTATCCAGTGGGCCTTTACGAGGATAAGAATTATGCCCAAAGACATGTAGCTGTCTAGAGGAATCAACGGTGGAGTGCATAGTGATTCACACTCACACGAAATATTTAAGTACTCAAGACAAGACTGATGTTGCTTTATGAAATCTGTTGACGAGTAGTTATAAATTAGACTTTGTTAGTTTATTAGTACATACGAATTATTAAATAAAGTATTGTTTATAGATTGGAATGAAAAAGAAACAAAAAATACACCGTTTTTCATAGTACAAGGAATTCTAGTGTAAGGCTAGGTCAAATATGTAATTAAATTTTATACATTTTAGGCATAATAAAATTTGATTAAAAGTGCTTATGACACAAAATTTAACGGTAAATAGTTTAATACGTGATATTCTAGCTTTGTAGATCTTCTGAAATTTTACCACCTTGTTCACCTTCTAACTATTAGAAATATAAAGAAATAAAATAATTTGCCCATATGAATTCCCTTTCTCTCTAATTTTTTATTATTTAATATTTCTTTATTAAACTAAAGATATTAAATGGTTTTCATTCTTTAAGGTCTTACTCTGTCTTTATTTTTGTTGCATTATTTTTGCGCGACTTAAGGTTTAAAGTTTTTCCCTACCGTAAGTCACTCGAAGCGCCTAAAAAAGTTTCCAATTCAAAAATTTTGTAGTCGCCAGGTTTTTTTCTGAATACGTAATAAAAGTTTTCTTTGAAAAAAACTAAAACGTGAGAAGGAACTAACGAGAGATTTGAAACAGACAAGGATTTGAATTATTATGGCGTTAATTTTATAGTAATTCATTATCACTTAATTTTTATTCACAACAAAATAAAACTACGTGGTGTTCTTATCTACGACCCAGGTTTTGTTGTATTACAATATCTTCAAAAAATTAAAAGACAGGGAATTTTCTGGTAAGTACAATTGTTTAGAAAAAACTTAATTTAAATTTTGTGTTTGAAATAGTAAAAGTATAATGCATATTTATAATTGACAATTCAAAATCAATTGATGAAGTCAGTATATCAGAAATGTGAATTTAATTTATACATCTCACCTAAAATTACATTTGTGTTTAACAGATTAACACCTGTAAACAATCCAATTTACTGACTGTAATTCAATGCTTTATTCTAAATTAAGTAGTGACTTTTTGTTATAGAAGGAAGTTTACGGCAATACTTAATGTATTATGGCGCCTTTATAGCAAATAAACCTATTATTGTGTAATTTCTGTCAGCAAAGCTTTGCTGTTATTTGTTTAGTACTCGTTGTCGATAAAATTTACCTTAAAAATATTAAACACTTAATAGTACAATTTTACTGGTTTGAAGTCAGATTATCTCTCTATAACTCTTATATCGGTATAATAACTATTATTGTCGCTATTTAGATTAATAGGTAAACATATTTTTAACATTTCAGATTTTGACAACGAATCATATCACAACACCTATAGCAAACGCAGAGGATGTATACATTTATCAGAGTACTCAAGTAACTTTGCCCACTAACATGAGTGTTTATGTCAATGTTGTTTATCATGTGACCCAAATTGAAGTAAGGTACTTTAAGCAAGTTTAACCCCTTAAACGCTTATGTCAAGTAATAAATCAATTGCGTTCCATCGTGTTGTAACTAAAATCGGTCATTCTTTTGCACATCCACCGAATAGTCACGTCTAAGCAACCCTTGTGCCGTTGAGTGTTTAGATACATACACATATATAAACATTCTAGCTGATAAACTATATATTGCAATTCCCTTCAGATTCACCTTTCATCTCTATATGCACTAATACGATTAAGTGCGAGCACCATACCCTCATAACAACAATAAACTGTAACCAGTAAATACGGATTATTAAGCTTTAGCGACAGACGTTTCTAAAGAAATGTCGCTTCAATTATATTGGAATGGTCCATATTTCATTGAGAAATGACTTATTTAACAAACTTCAAATTTAATTAAATTTAACCCACCACTTCGCGTGCGTGTCATTTAATTAAGATGCCGAGATTTTTCTCGAATCTAAAGTTATTGGAACGCCTATTTTCAAATTATTATGTATTCAACTAGGATCTTAATAAACTTCATAAAATATGGACGCTGTCTCTCAAGTATGACTAAATTTAGTAATATATTTGCCATGTTTTGATATATATATATTATGCTGTATTTCGACGTAGTCGGCAGAGACATTCGAATCGGAAAAGGTGTCATTAAGAAGCTCGCGTTTAAAAAACAACTATTTATGTTCATTATTATTCAACGAAACTTGCATAAAATATTAATTTAAACTTATTTTGTAATTAAAATTAACAATAATTAATATAAACTATTTTTTATTTAATGATTTATAATAAGTTACAGAAAAAAGTTAGTGAATAAATTAATGTTAGGTTGTATAATAAGTGTAATTTACATAAAGTTTTTAAATATAATTTATTCTATTATTTTGATCTTTATTAGTGAACATAAACTATCATTTTAATAAATTATTACAAAGAGAAGAGAGAACGTTAGTAAAAATTAGGTGGGTAAATTGACTTGTTTGTGAGACAACAACACAAAGGACCGCGAAAACAATAATAAAATAAAAATTGTCAATACGCCATGAATATCCCATCATCACACGCAGTAAATACCAAAAGTGACCGTATTGTATGGTAAAGTGATTCCGCACTCTGAGAACTTAGTTTGAATCTTCACGGTAAATATTTTTGTCGTGTAATATTTTCAAATCTATTACTTCAACCAAAATTAATAGTAAATGAAAAATAGCCGAATTCGAACGGATTGTCCTTATATTTGTCTGAAGACTAACATAAAAACCGATCTGATTATTGAAGAAGATTCAAATATAAGGCATCCAACCAAATATGAAAAATGAAAAAAAAATATCAAAATATCTAAAGAACATTCAAGAAGAAAAAAATGAAAGAACAGAAGAAGAAAATACCGGCTATAAAAATAAATTACGGTAAATATAAATAACAATATTAACAAAACATTTAATAACATCTTGAACGAAAAGATAGGAGAAGGAAAACAAAAAATACACACTTCCGACAACTCCATGAGCAGGAAAAATCTGATATTTTTGAAAGAACAGAAGAAGAAAAAGACTACAAAAATGTATAAAATATTATAGTGGAAATATTAAATAATTGTTTGAAGATGAGATCTAATGAAAATTTCATGGAATAAGCTAAAAGACAGGACAAAAAAAATGTCATAGAAGTTCAATGAAGATTTACGAGAGTAAAAAAGAAAATGAAGATATTGAAAAAAAAAATATTTCGCGGTAAACTCATTTATATAAAAACAATTTTCTGGCGAAAGTGTTGAAGAAGCACGATGACTTGCAAATTCAATTACAAAAATAAAGGCAAAAGAAAAATATAACATTCTTTAAATATGATGCACTAAAAATACAAAAAAGAAACTAAGAAACAACACTAACAGTTGTGTTGTTTCTTCAAGTAACATAAGTCATCTCACGACCTTCAGCTATCTTTGTACAAGAAATCACGCCAATTCCTTGCTCCGTTGTAACTTGGAAATAAGATTAACAAACAAACTTCACCATTGCATTAGTTAGAATAATAAAGGGGAAGAATTTTCCTGTTTCTGAGAAGACACTCTTTTGTACTTAAATTCTTATTCTTGTAAAAATATGATATTTACAGGTTATTTTTTTAAGTCGTTTTTAATTTACAGGCTGAAACCAATCAGATCAATTAAGCGCATATTAAAAAACAAGGCCTATTAGAAACTAAATAGTAGTCACGAGTTATTGCTACCTCGATAGAGTAGTAAGTAGACAGTAAAATCATTGTACACAGTCATTCTTGTTAGCTGGCTTGGTCAATGGATGAAATTTTAATTAATATAAAATAAATAAAACTGGTTAACAAATATTGAACACGTATTTTCATTTTAATTACAATGTTAATGATCAAATAATGCGAATAAAATATAAATTAGTTGCACACCACAAGAGCCGTATATATATATATATATATATATATATATATATATATATATATATATATATATATATACATATATATATATCTCTATATACATATATATATATAAATATATATATAATACACACACACATTTGAATGTATATATGCTGAAAAAGAGAGTTTTAAATAACATATCCTTTAAATATGTCAATCTTTTTAATTTCATTTACCTCAGAAAGAAGATTTAATTGAGTTGATCGTTGCTCCTATAGCACTTAGAAATTGGACGGCCATTTTCTATAAATATGGGTATTTTATATATAATACTGTAATATAATATAATAATAATACTATATTTATAGGCCAACCTGCTATTTATATTTCCCTGAAGCCTGGCTGCACCTTGTATAATATGAAATAATTAATAAATTAAAATTTGGAAGCTATGTAGAATCCTTCATACATCATAAAATTCATTTAATTAATTATATTGTATTTTTGAACTTTTGCTATTAAAGTGTAAATTAAATTATGCGCTATATTTTATTGAATATTGTGGGATTTTAATTTCTACTCGTAAGTGCAAATGTAAGATCGCACTAACATCAGTAAACGTAACTTAGCAAGGAATATTTTATATTAGAAATCGTATAACATTTGTAGAAAAGATAAGAAAATTGAAAGAATATGTTTAAATAAATAATGAAAGGAATTATATTGCACTCAGCCTCGTTTGCATTTTGAACAGACTTACAGGATATCCCAACTTCTGCCATTTTTACATATTTTGAAAACAAAGTTGATAATGGAACTAGCAAAAATCCATTCAGTATTAGACCTACCTCTCAGAAGAATAAAAATTATATGGAGAAAATAAAACGACATGTCCCTTAAAAGTTTTATTTAAGTCTTTAAACAGATAACTGGGAAATCTCGTATTTCTATGAAAAGTCGGGTTATTTTTTATAATAATTTGTGAATGCTATTTCTAAATAATTCTTTGAACAATTAAGGTGAAACAAGACCCAGATAGTGTCTCGTTGCATTCACCAAACGAAATAATAATCGACTCGAAAAAATGGAAAAAACCTTCATTTTCAAGACATGAAACTGAAATTTGTTAATTACGATTTAAAATAAAGGAGTTAAATATCAAGAATATAATATATGAGCGCTTATTAAAATAATTAACTATAACGATTTCGGAGATGAGAGGAAGGGAGGAGTAAAATATTTTTTTGTGGACATTTTTGACAAACAATTTTCGAATTCGGGTAACTTGCTTTTTCAATTGATAACCCATATGGTAAACCTAAATTTTGAAAAATATGAAACTCACAATTTGCCACCTTTCTAAAAGTTCTATATAATGTTTTTTTAATGTATATAATTTATATTTATATATATATATATATATATATATATATATATATATATATATATATATATATATATATATATTACTGTTTATAACCAATATACATTATCTGACAATTATCAGGTTTATCACAAAATTACTAATTCAAACGATTTCTTAGAAAAACGTCACAGACGAAGAGACAGGCGTAAAGGTAAATGATTGTTTTCGGGTTTAATTTCTTTTGTTTTTAGGAGTTAATCTGTGAAAATTTATTGCAATTATTGATAATTACTATTTTAATTAATTAAAAAATTTCATATTATTTACTGATTACTCTTTTAAGCACTTTCGACCCTCGGAGCAATTTGCTTAATACAGAATCTTTGGATTAGTTTCTTATGTCACAAATTCTGATGATTGTTTGGATAGTTCATTAAAACCTCTTTTGGTTTACGATGAAGATTGTCAAGTGCGTGTTATTTGCTGATCCGTCGAAGTTCTTTATATGTATAAAATTACAAGGACCATAAACTGCTCCAACAAATCCGTGTCTAGTTTGAAATTTAGTTTCCACGTCATATTATATTAATATTGGAGCATATGGGAAAGGAGGGAAACGAAACAAACAAAACGTAAATACAATTGTGCTATTTTTATTTCTTTTCATTTGGGCAATATCAGGAATAAATGTAAAATAGTAAGCAATTCTGCAAAGTAGCTATTACAAAAGATTTAAATTTTCTTAACTTGATCACTCAGAATATCGAGACTTACAGTAAGTCTGATTCTAAAGTATTTCGAAGGTACGTGAGATGTGATCACTCAATTAGGCAGCTTCCACAGTTATGACACACAATGGAATCTCGTACTTGGGAGAGACCACTGCGAACTTCTTTGCTGAGTATTTAATTCAGTTTTTTTATAAAAAGCCAATAGGTGACTTTGCAACTACGGATTGCTATTAATGATGGCTCATCTCTGCTGTATTTCGGTAGGTTAGATTTTTCTGAAGTCCCATTCGCATTGAAACAGGTCTAGTCAGAACCTGCCCCTGCGGTCCTGATATGTTATTTCCGCACGTAAGGAAGGCCTGTTCTGATGTGTTCATCAAATCATTTATACTTATAATAAATCGATCTCTAAGTTCCAAAATTTAACAATTGGTTTTGAAGGTTTTTCGGGCGAGTCTTATTTTCAAAATTGTTCTCTATTCCCAGCTGAAGCACTCCCAGCACTGTTTTCATTTAAAAATTTCCGCTGTCATTAGTACCAAAAATATTTTGGGTTAACTCGCTAGGGAATTTGATTGCGGTCGTCAAATAGATATCACCTATTTTGATTTTACAAAAGCATTAAACCAAGCCGACAATGGTTTTCTACTAATAAAATTATCGGAGACAGGAATATCTTTGTTTTAGTGAAATTCTTTACCAATTATTTTCGGGCTCGTGAACAATGCATCCGGTTAGGGAATTTAAAATTTCAGCCACATTTTGGTCAATCTGGTACCAATTACTATCATCCTTAATAATAACACATTTTCCCCACCCACGACTTTCATTATATACACCAATCCCATTCATCAATGGATTTTAGTCTGTAGCATTCTTGAGATATATGTTGGAGAAAATATTTAGAAAGTTTAAAAGGTTTTTGTTTTACAAAATATATGGGTCCTTATTTACTCCCCATGTTTAATATTGGGTATGGTCGGATGCAATTCTCTTCGAATGCAACGCGAATTTTCTTTGAGCATGTATTATTTTAATGATTAAATAATTACGTTGATGAACCCTCCCTCTTGATCTTTGTAGGGCTTGATGCTCCTGGCTCTACATGCAACCTGATATCATAGTTTGTTGCCTACCTAACCTTACCTGCATAGATCGCTCAGAGATATGTCCATTAGCCACTTCTAAAATTTAGCTATAAATTTGCTTGTGAGTTCATAACTGATCATACCTGTTATTGTCGCTACGTTTCTATCTCACACAGTTTTATAATGGTTTGTTCTTATGTCCTTCCACACACCCTGCACTTTGGGTAAATCTGTAAATTGGCATGATGTTTTCAAGAAATAAATACATTCTGAGATTGAATTTATTTTTTATAAATTACTGTCATATCAAAGATTATTTTTGTTTTAGACGATGCTTTCATGTCAATGTGTAAAATTTTCCCTAAAGCAGGATTTACTTGCAGTCACTTTGATTCACTCATCTAATACTTTTCTACTCTGTAATTATTTAGATCGATTGAAAATTTTAAGTTTCAATCCATCTCCAATATCTTGTTTAATTAGTGAGATATATAATTCCTTAGGTCTATCATAAGATATCTAACAAAAGTAAACAATATTAAATTTAAGCATAAAAGTTTCACGGTTACTGTAATCAGTAGAAAGGATTAATAATAAAATATAATGTGTATTTTACTGTTGATTTACGCTAATAAATAAAATGAAGTATATTGCGATAACTTTAAAGCTTCGTGAAACATTCAGATAAAAAATAATAAGGACGAGATATGGCTACCCAAGTTACAGTATTACATAGATAATTTATTTTTAAATCAAGAAATAAAATCCAATATTAAATACATTTGGCGTTAATTTTGTAGAGACTCATTATTCACAATTAAATGAAACTACGTGATGTATGTACTATTATTTCTACTTTCTTTAAGTTCTTTACTACGACCTAGGTTTTGTTGTATTACAACCTCTTCAGGTGGGCTATTAGCAAAGATACCTACTACGAAACCTAGGTGTAATTAAATGCCGAGTACCGTGCTAAATAATTTCAAGATATATTTTTTTACTTTATTTGTTTTCCAAGTGTTAACGTAAACCTACAGCAATAAAACTGAAACTAAATTTTTTTTTCTCACTACATTTAAATATTTCTAGAGAGTGAAATGGACCTTTTACATGATACGAACCTTTTACAGGAACCTCTTCTTTATGCACGGAAGATAAAGGTAAAACACGAAATTTGTTTATCCACAATGGTCAAGATTTTTAAATTTATTTTTAGCTGTCACGGCGGTTATATTAAATAAAATCTTAACACAGTTAATATTAAGGGTGTTAAAACAGATTCATAAAGGTAAGACATTTATAAATGGTAACGGTTAATTGGGTTGAAAAAATTTATAAGTTCCATATAGTCGGTGTTATATGAATTTGCATTCTGTAGTATTAATCCTGTTAGAGAAAAAAAGTATAATGTAACCTTAAACTGTTTCACTTAAATCCTGTCAGAAGCAAGAAAGAGAGCAGAAGAATTTATTTGCAACTTATTCGTCGAGTATTTTCAACATACTCGAGCCAATATTACAAACAGAAAAAATAAACTCCACTCAACCCACGTACATCAATCTCACGCTTGTCTGTTCAGATGTACTATTATTGTAATATTCAAAATAACATTATGAAACACTATTACCTGTTTAATAACTAGATTCACTTTATTTTGGTAACACCAAAATGATAATACCACGTTAATTCTAGATCACTTCTTCACCATTTAAAATCTATCATTTTAGCATGATCATTTGAGTTTTCGTAAAGAAACTTAAGAAATATAATCGACCATTTGTCTTTCGTTATTTTTATTATTGAAAAGTAATCAATAATTTTCATTATGAAAACTCTCATCTTTAAAACAGAAAAGGAAATAATTTTATCCATACCGGTAATGTTTTTAAGAATATCGTTTTATGCAATGATATATTCCAAATATGAAATCTTTCTCAATGTTTGAAATGTCATACAGAACATACCGAGATTGTAAAAAATGCATATTTTTTTAAATTTTACTGTTTCATTGTTGGCCATAAACATTAAAAAAATTTTGTTTTTATTTCATTTTAAATGAAATGAACGAATCACACACCACAATCCAAAATTGGTAAGTTTTAATCTAACATGCTCTATGCACATTCTAGGCAAAGAAAACAAAATTTATGAAATATACTTTTAGAGAGTTTTAATATGGCTCTCTAATTGTTATAGAAATATTATCGTATATAAACTGAACAGTATTGAGTTACAGAGACAGGAAGGAACTGATTAGTAATATAAGCAAAACAAATGCGAAGCTTTCAGTCAGCTAATATTATCGAAAAATGTATAATATCGTAGCAAAAGTTTAAACGATATTATAATTAATATATACAATCGAATTGAAATGGTCATTGTAATATAGGTTATGCTAGCATTTGTCCAATACAAAACTAGTTCTGGTCAGCAATATTAAAAAAAAAACATTTTTATTTTTCCACTCTGAATAATTATCCAGAAGTTGTGTACCTTTCTGTCTATCTGGAGTGTATGATATAATAAGGCTTCGCTTTATACTCCAGATGGATAAAAAAACACAGACGTGAAAATATCTTAATAATAGTGATGGAAAATAAATAATATATTTCTGAACTCAACATATTTTATTACATGAGTAGGATGAAATTTATGTTTATGGGGCACAAATAGAATCTAAATTTATTTTCACACTATGAACTTCTTGTCTATTCACGCTATTGTGAGTGTTAACAAGATATTGGATAGACAATTTGGTACTGGATTAAGTTGGAATTTTTTTAAGAACTTTTTTTAACACTTGATTATGTCATTAAGATTCATATCCGACACAGTTTTTTCTTGCAAGTTAAAAAATATATTCCTATCAAAACGATCGAAATATGTAAAAACGCTTAAAATCTAAATAAAATTCTGATGTAATTTAAAATTTTATATTTAATAAAACCTCCCCAATGTGTAACAGATAAGTATTTGAAAAAGCGTAAAGAAAACAAATATCAAATCAGTATATTCAACTCAGCCGCCCCGCAGCGCAAAGGTCTGTTCTGAATTTTAAGCCAAAATTGGAAAACATCAATAAATGGCTTGAAGAATTCTTTATTTCCTGTTCTTTATACGATACGCAGCTTATAATTTAATGCCGAACATAGAGTGAATCAAATCGCGGAAACATCTTAACACATGCATCAGTTACAATTGTTACAAGCATTTTAATTGATGAAATTTTACCTTAAAATAAAAATATTTTTAGAAAAAAAAATATCCAGAAGTGAGACCACTTTAATGACGGTGCGTTGAATAAAATAATTTAACACAACAGTTAATTAAGTTTTAATGCAGTTAATTATTTTTTTTAAAACATTGCATAGGTAATTGGATTGTAGAAAGTCATATCCCATAAATTTCTAAATTATTATTGTTGCCTTCTAAATGTAAAGGTATGTGCAGATTATTACGTTTCTACTCTGCCAAAGTTCAAATTTCGACATCAAGTGAACCTACACGCGAACAGACACCTGAGTGATATCACGAGGATTCCATTTTTCCTTTTGAAGTAAGGAACCCAAATATTTTATTCGTGAAAGACGTTCGTGTTTTCATTTTATTCGTGAAACAAGTTTAAAATGGCAATAAATAAACAATATATTTTTAATAATGCTTTTTACGAACGTTTCTTTATAAAATAATATTTTACGAAAACCGTTTTTTTTTGCAAACTATGAACCGTCCTGGTTCATAGTTTGCAAAAAAAAACGGTTTTTCTGAATATCATATTAGGTATCGAATATAAAAATTAAAAATGAAATTCCTCGGTTATTTAAAGTAACTGAGTATCATATTGATCTGTAATTATGAGATTGCGTTCTATCTATTAAACTCGACCGATCTACAGTGTATGGTGTTAGTTATGTAGGATGTAATAATGTAAAGGAAGTGGGATAAAATACCAAAATTATTTAATTATTTAGAAGATTAAATAAAGTCGGCTCTTAAAAAAACTCCAAGTACAATAAAGGACGACGCAAATCGGGAAAGTAAAACTCAATAAATTAAAAATATTTGACAGTTCACAAAATAAAATTTGAAAGGATATCATATTTCATGAAAACCAGATCTATAACGAGGTGTTAATAATTTTTTTAGCTATTTATTATCAAATAATTAAATTTCTTTTAGTTTTATTTCCATGAAATTACAAATTTTTGGAAACCTTTTTATATTTTTAGAATTAAAAATTTGTAAAATGAAAACACTTGTAAATTCTTTTCTTTTAAATTTTCCAATCATTGCAGTTTTCTGAAATCTTTATAAACAGTATCAGCTTAATAAAGAAATATATTTTTTAATCGCATTTAATAAATTTCACTGAATCATTTCAGTTTGCCTTTCAAAAATATACACACGCACATTTAATATACAGAGCGTTATACTTCCTTAACTTGCCACGGTCAAGTAAAAGATATTAATATATAATAATATTTGGAAAGCATGTTATGCAAAACTGGTGGTTTTATGACAAAAACTTTCCTCTATTCGCAGTAACATGCTACCAAACCTCTTTAAAATATTTGGCTTTCACTGTTCATTCCGTTTAAAGTATACTTTATTAATAACTTATTTATAATGAAGAATATCTACGAGAAGCAAACTAAGTACATTCAAGTTACAGACTTTGGAATAAATTTACTTAAAGACTTATAAATTCACTTCAAAACTTTTGTATGAAATATTAAGAGATAAATAACGTAATGTAAAGATAATATCAAATTCCTATTTCGTTCAAAGCTTTATGCTTAATAAAACCTCCCAGTACTGAATCCCAACGAATAAATAATCAAGCAAGTGAAAAGAAAAGCAAATATCAAACAATTACCTTCAGCTCAGCTACCCCCGCAGCGTTGAGAAAGTCGATTTTAAATTATAATCCGAAATTGGAAAACATCAATAATATGCCAAAATAATGACTCTTTTATGCTACTTTAACGCCGAATACTCTGTGAATGTAGCTTGGAAAATTTCATAAAACGTTCTTCTTTCTCATTTTTCCCAAATAAAAAATAGCCAGTGGTTACTTTAAAAATTGATAATATTATATTTTAATATTAACAATAAAAAATTTTTAGAGACTGTACGTAAAATGAAAATAATTTGTCAATTATCAATTTATTCCATATCGTTAGTACACATGATGTTGGTTTATATTATTCAGTATGTTTATGCGAGTGTGGTAGTAATCATTTTGCTTAACCACCGAAATAAGGTGGTTAATATTTACATGTGGAAGTATTGCTTGAAATTTGCATAATTTCGATAGTCTTAACTTTTTGTTAAGGTTCTCTATATACACGTTTTCCACTGATACATAATTTTTATTATGACAAAACTTTCCACTTTATCATGGAATATTTAATTCCAGAAATATATTTAAATTAACATTGTACGTATAACAAATCATTTGCCGATAAATAAATGAATAAATATAGGTATGAAATAAATGTAGTTCGAGGAAAATATGGAAATACCTTAAATACGATTTTTATTAATAGGTTTTATGAAATTGAATACTAAATTGCAAGTAAGGATGAGATGAAAAAATCAAGTAGCAATAAATTCACAAAGAAAAATGTGTTGGTAAAATTTTATAAACAGTGTAAGTTATAAACATTAAAAAAACCTTATAAGATGGGTACAAGTGTGATAGAAAAACGGTTTTATGAACATGCTACGGATGTTGAAAACCCACTAGAAATATGAAATATTCTTCCACCTAAAAATATGTCTGTTTAGATCTTGCCAAAATGTTTTAATATATTAAATTAAAGGTTTATGAAAGAAGGGATATAAAAAAAATGTATTATATTATACGACCACGAATAAAGTAATAAGGTCATAAAGAACATTGTAATTGCAGCGTAATTTTCATTCGCGAATATTATACTAGTGTGAAAATTTAATAGACGTTTCTTTGTTTATTATTTGCTGATTTTCCAAAATAAGTGAAAATAATGAAGTGGTAAATTCTCAAGTTTGCTTGGAAAAGTTTCGGTAAATATACTGGTGAAGAATTATTTTTATTTTTGTTGAATTCATTTTGTATCGATAGCAAAATGTTGATAATGGATAATTTTTGAGTGTATTTCTGTAAGTGTATATAGCAAGTTGATGATAAATTTAAAATTCGGTAAAATTAAAGTCTATCAAACTAGTCACTTCAATAAATTGACGTTTTTATTCTCCACTTGTTCAATTTAGCTGAAAAAAAACAAACCTCAGTATTTCACAATAACTTAATAATATTTTAACTTACTTAAACAAAAGATAAAGGAGGAACTAGAAGGTTAGAAAATGCAACACCTTTGACGATTTTACTGTATATCTGTACAATTTCTGTACAATTTTCTGTAAAATTTCTAAAATGATATAATATGTTATATTCACGAAAATCGATCGAATTAAGGTTTCTTCAATTCTATAGATAATTACTTTTAGCTTCATATAATACTTTCAGTGGGAGTCTGCATTGATTTGTGATTAGACTTATATTGCTTTATTTTCTACAGCTGTATTACGTATTCTTTTTCGCTTGAAGTCCTTGTTCAATATCCTGAACGAATGTAAATAAAAACATTATTAACGATGGGAATTTCTTTTCGTGTTAGCTTTTAATTACTGAGCTAACTGATTTTGTATTTGGTTATACTTATACGTACATGAAGGAAAATAGTACAAATGTGAAAAAAAATTGTCTCATTTTGTAAGCGATTTCTTCGCATTATTTCTTGATCTACTTATTAATATTTAGGATTTAATGGATTTTCCATGTATCTCTAGTTCGATTGACTCGAATTCATGTAAAATTACTATATACCTACCCTAATGCTTTGTTCCCTGGCTTTCCTGAATTTCTATAAAAATTAAGTAATTAATGGTAAAAAAAACAAATTGAAAAACTTTATTCAGTAGTCATACATTGAATATATTTAATATCTTATGTTTTCCATTGAAGAAACCTTGAAACGTTTCTGTTATCAGAACTTACGTAGCTCTAATGACGATTGATACGACCTAACTTTTTGTTAAAATTCAGTTATGGTCTATGATTAAATTCACAGGAAAGTAATTTCGCCAGTATATGATGGCTCGTAAATTGCAATTACTTGTATCGTACCATTATCACAAAATTGTAAGTATCACCAACATTTTCTATAAATTATTACCTTTATAAAGTTTTATATATTTTGTATAAAGTCCCAAAAAACTGTCAAACGCATATGCGTGAACTTTTATTTCTAAAAGGATATTTCTACGGAAATATTTGAATTGTTATTTTGTTAATGCGAATCACATTTATTTGTATAGCTGATGAAATGTAATTCGGGAGCTTTCTTCATAAATGAACCTTCAATTAGTTCATTATTGTTATTTAAAAATTAACGAAATATTATTCTTCATAAATGAACCTTAAATGTAATAATGGATGCCTAAAACGCTTTTATTTTATTATATCTACGAGTCTGGGGATTCATTTTAGAGGCGCTAAAAGAATATGATCTAAATCGCATTAATGTTTAACTGTATAGATTGAAAAAAAAAAAACAAAAATTGGAAGAGAGTACTAAGGGGGTACTCGCTTAGTACTTGCTTCTTACTTGGTCAGATGTGGCAAAAAATGTGGGAAATGTAACAGTAGTCCAGGTGGTCATTGCTGTGTGAATTCGTTTCGGTGACATGCAATTTTATACATCACCAACATGAATGCAAAGAGAGAGAGAGCAATATATGACAGCTAAGACAGAGCGCAGTGACAGAGATGGATGATTGCCTAGCGAATAGCGCATACCCCGCAAGCCCCGTGCCCCGCCCCGCAAAGTCAATAAAACAGGCCCTACCACTAGCGCGTTTCTCAGTATGTCGTCGAACATCGTGCGATGTAGAGAAGGAGCTCTTCGGGTGCAGCGTTGCAATGCACTGCCATAGGCTTTTTTTGTCGCATACTGGCTGTTGTTTGGCATTGTCTTGGGCAATTTAATTAATTGCAGTCGTCTTCCACGCTTAACAATGTGTCGCCGATATGTAACGGTAAGTGCAGCTACAAATTCATTGTAGAGACAAACATTGTTTTGATTTATATTAAGATATTTATTTAAATTTTTAGCAGATTTTATAAATAAAAATAATAACCACATATCATTTAAACACTTTAATACAACAAGCTCCGAAAACCATCAACAAGACATTCTGTACGCTCGTCCACTCTTATGATATAATTCTATAATGTATATTCTTTTACAGAGGACCAGCAGACCGTAATTAATTATTGACTGTTTGCTTGAATAAACAATAAACTCAACGAGCACTACTGATGCGAAATTATTAAGACAACATGGTATTAATAAGATCAACGTAGAAAACGTAGGCGAATAATAACAATAATAGTAAAGTTGTTTACATAACAGTGAGTTACGGGTTCGCTAGAGATTATCCAAGTAAGGGGCGAATTTCAAGAGTTTGCAGAAGCAACGTTTCAGTAAGAAATTCAATATTATCTCGAGCTATATTTCAATTGATACTGCAGGCTGTGCTGAGTGCTGGTCGATATGATCAAAACTACTATTTCAAAACTTTAGCAAATATTGTTGCATATTTTAATATATCAGTATCTTATATGATTTTTTTTTAAATACTGTTCATTTATATTTATGTTTCTACATTTGAAGGCACAATTTTCTTTTCTAAGTTTTTTTTTAAATTTTAAAATGTCGTGCACAATTTCATTGACCTTGAACTAGGATTCCGTTTAATTTCAATTTTGTCTTATGTTCTATTTGATTTACTTCATTATGCTAGATTTCAATAAAATAATAATCGATATGGAAATCAATCACCGGTCTAATATTATACATTCCATCAAAGCGTGATCCTCACGGCAGTGCATTGAATATGCTCTCTTTATCAAGTTATGAAATATTTCAGAAATAGAAATTAAGATGAGAAACGGGATTATTACACATATCAATGCATATCATTACACATATCGTCCCTAGAGGATTGTTTTTTTATTTAACCGCAATATTTATTTTATTCCGAGGGAAATGTATTTAACCCAAATGTTTTTCCATGGCATATGTGTATAAAATTTAACAATTTAACGGAGATTGGCTAAGTGATAAAAGTATGAGAACACAAAAAACAAATAAACAAGAAGGCTAAAAATTTTGCGTAAATCTGTATTTTCACGTCATGAAGAAGGGCTGATAAGATATTGTGTCAGCTAGTCTAGATATTTAAGGCAAAAAACATGAAAAAACAGGTCATAATAATCAAATATATCGCTACTCCTGCCCTACATTTCATTAGCGGTTATTACTAATACATTTCTTAATTAAAAAAATATCTACAATTTGCATTTTATATATGATTCATCATTTATGAGATATAAGGCGGAGAGTGAGAAACGTACATCCGTTTATAAGATAACGCTACGTGCGTTATCTTATAATAATTTATAAGATAACGCTTCGTGTTCGCGAAGCCAGATGCATAATATACTTAACTAGGTTACTTATACGACAAATTATTGCTGTTATTAATATAGCTTAAAAATAGTTCATTTATTAAAAATTATAGACAAAATTAATATGTGAGATGCATGAAGACATTATTTTTTAAGAATCTCCATAATTACTAACAACATATTCAAATATATCAACATATTATTCTTTAATCGGTCGATACAATTCTTTTGAAGAAAACTGAATGAAAAAATATTTAACGTCGTTTGAGTAACCCCAGTTTGTATTTTTAAGTCTTACTCACTTACAATTTGGTATTACAATTTTGTTTCCTAAAATTTGGTGTCCATTAAATACGACAAAGAAGAAAAAAAGGAAAAAACTAAATAATAGAAAATTTCCGTCCGGCAATGGAGATCCCAGTTACGAAAGCTTCCTTAGAGATAAATAATTTTAATATTTTTTTCATTGATATAATACAATTAACACCAAAATCGCCGATTAATTTGTTCTGATTAAACAAATATACGACGAATAATTTACCCCATTTATCCAATTTGATACCAAGATAATGAAAAATACTACGTTCGGAAAATAATACTGTCTGACAAACATTTGACAAGTTTTATTATTAACACACCAATTCCGATTAACTGAATTGTTTTCAAGGAATAAGTTTTAGTATCAGTTGTAATTTTATTTAGTCTCATTTAATACTTTGTATAAATATTTAAGTGCTCAAGTTTAATTAAATGAAGCTTAATGTGTATTTTCGTTAATTATCTTAGAGGTCAAGAAGCCTATCATCTGTGAATGAAGACGAGAACCTCTTAATTTCTTAGATTTTTTGCAAGAGAGGATATCTTTTTATTTGCACGAAAAGTAATATTATTCACAGTAATAGTAATTAACTTCTACTCGCGGATTTACTAGTCAATATTATATCATTATCAAAAACATTTCTTTCCTTAATAATTAGTCTGAAAAAAAAATCTTTGGAAGTAAATATTAAATTTGGCGTATATCTGAATAAATTATTTAACGTAAAACAGACATAATGTTTTTTCCGGATTTAGCCGATGATTCAGTTTTCTAATGGAATTTTTTAAAAGTTTCATTTTAATATAATGCAGTGTTGTTATGATCTGTTCTCTTTTCTAAGGCTCGATCCCGTTTGTGAGCCTACACATAAGCGTACTCTTATTTTACATTTGTTTTTAATGTTCAGAATATCAGTGCACTCATAAAAAGCCGACTGTCTATCCTTGTAATTTTAACCATAAAAGTTCCGAAGCCCTGACTACACTTAACATACTTACAAGACTGCATTTAATATACTTGAATTTACCATGCGTCATTCCCCATTACTTCGTTACACCAATTCCATTAAGGCCTTATATAACACTTACTTTACAATTAGTCGAAACAAATTCATTTATTTAATTGATTATAAGAAATTTACATCCACCTTAAAAAAAAGAAAATATTTATCTATTTTAAAAGTTATAGCCAGTACCATAGCATGATCCTAACTTTTAATTTTAAGCATTTTTAGGTAGTTATGACTACCTGGAAGTAAGGACAAAGCTTCATCGAGGCCTGAATACACTCAAAATTTTAATTAGCTACATTGACTGCCCTTCAGAAAGAGAATTGGTATTATTTTTTGCATTGTAATTTTATGCCGAGTACGGAATTACGAATTACACTCTTTCATATTCCGCGTGTACGTACAAACACCGCTTGCAATTCCCAATTATCGTCACGTGTAATTTCCTTAACGACAAGGTATATGGTAGACAACAATCGGTTCAAAAATAATCGAAGAAAGGAGAACATATGATATTTTATATTTTAAAAACACATACAACAAAAGCCATGGTCTTTTTATTTTCGCCAATACGAACGTTACCATTTGAAACGCGCTAACGAAGAAAATGGTAAAACATACGAACGAGCAAGCGCTAAAGGAGACGGAAATAATTTAGTCGGGAGACTATGGAAGACATTAGCGGGAGACATTGAGACTATGGAAATTTGCACATAGAACTTGTTCGACAAAAGTCGGTAGTTATCGGTCGCCAACTCACCAAGGTTGTTCGTTTAAATTATGCTTTATTCAATATTGCACGCATTGTTCTATCTGGCTTGTTCTTCTGTCTGATTTATGACTCTAACCAAAACAGTAAAGTATTTGTTTTACCTATAGACATAACCTGTTTGACATTTATTTTAACTAAGCAATGAAGCTTAAAAATTTGAATTTTCCCAACATTCTTTTTGCAAACAATAGAAACTAACGCATACTGCAACTGAGATTAGAGACTGAAAAAGAACTATTTTCGCCATAAGTAAGTCAAACAAGCTTTCTTGTACCGAGTTTTACATTTTTCACGTAAATTATATCATTTCACGTAAAGCTTACTCACTCAGGTCTTGCATGGATATATGTTCCATTGAAGTAGTATCAAATCAACAGCCTATCTCTCTCCATTGCTGGATATAAACATTTTCTGTTTTAAGTGTCATTAAAGGTAACGTCCGTTGCACAAAGCAGGTAGTTTAATTCATTGTTATTGGTTCATCGCTTATTTGATTGCATGTTACAACGTCATAGCTTATTTGTTTTATTAGCTAATAATTACTTAACTTTTAGCTTTCTTGTAGTATTTTAGACATGAGTTGGAATTAACGAAAAACCGAATATTTCAAATATTTTTGCTGTTCAAAGTTATTGGGCTAGACCTGTAGAGAATTCAAAATTTCTTTCGAAAACTGCTTGTCTATATAAATTTTGGTTAATTAACCGTTATTATTATGTCTTTTTGGCTTTATTTAAATCATTTATTTTAAAATCTCATACTTCTTTCCAAACATTCAACGGTCATTCTCCACTGCACAATATTAGTTAAAGCGCCTGCTAGGAAATGTTAAGATATTAAGATAGAAAATAAGGGTAATATTATCATATTGATGGAAATCTCTTTTCTTTGCATACAGATTCCACTTTTATATATTTGAATACATTCAATGTACAATTTTATTTTTTTGTATTTTTTCAAAAGTATTAATATTTTATGTTAGTTCGACGTTTAGAAATTTGCGCTTATGCTCAAATTAGTTATAAATGTTTTTATTGTACCTGAAAATTACTTGTGAAACTAATTAAATAAAAGTTTAAGAATTTTCTAAATTCTGATAGAAAATCACCAGGTTTTTTAATGTGATTAATCACGGAATTCCAATTAATTCTCTTTCCAAAAGCATATATTTACATCACTTTTTTAATGTAAACATATGAGAATTAGTAGAAAGAAAATTAGTCTGTGTTAGACCACAGAGTATCATATATTATCCAGTGAAAAATTGGACGATCATCTCTAAATATACTTGAAATATGAATCTAGAACTGACTTATTGAATAGTCACATGTGAGAAATACCCCCTCCTATTTTGTTCTAGACTGCTAACAGTAATTACGTTATCGAAACTGAAACATTTTTCGTTGCAATATTTTTTTACATTTTGTTTTCTCTTTCGCTCGTTTATTTCATCTCTTTTAACTATGAGCTGAACAGAAAATCTGCGGTAAATGTAATGAACATTTGTTCACTGACATTTACTCGTAATTTTACGTAATAAGTGTTAAAAATGAAGTCTTTTTAGAATAGTTAATAAATAACTCTGGAAACATATATTTCGTTTAGACGTATTTCACATTTCTTTATAATATTGGGAAAAAGTTTTATTTCCCTAATTTTAATATCTATTTTCTATACTGTTTTTCTACAGTACTTATTTTTTCATTATAGCTCACCTTCTAAAGATAAATTCAGTATATATCTAATTAATACATCTTCATGTTAAACATGAAAATGACTGTAGTTATATACATATTTACAGAGGACGCTTTTTGTTTTATGCGTTCTAATTTTAGTTCATTTTGTTAAAATTGGAAACCCACAGGAAATGCACATAAATACAATCTACAAAGGCTCGTCGGTATATTTACTTGAATTCAAAGTTGGTTGCGTATTTGAGAGAGCTTCTGACCAAAATTTGGAAAATATACGTCTTCAAAAAAAAGTCTCTCTCATTTGAAATATTTTAAATATTATGACCATACAACTTTATATTACCAAGCATTTCTGGCTTCATCATAAATCTGTATACTCATCATACATAAACAATTGGTAGTACGGTCATTTATTTGATTTTCCTGCTTTGTATTATTTATGGACTTTTCCCCAATATTGTCCGTTTTTTTGCATATATTCTTTAGGGCTTAGGACAAGGGTATGCGATTTTCATTTTTAATTTTTTAAATTTATATAACATTTAAGAAATTGTTCTAGCAAGAAAAAACTTTAATGTGACAGGAAAATATTTATTTTAATTTTATTTTTAAAATTACCTATTTTTAAACTTTTTTTTAATAAGAATGAAATAAATAAAAGATCCAGTCAGAGAAGAATTTGTAGTGTTTAAATGTTTTTTAAATGTACTACCTAGCTGTTTGCACCATTTTTAATTTCAACGTAATAAATAATTCTAATTTTACCATGGGACTATCCTAACGGCCATGAAATTTCCTAAAACCGTTTGCTTAGTTTTATTAATGCCACACTAATTTTCATTAATTCAATATTTATAAAAGTGCCAGTTAAGTATCAATTAAATTTTTATTTAATCACATTTTACTAATTTTTTAAAATAGCTGAGCGTAATAATTAATTTAAATATAGTTTTTTGGGTACTTCAAATAATCATCTTGGACTATTAGTTGCCATCCATTTGGGAGTTCTTCAGTATAGTTTTTGTTATATTTTATTAAACTGTAAATGTTTAATGGTTCATAAGAGAAAATTATATTCCTTTCTTTATATATGTGTTATCATTGTTGATTAGCTGGCTCCTGCTAACAGATTGGCACATTAATTTGTTCTGTTTCTAAGTACGGTACATAATATTTTATCAGCATTAATTTAAGCATTTAATTAAGCGTAGATTTAAGTAGAATGCTTGTTACAAAATAAGCATAAAACATTTTTTTTCATTTTAAATATTTTGTGTCTATTGTCGGGTCAATAAATATGACTTATTGTTTGCACAGTTTTTTGAATTAAAATATAATTACAAAAGACGAAGAGATGATATGATTCTTCCATTTTCGAACTGAAAGTGGCAAACTCATGATTGCCAGCTAGAAAAATTCTCCAGTGACCAGATAAAAATACATTTCTTCCTATACGGCAATTAAATTCCAAACTTGAATATTCTACATCTCTCACTCAAATCACATCTCGCCGCAAATCCGGCCTGAATCGAGTTAGTTAATTTTATAGTTTATTATTATATCGAAAGATAATCAATTCCTTATGCCTATATTTCATAAGGATATATCGTGGCACATACAATTTTGTGGCTTACTTTTCTCATTCACACCTTGCTACTTTTTTTTCTGCAAACTCTTGGATGTATTAAAATTCTTAAAGCTTGAAAAATATTTTTTTTTTAAAACAATGAGACTATGTAAAGTTACAAAATAATGTAAAAAATCTCTATCGTTTCTCTATCGTTCTCTACGTTTTTAATAATGAAATATGCATCAACTTTCATTATTAAAAAAAACATAGAGAACACATATATCCACAAACTGGCGTTGTGTTGAAAGTTGCCGAATTTATCATCTTCCTTATAGTTTTAAGGAAGTGGAAGTTTATTAAGCTTTTGTTTTTCTGTAACTTTTTAAATACAAACATAAGAAAATATAAATACATGTCATATAAATAATTTAATGTACATAAATTTCAGGCACTGAAAATAATCATTCAAATAGTTACACCCCAAATAATTGAAAACATATTGTCGTGCCCGTAATTAAATCTTAGCACGCTAAAATATTGTAATGTATTTGTCACAAAGTGCAACGTCTGGTAAGTACCACGGTTTCCGTCACGAGAAAATATTAACAGTGTCTTTATTGTTGAAAAAACATGTACCGTTAAATAATTTTTTTATTGCACAAATCTACTTTAGAGAAGAATTCAAAAGATGAATTAATTTTTTATAATTTAGTGAACTAATCTCACAATTGTCTAGTTGTTATGAAACCTTCCATTATCTCGATGGTCTTGGATAAGCATTTTTGAAGAGAGTAAATGTATTTATTTTAATCTTCGGAATGAATGCTTGGCTGTGTCATAGAAACGTATACATACATCAATGTGTTTATATAGTATTGCTGTATTCACATTTTAACTAAAACCGAATTCATGAAACGAGATTACTACAGCTTCATATAGTAACATTTCCATCTTTTATTTGTTCTTTATTCTTTGAAAGTCAGTTACTTACTGAATAGATCGAACGCTACACTCTTCCTATACTCTCGCTTACCAGCGATGTTTAGAAAGTTTCTATGACGTACCAGGGCTTGCGGGAAAAGGGATTGATTTTATTAATTATCAATCTAATACGCATGGATAAAATTGATTCAATTATTTAAATGTTTCATATTTTTTTACTACATAAAATCTATTTTATTTCTTATTTCTTCTACTTATCTGCTGCAGCTCCTGCGGTATTATTGTCATTATGATGATGTAAGAGATTTTTCTTGCAGCAGTAAGTTCAATCTTTTTTTTCCGTCGTGTACGTATATATTATTTATTTGTTTATTTATTCGTATACAAAATATTACAATTAAACGCACATATCTTTCAGTATTTATTGAAATATATACACAAAAAAATGATTAGACAGTTCAATAATACTGAAAAATATAACGATAACACATTTCAAGAAAATCATTCTGAATTGTCTCAAAAATATCACACGCCGGTGCAAACACGATCAATTCCAATATAACTACAAAAAACTAAATAAATGTACGTTAAATTTCATAAGAATTTTTTCCTGGGCAACCTTGGTTCAAGTAAAAGCAAGAGTAGGTAAATTTTCAAAAACAAACTTCACTCTCCCAACGTTTACAAGGTTACAGTTTAGCGAAACGTCGGTTGAGTTTTAGCTGCACCGGTCACAAATAAACAGGGAATGATTTACTGCATTAAATATATATTTCCATATCGGACTTATTTTACGTTATTTGAAACTTGTGTCTCAAATTTGTTTGACTGATCACTTATTTAGATATAATAATAACTCCTTTTTTTACTTATTTTATAGAGAAATTTGAATAGTATATGAAGTCTTGGATTCAAATTTTATGACGGAGGTTGGTTAACTCATTAGGAAGATTAAGTCAATAATTTAGAAGAAGAAATAAATACAAATTGGCAGCGATACTATTATAACGCTCTTGAAATTAAAGAAATAGCTACACGCAAATTTACATAAAAATGTTCTTATAATTTTGAAGGCTTGAAACATGAGTTAAAGTGGTCATTCTTTTTAAAACTGTTATAATTAATATATTTCCAATATTCAATAAAGCAAACTCAAGTATAGGTTCAGAGTTCAAAGTACTTATTTACATCTCACGCGAAAGAAGATTAGAAAAATAATCAAAAGAAAAGTGAAGAAAACCTTCGAACCTAATGAGTACATGTAGCTATTTCAAATTATTTTCAATTTATTTACTCTCATTTAAAATTAGCATTCAGAATCCACAGCATGATTTTCATTCCAGCATAAGATCTATTAAGTATTTTCAAGCTAGAATAAATACTCGTATATGTAATATGTTATTAATAGCATCTAGTGTATTCTTCCATAACAAAGTATAAATTGCATAAATATTTTACATTAAGTTGCGAAGTTCAAATCAAACCTGCGTCTTTGATTGTCTCGGTACTCATATAATGTGTTTTTTATTTCTTAATTTACTCATATGTAAACTTGATTTAGTTGTCGCTAAGCTCATAAAGACAAATCTTTTATGATTATATCTTTCTGATGACTGTGGTTACCTAACTGTATTAGATACAACACTATCCATTCAGCTAATATTCTTCCAAGTATTTTATTAAACAAAAACCATGTGACTGATCATAACTGCAGAGGATTTTGCAGGCCTGAAAAAATTATTTTGTATACATTTTTTAATATAAATACCAACTATAGAATGCAGAAACTCGTTCCAGAAAAACTACGTTTACTGAATCAACTTATTTTCCGTTATCGAGTTTCTTCAAAATATTTAGGTGTGCTTTATTTTAATGACTCATTAAGGTGTTTACCCCAAACCAAGCAAAGACTTTAAGCGGCCAGAATCCCAAGGGGAAATTAAAAGCTTATGTAAACTTTAACCCGTGGCTCAAGATTTGTTTTCTGTATGATCCTTCGTATCTCTTATGTATTTAACTACGTACAAAGGCAAGATGAATCCGAAATTGGAGTTTAAACATATAATGTCATTTTTTTGTACTCGTTCAAAATTATTAGTTTAATCTCATTTTATTGTTCTCGTTCAAAATTACATTGACTTTATGTACTTTAAATATCATAACTTAATATTAAATAAAACATTGCGAGGTATCATGTCATGAACATGGTTGGATGTTTTCGCATTGTAGGGTGGCAAATTTATTCGAGTTATGGTGGAAGAGAATTATCTCTACAATCTGAGATGTCAAATCGAAACGCAACTATAGGAATGCCTTAACGCGGTAGTTACCGCTCTCTACTGTATCGAAATATTTATTCTATTTTATATAAAAGTTACAGGCATCTATATACCGATACACGCAGCATGCAATTTTTCTGGTTGAAATCCAATTGGAGGTACCTCACTTTTTATAGGATATTAAGTTTAAAATTTTCTTTCTTAACTCAAGGAATTTACGAGCTTGAAAATATATCGTCTTGTTCATTCCGCTGAGCACTCTCGACTAAAAAGACCTTAATTTATCTAATTTTACATGACTTTATAAACCTTTGATAATGAAGATAATTTCGTATATACAAAAACGCCCGCAGACTCCAATGTGATAGGTGCTTATCCACTAATATTTCCCTTAAAAGAATATTTTTTCTTTTTTCTAGTGGATTTCTCTAGATGTTAATATAATACTTCCATCATTTTGTAGAAAATACTAAGACTGAATTTTTAAAAAAAAATATAAAATTTGAAATCATCACCAACGAAATAATATCATGAAGTTTCCCGTATTATCTTTTGAGGTGTAGTACCTTAAATACCGTAAAGGCAGAAATTAACTTATTTATAAACACTTCAACGAAAACTTTCGAAGAGGTAATATACTTTCATTGTATTCGTCCTAAAGTTCTTCACCGGTGCTGTTATATACCCATAGTTTAAATTAAATTTTAGTAACGTGTATACAAATACATCATATACCAATTTTTCAGGCAAGACGGTCTACTTATTTTGTGTTGATATTTTTATAATTCTGTCCTTTAACTGCATCTACGTTGGAAAAAGGCTATACATGGTGTACTTATTCACACTTTACACATCTTGTGTTAAATAATTTTACATCATAATATTTATTGTGCATGCCTAGACAGAAAGATATGAACTTGTAGCAGTTTATGGAATGCATTTGTGGGTCCTTTTTACCACTGATTCTCTTTATTAGAGAATTCATTTCTTTTGGATTTTAAACTAAAACGATGATTCTAAAATTTATCCCTTTTTAATAATTCAGAATATTTTTTAATTATTAAAAAGGGATAAATTATATTTATGATAACGGTATTCCGCTCTAGTAACGACAGGTACCGTCAATAATGCCAGTATAATACTGTTATAATGCCATTGAACATAAATATGAAGGCTTTTTAATTTGTGCCCAAGTGAGTGTTACACTAGATGAACAAACTTTGTAATTCTTTTATACGGTTATCTCATACAGCTGAAAGTATCCACAACATCTGTAAGTCAGCTCTTGTGTAATGTTTGTGCGCACTTGGGTTGAGTTGATCGTGTATAATTTCAGTTTTTATTTTTTTAATGTAAACCTTCTTTGGAATTTATAGTTATAGCTATTCAGATGACTATGTACAGAAACAATAGTTAAAAATAATGTTAAATAAAATATTTTAAAAAAGTTAGTTAGGTTTAATTGCTGTTTAATATTATTCATTCACCTAATATATTTAAAAAAATATTTTGAAATTAAAAAAATTACTTTTTCCAATTTTGTATCATGAATGACCCTTTTCAAAAGTTTTCGAAAAGTTATGTTTGATAGAAAGATGTTTGAATATTCTGAAATATTAAATTATCCTTTATACAAAAATAATAAGAATTTAAAAAAATTAAAAACGGTTGTTTTATTCTTTTCGTTATGATATAGTTTTTTGGAAAAACTTACATATCGTAGAACGTAAGTTGTATATTTTGAAAACACATTTCATAATTGTTGCGGAGTGTTACAACATATTTTTATTTAATCTTATAAATATACGCCGTCAAAAAATTCATGAAGATAGGTTTCAAAATGATGACAAAATATAGATATTTTACGGATATCTATGAGACCATTTAAAAGTTTGGAGCCTTTTTCAACTGCACGTTTGCACTTAATAATAAAAACGAAATCGTCTCTAAAATTAGTATATTCATTTTATCTACGGCCTTCATAAGCAAGATTGTGTTTTTTAAAGTTATATCTTAAATATAATCAGATTTCGATTTGAAAAGGTGAAGATACGAGGCTGGCACAATCGATATAATTTTTACTCTCATTTAATGTAATAAATAATTTCAGTAGCACAATGTATAGTAAGGGAACTTTACTGTCTTTGCTACATTGGATTACGTTTTATATACTCTTTATATCTCTTGTTTTTAAATATTATCAAACACTGTAGGATATAAATCTATTTAATGTATTTGTCACGTAGCATAAAACAAATTTTAAATTCAAATGATACAATCTCTTAAATGACTTAATCTGCTTTACCAATATAATGCAGATTAAATTTTGATTCGAAAGTGAGAAATCTTCTCTTTTATAAACTGTGGAGGATAATCAACACCTTCACCACCCTGAATAAATATGAGCATTATTTAAAAGCCAATTAAGATAACCAATTTTTTTGTACCCGGTGTACAAATAATTTAAGAGAGAGATCAGATATATTGATATAAATGTACATTTGAAAATGTATAAAAGAAAATATTATTATATTTAAAAAGTTTTAAATTCCAGCTTGAGTAACCTCATCTATGCTTCGTGTATATTCATTTGAAAATGGCGCATCGTATAAATCATAGTGATTAAGTAGTAACTATATGCTATATAAGGGCCATATTTTATACGATGTGTCAGTAAATTTATAAAAATCCTATTATTTTCATAATTTTAAGATAAGACGTTTAGAGAATAGGGATGGGGTATACTTTTTGCATATTTTTCAAAATATTCCCGGAGATGTGCACGGTAAAACTATTTTAACATTTTTGGCTTTTATTATAACTAGTTGTTTAAACAATACTCCCACAATAATGTAGGGTAGAAGAAATGTTTCTCCAGCTTTTAAAATTCCTCCTTTAAAATTTACACATATGTAATTTTGAGTGTTAACTTTGAGATATATGGGAATTTATATGCTTCGTTACTTTATCAAATTTTCAATTTATACTCCGAAAAGTTCTTCAAGAAAATAGATGACCGATAGGTTTGTAATCTTGTACATGTCCTCATTTCTCTTTTGTTGTACGAAATCTTAAAAAGTAGTTAAAAGACACATCTATTATTTTAAAGCATGGTTAGGTATTTTATTATTGTTTTTCCTTGTTTGTATTGATAATGTGCATAACAATTTAATTACAATTTTCACAGGACATGAAACCAATGTAAAAATTGAGAATTCATCAATTATAAAATAAGTTTGTATTTCCCAAGATCTACTGTAGTAAACGCAGATTTGTTTTCAGCCCATAGATGTCTCATCTATATCCAATTAACGATACTTGATATGATCAAAACCGAAAGTAATCCCATATACAAACGAAAGAAACAAAACATGGCTAAAATAATTTGCCAATAATTGTATCTTATTCACAATGAACAGTTAGAATCCACATTCTGATATTTGTTTTAGTGTGAAACCTTTATTCAAATTAGAAAAAACCTACTCGAAACAGGAAAAAGTGTATAGTGTACCTGATGTATTCTTTCATAGTAAAGTACAAATTCCCTTAAATATTTTACATGTCAGAACTGTGCTATCCAAAATATGTTTGTAAACTTTTTAAAATAAATAAAAGTCTGTCTTCATAATAACGATAAACTCCAAATACTTTTTCTTAACTAATTCTTTCAAGATTTTACTTTGATTTGTCCAAGAGATATTCCTTTATCAGTCTAATATTCAATATAATTAGTGTAATTATAGCAAATAGTATTTCTTGTTTATTGCAGTTTCTCTCACTGCAGAATAATCTCCTGGATTTGTAATTTTTGGTACTGATTTATAATAACATTAAATTTAAACTCCAAAGCTATTATTTTTCATTATTATTAGCTTATCACGTACACAGTTATGGCTGTACAAATATGATTAAATCCTATTATTTATGTAATCGTATAAATGGTATATGTTTATCATTTTATTGTAGCATTCATTTAACTAATTAAAATACTTTCCGTAAAATGTCATTTTTGTTTGCTTTCTCATTATATTAAGGTGTTTATCTAGAATCTCCTTGATCCATATCACTATAAAAACAAACGAGATTTTTAATTTTCTATTGCTTAGGGCTATTTAGATAATAAGAAATTTAATAATTTTTCTTGTTCTGTTTAAAGAAAGATCGTATCCTAAGCAACAGTCTGGCTGAGAGCAATTTCCTGAAAATAATCGAATGTTTTTCAATTTCCCTTCCCCGGAAGTTAGTGTTATATTGCTAAAGTCAATGTCTAGTGACGGATCGATTAACATTGAAAATATTGTTTTATAATGAAAGCAACACAACTAAGTCGCTTTTTTCACATAATCTGTATATTATATTATATTTTTTAAACTACACGTTTTCATGCAGAAAAAGTTAAATATATTCGTAATAATAAGTCCGAATGGGACAACGTTATGACAGAACTCTTCTTTTTTTATTCCAGAATTATTTATCGCATCATTGATATTTTGTTCAATTCAATCTATTAAAATGTACGAAGCACTAATATTTGTAAAAATGCTTCAGTAAAATATTTCAATGAGTATTAAGGAATATATGTAAGTCCTTATAACAAATAATACAAATCGTATTTTTCTTATTTTTTTTTAATTCAACATATTTTCCGACTTTCTTTCTAGAAGTTTTTATTCTCTTCATTATTATATCAATATCTTCTGCAGGTAACTTGAGGTCGATTAAAAAGTATTTATATATAGATTGACATTTTGTTAATTTTATGTAAATGGCAGTTTTTATGCGCAAGTCATAAAGAGAAATGCTAGCACATACGTATCTACGTTCTGTGAAGAGCCTCCCACTCTTACTATAACCAAAATATACAACAATAGTTATAGAGTTGGAATTCGTTAGTTGTCTTGAATTATTGAAGACATGAAATAAAAAATGAAGTATAACAAATAAAAATGTTTGATATATATTTTCTACATCCAATTAATTAATGACATGTTCTGAAAATAATAAGAGAATGATGAAACTATGTTCAGGAAAAATATCTTTATTAAAACAAATTACTCTTATGGCAACCAAGCCTCTTCAACCTTTCTAAAAATGTATTACACTCTAATACTCTTTAAATTGTCTACACTAAACGAAGAAATAAACTTAAGACATTGGAGTCACAATTTGAAGCTATAAATTTCTGTATACTTTAACTTGTAATTTTAAATTAGTTTTCCAGAGATGCTTTGTACTTTTGGCGTATTTAATAACGTAACAAGGCAGGCGGAAACAGGAATAGAAATTTAAAATAGATAAGGTTTTCACTCTGCATTTGCTCAAAAGTTCTTCGTCTTCGTCTTTAAAATTTCCTACTATTATTTAACTTTATTACTCTTTCAACTAAGACTACACGTTTATTGTAAAAATTGGAACTGTTTACTTATTAAATGAATATTCGACAATCAGCGAATACAGCATTGAAATAAACTATTCGGATGATTCTGATAGTTATCCCTTCATTTGATTTACATAATCAATACATTATTCAATGCATTTTATACGCCAATGTAAAAATTTATAAATATAGACGGTTTTCCCTGGGAAACGTTATATAATAATTTTTTTCGCTATCAATATGTACCATTGACAATTAAAATATTTTCTTGTAAATTGTTAAGTTTCAAGTTATCTGCGTAGATATAGTAATTTCCTAATATTATAAACCATTTACTCCAGTGTGAAACATTAGTTTTTTTTATAATACGTGTAATTATGCAAATCGAAAAGGAATTTTCGAAAGTGAAAATATTTTGCGATAAAGTCATTAAAATAACTGAGTCGCTTTTATCTACATATTAATTCTAAAACATTTATATATTCATTTTTGGATTAACAAGCAAAACAAGAAAATTTTTGAAATTCATTGTCCAAAGAAATATTTTTCAATGTCCTATTTACGTTCTATGTAACTTTTTAAATTTTCCCTTAAAACTTGTTATTGACATCAATATTATGTTACAAATTTTTACATTGTTGGTAACTATGTAGTATGTTTCTCGTGTATTTACTAACATATAGAAATAAACGAATGCTTTGTTCTTTTACTTTGTATGATTCAAATATATTTTTCATAATATTCATTAAGCTACTAACAGACAAGTTAATGTAGTTTTATCAATGTCCTGATGGATGCATAATGACAATAATAATTATATTTAGAAAATCAAAACAACACCTCCGTTTATCCATATTACTTCAAGCGTGTGATAAGCATCGTCATCATTAAGTTTATTGAGACTTGCGATATTGAATCCATTTGGTGTTCATTTTGTATAAATGCATTATTCACAATAAAATGAAACTACGTGATGTAGTATTGTTTCTACTTTCTTTAAGTTCTTACCACGGTTTCGTTTTATTACAACATCTTCAGGCGGGCTATTAGCAAAGATGATTATATATATATATATATATATATATATATATATATATATATATATATATATATATATATATATAATATATATATATATATATATATATATATATATATATATATAAATGCATATATAATATACATAACTTTTTTAATTTTAAATATATTCGTCTTGAGTAACATGCAATTTATTAAAAAAATCATTATTTTGAACATCTATAAAATACTTTAACACCTGCAGTTCGCTCCCGCAAAGCCCCATCGCTAATTCTGTCCAAATGAGCCCATGTTTCACGTGACTAGTCCGCTTTTATATGCGGAGTTTTGTCTAAGTGTTAAGTAACGTACGTTCTAAAAGAAAAAAATAATTCCTCCATAATAATAAGAAATACGGTTTATGTAATTGACCAATTGTTGCTCGCTGCTTTGCTCGCGTGGATTGGGATGTTTAATTTACCTGTTACTTTTAGTTCTTTAGATGTTAATTGAGAACTCTTTTCATAGAATATTTGTGGTATGTCTTTCAAATACTGGAACCCAGACTGCTTGCAGCACTATTTGCAAAAATGTCACATAAAATAGTTCGTAGGACAAGCAATCCCGCCTAAAGTCTACACCTAAAGTCAACCTTTTCAACGTTTGTTTTTATGATATTTTGATGGTTAAATAGAATTGCATTCCTTGAAATTCAAAAGAGTATTCCGGCGGCATCAAAGAAATTTGTGGTATAATATATGTAGTAAAAAACTGCATCCTCTTGAACATATCTAGTGGTTACTGTTGCTTTGACATTTTGTCGTTAATACCAGCTGTTTCATTATTTTTGGTTATTAAAATAGCACGCTCATATAGAAAATTTATCGGCTTTTTCTTGATATTGACAAAATCCTAGTAAGTTATTTATATTAGTTAGTTCTATAAGAGATTCTACTGTTATGGCCATATTTTATGTTACAATGATCTCACCATATCAGAGTGATTTTCATTTCCCATTTTAAGAAATGTCTATGAAACCTGGCCAGCGGTAGCATCACCTATTAAGAAATCTCACATTTGTCTTTAAATGACATGCATTCTCATTGGTACGACGGGTAAGTTTTGCTGAAATTCTCCAGTTAAAAATTTTGTGACGTCTCCCAATAGAGAATAATTTTCTTCTATATCTTTCAGGGTTCTGTTGAGAGGTTTATATCCCATACTATGAATTTTGTTTCTTTCAAGACCTGCGTTGTATTACTCTGCTTTGAAATATAATACAGAAGTATCTCGACATGAATAAGACTTAAGGGTTATTTAAAGAAAGAGGAGCTATCTTAGTTATAAGATCTATCTTATTATAAGATACGATATCAGATGAGGCGACAGCAAAAACTATTTTCGTATGCTAGCTGATAATCAATTTAAAAGGAATATTTTGCCTGTTTTTGTGAAGCATTCAACAAAAGTATTGAACCAGTCCCGATACTTTGGGAAACTTAATGATAAATTTTGATTTTTTCTTCAATTAGCATATTTTTTTTTGGTTGCAACCTGTGCCTATAATTGTGTATTATATCTGGTCTCCATGAGATAATCTGTACTTGTATTACTACTTCATGTCTTGTAGACTGAGGTAAATTATAATGTTCTAAAACATAGTCCTCCTATTAAAAACACAATGTTTTTAATATGAATTAAGCAGTTGTTTTAAACTTAATCCTTCATCTAAAGAATATCTTCTTGTAACCCTTACTAAACGTCCCGTTTTATATCTTACGACAGATCATCCTTGTACTTCTCTCATAGAATAAAATCTATTGTTGGTTAAGAAAATATCAACAGTATTGAGATTAATTTTCACAACTTGAAAAGTGAGTTGCAAAGACGGTCATCTCCATTGTTACATTCCAGTACTTATCAATATCTAGTAAGTCCAGAAATCGGTAGGCTGACTGATATGTGCCAGCCAACAATCAATCTGTTAAGTAAATTTAGCCCGGCGGCGCTTCCTTTTCTCAACATTTAATTTTGAGGTGAAAATTTTTAAAATTTAAATATGGGGACTTTACTTAACAGATTGATTGTTGGCTGGCAGACGTCAAAATTACTAATGTACTTTTGACGTCATTGATCTTTAGATCGTGACTAGTATCAAGAACACAATATATTTTTGGGGTTATCACACAGACCAAATGTCTCATTTAACTCTATATTATGATAAACGATAAAGATAGAAAATATTTATTCAGCTGCTAATCATATCCTCAATAAAAAATTTGAAAGAAAGTAGCTAAACATTTTAATTCGAACCTCCAATTTTATTTCAGTGTAAGTTCTATTCAAATCGATTAAATTGTTTAGTTAATATTCGAACAAATAGGCAGAAAGACAGACAAGAATCTAAAAAAAAAAGTTTTTTGCTTCGGGTGAATTTTAATAGCACATTTCACTGAATTTTTTTAACAATATGTTCATAATAAAGACGGGTAAAGGGGGGGGGGGGGATTAGAGTTTTACAGATATACAATAATAATATTGGGTCATTAAATATTTGCGAAACTTTACTTCTATCCTATTGAGTGTCAAATACTTTACAATAATTCTCTTCGGATCAATAAATTTCTTCATATATATTTTTTAATTATTCTAACACGTACCCGTGTTAGAATAATTATTAATGCAAAAATTACCTGTAAGTCACCGCTTCATTGCAAATAATTTCCGCTGTAAAAGTAAAGATAAAAAAAATCTTGTAGTAATTAAAGGCCTCAGGCTAAATTATAATAGCGAATTATGTTTTTAATCTAATACGCAAAATAACAATGTTTTAAATTCTTCCATTTTTAAAACTTAATATCATTTTGTATGTTACAAAATAGTAATGAATTTTATTTTTCAAAACTTTTTTATTTATCAGCCACAAACTAGTTTTGAAATATTTTAATAAAATTGACGAATGGTTTGCCTGAGACTACTCGAGAATATTAAAAACTCAATTTATTATTTTCGTTATATTACGGTAAACTCACAACAACAATTTGATAAACAACTTGAGAAACAATCATAAAACTTCACTGAAATAAAGCTCATTTAGTCTTTTTTACAGTTAATTATTCGTATTTTGTTTTATTGTCTTGAAAAGAATTTTTATTGGAAAGTACTATACTTTTACTTTACGTAATGAAGAAATCGTATTAAAATTGTAACCATCATGAACTTAACAAATTTTCCTTTATTGTCCACTGCGTTTCTTCGCAATTATTAAACTATTTTAACGCTTTATTACCATATAAACAATGGATTTCCACAAGAAGCTTCTGGAACACAAAAGAAAAATAATGCTATTTGAAATAAGATTTAGTTACTAAATCCGTGAATAAAAACACCGTGTAAGATGGGATTAACGTCAATAACGACAGAGTAGGACTTTTCTTTAGGTCAAGATTTAAATTAGCATAGGTAATCTATAAGTCACCTAGCATAGGTGCTCTCAAAGTAGCCTTTATTCTAAATAAAATTAGTAGTCTCTTCGTAACGAAAGAATAATTATTGGTATATCTAATGGAAATATTTTCAACAAAAGTAAGACAATTTAATATTATAAGCCGCTTTTCATTTGCTTTGGTGAACGTTAATTAGAACTGAATACCGATGTAATTGTAATGCTTAATAATTACTTTTATGGCAGATGATAAAAGAAACTTTTTAAAAATTGAAATTCATAATAACTTTGCGTTATATACAAAATAATATTAAATTGTTTAATGGAGGTATTCTAAACAATGATGGTTTAAATTTGTAAAAAAAAAATTGTCATTAGAGAAACTTACTTTTTTACTGAAGCAAAAACGGGCAATCCAGTGGTGACTTACAGAGAATCCTTGATATTTGTATTATGTTGAAAAATACGAATATTACGAGCGTATGAATATTAATTGTATAAAGCAAAAACTTATGATTTCAGCTCCCGGTTGCTTTACAGAACTCGCACATAGGAATACTTTATTAAAAATCTTATTTCATAACGGGGTTACAGAGATTTTTTAAATAATTGTACTGAAAAGAAATAAACATTCTCAGCCTTTTACGAATATAATCGGTTGCTATTAAAGCCATGTATTCTTGAGATTCTTCAACTTACGATTTACTAAAGGTCCTTTTTAATAAAATCAAATTAGAGATTTTGCATACACGATAACAAAATAAAAACACTGTGGTTTAATTATACTGTGGTGATTCAAATAGTAATACTTGTTTTATGACTTATTTTGCATGAAGCAAGTCAGAACAAAATTTATTAAACTTATATATGTCATGACAGTTTAGTCTCTTGGTGGTATAACTGGACGTCGTGTTTATCAGAGTTATTAATTCTTTCTTAGGATTATCCACTAAACGATCCTACAACAAACATTCCTACTTTTAAAATTCATACTTTATCTTCCTTCTTTTAATATAATCAACATCAACCTAGGTGGAAATAATTTAAAAACATTATCTGCTGTATTTCTGCCATCAGAAAACATGGTATTTCTAAATTTGTTCAATAATTTTGTTCCAACCATGACTGAAAAACATGACTGGCGTGTTCTTTACATTTTTTATTTCTCTTTAATATGTTAAATATTTCGGCTCTTACGCTCTTTATATGTTAGGTCCATATTTAGTGTTTCAACTGCTTTGCATTTAATTATATTTCGCTTTAAAGAGGTTTACTTTATGTAAAGTGAATATAAGCATTTTAATTTTATCTTTTACGCGCACCGGTATGTTGTGAAATAAATTAAAAGCAAAGTGTTTCATCTTAAAAATAATACCTCTAAAAATTCCTCCTCGACTAATTTTTCCATTCATATCTAATCGCCTACTGGTATTTTAATTTCGAAAATCGTTACAATTCACTACAATACTTATTACTGTTTTTGGTATTTTGACTCCTTGGGATTTATTGATATAAACAGCAATTTGTCCTTAATTAATAAAACGTAATACCATATTGATATTTATATAATATAGAAACAATGGAACTTTTAAAATTAAATGAAACGAAGTTTTAAACACATGTCATGTATTTGGAACAGATTTCCAATTGAATTTGATTCAAGTAAATTTTCCTATAGTAAATTAAATTCCACTGACGTTTGAATGAGTTTTGATATATCCGCAGACCATAAAAAATTGTTGTGATATTGAAAATTGCAAGTGTGTCAAACGTAAAAAAATTTTGTGAAATATCTACCGCGACAAACTGGAAAGAGGCGCAAAATATTTTGTGTGCATTTATGTATCATAAAAGCTTCGACTTGAAATTTTACTTTCCTAATCTGTTACCTTTATATATACAAATGAAAATAAACATGACCTAAACTGTGCCCTTTGAGAGGAATTAATAACCTTCGCCCTATCGTAATAACAATAAACGACTTCTCCCGAGGGTTACGACGGTCGTTTGGGTGTAACAAGCATTTAGTTTGAGATATGATATTCACGCCGATCACTGTCGAATAAAGTAATTTACTACTTATAATAAATGTAGACTTTATTACTTGATTCTACGTGTTAACCATTCGCACGATTATGACTTATTTCATTATTTTTCATTATTAGTAATTTAGGAAACTTGGTTTTTTAACAAAAAAACACTTAATTCCTATTATTTATTATCAGACACTTTGAGCTTTTTTTCGAGTATGTCCCCAATAAATTATTGTAGAATTAAAAGAGTACAGTTTTGTAAAAAAATTGTGGGTATAATAACAATTTGTAAAATATGAATTCATGCAGTATAATTCCAGTTAAAATGAAACAAGCGAAATATAATTTTTTTCTTTGGTGTAACAGATATTATATAACATTTTTACCATATCTTAATACAAAAATAATAGGTTTAAGAGAGTGCAAGAAACTTTTAATTCAGAAGGCAGATCAATTCATTTATTACATTACAATTTATGCATTATTCTTAATATTGAAGCAAATAATAGTTTCACGTTAAAAATGTCGATACGCAAATATTTCATTGTGATGAAAGCTACCACTTTTTGTAATATATGTAGATGTATTTATGAAATAACTGTCAATACAGAATGAATAATTATATATTTTCAATTGTGAATTTTGCAGAAGTAAATGCGTATATAAATGTAAGAAAGTCACTGGTGGAAATAATATTTAAAATAAGGTATAGGTATTCGCCCGTTATAAATAAATATATCCTAACAAAAGGGGCCAGCAAAAGCCTATATACCGCTAGGCTCAGACTTACAACAATAAATATACCATTCTTGAAGAAAGAAATCAAAAAAGGAAGTACCATCAGATATGTTTTTAAAATCGTCAATGACGAAAATGAGAAAGCTTTTATTTGATTATGAAAGGTCAGGTTATTTTTCCAAATAGTTCGTAATGTTATTATTACAGAATTATTTGAACCAGCGAGATAAAGAAAAGTGCAAATTATATTTTTTTATCTTTCATACACAGGTGTAACTGGCAAACCAGGCATGGTCATTGAAAAAGTCACATAAAACTTGAAGGGAGCGGAAAAGTTTTTCATTTTGACGACATATTCCGTACCTTTCTTTATACACTTGCTGTTATTTTTAGGTCTTAATAACAACCCTTCATATTACAAAAATATAACACATGAACCTTTATAAAGACAAATTTTTATGAAGAAAGATTATGGTTACAATTTATATTACGACTTTATTTCATTTATTGTTCTTTTCTGATGGTCATTCGTTAAATTTAAAGTATTTTGTATTAAAAAATAGAATTTCTTTTAAAAATTATAAACAGTTAAAGGATGAAGACCACTTCATAAGGGTACAGAAATAAAATTAATTTTAGACAAATAAAAATTACGTCTTTACAAAATTTAAATTTGCAGTAATGATACTTAACAAATATTTTATTTACATTAAGCTGCGTGTTTTTAATAATTACATAGAGTGATCGTGGTCATATAGATTTTGGCAACATCGCGCAATGTTTCCACTTTCAAGGGACGGACTTTACCAGTGTATTTCTTATTTTTAAGCTCTCCATTATACAAACATACGTTATTTGAAAGACAAAATTGTTCTAATTATATATAATAAACAGTTCGTTATTAACTTGAGGATTTTTTTTTTAATTTGCAAAAATATGTTGTGGTTACAATAAAATACCAAATAACATTTAGTGCAAGCTTAAAATTTTTGGATTGTAAATTCTGTTTTCCTTTTTTTTTCGTTGTTAGATACCATTGTATAATTATAATTTATACATCGCGCGTAAAAAGTATATTTACACGTGCAAACTTTACAACAGTTTTAAAATTACAATACTTGCCTTGAAATAATTATTAATATTCTCCACTGTACATTAAAAATTGTGCCGAATGTGCCACAAGACTCGATGGGTACAATGCTCAGCTCTCATATCAAATATAAATATTATTCTCTAAAGAGCCGATGGAACTTTTCTGCTTTTTTTTTACCACAATTAACAGTTGATGCATATTCAAGTAATTTTGTTCTATTATAATAATACACACTGAATGCAACTAAATTATTTTATCTCCACTAGTACTGCTCACGCGGCGATTATGACAGGAACAAAATAGCGTGAAAATGAGCAAAAATGATGGTCGCCGGTTTGGCATAAGAGCGCCAGTGACCACGTGTTTTCAATGTTTTTAACTATGTTTTGAACCTTAAAATTTAATGTTTTTGCTCGTCATAGAACTAATAAGGGAAATGCGGAGTATTAATACACCCCCCCCCCCCATGAATTAAACAGCGGACCAAAACAATACGACTCTCAATGATTTTTTTTCTTTATGTTGGTAGTGGAAGCGTTTAGAGCATTCTGACTTGCGTATAAAATGGAATACTCAATAAACCCAGCGTCTACTCAAAAATAGTAGTACAACAATAAAACTTCATTTATTTTGTTATGTTTAGTCAACGCATCGAAATAAAAAACTATTTCCAATGTAAATATTGGGTCTGGCTTAAGGTTGACTATTTATCACTCTTATTTATTTTTGTTTGATTTATCGCGTAGTGTGAACTCTGAAATTTCTAATATTATCAACATTGGGCACTCCTAAGTATAATAAGGTTTTCAAAATATCGAATAACTTACACAATTCTAATCAAATATTGAAACGAGAAATTAAAAGACCTTAATAGAATACCATAATCATATTTTATTGACAAGCTAATTAAACCCTTGAACTAAATGCCAACGTTGTATTTTTGAGTTTGTTTTTGGTAATTTTCTCAATTCTTTATTGCGTGCTGAAAATAAACATCGTGTGTGAAACGATGTTTATTTTTTATGTTGGTAAAGGGTGCAAGTAGTTATGTTATTAAAGATGACCCTGAAATTTTTTACACTTAAAAGAGTATAGTTTTTTTTATCTTATAGGCGAATAAATATAGGAACGTTTTAAGATTTTTATTTACAATAATTTAACGTCGTAAATTTTTATACAACTATTGACTATGAAAGGTAAAAATTATGGCAGTATAAATTATTCATTTTCTATTAAAATTACAGAAAGTAAATCTTGAATCACTTAATGAATTCTTCGTGATTATTTCATACATATATAAATTACTCCGTGTCAACGTAACTGTAGAGTTTTGAGCTCGAAGTCACTCCATCTAAAGGACACGCATAGAAGTGGAGTCGGGTGGCTTCGTTCAAATTTGCTGGGGGATGTAAAAAAATTGATAAAGGGTATGCTTGTTTTCATTTGAACATACCTTGATCGAATAAAAAAAATATATACAATAATTAAAGGAATTTACAAAAGCGACTAGTTTTCAATACAAAGTAAAGAAAACAGTTTATCGACCTGTTTAATTGACAGTCGTAGACAATTGTAGGCATTGATTACAATGCTTTCGATCGTTCTCTAAACATAAAAAGTATCTACCTTGAAATTTGTTATACTGAAAAGAAAATAAAGGAGTGATAAATAATTAATTTCTTTGACTGCGTTTCAACTTAACATTAAAAAATAAAATTTCACTTAAACACGACTAGAATACAATGCCGTTTAAAATTGACAAAAATAAGATACAAACAAAGCTTAAATCTATGTTATTTAAGTGATATTCATCTTGGTACTATTGAAAGGTATGCGTGACTTAAAAATATCATATTAATTGATCGTTAAAAGTTTTTTATCAAAATGAGTGCTAGAAATTAGAAAACTATTACTTTATTTTTGCGTAAAAAAATATTTTAATGAAAAATAAACATATTCCTGACATCATTCGTCAGGAATAGGGAGCAGAGAATCGACCACGCATTTTTTTGTAAATGTTATTTTTACTTTAAAAGTTAGCTCGCGGCTTCCTGTATTCTCAGTACCGCCCGAAAGGTCGTGCGGGGAGTGAACGTGTATCAGGCTGACATTTGTGGTTTGCGAAGTACGATATGCTGCGGGACTTAGGTCCCCCACGAGTGTAGTTACCTAGGTAAAATTTCTTGATTATCTTTTCATGTTGTTTGTTTTTTTTAGATATTTGAGCACAAGGAATAAAAACTTCACTCCTAAACAGATACGTAATCTCTTAAATGAAACAGAATCGGATGAATGTGAAAATTTTTCTAGACCAAATATCAGATTTGAGTGATTAGGAGGTAAAAGCTAGTGACCATGACACGGAGAGTAAAGAAGAACTTGGGGGTGATTATGAAAATGATAGCTTGGATAATGTAGATCGATAGAATAACGGCAGCTCTAATGTTTTTTACGGCAAAAATAGATACAAATTGGGAAAAACACCGCCGTCGCCGTCACGAGTTTGAGCGCATAACATTATTGTGCATTTGTCTGGTCAAAGAAGTCCTTCGAGGTCCAAAAATGAGGTGACTCTAAATATCACCAATATATAACTTAAAAATCACCAACCATTCAGTAACACACACAACTGAAACAGCATATATATATCGCGTCAGTTTAAATGAAATGCGTGAATTCATCGGGTTGTTGTGAAAGTACGAGAGAAGAACGAAAAAAACTAACCGTTAGCAGGTTTGTTTTTTTTCGTTCTTCTTTTCTTTCGTTCCTATCATATCTGAGCTTTTTGATAAATTGACAAAATAATTGTAGACAAAACTACAGCTGCTCCGTATACTTGACTGTGGATGAAATGCCTGTTCCTTTTATAGGACGATGCTTATTTCGTTTTTGTATGAAATCAAAACCAGCAAAGTACGATTTTACAATAATGTGTTTGTGTGATACGAAGACACATTACATATTCAATATCTTTATTTATGCAGGGAAAGAAGGACAAGCTGGAGCTCATTGAATATCGATACCTACGAGGAATGTGTTGAACCTTTTAGGACCGATTTATGGAACTAACATAAACATAACAGAAGACAATTTGATTACTTTAATTAAGCTAGTCGAAGCAGTGAAACCAAAACACCTTACACATATCGGTACAAGACGAAAAAATAAAAAAGAGATTCTTCCGCAATTTCTTCCAAAAAAAAAATTGGCCGCTTCATTCGTCAGTTTTTGATTTTCAAAGAGCCAAGACTTTGGTGTTATTTGTACCTAAAAGGAACTCAAGTACCGCTTTTGTATTTTCAAAACATCACGTTACGAATTCTGAAACTAAAAAGCCGGAAATAATCGAATTTTACAACTCGACTAAAGGGGATGTCGACGCCCCGGTTGAAAAATGTGCAGCCTACTCAGTCAACAGAAGGAGTCAAAGGTGGCTAAACACAATATTCTGTGCTATGCTCAACATATCTGGAATAAATAGCCCTGTGCTCTATTCTGCATCCAACACTGAAATGAAACTAATTTCTAGAGAACCTCGGATATGTTTTAGTAAGTCCTCAGGTTCAGGATAAAAGATCTAAAAAAAACTCTTTCAAGGGAGCTACAAGAGATGATGGACAAATATTTAAGGGAAGTTGGCATTGACTCTCTTGAAGACCCGTCAACATCTGAGGACTTACCAACAGAGCCGATTCAAAATAAGTTAGAAGGATAGTAATACCCCAAAAAAATATATGTCATGTATGTTCCATTGACGAAAAAATATGCAACCAATGTAAGGAATAACGTAAAATAATAATATATATTATAATACATGACATAAATAAAGATTGTCTTATACGACTAAAAATATTCCGACAAAATTGTTATAGACTAATAAATAAACAAACCTACTGTGATTTTGCATGTTATTGAAAATATTGAAAAATTTTTTCTTGTTTTTTTTTTATATTTTTAGTGATATGTCTGAAAGACATTTGGTTTTAAGTTAATTTTTTCATTTTCATTTTAGTACATAAACTATACAAAAGAAAAAAATTGATGGAAGAAGAAACTCCAATAAGTATCTGCAACATTGTTTCCCACTTTCAAATCTAACTGTTCCGCTTCTTAAAAGGGAGAAAGGGTCTGCTGTAGTCTTAAATTTAAAAAAAAAATAAAGTGACCAAAGGAAGAAAGGCAAAATTTATACCTACTAAAATTAAAAATACGCAATCTACAAAGCAAAAGAAAATACAATGAGCTAAATCAAGTACTTAGAGCAGCGACAAAGAAGAAAATTTTCCGACAATAACATCTTCATCTCTTTAGTGTTTATTTTTAGAAAATAAACACTAAAGAGATGAACAAGAGCAAGATAAAAGTAAATCACGTCTATTTCCGAAATGTCAGATGAAGAAGAATTTGGTTTTAATGAAAATAATAACACAATCAGAAGTTAAAGAATATTTAGAATAATATTTTAAAACAAAGTAAAAATATAGTTGCACACGATCCATTATATGTCAGTTGTGGTTACACGAAAATTGCTTACTTTATGGAAACTATTGCAATCGTCGAAGACATAAAAAGAAAATTGTTTCTATGAAAGCAAGGAGTAACTAAATAAATGTTTGCTCTTGGTTCAAAAGGAGGTGCTTTTATTATATAGAAGCTATAATTGTTTTTATTTATGTTATTGATTATTAAAGGTTAAAGATAAATCGATCAGACTAATGAATATCACTAAAAGAGAGTTATAGCTAGATTATAAAATTTTTAAAAGAAAAATGTTTAATTAAGAGACACAAAATACAAAAAAGCATTTAATTTAAGGTCAATTGTCCAAAGCTGACAGTAACTACATAAAAGAACAAAGTTTATTTTAGTTTTATTGTTGATTGTTTAAAACTAATAAAAAATTATAACACTCTTCTTAAGAGATTCAAGTATCAAGGTTGAGTATTATAAATATTTTGAAATTATTAGACTGTGGTACCTACAACATAAGTTTTAGTTTTAAGGTTGAGTGTCCGTCTAAATTAGTAATTTAATTACTAACTGTGTGTAGTGGATCCGCGTATATACTTATAAAATATATAAGTGTATAATAGTAATACAGATTTGTGTTCTCGTATGGAATGAATTATAAAGATTAAAAACAATGTAAAAGTCACAAGATAAAAAGTTTTTTAATTGTTTCGAATAAATGAAACCTGATCGTCTATGGACTCTTGTCATTTGTAAAATCGTGATGGTATCATTTGCAATGAAATTTCACTTGTTACTATTTACTCAATTCAATATTAATAAGACCTATCTGTCTTGATCAAACTATAGATAGATATATGAAGGATGAACATGAATAAAACGTAAATATTAGGTCGGTTGATAAGTTTTTAACCACAACTTCCAGACTTTTCTAGAAACATTTTCGAAACTTCTAGAAGTTTTTAATATAGAGTATAAATAGGCCAAAAATGCAGTCAACAGGTAACATCAACGTTTTAAAGGAATTACATAAAAGATAATGTATTTAAATCGATGTCAAATACGGATTCTATTATTTCAGAATTATGTCTGGGCCATGATGCAAAGACTGATAACAAATAATATATGTCATGCAATGGGCGACTCCACGATATCTGACGCGATGGCAAAGATTTGGTTCAGAAAATTTAGGAATGAGGACTACGATCTTTAGGACGAATTAACGGTTACGACGCCTAATTGAGAAGAATCTCGACTGACGACTAGTCAATTAACAGATGAGCTACACTGCAGTCATGGCACTATAGAAACACATTTGTACAAATTGGGAAAAGGTTCAAAATATAGTGTGTGGATACCCCACGAGTTATCATCATATCACCTTTATGAGAAGTGGATTACATACATCAACAATGCACGCAAACGTCAATGGCTGGGAGTCGGAGAAACATGAGTTTTAATATCCAAACCTGAAAAAATACCAGAAAAAAAATGCTCAGCTGCAATAAGAAGGTGCCTCTTATTACCAATTATTCAGGGCTATAAGTAACCATTTACGTGAAAAAATTGATGTTAAAGAAGATCTCCACATCAACCTTGCACAGTTTTTTGAATCAAAGTCACCGGAATTTTACAAGAAAGACATATTGTCACTGCCAACTAGATGGCGATAGTAAATAATGATGGTGCATACTTAAATTAAATTTAGTGTAACATATAAACGTTTTAACAAAAATTGTTGACGGTAATTCGGGGTTAAAAACTTATTAGCCAACCCAATATTTATATATATATATATATATATATATATATATATATATATATATATAATGTATATATATTTATATATATATTTAAAAGCTAAGATTTGAGTAATGAGATTCTAAGACTAATTTTGTAATAAATGTTTAAGAAATTTTTTATTCGCTACTCCTTTCTACCACTACAGGATTCAAAATAATTTTTTTTAAATTCTCCAAATTTTCTTTAAATTTTTTTCGTAATATCTTTTGATTGCATTTCAAAATGCAAGAAATTCACTTTAATCTCATTTTGTGTTATTCATTCTGCAATATTTTGTAACAAAGTTATTCGCTGTCAAATAAAAAACCGAAAATATCTAATGTGAGAAGAAAAAAAAATGTTTGTGCAATGCAATGTTTGAAGGCCATCTTGTGAATAATTATAACCGGTGAAATGTGTGATATGACATTTTGAATAATTAGCATGATTTATAATAAAGAACGGAACACAATATATTTACCCTCCCTGCACACAAGGTCACAATTATAAATATGCCAACATGACATATATATATATATATATATATCTGTAGTCAATTAGATTCTACTTCGATTTTCTCACAACGCTAACAGCTTGTAGAACATGAATCGAGACTCATTGGGTCCCTAAGCTTCCTTTTAATTTATTTTTCCATTTTGCACCTTGTTCCCTGCAAGTTTTAAAACTATATTTATTTGCAGGTATAGATTATTATATGATAACATTTATATAGAGGGGCCTCTTATCTCTCTTGCTGCAAACGCTATTTTACATTGATATAAACGGAAAATTGAAGGCTTTATGAAATCAATTTCATATACAATCAAGAGTATTTGATAAAACATTTTGAGTCAGAGGTCTTTAAATATTACTAGCGTTCAAAATAATTTCATCGGTCATAAATACGAGTAGTCCTAAATAGTGAGAGCTTACTATAAAGTGATTCCATTAGGTGTAAACAACTTTTGTATGTATATACGTTAAATTTAGTTGTTCGAACTTTACTTCATTTGCCACACATGATTTTAGTAACATTTAATTAACAAAGTCATATTATCAATTCTGAAATATCAAACGGATGAATCTAGTATTAAAAAAATTACCAATTTTTTATACTCTACTAAACAATAAACCTTTTTACTGCGGATACAAAGAAAGGTGACACTAATAATATATATTATGTTCTTTTTTCCTTTAGAATTGAAATGATTGAAGTGAATTTCATGAAATAAACTATAAACGATGCCTCAAGGTCTCTCAATGATATCGGGTTTGTAAAAAATCGCGTCATTTTTAAGCAGCAAAAGCGAAATTAATTTCAAATCGGTCAAAATAAATAACTTCAAGCATAATTGATAAACTTCTTTTATAGTTTTTCCATGCAAGGGTTATAATTTCTTCGTATAAAGAAAATTTTACACAAAATGTATGAGCACACTTGATTTTTATGTCATTCAAGTAGACAATCGTCGCCATGGTGTCCATGAATGCACAAGGCATACGACCTTTGAATACTCTAGCTTAGCTCGTAATATCTGAAAAAAAATGAATACAGGTTACTATTTACATCAAAATTCCCAAAAAACTGAATTTTGCTTACATAAATATAGTAAAAAAATGCAGATTATAATAAGGTTCAAGATACAGAAAACATATTAAAAATTACTTGATTCTTTTAATTCTCCATAATAATATAGAATAAGACAATATAACCGCACCAATACGGCCGCGTGTCGCAAATATATTATATGATTTTTCGATAAACGATCGTAAATTTTGCTTACTATGTTACCTTCTGGGCCCCATTTATTTTTTAAAATATTATAATTTAAAAATATCTGCTTGCTATTATTTACGATAAAATAACAATAAAATACACCGAGAATCGATGAAGCAAGTCAAGTGCGCGTTTTACTTCACAAAACAGTTTTTAATAGCTAACGTATATTTTACCGTTGCAAGAAAATTTATTTCACAAAATTAATGTGATATGTGCTAATGCCTTTGGGCTAATAAAGATCCGTTAATTTGAGATTGACCTTGTTAAACTATGAAAATATTGGAAAGTTTTAATTTGTATTGTTTTTAAGTTTCATAAATCAACAAATTTTTAAATAAAAGAAATGAAATTAGGACTTATGACTATGTCTATTTATAACATAATGAACTTAATTAAGTGACAAAACAAAATAATATTTTATTTCGTTTTCAGCATTACTGAAATAATTAATTTTAAATATTGATCTTTATTAAGTTTATTTGTAAGTTATGAGTATAATATATATTTTTAGATCTTTAATTTAGTTGACAAGCATTGATAACTCATTATAGATTAATAAGGTTTACGATAGACATTGCCGAAACACATTTCAATACTGAAATCATTTACAAAGTGTTAATATTTCTTCAATGTTATGTTAATCAACATATTAATGTTTGCAGTAAATTTTTCTCCTTAAAGAACATAACTTTTTACAGCAATGCATTTAATGTGATTTTAATTTTTTTTATCGATTTTCGTTAAAGTCTGATTGTTGAAACAAACAAGAAAAATTAATATTTTATCTCGATTTTAACTACCCCTTTGGTCATTGTTTTTTTTCTCATGCTCTACAGCGTAGTAGGATTATATATATATATATATATATAGTAAAATTTTTGACTATCTCATGAAGACATTTTTAAATTCGATTAAAAGTAAATCCTGTGTGCGAGTCCTCCTTAGTCAGTTCTACTATGCTATGGATGATTTTTGCATCTTAATATTATATAGATCAATATTATTCATATGAATACCATCAAAAGTATTTCTGTTGAGCCGTTACAAAGAAAAGTTTCGAAACTGAAGTATTAGTTTCAATAATTAATTGCTATCACAATTATAGAACTTCGCAAATAAAAGATATCACCCATTTGTAGGAATGTAAAGGAGAATCATAGCAATTTTGTATGACCATATAATATTAAATGATATTGATTTATAAGTAAATTTATGATTTATCTATTTATTTAATATTTTTACAACCACCGATGTTATTACAACACATATAGAAACCTAATACATGAGTCTTTGAAAAATTTAATGGTCATTTTATATAATTTTAATGTAAAGCTCGTTATATGCTTTAATGCTCATAAGTCATCATATCTGTTTCAAAGGGGCTTTAAAGTTGATCGCAGCATCTTAACAGTCTTTCCTAAGGTCGTTGATGACGTACGTTTAGCTATGACAAATACACAAGTCACTATCCTCGTACTAATTGATTTCAGCTATGATTTCAACGCTGTTGACTTTGTTATTCTTCTAGCTGGCTTGAAATATCCGCCCGCCGTCCTTCAATAAAACGAGTAGGTATGTATATTTTAAAATACATTCATATACAAATATACACAAACATATACAAGATACACACATATTCAAATGTTTAGGTGTATGTATTTATATATACATATAATATATTTACTTAAATTATTTTACAAATCTAGGCGTAGAATGTACCGTACTTACCGTTCCTAATGATACTGCCATGGTTTTAAAAATTTACTACTCGTAAATGAAAATTAGGCAGAGTCAAAATTTGGCTGAATAGCAGGCTACTAACTCAAAATACTTAGACAACTAAGTATGTTCCATTCAGCGTATATAAACTACAATAATTTACTGATAAATTCATATCAATTCGTGATTGTACGGACGATATAACATGTGATTACTTGAAAGCAACACATGCAACACGAATGATCAAATTGAAAAACTGGCCACAAGAATGGGGTTACTTATTTTAAAAACAAACGCAACGTATATGACTTGCGTACTCTAATAACTACCTCTTCAAAATCCAGAAAAATTTGATCGTAATGATCAACAAAAAACAATAACACTATCCTGCTGACTTATTACTGGCGGGCTTTCCGGTATATGATATTGCAAAATTAATTACTAAATCCATTCGATTACCTTTTAAAAAAAATAAAGTCAATCGCAAGAAAGTTCATCACACCTATACGACTGAAACACCCCACCGAGGTGACGTGCTGTAACGAATATCACAACTAACTACAGACATACATATGCGTTTCTTGCATCAAAAATTTACAGTGTACTGACTTACGAATTTCCACAGAATAAGCATTTATCATATACCGGTTGTCCAGTGGCAGATTTCAATGTTTGAAAAGTTAGAAAAAAAAACTACACCTCTAATACAAAGTAGGTTTATTTTAACTTTATAACACGTTTTCCAAATGGCGGCCATCGAGTCTGACACACTCTTCGAGTCTAGCACGCAAGTTTTCAAAAGCGCGTTTGCAGAGCGACTGGGGTATCCTACTGACTTCGGCTCGAATATTTTCTTTAAGTTGTATCACAGTGCTCGGATTTGTTTTGTAAAAAATGGGTTTTAAATATCCCCATAAGAAAAAGTCACATGGGCTTAAATCGGGTGACCTAGGTGGCCACGGTACGGTATCGTTTCGGGATATGTTTTTTTGTGGAAATAATTGCCGCACTGCATTCATGGACACATTAGAAGTGTGAGCTGTGGCCGCGTCCTGCTGGAACCATGTGTTTTGGTTGAAGGATGGACTATTCTGTAGTTCTACTCTGAAAAAGTCATTTAACATCTGGGCATATCTCTCCGAATTCACAGTTACAGTTTGGCCACGTTGATTTTCAAAGAAATAAGGCCATATGATCGCAGATGCAGACAATGCACACCAGACTGTTACTTTAGGCTTATGTAAAGGCTCTTGATGCATTTGTCTTGGGTTGTGGACATCCCAGTAACGAAAGTTCTGCTTATTCACATATCCTCCAATGTGAAAGTGAGTTTCATCACTAAAGAATATGTTGCCCATCCGGGTACGAAATCTTAATAACATCACCTCCCCGTAAGTTTTTCTTAATTCAAAGTCAGAATCGTGTAAATCTTGAACAATTTGAATATTATATGGATGGAACTTGAGCTTTTTTTGCACTATTACCTGTAAAGTTGATTTCGGAATTCCCAATATCGATGAACGTGTACGCAGTGATAAACGGGGATTTTCTACGACAGAAACCATAACACGCTCGACATTTTCATCCGTGGCTACCAATGGTGTAGGTCCTGGCCTGGGCCTATTTAATGTTGATCCTGTAGCTCTGAACCTTGCTACACATAATTGAATGAGGTTGATCGATGGTCCATCACGTAATCGATGAATACTGCAACGATTATTAAATCGACGGCGTGCTACAGACAGCGAAAATCCACTCGAAATGTACGCCTCGACGGCAATAGCGACCTCCACTCTCCAGCTCTCCACTCCACTGTTCCATGGCTACTAAAACATCCGCACCGCTTGCGCTTCTAATGACCCTGCGCCCCTCTTATGTGTTGCGTTCAGAAACTATGTTTGTTCAAACTTCTAGAAACTATGTTTGTTGAAATCTGCCACTGGACATCCTGTACCTCATTAAAATGTTGATAACCGTCTGGCTTCTTGATAAAGCACCGATCGGATAGGGATTCTTGATTCATCACCATTCCTAGTATAGAATCTTGTTCTTTTTATATATATATAGATATATATATATATATATATATATATATATATGTACCGAACAATATTTCGTATATTTAAATTGTAAATATGAGTAAGAGGTTCTACATTCTCATCACTCGGACTTAAGGAAACGTGCTTCAAGTGCGTCAGTTCCTGTAGATGTAACTTTGGTAATCTTTTAAAATAGGTTTTCACTTCCCCAGTCGGCGTGAAATTATCTATCTTAAATATATGCTAGCTTGCTACCCACACCGGCAAACTGCTTGTTAAGGCTCTTTCGATTATAATGTCTTACAGGCAAATTTAAAAATTTGTCTACTCACGGCCTTGAATTACGCTTTGCAAGCTTACTGACCCTATTTATTCTCAAACGTACCTCCACACCCTACAAATAATTAGTCACTGTCCAAGCGGTAAAACATTGGAATCAACTGGATCCTGAGAGACCAGGAAAAACCCTCCAAAAATGTTTTCCAATTCGATTTAAAAAGCCCTACCTCTGCGGAACCGCTGCTCTGGTTTTTGCTGGTGTCAATAAATTAGGGTGGAAAATGTTAGTAATATATTTTTTGGTCTTTTTTGATATGTGTGAAAATAACATTTTTATTGTAAGATATCTTAGAGTTTATCAACCAATTTTTCGAAATTGTTGTTATGGTTGGCTGGAAGAGATTTCTCATGTAATCATAAATTCGCTATATGTATGTAATTTTTGAAAAGTAAATATGAAATAATTTACTAATTTTTAAGTTAATTCTTTATTAGAATTCTAAACTCTTCGTATTATATTTCAAGTTTCAGTTTTTTTTAGAAATGAACTACGAGTTTTGGCGATCTTTTGGGATACTGACTGTGTAAGCAACGAAAAAAACGACTTTCTATTTTAAATCAAATATTTCAGAAACTAGATACTATTTATACATACATATATATATATATATATATATATATATATATATATATATATATAAATCTGAAATTTAGAACATTTTGTATCATCTGATGTTCCTTCTAAAAAACAGAATTCTAGGATTTGTTGAACCTGTATTATATGGGTGTGAAAATTTTTGCGAAACGTTTTAGATAAAGATGAAATATCCGGTAGTGTATTCCAAAATTTGGTGTTGCACTACAAATAATCTGAGATTAACGCTATTTTTTTGTAACGTTTTATACAGGACTAAATAAAAAACATTTTTTTATAAATAATAGTCACAGGCATTCTTATTCAATCATATTAATTATTTTTTCCAATTTATACGTGAAACATTTTCACCTTAATATTACTAAATACGATTTTTAACAAAGTATTCTTGGGATTCGAAAAAAGAGTAGTTACACAAAAATTTACTTAAATTTAAAAGGAAAATTGTTAAAAAGAGGCGTCTCTCATACAAAGAATTAAACATTTTTCTTGTCGTTTCTCTTCTCATATTTGTGTAGTGTGTACAACTGGAGAAATGACAAGAAAAATTGGAAATCTTGATATCAGGGACGCCTTTTTTGTTAATCTCTGACATTTAGGATGGAAAATGTTATTTAAGTACTATAATTGTATCATTTAACTATAATGAAACCATCCTACTTTAAACTGTTTCATTCGTTTATATTTTATTCTTACTTTGGTGGACGCGATAAAGTGGACGTCGATATTTGTTATGTGGAAAATGTTACACCTTTTTTAGACTTTTACTAAAGAAAAAGATTCCATACCTTTTGAATATAAATTTTGATTCGTCATAATTGTAATTTTTTTAGGACAAAAAATGTCTGTGTATATTTAGTTTCACTTAATTTTTATTAACAACTAAGTGATGCTACGTGTTGTAGTATTATTTTTTAACCATGACCTAGGTTTCCGTTGTATGACAAGATATTCAGATGGGCAAGTTAAAGAGAGTTCCCTTCAAATTGGGATTCTCTTCAACTTGCCTAGTTGAAGATATTGTCATGCAACGAAACCTAGGTCGTAGTTAATAATTTAAATAAAGTAGATGTAATGCTACAACACGTAGTTTCATTTAATTGTGAATAAAAATAGAGTTATAGTGAATTTCCACAAAATTAAAGCCAAATATGTTCAATATATCATAATTGTCAAAATTTACGAGTTTTATAGTATTTTCATCTGTTCGTTCATCATACCGACTAGTATAGATCAACGGAACTAAAGCACAGTTTATATTTGATACAAATTTTAATCCATACACAATTAACTTACAAGCAATTTACGTACTTTATATAGTGTGTGTTTAAATTGTAAAGCAAATGTTGAGAACGTGAGTCTAATTTATAATATCATATGCCGTCTATACATTGTATAATGCAATAGGTTCAATTTATTTTTTTTCGAAAAAAACGTGAAATTTTTGTATTCAATTGAATTTTAGTGGATGTAGTTTGAATACGATATGGCTAAACACGATGTGGGAATTGTTCCCAGCCGCAGCTACTCACAGGTGATGTATAATGTTTGAAAATCGCAAATGCCCCCTTCACAGACCTTAATGGATATAGGAAATTTGTGTTTTGTGCTTTAACAAAGTAAGCTAATTTTGAAAATACGCATTACTCAACATCTGAATACATATAGAAAAAAAGTATTGATACACTGTATTTTAAGACTAAATATATTTTAATTGCTTTAATATCTCATTCCTAATTTTTCATAATCAATTAAGTACAAAAAATGTCAAGAATAACACATCTTACGGAACGGTCGAAAACATAAATACGCGAAATTTAAGAATATTGACAGATTGAATTATGACTGCTTTTCATCAAAAAATATTGTAGTAATATAAATAAATTCTAAAATAAAAGATAAAATACATAAAGATTAAATCATATAAAAAAATGCATGATCAGAAGCAATTTATAATTTTATGAATCCTTTTTAATATGTGTTCAGCTTTAAAACAAAAGCGTTTTAGACACGGAATGCAACTAAATTATTTTATCTCCACTAGTACTGCTCACGCGGCGATTATGACAGGAACAAAATAGCGTGAAAATGAGCAAAAATGATGGTCGCCGGTTTGGCATAAGAGCGCCAGTGACCACGTGTTTTCAATGTTTTTAACTATGTTTTGAACCTTAAAATTTAATGTTTTTGCTCGTCATAGAACTAATAAGGGAAATGCGGAGTATTAATACACCCCCCCCCCCCATGAATTAAACAGCGGACCAAAACAATACGACTCTCAATGATTTTTTTTCTTTATGTTGGTAGTGGAAGCGTTTGGAGCATTCTGACTTGCGTATAAAATGGAATACTCAATAAACCCAGCGTCTACTCAAAAATAGTAGTACAACAATAAAACTTCATTTATTTTGTTATGTTTAGTCAACGCATCGAAATAAAAAACTATTTCCAATGTAAATATTGGGTCTGGCTTAAGGTTGACTATTTATCACTCTTATTTATTTTTGTTTGATTTATCGCGTAGTGTGAACTCTGAAATTTCTAATATTATCAACATTGGGCACTCCTAAGTATAATAAGGTTTTCAAAATATCGAATAACTTACACAATTCTAATCAAATATTGAAACGAGAAATTAAAAGACCTTAATAGAATACCATAATCATATTTTATTGACAAGCTAATTAAACCCTTGAACTAAATGCCAACGTTGTATTTTTGAGTTTGTTTTTGGTAATTTTCTCAATTCTTTATTGCGTGCTGAAAATAAACATCGTGTGTGAAACGATGTTTATTTTTTATGTTGGTAAAGGGTGCAAGTAGTTATGTTATTAAAGATGACCCTGAAATTTTTTACACTTAAAAGAGTATAGTTTTTTTTATCTTATAGGCGAATAAATATAGGAACGTTTTAAGATTTTTATTTACAATAATTTAACGTCGTAAATTTTTATACAACTATTGACTATGAAAGGTAAAAATTATGGCAGTATAAATTATTCATTTTCTATTAAAATTACAGAAAGTAAATCTTGAATCACTTAATGAATTCTTCGTGATTATTTCATACATATATAAATTACTCCGTGTCAACGTAACTGTAGAGTTTTGAGCTCGAAGTCACTCCATCTAAAGGACACGCATAGAAGTGGAGTCGGGTGGCTTCGTTCAAATTTGCTGGGGGATGTAAAAAAATTGATAAAGGGTATGCTTGTTTTCATTTGAACATACCTTGATCGAATAAAAAAAATATATACAATAATTAAAGGAATTTACAAAAGCGACTAGTTTTCAATACAAAGTAAAGAAAACAGTTTATCGACCTGTTTAATTGACAGTCGTAGACAATTGTAGGCATTGATTACAATGCTTTCGATCGTTCTCTAAACATAAAAAGTATCTACCTTGAAATTTGTTATACTGAAAAGAAAATAAAGGAGTGATAAATAATTAATTTCTTTGACTGCGTTTCAACTTAACATTAAAAAATAAAATTTCACTTAAACACGACTAGAATACAATGCCGTTTAAAATTGACAAAAATAAGATACAAACAAAGCTTAAATCTATGTTATTTAAGTGATATTCATCTTGGTACTATTGAAAGGTATGCGTGACTTAAAAATATCATATTAATTGATCGTTAAAAGTTTTTTATCAAAATGAGTGCTAGAAATTAGAAAACTATTACTTTATTTTTGCGTAAAAAAATATTTTAATGAAAAATAAACATATTCCTGACATCATTCGTCAGGAATAGGGAGCAGAGAATCGACCACGCATTTTTTTGTAAATGTTATTTTTACTTTAAAAGTTAGCTCGCGGCTTCCTGTATTCTCAGTACCGCCCGAAAGGTCGTGCGGGGAGTGAACGTGTATCAGGCTGACATTTGTGGTTTGCGAAGTACGATATGCTGCGGGACTTAGGTCCCCCACGAGTGTAGTTACCTAGGTAAAATTTCTTGATTATCTTTTCATGTTGTTTGTTTTTTTTAGATATTTGAGCACAAGGAATAAAAACTTCACTCCTAAACAGATACGTAATCTCTTAAATGAAACAGAATCGGATGAACGTGAAAATTTTTCTAGACCAAATATCAGATTTGAGTGATTAGGAGGTAAAAGCTAGTGACCATGACACGGAGAGTAAAGAAGAACTTGGGGGTGATTATGAAAATGATAGCTTGGATAATGTAGATCGATAGAATAACGGCAGCTCTAATGTTTTTTACGGCAAAAATAGATACAAATTGGGAAAAACACCGCCGTCGCCGTCACGAGTTTGAGCGCATAACATTATTGTGCATTTGTCTGGTCAAAGAAGTCCTTCGAGGTCCAAAAATGAGGTGACTCTAAATATCACCAATATATAACTTAAAAATCACCAACCATTCAGTAACACACACAACTGAAACAGCATATATATATCGCGTCAGTTTAAATGAAATGCGTGAATTCATCGGGTTGTTGTGAAAGTACGAGAGAAGAACGAAAAAAACTAACCGTTAGCAGGTTTGTTTTTTTTCGTTCTTCTTTTCTTTCGTTCCTATCATATCTGAGCTTTTTGATAAATTGACAAAATAATTGTAGACAAAACTACAGCTGCTCCGTATACTTGACTGTGGATGAAATGCCTGTTCCTTTTATAGGACGATGCTTATTTCGTTTTAAAGTGCATAACTTTTTTTGCATAACTTTTTTTTAGCTTCCTGAAAGGAAGGGATTTGTTCCCAAAAAGAGATGTCTTCTTGGAGAAAAGCGTTATCAATTTTTAACCGCGATAATAAATTTGTGCTCTGGATGGTCACGAAATCACTCAAATGTTTTCCTGAAATAATAAAAGAAATATATTAACAAAATTATCACATTTTCTAATGATAAAATGAAAAAAAAACACTTATTCAACTCACCGTACAAAGAAGCAGATATTTCTTCCTTCGATGGAATATATCTCTTCCCAAAATCATACAAACTTTCCCTTTGTGAATTCGATACGATATCAGCTTTGGTTTGTGTATCAAGTTCATCATCAAATAATGAAAATAAAACTATTTCTTCTGATAAATACCACACGTGTTGGCTGAACTTGGTCAGAGCTGCTTTAGAAATCACTTGGTCGACTGTTTCGTAGTTTTTCAATGTTTTTAAGAAACATAAATCTTGATTCGGGGCTTTTACCGCCAAATTGCACTCAAGCCAGGGCTTTACATAAGCCATTGCAATAAATAAGCAAACATCTTGCAATGCTCGTTCGTCCTTAGCACTCATTTTAAACTGTGATTGCAGCAAGCATATCTTTAAAGAGTAAATAGCTCTTGCCATCCATCTTGCCTGATGCATGGCGCCAGGTGGTCTGATTTTAAATTTCTTTTCGTTATTTCACCCAAAAACACTATACACAGTTCAATCAACTCCCGATAATTGTCACGTATAATAGATTTCAGTAGTTCTTTTTTATAATAATTAATAAGTTCGTTAATCATCGTTTCACAAAAATATTTCTTTACGAAATCAGTACATGTTTCGGTAGCAATTGCATTAACGTTCTTCCAATTGTCTCTAATTTTTTTAAATAACGGGATATCGGAACTGTTAGTAACTTGATGGATCTTTGATTCAAACACACATTTCAGTACTAGTTCATACATATGATGGAGGTAAGCAAAAAGTAACAATTCCCTTTCTAATTTTTGCTCCAAGAGCACACGAGCCCCTTTTAAGCGGCCTGTAGCCGTTGTATCGCAGCACATAATCTGTACCTTGTCATTAAGATCCCAATCAGAAAGGGTATTTAAAACAGCTTCAGCTTGATTTTTGCCAGTAGAACTATCGAGTTTTGGCACTGCTAGAATTTGGTCTTTTTCTCCGAATGAAATGAGAATTGGCAGGCGTTCTTCTTTTGAACCCGTCACATTTAAACCGAGCAATAGCTTTCCATTCCAATGAATAGTTACAATTTTAGGCACGTTGTTCTGAAAATCAGTTTTTATCGATTATGCTCTCTCTTTTCTCATTTGGGTCCGAAATCTTCCGAAGACTTGTTGATAGGAAAGTCTTCACAACTGAGACCAAGTGCTTCTACAACAGCCTGAAGTATGTAAACAGAATCCCTTACACTTAGTTGACATCTATCTAAAGCAGCAACTAGTTTAAAAGTAATAAAACACGTCCTTCCTCTTTTTGTAGCAGATAGCGAAGTCACTGATTGCTATTGCGAGGTACAAGGTAAATTGCCTTCCAAACTTTCGTCAGAACTGGTAGACTGTTCGTGAAGGTCTTGAGGTGGGATAGAGGTGTCTGAAGTCAATAAATTCATATCAGTCAAATGCTTTAGTCCTTTTTCCTCTTTTCCTAGTTTTCTCTGCCTTACTCTTTCTTCTTTCGCAACTAACTTTTTGTCAACATCCGCTAAGCAACCCGAACGCCCTGGCTCTCTTTGTGTTTGTAAAAATATTTTGTCTTCCTCTATTTTGATTCTTTGTAGAGCATCGGCATGCGCGAGATCAAATAAATTATCTAAATCTTTTTGGAACTTCTCCTCGCGGTGCTGTGTTTTTTTACAGTTTTCATGTAGCTCTCTCCAAACATGGTAAAGATCCACAAGTTTTTTCACACAATTAGGGATAGCTCTGGTAGGTATTCTAGCTTTTTCCCAAAATATGATACACTCACGAATCACCAGATTTGTACTTTCATTAACAGTCAATTTTACCTCGCGTATATTAAAAAACAGAACTGAGAGAACTTGACGATTAGACGGCAACTTTGCACCCGTTATTTGGTGATTTATCTCACCAACCAAGAAAATATTTTTCTTATTACTTCTAAGTTCCACTGACATCTTGAAAATAAACTATTATGCACATTAATTAAGCGATACGCCGGTGAAAACTCGGAAACAAATGACTACAAGAGCGAGTACGCCGCGGTCATCCTCGTTACTTGTATGAACATGTTTCGTGCTCAACTCGGCACGGGTTGCGGTGCTTCAAATAAGATAAATATTTATTTTCGAATGTTTTATGGCCAAATGAAAAAAATTAGAAGGAATGCGTTACAAAATAAAAACTTTGAAAAATAAGGGACACCCTAATATATATATATATATATATATATATATATATATATATATAAAGCTAGGTTTAAGTTGATTTGACCATGAAGACGTGACACATTTACAAAACAAAAAAATATAAAATTGTGAATTGTGTATGAAAAAAGTAATACTATTAGTGTTTTATTCTGGAACTTAAATATTCTAAAAATATGAAAAACTTAAAATGTAATGAGTTTAAGTGGAAGAAAACAAGATTGGTACTATATTAATATATATTATAAGAAAATGTAAAAGTGTAGAAACGATTTGGTTTATTTTGAGCTTTTATCATAAAGAGAAGACATGACATAGTGGAGAATATCGATATCACGAGATAAAAATAAACATTTCTATCCATTATCTTAAAATATAATAAATGAAATGGGCTCTCAACGGCTCACCGCAAACACTTCATCGTCATTATGGGTTTAAGTTGATATAACCAAAGATATACTTGAATGAAATGGATATGATTATATTTTGAGAAAATGTAATTTTCTCTTTACATTACGTGTGTCGGCCGGGTACTATTCTTGGATATTAGAAAACTCAAAAAGCACTTACAGATAGCCATAAAAATTTTAAAACCATTTAAGAAATGGACTGAAATAATGTTTAAATCAAAACACAATATTTTATTATTAATATTTACTTTTCCCTATGAGATATTTATGACTAATGTTCACTTTTCTCTATGAGAGATTTAAGATTAATGATTACTTTTCCCAGTGAGACATTTATGATTAATGTTCACTTTTCGCCATGAGACATCTCAGAGATTAAAGCTGTAGTAAATTAAAATTTTTATAAAGATTTAATTGAATTTCTAATCGGTTACACTAACTTATTCATAGGTTTGTATGTAATCGAGCTAAAATTTAAGGATATAATCATATCCAAAAATTGCTTATATGTTGCATACGCTTCAAAAGACTTCAAATATTCAAGAAATTGTAGAATTTATTGCCGACAACAATTTCTTGATGCAACTATCGCAGTTTAGTTTGTACTTCAGGAATCCATTTCCATGCTCGAATTTTGCACCGAAAGTTTGTTATTTTCATTAAAATATTTTAAATTTTTTTCTAATAATTAGTAATACATTTCTTTGACCATTTATTTACAATCTTTTCATACATTACTATAATATAGCATTAACTGTATCTTACGACAAATAAACATAGAACACTTCGAATACCTTCACATAAATTAAATTATTATTGCTTGTTATCAACTAGTTCTACAAATATGTGATGTGCTTTATGTCTACCTGAATACAATAAGCCATACGACGATGATGGTTTTATGTAAATAAACTCTTTGTTATGCACAAGTAGAACTCGTACCAGGAGGATTTGGCGCAAATTAAGCACTTACAAATATTTAAAGATACGCAGTGTTTCTATTAAACTATTTATGAACATTTATTTTTAACAACATAAAAATACAGCTTACTTTTCACAAAGGCGTAACACATGGTGCATATTTAAAAACTCAAAGAACTAGGATAATCGCTATAGTCTCCCTGTAATCTCCCAGTCAGATTTTACCAATCCTGTTTTATTGATGATTTTTAGTTCAGGTTAATTTCCCTTTATTTCGGTAAGAAATAAAGGGAAATTAACCTGTATTTTTGAATATGCAATCTTTAAATATACAATTTAAAATTTTGAAAAAATAATTTTTGTTTCCAGAACAAGCCCTTTGAAATAATATGCCGCTTGGAATGTAAGATTTAAAAAAAGGGTTAAGACGTTTATTTACAAATCCTTTAATTCATATATGAACATTTTTAAAAAAATTAATTAGTGCAAAATGTGGGTTGATAATAATTTTATGCGAAATTTCAAGTTTCCATGTCGTACGGTTCCCGAGAAAATCGGTTAAAAAAAATAAATATGCGGATATCGGTCGAGAATATAAAATATTGTCAATAATACCTTTCGTAGGCCTAAAAATTTTAAGGATGTATTAAAATTATGATATTTAGATTCTAGTTTTCCTTTAAAATTTGCCTGGGCTTATACAATTTCATATTTTTTCCATAAGTTTAGATTAAGAAGTAGGGAACAATTTTTTTGCGTATTTTTGAGTATACCTATAAAAATATGATACCAAACATTATGAAGAAAATATAATTTGAGATCTTCGGTACTAGCCTTTTCAAAAAATATCTTTCACTATACAGTATGTTTTTTTTAATTGAAACGATATCGAGGGAAATTCAAAACCATAGCATATACGGGAAAACTGTATTAGCTACAAGATGTTTGTAGACAGATTTAAGATTTTTATGCCATTCAGGAATTCTTTAAACGAAAATCTAAGAAATAAACTTCAAATAAAGGACTCAAATTGTTCAAATTAAAACTTTAATTTGTCATACTCAGTTCATTGCCTTTGATCCACCATGTCGTTATCTAATATATCTCTCTGTCATTGCGTTAGTGGTATTACGTTAGTGGTAGTATATAGCTCCGTTGAATATTCATTAAAAATATAAAAAGTAGTGTATACATACGTCAAGGAGGTATATACGTGTTATTTAAGAAATTATGAGAGAAATCTGTCATCAAAGATATTATAGTAATCATTTCAAAAAACATTCATCAGAGCTATAACTTAATACGCATATACTGCGGGAACATACTAAAGTTTTGTGGGTTTCTAAAAGCATAACTTTATAAATTCAAAACTGTACAGTAGCCATTATATAACATGGTCTAACGGACTGAACCAACAAATTTCAAAAAATAATCGTAGACTATAAATCGTAGACCTAGACAATCCAATGAATATACAATGAATAACATATTTACGAACATGAGGGTAGAAAAATAAGAGATTCCTTGAACATATTGAGTCTGATCACTATGAACAAGTAATTAAGTTATAAACTAGTTCCGACAAGTTAAACACACGCAGAACATAGATTATAGGAAGGCCATGTAACAAAGAGTAATATAGAGTATCTTAAAGGTGCACTAGGGAAAATATTTGAAAATGATAACGTAGTGGATTATAAAGATTTTTTTATTTTACAATTTGATCATTTCATGCCAAATAAATTTAAACATAAAGTAAAAAAAATGTTTCAATGACTTAACTGCACCTGCGACTAGAGAATACCGAGACAAATTATTCTTCTTTTATGATCTATCGAAAATATAAGTAACTTTAAGGCTTACGTATCAAAATATAGTAAAATATTTATAATAGTATTAGTGGAAGCTAAAAGAAATTATTTACAGCGAAAAATTATTAACTCTCCTAATAAAATGAAAACTACTTGGAAAATTATAAAGAAAGAAACGGGTAAATCTTATAATAAACGCATTGATGAAAAAATCACGTTTCAAGTAATAGAATAATACAGTACAGACGATAATAGTGAGATTGCCAAATATTTTAACAAATATTTTTTCAAATTTAACGGAAACATTAATTAAACATCTACCTGCATCTAAAAAGGGCTCTTGTTCCTTTTCCCCTGTCTTGCTTAACTCTGTATACTAACAAAAATTTGAAAGAATTTAAAATTTAGTCGGTGAGTCAGATCAGAAAGAGTTTAGTAGATCAGTTGATCTTGGCATGTGTACCCTAAACTTATAAAGAAATTGAGTAAAGTTTTAGTACTGTTTCTAACGTCGGTTTTCAATGATTGTGTGCACACTGGCTCGTTCCCGGATTTCATAAAGTGGGCGAAAATAATATCAGTTTCCAAGAACGGTTCAAAGAGCGAAGTGCAAAATTATCGTCCTGTTTCTATTCTGCCGGTATTTAGTAAAGTCTTTGACAAACTTATAGCGATAAGACTGATGAATTTTCTTCCAAAATCTGCATTATCAACTAAATCCAATTTCGTTTCCAGAGAGCAGAGTACACAACATATTCAATTGCAGTAGTCAACGCAAGCGTTTTAATAGCGCTGGATAAATCATGGAACACTATAGGGCTATTTTGTGATTTGTCAAAAGCGTTTGATTGGGTGGACCATAGTATATGGTTATGTAAACTGGAATATTATGTTATAAGAGGATGGGAACGTGAATTATTTAAAATGTTATTGTGAATTAATGTTAAAATGTTATTATTATTACTAGCACTACTTTTTCTGTTTGACTGGCAATATAATTTGTATTTGACCATCTTTTTTTAGATGTACTCAATGATAATTGACACTGTCTTTGCGTTAATTTTTATTTTTAGTATTGATGGAATTATTAGTTTTAACTAATATTTATTTTAATTCATCTTGTTTCTTAATGACTCATTCGTCAGTGGTTAAACTATTTTCTTCGGTATAATTATTTGTTTATGGTTAAGCTATTTACTTAGGGTATAATAGTAATATAATAGCAACTATGAAATAACTTGTGTAAGTTAAAAATTAAAAGTTAGCCTATTGTCAAGAGGCACGGTGTTTTATTAATAACGTTTTTGGTAGAAGCTGACATAACTGGTCAAATATTAACTATGTGGATATATGAACAAATAAAAAGAAAAAAAATTAATAAAATATTTAACAAGTTTGATTGACTAAAAAATGCGAGAATACAATGTAAAATGTAGGCAAGGCAACTTCAGTCACCGTATATTCGCTATTTACTTCAGCTTATTAAAATATCATCTGACAGATGTTCAGATTTAACCTACTGTAAATCTTGTGTTCAACTTTTTATGATTTATTTTTTTAAATAGTAATAGTAGTAGTAGTTTTGAGGAAGTAAAGTTATTAACAAAAGTAATAATTAGAGTTACAATACCTGTAATCAATTCACATTATTTTATTCACATGTTTGTTGTCACATAATTAGTTCACATGTTTGTTGTCACATAATTAATTCACATGTTTGTTGTCACATAATAGATACAGCATAGAGGCATGCAAAATTTAACTCCATTTATTAAAAAAGGTCGGAAATAAGAAGTTAACATATTGGTAGAAACCTCGAAGTTAAACTATTTAACGAATCAGCAAGGGTAATAACTTCATCCGTTAATCAATATCTACGATGCACCATGAGACGTCAAACAAATTGAATTATTAAAGACGTAAGTTAAGAGGTTATTGAAGAACCTGGTAACGTAACTTAATATAAGTAACCCATGTAATTCATCGCCTACATATTTATTTACATCAGGATGAAAAATTTAATACAATCGCATCCAACAAAACTCGGCGTAGCTCAAAAAGATATTCGACTTATTTATGACGACCCGGAAAGAACTGAAGTGCTTCTTCACGATGATGTGAAGAACCATTTTGAGTTTTGTTGAAACTCTTCCTGTTGGCCGATATCGTCTAGGCACGGAAATAATTAATATTTCTCAAGACTCCACTCTTAACTCCATTCTATTCGTTCAAGTAGCACGACATTGTTATTTGCGAATATAGCCATGAGCAAAAATTTATCAATTTATTTATTTATTTATTTCGCTTTAAACACTTATGACTACCGCAAAGGAATGTTATTTACAAATATCTTATTGCAGTGTATGTTAGAAGCAGTGAAGAAAAATCTACAAGAAGGATTTGCCTTATATACACTTTAAGAGGTATCATCTTAAAAGGCCGTGAATATATAATATGACCAACCTTTGCTAAAATATGCCGAAAAGTGTGAGAAAAAGACAATGATGAACGAATGGAAGAGTTCAAATCTAAAGAAGAGGTTAAGATTATTATCAAGCTTTAAAAAAATTAAAATAAAACAAAAAAAAATTGTATTATTTAAAGATCCAAATTTTTCTTGAAGCGGTAAGATAAAAACAAACAAGTTTTTGTGGCGCTTTGCTAAAAAAGTGCAACGATCGGTTTATAATTTAACTCTTAGCTTTATTAAATATTTATACTTAATCACAGGATTGAATTTAGCCACGGCGAATAATTTCCAGATATTTATCTCTTTAACAACCAGAGTTATGTAAAGGGAAAATTCTAGTGAATTTCATGTATTCTTAATAGAAAGATAAAAATAATTATAGGTACCACCTTAGGTTAACTCGCTATCCAAATTCAGAAGAACGACAGACAAAAGAATTTACAGTGTTTTATAACAGAAGTAAATATACTATATTAATAATAAATATATTTCTGTTTATACTATGCACAGCCATCGAAAGAGCTAAATGTCTCGTAAATACAAAAATTTGAGCAACGAAATATTGCTACAACTCTCAGTTTGGAAAACAAGAGCCGAATTGTACACAGTTTTCTTGATGCTGCGAAAGTGCTGCATTTAAGTTAGTACTGTGAGTCTTAAGAAGAAATCTTGTTGTTGAAGTTTGATTTTGAACTTCTGAGTTCTTATAATGTAGGTGTATTTCCTGCCTAATCTGTGAGATTTGAGGTTCTTTGGTGTTTTTAGAATAGTATTGTGGATCACAAACAGAGCCTTTCTTATTGAACTCCAGGTTCGAACTTCTCAGGATATGCTGTTTTTAAAGTAATAATTAGTTGAACAGTTTTTTCGTTGAACTTTGGACTCCACTTCCTTAGTCTGAGGCTGCAAGGATGCCGCATGTTTAAATTATGAGGACTAAGGATAGTATAAGATAGAGTGTATATGTAAAGACATATAGCAACTAGGATATAAGGGAAAAAGTAAGTATGTATATATATATAAACATACAAAATGATGAAGTAACTAGGATATTCATCGGTGGATATATCGTACTGGAATATAAAGGCTTGAAGTACTTACAAGGGAAAATTCAATAAAGGGAATGTGATTTATATCTTCGTATGTATGTATGTATGTATGCAGACATATTTTAATGTTTTAATGTTATTCCAGTAAATGTAATATTATTGACACGAACTTCACAGTATGTTCGTAATTTTCTGACTAACATATTGATACATTAATCACAAAAAATGAAAATATAAATACCGAAGAAGGCTAAGATCCTCACAGAGCGGGCGACTATTATCGTGGTAACTTACGAAAGGATATCCCATACCAAACACACCAAAGGAAGTCACATATAAAATATTTTTCATTACATATCTATAATTTTCATCTTTTTAAGTATAACGTAACTAATATAAATGCGATGAAAAATAACCTGAAGTAAAAAATTATTGATAAACTTTTTTTACTTCTTTTTAACTATCTGAGTAGTATATGTAATCTATCAAAATATTAACCTGTCTGAGCAATTTGGGTAATAAATGGAAAATATTGCAATATTTATCTCAAAAACTAAAAGCTTGCCAAGCCTGCAAGTCGATTATTATTTTGGTAACGGCACACAAATGTTAATTCATCTGTATGCCGTTGCTTGCTGCAGGGTCACTGTGGTCACCTGATCTCAATTTTCGAAAATTGACCTAGGGTGTTCCATCTATCAACGCCCATATAATTTATCTTCAATAAAATTTGGGTTCAAAAGTAGTCAGAAAACATTTTCTCACAAGACGTTTCTTATGGATTGACAAATGTGTACTAGGAAATAAGTTGATAATTTAGGGAGCTAGAAAATTATCCTCGCTCTCTCAACCCTCATTTACAAATAGTGATGATTTTCAAACTGGGGTGAATCAAGTCTGCGTAGATATTTTTGAAGTCTACCAGGTGATCAATGATAAACGATGATGATGAAGGATTTATTTAAACAGATATCAAAATAATTTGAAGCAAAGACTCAAAGTTACAACAACTTTGAGTCACATTTACAACGAGAACTTTTATACCACAAGCTGAAAATATTTAAAGAACTAATTATCACCTTTGGTTGGTAAGAGTTTGGGGAACTGGAAAATTTTTCCAAGCACAGCTTTGTAATCTCAGAATATTAATAAAGTGTTAATTTTTAGTTTGCTTGTTACTGTGCAGTCGACATTTTTGTTCTAAATCTTAATTCATTTTTGATGCACCTTTCTAAAATTTGCAAAAGACTTGAACGCTTATGGAATCGCCTCAGTGCAAAACAAAAACTTGAGAAACAGTTCAAAGGACTGTAATGTAAGGTGAAATTAAAACTTGTTGAAGTAAAAAATATATGAAATTTTTTTTATGCTTTTCGAAAAAACGTTGAAAAATTGCCACTCTCCTAATTATACTGTCTACAAAATGATCTCCGAAAATAGGACATTACGTTTGATATATTTTTTTTAAAAACAGCTGATCAAACGCCAACTGTTCAAGTATTGCTTGCACTTGGATTCTATGATAGAAAATGTTATTTGTGCTTATTTCAAAACCAATTTTATAGTGAAAAATGAAAGATAATTAAAATTATAATATGATTAAAAAACTGTATCTTTTTATTTATAAGAAAATAAATACTTTCGTTTTTTGTGACCTCACTTCTGCAGGAAAAATGTTGTAAGAACCAAAAAATTGTACTTACTTGACTCAACGCTGTGTAAAGAGGAAAATAAATACAATATTTCACTTTTCTAAATTAATATTATTATTACGTTGAGAACACTTTTAAATTTTCTAATGCGATATTCGAGTTTCTTTCTTCATCAGTTGGCTGATCACGAATTTACGATAAAATTCTTCGGCATTCATGCGATGTTAAGTTCATATATGATATTTTATATTTATGCTAACTATTGCTTAAAAGTTCGCTCAGGTATATAACAAAAATGAGTTAATGGATTCAATTTTTATACTTATGAAATATATTGGTTTTCTTGAATTCCCACTCTGAAAAAGTACCTTGAACTCAAAAGGATTCCAAATATTTAAAAATTGTTCTCTAGGATTTATTATTTATGAAAGCAAATTATATTTTAACCAGAGAGAGAAAACCCGTCAAATCCATTATCGGTGAATTATATACTCATATCGGTCGAAATCATTGGAATATGCCGAATATATGCTTCGGCAACCGGTCCGCCAACACTTTCGATGATCGCATCGCTAATGTAGCGTTCAGTGCGGCGGCATGCGGTGCGCAGATGCAAGCGGATCGAGTTTACAGATAAGGATTGGGAAAAGCGGACGGGATTGGAGTCGATCTTTATAAAACCTGCTTCACCATTTCATTTTACATGCCTTATCATGCTATAGAGTTCAGTAATCTTCTTGTAAAATATAGCGATTTACTCAGATTTTCAAAAACTCAACAACATTTTCTGCCAGCCATTATATAAAACCACATAAATGTAAACTACATTAAACACATCCTAATTGACCCAGAAAAGATCGGTTGGATAGTTTTTAAATTACCTCAAACGAACAAATTCAAATTTTCTTTATATTAATGTAGATTATATTAATTTCATCAATAACAGAATTCGGTAACCATCCACGTTATGAGTACCAATTAGAGATTTTACGCAGAACGTCCGTAATAAATGACATTAGCAAAACTGCACAGTCAAAAATTTTACCAATTAGTTGCAGAAATTACTTCCACAGGGACTATTTACATCCCCACACTTTTGAAAAGATTATGAAATTCTCAAAATAATTTTTTTTATTTACGAGTAAATAAAAATACATCAAAAAATGTTTTATATTTTCCAAAAACCAATTTCTTGTCCGATATTTATTTCTGTGATAATATTTTGTGAAATACGGTGGATATGAAAGTAATTTTTCATTTAACATAATTTAAAATAAATTTTCAAAGAAATGTAATATGAATCCAATATGTATATATATATATATATATATATATATATATATATATATATATTTATATATACACACACATATATATATATATATATATATATATATGTATATATATAGGCAAATAGTCGAGAAAAACATAAACATTGTGAGAAAAATGCAAATTGAATCGATATGTTGTTGGACAAGCATATACAAAAATAATTACAGTGAAATTAATTACGTGTTAATTACTGACTTTCTTCAATTTAGCATGCAATTGTGAAAACATTGTGTAATTTTTGTGAAAATAAAATTTAAAAAAAAAAATAAATTTTTTTTTTAAATATTTTTTTTAGTCTTGTATATCGGAATCTGGATGGAATAGTATTACTCGAATTGTATACTTCCATTTATACATTCATAATCATCGAAATATATGTTATAAAGAATAAAAAGTCTTACAATCATATGATAAATGAAATTATCCCAAATTTTAAATACATTTGGTATAATTTCCTTAGTCACTTTTTTCTTGCTTAGCGCATTTTATGCGTGCGTGAAATATATTTTTTGATTATAACTGTTTGGTTAGAAAAACATTTTTTTGAAATATTTTGTCACAAAATATATTACATACATGGAATCCAAAAAAAAATATTTCTCACTGTGTAAATGTAATATTATAATTATAAGTACTTCGGAAACGAATACTCCAGCATATTCGAATACGTGTGAAGTCAAAATATGTAAATCGAATGAATTGTAAGATATTTAAGAAATAAAGTCTCATTCTAAAATACACAAAAATTATTTTGAAATGTAATAATATGTATATTTGCAAAAACTTATAATGCTAATTAATCCGTTTCCAAAACCAATCTCACAAAACACACCGCACAGTTCACGAACGGAATCAACTGATTTCGCTAAACCTATAAAACCATAAATCCAAGTTGACTAATATGGTGCAATATTTATTCAGTATAGCATAAGAGAGATTATAAGGAGTGTTTCAAACATATTTATTGCTTAAAGACATTCGAACTTCGGCGCGCGAATCTTTAATTTCTTGCCCAATATTGAGAGGTCGGGTTTCTACGTAAATTTTCACCTCGACTAACAAAGGGCGCCCGGGCCGTAATTGGGTTTAAGTCAATGTTGTCTACTCTTAAGCTAGAAATGGAGCACATGTTTCTTTATTTGCATCTTGTTACATACAATGTTTCAAAATGGGTCTGCAAATTGAAGCAAAGGGAAGGAGTAATTAAAGGTCATTAATTACTTTAAAATTTATTATTTACCGTTTATTTGTTCGAATAGACACAAAAACTACTAATGCAATATTCGTTCATTTAGAAAGATACGACGCGTAGTCTTTTAGTAATATAGTCTTTTAATAAAATATAGAATACATTTATGAAAACACTAAACATTTTAAAATGGACTATATTCTGCTTGCCTATTTTCAGACGATCCGTTTATCTTTTTATTGAAGTGTCGTGTAAAAAATGTCGCATAAATTTGAACAGGACACTCACTAGGACAAAACTTGAATTTTAAATTAATATCTTAGGTGTCTTTTATTGCAATTTAATAACTTTTATTGGACTTTATCGGCCTGCCTATTTACATATAGTTTTGTGTTGCGTTTTCCTGTTTGTTAGAGCGTCATTTAAAAACCGATTTGAAGGGAACTTTTACTGAGATTATCTGAGGTTTCTACTCAGACTAGAATAACTATAAACATTCTATTGATAAATGATGCAAAGTTAAGTTATTACCGCTCCTGCAATAAGAGCCGAGTACTCGCTTTAGAATTAATAAAGGGAATTTGTTCAATATGTAACTTATTTTTATCTCGATCGGAGATTATACAGTTCAAGACCGAATTGAACAATGGACTTAATATGGCGGTACGTGTCTATTTGGACGAGTTATTGAAATCTGAAATGACTCCGACACATACTGTCGCCCATGTTATTTGGGCGCGTTTCTTTTCATAGTATTAATTTCAAAGATAGTTTGACTTTTTATGGAAATATTTTGAACATAGTTGAAGAATGGACAGTTTGGAAAAGAAAGAAGTATTTGTCATTAACGCTGATAACAGATAAATGATAATAAAGCAGAAATCAATTCAAAAGAAAACAAATAAGCGAATGACCAAAGTTAAATTCAAGATCTATATGACGAAAAGAGATATGAAATAAAATTAATGTTTATTAATCAATTATATATGTTACGCTTTAACGAAATTAAACCTCGGTTTTATTTAATATAAAGAAAAATTGTAAGAAAACTAGGAAGGAGAAATTAAAATTAAATTAAAGGCTATTGCTTGCTTTCTATTCATATACTATATCCACAACACACACGATTCTCGAAAAGGGTTTAATTACAATCAAGTAATAAATATAATTAACAGCTGATCCCCGTATTATGGACAATTAAAAATTAAAATCCGACTGCAGGTAAAACCATTTATTTTTTTTGACAATTTTGTCTACATTTAATATGTTTTTTTACAACTATGCAGTTTAGTTACTAAACGTTAAAATTTCGAAATGTTGATTATATGCAGTCGTTAGTTGCCAAATTACGTTTAAAAAAGGAAACGCGAGCAAATTGTTGTTAATAGATTTTTAGTTAATGGATAATTTCACCCGTAGCCGTATTTTAATTTTTTAAGCTTTTTCTTTTATTTAAACATTTTAGTTTATTTCATGTTATATAGTCATTTGGTATTGAGGTCCAAATTTCTCAATCTCTGTAAATCTGCTAACGAATTTAGAACATGGGGCTTGTTCAACAGTTTATCAGGGTCTACGTCAATTATTAATAAAATGTCCACCCCAGCTCTGTATACGAATGACTTTTAGTCAACGGTATTTCACATTTTTACACATAAAAAATACCTTCAATTTGATGCCAAATACGGGATTTGTATCATAAATTTATATTTTTATTAGTGTTAAACTTTTCCCTTATACTCGTATTAGTAATTTCGTACACTTACAACCGTATATTCTTTTCTGTCAAAAAGTAGATTTTGTGGCTTTCCATTTGATACCAAACAAAAATTATTTATTTTGAAACTCAACTTCGATTTTCTAAAGTTTTCGCTCCGTGCCCACCACATCGGCTTCAGCGTGACGTTATATAGGACATCAAAATGATCGAGACAAACCCATAGATATCTCATTTATCAAAATCGGTGCAGTAAATTGAATGATATGATCAAACAGCCAAAAACACGCATGCAAGTACATACGTCCTTGGATGTGTTATATTTAACATCTTTACTCTGGTTTTTCCGTAGTGGAAAAAGGAACTGGTTAAGTGTTATTCTTAAAGATCACTTCAAACAATTTACTTGCTTAACCTGAAATTGTTAAAAATAAAACTTTTTAAGCAAGTTATAACATTTACACCTTAATAAGTAAGAGATTAAATATAAACTCATATCAGAAAAGTTTCACTGTTAAGTTATAGCCTAGTAAGAGCTTTAGGGAGATTTTTAATTTCTTTATAATTTTTTTTGCTGCAGATAAATTAAAACCAATATCATTAGAAGATTTGACCCCATGAATTGTGAACAAGGCAAAAAACTTGGATAAATATCAAGAATACTTTTAGCCGGAGTCAAGATTTTCAATTTATTTTTGATCGTAACTTTCTTATATGCGCAAACCAAAAATGTTCACTCTACTTTTGGCGAAAATATTTAAAAGTTACCCGTGTTATTTATATAATTTATTACAATATTCATAATCCTAACTAAATATAGCTAACGTTATATATGTGAAAATGTATTTATTGGTGATGTTAGTACATCGCTCTACTTCACCGGTTTCATTAAATTTTACTTTAAGTAGGCTGTCTTGGAAGTAAATATAGGATTTTTTTATCCGCAAATATAATACTTTTATCACTTTCTTAATTTTTTAAAAGTGGTAAAAAATAATCATGTTATATAAAAACGAGGTAAGAAATATGTATGCATATGATTGAATCAAACTTCTTACCCATTTTCAATGCTAAAACCTAATATTTTGACAAAAGTATTACTTTTTAATTAGACAACCGTTTCCCCCTTCTACACACGAGCGAATCCGCTGGTCAGAGGTTGTAAATATATAAAATGGTGATTGTTTTGGTTATATATATATATATATATATATGTATACATATATATATATATATATATATATATACATATACATATACATATACATATACATATACATATACATATACATATACATATACATATACATGTACATGTACATGTACATATACATATACATATACATATACATATACATATACATATACATATACATATACATATACATATACATATACATATACATATACATATACATATACATATACATATACATATACATATACATATACATATACATATACATATACATATACATATACATATACATATATATATACATATAAATATACATATACGTGTACATATACAGATACATATACATGTACATGTACGTATACATATACATATATGATAGAGTTAGTTTTCAAACTAGCAAGGACTCACATCTTCCTATAAAATAATAATATTATATAATAAAAATTAGATATCACAATGTCTGACATCTTTTCTAGCTACGTTTTGTAGAATGACATCTTACTTCTATTAAACATGAAATAAGTTATTTTCAGTAACATATCGATGAAGGGGCAGTAGGAAACGTTCCACGTATCTACGCTTAGATTTGTTTATATTTTTTATTATTCCTGTATTTCCTACTAAGACTTGATTAAAATAATATTTCAAATACTATTACTTTGAACAAAAAATTAATGATGGCGTCAAAGTAGTATGAAATTAGCCAATTCAGTTTCATTTAAAAGTCAAATCATTCTATATAAACCAGAACAATACCAAAAATAAAAATTGGGTATTTACAATCTCTTAAAAGCTGACTGATGGTGAGAATTCCTAAAACTATTCATAAAAGGTTCAGTACAATCCACCATTTTAATCAAAGGAAATTTTCACGAAATTTAAAGTTGTTTAACGAATCAAAAAAAAGTATAAACTTTCTTAATCAAAAATTTCGCTAAAGCTGAAACGGCTGAAAGAAAAAAAGTAATTCTTTTGAAATTTATTCCAATCTTATCTTAACAGTATTATTAACAAAAGTTAGTATAGACTGACGGTAAAAAACGAAAATAAATTGGCCCTATTGTGCAAGCAAAGTCCAAGACACTGTTTATCGTAATTAAGAAGAAGAAGAATTTTTCACATCAGATTTCTTTACGATTAAATAACTTGCATAGCACGTACTATTACATACAGATAAAAAGGAGAATAGAATATATAAGCCTGGAAAGAAAAAGTTCTCACATTTTTTTTCCTCCTACATCCGTAACCCAAAATAAACTGAACATAAGCTGAAACATAGTAAACATCTCGATTAAGCCCTCAACTATAGCAATTGGTTTCAAATTTAACTCTTACCAGAACTCGTCTTGTTCCATTGAAAGTTTTGCCTTTAATGGAAAAAGTAAATGAAACCTACGGTAGACTCTACTTCCTACTCCGATCCGTTTCTACAAATTACTCGACTTTATTGAACATGGATACTACTACTAATAAGATTAGCTCAGTATAAATGAACACAACAAATTACCACTATTTGTTTTTATGTTTCCACAGACAAATTGAGAAAAACGTAATTCTTATAATATAGTTATATACCTACATCTGTCTGTACGTTTCGGCATCATTATTTCAACGTAAGTCGATTGTAAGGGTTTTCTTTTTATAGTAGGGAATAGTTAAATTACTTTCCCTTGAACAGAATTTGGGGATACGATTTTTTTTCTGATGAAAACTGAGTTGGATATTAATTAAACATTTTAATATACAATGATAAACACGTAGTATTTTTTTTTCCAGCGTGACATTTGCGTCGCAAAACTTGTGTGTTGTTAATTTTAACAACGTGGACAAGATTCGAAGCTTTTAGCAAATACTCAAAATAATTCGGTCAGCTTACGTTAGCCAATTCAAAAGAATTGATTGATTGCTTGTGACAAATTTACTAAGAAATATATTTACATCTTTAAAATGTATTAGTAAAAGTTTAATAGAAATACTATGTATCCTTAAATATTAGACTGTTTATACATAATTGTACATACGGATACTTTGTAGTGAGAGTTCTAATTCAAACTTAACAGATTTATTTCAAAATTGTATAAATCTATAGCGTAATATTTGCACGCATTCCATTCCCAAGCTAAATAAAAGCTAATTAATTGTTGATTTTAAAATATAATTTACAAATAATACCGTGATTTAGCTAGCGTACTTTTTTTTGTAATATATAATCTGCAGTGTTTACAACAGGCAAAGTGGCCAAAAATAATTTAGCTGCAGGTTAACTTATTAAATTTTTGATTGAATGCTTTAAAATAACCTTCGAAAGCTTCTATATATATTTCGTGTGTTATAGGCCTTTATATTTTAAGTATAATTTTGTGATGAAACAAAATGATTTGAAATATTATTTATACGCTTAAACCTTTAGACAAGTGCTTATATCAATCAAATATCTTATGGTATCACGACGTTGCGCTAATTCAAAATAAAGACAAATGAATCTGTCTCCGAGATGTTGCGCTAACTGTAACAGATCAAATATCTTAGTAGGCAGAGTATGAAGAAATAAGACCTTTGCCCTACAACCGTTTTTTCTATCGCGATAAGAAACTTTTTCACTCTACATGATGCGAAATAAAAAAATGACGACTATTATGATAAAAGAAGATACAAATACTTAATGAGATTAGTCGTAAATATCATTGCTTGGATGAATCAAGAAATATATTGTGGTGTGTAAATTGCATAAATAACTAGAGGATGAAAAGTATTTTTTTTTCTTTTAAAATACTATTGCAGTTTGGCGGAATATATTATTACATTAAATAAATTATAATAGGAAAAATACTTCAACAAATTTATATTTGCGTTTTAAAGGAAATTCGCCATCTGTACGAACAATAACATTTACTGACCTTGACGATACAGAAAGCGGATCTCGCCGTCCTCTGCGGCTTTACCAGATAATAAACTGAAGGGTTTGTTGAGGGAGCAGGATCTTGACTCGTAATCTACCGCCGTCGACAGAAGGCACGATACGATGATCAATAGTCGTCCGGAGGATCGAATCATAAATTAGAAAGAAACCTTTTTGTTGATTTCTAAAATAAAAGGTCAGAAATAAAAGACAAACATTTTACGGTTAGGATGTAGTTAATATGATCGCACTTTAAGAGTTCTAGAGAAGACTTACCACCGAATTTAATACTTATAAAAATGTAATATTCGTAAAACAATCTAAAAAATGTATACGATATGTACTTTTAAAAGATTTCAAAAATACTAACGAAAATTTTACAATTTTCAAAATAAAACGAAATGGAACAGATATTCTTTCTAAAAAGTTCCATACCTTACAAAAATTATTTTGTATTTATTTAAATTCAATTTAATGATATTGGCCCTGAAACACTGAAAGCTATATGAAAAAACATGATTTTTCATAAATTCAAACAAAATTAACGCCCTCTATGGGATGCTTACTATAAATAACATATATTAAATTATTAATTCTTGACAAACGTCAAGTATTAAAAAGTAATTAATCATTCAAATGGCGGTAAAATTATGTTTAAAAAATTTTTACAAATTTTTAAAAATTTTTAAAAAATAAAAATATTAACTAACTATTCTCATGCAATAATAAAAAGGAAATAAATATTATAATTTTAAATTATCAGAGTTTTTAGCAATATGCGTTATTATATGTTTACCAATAACTCAAATGGTATAAACTCTAATGTCCTCGGCATATTCTTAGCAGCAATTATATTGTTATAAATAATTGATTCAGTTTGCGGTATACGCGATTATTAAAAACAGGTATCAAAATGATAAAAATCTATTTTGTAAACTTAATGGTATGCAACAACATGTGCATTGAAGACGAAAATATCCACTTTTAAATTACACGTAAAGTTTGAAAAATAAAGCTATCTATTGTATTTTAGACAACGAGACACCCTCAGAATACACCCACACTCGATAAATAGCCGACAAATTTACATTAAATCACTAAAAACAGACAAGATGACAAATTTAATGGAGACTGAAATTTTTATACCAAGAAGATACATGAAATAAATATTATTATAACAAGGCAACTGCACATGTCGCTACTTCACTTTTTATTTCTTGCAATAATGATATATTTCATGAATATATATTAATATTATTTGCACTAAAATGCATTTAATTACATAACAAAGGTATGCATTAAGCGAAAAGTATCGCTTGATGACATTCGGCGACAAACGACAGATGTAAAATTTCCAAAATATTTGTCCATGTTTCTATTTTATGATATCAGTAAATGCGTGGTAGTAATAGGGACCGTAAGTGCGTAGTAGTAGTAGATAGATAAGAAGTGGGCGTCAACTCCAAGTAATGCATAATTCGCACACTTACAGCAGGAGAGATGTCATTTTTGTTGTCTTATGTTATATCACGTCAGTTCGAATTTAGATTCTCGCGTAATTTATAGCAAATATTTTTTTGTGAGAGTATTATTTATAATTCGCTGTTGTTATCAAATTAGAGAGACAAAAAACACATACAGTGAGGAATATTGAAAAATTTCCAGTCACCTTGAACCACAGTCACCTTGAACACAGTTGAAGTCACAGTCACCATAAAAAACTGGTTTGTGCTTAACCATGAAAAGTTTGGATGACATAAGTTTATTAACTATTTTATAATAAATTTTCAAAGATTTCATGTACTAAAAGGCGGCGTAAATCTGCAATTAACAAAATCAGGGTAGAATTATGAAGCCGGGAGGTGGAGACAGGCAATTTCATTGCTGGGAAGTAAACTAATGGAATTTGGAATCATTCCACTTCCCTTGACGGTAGCAAGAAATTAACAAAGTAAATGGGTAGATAATTATATAAAAGCATAAAGTAAATATGATATTAGGAAGCAAATATATAAGTTAGTAAGTACAGGTGTATATTAAAGCAATGATTGCATTCAAATTAAAAGAGGGATTTTTATTCACAGGTCCCTATGTATATACGTATGTATGTATTTGTGTCGCATGAATTTATTTACGCTATTTAAACAAAACAAGCGTCTGTTCTGGTTCCAATAAATTAAATAATATTGATATTGAATTCATCGTAAGTTCGTAATATTCTATATAACATAGAATATCACAAGCAATAAAAATGGAAACATAATTTTTTTATAAAATATGAACCGATATTAAATAATCACTCGATAAGGAGTGCATTGAAAAGTAAATATAGTTATAATATAATGAAATATGAGTACTTAGTTGGAACTTTTGCAGTAATATATCGTTTCCGAATATAAACATATTTGCAAAATACTGCCACTGCTAGAATTTTCTTTGAAGTCAGTGCGAAGCAAAATGTATTCATTAGCTGTATATATGTGTATGTGTGTATGCATGTAATCGAGAGACCGGAGTGTCAATTTATGGCAATTCCAAAAACTTTATGTTTTCATTACTGAGAAATTAAACTCTAAAGGTGCTCCAGATTTCCTAGTAAATTTAAACAGAATCTAGAAAATAGTTTGAATTCTTTAAGACTTAAAATTACTCGGCACCGAGTATGCGTAACTTGCCAGATTATAAAGTGATTTCACTGGGAGCATGATGCGAAATTGAAATTTAGTGGACTATTTATAATTGAAACTTCTCTTTTTTTCAAAATAATATTTATATTTATTGGCAAGTATTAATATGATTTCAAAAAAGTTATATCCGAATAATTGGCAAATAAAACAAAATGAATAAAGCTCACATAAAAATTAGCCTCTAAGTTAAAGATTCACGACACTTTCATGATTTCTATGGTATTAATGCCGACATCTTAGAAAATTACAAGCAACAAATTTTTGTTTTGTGTTATAATAATAAATTTAAGATTTTAATTAAAGATTTTGTTTCATCTCATTTTACGCTAACAAATATTCATAACGTTATAATAATCCTATCCTATATCCTATATTTATAGAACGTAAATATTTAAATCAATTTTTCAATTTTTCCATCAAGCGGTGTGACAAAATGAATTAGCATATAATTAAATTAGTAAATAAATGTAAATCAAAAAACATCTTTGATTTTGGTGGGAACTTTGGCAAATAAAATTCTAAAAAAAATATGTGGGATAATATCAAAGCTAGTAATTTGTAAAAAAAAATAATAAATCAGAAACTAATACTTAATCAAATTAACTTTTCTTGGTAATTTTAAATTATAAATGATAAAAGGAAAATGAAGTACTGAGAATAACATTACCAGAAATACATGATAAATAGTAACAGTGGTCTTTTTTTTAATCAATGCAATTCATCATTAAAAGTATGCAATCAACGAAAAAATAAAACATACAGTAAGTGCAAACAATCATTAAAAGTGCAATTAAGCAACTCAATAAAACATAATATTTATACTATTATATTACGGCGCTATAAACACTAAAAGTGGAGTTGCTATAGTGTTGGACGCGAACCTCAAGCAACGTATAATTAACGTTAACAGAGAAAGTGACAGACTCACAGCGGTTCCACTAGCCATGAATAAACAACCACCCCTCAATATTATTTCAGTATATGAACCGCAAATTGGCTGCTCCGATAACGAAAAAAAGGAATTCGGGGATGATTTCGGCGACCTGCTCAACTCGATATAAACTGGGGAGTTGAAATATATCGGAGTTGACCTAAATAGACACGCAGGCAGTTGCAGTAAAGCCTATCACGAGATCATGGGTCAGTTTGGGATGGCATCATAAGTTAATTTTAGATTTCTGTATGAGACATAACTTATACGTCGTTAACATATCTTTAATAAGAAAGCAGAGCACCTTATCACTTATAAGAGATAAGGTGTTCTGCAGAAATAAGCAATCTCAGACAGATTTTATCCTCACTGATAGAACATCCGTTAAGACCTTAAAAGACTGCAAGGTGACACCAGGTGAAGCCCTGATTACTCAGCTAAGAATTTTAGTGACATAGTAAATGATAACACAACCACAACTGATGATATGTGGTTGAACTTTAAAACATTATTTAAAAAAAAGAAGCCGAAGAAGCTCTTGGAATATAAAAAGGGAGGCGATAATAAATACTCAAGTGTAACCCAGAAGTGAAAGGCTCTTTAAAATCCAAAGAAGCCTACTTTTAACAATGGCAAGAATGAGAATTAGAAGAAGATCGCATACAATACAAATCATAAAAAAGATGGCTAAGTGTAAGGTAGCGCGATATCAATCTGATGCACGGGAACTCTTTTACTCTAAAATTAAGCAGGCAGAAAATGACAAATAAATATTCAAGCTTGCGAGTAATAGACATCAAACCAGTTTAGATATTAAGATCAATAAGTATATTAAAGATGAAAATGGAGTTCTACAAACAGAGAACAATAAAATAAATGAGAGGTGGGTCAATACCACCAGTACTTGCGTAATGAAGAGTTTCCCAGTAAACCATTGGAAAATGCCCCTATGATACACGGTCTCATTCTAGAAATAAGCGTTGACGAAGTTGAGAAAGCAGTCAAAAATATGAAGAACCATAAAGCAGTAAGTCCAGATAACATACCTGCAGATCTTTGGAAAGTGCTAGGACCAGCTGATTCTTACATCCGCATCTTATATCCGTATCAGAAAATCAATATCGTTTCACACCACGTAGAGCCACCACAGATGCAATACAAGCTTTAAGAGTCCTCATGGAGAAGCACAGGGCCTGTAAAGAAGATCTTCACATGGTATTCATAGACCTTGAGAAGGCATTTGATAGAATACCGCGCAGGTTTGTTTGGCAAGATATGAGGGCGCAAGGAATACCAGAATACTACATCAATCTGGTAAGAAACATATACGAGCACATCGGCGCACAAGTAAGAATTCTACCTGGAACCAGTGAAACATTTGAAGTCAAAGTTGGAGTACATCAAGGCTCGACACTAAGCCCGCTCTTATTTAATCTGTCCATTGACTACCTTACCAAATATGCCCAAGCTGCTCCTCCCTTGTGTATGATGTATGCCGATGACATCGTGTTGGTCGACAAATGCTCAGAAACGATTGAAAACACCCTTCATGACTGGAAACAAGTACTAGAGAAAAATGGCCTACGCATTAGCAGAAGTAAAACCCAATATCTACATTGCAAATTTTCTGACCAACCACTGTCTAACGCTTCCATAAACATCGACGGAGAACCATTACCGAAGGTAAATCGATTTAAATATATGGGGTCGAATGAGTGGATGCATGTGTCGATGCAGACATTACCCGTAGGGTAAATGCTGCCTGGCAAAAATAGAGATTGCTCTCTGGTATACTCTGCGACCCAAAGATGCCAATTTCAAATATATTTATAGGATCAGATATCGAAGGATATAAATATATATTTTTCTAAATTTATTTAACATGGTGCTATATCGATTAGTGAAAACGTTTTCAAAAATTACATCTACTCCTCCTTCTATTCCAGAAAAGGTTAGAGTCGAAATTAGTAAAAAACTGCGTTTCTAGGAATACGAATAGTATTCAACAATGCAAAAATATATGGTAAATTTATACCGTTTTTAACAATATAAATAAATATCATAAATTAAAAAAACACGATAATTTTATATCTGTGACAGATATGTTAAGCAATGTAGTGACACGGTGAAACAGCATTTGTAATATTTAAACACTTTAATAGAAATAATATGTTTCTTTAAATATTATCTAATAAACAAGGAGAGTTATATTCATAGTTAAGAGACTGATTCTAGAAGCACTAAAAGAAACCCGAGATTAATATTTAATATTTAAAAAAGTTTTACGGATTAGACACTCCAAATAGCTGAGTAATATTTTGCCGTTAAGGTTTTATAATAATTAACTTAATGGGTAAAGCGGCCAATTTCAAAGTTGTTATATCTATGTTCACTCAATTATAACGATCAAGTTCAAAGTTACTCAACAATTTTATTCCATAACAAAGATCCCTATGAACTTGGCCTCTTTCATTTCACTGTATTTCACAGCTAATATTTTAAATAAATCTGACTTTTCGACTATAGTGTTTCTGACCGCAATTACCTTCGGAGAAATAAGAGATAACAAATTTCAAATGAAACAATACAAAAATATGGAAACTAAATATTGCGCTGTGCTCTTTTTAATCGTTAAATATCCCTTCAAAAATAATAATTTCTGTATTCTAAGTGTCTAAAATAAAATAGTTTCGTTAAAAAAAGATTTACGTATGCATACGCATTGAAATATAACTAAACATTTATGAATAGGTAGTTTATCTAATAGTTAAACAAATCAATTTTTTTAAGAATCTAATTTGGTTTCGAAAATGAAAGGGATGAAGTTTTTGACATTTGGAAAATTGTAATCAAACTTATACACGCGTAGGACGGAAATAATTTCACGCATCACCTCATGTAAATTTTTTGGAATTATTCTTAAGTTATTTCAAGTTTTTTAGAATCTTCCAATGGCTGAAAATGGTTTGCTGTCTAAGCTGTAATTTTGAATTCTGTTCCCAATACTACATATTTTGACATCATTACAGTCAGTTTTCAGAACCTACCTGATAATTTGAAAGATGAGAGTCATAAATACGAGTATGATCCTAGTCATTTAATATAAAACCAATATCTCTGGTCAGTTACAATTGAAAGTTTTAAGTACATTTTTAATTAACTCTATATTTATAAAAGCCCAAAATAAATAAAACGAACTCTGTAGTTTTTACATAAATAATTTTCATAATTCTCGAGGACCTCATCCTAATCTCTTAAGATGCAGATGTTCTTTTGAACATTATTCTACTGCAGAACGGCCATCCATAGTCGTAATTGGATTTCTGCAACATTATTGCTGCGATGCTTCCAATTTATTTTACCCCTGTTCTTTATTATGACGGTACCTGCAATGATACCGACGAGTTTCTTTACACACATGTAGACAATAATATTATTATACTAAACTTAATTCACAGATCAACGCAGTTAAATACAGATGTTCTCTTCTATTTAACAATTTATAGCACATGGAAATTTCTATTATACACATAACCACGATGGCTAATTATTGAATTAATATTGCAACTAAAACATAACTATGACTTAATTATACATTTTAAATAGATGATCTTATCCATTCAGGTTTCTGAAATGTATAGCATCGACATTTACATTTTTTCACAAAAAAATAACACTTTGTTGGAAACGAGTGTCGCGCAATATAATGTATATTGGAATATGCTTTTAAATGGTACTTCTTCGGTTATAAAAGCTGACGGATAAAACAAACCTGCTAAAGGTGCGGGATACTTAACAATTTAAATGTGCCTTTTTAATTATTCTGATTAAAGCTATGTTAATTTTAATTTTGGTTGTATACTTAATAAATTTTTACTCAAATTTATTGAATAAAGTGTAACATTACACTCACTCATAATTTTTACCTTACCCTGTATGGGAAACTAAATCGGGAGCGACCTAACGGTTCATCGACAAATTATCATTGGAATAAACATTTTGGCGTTCTCGACCGCCATTTTGTAAGCGCGAGCTCGGTACCACATTTGTTGGATCCGTTCAGCATTTGTTATCTCAACCCTTTCACAATTTTAACATGACAGATTGACTCACAGGTTGCTAAAGATTTAAAAAATTTAATTTAATTTAAAAAATTTAATGGAATCACTTCAAAAATTGTCTCTCTCTCTGAAAAATGTATGACGATAAAATGATTACTAATACAACCTTTACAATAATGTAATTAGGTATTTTCCAATTTCCATTCATAGAAAAATTAAAGCGTTTGAAAAAATAATAAAAATTAAATTTCTTTAAAATTAAATTAAAGAACTTAAAGAACTTAAAGAAATGTAAAAAATATAAATATTTGCATAAAAGTAATACCATAGCAACTAATACGTAAATATGAATACCGAAATGTCCCTTAATGTGAAATCAGATGCCACAAATTAATCAATTAATATTACTTTCAATTAATCAATTAATAATACTTTCACACTTTTGTGTAACCCATTTAACGTCGTTTATTTTTTAAATACGTCTTTATTATATATTCTGTTGTACTATTGACATAGTAGAACTAAGGATATTTCTATAGCTTAACTTGTTTCCATAAATAAAAATAAAAGATGACCAAGTACTAAGTACGATTAAGTATAATTTGCAATATTTATGGTACAATAGCATCAAATATAGCCAGCAAAAGAAATATGTTGGCCACACGGTGGACGCGTCGCTTCAGTAAAATAAATTCTATTTTTTAATGATTAAAAATAAACAAAATTACTTAATTTAGAGACTATTGATAAAAAATCCCCGTAAGCGCTTCTTTCTTCTAGCTTTTCGGTAGCGGCTATATTTCAACATTACACTCCATAAGAAATGTCGCGATCTGGGAGCACAGTGGTACACCACCACGTTCAAAGCCCCCTATCCTATTTTGCATTTAATCATTAGTATGATTACGATATATCAAATTAAAAAAAATAGCCTAAACTACATCCAACAATTAAAATTTGTACCCTTATCATTTTTCGAGATATTTTCCATAAAATATCGTTAATTTTGTAGCTAATGAACTTGTTCACTCACTAACGAATCAAGAAAGTATATAAGTCACTTTCTGAAAAGCCAGAAACTTAAAGCTTGGTAAATATGTAGTTTTTATGTTACCAATAAAAAAGTGTTAAAATTTTTGGCGAGAAACAAATAAAAATTGTCTGGCTCTTTTTCTGTCAAATTTAATAAACAGGAAGTAAGTCTCTATGGCTCTATATATGTAAAGTAAAAACAACCGCGTTCTAGAAAATATTAAAAAATGAGTAATCACGCATTAACATAACACTTTTTTTATTATATCTGTGGTTTTGTTTCGCAATAAAATATTATAAATGGTATCTTTATGTATATCAAACTTTCTTACATATGATATTTTGTAAGTTCAATAACGGTTGTGTATTAAAAGCTAACCATTAAGCTTTGAAAAACTGATTTTGTTTTGGAAGTAATTGAAAAGTTCATATTACCTAGTTGGGCATGAAACTCCTAAAAAGTTGATTTCGTTGGATATAATTTTAAATAATATATATTTACCTACTTTTATGAGATTCACCGAAGAAGAAACGAGCCTACAGACGTTGGTGATGGTCAGTTATATGGCGATACGGCATTTCACACACTACTGAATATACTTCTAGAGTTGTATATATTTCTAAAGACCAAACATTGGAGAGCAAGTAGTTCTTTTTAAAGAGCTTCATTAGCAACAGTACGAGTTCCAGTTACATTACCATATTCCAGATGTCTATTAGTTGTTCAGTATATGAAGTAATTATAAACGCTTGAAGCAAATGAGAAGCGTGTACTGACGAGTCGATTTGATGGTTGTTTTGGTGATCCTATGGATATTTCCTTTATTTGGGAATTACTTCTCCTGTTAGTGGTAATTATGATAATTGCGTAATTATTGGGCATTATGGTGTTCAGTGCGAGTAAGTCAATGTACAAGAAAATGTTAAGTGATACCCTAATTAAAAAAAAAACGTTAGGAATATAAAAATGTATTCAACCATTGCTTGATATATGAATTGAAATCTGTTAAAATTACTTTCAAGATCATTAATAAAGCCTACATCTGTTAAGCGATAATCTACATGAGACATACTCTATGAATATACATAAGAGCTAAGAACTTAGTGTCTAGAATGCACTATAGACGGGTCTTTGATTGACCGTTATATCTATCAACACATTAAATATGGCCCCGGTGGATATTATTTAGATATTTATCGCTATAGTAAACCGAGTTATAGAAAGCTGAATTTCAAGTGGTTTTATATGTGTTATCACATACTAAAGGAACAGGGGGATAAGAATTTATTACAGTTAAGTAAGTGTCGTAATAAATAAAATATCGAATAAATGTAGCTGCAGCGATCTAATTCAGTCTTCTAAAATTGTCTCAATCACTTCCTTTACGGGTCACTTTGTGCTTTTATATCAAAAAATCAATTGTAAGAAATAGGGCAAGTCCTCTTTAAGTCATTATGTAAGCTTAAAAAGAAAGAAACATAAAAGAAATATAAATAAATGTAAGTCTGGAATCTCCAGACACCGAAATGAAATAAAATTTAAAATTAGTCACGCATAAACATTTAAAAGTACTTAATATAACTTTTATATTTTAACTTAAAAAGTTCTTAAAATCCAAAAAAACTTATTGCAGGAGTAAAATATAGGTATGAAAAATCCTACGTATATGCCATATTTCAAGTTGTCTATAAACCAGAGGTTTTGACCTTGAGTGAGTCAGACAGTGCCAAAATTATACATTTTTGGAAGTCTATATCTCAAAAACTATGGTAACTATATTTATGAAAGTGTAAATAATTGTGTTTACCTTGTGTACATTAAGTTTTAACGGGGAATATCAAACATGTCTTGATTTAGAAGGGAGCTTCTTGTCTACTAACGCGTTAGTTATTATTTTATGAAGCCACTAAACTTCGTATTTCTGGTAAGTTTTGAATTTAATTAAAATTAACCACACTATTAACTTAAAACTTTCTTGTTTAAAACCAAATGTTTACAAATATTTTAGCTAATGTATACTTCCCTAAATACTGACTTTATTTTTTTTATTAAGTGAAACTTATACTTTACAAGAACGTTAATGGTTATAACGGTAAAACACTATTTAAAGCTGTAAAAATTGAACCTACTTGTTTCATCTTCTACTTTTTGTATACAGATCAACTAAAACAAGTTGGTTAATCCATTTCAATATATAATTTTTTAAAAATATCATGATGCTATAAAGTACATTTTTTTTTATTAGTTGTTCCGATAAGAAATTTCTTCAGTAAAAAATATGAAAAATCCACCTTCGTAACTATTGGAGTTTTCTTGTGATCGGATTAAAAAATTTATAGGGATAACGTTTTATAACAAGATGCATCTTACAAATTTAAAAAGAAACACAAAGTGAATACGAAAATAAAAACAGTGAGAATTTAATTATTTACGATTAGAATGGCAACCCAGCAATTAACTTAATAACATTTTAACATACGTTTCACGTAAATATAGTTGGGTAACTGAAATAGACAGTTTTCATTCTAAAAGTCGAACCTGGTTTGTCTTTAATCAATAGCATTAAAGAACCCAGAGACGCGAACTCCCGCTTCATTTTCTCCTTTTTACTGCTCAAAGAGCAAACCCCGCAGTCCATTACAGAGTTAAAAGATAAATTTACTTTACACATTTTATGAGTTCATTTTCGGTGATGGTACACACCAGATATAAGAACCTCAAAGAAGAGCTTTTATTAGCTTTCTTTGCTCTAGTGTGGGGGGTATCTTTCGTTATTTTTCTAGTTAAGGCGTGGATGCCATAATCTATAGTTTAGCGGTAACGTCAAAAGCAACGGAACATTCAAACAATATGACTTATGGCTTGACTTATTCTAAGTCATATTGTTTAAAAACTTAATAAAATAATATTTTATACATTTTATTTAATAATTATTACCGTTATTGAATATTAATTATTGCCTTACTTTATCGTAGACACACGCACAGCTTATAATAGATATAAAGCAATAAAATGATAACTTGAATTGAGTCGGGTTTTAGTTCAAAGACCTTTAAGGAAATAAAGATGTCAATGGATCATATTAGTAAAACGAGTGTGTTTTATCGTTTTCATACGAGCATTTGCAAATCCTTCGTTTGTACCCTTCGCAGAAAAATAATGAGAGATCACGTCCTGTAAGTGGTTTACATCGTAATCGGAAATTATTCAAATTACGATGTAAACCACTTACAGGACGTGATCTCTCATTTAGGTTTGACTATTCGTTTAGCTTTGATTGTAAATTCTAAGATGTAAATGTAGTAAATTAATATTTTTTAAATTGAAATATTTTCATAGAGTCATCATAATTGATAAAATTTCACAATCGTTTTATAATAAACCCCGGTATTCTTTTCCACGATATTGGATTCGATTGACAGATTAATAAACTGAGGCATACTTACTGATTATATGAGAATTTATTTATTTACTCAATTATATATATATATATATATATATATGTATATATATATATATATATATATATATATATATATATATATATAATTGATTGATGTGGCAGATTTATTGCCACGAAAGTAATCGCCCACAACTAACCAAAATAACAGTCCAGCCCCGCTTGATGAGGGACCAGGAATCGAACCCGGGTCCCCGCTATGCGCCGCGCCCGCAAAGGCCTACTGTCTTGTGATCAACTACCACGGTGAGAAATGTTGGTTTATATAAAAAACACCTCAATAATAACGATTCGCATAAGCACCATGTTGACATTATTTATCGTTTTCATCAACAAATGTATTAAACTAGTAGTAACAAATATCATTGAGAAATGTTAATCAAATTGAAAACAAATTAAAAGCTATAAAGGTAGACTAAACATTTCTGTATTCTCTTAGCATTTCGTGACCTTAAAGAAGATTTTTTAAAATTATTTCCACATTGCGTTCTATCATGCTTGGATTTTTCGTAGTTCTTTTATATCCTTTATTTCTATATTTTTTATAACTTTTGATGATTTAAAATGTTCTACAATTTTTCTTTACGCAACTGAATAAGAATAGGCTCAATATAAGGTGAAGGAAAATCGTTCTTCGCATTCATCGAACTATAATCGTTTTTTGGAATGAACAGATAAACTCATCTCATAAAATAAACTTAATATTAAATGAAAAGGGAAATATTATTTTTCTGCACCTAAATAAAAGCCGACTTACACAACTCGACTTATTTATGCGTATTTATTTCTCAAATTAAATTTTGAAGGAAGAGTAAAAATAAAAGTTTGAAAGTTTTGGAGCAATTCAGAACTTATTTTCTATCAGTCTTAATTGAAAGTACTATTTTTAAATGTAACAAAAAACCAAAGGGACCTACAGTAAAGAATTATTGAAGACCTCGTTTAGTAAAAATCTTGATTGTACTCCTGAAATATATGACGCTATATTACGGTAAAAATTTACTTAATATCAATTATATTTTAAATTTGAAACTTTTTATCATATTTTTCAAAAAAAGTTGCAGTCAGTGATATCGACGAAATAGTCACACTAATGAATTTAAATATTTGTTGATATATTTCTCTTGTTAAGAACTGTTTGTGAATAAATATTTTTGATCCTAATTCATTTACAGACTTTTCTACTAACTTTTCGGAAAACCTTGTTTATGTACAGATATTTTAAATTTTTCCATTTCATTGTATGTATATCGTCAAGTGACCTCATTCCTCTAACCAGGTGGCTTATCTTCACATCGTCTAGTTTTTAATCTAATCCCCCGAGGATGTGTTTGATATTGAGTGTTTTAATTTTTTTAAACGTTTCCATTAATCTTCCTTTGACTAGGGTAAACTTATTACTAATAGTTTACCCTAGTAATAATAATTACATCTCCAAATCCGATAAATAAATTCAGTTCCTTCACTCCTCATGCCGCTGATAACAAACTACACATTGGTTCAGTAGAGTCACATATCTAGTTTATCTGTTTAGAAAGGGTAAATTTTGGTACTAACTTTGTTAGCTTCCAATTTATCGGTGAATGTTAGATAATTAGCAAAATAGTACGGGATTAAGCTGGTTCCTTCGATTACACCAGTTATTTCGGTCATGTTCATTTCTTCGATCATGTCTGTGTAAGTATTTTGATTTCTGAATATAGTATAACAAATTGACTGTGAATAAAATTTTATATGAAATAATTGCAAATAAACTATAAATGAAAAAAAAAAAATTATTATTTCGCATTGTTTTAAGTAGATAGAAGTATACACGCAATTAGGAAATTAAATTATTTATAAAATAATAATATATTTTTAAAAATTATGTAATTAATTTGGTTATTCTGCGTTAATACTCAGTTATACATAATGTATAGACTAATAATTTAACAACAATTATTTAGCGAATTGTTTAATTTGTTATTATTATTTCCATTTTATCACCAGGTCTATTACAAGCGGCGCCACAAAAGAAAATTTAATTCAGCGCTAATGTTTTTTTTATAGTGAACTTAAACTATGAACACTTGAAAGAAAGCTTTATGAAATATTAAAAAATAAATAATTTTTATTACTAATTTTTTACTATTTCGTACTTCTTTCCAGAATGCTTTCGAGAAATTCACAATAGTTTTATGCTAATGAAAGATATATTATTCAAAACATATACATAAAGAAAATTAAATTAATAATTGCAAATAATTTAATAGAATCAGGATGTATTTTTAAATATTGACATTTCTATTTATACTTAAATTTGTAAACTTTAAAGCAGTGCATAGACTAAAAAAATTTACGTTTAAGATGCTGTAAAGTTCGAGTCTCCACGATCATTACCAGTTGCTTCCTTCATTGTTACTCCTTTGTTAAAACGAAGGTAACTTAATTCATTCTGTAGATGTCATAATAGCTAAATTATTTTACCACATCCTCGCAGGATATAAAATTGTACGCGTATAAATTTTTTGTCTCTAACTATACAAATGGTCTATTTTCATTGAATCGTGAATAACGTTTTTCGCTCATAAAGTGTTATCCCTCTATATTTACATCACTATTGCAATTTAACTATTAATAATATTTAAAAAAAAAACAATTCCCAGTATCTTCAGTTTTATCATTTTACTTTTTTCCGTAGTTTTTTTTGCACTCAATTTTATTAACAAGTAATCTCTATATCTACTTTATTTATATTTTTGAGCACGACCTATGTTTCGTTGTAGGACAACATCTTCAGGCGGGCAATTTGAAGAGATCTCTCAAATGATGAATCCTCCTCAAAACGCTCACCTGCAGATGTTATGCAACGAAACCTGGGTCGTGGTTAAGAATTTAAATAAAATAGATATAATGCTATATCACGTAGTATAATTTACTTTTAGATATAAATTAGGTGGTAATGAATTTCTACATATTTAACGCTAAATATTTTTTTTACTGTTATATTTTTATTTTACTGTTTTTATACATTTCTGCACATTTGGCGTGATTTTTCCTAGACGTATGGCACAATATGTAAAAATAAATTGATTAATTTAAAGATATTATTTTACTGAAATATGATTTGAAAAAATTTCTACAAAGTGTACATAAATCAAAATTATTTCGACTCGACTACGTCCTTTATAAGTTACCCTCTAAAGCCATAATTGTGCATAGCATACATCGCGCAATCTTTACGCATGACGTAGCGCCTTGTTTTATTGCTCGATGCACTAAAGATGAAAAACGTAAAAAAATAAAACTAAACTGCAAAGAAAAGCAAATCTTCTTTACTTTCTTTTCTACTTTGAAAAATTCATTTCATACATTACTTGGTAAAGAAGGTTTTATTTCATGGAATAAACTACTTTTATTATTAATAGAATTTTATAATAAGTTTTAAATTTAACCGAATTTTCACGAAGGATATGAAATTTTATATCGTCTAGAAGCAAATTTGTAAGAACAAAAATATTTTGCAATTTAAAATTCTGATTTAACTTCTTAACCTGATATCAGGAAACATTCTTAAGGGAGTTCATATAATCTGATTAATATTGTTATTTAATCTTATTCATCGGTATTGACGTGAATCTCGTTAATCTAGCTTTTCAGCGATTATATTTAAAGTTGTTCATTTATTTTTACTCTAATAGAACTATTACAATTAAAAATGCTCATTGTTTTTCTCCTCATTGTAAACAATTAATACCCATAAATTAAATAACTAAATTACAAATATAACAATTTTCGAAATTAATTATTAGGGTAATTGAATTTTTAATTTATTCAGTAGTAAGAGGCCGGCACGAGAAAAATAATTTACTATGTTTGCCAAAAGGTGATTACTTACTGAACAATTTGTCGAAATTTAGTAGTGGTTTAAAAAAAATGGGCAAATTGATACAGCAGCAGACATGCTCCGATTGAATTTTGCTAAAATAATTAATTTAATTTAGGCCCCAGTTTCATAAAATTGACTTATCTTTTAAATATTTTTCATATTTGTTTTAATAGAGATTTCAATATTTGCTCTTGTAAAAGTATTTTTAATTTAAATAGTTTGATAACTGGAAGCTGGTCATTCCGTATTTATTGATTTACTTGTTGAATATAAATGACGGGAAAATTTACAAATGGAGAACGAATTTAAAATAATAATGATAAAAAAAAAGAATTGTGACCGCCGATTTTTGCTACTCGGTATAAAGTCCTAAGCGGTTAATGTTGTAGCAAAATTTATTATTTTTTCATTCACTCATATTACCTATTGTTAAATTTATTATACAAGCAAGTAATTTTCAGATATTTTTTGCCGAGTTGAATTTTTTCATGAATGATACAAGTGAGATTTTATTAATTTATTAATGGCTCAATTGTTTTATTTTATTGGAAAAAGACACTTTCCATTTCCTGGATTATAACACGTAAACAATTCAAATTTTGACATGTGTGCACAATTCGTCTGCTGGAAGTGAAATATTGAGGAGGAAATAGGGTCAATATTATCTGAAGGCAATATGTCGTGTTTAACTCACATAATTTGTGAATGAAAATAAAACTCCTCATCCAATCTATTCCGTCACTACTATTGTCAACAAGAATATCGCAGATACTTATATACTTTGTGTATGGAAAGAAAACATAAAGAACAGCAAACCGGCACAGCCAATCCATAGCAACAGCAAGATAAAAAGTTATGTAAAACTACAAGTTATCCATACACACACACACACATATGTGTATATGTATATATATATATATATATATATATATATATATATATATATATATATATATCGCTTATAGGGTAAATCCTATCGATTATAAGTTAAAAGATATTATTATGATAATAATGAAAATAAAAGTGCAAATTTAGTAGTTGTGCACAGTTACCCTAATAACTACGCCAATAATTATTTATGAACGCACGTCTTTGATAAAGGTAAGAAAAAAAAGGGAGTGTTTCAAAGGAAATCATAACGAAATAAATGTTGAAATGTTTCTAGAGACGAAAATAACACTTAGTTCTTGAAAGCTGAAGAAAATTTTAACCACTGTACTTCCCTTTGTCGCCAATATATTGTAGATTACATCAGTAGTTAAATATTAATATCAGAATCAACAATTACTATCACGAATATTCCATCGCAGACTCCTATACATTGACATCCCCTGTGATTTCAAAAAGGAATTAAATAATGTTCTAATTACAGATGACGATAACATTTTTTGAAGTAAATTGTTCTATAAATGAAATGATCTTAAATATAAAGAAATTTTACATTTTAAGATTAAAAATTTCTTCGGATTTTCTTTTAAACATGTAATAAAAATAAAGATATAAGAAAATAATAATATTAATAAACAATTTTTAGGGGTCAAACCATATATGGAAGAAAAACAAAACATGGTAAATTATGTATAGGATTTACCAAAAGAAAATCCAAGCAATAAAAGAAAATCTTAAAAAAATCTTATTTAATACTAATAAATAAGATCTGATACAATTATACATATCCCACATGATGATGATGGACATTCAAAATCTACAATGCCTTTTGCATATTGACCACCTGGTACGGCTCGCACGAAATCATTTGAATAAATCGTACTATTTAATATCGACATTTAAAATTGTAGGTAATTTTCTAAGTGCAGTATGTACATCGTATTTTCCATGTTTTGTTGACAACTCATGGCTCAAATCATTCCTATATAAAACCTGTATGACCGATAATTTGTAATTCATATTTACAAGTTTCTTAAGTACTTTGGCAAACCAAGGAGCTGCTATTAACTTCCACCTATGCTCTAACCAAAACCGAACAACACTTTATTTAACCGCACTGCACTGTATGTTATGTCACTATATAGAAGTAGGGGGATGGCGGGTACTTATTTTTCATTATTGACGTCCGGTATCTAATATTTTTCACTATCGTGAAATCTTTTCAAAGGAGCTTCCTTATTTTTTCCGATTCATTCTAGTATCAGTAAAGTTATTACGAAATTTCTTTCAATTATTTGTTCAGAACTAGTTTTAATTTCAAAATTAAATTTATGCAAACTGTATAAACATTATTATACGGCCGGAAATTTCTTACACAAGTGTGCAGCACCGCGTATCGACGCGAAATGATGGCTGTGAGAAAGACGTAATATTAAGGTTTATGTGAGAAAGCGGCCATTTTAAGTCCACAGTAAAAAGGTTAAAGATTATATCATTATTTATCACGGGAATAAGTTATAGTCTATACGGTTTTGAACATCACAAGCATCTGATACGGTTCTAGGCATCAAAAATGACTGTCCATAAGTGTGTCTCAGTACTGAATAACGCATTTCATAATGATGCTGGCGCAAGGTGTCTGTACAAAAATTATTGAGAAACTTAAACTTTCTTTTCATGCTTAAATATGGCCTTTTTTCTTTTTTACTATTGCGTAAACCAAAACTGGTTATTTCCGTCAAGTAAAAAAGAGGAGACGATTATTTTATCACTTTTTGGGATTTCAAATTAAAGTACAATTATTTAGAGACCATCTTCTAATTTTATTCTTTTTATCAATTGAGAGAGCTATAAAAATCATATTTTTATTTATAAAGATACATGTAACCGATAAAATTTCATATCACAATGTAGATTTTTTTTCATGTCAAAAGCATTGTACTTTGTATTCTCAAAAGTTCGAAAGAAATTTTATAAATGTTGAAGCTTTTATGCAATTGTACATTGTTTTAGTTAATATCTTTATATACTATTTCAATTATTGGAAAATACCATCTATAAAATATTAAATTCGATCTAAAATCTCTTTTTACGGGGATGAAGTCACGCATAAAAATCTAATGATAGAAGATAATGATTTACGAAATATTACGTATCGTAAAAATATTGAAAAATTCAATGAAATTAGAAGATTTTAATAACATAAATTAAACTGTGAATGATAGACAAGACCATTGTCTATTTTATTTTGTGCTACCAATACTGTGAAAAACGAAAAGCTAGAAAGAGAGAAGTATAGTGTAACAACTTGCGCGATGTGATGTTCATAAAGCAATTGACGAATTTACGCGCAACGCAGGTGAGCGACTTCTGAAGGTGAGTCGACGGCAAACAACTGCCTACTTTTGTTCGACAAGGTGACAGACTTTCCATACATTCAACGCAAACGTCAAAGTGAAAGCACGCCGATGACTAAATGTCTCCCATCTTCGTCAGACCACGTTCAATCGCATATTTCATCCCATCATAGACCTTTTTTCCGTTAGGGTATTTTAAATCATGACATTCTAAATGAGATGTTCTCTCCCAATAGACGCTCCAGCGGTGGCATTAATGTTTCAACAACGAGCACAAAGAGTGCCATAAATGTGCTCATTATCCGTCTTGTCTATGAGAAATATTAGCTCGGATACTCAGGGTTTTCCGCTGTAATAGAAATAATTGGATATACTCATTTGGTGCTTCCGAGATAAATGTGAAAATTTTATTCAATTTAGAGGGTAACATGATTTACTTAACAACAACTCTCTTGAAATTGAAAATGGAAAGCATAAATTGCACACGTGTTGTTAATAAAAACTCGTCTAACAATATACACATTCACGACTAATCAAGAATTGCAATACTAACATTTAATTCATATCTTAACATTCCATTATTTTGAAAATATACAGCGTTTTACAAAAAAAAATAAAAGAACATTAATAACGTTCTTTATAATGAGGGACCGCCAAGAGTAGAACTGGCAGAAAATGTTGGAAAACATCTGGCATGGGATAGAGTCGACATCTTGACACAATTTATTATAGATATATCTAATTAAATATAAAATTTAAAAAATTATTTTAAAGAATTAAGTCATTTATTTTCGTTTAGAGTTTGCTGAAAATTGTAGCAACCCTCACTTAGTTACACAATTTTCCTAATATAAAATTTCTGTATAGGCTAGTTTACCAAACTCTGTAAAATAAAAGAAAATTATATACAATTTTATTGCGATAGACATTACGGGAAATATAATTAAGTACGTACTACATTTTATATCAGATATGTATTATTTTTATACCCAGAAAAACAGGATGTCATCCTGAATCCAAACAACAACCAGCACAATGAGATATCAAAAATTACAGAGCGACAGCTTCACACAGAACATTATGATTACTTCCATTTCCATTCGCAACCAATTTTATCCTTGGCATATGTAATCTGAACACTTCAACTCAGGTGAAATTTATCTTTTAAAAAACACATACTTTCCGACAATAAAAAATTGTAATATATGTACTGCGGAAGATTTTTACGCTTCAAGACCTATTTATTGAATGTAATGATTGCACATAATGATATTTTTGAAGTACCAAAGTAAAAAAAACATAGTTATCGAGAAAAAAATAATAGTCCTTAGTAAATCTCATTATAAAGAAATTTATAAAATATTTAATCGAGTTTTTAAGTTTAATTTTTTTAATGAACTCAATATGAATATATATCTAATAAAAAAATCTGATCAACATTTTCACGATCGACATTGTCTCTCGTTTGTGATATACTCGTATTCATAAAACCATTAAGTTGTCGTGACAGTCTTATGCGATTATTATAGATTTACAAATAGCTGTTTCTAGAGATTTCTAAAATCTGGCTAATATTCATTCTTATTGTGTTTTTATAAGTATTAAATGTTCACTTAATTTCAAAACCTGTTCGAAATATTCTTATTCAATTTTCCGGCTTCAGCTGTGCTTTTTATAAATTCTTGATCTAAAAGATTTCTAGAGCTACTGAGGATAAAATAATACTTGATCCATTAATAGGTCAAATACCTCATCGTTTACCGCCTACCTTTACAACAGATCTTGGTACAGTACCCAAACCAAGCCTACCTTTTAAGTATGGAGGTATTTGATAGCTGGTATATTGCAAATTTCTAATGTCCTCTCACTTATTTTCACAAAGTCTGAATTCGTCTATATATATATATATATATATATATATATATATATATATATATATATATATATATATAAATATATATACTAACATATATATTTATGTATTTTGTTAAATTTTACTTATTTAACCCTCTTTTTTTTCTGTTTTGATAATTCATTTTCGGAAATAAATTATTAATATATGCGCAAATTATTTGCAAGTAAAATGAATATTAAAATTACAGCTTATGATTACTTCAAAGCGACTGATCAAACCTACTAATGTAATTCTAATAGTTGACAGTCATTTTGTTTGTTATATATAATAAAGCACAAAAAAAACATAAGTAAACACAAAAGTAAAACATTTCTGGAATCTTGTGCCTAGAGTAATATGAAAAAAAAAGAATATTTTTATGACTGCTGTCCGTCCCTTAAGAATTTATTTTTTCCGAAACGGCTAGATTTGTCAATAAATTAAAAGTATTTTAATGTACGACTCTGAGTTAGGCCTGTACATACATGAAAAAATACATAATAATCGAATTAAAAACTTCCTCTCTTTTTTAAATTGAGTTTCCTTTTCAGCTTTTTTTATTATATTTGCGATGGAGTGAGAAACGACTTTCGTTTCTTCCATCTGACATGTTATATTTTCCTAATATTCTGTTGTCTCAACTATTGTTAACAGATGTTCATTGTGAAATAAAAGTATTATAATATAATTTTCTAACATATTTAAGGAAATCGTTACAATTCACTAAAACATACATGAAAAAATAAAGCTAATATATGAAATAAAAAAATTGTTTAATGAAATGTGAACTTCTGCAAACTACCATATGCCGTATTTACCTTAAATTTAACCAAATAACAAATACACTTAAAAACGTTAAACTTACTTCTATCACTTTATAATACTAAATTTAATATAACTCTACCTTTGTAGTATTATAGTATAATTCTCAACAACCAAGTATCATATAAACGTAAATAAAATAACATTTCTTTTAAAATTCACTGCTCCAGAAGGCATTCTTTCGTCGGAAAATACAAATTTATGTCCTTCGCCAAGAAATTTTTAATATTTATGTGAACTCTGTGTGCGAATGAATATGTGTGTAAATTACATTAATTTTAAACTTTCTTTTATTTAATACCTTCTTTATTGAGTCGTAGTTAAAATTGTCAATGTAAATGTCATTAGATTAAAGGAGCATATATATATATATGTATGTATATATATATATATATATATACACACATATATATATATATACACACACACACACACACACATATATATATATATATACATACATATATATATATATATATATATATATATATATATATATATATATATATATATATATATGTATATATATATATCTGAATGAATTAAATGAATATAATTTCCCTTCCGTTCTTTTCTGCATTGCATTAAGAAGATACATTGAAAACTTGTTACCATTACCATTAAATTATTCTGATTTTCCTGGTAGCTAAAGAAAATTAAAACAACATTGAGTCCTCGTTATGCGATTATCCTAACCTTATATATCTTAAATCGTTTGACGGATAACGGATTTTGATAACTAATTCCATAATTATCCATTCTTAGATTTAAAAAAAAATATTTTAAGCAATTATATAAATACATCTCTAAATTGTATAGTTCCGCGATATTAAACATTACAATAATATGTTTAAAGACATATTTAAGCCAAAGAGATTTTTCATCTAGTAATATAAAATAATACATTTTTTTGAACTGCTGATGTTTTTACAGAAAACAACATTTTCAATTTCATTACTCTTTGGCCTGTATAAAGTTCTCGAAAGAGTTATTAAGAGACGGCAATACTATCTTTATTAAATAACTTTTCACAAGCTTATTTCTGTCCTTGATATGAAAGCATAAACACGAAAATATTTTAGAAATTTTAAAAATGTCTAAAATAACAATTTTTATTTTTATTTTAGGTAAAAATATTAAAAGATTTTCTCCAGAATATTATAATAGGCCAATAAAAAAGTGAGAGAATTAATATTAAGACGTAATATACTTTTCTGATTATGAATGGATAATTCTTGACGTGTATAAATTCTGATGCAAATCTAATTTATTATTTACCTACCAAATTAAGCTTTTCTTTTATTGCCCACGTAAGAACAGAAACATAAATAACTACATCCTATCGAAAAACGCTGAGTGGATGCGCTAACGTTACAAAAACAAGCCACAAACGATCGAGCTTACCATTGCCATTACTCGATACAGTCTTTATCATAACGTGACGTAATATTTTTTAATTTTTTTGGTGACTTTTATTATAATTTTGTTATTTTGCTCCTAAAGTACTAATTTATTTTCACGTCTGATGACATTTATCTATTCAAAGTTTACTCAGTAGCGCTTTTTGTTATGGTAGACTCTTTTAGACAACTGATACCATCTTATTTTCATTTTTATCTAATAAAATGCTAACTAAACTAAATATATACTATGCAGAAATAGAAAATTAATTATTTGTACGACAAAGTGCTAAATTTCGAGCTCACTAAAATTATTTGTTTAATTTAGAAATATATGAAGATTTAATAAAATATTTTTATAAATTAAACCATATTTATTAAGAATGGATCGACTTACTACGTATTACGGTGAACGTAATACGGTCAAGCGGAAATGTGGCGGTCTATCCAGATGTGACCGGTAATTAATTTTAGTAGTAACAGTTTTGATTCGCACGCACTACATCAAATAAATTCCCCAATGTATGAGGAGTTTATTTGTAATAAAATAATTCCCTTACGTCACATAACTGTCTTCAAAACTTCTTACCTAGATACAGCCTTATTAGAATTTCATACCTCGAAAGGAATAAACAGGGAACCTTTGTAAGGTCACTTGCGTATCCATCCGAATGCTAATCTTAGCCGTTTTTTTTTTCAAACACAGGTTAAAATGGAAAGTTTTAGAAACTAATTTGGCAAAGTGATAAATCATATTGACCCACAAATAGCTTAATAGTCATAATTCAAATTAGGTATAAAAAAACTGACATTGAGCGAGTAAAGTATTTGAAACTTCTTTATTCTGATGTGTCGCTTTGTATTAATTATCTATATGTTAATAAGTAAGGTACAATTACAAGTATTTTAAAGTTTTAATGCGCTTTTTAAAAATATGTAGCATACATTGGAATCCACATTTTATCGAATTATCGTAAATTAATTTTCACTTCCCTCTGATGATTTTTGCGATATTAGGTAAATATTGAAATCTAATAAATACTATAAGCGATGATCGGTTACTGCTAAATCAAAGTAATAAAGCATTCTCAATAACTTCGTTGTCGGGAAAGGTATTTTCCTCTAGGAATACTAAAAAATTGAACAGAAAGTAGTAAATTAAAAATAAAGTTTAATATTCCAGTTTGTAAACAAGTTCCAAACTTTTTTATATTTCAAAGACTCGAGATATTTTAATACCGCCTCCCTCAATAGATCGATAAATACAAAAAGTTATAATATTACCTATTTGGAGTACTTTGAAACATGAAAATACAAGGTATTCGCTGAAACCGATTGATACACAAATAGAAGGGAAAACGAAAAAAAAACAAAACGAAATTTCAATCAAAGCAACAGGTTTCATTGAATTTTCATCAAAGAAAAATTTGATCAAAGCAACACAACACTCAGAAAAACAACAAGTTTTCCAATTCCATTGTACAACCGGCGTGTCATTTCTTTTAGTCATATCCGTTACAAATCAAATGAAAAATATGTTCGCCATTGTCTTGCTATTTACATAAACATTCCTATACATAACATTACGAAATCCTGAGTAATAAATATTTAAATACTTATTTATTTTTACTTTTCTTTTAGGAGTATTTGTTGCTTAATATACATACATAAATGTAAAAATAATAAATTGCGAGACAAAACATGTTTAGAATATAAGTTGAATTATCAATATTTTAATTTATATTGAGAAAGTAGGAATAAATTAATTTAAAAGTAATTAATTTCATGACATTAATCACTTTGAATTTTATTTAAGTTCTTGGGGACTAGAAGCAAAAAAAAACTTTACATATAATGAAGAAACTGTTTGATTTCTTATTAAACATATTTCTATTCACTTATTTCTTTTAAACAAAATTTTGCAAAAAAATTTCAGAAACTAGTAAAAAGTTGTTACTTGGAAACCGCTATAGTAATTTAGAATAGTATTGAGTACTATAAATTTAATGTTTCTGTTAACTGATTTAAGGTTTCATCTGTGCAAGCGCATCTACACATTCAAACTAATTCCGCAGAAAAATATTTAAAATTTTAAAAATATTTATAAACATCATTAGGTAAATAAATTTGACAATACTCGTTTCTTACCTTCGTTTGACCCATAATTGTAAAATTATGTTCGCTGTAGTTTGACAAAGTAAAATAATATTGACTAATTGAACTATTGTTTTTAATCACTAAATATTTAAACTCTTATTAATTATTTATTCATCCAATTTACAAGAACCAATCAATATTTTTCACAATGATTTAACTATGCGACATAATATTTTCCCTAACCTCCTGGGTATATTTGTACTATACATGGTACCTAAGAAAAAAGAAAAAATTCCGAGATCTATGTTTAAAATGGCAACACCTAAACACTTTGCAAATACTATCTAGTAACCTTGATAGTTATATTAAAACAATAAAACGTCAAAAGTCATTTAGTTAAAATGGCGCCGGTGGGCAAACGTGATGGCCTGCGCCCGCGCAAAAGTAAGTACATCTTTTTTCATCAAGTATTTCTTTATGAATTGACAATTATTTTCTCATAAATAACGTAGCATAATTACGAACTATTTATTAGTGATAATGTTTTTACAAAAAAACTAAATTATTGACTTGTGATGTTGATTTTATTTTCTATGTCCACTGTAAAGTGTAACGGTATTCAATTAATATATAGGATATAGATTTTCCGATATATATTAATATATCGGAAAATCTATAGGTCTTACTTTGAAAGAGCTCAAAGTATATATTAGTATTATTATGATCATGGTTGCATTACAGTACCCAAAAATATCTATGTACTGATCTGAAAGATGAAAGTTCCAATAATAGCAATGGCATGACCCGCAATTGCTTAAATTTATAATAATTTAATAATTTTTAATTTTTTTATAATTTTTAATTAGACTGCAACTAAAATGCGTATATGATACTGATGTCACACCAACACAACACACAAAATTGCGAAAGTATGGACAACCCAGCCTTTATTTAATCGCGTTTTAAGTGGATGTCAAGCACAAGATGGTCCATAGAAATTGAGCATTTACGAAGTGATTATCCCTCTTACAGGACGATGTCCCATGCGCCAATATTGTCCAAACAAACCCAATCCTGTCATCCTGAGAGTCTTTGTTTTAACTTTACCGCAATGTGTGTTATATGATATGGTGTTTTATGAGGGAGACACTACATTCTACTTACTACCTGACCAACCAAGGATTTGGTTTGGGAGAGAGTGCTATAATTCTTTTGACAATAAATCTGGACCCCGGTCTTTTATTTTATTTTGATCGATTCTTTACTACCGTTAAACTTTGTGAATAAAACATTTTCAACATACATTTTCATGAAAAATAGGAAAGAGCAAGAGGCAGCAGTGAAGTGAAAGTTAGAAAAGACCATAAACTTGCTGTAACAATGTGGCTTGATAATAAGCCGGTTTTAATGATGTTCACTTGTTACTGCGATGAGAACCATGTAGAATGTGAGCGATGGTCGAAGAAAGAGAAAAAATATGAAATAGTGAGGAGGCCAAAAGTAACTAAAACGTACACGTGATAGGTGGAACGACGCCACCCATGAAAAAATGAGTGGCATCGATCTTACTATTCGTATACTTTCAGAGTGCCCATCATGTAACCGAACAAGGAAATGGACGATTCGCATGGTATCACACATTTTTGACTCATTTGTGGTAAACGTTTGGCTTCCGTCCATGAATGTAGAAACTATGAAGGGAATATTCTATTCTCGAATTATCTATGCAAAGAAAAATATTGTTCAAATGAGAAAACATAATCTAAATTTGGGCACTGAACTCATTGCATATCAAGAGTTAGTTAGTGAAGACGAAGGCGAAATTGAATTTGAATTACTTAAATCAAAGCATAAAAAACGTTAAATTCTAATAAAACCAGTACCTTCCAAAGATAATCGTACCAAAAGTGCAGCACATTTACCTGAGTAAGTTATAAAACAATGGCGCTGCAGAAAAAGTGGCTGTGATAAAAAAAACCTCAGTATTTGCAAAAAATGCGAGTTTCTTGTGTTTTACGCCTAATCGTAATTGTTTCACATTTTTCGGGAATTTCAACTTACAAATACAGCGGACGATATATGGGTAGGTGTGGAGTGATTATAGACGTCAGATGATCAGTTGTTTAGGACTTCATACTTTGACGTTCCTCTTATTACTCAAGGAATACAACTTACCTGAAACTTTGAGTATGTAATGTATATAATAATATCGATTGCTGCAAATGTGAGTCGAGAGTACCCCACCCTTTTTTTACATTAAACTTAAATTTTGTGTTATTGACGTTAATTTTATTTTTAACTTATTAAAACAAATTAAATTATATCAAGTTAAACCGATATGATGTTTTTGTGTTTTCGTCAGTTCTGATACGTGTGCAAAATTTCAAATAATTTAGTAAAAATTTAGTTTATTGATTTCGTTACATTTGTATATAGAAACACACAAGTGAATCTAATAAAAAGTTTCTTAAAAATATAATGCTATAGTAATTTCAGGGTCTTTATAGATTTCTTCAAAGAGGTGATTTTTGTTTCAATAATTTTAGGGGTAACATTTGCTAAATTAATTACCTTGCAATAAAACTAATTCCGATGAAAACTTCTAAGTCGAAAATATTATATATTCTGGATAAATTCAATTATGAGGCGTCAAAATAGAATTTTCTTATAAATTAAGATTTTAATTTTAAATCGTTATTTATCACTACTGAACTATAAAAATATATAACCACTACAGTTTTTTTAATAAAAAGTAACACAATAAACATAATAATTTTTATTCACATTAAACTTGACCTGGTTCAAAACATATTTCCACGTCCGCCCAACCTCCGCACAATGACATTAGTTTTGGATTCTCAATTCCGTCATGTCCTCTACTTCTACCAGCCATCTTTTTCTCGGACGACTTGCATGTAGTCTTTGGAATTACTCTAAGAAACATTGTGAGCAGCTCTAGTTTACGGCATATAACATGCGCCAATCATGTTAGAATTATTTTCTTCACTTCCACAATAATAAGTAGCTGCTCATAGAGGTTGTGCAACAGTTGTTGGTTCGAATAATCAATGTCCCATTATCATGCATTTGGCCATATATTTTTCAAAATGTTTTTTGATTGTGTTGCTCAGAATATTCTTAATATTTCTGATAATTACTACAGCACGAAGAACAGTTATGTAGATTATATCCTTCAGTCTCCTCTAGAGTGTAATTTGTCTTAGGACTAAAGTTAGATTAGTCGCTGCTACATTTTATTATGATTGAACCCGCTTATATTTTTTTCATTAAATTTATTTCAAATGTGGTCTGTATTATTTAATTTATTTAAATCGTTAAAAGTTCATTCCAAGTTTTTCTCGTAAGGACTGTTTTAAACAAAATACGAAACCGTTAAAAATTAACAACTTCAGCACGATTTTCATCACAAGTAATGAAGCAAAGTGTTTTCCACCTATTATAGGATTATTAAAATAGGATTCCTTTAATATTCTAACAGTTATTTTTTTTTAGAAATACAGAGCTCAATTTCAAAAAGTAATTTTATAAAATTTAGGCTTTAAATTTCCTGATGCGGCGGCAATTTCGTGGAAAATGTCGCAACTGAATCTCGTTAAAGTAAAAAGATTTTTAAAAAGTCTCTAGACAGTTATAAAAATAATTTTCAAATAATTAATGAACTACTAGTCCATAATTTTTAATTTCAGAATATTTATAACATCTGTATGCAGGAATAAAATATTTAGATGGAAAAGTATGTGAAACTATTGGCTTTACTTTCGCATTAAACAGTCGTTATGATTATTTTTCCTTCATTTTGGGGTGTTGATTTTATTTCAAGAAGAAAACTTTCTGGTATTACTTTCTTCGCCATCTTCTTTCTAGAATAATATGGCAAAATTTAATTTACGTTCTGTATAATTGTGCCGCCTGCATTATTTATTACGATAATTATTGCAATTTATATTATTTAATCTTACTAACTTAAGTATTTGTTTTAATATTTTCACAGAGAAAAACTTATAAGCGGAGAAAACCTTCAGAGCACACGTAAAATAGGATTCCGTTGTCTTTTACATGTCTTGAAATTATTATTACATATAAATGGCAATAATATCATATTACTAGTATTGGATTAGAATTCAATACTAGTTTTGAGAATTTTTGTAAATTGTTTAAAGGCATAATAAGAAAATTTCAAATAGAGGAATAAACGATTGCAGCTTAGTATTTAAAAAAAAAGGAAATTTGTAAGCCTAGTCAATATATCGTACTCGATGGAATGTGAAAAAAAATTGTTTCCTAATTTTATATGGAGATTTTATGGGGTTACACTGATTATTTTTATAAATTTTGATACATTTTGGATAAAATTTGAATATGTAACATATTCATGCAAAATTTCATGATTCTAAAACTGTCAAAATTGTGAGGCGTTACAAAGGACGGTGGGGTAAAAACGAAAAAAAATGGCTTCTTTTTTAACTATGGAACGCAAAGTATTTTGAACGTCGATAACAGACCGAGCAGAATAGTATCAAAATAAATAATATACCTTACTTATTCTGAAATAAATTTATGGGTTTTTTATTCACATTTTGTTTCGAAATACCTGTACCCAATTGACTAATAATAAATTCAAGCAAACCTCCAATACTTTTCGAACAAAACATTCTCCTTATAAATTTCGCTACCAAGGTTCTCATGTACGTAATTTATGTTACAAAATTATCATGGTCTGTATAAATTAGATTAATGAGTACTTAAATTTACACATTTAAATAATATGTATATATGCAATAGAGCGCATATTTTAATTATTTCGTCGAAAAATTTTGAGCGACTTTTTGCACCCCATAAGTAAAATCTATTTGATATACCAGGTTTAAATAAAATGACGTATGCAAAGATATAATAAACACTACACAGAATTTTAGAATAAAAATCATTACAAGTTCCATCATTACAGCTTTTACACTTCCTAAGATGTAAACATTAAAAAAATGCCAATTTTGTTACTGACTGAACTAATTCATCATCGAAACTTCGGACATACTTAGAATAGTCGTAGAAACTGGAGATATTGTATTTACTAATATTTAGGATATTTTATATACATAAAAAACACAAATATTTGTCCAGAGGTTAGATTTTTGAAAGAGTTATTTGTTGTGTTGAGCGTAAACTTGGAATTTTCTTGATATAATTTGAATTACCTTCATCTGAGCCTTTAGATATAAACTGCGCTCACCTTAGATTTCACTTGTTTCTATTCTGTACGTGACTTAATCATATCTAATGAATCTGGATCTCACTTCTGTTGCACAGCTGCAAAGGATCTTTGAAAATGAATACATTTCATTTTGTTGGTAATTGAAATAATTCCACTATATATCACTATATATTTTAAAATACTTCAGCCAGTCATTTCGGGTCATTGTTACTCTTATTCAATCGATGGCGTTACTTGTACTTCTTTCTGCAATAGGTTTAAGAATTTGTTGAGGTCAATTATGAATTTATTATATGTGGACTTTTATAATTTAAACTCTATTCTTATTTTGTTATAAAGAAGGTACTTAGCACTTGACGGCCACTTTAATTTCAACCCACTTCTATGCTAATATGTTGTTTTATAGAAAGACGTAACCCGTTTTTTTCATTTATGTGTTTTATGCAATAGGAATTACGTCATATATATCGATCAAATAGTATTTGCTTAAGTTCTTACGATTCTACACCTCAAATTAAATAAAACGGAAACGTTATAAGATAATTAACATTTTTGTTTGTCTGCACAACCCATTTCCTTAGAGATGGTCAATGTAGAAACTTAAAATGTTGCGAAGTAACGTATCTAATTGAAACACATATTTTGCTTTAGCTAATTATTTTTTAAGGATTTAAGTAAGAATTAAAGAATGGTAAATAAACTAAATAATTTTTTTATAGTTTCATATAGCACTGGATATATCATTGGAAAAGGGTCATTAGGCGGAACACAAAATTATTTTTCAAGATATGAAATTGAATATTTAACAGGTATTCTTATAAATACATGGAAATAGAACACATCTTCCCGCTTATTTAATAAATTAAAGAACCAAAAATCATTAAAAACGAATTTGATAAAATCTTACTATAAAAATTAGATGAGAACTATAGGGATACCCCTTAAATTCTTTCATTATTTTAATCATACAAAAATATTTACGTTGAATCTATGGCAATATGATTTCGTTATACCTGGTATCCATTATGTAATTATACTTCAGTACACTATTACTTTCTGCAATATCAGGAATGACTTATTTCTTTATTTATATACATCTTTTTTGTATTGTTTTCTTTATACTATCAGTTACCAACATTACATATTTGTAACTTTCGTTCAATCTTGATATTGGAAATTTAGCTGTATTGCTCTACAGCTGAATTTCCAATAATCCAAAACTACTCCAACTAAAAAATAGTGATGAATAGAAGGGAATTCCTTTACCGTGTAGGATCGATCACAGACTAAAAAAATAAACTTTCTCCCTGATTATTATTTCAGTCCGATATGGTATGATCGCTGACTAAAATATGGAATTAACCCCTATTTTCTCCTGTATTGCGACATGGATATAAAACGTTACGCTCTTTTTGTGAATATTAATAAAAATATTTATTAATATTTACAACGTGACTTCACACATAAAATATTATAATAGTATAAATTGACATTCACTAATGGATTAAAGGGTAGGTTTTGCACAAAACTCTCTCGAATATGAGTAGAGCTCGCGATACAAATATTCTGTATATATTTAGGTACTTATAAAATTGTAGGAGTCACAATGTTTGTACCAAACTATATGCGAATATTGGTTCTTCGCAACATAACCAATAACTGATTATATTTTTTACTAGATTAATCGTTAAAGTTTTCCTGTAAAATTTTAAGTCTAGGTTAATCACTAAAGTTTTCCAGTAATCTTCTAGTCTGATTTTGTCAAATTTATATTTTTATGATTTTGGCACAGTAGTATCGAATCACTCGAATGTAAGGGGAGAGGGGGTTAAATGCCCTATATTTCCCTATTTTTAAATACACAATTTAAAATAATTAAAAAATGCTCCTTGTGCTCTTCATATAATTAGCCCTTTCAAACGATACCCCACAATATACATGAAATTAAAAAATAATATCTGTCATTAAAGTGATCAATTAAATGTTTCTGAGTTCAAGCTTCATTTTATGCTTATATGTCAAGCATTATCTGATAAAAATGTTTGATAGGGCCAGACACACCTACTCTTATAAGGGTTTCGTTTCTCCTTCTAAGATATGGAGCCGTAAAAACGATGTCATATTCACATTTTTATACTTATTGATATTCGGTTACTTGTTGAAATTGTTTTTTTAAAATTCCACCCCTAAAAGTGTGAAAATGGGCATGGGATGTACAGAAAAATTAATATGATTCAATTTAAAACATTAAATTTTTATGTAAGTTCTCAGATAGAAATAAATAGAAACCTATTTCATAATTTCGTCTGAAATTTATTACACGTACAATTATCTATTCAGTGCACATGAAGATTCGCTTCCAGTTATCCGATTTTGTTGGAATTAATTGTATCTTTAAATTTAGAAGGCATAAAAAATTTCATGAAATTATTTCATTGCTGGAAGAAATCGTGATTTATTTTTAATTTCATGCCAGTTATATAACAAGCAATATCTCTCCGGATATTTCTTTAGTAATCTTTGCAGGGGTACAAAACCGACAAACAGACACAACACGCTCTAAAACTCAATTTTTGACGATTCACATTTCATACAATTTTATTGTGCATATAACTGCATTATCCATTTAGATTTTCCTTCAATTCTTAATACGGTTCAGTAAAATCGTATTTGCACTTACAGATGATTTTTCCCATCATCAGGTGTGTTTTATATATACCAAAGTTGACTTACGATTTAAACATAAAGTAATTTTGAAATTTATTCATATCCGGAATCCTGCATGAAAAAAATGTATCCGGGTATCTATGTACAAAAATATTCAGGTAAAATCACTTTAAAGTTAATAATTCCGCCCTGAATTGAGTGGAATCTTTGGTTCAAATAATCTTAGCTTTAGCTTTAATTTGTGTGCTAAGTTGCAAAATAACTTCACTTTTTCAATTGTAATAATTTCACTGCTTAAATATTAAGTTAGGCCATTAAAATAAGATCACATTAAAAATCGTTACAATCTTTTCAACCGAATTCATTTGCAACTTAATTGTAAAAGCTACGGACCCTAATTTAAATTCCTTTCTTGGTCAAAAGCCTTATAAATCATTTCCGCGTGAAGACTGACCCTTTTAAAAAGAACAAGGAAATAAAAAGGTTTGTTTTCAAAGCTACTTTTTAAAAAAGGGGAGAAACGGTACACAAATAAATCAATAGCGTCAGTCCCTTGGTTCGGTTTTTAAATTTTCTTTTAATGAAAATTTTCAGTAGTATGTTAGGATTATGGTATCACTGTATGTAGGGATTTTCACATCACAGGGTTGCCAAAAATATAAAATTTATGCAAAATTTTAAAATATTGCGAATAGGTGCGGATCAAGGCCTTATTATGATGGCAAAGTGTAAAATGACCTTGTAACGAAAAAGTGAAACGTTAAAGTAATTTCTCATTATACGAACGAGCAATTAATAGAGTTTATTGGGTGCTAGGAAGGAGAGTGAAAAACCAGTAGTTTTTCTATTAAGTCAGGTAGTGGTCTCGCACTGAGTTTTATTTGAGGAGACTTGTTCAAGTACAAGGTTATTAATTTATACTGTATTTCAAAATGATGGTATAGAGAAGTGTGACAACTAGAAACATATATCTATATAACTCATAATTTAATGCAATATTTTGTTGTTCAATTACGGAAAGTCTACCTTCACTTAAAATGTAGTACAATTTATTTTTAATGTTTATTCAATATTTATTTATTAGATCATACAAAGAAAAGACTTACCGTTTTATTTCGTTATTAATATTATATTTGCGGGAGATTTAACGTTCTTCTTAAGTATCAATAACCAATCAGATAACCACGAAATCATAAGAGAAAGGGAGGTATGAAATAACTGAAGAAATATTGCTTTGATTAGAATCATTTAGCGTTGGCAATGCGTACACTTTCCATTTCTATTCCCCACTTTACCTATTCATAACTATCAAAATTAAGACTCTAATTTATTTAAAATTCTATAAATATTTTTACTTGTTGTTTGTGCTATTTTTTTTTCAATTTTTCTGCAATTCATCACGAATATTATGATATTTATTTTGTAGTACACATAATAAAACAGAAATAAACAGGGTATAAAATTATAACTGATATCGTTGCAGTAAGACAAAAGTTTCTACAGATCTACAAGATTTTTTTGTAGAAAAGAATTCGTAACTAAAAAAGACTTTAACGGTAGGATAAACGACACCAGTAACGGTAAACGCGTGTGGAATTAATGGTTGTAAGGAATGTTTTTATGCCTTTGAAGATATACTTACTACAAGAATCAGGGTAAACCTATTCACATTTCTGGCTAATGCCAGTATCTATTCGTCGAAGAAAAAAATAAAACGAATTTTCCAGAGATACTTTGATTTTACCATTTATTCATTCTTGTTCACGGTGAAACGTGTATTTGCATGTAAGATGTGATAATCTTAATATTGTTTTTCAGTATTGTTCAACATGTTTATAGTAAAATATCGATACGAGCGTAAAACGTTAAATAGAATTCAGAACGATGTGGCTCGGAGAGAAAACCCCGAATTTCTCAAATTTATTCCAGTACATCGCATAATTCAAAACCGTAAGGTAAAAAAGGAAAAGATTTTATCGTAAACATTAGAAATAATTTAATCTATAGAAAATCCTAAGTGCGCTGCCACATCACGGCTGGAAAAGAATATTAGATTATTCAAAATCTTCTTTCTTTCTATTTAAAGAATATTAGATTATTCAAATTCTTCGTATGTGGCGAGTGTTCCTTGAACGTATTTTGTGTATTTTGAAGATAAATATGGCCTTTCACTTTTATTGTGCGTACTTAAGTTCTATATGTCTCTATTTATATAATATGTAGTATATATTTATTCTTTATATTCACATATAAATATCCTTAGGTAAATAAATAAGCACATACCAATCCTTTATATAATTAAGTTTAATATGAACCCTAGAAAATGAACTGAATTTTAATTTTTTTAAATTGAATTGAAATTAGACTGAAATTTTATATGGGTCGGATATTATTAAATTAGTTTTAGGTATAACTTTATCCATTCTTTGAATAAAAGAAAAATATAAATATTTCATTGACTTTTTAATACTATATGTTTAAGTGCTCCAAATGGGTTCATTGACCCATAATAATGTAATATTATATGTTGGAATGTAAATATTATCAGATGCCATTCAGAATAAAAATAAAGTAGTAAAAATGAGATAAATTGTTAAGGTATTAAGTTTTAACCCCCAGTGTACCCAAATACGAGATTCTTGAAATTCTTTATTGTGCTTAGAATACAATTGTCTGTACATATCTGCATTAAGTAGTTAGATCTAATGGAAGTTCCCTGCAGTCGAACCGAGGTTTGAGTACAGACTTTTCAATTTCCTAAATAAAATGTTTGCCGTGCTCTAAGATACCGTTGAACTTAATCTGGAGGAAAGTCATAAAGTATAAAAATCCGCTAAAATAATGCATCTATGAATTGTTGATGACGAGTTCAATAATAATTTTTCGGAATAATATACTTAAAGGCTAGATATATTCATTAACAGAGCGTACTTTTTCAACACTGACTCAATATTGGTAATTTTTTTCCGTAATGTAATAGTTGCGATGCCTTAATCTTGTTCTTGAGGCTTCTTTATACATATATGTATGTGCCGATTAGTGTAGTTTAACTTTATGTTTATTTTCATAAACTTACATAAAGTTGTATTTGACCCGATTTATTTTTCAAAATAATCAGTTCAAAAGAAACATTTCGTTTCATTGCGAGAATAAATAATATATATACATATATATATATATGTATATATATATATATATATATGCGTGTATATATATATATATATATATATATATATATATATATATATATATATATATATATATATATATATTATACTTTGAAAGATTATATAACTAATAATTCATAGTAGATGAAAATATATTCAAATATATATAATTCATAGTAGATTTAAATATTTTCAGACACAATTTTATATGTAAAATAAATGAAATACATTTTATTCACGGATTTCATAAAGATATGGAAACTTATAATAATTTGTACACTATAATATTTTGGTTTCTCCGTAATTTAAAAAAAAAATAAAGGACAGTGTCTAGTATACACTAGACGACGTTTTTTAATTGAAATATCCTTGTGAGATGCTAATTCAAATTCACACTCTTCATGAGAATTTGTTTACTGCAGTTTCTAATCAGCTTTTTTAACAGAATTTTTTAATAAAATATTTTCCAAAATAGAAAACACAAAAAAGGTTGTTTAAATATTATTCTGGCCACATAAATTTTAAAGGAAGACAAAAAAATTAAATAATTTAAAAAAATGTTTTACATTTTCCTATCAAAAATGTATACTTGCACGACTAAGTTAAAGAAAAACTGAAACGACTATATTATGAAGAATGTATTGTAACATAATTACGGACAAAAATTTGAATAAAAAAAATATATGTATATAAAATGGTAATATATATATGTATATATATATATATATATATATATATATATATATATATATATATATATATATATATATAAAGTAGCACGACCGGTTTTCAACTAACATCTAATGCTAATAAACAATTGGTTTATCCTTTAAAAACTTAATGTAAATACAGTACGTATACGCAAATTTTTCGCAAATTACGAATATGTACAATAAAAATAAATAAATTCATACGCGTACACGCCAAAACAAAACATGTTTCGTGCACAGTCCAACATTCACAGACATTATGATATGTGGATGGTATAAGAAAAAAAAATAATGGAGACCGAATAAATGATCACTGGGTTGGGTAAATTTTCCTTAACCGATCTACTGCTAATTTAAAGAAAATAGAATCGACTCTGTTCACTAGGTATTTAATATGACTGAGTTCATATTTCCACCTAGCCGATCTAATTACTAATAGTAAATATCTGCGTTTACGGTTCATCTTTCCATAAGAAATTTCCGATTAATTAACTTTCTGGTATTCAGTTTAAGTTTGGCTAATGAAATTTATGTGTTCTTGCACTTGTTTTTTTGTGCCATTTACACATATAACACATTCCTCGTAACCATTTACCAATTGCCCCAAACAATAAATATATTTTAATATCAATATTGCTAGCACAATTTAACTCATAATACTGAAAATTTGATGATTAACGCCGATTTCCTTTTACATCATGCTCTTTCGGGATTTCGTTTCCTCAATCTGGATTCAACCAACTCCATTTCAGTTTACGTATAACTTGAATGAAAACTTTCACTTCGACGTTTATCTTAAATTAAACCTTTCATTTCAACGTTCTACTACTTGTATAATTAGTAGTCAATTGCGAGTATATATAATTAATAGTATAATATAGCGAGAATAGTATAATTAATAGTAATTAATTTCTAGATTGCGTTATTTGGGTATGACGACACCAGACCAAGCTTTCACGAGTAGGAGTGTCTGCGTACTACTTAATCTGTAATATTGCGCGTGACATATACGACTACTCAACTTCCTGAGTACCCTTTTACCAATTAAACATGGATAAATATGAAATATGCGTGGGGTGCGAAACAAAACTGTGGGCAATATTTCCTTTAATTAAAATTTTCTTTTTTCATCTTACAGCAATTCCACAATCTTCTGTTCTTTATTCGTACAATAGGTAGGGAAAAAGATTTACTCTCCCTATAAACTAATATCATATATATATATATATATATATATATATATATATATATATATATATATATATATATATATATATATATATATATATATATATGTGTAAGTGGGAAGAACTCTAATAATAGTATACATAATGCCAATTATTTTCGTAAGATTTTTACCTTAATCATAATTATATACCAAAAACCAAATGAAAAAAATAAGTAGAATGTAAAGAAATATTTTTTCTTGCGACACGGCTAAACTGAACTACTTTCATATTAAAATGTTCTTAAAATACTATTATAGTAATGGCAAATTACGGCTAGAATATAGACAACAATTCATTCTTTATTTTGTACATAATAATGTTTTTTCTGCCAAAAATTGCAATTTTTTTCTGAATTGCAATTTAAGACATTCTAAAACAATGTTTTATCTGGTATCGAACAAGGTTAATCTTGACGTTTATTTAATCCCACAATTTTACTCTAAGTTAAACAGTTTAGTTTATTTCTACAAAAAAAAACATTTTATTACTTGTTTGAAAACTTCACCCCATTTAGAACGCAAACATTTTAAACATTTTTCAAAATATCACAACAATAGGAAAATATTGGTACTAAATCAATTAAAAACAAAAGCGAAAACTAATAAATTAATACTATCGCCTGTCATGAATTTCCAATCAGCCAAGAACATGATCCCAATTTTTGACTACCTAATTAATCGTTGTAAAATATTGATATCTCTGTTCTTTCTGCTTCTAATTAAAAGACACAAGTGAACAAAATAATATTGCAAGATATTTGAATAAAAAATTTAAAGATGTAAATGGAAATCAAATTGAATGCGATTTTACAAAGGCACGATTAAAAGCAAATCTCGACTAAGAAAAAGGGAATCAAAGATAAATGGAAAAAGCTAAACGTTCTACATATATTGGTAAAGCTAAATTGGCAACATAAAATTCTTATGATTCTGGGGTTCCATACCTCGCAAAAGAAACGGAATGCTTATGATCTTATAAGCACCTATCTACCCGTGTGTTCTTTACGGCCGTTTTTTCTCAGTAATCGCTTATTAACATGTATGTGTAATAATAGTAAAACAACAAACATATTCATTTTAATTTTTAAGGTAAGAGGGCAAAATAAGTATTTCTTTAAGTTCCAAATTTAATAACAAGTATCTTTGAAAGTGCCTCAAAATAAATCTATTTTGTAATTTTGTATGTTATATCTCCAGATATATCTGCTCGCGTGTTATATCCCATCTGCTCGCGTGTTATTTTCTTTCAATATGTGAACAGAATATTGTTAAAAATAAAAAGAACAAAACATGTTTTTAACTCATTTTTCATACTTGCAACGTTAAAAGGGGTCACGAATTTTGCATTCAAAGTAATAATGCGTAAAAACGTTAACCTCAAAAAAAATGTATATGGGGACTGGATACCGCCTATTCGTGATTAAATACATACTTGGATATTCCACGTGTAACAATGAAAGTTTAAATATACATTTCAACTTTTGTTACTTATACATGTGTAAGTATAGAACTATATACTTAATTAAATGGTATATACTTAATTAAATTTGTTTACTGCGCACAACAATCCACCTCAGACATCAATCACAGCAATGTCTCCTCAGATAGCAACATCGCTATGTACAGCAATCTCAGACCGATGCGCTATTAATGCACAATAGTAAGTGTACAAAACAGGTTAATATTTCCATAATGATGGTTAATTACTTACACAAAAAAATACATAATAATAAGTTCACACGGAATCTGATAACTAATATGAAATTTACGAATATGTTGATAATTAAATACACAGGACACTTATATTCAGACTTGACTTCAACAACGAATACTTGATTACCGAAGGTTAATAAGATACACGCTTCATTAATTGCTCAGAGAGAACTAACTTGTATGACTCCTTGCTCTATGTATTTTGCTCTCTGTAAGAGCCCATCTGTGTATGTCTTTATACGACACTATGTAACACAAAACGAAGTTTACGCTCAACACAGTTGTAGTCCTTTCCGAAAATAATGTTTGTTTGAAGAAAATATAATCGGATTTAATCATAAAAATTTACTTCTTTCTGCATTCGCTATTTTATATCATGTCATAAAACATAATTTAGGATAAGATATTTGATTTTTCAAGAGTCTCTGGAAAAATCCAACTTTTATTCTGTAATCTCCAACACGGATATCCTGACGCTAATACATTTTCGGTTGAATTTAAGATATTACTTTTGTTTGAGATTAAACTACTTACAACTCATATTATTTATTATTTAAGTTTATATCCAAACAGGGTACATTTAAACAACAGAAATGTTTTCGGTTTTTTACCAAATATTTATTAATATAAAAAAGAAAAAAAGGTGGAAGATATTTATTAATAAATTTTTTACATAAAACGGCAGTCATATTCCATGGGTTATCCGTATATAATAATGAATCAAAGAGCATGATTTCTATTGCATATAAACACATCTAAATTTATTTAGGCTACATACCCAGCCAAAAAGCGTATGCATTTCTCTGTCCTACATATCAACACATCATATTTTGTGGTAATTGTAACTATGTATTCGGTTTCGCATAAAGACATATCCAAATTTCTTTAGACAGCGTATCTAACATTTAGCATATACGATGCTTGATTTCCCAGAGAAACATATCACATTACTTACACTAGACGTTTTTAACCGCTATGCCAAATCTTATAGCATTAACTCACCTCAGTGCTCTGTGTGCCCATATCTATATGCTCGTTTTCACTTTCAGTATTGCGGAGATCTACTCGCTAGGAATATATTCTCGATTTACCATAGTTGTATTTGTAAGATCGTTTACCGACTAATATTTTTAAAGTGTATCTATACCTCTCTAAGATTTGTATTATTACAAATGGACCCATAAACTTTAGATGTAACTCCACCTAGTTTCTCTCTTCATTTTCACATAGTATAAACTTGTAACTTGACAAATCAAATCTTTTCAGATTCCCATTAATTTGTTCTATCTAGCAATTCGTCCTACTAGCGTCGGTAGCGATTAAATCAAGTTTAAAATTTTTGGTTCTATACTACGAGTAACTATGAAATTCTTTACATCATAAATCATCTATCCTAATCTACTATCACGCGTAAAGACGGGTTGAATAAAAACAAAACAGATTTAAGCTTAACAGTGCTAAAAGACTCTTATTTACGCATATAGTGCAAGTATACAAATTGAGATAAAAGTATTAAAATTTAATTCATTTATAGCATAAAATGGTGGTTTAATAAATATTCCAGTCAAATTTCATTAAATTATATTGAGATTTACGGAAGTTCCTTTGTTACACACACAGTCGATCGACTTTAAGCGTACAAATTAAATATATGACCACGTTTTTAAAATAAAATTCATCATTAAAATTTTCAAAAATTATTTTCATATTCGTGTATACCCTTTAATACAATTCATTTAATACCATGTTCAAAATTACAGAAAATATTTTTTTAAATTTCCAAAATTACAGACGTTCGCCAAATCGAACATGAATCAAACTGGAATTTTCCTAATGTATGAAGTTTGTTTACAAAGATATATTTCAGGCCAGGCTACATCAATTATTTAAAACTAACAAAGTGTATTTCTTTAATATTTTATTTCAGTTACAATAAAATAGTTTATAGGAAAATTGACAGAGAAAAACAAAAACTTAGTTCTAGATATCGCTAGTTCGTTAGCAAAATAATGATAATTTTAATGAAAGTTTCACACGTTCCATCAAATGGGTAATTTATTGTTCTAGTATTTGTTTAAAATAAACTTTTGAAGGTTATACGAGCTTATCTTGACAATTAAAACTACTATAGTTTTTCTTCTTCTCAATTAATCAATAACGTATTTTCTACTGATCACCTAAATACTTAATGGGACTAAGATCGGGATTCACCGCTGGTCATTTGGGAATCTATGATATTGGCATTACAAATAATTTTTTTAATGTTACGGACCGTATCCGCACCATACGTCCTGATAGGATTGAAATCATTGTCTTTAAAGCTTATTGTATGAAAATGGGTTAACATAAAGTCAAATTACTTGCTCGCTCAAACTAAGGAATGTTACGGTATCCTCATCAAAAATTATTAGGTCTTTTTATTGTTCCATACCTCAAAGTCTTTTTATTGTTCCATACCTCAAAAGGAAAATAGGAATCCTGGTAGAATCATTTCGTTGTCCGCCCATCTGTCCGTCTGTCTATCAAAACCATCTTTTTCAGGAACGCGTAAAGGTATCAATTTCAAATATCAAATTGTTAGGTCTACGGTGGCTTGGATTTGGAAAAAATCAAGCCTCCAAGTCAACGCAATAAAATTGTTCTAAAAATACGGCCTGTGTAGTATATTTTCACACTCGCAAATAAATAAAAACCTATAGAGTACTTTCCGCTCACCTAGAATCTTGAAACTTAACAAGAAGCTAATTTCACCGTACAAGTAAATTAAAAAATCCAAAAATCGTTAATTTGTAGTGATATCACATAATTTTTTTTTAAATGTGCGCCTGAGAAAGATAAACTAGACAAAGTATTTCCTTTCCAAAAAATTAAAATTTTGTAAATAGTTTAATACGAATATCATATACCATTCAATTTTTTTTAATACCTAAATGTGTACCGAACCCTTGTAGTGCGAGTGCCTCTCGTGCTTGAAAGGTTTTTACTTTCTCTTAAACTTGTCCCACCCCACCTTTTTGATTTCCGGAAATCTTTAGAAAATAATTGGAGTCCTCCAAATTTGCAGGTAGTTTTGGTATCAAATAATATATGTGAAATATAAGACAAAAGAGCTGTATCAATTATAATTGGCTTCTGTTAATATATGTACGTTAATGTTAATATATGTACGTTATTACATTTTAACTGCACTGCGTTCAGTATTAATATAATTACAATATATTGACATGTAAAACCTATTTGGAAGGTAAAAGCGGCTAAAGTGCTAGTTGGACCACGCATGTATTTTCAACATTAGCTTTTAAGGGATATAAAGCAATTTTTATTTTTTTGTGGTTCTTATGAACGATGTTGCTTTTATTGTTATTTAATTAAATTAATAAGTCTATCAGTGAATTATTAAAATAAAAAATTTGGCTTAGGCAATAAATATATAAATATGGATTACATATATTTAGTTGCGGCTGATATTTTCACTATATTAAAAATTACACAATTTGGAATATTCCTAAAAAATAAAATTTTGTTGTAATTATTTAAATTAAAATGTGAATTAGACACCCTTTTTAAGAGTAGATACATTATCTGAGATCCATTTATCTATTGTAGTTTCACACTGGAAGTCCTCCAGCGAAACTCGTTATAGAAAATTTTGCTGTTTATTCTCATGCATAAATATTCATTCACGTTAAAAAATCTTAAGTGGCATAGGAACAATTATACCGCAACTTTTAACGTACAACAACCTCTGCACCCCATCGATTTTAACAGCACGTATACCTTAGTAATGGATGGCGTTAATTCTCCACGAATCATTTTTCTTTTGTCAAAAAAAAAAAAATAAATAAAATAAAAAAAAAAAAAAAAAAAATAAAAAAAAATAAAAAAAAAAAATTAAAAAAAATGCCCGTGTACAGCACATAACGGGTATTTGACCTTCTGGTCTTACGATTTAACCCAGTCTGGGAAAAATCCACCCCTTCAAGTCGTCAGCCAGCAAAGAGGTGGCAAAAACCCAGACTCTTGCCTGGCACAACGGGCGGCACCGAGTCCGCCCGCCCAACCATAGCCTAGTTAGGCCCGGCCTAAGGCCCTAACTTGTCATAGACGAAATAACGGAATGAAATTAATGAATCTTTTTATTTTTCTGCCTATTTTGTACATGCAAGTGTCGAAGAAGGTAATATTTTCATTCATTATTTACTCGAAAAAACTCGTGTATAAAACACTTTAATTTTTCATTTCATGACTGAAAATTTACTATAATATCATAAGTAAAAAAGTGACCTTTTTTTTTAGTCTCCTCATTGGCATTTTGAAGGCTCTTTTTCTCACAAATAGAAAACTGAATCTTTATACATTCACTTACGTGTCCGACCGTCTCCTTATCCATCAGTCATTTTTTCTCTGAAACTGTTTGACATAAGAAGTTGAAATGTTGCGTGGTAATAAATTAAACTAACTTGCATATATCTTGATTTAAAATTGAAATTATAGTTTTCTTAGAAATAATTCGAAAATATTCTTAAGGAAATTTCAGAGAGGGAAAACAAAGTACCCTAAGACAATTTTGTGTGTTATGTAGCGCAGTATATCACTTGGCAGAGCAATTTAAAAAGATTCCAAAACTAGCGTTTGTAAAATTCCATAAAAAATATTTCTAGATAAATTGTTGAAAATGACTACAAAAAATATGAAAAAATTTCCCACTAAAGCCAAAATTATTATAAAATAACTTTTCCAGAAATTTACTTAAGATTTACTGATTTTTCATTAAATCTTACGTAAATTTGTATTAAAGCATTTATTCTAAATTTCATACTTTTTGAAATTTACATGCTATATTTGTATTAGACCAAAGTTGTATTCCCAAGTTGACACCTGTGTTGATCAAGGTGAAGACAATATAAAAAAAATTGAACAGTAATCTTGCAACAAACCTATATTTTTATAATAACACTTAGCCTTTAATTTAAACTGATTTTTCCATCATTTTTCTACAAGGATCAGATTATAACTTGAAAGGTGTGTGTTAAAAAACGTCATCTTTATAAAATTGAAGTACCATTAAGATTCATAAATGGATTTACTAATAAAAAATATGTTATTTTATAATATGTAAAATATCGATTTTGACATTAATGAAAAAATTCTCACTGGATAATTTGGCAAAAACTCCCATGTAAGATCCATTTTGAGTAAGTAGTGATTTATTTGTATCGTTTTACGACCTGGCTTCGTTGGTGAAATTAAATTTTAATGAAGTGCATTTTTTCAACTCTAACTGAGCGCTACACTTATGGACGTTTTCATATAATTTATATTATAAAATTATTTCATTGATAGGTCGGTAGCTGTAGTCCTATTCAATGATAGGTTTTTTCCGCTAAAGACAAAGTCATTTACCACGTTACCAAATTTTATAGGCTAATTAAGAAAAAGCGACAATAATGTTCATGTATCAAGGATACTACGATATATCTACACATGAAACCTATTTGTTATTAATAATTACAGAGGAGATATCTATGTTTAACCATATCTTGAGGTTAAGAATTGGCACATTAAGTCTTCTCGTGGAGAAATTAATCAATAAAACACGTAAGTGAGCAAAGAAAATATTAAAGACAAAGAAAATGTTCCTATATCTATTAACTTAAATCTTTCTTTTTTGTTAAAGACTAATTTATTTACATGAAGAGAATTCATTCTCATGTAACCATTTTCTGAGGCAATTTTTTAAGTATCTTATTCTAAGGATAACGATACAATCTTTTTTCTGTTACCAGCGCTAGCATAGAAAAACACTAATGACAATGTAAATTACTTCTCGATTTTAAAATAGCTTACTACACTTATTTAATAAAATGAACAGAGCAACATTATTTAATATTATTTTGTCCCTTTGCGATGTAATTTTTACCACATTTTTCATGAAGTTACACATTTATTAACGATTTATGTTTCTGGTTGAACCAGTCATTTAATTGCTTATAGTGTCTAATGGGTATTAGGTATACGTCACCATAGCAACAACATATTATTATTGAAATAAACTTAGAATACTAATTTAGTAAGATGGTTTTAGTCATCAGTGTTATCTCTGGCTTACATCAGTTAAATATAATTTTGAATTATAATTTACTTATGCCTAACATCCTGTAATCACTATTATTACGATGTTGCTTCCTACTTACAAGCTCATTAATTACCCGAGAGAGATATTGTATATGACATCTATTTGTGAGTTTGAATTTATCAAATTCTCTATTATATTCATAACCAGAATTAGATAAATTATCTAAATATCTAAATTTCATGTCCCAATATGGGGAAATGCAAATGGGTCAAGTATATTTTTTTAATTAAAAGAGATATGTCAAAGAGGAACTGAAAGAAACTAAATGAATATCAAACTAAAAGATCGAGTTAATACAACATAATTCAAGGAAAAGACAAAAACCAATCTATAATATAAAAATAAGTCGGGTTTTCCTTCCTGACGCTATAACTTCAGAACGCATGAACCGATTTCCACGGTTTTGCATTCGTTGGAAAGGTCTCGGGCTCCGTGAGGTTTATAGCAAACAAAATTCAGAAAAAATTTCAACAGAAAAGCAGGAAAACAGGGAAAATCATTTTTCACATACAGCGCCATCTCTGATACATAGCATGTACTACAAACCAATATGGTTTTGTATGGTTGTGGAGCAGATGGCGCCAGTATTTTAAATAGGTGGCGCCGGTGCGTGATACATTGTTTGACAGCTACTCATTGTAATCTGCTCAGTTAATTTCATGTGACATTTATTATGCGCACGTTCTTTCAAACGCTAACTTAAAACCGGTATTGTTTTCACTGTGAAATTGTGAAATTGAGGTTAAAGTTATTCGTTTCCTAGCAGTTCAATTGGAAACCATCAAAACAATCACGCGTATTGTGCAAATTTTTAGTCAATTTCAACAGCAGGCATTTGTCCTTAAGGTGGTAAGTTGAACTGTGTAAATTATGTGGATCATGCATTTGAGGTTAAATTCACCAGTCTGTCCATAGTCCAAAATGCCTAGTGGACAACGTGCGAACATCGGCCGCCGCACAAGACATGCAAGCCAGCAACAAGTGTATTCACAGAACTTAAGCGAAGAAAGACAAAATATAATAAGAGAAAATGCCCGATTGAGACAACGCGTGAGCACACGAAGATCATTGGCATACAATCGCTTGGCATTCCAATATGATCCCACTGCGAACTACAGTGATGATGACAATTTAGATATTGGACCAATGACGACTGTATGCCGATATTGCAATGCGTTAAAGTTCAAAAGAGAAACGGTTGGATTGTGCTGCGCAAGTGGAAAAGTCAAACTGGATCCATTACTTACACCACCACAGCCACTGAAACCATTGTTCGATGGAAGTGATCCCGATTCCAAGCATTTTCTTCAACGCATCCTTGAATACAATAACTGCTTTCGCATGACTTGCAAAGTAATTGTAGTAATAATATTGCGTAATTTGAATCCACCGCGACTTTGCAATGGTACTCGACTTGCGGTGAAAAGACTTACGCCGAATTTGATTGAGGCAACCATTATTAACGGAAAGTACGCAGGTGAAAATGTATGCATTCCTCGAATACCAATGATTCCGACTGATCTTCCGTTTGACTTCAAACGATTGCAATTTCCGGTTCACCTTGCGTTCGCAATGACAATTAACAAGTCGCAAGGCCAATCGCTTAGTGTTTGCGGGATAAATTTAGAAAATCATTGTTTTTCACATGGGCAGCTATACGTTGCGTGTTCATGAGTTGGGAAACCATTCGCTTTGTTTGTGTTAACGTCAGACCAAAAAACAAAAAATGTGGTTTACCAAAGAGCACTTCAATGAAACGGATAATTTGCGGACACGTATAACGCTTCGATTCAGTATTTACTTTGGATTCACTATCATTTTTTACTTAGAGAAGTTCAACTAAATTACACTTCATTTTTGTAATCGAAATGTATTCATTACTGTTGTGAAATGAAATAAAAATTTTCCTTTTAAATATAAAAAAAAAAAATGTTCTTCATCTTTTAATCCCCAAACGAAATGTTACAAAAAACGAAGCCATCTGGTGGCGAAACGGAGTTCGCCGGGTTTGCTAGTACACTATAAAAACACATACTGAAGTTAAAATGAACATAGATAGGTTACATATAATGAGCTGAAGATAAAAAACATGATTACTATTTGTGTGTATGTATATCTTATTTATTTATTGTTTTCCGTATCCTTTGCATGCACACGTACACGTACACGCACACGTACACGCACACGCACACGCACACGCACACGCACACACACACGCACACGCACACGTACACGCAGACACACACGCACACACATATGTGTAGATAACAAAAAATCGTTGAAGTGCAAATCGGAACACGCGCAATGAAGGATTCTGCAGTTTTCGATGTCTCCTAAATACTGAATTTCACAGGAAAGATGTAATCAAATACAGATGAAATTTTCTTCCAGATTTCTTAATTTTTTTTTTGAGAAATTATAAACGGGGGAGGCGGTAAATCCTACTTTACTTTGAGGCTTAATTTTTTTCACAATTGGGGCTGAAAATTATAAAAAATTAAAACCCAAATTTTTGTATTGAAACAAACTTTTCTTACATGAAATCTGTCTAAAGTGGAAATTCGATATAATTTGAATAGTGCCAAATTTGGGTAACGCGTTATCATTCGATACATTATTTGCTTGCAGTAAGTTTACAATTATTCTGCTGGCGGAAACTGGACATTTAAGAAACAATCCATGTAAGCAATATATGAAGTAAGAATATATAACTTAAAATTAAAAATACTTATCGATAATTTCAATTTCACAAATAATAGTTAATTATTTCTATAAATGCCCAGCTATTTAAGAAATTGCTTTTGACTTTTAGTTAGAAAATAGCGTTTATTGAGAAAATTGAGTCATATATTTAATTTTTCCTGCTGTCTGTATTTTCAGCAAAACTAATACAATCGCACACTACTGCGAATACTGCGCCATTGAATTGAGATTGCATTCAAGTTGAGTAATCGCAACTCGCGTTGAAAGTCTGGGATCTTCTTTAATTGGTGACTTTCTTTTGACGATATCAAAATCAATTCGTTATGCTCCATTGATGGCAGCAACTAAAAAGGCTAAAATGTCTTTAGCCTCTCATAAATTGTTGCCGTTATCAATGGTCACACCAGTATCTACATATCCGTACTTTTTCTATCCGCCCCATACTTTTTACTGTCTATTAGTTATCTCATTAATAGCTAAGTTAATCATTAATAGCTAAGTCAAACGATGTTCAACAGAATTAAAATATATTTTATATAATTTTTATAGTATCCAGTGATTATATCATAAAACCAGGTTATATGTCAATTGACTGATAAAATATTTAAAGAAATATGTATTAAGCAAGCGACTTTAAATTTTTTTAGCTTACACATTCGTAAGATTTTGATGAATAGAAGGGAAGTGTCAATGCAAAATTTTTAAGGGCTCTTGTATATTAATATTTTATGTTACGTATAGATACTAAGCTGACTTTGCATACTATTTAAATTTTACCTCAGCGTCAATATTTTCCAAGAAAGTAAATTTATTTTCTTTAATTAGTTTTTCTTCTTTCAAAACTTTTAAAATACTATTCATAGTGAATGTCTTTTTCCGATATCTTTTTTTAATAGTTTTAAATTTTTTAGCTTTTATCGAACTTAATATAAGTTCGATAAAAGCTTCCTTCCAATTATTTTTCATATCTTTCTATTTTTGGGCGTATTAATAAGAAACACGGATGTAGTAGGTTGTAAAATTTGGAAACGGGCTTAAACTTTCTTGTTCGTTAATTTCTAATTTTGTGGTCTTAGACTTGGGAGTAGCAAAAAAAGTTGGTTAGTTTGTCGACAAATTATAAAGAAGAGTAAATAGTTTACGAAGATAACTCATTAATATGACATATATAAATGAAAATCTTTTTCGTTCCTTCTTTATGAGCAAAATGAAAGGTTTAAACCAGTGATAACGGTGGACTATGAATAAAATAATTCAAATAATAAAAAAATAGAACCAATAAATTTGTACCAATAATGAGAGACATTGCACGCGGGAAGCACTGACCCGTAAAATATGTCACATAACTCGTTACCTTAATGGGATTTTATCGTAAATTTTTTGAGCATTAAATACTAAGAGCTATCTGTTATGTCACTAAATTAATAGTTTGGCATATAGTTTTTTCAGTGTTTTTTACATTAACACCTATTCAAATATATTGCCTTCCATTAAATATACGTTTGATGTTCGTGTAGAAACCATCAATTCTATATTATTAAAATGCCAATAATTATAGAATATATATGATGATAGAACTTTTAGTGAAATAAAATTATGTTTACGGTATGCTATCTTAGAGACATTTGAACTTAATAAAAAAAAACATTTCGTATTCGAATTTTTATTTAAACGTCCTTATGATGAGTTCATATATAAGTTTATACTAACAGTATAAGTGATTTTTTAACAAAAAATGTTAAAGTATAAACCAAACTGTAAACCAAGTTGTAAACCAAACTTATCTAGTTTTGACCAATCCGTATCCACTCGATTGTCCATCTTCTTAAGATCTAAGTGCTATTATACAGTACATATTTCGTTCGAAATTTTGAGGGCTACATTGCTGAAAATTTTATATGAATTGGTTAAATAATTTTTCAATTTAAACTGAGTGAATTTAGTACACAAACAGACATATCCACATATACACAACAAGAAATATTTTCATGTATTTATATAGATGAATCGTAAACATGAGACATGTGAATAAAAACAGTAATGCGCATATCTTTTTATAAGCCTAAACAATACAAACTAAAAGATTAAAAAGGCTCTTGCAAACATGGCTGGTTTTCCAAAACAGTAAAACGGTGAAACTGGCGTGGCCAGTCACTGTGATTGGTATGTTTTAAAAAATTTACTAATCATTATTTTTTGGTTCACAACAGCTGGTCATGCGATTGTTCCCGTTGTCAATCGGCATTTATGAAGGAAGGGAAGATTTAGAATATCCATACGCGTAAATTAGGATGGAATATATGACATTTAAATTGGTTACTTATTCTTTAGTTTTTATTTCAAGGGTAAAATTTAAGGGTAATTAAATATAGGGGAAAAGAAATATTAAGTCGTCGAAACTCTGTAATAGCATTAGATCACAATATCAAAGCTCAAAATTATAATTTAATGTAATTTAAAATATTAAAAATTATCCCGGTTTGCCTAAGGAGAAACAATGTTTGTGCCGTATATTCCAAGCACACACTGCTCCCATGCAATATTGAATGTTTAAAGGCAAGTAATAATTAAATTAATAATCTTCAACGCAGCCATACAGGAAGTGGTGCGAATCAATTAATGAAACACGCCCCCAAACCCTGACTATGTTCGTATCTTTCAATCAATAAAGGATTAGATCCCTCGGGCCACCCACGGCAGGGAGCACATACCCGCCCGTTTCTTGTTTTACTGTCCGGTTTTGTCAAGTTTCCCATATTTGCTGACCCTTAACGGTCAATAAAATGATGTCCGTTTAGTCTATATTATCTTCTTAACAAAAAATTTATAACGCATATATTGAATAAAATAAATGAAATTTATTTGAATATTTTTTTATATCGCAAACAAAGTTGGGCGACATAATGTCTTAACAGTCTTTTAAATTTGTTTCACTGTTCAACCAAATTTTAGCTATTTTGATAGACAGTAATAAAGTTGTGTATTATATTAAAAGTAAATCTCAAAATCATCTTGAATAAATGTACACCATTTTATAAAACCAAAACGAAATATTATTTTTTAGAAATAATTCGATTTCCGTGATATTAATTTCGAACCAAGAACAAAATAGCATATTCCCTAATTATTCAAACCAACACTATTATAGTTTCTAATCGACATAAAATGGGATATACCAGATTCAATTGCGGTACTACATTTTTAAGGTAATCGGTTTTCATTAAACTGAAAATCTTTTAAATTTTATTAGCGTTGCCCATCTTTGTGTCATCACGTTGCTATTAAAATTCAAATTGGTTTGATTTTATCAACGTAATTTTACATTTTGCGTTGTATAATTCATGTGTAATTATTATTCCGTTTATCAAAATATATGAACAAGTTAAAGGCAATTTTTTGCAAGCTTAATTTTATAACCATTTCTCTAGCTGTTAGAATAGACAAATATTGGATCTTTATTAACATTAAATGCAGCATTCTACAACGTTCATCACAGCGTAAATTTAGTGTTCGTCGAATACAATAATAGTTTAAAAATATTCGTATATTCGAGGTGGAGAATATATGCAAGAAGAATCATTCGGATTGATAGGTAGTATTTTATGGTAATATGTTCAGCTCGTGCGTAATGAGCATAAAAGGAACAGACGAAAACATTATCTTCTAGAGATGTATACATGTAATACATGCGATTTCACAATAAAAAGATTAATAAAGTTGTTGATATGAAAGGTAATATTCTTTATTATGCAATTTCTATTAGTGGCCCGATGTATTAAAAAATTACATTGTGATAAAAAAAAATTCTCAATCAAAATATGAAAACTGTTGCAAAAACTAAAGAGTTTTCTCAGCCAGCGTACATGCAAATACATATTCTTACTAAGTTGCAAGTTATTACCGCTTTAGTGAGATCATTATATACATTGTGCAATAAATACTTTCATCGTCGATATGCACAAAATGACAATTTATTATAAATACACGGCAGGCGGTAAAAAACGGCAAGCATAAAGAAAACGGAGAAGAAATGCAGTGTTATTTGAATTCTATTAATAAGTATTATTTCGATAAAGAAAAATACATAAGTAATAAACGAAAATACACAAACTGTTAGATTCGATCTCAGATTTCCATCAATCTGGATCATTAAATCGGCCATCAAACTTATAGGCGCTTCTCTTTTAATAATTTTCTCCGATTACTTTTCTATAATGATATTTATGAAAGGGCGTAAAGCTAACGAACTACAGCAAACGACACAGCGTGGTTAATAACAGGTTAACAACAACTCCATATTCACATAATATGAGATTAAACTTCAATTAAAAGCCATCAAATCCATTGCAAATATACGTAATACCACTATGAAAATCTATACTTTATTAGTGAGCTTTATAAAGAAAGTTGTTAATATAGTGAAGTTGGGGTTAAATTTATTTCTTACAAATAATTGACCAAAATATCCTGTTTCCCGAGATGTAAGTCCTAATATAATTCTATTTCGATAAATTAAAACCACATTTAATATTTAGTGGTGTAATTTAGAAATAGTTAAATAATGTACGTAGTTTTCAATAAATTATTTTTATTTTGCTTAAGGGAAATAGCAAGTAATACATACGCCACTAACAATAATAAATCTTTACTCAGAATCAAATCATACTTTTGCCATCAATAGTAAATTTTAACAGAAAGATCAGAAACTCTCACAATAAATTATTGCTAAAGTAGTATATGAAGCAAACTAATGTTGCTTCTTCCTGGTTTACGCCACATCGCTATTATTCCTCGCCTTTAGAAAAATGCAAAAAATTATAACACCGCAAACGAAACATTTTAAGATATACCATTAGTCCATTTGCGCGGTGCGCCGAAATAATAAATACTACCCATTTGAACATGAAGAAATGACGTCACAAGTCATCATCCTATAAAAATATTTTTTTTATTATTTCACAGCAGATCTTCGTCGTTTATCCTCGACATACATAAAATCTTAATCATTGAAAAGCTTCGTTGGTAGGGTTCCGCGTGTTATACTCTTTACACCTGAGGAGAATATTGACACCTGCTATGGTTTTCTTTGTGTCGATCCAAAAATTATAGATATTGGACAGTTGTTGGGGAAGAGGTTTCATTTCAATATATTCACCATAATCCTTTAGGATTATTGCTATCACTAACAAATGTTATAAGTAAGCAAATTATTTCACGCAAGAGTAATCGTGAGCAAAAATCTCTTGTAGAATAGGATTTTTGTTTTGGACTTGTGTTGAATTACTATATCAAGTATGCAATTATAACAATACTGTGGAATAAAATTAGACTTACGATTGTCTGATGAAATTTATTTAAGGGTTGAAGTATCACCAAATTTAAATCAAATTAATTTTAAAAAGTTCTGAGATTTACTATTAACTTAAACAATCAGAGTAATCTTAAGAATTACCATGGCTAAATATTTTGAAATATTGTGAATTATGATGAAAACAATTTGCAGTTATTATAATTGTATATGACCAAACAAATTATTGGAAATACTTATGTACATTACGTCGCTTCAGTCAACGACCTCAAAAAATACAATGTGATCGCAAAAACGAAGTCCTTGCATCTAAAGCGAATGTCACATCCGAGTAGATAATTATTATTTACTATGTCGACGTACATCCAATCTTAGCGACATTATAGAAGCACAATTTGAAATCTAGAGACGATTCTTTGTAGAATACATAGTTTATTTCTACTGGCGGGCAGTGTCGTCCGTAGTAGCTATGAGTGCCGTTTTGTCTAAAAGCAGTATCACGTTGATTCGTATACGGAATGCTCCGAAACACATCTCTATTGCAAAATACACTTTACGATTGCGAGGTTTATTTGAGTTTTAGTTTATTGAGCAGAATAAAAATAATAGATTTTCAGAATTTTTTTAAGAAACCAACTTTCTAATCGTTTCCAAATTTTAGCAAGTCTGTAAGTTACTTCAAATAGGAATGAAGATAGACATGTATTTTTGCATAAATATTAGAAACACACACTGAATAACTACGACAACAAAATCTCACTCAATATTTATGGATAGTTGTGGAAATAAACACAATTTGTGGGGACCAAGAATGGAAAATAAGTAAATTTGCTATATGAAATACGAGTGACGCCATTCGTGCAGGATTAGGAAAATATATTTATGAAGTATATAAAAAAATTGGAAGATATTTTTAATTTCGAGTAATGTAATTAGTGAAGGAAGTATTAGAATTTCCCAAGCCAAGTCATTTGTATTGCACTACCAGTTTATGGAGAAATAACTAAAACTTTATGGGTACGTACTATTATATACTGTACTTGCTAGCTATGCTTACACAACACCTGTCTCATGATTCTTATATTAACATGAGAGCATCCGGCTGCCAGAATATTGCATTATTATGACAAGCTCTGTTACCAAGCTCGTCAGCAAACTCCACTCCCAGATGCATCAGCATTTCTTATCCTTTATAAACCCTGGACCGAAGCTTCACGAGGTTCTGATAATCACAGTTCAATCCAGACCTTAGTCCCTGTCCGTCGTAATCCAGATACAGGCGCGATCAAAGTCTAACTAAATATTTAAAAAAAATAATAATTGTAATAATTCGTTAAATAATAATATCCAAAAATAAATTGTTTTTTCAAATCAAGTTTTTATTTCTTGCTTACGATATTGTAAAAAATTCATTACAGATTTGTTACTCATATTTACATTATCGTTTACAAATGCATATTACTTATATTTTAACCTCTTTTTTAATTATAGTAGGCACAAACAGAGAACACTAAATACTTATCTACCTCGATTCTTGTCTCTCTAGGTCAAACCGTATAAACAACGTAAAACATATAGATAGTTTAACGAGGCATGTAGGAGTTTTCGGGACATGGCTAAGAAAATAATTAATTAATATGTGGTTAACGGGTGCACTTGAAGTGCCTCGAATAAATTGTTAAAGGAAATTTGTCTTGTCTTTACGGGTGACTTGCTGCGAAAATACGACAAGATAGACATTAACGGATCATTTAAAAAAGTAATTCGTAACGATGAAAAGAGAGTAAGATGGATGATTTTATACAAAAGGTTTTATCTCGACTTATAAATCATTAATTCGTAAGAGGACGATGCGAGAATTTATCCATTATATAATAATAAAAACAAATGAGCAATACGGTAGTTGACTCATTCTAAATTTTAATATTTTTCGTAAAATATTGTAAAATATAAATTAATTAAAAACTAGTCTGGAAAAAAATTCAAAAATTGATCAAAAAATAAACCAGTTGAAGGCTTCTAAATTTGAAGTTACGGATAGAGTTGTGTATTTCCCTGTCTCTTTTCCTCTCGTAGAATATAATGTGCAATATTAAAAATTACCTCACAGCATAGTATTGCTGTCCTTCTCTAAAGTTTAAATTTGAACTTTTATGAGTAGGTAAATTTTTAAGATTATTAAAAAAAATGTTCACTCTTTATCAGCTTGTATCTTGTAATTATGATTAATGAAATAAAAAAAATTTAGTCAAATACCCAATTAGTTTTTTCAGTGTCTGTAATAATACGTTCATGCAGTGAGTATCTACATTAAAATTTGTGAGTTTCAACGTGTTCATTTAGTGTCTGGAGGCTGTTAATATCTTGGATTTAACATATTGACTTTGCCTATGCCACATACTTTGTTAGATAACTTCAAATAAATATAAGCACGGTGGGAGTAATATCAATAAGAATGGTTACAATATGGATAAAGTACATACATAAAATTAAGAAATGATTCCGTCTGCAATGTTCCCTGCAGCTGACACCATTTGAGATTATTAAATATATTATTGTCGATTATACAGTATTTTTACCAAATCTTTACATATCATCAAATTGTAACAAAGTAAATTCTGTACACGGAATATCATTTAAAAAAGCGTAAAGAATGGTAATTGAAGCCAGAAAACATGCTTTTAGAATTTCTGTATGTCTTTACGTTAATTTGTTCGTCAATCATTCGAAATACACAGGACAGGTTTCAATGAATTTTGGTATGGTAATATTTTATACCCAAAAGCAATATATGAGAGAGGAAAACATTGTAACAATTTTGGTATCCCGAACGTCACGCGAACGAAATCGTAAGCATAGCAAATATCAGCTAACCTTTTACCACGTGCCAAAGTTACAAGTAGTAGTAGTTTAGGTAACAGTACCAATTTTATAACAAATTATTGCTCTGAAACGATTAGTTAGATTAATAACATAATTGTTGCATGAAAATAAATTGTGGAGCATACGTGGAAAATTATTTATCTATTTAGGGATTAGGATCTAGAAAAATAGCCATTGTTACTCGTAATGTCGCTGAATAGAAAGTGGAAGTATGGTGATTGATTCAGGTGCTACATGGTATGGGGAATATATGGACTATAAATATCGCATAGGGGGAGTGACATATATATATATATATATATATATATATATATATATATAAATATATAATATTATGCTAATGTTTCACAAATCTCACTAAACTATAACTTTCCTAAAAGATAAAATTCTAAAGACATAACATGAGAAACGCTTATGCGGAGATTTACACAGAACAATTGAACAAAGTTGCAGTGTTGTATCAAGTTACAAAGTCGAATATTACCTATAAAATATTAATATAAATTGTTTTTCCGATATTTGAATTTGAGTCTACACAAAAGTTTTTATTTACATCTTTTACGACCTTCACTATTTTTAATGGCATTTATCGCACTTTGATTATGTATATTTAAACACATAATTTTTTCATTAGCGTCACCTGTAGCAATAATAAAGGTTTAAATCAAATAACTTCTTTGTTGATGATACAGACACTTACTGACTCTTTGGTAGACAGAACCACACTTTACTAGTGTTGACTAGACTCGATGACGGCGACTTCATTCTTGAGAAAAATGTAACCAGTTACCGAACATCTAGTTCCAGCATCACATACATAATCAGCATATCTGTAGCCGACGAAGTCAAAGATATATGGATTACGCAGATAATACAATCTAAATCCCTTAGTTACTTTCAGATACTTCAATATTTTTTACAGCATTTTAGTGGGAATCTTTGTAATCATGTAGAACTCTTCCCACCTGACTTACAGAAAACACGATGTTAGGATTGTTTATGGTTGCTGAACAAATTAGTGGTATAAATGATTTACTGTAGGAATAGGCGATCTCTGGAAGACTTACTATCCTGCAAATTTAACATGTGGATTAGCAAATATACTGTTAGAATTGACATCATTTATATTAAATTATTTCTATGATATTCAGTTGTTGATCTGATTTAACGACGAAGTAGCTACCGCGTTGTTTCCATTTACATGTCAATAATATTAGTATAAAAATAAAATTGTTTTATGCATAAAGATCATTAATTACCTTCTTAAGGATATATTTTTCGTAAAAATTAACAGTCCGGCATCAACATAGAGGCAAAGATAACTTTTAATTATATTGATTCGTCCTATTTAAAAAGTGATCAGTTTTGCTTCCAAGTAAGCTTTACTTTCAAGTTAGCATCATTATCGGGTAAATATACAACATCAGTATTTTCTATAAATCTTTCTAGGTTAAAAAAATTAGATCACTGAAACACTAATACCACAGGAAAACATCCCTGAGCTATGAAATATTAATGATTAGGCTTGAAGTTACTAGTGTCATATTATATTTATTTGTGGTTAAATGGCCTTTACTATTAAATTTTACCTGTTCACCCATATATTGTTTTTATTTTTCAGACGGATTTTACGAGTGATCAGTATATAATTAGCCATAAGCTAAATTATTACGGTATTGAGGAATTGATGACGTTACAAAGTTCTATAAGATTTTTCTTGAAATGCAGTGTTCCTTGGGGTTATATACTGGATCCCTTCTTATTTCGTGTCTATATTGATGACTTACCGTCCATGGTAAGAAATAATTACGACATTATATCATTTGTCAATAACATCTTTTTGGAAATAACATTGTTTTCTATGGATTTCTATGGATATCCTATGGGCGTATTTTTGACGGAGAACCATTTATATTTATAAATGGTTCTCTGTCAAAAATACGTCCATAGATATATATATATATATATATATATATATATATATATATATACATATATATATATATATATATATATATATATATATATATATATATTTTTTTTTTTTGCAACCTCGTGTACTCCAAATTAATAGCAGTGTAATTCTGAATAAAGAAAAGTATTAGGAATAGTAATCACTACTACTTTCCCGGGCATAAATCTGGATCCAAATTATTTATTCTCCAACAGCAGTCCCAGCTATATATAACGTGAAATCTCGAGAATAATTTCGATAACTTTTCAAGGAGGCATTTATTTTGACCTTTTCGTCGTTATATATCTATGAAAACATTCTTTACATTAAAACAGTTAAAAATATTTATTAAAAGGTGGGACACCTACACCGTTAATACAGGGAACCATAATCAAATTAATAATCCTGAATTTCGATTACGAATATGTAAAATTAATAAGTCTGCTCTGGATATTTTTTAAAACTGCGCACCATTAGGTGTGCAATTATTAAAAATATACCTGAGAATATAATAAGCTAATGTACTTATTTCAGAAGCTTATTATAGCCTCAAGGATAATGTTGATGATAAAGATGTGTGGAGGTCAATATAATTCTGCACATTCTGGTTAAGTAATTTTAATTGGAATATAAGACATAGTTATGCACATTCAATTTAAAAAGGATTAATAATTTTAATTGTAAATATATACACAATAAGAAATTATAATGAATAGAAAGTAAACCATTCCTTGTCAAAATAGTCTTTGATAGCACTACTTTTATGATTTATATTGACTTGCGTGAAAATATTAACAGACTACTTAACATTATAAAATTCAACGATTTAAAATTCTCTAATTTTCCACATAATATAACACAAAAAACCACGATATAAACGTCTCATATTATGAAAACGGTTTCTATTATGCTCAAAGACACTAAACGTCGTAAACAGGAGGTGAACTCCTTTAATTCAGGCAGCGTAACAACCGCAGCTGGAACTGAAGATATATTTAAGTACGAGTGTTTTACGTGTATTGTCTTTTCTTTTGTGGGCGAATGTAATTTTAATTTAATAATAAAATTCACTATGAAGTTTTTTATAAAGAATGGCGGAAGGGTTTGCGTCCTAAATGGTGAATTTACATTATATATATATATATATATACATATAAATATATATATATACATATATATATATATATATATATATATATATATATATATATATAGATCTTTTACTAAAGAATAATAAGTGAAATTTAAGGCGAATGAATGTTAAGACAAAGTCGATAATTTTTTTGCCTGTCATTTGTATTTTCGTTTAATACTTTTATTATTTTACAAAATTTAATTGCTGCTGTCTCAGTTTTTTTGATCAGAAAGGAAATATGAAGTAATGGAGAAAAACTAAAAAATTGCTTGTGGAACAAATGGAAACAGGAAGTTGATCTATTGTTTCTATATTTTAGGGATATGGCACATTTCGTTGGTTTTTCTCTTACTACAGAAATATTTCCGGGTCTCAGAATATTTCTATGGCTAGTGCAGATATCTTATATACATCGAAGAATCATTATGATACACGAAAATAGAATTACATATATAAATAAGTTCAAAGCAGAGGTTCTATAAAATTGTAAACTGCAGAAAACTGTTTACATAATCACACTTATATCCATGAAAATATCATGAGCACATTTTGATTGTATGTGGTATCAGAATAAAACACCTACATTATTACATAGTGATACCCTATATCACTGTGTATGCTTAATAAATAATTTGGTCATTTGCAGTCATAAATGGTGGAAAATGATTCATAAAACATCCAAGTGCAAGTTAAGTGTTCCGTAACGCCAAACAATATTAAACTTATAATTTTGTATTTCTCAAAAACATTGAAATACAAAGTTATTACCGTCGGTACACAAAACATCCCATATCTCAAAAAACTATACAATTTATTTAATTCAAAATAATTTTCCTGAAAGTTTATTTTTAGTTTTACCACCTTCATTTTTTTTCAAATGTTTACACATGTTTGTCGAAAAGTGAGAAGAGGGACACAAATTTTAAGAATTTAGAAGCATATATCTCACTAACTATTTACTTAAATTATAAAGTTATTCCAGGATCTCTATTTAATTTTTAAAACTTATCTGATGATATTCTACACGCCCATATGCACTAATTTTTTTTTCATTCCTCTTTTACATTTATGGAGTGCCACCCTAATATTTTTTTTCATAGTTCAATTATTTCATTGCATAGCGGTTCATAGAAGGCACCTACATGGCTGTGACATACGGACAGACAGACGGGTGGATAGGACGAAATTATAAGGGTTCTGTTTTTTATCCATTTAGCGTCGAAACCCTAAAAACTAAACACACACACTGCTTATAAGCCATCCGTAATGGTAGAAAACATCTATGCAAATCAATTACGAAAACAAGTCCGCGAACCCTAACTGTGTTCGTATCTCTCAACTAAGGGTCAAATCCCTTGGGTTACCGTAGGTAATACGGTAGGTAAGCGTGAACAAGAAACGGGCGGGTTTCTTGTTGTACAGCTCAAATTCGTTAAGATTTTCAATATAACTGATTAATAAAAGTGTATAACGGTAATATTAACTTCGTATACATTGTTTTATAACAATAAATAATAGGGGAGGATACTCGGGTTAAAAAAATTATTACTGAAAATACTAAAAGATAAAAATTTAGACAACTATTTCTTGACAAGTTTTTAAATTCTATTGACACATTTTTTGGCACATTAGGTGACGTAATTTTTCAAATTAATTTCTGATGAACATTGTTGCCGTCCTTTGACGAAATTCAATTTATTACTGAAGAAACTAATATATTTATTTAGTTTAATATATTTATTTGATAGAGAAGCTGGCAGTTCATGGCTAAATAGGTAATTTATAGTGACAGGTTTGAGGCTGATTATTAAAAGTGTTACTTTTTAGAAACAAACATGTATACAGGCCAGAAAAGTTAAGGTTTCTGAATGAAATGACTCCTAGAGCAATTGGTATGTCGAGCATTGTATCAAATCAAATTAACCTTATTAGACATTTTTTTTAAATGGTGCTGCTTTCAGTTTTAAAAACTACTCGAAAAAATTCAAAAATTACCAAGAAAAATTTAAAAAAAAACTTTTCGTAGCGTAATTGCTAATTTCATTCTTGCTATACGAACAGCGCTCTTGCGTAATATGTTGTTGTTATCCTCATAATTGTAATTATATGTCATATTACTTATACGCTCATAATATGCAATACGTAGAATATGACAACTGATTATACACTACAGGTAGGCTGTTTCATGCAAACCAGTACAAATAGAGAATTCCATTCAAAATTTTTTCAGACAATCAAGACGAATAATTCCTATATTTAAAAAGCTTCAACTGGGTTCATTTTGGCTGCTATAAAATAACAGAATCTGTCTTAAACTGAAAATCGAAGACAAAAATCACAACGCAGTTGACGACAACAATTGCATATTCAGATAATATGCAAACAGCATTAATTAGGAGTATATCTAACCCACTGTATGTACGTATGTAAAACCAGTGTAAAATTTCCCTATAGAAATTAAAAAAAAAAAACAGCGTCAACATTTAAAGGATTATCTACCACTAACTTTCAAAATAATTGAACTTTGGAAATAATTTTTCGGCCTCATTTACATTTGTCACTCGTTCCAATGCACGCGACATAATAAGATTATACCATAAATATAAAAATAAAAGGCTCAAATAATTTGAGAAGGCTTACTTCTGTGTACGCAGGACTACACCCTCTATTGATTATTAGTTTGTTATTGAACACACTAAGAATAATCGCTGGTATCCCAAGGAGGGAGATGAGAAAAAGAATAATTTGGTTTTGTTCGGCTTCACAATTCTTTAAATTTTCCCGATATGAGAGAACAATGAACGACCCATCTCATCCTTCACTTCCTATGGAACCGAGCGGTGATAACACAGATATACGTGTAAATATATTACAAATACAGAAGTGAAAAATTTTACGGAATGCCACCATTCTGTTCGCGGGACACGACCAAATATTATGATACATGCTACGCATTTTCATATTTATTGCGACAACTTCACATTGCTTTTGTCACAAGAAGTCGTAAACAGCCATTATGGAATACCATCACACGTTTATAGCTTTTTTGCAAATGTATTAACCAAAAATATTTTCTTCGATATTTTATATCTCAGTTTCATTAATATGTAATGTATATTCTTTTGAAGAAATATCGTATATAATTAATCTTAACACTATAAGAACATATTAAACGTCTATTTAAATTTTCTTTACATTATTGCATAACGTTTAACGTAATGGCTATATCGGTGGACTGTCTTTATTACGCAGCTATTGATGGAGATTGCGTCCATTGTTTCCTTGTGCACATTATATATATATATATATATATATATATATATATATATATATATATATATATATATATATATATATATATATATATATATACATATATATGTATATTAATTACAAAAAATATTGGTTAGGAAGAGAATCTATTAAAAATGTTAGGGTTCTGTACGCTAAAAAGGAAAAAAATGGAACCCGTATAAGTCTTAAGTGGCCATCTCTCCGTCTGTCACAAAACTTTTCTTTCTTTAACACACTGTTCAATGTAAGAACTTGAAATTCGGCATAGTTATAAAATATATATCTTGCCAAATAGATATTGAAAATAATTATATTGATAAAAATAGCACTTAAGGTTTATGTACAAAATAAGGCTAATATAATTATAATATAGTGATGTATTATAGAGAGAATTAATTAAGAGTAGTTTTTTTTAATACCATAAATCATATGCGGTATGATTTGAAAGGCAGTATTATAAGAATTTTCTGCAGAATTTTATGAGTGACGGTTTTAGAGACATTGTCGAAAATATCCATAAAGATATGTCCCCCTATCTCATATATATCCCCCTATTTTCTATATGTCCCCTATAACTACTGCAGTTAAAATTATGAAGTGAACAATGTTACTAGAAGCTTACCAGAAAACTATAGCCGTAAGGTAAATCTCATTGTTTCACATTATGTATGCGCCATAATATAAATGTCATAATTTCACTATAAATTCACAATATTAATGCGCCTCTAATGATATACTAGTGACATGGTAGGCATATGTTAAGAAATAACTTACAGAATAAAATTTGTAATTTAATTCAACTATGTAACACAAGTAATTTGAAATAACGTGCACTATGCACATGAGCAATATCAAGTATAGTTAACATATGCTACAGTTCACACACGTCAATGTTAAAAAGACGGAATTTCATAGTTAACTATATACTTAAATGAAGACACATTTATTGTACACGGAGTACCAACACACACAACCTTTTAATTGAACTCCCTTAGTTTACATCGAAACTGTTTCTTGTGGTTATATTGAACGTGTCGATTTGTTTCTTAGTCTCAGCGTCATATCAAAAGGTTCATTCAAAGAATTCATCACATCAAAGAATTCATTCTCACATATGGCTAATATGATCTCCGATATAACGAGGACTTGTTCAAAGATGTATCTTCCTTGCTATATTCGTATTCTATAGCTCTATCTGTCGACTCTGATGTGTTTCCTGTGAACCTAACTCGTACTTTGACTCCACTATATTCTATGGAACTTGATTAGATTTAACTATGAGTTTTAGAAACACCGCATCTCAACGCTTTATTATTGTTTTTGTGTTGGGTATTATAAATCGATACCCTTTTGTCTTTTCACAGTATCCGATAATCATTACCTTCCTTACTCTTGGGTCCCATTTCCTAACCATTTCTTTTCGGAAATGAATAATTGTTCCACACCCAAATACTCTCAGATGGCTGATGTTTCATTTCTTCTAGTGTTTGGTTCATTGGTTCCGCCACTCAATTTTGTTCAGGTGTGTAAGTGGTGTTCGTTGGATCTATTAGCCTAGTATTTTTGTGAACTCAGAAAACTCTTTATATATGTATTTGACCTTATTTTTTGGCGAAGATATTTAATACTACAACTCAATTGATTTTTGAATTCTTTGAATTTTTCCAACACCTACGACTTTCTCTGTAGGAGGTGATTTATCATCTGCCACTTTTATAGTCCTGAGAGGCGACTCCGCCCCAACCGCCTAGTTGCGATGGCTATTCGTACCTATGCGATAAAGATAATTGTGACTTGTGTGAAACATGGAGGCACCCAATCCCTTGTATAATGCCTCGGTATTATCGCTTAAGGCACTGAAGACAGTGGCATAACTTAAAGTCTCGTTGTTTCAGTTTTTTTTGTCTTAGTTTGGATCTGTATTATGTTTTTCTATGACCGAATTTGTTATAATTATAACATATATGTCCTTTTTTAATATTTTTTTGGGTTTTTTCCTTTGCATTTTTTTGTTGCGAGCGCCTTTTATCACTAACAGTTATTATGGAAAACGTTTTGTTACATTTTAGCTTCGAGCGAATTATTTTTATACCTGTAGTTATTTTTATATCCAAACTTTTAACTGCTATCAATCTGAACTTTTCATCTTACGATTGACCTGTATGATTTCAGTAAGCCAAAGAGCAACATTGCTATCAACCATTTTTCATATGCATCTTATATTTTGGGGTTTATGTACAGTGGTCATTAATTTGCTGACATAGAATTGGATATTCTGACGTGGATACATTTTTGAGCAATCTAAAGTGACGTAAAAGCCGAATTGCATTGTCGACTGTATTGTCGAAAATGCGTCTCACGTTATTTCAGACTTATTTAGCCGTCTGGTCTTCTCGAATATTAATATAAAACGACATGTTTTTGAACAAAATAATTTCTATTTTTGCTCTCAATTTATCTTTTAAATTAATCCTTTCAATATTTTCGACAAAATTCCACAATTCTTCACGTTAAAGGCACGCTTTTACGGCGAATGTCTATATGAAACAATTATCATGAACAACTAATATTTCCTCGTTTCGTTGTTGGTAGTTTGAAAATTTACACGTTCGTAGATTATACAGTTTTGACGAATTCCGTTGTTTTTAAATATTGAACAATTTCGACCTAAGGATTTCCCGGGTCTTAAATTCTCGAGTTAACTTTGAGTTGGAGGAAACGCGTGGTTGATTGTTGAGTTACAGTTCGTTTACACTCCACTATAAACTAGAAAGATTGTATATGAAGGAGCGACATTACTATATATCAAACAATTTAACAGAAATATATGTTCAGTTATGAGAAAATTTTAAGAATTCTTTGTGATTAGTAAGGTAAGTAAAAAGTAAGGTGTTCTATATCAATCCAAGTAACTTATTTGGAAGCAAAATATTCAAGACGTGCAAATGTAATAAGAATTGAATATCATTTTAATCACAGAAATTGACGAATCTTATCAATGAATTGCGTACGAAAAATATTTAGCTGCTGAAATTCAACAAATAGAGATATATTGAGACAGCAAAAACACTAACCTGTTACTTTTATAACATCATCATTAAAATAACGGAAAGTTTGTCTTCTTAATGAATTTGAAATTGACTTAAAATTCTAAGGTTAAGTGTCAAAGATTTTCCTTAACTTAAATTAAAAGAAAATAAAGTTATGAATTAATGAAAATATAGTTGATTAGCAAGGAACTTATAGTAACATTTAATGTTTATTGTTGTTGTCGTGTCCACATGAAAAAATTGTTGAAGTGTCCACATGGACAAAATGGTGGTCAGAGCTTCGAAAAGTTGGACTTCTCCAGTCCCGCTTAATAAGCGGCCGGAAATCAAACCCGGGTCTTGCGATCAACCCAACATACAACAAGACAACATTTAATATTTTTCAAATGATTGTTTAGTAATTATATTATTTTTTCAAGAATTCGGTCAAATCTTAAAATACTAGCGACCAGCGCCAAAAAATAAATATAGAATGCTTTTATTACAAGATACTGCTGAAAGTTCTAAAAAAGAATTTTAGCTAATAATTGTATTTAGTAAAATTTTTGGGCTTTATAAATTTCAAATGACTAAAGTCGATGCAGTAACATTTAATATTAATTTTGCTATTATAATTTTGAAACTAAATTAATGAATGTTAGGACATGTTAAATTAAAAATCCTTGGACTACCTAAATATTTTTATATAATAACCCGCTAGAGAACAGCGGGTTATAGAAATATTATATGAAATATATTATTTGGAGGTTTAGAACTTCGAAAGTTATTTTCACGTTTTGCTTAACATCTGCTCATTATTTCATAATACAACAGTTATATCACTACCTTAAACTAGATGACATAGTTTGTTGGAATGCTAAAAAATCATTAAAAACAACACGGAATTAATATTGAAAAAATAATTATATTTTTAGCAGAAATTACTTATTGTCAGTGTTATTTTGATGAAGAATTTACAACGCTACTCATACTTCAATTTGTTATACGACAAAGATTGTAAAAGTAACTTTAAAAAAACGAAAAATATAAACGAAGAAAAAATATTTATATTTACTCATATCAAATCCTGCAAACACGTGGAAAATTAAATATGGTTACAGGATAATATTATATGCCTTTTGATGAAATTGATCTGCGATCCAATTTAATATAAAAAATATAGCTCTGATACGAAGGGACGGATGCGATGAACGAAGCAGATATACCCGTTGTACATTTCATTGAAACGCCCGTTATATCATGTGACGTTTACTTTGATCCAAATTTCCTCTTTGCTTTTAGCTTTGCTTTTATAATATTTTTGTGATGGTCATTTAAGAAGACGTGAGAACTAAAATATGTAGACATGTAAGTAATATGGAATATATTTTTTCAATAGCAATATAATATTTGTATAACATATTAGGACTTGTATCCGTTCTTCCTTTTTTCAAAATGTTTTTTCTGAATTAAAATTCTTTTTAAAACACTTGTTCTTCCATCTACGAGTATACTGAATTATTTTTTATTAAATTATTATAATTATAAGATTCCTACCCCACCTGCTCCATGTTTTCATATTAAATTCAGTCATAACACTCATAGTATATCATTTTGAATGATAACACTCTCGTCACGCATGTCGCACCCTGATGGAAAAAAGAAGGCGAAATCGCACAATGCTTTTCCTTACTTCATCCAACCGAGCAGAAGTTTTTTTGCAAAATGTATTTTGTAATACTATTAGATACATCTAAAAACATACATAACGAAAAAAATTATTTTAAAAAAAATTTCACTTCGTAAATATTTGGTACAATATCTCCAACGGAATCAAAATATATTCTTAAATTTGGCGAACATAATGATAAACTAATTCGGCAGGTATGAATTTATATTGCAAAATTGCCAGGAATTTCCGATATTGTAAGCCTCATTTCAAAGAAACCTGGGAGCCCCCTCACCCATTTAGAGGCTTCGCGATACTAAGCATAGTCTGTTTGTTGAACGAAACACGGAGATAACATATGTTCCCAGATATGACGGATGAGATATTATGTTTACATCTTTTTATATTTTCTGCTAAAAAATCGAAATCTTCCAAATATGTCAGTACCCAGAAACAGTAAATTAGACTGCTAATAATGAAGATATAACTTTTCATAAATTAGGAAAACTATCCCTAAAATTACTTTCAAGTGAGTGGTCACCGGAAAATTTTTAGGGGCTCACAATTAGCCAGTTTTTTACATTGTGAACATAAACATGCATTCAATAGTTGAGAAAAATTGGACAAATTAAAAGTAGACAGACGCGGAATAGAACGTGAGATGAGCATCACAAATACAGAAATATACTAGAAATCGTACCCGATAAACAACTTAGAAATCACAGGGAGAAATCTGCGAAACTAAAATCAATACGTATAATAGTTTGTATATTTAGCAAAAATCATCAGCGATGGGTGATTACGTGAGAAAAATAATGATCTAATTGGTGAATAAAAAAGAAGAAATACAATATGATTGTTTACTATTTAGGCACATAGAAATAAATTATGTTTATATAGTAAACGATTAAGCCTAAAAGATATCTATCGGTTTAAGAATAGAAACGCAGAGTCAAGCAAAATTTACATAAATGTTTATATTATTACAGAACTGATACTTTTAATGACATTATTGTACATATGAACTAAGGAAATATGGTTTTATTCAAAAGCGTGTTAAAATCGATTCCAGAACCTAATCAACAATAAATCAAACACTAGGAAATACTTCGCCGTCAATCTAGTTATAATATTACTGTGTAATATGAGAATAGTTTGGGGTGATTTTAATTTTTTATAATATCATTCAGGTCAAGAATAAGATAAGAAGAAAAAAATAATCAAGGGAAAACGTCAAAATTCGTCCCCATGAGATTTTATATATGGGCATTATATGGGGATGTCAGCGTATATATACGCGTTGCATATGTACTCGTATGTAGACACTGATTTCTGTATGACGATCTTTAAAATTTATTTTGAAACTTGTTAAAAAAGGAGGCTAGGAAACAATTTACGATTATCTGAGTTTCAATTATTTTAGCGTATTTATTTTAAAAAAAACTAAAATTTAAACTGTCTTATCATTCCTATTGACACTACTATATTAGTAATCGATATTCTCGATTTCAGAATATCTGATGAACTAAGTCAATTATTTATAAAAGGTGAATAAGAAATATACAGGAGATTATTCAATTCACTTACCCATAAAAAGCAAAATTAAACATTTTTAAAATACCCACGACGGATGTATTCATAGTAATTAAAAAAACGATTAAATAATTTTTTTGAAAACCTACTGATTGCGTTTACATCTGTCGTGGGCTTGATAAAATGTTTAATTTTGCTTTTTACTATTGGTCTTAATAACAAAGCTTTTAAAAAAACCGCAAAAGGTAAAGTTTATGTGACTCTTAAAAGAGTACGTTCATTAGATCTTTAGGTCCCCTGGCAAGCTAAAACCATTGCCGATTAGTCCCGAATATTTTGTAGAAAACCATATCTAAATGGGTCAAACCATTTTGGAGATAAATGAAAACATTCATTTGCAATAAAATGTTGCAGCGGCCTCTAGTGAGCTAACACAATAACATATACACACATATATATATATATATATATATATACATACATATATATATATATATATATATATATATAAATATATATATACATATATATATATATATATATATATATATATATATATATATATATATATGTATACTCAATTATGTGCAATTAATTATGGCAATCGTTCATTAAATTTAGTGTGTAAGTAAGCGGCTTTTGTTTATTCGAGTCACTTATTCCATTGTAGCTTGAAAATTGTTTAAAATATTTACATTTTTTCCTAGTGTAATCAATATATCGTGTTCTGTGTTTAATTTTTGGACACCTTCTTTTTCTTCGTACTCCCACACCGTACTCAGGCAAAATGTTGCGAAGAAAGCATCACATCTAGTTCCTTCGAAATAATAGACCAAGAACGATAACTTATGCTCTATGCAAGACAATGCATAGTATTATTAATTTCTATTATTGCAATTTGAAAGAAAATCCATTGTTCACAGCCAAACTAATGGTAGGTAGTATCATTTGAATGTTATGTACAATTTCTAGTGCTTTCATAAATATCTTTCTTGTTATAAAATAAACATGTGTTGTGAAAAGCCACGCAATTTGAAAGTCAGGCAATCATTATTATTTTAATCAAGTGCCAATTATAAGAATGTCGTTTAATACAGTATGGAATAAGCACCTGTCCCTATTATAGTCATCACTTTTAAAAACTTTTTATCTTTATAAAAACCAATATAAGAAGAAAGTAAACAGCAAGGAGGAAAGCCGGATCAAAGTGAACGTCGCACACAATCACAGGCGTTTTAATTCGAACGTATAACGGGTCTGCCGGTTTCAACCGTATCCATCCTTTCGTACACAGTCTGGGCTTTTCGCGAAACAAAAAATTGGATCGCATATATATTCTCTATTTCATAAAAATTGAGTTGAAACGCAAAAAACTCTTTCCCTTAGTCACATTTCATTTCATTTCAAAGTTCGCTTACTCTTATTTATATGGTTAAGCATCTAAACCTTTATTCCATTTTCGGTCGGTTTATTGTATTTTACTTTGCTGAATCGTAAATTTAGGTATGAAAATTCGCATGTTTTTAAAAAGTATACAAATACTCATACTGAAAATAAGTAAATTTATTACACTGAGCATAAGACATGTTATATCAATATACTTTCTTTTAATTCGTATTATATCTGTAATATAGATTATAATATTTACTCACTCATTGGCCACTCTGCTCTACATTAAGGGTAGTCAAGTTGTGATATAAAAATAGCCATTATGACAGAAGTAACACATCGTTGTCGCTGGGCAACTTATTTACACACTGTGCAATTCGCAGTCTAGAAATTATTGCAATAAAAATAATCTTTTCATTTTCTATATGAAATGGTCAATGAAACTGCAAATTTTAAAAGGCTGCAGCGGTTGCGGTAATATTAAAAATTACAGGAAGGTTTATTTGTATAACTAACAAATAATTACCGTAAAAAACTCATCTCTGCATTGATTTATAGATTATCATACGACTTTCATAATGCATTTTTTGTATCTTCGGAGGAATCTGTTTCTGTAACGACAATTTGTCTAGTAAAAGAAAAATGATTTAACTAATCTATTAAACTAAACAATTTACATTTTTTTTTCAAAATCTTTAAGAGAATTACTTAGTGAAAATTTAATGACCCTACGAAATTTCAATATAAATTTACATAAATTGTTTCCTAGCTTCTTTTTTAACAAGTTTCAAAATAAATTTCAAATATCACCATAAAGCATCAATGTCTATATACATATGCAACGCGTATATATACACTGATATCCACATATAATTCGGATATATAAAATCTCATGGGGCTGGATTTTGACGTTTTCCCCTGATTATTTTATTCTTCTTGTCTTTTACCTGAGTGACATCCAAAAAAATTAAAATAACCACAATCTATTCTCACATTACGCAGTAATTTTATTACCGATGTCAAACAATGTGTTTGATTTATTGTTGATTAGGTTCTGGAATCGATTTTAACACGCTTTGGAATAAAACCATACTTCCTTTATTTATTTTTTTGTTCATAGGAACAATAATGTCATTAAAAGTAGTTCTGTATTAATAATAAATATTTATGTCAATTTTGCTTGACTTTGCTTTTTTATTCTTAAACTGATAGACCTTTTCTGGTTTAAATAATTAATTGTTTACTATATGATGTAATTTATTTGTTCATATAGTGGCTAAAGAGTAAACAATCATATTGTATTTCTTTGATGATCGAATCTTGTTTATTCAACAATCAGGTCCATATTCTTCTTATGCGTATCATCTATCGCTGATGATTTATGATACTATTTTGCGTATCGATTTCATTAACGCAGATTTCTCCCTGAGATTTGTAAGATGTTTATCGGTTACAATTTCTTGGATATTTCTATATTTGTGATGCTCATGTTACGTTCTATCTCGCGTCGATCTACTTTTAATTTGTGATTTTTTTTTTAAGTATTTAATGCATGTTTATGTTCACAATGAGAAAAACTGACTAATTGTAATAACCTAAAAATTTTCCGGTGACCACTCACTTGCAAGTAATTATAGAGATAATTTTCCTAATTTATGAACATTTATATTTTCATTAATAGCAGTCAAATCTACTATTTCTGGTTATTGATATATTTCGAAGACTTACTTTTTTTAGCAGAAAATAGAAACCCTGTCGTATCCGTGAAATACCTTTTGTTCAACAACCGAACTGTGCTTAGTATCACGAAGCCTCTAAATGACTGAGGTGACTCTCAGCTTGCTTTGGAATGAGGATTACAATATCAGAAATTCCTGGCAATTTTGCAATATAAATTTATGCCTGCCGAATTAGTTTATTATTGTATCCGCCAAATTTAGGGATATATTTTGATTGCGTTGGAGATATTGTACCAAAAATTTACGAACATTTTTTTTTATTATTTTGGTCGTTATAAATGTTTTTAAATATCTCTAATAGTGTTACTAAATATATTTTGCAGAAAAGTTCTACTGGGTTAGATCAAATTAGGAAAAGTATCTTTTAAGCATCGTTATGCTTTTCATTTCACTTTTCGTTTCACTTTTCATCTTTTTTTCCATCAGGGTGTACCGTGCGTGTCGAGCGTGTCATCATTGAAAATGGAATACTATGAGTATTATGAAGGTAATAATATGCAAACATCAAGCACGTGGGATAAGAATCTTATAGTTATACGATTTCAATAGTTAATAATTCAGTATACTCTTAGATGGAAGAACACGTGTTTTGAAAACTAAAAAAACATATATTTTGATTATAATAAAATTATTCAAATTTGCATTTAGAAAAAAGGAAGTAAGACACATATGTCCTAATGTTTTATACAAATATGATATTGCTATTGAAGAAATGTATTGAATATTACTTTCATATCTACCTTTTACTTTTAGTTCTCACGTCTTCTGACACATGACCATCATAAAAATATTTAAAAAACCAAAGCTAAAAGCAAAGAGGAAATCTGGATCAAAGTAAACGTCGCATGATATAATGGGTGTTTCATTGAAATGTACAACGGGTATATCTGCTTCGTTCATCGCATCCGTCCCTTCGTATCAGAGCAATATTCTTTTACAATATTAAATTGGATCGCAGATCGTTTTCATCAAAAGGCATATAATATTATCCTGTAACCATATTTTTCCACGCGTTTGCGGGATTTGATATGAGTAAACATAAATATTTTTGGTTATATTTTTGTCTTTTTTAAGCTACTATGATAAATTTTTTTCGAATAACGAAATGAAGTTTAATTATTGTTGTAAATTCTTCATTAAAATAACAAAATAACACTGACAATGAGTAATTTCTTTTAATATATATAATTCTTTTTTCAATATTAAATAGTAGTCTTTATTTTAGGAAGAAGGAGTGATATATTATATACGTGTATATATATATATATATATATATATATTTCTTTTTTTTTTTTATATATATATATATTTTTAATTAATTATTTGAATAGTTTTAAATCTTCTTTAAAATTACTACTTAATCTAAAATACTCATTAATGTTTATAATGTTTATTAAACCTAGATCCTTCGGTGAATCCCAGCCCACGCACAGGTTTATAAAAATGAGTAAGCCGATCAACGGAAGTAACACCTGGCAGTCAGAGAAATTACGTTGCTTTGGAAATGGTACCTAACATCAGAGAATTTATGCTGCTATGAAAATAGCACTTAATAGCTTCCCTCAATGTAAAGACATTCATATTTCCCCAAAACCCGCCATCAGTTTTTGAATCATGTAAGCAGTGTTTTACATATTAAAATAATTACTCCAGAACAATTCTTATATTTAGAAAATATTCTTCAATCTCTTTGAAATAAACTGAAATATCTTGACATAACACATTTATACGTGTCAAATTTATATGTTTACGTGGGTGCAGTTTTTTCTTTACCCATGTTAAATGGGGAATCAAATCTAGACGAGGCCTGTATTTTGTGAAAACGTTGAAAACTAAAGAGAAGTCTCAGTATATAAAAAGCAGCGGCATCGGCAGCAATTGCTTTCTGTTACAAGCGGATTATTACAAGATTCAATATTTACAGAATTCTTTTCGAAATCAAATAACGGTTATTATTTATCACTTTTTAAAAATAATTAAAACGAAATTCTGTTATCGGCTTGCATTTTGCGCCAAACATTTGGAAGTTGTATATTTTCACATTAGGAGATTTGGAAGTTGTGTATTTTCACATAGTTGTACATTTTTTATTTTTCATCTTCGGTTTATGCATTTCCAATATACTTCGAAGTTTTGTTTGTCAATATCTCCTAGTATAAGTTGACATTATTGATTAGTTCATATATGAAATTAAAACGGATTTTTAAGTTCAAAGTTAAATTTACACCTATTTTTTTTACATTATGATGACATACGTGTCGAACACTAAGACATAACCCTTTGCCTTGCGTTCACGCAGCAGATCTAACGGTTGCTTGATGAGGGTATTACTTCAATAAATTTATGTCATTCTGTATTACTCGTATTTTAGTATTTTTTTAGGTTTTTGTTGGTCATAGTCAGAAAAGGATAATTTTAGGTTGAAGGATAATTGATTTAACTGATTCCATCTATCCGATCACACAAAGTTGTGATTATAGTGTTAAAAAGTTAAGACAACTTCTGGATATTGCCTACTGACCGAACAAAATAATATACAGGTGTATTTTTCTCTATGACCTATTTTAGCGAAATTGAATTTTCTCACCTTTCTGAATAATTGTAAAAAAGCGAAACTTTTCGAGACGACATTCTGAAAAATTTTCAAATAAAAAAACAATTTCATAAAATGACTTTTTGTTATATAAAACCCTAACGTATTCAGGAAAACAAAACTACAAAATCTATTAAAAAACCTTTTTCAAAATTAAATATGACTAATAAGATCAACTATTAACAAAGTGACGACAAAACGTTTTAAAAATTTTGTCATTCATGCTAAATATATAAAAAATTTAAAACTTTTTAAATTTTAAAAAATTTGAAACTTTTAATTTTTTTTATTATTTAAAAGAATAGGCAGAATAAACCCTATGAAAATATGTCCTAAGTAATAATACACCTTTACACTATTTTAATCACATCTTTCTAATTTAATCAGATACTTATTTTAATAGCTATCTGAATTTTATTACAGAAAGTAAACCTTCTCGTAATCAGGATAATAACAGAATGAATAAATTATTGAATTCTTCGAGATTTAAAAATAGCCGGTAAGAATTCTAATTTTCTTTGAGATTAAAAAATAAATAAAATAAAAACTAGAACTTTGAGAGGTTTATTGACACTTTTATAAATAAATACAAAGTTCAAGCAACACTTTAATTATTATTTTAATCACTTTTGCTGTATTAATTACAGGAAATAAAATATGGAAACAAATTGGATCATTAATTTATGATAATTTTACTTACGGCAGAGTAATGTATCAGCATTTATTTTGAAATTGTTAGCGATTTCGATGCGTTGTTTTTCTTATAACAAGCTGATTAAAGAACCACATTTATTATAATAATTTAAACTGTGAGTACTCAAATATCTATGAAAGCGGAGACATCGGTGTAATTCAGCTTTAGGTACTGATATCGCCAAGTCGAGTGTGGGAAATTATTCTGCTCGGAGAAAATAATTTTTGGAATCCGTTTGTTTATATTCCGTACATTTATCGGAAAATAGATTTCATTAGAAACAATGACTAATGTAGGAAATTAAATGTATATATTTATAAAGTAAAATAATTTGAAAATTCTAAAATTAAACACCATCGTGCAAAGTGTTATATTAGTTATAAAAATAAAATATCTCTATCGAGACTATGACGCGGATTCCGTTAATTATACAAGTATACAATTCTCATTGACATGTAAAGTAGCTAGCTTTCAACTAATTCTTAGCGATTTAGACACCCCTTTTTCACCTTACCCTTCATAGCTGGCATGATTTTTTGAAAGTACCACCCAAATCAAAGCTAAAGTCATCTAATTGAAAACTTTCTAATTTTAACAAAAGATGGGTCTATCACTCTGCCATATCCGGTCATATTAGCTTTTATTCTTTTTACCATATCCGGTCAGTTATTCTTCCTTTTATACTTAAAATTCTAACCATTGTGGTTCAGACACATAATTCCATGAGTAATTGCATTTCACTTCGTATCCAAACATGTTTGCCTGTGAATATGTTATATACCGAGTACCCTTTAATTGGCATAGCAAAATTTTTTCGGCTTTCTCTTGAAAATATGAGATGAAATTAATCTACAACAGTTTAATGTGACCCTTTATTATGGAGAAACATTTCGAAGTTTAACGAAACGTTGTATTTAATTTTTAACATTTTCTCATCCTTAATTACCCTTAAACGTTTTATTATTTTAAACTAAACCTCCATGTAAAAAAAACTTAAAGAAAACAGTAAATTAACGGAGTAAGCGATTTTTAATTGAACCATTTTATCTTTTATTATTCAAGGCCGCCATGATCAGCAATGAATATGATTGAAATAATTTATCGGCAGCATAGTCTGCTATCATGCTTTGCACTCCAAGTGGCTATTGAAGCACGCGATCGGTACCAAATGTCCATAATCTAAAAATATACGTAATATTTGATACACCGAAGTTTAGGGTGGCAAATTTGGAAGTAAAAATAAAAAATTTGTTCAGTTTCATAAATATTTAAATATCTTCAATTCTCAAAGAAAATATTAGGCTTTATATTCAATTAAAAAGTAATGAAAATTATGTAATTTACATAATTAATGTAAATATATTTATATATGTTTTTAATTAACATAAATTTGTCAATATGTCTGATACATATAGTGACATATATAATTAATTTGAAAATATATAAAAATAGCTACCAGGAGTATTAATTTTTTTTTCATGGTGACGCTATAAGATCAATGTATATGAATATAGTTTAAGTCTAGGTAAATAAATATTACATGGTACGATATTCAAGTTTGCACATATCTGGCAATCAAATAGTTTAAAAAGCAAAAAAATGTTATTTTTGAAATCAATAGTTTTCATAATATATAAAACAAAAATAGTTTTTCAAAGGACATAACTATGGGAAAATTAGGTTTAATTAAACATTAGACTTATGGCGAACTTTTAATGCATTTAATTAAAAATATACATAACCTATTTCCCAATGGATTTTGCTGGTCTTAGCCCTTCTCACTCTAGCTCATGCTAGAGTTATTTTTATGTTTGCCAATTATTAAACATTGACAGATAAGTCTGTCTCTTTTATTCTACTGTTCATAATTAATATTAATTAGATTTTATACAATTTTAGTTTGCTCGTGAATAAAACACTGTCCTGCACACATATTTTTGCAATTTCGCTTTATGCACAGTACTTCCTGTACAAAAAAGTCAAGCAATTTTTGATTTCCTATTAATTTCTCCTGAATGTGCAAAATTACTAAGTGTATCAAACACTTACCGAAAATGGATCAAGAGCTCTCCGACAAATAGATGTGACGTTTGTGTATACTGCAAAGTTTTTAATTCTTCCGATGAAACGGTGTATCTTGAAAACGATACACGAAACGGAAGACGTAAAAAAATATTGATAATAGTCGTCCTATTTTGTACTCACGAAATCATATATAGGGATTGTTGCAACGATTTAATGATAACCTTTATATGAATTTCTAAATATTTCTTCTAATTAATTTGCTTAAATTGTCAGAAATTTGAACCGGAATTTAAAAAAATATTAAAAGAAAGTAACATTAGAAACCAGTTTCTTACATTAAAAGGTCCATGTATCGATTTCAAATATTTTGGAATTAAGAAAAAAATGTTATTTCATGTAATTCAGTTTTTATTAATATTCTTTGCTATTATATATGAACACCAAATCGTCTATTGTACACTCTGCACTGTGCAAAAGTGTTCAAGTTATGCTCACTATGAAAATGTGCATCGACTTTGAACTTTCACAGAACAAAACCGTGCAAAGTATTCATTTAATTAATATAGTCGCAAATATATTAATTTAATTATAAATATTTTCCAGTGGTTACTTTTGATGATTTCAATTGAATTGTTTTACTTTCTTCGTCTGTAATATAAACATGATCTTATTAATTATCATCATAGTAACTCGTGTCATACTCACCTATACGCTATAGGTAAAGCTATACCCCGTTCCATTTCAAGAAAGAATATTTCTAAACAATCAAAACTTAAAATACGGTTGGTACCAATAACTATTCAATTATTCCAAGGCTTTTTACAAAACTCATTATATTATATCCAGAATATCATTGAATTATATATTATAGTCACTGTATTACCTTAGTAAACTGTCAATATAAATAATGTTATACATCAGTGTTACACATTTATTTTATTAAGCAGAATTTTTAAATTTAGAGAGGAAAAATGAACAATTCGTAAAATATTCTGGTTCTATACTCGAAATTTCGATGCGTAAAACGTTTAGACCATATACGCTACTCATTTATTTTATGACGCATTAGAGTATCCTAATAACAATGACCGTAACCTAATAACCGAATTGAATTTGACATAGCACATTCTAGGATTGCTTAATATACAAATATAACATATTTGACTTAAGGGTAGTAAAACAAATAAACATTGCGAAATGTTATTTTCTTTCCAAAGAAGTGTGGTTATTATTTTATAGTGAAGAATATATATTTTAATTGCACTACATGGTAGTGTTTTTTTATAACAGTTAAGGATTTACTTTTATTTTATTGTGTAATTTTAAAGAATATTTTTATTGTTGGACACATGTATTACATAATAAAACGTTAGAAAATGCATGAATGTTAATATTCGGTATTATTTATGACAGCAAAAAAAAATTTCAAAAGGTTAAACTTCAGCACCCGTTCAAAAAGCTAAGTGTTCGATTCTCGACAGTGTATTTGAACATTCATAAATTATTAACTAAGTATTACACTTCAGGCTTAGCTGAAATATTAAGAAAAAAAATTACAGTATCTGGTCCATCCATCAGGTATAATCTCACAAAAATGCGACCGTGAGGACAATATCTATTAAAATAAGAATTGTTCGCTAATTACCACCAACACTGGAGGGAGAGGGGAGTACGCAATAAATATACTGATTTTATATGCAGTGATTTATTATGAGGTATTTTAATGATTTTTCCCGAAAAACAAATCACAGGGGAACAAAATTAAACTTTTTTTTTTTGCATGAAATTTTATGCCTGTTGTTTACTAATTTGAGGTCGTTGATTTCAAATCAACCCTCGTTTTTTTTTCAGCAGCTCTAGTTTTTGAAATACAGATGTCAGATATATTTTTGTACTAGTCCAATTTAAATTTAAAATCAACCGAGCTGTTTTCTAAAAAAGTGTTTGGTGTAACAATGTCCACGTCAAGAAACATCTGTAAAAAGGATCTTAACTCTTTCTGTGATATCTGTGGTGAATATACATTCAAAAATTGTCGACTAAGTGTATCGGAGTTCATAAAACGGGTGTATTTTGATTACTTTGGATTCCCTTAGGACACCCGTGACAAGTACTGGGTCCCTCATACGGTATGTAAAACATGTACAGAGTCTCTGAGATTATAGGCGAATAAGAAAAGACCCCATTGTAAGTATCAAACACCAATGTTGTGGCGAGAACCTTCCAATCATCAAGACGATTGTTATTTTTGTGTGGTTGGTATAAACGGGATTAATAATAGAAACCGGTCGAAATGGTTTTACCCTAATTTGTTATCTGTTGATCGACCAGTCCTGTACTCCGGCGATGCGCCAGCTTCTTCATCTACACAAAATAATCGCGAGTTAGAAGAAAAAAGCTCTTCTTCAAGTGATGAAAGTGGAACAACTGATTTTAACGAATGTATTTCTTCTGAGCCTCTGCCCTTTAATCAGGAAGACCTCAGTGCATTAGTCAGAGACCTTGGTCTATCTAAAAAAGCATCGGAGATTCTAGCTTCTCGATTAAAGCAAAGAAATCTTTTAATCCCAGAAACAAAAATTTCATACTATCGTAAACGAGAAGCAGAATTTCTTTCATTCTTTTCTGAAGATGACGATTTCGTTTTTTGTTCTGATGTTCCTGGTTTATTGAAAGTAATGGGAGTACAGCAGTATAACCCAAATGAATGGCGTTTCTTTTTTGATTCGTCTAAACGTAGCCTGAAATGTGTACTTATGAAATGTGTGCCTGAAATGTGTACATAACGGAAACAAGCTGGGTTCGATATCGATTGCGCATTCAGCTACAGTTAAAGAAGAATATGCTACTGTAGCTGCTGTTATGAATAGAATCAAATACAACGAACACAAGTGGTTGATATGTGTAGATCTAAAAATGGTGAATTTTCTTCTTGGACAACAAGGCGGCTATACAAAATATCCCTGTTTTATTTGTCTGTGGGATAGCAGAGCTAAGCCCGAGCACTGGGTTAGAAAAGATTGGCCTTCCAGGCAAGCTATGGTTCCGGGAAAACTGAATGTGATAAATGAATCCCTTGTGCCCAGGGATCACATAATACTGCCACCGTTACATATCAAACTAGGGCTTATGAAACAATTTGTCAAAGCTCTGGACAAGAATGGTGATTGTTTTGAATACATCTCTAAAAAGTTCTGTAATTTGAGCACAGAGAAACTCAAAGCCGGAATTTTTGATGGTCCACAAATAAGAAAGTTGATGAAGGATGAAAACTTTAATAGTTACATGACCGATATTGAAAAAAATGCCTGGAATGAATCATTTGGATTGCTCAAAATTTTCTGGGAAATAAAAAGGATGAAAACTATTCGGAGCGTATTGAGATGATGTTATCACACTTCCAGCAGCTTGTTTGCAATATGAGTATCAAGGTACACTACCTCCAAAGCCATTTGGACCGTTTCCCTGAAAATCTTGGTGATCTGAGCGAAGAACAAGGGGAACGGTTCCATCAAGACATTCGAACTATGGAGGAATGTTACCAGGGTCACTGGAATACTCACATGATGGCAGACTATTGTTGGAGCATTAAAAACAGCAGCTTGGTTCACAAAACCTTGTAAACCAAGTCAAACAATAAAATCTTATAAAAGAAAATTTTTTTAGAAGTAGTAGTTTTTTTCCTAATGGTTTACCTAATAAAAAATATAGTTTTCTTAAAAAAAGCGTTTTAATTATATCTCAAAAACTAAAGCTGATACAAACAATCTGACTTCAGATAAAAAATCATCACCGCGGGAAAGTATATTAGTCATGTTATTTCAAGCAACAAAAACGCTGTTCCCTTGTGATTAACGGTACAATGGTATATTTAATCCAATCTAGAAATATTTAACAGATTACGAATAATATTTATTTCAAATTAATATTGAATTTTCATGCTATGTTAATAGTCTAAAAAAAAGAAATAGACATTAAAAAGGAACGATAAGTAATTTTAATTTTTTATGGTCGATACACTGTAAGACTTAGTTTACAATGTTGTTTTGACACCGTACATTTGTCGCACTTTCACAATTCAACATTTCGCAAAAAATCACCAATTTACCACCAATATACATATGTATATATATATATATATATATATATATACATATATATATATATATAATTTTGTATAAAATTGGCAACAAACATTAATTTAATTTTGTTAGCTAATTGCTCCCAGATGGCTGTAATTGACTAAGTGTTGATGACGTAATACAAAGAGGATCCGAACACGATACGGGTACGTATGCATTGGTAATAATACAAGTAATAATACACATACATTATTCGATCGTTATAAGCGACATGTAATATGGGTTATATTCAGCTTATTCAATATGGATTGAAACCATATCGGACAGAGATCACCAGAACAAAACGAAATATATGGGAGGAAGACCATAAGTCGAAGCGTTATAACAATGTTACCATTAGCTTTTATTCCCCGTTCGGATACATATATTTTTGTAAAACTAAATGACGTTTTGAGGATAACTGTGTGTTCCGCAAAGACACTAAACGTTACGAGCTAATATCGATATGGTTTTTATATTACGCGCATTATTCGCGCAGGTTGTAGGCATATTACATTTGACCAATATAGAAATATATCTTTGTTTAAATGAGTAATCGAACTTGTTTTCTTTCATAAAAATACTTTTATTTTATCCATATATAAGTCTACGGACGACTAAACAATTTGTACCTACCTAGTGTCAAATTTAATTACACCGAAATTACGACTAGTACTATATAGTTATTTGCAACATTCATCACTTGCACGTTCACACAGATATCACGCTAATTACACCACTAAACATAACAAAAGACATTTCGATCGTATTTTTTCTATCATATTTCTTTATCAATTAATTGAAATTATTGTGCCGCTTTATCAATTGACGTCGCGGCAGAAACGACTCAGTTTTGTTCTTTTAACGGGGTTGACAAAGATATACAGAGAGTTTGATGTTGAAAAAAGGGGAATAATTTTAGAAATAGAAGAAGGAAAACGGAAAACATATAATTTATATCAAACTAGCATCGGTGACAGGCCGAAAGATTGCCAACTGGTTTGTAGGGGCCTTAAGGAAAAGGAAAAAGTTTAAACATGTCAAAGAAAATTAATATTGATTACAACTCAAAATATTCATTCATTGTTATATGCAAACACTGTGTATTTCTTTCTTTGAAATATTGAAATATTTTATATTTAAAAGAAATATATTATTTTAGTGATTACTGAAAAATCAATACAAGTTTATTTAGAAAACAATGTATTGTTTGTTAGTATGCTAGAATTTATACTAGAAATATTAATTTGAGTTGATAAAAGTTAGGCAGGGGTGTTTTGCTAGTAGAGGTTTACTTACCAAACAATTTTGAAATATGCTAGTTTTTTAAGACTGTCAGCCTCAAGCACAGAAAAAATAAGACGAAATTTATTTATATTATTCCAAGTTTTTTAATTAAACGTATATTCGTATATTAGAAGAAAAACTTAACCACACTTATTTTAATTTATTTTAAATATAAAATATAACCTATATATTTTAAGTTACGTATGTATACAAGGCAAATGAAAATATCGGCAAAAATTACATTTTTTATTAAAAACTATTATTAAATTAGTATTAAATTACTAACGTGAATATAAGTAAAAGGTTAACAACATCTGAGCTGTCAAATTGGTTTATTTATAAACATTCTATTTTCACAGTAAAAGGAGTTTAGATGTATTCTAATTATTTTAACGCTTGATTTATTCCGACTTGGGTTTGAGTGCTGTAGTATTAATTTTAATTATCGTAAACAAAAATATTAATAGAACCTTAAAGTTATTACATTTTTTCGTTTATAGAGATATGTAATTCACTATTTTTCCTTAATTTTGTCATACGATAATATCACATACGACAGATTCACAATTGGTTGTTATCTGTCCGTCCGCCGGAACTATCAATCGTTCGATGGGCGCGTAGTCTCTGTAAATATAGGCGCATTGTTGTTTCAACTCATGTCCCAATGGTTCCATTGTATTCCCCGGAAATTGTCGGCGAATGTTGTATAGATTTAGAATGTTGTCTTTTCGTTTAAGAGAAAAGTTCCCGTTTCCAGGCTTCTCACTCTTGTCAACTCGACCTCCTTTGACCTTAATATTTCTATTTGGAAATTAAACACATAAATTTACACGCACATTTGTAACTTTCGACGGTATTTTTACATTTATCAAATACAGTATGGTTTTCATATAATTACACAAGAGACAGAAATTTATTTTATATATCTATTACAAACAAAGGTATGGTATTATTTATTAGAGTAGAAAATTAATTTATGAAATGTGAATCAGACGTGTATTATACTGTAGTAAAAAATATTAAAAATTCAATTTTGCAATTAAATGTATTCTTATTAATTTGATCTAAAAATTATATTTGTGTAGATTTTACACAAAATTGTATACATTTTTCACTTCAATGTGTCTGTATATATACTATATTATTACTTTAACATCTCAAGTCTACTCTATAATTATATGTCGGCAATGAAATGAAAACTACTCAAAAATAGAACCCTTTTTTGCTTCATGATAATAAGGTTAGCGTATTTCACTTCGCTAGTGTTTTTTTAATATTTAGCTTAAAACAATGGGGTTATTAAATATGTTCCTGTTATAGAACTTCAGTTTTCATACGAAATACTAAATTGAATTGGTTACATTTTTGCATAATTCATGACATTGTGAGGTGAAAAGCAAAAGGTTAAAGTTGTAGAAGTACAGTGTTGTAAAAGGCCAGATCTAAAATTATAAAAGTATATGGGAAATCAACATGCAGGAAAATTGTTATCTATCGCTGGTTTTCACTTAGCTTCGGCACTTGTTTGTTTACTCAATGGATGTAAATTTCTGTTCAATTTTACAATGTCTCTCAAAATTTTTTTATTTTTAAGACAAAATAAATTGGAAACGTTAAGAATATCTAAGAAAATAAGTCCTTTAAATACTAGTTTACTTAGTCTATATATACTTAGTCTACATTATACTTAGTCTAGCCCTACACACGGTAATGATGTTTGAGTGAAGTTCAAATTTATTTACGTGCTAACGATTGTTACGGTTATCTGATAATTGTTCAAGTTAAGCTTCTAGGTTTATAACTGATTCACTGTCCACATGCAAAATATACAACCAACCAAATTCTATTTACGCCAGTCCTTGGAGACTTTTCTAACAAAAAATACACTTTTAAAAATTTTCAAAATTCCTAATTAAATGATTATTTTTTGGTTGTCATATACGCTCAAATATATCTAACTAGAATTTAGAAACTAAATACTGTGGTATAATCAAGGCATTCAACTTTATACACATACGTTTTAAAATAAGTTAATACAAGTTTGGTGTTTGCTTAAAATTTCTCTATTTTTCTCAAAGGAATTATCTTGTCATGAAAAAGGATATTTATAAATTATTTAATCATTGAAAAGTAACAGCAACAACCTCTTTCATAAATATTTGAGTAAAAATTATTTATTGCAAAGACTTTATTTCTTTTACTTTGTGTTGATATACCTTAGATTGAATTTGTCTACGCAAATGACACTGGAAGACCATTGTGATTCACTGTAATTAAACATAAATTTACAAATGTGTTGTTTTAGATTATTGAAGACATTCAATTTATAGCAAGTGGTTAATCAACAAAGAGAATTTATTTACATCTTTCTATTTTGAGCGTGAAAATCAGTAAGGGTTAAATATTTTGGCCACATTATTTTCTACGCTTCCATGTTCTTCAGTAATTATGTACCAAAAATTATGTCGTCCCAAATCAAGTATCAATATGATGAATGAGTCATTAAAAATAGGAAAATACGCGAAGTTTAAACTTATATTTTGATTTAATTGTTTGTAATTGATTATTATGTGAAAATCAAACTAATGAAATTAATTATAAATCTAGAAAATATATTTAGACGCCTCTAATAGCTTCATGCCGATAACAATTATTGATATTTTATAAATGTTCAAGTTATATATCTAATTTTTTAATTGATTAACACGTGAGTTACTAACCCGATATATTATATTTCAGCTGGAATGTTCAATGACTCTGCAATGAAAAAAACCAAAGAAATACTAAAAAAGGGATCTCTTTTTGTTCGTCCTGTTTTTCTTTTTATTAGGTAAATATCTGATAATTGTTCAAGAAACCAATACTATTACAAGCAATAGATAATTGTATAAACTGACATGACTGAAATTTCAAGATATTTTATAACTTATGTGGTGTAATATGTTTATAAACAATATAGTTTTGATGTCTACATCGATGAGAGCGAATTGTCTTATTTAAGCAATAAATATAAATAGACAATAATTATTTCCAATGAACTAAGTGAAAACAAAAATTAAGGATTCATCCGTATGAATTCTATTTTCTTAGTAATTATCTATGTACCCAAGGTTTTAATAACAAATACAGGAAAATGTAATTTACGATAAATTACATTTTCCTGTATTTGTTATTAAAACCTTGAACACATGGATAATTAGTGAGAAAATAGAATTCATACGGATGAATGCTTAATTTTTTTTCAATTCAAATTATATAAGCGAACAATAACCTGCTCGGACTGTGGCACTTCCAAGCAAGAACTATAATAATTATATAATTTTTATAATAACGTTTTAAAAGGTAAATAGTCAAGACAACGAATTTAACAACGTATAATAAGCTAATTAAAGTTTATGGAAATCATTTTTAAAGTCACGAAATTAGCAACGCGACAACAATAAAATGTTTTGACATAAAAATATATACTTAGCTTTTATGTTGATACGTGTGCGCGTGCTCGATCGTCTGCGTGTGAGGATTAAGCGAGTACTCTAAAGTTGAAGCCGTTTCGAGGATCATATTTTAAAAAGTACGTGTATAAAGTTGAAGCCGTTTCGTTTAGGATATTTTCGCAAAACGTGATTAGAAAAGTTTATTACAAATGACAATTTCTCTATGTAATTTCGATTTATTTATTAAATTTTGAGTAGCCTACGCTAGAAAGCCTCTGCGCAAACAGTGATATTATCACTAATGTCAAATTAAGCATGTCTGAATTTTTACAATCGTACTTTCCTGACAAGGTTTGCAAATAAGAAACTTTCAAATTTTCATTTAATTTAATTAAAGAAGAAAACTTTACCTGTTTGGAATAATTTCAGTAACTACTTACTAAATCCATCTAGATGGAACTTGTACTTTTTGCAGAATTTCATTTAATTCAATCTTTTATTATTCGCTGGGCGCATCATCAGAGAGTAATGATAAATGACTCTTCAAACCACATTTCGGCTTCCGTATAAACACAGTGTGTTCCTTTGTAAACCAATATTTTTTTATTACGAGTCCTACATGTGGAATACATTAAATATTTCAGCTGTAAAATAGAAAATTAGATGAAAAATAAAGAAACAATTTGAAAAATATATTCATCGTCATAAATAATAAACAATAAAAGTTTAAAATTAAAGCTATGTACATATTCCTGGATACAGTTCAAATAACTTTTCAAGAATTATTGGAAAAAAGATTAATTTGAAGTTTTTTTATGAAAGGACGCCTTTCGCAACAACGAATATTATAAGACATATTGTTTGTATAAAAATATATGTAGTTTCCATACCAGGTTGTTATTAAATATTATAAAATAATATTACTCGGGTTGAGTTATATAAAAAGTAGTCTCCTAAAGTGAGAGGAATAATTTAAAATTGTTAATTTTATTTGGTTATATCTTCAAATCTTAGTGAATATTACAAACTTTTAACTTTAATTCATGTTGCATATGGTTATTTGGCAGAAGATAACATTTTATAAAAATTTTATTTTTAATTCGGATATTAAGTTTATTTTTTATGAATATTTTATTTGTACATTCTTTAAAGCCATTTACGAAAAATTTCAAATTACAAAAAGCTTAGTATGAATTAAATAGCCTCAATTACCGATGCTTTATAAAATGTTTATATGACGATAAACATCTTTTAATAAGAGTTGTGCAATCAGATTAGGGATGGAATACACATCAAATAAAAGAAACAAAAGTCGTTTGCCGATCCATTGCCGGTGTAATGAAAAGACAGTATTTTTTTGTTAATTCTTTTTTTATCGCTTTGTAAGCACTATCGACACTAAAAGTAATTTGTTACTCGTTTGTAGTTTCAGTTTATATTTGTTACTTTCTTGTATTACTTGTAACAAATAGAGTACCAAGATTTTATAAAGACGGTCAAGTTTGAGTGAAATTCGTCCGTTGGGGATTCCGTACGGTTAAATCATATTATTCTAAGGTTTAGTAAGAAGGCACTTTTTAAATATAAAAAATAAAAGGAAGAAATTAAGTTCGTCATACCATCACTTTACATCGAAATAAGAAGTAACAGCTTTAATTTTTTTTTCCTTTACTTATACTTCATTGACATCATAGCATATCCAATTTCAAGATAATAATTCAACGGAATGTACTTTAGATCAAAAATAAACAACTGCCATTTCAAAGATCATATATCTTTTTAATGAAATTTTTTTACAGAACTATGGGGTCAACAACCTTAGTATTTGTTATTAAATTTTGATACCTATAGCTATTCCCGAGCAAAAAATTATCTTAAGTTGTTTTCATTTTTTATTTCTTACGTATATAATTTGAAAAATATTGAAAATAAAATGATATAAATAAGATCTTCTATGATTTTACTATTATATATATATATATATATATATATATATATATATATATATATATATATATATATACATATATATATATATATATATATATATATATATATATATATATATACATATATATATTTACATATATATATATATATACACACACACATATGTTTGTGTGTGTGTGTGTTAATATACCAAACCAAATTAAGTAATTCGCTTACAACAGACAAGTTTACTTATTGGAATTATTTAGTGGGATTTTAGGTGGCACTTGTAGCTTTAACGGAAGCTGTTTCCGAAAAAGGTTGATAGAAGGAGAGAAAATGATGCTTAAATCCACTAAAGTGTACAAAAGGCTAATATAATAAAGTAATTTTGGTAGAGAATTTTGATTTCAGACATGTGGTATTTATGACAGAGTGTTTGTATGCTGTTAAACAAAGGAGAGAACATTATTATACGTAAGTTTTACGTAAGCTCTCAAAGTACCGTCAAAGGAAAAACATTACGTAAGCTTTCGAGTACCTTCATATGTAAAGGGAAAACATTACCTAAGCTGTAAACATGTAAGTTGTAAAGCTAGACGTCTAATAATGGTAGGAGATAAATTTGGGAGTATTTTATCTTATAATACATTCAGAATTATTTTAACCTCAATAGATCAAAAAATCCTATAGATCTAGAATCTATTAGGAGCAAAGTTGAATATGAAGGTTACAAGAAGATTCCAGACATTTTTTCAAATTAAGTCAAGAGTCTATATTATACCGGTCCGGATGTAGTACGAGTATATATTATATCGATCCATTTCTTATATATATAGACAACGAAGAATGTTAGTCAGGTTTTAGACATTTCATTTAGAGAAAACAAACTAAAATCTATAATAATTGCATGCGATTGGCACAATAACTTTCTTGTCCAATGATCACTTGTTTCAACAATGAAAATGTTTATTGCACTTTTGATTGGACATATTTTCGTATTCGATTTAATACAAAAATTTATGACTCGATGACCCAAAGGAAAATATCCAGCAAGTTTTTGATAATGGGATATAGTATTATTGATGATAATTATTCTTGTATCGTAGGTAAGACAATATAGTCTTCACGATGGTATTGCAAAAATGCTATGACTATATAAACTTAAACGTTTATAGGTCATGAAGGGTGGAAGTCTTATTTTACATGTAATAATTTTTTTTATTGTTGGAACATACGTTTCGTAAAAGTAATTTTTACCTGAGTATGAGAGTTAATACTTAATAAACCTAGAATTAAATCGGATGGAAATGTAAATGGGAAGTATTTGTAATGTTTCATGGATAGAAATTGCAGCATCAGCTTTTGTGTCACGCTTTATTTGATTTTGTTTGGATTCAAGGTGATATTACATTCCTATATGTATATAAATAATATATTTCTAATATAAAATGCGGTACGTACATAATTACTTAACAAGTAATGTACTTAACGTAGGCAAATCTACATATAATTGTCTTTTGTTTAACAAAGTCTAGCAAACTAGCTAATATAGAAAATAGACATAAGGAAAGTGATATATTACGGTAGTTTTCCTTAAGTTTTCAGCTTAACATAAACCAAAATAAGTGAATTATTTATTTTAAAACTATTTTTAGTACAGCTTTTTTCAAATACATCCTGGCGTTATATACATTTTGATATTTTCTTTTCTTTTAACGACCTTGGTCATGAAAGAATCTCATTAGACATTTTGATCAAATTATTTGATAAAATGTACGGCCTAATATAACTCATTTGTTACTTTTCACGTTATTTTTACCCGACTTTATCATAAATTTCAATCTCAGACGTTGAAATTGTGGATTAGTTCTTTGCTACTATAGCAAAAAATGTATAATCTATAAAAATCCTAATTAGGTAACGTTAAATTTTTCGTCAAGACTTTCTCTGGCTTTTATCCAATTAGATATTATTTCGAATTATGATAAATATACGCTTAAATTGGTATGATCCGTGTTACTGTGCAAAAGATTGCCAACTATGTCAATAAATGTTGTTACATATTGATGTACTACGTTGCTTGTTTTATTTACCTAAACCAACATTACGTTATACAATAACAGTTACAATTCTAAGCACATTTTGTATACTGCAAGTGTAAAAGATAAGCCAAAAGATTTACGCAGGGTTATAAATTTTTTTTCCATATTATTCAACTGTAATGAAAATGTGCTATTTTAAAAATAAGTAAATAAATTGTTGCGAGTTTTCAGTCTGAATAAAGGAAATCAATGAAATAATTTTGATTTGGTCATCATTGCCATATGGGCAATAAATTTTGAGGCAATAAAGTGTTCGTTTCATAGATCTTTTTTTTTTAATTCAATGATATTATGTATTTGAAACTACTGAACGCGTTTAACAAATTATATAAACTGAATATTCTATGAAAGGTTGTATTCTTTTGTTAATTTTCTGGTAAATAAAAAGTACAAAAACCTATTTTGTATTATAACTCCTGGTAATAGAATTATAAATATACAAAATAGTATCTTTAAATTCAAAGCAAGTCAACAGAATTCGCTAAAATTCATTTTATGAAATATGTAACATAATGTGTTTTCATCGGAAAATCTGTTCAGGTAAAGCAGACTATTCGATGTTGAACTCGTTTCAAACGAAGAAATTGTATATAGCTTAAAATGCACTTAAGTTTTTTCTCTACAACCCAAATATTACTTTTTTCGAATATAAATTATATGTCTCTTGAAAGTCGTGGAGATGTTGACACTATCTAATGGGATATGAGAGAGAGAGAGAGAGGGATGACTGTCACAAAAAAATTAAAAACATTAATATTTTTAAATTTTATTTCACATATTCATTTATTTTTTTTTCGTGGAGTGCGGTTCATTTTCGTAATTATGAAATATGAAAATTTTAATTAAGTGTTAACAATATCTTAATAAATTAAGTGTTAACAACATCTTAGTCAATCTCTATGTTTAACAATATCAGTTACAAGTCTATTTTTTGTGAAATTAATTTTTGATGATAATACGCATACAATTTATGCACTCTGTGATAACACGTATACAATTTATGCACTCTGATTGTAAATCGCAAATGAGGATAATGTCAAAATGCGCTTGAAATTAAATATTATTTTACCCATTTAAATCAAAAGCCTAATTTGAGTATCTCCAATCATTTATATTACAACTCAAAACTTTTAGTATCCAAGCGATTATATCCTATACATTCGACGACTAATGAGTGCATTTATGGCCCTTGATGTGTTCCTTCCAGGAAAATTAATGCCGACAACTACTCTCCTGTGAAAGAGCGTCTATTAAGCGTGAATATCATATCTAAGTGGGGCTATTTTAGCGTTTATCGTAATGTCATCGCCAAGTTATTCAGATAATAAAAAATTGTGAAGTTATTATGTCAAATATTACAAACAAAGAACTGTCGATAAAATTTAAAATTAAAATATTGTTAAGAATAATATATCGGGAAATATTTCGTATTTCTCAGAGACTGAAAAGTAATTTCTACCTTATGTAGATGGCGGAAAATTACTGTTATGTGAAATCAATTTTTTGTTATATATAGGGAAACGTTATTTAAAAAAATAAGGCATATTCAGTCTTCTTACGGACAAGATTTTCACTACTTATTAGGGCTAGCAGAGCGAGCCGTAACACTATCTAACAACCCGTACAGTTTTGTGGTACACATTACGATAAACTATTACGCCTCTAGATTTGAAATTTAACAGAATAATTTAAAGTCATTTCTAGATTTGTTATCTATCAATATTTTTGTATTTAACATTTTAATAAATTATAAAAAAAATTATACAACGATGCGTAGTACTAGCATTTAATTACTAGTACCATCTGTTAGCAAATTACGGAATTAATAGAGGATGCATGCAGATGTATGACACATCTGTATGCATGCATACATTTCTGGAATGTTTAATAAAAAAATCGAAACCTGATGTGTGAATGTTTTACTAACTATACTGTTAATAACGTGTTAGAAATTACAGAATTAATAGGACATGTAAATGTATAATATTTCTAAAAAGAGCGTTTACTAACAAAACCGAAACGTGATACGTAAATGTTTTATATTGTAAATGAAGGGACAGAAAGTTGTGAAGGTTAAATAAGCTACATAAATCGAATAAAACAAGATATAGAAAAGCGCTGATTTACAAAATTGTGGATGTACGTGAAGAGATTATATTAGATATTATATATTAAAATCGAAATTTAGAATAATATTTGTCACTTAATTTTTAATGGGATGAAGTTTGAAGTTTACAAATACTTTAAGCTTTAACCTTTTCATTAATTCATACAATTTTTATTGCTACTGTTTTTTTTACCAACTTCTACTGCTCAGATTTTTTCATTTTGTACTTACAATAATATGATCGTTACATGAAACTGATTCGATTTGCATATAAAAAAATCAAAGTTAGTTTTTTCATTTTTTTTGACCATACAATATAAATTGTAAGGGTAAATTTAACTAAATTCCGCTGTCGAGACTTCTTTAATCATCTGAAATGAAATAATTTTAACAATTTTGGATTTTTTATTGTCACAGCGACATGCCACGAAAACTTATTTAACTGGTCATAAAGATAGCAACAGTAACCGTTTCATGTCTGATGCAAGAGAACGTCAAAAAAGAACTCGAGATGCAGAATTGTATTCTTATTGCGAAATTATAAATTTTTTTAACATACCGCTAATTTATAAACTGCTTAGAAAAAAAGGAAATTGACACATTACAATTTATGTCATCGTCGTTGGTTTTATATACATATTGAACAAGATGGACTTTGTACTATTTTTTACAAATTTCAAGTAAAATGTGAAATCAATAAATTTTCCACAGACAATTATATGAATCCTGGACTACAACCTGATAGTTAAAAAAAATAATAATTAATCCCTAAACTTCACCCGATTATTACAGTATGTCGACTGAAAGGTGATCAATTTGGATATAGTGGGCCAGTCATCAATTTTCATCAAAATATTACAGATTTCACTACCTCTTTACCTTCATTCTATTGATATTATTCAAAATATATTTTTATCAAAAAAAAATATGGTAAACGGTTTAAATATTTTGTTGTAAATCTTAAAAATAATAATTCTTGGTATAGTGATATAATTATTGATAAAAATTATTTACGATGTTTACCGGATAATGAAAGTGTTTTTCGACTAATTGTATTAAGAAAATTAAAATATTTCGTTTAATTTAAATTGCGAAGATGATGATCAAAATATATTGTATGATAATGTTTATGACAATGTAATCGAAAGGCAGTAAATAGTGTATTAAATATTCAGGACGAAAATAATGGTTCTCATGTTTTACCTTATCCTAGATTGGATTAATTAATGAATTCACTTGTGATAGTAAAAGTTACCTTTGAGATAGATGAATTCGTAAAATTTCTAATAATGACTATTCTAAAGTTCTGAAGTAAAATGAGTAAGTACAGACAAATTAGGTGGACTTGAATCATTTATAATGGAGCTTCAGGTTATGTTGAAAATCTAATTTATGGAGATAATTATAGTTCCTCTGCCAAAATGGAACTAGTGATAATAACGATTTCAAAATTATTTTCATTCAACATATGAAAACAGTAGGTATGTTCCAATACTGCCCATAATTAAATTTTGGAAAAGTGGAAATACTAATTGTTACATGAAACAATTCCATCACAAGTAGCTTTCGCAATTCTAATTCATATGTTGCAATGTTTAACATTAAAAATAGCAGTTGTGGATATGGGACAAAACAAAACTTCTCTTGGTTTAACATATGTGGCGTTTTCAGAAGTAAAACATTAGAAGGATTTTTCTGTAATTAAATAGAAGATTTTCCTGTAATAGATTAAATGATATTAAAAACTCATGTATGTTAAAATGTGGAAGGCAAGAAGAACATTAAATATAGCAGTTGTAGATATGGGAGAGAAAAAAACTTCTCTTGGTTTAACATGTGTTGCATGTTCAAGAGTAAAACATTAGAAGCATTTTCTTGTAATTAAATAGAAGATTTTCCTCTAAGAGGTCAAATGATTTCAAAAACTCATATATATTAAAATGTGGGAGGCTAGAAGAAATTCTTATCAAGGTTTTAAGAAAATAAAAGTGTTTAAAGTAAAGGGTAACTATTATTTCTTTAACATAACTAATGTGTCATAATTTTGCCTAACAGTTTTTATAAAAAGAATTTGTTAAATGACAGGTTATTCGAATTTCAATTTTTAAAATTTGTATATACCTACTTATAATTGTTATTAAAAAATCTTTATTTCGAAAAAAGCGATGTCCTAATAAAAATTATCTTCTCTTTCCATGTAATATATATATATATATATACATATATATATATATATATATATATATATATATATATATATATATATATATATATATATATATATAAATATATATATATATATATATATATATACATATATATATATATATATATATATATATATATATACATATATAACTAACCCCAACTGCATCCTGAAAGCTTTGTTGTAATGGACGCGCATTAAAGAAACTTGCGAGCCCTCACAAAGCCATGCTTTTGCTAATTATTTTAAATTTGATGACCGAACATGTGGAGAGTCATAACATAATCTTTTTCCACAAAAACAAAGGTGATATGGCAAATTGCTGCAACTACCGTGATATTAACTGATGTCCAATACATTTAAATTTGAGAAATTTTCGTTGTGAACTGGCTAAACAAAATTGTCGAAATTACTCCTAACTAATGCAGATTAACCGACGGAATGGGAATGATAGATGCAATACACGGCGTGAAGATTCTGATAGAAAAATGTAGATTGCGGAAGAAACACCTACATCTTGTATGTATCGACCTAGAGGTAGCTTTTGATCGCATAGCTAGAGATCTGCTTTGGCAAACTTTGAGATCATAAGTAGTCCCGGAACATTGCATATCCTGGATTAAAGATCTATACCAAGGAATACCCACAAGGGTTTGTAGCCCCTCAGGCCAGGCTGACAAATTAGAAGTTAAGATCGGAGTTCACCAAGGATACCCAATAATTCCGTTATTATTTAATCTAGTTATTAACTATATCACGGTACATGTGCAAATACCTGCACCATGGACACCACTATACGCTGATGATATATAGTTCTTATTGTCGAAACTCAAATAAATACAGGAAAAATTAAATGCATGGCAACAACAAAAAAAGATGCTCGTCATAGAAATGAAAAATCGGAGAGGAAATCGCTTGCATTAGTACGGGCGCGTTATGAGGCGCAACGAAGACCATATGACCAAGGCAGTGTTAAAAAATCAGGAATGAGAGGCTGAAGCCGACCCACTGCCACCTAGAAGAACGCTATAGATAAAAATCTTAAAATTATGAATTGAAACTCAATTTTAGGACACGATTGACTATTGTGGTAAAAATGTACGAGGAAGGCAGACCCCAAATAAGATATAAGACCATAGTCAGGAGAAAGGAAAAGATTTTTCGCGGTTAAATACCTGTTTTGCTAAATGTGCCAAATATAAAATAATATAAATAAAATAATAATTAATTTAAAAAAAGAAGGTGCTTAAAAACCGACGGATATTTACGCTTTATCATTCCATAATCTAGAGATAATTCGATTTTGAATGTTATTTTATATGATTTAAAAATTAATTTTTTTTAAACATGTATAACGTGAAACAAAGACGACCAAAAATAATCAGTCAGAAAGTAATCAGAGAAAACAGAACATATTCTATTTAATATTTTAACGCGTAAGTCTTATATAAAATCGGCTCCAGTCCCCTTTCGCTGATCAGAATGTTATGACATTTTTGATGAAAAACCTTTATTTTTGCTAAGTTTACTCTAAACTTTGGGCATATGTAGTATAATGATATTGTTATGGAAAAATAGATCAGACTTACATCTATAATTCAAGCAAATTACTTTTACCGGTTTCCCATATTTATTTCATAAAAATCGGCCTTATTCCAGTCATTCCTCGCCAAAACCGTTAATTTGAAATGCAAAAAAAAGTAAAATGGTCATTTCCTCTCTTATAATTTGTGCATAAAATAATGTATATTGATATAATAGCAAAAAGAAAGATAAATACTTGTCCAAAAACATTTCTCCCATAAATTTTTAATACCGACTTGTCATTAAACGCAGAGATGCTCCGCCAGGCGTTTTGAATAAAAATATTCGCGATATTTTTTAAATTGTTAATGTAATATATAATCGGATTCACCATCCAAATAAAAAAAAATTTTCTGATTAAAATATTTTATTTCGTAGTGTATGTGATTTTAAGATTCATATTTAGTCGCCGAGTGGTGCTTACGTTATAAATTGTGTTTAATTATATTATGAGACCTAAATAAAAATAAAAGATAAAAAACAGACGGAAACCTTAGAAGATAAATCACATGGTCATTTCTCTGTTAGAGACATTTTTCTCAGAAACCGCTTCCAGTAAAAACTTGTAATTTAGCATGGAAGTAAAATATATTTTTCGCACATACTTCGATATCTTACACTAAAAATATTCATGTCGTTATCATTCAAAAAGGAGCAGGGGGACACAAACTTGATGCTTTTTATAAATTCTGTATATGGTGCGGGGTAGCATTTGAAAGCACTAGGTATAAGGGTAATTATTTTTAGATATTTTAAAGATCATATCTTTGGAGATATCGAAGAATACAAAAAAAATACTGAAATCAAAACCATAGCAATGATTCTATATGTCGTAATTTTTAAAATATACACCGGGATTTTAGTCATACGAACGTATAGTAGGCAATATATTTATGTTTTTCTCTATTTTCAATCAATTTTCTCATAAACTGTGCGAGACGGAAGCCCATTTTTGTTACACATCTTATTAGCCCGCATATTTTTTACTAACTATCTAGAATTGTTAAATATAACGTGAAAAGACCGGGTAAAATAGGTTTCATTTTAATTAATATTGTCAGATGACTAATATTTTCTTATGAGGCATATAAAAATATTTTAAAATGTATTTTGAAAAAGATGTTTCAAAAATAGGGGAAAATTTTGCGCCCCCCTTATTTCCGAAATTATTGAATATATTTACTTTTTTAAAAATTAATACTTGTAATACTAGGACTATAATACTAGTTAATATGAGATTTCCCAGAATAAAAAGTAATAAAATCAATCATTAATCAGAATTATAATATTACTAAGGATGAGATTTAATGGTTGGAAAGTAGCGATGTGACATGAAAAAAGAACAAATAAATTCATCTTTGCATTTATAATAAAATTAGGATTATAATATTAGTTGAATGAGACTTCTCGGTGCAGAAAATAGCCTGTCATTTCCTGGCAAGCCAGCGCTGGGAAAAAAATCACGTTGATGCATTGTTCAGCTTTAATACGAAAAAAGACAAATACTTTTGCGTTTATAACATTATAAATATGACTTTAAACTAAGAATTGAACTGAGTGATTCTGATTCCTTTATACTGTGTATGTAACGATTCAAAAATCACGTCGACCTGTTGCTCCGTTGCTACGCTGCATTCCTATTCAATATGTGTAATTTGTCAGTCTTAAGCAAAATGCATTTTGGAAAGGACGGAGGAAGCAAGCCGCGTCCGCAGCTTTATAAAGTAATAAAAAAACAATTTTTTTCCTAAAATTCCTATTCACAAAAAACATGACATTTTGTGGTTTAATTCAGACAGAAACCAATTAGACCAACCAAAGTGTATATCAAAAGGAAAAAGTACACTAGACACTAATTAGTAGTCACGAGTTTTGCTGCCTCGATAAAGCCGCGTGTGGGTAATAGAATCATTGTACACAGCAATTCTAGTCAGCTGGCCTGGTCAATAGATGAAACTCAAATTAATATTGTAATAATACTTATATCTGTTATTGTTGTATTGACGTCATTTTAATAATACGAAATAAACAAAACTGATTACCAAACGAATATTGATCAAATATTTTAACTTCGGTTAGTGATTTTACGACTAGTAAATATCCTTTCCAAACAACGTACTTAAAATACATAAAAAGAAGAACGAATAGAATATACGCAGTGACAGACACGGGACGCTTAGTTGGCGGCGCGCGCCTCTTGTCGAATGTAAAAAAGGATTTATGATCAAGTCTGATATTTTTTAAATGTATATGGCAATAATTAAAATCGAATTGAATTTATATAATTGACGAAAGTAGAGACTTTCGTCAGTATAGACTTATTGAGTATGAAATAAATAATTTATATGTTTATGTATTTATATTTTATTTATTTCATACATTTTAAAAAAAAAATAAGTTTTTGCGACCCTTTTCTTGGAAAAATTAGTATAAAATGGTAAGGTTAGGGGATTAGCTACAAACAATTATACCATAATTTGAAAAGCATAAAGTTATTGAAATAAACATTTCCTCACCTTTAATTGACGAATGTTTCGAGTTTAGGACACGTGATTGCAAACGTAAAAATTATACAGAACAGAGATAGTTTCAGTTATCAATAAAATTTGGTACAGAGAGGAAACTCCATAGCGAGTAAGATTATTGCAGGCGTTATCATTTAGTACTGAGAAATACGTATAGATGGTCGTTCGAGACTTTCAAAGCTTTATCAGAAGCTTGTAATGCTCAAAGACAAATAGAATATTTATTCATAAATCTGTTCAAAATTAGAAACAAATTATTAAATTTTTAATGTTTTTACCTTCGAGTTAAAAAGGCCACATATACCACAGATACCACATCAACGCCAATATGCCGTCATTCGTAGATCAGCTATTTCGCGGTAAAACGCGGTGCTGTGCATTTTCGGGAAAAATTTCTGACCATGTAAAAAGGTTTTTTTTTTCTGAATAAATTTACTTTTAAAACCAACACTATTTCGGTATTAAAATTATAATCGCAATAACCTTAATCATATTAGAAATGACAAAGGAATCGAAGAAAAAGTAACAAGGCTCTTATCAAAAGACTCTCACAATAGTGAGAATTGTCAAGAAGCAGACACAAACGACGAAACATAAGATAAAGAAAAAAGAGTTTCTGAAGGGATTTATATTGACGTTTCTATTCAGTGGCATAATGTAGAGTAGAATATTGTCAAATAAAGTGCTATTCCGTTTTAGTTAGATCATAAGTGACAGTTATTGATAGCTTTTGATTTGCAACAGTAGATGTCTAAATATGAATTGCACCTCAATAGTCATGGGAATTATTTGAGCCATGTCCATTCGTAAAACATGGAGAAAATAATGGACTGCACTGGCTGACAACTGGCGTTCAATACGTACAATGCGGCATTATAGAAATTAAGTGCATGTCATTGAGATTTCATTTGTATCTAGAAAATTTAGTGTAATAACAAAGATATTAGCTTTTGAAATATGGTTATGGTAAAATGGATATCAGAAAACAGTGGTCATGGATTTACCGTATAAGAAATCTGAAAAACTGCCAGTCACTGGTGATCGGAGCGACGGAGGTAGTGGAAGATCCGTTCAACGCCGTTACAAACTATTACTGCCTCGTTAAAGTTTTATGTGAAATTTAAAATCATTGTACACGGCCATTTTGGTAAGCTGACCCGATCAATGGATAAAATCCATATTTAAACTAGAATAATTATAATATATATGTTAATACTAAAATGACGTAATTTCAATAATGAAAATTACGTCATTTGATTACTTAGAATTTATTCACATTTTTACTTTAAGTATAATGGAAGGATACTGGATTTTAGCGTTTTACTTTATAAGTGACAAAAGGTGGAAGTCGAACTCAAGCCTAACAGTATAATATTACGACGCGCTCTCCACTGGTCAACTATTGTAGAAGGCTTTAAAATATAAATATGTTTACACTCTAAATGTATACTATCAACATTCTAGAAACTGGTCCTAAATTAAAATTCCCAGACAGTACCCTCCACTTGTGATGTAGAATTTTAGTGTTCGGTGATATGTAATGTAAAGAAATTTCATAGAATAAAATGCAAAATGTAACTAAACACTGTTTAATACGAATATAAAGATGATTTTTAAAAACTCCATGACTACATAAATAATAATGAGTAATAAAAGAAAGTGAATGAAAAATAATAAAAAAAAATTTGTTTTTCGTAAATTGACCCCGACTTTATGGCGGATATTTCCGCCATAAGAACAGGGCCAATTAACAACCTCACAGAAATTTATACACTTCTCCATAAAGATCTCAATCAATGCTCATAAATAGAGTTTAATCAGTTTTACGGTGAGCATTACGGAAGATTCTGAACGTTGCGAAGAGTATAATGAGATGATGGCTGAGGCGGAGTATGAGGAGTGCCGGATAAATTGCTACAGTAATGGGGTTCTGTCTGGGGGGTTGATTTTGGTAGGATAGTGTATTCGCGATAGAATGACGCTAGGAGCTATTCGTATATTTCCAAATAGATTTTGTATTTTTCAGATCATTCGTCTTTATAACAATATGAGCGAATAGAAAATAAATACATTTATTTCATATCTTTTTTATTTGATACAATATTACAGGATATTTTGTTTTTGCCTCTACTTTTATTTTGCTAAAGAGCTGAAGATTTTCAATGTATAAATTAACAGATTTTTGTTTAATTTCAATAAAATCATGTAATATTTGAAGTTTAATTCTTTGTGTTTTCTTACTTAAAGGGTTTGCTACCACCAATGATATTTCAGTTTTGATTAAAAAATTAATTTTTATAAAAACGTTCCTAACTAAATGAGTATTCATTTTGCACTACTAATGCTTCAACTGTTGAAAGCCATTAAAAATGTGTACAGCATTTTTTTTTTAATTACGAAAAAGCAAAAACAAAGCCTTTGGTATTTTTAAAAAATAAATGAAAAAATTAAATTTTTTTCAATGGAAAGTTTGTAGAATATTAACTATTGAAGGGACATTGAAGTATAGAATATAGTTTCACGTTTTGACATGCTGTTTTCATCTTGACCTTGCTTGCACAACTAAAGTTATAATTAACTGAAACTTGGAAAAATGCAAATAATATTTTATTTGTTTCGAATGTAGTATATTGTCTACTTTTACAATCACAAATAATTTCATTCATATATGTATATAGATGTAAAAAGATATATACTCACTCTGAAAACATATACCTCGTTTCATCTTTCAACGGTATAAAAATATTGTGCATAATTAAAAAAATTGTGGTTAAAAAATTCATGGACTTGTACAGATCCCGATTTTTTCATAATTTTAGTTTAAGTAGTCTTGCAAGTGTGAGGGTGGTGGTATATTATTTAATAAGTTCCAATAAGATAATTTGAAGGCATGCAATTTAAAATTATGGAAAATATACATGTGAGAATATTATAATTAGTCTTCTTAATTTATACTCCTCGGTATATACGGAATTTAAGAAACAATTTTTTAAGTATTTAATTTGCCTCTAAAATATTCCTATATGAACGTTATTGTGTGTTTACTTATGTTGTACATTTGAACGCTAGCTGAGATGCGTGTGGGTTAATATGTTTTATTAATATGACAAATTTCAAGTTTTAAAATCAAAAGGTTTCTTAGAAAAACAACTATTGCAGACAGACGAGGGAAATAATTTGTAAGGGTTTTACTTTTGGTATACATTCTGTAATCAAAAGAATGTATAAAAAAATCTTTAAATAATAATATTGTTAAAATTACTATAACACATAATAAAACGCCTAATATAATATGCGAACTGGATCAAGGATAATAAAATCATATTGATTTAAGAGTGATATCTAGTATGTGACAGGTATGATTATCAAGGTGACTTTTAAATAAACAGGCTAACGAGGAATCCCGCGTTGAAATAATCATTATTCTAAATTGTGATGGGGAAGACAACAAAAATTATTTACAAAAGAGTTAACGGGTTCGAGAATAAGTAAAAATGTCGCTTCTCTAAATGCTAGACCAAATTTACGCCAATATGTAAATCAAAAAGCTTTATTCTTCTGAAATAAAGAGATAGTATTGCTGTCGCGTTAGCCTATTTCCCATAGATAATGGCGGACTCAACCTCCATTAATAACATAATTCACTTTCGTCGTTTACACACCTGCCGCCATATTGTAAGCGCAAGAAAACAACAACATTGCTCTCTCACTATTTTTATCTCATTTTTTCTTTCAACTTTGGTAACGCAGGAAAGTATTTTGATAGATATTTCCATAATACACGACAGCAACTGAACACAATTATATACTACGAGTCACAATTTATACTAAGGGCAGCTAACTATTTAAACTTTTTACCAAAAATATTGAACCGTCTTCTTGGATAATGAACCATTGGATAGGAAACGTGTTGAATAGTATGAAATAATAAAAATATTAGTATTTATTGAAAGTTCTGCGCTATAACAACATTTCCAAATATGAAACCAGTTACAAAATATTGGTCTTGTTAGGGATATTCAATTAATAAAAATATGAGAATATAGTTGGAAATTTAGGGCAAAAATACTGTTTATTAACGTGAATTAAGTTGGCACTGTTAGAGATTATATTATTGAAGCCGGTGCCAAGTCGCAAGTGGCACTTATGTGCTGTGCGAGGGTATAAATGTACGTGAGAGAAAGAGAGAGGATGAGAAAGAAAGGGTGAAAGAGCAAGAAGCTTTGATACTTGATACCGAATCTATTGCAATCTAAGTCTTCAAATGCTGATGCCTTTATGCTGGTGTGAATGTACCTACGTGTGAGAGAGAGAGGTAGCTCAATACTTGGTATCTACTCATGACTTTCAATTTGTCAAGGAAATCTCTAACAGTATGTAAATATTTTAAAACTTCGTTCATGTTTAAAAAATCGCCCTTAACTAAAATCATAAATCGAACAAAACCGTTAATCATTCGCCATAATAAAAAAATACTGAATGTGATATATACGATATTTTCCCGTAGAAGTTCTACCAAAGCTCGTATTTTTATTATTGTTCACTTTTTAATGCATTTATTATTCAGTGATTATTTGTAGGTGGGTAAATTTTTTGTTAAATAGTTTCTTTCTTCCATTTTCAAGTTAAACTTCTTTTGGCCCGATGATAGTAAAATGTCACGATAAAATTTAATAGAATGTTTTCATGCCATGTATTGTTGTACTTTCTGAACGTAACGAATCTATTGCAAGAAAAAAGGAAAATAGACATTTAGAATAAGAAAAGCATAAGAAAAGAAGTACATGCATGCGCGAAAATGAACCAACATGGCACTCGCTACTGCCCTATCAACTGTTTTGTAAGTTATGTATGATATATAAAAATGTTGTCGATTTATTTATTTATTTATGACTAATTAATTGATTGATTCACTACTGATCGATTACATGTTATTAATTGATACTTTATTCAAGGAAGACTACTAACTTACATAATTTATTTATAAATCCGCAATTAACCTGCACATATATTCGTTGTAAGTATAATTTACATCAGGAGCAATACGTCTCGGCTTCTGCAGCCGCATTTAGCAGTGTTCTAATACAGTTGTTAATAGTTGTTATTTTATTAAATTTAATTGACAGTTATCTATGTAAATTTATATGAAGATTTGATTAGCTGTTTATGTTAATTTGTAATGACATTTTAATTTGTAATGACGTTTTTTGAAGGTATAGAATTAAAATCTGCACAAATTTAGTGCCATCAATGGACTACACTTAGCATATTTTATTGTGAAATTGAAATTTAATTTGAGATTTTTTACCCATTACATATAATTTTTCTCGTATATTAACTCATTTTACAATACACTCAATTGTGAGATGTCGTAGCGGGCATTCCTAATACTTGCATACAATTAAAATATTAAAAACTCATACTATATTAGGATTTAACAGGGTTTTAACTCGCTTCTGTGTTACCTGCATTATAAATTGTATACGCTCAGTATTCTCATTAACCAAAATTAAAGCCTGTAAATACCAAATTAATTATAACTCAGGTTCCTCTATGAAGAGTGAAAAATCTGTCGACTGTCAATTATCCATTATCAGCCCATTTAATTACCATATATGAAGGGTTACTATTGGTATGCTCTTTCAGAGTTAACTCGGCGGAAAAGAAATGAGTGGAGGCAACTTTATATCTACTTTTAAGGTTTAAGGACAGATAAACCATCCGAATAGTAACTTATTCCCATCATTACACCAATTTAATTGTATGTTATATCATCATATATATTAATACGCTAAGGTTAAGATGTTACACTCCCTTTTTAGAAAAAACCTCACAACTAATTCACATAAATTATATATCATTTTATAGATAATTGCTTGCTCTACCGGCATCCACAACTAAAAAATTTATTATTGCTATTGTTTTTGCAAATTAATTAATTATTAAAATTATATACACAAAACAGCAATGCTGCCATCTAACGGCTCAACGTCAATATGATTGACGGTCGGTAAAATTTTTATTTAATTTCAAATCCACTCACGTATAAATAAAGTGGCGTTTTAGCTCAATGCTTTTGATACTTGCGCCTCTATATGTCAATTTTAGTATAATATTTGTTTGATCTGTCATTTCATAATGGAATAAATAATGCGAAGACTTCGCACGGGTCACGCTAGTTATATATAATAAACTATATCAGTTGTAGTTGGTTTAGACATGAAAAAATATAAATCTTTTCTCATTTTAATCTTTGAATTTTTGAAAATATTAAATTTCCTTCTCGCCAGTTTATGTAAACCCATTGCTACGAAATAAAAACTAGCTGTTATTTAAAGTTAAGCCCTGTTTCTCAAAAGAAATCATTTGAATCGGCCATTGGTTTTGTGGTATTGCGTGTATGCTATATAAAAAGAGAAAATTCCATTTTAAAAAATTACATGAACAGAAATTGCAAGTACTGCTTGCATAAATACATAAAAATGTAAGAACAAAAATTAACTTTATGCACTTTATCTCTTATTTTTAATCAACATTTTTTTTTTCAAGTATTATCAACACACACACACACACACATATATATATATATATATATATATATATATATATATATATATATATATAAATATATATATACATATACAAATATATACATATATATATATATATATATATATATATATGTCACGTAACTAAAGGTTGCAAATAAACCGACGAAAATAGATTTTTAGATATCGATATCATATAGAGGCCGATATAAACCTTATGAGGAGTAAAATCAAAGTACAGTCTCCCTGCAACAGTTATGCGCATATTTAGAGGAAGATATCAATATATCTATTTGGCATCGCCTGCACAGTACGTATTCCGTATTAATCGTTAGCTAATTTCAGACACAAAAATTAATTAAAGATAATTGACATATCGAATTACTTACTGATAATTATAAGCTTCATCTGTTTTGACTAAAAGTATTGCGTTTAACAAAAGTAGTAAAATGAACACAAGAAAAAAACTACACGAAAACAGTGAAGACGCCAGTGTTGCATATATTCGTCTCTTGCAAAAATTTAAGTGAAAATAAATACACCAACGGAGCAATAATGCTATAATGCTAGTGATATTATTAATGAAAGGAACAAACAGAAAAAGTACAGTAAAATTTTCACGTTTAAAATGAAAATAGAATTTATTTATTTATTGAAAGGCTCACAAAATAAGTCATAATAACGTAGATGTATAATAAAAATAATAGAATATAATACTAGATTATAACTCTAATTATGTGTACGCAAAATGGTTAGAGTATTTCTATTTACATTTTCAAGTGTTATTTATGTTATTAAATATATTACGAAATGCGTTGATCAATTATTAAAGTTAGTATTAACTTTGGTTTATATTACTTTATATATACTGAACAAAACGTTAATTCTATCGTCGCTGATTTTAATTTATAAATAATATATTTTGTATTTCCTTTTTGAACGTTAATAATTTCGGTTCAAAAATGTCTAAGGACGGATATTGAGAAATAATATAGTTACGCAATCGACACATTCGAATTATGGGGTAATAAAAAGAGGTATTATTGTTACAAATTTGTAGTACGAATTATCTTTGTAATGGTATATGGAATCCGAGTCGAGTGTTAAAGTTGAGTAGAGACATGAGATAGGGACAGTCAATATGTGAACGTGTGATTTTATATAAGTATAATAGATCAGCGCTTTTTCGCCATGCAGCTAGTGATAACAAATTAAATCTCTGTAGTTGGATTTCATAGCATTTATACGCTCACCCAAGATTAAGTCAGAATTCATTTGTTTGATGAATATAGAATTAATTTGTTTTCACGAATGTAATTTCTTTTTTTTTTTGATAATGTGCAAAGAAACGTATACTTTATTTGTTTCTTTAAGCAAAAGGAAGTCAACTCTGCCAACTTTGGCTTAATATAAAAGCTAAGCAGAGAAAATTTTTTTTTAATAATGTGCAAAGAAACGTATAGTTTATTTGTTTCTTTAAGCAAAAGGAAATCAACTCTGCCGACTTTGGCTTAATATAAAAGCTAAGCAGAGAAGTTCCATCAAACAATTTTGGCCACCACTTCAATCGAGGTAAACAACGTGAGAAGTGTACCATTAATCTTTTATACAATTAATTTTTTATTTATAGTGTTTTATAAAAATTTATTAATGTAACTGATTAACGGGGCACCAAAAGTTTTTATATTGATTTATTCGAAGTGAATTTTATTCGAATTTGTATTTAATACTGAAGTAGTAGTAATGCAAACGAAAGTAGATTGCAATTTAATCACCTTTAAAATTACAAATTGTAAAATTCATTTAAGAACCTGGACTTTTATTTTATTTTATTTTTCGTGACATGCAAAAATGTGTTGAAACTTAATATTTGTAAATTTGTGATATTCATGAATTGACATTTCATTATTTAGAATCAATTATTTACAGACCCGTCTGTATACTTACAAGTACAATCGACGAGTATAAGTGACTTTTTTGCTGAAGCCGCGGAAAGTTTGCCAACATCGTCCGAGGCAACAGAAGATATTCCTGCTGGTAAGCCTAGGGATGAGATACAGGAAACCATGTTGGGTGTGGACACGAACGAATGTACCAATACGCAGGAGACGTACCAGCAGCCAGCATTCGTATTTCCGGCTCACTTTCAGCCAACGTCAGTGGCTTCAGACGGAAGAAAAAAAAATTGCATGAGGCATGAATGGAGCAGAAAAAACAAAGGCAATGATGGGCTTCAAGAAATCTGCAAGGAAATTTTATTAAGTCAAGTTCGAGAAGCGAAAGCTCGTGCTGAATTTTTTTACATTTTTTAAATTTCACAACAAACCGTTAAATTTGCCATAATAGATCAAATGGTCATTATTTTATTGTGTATAGAAGGCAGTGTAGTACATTGTTTAAAACATTTAAAAGCTAAAAAATATTAATGTTTATATATTTTATCTTAAACAAATATGATGGGAATTTTTTAATAATTGTTAAAGTAGCATTTATGTTGTTAATAAGGGTCTATAAGTAAACATTACAATTTGATAAGAGATTTGTAAAACAAAAGTTCAATGAAATAGTGTATTAACCAATGAAATAGGATTTTATTATTGAAACCCTATGAAGGAATGATTTGTATTATCTAGTTCAAACTAATTTAATGCACGTTTTTGATTTAGTTATGAATAACAAAATTTTTCTTAATGTAACTTCTGTCATAATTTGCACAGATTTTTTTTTTCAAACTTGTCATAATGATACAAATTCCACAAATACAAGTATCTGTAATATTATCAATACATTTGAAAATTAATTGTGCTTTTATTAATGTTAGAGGGATGAGATTATGATAAAGGAAAAATGTCAAAAATAATGCAAATTTCAAACCTTTCCAATAAATATAAATATCAGTTGTGAGTAGTGTCATTTCAGTTCATAAAAAATTAATACAAATGAAATACATATGAATTAAAGTATATATATATATATATATATATATATATATATATATATATATATATATACATATATATATATACATATATCCATAAGAGATACACCTTTATCTATTTTGTACATTCCAAGACGTAAGGAGTAAACTCCAGTCACGCATCGGAGCTTACAAGCATCATTTTTTTTCCAAAATGGCTTCTCTAAGAACTGTACCTATAGTTTTATTATTTTTTTAAAAATATGCTGATTTACACAGTACATCGCTCGGAGTCATTACGATATGCAGATTATGTGCTTTTGCTATGCCCGTCTGTCCGCTGACGCTCTTGACAGCCGCAATCGTGGCCGTGGCCTGATTACAAGTGAATTGAGTGTGCCTACGGGGGTAAATGCAGAGTAGGCTGGCTGCAGGTAAATGATTAAATTGTTTACTTCGCTTTACATCAAAGCGGGCTGCTTTTTAAGACAACCCACACGAAATCATACCTGAAACACGACCTTTCCTTTTAACGGTAGTTACCGCACAATTTAGACAAATAATCTTGTTATGGTAGTTACCGTACAATTTAGACAAATAATCTTGTTACGGTAGTTACCGTACAATTTAGACAAATAATCTTGTTACGGTAGTTACCGTACAATTTAGACAAATAATTTCATGTTTTATTACCTCTTTTCAATTCCAATTTTTATAGTCCAGGAATCTTTATATGAAATTTTCCCATTTTTATCGGACTTTTATCATGCCAAATTTAAATAAAGGTCGTGGATGAACACTTGAGTGCGCATACGTAACAACATCCTATGCAAACGAAATAAATACGTCGTCAATTTTACGAATAAACCGTTCATTGTATAGAGCTAAATATATTATAGGAATTATTTAATGTCGATTTATATATACCCATATATACATCAACATTAAATAATTCCTATAATATATTTAGCTCTATACGATGAATGGTAAAAATAAATAGGTTTATTTACCGATACAAATAAATACGAATGCTCGGTACTTTCATTAGGATACCAAGAACTTTCTGCGTTGGTTCCTACAGAATAACTACTTATTAATTATCCATAAAATATTCTTGTATGGAATCGTTTAGATTTTTATGAAATGAACAAAATAACCAACCGCACCAATTTTTATGAAGTGAACAAATGTTGTACCAATCGTAATATATTAATTACATGAATGTACACAACTTCGTGGTAAACATAACATGTTCATCATATTTTTTAAAACAAACGCATACATTGAAGTCGTATGTTTTGAGTTATATAAAATGGATTATATTTTGTTCTAGTGGTTAAGTGAAAATAAGTCGACTTGTATTATTGATACAATGTATCAAAACAAAAAAATAAACAAAAAATTTTTTAGGTGAATGGTAACTATATTTGGAATAACAGGTTTGAATGTTCTTTTTTAAAGTTGTTTTCCGAGGTGGATGCAACAATTGTGGAAAGTAAAAATTACCTTTCAAGTATTATAGCACATGGAGAAATCATTTTTTTAAACCAATTTACCAAGAGTATCGTACTTCAAAAGAAAATCGTCACTCACATGTCAGCCCGAGAGTGGATAGAAAGTGTTTTTCTCATAAACTACCAGTTGTGGAAGTATAAAAGTATATAAAATATATTAACCCTCAGTGATTAGCAATCAATAACATTTATATCAATATATTACTCCCGTAATATCTAAATAAATTATAAATTTTTAGAAAATAACTACACAAATTAGCAAAGATAATACTCGGGATGTAGACTAGATAGTATCTTGCGTTGTGATAAGATATAATTATTTTTTCACTGTAGTACGCCGATTTTCTTTACTTCAAACACTTTCGACATTTAATTATTAGATATTGTCCTTCAAAAAGGCATCAAGATAGAAAAATAGCGACAAGGGAACTATTGCTAAGAGCCTTATTGAAACCTATGGGACAAGAGGTGTTTCAGATATCTTCAAATATTACATAAATTGTCATTTAATTGTAATAACGAATATGTTCAATTGTATATTGTGGAATTATAAGTTATGGTAAGCGTTTATAAATAAAATATTTCGATATATCTCATTAGAGAATACTAATTAATAATATGTTAACAAGAAGGAATGAACATAGGTGATTGTTTGACAGAACACAAATTACGAGAGAACTGCTGAAAATGAATGCTATTTTATTATAAAAATAGGTTAATTAGTAAGCTTAAGCAGCGTTTTACGGACTTGGATATAATATTGAATAGATGTAATTTAATGAATACTGTTATATTTTTACAAAATTAATACTATATAGAGTTGTTGTTTGTTTGAATTGAAGTTGTTTGATTTACCACCGATACAAGGAATTAAATAATTTAGAAATACGTATACTTATAAATGTCTTCATTCCACTAATATTGAATAAATTTGGCATTAATTTTGAAGAAATTCATTATTCACAATTAAATGAAACTACGTGATATAGTATTATTTCTAATTTCTTTAAGTTCTTTACCACGACCTAGGGTTCGTCGAATTGCAACATCTTCAGGTGGGCTATCAGCAAAGGTCTTTAGTATCTTTGCTAATAGCCCACCTAAAGATGTTGTAATACAATGAAACCTAGGTCGTAGTAAAGAAAGTAGAAATAATACTACATAACGTAGTTTCATCTAATTTTAAATATAAAATGTAAAATTCAACCAATTAAATTTGTTTGGTGTATATTTCATTCTGAACTCTGGTGAGGTAAGTCGGTTCTATAATTCGTTTTTTATTCTATATTCTAAAAAAAAATCAACATTAAAAGACATCTGTACTTTGAGTTTGAGAATAATCATTTATCGATGTAGAGGTAGCGAGATTATCATAGATAAAAAATTGCTCCTTCCTAATAATAATTGACTTGAACTTGGCATTAGTTAATACTCTTATTAAAACGATTAACTGTATAATAATTGAAAACTTATAAGTAATAGTTCCTAACTTGCAAAGAAAATTGCTGCAAGATAGATAATACAAGAGAAATAATAATCAAGATGCAGAGGAAAACCGGTGCAGTGCGTATCAAAATAAATGTAGAATAGGTTCAAAACTGACTAGATATAATTATGGATAAGGAACCGAATATTCTAATCATTTAAATCACCTAAAATTTTTTAAATTTTGTCAAATTCATGGTTGGAAAATTTAAGAGCAATAGAAAAGGGTATAGACCCATAATTTAATGTTTCATTTTGTATATTTATAAATGTTGTGTACACTTAAAAATGAAAAAATAAAATGAATAGAACCTCAATTTCGCTTTGTAAAACCTTATACACAAAGGCGTGTATTAATAAAATGGTCAATATTTTAAATGTATGTAGAGACATATTAAAACTGTTTTTATCAACATTTCGTCCATGGGTCTATAAATGTAGAAATTGTGAGGGTGTGACAGACGGACGGATGGACGGATGGGCACATCCTAACAATATTTAACAACGACGAAGTCCTAAAGATTTCTCTATATATTTCACAGAGAGTTCGGATTGACCAACTCAGATATTCTTTGAAAGTGTTGAATAATAATATTTTAGCAGTAATGTTAAGAAAAAAGATGCTATATAAATTTGAATAAGTGTGAGTTTCTATCAGGTAGTAATGTTTTATAATACTGGAAGATATTTCAGCTAACGAAATTTTGTCTTCATTCCGAATTGAATACGCAGCTGATTCGCAAAGAAACTTTTTCTTGTACGACGATCAGATAAATAATTGTTCTGTGATTATGGTCATGGTATTTTTTGACTCGTATAATTCTGCCTTTGCAAGATAGAGGGATTTGGTTTGTCTTCAATTACGAACATTATCGATTATATGATGACTTGCCTTTCTGTAAAGCAGATCTTCTTCAAACTCATTATTCTGAAAATCAGATATGTATTTTCATAGATTTGGAAAATTATCAGTACTGAGATCATATGTTTATTATATGGGAAAAATAATAGTCATATAAAAATAGAAAATCTTTTGTAATTAAAATATAAGTGACTTCGCAGCACATTTTCGTAAAAATGTAAACGAAACTTCTACCATGATCCTGCAAAAGAATCAGTATAAAACAAAATTTTGCAGTGATAGAAAATACACCTAGCGCCAACTTTTAGTGATTGGTAAACGCACTTGAAATGAATATTTATTATATATTTGGCTTACCCAGTCATAACATGGTATATTTCTATTATTTTTAAAATGTTTAGTTTTAAAATAATTTTCTTGGGAAATATTCCGTTTATTATTTACCATAATTTTTTGCAATAATTATATATTGCAGTTCCTTTGCAATTTTTATTATTATTTGTACTAATTTATAAAAAAAGATGTGGTCTGTTTATTTTTAGGTTTCCCCACCTCAAAAAGAAAAAAACCTTATATGCTCATTAACATTTCTGTCCATTCGTCCATCACAGTCGTTTTTCTCAGAGCTCTCTTCATATAGAAACATGAAATAGGACTTAGTAATGAAACATATTAGAAAATATTTTGTTCATAATTTTTGGTATTACACCTTTAATAATATAGTTAAAAATATCTCACAAAACTAACACTTTATTTTCGAAATTACTAAAAATAAAATTACGAAAGAAATGTGACTCTTTAGAAGCCTAGGTAAATATCGGAGGAAAACTATTTCTATGGTTTTTCATGTCATAATTTTTAGAATATACACCACATATTTACTCCTACCAAAGATGTTCTGGACAATATATTCACACCCGATTTTCTCGAAGAATTAATCCACAAATTTCGCACTAACCAATTTTTTAAAAATATTATTCTATATTATTCTTGTCTATTATTTGCGGTAGATCCAAAGAAAAAATTTACTTGACTCAAAAGATCATAGTGGACTCATCAGGCCAATCGCACCTATTAGACTCGGCCAGCCTGATAATTTCAAATGGTTATGCTACATGAATAATAGCACCTTATGCGCTGTGTTTACCAAAATGTGACCACCTTTCAGTATCACGGGAAATTCTATTACAGGTCAACAATTTTTTTATTATGTTAAAATACTAAGATACTACATTTTATTAATTTTAGCTCCATTACATTTATACGTATGAATAACTTATGGTAACCGAATAGACACTCAGTTGCAGCTTCTTAAAGGATTTTATTTTCAATAGCTTTAATCTTTGAAATTGCGTCATAAAGGAAAGTGAATATTATTGTTTTTTTCATCGTACACGATGTCACACATTATGGTTTTTTAATTGTAAATGACCTTAAGTGTTTTTATTTATTTATTGCAACATTTTCCGGTCCATTTTTTTAAAATTTTTAAACTTATGCCTATATTATCGATAGGTGTGAATTTTTATAATTTTCAAGCCTAATGCTCTGTGTATGCACGTAACGAAATTAAAAATCGACATCTTTTAAAACAATCATTACTTCAATTTTATCGAAATATATCTTTGATCTTTTATTCATCTTTAAATTTAATTCATCCAAAAAATTATATCGTCCAAACAAACTCACAAATTTATTCATTCAAACAAACTCACAGCGCACAGTACAGTGTACAGTCACAGTGTACACGACATGACAACTCGCATCTAAAAGGACATGACAGCTTGCATCCGCAAGACATAAAGTCAAAATTACTAAGTAATTTATTATAAGTGTAGGCACAGGTAAACACTTATACAGTTATGTACAAATACAAAATTTAATCCAATAGAAACTACCACCTAGTCAGTCTTGAAAATGCAGTAAAAATATCTATAGTAACATCGATTTTAAATGTTTTATAATTGAAAATGTATTTTAAAATCAAAATCGTCTTATTAATTATTCATCTAGTATGATTTACTGGTAAATAATATCCAAATGCATCTACCTAATAATCACATCATTCACAATTAATAGGGGTTAGTGAAGAAATTCAATTAAGTACCAAATTTTTACGATTCTTACTAATTGTTACAGTATAAACAAGTGTAAATTGTAGATCATGTTGATAAATTACGGTATTAAGTCTTCATTTTATCATCAACATATTTTATAAAATGATTGTTTACCAGTTATAAATACTTTACAAGCCAGAGAAAAATGAGTACTTAGAAATAATAGTAATAGGTAATGTTTTGTATTATACTAAAGTAACCCAAACTAAATAATAAAATTTAAATTAGCCTTTAAATATCTTGTTTAATTGGAAGGAATGGATTGAGTACAGAATATTACTTGATTGTATATTTTTATTTCAACAACGAATTAATCCTTACATTCATTAAAATTAATAATTGTTGAATAAAATCACTACTTTTCTAATTTTTACCATCGTCTCATACAAAACAAAAGCACAGAAATTCATATATTTTTTAACCGTCGAAGGAAATGTTACGGAATACTTGTAAAAGCCGATCTGTATACTATTGAGGAAAACTTTCTGTCATTTCAAAAGGGATCGTCTGTCATTTCTATACGTTTTGTATCATTTTTAAACAAACGTAACTTCGCCAAAAATATTTATATTAAAATTAGATTTCTTACCGTTTAAAACTTTTTTTAAATGTGTCTTATAAATAGGATGTGACGTTCTGAAATATGATTCCATTAATAAGATCTATTGCGATTTTTAAAGTAAAACGTATCCGTAAATGCCATGAAAAATGGTTCCTAACTCTTTTCTTATGTGTTCTATAAGGCCAAACCTGCGGTAATATATAAATAATTAAAGGGATATCCAAGTTTTTTAAAACATTTATAAACATATAATCTGACATTAATCAGTTTTTGGTCAGTCGTATTCTGTTTTCTAATTAGAGCTCCGTAGCCAAATGGCAAAAAATTAATATAAGGGGTTGCACTCCGTATATATATATAACTGTCGAATGAAAAAATATCCAGTGCACATTGACGTGTGGTGTATTGTTACAGAGGTATTGAAAATGATAGAGAAGTTCCATAATAACTTTTTCATGTAAGTAAATAGTTGGTGAGATATGCGCGCCTAAATTCCTAAAAGTGTTCCCCTTCCCCTTTAACATTTCAATTAATGTGTATAAAGTTCTTAAAACAATTAGGATAGTAGAACCTAAAATTAAATTTCAACTAAAATTAGTTTGAATAAGATATGTTTTATTGTTATTGATACACAGAATATTTTTAGTATCGACTGCAGCAATATTTGTTTTGCACAGTGTTTTTAAAAAATAACAACTCATAAGTTGATTATTGCGTGGTGCTGAAGAATTCTTCGTGCAAGAGGCCGACTCAAACTTGGCTGGTTTCATTATAAATTTAATTTGACCATATTCTCAAAACATCATTAAGAATTAGGAAACACAACGGCATTAGTATTACTCTAAGCGAAATACGAGGAAATCGCACCGTTGAATTTAGGCTTTGCATTTGCCGGTCGGTTTCAAAAAACTTCTTGTCGAAATTATTGTAGCTTTAGACTATATATTAAAAATAAATAAATATCAAAAACAGTATTTTCTGGTTGTTTAAAACGCCCTTACATTTGTTATTTAATAATTTGTTCATCAGTTATGAGCAGGCAAATTAAAATATTTAGATGACAAAAGAATTGTGTTTGCTAGCATATATCTAGGAAATACTGTTGATCACTTAATTTTATTTTCAAATTTCTTAATAATTAGGAAGGCAACACCAAGCTAGAATTTGACGGCGCTTTCTATTCTTATTTATAACATGTAAGAATAAAGTCATAGTTTACTCTATGAAACATTCTAAAGTGAGATGCTTTTGTTCTTGGAACTTTTTTTCATCACTTTCGATGAAAATGTTATTTCAGAACTGCTTAATAATGTGCGATAATTTTTTTAATTTTTGTTTCGTTGATTAAAATTAAAGTATACCGCATCACTCTTATGTTTGTTTTAGATTTCATAACTATTTCTCTTCTTCTAACGTTCTGAATAAACTCATGTGTTAAGCGCGATGTGTTAAAGAAATAATTATAATTCAGTTTTAAAAATACAATGTTTCAGTACACGTATTCACTTGGTAGATAATGAATGACGAATATTTTCAAAACATGTGGTTGCTTATTGATTAGATATTGCCCGTGTATTACTTATTGATTAGATTTACATTCGCAAAATTTGCTTTTCTGTTTATATATCATAGAAGATGGGTCATTGTTGGAAAAAAATAATAAATAACTACCGAAACACACAGGGCCTTAAAATTGTTTGACAAATACCTGAAATTCGTCGGTGTCAAGATGTGTTGTGTTTATTACAATGTAAAGAATGTCCCGGGTCTTTGACGACCACGGAGCCCGAGTTTGTTTCCCGGCCGCGCGTTAAGCGAGTTAGATTGGGGTTCTACCTAGATTTAAGAGATTGTTCTAGTAGCAATAAATCCACCACATGTATCGATTTTATATATTAAAGTAAGTAAATGAATAAAATTGTAGGGCAGCTTTTAATTAACGTAGTTTAGAGTGAGTATAAGTAAAATAAATTGCTTCTTATCTTATTTTATTATTTAATTATGCAATTTGGCATTTTAGGAGCAACATGGCTGAGCTCGCGTCACAGTAAGTAGCTGATGATGCTGAACAAGTACACGTACTACTTCCACAGAGTATCGGCCAGCACAAAGCGGTGGATGTGCTCAGCTCACACGTCCAAAAGATCAAGGTTCGCGTCTTCACTGATCATTAGGACCAAATTCTAGACGTGAACGAGGATCACAAACAAGGATCACCCTATTATTACGTAACTAACACAGGCCCCTACGTGCGAGTGTGACGTTACTAATGTTTATTATATCGTTGTTGAATTTATTAAATGTTTCTTATAATCGATTGTTAGTTCCTTTTCTGATTAAAATTGTTTTTATAGCGATTACTGTAGAAAAATGTGATGTTCTGTTATGGGTTATGACTATTTAGAATCTCCAAAGATTTCAGGTAAGTTATTAGAATGATTATGTAGAATTTTTAAAATCCATTAAGTATCTAAATCGAATTCGAACTTTGCCACGATTTTCCTAGGTTTTTTTATCTGTATCAATCATCATTAAATTCGAAGAAATGGAAATAAGAGAGAACTGAAGAACTACAAATTTATAGATTATCACAATATTTTTAAGGGAGAAATTGAATTATGGCAGCTGTTGAGGAACAGGTATTCAAATAAATTATCAATGTTTTGCTTCCCTTGTGCCTTTTCCATTTATACATGAGGGAAAATCTCAATTCATAGAGCTATCTCTCTACCTACAATTTTTCCGTGAAATCATCTTTGATGGAAATGTTTTGATGGAAATGATGGAAAAGGTTGTATTAATGGAAATTAGAAATCCATACTAAACTTTCAATGAGTTTCATAATTATTATTTACTGTTTGCAAGCATTTTGATATAATGACATTTTTTTGTGAAAAAAAAACTAGATTTCAATGTGCGTTTTAACTTCATAAATAATATAAAAAAAATAAGGGACACAATGACAGATTTAAATAACATTATGTACACCGCAAAAATCTCAAAATCGATTAAGTTTTAAGGTGAGAGAAACATTGTCACTTTCTGTATGAAAATTTGACAGTTCATTATCTTAAAGCATCTTTTGTTTACCGAGTTAATTTTAGATGATGAAATAAAGATTTTGTGTCTGGTATTCACGCATTGTTTAAAGTAAGACCAATACTTACCATAATGGCAATTTTGGTTTCTCGTTTGATTAAAAGTAAACGAAATGTAAAAATATAATATTATTCGGGAAATTGCTAAAATATTATTGAAGAATATTATCGATAATAAATTTCTGTTAAAACAACAGCTATGTAAAAGGCTTGATATAACACATACTTATGATTTTATAACATCGACCTTTTGAGCTGTGAAATGTTTTCACAGATTCTGTCGCTATATTTTTAAGGTCATCGTAATAAAAGTACTAGTGCGAACAATTTTATAAAAAAGAATTATTTAAATATATATATCTCGTGCAAAATATACGTAAAAAAATAAGTAGCGTTTTCGAAAAAAGGTGGAAAACGTTTAAGCAAGGATGTCGCAATTATTCTAAAATGGGAATAATGGTTTATTTCCATTTTATATTGTCAAATTTTTTAAATACTTCAAACCTAATCAGTAAACAACAATTTCGGTGTAAGTAATCTTTATACACAAAAATGTACTCTGCCACTTAAAGCAAATGCGATTGAATAAAAAGCTTTTGGTGTTCTGCCATATTTGTTATGTAAACTTTAAAGGAATATTAGAACCATTTATTGTAGAAAAGTAAGAAGGTTAAAATTAAAACATGAGTAAAATAAATTCATAATTTTCTGTAAATAAATACGTAATTTTTTGGTATTAGACCTCGCTGAAAGAAAAAATAATTTACGAAAGCAAAATCTTTACAATAAACTTTTAAATTTAAAGAAACTTACGTTTAAAAGAAAAATTTAGGCAAGCAAAAAAGGTTTAAACGAATGTTAAACTATACGTTCATGAATCAACTCACGTCTAGAAGAATAATGGCTTTATTAATTATTTGTTATTTACTAATTCTGATAAGAGCATGGGAAAATCTTTTTAATTATATGCTACAGTTGAAAAAAAATTGAAGGGAGTTTTAATAGAAACATATTTTTTTTTATATTTGTTATACTGCTAAGCAAAACTAGTTACCAAACAATGAAAGATTTTAAAGCCAAATGGTTTTGGTACCTTTGCGTAACATCTTATAAGCTTACAAAGGTGACAAAGAAGTCGTCTCGAATAAAAAAAGTAGGACTTTGTCTTGTCATTGCTCTAATAGCGTTTACAAGAGAATTGAAAAGAAGATTAGTATTTTTGCTATGAAATTTTCTAATATGATAGGTTAAATCAACCTATAATATTATCTAAGAAGAAATGTCTTCATATGACTGATTGAAAATTCCACTGACTACAATTTATCAGAAATAACGCTTTTAGTTTAGACTCCAACAAAACGTGATAAGAATGCAATATATATCTGGGTGCACGACAGTGCGCTACAAAGTTCCGAGCGGCAAAATATACTTTGGCTAAAAAAATTTGCTGTCTATTTTAACACCTTCATAACTCAGTTCCAGCTAATGAACTAAATTTTATTTTTACAGAGAAATAACAGATTACAATTATTGCAAATTTGAAATTTGTGTTTAAACAATTATCGAGATATTTGATATCAAAAGTCGTTAATTGTATAACCTATAAATTGTGAAATTATCAAAATTAAACAAATTTTGTTTGATATGTCTACATATAAATGATTTTCTAATATATATCAATCTTCATGTTATTTATGACAGTATGAACTATGAAAGCTATTTAATAAAGATGCCTGATGACGTCCACGTAAGCAATTTTGATGCCAAGAAAATTATGTCGCAAAAATTGACTATTGTTTAATAACATTAAATAAAATATTTTTGATTAGGAAACACCTATAAACGAGACTTACTTTCTATTGAATTTATTAAGAGTCGTCTCAATAAAGTTAAAGACCATGTATGGGTTATGCGGCCAGTTATTGCGGAAATCCAATATGCCGAAGAGCCCGCAAAACATGAAAAAAATTAAAGTAAAAATCTAGATAACAAATCAAAATCTTATCTCTCTCAATAATTTTACCAAAAATAAACTACAAAAAGAAGAACCGAAGAAGTAGACCAAACAACAATAGAAAAAGAAACAAAAAGAGGTTCCATTAGAATCATAACTGTAATAAGTTTTGTCTCTTAACAGCAAAAACTCCACAACGATAACATAGAAAGTTTGAAACTAAATTCGAAACAAATTTTATTATTAATACAACAAAAACGCAACAAAAACAAATGGGCATTATAGTTCATACGTAAATACCATTACTTAATTTAAGTGTGCAATTTTAAAATATCGAAGTAGCTAAACAAAGTCGTTGGTGTTGTCACCTCTTAAAAAAACTGTTCACCCAAGTTAAGACGTCTTAATTGAAAAATGTAAAATTTAATTTTTTAAAAGACGTCGAGAATTTGGTATAACATTTGAAATTTCCATTGTCATATTCAATTTTAGAATATTTTACCTGTTCCATATATAATTAATGTTTGTAAGATTACGAAGACGCGCGAAAGAAACAAATGTTACATTCATTAATTTTCGCCGCCTTAAACTTCATGAAAATGTGAACCGATATTATTTAAAACAAGTAGAAATTGTACCACGATATTAAACGCTAATTAATGTAAATAATGTTTTCTTTCCTTTTCGAATTGTTTTAGTACGGGACCTACTATTTTCAATTGTTTATCACAAACCAATTTTTTTTCGTTTTGTGTTAACAAAAAAAAATTAAATTGTTTACAAAAGTACCTAAATAATTTTAAAAGATTAATGTGTACACACATACTCGTATGCACGCAGGTATACGCGCACACCCACACACGCGCGCGTTTACATACACACACAATTAATGATAATGTATATTAATACTCGTTTTATTTAATAAAATGGTAAAATGTGAGGTAAAATATTTAGTAATTTTAACCTAAATTCTTCGGCTATAGGTTGTAGTTGGAATTAACATTTTATATAAGCGAAACAGTAGTATGACACACATTGCCTCGATTGGTATGCACCACATAAATCGACGTAATGTGTATCGTACTACCGCAAGCAGATATATGTATATGCGTCGATTTCCCGGGCTTTCAAGATTTCACTTCTATTTCCTTTATATCTAGTTACTAAGATTTAATTCAGAGCTCGTTTTGAGACCTTGTTCTATCAGCTGATGAATAGTTGCTAGCATCTTTTATATAAAACTGTTCTTTCGCCCTTATTTAGAAAAATTGTAAAAATAATTTGTTAATATTTATGAAAATTGTTTATACTCGTATTGAAATTAATTTTAATCTTTGCTGGGTAAGTATACTAATGAAATTTTGAAAGTAGTTTATTTCATGAAAATCGATTCAACGTTTTAATTTTAAGACAAAACAAAGCAATATGCTTTTATTTACACTTTATTAATAGCCCTTTCTTTTACGGCTACAATTAGAATAAATTTAATATTTTTCAGTGTTTAAAAGGGTTTAAATTGTTACAAACTTTTTTCTGATTTTACCTGGTTGATATTTCAAAATTAATTATTACATATTGTTAAACATATATTGCTAAATCCGTATTCGGCAAATTAGGAAAGTTCGCACAAGTGAATAGGAACATCATATGTACTAAAATTGTTTTCACCGAAATGTATCACTTTATCTTAAACTCAGTGTCTTAAAACGTAACTTAAGTAAGTTTGTAACTAATACAATAACATTTCAAGGCCTGTAAGCATTATTAGCTTATAGGCCTTAAAATGTTTTATCAAATACTCTCGAGTGTATATGAAATCGATTTCATAAAACCAATAATTTTAAGTCAATATAAAATGACGTTTGCGACAGGGGTAAAGGGTACCTCCTTATGAAATTTATGATATTTTTGTTGATATATTCCTATACAAAAGGCATAAAACTCGCGTTGAGAAGAGAAATGGGTGCAACAAGAAAAAATAAATTAAATGTCCGTGCGAGGACATAAATATGAAACTTATTGAAATTTATTATGGTCAGCGTTATTAAATAAAATTCATGTTTTACATGCTGCTGACGTCGTGTGAAAATCAAGTGCGGTTAAAAAGGAGAACCTAATCTGCTACTCATATATTTATTAAGAAATTAATTCGTGTTTAGACATAATGTAAAAGTAATTCAATAAAAATTTTATTTTCAAGGGTTCTTTTTTGGTAATGAATTAAACCTCTAACATAATTTGAAACTATGTTATAAGTCTTCGACATATTATAATTTGGAATCATTATTTTAAAAATTACGTAGTTTCAACGTACGTTGATTGTTAAAATTAAGAACGGAATTTAAAATTATTTAATAATAAATTCCATTCCAGTTCTCGTTATGAACCACACTAATCATATAATATGCAAAATAAAATTTCAAGGGTTATGTTTATTCACAGATTACCTAGAATGAATTGTATATTTTTAAAAATTATCTTTTATTTGTATATTAATGAGTATTTCAAAATATTTTCGGTTTTTACTTATTATAAATTTTGTTATAAATGATTGAAAAATCAATGACACAAAACAAAAAAGTTTAAGGAAAGTCCCTTGCACTTTAAAGTACAATTAACGGATTTAAAGAGCAAACATTATTTAAACCACGCAGTGCTTATAAATTAAAAGAAAATTTGGGGATTTTTTTTATTTTACTTGTTTTTTTGGTAGCAGTAAGAAAAAAAACAAGTAAAAGTAAAAAAGTACAAGTAGCAAGTAAATAATATCTCGAAATTTTTTAAGAAGTCAAATTTTATTCATAAATCTAAAACCTTATATGTATAGTAGCGTCTTTTTTCAATTTAATCGAATCATTGTTCATCAAGTTTTTTGAAAATTACCCAAAACTTTTATATAATGAAGCTTTTAGTTTTATTTTACTAAGTAGTGTACAACTACAGCATATTTTAATTAAATAATTGTGCCCAGTATTTATTTTCACAAAGATATTTATTAAGGTTAATATTAGAAAAGGAAAACTCACTCACGTGTCCGTCGGTCTGCTCGTCTGTCGCAGCTGTTTTTCCCGGAAAATAATTCACGAAGAAATTTAAAATTTGATGGTGCTTCAAGTCAATCTCTATGTTTTCAAATAATTCCGTCTTGATGGAAGCTTTTACGTAATACTAATAATGTTCAAGATAAAACACAAACCCAAAAACTCAACAAATTATATTTTATGTTCTATTACTTCTATTATGCCCCAGATATTTCTTTGTAAAAAGCTTCAATGTGGAAAAACGCCAATTCTGCAGTTTTATTATTTGTACAGATATTGAATGTTCTTCAATATTAAGTAGAGATAATTTCAGGTAGAGAAAAATTTTTACAAAATTGTAGCTACGCTTGTAGACATCAGAAAAAATCACGATACCAGTATGTAATAAACACAACGAAAAAATTGTCCTGATATAAGTATTTAAGCTGTTTTTCTTACATCTATTAAGCGTGTACTAGGCAATATATACACGTAATGAAAAACAGGATTAATAGGAAGAAAAGTGAAATCAATATTAAGTAACTTCAACTGTTCAAACTTTTATTATTTAATAGGTTTATTTTGTGTAATAATGATTTTTCAGGCTGTCAGTTGTTTATAAATTCAGGATTTATATATATGTTACTAAAAGGATTCTCAAGAGTTTTTGCAATTAGAAAACCTATAAAAAGAAAGAATTCAGCAAAGGAGATGAGGAAGAATGTTGAAAAGAGTAAACAATTCAATGAGAACGTTGTTCCTTCACATTTTATCTGAGAAGGACTTGATTTGACATGTTTCAATGTGCCTTATATTGTTATCATTATAGTTGAACTGTGATAGAAATGCCTGTGTTTGGCATCTACAATGATCTACGACTTGACATAAATTATTTTTTTCGGAAAGTAAATTACGTAAAAGTAGATAAATTACGGTATTCTTTATATTCCTTACATTTTTTGATAAATATATGTCAAAATAAAAACAAGCATAATCTAAACTTCCCTTCCGAATGTTTTATTTTGCTCGAAATCTGGACGACGCCTCAAGAAGCGACCTCTACGGGTCCTTTAAGCGGAGCGAGTGGTGAATTTAAGACGCTGTAGCTGCGTAATACTTTATATACGTCAAATAAATGTAGAAAGGTCACTCCTTCATTGTCAGTAGTTACATTATTAAACAAAGACATTTATACTTCTTGCTTCCATTTGTGTACGAGATGAAAACAATTTTTAATATGGTTTTAAAAATATAAAATAACCATATAACTTAATAGACTTACATTTTTAAAAGTATATTATACTTACTGGCACAAAAGTTCTAATGCACATTCGTAAAAAATTTAAAAGCACATTCGTTTAATTAAATTTCCTGGCTTTCGTCAATAAAAAAATAAATATATTTTTAGCATAACTTCATTTAAAATAAATCAATCGATATAGAAATTTCTTCATAAGCTTCTAGCAGATGGAGTTAAATAATATATTCCACTTGGATGTGATTTTTGTACGAATGGAAATGATCCCGACCTATCGATATTTTCAGAGATATTAAATAGTTTATTAGAGCTAAAAAGTTCTGGAAGTTAAATTCAAAAGTAAAAAAACTGGAAAATAAAAGTTCAGGAAACTCACTTTTGTCGATCGATGAAACTTTCCTTATTTAAGTAGGTAACTCAAGTTATATTACAAAAATATTAAAACGAGTTTTAATTCTTATAATCAATATCGAGGTATTCAATATGAAAAATGAAACTAACTCAACGAAATAAGTCTTCAACTTATTTAATTCAATTTGCCTTAACATAACCTACAGTGATTCGATTTTCGTCGTAAAAAGGATACTTTAAAAGAAACAAAATTATAATCTTGAAAATATTTTTACCTCTGCGAGAATCAAAATTAATTATTCAAACAACTGGAAGTAAAAGGAAAATCTAGTTTTGCCAATTTGTGAAAAAGAAAAGTTCAAAATTAGTTGTAATTACTTTTTTGTAAGTAATGTCTATAATAAGTTTAATTAAATTAACGTTTTGGTAATTTCATTTCACAACTCAGGCAATTGAAATGTCGAAAAAAATTATGAGATATTTTTTTAAAATTTAAAATTAATAAAATAAATATAATAGCTACAAGTTTATCCCGGAAAAGTATAATTATGAAATTTTGTATTTGAATATAATCGCATTAGGTAGTATTAAACAATATATATATATATATATATATATATATATATATATATATATATATATATATATATATATATATATACGATAACAGGGAGTATAAAGACGAAAGTATCAAAAAAAAAATGTATGATGTTCTTGTTAGAAAAGAAAGGACAATTATCAATATACTATCCTAAAAGAAAATATGAACCTGTAGCATCGGATATTTTAAATGTTATTACTGTTCATTAAATATAAAAAATATGTGTTTATTTGTCTATCCACATTATAACATATTGATTAAACTTCATGAGAGTATTTTAAAAGGCACCAAATGGATAACTAAACTTACCTATCCACATTATAACATATTGATTAAACTTCATGAGAGTATTTTAAAAGGCACCAAATGGATAACTAAAGTGGTACGCGTTCAGCACGAGGTGGTTGTCCAATGTATTCATTTTCAAGCAAATATTATGTTTAAATAGGTCGCGTATTGAATATAATATTGTTTATCTAAACGTTTTGTCGTTTTAGAAATTTATTCTGCCTTAGTTCAATAAATTAATGTTATCAAAAAGCGCAACCTTAATTTTTTTCTGATTGACGATTTAAATGAAACTTTAAGGTACTTATTTTTTTGTTTCTTCTTTTTAAAAGCTAAATTTTTATCTTTTAAAAACAAAGCCCAATATCATGTGAACTATTGTCGGTCTCCACTGTTGGCATATATTGATTCTAATTTTATACGTTATTTCCTAAGATCGTATAATTATTACCTACTACAAAACTAAAATCATATAATTATTACCTATTACATTTAACAAACTCGCATCGCGGCTTTTATTTAACAAACACCTTCATTTGTCAGAAAAAGTTGTGACTTCCACTCCATAACATTTATATATAGACATTTTTAACGTGAAACAATAATTTTCTCCACTTTTTAAAATGATATTTATATTCTTATTTTAAATTAAATAAAATGCAAAGAAAAATGTAATAAGTATAATGGACCTAAATTCAGAATTAAAAGAGTCGTGCACTCTCTAGACATTATTACTTTTAGAACTAAGGGAAAAATCAAAATGTTGTAGAATTTATGCCATGAGAAAATGATATTGTGATTGTCTCAATTTAACTGGAATTATACTGGACATACACATATTTTATGTATTTTATGTAATATTACACATATAATTTTTCACAAAACTATATTTTTAGTACCACAAAAATTTACTGACGACATACTCGCAAAAAAAAATTAATTCAAAAACTTTGTGAAAACAAGAGAAGTTAATCGGTTTTTGTCAAATATACATATATATATATATATATATATATATATATATATATATATATATATATATATAATGTGTTTCTAATTCTTATCCTTGGATAATATGGTGAACAGTAAAACTATAGCATTGAGTTGCTCTGAAAAGAGATTTATTACATAAACAAATGTTTACACTTTTACAAAACAATTTATAACGTTAATTAATTAATCACAAACTCACCTGAAAAGAGAAACAACATTTAAAGCTATTGCTTCACTAGTTCGTATCAATTAAGTATTAAAATAATATACTATATCATATTATAATTCATTGATTGTTTCTAAGAACATAACCTATTTTCCTATCGTGGCGTGGCGACATGTCCAAGTGACAGCTAGCACAGATCATATGCTGAATGAAGTGTCACTCACTTCGTTTACATCTCCCCCCCCCCTCCATAGGTAATTATCAAAGTTTTAACGTATTACTACCACTGGAACGAGTTTTGTTATGTGGAAAAGGTTTGACTGTACCTTTTTGTGTCCCGTGTTTACTTTGTAAATTGAATTAGATATTTTCTCTATAATTTGATATGGACCAATTTTCAATTCATCTCGTTTTTTTCGGTTTAACCGATTTCCGTTTTCAACATATACTAAATCTCCGACTTCAAATTCATATTTTTTTCTGTTTTTATCAAATCTTTTTTTATTATAATTATGTGATTTTATACTATTTTCTAAGGCAATCTTGCGGTCTCGTATTAAACGTTGATTCTGTAATTTATTTTGTTTCAGTTCGTTTGGTAGAATGTCCACACTTTTTCCCTGCAGTAAATATTTTGGGGAGAACCCTATCACATTATGTTCGGTTTCGTTATATTTGTTTGTGCATTCATGAGCAATGGTAGTCCAAGCGATCTTATCTCTTTTTTCATTAATTTTACAATGAATTTTATTAACCAATGTTTGGTTTAATCTTTCGTTCAATCCATTAGAAAATGGTGCATTTACTGCCGTGAACACTATATGTATACCTTCCTTTTCTAAAAAATACTTAAATTCTTTTGAATTTATATCCGGATATTGGTCTGACAGAATCAAGTCTATTTTATAATCTTGTGTTACTCTTTGGACTAGTTTTATAAAGTCGTTTGCATTCTGAGTTTTGGATGTCAAAATGTAGGCGTAACGAGTGAAGTGATCTACTAGAAGATGTAAATTTGTTTTTGGTGAACGTGCACCACCAAATCCACCTATGGTATCTATAGACACTATTTCGAACGGATGTGTGGCTGGTCCTAAGTGAGACATTAGTCCAAACTTGTATGCTCCTCTTGATTTATTTTTTATACAAACGTCACAGTTTTCGCATATTTTTTTTATGTTGTCTAATAAATGTTTAGCTTGATAAAAGGGTTTTATTTTTTTTTCTACTTGTTGTTTTCCTATGTGGCAATAGTAGTGATGAATTTGTTTTATAATATGTTTACTAAAGTCTTCAGTTAGTATAATCTTTTCATGTTTTCCAATCTTTTTATAATAAATATTATTTTTATAAATAAGTTTATTTATATTCTCTTTTATATCTTCGTTTTTATTTTGATCTTGTTGTATATCTTCTATTTTGATAAAATTAACTACTTTTAAACTACTTTCTTCATTTTCATCTGGCTCTAACACTGGGTTTCTGCTTAAGGTATCTGCCTCTATATTATATTTTCCCGGAGAATATATTATTTTAAAATTGAATTGCGACAAATAAAACGTAAGATCTCCCAGTTCTTCATCCGTTCTGGCTTTTATATTCATTTTTTCTAAGGGTTTTGTGATCTGAAAAAACCGTGAATGTTTTTCCTATAAGCCAATGTTGCAAGTATTTAACCGCCTCTTTTATAGCCAGACACTCAAGATATATAGCTTTTCTCTGTTTTTGGGAATTGTTTAATTTTTTGGAAAAATATGCGCAAGGTTTTTCATCACCATTGGGTTGAATTTGTTTTAAGATTGCAGCTATGCCTTGTATGCTAGCATCTGTATAAATATTGATTGGTAAGTCTGTATCAAAGATTGCTAGGATTGGTTTTGAGCAAAGTAGTTTTTTTATAGTATCAAATGATTCTTGATATTTATCGGACCAGACAAATTTTTCTCCTTTTCTTAATAAATTATGTAATGGATTGACATATTTGGTACATATTTTCCATAGAAATTTATTTTTCCCAAAAATTGACGAACGTTTTTTTGTGTTTTTGGAATCGGAAATTCTTTTATGGCAATTAAATTATGCTTTAGCGGAGTTACCGTGTTGTTTTTTATTATATGCCCTAGATATTTTACCGAGTCCTGTGCAAAGTTACATTTCGTGAATTTTAATTTAAACCCTTCTTTTAAGATTGCTTCCAATAAGAAGCATAAGTGTTCTATATGTTTCTCAAACGTTTCTGAAAATACTAAAATATCATCTATGTAATTAACAGTAAAATCTGACAATTTATGCTTTCTTATAATACTACTCAGGATTCTCTGAAAAATGGCGGGCGAAGTTTTTAAGCCAAAAGGTAAACATGTCCACTGATAGTGTGCATTCTGGGTAACAAATGCAGTTTTTTTTCTATCTTCAATCTTAAGAGGTATGGACCAAAACGCCGAGTTCACATCAAGTGTTGAAAAAAATTTACATTTCCTCGTTTTTATCATTAAATCCTCGATTAGAGGAAACGGTTGCGATTGGGGAACTACAATCTTATTCAATTCTCGAAAATCTATGCAAAGCCTTGATCTTCTTCCTTCTTCTTTTTTAAATGCTAGTGTTACCGGAGCCGCAAAAGGGCTATATGATTCCTCGATTAAATTATTTTCTAGTAGTTTTGATATTTGATGTTCAATTTTATTCATGTCCTCAATAGAGCACCTATATGGTCTCTTACTGCAGTACTTATCTATCAACAGATCAATATGTGCTTCGTAACCTTTTACTGTACCTATATCATATTTATCTTTAGCGAAAATTGAATTATATTTGTATATCAAGTGATCAATATCAGATCTTTTTTTATGATCTAAATGATTTATCGTAATATCAAAATCATTGACCCTTATATTTTCATTAAAGTTTATTTCATATTCCTGAATAATAACTTGTTTTTCATTTTTATTTATCCCTATGTCACTACCTGTACTGCCAGGAATTTGTTTTGTGATTATAAGTTGTTTTTCTTTGTTTTTTATGTATTTTGTCTTATTGTTATTGTTGTGGATATTTTGCATGATTTCTAAATTCTCATTTTGAGTTAATTTAAATTTTTGTATACAATCTAATCCAACTAGAAAATTATAGTCGAAGTTTTCTTCATCTATAACAAAAATATCAATAAGTTTTTCAATTTCAAAAATTTTTAGTTTTAAAGTTACCATTCCTATTGATTTTTTTACGCCATTAATTGTTTTCAAACCTGCTTTTTTATAATGAGTTGGTATTTTTTTTAAAGATAATAACCTTGAATTTATTAAGGACACATTGTATCCTGAATCATAGGTTCCTGATATTTCTAAAATGTCATTTATTAGTAATTTAATTTTAATTAATGGCGGCACTACCAGTTTTTTTGGTTAATTTCATTTAGTTCAGTCTCTAATTCTAAATTGTTTACACTCCTTATCTGATCGTTTTTTGTTCTATCATTATTTCTTATCTTAAACCAACATTGTGATTCGGGATGGTAACGTGTACCTTTATTTTCTTTTTCACAAATTTTATACGGACTAACCATGGGCCTTACATTTTTATCTTTAATTTTACTTTCGGAAGCTATTATCTTTTTATCAAATGTTTTTTTATTTACCATGTGCTCTAAACTTCTTATATTATTAAATAAATCTTGAGTTTCCTTTAAACTATTTCTATCAATTTTATCCGCAATGAAATTCGGTAATCCGGTGGCGATTAGATCAATTAGAGTATGTTTATCTATGGACTTATTTATTTCTAATAGCAGTTTCTCTTTTTTTAATGCATACTCCAGTAATGAGCCCTGTCTATATTTAAATAACATTGCATACCTGATCGGTGACCAACTCTTATCTGCATATGTCTCACTAAAGTTTTGTTTCCACATAGCCCATTCTGAATTTATTGTGTATTTAATCAGCATAGAACTATACCAGTCTTTACAGGAATCTTCTAAAAATAACCTAAAAATTTCAATTTTTTTGATATCCTCCTCTATGCCTAAACGTGCACATTCCGCTTCAAAGATTGTCATCCACTGGGACACATTGGTAATTTTACTACTAAATTTTTGTATAACAAATTTTTCTGCCATTTTTCCCACATTAAAAGGTTTTGATGATTCATTCTTCATTTCAGCGAAGCTTTCCATGATTTTTATTAGATATTCTTCAGAGATTCCTGCTGTAGAAGTTTTCGGTGTTTCTTTTTCCTCTAAAAGGTATCCCATGAACTGTTTATTTCCATCTTCATCACAATAAACCGCCTTTGTTTCTGGGCTCATGGATATCCATACCTGTCGCTTGTCATGCCGTTTTTGTAAAGTAGCTTTGATTTTTTGAAAGATTTGTGTTTTTATTATTGCATCGTGTAGTTTTACCGGTTGTAATTTATCCGGGAACACAAAGGTATTGCCGTCTAAATCGGTAATTGTTGTTATATAAATAATATTTGTCTTCACATCTTCACTGGCCTTGACTACGAATTCGAACTGTAATTTGTCCATTATTCTTGGGAATTAGCTGTAGAAATGTTGTTTTATAATGTGTTTCTAATTCTTATCCTTGGATAATATGGTGAACAGTAAAACTATAGCATTGAGTTGCTCTGAAAAGAGATTTATTACATAAACAAATGTTTACACTTTTACAAAACAATTTATGACGTTAATTAATTAATCACAAACTCACCTGAAAAGAGAAACAACATTTAAAGATATTGCTTCACTAGTTCGTATCAATTAAGTATTAAAATATTATACTATATCATATTATAATTCATTGATTGTTTCTAAGAACATAACCTATTTTTCTATCGTGGCGTGGCGACATGTCCAAGTGACAGCTAGCACAGATCATATGCAAACTTCATGCTGAATGAAGTGTCACTCACTTCGTTTACATATATATATATATATATATATATATATATATATATATATATATATATATATTTCTATTAATTTTTTTTTAATAATGATGAAAAATAATGAAATTAATAATGGTCTTACGAGCCGTTAATACATAGTATCAAGAGATGTATTGTCTACATTTTTATATATTAAATTTTCTTGTGTTCGATTGCGATCGGTGTAGATTACAGCATCTCAAACTCAATGCTTGTTACACCCAAACGACCCTCGTAATAATCGAAAGAAGTCTTCTAGTTTTATTTCTGTAGGTAAAATCTCATAAATTCCTCTCAAAGTGTTTAGTTTTGGCGACGCTTCTTTTCCTTTGGATTATTATAGATTCGATGCTTATAGATTCGGTTAGTGAAAATGGAATTCAAAATGTTAATGGGGTACAACATACCGTCCACCTGTTTCCAGGTATTCGCGATATTTATCTGATAAAATTTTATTATATCTCACACACTTGTCATTTCGTGGTGTGTTGGGTTGATCACCGGCGTAAGGCCATTGACGGCTGTTTGCATCGCGGGAACCTGAGTTCGATTTCGGGCCGCTCATCAAGCGGGGCTTGTCTCTTCTGGTTGATTGTAAGAAATTGCTTTTGTAGCAATAAGACCACCATAAGAATTAGTTTTGTACATTAAAGTACGTAATAATATTCGCAGACCTTTTTAAGGTCTGCAAATACATAAAAACTCATTCATATATTAATGAAATTTAATTTACTTTAGAGCAATTCACTTTAGTCAAACTCAACCTGAAATATTTTATAAATCATCGTGGAGAATTTAATGTCCTTTTTTTTTAATTTCAGATTTATGTGTTTATTTATTTGCGCGCCTCCCACTATACTAACGACCACCAGGATATCATTAAAAAAGGGTGTTGTCTTTCTGTTTTGTTATCACATACACAAAATATCAGTTAAAAGATGACAAAAACACGTGACTTTAATATCAATCGATTATATTTATAAAATATTGAAAAAATATGTTCAGAAATTAAATAAGATTTTTAGTAAAATTATTCCTAAGTGCGAGTTCTACAAGACAATCAAAAGTTGAAAGCAAACGCTTTCAATTTCTTTATTGTAATTGGTGTAGCGTTTATTTTTAAAGGTGATAACATGAACCCATTTAGGAGTACCGTAGAGGACAACCTACCTTTAAGCCAACATGTAAAACAACAATGTTTGAAATCCTCCATTCATAAAACTTAATATTATTTTGTATGTAACGAAAAGTTAATATCGGTTTCAGTTTTGAAAAGGTTTCTTTAATCATTTGCCATGAAAGCATAAATATTTTACTTAAATTTGTACTAACTTTAAATTAAAAGTTTACGAAAGCAAGTGAAAATCTGCTTGCAATATTTAATTTTCTTATTTTGCTTGACAATATTACATATTCAATACCACTACTATTATACCGTTACTAAAACACAATGTAAATTTGACTTAGAAGAAGAACTATTGAGTGTGGACTTAAACTTTGATCTAACGAAAACCATATATTTTGTGTCTGTTGGAGTTAATTTATTTTGTGGTCTTAGAAGTTAAATCTTATTTGTATTAGTTAAATTTACCTTTTGAATCCCAGAAGCTATTAGGAAGATATATTGTTTCACATAAAGTGACAAAATAGTTAAATACATACAAAGAAGCTCAGTAGCCCATAAAGGAAGATTTGTTAAATTTATAAAGGTTACATCGCAAACACGACTTTTCTTTTGCGTAGAGTAAAAGCACGGTGGTCGTCAAAAAGATATAAGATGGATATATAAGATGAAAAAAACTAAATGAAGTTTTTTGTTTGAAGAGTTTCATGAACATTGCTCGAGTTGTGTATCAAAGTAGTCTTAGTAAGAATTTATTTTTTTATATAATGTACGCGAATAAATATAATTGTTTCAATTCTGGAATAGTTGCTAATTAAACATTTTTTAGAAATATATATTCATTACTCGTGATATATAGAAAGTATTATTAAGTTTTATAAATGGAGGAATTTGAGTTCGATTTAGAAAGGATCTACTAGAATTCGGATAAAGAAGGGTAGGACAAGGGTTACCACTCTACGCACTCCGTTCCCCTCGTGCAGATACATAATTGATGAGGAAATTTGCATTGTTCACTAATAACGCACCTAACTCATTTAAGGTCTAATGCTAAGTGGAAATGAATACATAAAGGTGGATAAGAGGTGCATCCCTTCCATTTCAAAGTATAGAAACCTTTTTTTTTTATAAAACGATTGTTTAGTTAGGAAAAGTTGCCCTTGGTTACGATGGATTTGGACATGTTATATTGACTTAGATTGGGTTGAATTAGGTACGGTTACGTAAAATTAAATTAGGTAGTGTTTCGCTCATTCAAATTAAGTAAGGACGCATTATCTTCGGTTAAGCTATGTTGATTTATTAAGTTTATGTTATATTGCGTGGTGTTGGCTTAGATTATATGTGTTGAGTTGAGTTGGTTTATATTCAAATATGAAGCAGCTTATGTTAGGTTAAATTGAGTTATGTTGGGCATGACTAGGTTGAGCTGTCATAAGGTTTCCTAAGTTAGAATATGCCAAGTTGAGTTAGATTATGTTCGCTTGGTTTATCTTATGTTTCGTTAAGTTAGGTAACGTTCAGTATGTCAGGTTTGTTTAGATTATGTTATGTTAACTTTGTGTAAAGTACAGTGCGGTTATCGAGTATAGCAATTTTATTGAGTACAGTACCGAAATTTTAAACAATATTTTGTCTAGAAAACTTCCTAGTATTTGCTTTGTATCAAAGGAAAGAGATCCTCTTCTCTTTCGTTCCCACTCTCCTACCAAACTCGGACAGTACGGTTTAAATTTTACCGCTATTTTTATTTCGATCAAAAGTACCACTGGCGATAAACTCCTTTGCAAACATTTAAAAATTACTGTTACGGCTAAAAGCTGAGGGAAGAAGTACTTAAAACAATAATATGCTTTAGCAAAACAGGTAATTTTTATTTTTATTTGTACACCGATTATACACCATGGAACGCTAAAGACCATATAATAAGGATTGTGACCAAATTCTAGAAAAAATAAATAATATTCTAGAAATTATTAAAATAATATGATTTTATGCATAAATACATTTAGCCGGTAAGAATTGTTGATCACACAGATTTTTAGATTTTTTATTATTTAACAGTGGCGAGAAAAACTAGGCTTGGAATTTTGATATACCCGGTATAAAAAGTCACATAAAAACAGATTTTTTGGGAAACATATTTTGCGGGGTTCAAGAATTATTGTTGAAAATTTAGGTGTTTCAATAGCACTAAAATTTTGAAAAATAATGTAAGTGACGTAATTGTATACTGCTGACGTAGCGTAAAGTTTATTTTGAAAATTGTATATGTCTCTTTATATAACTATAAAAGAGAAATTAATAAGCTTTATGTAAATTAAAAAATCAATGAGAAAACAAAGGTTGACATAAAATCAGGGGTAAAAGGAGTGAAAATTTGTATGAGGAAACGTTTTTTTTTAATTATTCTGTTCGAAATTGGTAGTAAATACTGGAATTAAATATTATAAAACATGCATTCCAGAATTTCTTAGAATTCATTAATTCCATAAGGATGTGAAATGGATGGACGTAAGTTTGTAAAATGATATTTTGGCTTTTATTCAACTTGTTCGTAATTTAATATAAATTCTATTAAACAAAAATAATTTTTCAAAATTCATCCCATAAAGGTGTAAATAGGGAATTAAATTCTACAAAGCGAAACATTTATTTTTTAATTTACTAATCGATTTACTTGAAACTTGACAAAACCCTCTATAGTATATATATTAAATATTTTTGTTAATTAACCCTTAAACAAATTGGTAAAGAATATAAAACACAAAAAACTTATCAGCGCCGGCCGATCGGCGATACAAAATCGTACTCACGCTCTCAGTACGGAGAGTGACACATCACTAAGCAAGCGACCCGAATTCGATCAGATGCATGAGGACAGACGTCTTTGACGGTTGTATTCTATTTTCGTAATTTTTCGACTTCGCTAATGTTACTGTTTCATATACTTGAATATGTCCTAAGAAATTTTTTTTACTTGTAAGTAAATAAGCACACGGACTTTAGTGCTTCATTTAAGAAGGTTTTTTATTCTTCATAATTATTTTAAGTACCTTTTTTTCTTTCCGAAATGCTTGTAGAAATTGTAGACATAAGCTGAGATATGGTACCGTGTAAAATCATGCCTATTGTAAGCAATAGCGCTTGCTTATTCAGAACAATATAAACACACAATATTGTATTTAAGTTGTGGTTCGAAAGATATACGAGGTAATGATTATATCACGTAGCAGAGCATTGCGACGAGTCTACCATTCTGTCTCTTGACAGAGATGAAAATAATTACAATAGTTCTACCGACGACTTTGCCGACATAACATTACCTCATGTTTATTGTGACTCATGCGTGTTAATAGTAGCTGAAAAATATTTTCTTATACCTGAAGTCAGATATATAGTACGATGTAAGGTGATGTAAGTCCTGGTAGCCAATATTGAATGAATTTTCGAAGCGTGATATGTTATTTTTCACACTACATTGGTGTATTAATATGGTATATATATATATATATATATATGTATATGTATATATATATATATATATATATATATATATATATATATAATTTAAAAAATATAAATTCGAAGTAAAAAAAGATTTCGGATCCATAATTCCGTTTCCCTAAAATTTCCGAATGTCAAAAATATACGTTTGGTTTTTATTTTAGCTTTGTTTATTAAGATATGTGCGAGTATATGTATTATATTACTGTGATAAATTTGAAGTTTCTATATCAAGGTGTTTCTGGGAAAAACGGCTGGATCGACATACGGAGATACACATGAGTGATCTCATAAGGATTCCGAATGACGTCCAACCGTCAAAGACGTCTGTCCTCATGCGTTTGACCGAATTCGGTCGATCTCATAAGGTTTTTACGTTGAATGTACACGGAACCTTAAAAAATGCAAAAATATAGCATACCACCGCATAGCCACCTTATTTCGAAAACTATTAAGCTAAAATTCTTAATAAAAAAACAAACTTGTTAACACTTGACTAGAAGATTACAGAAAAATTATTGCAATTATCGTAGATTTTTGATTTTAGAAATATACGCCATGTTTTAAACCTGTGAAAGATAAAATGAATAATACGTTGCTATATGGTCACTACTACGTATGTTACGTATACTTAAATGTTTGTCTCGAAATATGTAGGTACGGAACCCTCGTAAAGCGAGTTTTGTTCAAACTTGACATGTTTTTTTAATGTACTGTGAGATGAAGAGTTCCGGAAACCTTTCATGTATAGGAAAGGATTAGAGGTTATTTAGGATATGTTTTAAAAGAAGTAATCTAAGATGTCGCAAACATATTTTTGCAGTCGTCATAACAAATATTTTTAAATGATGCTACATATATTAAAACTATGATATTAAAACTTCAAAAGGACTTATGATATTAAAACTTCATAAAGGATGAAATTGTGTTCCGGATTTAATATTCGTACTTAAGCAGTTAATAATAAATTTCTTTGCATGAAAGAATGTAGCTGTAGTAAAAATTATCCACGAAGTCTTCTGACAGTATCTCAAATTTCCTATTTGGACGGATACTTTCAATACCGACAATAGATCAATATATAACCCCAGATATCAGAAAGGTGGTACCGTATAATCCAGTTTTATTTCGAAATTATGCTTCTCATATAAACATAGAGCATAGGCGCTTTATAAAATTAATCAAGTACATATGCAAATATGTCAATGAACTTTCCGACCAAGTACCATTTGGTTTTGAAAGTAATACTTATGAAGTCAAATTACATCAAACTGATCACGATATAAGTACTCCCTTTTTTACATTTCAATGTAATGTCAATATTGTCTCTTTCACATGGTTAAAAGATATGGTGCATATTTGAAAAATTAAAAAATTTAGGATGAATGCAATAATTTTCCTGTTATCTTCCAGTCAGATTTTACCCACCTTGTTACTTGTGATTTTTGACTCAATAATTTTGGAAGTAAAGGGTCGGTATGCTGTATTTTTACATATTTTAGAGTACCTTAGAAAGAAAACTGGAAACCTAATACCATTATATAATCACGCACATGTCTGTCCGTATATCAGTTACAGCTGTTTTTCTCAGATACCTCTTGACATAGAACCTTGTAATTTGGCACAGTATCAAACATGTTAATTCGCACATATATGAAATTTAAAGATATTCGTTTTAAAATTTTAGGAAACGCAAGTTAAGTAATAATATTTTTTTATTTCATATGTAGAGTGAAGTCTTATTTCAAAGGGTTGGTTTTTGTTTCAACCTTTAACTGGAAAAGAGTCAAGTTAAAGCTCAAAATAGGACGAATATTATAGTGTTGACTAAGCATCTTAATCAAACACAAACTTTAATTAGTCAAAGCTAGATCTAATTTCAATTCACCCTTTGAGTATGACACGTACGAATATGTGATTTGCTAGCAGTTGGGGGTCTAATAAGAGATGAAAAATTTGGTCGTTATTGTATGACTTGGTATTCTATCGAAACGTAAAATTGCCCGATTATCCTATTGGTCGATTTTTAAACTTTAAACTAAAAAGTCTACCAATGAGTTTTTTAAATATTTCTTTGAAATGAAGGTTTGCAATAAATACAAAATTTAACTTCTATTAAACACCATGGTGATAATTTTTGTAACACATATTTGAAGACAAATAAAAACTATTTCGAATGATATTACATGGATAAGACAAAATTTTGAAAATATTCAAAAATATCAGATGTGACTTAGTAAGAGGACACGCGTGTCAGAAGATTTAGGAAAAGTGACACTCGTGAGAGAAAATGCCCGAACATTCTATATCACAAGCAATAAATGTATTTTTACTACAAAATATGAAGACTAAACAACAACCAACACTGGAATGTAAACAAAAATTAAAAGTAATTTAAAAAAAATGCATAGAACTTAGATCATGTACTCATAAAATATTTCTTTAAACACAGATATTTTTCTGCTTTTAAGTCTAAAAGTAAATACGTTAAACCTTATAAATAAATGTCTACTAAAAAAACTAAATTCCAATACTTTGTTACAAAAAATACTATATAAAATATCTTTACTTACGTAGATCTGCTACCACGCAATAAACAGTTTTACGAAAATACGTTTTAATTTCATTATGAATTTCCTTGTTGGTTTACGTTATTTCGTTTACAATAAAAAAAAAGAAACTAATCTTAATCTATTAAACAGGGAAATAAATCGTTCATCACATTAAGTGGAATCTGTAAAACGTTTCGAGACAAAACCGTCTATTTTTATAATATATTACATTATCGTATAAATATTTTTGAAAAATACATTGATTATATAAATTAAATGCACTGATAACTACTTGAATCATTCGAATATCTAAATTCATTGTTAAAATTCCCGATGGGCAAATGGCCCTTAATCAGTGAATTGTTCGAATTTGAACAATATATTTGTAGTGTCAGTAGAAATACAAGTGAAGTTTAATTTGAATTGGAAATTCATAAAGACAAAGGTGAGGGTCTGTCGAGCAAATACAAAGGGGAAATATTTACGATTTAAACTTCAGTTTCGGATTCAACTGACTTTGCTACAAGAAAAGTTTACGGAAGTATTTAATTTTCCCTTATGTATTAAATGTCTTAAATATGTTTCTTCGGTAAGAAAATTTAAAGATTTGATGTAACTAATTCCATATTTAAACATTTTATATATTATTATAGAATTATTTATTTTATAATTAGATAATTCGGTAATCATGAAAGCATTGTTTTGTAGTAAGGTATAGTTTCATAATTCTCTAATTGTTTTCAAAATACGATAATAACCAATCAGGGGTACTAATTAGGGAAGTATGTATAAAATATTTGTATGTATTATATTTAATTAGTTTATTCAATTTCTTTAATAATGGAAGATAAGCAACAAACTCTAGCTCCAATTATCTACTCAGCAACAAGGGCCAGTATTATACGAGTAAAAGGCGCTTCACAGAACGTCGAAAGTATATACGCACTCATATTGAATTAAAAAGCGTTTATCTATACATGCATTGTTTTTAATCGGATTGTTTGTGGAAGTTATTACCGTAGGAATGAGGGCAGCGATCAAAATTCGAGGAATGAAGTCCGACAACAAACATCTTTTGAGAATATAATGTTTGAATCAAATAAAATCAAGTGAAATACACCTCTTTTACAATACGTAATTACAAGAAGTTACGTATAGTAGATAATATACCTTACTGCAGTATTTTTTATATTAAAATAAAAAATTAATTTTGCACATTTTTAAAAAGAGCAAAGTAATGGCAATTGAAAAATACTGAAATGAAAATTATTTTTATTTTAATGGTACGATTAATGATACTAAATTATTATGGATTATTTATTTGATTTTACGTGCAAATAGATGCGTATAATTAATAATATTACGAAAAATTTGGATTAGTTGAAAAAAATGTAACTTAGAACTCATTGCCTTTATTGTAAAAGAATGTTCTAAATCGACCTAGTACTGGACATTAGCCTCAGCAACGCAAAATTATTTTTGAACGAAGAAAAATTCAAAGACTGTCAATTATTTCCAGGAAATTACTCTCATCCATATTTTTACTTAGGATACGATATTTTTTAAACAGGGCAGGGAATAGATTTTAATTCAATTTCCGATTACATAAATAGTGATTATATAAATAGACTTTAGAAATATTCCTAATTATATAAAAAGATTTTAGAAATAGAAAATTAAAAATCTCCTTGCCGTTTATAAAAACAGGATAGAGATAAGGAGATTTTGGATATAAAACCGTAAAAAGATCAGAAGCCTTGCACTCATTTTCATTATTAAATCTAAATATATTTCACAAAACAATTATATTCAAAAATTAATGAGAAAAATATATAATGTGTCTTATAAGTAATATAATGTTTAATAAAACAAATATTTAAAACTTGCCAAAAGACATTGTTTCGAAATTGGCATTGGGCTACTTGGCAACATTTGAATTTAAAATGTGGTTTTCACTTTTAAATTGTTACTGCTATAAATGTGGAAAATAAACATGCTGCCATAAGGAAATACAAAGGGTTCAAAAGAATATTTTAAAGACATATATCTTGTATGAAAAGGTTGACTAAAAGCGAAAATTTATGTAAAATAATCTGTTTGAAAATGATACCAAAGAAGTATTCATAAGAAACAAATTTGAAAATACATATATGAAACATGCGAATAAAATATAGAATAATGCACGTGATAAAATTTGTTTCAAGTTTCCTTTCCAAATTTCTATTTAGTCGTAATCCGGTTTTATCTTTTTAAGGTGTAGTAAAAGAACATAATATAAACAATATCCAACAGATAGTGGAAGCTTCTTACGACTCAGTTTAATTCTTTTAGAGAAAACCATAACATACTTAATTATGCAAATGAACTTTGTAATGTTGCTGTTCTAAGAATTAAAAAGCAGAAATATTATGCTAGAATCTTAGACTGCCCAATTAACCTAGTCACATTTTTCATTGCTCTGTGGTTATGAATTTTGGGGTCGTAGGCGTCGAAAATGAAGCATTTTTTCGTACATTAAACTACAGCTCTCGATATTGTGAAACTTAAAGTCGCAAAAGACGTACTAATTCGTCAAAATTTATTTATTGAACTAAATTTTGGTAAATTCATCTAAATGAATTGAATGCTTAAAACATAGAGAAATTTCACTGACAAAAGAGGTTGACAATTAAGGGAATTTGAAATATTTCATTTGTTTTTGTCAGAAAATGACAGGTAATTTACTTCATACATAAGGGTATTACTTAAATATATTTCTCCATTATTATGTTAATGTATTTTACATTATTTAAAATTTTTATTATTTGTAATTTCAAGGAAAGCACGGAATAAAATTTAATTTTTCAAAAACACAAAAATTGTGTTCGTATATTTCGTTTTTCTTTTTGGGTGAACCCGTTTAGAGTGCTGGTATTTTTTTTAGAATTCATAATAATTTTTAGGTAACTAACCATCAGACATAGAAGGCTGTACTAATAAATAAATTATTGAGTTGTGAAATTATTGCATTTTCACCGTATCCGAATCGCAACATTTATGATATGCGTATTATTATTATTTATATTTCACAATTTCTAACACATGATAATTTTGTTGAGAACATATTAAAAAGAATATTGTAGGTAAATGAGTACGAATAACCTATACGCGCGGTTGAAGTAAAACTTCTTTGTCAGTTGTGGGAAGTATTATGCCGTCGATGGTGTAAAATAACAATTGCAAAGTAACAACTACCGATAGCAAATATATTTTATCATATTATATGTCCCCCGTTCGTTAAGGAATTACATTTTTTATCTCCACAACTCATCATCATCCTATACCTATCCTGACCTGGGGGATTATGTAGTTATTTTGAAAGTAACTACTACTAGTAGCCATTATTTTGAATCAAGTTTTGTTAACGACCATCTGTTAAGGAGTTACATTATCCATCTAGAGAGCTTATCATCAGATCCTAACTTAGTCTGTGGTGGTGATTTTGCCAAATAACACCATCAGAAGGAAATGTCTTAAATCACGGTCGATTTAATACCATCTGTTAAAGAGTTCCATTGTTCATCTCCGGAACTCATCATCAGACACTGACCTGGTCGATGGTTAAGTTATTTTACAAATTAACTACTGTCAGTGGTAAACATCTTATATCACGCTTGATTTACTCCCATCCGTTAAGGAGTATCATTGTTTATTTTTAGAATATCATTGTTCATTTTCACAACATCGGACCATGACCTGGTCGACGATGAAGCTATTTTGCTAAGTAACAACAATCAGTAGCAAATGTGTTGAATCCGTTTGATATACTACCATCCGTTAAGGAGTTCAATTTTTCATATCCAAAACTCATCATAAGACCATGACTTGGTCGATGGTGAAGTTTTTTCGTAAAATAAAAACTATCAGTAGAAAATATCTTGAATCACAGTTGATTTATTACCATTTGTTAAGGAAATACATTATTCATCTCCAGAACTTGTCATTGGACCCTAATAAATGTTAGAAAAGTTTATATATGCTAAAAACATATTTTATATATACTAAAAACAGTTTTTTCGAATTTCCCTAGAATAAAATTATGAAAATATCAGAATTCCTATAAATCTATCAGGAGTTTTCAGGAAAATTGAAATGATGATACTAGATTTCTTTGTTTTTTTCAATTAATTCAGTTCCACGGTCAAGTTTCAAATAAATTTTCAGATAGTATAAAAATTATCGATTTGTGACAAATATAGGGACAAGCCAAGATCGATATTTTTTTTGAAGGACTTATATTCTTCAAAGTATTTTCGAATATTGTGAAAAACATATAGTTCTACTTATGGGACATGCTTTATAACCATGTTTTATTTTGACATGAATGTACATAAAGCACGGGTGAAGTTAATCAAGCCAGAATTAAAAAAAAGCTTTAAATTTATTTTAAAAACGGTTAAACATACCTTTAGAGCCATAGGTTTATCCCTCTCTTAAATTATTAGGGCTCCTTTTATATAAAAATTAATTAAATCAGTCGACTCGAGGTTTTAGACGTCCGCATATTTGTTCAAGATTATGAATGTGTCGTTTCTCGTTTAGAAATTATTTGAGAAGAAATTTCAAATCGAAATATTTGTTGACATTGAATATACGATAAAAAGTTTTTATCATCTGAATTTAAAATTTATTTGTAGATATATAGAGAATATCTAAAAATTATATTAGAGTTATTATATATAATAACCGTGTATGTATATATAAGTGTGTGTAGGTGTATGTATGTGCATATGCAAACACCGGTGAAAAAATACTCCTTAACGTACTTAAGCAAATTTTCGTAAAAGATAGTATTATACTAAAAAAATATTTATGTCTAAGAAATATAAGGAATGGGCATACCACGCACTCTGAGATTTTCATCTCAGAGTGCGTGGTATATCCATTCCTAAAGTAGTAAATCTGCTCTTAGATGTCATAAGCTACTTTTGTTCTATTAAATTGGAGTAAAAAGATGAAATATTAGGCCAGCCTTATATCTCCACCTATATGAGCGGAATAATGATTTATTTTTAAATTTTTAAAATTAAACTCTGATGTCCGGCTTCTGAGTACCTTTTATAGAATAGATATTTATTTCACAACTTTTTTTGTATAAATAATTTCAAAGAAGAAACTTATGGAATAGATATCTATTTCACAATAAAGTATACAAAAACTGGCCATAAGAAATGCAATCACACATTTGAAGATTGGAGATAAATCGAAAACACAAATTTTGTAGGTGATATAGATACGAAATATGTTGTGAAACTGAAATATTATTAATGGATTTTACCAAAAATTAAAAAAAAAATTATTGAAACCTTCGAATAGAGAGACAACTGAATAACAATTCATATTAGTACATAGATATTTCAAATAATTTTCTTAATTCGGTGTACACTTAAGAACCCTAGCAAATAATTTAGTACTCCAGAAATATCTGAAATGCATGCAGTTATGCTATAACTTCAAGACAAAATAATCACCGCAAATAAGTTTAATACACAAAATCTCTGTTACATTACTACAAGCATGTAAAATCGTGAACGGAAAATAGTAGAGTCAATATGGCCACAAAACAATTACTAACGAAGTCTGTTATTTGTTATCGTTTACCACATATACACAAAATTTTAATTGAATTTTAATGGAAAAACTTTCATAAATCGTTAGTTCAAACCTCAAAGTAACATGTGAGATTTATTTCAATAAAATATGTTGAAGATTATTTAAGAGCTAAGAACGGTTGTTTCAGTACCATAAAGTTAACTCGGGAAAATTTCCGACACTGCGAATAGTGCTCCAGGGTTTGACTTTATTTTAGATTTTTTGTAGTGAAATATTGTTTGTTACATTTTTATTTACGATTCGCATCACAAAAGTTATCAGGCAGTTACTTTTTCTCAAGTAAAGCAATAAAACAGTTTAATATATGCAAAGTCGAACAGCAGCACGTAAAAAAAGATTTTTAAGTTAATAACTAATAATTAAACGAATACGACTCTTTTAGTATCTCGAGTGAAACATGGCTTTTATCAATAAAACTGTTCCTTCCAACCAAACAAAGAGAAATAAAATGGTGTAATATAAAAAAAATGAATCAGGAATGAAAAAATTGACCCATGAATTGTCGTAGGTGGTCGTTATCATCAAAGTTTTTTTCACGTAAGGTGAAAAATAAGAGGTAATCTGAGCGATGTAAACAAACAATAATTAGTGGATGCAACGCTTGGGGCACGGCATGTAGAGGATTTGTGTCCAATCAAAATCCAAAACTTTTAGGTGGATTTGTTTGTTTACATGAGAACGGGGCTACGGCAGGTCCAGGCTAAACAAAATGTGGTTCGTACACTCGGCATTTAGAGCTTTTCCCAAGTGGTGTAAATGATTCTTTATAGCTCCGTGGGAGCATCTGAGCTCAGTTTCTAGCAGGCATGCCGTTAGTTGGCTGTCTTCTTCAATTAACAATTTTAACCAGCCACTATCCAATTCCACCGGTCGACCAGAGTGTGGTTGAACCTAAGCTACGAAACGACTGAAATCATCGTTTTGCAGTAACTTCAGATATTGGTATAAGTTACGCGTAGCTCCGGCAACAAAGTGACCAGATTGGTACTCATAGTCAGTGTCTCACATGCATCTTAATATCGTCCATATTCTATGTGTGTTAACAGTGCAGCTCCTTAGTTACTGCTAAATCAGTGACAGCATGCCGCTCCCTTTATATATCTTCGATCATGGAAGTTTCTAGAACGTTCAAATATTTTGTAGATAATTTTCGAAAAAAACTCTCATTACCTTTTAACCGACACTGCATATATATATATATATATATATATATGTATATTTATATATATATATATATACATATATATGTGTATATATATATATATATATATATTTATATATATGTGTGTATGTATATATATATATATATATATATATATATATAGATATATAAATATATATAAATCGTATTTAAATCTTTATAAACATTGTAATATATCCTTCCCAAAGTCAACACCGCAAAATTTTCACAAAAAAGCAACATGTGTGTACTATCTGGGGAACAGATTTTTTTACGATCACTTTTTGGTCTATTATTCAATTATTGCTTAACTCTCGCGTAGACAAACGCCTTCCAAATGATTTTGACGGGCAACCAACTCCAAGATTCAAATAAATAATGCTGTGTAGCAATATAATAATAAAAATATATTTATTCGCTATTGTTATGTTACTCGATCTTTCTTAGTCCATATATCCGTGTGTAATCTATTTTAAGACTTTTTGGAAAAATAAATATTATAACTATTGCTTAAATTAGATCAAAGGAATGTAATAATATAAGCAGTGAAAACAACGAAAATAAAATCACAAAAACCCTTACAAATTTTATATAATGTATTTTAGTTAATTACTAATCAACACAAAACAGATAAAAATATACCATAAATACATCTCACAAAGAGAAACAAGTTTTTATTATTCTCTTTAAGTAGGAACAATATGTATTATGATTTAGAATAATTTTTCATAAATATAAAATGTATTTACATTAACTAAATATAGCCTTTTTCCAATGAAAAATTTTTCCAAATGAAGTCTAAGGAGTCAGTCACGAGGATTCTAAAAATTTTCCTTTTTGAATTTTATATGAGACAGTTCTAGAAATTTTGTGGAAAAAGTACAAGCAGTTTTTCTAGAAACCACAAGTATTTACTACTTTAAAGTATTTATATAAAAGTTTTGGAGGAGGCAAATGGATTTTTTTATATTTGTAAGTTCTGTGGACTGTCATTGGTTTATAAGGAATTCAAAATTACTTTCTTTTATAAATAAATTTCAAAAGGTAACTGCCCGTTAAGGTGTTGTTATGCTGCGTTGTTTGACAACTGATATTGTAGAGGTAATCTTTTTCTGTTATAACTCGGATAACTTTCCTAGTCTTAATGTAAAATCATCCAATCGAATTTCTGAGATACCACTTCGTATTGTAAATATTAAATTGTGGCTGAGCTACATTTTAATTAGTTTGATTTACACACTCATTTGGGGGGGTCAGCATTTAATGAAAGTTTTGTTTGGCGAATATTGGTCTTTATACTTCTAAAAGATATATTAGATAATATGGTAACATTATTTAATTATTATTCCTTTATTGCATAAAGGAATAATAATATATTTAGAGAAATTAATGGAAATTATATAGATAATAAAACACACAGTATACATAAGTTTATATATTGTATATAATTAATAGAAATTATATACAATTTATAAATTTATATATTAGTATATAAGAAAATATCATAGTACGAGCTCTACTCGTAGTCGTTTCTCTTTGGTCAAAAAATAAATTAGTGAAAATTTCAAAAGAAAACATGTGCTTTGTACAAAAGTACGACTTCAAATGAAAGTGACAACTTGATTACAAAAACAAGAAACAAAATATTTGTCGGCACGACGACTTTTATATCAATACTATGAACGAATTCGTCACTAAACATCCCATTATTAAATATTTTGTCCGACTTGTATTTAATATTGAAATAACATTTTAAACACCCCAAGAAATTATTCCACTTAAAGATGTCAATCAAGTTCCAATATAATGCTGGATGCTTTTGAATAACGTCTATATTAAAAAAATAGAAATAGTTTGATCTGAAATTGACAAGTATTTTAATGATATAGTTTATATAATGTACGGGATACTACAATCAAGTGTCGTATACATTTATTTTCAATTAGTTGACTGCATACACCTGAACTAACTAAACCAAACAAATTCACTACCAACTACCTAAACCGTCGGAATCGTCGAATCCAAAGCTTCAATTTTCCAATCGTTGAATATTTGCTTAATCAGTAAATAGTTTCAATGTTAACAATAGGCGTGTTGTCTCAGCTGAAATAGGATTAAAGTTTAGATTAAATTCCAGGTACGTGAAGGCAACGGTGAAAGACTTTTGTGCTAGTACAATACAAAGACATTATCTGTTCAAACTCCAATTCCGGATTAATCTTGCATTGTTACATAATTAAATATATAAGTGCTACGAAGCATCTTGCAGAAAAAAAATGGGTCACAACTTCCCGTTTGCATAAGTTGTTAACTTCCGCTTGTGATTCGGACTTACATTTTTGGCTTTCTTTAAAGTAAAAACCTTCATGAGTCATTGGAATATATATATAAATATAATAAATATTTAATGACTTTGGAGGAACTCGGTAGTGAAAAATAATTTGGCTCTGTAAACTCAATTGTCCCAAACTTGGTTTCAATATTCCCTAATTTTCATTAATATTAAAAATAAATACATACCAAATAATTTTTTTCAGACGTGAAATATCCTCGGCAATTACTACAATCAGTCGCATGGTCTTTTTTTTAATAAAAATACATGGAAAAATAGCTCCATATATAAATTTAGTAATATTGTGTGAATATCATAATCAAAGAAATATTTTATTATACAGAAAAAGAAGTTAGCGGAAACTCGTCAAAGTTATAAAAAAATGCATTATGAGAGTACCTCGACCATAAAAACGATAGGTTTTATTTCGATTTTGTAACAATTGCAAAAAATATGTTGAGTGCCATCACGTGGAACATCTATGAAAATTCAGACATTGCGATGAAAGGGTTTAAAAGTGTTATTAATATTATGTCTTGAAAATATTTAAGAATTTTACGCTGTAATAAAAATATTGGTGTGAGCTCTTAACGCTCATTTGGAATGAGAAAGAATAACTTTAAAATCATTAGTATATATGCCTATTATGTTTGAATGTTTCATCAATTTTGTTTAGTTTATTTTCCTAAGCATAAAATTTAAATAAGTTCTTAAAGTACTAACCAAAAACCTGAATTTATTTTTTTTAATGTTAGCGACATTCTAATTGTATCAGTGCTAACCTGTATTCTTTGTTACTCTAAACTATGGGCATAATCTTTCTAACAAGTCAAGCTCTCTTTATTACGTAGCTCGGTTTAAAAACATAAAATACCATTTAAATTTTACTATTTACTAAAAATAATAAGGAGTTGTTTTTATATATAAGTAAGTGATCAATCAAGTCAATTTGACACACAAGTTTCAAGTGGAGTTATCAATAAAAAATGAGCTATCGATATACTAATAACGTTAAGTAAATACCGATATCAAATTGCATATTTAATGCAGTAAATTATTCTGTTTGTAAATGAGCGGTGCAAATAATACTTAACTTTCACCGGAACAACCCGTAGAAACGTCGGGAGAGGTCATCAAGTCTTACTTTGGAAGAATAAAAGTTTTTATTTTTGGTGTTGAAAATATAAATTCTAAGTTAGGTCAGTCACAAATTTTTATTTAATATATATGTACATAACTGACAAAAAAGAGGAAACTTACTGCTGTAAGAAAAACCTTTGAAAATTATCCAAATTATCTGTATGAGCAAAATACGGGGGATAAAACGTAGCTAATGAAGTCAATTTTTCCAACCACTTTAGGCATTTTATACAAACGTCTCAAACGTCTCTGGTAATACAGGTATATGAAAAGCGTAGCGTTCGATCTTATTTTGCCAGTAACTGAATGCCGAGGAGTAAAGGACAAATAAAAGAAGGAAATTTTAAGAAGAAAATATATACTGCTCGAATGTGAGCGAAGCAACTTGAATCAAATGTACATATGTAATCTTAAGAATTAGCCAAGCATTAATTCCAAAGATTCAAAGTTAAATATTTGATTTCAAAGAAAAATATTTTAGACGATAATTCGCATCCAGGGCGATTAAGTTCAGAAAAATTTAAATCCGTTATTGAAAACTAGGTTAAGGTCTCGTTATCTAGCAGAGCTACTCTCGTACTTTGATACCGAAAGAGAGAGACATTTTCATATTTATGTCATTAACGGATGTTATTAACGGAATATTTCATACGTCATTATACATGACGTATTAAAATGTCTCCTCAGTGCAGTAAATGAGATAAAAGTGAAAAAATAATACAGGAATGAAATTTCATGAAAAGTTGTAATATGTAATATTAAGAGTTGAGGAATATAAACAGTTTTTCTAAAGTTAAATCGCAACTAGTTTTTCTGAATATTTCTAAATAAGGTTCCAAAAATATAGAGATTACGCTATTTGCGTTCTTGTGTCAAAATAAAAATATTTACATTAGAGTTTAGATTTAAATTCTAAGAAATATGATATTTCCTAAAATACACAGTTCTAGTGAATGCAGTAACTTACGAAGGTGATGAAACTTGTTAAAGTAATCTTCAGCGAGATTAAATAACGTATAACTTTATATCTTTTCGTAACTTGTATAGATACGTTGGAAACTTTAAAGTTACTTTTGAAATGTAGTAGACTGAAGATTCGACGACTGCAGCCCTTCATCTGGGATCCATAGCCAAGATTGACCGGTTAGCATACGTAATTTTTAACATTTGAAAAATAATATTTGCAAATTTTATTTAGAATAATAAATAGTGTCTGCGAATATTGTCATGCAAAGTTAAAATTATCAAATAAGCTTTCATAAACATTTCCAATAAAGTCATTAGTGAAAATTGAGTTAAAATTAAGAACTCAATATGAGAGAAGACTAATCGAGGATATTAGGAACTTAACTAACTTTCTAAAAATGAGTCATCAAACCAAAACTTCCAGAAACTTAATAACTAACTCAGATAAATTTAATATGCTTTTGAGAGCTAATAAGGCAGGTATCGTCAGGACATTATTACAAGTCTTGGATATATCTTGACTACCACATTATACACAAACTTCTAAATAAATATTAAGGAAAACGATTTTCAAAAATCAGTAAATAATTATATTGTAAGGAAAAAGTAAAGAAAATTTAGTAAGCTATGGTGCAGAATAATTTTATATTTATGTAAAAAAATCCCCTCGTTGTTATATAAAAAAATATTAATATTATAATATTTTTTTATATAAATATTATTATTATATAAAAAAATACAACAGAAAACATATATAAAAATTTTATAGATTTAAGAATTTACAGAAATCTAATTAAAACATATAATTGTAAAAATACTTGTCTTATTTCAATAAGGGAAAACTTGCTATGCTCATTTCGTGATAATCATTCTTCTTAAATTTATGCCCAATCAAATACTTAAATAAATACACGTAAAGACGTTCGCGCGAAAAAATATAAAAACTAAGCGATACTTCGAAACAGAGAAAATTTATGAGCGCATCTATCAGCACAAGCTGGATAGTTACCATTGATAGCACATATATAAAGCAAGAAATATATTTTCCCTTACAGACAATTTAGACCAGGGTCGATAATTTTTGAAGCCAAACAAAATCGTAGTAGAATGAAACCTATTGGAAAATGTTGAGAATATTACAAAAATGAAAGGAAAAATAAATTACGGTCGATTCGAGGTCGGGAAGGGTGGGTTTTTAAGGGTTAAAATCTACAACTTTTGTATTTACACTTTTTTCTCATAACCTCAAAATTTACATGAAAAACTCAAAAAAACACGTTTTTGGTTCTTTATTTTTATCTTTTACAAAAATATTTTTTTTTCATGAAATTTGGTGAGAACTATTGACTACTTGAAAATTTGTTTGTTCATCAATGTAACTTAGAATCATACGTTAAATGAGTAATTACAGCGTTAATATTAATAAATAGCTCAAATTTGTACATAAGGATAGAAAAATAATTTATCGATTCGAGTTTTTTTCGTTTTTTAAATTTTTTGAAAATATTTTCCATAGTGACTTATATTTTTTATTACACTATCAGAAAGTAGAGATTCCAACGAATAAAAAGCCCACCAACTTTTTTAAAAAAAGCTAATATTTTGACGCGTGAATTTTCGATTGAAAATTAGGGTGTTTTTTCGGTATTGAATAAAAATAAGGAGAAAAAATTAATTTTTCAAATCCAAAAAATTCTTGTGTGTTTGGTATATACAAAGGTAAGTTCTCACCAAATTTTATGAAAAAAAAAAATATTTTTGTAAAAGATAAAAATAAAGAACCAAAAACGTGGTTTTTTGAGTTTTTCATGTGAATTTTGAGGTTATGAGAAAAAAGTATAAATACAAAAGTTGTAGATCTTTTTATTACCTACAACTTTGCTATTCAACTTTTTTCCATAAGACTTGTAGTTTTGCCGGAAATCGAGATAAACCGATTTTAACCCTTAAAAACCCACCCTCTCCCACTTCCCGACCTCGAATCGCCCGTAATTTATTTTTCCTTTCATTTTTGTAATATTCTCAACATTTTCCAATAGGTTTCATTCTACTACGATTTTTTTGTACTTTTTACCTTTTTTGAAGGCTTCGACACTGGTCTAATTACAGATTCTCTGCTTAATAAAATCGAACAAAAACTCCCAAATGGCCTAAGCGTCAAAGGTAATTACGAATATTTAAAGTACCTCAAAATTTCATTTAAATGAACTTTTAGGCTGAACTATTTTTAAGAATTAGTCAAATGTGATTTAGTAAAATTAGAACTGATACTTTAACTGCAAGTTGAAAACGATTAATAGAAATGAATTAATCGTATAATTTATAACATTTAACAAATTGATGTAAGGAAAAATTTCATGCCTGTCAAGGTAGTCGTATTCTAGATTTGAAAATTGTTTAATGCTTGGAAATTAAAAAGAAAATGAATGAAAATTAAATAGCTTTTTGCACTACGGCTGCTTTGAAAAGTGATTTAAAGTATATGCATTAAGATCATTTTTAGCAGTTTGGAAAATTAAATACCAATCGCATGATGAAGCAACCAGAAAAAAAAGAAGCAAAGCCTGCCTTTCCATTAGCTGAACAAAAAACAGCTAATTATACAAAAACATTTGCAAAACTTGGTATTTGGGATGCATCACTCCAAAAAAGCAAAGAAGTAGATCATTTAATTGGTGAAATGATGACCTCGCAGGATATAATTTTAGGCAAAACAATATTTGTCACTAGACGGAATAGCCTAGTGACAAACAGTGTCTTGCCACGACACAAATGAAAAGGCCGACAGTTTTTTATGCAATATATATGAAACCATGTATACAATTTAGCATCAAACAAAATAAGGCAGATAAAAGGGGTGTGTGAAAAAAATTACAAAACGCAGGCGTTTTCAATTTGACCGCCCGTGTGCGGTCAAACTAGGTAAACAAACACCTGCACTCATTTATGAATAGATTTCACTTGTAAATGATGAATATTGTAAACGTGAACCAAATGAGGCAACGTAAAATAATTGATGAATTATTAGTTTTAATAATATAACAAAGAGTACAAATGAAAAACTGGGTATTAGCTAAAAATTTAGCTTAGTTTAAGGTAAGACTGGATTATACAGAGAATACCTCCAGTATTGTAGAAAAGAATATTACAATTATCTTCACTTTACATATTGTTTAAAAAAAAATTTTGTAATAAAGAATGCAAATATTTTGACATATAGATTCAAACATGATTCAAGCGGTGTTAGAGTGATCAGATATTAAAGATTTTAATTGCACCATACACAAAATTTAGCACGGCATTAAATTTGTACTCAGGCAAAAGAATGGATGGAGCAACTTGTACTTAAATTTATTAAATAAATTTTGAATCTTTAATTAAATAAAATTAAAAGTACCTAATCCTATCACGGGAAGATTAAATCGAGGTTCAAATCCTTTAAGGATTTGAACCTCGATTAAATCATTCCGTGATAGCACAAAAAAGTTTCCGTAATTGCAAATGAACACACTCCATCAATCTCCGTTAGGTACTGTACAAGACTGTCAAATTAGATAGTTATTCCAGGTATTCCTATTACATCTCACAAAAATATAAAAATTATATCTGCATATTAATTTTATACTCGTGTATCTTTTATTTTATTTCACATATTTTTGATTCACTTTATAAAATCTATAAAAAATAATAATATAAAAGATCATATATTTTTGTTACGCGTGTATTTTTGATGTCATTTTTAACTTTATCTTTTTAATAGTCATTATTTCCTGTGCATAAAGCAAAGAAGAGAGATTGTTTACTGACGATCCCTGGTAACTAGTTTTTTTTTATTAAATTGTTCACAAGGAATAGTTATCATTTCTTTTTCGCAGGGGAATAGCATTATAAAAAATTTAAAAAAAGAGTGGAGCGTTTTCTGAAAATTAAAATTTCCATTGTAATATACCTCAGCGAAGTGAAAATTATGACACAACCTCTGGAGGATAGGTTAAACTAAAAAATTTTTCAACATAATGAAAACTTTTGAGGAAGTCACGAGGGAATTAAGCTATTCTTAAATTACAAGTTTGTCCATGATATAACTTATATAAGTTATTATAAGTACTTTGCAAACGGAAGAATCTAAAATCGACTCACCAAATGCCTTTAAAAGAGTAACTAAAAAATTGGTGAACGAATTGAATGCTAGATTTAGTAATTAAGGCAACAAATCTTTATGTGCTGTGTCTATATAATTGGATCCCCGACACAAAATTAAATTTTTATAGATTAGCAAAACACGCGGTTTAAACAGAATGAATTATAGTTTTATCTCCAAAGGATTAAGAGAAAGGAAGAAATCATGCTATTGAGAGCACTCATGAACCTCAGCTTTTGACCAGTAAGATGTCAACACTAATTGGGATTGTTGGAAACCGTTTTAAGTTTTGGTAGTGAAGAAGATGTTGGTGATGACCTGGTAATAAAATCTACTCTTATGATGAAACCGGTGATGCAGAATTACAATAAGGAAAAAAGGCTTTCACTTAAGGAAAATCCTTTGGTGTCAAATGAACGCTTACAAATATTTGATTTTACTACCATTAATTTGGATATTTTTATTAGCAACTCCTAGCAGTTGGGCAAGCGGACAATTGTCCAGCAGAGTGAATAATTTTTGACGAAAAATGAAATAGATTAGACTGAGATAGGGCTACTAAACTTGTAATTTTAAAGTGCAGTTTGCCATTGGTAAGTTTTTGATATTAATGTTTTTTGTAACGCTTTTTAAATAAGTAATTTTAAACTTTACGTTGATGTAATTTACTTTTTACGTGAAACCCATATTCGTTTTTAAATAAACAGTGTAAAAAATTACTTCGTTTTGGCATGTACCGACTCCTGTATATATTTCCGATTTTGCTTTTGCTTCCGTTAAAACTCATTTTCAGTTAAAACTCACGTTCACTAAACATATTTTTCCGTTACGTCACTTCTGTTACAACTTTACAATATAAGCATCCGGTGCATTAGTCAGGAAAGCCCCAGATAAGACATCAACTCGAGATGATCATAGGCCTAAATGAATAATACCGGTGGCTTTCTCTGACAAGGTACAAGAACCTTGCTAAGATTCTTTGTTAATACTCAAAATAAGATACCTATTTTATTTTAACAAATAAGAAAGCTTCACATAAAATAATTATGTTATGAGGCCATCTCTAGTTGACGTCCCGCCGTTCTCCTATCCTCGTAGATCGCGATCGGGTCTACCTAATGATTTGGATGGCCGGTGTTCGTTACTGAAACAACTATTCCGCTTATCCCTATTATTACGACCAATGTATTATTGGTCGTAATATCGCACTTATTAAAATACTGTTTGTTTTTCTAAAAAACAAATCGCAGGGGTATATTTTTAGAAAATTTGGAATCGATTTAAAGTAGTTTTTCTCAAGGATTCATCTGGGCTGGTCCAAAGACGCTTTATCTATTATCAACTAACGAAGAATAGTAAAAAGTTAAAAGTGACGCTTAAAATGTATAAGTAAATGAGAAAAATACAAACGGCCAAAAGATTAAAGCAATTATTCCATTAACTCATTTTCGCTATTTATCCAAACAATGTCACAGACGAAACCTTTTTGAAAATTGAAAATTTGGTTCCTAAAATTTTTTTCAGTGAAATTGCAAACCGTCATCGAAGAGAGGATATACAAGTATTGACTTTAGCATTTGCGAGTAGATACTTAAAAAAATTTACGATTTTCTTCATACAAGGCAGGTTTCCAATTAAGGTTTGGTTCAACTAACAAACCGATAAGGGATATGAAAGTAATTTAAATACCATGGAAATATAATTTTATTCACCAATTTTTTGATATAACAGGTAACCTAATATAACTAAACAAATAATATTGAAATTTCCCAGTAGAATTTTTTACTGAATAAAATTGAAATAGAGTATATAAGTAAAGCTTCAGTATTCAAACTGTTTTTGAAAATCGAAAATTAATTAAGATACCTATCGTTAAGGTTAAAGAAAAAAAAACAGTTTTTTCAAACAAGTTCAATACAAACTAATATGAATTTACTTGAAGCTACCGACGAAAGCTAATAAAATATTTATCAGAAAATTATCATTATGAGCAAATGTTCAAGGATGATGAGTTAATATAACTTAGATCCAAATTTCTTAACTGATCTTGAAGAAAATAACTTCAACATCATCAGAATGCCTATTGGCATTAATTTTATTTAGGGTTTTTGCAGTGAAATCTTTTTTGAGCTAGTTATATTTTTAACACACACAGCAGAAGCTCATGAGGCAATGACGTAAATGATCTTCAATAAAGCCACAAAATGGTTTAACACATACAAAGAGGGCAATATGAATTGAAGAAAAATTTGCTGAGTTTCTAATAGTCATATTGCAAACACGCTTTTTTATTACGTAGAATAATAGCATGGTGTTCGTCAATATTTTTTAAATTTTATTACAGTAAAAGTAAACACTGTAATGTAATTATTTCCACAAAAATGTGCTTGAGTAACGTGCCAAGTTGATGTAAACTCGTAGATAAATACACTCAATTTATAACATACATGGATATGCTATTTTCAGCGAATATTAAATAAATTTAATGAAACAATATTACTATGAGGAATGTTTTGTGGCACATAATAAGAAATGCATACACACGCACATAATTCCTTACATAAATATGCACATGCATATGCAATTTTCAGTGAATATTTAGCCACTTTAATGAAATACGAGTATTATGAGGAATGTTTTGTGGCATAAGATAAGAAATGGATACACGCACACGTTATGCCTTATAAAGTATAAATATAAAGTTTTATGTAAGGAGTAATTTTACACTGTTTTTACGAGCTAACCATGCTAACGTACTAATTGGGCTGATTTATTCAACATTTCACTACAAACGTGTATACATTATATAAGTGGTACAAAACCTCTTTCTTTCCGAAGGAAAATTATTTGAAATTCAGTGGCGAATTACAATGAAAAAATCTGATAATCGCCTAATGCAATTTACAATGAAATCAACAATTAACAAATTCAACAAAATTACAAGGACGACATCCATTAAATATCAAGGTACAAACATATTAATCGACGTTGGATCAATATAAGAAATTAATAGTTTTGAAACAAAAAAAGTGATTTGTACATTAAATGTGTACAAACGTATAATATTTTCTTGAGTATAGCAATTTTACTATTATTTTGCATTACTTATTATATTAGTATTTATAGCAAGTGCTATAAATGAGCCTATTATCTAATATGTTGCAGCCAGAAGTGACACTTAATATATTTAGAAAGAAATTTCAAAATTCACAATCGACCTTATCAATAAACAAAGACTTCAAAATAAATTATTTTAGCTTATAAGTGAAGACGCAATAATACCGTTTGGTTTAATATATGAACACAATATACAACTCGAGAGGGAGCTATAAAATATATGAATTATTTATGAGCTAATAAATACAAGAAGCTGTGACTCAATATCAGACAATCAAATAATAAACGGAGAAATAATAATTCAAACTAATAAAGCAATGAGTATTACCTTCGATGGTACCCCCACGATGAGATATTTACGAGTATGTCCAACAGTGGGCGGACACAGGCTATTAATTTGATACTACCCAAGGGGAAGTTATATCGGTGGAAGACTTAAGCTTGATACGTGGACTGATACGATTCCAGTGGATGATGCACCGCCCAGTGCAAGAAAGTTTGCTTGACTGATCCAAGGTGAAAATAGTATTTTTCCAATTTGTAATTTCAATTTGAAAATTCGCCAATTTCCATTGCATGCTGGAAGAATGTTGAAAGAATTCAAATTTCCAAGCTCCATCATTTAGTTAAGGCTAATATTGAACTGGTAATAAATTAATTGGAGAATATAAAATTGTTAAAGTATAACGGATATTATTTTTCGAACATTGCCTTAGGTACTAACGGATAGAAAGTTTTTTTTTTAATTCTTGCTCGCAGTTCAGTGCCTTACAGTTGAAAAAACAAAAAAATCTACGGATGAGACAAATACTTCATTTGCTTTCAAAGGCACGAATAGAACAAGATAACATAGATAGTGCAATGCCTCCAATACCTAATTACGTACAACGCAGACGAACAACTTTGTAGGGATGAGTCGGCGGCCAACGTTTGCCGACTTTTGTAGAACAAATCCGGCGGGCGACTTTTCATCCTCTCAATGCGTACATTGAAAAGCGCACGCAATCGATTAAAAATCTTTCATCTCCAATAGCATATATTCAGTCACACATTCTATCTTTTCCTCCGTTAGCACATATCATCTAGTAAGCAAATTAAGCGCGTGGACGATCGGAAATTGTAAGTAGTGTAGTAAATGCTGAATATATAATTGTGTCCCTCCGTACTCAGCGTAACAGTCCAACACAAAAAATATTACCTATTCCTATTCTGGAAAGTTGGTAATGAAACTAATTAACATTTTAAATGAACGCAGGTCCAGCTGAAATTTTATCCTTTCTCACAGAGATTTATAAATAATTATACTTAAAATTAAAAGCTAACATACTATTTGGATAGGGGCCATGACCTTATATACCAAATAGAGAAATGTAATAAAGGTTTCCTGTATTTTTTTTCAATACACGAATGTGAGTTCCTCATATGGGGATCAAATAACCGAATTATTTTTAAATTTACTACAAAGGAGAATAATTCATAAAACCTTAATACAATTAGTGTTACGGAAGTGCCGCATGACTAATTCGAGTATTCCAAATCCGAGGCCATGAACATTAATGTACAATGTTTTTCCACGACTAATTTTTTTGCAATAAATTGTTTTTAGAGACGAGACAGTATTGATGAGAGAATCCACTGCCAAAAGTTATTACTAACATTGAAATAATTTCGCACACAAACAATCAGAAATTCTCTACTATAGAAAAGTATTGTACTTTTTGGACCTTCGTTATTGGAATATTTTTATTTAAAATTTTTTTAGTCTTTTTGTCAGACATTTAATATATGTTATAGAAGAAAATTTGAGAAATGACATTTCATTATACACAAACACCATTACATCGTTTTTCGTTCATTTTTCTTGAAAAGGATAGTACCAGATGCCTAGATAAAACTAAGCTTGCCTAAATTCTGAATTTGTTTCTACGACAATAATTAACTTTTATTTTTTGATTTGTCATAAATGCTAACGCTTAAGTTACAGAAGCACGTTGATTAGACCGATGAAAACCAAACAATTACACGCGATTCCCCAAAAATTCTCGGAAGGATAAGTAATGCAGAGCTTGTTCCGTCATGTTGGTACAATAGATAACGGTACCTGCAATGAACATAATTTGTTTTATATTTTGCTGCAACAATGTTAGATAAGTAATAGAGCACAAATTAAATATTACCAAATATTCAATACGTACACTACTACTAAATAAATGAAAATAACGGGAAACGATATTTTCTATCACATAAAATTCAATCTTAATTTGTCTACAATAACTGATTACGTATTATTATTTATAATCGAATTTTTTTAACTCAATTTTTATATTGTATATAATATAAAAATTGAGTTAAAAAAATTCGATTATAAACAATATTTGCAATATTATAGCAGAATTTTATAGTAGTTTTAGCAAAGTCAATTTCAATCTATGTTAAATTTCTAATATTGTTTAAAATGAAGAGAAGTTGTCGTTTTATGCAGATTCTTCTATGTTAACTTGTATATTTTTATTTAATAATAACACATAAAACCGATAAATGGGCATCACATAAGAACATCATGTTTATATTTGAATACATAATTTTATTTCCGAGACCATAACCTATCACGATATTGAGAATTTCAAATCATAATAAGTAATGGTCTCATTATTATGATTTGAAATTCTCAATGCCACAATAGGTATCAGTCGGAGTCTCTTATTGTGATATTGATAATTAAAAAAAAATTATTTAAGTGTTTGCTAGGTGATGCCCTGTTAACAGACATAAAGATAGTCAAATTATACAGCAGTTCTAAACTGTTTTTAAGATTCTGTACCTCAAAGAGGAAAAAACAGAACCCAAACAAAACTACTCATCGTCCAACAAATGTCCGTCTGCAGAAACTTTGGCATAACGATATCTTTTTATATTCAAAAGATATACCTGAGTATTCAGCACTAAAAAATACTATTAGAGAAGTTTTTGGGGAAGCAAATAAAACAACAATTTTGGTCATTAAATTTTATTGGGGAAAAGAAATAAAAAGATATGAAAATTCCGAAACTGTTGAAAAATTACAAAGGTGTATCCACTTCGTGCCCCAATCTCTTAAACTCTTACAGTTTAATTTCCAAAAAAAAACGTTATTAAAAATTTGCCTAAAAATTTTCCCAAACATACAACAATGATTCTAAATCTCATAGCTTTTGAGTAGTTCTTGATATGTTTATGTCTTTGAATAATAACATATATATTCAATATTAGGGTTACATGTTAGTTTACGGTACCTGTTACAGAATACAGAATTTATTTTTTACCTGCCGTTTTTTTTTCAAATTCTGCGTGTATCACATTACGTAATCAAAGTTAAATGAATATATCTTGTAAACAAGTACCAATTTTGACCTTTCTGCAAATTCTCATTTCAAATTAAATTAACAAATGATGAATTTGACCTTTACCATTTTATTAAATTGAAACCATGATAAATTAATGAAATTAACAAAATCATGGTTTCAATTTAATAAAATGGTAAAGGTCAAAAAATTATAAAAAAGGAAAATTATGCCTTCAAATTTATAAATATAAATGTAAATAAATAGTATATAAGGCAAAATGTGAAATTAACATAATATATTCAAATATATATATATATATATATATATATATATATATATATATATATATATATATATGCAATAAGTTCCCAAAAGGGGTTTTTATAATATCAACCAATTTGAATAGAGCGCCTGCTGCATTGACGCAAATGTCGCTCAAAACAATATTGAATTCTTATTACAATGGCCACTTCCGTAAAGCTCGTAAAATTCACCCCGATGTAAGTAAAAGCTTCAAACGTACCCGTAGTTTACTGTTTGTTTAACTTTGCTATTGTTATTATCTACGGAGGTCTAATAAATATCACGTTTTCTTGTTTACTTTAGATCAGGGCTGCTCGTCGGGATTATTGTCTCTTGTTTATTGAAGCAATCATTAATTAATTACGCCGTACTAGTCCTCGTCAAACAAATAATATAAGAATCATATTAAAGGAGCGTGTGAATATATACCTTGTTGATTGTTTTTATCGTTCTTTGTACTCGAGTTATTTGATTTTAAATTTTATATAACGTATTTACATATCTCCTAAAAGAATTAAATGAGTATATCGATATTATTAAATGTAATGTTCACCTTTAAAATGCATTTTGAGTTTCAGTGATATTTTACTTGAAACAAAATAACCCTTATAATTTCTTTATACCTGTCTGCTTGTCACTGTTTTAGAGTATTTACATTGTTATATATGAATACATGAATTTATACAAATAGATGCTTCAGATTTCAAATTACGCAAGTAGGTTTTGAACATACCTTGCCATACGCGAATTATGGACATCTTCGAAACCAAGTACGTGCATGTTCTGAGAAGTATTGGTTAAATTTTTCCAAATCTAAAAATTTTTCAACTTTTCATAAATCATACTTTATGTATGAAAATTATATTATTCTCAGTATTTATACAAATTCACATAAAATTCCAAAACCAAGACGTCAAAAGTGAAAATAATTTTTTTGATACAATTTTAAAGAACAAAGAAACCTTACCCATTATTGAATTAACACTCATGAAATTGAATAATGTTTCAAAAACAATTGGCCTTAAAGTTATGAAACTTTATTTGTGTTATATTTTATGTCTGCGCAAAATGTACAAAAAATAATAAAATGTGTAAATCGTTTAAAAAAGATAGAAATTTAAATTAAAATTAAAATTTTTATATTTGTCTTGTTCGTGTATGGAACCTGCATAGTGCGAGTTCTTTTGCTATTTAACAGATTTTATTTTTAACATTGATTCAAGCAAATTAAAAAAATAGCAAGTTTTGATGTAATTATATATTCAGACATTTTTTTTTAAATTCATACAATTAAAATTTAAAGCTAATTGTTTCAAATTCATTTAATACTCTTAAAATAAACCCTGAGACACGTATATGTAACCAAATAAAATCTTTTCAAGTGTCTGTGAACACAATGTTATTTCGTTAAATGTTTAAATAACGATAATATACCAAATTATATATGCGAAAAAAGCCCCTAAACTACCTTTCGCCAGTCCTCCAAACCGACGTGATTTGCATTAATAAAAATAACATCTCAGTGATCACCATAAATATTTTCTTTAAGCGAGAAATGTTCGCGCGTTTGACCATAGTATGCTACAAATTATTACAATTTACGAGCCGCCACGTAATCGTGAGATTTCTCTCTTAACTTTAATTATGAATTGTTTTTCTTTTTTAGATTTTATTAATCACCAAAAATCGATATGTTTTGCGACTTAATTAGGTATAATATTATAACCCATCATTACCAGAGTTTCGTAAGTTTTGATAAATGAAACGTTTCAGGGTTTGGTTAATGGATATCCATAGGGATATCCATTAACCAAACCTTGAAAATATTTCTTTCGCAAAATATATTTCACATCTGGATGTGAAATATATTTTGCAAAAGAAATATTCTGTGTGAGAAGAACTACTGAATAAATTTTTTCGATTAATTTTTTTTGCTTTTTTTAATTAATTTTAAAGCCACATTTTGAAATTTGACAATGCATTAAAAGGTTACAAGGAATTGAGTGACTGGAACCAGAGATACACGAAAATTACCAGATTGCTAATTTTCATTTTCAAAATTGCTAATTTAAACAAAAAGACGTAGTAGAAAATCATTTGTAAAATAGGTTAAATTTGTTTATATTTCTTCAAATTACCTTCCGATAATTGAGTATATGTATAAATATATTCAAATGTGAATTCAGTTAACTCAGTAACTTTTGAGCGAAACCAAATCAAAATTTGCATCGTTAATAATGGTTTTGTTCATAAAAGAACGTTAGTAAAAGGGGAAAAAAACAGTAGTTTTCCGACAATGTTCATTCAAGACTAAGGCTTTAACCAACTGCTGAAAACAAAAAAAAAGAAAACCTATACGTCAGATTTGAGTGTAAGATGTTAAAAGTCAAGTTAAAAGTAATTCAACATGGGATTAAAAAAACTTTATTTCAATCTTTTTTCGCATGTATAACATATAATAACAAATTCCTATTAAAATATTTAAAATACATTGTCAATTAATTTTAAATATTCTAGTAATTTATATATCAATTAAATATTCTATGTGTTCTAAGTACACAGTAATGTAATACACATTATCGAATGTATTTTATATTCTAGCATTGAAATTCCCCTTTTTATCGTTTAAATCAATAAATATTTTAAGTCAAATAATTTATGTCATTAAAATATTATGAAGTTTTGTTTTTTTCTTTTATAGTAATTAACAAATAACAGAATAAAAAGGTGAAAGGTGGTTACTTGTTTCATGAAATTAATTATCAACTTGCAGTACAGTTTCGGAATAAACTTCCAGAAATACAAATTTTAGCTCATTGTACATTTTCAGAAATAGAGAATATTTTCGGAAATACAGTTTACAAACATTTTTTTTTACTAATTTTGCTTCCAGTATAAAGTAAATTCATCAGCAAAGAATAAACTCATAAATCTATATGGAATTTACATAAGAGTATAATACCATATTCTACGAATGAAAGCCATACTGCCATTATAACCAACTTTATGATCTCCTTCCTACATATATGTTCGTTTAATATTAGGGATGTTTAGATTTCCTCCTTTTCGTGAACCTCAAATTTTGTCTAACAAATTTGGCGAGATCCACGCAAGGATCTCTTTAGGTGCCGTTTTCTTATATTATTAGAAATCAAGCGGATGAATAATTTATTTTTTTAACGATTCCACAAACTTCGAAATTTTTTTCTAAGTCTTTTTAAAGGTTTTAAAATCAACCTATTTCAATTTTTTTAAAGTTTATTGTTTACAACAGATTTGTCAAAATTTTCCGACTTACTATTCTCGTGAATTTATTTCCACCTTGCTTTATTAATTTCTTCCTTTCATATAATTTAGCATTTAAACCCGTGGAAATTATTAGTAAAATGTTATATATTACAATATAACCACGCTTTCCTCGAGTTAGTAACTGATTTGTCGGTAAATGCATGTTCATTAGCATTATGGTTTTTTTTAAATGAAGAGTTTTTCATGATACGAATCATGTCAGTGGAAAACATGTAGGTAGACGATATAATTCAAAAGTTGCAATTCTAGAAGTTGTATAAAGTTTGAGCAGTATTTTTACATGCAGGTATTAATCACCAAATTTCAGTGATTAAGCAGACGTATTAGTTATGGCCATTGTATTAATTTTTACTGTGCTTAAAGCATTTACTACGACCGCATAAACATACAACATAAAATAAAAATAACATCAATTTTTAACAATACGAAATAAATTTGTGCCTCACATTGTGCACCCAAATAACTTTCGATTTACAACTCATGGCTTCTAAAAACAAACTGTATTTTTAATATAGGTAAAAATACAAAATGATAAATTTAAAATGTCATTGCAGGCTAATTATTACTTGAGCAAAATGAGAAGGGATAATTTTTTACTAATAATGACTGAAATAATGGCTAAATTAAAAATGCTACGTAGCGTAAAATAGCTATTTTTTTTGGCAAATTATTGATGTTTTCCAATTTGGGCGTACAATTTAAAACCAGTTCTCCAAGCTGCGGGGGTGGCTGAGTTGAACGTAATTAATCACATTTGCTTTTTTTCGTTCCCTTAAATACGTAATAATGGGTTTCTCATATAGGGAGGTTTAATTTATACATAAAACTTTCAATAAAATGTGAATTTGGTATCCATTAATTATCCATTAATATTTCTTAAAAAAGTTTTGAAGTGAATTTACTCCAAAAAGCCTGCAACTTGGCCCATTTATTATTGAAAGTACTTAGTTAGCTTCTCACGGACGTTCTTCGTAAAAACTTATGAATAAAATATAGATTAAACTGAAGAAACGGTTTGAAGTCAAATGTGAGGAAGATGTGGTAGGATATTACGGGGAATAAATATCGCAAAATTTTTGTCATAAAATAATCAGGTTTTCCATAAAAAGTTCTGCAAATATTATATCAGTTTAGTCTCTATAAATTAAAAGTATATATTTATATTTGTGAAAGTAATTTTCTTAAAACGGTTCGGTTAAATTCAATAAATGTGATTAAAAAGACATTTATTCTTTAGCCCGCAACTGTATATGAACATTTTAGAAAAGTATAAGAATATAAATATAAGTGTATAATACCACAAATATTCAATAATATCTCAAGAATTTTTTTAAAATATCTGTACCTACAATATGACCAAGGTGTTCTTGAAATATGACACGCGGAAAACATTATTTTTTTGATTTTCAAATGTTTTCCATTTAATTGTGTTTTAATTTCCTAAAGTGTATAATTTTCAATTGAACATTGTGTTTCTCGAAAAGCTGTCTTTTTCTAACCTTCCTAATTAATTAGTTAACTTCTATATATTATCCCATTTCCTTCACATAATTTCCCACTTAACTAACACCTTGTACCCCATGATTAGACCAGCATTATAGATAGATTTACCGAGAGGACATCTAGTTACTTTAAAAAATCCTACAATTACCGGACACAAAAATTTCATATTTTTAAATTCTATAAATACCTTTTGAGATATTGGGAAAAAGTCGTTTTTTTCCAAATATTGACACGTTTTTTCTCATTAAATATTGATAACGAATACGTTAAATAATATTTTACAAAAGGTTGTATGTGACAATAATTAAAAAAAAACGTAATATTCATTAAACATTATTTTAACGTTTCACCAGCAATTGGCGAATTAATTTGAAAAAATATTTTTTTGTAAATAAACCTTAAAATTATCAAAAAATGCTGTTTTCTTAATCTCTAAGAGCACACCAACTTGACAAGTAAGTTAATACGTGACCGGTAAAAACAATGTCAAATATTAATAATTATAACCATCCGGGCGATATGAACTAACCATTTCAAAGAGTTTTACTGACCATCAGTTTATGATTTGTAATTGTTATGTTACGGTATAATTGCATAATTAAGAAGATAGTACGATCAGCAATAAAAAATGATCACTCTCTTCTCCGTCAATGACAAGTATGTAATGTAATTTGATTCGAATTTCTTCCAATTTTTACTGCTGTTATTACTGTGCTGTAATGGAAGTACTCATTATTCTAGTGTTACTTTTGGATTTTTCTAATACAAGAATTAGTGCAGTTCAAAATAATATAATCGAATGATGAACTAATACTTTTAAATGCACCAATTATTAATTAGTTATTCTCTATAATATTCTAAGAGATAAATTATGAGACTGAAGTTTAAAATATTTAATAAAGTATTTCAATTGATAGCTTTTTATCAGTTAAGTCTTTCTTATTTAAAAGCCAAATTGACCGCATTTAGGTAAAGAGAAAGAATAACCTTGCAGAAAAAAGTCCAATTTATTAACAAAATTTTGTTCCGTACAATTTTATATAAGCACGTAGAAATGCGACCAGAATGCACAGGTTAAAGTTGCATTCTGGCGTGATTAAAATTTTACTTGCTATTTAGTGTTTTTGACATTGCAGAAAGTTTAATTTTGGTATTCATTCTTTTTTTAATAATTATGGGATTCTTTATTATGGTGTCCACTTATATAACATAAATGTTATTTGAGTATAATAGGAAAAACGGAAAAACAAAAAATAGGAAAAATACCCGTCAGATCACTCACGGTTCGAACACAACCACTTTTCTCAGATATAACTTGATATAAAAACTTGAAATTTGGCTTAGCGATAAAACATACTAAGCCGCATATATCCAAATACTTTTAATCCCATGTATTGTATAGGATTTGAAAGGGCTAATTATAAGGTTCTTAAAAACATTTTTTTTCGTAAATTAGGTATAATATCTTCACAGATATATTGAAAAATGCGCAATATAGTAATGATTCTAGATGCCATATGTTTTTACTGCGCATATATTGATTTTGTGAAATATGGATATTTATAAATATTTTAATAGAAATACTATTTATGTTAAATGGTTTTAAGGGCCTAAATATGCACAGAAATTGCCATGTCGATATGATAATGAAATTATACTTTATCAATACCTCAAACCAATATGATTTGCATGAATTAAAATGAAACTTTTACAATTGCCGTAAAAATAATCCTTTAACACGTGACTTTTTACAGTCTTATCACGGTTACATATAATTTTTTATGTCCAATTTCTTCAGGTAACGGTGATTAGCATAATATTCCACTATTAGTACAATATGAGTTTTCGTAATTAATCGACATTCATGTACCTAATGGCTTTTATTTCATTATATTTCAGTAGTTAACGAAAATTGATATACTCGTTAAACAAATTGTGATTTGAATTGTTATATATCGAAACTGAACATATATTATCGATCATCATACAAAAATGTTCATATGGTCGCTTGATTCCTCAGCTGCGGGATAGAAAAGCGTGGATATATAATTATTGAATGAAAATGAAAGAAAATTATATGCAATTAATTTTAATTTATCTTCTTCCATTATTTATATTAAAAAATAAAAAAATGTATCTAAATGGACAAAGTAAATAATAAAATTAGGTGTTGATTCGTTGATATAAATTTAATAACTCCATTAATGATGAATAAAAAGAATACGACAGAAATAAATTAAATAATATTTGGCAAAATACCGCGCAATTTTTTAATATTCTTTAAATACATATTAATACCATAATGGAATTTTTTTCTCGTAAGTAAGACTGATTATGAACGAGCCATTATTATGAAGCAAATAAAGGAATAAACCAGACGTATGATGTCTTACTCTTTTGAAATACCAATATTAAACCTAAACTATAACTACGTCAAATCCCCTTTTTTTGTAATAAAAACATTTTATAAGTTTTGTTGCTTCTATAATCGAAATTAAAGACAATTCAGTATGAAAGAATTTTTAATTTTAAAACAATATAAATGGCACATATTTGCACAATACTAGAAAAGTATTCAAAAATATAATATATCCAGTGGATACATTCAAGGAAATGTTTTGTTGTACACAAATCGATTAATTTTTTTTTGTATTTAACACCATTGATATCAATTTAATTTCTCAAATTAACCCATTTATAGCATTCGACCGACATAAATTTAAAATAATTATTTAGTTTTTAATATAAAATAATATATCGTTAATTATTTTGCATTTGCTCTAGAATAAGTTTTATAAAATTTATTAAAAATTTGTCACAAAAACAATTTTGGGAATTTTTAAAAGATTGTAATATTGAAGCAATATATCCTTTCCACTTATGTGTTAATATATTGCCCCATTATTTTTATTTGTTTCAGATAAAACCTGATAAAAATCACCAAACGTACTCGGTGTGAATCTAAATATGATAATGTTCTCTCCCATCGAAACGGAGTATCAACAAAGAAGCTATATACCGCCGATCACTTCGTTGGCTTCTCTTATACAGTTACACCATAATTTGTGCAAAGAATAGAAAAAAGTGTTATACAATTTTGGAAATCTAAAATATTACATACCAAAATGAAAGCTTGCCTAAAATTAAAATTACGATGACTGCAAAAGAAATTAAACGCAATAAACGATGTTATTCTTACTGTTTAACTATTATATCAAGTTTAGGTCATGGTGATGTGAACAAGTGAGGCTAAAAATAATTTTATTTCGTTGTCAATTTTTGTAGCAAGCGTCACAGAGGATTCATATGTTCTAGGTCGCGACCAAGGTTCTTGTTTGCAAATATTTGTACTTTTTTTGAGAAACTACATAACATGATACCATATCGTCTATCTAGTATAATTTGCATCAATTAAAAAAAAATCACGCCGACACCGATTCCTGCATTCTCAAATACCACGATAATAACCATAATAATAAAAATCTTTCTCCAGGTAACAAATAAAATAACAATGTGATTACTACCAGGTATGTAAACAGTTAAATGTTTGACATTATATAGGATTTGATTATTTTCAGCATAATGTGAAAGAGTAGACTTATTACAAGTAAAATTAAAGTGGAGTTCACTTTAATTTTTGAAATATCTTTTCATTATATAAATTATAAATGAGTATGTCAACTGATATCTTTTCGGAACAAATCTGGTAAATAGATCTATTGATTTATAAGAATTTTATAAGTAGGTCTCATTTAAATTTCCTTAAAATATTATGCCAAACTGAATCATTTCTGACAGCTATCTTTCGCCAGAAGTCATAAAATTGAATTTGTTTTCGATTTTCTAAAACATTTCATGAAATGATATGAAAATGAATTCATAAAATAAAACTTTCTAATTTTAATCTGAGTAAAAAAAATTACTTTATAGACGAACTTGATATAAATTTTACATCTGAGATCATTTTACTAACAAAATCTAGTAGTACAACACACAATTGGGTCTTATGCAGCATTTTAATCAAGACTTGAAGAAAATAAATATATCAGAAGTAGTACAGAACTGTGAACTGTGAACACTTCATATAACTGTTTACCAATTTGTCACTAACAATAGCATGTTTTGTATTTCACAACGATAAGATCTTCATTCTTCAAACAAAGTCAAGAAGGGTACAGTATAATTTATGACAAATGTAAACGGTCCCTAAAATTTTTGTCTCCATTTGTGTCCCTAACCTAACCAATTAGCAATAGTATTTACTGAATTTAAGTGCAATCGTCATGATAAGCATCGTCTATTCATTCGATGGAACCACTGAGAGAAGCAGTAGACTGAGAGAAGCAGTACTCATTCCTGGACATCTCTTGCATGGCCTGGTCGATATAATTTTTTATATGGCAATTATTGCTTCTAGAGAATTTGGGAGTTGTATTCCTCGTAGTTAATATTTTATTTTAGGAAAATTAGAAATAGCAGCCTACGTCATGGGGGCTATATGGCAGATGACCCATAATTTCTACAGCCAACCTAGTCAAATACTCGCCCGTGACAAAAATAAATGCGATGATGTTCTTGAAATTTGGTCAAATCATGAAGTATTTATCTAACAGAAAGCTTTTTAACTTCTGAACCTTTAACTAGAACTTTATTTGTTGTTCAAGTAGACCGTTCTGTTTATTTTCTATGACAGTTTTTTACCAGTAAAAATAAAAGAAATATAGAAAAGTCATCAACCAAAAACTGTATATATTGCTACAGTAGAACATGAAACTTATCTGATGTAAGTTCTATCTACAACTCATTAATTCCTAAATATTCTATCTTGTGGAAACATTTTCAGATTTAACTGTCTAAGATTAAGTCGGTCAGTTGTTTTAAGATCCCTTTTTACATACAATACTCATTTGTTTCCTTTCTTTGTAATTTTATTGTAATTATGTAAAATATTTTGAAGAACCTTAACTGCATATTTAGAAAACCATGATATTCCTTATAACATTAAAGAAATCTTCTATTTTTACCCAGACTCTAGATGTGTTACGTCAAAAATTGAAATGCGTCCTTAATTCAAAGCATAATATGCCGAGTTATTTACTGAACTATCTCCAAAAACGCCAGTAATAATGAATATACAGAAATTACATCCACTAGTGTGGATTAAAAACAAAGGCATAAGTTTCCAATAAAAGAAACAATAATATGCAAGTTTCTTGATTATGATATTTTTATTGTTTTCCGTATAACCCCTTTTTTAAGTGATTTGTATCATTAAAGTCAAGATCTAACATTTTTTTCCATATGGGTTTATATATTCCAATATTTGATTTATATATTCCAATATTCGATTTATACATTCCAATATTTTAAAATATATTTTCAAGCAAGCTATTCTTCTTGTGAATTATTGATTAAAAACTATTGCACCAATAAGTCTTTTCGTCAAAATTTTCTTTTCACACATAATTTACAACGGTTAATTCCCCAAAATTGTATTTTGACTCAAACGTAATAATATTAATTTCCACCTACAAAGTATGGTTCTATAATTATTACAATGATTTTTTTATATTCAGACCTATATATTTTATTATGAAATATTGATTAAAATTCTTAAAGAAAACAGAAAAATATAGGAATATATTTTTATTAGGTTATTTCCTATTTTCCATCCTTTTTATCCTTGATATGATTAAATTATTTCTCCATCAAGTTAGGAAGGTTTTAACAGTGCTATTTTTATTTTCCCCTATTGCACGGAAAAGAAACTCCTCTCTCACACTATTATATCAGAAATATTTTTCCCTAGATAAATATATGAGAACTTGGTGGAATAAACTGTTCACCATACCTCCATCCCGAATCGATAGACACGGAGACACTTTACTGTTCCGTAGTATAGCTTTCATACATTCTCAAAAGCATACCTATATTTATAAAAAGTGAGAATGGATCAAAGTTCAAATATTAAATTATTAGAAATTTGTAAAAAATTATGTAATTAATAAATATTTGATAGCTAGATAAATAAATAAATAAATACTTTTATATACTTCTTTTTCAAAAAAATCCTCTTTTGTTATGTAAATTAAGTTAATTACTATTTAGAAGAGTTTCGAAAGTAATTAAATATTTAATAATATTAAATATTTTATAATATTATTATGCATATGTGACTAACTCAATGTTTGTCAAAATAGACAAACCATACACGCATAAATAAAACATATATGGAAGTCCTTTTCGCTTCCGTAGAAACGAATCACTTTGTCGTAAACTGTCAGAATTTAGGATTATTTATGAACGATGAAGTTATTTGTGAGCGCTAGTAATGTTTAAGGGTCTCAGCCTCAAAGCGTTTTATCAAATACTCTCAAGTGTACGTTGAACTCGTTTCATAAAGCTGACAATTTCCGCTTATGTCAATATAAATTGGTTATAGCGACAGAGAGAGAGGGCATTTCCCCGTGAAATTTATTACATTAACATTCATATTTTCGTTTAAATATAAAAACGAACTTGCATTAACAAGAAATGCAGAAACGGAAGAAATAAACATAAGCAGTGTATAAAAGTTTGTTTACCGAGTCTCATATTCTACAAGATAATAATTATATGAGTATGACCAGTGCAATGCAGTTGTAGAACTTCAACAACGACAATATCAATTGACACTAATTTAATAAGAAAACAATTTTACTGTTAGTGATTACTTATAGCAAGTGATTTAATGAGAAATAATATTGTTTCTTTTTTTGTAAAGAATTTTATAACTCTAATAAGACTTCACGTGATAATATTAATTATTTAATATTTTACCTCTTATATTATACGGTTGCGTACGTTAACCGATGGGATACAAAATTTTGATCAAATCAATTATGGTGTCCTATTAAAATTTTAATTTTAATAATTTACTACTCTATATTAAGAACTATATTAGGATAATTAAAAAAAGGACATGCAGAACAAAAGGCTAGAAGTAGCTAAACAGGATACAATATTTATGTATTAGATTAATAACTTCAAACCAGCCATTTTTTTCATCGATCCCATAATATCATAGAACATTCTGTAACATCTTTGTTCGGTTTAATAAAGAGCGCAATCTGTTAACAACCAAATTTTGGGGAACAAGGAACAAATTAAATAAAGATATTTTATGAAGCAAATTTCAATTTCAATTTCTTGTTGAATGGACTTCCAATAAGTAGTTCCCTTTTCATTTTTTTTATTGTATTTATTTTTTTTCAGTTTTCCAGTATTTAATCAAAATAGATGTAGTTACACTCTTTCCTTATGCGCATATATTTATGACTCTCTCCTTCCCCGAAACTATTTGAATGATTTTGCCATTCAAATAGTTTCGTCCTTCAAAGAGTGGTCGACGACTTTTTAGTTTTACAAAAGGAAAAAGTTAAGGTAAGAACTTAAAGAGAGAAAGAAATTTATTTTCAAAGTTCATTGGAGAAATAATACTCGATATTTAGTCAAATTTTAGCTACCGAAGTATCGAAAAGTTTCTGATAAAATTTAATTCAGTTACCTAACGATTCGAGTCCGAGTAACAATTTTATGCACTCATGATAACAAAATATTGCGTAAATTACTAGAACTTAATATAATTCTCTTCACCTAGATTTTCATTAGATAGGCACTACATCCATAACGATCAACGTGTTGCAGATAATTTTGAAAAATTAGAATTTATGGTTCTCGGATTTTGCAAAAAATATTTATTTTTGTTATGTTTATCCCTCTGTCACAATTTTCTAGCATTAAATAATTTTAACACATTGAGATTAATAGATATTGTTGATATAAAATTAAACCAAAACCATAAAAAATTTCAAGACATTTAATAGTATTTCCAAATTATTTATGTTTACCTTCACAGCTCGTTTTTTAAAGATACTTATGAAAGAAATAATATTTGATAATATTTATACTCGTTAACACAATTTCTATGGCTATTATTTATGAAGGTGTTATCCCGAACATCCTTAATGTTTTTTTTGGATAATTGAATATACATTTTTTTTTATTTCATAAATGATATTATCTTTTCATGAATTGTATAACAAAATTAAGTAAAATCTTAAATTTTTCAATTTACAACGTACCACACGATGCGTTACGTAAATTTCTTTTGAGGTAATTTTTCATATTCGATTAGCCTAATCGTATATGAAAAAATATCTCAAAAAATATTTCTTTCTTTTTATTCATATAAAAAATTATTAATATATGTGACAATGTGCTACTAAATATACACTGTGTTACTAGTATACGTGTAATGTGTTACTAAAATTAAAGCAGATTATATAAATTGCCTGACCACTAAGCTACGATACACGTTATCACAAATCTGTCGATTATATTTTGTTAAACGCAAGAGAGATAAACGACGCGCTTGTCAGCTCTAAAAATGGCTGCGTCGCCATAGCTCACAGTGAGTCTTTCTTTATTTCAAACACTTAAAATTAAAATAACAGATATTTTCAAGATTATAAATTATAATGAGGATATTCCGTTAAGAAATTATCTCTCTGGAATAAATTTAAGGAGCACTTCTAGTATTGAATTTATTCACTTATTTTTACATCGCCCATATATATATATTCAAAGTTATAAATATAGATGTATCGAAACTTTCACGGAGGCTCGTCTTTTCTACATTAAATTTTACTAAATTTTATTCGAACACAATTTTGACTGTGTGTACTTCTTTAAGTCGCTACTTTCCGCTTTGCGTGATACAATGACGATGCAACGACGAAATAAATATACTTTAAAAATATAAGTATGAAACAAAGCATACAAGGATCGACTAAAAAGTAGTATGATGATAAACATCTTTAATTTAAATCTGTAAATATATCAACATTCTCCAATGCAGCGGCGTAAATCCATAAGTTGTTTCATAAATTTCTCATTATTTTCATTCGTTTGAACTTAGTTCCATGCGATTAAATGGGGTTGATTTTAGTTACCCCAATCGGTTATTTCTAAAACCTTTATTAAAAAGTGTGTGTAATAATCTATTACCTTTATACTTTATATAAAAAGACCAAATACAAGAATACAAAAGACAAAATAACTTTAAGTAATTAAAATTAAATTATTGAATTTCCACCGAGTTTAAGACAGATCATATAAGCATCACCTAACTTTTAATCCCCAACAAACAAAAGATTTATTAAAAATATTTTGTGTGTAACACATTTAAAAACGCTTTAAAAACCTAATTCAATAAGTAACTTAAAAAACGTTATTTTTTATGAAATTTACATATGTATAAATTTATCCCAGGACTTCTCATAATTAAATCTTTATAAACCTGATGCAATTTTTCAGATACCACTTTATAGTTAGTAATTTAGCCATAATTAACAATTATTTTTTTCACCAGATGATGAGACGTGCTAACCAACAATAATATTTAATGATTTTTATTTAGTTATAATAAAATAATAGCAATGTTGTATTTATTTTTTTTACATAAGTAGCATTTAAACAGAAATAGAGTATCAGGTTTCACTATTGAAAGCGGAGTCGGGAACACTTAAAATTATATTAGCTTGGAACTTAACCGGTATTTTTAAAGAGTATAACTACCCACAGGTAATATTTAAATGATAAAATTAGGATAATGTGTACTTTATAGGTAATCCATTATTCGTAGAATCTATTCAATTTCCCCATCTTTTTATATATAAGCTTAAGGAAACAAGTAAAAAAAGTTTCGGCATCATAAACTTTTTAATAGAAGATTGATCTAAAAGTTAAAGCTGATTTGAAAAAAGCTTAATTGTAATAATTTTGTGATTATTTACTTCAAGTTAACTAAACAGGAATGGTACATACAACACTTTATTCATAGGAATTGACGGACGGACGGACGGACGTTTTTTGAGTGAGCACCATCCAGTTTCTACAATTTGTTGAAAGATATTTCCAAATCGTCTTTTGTTGTACGAACAAATTTATAAAGGAAACTTGATTAATTGATAATATTTTCAAGCATATACATATATATATATATATATATATATATATATATATATATATATATATATATATATATATATATATATATATACAAATATATATGTATATATATATATATATATATATATATATATATATATATATATGTACACAAATATATATAAATATAAGAATCATTAGACGATCACCGTGATCCGTAGGTGATGACCATCAGTTTAGTGGACCTAAATTAGTGCGCTATTCACAAAGTTGTCAAAATACCAAAGAATTGTGGTATGCTGAAATTTGGAGAAAAATTTCAAAAGCATTATGAGATAATTTATTCGTATAAAGCCTTTGTTTTCGTTAGCGGTGCACCATTTCAACTTTGAGGCAAACACGCTGAGCGAGTGACGCTCAGCCACTGACAGATCTTTATGAATTCCTCATCTCTCAATTTTATTTTCCTACTGACGTTTTTTATCTACTACTTCGGAGTTGATTTCGTATATATTTATTATTTAAAGAAAGATTAAATATTGAAGTTTTATATATAAGCTATTTTGTATTATGAAGCACATAATTAAAATAGCGTGCTGGCGCAGCGAAAGTCGTAGTTAGATTAAATTAATTTTTGCGCTGTGTATACATTAATTTAACAAAACGCTCGTTACAAATACTTCCATTATTTATATATATATATATATATAGATATATATATATATATATATATATATATATATATATATACACACATATATATATATATATATATATATATATATATGTATATATACATATACATATATATATATATATTACATGTTAATCATTTTACGTTCATTATGTTAAATACACTTTATGCTTACACTGAGTATAACTATTTTTTTTTATTTTTAGATAGTATGTTTATCACCATATTAAATACTGATTTTACGAATAGCAAAACAATGGAAATAACAAGATTTTTACATATCTTTTTTGTATATTACATTTAGGTATACTTGTGAGAAAATAGCATACAAGATCCATACCACAATGTAGGTACAATAGTATTGATAGGTTTCAAATGAAATTCTGACATAAAATCTATATACTCGATCCCTTATATATTTATTCATTAGAAAGAACAACTGGAAGGATAATGATGTACATCATGATACCTTTTCAAGTAAGATGGGTAAAATGAGAAATAAGTATATTCAAACATATAACGCTGCTAATCGGAGACACAAACAATCCCAATAAAAGTTCATGGCGTTTTTGAGGAAGGCCTACATAAGCTGAATTATTTTCTACTAACAATTTGAAGTACAAATGTATAATAGTGGAGAAGAAATTATATCTTGCTATTTGCAACTCCTTACTTAACTGAAAATTATTGTTCAATAAACCTCTTTTTTTTGACATATTTACAAAAAAATTGAATTAATTTGAATGCAAGAAGCTCTTGTAATGAAATATTTCACCATTTTATTTTTAAATTTTAAAATTTCGGTAGTATTACCATTTTATTAACTGTCATTTCTTTTCCATTATATGTATCTATTCTAATCTTGTCACGTCACAACATTTTGTTATAAAAGCTTTTATTAATACAATATATTGTATGTATATTTAGGTAGTTTAACACTCAGGGAATGTAATTTCCTTATTTAATGAGTGTAATAACTCTTCATAATTACTGTTATTATTTTATAACATTCATGTTATTCATGTTATACATGTTCCATAAATTCTCATTCCGTGTAATTTTTTTGTCTAGAAACTTCTTTTAAGTATGACTTGATTTTTTATTTATAATTAATACTTTATTATCTGCTAAAATAGCATACCAAATAAACAAAAATTTTAATGAAAGTTGAGAGACAATAAGAAATAACTTTCGTAAAAAATTAGCCTTTTCACAATTTTAGATTCATATATGACACTGCATTAGTAATATTTAGTTCAACAAGTTCAAGATTAATACCGATTATGGTTACAATGACACTTATGTAATGGTTGTTACAACTTCATAATTATTTAAATCGTCTTTTTATTAATATTATTTCAAATATTACCTCCAAAAAATTTAAATTTCATTAATTACGTATTTATAATTTAATTTAAGTTACCTATTAATTCAATTATTTCAAGAATAAACAGAAAAATTGCAATATTAATATATTATTATATCAGGTATTTTGGATTGTTGTAAAATTAATTTGAACTGTTTGTAAAATCGACTTATGATATTAAATATCTCTGGTACAAAGACTTGACTTCATAAAAACTTGATTCTGGTGCAATTTAACAATTGACCTTATAAATTTCTTAATGGACAAATTACTTAAGCGAAATATGTGTCGTTTTAAACTTATAGAATAAAAATTGTTTTCTTAATATCAAGAAAGAAGAAAATTTAAAAAAACTATTGTCGTCAAAGAAGCATGTATATATATATATATATTAGATTTCACTATTTAATTTTTAAATTTTAAAATTTAAAAATAAAATGGTGAAATCTTAGTAAAAAGGTCCTTGAAATAGAAAATATTTAAACATACATACATACGTATACACACACACACACACACATATATATATATATATATATATGTATGTTCATATATATATATATATATTTATTTATATATATGTATATATATATATATATATATATATATATATATATATATACATATATTTGTGTGTGTGAGTGGGTGGGTGTACGTGTTCGTGCATACGTGCGCGTGTGTGTGCATGCATGCGTGCATCCGTGCGTGCGTGTGTGCGGGCGTGCAAGCGTGCGTGCATGCGTGCGTGTGAGCGTGTGTGTGTGTGCACTATTCTATCCCGTATGCTCATTACACGCTCTGCATACGCCTAATGCTTATACAAAGACTAAGAAAAGTGTTTACAACGATTGTTATTAAGTGGTAATATGTAAGGTTAATATTTTATTTTTGGCTTCATTATCATACATCATACATAATCATTCACACATATATGCAGTCACATTTGGACTAATTTTTTTATACCGTAGGGATAACCGTGAATAATCAAGAATACTTACATTAGTAAGGTTGTGTGATATGTATTACAAAATATGATGTAATTTGTTTAAGTCTAATGCAGTTTCTACATCATTTATATGTACATACTTATCAACGGTTTTTTTAAAATCAAGTCGAATGATGATATTTATAAGTAACAAATATTATCAATAAACTATTTGGTTATGAAATATTTTATCACAACACCGGCGGGATTAATTTTAGTGGTGAACATTAATTAGGAACAATAGTTTAATAGTTTTTACAAAGAACATTCTATGGAAAATCTATTAAACTATTAAACTAATGTAATAAACTAATTGTATCTCTTTAAAATTATTTCAAAACTCCAATTTTTACGGCCCATGTACTTCAATTGCTTGAATTTCTCTTACTTTTTTAATTTAATTATTATCTCTTACTTTTGGCTAGTTTTGCTTTGTTGTATATGATGTTCAATTTTAATGTTTAATTTGTATTTGTCTTGTTATTTAGAAATTGTTTATTTGCACTATCGATAATTTTGGTTGGCAATACGACATTTATTGTCCGTTTGCTTTATTAGCAGTAATGTTTAGTAAAATATGTATGTTGAAATCTCTATTGTTTGAAATCTTTCTGCGGAATTATCTATTCACTCACAGCTTGAGATTAAAGGGATTAAATTTACTATGTATCTTTCTGTCCAGAGTTCTATGCTGATCATCCGTTATACACACCTTTTGTAAATTATTTAGCATGTATCAGAAAATGTGTTAAATACTAAAATACCATTAGAAATATAAATGTATAATACTACTGTGATATATTTCAGCACATCTGATAACGTCATAATACTATGGGGCATGTGAACTCATATATCCTTGAAAATATATTGAACATTTCTCTCATTTTTATTTCCAATAATCCCACTCACCACACAAAATAGTATGGTAGTCAAATTACGCTCATTAAGAAAATTAAGATTACATTTTTTTAAATTCAATCAACAGATTGATTCCGTTCATATATCACTTTATAAACATTTACCACATCTATGCATAAATCTAATTTTAACAATATTAAATGTTGATACCTAAATTTTAAATATCCTTATCATTCTAAATAGTCCCTTAAAAAAACAATGAGAGAAATGAAATTTTTTCTTTAGCTTTTTCTTTCTATGCTCAGCTAGTGTCTTGTTTCGACAGGGCGGATATTTTTTGTTTTGACTACTTTCACCTACCTCCTTTTTTTAAGCAGACCGTGTCAAATAAGAAGAAGTGGTGAGATACAAACTTGGTATAGTCGGGAAAATTTACGCAATGAATTTTTATATCGATTTTTTAAGCCCTTTCTTATACGAGTTATCGAGTAGTAGAATTTTATTTCAGGTATTCTTATATAATCCCCGTAGTTTCAATGAAGAGACATAATATTTATGTTCATAATAATCCTGCAAGGTAAACACAAAAGAAACGATATCCTTTCATCACAACCGTATTCAACACCTTTTCTTATTATCGAGCATTTTATTCACGAAAATAACTTCTTGAAGCAATTCTTGAACAAAAATAATTTCTTGAGAGTTTAGAAATAAACATTAATCCCTATTAATTTTTTCGTAACAACTTGTTAGTTGATCATCATGAATAGAAGTGGTCAATATTTCGTAACGATCTATTAAGTTATGAAAGTATTTGATTTGATTCTAACATAATAAGCTAATTTGTTGTCTATTCTAGATACATATTAACTCATTTCTTTCTGTCGAATTCAAGTATTCTTCCAATTCAAGTAATTTTCTTTCATTCATCGCGCATTTTGATATTAGAATACTTCTTATTTTTGAAAACAATTTATATATAATAAAATTACATCTCACAATTAAATGAAACTATGTGATGTAGTATTATTTCTACTTTCTTTAATTTCTTTACCACGACCTAGGTTTCGTTGTATTACAACATCTTCAACCCACAAGGAGAAATATTGAACCTCACTGTTTAGCGGTCTTTTCTTTCCCTTTAAGACCGTTGAAATCGTCATATTTATGAGAACTTTAAATAATGTCAAAAAATATAAAACAATAAAAAATTTATAGTAATGAAAATAAGAGTTTTTACTTTATTAAACTTTTCTGGTCTAAAATTGGTAATTGTCCACATCATGTTAATGTTAAATTTAATTCCTTTTATGTTTTACTGAGGTACTTTTATTATTGTCATTTTGCTTACATTAGGCATTTATTATTTTTTATTTATTTACCCATCATTGATCGACTTATCTTATTTCATGTGCTTGAATTGAACATGAACATCTTAATTTCTTAATATGACTAACTATATGACAATAATGCTATAACTATATTAATTTTCTCTGTAGCAAAGCATTTCAACATGAGTATAGTTCTACTTTGTCCACAAAGGTAACATATATTTGTGACTATTCAATAATAAAAATAGCTAATTATCATGTTTGTGCTTTCATTCGAGAATTATGTAGAATGGTTTAGAACTAAGAAGAGAACAATCTTATTTGCATATCTTAGCTTCGATTTAGTATGTTTTATTTCAAATTATTTTATTTAGTACCTTTTTCAGTACTGCAAAATAATTTTTAAATATATATTTAAACTCCCATGACCTGATATAGTCACTCTTCCTTCAAGATCATTGAAGAGGTAATAAAAATAAATAAATAAATTAACGTGGTCACATTATTCACGTCATACATTTGAAATATTATTAATATATTGGATTTACATAGCAACGTTACTGTAAAACCACTTCGACACTTGTTAAGATTGAAGTATCACCTAAATTTTGATCAAATCGAATATTTCCTTGTAGTCTCCAAAAGCTAAATATAGAGGCCGATTATACTACTCGGACTTTTGTGTAATCTTGCATAACGTGTAATTGTGATCTATGGTACAAAAGCCTTTGATAAACCATTTCTTTGGTAACCTGGAAACCGAAGAACTTGTGCGTTAGTAGGTTCGTGATTGTTCTCGAAAACAACTCATAAGAATCATTTTTAAGGATGATTATTCTCATACTTCCGCACTTTAATAAGGAAAAGAATTAATCTCTCATACAATTATTTATCTATGTTTCCGTCATAGCCGTTCTTTGGGGATATTGTCCGATATAGGAATCTTAAATTTGGCCACTATACTGTGTAACATATTACCCAGCATATATTTTAGTAGTTTATTTATGAAGGTATTTGTATGGAAATTTTGGAGAGAATCCAGACAGCATTATGTATATATTTTTTGTTTTATATATCTTTTGATGTAGACATATTTTTAAAAATATCCACAAAAAATAACTTCCCTCTTCTCTCCCCCATATTTGAAACTACCTGAATAAGAATTTTGAAAAGCCAGTGTTACTAGAAGTTTACGTAAATTTTACGACAAAACCATAAAAAATTATTCCGAATTCCACTCATACTGGAGAAGTTTTTTTATAGTTTCAACTCCTTAAATAAAGATTTTTGTTTAAAAATAATGATATAAGCAGGTTAGTAACATTAAGATAATAAAAATATAATAACAAGTTCACAGATTTACATAAAAATTTTATATATTAATAATTTACCCACAAAAAATAAATCCGTATCAACGTATTAAATTCAAAATAATAATTTCACGAAAATAAATTAAGTTGTGAAACAATAATTTCAATTTCGTTACAATATATCGAAGAACGCGGGTTCAGTAGCAGTGGAAGCTACCCAAAGTATTTGCTCTGTTATATTATCGATTCTTATAAATAAATATATTTTAGATAAATTAAGAACTTGAGATTTATGTATTTATTTAAATAAACAATTTATGCATTAACACCAATGCATAAAACATCAGCAAGTTCACATTATCTTACTAATAACTTATTTATATAAGAGTTCGTTGGGAAGAAAATAGCAGTCGCATAGTAAATTAGTTTAATCAACACAAATATTTATTTGATTTTATTACTTTCTGGATTGTTTACGCCGTCGTTTGTAAATTTAATAAGGACAAATTATTTTAGGATGTTTGCTGTAAATCATTTACATAGCTGACTTTAACTGTTCGAGTAACGAAGATACTGAAAAAGTGATAGTCTTACCATGTAATGAAATTATTGGGATCTGCAACTCGTTGGCACAAATGTGTCGCCGGCTAAAGTAAATACTTCTGTCCGCGTTTTAAATTGACCATACATTTTTCACCTTCCCATGTCAGCCTGAAAATTTGCCTGTTTCAATTATATAAAAAGAATGTTAAATATTCCTACTCCTACACCCAAATTCAAAGCTGGTTGTATATATAAAACTACTATTTCATTATTATAATTTGAACATGCAAAAAAGTCATTAATTTCCAAGTTTTGTTTCGTTTTGTTTTTAAATAATAACGTATATTAATATTATTATGTGCCTTTTAAATATTGGATTCGCAACTAATAACCCGCCATCTCTGTACAAACATTTTACTTACTACTTATATGTAGTCAATAAAATAAATCGTTAATTATATAAGCATCGTCGGTATCTAGCACTCGTCCCCAACGTGTAGGCAGAGCTAAGGTTCCTTCTTTGTAGAAATGTTTTGGCTTTTAACTGATAACCCGTGTAGTTAGTTTTTTATATGACTTTCGTCTTTAAATTTTCTTTCACTTAAATTATTAGAGAGAGAGCGCAACAGATTGTAATCAGATAGCGAAGAAACTGGAGAGTACGACAAGTAAAATAGCATACTCCGTCCAAATGAAAGTAGTTTTTCACGCGTTGCTTTTGCTATCAGGTATCGATAATCGTCATGTAAAAAATAAATTCTGCTTTGATTTAAAGGAATTTTAACGGTGACTGCTCGTTTGTTCACAATAAAGCTTAACTGGAATTTTACTGTTAGCTTGAAAGAGTTCCCAATGAATAACTACATTCATACTTCACCATATACACAAAAGTATCTTTTGTTCAATATTATATTTTAATGTAGGTACACCTTTTTCTCCATCTCCTAGCCACTAGCGTTTACGCTAAAAATTAACATAAGCCACCCACTTTTCTTTTTTGTAACCATATATTTTAGCCTCTCGTTGGGCCTTACGATAGGAACTCAATAGCTCCAAGGACAAATTAGCTTTCCTATGAAGATGAAATAGTGTTAGCTCATGTGGTAGCCATACGGAATATTTCCACTTCTTTCTCAAAGAATAAAATTGTTTTTCCTCTGTAGTATGAGAGCATGCAAGTAGCTCCACCAAATAACGAAAACTTAATCTGGGATCTGTTTCAATAAGGCTTTTAATTTTTTCCAATTAAATTGCAAGAGATTGCCTTGGATGAGTTTTATCGGATAGATAAAAATTCCCTTCTTTGAATCATTGGAAGCAGTCCTTGACTGTATCGTAAGAGGACACACCTTCACCAATAGTATTCTATATATTACCTGATGCTTTACTAGTTTATAAGATGCTTTACTAGTTTACTAGTTTATAAGTTGCCAACCCAATAATTTGTCTTGCATATCTTTTGCAGGTGTAAAAACACGGTGAACTCTCCAAATTTTGATATTTGTTACAATCGTTTAAGTTTTCTGGTAATAACACTAGAAACATTCAGTACGAATATTTTTTCAAAATGTTGAGTTTAGCAGTTTCAGAGATTAATGTGCACGTATATGGCTGTTACTCAAAACGGGCATTTTGAATTTTACATATCGTTATACATAATTTAATTGCTGCTTTAATGGTTAATATATATATCACAAGGCTTTATTATTGTCGACCCAAATGTTTACAAGGATATATATATATGTATATATATATATATATATATATATATATATATATATGTATATATATATATATTTTTTTTTTTAATATGTATATATTTGTAAGACAATATCTTCAATAGCTTACCAAGCTTTATTGTATTCTTTTAAATAAATTGAATATATTTTGAACAAATGAGTTTTAAAATTATTTTCTATTTCTTTAGCTATTGAAGATATTGTATATACATATTTAAAAAAAAAAGATAAATATATATATATATATATATATATATATATATATATATATGTATATATATATATTTGAGTGTAATATTGATTACCATTATAGTAATAAATAAATCGTAAATTTTCAAAATATAATATAAAATTAAGCAAATAGAAAATTAGACGATATTGGACTAATAATTACCACACAATCATCATTAAAACAAATAATGTTTTTGCAAAAAAAACAAAGTTACTTCTGATTTACCACGAAACCTAGGTTAAAAAAAAATATGTCTCGAAAAATATTGAAACTCAAAAATGTAATGACACTTTTGTGATGACTCTCAAAAATGTAATGAATTTTTCTTTTAAGGTCATTTTTTATTTGGAAATATTGTTCCCTAATGTGCACTTAAGAGGAAATTTCTTCTGGATCTGGAAAATTTCTTCTGGAAAGATATGGAAATTTCTTAATGAGTTGGTCTTCATATTTTACTTTTAAATATATATTTTTTTTATTACTACTTTTAAATCATTGATGAAAAGAATCAAAAACATTCGAAGAGTGTAATTTGCGAGTGTATTTTATATTTGTATAAGCTTGTAACACAGCCAAAATTGTATGACATCTAGACTTCACATATATTTGTTTTTGTCACAATTTAAACACTAGAAAGTCGTGAAAACGAGATTGATGATATGATTGATGATATGAAATGAGACTGAAGATATTGCTTTAACATTCTTAATACAATATTCTAATTTCTGAAATCTACACTACAACCTACCTGTCTTTAACAGAAAAACTCCCTGAGTGGATAAAGAATTATACTCTACCTGTTACATATATATAACATTCGTTACAAAACGTTAATCTTCCGAAGATCTGCTTCCGCTTGATCAGTTTGAATAAAAAGAATTTAAGTTTGTTTTTAATTTTTAGGAACTGATTTTTAAATATTACAAAGTACTCCTTATGTTACTGAAAATGTCATTATTTTTTCGTAATTTGAGGCTCTCTATGTTATTCGATCTATTTTTCGGATTTTCCGGATTAGGCATTTGATACAGGTAAACAGACCAATACATTTGCAACTCAATAATTACCGATTCGAATTTTATACAATTTTATCTTTTAAGAAGGTACGTCATTCTATTAGATATAAGCCTTCATATCTTAACATAGTTTCGTAGTAAGATAGCAATATTTGTAGGTGCTGATGATTCGATTCTCACCACAATTAATATCGAAGTTCATTCGAGATTGAAAATACTAAACATTTGCATGGAAAATTACTAATTAGTTTGTAATTAAAATACTTTAAAAGCAGGCTCGTAGGCTCGAACCTTCTTAGTTATAATATGCCAACAGTTCATTTTTAAACTACGAAATCATTTCGTTTTTTCATTTGCAAAAATTTAAATCTTTAAACAATAATCTAAGCCGATAAAATAACATTACATTGAAAATCATTACAACCCTGTATCAATATTTATTCATCTCATATTTGCAGTTCACTGCTTACCTCGAGAAATAACACGAAATTTACGGTGATTTTGATGGAATACCTCCCAATATACGTCTATTATTACCTACATCTTGGAAACAATTGATAATGTAATTTTTTAGAACATAGCAAGTTTTGTTAGCATTGTAAATATATTTACTCGAGTTTGTTGTGACGTTTCTAAACAAACTATTATTAGCGATAAGCCAATTTAAAGCAATCCGCAGATTTTGAATATTTACAGAAAAACGAAGTAATCTTTGATATGACTCCAGTTGTTCACAAACAATCATTGGACCAGCACTACTCACTTTCAGAAGAAGCGGTTCAGCTATTTCTTCAACATTTTGGCCGAAAAGAGCAGCTTGACCATGGTAACCATGTTGCCCAAAGCGACCACTTAGTTTGACAATTTTTTTGAATGGAATTATCCGTCTTAATAAACATATTTCTTCATCGGATAATGTCTTAATTTCTGAGAAAATTGCATCAAATGACATTCCATTCCAATAAGCTTGTGTAGGTGTTCCTCCCCTACAAAGTCCTGGCAGAACGATGACGGGTAGAGATAACATCATATCGAGTCATTAGCTCATTTGATTTAGCACTATAACTGACTGTGCTTGTTTACGATAGCAAAGTTTATATCACAAAAAATGTATCGGCAAAAGTATGTGTAGATTTATCAAAATCTACTCAGTATTTCTGGCACGCCTTGCCGAACGTTGTTCGTGTATCTCATTCAATATAATCCAAGCTCTAGCCTTAACAAAACCTAGAAGAACGTTATTTTGGAATCTTGTTCAGACGGGACTCAGCAGTAGATTGCGCATTTCTGGCACGTCTCACAGATATTTGCTCAGGAGTTACGTTTAATATGGAACGAGTAGTAGCGTCTGCATCTCTGTCTAGCTGAGAGGAACGTCGTTCTGGAGTCTCGTTTAAACGAGACTCAGCGAAAGACTGCGCGTTTCTGGCACGTTTTGCAGATCTTTGCTCAGGAGTCTCACTTAACACAGACCAAGCCGTAGCCTCTGCATCTCTAGCAAACCTGGAGGAACGCTGCTTTGAAGTTTAATTAGAACGTGAAATACTGGTAGACCTGGAATTTTTTTGTTTGACTTAATCTATTTTCAACACCAGTTTCATTCGATCTATGCAAAGCCTTAGTCACCGCATATCTGTCTGAACTCTTCTGCACGTCTTGAGAACATTCTTCACAATTCACAACTCAGTCTTTCTAGTAGGGATGCCAGCAACTGGTACATTTCAAGAATTTTCTCCTCGGTGTTAATTTGCGCCTTTTGGTTCCGTTCTGAGCTTGTGTACGCCTCTCAAATTACTGTCACTAAAACACACAAAAATCAATGAAAATCCGCTAAAGCCCTTTATATTATATTATTACAATTAAAATTATTTATTTAACACATTAGCATAATAAACTCCCCTAATACTCAATGCAAAAATAAACTACATTATATAATTATTAATTCTATCAAAAACCGAGCAATTTTATGAACGTACATTAACCTTAAACTCATATAGGAATTCCCGACCTATATTTATCATTGAAAGAATAATTGCTGGTAACTTTAGCGGTACCCCGACGAGATGACGCTTCGAGAATTTGCGTAAGTGTATAGTTTGCGCCTTTGGAAGGGTTCTGAGCCTTCTTACGCTTCTTAAAAATTACTGTCACTAAAACACACACAAATCAATGAAAATAAGCTAAAACTCTTTATATTACATTATTACAATTAAAACTATTTAATATAAATATTAGCCTAATAAACTCCCCCAATGCTCATTGCAAAAAGAAACTACATTATATAGTTATTAATTCTAATAAAAACCAAACAATATTTTATTAACGTACATAATAACGGAAGTTATTACAGCAATCGTAAAATCGTACGAAAGAATCAATTTAGCATAAGTAAGTTATTATTTATTAAATTTAGCCTAAGAAGACTAAAAACTAAATCTGGTAAATTAAAACTGATAAGTTATTTGTAATCAATCACTCTAAGTCGCCTACTGAACAGAGTTTAATCAAGTTTATTTACCAAATATCAATAAAATTATATAATCGGAATTATTATTTCTCGTTGAAACTGAAACTGACCGTGCAATACTGCATTGCCAAAAATCTTGCAACTATAATAATATTTATAAAAGGACAATTATTATCAGAATGCGCAGATATCGGAGAGGTAAGATCTCCGATTGCAATTTTGTTCTTCTATAGATTGTCGATCGTAGCGTGTTTGCTAGTTATATGTAAAGTTTAAAAGTTATAAAATAAAACTTAAATTAAAAACTAAAAAAACACACAAAACAAAATAAAATTAAAAAATTATATGTATTGGCTCTTTAAGTTTAATATAAGTAGTAATATTTTTATCTAAGCCTCGTCGCATCGGGGGACTACTAAGTAAATAAAATATAACCAGAATAGAACTAAAAATGATAAAGTATGAAATTTATGTACAAGTAACTTACCTGCGTAGCATAGGTGAATATAAAAACAACAATATCAAATCGTTGAGTCTAAATGTGTATAAATTTACCACAAAAAATTCGCAAAATAAATACTATAAACGGCGTCTGCCCTCACGACTGATCCAAACGCGCAGAATCGCCCGTCTATACCGCGCACCAGTAGGCTAGTATCAAGCACCTCAAGAACATAGGCCTTGCAAGATAGATTAATGCATAAAACTAGGTTCGTACATGAGTACATTATGACATAGAATAAAAGGTAACTATATTCTTTAACAATGTTTGGCTAATTAAAGACGGCTTGGTTATCATATTTCATAAAATGGTTATCATATTTCATATAAATACTATATGACATGAGCCGTGGATGCAAGATGTCCTACGCTGGAGGATATGACGCCAAACAGAAAACGCTAACATCTAGCCAGCAATAAGGAAGGCATGGTGTTATAGAAAGAATAATTGCTGCTAAATTTAGCCGTACCTCGACGAGACGACGCTTGGATAAAATTATTACTATTTACATAAAACTTAAAGGTATAAAGGCACATATTATTGTTTACTTTTCACAGATTTTGTTTTGTGTCTGGTTTTATTAAATTTAAAATTTAAGTTTTGTTTTAATACTTAATTCATTTCTTCGTATATGTCATAATTAAAGTTCGATTTCTGACAGTAATAACACCAACTATACTGAGTTTATTTCAAGTGTTCTTATAAAGAAAAATTAAGGCCAGGAATCTTCATCGGTAACCAATTTTGAATAATATGACAGATTTCTTACTAATAGCTTAACATCAGAAGCATTAAAATTAATGTCATACCAAAAACAAAAATTGTGTAAATTTATTATTAATTTTTCTCTTACGTAATTGTTTTATAAATTGGGGCATAAATGTAATTAAAACTTGGAAAATGTAAATCTAATATTATTATGGTGAGATAAGTTTTGACATCGGTTTAAATAATTGGTATTACCTAAAAAAGTAGACATTTGGGCAAGTACACCTAACGGCACGTTAGTTTTCGCAATTTGATTGTGTTTATAACTGTTTCAAAGAAAATGGCCATGCATAATTCTATTCGTGCATTTGAAACTATCAAGGAGAAATATTATTTCATTTAGCGCGTGGAGCTGCAGTAAGAGCAGTATTTATTGAAGAAATATTTTGAATAAAATGAAACTAACACTATTATTTCAAATAATATTCTCATGTTAGAATATTTTAGAAATATATTATTTCAAAAAATTTTAATTAATAATTTTTTTGTTCACGCTGTTCTAATAATTTCATAACTAGGAAAAAAGGAAAATTTCCAAAAGAATAGACATAAATCAAATATAGTATAAATTGTAATGGTACCTTAAAGACGTCATCTCATGTGACAGATGTAATTTGTGTTCATAATCATGGACAAAACATCACACCTTTTATACCTGTTTGTCTATGAAACATGACTTTGATTCGATTTTTTAAATAACTTTGGAATAGGTATTCTATTGTTTCACTGACGTTATTAGCAGTAATTTATATCTTCATTATACTAATGAACGGTATAAGTATTCTCAGAATAAGAGTAGTGTAACTTAAGTTTAAGAATTTTATATAAACACACATTAATTTTGCGACAAGTTTTAGTTTATGTTTTATTTCAATTAATGAAGAAAAATAAAACGAAATCAAGTTTTGGGTTGGCGGTGTAAAGTCGCCAAAGTATTTTCTCATCCATGGTGACATTTAGAATCCAAGTTTAACAACGTGGGTTGTCGTTAACTTTTATAACATTTTTCAAGATATTGAGTACACAGTAGTTAGATGCCAACTGATCAGTCTATTCTCAATGAGCAGCGAAGGCGTCGCTATTATTTAACATGGCGCGTTGTTTTTAGGATTGACTGATCAACGATGGAAGTTGATATTATCTGTTTATGTAACAAACATTGAAAAGAATCGACCAAAACATATTAACTATACTTACATAAAATGATTTTTTTCATTTGTCAGGTAGAGTATGTAAGATTCCAAAACCTTAAAGATGAAGACAAGTTCGTAAAAAGAGAAATTTAAGGCTTCTTTATAATATTAGGCAACGAAGAAAATAATTTACTATAGGAAAGCCTAAAATACATTTGAATTTAGCGGCGTGCGCGAATAAGAAAAGTGAATGGATTAGTTCTTTACAATTACTTTTATTTAAATAAATTAACTTTTTCTTCAAAAAACATTGATTAAAGAATATGATGAAAGTTTACAAAATAATAAATTGAAAATAACTACTAAAGATGCCACCGATTTGCCTTAATAATTAAATTTTAATGAACTTGCTAAGTATTAAAAAAACATTAGACGGAGGATAATATCATCAAATCCATCCATTCCTGTCCTTAAAACTACGTATGAATAAATAAAAAAGAAAAAATAAAGGGCGAACAAATGTATATACATTTCATCTCTAGCAAATATAAATGATTTTGTATTAGTAGTGTGTGAGGCTGACAAAATCTTAATTGTCTGATCTGTGATCTATTATTAGGGAGGAAATAAAACAACAGAGAACAACTGTTCGACTTCGAAGTTCAACTGCAAAGTTGGAAGTGTGTTTTAAAAATTAGTGAATAAATGTAAGATTTTGGATAAAAATAATTTTGCAACTATAAATGAAGTAATTAAATATTTAAGAATAGAAAAATTCTGCTTATGAAAAAAAATTATGCTTACAATTAGCACCTGGACCAAAACACAAGCTATATGAATAAATGGAGAATTGTAAGGAGCGAGTAAAAAACATTAAATCGCGAGCGTCTCAATTCCAACGTACGACGGGTCTATTGGTTTCCTTCACCATATTTGATCCTTCGTACACGGTCCACGCATTTTGCGAAACATAAAATTGGATCGTAGTTTAGATGGGTATTATTTTACATAAAAATAGCGTTGAAACGCAAACAATACATCCCCTTAATCACATTTCCTTTCGCAGTCGAGTGAGTTTACAGGTTTTTTGAACATATATTCCATTTTTTTTTCCATGTAGTTTAGTTAACAGTATTTCGTATTATCAAATCATCAATTGTAACTTTGTGACACTGCATATTTATACTGTGATATTCACACTGAATATTGGAATATTTCGACATATTTCGGTGAGAGACAAAATTATATTTATTGGTGTAAGTTTATTCCAATTCGTATTATATCTGTAATATAGTGTACGGTATTTCTTCAATTATTCACTGTTGTATATTATGGTTAGAGTAGTTAAGTCGTCTATATTAATGGTAAGAGTAAAAGAGAATAAGAGCTTCCACAAAACTATTTTTATTCTGTATTCTGCAAGAAATGTAGCTACAATTAAAATTATGCACTTTTAGCAAATACATTTTTTTTCAATAGCATCGAGTTAGATTACTGTTGATATGTCGTGAGTATAAACATCGTTATTGCTGCGGAATTCGATCGTACAGCGATGACAATAGTCATAAATTTTCATCAACTATGGGAAAATAGCGGACTAAAAGTAAATAGTATTAATGCGGCTGCAGCGGCAAAGGCAATAATAAAAATAAGAGAAGCCTCCTGTTGCTAGAATTCATGGTACAAGGAAATTTCATCATTTTTATCACAATGAAGTAAAATTGTTTTCCACTCTGGCGTAAATTTTTCACATTTATCGTCGGTATATTATTTGTACAACTTATCCTCGTTTAGTTTAAATATATCAAATCATGTATCACATTTAAGCGATTAACAATCAATGTTTTTTTTTTGGTATATATTATTATTTCAAAAGTTTTATTTTATAAATATCTTCAAACATAAGTAGATATAAACGATAACATTATATATAACTAAAGTAAATATTTAGGAGCACTTGAATTTCGAAAGTTGCAGACCGAATATAAAACTCACAGACTATTATTTTTTTTTATCAAGATTTTATCAGATGTGATCATTCATGAAGCGTTTGCGTACTGAACCTGGAAGCTGCATGGTGGACTCGTCAGCCTTCCAATGAATATATAGTCTTTTTTAAGAATTTTGATGAAAATCTCGGTTCTTTAATTGTTTTTTTTTTAAAACCGAGAGTAAATTATAAACCGAGCTGGATTACTGTTTTATTTTGGAAGTTTATATATTTTTATGAGGAGTTAATCCTTTTTTCATTCAGGTTACGTATTTGGGTAATGTTTTGATTTCGATTTAATTTTAATAGATATATACATGATTAAGTGGATCTTGTCTAATTCCAAGAATGTGTAAAATTCTTTTAGAGGCCAAAATATTTTTATTTCAAAATAATCTAGATCAGTATCAGAAGTGTGGTGAGATTTTAGAAAAGCTATTAAGCTTTTCTAAAATCTCCTAATTTGTTTATTTATTTAGTTTTGTTTTCGATGTACGCGAGTTTAAACTTTAAAATTAAATAAAATTATTCATTGTGAAATTAATGTTATTGAAATTTATGTATGCAATGACAGGCAAGAGTATATGATATTCAAAGTTATAATTTATTTTATTTATGAACTTTACAAATTGTGTAATATATGATAGTAACGTGTTTACTTTAATTGATTTCACATATTCACAGATTGTCATAAATTATTTACACTCTGATTTCTTGTAAGAAGTAAAATATCCCGTAAATGTGAAGAGTATCGATGTGATTCGGAATTAAATACCGATATTAAAAAATAAGAAGATGTGAGTTATAGAAATGGCCGTGTGTTAAGAGAGATTTGTTCTAAATAGCTCCTATTTAGCTACCGGAAAACGCACTTTATTAAGCAAGTGTTCTACTTAATTTGCAAAGGAATGGAATAAGTTTTGTTTGGTAAACAATTAATGGGAAACAAAAGTTCAATGTAGCTATACTGTTTAGAATTTAAGAAAAGTTTTTTGAATCGAGATCCAATAATCTATAGATTACTGAGCTATCCTCTAACTATATAAATATATAATACATTTTATGCTTGAATATTATCATAACTAATTGAGTGTCTTTCAACGGGAATCGCGAATGAGTGACCGGAATTCATGTCCATAGAATTACTTTACTTATTTCATCCGCTAAATTAAAGTCATTTATTTCATCCTCCGAAATAAATGGAATTTTATTGTCAAACTAAATGTTTCGCTAACGCAGTGTAAGAGCGTTTTTATGGTAGTATAATCTTATTGAACAGAAGTACGCGCTCGGTGGTGATAACAGAAAATAACTGGCCGCCGCATTTTCTATGACTTGTACAACTGAAAATACTTTGTATAACCTCAAAAGAATATAAAGGACACATTTTATCTTACATTGTAATACATACTCGACGTGTGGTAAAAAACTTGAATATCCATTTGGTTATGCGGAATTTCCATTAAGGAACGACACTTTTTCGTCATCATATTTTTCCACACGGGAACATATGGGGTTTATTTTTATCGAAAACAAAGTTTATTATGGGAATAAATAAAAATAGCTTTTTTAAATAATATGGGCCTATAATTGAGTATAATTTTCACTACTACAGTTACATTGTGGAGTTGAGTGATGGAAGTAAAAATAAGTAGTTTTTTAAAAAGCAACTCAAAAACTGTACACAAAATTGTGTATCTGCTCGAAATGTATAGAGAACAAAAATAAAAATGAAATAAATATTTTTTGAATCGATCCGTATTCTGTATATAAATTTAAAATAAAAGTAGACTATTTTTAAGATATAACATAGCTGGCTTTCGAGTAACTCGTCAAGGCTTCAGAAATTAAGGCGAAATGGTAAAGTTTTATGATTAACTACCGAGGTGCATTGTCTGGATTCAAATTGATTTTGGAAAACGAAAGCTAAGGTCAAATAAATGCCTTCGTTATAATTTTAAAAACGCCTTCGTTATAATTTAAATACGACATGTCTAATGACCCCTTTTACCATTTACATTCCGTTGTTCCATGGCATATATCAAACGGAAAATTAGTTCGCCATGTAACAAATATATTTTCATTCTCGTTGTCTATTTTTTGATTGAAATCTTACTGACTAAATTAAATCAACGACTAATATTACACTATAGTTTTAGTACCAACGTGCATCACTATACAAATAAGATATCCAATAAAATATTTGAAAGAGTTTTTTTTATTGCACTTTCACTCTAAACATAAATAACCATAAATGATAATTCTAACAGATTATGATAGAATTTTATTCCGTTTGCACCTCATTGCGATACTAAGACTACTACTTCTACCAAGAATTCGTTATTTAATAAGTTCAAAATTTTTATTAATAACATAGTGTAAGAAGGGCGCGAATATTATGTACGATTCAAATTCCTATAGTGGATCCATTATATATATATAAAAAAGAAGATGAAATAAAATCTTGTATAAATGAGAAATAATACCTGTAAAAAGTTAAAGTAAAAAGTGATGAAAAACATTAATCCATTATTGTGAAGATAAAGAGAAGAGTGTTAAGATGATTTTGCTATGATGAACACACGAGCCGGCAGGGGCTGTAGTGTGAGTAGTGAATTATTATATAATGAGAATTGTATCTGAATATGTATTGTGTCTATATGAATGAGAATTGTATCTGAAATGCTATGATGCTTCATCTGCAGTATTGCTCCTGCCAAGGTAAAGATGGGTTTAATCTAAGAGTAATTAAGTAGAAATAGTTTTTTTTATTGGGTTTTGTAATTTATTTTAAGGAAATCTTGTTTGATGTGTTTATTTTTTTTTGGTAAGTAAGAAAAATTAATTAGAGAAAATTGTAACTTACTTTCGCTTGACTCGATATTGTAATTCTTAAACTATTTGATTTTCTTGTAAAGTGAATGGTACAAAATCTCCTTTCTGTATAAATATAATTTATTATGTGTACTACATAAGTAAGCTATAATGTGGTGCTTCATTGATCATTATACTTTATATATTTAGCAGTAACCTTACTATTCTTCTAATGTTATGACATAGCCCGTCGCTTATAGTTTTCAGTAAATATGTATAACATTGATACATTTTGTTTCGCTGACCCATATTTTACATTATTCTTTATGAGTTGCTTTTAGTACAATCGAAAGGATAATTTTTCATTCTGTTACATATAAGATTTAATTGTATACTTACATATTGGGAATCCTTCTCAGTCATTCAATGTCACAATGTGAAAGCAGCGTCAAAAATTTTTTGAGGCATCAATTTCATTTAGAGAATATCGTTAATATTTGAAATGTCTCACTTTGTGGAAATGAATATATGAAACCATGTGGCGTATAAAAAATTCCAGTTGTGACAATTCCGGTAGAAATAAGAATAAAGTTGTTTCTAGATTAATATACTTTTATGAACTATCATATCATATTCAAAGTCGCTAAACGAATTTATTAATAAAAAATTGTCAGTGAGCTACATTAAATTGATGATTTGAAACATCCCCGAAATTACTTTTAGAAAAAAATTTAAAGCATTGTGATTCATTTGTATTTATATCAACTTTATCCACAAACATTAAATTGTCATCCACAACGCACATCCGACTAATTTAATGTTTAATTTTTTATTCTGAATTTTAGGCAAGAACCTGAAGTTTTGTTACAAACTACTCTCCTGCAAGTTATTACAGAGAATAATAATTCCTGACGAAAAAAATGTTTCGCCGTATAATTCGGTGCTGACATATTTCGAAGGATTTCATGTTAAATATTACTTACTATTCACAATTACAAAAGAAAAAGAAAAAAAGAATTGAAGACGTTCTACAAAGAGAGTGGGTGAAATTATTTAACCTTTGTAGGTGTTGAGTTGCAATTTGTTTTGCAATAAATATTTTATGCGAGTAAATTTGGTCTAAGTGCGTTTGAGTTAAAGGAGTCATGACAAGGAAACGGAAAGTTTGAAGTGAAAATGTATACTAGAAAATAACAACCTATGTAAGCAAAAAAAATTTGGGGAAATAAAAATTCCTACATTTGTTATCTTTATATAAAAATTTTAATAATATCGGTAACAAATAGTTTTAATCGATGATAAATATAATAATAAAGATTCTAAAAGTAAAATAATAATGTTAACAAATTTTTCTTAAAACGTTTCCCTAGTGAAGAAAATTTGTATCCTCATTCCATGATTACACATGATCTCGACTCGCTCCAATATTATAAAATGAAACCAAAAACTTCTTGCAAATAAACAGGAATTCAATGTCGATTTAATGCTTTTGTTTGTTGCGTGATGTGGCAATAAATTTTCTGTAAATTTTTAATTTGGCCAAATTTAAAATACCATCATAGATCGTGTTTTCTATTAGAATTAATCGTCAATAATGCATGTAAATGTGGTTAATGATAAAAATGAATTTAAGTGTTGCAAACAAATAACACGCAAGTCAAAATTTATTTAACAGAAACTTGTCTTTAGAATATTGGTTACTGAATGCAAATATATGGTAATTTGGGGAAAATATCATTTTATTTATTTAACAGTTCACACACGTTTGATGAAAATCTATGCATTCCACTAATGGTGCCGCATTTTTAACATAAAATAATAACATATTTCAACAAATTTCATTTAAATTATCCTTAACAATATTTCCTTTGGTGCGTCCCTGGGAAATTCCTTAGGATATTTGAGCATAGAAATTGACTATATATAAAGAACAAGACAATTTTCATCGATGCAGATTCATTTTAACCTTATGATAAGAGAATGGAAAATAATTAAAATCTTTAAAAAATACCGTATACCCATATTCATAAAAAATACAATTATTGTATTTTTCGAGTCAATTTATTATACTGTCGGTTTTCCAGTTATTTGATTTATCGTTATAGAGCAGACAAATGTTTATTTTTGTATTACAATAATATTTAGCCTTGAATTGGCACAGTGTGCAAGTTAATTAGAAAGAATTCCGTCAGAGTCCATGTAAACATTTTTTTCTTTTGGAAGAGCCTTATTTCACAAAAAAAACGAAGTTGTTTCTATGTAAATTATCGTATGTGAAATGAAATGCGGATAAATTAATATACACAACGAGAACGAAGCCTTTTTAAAAAGTATTTGATTACCAAAACAATTCGAGCCAGGTGACTGAGAAAATCATTTATAGACCTCTTGGTTATTCGCAATAAATGCACAATAAACTGAATATTAAAACGTAATGATTGATAATAATATATTTCATAGCATATCTGTACCTTGGTAAATATATAGCTATAAGCATGCAAATTGTATATATTTACAGACCTATATTAATATGAACACATTATTAAAAATAATTAATTTCCAGAATAAAGTGAGGTTTAAAAGTTGTTTTCACTCTTTCCATTAAGTAGGATACCATTGAATAGATTTTTTAAATGAGAATTTGTTTTCCTTCATTAATTTCCATTTTTAAACCCCATTTTCAAAATATTAGACTTCAGTCCCTCTGAAGTGCATTGTATAATTTCTCCCGTCTTATTATATATCAAAACGTGGATTTGAAAAATCGGAAATAATACTAGATTCTAATAATGAAATATCTAATAAGTGATTAGCATCGGAAGTCATTAAAATCTTATTGACACGAGCTATAAATAAGCAACATAAATTCTTGTCCATAGACATATTTTGTTTTTAAATCTATCAATTAAATAAAAAATATCGTTTTATTCCAAATAGGTCAATTATGATTTTCAAATTAATGGTACCATTAATATTGTGTAAGAACGTTTTTATGATAGTTTACTTAATATATTTAATAGCTTGCTTAGTTATAAATGCTTAGTCATAACTTACCAAATATATTATTGCCATAACAGAAAGCTACCAGCTGTATTTATATAGTTAAAAAAAAACTTGTAATCTGGAAAGAATACATTAGCAACGGTTTTTAGCCCACCTAGTGAAGGACACTCGATGTATAACGGAAAACTGGAATACAGACTTATTCTATTTTGTATGACGGAAGATACTGAATTTTCAACAAGTCGTTTTCAAAGGAATTCTTCTTAAAAAGGTTCCTTCAATTTCTTCTCTAAAACTTTGTATTTACTTTGTTTATTTACACAAACATATTTTTATAACATAGATCTTAGCTTTTGTATGGTGACAAGCGCATTAAATAAATTAAGTATTATAACTGGCTTCAAGCCCCATAAGCATCTTTCAATTACCGAACAAATCGATTTACTGCAATCACCATTCAAACTTTACCTTGTAAGTGGTTGCAGAACATCGTAGTAATTTATTTTATTGCGCTTCGTAATTTATTAAAGTAGGTTTATCCGTGTTACATTGCTTCAATAAATTTTCTTCTCAATTGCACACAATCCCCATTATGAGGCATTTTTAAGGTTTACGTTTTGTTTAAGTCATTCCATTTTTCCACAAGGCTTACGTTTCGTTTCAGTCATTGCGTACCGAGGTTTAATGTTGTATTAAATAAAATATACTTAAGTGTTTGTTTTGCATTACTTGAACATTTACAATTCTGTACCTAATAAAATTACCATAATTTTATTTTAATTTAAAAAAAAAACTTTTTTTACAAACTATAAAAATCGATGTTTTCATTCAAAAGTTATTCGTGAATAAATTCATATGTACTAACCGAATTAAGAGAGTGATACCGTAAATTTTAATACGTAAGTATTATTCTGATCATCATTGACATTAACTCGTCCGGATTTTATAAATATACGATAAATATCAGTCTTTCAGTCAACTAGAAACCTGAATTACACTTACTGAAATAGGTTTGGTAGAAGGAAAACTTGATCAAAGCTAGCTTGACGTTAATTCCAGTGTTCCAGTTTCAACGTCTTTACAACTCTATCTTAACATCGATAGAGCTTATTGATTCTATTTGGGGTGTACTTCTTAAGAATAGATTTTTATATATAGTGCCCGGCATGAAGTTTTATGAGCAGGAAATCAGAAGTTCAGAGCGTATGAAATTCAGAGCGTTAAAAAAAGTGTGACCATTAGGTTCTGATCGTACGAAGTTCAGAAGATTAAAAAAGTATAACTATAACTTTCTAAAAAGTATAACATTTCTGCGTATCTTTAGATTGAGATTTCAATATGTTTATTTGGCATTTTCTTATGGCGTATTTGCAATGACGGAGTCATTGCAACGCCAAACATATTGGATTTTCTTGTGTCATAATCGCAATGACGGAGTGTGACACACATAGTATACTATCTTTCTCCTATATTAAAATGTTATTATTTTTTAATATTTGGTGTCTTCTATCCTACAAAATTAAAAAGACTCTTTTATTTTTTTTTTTACTAAATGTTTTTAATTTTGTTGTAAAAATTTGATCTTGTTCGTTTATGTTTTAGTTTAAAACAATTATATTGCCAGCATTTTTTTATGAAGGTATTTTTAATTTACATTATGTTGATAATTATATTTATATAAGTGTTATCTATTTTATACATTCCAAGACAATCGCACTTAAGGAGTAAACTCCAGTCGCGCTTCGGAGCTGACACTTACATGCGCGCTTTTACATCAAAATTCTCTTAACGTGATTCCGAGGACCACGTTTCATTTCATATCCGAGTAAGCTCATAAAAACGTAAAAGAATAAACGTTTAAACACTAATTATTTTTGTTGTTCCTTCTACTCTGATACCACTTCGTTGAACTGAAGTAAAAGTAAAAGTAAAATTTTGAAACAAAGTGTGTTCACGATGTAAGTTGAGTTAATGATATTTATATTTTTTTTGCAAAAAAAAAATAAAACAATTAATGTTAAAAATAAATAATTGCAATAACATAATAAATAATTGCAAACAATCTTAGACTGATATCCTAGGTACTCAAATCGATTTAATACTAGTTCTCATTCAACACATTTTTATTCATGTATACAAAAAATTATGGAAATTTCCGTTTCCTCTTGCTCAGCATATTCTCAGCCTTTCTTGTGTTTACTACTGGGCTACCTACCAATTTGGAGGCAATTTTCTTCAGTTTCCTGGTGTGCTCTTGATCTCAGTGCTAAGGAAAGATTGGTTACGATCGGTTTACATTTTCATCAAAACAAATACATTTTTTTTTCAAAACCGATTTTTTCAGAAACCATGCAACGTACAAACTTGAAAATTGGCACGTTAATATGTCTTATTAACCCACATATTTTGCTCTTATTTTACACTATAAATTTTTTTTAAATACTCGTACCACAATTAAGGTGTATGCAAATAAACGTCTTATGAAAATGTTTAGTTCTCATTTTATATATCATGTAGAAGATTATTTGAAAAAGCTTGTTATGAGAAATGAAAAATACTTTTTTCAGAATTTTAAATTGCATATTTTAAAGTATCCTAAAACATGTGTAAAAATGTAACATAAGGAAATAAGGGGGTGGACCTTATTTCCGAAACTACTGGCCAAAAATAATGGAGGTGGGTAGGTTGGAAAAATGTGACTAAAAGATACCAAGAAAACTGTAGCGATTATCTAAGGTCTTGAAATTTTTCAAATATGCACCATGTTTTTACGCCTGCCAAAGATGAAGTATATAATACGTTGAAATATACTTACGTTGTGGAAAATTAATATCTGTAAATGTTTTAATATAAACACGATGTTCGCTTAAATGTTTATAAGTGCTGAAATGTATATGGAACCATCATAGTGCTAGAACAACTCTAGCTTAATAGGTTTTATTTTGACTAACTTGAAAACCTTTAAGATATGGCGTATATAATTTGATAATTTTCACTCATTTTAACCTGATAAAAAATTTTCTCATCGCAAACACTTTTTGAAGGAAAACGTGATGCTGTGAAATATTTAAAAAGCAATGGAATTTTCATTACAGCCAAATGAGAATATTTTGGAACATTCCGGAACATACTCGATCCTTCCGGTCTATTTAATTCTAGTACATTCAGGATATTCTAGTATGTTTTCGCTCATTCTAGTAAATTCAAAATTACGGGAGTTTAGTAGTCGGTGGCCGGTAAAGGTCGACTATTTTTAATCAACTTATTTCCCACACCACTACAGCTACTATAGCGCACAATGGGATACTTTAGGCTGGTACCACAAGCATTACTTTGTAGCACTGGCTGTAAGTTGAGATATACAGAAGTACATGTTTATATATATATATATATATATATATAAATATATATGTATATATATATATATATATATATATATATATATATATGTACAAATTGTTTCCTTAAAATTACAATCCAAGTTATTATGGAAGCATCACGTTTTATTTCAAAAAGTCTTATAATTTTTGTAATTTAATAACAGTTTTATTTTAAAATTTTACCATCACACTGGTCGACTCTAATTTTGAAATAGAAATTGTAAATTAGGCTACAAGTTTACCTAAATCCTTGACTATCTTTAATGAATTTTCAGATAAAATTATCGTCATTTAATATCTTATTACCATTTAATCTTGCATTAATGTGAGAAGATTTTAACTTTCATAATTTACAAGAATGGGAGGTTGGCATTTCAGTAGGTGGCACCAAAATTAGCAATTTAAAATACGCGGATGACACCACTTTCTTTGCAACGTCAGAGAAAGACCTAGCTGACTTGTTCAGTAAACAGAGCTAAAACGAAGGTCATGGTTATAGATAAGGGTCGCCAAATTTCACGGACCAGAGAGATCTCTGACCTACAGTTTGTCAGTGAGTCTGTGTATCTAGGATCGCTACTCACTGACCAAAGAGGACGTAATAGAGGAATACGAAGAAGAACGCAAATGGCTAAATTTGCTATGAGCAAACTAATGCGAAAACTAATGCAAAACATAAAGGTCTCTAATAATATTAAAATGAGAACAGTAAGAATATTAGTTTTCTCAATTTTTCTGTATGGTGCTGAATCGTGGACAATTGGATTGCAAGAAGATAGACGCATTCGAGATGTGGTCTTAGAAACGAATGCTTAGCATACCTTGGATGGCCAGAACAACGAATATATCTATTCGAAATCAACTCAACAAAGAATCTAATTGCTTTGGTTATACTGCGCGCAGGGAATCAGATAACATAGAAAAGCTAATGGTTATCGGGAAAGTCGGATTTCCTACTCGATGGACTGGCCAGGTTATTACGCTCACATGCCTCACTATAAAAAAAATTTGAAATAGCTCTTTCCGGCGCACTGAAGGAGGTATGAATCTATAGTTTACTTCGAGCGCTCTGTTGTGTCGCTATCGGCTTGCATTCGCTGCTAAATTTAAAGGCTGTTTGTGAATTTTGTGAATTTTAGCATTATTGCAGTTGTACACTGTGGTAAGCTTACCTCCTGGTATGTATGATTTTAAGGTTGAAATTATGTTAGTCAATCCTTACTTTTTAAATTATATATATATGAGTCTATACGCGTATGTGTGTGTTTTTATTCCTCAAGGTATACAAACACACACATACGCGTATAGACTCATATATATATATATATATATATATATATATATATATATATATATATATATACATATTACTAGGGGTATAGTGGACTGCAAAAATTGTGGGTATAAAGCAAAACGGCATTCATGAAAGGCGTCTCGAAGCCATAGGAACGTCTCAGACTCTCTCTCAAAGCAAAACGAAATAAGCTCGTGCAGAAAGCGCCATGCTGGCTCGGTTTGAAACCGCGAAGGATAATAGTCGTTATTAAGTTTGCTTTTATTCGACTCTAGGTAAATATTTTCTTGCTGAAGGCATGGTACATCTAGTTATTCTAATTGGTGAAGATATTGCTTGGACGCTATTCGTTTTCAAAGTTAAAATGTTACCTCGTATTTATTTGCACATTCAAAATACCAAGTTGTTTTTTAAACAAATTAATGTAGTTATTTTTCATTTCTTAATGAACATTTCATGGTTAAATAACATTTATACTAATTACTGTAGACCAATATTTAAATTTTAAGTTCTAAATTCACTTGTGAATTAATAAAATTTAATAAAAAAATGTATAGGATATCATTTTGGTACACATACTTTTCTTCATTTTTAAGAATTCGGTTTATTTATTCCAGCTAATATGACAGGACCATTTGCAAATGTCTTAAAAGAAAATGTCAAAATAATTGAAATTTGACGAATTTCTTTTCGTTATTATAATTATGGCACATGTAAATATACCAATGATAAAATAATTTATTCAATAATTTATTAATTTTTTTTCAGGATATCTGAAATTACACAACATTAATTAATATTAACAATTCATTACTGTAATTTAAGTTAAACAAAAAATCGTGATGCGTTTTTGTAGTGTAAATTATCTATCGAAGCTTTTAAACTTCTAATACTATTTTCTCCAACTGACGAAATTCTCCAATAATGAAATTCAAATTGTCTTAGTACGTTTCACTTTCTTCTAACAATAATAAGAGAAAAGTATTAAATTCTTTCCTATTATTGTTAAAGTTCTAAAATTTTTCTGATAATTTACATACATGAATGAACTTCACATAGTTTATTTAAAATAAATCACACTACTGAATCAAGTGAAAAAAAATTACTCCTAAATTTTTCACTAGTTCATATCGTGAATTTAATAGTTCTTGGTGACATTTTTCTGACGGTCTGCTATGTAATTCTAGATGAACGGTGAGACGTATGGTACATAATTTAATGACGGAATTCGAATTTCGAAAGTTGAATCTAAACTTTCTGAATGATTGTTTCGAAACACCCACCTTACGACCAAAACAAGGTGGCCGTAAATTGAATGATACTCTATTAATAATTAAATTTATAGGTCATTGCTTTTAAATGGAGACCAAATATTAACTGAATTAATATTATGCTGATTAATAAAATTAAACTAAAACATAATCATTTGTCAACACAACTATCACTACATAAAATATAAATCGTTTATTTCAAATTTTAATATAAAATCTAAATAGTAATAAAAAGCTTTTTTGAACTATTGACAGTTTGTATTTTTAGGCCTTCTCTTATGCCTTCTTATGTTTAAAGCTAAAAACGTACACTTCTGCCTAATATATATAAGGCAGAAGTGTGCGTTTCTAGCTTTAACCATTATTTAAAAGGTAAGTACCGTGAAATAAATCAATGAAGGCAATAAATCTTATCCGAAAAACGTTTTTTCTCTAGTACTTTTCTTTTCTTAGAGGTAATTTACCACTTGCAATTAAATAAGATAATTTTTTTTAGTTTACGCATAACGATCGAGGACACTTAATGATCGAATTCCTTTTAGTGACGTTTTATTTAAGTCCAAGTTATTAATTGAAGGGATTAGAAACAGTCAGTCGCTTAATGGTAGTCTCATAAAGTATTTTGGAGCAAAATCTACATAATGAATTACTTTGCAGGACAGGAAATTGTATTTAGCGAACGTTCAACTTCCATTGAAATCTTTAAATGTGTTTATTTTTATTAGCCCTGTATTATTCATTTGACAAAACGTATATATATATATATATATATATATATATATATATATAAAGTATGGAGACATTTTATGGGACTGTTAATATTACAGGATTATATGTTTAAAATATATGAACAAAATCAGTTAAATTTATTGTATTACGATATAAATAAATATTGCCACTAAAGCAAAGTATTCTCATGTGCGATGTATTCGTGCATTTAATTTGAAAGTTAAATTGAATATCTATATAGGGGAACTGTTAGGCCAACTTCTAATACTTATTTAATCGTTTAAATGGTCGTAAATTTAATTTGTACTTAAATTCTTTATGTTGACACATTTCAGATGACATTGCAGAATAGAAATAACAAATGAAAACACAGCAATTTTAACCACAAGGGTCATTTTTCCATTTTGAGGGTACACTTCAAATCTCACTAGATTATAGCGTGTATAAAGTTTTGAGTTGTATAAAATTTAATGTCCTGTATATACTGAATTTATTTGGTGTCAATATAAAATTGAATCAAAAATCGTTATGAAATATTTAACTAAATTGCTTGGATAAACTTGAAAGTTACATGATCAAAAATTATAGAATTATAGTTAGTACTTCATTTCTTATCTATTTACAGTTTTTGTACAAATTACATAATGAAAACTGATGAAAATATTTTGGCATTTAAAAGTGTCAAATCATGGTTTTAATCTGTATATACAGAATGCTCTTAAATTAATGTCTAAAAAAAATATAAGGCAGAAATAATCTGTGTAATTTTTTTTATTTGAATTTTTATTAGGAATAAATTCGATACAATATATTTGCAATTACAATTACACTTAAATGTTCCTTTTTTAGAACTAAAGCGATGTGTTTTTGAAGTTCCCTTCACCTCGTGTTTACGCTATCAATAGAAATAAATACCATAAATGAAAATTAGTGTAAGTCCCAAAAATGTAAGTTTGCTTTATTACATGAATATATTTGTATATACCCACGTATCCTGACGACATATCATGAGTGACGTATAATCCATTACTAGTGTATCGTTATTACTTTTGACCCAGAAAGATCATATAGAAAAATCGTATTCCATTTTTCTTTGAAATGATCTTAGGTACATACGCAAGGTACATACGTAGTGCAATATTGAATTTATAATAAAAATATTAGCGAAGAGGATTCTCTACTCATACTAAATTTATAATAAAATTATTTCTTCAAATCAATAACAATTTTCTAATTTAATAAATTTGATTTTCAGTTATATGTTTTTATAATAATATAATAAGTAGATTATTTCCATTATTTTTTTTTGAGTTCTACTCATAAAAACACCAGTTAACTAGAATTCCTGCGGACAAACAGACCTAATTGACCAATTTAAAATAAAATTGTAATTTATTTTAAAAACTGGTCCAGTAACATCGGTACTTTTTATAGTTGACTTTCAGGTAGTTTTAACATCAAACTGAGTAAAAGTAAATTACACAAATTTCTCATTTTTTAAGAATTTTTATTATCAAATTCTGACAAATATTTTTTTCAATATTTTAATTATTATATATTCAGAGTTATGGTACAAAAACATGCAAAAAATGTTCCTCCACCTTCAATGCGGAAACTACTCAAACTAAAATATTGAAAAAATGTGCATGGTCCTTAGAAATCTACGTCAAGTTGACAGGAAAACCACAGTGATAATTCTAGATGTCATAATTTTTTAAACACGCACCATGATTTTACGCCTGTGAAAGATGAGGGAGGCAATATATTTACGTTTTCATTATATTTACAAATATCTTAAAAAAAAAAAAACAAAAACGAACTGTTTGTAAGGTCAGTCATGTATTTGTCCACGTATCCGTTTGTCGTAGCCAAATCTGTAATACATAGTGCATACTAGCCTGCTTATATTTCAATAGTTAACACCAAAAAATATTATACTAAAAGTTTTGAAGGCGCCACCAAAATATACAATTTTTTTCTTTTATTTCATATATTGCGTGAGCTATGATATAATAAATTTATTTATAAGGATTCTAAAACTATTTACTAAAAGTTAACTGGATATTTTTTGCGACCATTAATATAAGAAGCATTTGTATACACAAATAGTGTTCGTATACATAATAATTGTTAAGATACCTACGATAATTTATACCTGCAAAAGATACACTTGGCAATAGATTTGCATAGGGAAAAGTAAGTAGTTCATTGAAATGCTATGTACCATAATGAAATATTTCTATAAACTATTTACAAATATATTAAATTACATATTTATATATGCTCACGTGTATACAGAACCCACGTAGGGCAAATTTAATTTAACAAGTTTATTATAATTAAAAATAATAATCATTAATTGAATTTGTATATTTATAGCCACTTTAAGTTATTTTATAAATTTACACGACTTATTTACCGTGCAAAGAATGTCATTTGAATTTTGTTGGATCATGTAAATGTATTAAAATGTTAAGTAGAAAAGTGACTTTATAATAACATTTATTAGCATTTGCTTTTGTAAGTAAATGAGATAATGGACAGTCGATAGGAAGTATCGATTTATTAATATAATTTATTCAGCGGGAAGCAGTGAGAGTTATTATTACTTTAACTTGTTGGGTAAAAGTTATGGGCAGCTTCTAATTATAGAGAAGTAAAGTTAACGAACACCTAATTTAATTATTTTATCAATAATATCGCGCGAAAGTCAATAATAAAATTATATATATATATACTGATAACTTGCTAAAAACGATAAGGTTTTTAAATTTAATAACATTACATAATCCAGACGATATTTTAATTTTTTTACATATATTATTCAATTCTTATTTCTTGTATGTTACGAGCAATTCGTTAGGTTTTTTAGAAAATTATTAATACGACAGAGCAGAAGAGTATTACTTATGATTTCTTCAATAAATTTTAACTAGTCGATTTTAACTTCATTCATGAGCATTTAAATACTTTGTAGGTATTTATTATATATGCACCAATTTCATCGATTATCGCTGAAATATTGATACAGGATTCGTGATTTTTTCTTCTTTCTTTCAGTGATTTTGTAGTTTCTTCCAAGTGATTCTGAAGCGTTCTTATTTGGTTAATGTAGTGTCTACCGAGTGACGTCGTCACTACGTACTTTCTGACTAACAACTGGCTAGTTGCCAGCAGATCGTTCTCATGTTCTCGTTTAGTATTTCAAGAAAAAAAGACCTTTGCTTTTTGCATATAACTGAGTTGACTTCTGGTTTCTTATGAGCAAGTTAGAAATATCGATATCTAGCTTCTATTGCTAGAGATATCTATTCGAGAGCAATTTGTTCATTTTTTCTCGTGTCTTTCGTTTTGTCGATATTATTTACAAATGAGAGCTGTAAATAGCCAGTAAAAAAATAAATATAAAATAAATACATAGAAATAATGAACAGATAAAAACAACACTAAAAGAAATATAAACAAGAATATGGTGAGATTTCCAAATTAAATGAAACTACGTGATGTAGTATTATTTCTACTTTCTTTGTGTTCTTTACCACGACCTAATTGTGAATAATGAATTTCTACAAAATTAACGCCAAATATATTCAATCAATGGTGAGATTTATTTTTAACAATACTTAAGAAAATAAAAATTCAGAGAGTATGCTGCTTACTATGCTGTTAACTATTTTATGCAAAAAATACTTAAGAAAGAGTGGAAGTTGAAAAGAAAATAATATTGATTGAGAATAAAAGTTATGAATTTCGACATTATGAATCGTTTGTTTTGCATATTAACACTTTTAGAACCTTCAAAAATTTTCACAATATTTTAGTAGCAATAATGGAATATCACTAACCCTACTGATATAATTATTTCGCTTTATTCGCATGCATATCTATTTTGGTAAGTGTTTTATTTTTAATAATTTGTTAAGCTTTCAGTTTTTTATGAGCTAAGTAGACAAATTAGACTTAATAATGTGCCTACATTATATATATATATATATATATATATATATATATATATATATATATATATATTTGGAAATAATAGTTTCATTATGTTTAAACGTGTTTTCATATCAGAGATGCATTTTATAGTTTGATAACATTTGTTTTACTTATTGTTGGCATGCAGGGCATGTCAGTTTAGAAATTTTACCGCATCTTGTTGCTATCAAAGAGCGACTCTCGTCTCTCATTGTCTCGTTTGACCCTAGGCTATTTTGCATTTTATGGAAGAGCTTGATCGTTACGCAAGCAATACATAGCACTCGGCGTAGATTCAGTATATCAGTACATAGCATCATAACCAACATATTATTTCTTGCTAAAAGTAGACTGACAAATATCATGTAGATAAAATAACGGTAGCATTATACAGTCGGCATATAAGCGGTTAATAACTATCGTAACATAAACGGTTTTTAAAGGGTCTTCTGAGAATAGGATGTCAAAGATTGCACAAAGTCTTCTGATAGCCTAATGACTTATTAGGTAAGCTACTTTACTTGAAAATGATTTGCACTTTCAATTATAATTTTAAACAAGGAGCGATTATCAAATGATAAAAAATATGGATGGCATACCTTTATTTCTTGATGCCCGTGTTATATTCTATCCAAATGATGTTATTGTCCAAAAAGTGTAATAAATTTCAGACACATTAGAATTCTGTATCAATATTTAATCTATTGAAACAAAGTATTTACCAATATTTATTTCTTATTATAATTATATAAAAGTTATATTATTGTTATCGTATTGTTTCTTATCATAATTATATAAAAATTATTTAAATACAATGTTAATATTACATTTAAAGAATTGAATACTCAGACCAAATGCCAGGTGTGTTAAAAGTCTGAAATTTATTTTAAGAAGTGAACCAAGTTTAGAGTATTGGAAAACCGTTGACTTTTAGGAACGGTGTTTTACCCGATTCGTAACTTTTGTGGTTTAATTATTTATATGTTTAAAGAGTTTATATGAAATAAAATATAAAGGAAAATATGATCATAAAAATACATTTCATGACACGTGAATTAACGGCCGCGTAAAAAAAATATTCAATACGGGACGTAATTATTTTTAAAATATAAAACGCCTTTTTTTACCAGTCGATAAACAAAAAAAAAATTAAACATGTAGTGTACTTCGTATGTCGTTATCTAATATTCCTAAAACTATAAAAATATTACCTACTAGTTACCTTTCCGTCCAGTGTCTAAAAGTCTAATTATCTTTTGTTTCATTAATTTCATAGCTGCTATTAATAAATGGTTCATAATTTATGTTTTGTTCACACAAGAACGTAATGACTAACTTTAAATATAATCACTGTAGTCGCTTTCAGCGGTGCGTATTTTTTTCGCATTCTTTCACTCATTGAATTTTGTTTGGATATAGCTTACGTGAAGCTATTCCCATAAAACTCTCGTATAGGAGGTTTCGTTATTACAACTTTTGAATTTTCTTTACTTTTTTTGGGTATTAAATATTTCTTAAAAAAACGAGTAATAATTTAGTTTCTTTTAAATGTACGCCAATGAAAATTTTATGACGATTTTGAGAGTGAGATGACGATAAATAAATAAGTGAAGTATAGACAAGCCACGTCGGCGTGTGCTTTTATATAATAAATACCTACAAAGTATTTAAATGCTCATGAATGAAGTTAAAATCGACTAGTTAAAATTTATTGAAGAAATCATAAGTAATACTCTTCTGCTCTGTCGTATTAATAATTTTCTAAAAAACCTAACGAATTGCTCGTAACATACAAGAAATAAGAATTGAATAATATATGTAAAAAAATTAAAATATCGTCTGGATTATGTAATGTTATTAAATTTAAAAACCTTATCGTTTTTAGCAAGTTATCAGTATATATATATATAATTTTATTATTGACTTTCGCGCGATATTATTGATAAAATAATTAAATTAGGTGTTCGTTAACTTTACTTCTCTATAATTAGAAGCTGCCCATAACTTTTACCCAACAAGTTAAAGTAATAATAACTCTCACTGCTTCCCGCTGAATAAATTATATTAATAAATCGATACTTCCTATCGACTGTCCATTATCTCATTTACTTACAAAAGCAAATGCTAATAAATGTTATTATAAAGTCACTTTTCTACTTAACATTTTAATACATTTACATGATCCAACAAAATTCAAATGACATTCTTTGCACGGTAAATAAGTCGTGTAAATTTATAAAATAACTTAAAGTGGCTATAAATATACAAATTCAATTAATGATTATTATTTTTAATTATAATAAACTTGTTAAATTAAATTTGCCCTACGTGGGTTCTGTATACACGTGAGCATATATAAATATGTAATTTAATATATTTGTAAATAGTTTATAGAAATATTTCATTATGGTACATAGCATTTCAATGAACTACTTACTTTTCCCTATGCAAATCTATTGCCAAGTGTATCTTTTGCAGGTATAAATTATCGTAGGTATCTTAACAATTATTATGTATACGAACACTATTTGTGTATACAAATGCTTCTTATATTAATGGTCGCAAAAAATATCCAGTTAACTTTTAGTAAATAGTTTTAGAATCCTTATAAATAAATTTATTATATCATAGCTCACGCAATATATGAAATAAAAGAAAAAAATTGTATATTTTGGTGGCGCCTTCAAAACTTTTAGTATAATATTTTTTGGTGTTAACTATTGAAATATAAGCAGGCTAGTATGCACTATGTATTACAGATTTGGCTACGACAAACGGATACGTGGACAAATACATGACTGACCTTACAAACAGTTCGTTTTTGTTTTTTTTTTTTTAAGATATTTGTAAATATAATGAAAACGTAAATATATTGCCTCCCTCATCTTTCACAGGCGTAAAATCATGGTGCGTGTTTAAAAAATTATGACATCTAGAATTATCACTGTGGTTTTCCTGTCAACTTGACGTAGATTTCTAAGGACCATGCACATTTTTTCAATATTTTAGTTTGAGTAGTTTCCGCATTGAAGGTGGAGGAACATTTTTTGCATGTTTTTGTACCATAACTCTGAATATATAATAATTAAAATATTGAAAAAAATATTTGTCAGAATTTGATAATAAAAATTCTTAAAAAATGAGAAATTTGTGTAATTTACTTTTACTCAGTTTGATGTTAAAACTACCTGAAAGTCAACTATAAAAAGTACCGATGTTACTGGACCAGTTTTTAAAATAAATTACAATTTTATTTTAAATTGGTCAATTAGGTCTGTTTGTCCGCAGGAATTCTAGTTAACTGGTGTTTTTATGAGTAGAACTCAAAAAAAAATAATGGAAATAATCTACTTATTATATTATTATAAAAACATATAACTGAAAATCAAATTTATTAAATTAGAAAATTGTTATTGATTTGAAGAAATAATTTTATTATAAATTTAGTATGAGTAGAGAATCCTCTTCGCTAATATTTTTATTATAAATTCAATATTGCACTACGTATGTACCTTGCGTATGTACCTAAGATCATTTCAAAGAAAAATGGAATACGATTTTTCTATATGATCTTTCTGGGTCAAAAGTAATAACGATACACTAGTAATGGATTATACGTCACTCATGATATGTCGTCAGGATACGTGGGTATATACAAATATATTCATGTAATAAAGCAAACTTACATTTTTGGGACTTACACTAATTTTCATTTATGGTATTTATTTCTATTGATAGCGTAAACACGAGGTGAAGGGAACTTCAAAAACACATCGCTTTAGTTCTAAAAAAGGAACATTTAAGTGTAATTGTAATTGCAAATATATTGTATCGAATTTATTCCTAATAAAAATTCAAATAAAAAAAATTACACAGATTATTTCTGCCTTATATTTTTTTTAGACATTAATTTAAGAGCATTCTGTATATACAGATTAAAACCATGATTTGACACTTTTAAATGCCAAAATATTTTCATCAGTTTTCATTATGTAATTTGTACAAAAACTGTAAATAGATAAGAAATGAAGTACTAACTATAATTCTATAATTTTTGATCATGTAACTTTCAAGTTTATCCAAGCAATTTAGTTAAATATTTCATAACGATTTTTGATTCAATTTTATATTGACACCAAATAAATTCAGTATATACAGGACATTAAATTTTATACAACTCAAAACTTTATACACGCTATAATCTAGTGAGATTTGAAGTGTACCCTCAAAATGGAAAAATGACCCTTGTGGTTAAAATTGCTGTGTTTTCATTTGTTATTTCTATTCTGCAATGTCATCTGAAATGTGTCAACATAAAGAATTTAAGTACAAATTAAATTTACGACCATTTAAACGATTAAATAAGTATTAGAAGTTGGCCTAACAGTTCCCCTATATAGATATTCAATTTAACTTTCAAATTAAATGCACGAATACATCGCACATGAGAATACTTTGCTTTAGTGGCAATATTTATTTATATCGTAATACAATAAATTTAACTGATTTTGTTCATATATTTTAAACATATAATCCTGTAATATTAACAGTCCCATAAAATGTCTCCATACTTTATATATATATATATATATATATATATATATATATATACGTTTTGTCAAATGAATAATACAGGGCTAATAAAAATAAACACATTTAAAGATTTCAATGGAAGTTGAACGTTCGCTAAATACAATTTCCTGTCCTGCAAAGTAATTCATTATGTAGATTTTGCTCCAAAATACTTTATGAGACTACCATTAAGCGACTGACTGTTTCTAATCCCTTCAATTAATAACTTGGACTTAAATAAAACGTCACTAAAAGGAATTCGATCATTAAGTGTCCTCGATCGTTATGCGTAAACTAAAAAAAATTATCTTATTTAATTGCAAGTGGTAAATTACCTCTAAGAAAAGAAAAGTACTAGAGAAAAAACGTTTTTCGGATAAGATTTATTGCCTTCATTGATTTATTTCACGGTACTTACCTTTTAAATAATGGTTAAAGCTAGAAACGCACACTTCTGCCTTATATATATTAGGCAGAAGTGTACGTTTTTAGCTTTAAACATAAGAAGGCATAAGAGAAGGCCTAAAAATACAAACTGTCAATAGTTCAAAAAAGCTTTTTATTACTATTTAGATTTTATATTAAAATTTGAAATAAACGATTTATATTTTATGTAGTGATAGTTGTGTTGACAAATGATTATGTTTTAGTTTAATTTTATTAATCAGCATAATATTAATTCAGTTAATATTTGGTCTCCATTTAAAAGCAATGACCTATAAATTTAATTATTAATAGAGTATCATTCAATTTACGGCCACCTTGTTTTGGTCGTAAGGTGGGTGTTTCGAAACAATCATTCAGAAAGTTTAGATTCAACTTTCGAAATTCGAATTCCGTCATTAAATTATGTACCATACGTCTCACCGTTCATCTAGAATTACATAGCAGACCGTCAGAAAAATGTCACCAAGAACTATTAAATTCACGATATGAACTAGTGAAAAATTTAGGAGTAATTTTTTTTCACTTGATTCAGTAGTGTGATTTATTTTAAATAAACTATGTGAAGTTCATTCATGTATGTAAATTATCAGAAAAATTTTAGAACTTTAACAATAATAGGAAAGAATTTAATACTTTTCTCTTATTATTGTTAGAAGAAAGTGAAACGTACTAAGACAATTTGAATTTCATTATTGGAGAATTTCGTCAGTTGGAGAAAATAGTATTAGAAGTTTAAAAGCTTCGATAGATAATTTACACTACAAAAACGCATCACGATTTTTTGTTTAACTTAAATTACAGTAATGAATTGTTAATATTAATTAATGTTGTGTAATTTCAGATATCCTGAAAAAAAATTAATAAATTATTGAATAAATTATTTTATCATTGGTATATTTACATGTGCCATAATTATAATAACGAAAAGAAATTCGTCAAATTTCAATTATTTTGACATTTTCTTTTAAGACATTTGCAAATGGTCCTGTCATATTAGCTGGAATAAATAAACCGAATTCTTAAAAATGAAGAAAAGTATGTGTACCAAAATGATATCCTATACATTTTTTTATTAAATTTTATTAATTCACAAGTGAATTTAGAACTTAAAATTTAAATATTGGTCTACAGTAATTAGTATAAATGTTATTTAACCATGAAATGTTCATTAAGAAATGAAAAATAACTACATTAATTTGTTTAAAAAACAACTTGGTATTTTGAATGTGCAAATAAATACGAGGTAACATTTTAACTTTGAAAACGAATAGCGTCCAAGCAATATCTTCACCAATTAGAATAACTAGATGTACCATGCCTTCAGCAAGAAAATATTTACCTAGAGTCGAATAAAAGCAAACTTAATAACGACTATTATCCTTCGCGGTTTCAAACCGAGCCAGCATGGCGCTTTCTGCACGAGCTTATTTCGTTTTGCTTTGAGAGAGAGTCTGAGACGTTCCTATGGCTTCGAGACGCCTTTCATGAATGCCGTTTTGCTTTATACCCACAATTTTTGCAGTCCACTATACCCCTAGTAATATGTATATATATATATATATATATATATATATATATATATATATATATATATATGAGTCTATACGCGTATGTGTGTGTTTGTATACCTTGAGGAATAAAAACACACACATACGCGTATAGACTCATATATATATAATTTAAAAAGTAAGGATTGACTAACATAATTTCAACCTTAAAATCATACATACCAGGAGGTAAGCTTACCACAGTGTACAACTGCAATAATGCTAAAATTCACAAAATTCACAAACAGCCTTTAAATTTAGCAGCGAATGCAAGCCGATAGCGACACAACAGAGCGCTCGAAGTAAACTATAGATTCATACCTCCTTCAGTGCGCCGGAAAGAGCTATTTCAAATTTTTTTTATAGTGAGGCATGTGAGCGTAATAACCTGGCCAGTCCATCGAGTAGGAAATCCGACTTTCCCGATAACCATTAGCTTTTCTATGTTATCTGATTCCCTGCGCGCAGTATAACCAAAGCAATTAGATTCTTTGTTGAGTTGATTTCGAATAGATATATTCGTTGTTCTGGCCATCCAAGGTATGCTAAGCATTCGTTTCTAAGACCACATCTCGAATGCGTCTATCTTCTTGCAATCCAATTGTCCACGATTCAGCACCATACAGAAAAATTGAGAAAACTAATATTCTTACTGTTCTCATTTTAATATTATTAGAGACCTTTATGTTTTGCATTAGTTTTCGCATTAGTTTGCTCATAGCAAATTTAGCCATTTGCGTTCTTCTTCGTATTCCTCTATTACGTCCTCTTTGGTCAGTGAGTAGCGATCCTAGATACACAGACTCACTGACAAACTGTAGGTCAGAGATCTCTCTGGTCCGTGAAATTTGGCGACCCTTATCTATAACCATGACCTTCGTTTTAGCTCTGTTTACTGAACAAGTCAGCTAGGTCTTTCTCTGACGTTGCAAAGAAAGTGGTGTCATCCGCGTATTTTAAATTGCTAATTTTGGTGCCACCTACTGAAATGCCAACCTCCCATTCTTGTAAATTATGAAAGTTAAAATCTTCTCACATTAATGCAAGATTAAATGGTAATAAGATATTAAATGACGATAATTTTATCTGAAAATTCATTAAAGATAGTCAAGGATTTAGGTAAACTTGTAGCCTAATTTACAATTTCTATTTCAAAATTAGAGTCGACCAGTGTGATGGTAAAATTTTAAAATAAAACTGTTATTAAATTACAAAAATTATAAGACTTTTTGAAATAAAACGTGATGCTTCCATAATAACTTGGATTGTAATTTTAAGGAAACAATTTGTACATATATATATATATATATATATATATATATATATATACATATATATTTATATATATATATATATATATATATAAACATGTACTTCTGTATATCTCAACTTACAGCCAGTGCTACAAAGTAATGCTTGTGGTACCAGCCTAAAGTATCCCATTGTGCGCTATAGTAGCTGTAGTGGTGTGGGAAATAAGTTGATTAAAAATAGTCGACCTTTACCGGCCACCGACTACTAAACTCCCGTAATTTTGAATTTACTAGAATGAGCGAAAACATACTAGAATATCCTGAATGTACTAGAATTAAATAGACCGGAAGGATCGAGTATGTTCCGGAATGTTCCAAAATATTCTCATTTGGCTGTAATGAAAATTCCATTGCTTTTTAAATATTTCACAGCATCACGTTTTCCTTCAAAAAGTGTTTGCGATGAGAAAATTTTTTATCAGGTTAAAATGAGTGAAAATTATCAAATTATATACGCCATATCTTAAAGGTTTTCAAGTTAGTCAAAATAAAACCTATTAAGCTAGAGTTGTTCTAGCACTATGATGGTTCCATATACATTTCAGCACTTATAAACATTTAAGCGAACATCGTGTTTATATTAAAACATTTACAGATATTAATTTTCCACAACGTAAGTATATTTCAACGTATTATATACTTCATCTTTGGCAGGCGTAAAAACATGGTGCATATTTGAAAAATTTCAAGACCTTAGATAATCGCTACAGTTTTCTTGGTATCTTTTAGTCACATTTTTCCAACCTACCCACCTCCATTATTTTTGGCCAGTAGTTTCGGAAATAAGGTCCACCCCCTTATTTCCTTATGTTACATTTTTACACATGTTTTAGGATACTTTAAAATATGCAATTTAAAATTCTGAAAAAAGTATTTTTCATTTCTCATAACAAGCTTTTTCAAATAATCTTCTACATGATATATAAAATGAGAACTAAACATTTTCATAAGACGTTTATTTGCATACACCTTAATTGTGGTACGAGTATTTAAAAAAAATTTATAGTGTAAAATAAGAGCAAAATATGTGGGTTAATAAGACATATTAACGTGCCAATTTTCAAGTTTGTACGTTGCATGGTTTCTGAAAAAATCGGTTTTGAAAAAAAAATGTATTTGTTTTGATGAAAATGTAAACCGATCGTAACCAATCTTTCCTTAGCACTGAGATCAAGAGCACACCAGGAAACTGAAGAAAATTGCCTCCAAATTGGTAGGTAGCCCAGTAGTAAACACAAGAAAGGCTGAGAATATGCTGAGCAAGAGGAAACGGAAATTTCCATAATTTTTTGTATACATGAATAAAAATGTGTTGAATGAGAACTAGTATTAAATCGATTTGAGTACCTAGGATATCAGTCTAAGATTGTTTGCAATTATTTATTATGTTATTGCAATTATTTATTTTTAACATTAATTGTTTTATTTTTTTTTTGCAAAAAAAATATAAATATCATTAACTCAACTTACATCGTGAACACACTTTGTTTCAAAATTTTACTTTTACTTTTACTTCAGTTCAACGAAGTGGTATCAGAGTAGAAGGAACAACAAAAATAATTAGTGTTTAAACGTTTATTCTTTTACGTTTTTATGAGCTTACTCGGATATGAAATGAAACGTGGTCCTCGGAATCACGTTAAGAGAATTTTGATGTAAAAGCGCGCATGTAAGTGTCAGCTCCGAAGCGCGACTGGAGTTTACTCCTTAAGTGCGATTGTCTTGGAATGTATAAAATAGATAACACTTATATAAATATAATTATCAACATAATGTAAATTAAAAATACCTTCATAAAAAAATGCTGGCAATATAATTGTTTTAAACTAAAACATAAACGAACAAGATCAAATTTTTACAACAAAATTAAAAACATTTAGTAAAAAAAAAAATAAAAGAGTCTTTTTAATTTTGTAGGATAGAAGACACCAAATATTAAAAAATAATAACATTTTAATATAGGAGAAAGATAGTATACTATGTGTGTCACACTCCGTCATTGCGATTATGACACAAGAAAATCCAATATGTTTGGCGTTGCAATGACTCCGTCATTGCAAATACGCCATAAGAAAATGCCAAATAAACATATTGAAATCTCAATCTAAAGATACGCAGAAATGTTATACTTTTTAGAAAGTTATAGTTATACTTTTTTAATCTTCTGAACTTCGTACGATCAGAACCTAATGGTCACACTTTTTTTAACGCTCTGAATTTCATACGCTCTGAACTTCTGATTTCCTGCTCATAAAACTTCATGCCGGGCACTATATATAAAAATCTATTCTTAAGAAGTACACCCCAAATAGAATCAATAAGCTCTATCGATGTTAAGATAGAGTTGTAAAGACGTTGAAACTGGAACACTGGAATTAACGTCAAGCTAGCTTTGATCAAGTTTTCCTTCTACCAAACCTATTTCAGTAAGTGTAATTCAGGTTTCTAGTTGACTGAAAGACTGATATTTATCGTATATTTATAAAATCCGGACGAGTTAATGTCAATGATGATCAGAATAATACTTACGTATTAAAATTTACGGTATCACTCTCTTAATTCGGTTAGTACATATGAATTTATTCACGAATAACTTTTGAATGAAAACATCGATTTTTATAGTTTGTAAAAAAAGTTTTTTTTTTAAATTAAAATAAAATTATGGTAATTTTATTAGGTACAGAATTGTAAATGTTCAAGTAATGCAAAACAAACACTTAAGTATATTTTATTTAATACAACATTAAACCTCGGTACGCAATGACTGAAACGAAACGTAAGCCTTGTGGAAAAATGGAATGACTTAAACAAAACGTAAACCTTAAAAATGCCTCATAATGGGGATTGTGTGCAATTGAGAAGAAAATTTATTGAAGCAATGTAACACGGATAAACCTACTTTAATAAATTACGAAGCGCAATAAAATAAATTACTACGATGTTCTGCAACCACTTACAAGGTAAAGTTTGAATGGTGATTGCAGTAAATCGATTTGTTCGGTAATTGAAAGATGCTTATGGGGCTTGAAGCCAGTTATAATACTTAATTTATTTAATGCGCTTGTCACCATACAAAAGCTAAGATCTATGTTATAAAAATATGTTTGTGTAAATAAACAAAGTAAATACAAAGTTTTAGAGAAGAAATTGAAGGAACCTTTTTAAGAAGAATTCCTTTGAAAACGACTTGTTGAAAATTCAGTATCTTCCGTCATACAAAATAGAATAAGTCTGTATTCCAGTTTTCCGTTATACATCGAGTGTCCTTCACTAGGTGGGCTAAAAACCGTTGCTAATGTATTCTTTCCAGATTACAAGTTTTTTTTTAACTATATAAATACAGCTGGTAGCTTTCTGTTATGGCAATAATATATTTGGTAAGTTATGACTAAGCATTTATAACTAAGCAAGCTATTAAATATATTAAGTAAACTATCATAAAAACGTTCTTACACAATATTAATGGTACCATTAATTTGAAAATCATAATTGACCTATTTGGAATAAAACGATATTTTTTATTTAATTGATAGATTTAAAAACAAAATATGTCTATGGACAAGAATTTATGTTGCTTATTTATAGCTCGTGTCAATAAGATTTTAATGACTTCCGATGCTAATCACTTATTAGATATTTCATTATTAGAATCTAGTATTATTTCCGATTTTTCAAATCCACGTTTTGATATATAATAAGACGGGAGAAATTATACAATGCACTTCAGAGGGACTGAAGTCTAATATTTTGAAAATGGGGTTTAAAAATGGAAATTAATGAAGGAAAACAAATTCTCATTTAAAAAATCTATTCAATGGTATCCTACTTAATGGAAAGAGTGAAAACAACTTTTAAACCTCACTTTATTCTGGAAATTAATTATTTTTAATAATGTGTTCATATTAATATAGGTCTGTAAATATATACAATTTGCATGCTTATAGCTATATATTTACCAAGGTACAGATATGCTATGAAATATATTATTATCAATCATTACGTTTTAATATTCAGTTTATTGTGCATTTATTGCGAATAACCAAGAGGTCTATAAATGATTTTCTCAGTCACCTGGCTCGAATTGTTTTGGTAATCAAATACTTTTTAAAAAGGCTTCGTTCTCGTTGTGTATATTAATTTATCCGCATTTCATTTCACATACGATAATTTACATAGAAACAACTTCGTTTTTTTTGTGAAATAAGGCTCTTCCAAAAGAAAAAAATGTTTACATGGACTCTGACGGAATTCTTTCTAATTAACTTGCACACTGTGCCAATTCAAGGCTAAATATTATTGTAATACAAAAATAAACATTTGTCTGCTCTATAACGATAAATCAAATAACTGGAAAACCGACAGTATAATAAATTGACTCGAAAAATACAATAATTGTATTTTTTATGAATATGGGTATACGGTATTTTTTAAAGATTTTAATTATTTTCCATTCTCTTATCATAAGGTTAAAATGAATCTGCATCGATGAAAATTGTCTTGTTCTTTATATATAGTCAATTTCTATGCTCAAATATCCTAAGGAATTTCCCAGGGACGCACCAAAGGAAATATTGTTAAGGATAATTTAAATGAAATTTGTTGAAATATGTTATTATTTTATGTTAAAAATGCGGCACCATTAGTGGAATGCATAGATTTTCATCAAACGTGTGTGAACTGTTAAATAAATAAAATGATATTTTCCCCAAATTACCATATATTTGCATTCAGTAACCAATATTCTAAAGACAAGTTTCTGTTAAATAAATTTTGACTTGCGTGTTATTTGTTTGCAACACTTAAATTCATTTTTATCATTAACCACATTTACATGCATTATTGACGATTAATTCTAATAGAAAACACGATCTATGATGGTATTTTAAATTTGGCCAAATTAAAAATTTACAGAAAATTTATTGCCACATCACGCAACAAACAAAAGCATTAAATCGACATTGAATTCCTGTTTATTTGCAAGAAGTTTTTGGTTTCATTTTATAATATTGGAGCGAGTCGAGATCATGTGTAATCATGGAATGAGGATACAAATTTTCTTCACTAGGGAAACGTTTTAAGAAAAATTTGTTAACATTATTATTTTACTTTTAGAATCTTTATTATTATATTTATCATCGATTAAAACTATTTGTTACCGATATTATTAAAATTTTTATATAAAGATAACAAATGTAGGAATTTTTATTTCCCCAAATTTTTTTTGCTTACATAGGTTGTTATTTTCTAGTATACATTTTCACTTCAAACTTTCCGTTTCCTTGTCATGACTCCTTTAACTCAAACGCACTTAGACCAAATTTACTCGCATAAAATATTTATTGCAAAACAAATTGCAACTCAACACCTACAAAGGTTAAATAATTTCACCCACTCTCTTTGTAGAACGTCTTCAATTCTTTTTTTCTTTTTCTTTTGTAATTGTGAATAGTAAGTAATATTTAACATGAAATCCTTCGAAATATGTCAGCACCGAATTATACGGCGAAACATTTTTTTCGTCAGGAATTATTATTCTCTGTAATAACTTGCAGGAGAGTAGTTTGTAACAAAACTTCAGGTTCTTGCCTAAAATTCAGAATAAAAAATTAAACATTAAATTAGTCGGATGTGCGTTGTGGATGACAATTTAATGTTTGTGGATAAAGTTGATATAAATACAAATGAATCACAATGCTTTAAATTTTTTTCTAAAAGTAATTTCGGGGATGTTTCAAATCATCAATTTAATGTAGCTCACTGACAATTTTTTATTAATAAATTCGTTTAGCGACTTTGAATATGATATGATAGTTCATAAAAGTATATTAATCTAGAAACAACTTTATTCTTATTTCTACCGGAATTGTCACAACTGGAATTTTTTATACGCCACATGGTTTCATATATTCATTTCCACAAAGTGAGACATTTCAAATATTAACGATATTCTCTAAATGAAATTGATGCCTCAAAAAATTTTTGACGCTGCTTTCACATTGTGACATTGAATGACTGAGAAGGATTCCCAATATGTAAGTATACAATTAAATCTTATATGTAACAGAATGAAAAATTATCCTTTCGATTGTACTAAAAGCAACTCATAAAGAATAATGTAAAATATGGGTCAGCGAAACAAAATGTATCAATGTTATACATATTTACTGAAAACTATAAGCGACGGGCTATGTCATAACATTAGAAGAATAGTAAGGTTACTGCTAAATATATAAAGTATAATGATCAATGAAGCACCACATTATAGCTTACTTATGTAGTACACATAATAAATTATATTTATACAGAAAGGAGATTTTGTACCATTCACTTTACAAGAAAATCAAATAGTTTAAGAATTACAATATCGAGTCAAGCGAAAGTAAGTTACAATTTTCTCTAATTAATTTTTCTTACTTACCAAAAAAAAATAAACACATCAAACAAGATTTCCTTAAAATAAATTACAAAACCCAATAAAAAAAACTATTTCTACTTAATTACTCTTAGATTAAACCCATCTTTACCTTGGCAGGAGCAATACTGCAGATGAAGCATCATAGCATTTCAGATACAATTCTCATTCATATAGACACAATACATATTCAGATACAATTCTCATTATATAATAATTCACTACTCACACTACAGCCCCTGCCGGCTCGTGTGTTCATCATAGCAAAATCATCTTAACACTCTTCTCTTTATCTTCACAATAATGGATTAATGTTTTTCATCACTTTTTACTTTAACTTTTTACAGGTATTATTTCTCATTTATACAAGATTTTATTTCATCTTCTTTTTTATATATATATAATGGATCCACTATAGGAATTTGAATCGTACATAATATTCGCGCCCTTCTTACACTATGTTATTAATAAAAATTTTGAACTTATTAAATAACGAATTCTTGGTAGAAGTAGTAGTCTTAGTATCGCAATGAGGTGCAAACGGAATAAAATTCTATCATAATCTGTTAGAATTATCATTTATGGTTATTTATGTTTAGAGTGAAAGTGCAATAAAAAAAACTCTTTCAAATATTTTATTGGATATCTTATTTGTATAGTGATGCACGTTGGTACTAAAACTATAGTGTAATATTAGTCGTTGATTTAATTTAGTCAGTAAGATTTCAATCAAAAAATAGACAACGAGAATGAAAATATATTTGTTACATGGCGAACTAATTTTCCGTTTGATATATGCCATGGAACAACGGAATGTAAATGGTAAAAGGGGTCATTAGACATGTCGTATTTAAATTATAACGAAGGCGTTTTTAAAATTATAACGAAGGCATTTATTTGACCTTAGCTTTCGTTTTCCAAAATCAATTTGAATCCAGACAATGCACCTCGGTAGTTAATCATAAAACTTTACCATTTCGCCTTAATTTCTGAAGCCTTGACGAGTTACTCGAAAGCCAGCTATGTTATATCTTAAAAATAGTCTACTTTTATTTTAAATTTATATACAGAATACGGATCGATTCAAAAAATATTTATTTCATTTTTATTTTTGTTCTCTATACATTTCGAGCAGATACACAATTTTGTGTACAGTTTTTGAGTTGCTTTTTAAAAAACTACTTATTTTTACTTCCATCACTCAACTCCACAATGTAACTGTAGTAGTGAAAATTATACTCAATTATAGGCCCATATTATTTAAAAAAGCTATTTTTATTTATTCCCATAATAAACTTTGTTTTCGATAAAAATAAACCCCATATGTTCCCGTGTGGAAAAATATGATGACGAAAAAGTGTCGTTCCTTAATGGAAATTCCGCATAACCAAATGGATATTCAAGTTTTTTACCACACGTCGAGTATGTATTACAATGTAAGATAAAATGTGTCCTTTATATTCTTTTGAGGTTATACAAAGTATTTTCAGTTGTACAAGTCATAGAAAATGCGGCGGCCAGTTATTTTCTGTTATCACCACCGAGCGCGTACTTCTGTTCAATAAGATTATACTACCATAAAAACGCTCTTACACTGCGTTAGCGAAACATTTAGTTTGACAATAAAATTCCATTTATTTCGGAGGATGAAATAAATGACTTTAATTTAGCGGATGAAATAAGTAAAGTAATTCTATGGACATGAATTCCGGTCACTCATTCGCGATTCCCGTTGAAAGACACTCAATTAGTTATGATAATATTCAAGCATAAAATGTATTATATATTTATATAGTTAGAGGATAGCTCAGTAATCTATAGATTATTGGATCTCGATTCAAAAAACTTTTCTTAAATTCTAAACAGTATAGCTACATTGAACTTTTGTTTCCCATTAATTGTTTACCAAACAAAACTTATTCCATTCCTTTGCAAATTAAGTAGAACACTTGCTTAATAAAGTGCGTTTTCCGGTAGCTAAATAGGAGCTATTTAGAACAAATCTCTCTTAATACACGGCCATTTCTATAACTCACATCTTCTTATTTTTTAATATCGGTATTTAATTCCGAATCACATCGATACTCTTCACATTTACGGGATATTTTACTTCTTACAAGAAATCAGAGTGTAAATAATTTATGACAATCTGTGAATATGTGAAATCAATTAAAGTAAACACGTTACTATCATATATTACACAATTTGTAAAGTTCATAAATAAAATAAATTATAACTTTGAATATCATATACTCTTGCCTGTCATTGCATACATAAATTTCAATAACATTAATTTCACAATGAATAATTTTATTTAATTTTAAAGTTTAAACTCGCGTACATCGAAAACAAAACTAAATAAATAAACAAATTAGGAGATTTTAGAAAAGCTTAATAGCTTTTCTAAAATCTCACCACACTTCTGATACTGATCTAGATTATTTTGAAATAAAAATATTTTGGCCTCTAAAAGAATTTTACACATTCTTGGAATTAGACAAGATCCACTTAATCATGTATATATCTATTAAAATTAAATCGAAATCAAAACATTACCCAAATACGTAACCTGAATGAAAAAAGGATTAACTCCTCATAAAAATATATAAACTTCCAAAATAAAACAGTAATCCAGCTCGGTTTATAATTTACTCTCGGTTTTAAAAAAAAAACAATTAAAGAACCGAGATTTTCATCAAAATTCTTAAAAAAGACTATATATTCATTGGAAGGCTGACGAGTCCACCATGCAGCTTCCAGGTTCAGTACGCAAACGCTTCATGAATGATCACATCTGATAAAATCTTGATAAAAAAAAATAATAGTCTGTGAGTTTTATATTCGGTCTGCAACTTTCGAAATTCAAGTGCTCCTAAATATTTACTTTAGTTATATATAATGTTATCGTTTATATCTACTTATGTTTGAAGATATTTATAAAATAAAACTTTTGAAATAATAATATATACCAAAAAAAAAACATTGATTGTTAATCGCTTAAATGTGATACATGATTTGATATATTTAAACTAAACGAGGATAAGTTGTACAAATAATATACCGACGATAAATGTGAAAAATTTACGCCAGAGTGGAAAACAATTTTACTTCATTGTGATAAAAATGATGAAATTTCCTTGTACCATGAATTCTAGCAACAGGAGGCTTCTCTTATTTTTATTATTGCCTTTGCCGCTGCAGCCGCATTAATACTATTTACTTTTAGTCCGCTATTTTCCCATAGTTGATGAAAATTTATGACTATTGTCATCGCTGTACGATCGAATTCCGCAGCAATAACGATGTTTATACTCACGACATATCAACAGTAATCTAACTCGATGCTATTGAAAAAAAATGTATTTGCTAAAAGTGCATAATTTTAATTGTAGCTACATTTCTTGCAGAATACAGAATAAAAATAGTTTTGTGGAAGCTCTTATTCTCTTTTACTCTTACCATTAATATAGACGACTTAACTACTCTAACCATAATATACAACAGTGAATAATTGAAGAAATACCGTACACTATATTACAGATATAATACGAATTGGAATAAACTTACACCAATAAATATAATTTTGTCTCTCACCGAAATATGTCGAAATATTCCAATATTCAGTGTGAATATCACAGTATAAATATGCAGTGTCACAAAGTTACAATTGATGATTTGATAATACGAAATACTGTTAACTAAACTACATGGAAAAAAAAATGGAATATATGTTCAAAAAACCTGTAAACTCACTCGACTGCGAAAGGAAATGTGATTAAGGGGATGTATTGTTTGCGTTTCAACGCTATTTTTATGTAAAATAATACCCATCTAAACTACGATCCAATTTTATGTTTCGCAAAATGCGTGGACCGTGTACGAAGGATCAAATATGGTGAAGGAAACCAATAGACCCGTCGTACGTTGGAATTGAGACGCTCGCGATTTAATGTTTTTTACTCGCTCCTTACAATTCTCCATTTATTCATATAGCTTGTGTTTTGGTCCAGGTGCTAATTGTAAGCATAATTTTTTTTCATAAGCAGAATTTTTCTATTCTTAAATATTTAATTACTTCATTTATAGTTGCAAAATTATTTTTATCCAAAATCTTACATTTATTCACTAATTTTTAAAACACACTTCCAACTTTGCAGTTGAACTTCGAAGTCGAACAGTTGTTCTCTGTTGTTTTATTTCCTCCCTAATAATAGATCACAGATCAGACAATTAAGATTTTGTCAGCCTCACACACTACTAATACAAAATCATTTATATTTGCTAGAGATGAAATGTATATACATTTGTTCGCCCTTTATTTTTTCTTTTTTATTTATTCATACGTAGTTTTAAGGACAGGAATGGATGGATTTGATGATATTATCCTCCGTCTAATGTTTTTTTAATACTTAGCAAGTTCATTAAAATTTAATTATTAAGGCAAATCGGTGGCATCTTTAGTAGTTATTTTCAATTTATTATTTTGTAAACTTTCATCATATTCTTTAATCAATGTTTTTTGAAGAAAAAGTTAATTTATTTAAATAAAAGTAATTGTAAAGAACTAATCCATTCACTTTTCTTATTCGCGCACGCCGCTAAATTCAAATGTATTTTAGGCTTTCCTATAGTAAATTATTTTCTTCGTTGCCTAATATTATAAAGAAGCCTTACATTTCTCTTTTTACGAACTTGTCTTCATCTTTAAGGTTTTGGAATCTTACATACTCTACCTGACAAATGAAAAAAATCATTTTATGTAAGTATAGTTAATATGTTTTGGTCGATTCTTTTCAATGTTTGTTACATAAACAGATAATATCAACTTCCATCGTTGATCAGTCAATCCTAAAAACAACGCGCCATGTTAAATAATAGCGACGCCTTCGCTGCTCATTGAGAATAGACTGATCAGTTGGCATCTAACTACTGTGTACTCAATATCTTGAAAAATGTTATAAAAGTTAACGACAACCCACGTTGTTAAACTTGGATTCTAAATGTCACCATGGATGAGAAAATACTTTGGCGACTTTACACCGCCAACCCAAAACTTGATTTCGTTTTATTTTTCTTCATTAATTTGAAATAAAACATAAACTAAAACTTGTCGCAAAATTAATGTTGTTTATATAAAATTCTTAAACTTAAGTTACACTACTCTTATTCTGAGAATACTTATACCGTTCATTAGTATAATGAAGATATAAATTACTGCTAATAACGTCAGTGAAACAATAGAATACCTATTCCAAAGTTATTTAAAAAATCGAATCAAAGTCATGTTTCATAGACAAACAGGTATAAAAGGTGTGATGTTTTGTCCATGATTATGAACACAAATTACATCTGTCACATGAGATGACGTCTTTAAGGTACCATTACAATTTATACTATATTTGATTTATGTCTATTCTTTTGGAAATTTTCCTTTTTTCCTAGTTATGAAATTATTAGAACAGCGTGAACAAAAAAATTATTAATTAAAATTTTTTGAAATAATATATTTCTAAAATATTCTAACATGAGAATATTATTTGAAATAATAGTGTTAGTTTCATTTTATTCAAAATATTTCTTCAATAAATACTGCTCTTACTGCAGCTCCACGCGCTAAATGAAATAATATTTCTCCTTGATAGTTTCAAATGCACGAATAGAATTATGCATGGCCATTTTCTTTGAAACAGTTATAAACACAATCAAATTGCGAAAACTAACGTGCCGTTAGGTGTACTTGCCCAAATGTCTACTTTTTTAGGTAATACCAATTATTTAAACCGATGTCAAAACTTATCTCACCATAATAATATTAGATTTACATTTTCCAAGTTTTAATTACATTTATGCCCCAATTTATAAAACAATTACGTAAGAGAAAAATTAATAATAAATTTACACAATTTTTGTTTTTGGTATGACATTAATTTTAATGCTTCTGATGTTAAGCTATTAGTAAGAAATCTGTCATATTATTCAAAATTGGTTACCGATGAAGATTCCTGGCCTTAATTTTTCTTTATAAGAACACTTGAAATAAACTCAGTATAGTTGGTGTTATTACTGTCAGAAATCGAACTTTAATTATGACATATACGAAGAAATGAATTAAGTATTAAAACAAAACTTAAATTTTAAATTTAATAAAACCAGACACAAAACAAAATCTGTGAAAAGTAAACAATAATATGTGCCTTTATACCTTTAAGTTTTATGTAAATAGTAATAATTTTATCCAAGCGTCGTCTCGTCGAGGTACGGCTAAATTTAGCAGCAATTATTCTTTCTATAACACCATGCCTTCCTTATTGCTGGCTAGATGTTAGCGTTTTCTGTTTGGCGTCATATCCTCCAGCGTAGGACATCTTGCATCCACGGCTCATGTCATATAGTATTTATATGAAATATGATAACCATTTTATGAAATATGATAACCAAGCCGTCTTTAATTAGCCAAACATTGTTAAAGAATATAGTTACCTTTTATTCTATGTCATAATGTACTCATGTACGAACCTAGTTTTATGCATTAATCTATCTTGCAAGGCCTATGTTCTTGAGGTGCTTGATACTAGCCTACTGGTGCGCGGTATAGACGGGCGATTCTGCGCGTTTGGATCAGTCGTGAGGGCAGACGCCGTTTATAGTATTTATTTTGCGAATTTTTTGTGGTAAATTTATACACATTTAGACTCAACGATTTGATATTGTTGTTTTTATATTCACCTATGCTACGCAGGTAAGTTACTTGTACATAAATTTCATACTTTATCATTTTTAGTTCTATTCTGGTTATATTTTATTTACTTAGTAGTCCCCCGATGCGACGAGGCTTAGATAAAAATATTACTACTTATATTAAACTTAAAGAGCCAATACATATAATTTTTTAATTTTATTTTGTTTTGTGTGTTTTTTTAGTTTTTAATTTAAGTTTTATTTTATAACTTTTAAACTTTACATATAACTAGCAAACACGCTACGATCGACAATCTATAGAAGAACAAAATTGCAATCGGAGATCTTACCTCTCCGATATCTGCGCATTCTGATAATAATTGTCCTTTTATAAATATTATTATAGTTGCAAGATTTTTGGCAATGCAGTATTGCACGGTCAGTTTCAGTTTCAACGAGAAATAATAATTCCGATTATATAATTTTATTGATATTTGGTAAATAAACTTGATTAAACTCTGTTCAGTAGGCGACTTAGAGTGATTGATTACAAATAACTTATCAGTTTTAATTTACCAGATTTAGTTTTTAGTCTTCTTAGGCTAAATTTAATAAATAATAACTTACTTATGCTAAATTGATTCTTTCGTACGATTTTACGATTGCTGTAATAACTTCCGTTATTATGTACGTTAATAAAATATTGTTTGGTTTTTATTAGAATTAATAACTATATAATGTAGTTTCTTTTTGCAATGAGCATTGGGGGAGTTTATTAGGCTAATATTTATATTAAATAGTTTTAATTGTAATAATGTAATATAAAGAGTTTTAGCTTATTTTCATTGATTTGTGTGTGTTTTAGTGACAGTAATTTTTAAGAAGCGTAAGAAGGCTCAGAACCCTTCCAAAGGCGCAAACTATACACTTACGCAAATTCTCGAAGCGTCATCTCGTCGGGGTACCGCTAAAGTTACCAGCAATTATTCTTTCAATGATAAATATAGGTCGGGAATTCCTATATGAGTTTAAGGTTAATGTACGTTCATAAAATTGCTCGGTTTTTGATAGAATTAATAATTATATAATGTAGTTTATTTTTGCATTGAGTATTAGGGGAGTTTATTATGCTAATGTGTTAAATAAATAATTTTAATTGTAATAATATAATATAAAGGGCTTTAGCGGATTTTCATTGATTTTTGTGTGTTTTAGTGACAGTAATTTGAGAGGCGTACACAAGCTCAGAACGGAACCAAAAGGCGCAAATTAACACCGAGGAGAAAATTCTTGAAATGTACCAGTTGCTGGCATCCCTACTAGAAAGACTGAGTTGTGAATTGTGAAGAATGTTCTCAAGACGTGCAGAAGAGTTCAGACAGATATGCGGTGACTAAGGCTTTGCATAGATCGAATGAAACTGGTGTTGAAAATAGATTAAGTCAAACAAAAAAATTCCAGGTCTACCAGTATTTCACGTTCTAATTAAACTTCAAAGCAGCGTTCCTCCAGGTTTGCTAGAGATGCAGAGGCTACGGCTTGGTCTGTGTTAAGTGAGACTCCTGAGCAAAGATCTGCAAAACGTGCCAGAAACGCGCAGTCTTTCGCTGAGTCTCGTTTAAACGAGACTCCAGAACGACGTTCCTCTCAGCTAGACAGAGATGCAGACGCTACTACTCGTTCCATATTAAACGTAACTCCTGAGCAAATATCTGTGAGACGTGCCAGAAATGCGCAATCTACTGCTGAGTCCCGTCTGAACAAGATTCCAAAATAACGTTCTTCTAGGTTTTGTTAAGGCTAGAGCTTGGATTATATTGAATGAGATACACGAACAACGTTCGGCAAGGCGTGCCAGAAATACTGAGTAGATTTTGATAAATCTACACATACTTTTGCCGATACATTTTTTGTGATATAAACTTTGCTATCGTAAACAAGCACAGTCAGTTATAGTGCTAAATCAAATGAGCTAATGACTCGATATGATGTTATCTCTACCCGTCATCGTTCTGCCAGGACTTTGTAGGGGAGGAACACCTACACAAGCTTATTGGAATGGAATGTCATTTGATGCAATTTTCTCAGAAATTAAGACATTATCCGATGAAGAAATATGTTTATTAAGACGGATAATTCCATTCAAAAAAATTGTCAAACTAAGTGGTCGCTTTGGGCAACATGGTTACCATGGTCAAGCTGCTCTTTTCGGCCAAAATGTTGAAGAAATAGCTGAACCGCTTCTTCTGAAAGTGAGTAGTGCTGGTCCAATGATTGTTTGTGAACAACTGGAGTCATATCAAAGATTACTTCGTTTTTCTGTAAATATTCAAAATCTGCGGATTGCTTTAAATTGGCTTATCGCTAATAATAGTTTGTTTAGAAACGTCACAACAAACTCGAGTAAATATATTTACAATGCTAACAAAACTTGCTATGTTCTAAAAAATTACATTATCAATTGTTTCCAAGATGTAGGTAATAATAGACGTATATTGGGAGGTATTCCATCAAAATCACCGTAAATTTCGTGTTATTTCTCGAGGTAAGCAGTGAACTGCAAATATGAGATGAATAAATATTGATACAGGGTTGTAATGATTTTCAATGTAATGTTATTTTATCGGCTTAGATTATTGTTTAAAGATTTAAATTTTTGCAAATGAAAAAACGAAATGATTTCGTAGTTTAAAAATGAACTGTTGGCATATTATAACTAAGAAGGTTCGAGCCTACGAGCCTGCTTTTAAAGTATTTTAATTACAAACTAATTAGTAATTTTCCATGCAAATGTTTAGTATTTTCAATCTCGAATGAACTTCGATATTAATTGTGGTGAGAATCGAATCATCAGCACCTACAAATATTGCTATCTTACTACGAAACTATGTTAAGATATGAAGGCTTATATCTAATAGAATGACGTACCTTCTTAAAAGATAAAATTGTATAAAATTCGAATCGGTAATTATTGAGTTGCAAATGTATTGGTCTGTTTACCTGTATCAAATGCCTAATCCGGAAAATCCGAAAAATAGATCGAATAACATAGAGAGCCTCAAATTACGAAAAAATAATGACATTTTCAGTAACATAAGGAGTACTTTGTAATATTTAAAAATCAGTTCCTAAAAATTAAAAACAAACTTAAATTCTTTTTATTCAAACTGATCAAGCGGAAGCAGATCTTCGGAAGATTAACGTTTTGTAACGAATGTTATATATATGTAACAGGTAGAGTATAATTCTTTATCCACTCAGGGAGTTTTTCTGTTAAAGACAGGTAGGTTGTAGTGTAGATTTCAGAAATTAGAATATTGTATTAAGAATGTTAAAGCAATATCTTCAGTCTCATTTCATATCATCAATCATATCATCAATCTCGTTTTCACGACTTTCTAGTGTTTAAATTGTGACAAAAACAAATATATGTGAAGTCTAGATGTCATACAATTTTGGCTGTGTTACAAGCTTATACAAATATAAAATACACTCGCAAATTACACTCTTCGAATGTTTTTGATTCTTTTCATCAATGATTTAAAAGTAGTAATAAAAAAAATATATATTTAAAAGTAAAATATGAAGACCAACTCATTAAGAAATTTCCATATCTTTCCAGAAGAAATTTTCCAGATCCAGAAGAAATTTCCTCTTAAGTGCACATTAGGGAACAATATTTCCAAATAAAAAATGACCTTAAAAGAAAAATTCATTACATTTTTGAGAGTCATCACAAAAGTGTCATTACATTTTTGAGTTTCAATATTTTTCGAGACATATTTTTTTTTAACCTAGGTTTCGTGGTAAATCAGAAGTAACTTTGTTTTTTTTGCAAAAACATTATTTGTTTTAATGATGATTGTGTGGTAATTATTAGTCCAATATCGTCTAATTTTCTATTTGCTTAATTTTATATTATATTTTGAAAATTTACGATTTATTTATTACTATAATGGTAATCAATATTACACTCAAATATATATATATACATATATATATATATATATATATATATATATATATATATATTTATCTTTTTTTTTTAAATATGTATATACAATATCTTCAATAGCTAAAGAAATAGAAAATAATTTTAAAACTCATTTGTTCAAAATATATTCAATTTATTTAAAAGAATACAATAAAGCTTGGTAAGCTATTGAAGATATTGTCTTACAAATATATACATATTAAAAAAAAAAATATATATATATATACATATATATATATATATATATATATATATATATATATACATATATATATATCCTTGTAAACATTTGGGTCGACAATAATAAAGCCTTGTGATATATATATTAACCATTAAAGCAGCAATTAAATTATGTATAACGATATGTAAAATTCAAAATGCCCGTTTTGAGTAACAGCCATATACGTGCACATTAATCTCTGAAACTGCTAAACTCAACATTTTGAAAAAATATTCGTACTGAATGTTTCTAGTGTTATTACCAGAAAACTTAAACGATTGTAACAAATATCAAAATTTGGAGAGTTCACCGTGTTTTTACACCTGCAAAAGATATGCAAGACAAATTATTGGGTTGGCAACTTATAAACTAGTAAACTAGTAAAGCATCTTATAAACTAGTAAAGCATCAGGTAATATATAGAATACTATTGGTGAAGGTGTGTCCTCTTACGATACAGTCAAGGACTGCTTCCAATGATTCAAAGAAGGGAATTTTTATCTATCCGATAAAACTCATCCAAGGCAATCTCTTGCAATTTAATTGGAAAAAATTAAAAGCCTTATTGAAACAGATCCCAGATTAAGTTTTCGTTATTTGGTGGAGCTACTTGCATGCTCTCATACTACAGAGGAAAAACAATTTTATTCTTTGAGAAAGAAGTGGAAATATTCCGTATGGCTACCACATGAGCTAACACTATTTCATCTTCATAGGAAAGCTAATTTGTCCTTGGAGCTATTGAGTTCCTATCGTAAGGCCCAACGAGAGGCTAAAATATATGGTTACAAAAAAGAAAAGTGGGTGGCTTATGTTAATTTTTAGCGTAAACGCTAGTGGCTAGGAGATGGAGAAAAAGGTGTACCTACATTAAAATATAATATTGAACAAAAGATACTTTTGTGTATATGGTGAAGTATGAATGTAGTTATTCATTGGGAACTCTTTCAAGCTAACAGTAAAATTCCAGTTAAGCTTTATTGTGAACAAACGAGCAGTCACCGTTAAAATTCCTTTAAATCAAAGCAGAATTTATTTTTTACATGACGATTATCGATACCTGATAGCAAAAGCAACGCGTGAAAAACTACTTTCATTTGGACGGAGTATGCTATTTTACTTGTCGTACTCTCCAGTTTCTTCGCTATCTGATTACAATCTGTTGCGCTCTCTCTCTAATAATTTAAGTGAAAGAAAATTTAAAGACGAAAGTCATATAAAAAACTAACTACACGGGTTATCAGTTAAAAGCCAAAACATTTCTACAAAGAAGGAACCTTAGCTCTGCCTACACGTTGGGGACGAGTGCTAGATACCGACGATGCTTATATAATTAACGATTTATTTTATTGACTACATATAAGTAGTAAGTAAAATGTTTGTACAGAGATGGCGGGTTATTAGTTGCGAATCCAATATTTAAAAGGCACATAATAATATTAATATACGTTATTATTTAAAAACAAAACGAAACAAAACTTGGAAATTAATGACTTTTTTGCATGTTCAAATTATAATAATGAAATAGTAGTTTTATATATACAACCAGCTTTGAATTTGGGTGTAGGAGTAGGAATATTTAACATTCTTTTTATATAATTGAAACAGGCAAATTTTCAGGCTGACATGGGAAGGTGAAAAATGTATGGTCAATTTAAAACGCGGACAGAAGTATTTACTTTAGCCGGCGACACATTTGTGCCAACGAGTTGCAGATCCCAATAATTTCATTACATGGTAAGACTATCACTTTTTCAGTATCTTCGTTACTCGAACAGTTAAAGTCAGCTATGTAAATGATTTACAGCAAACATCCTAAAATAATTTGTCCTTATTAAATTTACAAACGACGGCGTAAACAATCCAGAAAGTAATAAAATCAAATAAATATTTGTGTTGATTAAACTAATTTACTATGCGACTGCTATTTTCTTCCCAACGAACTCTTATATAAATAAGTTATTAGTAAGATAATGTGAACTTGCTGATGTTTTATGCATTGGTGTTAATGCATAAATTGTTTATTTAAATAAATACATAAATCTCAAGTTCTTAATTTATCTAAAATATATTTATTTATAAGAATCGATAATATAACAGAGCAAATACTTTGGGTAGCTTCCACTGCTACTGAACCCGCGTTCTTCGATATATTGTAACGAAATTGAAATTATTGTTTCACAACTTAATTTATTTTCGTGAAATTATTATTTTGAATTTAATACGTTGATACGGATTTATTTTTTGTGGGTAAATTATTAATATATAAAATTTTTATGTAAATCTGTGAACTTGTTATTATATTTTTATTATCTTAATGTTACTAACCTGCTTATATCATTATTTTTAAACAAAAATCTTTATTTAAGGAGTTGAAACTATAAAAAAACTTCTCCAGTATGAGTGGAATTCGGAATAATTTTTTATGGTTTTGTCGTAAAATTTACGTAAACTTCTAGTAACACTGGCTTTTCAAAATTCTTATTCAGGTAGTTTCAAATATGGGGGAGAGAAGAGGGAAGTTATTTTTTGTGGATATTTTTAAAAATATGTCTACATCAAAAGATATATAAAACAAAAAATATATACATAATGCTGTCTGGATTCTCTCCAAAATTTCCATACAAATACCTTCATAAATAAACTACTAAAATATATGCTGGGTAATATGTTACACAGTATAGTGGCCAAATTTAAGATTCCTATATCGGACAATATCCCCAAAGAACGGCTATGACGGAAACATAGATAAATAATTGTATGAGAGATTAATTCTTTTCCTTATTAAAGTGCGGAAGTATGAGAATAATCATCCTTAAAAATGATTCTTATGAGTTGTTTTCGAGAACAATCACGAACCTACTAACGCACAAGTTCTTCGGTTTCCAGGTTACCAAAGAAATGGTTTATCAAAGGCTTTTGTACCATAGATCACAATTACACGTTATGCAAGATTACACAAAAGTCCGAGTAGTATAATCGGCCTCTATATTTAGCTTTTGGAGACTACAAGGAAATATTCGATTTGATCAAAATTTAGGTGATACTTCAATCTTAACAAGTGTCGAAGTGGTTTTACAGTAACGTTGCTATGTAAATCCAATATATTAATAATATTTCAAATGTATGACGTGAATAATGTGACCACGTTAATTTATTTATTTATTTTTATTACCTCTTCAATGATCTTGAAGGAAGAGTGACTATATCAGGTCATGGGAGTTTAAATATATATTTAAAAATTATTTTGCAGTACTGAAAAAGGTACTAAATAAAATAATTTGAAATAAAACATACTAAATCGAAGCTAAGATATGCAAATAAGATTGTTCTCTTCTTAGTTCTAAACCATTCTACATAATTCTCGAATGAAAGCACAAACATGATAATTAGCTATTTTTATTATTGAATAGTCACAAATATATGTTACCTTTGTGGACAAAGTAGAACTATACTCATGTTGAAATGCTTTGCTACAGAGAAAATTAATATAGTTATAGCATTATTGTCATATAGTTAGTCATATTAAGAAATTAAGATGTTCATGTTCAATTCAAGCACATGAAATAAGATAAGTCGATCAATGATGGGTAAATAAATAAAAAATAATAAATGCCTAATGTAAGCAAAATGACAATAATAAAAGTACCTCAGTAAAACATAAAAGGAATTAAATTTAACATTAACATGATGTGGACAATTACCAATTTTAGACCAGAAAAGTTTAATAAAGTAAAAACTCTTATTTTCATTACTATAAATTTTTTATTGTTTTATATTTTTTGACATTATTTAAAGTTCTCATAAATATGACGATTTCAACGGTCTTAAAGGGAAAGAAAAGACCGCTAAACAGTGAGGTTCAATATTTCTCCTTGTGGGTTGAAGATGTTGTAATACAACGAAACCTAGGTCGTGGTAAAGAAATTAAAGAAAGTAGAAATAATACTACATCACATAGTTTCATTTAATTGTGAGATGTAATTTTATTATATATAAATTGTTTTCAAAAATAAGAAGTATTCTAATATCAAAATGCGCGATGAATGAAAGAAAATTACTTGAATTGGAAGAATACTTGAATTCGACAGAAAGAAATGAGTTAATATGTATCTAGAATAGACAACAAATTAGCTTATTATGTTAGAATCAAATCAAATACTTTCATAACTTAATAGATCGTTACGAAATATTGACCACTTCTATTCATGATGATCAACTAACAAGTTGTTACGAAAAAATTAATAGGGATTAATGTTTATTTCTAAACTCTCAAGAAATTATTTTTGTTCAAGAATTGCTTCAAGAAGTTATTTTCGTGAATAAAATGCTCGATAATAAGAAAAGGTGTTGAATACGGTTGTGATGAAAGGATATCGTTTCTTTTGTGTTTACCTTGCAGGATTATTATGAACATAAATATTATGTCTCTTCATTGAAACTACGGGGATTATATAAGAATACCTGAAATAAAATTCTACTACTCGATAACTCGTATAAGAAAGGGCTTAAAAAATCGATATAAAAATTCATTGCGTAAATTTTCCCGACTATACCAAGTTTGTATCTCACCACTTCTTCTTATTTGACACGGTCTGCTTAAAAAAAGGAGGTAGGTGAAAGTAGTCAAAACAAAAAATATCCGCCCTGTCGAAACAAGACACTAGCTGAGCATAGAAAGAAAAAGCTAAAGAAAAAATTTCATTTCTCTCATTGTTTTTTTAAGGGACTATTTAGAATGATAAGGATATTTAAAATTTAGGTATCAACATTTAATATTGTTAAAATTAGATTTATGCATAGATGTGGTAAATGTTTATAAAGTGATATATGAACGGAATCAATCTGTTGATTGAATTTAAAAAAATGTAATCTTAATTTTCTTAATGAGCGTAATTTGACTACCATACTATTTTGTGTGGTGAGTGGGATTATTGGAAATAAAAATGAGAGAAATGTTCAATATATTTTCAAGGATATATGAGTTCACATGCCCCATAGTATTATGACGTTATCAGATGTGCTGAAATATATCACAGTAGTATTATACATTTATATTTCTAATGGTATTTTAGTATTTAACACATTTTCTGATACATGCTAAATAATTTACAAAAGGTGTGTATAACGGATGATCAGCATAGAACTCTGGACAGAAAGATACATAGTAAATTTAATCCCTTTAATCTCAAGCTGTGAGTGAATAGATAATTCCGCAGAAAGATTTCAAACAATAGAGATTTCAACATACATATTTTACTAAACATTACTGCTAATAAAGCAAACGGACAATAAATGTCGTATTGCCAACCAAAATTATCGATAGTGCAAATAAACAATTTCTAAATAACAAGACAAATACAAATTAAACATTAAAATTGAACATCATATACAACAAAGCAAAACTAGCCAAAAGTAAGAGATAATAATTAAATTAAAAAAGTAAGAGAAATTCAAGCAATTGAAGTACATGGGCCGTAAAAATTGGAGTTTTGAAATAATTTTAAAGAGATACAATTAGTTTATTACATTAGTTTAATAGTTTAATAGATTTTCCATAGAATGTTCTTTGTAAAAACTATTAAACTATTGTTCCTAATTAATGTTCACCACTAAAATTAATCCCGCCGGTGTTGTGATAAAATATTTCATAACCAAATAGTTTATTGATAATATTTGTTACTTATAAATATCATCATTCGACTTGATTTTAAAAAAACCGTTGATAAGTATGTACATATAAATGATGTAGAAACTGCATTAGACTTAAACAAATTACATCATATTTTGTAATACATATCACACAACCTTACTAATGTAAGTATTCTTGATTATTCACGGTTATCCCTACGGTATAAAAAAATTAGTCCAAATGTGACTGCATATATGTGTGAATGATTATGTATGATGTATGATAATGAAGCCAAAAATAAAATATTAACCTTACATATTACCACTTAATAACAATCGTTGTAAACACTTTTCTTAGTCTTTGTATAAGCATTAGGCGTATGCAGAGCGTGTAATGAGCATACGGGATAGAATAGTGCACACACACACACGCTCACACGCACGCATGCACGCACGCTTGCACGCCCGCACACACGCACGCACGGATGCACGCATGCATGCACACACACGCGCACGTATGCACGAACACGTACACCCACCCACTCACACACACAAATATATGTATATATATATATATATATATATATATATATATATATATACATATATATAAATAAATATATATATATATATATGAACATACATATATATATATATATATATATGTGTGTGTGTGTGTGTGTATACGTATGTATGTATGTTTAAATATTTTCTATTTCAAGGACCTTTTTACTAAGATTTCACCATTTTATTTTTAAATTTTAAAATTTAAAAATTAAATAGTGAAATCTAATATATATATATATATACATGCTTCTTTGACGACAATAGTTTTTTTAAATTTTCTTCTTTCTTGATATTAAGAAAACAATTTTTATTCTATAAGTTTAAAACGACACATATTTCGCTTAAGTAATTTGTCCATTAAGAAATTTATAAGGTCAATTGTTAAATTGCACCAGAATCAAGTTTTTATGAAGTCAAGTCTTTGTACCAGAGATATTTAATATCATAAGTCGATTTTACAAACAGTTCAAATTAATTTTACAACAATCCAAAATACCTGATATAATAATATTAATATTGCAATTTTTCTGTTTATTCTTGAAATAATTGAATTAATAGGTAACTTAAATTAAATTATAAATACGTAATTAATGAAATTTAAATTTTTTGGAGGTAATATTTGAAATAATATTAATAAAAAGACGATTTAAATAATTATGAAGTTGTAACAACCATTACATAAGTGTCATTGTAACCATAATCGGTATTAATCTTGAACTTGTTGAACTAAATATTACTAATGCAGTGTCATATATGAATCTAAAATTGTGAAAAGGCTAATTTTTTACGAAAGTTATTTCTTATTGTCTCTCAACTTTCATTAAAATTTTTGTTTATTTGGTATGCTATTTTAGCAGATAATAAAGTATTAATTATAAATAAAAAATCAAGTCATACTTAAAAGAAGTTTCTAGACAAAAAAATTACACGGAATGAGAATTTATGGAACATGTATAACATGAATAACATGAATGTTATAAAATAATAACAGTAATTATGAAGAGTTATTACACTCATTAAATAAGGAAATTACATTCCCTGAGTGTTAAACTACCTAAATATACATACAATATATTGTATTAATAAAAGCTTTTATAACAAAATGTTGTGACGTGACAAGATTAGAATAGATACATATAATGGAAAAGAAATGACAGTTAATAAAATGGTAATACTACCGAAATTTTAAAATTTAAAAATAAAATGGTGAAATATTTCATTACAAGAGCTTCTTGCATTCAAATTAATTCAATTTTTTTGTAAATATGTCAAAAAAAAGAGGTTTATTGAACAATAATTTTCAGTTAAGTAAGGAGTTGCAAATAGCAAGATATAATTTCTTCTCCACTATTATACATTTGTACTTCAAATTGTTAGTAGAAAATAATTCAGCTTATGTAGGCCTTCCTCAAAAACGCCATGAACTTTTATTGGGATTGTTTGTGTCTCCGTAATTAGCAGCGTTATATGTTTGAATATACTTATTTCTCATTTTACCCATCTTACTTGAAAAGGTATCATGATGTACATCATTATCCTTCCAGTTGTTCTTTCTAATGAATAAATATATAAGGGATCGAGTATATAGATTTTATGTCAGAATTTCATTTGAAACCTATCAATACTATTGTACCTACATTGTGGTATGGATCTTGTATGCTATTTTCTCACAAGTATACCTAAATGTAATATACAAAAAAGATATGTAAAAATCTTGTTATTTCCATTGTTTTGCTATTCGTAAAATCAGTATTTAATATGGTGATAAACATACTATCTAAAAATAAAAAAAAATAGTTATACTCAGTGTAAGCATAAAGTGTATTTAACATAATGAACGTAAAATGATTAACATGTAATATATATATATATATGTATATGTATATATACATATATATATATATATATATATATATATATATGTGTGTATATATATATATATATATATATATATATATATATATATATCTATATATATATATATATATAAATAATGGAAGTATTTGTAACGAGCGTTTTGTTAAATTAATGTATACACAGCGCAAAAATTAATTTAATCTAACTACGACTTTCGCTGCGCCAGCACGCTATTTTAATTATGTGCTTCATAATACAAAATAGCTTATATATAAAACTTCAATATTTAATCTTTCTTTAAATAATAAATATATACGAAATCAACTCCGAAGTAGTAGATAAAAAACGTCAGTAGGAAAATAAAATTGAGAGATGAGGAATTCATAAAGATCTGTCAGTGGCTGAGCGTCACTCGCTCAGCGTGTTTGCCTCAAAGTTGAAATGGTGCACCGCTAACGAAAACAAAGGCTTTATACGAATAAATTATCTCATAATGCTTTTGAAATTTTTCTCCAAATTTCAGCATACCACAATTCTTTGGTATTTTGACAACTTTGTGAATAGCGCACTAATTTAGGTCCACTAAACTGATGGTCATCACCTACGGATCACGGTGATCGTCTAATGATTCTTATATTTATATATATTTGTGTACATATATATATATATATATATATATATATATATATATATATATACATATATATTTGTATATATATATATATATATATATATATATATATATATATATATATATATATATATATATATATATATATATGTATATGCTTGAAAATATTATCAATTAATCAAGTTTCCTTTATAAATTTGTTCGTACAACAAAAGACGATTTGGAAATATCTTTCAACAAATTGTAGAAACTGGATGGTGCTCACTCAAAAAACGTCCGTCCGTCCGTCCGTCAATTCCTATGAATAAAGTGTTGTATGTACCATTCCTGTTTAGTTAACTTGAAGTAAATAATCACAAAATTATTACAATTAAGCTTTTTTCAAATCAGCTTTAACTTTTAGATCAATCTTCTATTAAAAAGTTTATGATGCCGAAACTTTTTTTACTTGTTTCCTTAAGCTTATATATAAAAAGATGGGGAAATTGAATAGATTCTACGAATAATGGATTACCTATAAAGTACACATTATCCTAATTTTATCATTTAAATATTACCTGTGGGTAGTTATACTCTTTAAAAATACCGGTTAAGTTCCAAGCTAATATAATTTTAAGTGTTCCCGACTCCGCTTTCAATAGTGAAACCTGATACTCTATTTCTGTTTAAATGCTACTTATGTAAAAAAAATAAATACAACATTGCTATTATTTTATTATAACTAAATAAAAATCATTAAATATTATTGTTGGTTAGCACGTCTCATCATCTGGTGAAAAAAATAATTGTTAATTATGGCTAAATTACTAACTATAAAGTGGTATCTGAAAAATTGCATCAGGTTTATAAAGATTTAATTATGAGAAGTCCTGGGATAAATTTATACATATGTAAATTTCATAAAAAATAACGTTTTTTAAGTTACTTATTGAATTAGGTTTTTAAAGCGTTTTTAAATGTGTTACACACAAAATATTTTTAATAAATCTTTTGTTTGTTGGGGATTAAAAGTTAGGTGATGCTTATATGATCTGTCTTAAACTCGGTGGAAATTCAATAATTTAATTTTAATTACTTAAAGTTATTTTGTCTTTTGTATTCTTGTATTTGGTCTTTTTATATAAAGTATAAAGGTAATAGATTATTACACACACTTTTTAATAAAGGTTTTAGAAATAACCGATTGGGGTAACTAAAATCAACCCCATTTAATCGCATGGAACTAAGTTCAAACGAATGAAAATAATGAGAAATTTATGAAACAACTTATGGATTTACGCCGCTGCATTGGAGAATGTTGATATATTTACAGATTTAAATTAAAGATGTTTATCATCATACTACTTTTTAGTCGATCCTTGTATGCTTTGTTTCATACTTATATTTTTAAAGTATATTTATTTCGTCGTTGCATCGTCATTGTATCACGCAAAGCGGAAAGTAGCGACTTAAAGAAGTACACACAGTCAAAATTGTGTTCGAATAAAATTTAGTAAAATTTAATGTAGAAAAGACGAGCCTCCGTGAAAGTTTCGATACATCTATATTTATAACTTTGAATATATATATATGGGCGATGTAAAAATAAGTGAATAAATTCAATACTAGAAGTGCTCCTTAAATTTATTCCAGAGAGATAATTTCTTAACGGAATATCCTCATTATAATTTATAATCTTGAAAATATCTGTTATTTTAATTTTAAGTGTTTGAAATAAAGAAAGACTCACTGTGAGCTATGGCGACGCAGCCATTTTTAGAGCTGACAAGCGCGTCGTTTATCTCTCTTGCGTTTAACAAAATATAATCGACAGATTTGTGATAACGTGTATCGTAGCTTAGTGGTCAGGCAATTTATATAATCTGCTTTAATTTTAGTAACACATTACACGTATACTAGTAACACAGTGTATATTTAGTAGCACATTGTCACATATATTAATAATTTTTTATATGAATAAAAAGAAAGAAATATTTTTTGAGATATTTTTTCATATACGATTAGGCTAATCGAATATGAAAAATTACCTCAAAAGAAATTTACGTAACGCATCGTGTGGTACGTTGTAAATTGAAAAATTTAAGATTTTACTTAATTTTGTTATACAATTCATGAAAAGATAATATCATTTATGAAATAAAAAAAAATGTATATTCAATTATCCAAAAAAAACATTAAGGATGTTCGGGATAACACCTTCATAAATAATAGCCATAGAAATTGTGTTAACGAGTATAAATATTATCAAATATTATTTCTTTCATAAGTATCTTTAAAAAACGAGCTGTGAAGGTAAACATAAATAATTTGGAAATACTATTAAATGTCTTGAAATTTTTTATGGTTTTGGTTTAATTTTATATCAACAATATCTATTAATCTCAATGTGTTAAAATTATTTAATGCTAGAAAATTGTGACAGAGGGATAAACATAACAAAAATAAATATTTTTTGCAAAATCCGAGAACCATAAATTCTAATTTTTCAAAATTATCTGCAACACGTTGATCGTTATGGATGTAGTGCCTATCTAATGAAAATCTAGGTGAAGAGAATTATATTAAGTTCTAGTAATTTACGCAATATTTTGTTATCATGAGTGCATAAAATTGTTACTCGGACTCGAATCGTTAGGTAACTGAATTAAATTTTATCAGAAACTTTTCGATACTTCGGTAGCTAAAATTTGACTAAATATCGAGTATTATTTCTCCAATGAACTTTGAAAATAAATTTCTTTCTCTCTTTAAGTTCTTACCTTAACTTTTTCCTTTTGTAAAACTAAAAAGTCGTCGACCACTCTTTGAAGGACGAAACTATTTGAATGGCAAAAATCATTCAAATAGTTTCGGGGAAGGAGAGAGTCATAAATATATGCGCATAAGGAAAGAGTGTAACTACATCTATTTTGATTAAATACTGGAAAACTGAAAAAAAATTAATACAATAAAAAAAAATGAAAAGGGAACTACTTATTGGAAGTCCATTCAACAAGAAATTGAAATTGAAATTTGCTTCATAAAATTTCTTTATTTAATTTGTTCCTTGTTCCCCAAAATTTGGTTGTTAACAGATTGCGCTCTTTATTAAACCGAACAAAGGTGTTACAGAATGTTCTATGATATTATGGGATCGATGAAAAAAATGGCTGGTTTGAAGTTATTAATCTAATACATAAATATTGTATCCTGTTTAGCTACTTCTAGCCTTTTGTTCTGCATGTTCTTTTTTTTAATTATCCTAATATAGTTCTTAATATAGAGTAGTAAATTATTAAAATTAAAATTTTAATAGGACACTTTTCTAATTTAATAAATTTGATTTTCAGTTATATGTTTTTATAATAATATAATAAGTAGATTATTTCCATTATTTTTTTTTGAGTTCTACTCATAAAAACACCAGTTAACTAGAATTCCTGCGGACAAACAGACCTAATTGACCAATTTAAAATAAAATTGTAATTTATTTTAAAAACTGGTCCAGTAACATCGGTACTTTTTATAGTTGACTTTCAGGTAGTTTTAACATCAAACTGAGTAAAAGTAAATTACACAAATTTCTCATTTTTTAAGAATTTTTATTATCAAATTCTGACAAATATTTTTTTCAATATTTTAATTATTATATATTCAGAGTTATGGTACAAATACATGCAAAAAATGTTCCTCCCCCTTCAATGCGGAAACCCCTCAAACTAAAATATTGAAAAAATGTGCATGGTCCTTAGAAATCTACGTCAAGTTGACAGGAAAACCACAGTGATAATTCTAGATGTCATAATTTTTTAAACACGCACCATGATTTTACGCCTGTGAAAGATGAGGGAGGCAATATATTTACGTTTTCATTATATTTACAAATATCTTAAAAAAAAAAAAACAAAAACGAACTGTTTGTAAGGTCAGTCATGTATTTGTCCACGTATCCGTTTGTCGTAGCCAAATCTGTAATACATAGTGCATACTAGCCTGCTTATATTTCAATAGTTAACACCAAAAAATATTATACTAAAAGTTTTGAAGGCGCCACCAAAATACACAATTTTTTTCTTTTATTTCATATATTGCGTGAGCTATGATATAATAAATTAATTTTTCATCCTGGAATCCATAGAGTAATACGGGCCTCTGTTTATTTTAAAAATTGTTATAGCGGTCTTTTTATTCGTCACCCTTTATAATTAGATCGTAACTACTTAAATCATTTTTATTATTCTATCCTTTCAGTATATTCAGCCTACTAAAAGTAAAGAATAACAAAAATGGTTTGCAGGGTTTAGATACATAGATCAGTTATGTCTGCTAGGATTCTCTCTAATTGTTCTTCTCAAGAATTTTCACATTGTTGCAAAGTGCTAGGACCGTTTTCAATGTTTTCCCGTGATATTTAAATTTATTCAGTAATTTTTACATGATTAAAAACTACGCAGAATTCTTGGTTTATCGACTTTTTTTCTGTGCAAGGAATTGCGGGATTTAATCATAGCGCGATGTTCGATTTTGGTCAAAATTACCATATAATTCACTACGGTCTATCATCACTGATTAGAAAAGAAGTTATGATGGTTTTTACTAGTTTTTGGTATTCACCTTCCCAATTAACTAAAATAATTGCTATGAAATTAGTTGGCAAATACAATTCACAGATATTCCACTAGACAGCTGTTTAAAAAAACTTATAGCTATTTAAAAAAAAAATCATGTAAGTCATGAAAGAAATATTTATTCTCCGTAAATTATTTTTTTAATAATTCATAACCTACTAATTTAGATTTTCATATGAAGACTTGCAAACTTAAGGCGTATAAGTTAAAAATGCAGACTGAGGTTAAGACAGATGGACCAACGAACCGAGAGGCACGATAAAATGTAAGGGCTTTCCGTTTTTTTTCACTACGGAACCTCAAAAATATAACGTAAGACTTTCACTAAACATTTCTTAAACATCTGATAAAGTATAGTAAGTTTAGATGTGTCATATTAAAGGAAACAGTATTTTAAATCAATAATTTCATGTACATGTGTATATTTAAGTATTTTCATTAATCAATTGATTACGGGTGAAATCTCAATAAATGTAATGGTGCCACTATCACTTCAGGAAAATTGTTTTTATCTTTCTTTACACGTCTTCATTCATAAGTCCCTATTTACTTGAAAGGAAATTAGTAATACTCAGCGAGCAAATCAACTGGAGCGGAACTTCGCGAACCTGGCCGCTGAGGTTTACCGAGCTATAAATTTACGCAGGTGTAGGACGTGGGTCGCCCCTGATACCTCACATAAATCCTTATAACAGACCTGTCCTCGCTGTAACTTGCTTGTGAAAATTATATTGGCGAAACAGTCGTGAGCCACTTTGTAAGCAACCGTTTATCGGATGTACATGTTTATGTATGTACGTCTACGTGTATTGTGGAAAGGTTTAACCTAAGTACATAAAAATGCAATTTTCTGCTTAATGCAAATAGCTTCTTGTATGTTGATGTCATACCGTTTTTATAAATACTAAATCTCTGATACGTATTTATGGAATGGAATAAAATCTTATTAGTCCATTCGCAATCTTGTTTCTTTTTCTATCTTGTTAAAGTAGCTTCAAAAGTCCAATTAAGAATTCTTATACATTAATTGAAAATTGAAAAAAAATCCTTCAAAAGCCTAACATTTTAAGTTAAAAGTAAAGTTCGTGTCGAGAATTTTATTTCTACTTAATGTATTATTTATATTCCTTAATATTTTATTTTTTTGTCATAATTACCTTCGCCAATTTATTTCAACAAATAAATATATAAACTATATTTTACTGATTATTTGTATTCTACACTCAGATACCTTACTTTTTAAGTGCTTATATAATAATGAATTTCAAACAGACGGTAGATATTAGACGATTTGCACAATGTATAGGTTTAATGTTAGGTATGTATCATACGAAAATACTATTGTTGCAGCGCAGAACACGAAGCTGTGGTCGCGAGAGCAATAATAACTGGTATGTTATTTCTTCTATAAGGCTGTAGCTTTTGAATACTGGCCATGAGTTTGCTTATGTTTTGTGACATTATCTACCAAGTGCCGGTCACATTTAACTTGGAATATGTGCCCTGCAACTTTAGTGGGAAAATTTAAATTGTATTTTTGTATTTCACAGAAAATTCTGAATTATTTGTGGCGAAAATCTATTTTTAATATCACTTTAATAGCTAAAAATTTATAGCGATTTTCATAATTTAAATTGTTCTGTTACAAAAGCTTCGATTTGTGAAGATAATAAACTAAGTGTATTCTATAAAAAAAATTCCCCTAGTGGATTATTGAATTCACGATCTTTGTTCATCGCAAATAAAAGCGTTTATTCGTTCTAGTTCGGGAAATGGATCATTTGAGTTTGACAGCTTGACCCAGGTTGATTTATAATCCTTTGTGCAATGAGTTTTGTAAGCATTGTATATATATATATATATATATATATACATATAAATATAAGTGTATAAGTTATGAAGTTTTTGTGTGATTAGACAGTTATGTTCAAAAATATTGTTTTTTGTTATTTCATTCTTCGTTAAAATATCGAAGATTGAATATTAGTTTTTAATGCCAGTGTTGTCTATCATTTTTCTTAACCATTTGCGTTAGAAATAACAATAACTAAAGCACGGAGTCAGATTTTAAATGTTGCTTGAATTGATCTCAGCGTTTAATGTTTTAATGCGGCCAATTGTATTTGCCTATTATGTGTGACATCAAAACATAGTATGTGCGCTTTTACACCTAATCAGACGAAAGTAATATACGTTTGTCCATAAAAATATGACTTTTGATTTTTAATTCTGTTAGAATAATTATTTTTCAATTATTGTATTATAATATAACATTATATATTATAATATAACTCATTAAAAATTTTAGTTAAAATTTAGTAGTAATTACATCGTTTTATAAATAAAAAAGAGTAAGAAAAAGAAACTCGACATCAGGCATGACTTGATCTGTCCTACAAGCTTTAAGCAATAGTCTGATACATACATTTATTATTTAATTACGCCAGAAAAATGATCCGAACATATGAGTATACTTAATGCTACCCCAAAGGTATATAATTGAAGTAGGTTTTGTGTCAATCTAAAAAATGAAATTAGACCAATAAAAAAAGATTAAGGAATGCATAAAGCAAACGTTACACAGCTACCAAATTTAAGTAAAAAAATTATAAGATCGGCAAAAATATGAAATATAGCAAATTTTTGATAACAGGGTTTAAGAATTTCATTCAAAAATTCAAAATTATTAAATGTCGTTATATATTTACTTATTTTTAATTATTACTTTTTTATTTCAATCTTTTTAGTTAGTATCTCTAACCGCTAAGATTTCATTTTGTTAAGTTTACCTCTATAAGAAATACGAAGAAATTATGAAAATGTGTGTATGACGCAATGAATCTTTAAATAAACATATAATAAAATTTATAGATTTCTGAAGCAGTTCAATTCTTCTAGTTTATATTTTTATATTTAAACTTACCTACATAATCGATTATCCAAATTTACACAAGCTAAATGAGAATCTTCCTAAAGTAAACAAAAATTTATATTGGCTTGTTAGGGAAGTATTAGGCGTCATAATTGCAAATTTTTTTTAATGATCATATTTCATTATTATTCACTCTTGGGCATAGTAAGCACCAATGTTACCTGTAATCAACGGTCAACGTGCAGGTAAAGCGTAGTTAACTTCCCCTTAAAATTTTGGGGCTGTGACTCAAGAAATTTATCAAGGAAATCTGACAACTCTTCTCTATTACCAAAATTTTGTCCCAAACGTGATTATTTTGAAAACCAGAAGAAATAAAAAATCTATTGGCGTTAAATCAGAAAAACAGGGTAGATATTACAGAGCCTCCCAATAAAAATCCAATAACTTCCGGCGAACGAATTTTACTGAACGAAGTTAAATTAATAAATAAATAAATCTACTGGTCCCATTGAAGATTCAACATTTATTAATGCCCTATTGCACAGGGTATCACTAGAAACTTAATTATCTTACTGATACAGGTAAATCACCCGTATCACACTATTTGAATCTCCAGAGATGAACCGCGATATCATAGCTGGATGTCTACTATTTTATGTTATGTCGTATTTACGATGGTAAATGAACATTTATTACACTTATTCTTAAGCATGTCCACATCTATTTAACTATTTAAAAAACGGAATTTTTACTACATCTTCAGCTGAACAAATGACTTGGATGCAGTAACAACTTATTTTTATCTTTTTAATCAATATGCCCGTAGTTGTTGTATATTAGCATTGTTACTAAAAATTTCTTATTCACAATCCTTTGTTTTAATCAGAAGCGTACGCGCAACCTAATACGCGTGCAGTATTTGGTATAAATTAACAAATTAAGCAAATTTTGAAAGCGAATGCAATATAGCTATCAACGGTACAGCCAACAACTTTTGTAGGAACTTATAATTCGGAGCTATTCTTAAATATTGACAAACAACTTTGCATCCGTACTAAATCTCTGCCATTTCTTCTTCAAGTTCTGATTCAATAATTAACTTTTAACAAATATTCTCTAAATTATTGAAACCTTTCAAAGACTAATAAAAAAACATTTAATTTGTCTTCCTTCAATTTTCGTACCACTTTCTGTTCTGGTTGTTTTTTATACCTCCAACTGCAAATAAAAGAACAAATTTTTAATCAACAATGTATATATATAGAGTATTGTAAATTTATAAATGGATTCTTTTTTGGTTTGTAGTTATTGCTTCATCATAATTACATACTGTATAGAAAGTTTTTTTCTTTAGAAATCAGTGAAGTGAAGTGTAATTTACATTATTATAAAATTAATTGGTTCTCAAAGAGAAAGATTTCAACTTAAAAAAATCATCAATAAACTTACTAAATGATAATTTTATTTAATATTTAGCCTTTATTAGGTATCGGACCGTATGATGGTGATGTTTTTTTGAGAGTACCGGCGGCTAGGTCTGCTATTCTCCACATGCCGTAACTTTTAAATTCGCTTGTCTAAAAAGAAAATTCAATTATTAGCAACTTTTTTGTTGTTGATTATTAAAACGCGAATGTAATTTTGATAAGTTGGAACAATATTAGCAATTAATTGTATAATTGATTCGATGCTGTTTTAAAATTAATAAGTTTCAACTTACCGTGAAATGTTTACGGCTACAACCCAATATAAAAGAACGATCTTTAAAATAATTTCCTCTTATTACGAACTAATGTAACAAACACAACAAAATTTTAATTAAAAATTAAAATATTACAGATATTATACCCGAATGTAAAATTGTATTATAAAATAATGTTAAGTTACGAATATGCAGTTTGACAAACCAATTCAAATAAAGTCAACGATTTTAAATTTCGTATCATAGTCTTCTTTTTTCTTTGATTATACGAGTATAGCGTTCATTATCACTGTTGTATGTTCCATAAACAAAATGTTATATTTTACCATAGAATGTTGTTATATAGGTAGATATATATTGTGTCTACGATAGAGATAGGGTTTTCGCATTCCAATCAAAATATTCGTATGAAGTAAACCCACCCTGGTCTTTTCGAAACCTTCTACAAGTATACGTCGTTAATTATATTTTATGTTGCTTTCGAGTTCTCAACGGACATGAATAATAACTATATATCCTAGCCGCAAAGTTACTTTTAAATATTAAAGTGCGAGGATCTTTAATTGTATATCCAAGCAGTAAAGTCCTGTGATCAGTTACTTTTAAAATATTGAAGTGCGAGGATTTTTAATTATATATCCTAGCAGTAAGTTCTGTGAGCAGTTATTTAAACTCGTAAAAGGCTGGTGTAATTATCGTATACCGTAGTTGCAAAATATCACTTTCTTTTAACTCTTAGAAAGCCTGAACAATCTACACATCTTAGTCGCATAGCCTTGGCAAAACTTTAATTTTAAATCGGCCTGTGCTATGGAACATTAAATCGAGAAAGTTCTATATCCTAATTTAAAGTATGAGTACAAGAAAATTAATGAGTTGTGTATTATAAAAATGAAGAATGAAACTGATCCTGATTTTTTTATTCGGAAGACACATTTAAAAGGTTTTCTCCAATTCAAATCACATCGTGAATTATCTTGCGGAACAACGACGATCGATTTTCGTATCGGGACTACTCAACGATCAGCTCTGAGTCGAGATTCTACATCATCATCTTCAGGGGCCCATCTGGTGTAGCAGCAAGGAACTTCGACAACTATTTTGTTCCCTTAAGGTCAGTGAATGCCAATTTTTCATACAGATGGCGAATTTTCTTTGGTCATAAAATAGTAAATTATTGAGATTCATTATTTCATTAAACTTAATTTCATTTTTAAAATATTAATTCGAATTTAAAAATTAATTATATTACAAAGATTAATTTTTAAAATATTTTAACTTCATAATTGATTTAACTTGATAATATAATTCACCATTCCATTAAGATATTCTGTCAGATTTTAAATCTTTTTAATTTTTATTTTCTTATGGCGTTCTGCTATTGACACGCGATTCGCCATAACAATATATATATATATATATATATATATATATATATATATACATAGGGTTGTTTGTCTACTAGGTTGATATACCAAGCTAGACTGCTAGGTTTACTTGCAAGGCTGTGCTGTTAGGCTGACGTATTATCAGCCTGACTTGTTAGCTGGGCTGCTAGTTTCACCCACTTAACCTGTCATGCTGATTTGGTAGGCTGGGTTGAAAGCCTGGACTACTAAACTGGACTTTCAAGTTAGGTTTCCAGGAAGAACTGCTAGACTTACATGCCAAGCTAGGGTGAATTTCTAGGCTGATTTGCAAAATTGGGCTGTCATGCCAGGCTATCAAGCCAGGTTAGCAGATTTGGCAGCCAGGTTGGACTACTTGGCTGACCTGCAGTGCTGACATGTTAGGCTTAGCCACTAGGCTGACCTGCTTGACTGGGCTGCTAGGCTGACTTACTGGATTGACCTGCTAGCCTGACTTATTCGTCTGACCTGCTAGACTGTGCTACTGGGCTGGACCAAGAGACTGGTCTGCTGGGCTGTGCTGCCAGGCTAGTTTGCCAAATTGGAATGCTAGCCTGACTTGCTAGGCTAATTTTCTAGGTCGAGTGGGTAGGCTGGGTTGCCAGATTTTAGCTGTTAGGCAAGCTGCCAAATTTGGTTGCCACGTTGAGCTACTAGGCGTACCAGCTAGGTTAACCAGCTGGTCTGATTAGCCTGGCTGGTGTGCCAAACTGATTTTTTTCCGAACCTGTAGTTTTAAGACCTATTAAGCAATAAATTTATTTGAAACTTTTTATTTTTAAGTTATTTCAGATACAAAGAGACGTTGGAGGGTCAAATATTGTGTAAGTTATATTTTTTTGAAGGTTTGTATCATATGTTATATCATTTTCACTTCAACAAATTAACACGTGGAGATGGTTATAAAATGGAATATACATTGATGAGTAAGTTTCTAATTTTACGTTTGTGTATCGAAATATCTTTGTCACGTTATAAAACCTGCAATAAAAAAAGTAGAGCAAGAATTTTAAACTAACATTAAAGAATAATTTTTTCGAGAAGAAAGAGGTTGATCGTATCAGTTTCCAGTTTTCCCTAGTTGGCAATTACAAATAGATTTTTAACTATCAGAAGCATTTTACAAAGTAGTTCTACATCACTCGATTTATAAATCTGGTAAAGGTATAGCACGACATATTAATATTTATTTTGTTCTTTGGTGCTCCTGAAATACTTCAAGATGATAATGAACTGAATCCACGATAATTAACGGAGGACACCTTCAAAATGAAACAAGTAACGAGTATTATATAAATAAAGTAATAGTACATAAACTTAAAGCTTGTCCATTTTATAATTGTTGTGGAGATTAGCCTGCATATTTAAAATACTCAGAAAGATTGATTTGTTTTAATACGTAACCTTATTCTGGTGTAACATAAAAAATTGTTTGGCTTCAACTATGCTGTCATTATTGCTATCAACTCACATATTGAGAGAAGAAGAGCTGGAACATTTTTAAGACTAAAAACAAATGATATATTTAATCTGAATATTCCCAGTTTTAGTAAAGAAATAATTACAGAAAAATCCACCTAGAACGGGTAGAAATCAAATCACGAAGGGTCTGTACGCATCTAGGCGTTAATAAATATTTTAAGAGCATATAGTATTTCTGTTAAAGTTGTTATTTTCTGTTATTTAAAAATATTAATTTTTTTCAGCGTAAATTTAAACAATTATAAAATATAAGATAATCGGTATTGTTTTCTTCTAATCTCCTAATGAGATTTTATCAACCCTATTTTTACATAACTTTTGGTCAGTAGTTTTGGAAATTATAGAGGGCAATATCCTATTTTCTCGTAGATTTAGAATGTATTTTTAAATATGCAATTTAAAAACTACAAAAAAATGCATTTTTATATTCCCCATAACAACCTATTTTAAATGACACCCAAAATTAATTAGAAAAAAAATATATGTATATTTGGAAAAGTTGGCTAGTGCAGAATAAGTTGGTTAATAGATGTGCTACTACATTAAGTACGACCCTTCTTACGTGTTGGACTGGGCAGCTAGATTGACCTACGAGGCCGGGCTGTTAAGTTGATTTGCTAGGCTGACCTACTTGTATGAACTGATAGGTTGGACTGTAAGTGGGGGCTGCCAGGTTAGGTTGCCAAGCTGGTATGTTAGGCTGGACTGCCAAGTAGTATTGCTAAGTTGATTTTCAAGATCTACCTGCTAGACTGACTTGTTAGACTGACATGCTAGGCTGGGCAGCTAGGTTAGGCCGCTAGACTGATCTGCAGGGCTGACCGGCTGACCTGATCTATTAGGCTGACATGTTAGCCTTACCTAATTGTAAGGGTAGCTAAGTTGCGCTGAATTTGATATTTTTGTATATATTTTAGATTACCTTTCTAAATATACAATTTGAAATTGTGAAAAAAATTTCTCTACTGTGCTTTAAATACTTCTGTAAAAATGTCATCAAATTATGGTCAGTTGTTTAAATAACTGTGCAACATTTATTTTAAAACTCGTCTAACTATTTGTTGTTTTTGTAAATATTAATGGCCTGATCTATTTTTGAAGATCTTTTCATGAATGCATATTTACACTTTCATTGTATTACTATTTCGGTTTTATAGGATGCAGGCTATTTTAAGAAACTAGGCGCTTATTATCTTTATTACCTCCTATTACATATCTATCGGAACCATATACTAACGTCCTCTTTAATGCAATATCATAGTTACATAGGCAGGCAGACAGACAGGTATTACATTATACCACTGTGTTTTGACTTTTATTGTTTGTAACACTAATGGAACTTTCATTATGCTTCTTTGATTCCAGTTTAGATATTATTTCAAACCATTAATCTGCCTGCGGTTCACCTTTAGTAAATGTAAAATTATTGTGTATTCTGTAAAATTATTAAAATTTTGATTTTGAGTTGAAATAACATTAAGAAAATGCAATTCATCAAGACTCAACATGGCATAAAAAAGTGGAAGTCTCCAGAATGGTGTAACAGCTGTACCTTGTGATATGTTTTTTTAATAAATCACGCAATAACAATGGTTTCCTCATTCAATGCAGATTATACATAGATAAACTTATTTTGCGTTCAATCCGTGGCATGTAATCGTCAATCTAAGTATTGCCGTCTTTATTTACTCGGTACATACCTACGTCATATTATTCGGTTTCCTTATTTTGATCTCAGTTATCTCTCCGGACTTTCGATAAAACACTTTGATTGGATTTGGTGTTTACATTATTTGGTTATTAACCCTAGGGCCATTGGCTGTTTCTCGGACTCTCCAGTTATTAATACGATTTAGCTGCACCGTGTACTTCGGATATTACTGCAATGCAAATGCAGTATCGGCTTTGTGTTATGTGCTCCCGGTCTGTACATTTACAGCAGCGGCATATTTTAAGAGAAAATATTTTGTAATTACCTCAGTTGGCTGCTTATATTCAAGATCATACTTTAGTACAAGAAAGTAATATTTTTATAGTTAAATATTAAAATTAATAACTTTATAATATAACATACTTTATGGATGTTTTGATACTTTTATATTATGATTGAGTATAGTCACATCGTAACAGTCGACTATGACCACATCATATCAATAATAAAGCGTAGAAATCAATTAAATGCTCAATATTTTAGGCCGGTGTGACCAAGCAGTGGATCGATACTTCAACGAACGTTTGTGTTAAGTAACTTACGCATTCCGTCTGTAGGTACTTGGACTACTTTAGCCATCGCTTTTGTTTGAAACACTAGTTGCATGCGTTACTTTGTGATGGCCACTTATTTATTATATAAAAGAAATATTTACTCAAACTTGTATTATATTTTTAAAAACTATATGTTAATAATCGAAATAAATAAAACTAAAGCCCGACTATAGAAGAATATTTCAAACTTAAAAGCAATTAATAAGCATTTATTTAACATTATGTAATAAAAAAATAACGTTTACTATATACTTATACTTATTAATAAAAACTTAAAACAGCACCGTAGAGAGCTTAGAAAAATAGCAACAATTTGTAGCAAACTTCAACGCCATTGTTAACATATTTTCAATACGTCTAAATATACATTAACGGTTCATTTTTCTGTTACTTGGTGATGAACCAATGCCCATGTATTATTATTAAAGCTAGCAAATACTTTTTATATTAAAGTTTTAGATTCACAAACATTTATTTTTATTTAATAGAGATTTTGAATGTATTTATATTGAACTGTATTACAGATTTTGAACGAAACTTTAATACTTCGAGTATATGAGCGTCCCGAATCATTCTTGGCGCATATTTGTCGAACCTTCAGATAGGCGAATTTAATGTTTGTTTCGTTACATTTTGGCTTTAATATCATAATAAGTAAATGCATTCAGCATAGGAATCGATATATACCAAAGAGTATTTTTGGAAAAAATTAAAATTACGACCCGATATTTATTTGTGACGGAACCCGTATATGAATGGAAAAAAGTTCATATTTCTTGGGCGTTGGAACGATTAAATCATGTTTTTCACAAGTCCAAAATACATTGTTGATATTTTCGGTCGTCAGATACCACTATAATGGCAAATCTTTTAAACAATGAATACTGCACATTACTAATTTTTTAAACAAAATAATGTTTTTAGTTTTGATCGAGGTTTTAGAGAAAATAGACTCGTCATAGAAAAAATTAATTATTAAAATCGTATACCGCTACGGAGAATAGAGGGCATAGCCAATTTACAGCTGAAGATGACAATAAAATATGCTTAATAATCGTTTGTCGTTGTGTTTTCAAAGCTATAAACGGGCGAATAAAAATGCATGTTGCTACGCCAGATTTATTTAAATAGCGCCCTCCCACTTAAGTTTACCTATTAAATTTTAGTCTTAAGCCTTATAAATGCATTCCATTCCGTATTTGTCGACAACATACACTCTACCAATGTATAAACCCGCATAATATTTGATACAATTATGAGTGACAAATCCCGAAAGCAACATTTTTCAGAATTGAAGTTCGTCAGCAATTACACGATTTTCCCCGCTTGGTAGGAGATAATGTTATATACGCTTTAAGAACACACCACGACGGATTATTATATTACGGTTTAAGCGATTACTATATATATCAATTAGTTAAAATGACAAAATATTATGGATAATAGAGAACAACACCATTACGTTAGATCCCATACTTTATAATCATTAATTCGTTCGTGCGAAACAAATGAAATTAATATGTTTACACGTTATTTACGTATATTTATTTAATATGATTGCAGCTTATATTATTAGTGATTGTGGTTATGTTACTTATAACTATATTTAAAATTGTTAGCCTTGTCGCTAAACTCTCATAGAAGTACGTAAATAGATTATTATGTCATAAATATACTTCAATAAATATTTAATTTTTTAGAAAGTACAAATACTTCAAATACTTCAAATTTTCATAACAATGTAATTCCGCTACTGTACATTTTTCAGAAAAATAATACCCAACGCGTAATATTGTTTAAATTATTTTGATATGGATTATGGAAATAACATGTTTTAATTAGGTATGGATCCTGTGAGCGCGTATACGATTTATTTAACACACCTAATAAATAACCATGGATGACAATGCATTTAATGAAAAGCGAAATTTAAAAGGACATTAATGGGTGTTTTTGTGTAATTTTTAAATGAATAATTAATAAAAAATAACTGCATTTTAGGGTAGGTACATAAAGATACAGATACCTCAATTTCCCTACACCTCACCAGTTAGCTCTCTCATGTTATACATTTAGTTCGTGTATAAAGACAAGCCAATGTTCATACAACCCAATTAAATGGGATATATGTATTTTGACAAATAATTCGCGATATAATATCGAAAAATTGGTTAAGTATCAGTATCACTTGAACTACGAGGGCTCCTTACATTCGGCGTATATAGTATTTGAATGAAATTATTGGCATGTAATAATATTATTTTTTTCCACATAAATAAATTGTCTGTTTTGCTTCCTAGGACCAAAAAATATTGCGATTTTTTTAATTATGTCTTTGAGGCTACGATTACGGCTTACGAGGCTAGGATTTAGAAGCATAGCTTTAGTTAAGCTTAGGTTTTAAATAAATTAGGGAAACAATTTTTGTAACGCTGGTTTCTTTGCAATGTTGACTTTAGCAGGGTCGGTGTTATTGAATGAGAGAAGGGTAGTAGGGGAGCATTATTATAATGATAGTTCATAACGATACCACTCGAACAATTTTGATGTGAAAAATTTAGTGGCGGTTTGGTTAGGAGTTAAATATGCTGATGAGGCAAGATGGGTCTTGCCATTCGGCTAGCTTCGTGTATTGTCGACTGTTTCGTACTTAATTTGGTTAGTTTCGCGTCTCGCTTGCCATTCGGCCAGCTTCGCGTCTTGTCGGTTCTTTCCGATTTGATTAGGATCAATATTGTTTCTTATCTACTAACGCTTAAAGATTTATTCATTTATATCAATGTATTGCACTAAACTTTTTTAAAACGTCAAAAGCGTTTATTTACAATAGATTGTTAGAAATATTTCTGTGATGAATTGTGACATGAAAATAAAATAATGAAATTAAATTAATGTTTCATTACTACTATATGATTGTTTTTTTCGTTTTTATTTCGTTCAAATAAAAATATTTGAATATAAAAATATTAAAAAATTAGGTGATCTCGTAAGATTTTTGTATCCTTCTTTAATATTAATTTATATTTTATATATACTGTATATTCTTGATTTGTATATATTTATTCACGGCTAAGCATGTATTATCGAAGACTTTCGCTAACTAGTTTGAACAAGACTGAAAAGAACGTAAGGGTAGTGAGCAAGCTTATTTGTGTTACTATCAAAGGGAGGAATATTCAAGAAACAGGAGGTAAGATTGTATTTAATTATCAAAAAAATTAAAATATTTTCAATTCTATACATCAGTGAGAAATTTACCATCTTTCAGATTGCATGAAAAATTGCAAATTGTTATGAAACGGCAATGGCGTGTGGGCAAGAACATATAATACGTTTTTTTATTCTTGTATTTATGTACGTTTTAAAAAAAAGCAGACACCAGGGAAGGATATGCACCCTTAAGGATAAATTAGTTTCGGAGAGAATTATCGATTTGGAGATAATTTGTCGTTACGGGCAATTGTTTGGTTGGATAATTTTGAAGGTAAAAACAGCTCGAAAATAGATATTACATATATCCGCATTGACTTTAAGCCAATTTTTTGCTTATAGGTGTAGGTTCAAGTGTTTACAATAACCATTGTTGAATTTTATTTAATGAACTGGAATATTTTGAGTATTGATATGTAAAAAATGTAACTCTGACAGATCGTAAGAAAAAAAAACTGAAGAACTGATCATATTTGATTATATTGAAGGAAGCAACACAAGATGGTTCGATATCACCCCAATCTGAGGATATAATAAAATTTTCAATAGAACATATGGAGTCAATATAGATATTTGAAATAGCTACAAGTGAAATCGGATGCAAATTAAATGAAAAAGAAAAATATAGTAGCAATTTAATAATTAAATTTTTATAGTAATAATTATGATAAGTCAATAATAATCATGATCAAGTATAAAAGTAGATATTTTTAAAAAATATCCATTTTTCTATGTTACATATAAATCATTATAATGTATTACATAAACATAAAAATAAAAAATAAATAAAATAAACTAGTGCCCTATTAGAATAGAAGTCAATTACCAGATTAAAAAATTTATTTATTACTTTATGCACGTTCAAATATGACAACCATCTCTGGCGGTTGATTGGATGGACACTGAACTAACTTTGTCTTCCTCTATCCCTTAGTAGCATACTTTAATTTTGTGATCGTTTTTAAGCTATTAGAGAATATCACAATGATCTTCTTGCTGAGCAGTAGATGTTAATTTGGAATATTGCTTGAGTCTCGGTGAAAATATCGGTCTCCTTAAATTATTTTTCTGTGGACCAAAATTTAAAACGGCCTTCGTGGGAGAAATCAATAATGATATATTTTAGGCTATTGTGTTGCAAAATTTTTTGGACTGAGGCCGTAGAATGATTCATGGTAGCGTTATATATTTTAGGGTAATTTAGTTTTCTAAGGACGACTGACTTTCGCGAGACTGCATATCTTCTTTTACATCGTAGTAGTATTTCATCTGCATATAATTTTGGACAAGTTCAGTTGTCTGTATGTTATCACATTCGATATCAATATATTTTTGAGTGAACTGCAAATATTTCTGAATTCAGCGGAAAGAGGTTCTTTGGGAAGGCGGTTCTATCGGAAAGAATTCGTTTAAATTCTCTTGGGAATTATCCAAATAAACGTTATAGGTTGCGGCTACACGTTTGAATTTTAATTATATTTGAATTTTGCATTTTTCACTATATTTCAATAATTTTTTCTTCTGTGTGTAGTAGTAACAATTATCAACTAAATTTTCATATTTATCTTCATTAATTTTTTGATAATTTTTACTTTCATATTTTCTTATCACGATCGACGCCGAATAGATTAACCTGATTAAAAGTATTTCTGCCATAGAAAATTTGCTTGCTAAATTTTCGTATACTTTGTTGGGGTAGCGTACTCGAAAACGATTGGTAAAATGAAGCGATAAAATCTACCAAAGCGAATTTTTATGAAGGCTCTAAAATGGATTGCGGAGCGCGCACCGTAAGCAGCATAATAGCGCGCATCGTAAGCGCACTCCCCACTTATTGGGTCTATCTACTGATACACACGCGAACGAGTTCATTGTTTGGAATGATCATTCTGTGCGTTTTATTTTTTGTTTTATTAACCTGATATTTTCACGCAAAGCTTTACATTCTACAAGATTATAGCTTTAAATCAATTTATGTGTTGAAATTGCAATATTAAATCGACACTCAACTTTCTCTGATTCACTTTACATCATTTTTTTTTTATTTTTAAGATATATTTGTCTAAAACATTCAATTGCTAGCTTAAAATTTCGAACACTAAGAGACTGTAGTAATAAAGAAAAGTATGTTATAAGTAATCCTCTTTGCTTCGTATCTAGCGTATTTTATAAAAAATTAATTTATATGGGATTGAAATATATGCATTGAAGTGTGCGAATATGTAGTAGATGAGTAGGTTTATTTTAATAGTTGACAATGCAGCAATTGTTAATTTTTGTCATTGATTTTATGAGAGATTTCATCAGCTTGCTTACAAGTTATGGCAAATTTCTATGTAGTCCATTAGATTTAAAGTGAATTTTCATTAGGGTAGTTCTATTACGGATTTAAATTGAATTCATTATCCGAACATTTCTTTACATAAGTTTTTATTTAATTTGAAATATAAAACTCAAAATTCACTTTTCAAATAATTTTACATTTCTTCCAAGATTTAATAAACAAAACGATTTATTTATATTTTCATTTTCATTTTGTCATCGCATTGCAATTATTTTAATAACTGTCATTTGGTTAAACGAATTATGCATATCAAACATATATATTTAAACTAAACCTTTCTTTTTACAAACAATGATTTTAATGAAACAATTGACTTATCTATGACCTTCGAATAAAATGTTCTTGTAGATTTATTTTTAAGGGTAAACAAATTGCTTAGACTGAATGAGATATATGTTTATAATTCGATTCTATGCATAAATTTTAATAATGTCTTATGCTAAAAGGTAAGTTGAGAGTTAAATTCTTCTCCATTATATTTAAGTACCCTGATTGACTTTCATTCCCACTAGATTAACAAAACTTTCTTTCGAAATTTCCGAATACTGTTCGGGAGAATAAATGAATTTTCCACACCTGGAAACCATATCCCTATTTTATAAACAGTGAGAAGCAGTTCATTTCGAAAAAAGTGGAGAAGAGTTCCGGTAACTATTAAAACGTATTAGATAACAACTTTTTTTAAAAATAAACGCGACGTAATCTATGGTTACAAGTCATCAACTATAAGGTATCACAATTGCAGAGAAGACCAAAGAAAGCCGCCCTTACGAAGACCTGTTGAACACTGAAGAAAATAATAATCCACGTTAATTGATCGTTTAATAACAATTTTCTTTCGTCTCAGTTAAAAAAAAAACAAAAAGGAACCATTACCCGAGTACAAAACTTTTCTAACAGCCTTGACTTTGAAAGAGAATTACTTTTAACAAAAAACAATAATCCTTGATGTATATCAATAATCTTATAATTTTTTTATAAATCTCATTGAGATATACAATTCTTTCGAAGGATATTTTTGATAGAAACGTAACAGTTTAGTTTGTTGCTCTAAAAATTATTTCCCTGATTCGATTTTTGAATAGAAAAAAATCGTAATGAATAGTATGTAATAAGTAGCAATGTACAGTTTTAAAAGTTTTTTGTCTTATCTATAATATCTTCATCTATCTAGTTTTATTCATTTTTTACGTAGCTAATGTAATGGTTTTAAAGTTTAACTCAAAAGTATACTTGACTTTTTATCTCAAATTTTTATTGTTTTTACTATATTTTACACCTTCTAATAAAGTATAATATATATACTCTGTTCATATGTAAACTATTATTTATACAACGGTGAAGTTGATGTTCATCATTGTGAGTTTTATAAGTGAATTTCAAAACGATTTTATACTAAACTGAAAGAACAAGGAATAATTCCCAATTGAAATTATTTTGATCAGCAAAACCTAAAATAGTATGATTGAAATAAAAACAATAAAAATTAGGTTGGAGTTTATTAAAGCTATGGACCCATTGTACCACTGATTTCCGCGCCTTACGGTAACCACAAGATGTTCTCAAGTTCCGCACTCAACTGTGTATAGTGTTAGGCGTATTTTGTATACTCATTATATTTATTAAAATTATGCCATTGTTAGTTACAAATAAAAATTATCAAACGAGGAATACATCAAGATCAAACAAATATGTTCCATTTCATAACCCTTTGCCTCTGAAATTTCATTCATTTGTTATTTATTTTTTATTAAGTAGTTGTAAAACGATTTTTTTCTTTACTAAACTCAACAAGTACCGCGGTAGTACCATATGAGAGCATAGAATCAAAAACATACATTAGAATAAATCAACAAAATAAAATAACTCACAAAGCGATATAGCCGTTACAATTTGTTTTCCAAAGTATCATCACATTATCGACAGATTTCAATTTCAAATATTTGCAGATTTCAATTTCAGATATTCAATTTCAAATATTTGCCATTTAAATTCACAATCTCTTAACTGTTTTAATACTGGACAAGTAATATGATTAATCGCTCAAAAATATTGTTCTCATTGAAGGTCTCACGAATATTTAATATTGTTTCCTTGTTAATTGATCCATTTCAAATCCTATTGCTTTTTATTTCATTATTTACATTTACGTATTAATCTCATGTAGGTCATAACTAGCCCATTCGACAAAAATAGTACTGTAACTAATACATGAGTCTGCCTTTATGCTGTTATGAAAGTACGACCCCATAACCGTTTACGTCTCATTATGCTCAGAAAGAAAATGAAGCCCGTTAAGTGGAAAAACCCGAAAAAGTGTCATATCTTATTGGTAATTTTATCAAACTTGGCAATTTTTTTTGAAACGAAGTAATGATAAAAGTCATGTAAAAATAAAATTCTTGCGCTAAAGTAAATATATGTTATATATGTAGGACATTTTTAAATTGATGTTTCCACGGTAGTTACGGTGAAGTGATATATTGTATTACTGTTGTAACTGTAAGTGACTCGAAGACGATTGGGAAAAAATCGATATTTGTATTTATTTCACAAATATCACTTAGGGTACTTTTCTCTGCTGAATATCTTCAACTTGTCGTTATTAGCCTTGTATATTATTAAAGCTGGTATAAAATTGTTATTTAAATGTAGCTTCTAATAATGCAGTTTGTTACTTTCAATTTGTATTTTAATTTGATCTAGCGCTGATAAATATTGTTTGACTTACAGCTTGTTAACAGAAGTTACTCAAAAAGCGATATATTCGTATATCCAGAAACAATAAACAAAACGATAGTCAGTACGCTTAAAAAACTAGCATTTAATTTGATATTACGTAGCTAGTTTCGGCTCTTGCTTTGTTGTCATTAAAGATTTGGTTTGTGACAATTTTAAACAATTTTTTTTAAAATTTGCCTTAAGTGATACAGATGTATAGTATGACAAATTGTTTTTTTTTATAATCTCGGATACACATGACTCTGACTTATTTATTGCCTTGATATCTACATACTGAAGTCTGTTTATCACATTCAATTTGGGACTTAAAATATATGCCTATGGAAAAAAAAGAACAAACAGAATAAAAATTTATTCTTTTTAATTTTCGACCATCATCTTTTTCTGTACAGAAAGTCTCAAAATTAGTCGTAATTTTTAATGGTATGCACACGTAAATGAGTAGGGAAAGTTTTAATTTCACAGGTCTGATGCACGCGTAGAATCGCGATTGCTTTGGCTACAGTGAGTGAGGAGTTGGGAAAGTTCTAACTTCATAGGTCTGATGCACGCGTGGAATCGCGATTGTTTGGCAACAGTGAGTGAGGAGTGGGAAAGTTCTAACTTCATAGGTCTGATGCACGCGTGGAATTGCGATTGCTTTGGCATCAGTGAGTGAGGAGTTGGGAAAGTTCTAACTTCATAGGTCTGATGCACGCGTGGAATCGCGATTGTTTGGGAACAGTGAGTGAGGAGTTGGGAAAGTTCTAACTTCATGGGTCTGATGCACGCGTGGAATCGCGATTGCTTTGGCATCAGAGAGTGAGGAGTTGGGAAAGTTCTAACTTCATGGGTCTGATGCACGCGTAGAATCGCGATTGCTTTGGCAAGAATGAGAGGTTGATTTATTGCTTCAGTCGTAAGTAGAATCAATTATTCAGTAAACACATTTGAAATTTATCTTTATTTCCTTTTATTTTAGAATATTAAAATGTCGAATCCAGACTAGAATATGACATTTAACATTTTATGTAAAAATCTTTTAATTTATCAATTAAACGTATTCATTTCTTGTTACGCATCATAAATTCATATCATGTTTGTTACCTTTGATTTTAATCTCTTTTCATAATTTTTTAAATGGTAAATAAAAGTGTAAATAAAAACTTGTGTAAAGCAGTTAAAGGTAAATGCAGCCGGCATTTACATTTAACTGCTCTCAGCGTATTCTTTCGCTTCAACAGTTCACAATTTATTCTGGGCACTTGAAAACTTTCGTCATTAGAATCAATAGTTAACTAAGAGTAGTCTTAGTTGCAGCTTGACAAAGATTAATATGAAGTTCATTACAGAGGAAGAACAGAAATTAAACTGGAATGATATGGAAAATAATCGTGATGAAGCGAAAGATTGAACTTAAATGAATAAAAAAAGAAATTTATTTCCTTTCGACAAAAAATGAAAGAAATATTATTACAAATCATGGTAATTAACAACAATTTTAATATGTAATCTATTAATTAATAGATTTAAATACTCATAATACCATAATAAAAACAATCACCCGAATTATTAAAAAATGCGATTTGCACAATATTTTTTTACAATGTATTCGTGGAATGTATGTACAAAATTGCACCCATTCTCATCAATAATCTGAAAGAACGTGACTTACGCTCTAACAGAATGTATCACTAGTGACAAAACTATCCTTTTGCATGCGTGTTACTATTTTGGGTCACTTGCAAAAATATCAGAATCTATGAATTTTGTACGGGCAACAACAAAATAATTATTTCTTATAATTTTTACGTTTAATATATATATTGTTTAAACATATATATATATATATATATATATATATATATATATATATATATATATATATATATATATATATATTTATTTATTTATTTATTTATAAATGTATATATATATATATATATATATATATATACACACTTATATATCTTATACCTTCATTGGATAGTAAACTTATGTGATAAAATGAGCTCATTGTGTGAGATGTCTCCCCAATGTAATAAAATAATTGCAGACATCTTTACGTATGTTTATATGAATGCAGGAATTAATACGCAGAAAGTGAAGATTTGGTTTCTTACATACATACGTACGCCGATAAATATTTATATAACTATGGAAATATATATGTTTCATTTATATTTACATTTACTTATATTTACATTTAGTATGGAGTATGAGTGCAGTAGGCAGCAAATATAAAGATTAAAACAAATGTAAATTCAACATCAATATTAGTATGCAAGATAACAGGGTTAAATATAAATTTTTATAGGTTGTGGGTTATTGGTTAAGGATTGGTGCAGAGAATAATATAGATATGTATCAGGTAGTTATATAATTTTAAATGCAGGATTAAAAGTTAGGGAAATAATTTGTGATAAGGAACTAAAAAATCAGGGTTTGGCAAAAAAATTAAACATTGATATAATTACATCAGACATATTATAATATAATGTCAATATTTCTCTTCTTTTATGATATGCACCATTTAATAAAATCTCTCAAAAATAATTTAAATGTACATATATAATGTAATGTAAAAAGGTAATCTTATTTAAAATTATTGTGAAATATTTTAATTCTATGAAGGTAAAGTATGAAGCATAAATTTTCATTGATAAATACGGCAATCATTATTTTTATTGCTCTTCAAAAATGTGGGCACAAGATGTATATACGGCAAAATTATATTTCAAATTAACATTTGAATAAATTGTTTGATACTTTTAATAACAGTAAGTAAGGTAAGGCTAATCATTATTGATGATATGCCCTTTCTGTAAATAATCGCTACTTATGTTTCTTAAAAGACATGATTAATAATTTTAAGGAATGTGGATTTCTGTAAAACCTTTGTTTGGTCTATTCAATGGTCTTTCTACCCAGTACCATGTATTCAAATTACAAGCACGTAGATTAAGTCAATATCCTACGGAATTTTTTTTTCAATTTTCCTTCAACGAAATATTTGGCACCGAAATCCAACAGCCATACAATTTCAATATTCTTTCCGACAAATACTTATGAGTAATGTTTAAAAAATATGTAAAAATAGTAAATACCAATAATTACTTCCTTTTATCTCACCAACCCGTAATAGATCATGAAATCTAGCCAATGTATAATAATATAGCCAATGTATGAAAATAATCTTGACTTTAATTGCGAAGATTTTACCGAACAGGCTATTATAAAAGATAATGCTGTTTATTATGTTGCAGGTTATGTGATAATGACTTTCTTCGACGGAATACATAATTGCGGTAGCTTAAGTACTTGATTATTTATCAATAAAGAACTCCAGATAGTGATTATAAATTATTCATATCTTATAAAATGTGTGACAACTTATCTGATGAACAAGTTTAATTTTTGTTAAAGATCGCATATTTTGTATTATAGAATCAAGAGAAACCACGTGTCAGTTAAATTTTAATTAAATAATATTCATTGATAATTTATAAAAGTATATTTCAAAATTTAAAACGAGTTACTGTTGTTTGTCAGATATGTTACACAGGTAATTTTACAAATGTGTTTGTTACACATTACATTAAAATGAATATAAATTGGTGTCTTAGTCTACAAACCTAAATAGTGTTAAAGAAATTGAATCAGTTGGAAAACAAAATCAATAATTTGAAACTTATGTAATTTAAAATTATATTAAAATTTTACTTTGATCAGAAATCAATTTTGATATTATTTTTTAAATGTAAACCTGCAGTAATATATTAATTTTTATTTCGTAAACCATATTTGAATGTTTCAGTGGAGTGACAGCATAAAGCCCCACACTGCCTTATCCATGCATGGTCAGTGTTAATCTATATGATCAGCATCGTAAGCTTATTTATCTTCATTTTATTTTTACTGATAAAATAATTATACTGCTTTCATAAATGATTTTGGTGTTATTTATACCAGCCTATTATTAGCATATTATTAAACATATTTTTACGCCATTAATCTCTTATTACTTTATTCCGATTAATCAAGCAAACATTGCATATAGAGATATTTCCCGTGATTGAAATTTCAGTTACGATGAAATTATTTACTTTTCTTACTGTTCTTCGAATACCATCTAATTAACAATATGTTAAATGTATTTTTCCTGCACTAGTTCGTAGATACGTTAGATATTTATCCAACAACTTAACATATCTACTTCTTTTTTCTTTTCACAGAAACTCCCTTCACCTTCCCGTGGTTTCCATTGCGCAATAGCACAAATTCAATACATTTAAAAAATAAAGTAATAACACATGTTGCTGACCAAGTGTGGGATACAATTTTAAATACTCAAATTCTGTCAAATATTTTTTTTTAATTTTAAATGGAACAATCTACTGATTTTATTATAAAATTAAAGTTAATTTTGCTAAATTAATAATTTTACTTAAAAATTAATTAATAAACAATATTGAATATATTTGGCGTTAATTTTGTAGAAATTCATTATTCACATTTAAATGAAACTACGTGATGTAGTATCATTTCTACTTTCTTTCATTTCTCTACTGCGACCTAGGTTTCGTTGTATTACAACATCTTCAGGTGGGATATTAGCAAATATTATGTTGCAGATTGCGTGACTTTGTCACTTTGTCAAGAAAGTAGAAATAATACTATATCACGTAGTTTCATTTAATTGTGAACAATAAACAATATAAACAAAAAGTTTTGCAAGAGCTGAGATTAGCAATTGCTTAAAGTTTCGTGATAAAATTTGTTATGAATGTAAAGTGGTAGTTTTAAATTTATGATTTTTAATGTAAAATTTAAGGAAACATTTTAAAAACTCCGTCTTTATCAATTTCAATATAATATGTTATAACTGAACCAAAAATTTTTAACTTGTTAAAATATTAATCTGCTTCCTTGTCAATGTTCTTATGCAAAATATTTGTGAACACTAGTGGGAATACTTCCAACTAATAAAATATATATAAAAATTGGAAGAGTACAAATTTTAATTGAAAGAATTACCAAAATTTGAAAAAAAAAATCTTCCATTGGCATGGCAAGAAATATACATAAAAAAGCCTGTTTAAAAAATGAGGTCTCAAACACTATTATTTTGTTAGTAAAAATTTATTTCGAAAACACTCTTTTTTGAAGAAACAATTTCATTGACTGTCACATAAATTTTAAATAGGAATAAAATTTTTAATTTTATAACCTCTATGTGAACCCCTCCTTCCCATTTTTATTTTTGCGTTTTTTTATTTTTATATGAAGTTCTCTGGATATTTAAAAAATATATTGTATTTGAAAAATTCTGCATTTATTATTAATAATAATGGAAATTAAGTCGAAAAACTTAAATATACTTTCTTGATACATTGCATTTCTACATGGCAACTTTTTTCAAATCACATTTATTATTAAAATAATCGCATTTGAGCTCTACTTTTGGTCAATATTTCCTTTTTTCTAGATATTCTTTTCTTGAAAAAAAAATTTAAGAACTGGAAAATTTACATTTTTACTAAATTGAATTTATTCCTGGTTTTTTACCTATGTTCTCACATTTGAAACAAAAAAATTAGAATTCACATTTTTGCTGAATTGAACTTGTTCCAAAAATAATACTACAAAAAAAATTACCATGATTCACATTTTGGAAATCTAAAAAATATGAGTCCTATCGTAATTTTTTGAGTGGAATGACATTGTGGAATAATGCAGGCCATTTTTTGAGAAAATATAGTACAAAATATACAAAACATAACTATTAGTATCTAAATTAATACAAAAATACTTATTAAAAGCAGTAATTAAACTAAGAGTTCTCTGTATGATGTAAAAGAAAATAATTTCCTGTGTATACTTTTCACACAGCAATTGATACTGTTTGTATGCATACTAGTGACGCGACTTGATTTGTTTTTTCAAGAAAATGACTCGAGTAAATTTGTAAAACTCGTACTCGAATAAAAAAATGTAAATTGAGTCCGTATGTACTCGATTAACCAGTCAACTCGCTGCATCGAATGAACTCGAGTCAACTCGCCGCGCCGAATGATATGATTAGTATTGGTCAGCACTAGAGAGCTCTAGTCAACATATGTACCTTACATAATATACTGAAGTACGTACCTTGCGAGTTAAAACTTGCTTGCGCGTGTAAAATTGTACACAACATTTAGATTCACGTTTGTTCGTTTGTTGTTTGTACTATTATCACTAAAGTAGTATAAAACTATGATATAACAGAAATTAATATCGAGTATTAATAATTCAGTCTTTATTTGCATTCATGAAACATTTGAAAAAAATGTGCCGGTATAGCGTTATTTGAAAAAGACCAGAGGGTGATACGTAGTTGTAGACAAAAATGTAAATTCATACCGGTCATCAACTTTTATTACAGTGCAGTTTTGGTTCCAGAGAATTCTACGTTGATCGGTGAAAGCGGTGAAACGTTCAATATAACACTTACGTTCCGATATAAATAAAAAAATCCGATGATTTGTGGGAAGATTTTGACAAAAAAATAACAGAACTAGGAGTAAATCGGGCACCTGTGTTATCTGCCATAGTCATGATGTATTAATTTATTGATAAGCCATATTTAGACCATCAGATTGATCCAATGTTATATTGGGAAATAGACAAAAATCATTCCGGAACTTACAAAATAGCTATAACGTATTTATATATATCTGACACATTAATCCCTGAAGAACGTGTATTGTCCAAAGCTGTCTTGGCTTGTAATCAAAGGAGAAATAGGCTAAACTCTAAAAAGTAGGCTAAGTTATTTTTCTAAATAGCTGTTTTTGTTCAAGAAAACAAATGAGTAACCTTAGTATCATGTTTTCTTTCCTTAAATTATATGTTAGTAGATTTGAAGTTATAAAGTATTTTAAGACTTATTTCTGGTAAGAATTTATGCGAAATATCTTTTGTACGTATTTGTTTTTAATAATATGCAATATATTCAATGTTAAAAGCTATTTTATTTTGCATGTTGATTAGTTATTCAATAATATATAAATCAAGTTCTGAGTTAATTTGATTATTACTTATTAGAAGGAATTATAAAGATTGATTTTTCTTCTATATGAATTTAAGTTTAGGCGAAAGAGCTATTTTAGTTATTTTTATTTTTGAAATACTCATATTTTGTGTTTTTCTATTAATACAATCTGTTTATTATTTAGTAGACAATTATTTAGTAAAAAAAGGTGTTTAATTTTGATTGCAAATTTTATTATACTTTCCTAACTTACGTCTCGCCTGCTCTCTCGTGAGTGGAGGGGGGGGGGGGCAGAAAGATTAAAGAGAATGTTTATTTAAAAGCTATTTATTTCTTCGCAGAAATTTTATTGTTTTGTTTTGTATGTATGCTACGCTATTTGATTCATGCATAAACGAATGTTTTTTGTACGTGATTTTTATTTTATGTTTTACTAAAATAACACCTAGAGTGATATAGTGCTTGAAACTGTAAGGAGTAGACTCGAATGACTCGAAAACTTGAGTGACGTAGGTAAGTGATTCGAGTGACTCGAGTAACAAAATCGTACTCGGATTGCATCACTATTGCATAGACAGGGAGAAATATATGGTGCCCGCCGAACCGCCAAACGCCATGTAGATGCGCAACCTTCAGCGACACCGAAAATAAATTGAATCCGTTTAACGATATCTACTGTTTTTTTTTGTATTTTCTTCATTAAAGCGACAGAAAGCTTAAATCAGCTGATGGTTCGAAATTTTCGGTATCTACTTTAACATCTTCACTTAATCTATGCGATGAATATAATTCGACGTTTATTCAGTTCAGTCAGGTAACGACTGTTTACTACCTACAGAGAGTTTTTATAAGATTTCTTTATGACCATGTAGATCGACCAAATACCCCAAAGTGGACTGGCAAGCATTTGATTCCAAATGTGACGGACGAAAAACAAAATTATAAAATTTTTAATATTGATTTTAGATGAGTGTTGAATGAAGAGTATACGAATGTGAATAATGAATGCAGTGTCATGTTTATCCTCAAAATATTGGAACAGCATCGCGACGTATGAAGATATCAACTATTATCGTTGTGAAGAGTTATTTTGATTAATGTATTATACATTCAATGACGTGGTACTTGAGCAAGCTTGAGATTTTCTGCGGACAAAATTATTTCTAATGTTTTACTGAAAGATGTCGTTGATCCATGAGCCATCCTCAAGCCATGCGAGAATAATTTCGAGGTTTTTCTATCTCAACCTATTGCCAATTTTATTTATTTTATGTTTGAATCAGTATTTATATTTTAAACACGTTGTATAATTCCGAAAAATAATTCCAAGATTATTGAGTTTTGCTCAAATATGTGCAGGAATATGGGTAAAACGAAAGTGTCTCTCAGATATTCGATTTATTATTTCTTCCGACGAATAAGTAGAGACATATGAAATTACTTTAAAATATGCAATCGTTCATTCTTAATCTCGCATTTAAAAAATATTTTAAGTCCCTTACTGTAAAAAACTCATATAAATTGTAACTATTTCAAAGGTAAACAATATTTTATTTATTTGTTTATTAAATTGGATTTAATAATTTTTTTTATTTCATGAAAAAAAACATGTCCAATTTATATATTTAACCACACCGTACATACGTGGAAGTACAATAAGAACAAAAGGTTATAAAATGTAATAAAAACACTAACGATATGTATGGAAAAATATAGCAATTCGAATAAACTCAACTCTAACTAGTGATCAGTCGTGAATCACCAAGTAACTCGATAAAACCATTTCTGAATCGGTAAAATCTGAGCGAAATATAAAAAAAAACGTGAGTACATGAAAGACACGTGAGCATTGTAAGATATCCGCGCGCATTTTAGGCAGATGAAATAAATTAAGAAACTCATATGGAGGTAAATCATGATTGTATATTTGTTATAATAAACGTAGCTATTGCTTAAACTCCATTGGAATACAGAGTCATGTTAGAAAATCTCACCGTCAGATTGGCTGTTGATATCTAGGAAGAGTATTAAATCATTATCAAAAACAGATAGGAACTAGAATATTAATAACGGCAACAAAGTAATAACTTTTGCTTTTTATAACATAATACATATATATTTAACTAAAATTATTAAATAAAATGTACTTCACAGTATAATAATATTATTGCAATATTAGTCATATTCAATCTTATATATAGAATGAATAATTATTCATTCCTCTCATAATATTTCCTTTGTTTATGTATACTGCTCGGCTGCCTTCAGCTTTGGTCAAATATGCGATATTTTTCGCTGAAGTTGACCGTGTGACCAAAAATGTGCAAAGCTGAAGCAAAAAAATCGTCGAAAACTAATTGCAAAGGATCAATGTACAGCATGTATGTAAAATATTAAATTTACCAGGAATAAAGAAAGCTAGCCCGATTAAAAATGAAAACATAACTTTAAATGACCTGCAAACATTTTGAAACCACTTTCATTCGCTAGCAGTAGTATTCTGAATATTATTCTTATTTATTTCATAGAACAACAGTATATATTTTAAAGAAATATTGTTTCAAAAGAAAGCAACAGATCAATTTATTTTTTCAAATCTGGGGACAGAGAAATGCCCCAGTCAAGACTAGTCAGGACTACCATCACGATGAGCAGATCATTACAATATTCTATACATTATTTTAAGTGTTTCCATATGCCCAATGCTTTCGGTAAATGATGTAAATTAGGCATGATTTTATCAAGAAAATAAAATAATAAATAAAAGTCTGGTTCAATATGTAAATAATAACAAGTAGCGTTTACCATTGAAAAATTTAATTACAATTTCTTTGTGTTATTTACGTTAAGTTTTTGGTTAATGGTCATTAAGTTTCTGGTCATTATTTCTGTTTGAGCTTCGGCTTCGACTGACAGTCTGATTTTAATCAGCTATTAAATGTTCATCAGCAATTCACCGTTTTTTAACCCTCCTAACTTTGGTCTGTATAAAATTTGGGAGTCGAATAGAATATAATTGTCAGACTTATTAAACATACCAAATGACAATTAAAATTGTCATTTTTCTCGTTAAAATAGTATAGGTTTTATTAATATACAAATTCTTCATTTTCATCACTCACTCATCCATTACTTACTTATGGTTATTTAAACTTCTAGGGGTTTCCTGATGCTCTCATAAGATGAGTGAGTATGGTATAATTACTCCAAATCTATAAAATATGGATGAAACTCTGTATGTATGAAAGTCTTATTATTATTTGTAAAATAACTCACAAAATCCTACAAAATTTAAATTTGATATATAAAATAAGAAAATGGAAAAAGTCGATACTTAAAAAAAAAAATAAGAAACATGACTGCTGTGATTGGTGCCTTCACCGCGCTATCAAGAAGCGCACAAGTCGTTTTGTAGTTATAACGAGTATGCGAGTGAGCTAGCCGAACGCGGGTTAATATTTAAAAGTAGACGTCTACTCTTTGTTGGTTGTCTCGCTGAATATTATTTTTTAAATTTTTATTGCATTTTTTAGTTTGAAAATGAGAAATTCACATACTGTCTAGCAAGGGCGTTATGAAGAAATAAGGTGCTGAAATAAAAGGAAAATTACCTGAAAGAAAAAAAAAGCAACGGCAACCTACAAAAGATTGAGATCGCATCAAAAACAATTCAACCCCAAGTCCTAAGTAAATTTAAATCTTAGTCTATGAAAGTTATAGGGCTTGGAAATGGAATAAATTATGTTTAATTACAATCGGTCAAGTGAAAATCTGGAACCTGCATCGAGGTTTCCCTATCACATTTTAAATTAATTTACTTTATTTATCATAAGTCTATTAATATTAAATACTTACCGCAAGAAATATTTAATGATAACTAATATAATTAAGTAAGTCAAATATATTATCGTGAATATCTGAAAAACGATGACGTCTGAAATAATCGTTATAATGGCCCTATAATTTTGGCGTAGGCAGATTTTTTGTTATAAATCTGAACATATATACCAAAAAATTATAAATCCACATTATTCAATATTTTTTACGGTTAACTGTTAGATATATGTCCGAATTAATAGCCTATATTACTAAATAACGCAACTAAATTACAGCTCAAATATTTAAAAGCAAAAATGTAACATTTTAAGGAAGAATATTATCATTGGAAGAATATTATCAAGAATAACTTTCACAAAAATTACGCTTTCATCCACATTCGCAAGGACACATTTTTGGTAAACGCAAATATCATAACGTAAACAGTCAAAAGATATTTTCATCAAAAAGGCGGATCGTGAAATGGACGTTGTTGGTTTGCCATAAGTATTCCGTATACCCTTTTTAATACGTAGCCTTGGGAACAAACCTTCTTGCTTCTTTGCTCTTTTTAAAAGGGTCAGTCTTCACGCGGAAGCGATTTAATAAAGTTATTGACCTAGAAACAGATTTAAATTAGGGCTGCAGATCTGGCAATTAATTCGAATGACAGGGTTGTAGAGATTTTTAATTTCATCTCATTTTAAAGGCCTGTATTATTATTTTCAGATTGTAATTAAGGCGGCTGTAAAATTAAGTACTTTTGCAACTTAGCATAAAATCTACGATTAAATTAAGATGAAAATATTAAAACCTGCGTGTTTTCTGGTTTTAAAGCAGAATTTTAACTAAGTAATAAATTTTGTCTGCACATTTATACAATTCATTATTCCAAATCGATTAAAATTTGTTTTTATTGCTATTAGTATTAAGCGAGACAACTTTCGTATTGACAAAACACATGTCGTGATAGAAAAATTAATAAACGCGTACAAATATGGTTATCTGCAAACTGAACTATCTCAAAAATTGAGGATTAATATCTGGTAGAATAATGCAGTTATGTGATAAAATCGTAAGAAATGTGGTCTAATAGTCATTGAGGTTATAACCCATTATGTGTCTATTTATCGGAATTATAGACCTAACAAGGATAACCAAAAAAAAAAAATAGACACCGAGATATTTCACATTCATGATTTAATCTTAACATTTTCAATATTTTAATATATTTATAAACCAGTTTACGAAAATCAAAGAAAAATTGAAACGAGTTTAAAGCTGAAGACGAGTTTAGAGTTGAAGAGTATATCTGCGTGATTAGTGTTTTCCAGTAACGTACAGCGAGATATTTGTTCTTTAACCAATTAGAGAATTTTCTTTTAGAGGCAAGGATACTATGTCGTAGATTAAACAAATGAGAAGAATTTGTTAGAAACGTTAAGGCAATAAATGTTATAAGTTTTCATAATTTACTTTTTGGTTTATTAAAAAACTATATTTATCCAAAGTCTGGCATACGTGAGCGGCATGCATTTTTCTATAAATATGAGTTTATATTATTGTAGTTTTTTAATAATATTAAATTATAAAAATAATATAAATTGATTTTAAAAGATCAATCCTTGAATTATAAAAGTGAAAATGTAAAGTCAATGTTAACTTTTTGGTTCGATTGGATAATTTTTGAGAAGTTATTTATTGGATACTTATTATAATGTAATCGGTTACCATTTATGCACTATTTTAATAGCACTTTAGCAAATTTTATAAGATCCGTTTTAAGGAAAACTTGAATACAACTTTGTCAGCTTGTTTATCTGAATGTCAATGAGAGCCTTATATTTTTGAATCTTTTAATTCATAGGATCCAATTTCAAAATACTATTTCATTGAAAAGTTTCTCACTTTCTAACGTTCCTTATAAAATTTTTAAGCCACAGAGAAAATTAATTAAAACATCAATATGCGGAATGTCCGTTATATATTTTACTAAAATGATGCAAAATAATTCTTCCACACATTAACTTAGTATCAACATCTTAATGTCTATCTATATAAAGTGTTTGTTTTACTAAAACCAACGTTTTAAGTCAGAAATATCTTTCTAATCAAGTTTGTCAAGATGGTGTTTTGACCTGTCTCAAGTGGTGTTTTGTAAAACAGAATAATAAAATCTTAAAATAGATTCAGATATTATTTACAAATGAATTTTATAATTATTTTTCTTACCATCGCTTATAAATTTGCCAAAAAAGACAAGTTCGTGAGCGATTTTATATTTTCCTGGGCATTACTAATCTGGTTATATACCGTCGTACTGCCTATAGACGTCTAAAAAATAAATAAATTTTTGTTTTCGAAACGAGCCTAGCAACAAAGCCAATCACACGATTCTGAACATTTTTATTCGAACGCTAGTTCCACACGTGTCGGAAATTTTATTAAATAAGTACGATTTCGTAACGCAGTGTCGAAGAATTTGAAACATCTTAAAATGGTATTATAAGAGCAACTAGCAAAAAATTAAAGGACAGGTAAGGTAGAATATTTTATTTTGATAAATATTTTTCACAACTTAATATATTAAAGTATGTTTTAAAATTATAGTTTAAAATGATGTTAAAAACTATTAGCGAGTGAAAAATGAATCAGTTTTCACTACCGTCATGTTTCTTGAAAATGAAGATAATATTATTATTTTTGAGATTGGTAATAAGTAGTATCGCCATGTAATATTAATGATATTTTTCCAATAAAATTTTGGGTTGAAATATTAGTCAGAACAATAGAATAAATTGAGAATTAACGAGAATATAAACGTAATTTCGAATGGCGTAATCTCAATTTTTATTGTTTTTTAAAATATCAGATATATAGATAATAAACTCCGAAAGAGTAACAAAAAAATTAGCAGGGAAAAAGATCGAAAAATGAGAAATTTTCGAAAATCCGGTTGGCCGACTTTGAGCATCACCGACCTTGGCGTTATTATTTCAAAATTAAGGCAAAGCACTGTATAACAACAACAAACTACTAAATTAACACTAAAGTAAGTACTATTTTAATGATAATGTTAGCATGGATGGTTACGCATCTTAACAATATCCAGTAATTTCCTTGCTAATATTCATATAATAATATCTTTGAAGGTCCGTGGGTCCACCTTTAATAGTGGAACCTAATATTTTTGTTATGAATTAAATTTTTAACAGTGATATCAAAAAACAAAAAAAAAGTTTCGTTTATTTTATTAAATATATTAGAAATCGAATTAAACAAATTTTAAATTATTTCAGCTTAGCTCATATTTCGAACCTGATAGAAAAATTAACCGTTAATTATAGTTAACTATTAATATAAAAGGAACTTTCAAAAGAACTGAATGATATATGTAAAGTTCAAGGGAGTTAAACCGTATCAAACCAAATCTAAACGAAAGATTTTATTATAGAAATTTATGAAAGAATGAAAAAGCTTTCAGATTTACGCTGCTCCAGTCGGGTTATATTTAAGGATTAAGTACGTATTTTAATTAAAGCTATTTAGACCTGATCGAAAATACGTTGCAAATACGTTTCGTAACATTATTTAATTAAAATGAATATGATCCTTCTAAAGTATTTTCATAAAATATTTTTATATCTGTTTTATATATATATATATATATATTAATATATATATATATATATATAAATATATATATATATATATATATGTATATATATATATATATATATATATATATATATAAATGGGTCATTTAAAATGAAAAATAAATAATTTGAACATTGGCCATTGTTCTCCCCTGCTCCAAATTATGATTATTAAAAACATATTTTTTTGATTTCAAATTTTACAGGTGTATTCTGACTTGATTTGAATATGTGGAGAGCCCTATACTACGAAAATTATTTTAACTAGCAGAGACAGAAAAATAAAAAAGTTGGAGAAAGTGGAAGAGCTGCGACAACAGAGTCGTCATGGGAGCTCACATGCGCAGTATAAATTGTGTCCATTCACCGAAACATAATCGATATTATTATAATTCCGTCACGACCGTTCGTCCTTTCGTTCCGTCAGCTTTTATAAATAAGTTATCCTACAGTTTATTACCTCCCTTACTTTTAGAAACTGAACCACTTAAATAAAGGAATAATTATGTAGTTACAAATAATAATATTTTTTCGTATGCACTTACTCTTATGAATATAAAAACGACGATAAAAGGAAATTATATACGATCTCTTGTGGAATGTTGTTAGTTGGGTCATTTAAAATCAATGTAAATAATCTAATACTCATGGGTATTTTTAATATAAATAGTTACATAATTAAAATGCGTACTGCGTTTTTTAAAATTAGTGAATTTATAATCTTTTTTTATTAGCGAATAAAACAGAAGAAATGAAATGAATAACAAATTTCAATTTTAATAAAAACAGAAAATTATTTGATCTACGTAAATTGTTTAAAGGAGCGTGATTTTTATTAAAAATTATCTTTCCCGATAACATTTGAAGAAACAAAATGAACAAATGCATAAATATTTCGGAATTACTATTTAGTTCAGCTTTATATTAAAGAGATCTGTCTCTTTAATATGAAATTAAATCAATATTAAAAGGTACGATTTAATAGTAATCCCGAGTTATACAAAAAGATAAATATTTTTCTGAAATCCTGGAACCACGGAAAGAGGTTTCGGAGAATTCTCTACTATACAGTTATATACAAGTTAATATCCAGTAAATTTCATATAATTTTCTATTTTAAGGAGAATTCTATAAATATTTGTAATTTTTATAGCTACCACAGTATTTAAGATTACAAATTATCTAGATATTTGCTTTTCGTGATAATCAATACATAATTTTTCCCTAAATTGAAGGGAAGTACATCTGAACGTATTTCTCAGAAATTTGCTCAAAATATGTTACAAACATGCTTAAGAGCTGGATAAATATGTTGGGTTAAATAGTAAAAAACATACTACATGTATTTCCACACATTATATCGAATTTCAGAAAGAAAGTTTTATTTCAAAACATTGAGAAAAATTAATAAAACATCATTAAATATGGAAGTAAATACTCGACAAAAATTTCAGATATATTTACATAGACATTTGTAAATTAAAAAATATGCGATGCCGCTACCACAACGCCATTAGAAATCGGGACGTATCGGTCCTGTTATACATTACATTTTGCTACAACTATTTATGCGAGTTCATTGTAACAACACGCAAGCGAAACTGCGGGCAAAAACTAGTTCTACCAAACCTCTAGTATTTACTAATATACCATGCTGAAATAACTTATTATGGTAACTTGTGGACTGAAATTTATTATTTCACGAAATCAAATCTCGAACCTACATTTCGCGAACCTTTATAGACTATTATTGCCATTAAAGTTTCCTGCAACTTGTATTGATGGCATTTCCGTTGAATTAAATTGAGCCAAGTCCGTAAAAGACCCTTAAGAAAATAAATGAAATTCTTTATTGGAAACTCTTTTTTAATCTAATAAGTAAAACAAAATTAAAAATTAAGTTCCTCTTAAATATTATTTCTTGGACTTCTTATCTTAATTTCACCTTTTCCTTAAAATATTTTCACACTTAAAAATCATTAACCACCTTTTGAAGGACAAATAGAGGCAAAAATCATTCACTTATTAATGGTTGACAGCGTAGAAAAAGGGAGTCAAATAATTAAACACTGAAAAATTATGAAAGTATATGGATTAGCAAAACGAATGTAGGCCATACTAGTTGAAAGTGCATTTGTCGAGAGCATTCTAAGTGCTCTTCGTAAAATTTTCGCATTTTATTTGTCCATTCATAAGATAAATAAAATGCGTAAATTAACTCAGTTTTTAACTGAATAAAAGATTGGACCCCGCGTATTTTACATCCTTACGGAATTCGCATCAGATTTATACATTTAGAAAGTTTTGCTTTTAATTTAGTTCCAAGAATATCAATGAAAAAGTATCCAATATCCTTCTGTTTCGTATATCTTTTTAAGATATGTAACAATATAAAAAACGGAAAATAGTATGCTGACGTGATATTGAGTGATTACATCAAAATAAAATCTAATAGGATCCAACAATTTGCAGGATACAATAAATGAACGTATGAAACTCTACAAATATGCGATGTAAATCAAAAAATCTTTTGTATATCAAAAAATTTTTTGTATATCAAAAAATCAGTATAATTTTTAGTATGACATAGAACAGAATGTTTTTAGGGAATAATTTTAGATTAAATTTTTAATTATATTAAAACAATTAATGTATTATTCACAGTTTAAAATTTGTCAAGTTTCATTACATTTATTTTACTATCAAAAGTGAAAAAAGTTTTTCACTTAATAATTTTTAATATTTAATTGCTAATAATTAATGTATTACTTGATAAATATAAGTCGTTGAATAAGTTACTAATGCACCGCCCCTGCTATGCCCACGTCGTCATTTATTCGCATACTTATTCGATGAGGCTGGACTCAATAAATTTGATATTCGAATCTTTATATGGACTTACCATTTTCTTTCGTTTTTGCGTCATTCTTTTAATGCGAGTTTCCCGCCTATATTTGTCTAAAATATAAGTAATTATATCATAAATTTCATAAGGACACGCCCTTTTTCCCCTTCGAGAGAACCAATTCATATTCACGTATCCGGAAAGTGACAGCTTTAGGAAATGAGTTTCATATACGCTCGACAGTATTTGATAAAACGTTTTTGGAGCTGATGCTATTTTTGCCTTAAATATTACCAAAACTAGCAAATAATTTCATCGTTCTCAAATAATCCAAAATAATAATATTATACAACAAAGGGATTCATTTCTGCGGAAGTGAAAAGAACTTCTGTACTTTAAAACCTCATGTATGTCATTTTATTTAGCAGGAGAAAATTTAATCACATTGTATCAAAATAAAAAATTTAAAGACGAGCCTATTTTTAAACTGTATAATTTTTTTTTAATTAAAATAACTATTAAATTAAAGGTTATCGTCAGATTTGGAGGAAATATGCTTTACAAATTTTATCCAAAAAAGAAAATCTAGAATAAAAGTTTTATTACTACCATAATCTTCATCTGTAATTATGATACAGAGTAATTTACTATTAAATAAACATTCAAATAGTTGAATATATCTCACATCCACCAGTGAAATAGTATGCAACTCGATAGTGAAACCACGTTTCAAAAGATCAGGTTACCTTTGTCTAGTCTATTAAGCGTTATCACATCATATCACCGACGGTTGTTTAAACGCCTGTTAACATATTATTAACTGAGCCGAGTTGATATTATCAAACGTTAAGTGATTGAAGGTTTATATTTCGACTCAATAGTCGGTTTAGTAGGTATTACGTATCAAGTGTCAGCTAACTTCAAGCAAATATTAGTAGGTATACCAAAGGTTTTCAGATAATAAGGTATAATTGTTTGTAAAAGTATTGCATTTTAAAGATTATTTAAAATAAATATAAAAAATAGGCAGAACAAAAAGAACAATATTATAAATGCCCAATTGGAAATAAATACACAGACGGAGCAGATGTACGAAATAAGAAAAATGAGTAGTTAAATTTAAACGTAATTCTTTGAATGTAATGTTAGTTTTATTATTAATAATAAGGTGAAAAATCCAATTTAGAAGTATTCGTTTAATAATGTTTTATGCCAAATATTATAATATTTATTAAAATCTTTATTAAATATTGGGCTTTTAAACTTATATTCGATTTGTTTCCTCAGGGAATTAAAATGTGTGCCCACTTTTGCTAAACATAAAAGTCGAACAAAAAGCAGTATTCGATAAAAACACCAAAGGTTAGCAGGCGCCGAAACAGATGCTATTTGCGATGCGACGTGCAAATTGATTCAATAATTTCACTGATTGCACCAAGTTAATTTTAGCAATATCATGAAATTATTCTGCCCAACAATTTAAGGTAGCTAAATTGAAAGTTGTTTTTAGAAACTGGTTAATATACTAAAAACTGGTTAATATATCACTGAAATGTATGTTTGGTTATGAAGATGCAGTTTTATGGATAAATATAGTTTGTCTTATAATCAGAAATTTTAAAAGATATTTTTTATCTATTCAATTAAACATTTTTTTGTTTTATATTCTTTCTAGTCATATACGATAAAGGGCTAATATACGATAAAGGGCTTAAAATATCTAAAAATATATATATATATATATAAACGCATATATAAATACTCTATTGAATTCAGATTCAATGGAAGTTCCTCTAACGTCTAAGATGTTTACTAAGGCATCGGAAATGTTTCCCGCTTGTCAATCTGCTGTTGAAAATTATGCCAAGTATAGACACTAACGTACCAAAAGCCATGAGATGCCCAGTGTGCAGAAGCAAAACTTAATTTCAGTCTGTGACTATTTCTTCATATCAGTGAAGCAAATACTAAAAATGAAAGACGAGCTTTGTGCAATTTTAATTAAATTAGGTACGGGAAATTCGTGCTGAATTATTACTGTAATAAGTTAAATATAACACAGGACATTAATATTTTTATTTATGTCTTCTTTTGATTTTTGGAGATTGGCGTCGAACAGCAAGCATTTCGATTGCTGATTAGTTGTGATAACCAGAGCTTATTTAGTTATTTATTTACCTCCTTTCACGTATACAATTTATACACATGGGGAAATTATTGCTATGAAAGCAATATATTGCAGCCAACCAAAACACTAGTTCAGATCGCTCGACGAGCGGCCGGGGATGGAACCCGGGTCTCCACGATGCGCCGCGCCGTCAAAGCCGAATACCTTGTAATCAAGCCAACACACTTCGGGGATGACTAGATTCTGTACATTTGTTCCGTTGATCTGTTTTTTTCGGGTGTGTACGGAGCAGTTGTTTGGATAGGATCCAAGAATTCTTTATTAACTCAAATCGTTCTTTGTATATGTATTCGAGTTCGATGTCTGAGCGGTGACGTTTGATGATAATTTAATAGATTTCCAACTTAATTTTTGAATTCGTTAAATTTGTAATTTTACAAAATAATATTTGTTCTTGTGTTTTTTTTTCAACGGAACTGAACGCGTTCCATTGAACAAAATACATGTACATGATTGTAAAATGTGGTTTCGTTATATACCAACAATTACATTATGTTTATGTACACGATGCGTCTGTTATATTAAATACTGCAAACAACTTGGTTGCTGATAGACAAAATTGTTTTTACATACTTCTTAGTTAGACAATTGATTTATAAATTTCAAAAATTTATATCAATTAGTCAATCTGGCGTTGATTCTTGAATATAGTGTTTGATTAAATTCCAGAATATGGTCAAAATATAGAAAATAAAAAATATTCATTAATTTCTATTTATTTTTTTGCATAATTTTTATTAATTTACACCATGTAATCACGTGGTTTAATCGAAATTGATCGAATTGTAATATAGATTAAATATATATATGTGTGTGTATATATATATGTATATATATATATATATATATATATATATATATATATATATATATATAAACTACATTTAACCATATTTATGTATTATCATAAAATATATAAATATAACTGCGTAGCCACATCCTGAACTAACTCAGCATGTAAAATATCAAAATTGGCTCGTTCAAACAGTATTTTATTTATAACATTTGAACATTGCCTCATTTTTTTATTCTTTTTACACAAACTATCTCTCTTATTTTTTTTTAAATTATGTAATGCTTTTATCTAAGAATAAACACAAAATAATTAAGCGAATTGTCAACAATAATCAGTCAGACAATATTTCCATCTCTTTGTATTCTACGCAATTTGATGCAAAATCAGCGAATTTATGATTATTGGTGCAAAGTTCAACTTTAATTTAGGAACTTGATACTATTTCCTAGCAACTTATAATAAAGTAAGAATTTTAAGGTGGAAACAAATAATCTTTGTAAATGTATAGTGTAAGATATTTACTTTATTATGTCGGGAAGAACGAATAATTGTTTTATTCGATAAAATCCCTTTCCGATATAAATAGGTTTGAATGCGGTTGGATAACAGTTCTTGGACCCAGCTGCTGTTGGGTAAGATGCTGTGGGTCGAAACCGCAAATACGTCTTTCGCAATACTTTACATGTTATCGCGTCTGCCTTGTTGCTTGTATATACGTCAATGAATGTTATGAAATCCGACTGTTCTATAAAACCAAAACATATTTTAGTTTATACCTCAGAAAAGAACTTAATGCCTAGAAATAGTATAATGGAATATATTAATATTATATTTAACATGATTAAAATTGGCTAATTAATTTATTTAGTTATGCGTAAAAGCGTGTAAAATTGTAATAAATGTGAAATACTGAAATTGGTATACTAAAATTTGTAGTCATTATAAACATAAAAACGTTAGTTGCTTTTGGGATCGCTGAAAAAAATATCTCCTTACTTTGTTAAACAGTTGTAAAAATAAATAGAGCATGAAAACTCCTCTCTTTTTTGAGTTAATATTGTTCCAGACACCGATTAATGTGGATCATATTAACTTGATAATATTTATATGGTAATATTTAATTAAGTACCCTAAAAAAATTTTTAGTTTTTTATGTCATATCGCACTTCGATTGAAAGAGTCAAAGATAATTTAAGAAAAAACGTATTCCTCTTTCGACTTATTTTCGGAACTACTGAACCAATGTCACGAGAAAAATAAAGTTAGTAGAATCAGATCACAGGTAAATTATGGTATTTATTTTCGGTCTTACGGATTTTGAGAAATTAACAATATATTTACTCATGCGAAAGATACATTGGTACGGTGTCTGTGAGATTTGTTGGAACATGGTTTCTTTTAATGACAGCTTTTAGCGGCGGTGAGATAGGTAGCTTCAACCCAATATTTATTTTTGGAGATTGGCGTCGAACAGCAAGCATTTCGATTGCTGATTAGTTGTGATAACCAGAGCTTATTTAGTTATTTATTTACCTCCTTTCACGTATACAATTTATACACATGGGGAAATTATTGCTATGAAAGCAATATATTGCAGCCAACCAAAACACTAGTTCAGATCGCTCGACGAGCGGCCGGGGATGGAACCCGGGTCTCCACGATGCGCCGCGCCGTCAAAGCCGAATACCTTGTAATCAAGCCAACACACTTCGGGGATGACTAGATTCTGTACATTTGTTCCGTTGATCTGTTTTTTTCGGGTGTGTACGGAGCAGTTGTTTGGATAGGATCCAAGAATTCTTTATTAACTCAAATCGTTCTTTGTATATGTATTCGAGTTCGATGTCTGAGCGGTGACGTTTGATGATAATTTAATAGATTTCCAACTTAATTTTTGAATTCGTTAAATTTGTAATTTTACAAAACAATATTTGTTCTTGTGTTTTTTTTTCAACGGAACTGAACGCGTTCCATTGAACAAAATACATGTACATGATTGTAAAATGTGGTTTCGTTATATACCAACAATTACATTATGTTTATGTACACGATGCGTCTGTTATATTAAATACTGCAAACAACTTGGTTGCTGATAGACAAAATTGTTTTTACATACTTCTTAGTTAGACAATTGATTTATAAATTTCAAAAATTTATATCAATTAGTCAATCTGGCGTTGATTCTTGAATATAGTGTTTGATTAAATTCCAGAATATGGTCAAAATATAGAAAATAAAAAATATTCATTAATTTCTATTTATTTTTTTGCATAATTTTTATTAATTTACACCATGTAATCACGTGGTTTAATCGAAATTGATCGAATTGTAATATAGATTAAATATATATATGTGTGTGTATATATATATGTATATATATATATATATATATATATATATATATATATATAAACTACAGCAACTGTTAATAATTTTGTAACTAAAGTTTAATAAGAATTATTTATTACTCATATAATATGTAAATAAATGTTCCATTTTAGATAGACCTAAATTTAACTTTATAATGCAAATTTTAAATTCATAAAGTTGTGGGAAAAAGAACAGGGTGTATCGTTTTTTCATCCGCGTCCGATACACCCTGTTCCGGTGTTTTTCGTTTTAGAAAGTCTGTCCGCAACTAAAGAAATATGTAAGAGCTATCTTCGTTTTTGGTAATTAGATTAGGATAGATTAGGTTAATATAGAAGTGTCTTCCGTTGGAATAACACTTTTACTTTTCATTTCGTGCGATGTACATTTTCCCTTCTATTACAACTTTATTTTGCATAATATATACAAGCATTATATTCTAATGACACTCTTTCTGATGCAACTATATTCTAATGGTGCTGAATGCCATGTATGTAAATGCAACTGTCATTGGAATAACTTACTGGTCGCTACTAAATTCATCGTTGCGTAAGTTTGGATAGGATAGAGATATATTTAAATTCTTTTGACATGATGGAAATAAATGTCCAGTTAAGCTATTTTATAGCTTTGATTTGATTGGTATGTTACCTTTTAGTATTACAGTGTTTACGGTCTGTCATTTGCAAATTGTATTTATGTTCATCTTAATTTTATCTGGCTTATTAGCCATATAATTGATATTTTTTACTAGTTATTTGCGAACAAAATTCGATCAGAATCAATAAAGTTTTTTTATGTGTATCATCGCTGTAATATTTTGAAGTATATAGAATACACGAAATCAACTTTTATGTTATGAGGTTCCCATGGGGCGAAGTTTTATAATCGCACAGATTTTTGTTAAATATATTTTATTATTTAATATAAAACACTTGCCGTTTTCTCATTAGTTAGTAAATAGGTTAGGAAAACTTCATACTTATTCCTACCTCATTATTTTTTAGCGCAGAACGAATAAATTCTTAGCAAAATAAATAATTTTTCATGGGATTTAAATAATATGTAATGCTCACATTCTCTAACAATCATTATATGGGTATAATACATTTTTACATATAGCAATTCAAATTATGTTTTGTATTTTACAAAATTAAATGTAACATTCTCCTGTTAAAAAATAAAACTAGATTGTGAGAACTTATCGCTTAACTTTAATAATTGTTTTATGTAATTAAATATTTGATTAATTATAAAAAAAATATTTATTTTGTTCTTATTAACAATAAAAATGTTTGAATACTTCAGGCACTAATGCGCCCAAAAGTGTTCAGAAACTTCAAATATTTTTGAAAGAAATTTTCTTTTCTGCTTCGAACATTCAAGAGTATAATTAGATTTCTGCGCAGTGTTAAAGCTCATTTCTTTTTCCGGCAGAATCAATTTAAATTTTAGCATAGAACATTTTCATGCCACTGTGCAAAATGTATAAAAAAATCGTAGCGCTTAGGCTACATTTATTGCCACCGGCGCGAAGTTCAATTAAACGGATCGACGCATTTGCAGCTGCCTTTTTTTGCAGAAAACTTTATAAATGGAGGATTGAGTGTCAAGAGGACAAGATTTTGTTAAGAGTTTAACTTCTTGTAATTTTTTTTTCAACATAGCAATTGATCTTATAATATTGGTTCATATTTTTTACGTGAAACTGGCTTGTTTATGATGATTTTAATTGTAAGATAATGAAGAAATTCACTACAGTGGATAGTTTTTACGAAGTCATGGTTTACACATATAGAAAAAATTTGTATACTTTATTAAATAAATCGTAGTGTTATTTGATTGACATGATTGAAAAAAGAGAGGAATTAAGTAAATACTGAATCAAGATCCTATTTTTTTGGTACCAATATAACCAATGTGTAATTTTTAATTATATTTCCTAAGGATTTGGAAATTGGAAATGTCACTTAAAAATAAAGAATTAGTCTCTAGCTTCACAGGAATTTGAACAATGATCCTACTCTCTCATACAATTTGATGCCTATTTCTGTCAAAACTATAAACTTATGAATGTTGTTAAATTTATAAACTTGTCTTCTCCACAATTGTAAAGAGATTTTTTACTAAGATATAACTTTGTTATCTTTTAATAGTTTGAAGAAAGATAGCGTATCTTCTTTTTAGCAGTAGTAGTTTTGATCCAGAGATATGCCACTTGGAAATGTATGATATTGTTAATAAACTATACCCAAAATATCCTAGGTTTAGATTCGATCGACAACACACTTACAAAAATAGTACGGAGAACCACGTCGTGCGAGATCTTGATGATATTCAATCTGAAATGTGGGGAAATTTAAACTGATCTCGAAGAGTAGTAGGAGATCACTTAACGACTCAAAGTTCTACAGACCCATTACACTTCTTCCGGCTTTTGGGAAGTAGCTTGAGTGAATATTGCCGGCACGTTTGGTAGCTCAATTGTCTCGTGTGTCGGAGTCCTCTATGCAATTCGGTTTCCGATCCTGAGTGGCCACAACAGATTCGATTTCTGTCCTTTTGACCTGGGTAGATATGTGCCCAGAAAAATACGTACTCAGAATTTTCTTGAACATCTCCGGCGCGTTTCATAATACCTAAATGCGAATTCCAAGTAGATGGACCTTCTTATATACGAAAGCCACGCATTTTTAAAATCTTATGTGCTCACTGGCAGACTAGATGGTCCTCGACGAATCAAAAGGGCGAAACAAATAGACAATTCTTCTCCAATGTTTATTAGCAGATCGACAAGACTTGGCTCAAACCAGACTACTATAGACATGGTGCTTTCGGCGAAACTTTCACAGATTATCACTCAGAGGTGGCCCGGCATATATCTGCGGTTGCGAAACGCAGGACATTGAGCACATTCTCTTTAATTACGGTGATCATGACGATGCGCGTATAGTTTTATTGAAGGGCATGCTTTGTCACCGTTGTCAAGTCATCACCGTGGTGTGTTAGATTGAGCGCAAGACATGCATCGCGAGGACCCGGGTTCGATTCCCGGCCGCTCATCAAGCGGGACTGGGAGAAGTCCAAACTTTCGAGACTGTGGCAACCATTTTCCCATATAAGATCTTCTTCATCTCATATGGACACGACCACACACACACACAGCACGCGGTTTCTTAGAACGTGGCTCATTTAGTGACCGTGATGATACTTTGCGTGGCGACACTTTCTAACCCTCTTGGGTGGAAGCATTTGTTGATAGACACGGGACACTATTAGGGAACCTTCAAAGGTTCCCACTTTTGTATGAGAGGGGATATTATGGGTTCCTGGAGCGGCTCTGAGACAACCCGGATCGAAAGATGGGAATTGATTAAGGAGTCAAGTCTAGGAGGAAGTCTTTCTTTGATGCTATATATGCGATATTTAAAGATTTATTTGCGCAATGATAATAAAACGTTTCCCCAACTTGCAAATATTATCAAACATACGTTTATATCTATTACTGGAAAATACCAAATTCCTGTTCTAAATTTTATGCAAGTCGGTTCATTACCATTAAAGCTATTTCAATTTACAAATTTGTTTCATTCATAACTTATGTTTTCATTCATAACTTAAAAGAAACAGCCCATAACACTGAACATTTTTAAATTTTGTGTGCGGATAATAACCCAAGTATAAACTCGATTATTTTTGAAAATGAATTAGCTACAGTCAAAATCGGGTCAACATTTTTTGGATCTGTAAGGACCATTGAATAAAATATCGAAATAAACTCATCTTGCATGGGATTTTTTTCCATTGTCGTCGGGAACACACCAAAAGTCTGATTTGTGTTTGTAAAATGAACAAGTTTTCGTCCTTAGTTTTTAGAAGTAAATAGAAATAAATCTCGGTAATAAAACAATAAAGTTGGGGATTGTTTGGCAGATAACTTATTATTTCATTTTGGGACGTATTTAAAAAGTTGCAATTTTTACTGCAGGATTGATTAGTTCCTTTAAAATATATTTCAAAACGAAAAGTAAACAAATATTCACAAGTAAATCTGCAGAATATATGCTACATTTTTATTAAATAACAGTTATGTTTATTTCTTATTGTGTGACTAATCTTTTGAATCGAAAGACCCATTCCGGGCGTTGCCTTACTATTTCTGACTTATAAGAGTATATACGCCAGCATACATGGCTTTCTTTTTTAATTATAGTGCCACATGCAGCATTTAACTAGAATTCATTGACGCAAAATTTTATAATACTTGGAAGTCAGTATGGCGCAAAAGTAATTAAAATCTGCCAAACTTTTTTGCTTTCAAAGACTATGGTGAAAATTTATTTAGTTGCGCACATAAACTTCAAATTCGAAACTAAAATATATTTTTAATTTCCTAATGTGAAATAGTCACATCTAGTACTTACGAAATTAATTTTTAGCTTTTAGCATATTGAACACTAATCACGTATAATCTGAAAAATACGACCATAGGTATTGACAAGCTAAACCCAATAGTTTGAATAATTTTATTGCAACAACAACCAAGCTTCTTCACGTTTTTGTCGAAAAGTGGAAAAAAATGAGGTTAAGATTTACATGTAAATATTTGTTTCGTAAAGAAACTCTTGCGGTTACAATATTTCTTTTATTACATTGCTCGAAAGTAAAAACGTAAAAAATATTTTCTTATAAAATTTTGATAGTACTATAGATTGAACAAAAAAGACATACTATTCCATTTCTGACAAACCGTCTGATAGTATGTGTTGGTCTTTTAAATAATTATAGATAACCTATTTGGTATACAATTTCTATGTCGAGATACTTCCACCAAAAATATCGTTGCCGTCAGCTTTTAAAAAGAACTTTATTCGTTAGATTGTTTAAAACTGTTGTTGTTTATTTGATAAAATTACATAATAAATATGTGCTTAAGTTATTAAAGAATACAAATATTTGTCCATTTCTCTTTTTTACGTTTTTGAACGCGGACAAAGTGTATGTGAATATTGTCCAAAGAAACGAAGGTGGGCAAATCAGGGCAATAAACAAAAGTCTGGCTTCCAACAAAAGTTCAGCTTTTATATTTTTACAGCGCGATATTTATTGTGACCAGATGGGGAATGTAAATCATGTATATAATTGTACCTCTCAATGCTGGGCATTGTATAATGATCAGATGCCATTGTCTTATTTTATTTTATGTTACCGTAAATAATTTTATTCATGCCCTATCTATAATTAAATTTATATGTACATAGATTTTATTTCTAAATATATTTAGTTAAAAAAATTCACGAATAAGTACATCCATATAAAATGCCTGTAGAAAGCGTTTTGTAGGTTGTATGTTTATTTGGCGTTAATTTTGTGGAAATTAATTATTCACAATTAAATGAAACTACGTAATGTATTGTATTAGCAAAGAATCTTTGCTAATAGCCCACCTGAAGATGTCATACAACGAAATGTAGGTCGTGGTAAAGAATTTAAATAAAGTAGAATCAACACTACATCATATAGTTGTGAAATTGTATTTACATTTCGATCAATATGTTGGAATAATAACATATTATGAGATTACACTTTACAATATTACATTACTTTATAATCATCGTCAGATCACTGGGTGGGCTTTTATGTCATTTTCATTTCACGAGTTCCTAAGTTCACTTATTTGTAAAAGTATTTTAAAGTTCTTGAAGATTTTGCTAATTCAATAATTGTTTTTTTCAAGAACTTATTTTCGACCAGTTTGTCCATAAAATTTAATGAAAATAAATAAATAATAGACAAATATTGACCAAAGCGTACATTATCGTGTAAACTGTGTATTTATCTCGCTATCCAATTATTATTTAATTCAATAGAATGATCACGAGTAATCTTGAACAGCTAGTAACGCAGTTTATAAATATATACTTTTGTAACTAGGCAATTGACCTAATTATGAACAATAATTAGTTACTAACTCTGAAGTTTTAATTTAAAATTTGTGTAGGAATCGAAATCATAAATAGTATGTATGGAACTGAACAGTAAACATTTTTAATTTTAAATTTAAATCATCTCTGAAACTATCAAACTAATTTTAAAATTTCCTTCATACTATAACAAGTAACAAAGTGAAGTGGTGATTATTCGTTTAACAAAACGATTGTCAAATTAAGCGGTGACTTTACAACGTCATCGCTTAATTTGATTGAATTAAAATCGTGAAAATGGCGGTTACGTTAATTCAGAAACTCTCGTTATGTTGCAAGAATGAAATCCATGCTAGGGCAGTTAGAAAAATAGCTAGTATATTAAATTGTCTAAGCCTTATATGTGTTAGCTTATATCCAACAGTTTTAAAAATGCCAGTTTCTTAAGTTGATAGCAAATAATAGGGAGAGGGTTGATTTCGTAAATATATTTTTTTTATAGTCTCGTTGCTTACTTCACGTACGAGGGTAATGTATCTCTCAATTTGATCATTTAAATTTGACCTTTACACTTGTTTATGATACTGGAGGCAGATAAACAAATGTCCGAGGAAAGGAAGGCCAGTTTATCTGGTGTCCAACAAAAAGGTTGAAAGAAAACATTTGAATTTTGACTTTTATCTAACAACAATATTTATTGTGACCATGAAGGGATTCTAAATAATGGCTTCAAATGAATTCCTCCCTACTGGGTACTATGTAATATTCTTCCCCAATTGGCTAGTTTTATTTTGTGTCGCAATAAATCGTTTTTTATGTTTCACATTTATAACAAAATTTATACTCCAGGTCATAAATTTATACGGTAATCTCATGAATAAGTTACAATGTTTCGTTAACAAGACAAATATTATTAATTACAGATTCGTATTTCTTACTGGTGACATTAAATTTCAGATGTAACATTAAGTTTTAAACTGATCTCTCTCTCTATGAACCGTAGTACGGTTAGAGTGAGCATTTAAAATATGCTTTGGCAATGATAACTTAAAATTTGGAAGTCAATTAGTTCGTATTTCCCGATTATTGGGTTACCTCCACTTTAAAACGATTATGATAATTATCTTAGTTGATTTTGAACTTGTGTTTTTATGTTCATAAAGCAAGTGTTTATAGCTCTAGACTAGAGAATAAAATATTGGATTTCTTTTAGAAGATTACTTTTTGCTAAATTTTTAAAAATATGAAGTGCTTTTCTGTAAACCTATTTTTCTGCAAAAAATATTTCTGTTCAATAACTTCTGCAAAATTACATTTATCTATGCAGCGAATATATTAATGAATAATTAAACAATTATAAACAAGCAATATTTTATAATATTGAGTCTCAAAGAAATTAAACAAATCCTTTAATTAAACACCACAACAATTTAATATAAATGTTAATTATATCGTACGTACCTTTTCAATAAACTGTTTAAATATCCGATAGAACTATCTAGATAAAATTGAACTTTCGTTTGCCTCTTTCAAGATCGTTTGTGAAACATTGCCACTGTAAAGTGTTTTTTCTTTCTCTAAATTTAATACCATCTGTTTGAACAAACTGAGACAGTAGCAAATAGGAACATTTGATCAGAATTAAATCCTAAATAAAATCCTAATCCAGAAATAAATTGCACGTAATCATACTGTTAATCTATGTTCTACGTACTACTGTATTACAATTGCTATTATCTCTCTAAGGTAGAGTTAAAATTAACATTCACCAGTCCATCGTCCTATCGTTTGACACGAAAAGCAAACGCGTATAACTCAAAGTTACGTCGAATTAATAACATTACATTGTTTTATCTTCTTATCTAATTTCACATTAAGATCGTCTCTCTCTGAGGGCGTCAAACATACACTGAGCTTAATCGAGGCACGCTGAAGCTTTCCGAATATCGTTGCAGGAATAATTGTAATTGATGGCGTGTGTGAGAAGCGTCGCATAAATGTTTACTTCAACGGGATGGGTTCTATTATCGCTGACGACTTGCTCTGATAAATGAGATGGGAGAAATATAAATTAACTAAAAAAACTTAAGAAGTGTAATTCGTAAAAAAATTTACAAGGAGCGATTTTGTATGAGAGATCGTACTGTCTGCCCAAAAATACCTAATTTGCTATGTGTGAGCGACGTGTAGTCCACGAAATAAATTATTAAATTAAGCGGCTTGCATTTAATACAGTACATTCAAATATCGTTCCACGAGAATAAATGAGTAAATTTAAAAAAAAAATTAGTTTTGATTTTTAGTCATTGCATATATATATATATATATATATATATATATATATATATATATATATATATATATATATATATATTTATGTATATAATTATCCAAATTCAATCGCAAATGTCCCGTTTTTTTAGATATGGTTTGATATAATTTTTTAGGTTTGTTTTGACATTTTTTGCGAGAGAATTATGTAATCCTATAACAATTATAACACAATTGTTATAATTTATACAGTTAATCCATAAATCGATATTATGATTTTATTTAGGATAATGGTGCGCGACAGACATCAGTCATCCAGTTTTGTATAAGGTTTTATAAAAATAACATGGTAAATTAAACTTTATATTTATCGTTACATCAACAATAATCTTTAATAACAAAATATAATTGAATTTGAGACACGTTTTGAACAATTAAACATTTAAAATGTAACTTATTTTATCGCAATAATATAATTTTATCGCAGTAATTAAAAAGTCAAAGTCTAGTAACAGGAATAAATATATACATGCAATACATATTGTATCTATATATTTTTTCATCTTGCATGTATGTATTTATTTTTATATACTTTGTGTAAATAATAATAAGTATTTTAAAGGAGATAATAATAAAAATACCCATCAAATCTGGCTAACAATTGACTAAAAATATTTACGTGGTCATTCGAGTGGAGGACGTCAGTCTCCAATCAACAGAGATGGACTCAATATCACGACTCAATTACATGGCCACAATTGAGGTGATACGGTATAGTTACCAGGTTAACCATTTAAGTTATTTCAATAAACAAATAATAAAAACATAAAGTAGAATATTTTATTTAATGTTACAATTTCTCTTTCACAATGATTTCATCAATATTATTTATTTATGTTTCGTCCATTACATCATTGTAGATTACTCATGGGTAACGGCAAAAAAGTATGTTACAATTGGGAAACAAAATCATGAATGCTAGACATTTAATAGAACAATAGAATTGGAATACATTATGATTACGATATATTATCATTCACAAAAATATGTCACATTCATGAGACAGCAGTTTTAAATATTCACATTACAACGCAGAACGCAAGCACTCCAATTTTTTAGATCGATTCGGAACAGATGTGCGGTGAATAGTTTACGCTTATGGACTTTCATCTGGGATTAAGATGGATCACATATCCTTACTGAGTAACAAGGAAGAAAAAATATCAAAGTTTTTACACTAAGAAGTATGAAAATGAAAAATGTTACTACCCAAGTATTTTCCACGTCATTCAATGTTGGTGTAAAGTTGTAGGTAAATTTGAATAGAGGCAAAATAGAGGTAAATATTGTGAAGTCAAATAAATATAATATAAATACATATATTCCAGCCATATATAATTTTAGGATAAATATTTATTTAAGTTAATATATAAACCATTTTGTATAAAATGTGTTACTTGACATCAAGGTGAATTGGAGAGGAGGGGATAGGTGCTTATGTTGTTGACCCAATATAATAAACCAATATAATTATAACCCAATATAATTTTTTCCCGCAGAGACGCATAATCATTTAGAAAATTAATTTCAAATTAGGGTAGTTTATGTCTAGACTAAGTGGGGTTTGGTAAGTTTAGGTTTGGTTGGGATAGGTTAGGTTAAGATGGGTTAAGTCGGATTAAGATTAGTTATTTTGGATTAGATTCTGCTAGATTAGGTTAGGTTAGGTTATATTAGGTCAGTTTACGTAAGGGTCGGTCAGGTTAGGTTGGATCAAGTTAGGTTCGGAAGACTTGTGTTGCATTATGATATGTTAGGTACAGTTAGGTTAAATTGGTCAAGGTTAGATTAGAAGTAAATAAGTTGAGCTTTATTGTGTTTGGGCTTAATAAGTGGAGCTTAATTGTGTTGAGATAGAATTGTTTAAGTTAGATTACGATAGGATAGATTTGATTAGATTATATGAGGTTAGGTTTAAATTGTTATTGAGTATGTTATTGGTATCATCAAACATATGACTTTTATCAAGTGTGGTATGGAAAGTTAAAAAAAAATATTGTCTCGTTCTATGCAAATCTCGAGGAGGTGAACTTTATACTAGAGGGAAAAGTTTTTTCTTCTTTATTTTCATTTCTAGGCTTATTTTTTTATTTCTAGGCTTTCTTTGTAAAATCTTAAGCTTGAAAATGCTGTGCTAGATATGATATCGTCTGAAAGTTCCACCTTTTATTTGAAGTTACAACTTTTAAACGTAAAAGAATTTTAGGATTTACAAATGACTATTGAACCCTATCTTTTAAAATACGTTTGCTCGTTTTATTAAAAATAAAATGGTCGCTTTTTAAAAATTCTTACTTAAATAAAATGTTTCTTCCAAAAATTGGTACGTTTTTAGGATTTCCTCTAATTATATTAATATATGTACACATACACACACATATATTTGCGTATATAAATATATATATATATATATATATATGTATATATATACATACATACATACATATATATATATATATATACATATATATATATGTATATATATATATATATATATATATATATATATATATATATTAAACACAAATTCACGAAATGCGAAGTTTTACATTTAGGAATATGTTTTAAAACGTTAAATATTATGTGTTTCGTTAACGTTTCAAAATATACTTCCAGTGAAATATTAAATTATGTTCAGGTCACATACGTGACATAATTACGAAACAAATTGATTCACGGCAATCGCTCATTCATTCAAGCGCGTAAGTAAGTAGTTTAGTTATATTTTAGTCATTTATTTTAATGCAAGTGGTGAATTGTTAAAGAAACTGTATCTACGTTGCTGTGTTGTGAAGTCAAGATATTGCATACTGTGTTGCCTTTTCGACCACTTTTCTTATTGCAGCGCAGCGTACTGAGCGAGGATATTGTTATGCGAAATGTTATTATGAAGTAATCAAAAAAGTGGTTCTGAAGCGAAAATAAAATTGAAGTATTTTTCGATATATTGCAAAGAAATATTTCTTTAATTCTGGTTCAGTTAGGTAAGTGTAAAAAGATTGTAATATTTATATTTCTAGTAAATTTAACAAATATAAACTATTTATTAGAGTTGCCGTATATATTAAAAGAATTACTAAATTCAAAACAATGCTAATACTATTGGAATACAATTTAAGATCACGATTGTAACAGCGAATCTGCGCCTTACTTTAAATTAAATTTACATTTTTTCATATTTTGGAATAATTTTTGGGAGTGTTTTTTTTCAGAAACCCCTAAAGATAAAACAACTGAAAAAACCAAGTAAATTCCTTTTTTATTTAATTATTATGTAGAAAAGTCACTAATGTGTAATTAGTAGAGCACAATTAAAATAACTAGTTAAAATTGGTTATGTCTTGATCCAAGTAACAATTATTAATACAAGGTTTTTCTGCTGTGGCGTATAGGGTATCAATATATACCTGTGCATTTTTGGTCGTGATATCTTTTTGCATGCAATGACAAAAAGCACAATAATAGGAAAGCGATTATTGAAGAGGAAAACAGGAGCAAAGTGAACATCGCACGCATACACTGGCGTTTCAATTCCAATGAGGCGGATCTACGCGTTTCGCGAAACATAAAATTGGATCAAAGATGTGTTCTCTTTTACATAAAAATTGGGTTGAAACGCAAAGAATATTTCTCTGTAATCATATTCCATTTCAGATCCGAGTCCTCTTTTAGCTACTGATATAAATAAAAACTAAACGTATATTCTATTTTATTGTATTCCCTGTGGTTCGGCATTTTATTCTGTTGACTTTGAATTGAGGTGGGAATATATGCATTTTTTTAGAAAATATTTTTCTGGGAAATATAACTTTGTGACACCAAGTATAAAATTATTTTCTGGTATTTATTAATAAGAAATGAAGTTACATAAATATAAATGTATGCCAAGTCTTCTTATTTCGTGTTCTGCAAGACACTTTGTCTTTATTGCGTTCCTTGAAAATCAAGAGTAAATTGTAAACTCGCCTGGGTTATGGTTATATTCTGTAAGTTGATTCGCCTTTGTGAGGATTTGGTTCTTTACTTTATTTAAATTTAGTGGTAGATGTTTGGATAATATTACCACGTTTATTTCAATTGACATTTTGTTTGCATTTTAATTGATATTAAGTATAATAAAGGGGATTTTATCTACTTTTAGGAATTGGCACAAGTTTTTTAGAATAAAAGTATCTTTATTGGAGAATCATCCTTATCACTAATCAGTCTGCATCGTTCACTAAATAAAATGTGGAGTGTGTTATACACTAAAGTGTGTACATTTATTTAGTTTTACTTTGTAAGAATTTAAGTATAATTAATAAATAAATATATGCTGTATATATATATATATATATATACATATACATATATATATACATATATATACTCACATATATATAGTGATGCGCAAGAATAAATAACATTTGAATTATTATTATTTACCAGATGAAAGTACGACTCAAGTCACAATAACTTCAGTGAACAAGTGAAATATTGTAGATTACCTGCATGTGATAATGACAAAACAAATCGATTCACCACAATCACAATTCAAACCTCAGTTTATAAGCGGTTTCGAGATGTTTCCACCACTTTGAATTATTTTAATGCGCCTGATGATTTATTAAGAAAGCAGATCTGTATTACATTTTCCTCGACAGTTTTTTTTGTTTGGTTGTATGAAATCAACATTAAGGAGCGACAATTTTTAAAGATAACGTCGGCTTTCAGTCGTCCCATTTTTCCACATGGACACACCGTGCGCACTGAGATTAATGTCATAACAAACAAAGTTTTATTACGGAGATAAGAAAATAATTACATAACATTGACGTATCACTGAGAATGTAAAGCGTAGTCCCTGAATTACAGTTAATTTTGAATTCATTGAAAATGGTCATACCGCGTGGCACAGATGACCTGAAAGTTATTCACTAATAGAAATAGAAATATAGTTTATACCCATGGAATTGCAATGTGGACTTAGTTAATACATTTATTACGCAAGTATACTATTCTCATCACTATCAAAACTTTTAACTAACGCATCGATATTTTGTAAATATACGAAACATATCGAAGTTTTACAGTCAATAAATGATGTATGTTACCGATTGGAAACTCAATCGGTTTTGGAAAATGTAAACTCCGACAAGCTAACGCTTGCGTTCCATTTTCAGAGAACGATGGGTCTAGCCACTACCATATATACCCATTTATCTCTTATTTTATAACAAACGCAATATTTAAATATGTGAATTTTTATTTGAAAATAGGTGTCTAAATGCAAATAGTATTTTCTTGTAATCGCATTACCTTCTTACCAGAACAAATTTTGATAAATGATAAAGTAAACATTTATGTATGTGTGTGAATATTCCTATGGTATTATTTACGTTCTTCTCAGAGATTCAATTGATTGTAGTTTGTCTGGTATACGGATTTAGATGTGAATGTTGAATATTTTTCAAGTAAATAATAGTGAAAATAATTTATTAAATGCAGTAACATATATTTTTCCTCCAATATTTTGGCAAAAGTAATAAATTTACATTTAGTTATTTGATATTCGTTGTCGTTAGACAGGAATATTCCATTTTTCACCACACATATTGCTATAATCGAAAGGCAGTCGAGGCCAAGACTTATAAAGAAATTGCTATTTTTGTACTTATATTTTGGTTTTATGAAACCGACCATTTATGCTTTATAAAAATATAAATATTTTGTGCATATTACATTTTTTTGAACTGGAAAAGTCAAATTATTTTGTCTCAAAAATATTAAAATATAAAAAAATTAAAAAAGCTCATGGACGCCGTATACAAAATATACTGACATTTGGAGCTGACATTTGTTGGACTTGGAGATGTTGTCATACATCGAAACTTAGGTCGTGGTACAGAATATAAATAAAGCAGAAATAATATTACATCACGTAATTTCATTTAGTTGTGAAAAAGTAAATTAAAATGAATTTCTTCAATATATATGATATATCCTAATAATTATAAGTTCTATATTTAACAATGACTAAATATGCAAATCTTCTTTTTTACGTTTTTCCAATAAAGAAAATTTGCATCATCATTCCATCATCTAAGTTAGATGATCTCAGCTTTTTATTGCAATGTTCTCCTAACATACTTGTTTATTTCGTGTTGTAATTTGTTACCATTTCGTTAATTTTTAATTGAGCGTAAAATTTAGACAACTGCAACTATTTGATTGTGTTTATGAGCCCTGAAATTATCTAGAGTGTTGGTTATTAGATACAAGGATATAATAAATTAAGGTATATATAAATAATACGACTTTACTTAGTTTATGTAATCCACAAATCTCGACAGAAAATCTACGTATTTCACAAATGATGTCATATTTTAAATATAAAATAATATTTTTCAATTTATTTATTTTCATATAGTGCAATTAATCCGTTATAAGTTAAAGAAAATGAAAAAGTATAGGATTTTAGATGCCAATTTATAAAGAGTAAGATAGTCTTCATCGATACGTAGAATTTTGTTCGTCTGTTTAACGAAGGGGATATAAATTTTATTCTGAAGATATATTTCAGTGTTCGCACAAAAAGGATTTGGAATAATGTAAGGTTCAAAGCTATATTAATACAGAACCAACAGTTAAAACGTCTACGGATAAATGTACGCCTCTTTAGTTATTTTTCGGAAATTTAAATAAAATCTTATTAGAACTTTGTTATATTTCTGTTGAAGATACATACTAAATATAAATTACAGCTATAGGTGTTTCAGTTGGTAAAAATTTACATCATCATTTTATAAGATCTAAGCAAAAAGTAAAACAGAAACCCAAATCGAAGTGAATGTCGTACCCCGTCAAGGGCGTTTTGTTTTAATACCAGCTTTCCACGGGTTCATCGGTTTCATTTAGCGCATCTGTCCTACTTTATCCGAGGTACATATTTTGCGTAACTTTAAATTGGATAGCAGATGTGTTTATTTTTATAAAAAGAATCCAAACAATATTTTCCTGATTTCGATTTATTTTCATATTTAACCATGATTACAGGTGCTATAAACCCATGACATCCGAATAGATGGTTCACTGTTTCTTCGCCATTCCCTATGTTTTATGTTCTGTTCCGATTGATTTTATTTGATTTTATTGAATTATCAATTTAAGCGTATTAGCAGATTTTTCTTTAAGGTATCACTGGAAGTAACTAATTTCTTATGCAAAATGTAACTCATTTCGATTCATTTTCGACTAGAAAAGAAAGTATAATTTATAAATATCAGTATCTAATATATTTACCGATCAGCTAAACCATATAAACCGACAGCTCATCAAAGAAATGGGAATATTTTAACTCTGACACTTTCAGATGTTGCGGAAATTATAATATAATGATATTTTTAGATGCAAACAATAACGATTTTGATATAACTGTGTCACGTGTACTCGGTATATGATGAAAAACTGTTAGCCTTATTCTTTTTGTATGACGGAAGTTGTAGGCATTAAATTATTTGCTAGTGTATAGCTTTAGAATTATTTTTAGTTTAGTGTTGTTTCTTCCACTATGTGTTTAAATATCAGTACTTATTTGGTTTATTTATAAAAAAATTATGTTTTAAATTACATTATTTATATTTTGATTGTTACAATCAGTTTATTAAGTAAATTAAGTATCATATTTTGATACAAATCCTTTTCGTATCGAACAATAACAGAGAGACCGATTTAGCGCCGTCACAATACAAATTTTGTATTGTGAATGGGTTCATTCAATCACAGTCTTGCATTTTGTTGCAATTGGTAATTTATTTAAAGTTTTTCTGCGTTATATCGCTTCAATTGATTTTCTGCTCTATTACACAGAATCAATATTAATAAATAGCAATTTTTACTGTCGTGTCGACTTTCGGTCGCTCCATTTTTCCAAAAGGTCACACCTTGTGTACCGCGGTTTAATGTTGATCAAAACAAAATTATATCATGTATGTTAATAAACAAATATTTTTTATAACACATATGTATCATTGAAGACATTTATAAATCTAAGTATTATATTTTTTTTTTAATTTGTGGAAAATAGTAATAGCGAACGACACACAAATGCTTCAGTAACGTAAGAGAGATGTAAAAAAACGCGCTTTCTTTTTTCTGGCTTCTTGCGTTTCGCAAGTTGACCTTTTCTGATTTGAAATTTTTTTATGGGAAATTATACACGTTTACATTCAAAAGTATCATATTAATTTTAGAGTAGAAAAGTAAGACATAAAATATGAATCAAAAGTACACTTTGCTATAATGAAGAAGGTCAAAGATTGAATGTTCCTATAAATTGCGATTTTTATGAATTTGGTATAAACTTAATATCGGTGTAGATTTCTTATAAAATTGGATACCTCGTTCGTTCTGATCTATCCATACAAATAGCACATATTTAATAAATTATTACATTTTGAGAAAGGGATGTGGAATTACTGAAAATTAGTGTATTTTTTCATTTCTTGCATAAAAAGGTATGTCTATAATCTTATATTGGAAGCACTTTGTAAATTTTTACATTTCACGTAAAAGAATGCAGTTAATAAGGATATATATTTTGTATACTTTAGGTTTAATAGGAATTACAAAATTGTGTTGGTTATATTTTTGGATAGTTTGTGACATTAGTGAGACGAGAAGCAATAGAATAAAACTGATTAATTTTTTAACAATTTTAAATTATTTTCTCTTTTTTAAAAGAAAAACTTTTCTCCTTTTCAGATTTGGAAACACCAAAAACTTTGTATTATTTGTTAATGATGATTCAGCCTAGTGTTCATTTACTCATAGAATAACAATAATTTCTGTTAATTAATGAATGTTAAATGTTAGTTTCAAGTTTTATAATTGATTGACTACCTACGTAAACCGACAAAATTTTAATTAATATAGAGTCTAGCAATGTTCTTCAATTAAAACTAAGCAAAGAAATCTAGAGTAAATAATTTGTTTTTATTCGTGAGGTTATTGAATATACTAAACTTTTCCTGGAATTTGTTTAATTGAATTATTATTCCTTATTGGTCACATATGCTTAAGACAACTTTAACTTAAATAGAGAAACTAATCGCTGCAGGGTAATCGAGGCATTAAATTTTACACATGTACAAGTTAAAAGTACGGTAAGAGAATTTTACTATTTGCTTAATGATTTTCCATTTCTCTCCAAGTAAAAATCTTAGAAAATTTGAAAGGTGACCATAGCAACCAGATTTTTGATACTCTTCGGGGAAAATAATTTATTGCAAACTCTTCAGTAGTTTTCAGTATGCAGACATCTGTAGACTGAGATTTAAACTCCATGCGCAAACTTCAGATACGGACTGCACTGATTCACTGTAATCATCATTAAAAATTCCACCTGTGTAACTTCCTAATGTAGGAGACATTTAATTTATTGGAAGTAATTAATGTTTTTTTAAGTAGTTAAATAGTTGATTTTTAACCAACGAGGGCTTATTTACCTAAATTTGATCGATAATGACACACTTTAAGGGCCGTGTCTTTTTTTCTTACCTCTATTTTCAGGGCACAAATTTACACATCAGAAATTAATTTTCACGCCAGATTTCCAGTATCGGCATTATAAAGTCATTAAAAACAAAAATTACAGTTTAGTTATTATACGCTAGATAATTTTTATAACTATCTAAGGTAGGACGAACGGCAAATTATTTATTAATACAATAATAAAAATTACTAAGCAAAAAATATTAACAATTTAATTTATCAATCGTTTTACATTTCAATTGAATTTTATTTATTTTAACCGAATTACAATCGGTTTTGGGAATTAAATATAATTGAAATCTAGTGAAATATTTAAATATTTATGAAGAAATATATTATGGAAATATTTTGTATCGTCATTTATTTAAAAAAAAAATTTTATGTTAAATTTCCAGAATACACAAACTTATTTAATATTATAATTATTTAATTAGCTCTACCTTTTCAAGATTTTCATGTTTGGTAAATTTATGGCCAAATTTAGGCAAAAGTGGCGAATTTTATTGGTGCAAATGTCGTGTTTGTCAATTTGTTAAACAAATCTATATATTTTTGCTAAAGGAATGATGTTACTAAACGATTAAGAGATAGAAATATATATATATATATATATATATATATATATATATATATATATATATAAATTACTGAAAAGAACGTAATTAAATAATAAAAAATTAAATTAGACTCAGAGTTTTTGGTATTGGATACCATACAGGATTTCGTAAAGTTTCAATTTACCTACGAGTTAATTATTGCTAACAGATAAATACTTAACACGAGTACCGAATTTTATAATTAAAAATTTTATTTAGGTTGCAGTATTCACCGAATTTAAATTATTTTTTTAATTCATCCGATTTTATATTTATCAAAAAATCCGTAATCGGTAAAAAAGTCCTTTAATATGTAACACATAATTGGATATTTTACTAAAACTTTCCATGCATGTATAAGATAAGAATTTTGTATTCACAAGTATAAATATTAATTTTTTTGTGATTAAAATAATATATGCAAACAATGACCCGTTCGATTCCCGTTTCCTTTTCCGAACAAACATTTCAATAATTATTCGAATGGTTTTTTTTCTTAATTTGTAAACAAATGAGTAAATACCGTTTGAAGAAAATAAATTCTGGGTCAGTATACAGCCATTAATATTTTATGAAAACATGTTTAAAATTATAACATTACGAATAATAAAATATTAGTTAAGTTCTGACATAAAAATAAATACATTTAGTGGTTATGTTTTTGAGTATCTGCGTGACCGTGCATATGCTTGTGCACATGATTTAAATAAGTCGTCAACAAAAAAGTTTTGAGTAAGATTTACCCGTGAAAGGTTTACATAAATTTGCAAATCTTCAGTAAATAAAATACTTTAAGTATGAGTATATTTTGAACTATGAGTGTTCCGAACAACCTTACTCACAAATACATATATTAAAGGGCGCATAGTAATCTGTATAAACGTAAAAATACTATGCTACCTTTAATGTTTTTATGTGGCTTCAATTTTACATAGTGCGTTTTAATTTAACTCTTTTAGGTGACAAATAAATTACTTTACTTACACCTTACGTTGATTTAATTCATATTACTTTTTAATAAATCGATTTTTATTGACTTATTTTTAGCGAAATTTAAGGATCAATACAGCAGTAAAAAAATTACGACTTGAAAAGCTTTATATATGTGCAAGAATAAATAATATCTACATATGTAAAGTATATTGTTATCTATAGAAAAAGAATTTGACATCTATACACTATAACTTATATTCCAATCAACTGCACAATTTGGCATTGAGTGACATGAGGCATTCGCGACCGTAACCTATGTATATATATATATATATATATATATATATATATATATATATATATACATATACATATGAATATGTTTTTGGATGTTTTATTGCATGTTTTATCGGACGAAAAGAATCAGCCTTGAATTGCACCACTTGCAAACTATTTGGCTTCCAACATTAACATGGATTTATTACCTATTTTGCCTGGTTTTACTTCCCGATTCCTCAATTTCTTCTCGCATAACATTTATTAGGAAGAAAATATTAAGATGCATATATACAAGAAATGTTTTCTCATTTTCCTTCGAATAGGTAAATTCTTTGTTATTTTCCTTTGAAAAGTGGTTTGTTAAATTGTACTTAATTTTTAAATAAATTTGCTAGCTACAACGACAGATATTTATTACGATATTGATTGCCATATATTCTACTGTTAATTGTTACTCCAATAAATTTAGTAAATATTTATAAATATTTATAAAAACCTGAAAATAATTGTGAGCTGATTGAAAGTAGTCAATTACTTGTCGGCACATGCTTAAAGTAGGTTTCTACATTTTTACAATCTCTCGGAATTGTTGATGTAAATCCATTATAATAATTTTAATTTATTATCAAATATTAGCGTCTGGAATATTTGGCACATTCTCAAACACATGGTTCCTGTCCACTTGGACGGGGAGAGGCACATTACAAGTCACTTAGAAGCCAAATAGTTTGGAAGTGATGCTCAAAAATTAAATATGGTGTGTTAAATTTCAATTTAATTTTAAATTGAAATTTAATATACCATATTTAAACAAAAATTTTACGAATTTTAACGTGCATTGACAGTTTATTTTACATATAGATATCTAAAGAAACCATATATTATTTTCGTGAAAAATGTTATGTGAAAAAAATATTTAATATGTTATGTTACTCACTTTCAAACAGATTTATAAGTTTTATTTTAAGAATATCGTGATTTTGAAATACACGTACCCTGTGGTACACATAATACACAATCAAATAAATATCCCAGATATTTCAAAGAGGACCGTCCACTTATTAATTTAGTTATCGCTATATTTTTACATGCTAACTGTAAAAATTTGTACATTAAGTCACTGTAATATACGTAGTTAAGCTATCTAAGAGTGTATATCGAAATTTTACCTGTGCGCTTCAATAAATGCAAGTTTTTGATACCATACGCATACCATACGATTATTTATAAAAAAGTTCGAACCACATTTGATACACACTCACTGGCCCATACTCCATTTTGGAATTAACATTGTTACAACTTCAATTCATATAGCTTTTATAGTTCCTAAGAAACATATAGGCTACAATTATTTACACACTGATACGATGCTGACTAACTAACGCGTCATCAAACCATATGACCTACTTCCAGTGGACTTGGAACCTTAGAATTTGGGCTGTACTCATAAGTGGAGTTTTTCATATGTATGAAGGAAAAAGTCACAAATTGACAAAGAAGGGCTAAATTCTTCGATAAGGTTATATATTCTTACTAAATACTAAAAAGAATCTATCTAACGCTGGAATCATCTATACATGGATTCTATCCAAATTTTAAGTAGACCAAACTCAAGAGCCACGACATCATTTGTTTTTGATGAAGTTAGATACAGAATATCTTATCTGAAATTTACTTGATCAAATTTGAATATCTTCATTTGAGCTTCAGATATAGATTCCGTTCCTTTCTGTATTTTACTTGGAATAATTGTCGATAATAAATGTTACTTGACTTATTTATTCTATGTGTACGTGTGCAAATAATATATTTATTTTACTGGTAACCGAAATCAGACTATATGTTCTAAAAATATTTTAGTCATTTGGAGTCACCGGTCCTTTTGTCCAATAGATGGCGTTACTTGTATTTTTTCTGGCATAGGTTTAAAACCTTGCTGAGTTCTAATATATAATGCGTGATAAATATTTTAATGTATTTTGTGTGTTTTTAAAATATAATCTATTTTAATTAAAATAATAAAATGAAGAAACTACTTAGAACATTTTTTCAATTCTTTATTCTGACCCTTTTTAGAGCCCTTTACCTTCAAAGAAAAAAACGGAGCCATTATAAGATCACTCGCCATAATAAATATTTTTATGGCGAGTGATCTTATATATCATTATGGCGAGTGATCTATCATTATGGCGAGTCAATATTATTATGGCGAGTGATCTTATATATATATCATTTCGAGATTTCGTTGTATTACAACATCTTCAGGTGGGATATTAGCAAAGATAGCAATCTTTGCTAATATTCCACCTGAAGATGTTGTAATACAACGAAACCTAGGTCGTGGTATAGAAATTAAAGATAGTAGAAATAATACTACATCACGTAGTAGTCACATTTAATTGTGAATAATGAATTTCTACAAAATTAACGCCAAATATATTCAATATATGGATAACATTTCTGTTGATGATGGAAATGAGAATTCTTGTGGATCGTTTTGGAAAATTTGCAGACGTCCATCTGGAGTGTAAAAGAAATATTGCCTACTTGAAGTGATAAATTATAATAGGTATGAGAAAAGAAAAGTTTAAAAATAACAATAAAAGTAAAAAAATTAATTACAGTACAAAAAAATAAACTCTATTAAAAATGTCAGTATTAATATAATTTTAAATATAAATGTGGAGTGAAATATAAATAAAAATAAAATATAATAATAATTGCAATACAAAAAAGTTTTTTTGAAATTAAAAATATAAGCCATAAAAATGAAAATGTAGTGAAAAAGAAAGAAAACGACGAAAAGTATAAGATTAGTATGGGTTAAAGACTAAAATAAATAAACATTAGACACAAATACGTTAAAGTTAAAATAAATATAATAAATGAGGATAAGGATAATAAAAATTAAAAATAAGGGTAAATGTAAACAAAAAATGAATACAAGGATTATTTATTTATCAAAAATTTAGATACATTAGCATTATAATAAGAATAAAAGATTAGTAAAAAAATAAAATTTTAATGAAAATAAAACAAATAATAAATATAAAACGAAAAGGAAAATAAAATATAAGGTTAAAATAAAAATAACGAATACAAAAATTAATAAAAAATAATTGAATACAAGGATGAAAAATAAAAACTAATTCAAAAATCACGTAAAAATAAAATATAGCGAAAATGAAATTTATAATGACCAGGGATAAATAAAAATTTGAGTAAAAGATAAAATAAAAATAGAAAAATGAGAATAAAATAAAAATAACAGTCGTTCCTGGCTTCCAGGTCTCATAATATGAAAGTATTGAAAAAATTAAGCTAACAGTATTTCCCCTGCGATTATCTAAGTATTTTTCTGTCGCCGGTTATTGAAAGCCATGAATGCCGTGATTACTTCCTACTGACTGGATAAAACCGCATGGTAAGATCAAATCCTTGTACAAAGTCTTCTTGGTTAGCTGACCTTGTTAATGAATCTGTATTAAAACTGGAAAAATACTAATATTTGTCATATTTGTCGTAAAAATATTAATAATATAAAATAAATAAAACTGATTACCAAAAACACAAAACATATATTTTCATTTTACTAATAATGTAAGGAATCAACACTAGGCGCATGGGATTTAAAGTTGTTGCACACCAACAAGTGATATCGCTACGCGTATGTAATGAGTTTGTAGATATTCATATTTTTCATATGTGTACAAAAGGAAATGCTGGGCAATTTTCCGTATGTTGTACAACTAACGCATTACAAAAAATGAAACGTCATATTATGATAAAGCGATAAAACAAGCAATAAAAATAATAATGAGACTAAGACGCGCACATAAAAAAGTGTATTACATATGTAACTACGGTCGTAACTCCGAAGCGGTGAATCGAAGAGTCTGAAGGTCGAGATGCTATATTACCCGCGGCATCGAAATAACCAATTTCAACTAGTAAATTATTGGACATTGCCAGCAGACATTAGTGCGCGTATACAATTTGTGTTATTAAAAAGAAAGCTTATAACTGTTTAATTGAACATTGCAAAAAGGAAATGGAGTAAGAATGAAAAGGAAATGTATATATTTTATGTTATATTAGAAAAGTGTACACCACCGTTTGGACGTTTGTAGCTTGATTTGAACGCATAGTATTTAGTTTGGTGGAATTACCAATAATATCATCAAATACTTAAGTTTTTGGACAGATACGTTTCGATGTTTGCCTCAATAACTCCGGGTTCACAGCATGCTTTTTTGTCAAAACTAAATAGTAAATATTTTTCTTTTCAAAATGTTAACATCATTTTACATTGACTTAATTTTTTAGACAAATCGCATGACGCGTTTCTTTTTAAATAAAATGGAAAGTGTGATTAATTTACTACTTTTGTAATGTTAATTGTATAATTTTTGAGAGCATTTTTTAATGAAAGTAAACTTAATTTTTTTTTCCAAATGTTAAAATAATGTGATTTTACATCGACTTAGTTTTGCAGATAAATCGCTGGATGGGTTTTTAATGAAAATGAAAAGAGTTGTGAAATGACTACTTTTCCTGTAGATAATTTTTGGAAATGATTTTTACCAAAAGTAAACGGTAAATAATTTTTTAATTTTAAAATAAGTTTGTTATTTATGGTTCAAATAATATATCAAAAATTCAGTGAATTTCGTCGACAATGCGTTTTATACGACAACCACCATGATATGATTAAGACTATTTACTTTATCGTTTGCAACGCTGTTATCATTTCAGAGTAAAACGTCTTCAGTATTATTATTTCATTCGCCTATTTGGGAACACATTCGTCTGTGTACAGAATTCGGCCTACGAGAGTTCTGTACCTATTTAATTACAAATTAACATTTAATGGTACATGGTATTTCTTATTAAAGCATTTACAATATTCATTTTTCAAAACGTAAATATATTGCCTCCCAAATTTTGCACAGGCGTGAAAACAAACTAATTATAAAAATGTGTTATTCCACTTAGAATGAGAAATAATTGATTTCTGGATTTTTCCCTTAATTTAAACAGTCTGTATAAAAAAATGCAACAAGAAACATCTGAATAGACCTCTTATTATGCCGACTTTCAAGATTGTAGGTCGGCAGAAGTAACTTCCTCCTCCTTCATATGCTGTGCAGGTTTCGTGCACCTACTGGCCACACTGACGACATTGTATCCAGTCTGTAGGTGAGTTTACATATTTTTCAGTGCATACTAAGCTTAAAAAATTATTGGTCATTCTATTATCTTTTCCTTCCAATTTCTGTGAGATCTTCCTCTATACTTTTTATTACCTGATTTTGATGTTTAAGGCCGAGCTAATTCGGATACCTTAGTATTTTTACTATTAGTCTTCTCATATTTAAGTGCTTGTTTGACTTTAGCAGGTGTAGATATCAACAGTTCTGACTTTTGGAGTTTGTGTTTCCGATTTGTTTTTGAAGCAGTCGGTTTTGGTATTGGTCTCACTTAGAACGGAGAAAATTTACATACTATCATAGTGTTAGTTGATCTCACTCTCATCGCTTGTATTCCTAACGTTGACGTTACTAATGAACTGTCCTGTACCATAAGTGGTGACGTTCTGGTTTTGCCATCCGGGCAAAAATCTTCGATAGGTGATGGTGAGAGTACAGGTGCTACACTATCTAGCCCTGTGTTGCAAGTGATAAAGCTGATAATTTAACATCTAGGGAATGATCTATCATTGTAAGTCTTAGTGAAACTTACTTTTCTGGCGTTGTAGCTAATAAAACTGCAGGGCCAGGATTCATAGGATGACGTGCTAAAATAGCATGTGAAAGTAACACATTCGGTTGTTGGCCCATAAGTGATGAAGGATGTGATTCAGTATCCATGGCAAGATCTGTAGAAGTGCTATTCATTGCTGCGTGTTCTGAATGCATAGGAGAATGGATGTTTAATTTTCTGCATATACAAACACCAGCATTGAAAAATTAGTACGAATCATTCCAAAAATAATGTGTGTAGCTTCATCACATATTCGTAAAAAAAATTTCCTTGATCTGGAGTAAATATTGAAGTAAACCTTAACACATCAAACTTTCAGATTGAAGGTGTCTATATGCATAAAGTAGCTAGGGTATGCCGTACTTGTCGGCCGACGATATAATAGATTTTTGCTATTTTTCACATCATTTATTCCCTTTGTAGCGAGCTTTCTGTCCATGAAGCTTGATCTGTTTTACGTTTGTATTTAAACACAAATCTGGAGTAAAAAGGTAAATTTATAACAACAGTTAATGTACGGGCAAAGTGGATAACGTATCTGCATTCGCCCTATCCACGTTGCCCAAAACACCCCTTCGATAAAAACCTAACCTAACCTAACCTAACTTAACTATATACAGTTTTAAAATACCGTCTTTCTCCAATAATAAATCACAATGAATACTTAAAAATATGCTTATACCGTTAAACAAAAACCTTTTCCTATAAGTTAAAAATAAAAACATAAAAATGCAATACAAACCTGGTCGCAAATTGAAAGAAAAAATAAGTTCTTTTTTTTTGGCACTACAACATACGAACGCGGTGTACTGTTATGATTAAACTATCATGGCTTTGGCAGAAAGGTTATGTATTGACTTTAATGCGACTTATAGCGTTATCTGTTATATGTTCCCGAAAAAAAACAGCCTATACGCTTTGCCTTGGCTATTTGCTTTACCCGAGCCTCCCCTAACCCAGTTTTTAGAATTTTTGTCTGTCTATGTATTGAATTTTTCTTCTATCACGGGAAATTTACTAAAAGATTTGTATGAAATTTGGTATGGTGATAGTTTTCATCCTTGAGTAACATGTAGGATTGCCCATAACATTTTTATCTGGGTGCTACAGATATAAAAAAACACCCTAACTAGGTGAATATTGCGATATTGGTACAAACAACGCCATCTATTAGCGTTTTAAGAAGAAAAATTAAAAAAAAAACAAGAAATTCTAATCATTTTTCTTTACCGAATTCCACGCAAACGAAGTGGCGTCAGCACAGCTAGTATAAAATAAAGGACATGAAAAATAAAACACGTTATGTAATATAACTTGTCATGTTTTTATAAATTTATCTAACAGTCACCCATACTGTGGGATGGGTGGAAAAAAGAATATTTCAGGCAACTTTAAACACACCGGAAATTGCGTTATATTGTTTTTTTTTTAATTTCTCTTCATATTTGCCATTAGATATAATAAAAACATAAATATGCAGAATTTCGTCTCAAATTTCAAAAATTGAGAGATAACTGATTATAATTTAGTAGCTTGTGACATTTGAATGAAAATAACAAAAAGGAAAATAAAAATGGTGGTTCTTTGGCCTATTTGGGAGACCAACAAATTCGAATGAAATCATTGCCTAAATAATAGCTCATAACGAGACCTTAATTAAAACACAATTTTAAAATAAACGTAACAATCGTTTTTAAGATGTGAAGGGTCACAGTAATAGGAGTGGACCCACAACTTGTAAAATTATTTTATAAAACTAACAGAACAATTTTTTAGGTCTTCTTGATTTTTAAAATTCTCATCAATTTACAAAAGTCAAATTGGCTTCAAATATAATGCTGAAAAAGTTTGATTAATATTATCATAATTATTATGATTTAGAATACAGGCATTAAAGTATATATATATATATATATATATATATATATAAAATATATATATATATATATATATATATATATATAAATTACGAGGAAATCTTTAAATCAGAGTTTTATCGATAATAAGACGGAAATTAATAATTTTACCATTGTTCAAAAGAATTGAAGCGTACTAAAACAATTTGAATTTCATTATTGGAAATTTTCATCAACGAGGAAAAGTAACATTAAAAGTTTGAATAATTTAGACTACGGAAAAATGTTATAATTTTCTGGGTAATTTAGATTAATATTTAATGAATTTTCAATATTTTAATATTCGGGTGTCCCGAAAAAAATTATTTTCACCGGATAAATTATATTTATATGCGCCAAATTTCATATTAACGAAAATAATTTAGTTGAATTTATGTTAATTTACATTTGCGATAGAATAAGTTAAAAAGGAGAAACATCTATATTAGTCATATATCAGAATATTTATATTAGTCATATCATCGAAGTCCAAAGAAATCAAGATTTTTTAATAATTCCCAAAAATCGCAAAAAGTAACCTTACGCAAATACAAGAACGGTCTGCTATTCAACATATTATAAGTTTTTTGAGATATAAGTTTGAAATAATATATAATTTGTGTCCTATTTTTTTATTTTTATATGTCAGTGCAAAAGATTGTCGGCCGTTTTGATAATTCGATGATTTACTTTCGTCAATCAAGACTTCGTAATTATATTTACTCTTTTTTGTTAATTTTTTTAAATATCTTTTTCAATCATATTAACACTACTGATTGTTTTCAAAAAAATCTTTTCGTACTGTACTATTTTCAATAGAGGGAAGCCATTTTCATTTTCCGAAATTATCATAAAAATAGTATTATAACAGAAATTAATCTTCAAATATCTCATTTTTAGAAATCAGGTATGGAGTTTGGGTTGTATACATGAATACTAATATAATTGATACACTGCAATTTGGCGATCAATAAGCTTTTAGACCAAATCACCAGGCAATTGTGACACAATTATGTGAGTCACAATTGTGTAATATTATAATGACTTTTAGTAAACTTTTCATTCTCAAATAAATCCATAACAAAAATGTCAATGGAAATGCAAAACTTCCAAAAATTATTTAAAGGGAAGAAGCAATGTTTCTTAAAGACTATCCTTAAAGTTATCAAAGTTTTGAATGTGAATTTATACAGCTATCAAATTTCTCATTTTATGATCCCGCATAAATTGTCTAATATTAATGCAGTGAGTTAAAGGTTACTTCAATTAATCAAATTTAGAACAAAAAGTTCCCTGAAAAGATTTTAGTACAAAAAAGTTCCCTGAAAAAATGGAATTATCGACGAACAGCGTCAGATACAGATTGAAAACTTGTTCCGAATGATCAATATTAGCCATCGATTTATATCTCAATAGCATATTATAAAAGACATTGTAGAGCAACTGCCGGAATGTACGGTTTTGGTTTCATCAAAGATGTTATCTGGCTCATTTGTGTTAAAAACAAATACAATTAAGCAACGATAAATATTTCATAAACCAAAGCTAAATATCCCGCTACTTGCTTTATATAACAAACAATATATTTTAAGATAATGAATTGTTGGAATTATCGTAAATTAAATATTAATTATATAATATGACAATAATACCTATTGCTAATAATATTAATTACTTACAGCAACATAATAATATTATAATGAATTTCTAATAACTATATCCTCAAATATATTAACAGTCTTTCCGTAGTAACTAAGAACTTTTGCAAGAGTGACGCTTAAAATATCCCGTTTAGGCCCATTGACAGTTTCCAGAAATCCCGTTGGCGACCGAAAGTATTTAATTTAATTGTGATCTAAGCAAGAACTTATGATGAGAAATAAACGATGTTCGTGAGAAATTTACGATGAGCATAAAAACCGTTTCTGAGATAAAAATGGTCCAAATAATCGAAATAGTTAGAATGAATAAATAGAATGCAGTTGCTCTACAATGTCTTTTATAATATGCTATTGAGATATAAATCGATGGCTAATATTGATCATTCGGAACAAGTTTTCAATCTGTATCTGACGCTGTTCGTCGATAATTCCATTTTTTCAGGGAACTTTTTTGTACTAAAATCTTTTCAGGGAACTTTTTGTTCTAAATTTGTTTAATTGAAGTAACCTTTAACTCACTGCATTAATATTAGACAATTTATGCGGGATCATAAAATGAGAAATTTGATAGCTGTATAGTCTTTAAGAAACATTGCTTCTTCCCTTTAAATAATTTTTGGAAGTTTTGCATTTCCATTGACATTTTTGTTATGGATTTATTTGAGAATGAAAAGTTTACTAAAACTCATTATAATATTACACAATTGTGACTCACATAATTGTGTCACAATTGCCTGGTGATTTGGTCTAAAAGCTTATTGATCGCCAAATTGCAGTGTATCAATTATATTAGTATTCATGTATACAACCCAAACTCCATACCTGATTTCTAAAAATGAGATATTTGAAGATTAATTTCTGTTATAATACTATTTTTATGATAATTTCGGAAAATGAAAATGGCTTCCCTCTATTGAAAATAGTACAGTACGAAAAGATTTTTTTGAAAACAATCAGTAGTGTTAATATGATTGAAAAATATATTTAAAAAAATTAACAAAAAAGAGTAAATATAATTGCGAAGTCTTGATTGACGAAAGTAAATCATCGAATTATCAAAACGGCCGACAATCTTTTGCACTGACATATAAAAATAAAAAAATAGAACACAAATTATATATTATTTCAAACTTATATCTCAAAAAACTTATAATATGTTGAATAGCAGACCGTTCTTGTATTTGCGTAAGGTTACTTTTTGCGATTTTTGGGAATTATTAAAAAATCTTGATTTCTTTGGACTTCGATGATATGACTAATATAAATATTCTGATATATGACTAATATAGATGTTTCTACTTTTTAACTTATTCTATCGCAAATGTAAATTAACATAAATTCAACTAAATTATTTTCGTTAATATGAAATTTGGCGCATATAAATATAATTTATCCGGTGAAAATAATTTTTTTCGGGACACCCGAATATTAAAATATTGAAAATTCATTAAATATTAATCTAAATTACCCAGAAAATTATAAAATTTTTCCGTAGTCTAAATTATTCAAACTTTTAATGTTACTTTTCCTCGTTGATGAAAATTTCCAATAATGAAATTCAAATTGTTTTAGCACGCTTCAATTCTTTTGAACAATGGTAAAATTATTAATTTCCGTCTTATTATCGATAAAACTCTGATTTAAAGATTTCCTCGTAATTTATATGCTTAAATGTACTTTATATCCTGTATTTAAAATAAATCATGATAGCGGATAAAGTAAAAAATTTACTCCTGAACGCTTTGGTGGTGAATATTTATGATATAATAATCTATAAAATAATTTTTTTAAATTCAGTAACCTTTTATATACTGGATTTATTTCGTGTCAACATAACATTGGATTGAATAACGCTTTAAAATATTTAACTAAATTAACTTAACCAATTTAAAAATCATATGGTGGCGATCATAGTAGGTAGCTATTTAATTTTTTATCTATTTCGCTCTTCGCGTAAATGATATTACGAAAATTGACGAAAATATTATAATATTTAAATGCTACATATCATGATTTTAATCTACATACTCGTATATAGGTATTTGTTAATTGAAGTAAGAGGAGATTATTTTTCTGATTTCTTTCTAAGTCCTTTTACTTGTATAATTATTATACTCCTTGTGTTTATTAACATTTTTTCTAATTAATATTTCCAAGCGCAATTTACAAGTTTTCAAAACACAAAATACTTTTGGGAAAAATGGGCAAATTTCTTGAGGCGTAATAATAATAATAATTGGTTTCCGATAAGAAACGATATGATCTGTCTGCAATATTACACTGACTGGTTTTTAATAAGCGAAAACAAGTATAAATGAATTTAGAAACACACATTTTTTTTGAAGTGTGTACTAGAAAGCTTAAAATGTACTCTTTTGACGAAAATACTTCCGTGAAATCAGAAGTGATATTAAAATTCAGGACATCCTGCAAAGAATAAGTGGTATTAAAATTCAGGATATCCTCTTTGTGGTTAAATTTCACGTAGTTTTATTTTTTTACCATCTCCAAAGTTCCTTTTAGATGTATAAGAAAAAATTACCTTTTTCCTTTAAGACCCATTTATTTTTTATAAGTATTGGTTTCCAAGGATAACACTATAAATACATACAAACACACATACATATATATACATGTATATATATATATATATATATATATATATATATATATATATATGTATATATATATATATATATATATATATATAAATATATTTAATTATTTGAAAATTTTCCGGCAATTTGATTTTAAAAATATTCCTACATATGCAATGTGGGAATATTTTTTTTTACACTGGTTCCATTTTATGGTACCTGATTATGGTATAGGTAAAGTGAAATTTAAATTGTTTTGAATAAATTGCGTTTTCCTAATTTTTTTAATCATGCCATGTAATTTATGAAACATTACATGGCATTATTAAAACCTTCATCGTCCATTTGTTTATTAAGTTTGGCTGTTATTTGAGAGAGTACCAAATAAATTTTCGTAACCGTATTTTCCGTTAGAATATAGTAATTGTAAACTGTTAAATATGTAAGAAATAAAGAACACAAGTCAGGGATTACATAAAAATTGGACTTGCGTAGGAAGTTGTTCAATGGAGTACGTAATTATCTTTTAAAATAGAAAACTTTTTTTTTCATTTCAAAAATATTTACTTCTTGGATTTAGTACATTCGTATTTATTCGGTCAATATTCACGAACCTGCAAACATATTAATAAAAATCCACTCGTCTGGTGTCCAAAAGTCTCGGTGTAAAAATTGTTCCTCTATTAATTGAATAGCCACTCTTAATCAATTGTTAAGAGTAAATGTTTTTGTCCACACAAACACGTCATCACTAATTGAAAACCTAAACAGCGATGAACAAACTCTGAAAATTCAGCACTGTGTTAACATTATTTGTGTATTGAAATTTCCGTCATTGAGAAAAAATGCGTGAGGTATTTTAGTATTCGTTAGCGGTGCAAAAGTTTAATATTTTTTTCCTATCCATAATCTCAATAAGTTGTTAGTTGGACTTAGCTCTCCTGAATTTTATTTCCATAAAACTCTTGTAAAAGAGTTTTCAATACCTTTAAAAATTTCTTGACTTTCTTTTGGCCATGAATATTTTTTCTAACGTTTTCTAACAAAGATTGCACTACGACTTCGGAACGTATATAAAGTAGTTACAACCGGGTAAAACGGTTTTCTTCAAGATAATAAAACCAGTTATATACGGCATAAAGAAACAATTTAAGTCGATGTTGCTCTTTTAATTCTCATAAATTCAAGAAATCGCTCTAGATAATAATAAACTTCTGGTAAAAATCGCAGGAAACGGCATGAAAATTCTTTAAATTTGTGACATACTGCCTGTTAAATGTGAATATTTCAATGTCAAAACAAGAATATGGTTCGGAATTTCATCACGTATTTTTCGCTAATATAATAATATATTTATTATCAGATCTTTCGTTAGGTTATAAAACTTTTTCACATTTTCGATGATTTAAGTTATCATTTAAGATTTTCTGTACAAAAACATAGATGCGTGACATGACGACAAAGCAAACAGGTTAAGCAAAGGCAAAGTGAATAAGTTTAAAATCATTCTGATTATTAAGAGCTGACAGAAAGTTGTTGGTTCAAGCACGTTAGGTTTTTATATCGCTTCTCACGTGACATTATTTGTGGCAAACGTTTTTCTATATGTAATTATGTATAATGTACTCATAGTGTAATTAATTCATAGTAATGTCATTATACTATAACTCTCACTAAAGTATTACATGTAATTTAAGTTTTTGCTAAATAATAAATTAAACCTTAATGTTAATCCCGTGAATTATCATGAGCTATGAAATTAAATATCCAGACGATGATAAGGCAAAACCGTACTCTGGATTACTATGAAAGCGGTTTATGAAGAGAAATGTTACTAATATCTGCGTGATCAGGATCACAATACGTAGTTGTGATTTATGTCTATTTACGCATATAAATTAAGGGTCCTAATTAATTTAAGCGACCGGGATGGAATTAAATAATTACATTTAATATTTTTATTATTTAAATGAAAATTATTTCATGATAATTCAAATGAAAATTAAGCCCATAGCGCTGGAATAATTACAATACTCTCAAGTGTCGTACTACTTTGGACTCAATAATTTACAAATATTACGTAAAATACTAAATTATATATGTTTATGGAAATTGAAGACTTCATTGTGAATATTGAAATTATTCTTTCTATTGTTACTAAATAAGGTAACTTATATAGAAGTATGAAATGTTGTTCGCAGACCTTTCTTCTATATGCTTACAATATTGTACACGAGATGATGTCAGTGTTAAATTAAATATATACACCTTAAAATACGTTTAATGTTCTTATATTATATTTTTTTAGTAAATCCTGAATTTAATTAACTATGTTTTATGAGTGATCCATAAATGTTACATGAACATTTGTGGCTAACTAATATTATGGTTTCTTGTCTTCTTATTTTATCCATTTACTTCTTTACGTGTTAAAATCATATAATTTACATAATTATTTATTACGCTAAATATTACCATTATTCTCAAACAGAACTTCAACCAGATCATCTATTTCAAAGTAACTCCGTAGTTACTTTGCCTGAGACCGTTCTCAGGCTTGTTTTTGATGGTAGTTATTGACACAGGGATTTATGTTTCTTTTGAGTCTAACTATGATAAATTGGCGAGAAAAGAGTTTTAATGACGCCCCTCAGCTTCTTGACATTCTTGAAAACGAAGTCGTACATTCTGAAACAACCGGCGAAACGTTGTCCTCGGAATATTATTAATTCCCCGGATAATGTTTCTCTTGAGTTGTTATAAAGTTGTTGGACTATTGTCGTACACTACAAATTTAAGGTAGCCCTACAAAAAATAATCACATAGAGTGAGATCTGACCAACGTGGGGGCCATTCAATATTCCTCCTTTGTGAAATGAGTTTTCCCGGGAAAATTTTATTCAAAAGGGCTATGGAGACCCTGGCAGTATGGTATGTGGCACCATCTTGTTGGAACCATATCCTGGACGTATTCCCTTGATGTTCTTGCAAGGCTGGAATCAAGAACTCTCTTATCATATCGCAATAATTACTTACCGTCACCGCGCGACCTCTTTCGTCCTCGAAAAATTATGGCCCGATAATACCGTTTGCCGATATTGTAGCCCAAACGGCAAGCTTAGGGCTGTAAAGTGGACGTTCATAAAGTCGTCGGGGATTAGTCTCGGACCAAAATCGTCAGTTTTGTTTGATAACGTGGCCGTTAAGATGAAAGTTGGCTTCGTCACTAAACATTACGTTGAAAAATTTGTTAAAGCTGTTGAGCACTTCATTAACAAAGTTAAAGCGGTTACCGGCATCATTCGGCTTAAATTATTGCACAACCTGGATTTTATTGGCTTTAAGATGCAAGTTACGTTTCAAAATTCGCCTCGAAGTTGTTCTCTCGACGTCCAAAGCCTGGCCTCTCTTACGAGTTGACTATTGCGGATTTTGCTGAACAGAGACACGAACACGCTCCTTTATGTCAGGCGTTCTCGCAGAGACTGGACGTCCGCCATTATTGTTATAGTCGACCCGGTTTGTTTCGAACTTTCTGATCCATTTCCGTATTACATTGGCGCTAGGACCTTCACAAATATTTCGTAAACCGTATTCCTGTCGATACAACCGTCGCACAGTAATACAAACGTATACGGCTCCTTGGCGACTAAATTTCCAAGAAACGACGCGTCTAGTAATATACCCACTCGCCTCACCGTGCCGCAAGCGTCCGAGAAATTAAAGATTAAAATTGGTATTACCCTTATGGCCCATGCTATATATATATATATATATATATATATATATATATATATATATATATATATATATATATATATATATACATATATATATATATATATATATATATATATATATATATATAAACAGCATGGGCCATAAGGGTAATGCCAATTTTAATCTTTAATTTCTCGAAAAGTTTGAGCTAAAGTGTCGCAGTGTATAATGTTGTCAAAATTTTTAATAAAATATAGGCTGTAAAACGTTATATTAGCATTTTTAAACTGGACACATATTTTGGTAACTTAAATTGGTTGTTAAATAAACCCATTTAAAAATTAATTCATCCCAGGTTAACAGTAAATTTATTTGAATTGTAATCGTTATTTATTCTGTCATCGTCTACGTAAATCAATGTTTGTACGTAAAAATGTCCTAAAAGTTTTGGAAAAAGTTCTTGAAAGTGTGAGATTTACTTCCTTAAACAGTTATTTGCTTATTTCTCTATAAATTTCGTCATAAAAAAATTAGCAGAGCAAGTAAATTTTCATAAAGAAATTTTTTATATACTATAACGGGAATTATTGGATTCCGTTTACTTTTTTATAGTGCTTCTGTTCTTAGCTTTTCATTGAAATATTATGTAAAATGACGTGTGATCTAGTAAATCTGGAGAAATTATGGGCATTACACAATATGAAAAATAACTTGAAAGATTTATGCTTTTGATTTGAATATATATTTTAATCAAAACGGACGAAAGCGGACGACTGGTCTAACATACACCGGACGATATTAACACGTATGTAAAAAATCATTTATCGTAATATCGAATCAAATGAATCAAAACAATCCATTTGAAGCATTAATTTACTCTTTAAATGGCATATCCGGGTTTATACTGTTAAAATCGACATAAAGAAAAAAAACAACTACTTGACCAATTCTAATGATATTCAGATATATTATGGACACATAGAAAGAACTATTGGGAGACATATTATATGTTTGTTTATTCATGAATTATTCATGGATAATCAAACATCTATCGACCATTATATCTATTATTAAAATTTTCTGATACTTCCTAACATTTTCAAATGAATATTTTAGAGTTGTAGCTACAGACTTATTTGCAAATTAATATGTTGTATTAGTGTATCAAATCTAAAATTTTTGCTAAAACGGTTTCCGAAAAAAACTGTTACCAGTGTAATGTTTTCTTTAAAATATTATGTCAAAAAACAAAAAGCAACTGCCATATTATGCCTGCCCTTAAGGTTTACAGTAAACGTTAGATTATATTATAGAGGCACTTAGATCCGACATTTTAAAACTTTATGAAGCTATTTTGTAAACATTAGATAAATATAATGATTCCTTTGGGATTTTAAAGAGTCAACTTCAATTTAGGATAAGGAAAAAAATGTCAATTAACTTTATTTTATCATCTTACTTTTCCCTCTCAGCAAATATTATTTTTTATTAGTGGTCATCGAATATTTCTATACATTTCGCATAATTTATTTCTTGAATACACAGAATATTAAGAAATAAACCCACTTGAAATCATATTCTCACTGAAATATGATTAAAACAAACTTTCTCGTGTTTGTACAAAGTTTCTATCTTTCAATATTACTTCGAATTCTGAAACCTTTATCAGTTTACGTTTCTAAGAACATCGTTGTGTGCTACACGCCACACGCAATTTTTACACGTTATAAAAATAGTTTTGCTTTCTTTTTTATCTTCTCCTTTTGGCGGATATCTATTTTTCATATTTTTTTATTAATAAAATATTCTACTTTATATATAATAGTTTGATAACAAATTAAATATAATATTAAGATGTGTATCCTAGAATTTAAATATTTTATTGAAATATTCTACAATTCAAAATAACTTAAATTATTGTTTCATCTGAATAATTTTTTTTCTATTTTCTTTAACATAAAGACAATTTTAAGGGACTTCATAGAACTAATTATATTATTAAACGCAAAGCTCGATGTACCAGTTATGATATGAAAAGATATTTCTACTTTTCAGCGACTATATTTAAGGTAAATAATTAATTTTTACTGTAATACTTTTCTGTGTTATCTTGAATAGTAATAGCCAAAGCCCATTATTAAGTTATTCAACAGTAATGATTAAGAATTGTAAATAATTTTAGTAAAATCACACATATCAATGAATAAGATCTCGTAGGAATTGATAAACTGGGAAATTAAGGTATTTGACCATGTTTTGTTTTGTATTGCAGTACTAAAAATCGCTCTTCCTTACCATCATGTCGTTGTGTAATCGCAGCTGATACCAAAGTAAATTGATGATATGAACGTAAAAGTATTCGCTTATTGACAAAAATACTTTATGATAACTAAAACAATTGTACCTTCTGTGCTGTGTGTGTAAGCTGATAAAGGCAGAATATATCTATCAACTTCATATATATATATATGTATATATATATATATATATATATATATATATATATATATATATATTTATATATATATATATATATATATATATATATATATATATATATTTATATATATATACATATTTAAAATGTTAAATCACGATAAAATATAATAAGTCAATAGTATTATCATTTAAATTAATATCAGACCAGTTGACATTTATATTACTATGACATTAAATAGTTATTAGATAATGTTATTTATAATCGAAATTTGAAAAAGGCCGGTATTAATTTAAAAGAAAAATTCTTATGTAATTGCCTTTCGTTGCTATCTTATGCGTGAAGAATCATAAATTTTACTAGCTCTGATTAAAAACGAATCGCTTGCCGAGAAATGTTTCAAAACTTAATAATAATTTTTTAATAATTAAATAATTAAAATAAGCAAATTAATATAATACGATAGGAAGGATAATGTGACCGAATTTCATTAATACTTTTCATTTTATTTAATAACCAATTGTATTAAAATTCGATATAATTTTAAATAGTTCCGAAGCTGAACCAGTTTATTAATTACAAATTGAACAGTGTTTTGAAATTTAATGACTCGACAAAAGGAAGCTATGCACGCGCTGTTGATCTAATCTTTCAACATCAATTAGGAAAAAGATAATAGGTGGAGTACGTAACGTATAAATAATACTTAAACACAAACTACAGCCACATTTTATTAAGAAATAAATTCAGGAACTGTTAACTGTGCAGTAAAATATGCTATATTTATGTTCGGAGGACGCAATGGATCCCAAAATTTATTTCGTGTCATAATATCTCAAAAGGTTTCGTATAAATAAAAAGAAATCCTACAAACGGATGACAGAGGGCAGTAGACTTTACATGAAGCGGGTAGGCGGAGCGGGGAAACGTGAGAAGCGCAAGTCGGCTTGCGCGAGATTTAAAATAAATTAATTACCTTTGTCTAACGTAAATTAAATGCATTAGAAGACTATACTTGCCCATCGAATTTCTTTGCAGACGAGGTAGCAGGGTACTATTAATTAAACGGTAAAATTATGAATGTTAGGAAAAAAATGTAATGGTGATGGTTATCTCATAAATATATTTCCCTGTGAAATCTTAATTGTAATTCATCCAAACATGACATATTAATTGTCTCGTGTACAAGGATCTTTTCAGATATTAGTCTTAACATTCCTTTACACAAAAAAAAGACTTCAAATTTTTTTTTAATTTTTCGAGTAATATCTTTCTCCTTCAAACAAGCTTAAACATTCAAGAGTGAGATCAAGAGGTTTTTCAATGCTATTTATTTTTTATCGTGGAGTACTCGTCTATTTGTGTAAATAGCCGTCAAAATTTCTTTTCCTGATAATTTATAATTTTTTCATCAGTTGGTGTGTTTATTCATGATGCTCATAGGACTTTAATTAATTCCTATTAATAATAAAGATATATGAAGGAAACATCTAAGCACCAGAAGGTTGAAAAAAGCGGTTCTAAAATACATTAAAACAGCAATTTTTGGATTGTAATTTAGTTTTAAATCCATTCTGAGTACAAAACTATATTAATATAATGCAGAGCCCACCTTGAGAATCGACTTTTTGTTATTCTATGAAGAAAATAAAATTATTTTAGTAGAAAAAAATCTTGAATTTTTCATTGGAACTTATTTTTACAAAGTCAATATTTTTAGAAAAATTCCACTACTAAACTAGTTATTTTGCCCGGAAAGTAACAATTTTTTGGGCCAATTGCGGCACAACATTTTTAATATTACGTGAAAGTTAAATAGTTTTAGCACAATTACTCTAAGAATTTTGATACTGCGGAAACATTTTTCATCCTGGACATATTCACGAAAAGGCGTTTACTGAGACATGGCTGATACATATTTCTCGGATAATGGAACAGAAAATATTATGGGTTTCAAATGAGATAATTACAAAGCAAATACTGAAAAGTTTCTAGTCATGGAATTTCAAACCTTGAGAGAATGTGATGCTAAGAAGTTCGCGAATTATTCTATCTAAGCATGCTTAGATATATAGAACCTATGGAGTTACATATATATATATATATATGTATATATACAACATAAACGAAAAAGCCGTAAGTATTTCCTACAATTACATATTGGTGAGTTATCAGAATGAATAGTTGAAAGGATGGAGGAAGCTGTGAAGAATCACTGTATTTTCTTTTCTGACTGACTCAATAGAAATATTATTCCCTGTATCGAAAATAACCAAGAGGAATATGCCTGAGACTGCAGTTGATTCAAAAAAGAATAACTTTTGTTCTGTTTGAGAATAATGATAATATTTAGCGAAATAAATACTTTTATAAATGATCTGATTTTAATACGTATAGAGGTAAATTAATAAAATAAGAAGACAAGAAAGCAATAATATTAGTTACACACAAATGTTCACGGAAAATTTACGGATAACTGAAAAAACTATAATTAATTAAATCCACCATTTAATAAAATAAAACAATATCAACCAAATTAAACGTCCAATAAGTTGTATATATTTAATTAATTAAAAGCTAACGTTATCTCATACGCAATGTTGTAATCGAATTAAAGAAAGGTCTGCGAACAATATTTTCACACTTTTCTCAAAATCATATTTTATAATAGCCATTGAAAGAATAATAACAAAGTTCACAATGAAGTCTCCAATTTTCATAAATATATCTAAATTAGTATAATATTTTACATAATATTTCGAAATTATTAAATCCAAAGTAGCACGATGCTTGAAAACATTGTAATCATTTCAGGGCTATGAGTCTATTTTTCAATTGAAATATAATAAAATATTTTATAATAATAGGAAATATAATGAAATATTTTTAAATATATGTCCCTTAATTTAATTTGAGCCTTTGCCTGATGCTTATGCAGGCATAAATCACGACTACGTACTATGATCCTGATCACACAGATATTAGTAACTTTCCTCTTCATAAACCGCTTTCATCGTAATCCAGAGTACGGCTTTGCCTTATCATCATCTAGATGTGTAATTTCATAATTTTCCTGATAATTTGTGGAATTAACGTTAAGGCCCAATTTATTCTTAGCAGAATTATATGTGGTAATTCAGTGAGAGAAATATTATAATGACATTACTATGAATTAATTACAGTATATGTACATTATATTTAATTAGATATAGGAAAAAGTTGCCACAAATAATGTGATAAGAGAAGCAACACAAGAACATATACTTGATTCAGTGACCTTCTGACTGGTCTTATTAATCAGAATTATTTCAAACCTATTATTCACTTCGCCCCTGTATTGCTCGTTTGCTTTGTCATCCTCTCACTTATACCTATGTTTTTGTTCAGAAAACCTTAAAAGATAACTCTTCGTAGTTAGTTTTCAAACCTAACGGGTGATACTTATAATAAACAGATTCATCGTTGTATAACCGATTTCCTAAAATATTTGATAAAATTCCGAACCATATTCGAGTTTAGACATTGAAATTTTCACTTCACACAGGCAGTTTGATAAATAGAAAAATTTTTATTGCCTTTTCCTTTGATTTTTACCATTAGTTTATTACGCTCTACAACGAAATCTAGTTTATATGAGTATTATATGAGGAATATAGATTTTGGAATTGTTTCCTCCTATTATCTATGACTGGTTTTATTATCTTAATGAATACCGTTATACCTGGATGTATCTACTCCGTTTATGCTCTGAAGTTCTAGTGTAATGCTCCATATATAGTCTGAAGTTGTAGTACATATGGAAAATATATTATTTATCCAAAAGTTATTAAAGAAAATTTGAAAAGTGTCGAAAACTCTTTGACGGGAGTTTCACAGAAAGGAGATTCATGGGAACTAAGTTCAGCTAAGCTTACTAAAAGTATGGAATAATACAATTATTTATATTTTATATTACAACAACCATGTTCCTGGTGTTGATAGGATTTTTTCATGGATTTTTTTCTCACTGACGGAAATTTCAATACGCAAACAATGTTAATATAGTGCTGAATTTGCTAAGTCTGGTCATCGTCACTTAGGTTTTCAATTAGTGATGATGTATTTGTGTGAACAAAAACATTTAATCTGGCCCATTCATTAAGAGTGGGTATTAAATTAATCGAGGAACTGTTTTTACACTGAGACTTTTTTATGAATAGACCATGATAGACATATGAAGGCCAGTTTTATGAATATTAGTAAAATATCTGCGAATGGTTTATTTTAATATTTTTTCTAAGTTTACCGACCAGTAAATGTTATTAAAATTAAAAAAAAGTAAGTTTTATTTTCCATAAAAGAATATTGTACTTCGTGTACATACACTTTTATGATCATATTTTCCCTTTGATTATATTACTTATGAACCCTTTAAAAATGTAAAAAATTAGGTATAAAAGTTAGGAATCATATAAAACACTACTCCTTAGTCACCTGTTTTTCAATCCTCTAAACCAGGTTTATATCTTAATATAAATTTAAGAAATAAACCCGGTTTATATATTCCATTCGTGTGTGAGTGCGTGCGTGCATGAGTGTGTGGCATTACATTATTGATTCTGAAACAGTTTGAGGATTCATCAGTCGAGATCAGTCTGAGGAACAGGAGAAAAACGAGAAGCCGTGTACCATTAATAAAATCAATAACAGATAATCGACCAACTTTATATATGTATAATAAATACATGAGATATGTTAATACCCGTGAGTGTAGTAAAAGCAACAAGTTACCGAAAAATAGAAAATGCTGAATGAGATTCTTTTAGGAAAATTATTGGTTCATACCACCAATAATTTTCCTAACAAAATCTAATAAACCCATAATTATATAAACAAGACGGAATAATTCATACAAAAAGAATGAAAATATCGTCCAATTTTTTGAATCAAGTAAATTAAAATTTTCAATTTTCCTAACAAATTATCTAAGTTAACTGTTGACCTACTTGAAATTATTGATAAAATAATTATATAACAATTTCATCAACTTGTCTATCAAATAATTGAAAGCGGCCGAAAATATTATTCAACAAATTAAAATAATGTTACTTATTAGTGCCGCCTGAATAATTATTCTCCACTGAACGACTGCCAATAAATTCATTAACTTAGAAGCACTTACTAAAGTAAAAGCTAATAAATGTAATCAGTCGTGTTTCCAGTTAATAATTTAATATATTTAGCAAGACTTAATCGAATTTATCATCTACAGTCTAATAAGTCTCATGAATTTTTAAAATATGTAAAAAAATTTTAAATGTGTCCATACACTTAAAATATACTATATATGATTGACATTTTTAATTAAAATAAATACGTTAACTTGAATTTAACCTACGAGTTCCGTTAATTCGTGTACCACACTATATATGAAATAAAAATAAATTCGATCAGCTGCTTTAGCTAGATTCCTTTAAAAATTTCAATACATATATTTATTAATGTTAGCTACTGAAATATTTGCAGGCTATTGCGCTTTATCACCATGCGTTTAAAGTTTATACGTTAAACGGCATTTGGGATAATAAAGCTGTACCACACCAACAGACGAACTGATACGCCAGTGATGTTATAAGAATCTTGTTTCTGTTTTTGAAATAAACAACCCTGAATACATACGCTTATAGAAATAACCATAAAATAATTAGTACTTAATACAAATGAAGTACATGTGTTTAATAAACAAATGTATATTGAAGATATTACATATGAAAGAAAAATAAACTGAGGTAAATTTCGTCTTCGAAAAAATTTATTCACTTGAAATACGAGAAGTATAGTGAATGAAATCACCGTATAATACCATATAATACGGCGTGATTAAAAAAAATTAGGAAAACGCGATATTTTCAAAACAATTTAAAATTTTGCTTTATTCTAAATTAATATAATAATACAATATTCGTACATTAAATCGAGACCAATCTGATTTGCACAGAACGTGCGGATGAATGGCGGAAAAGTTTTGATACACCGCATTGTTGGAATTCGATCCCGAGTTAAGATGATTGCTAGAAAACAACAGTAGTAGCTCGAGATCTATCGCGAGTGTGCGTTTCTACGCACACGCGCGATAGAATGCTCATTGTCTTCAATAGCAAGGAAGAGAGATATTCACATAAGTTTTAGAAATTGAAACGTTTGGCGTTTTACTTTTTCTGTTGACCATGTTTGCTTATTTGGTTTGCATGCATTCGTACAAAACTTGGCGGCTAAATGTTATATATATGTGTATATATATATATATATATATATATATATATATATATATATATATGTATATATGTATATATATATATATATATGTATATATATATATATATATATATATATATATATATATATATATATATATAACACATACATGTATCCTTAAATATTTAAATACGTATAAGTGTATGTGGAATTTTTGCAGCACAAGTTCTATTGGTAATAGATTTTTTTAACATGTAATATCTAAAACTACGTTTTTAATATTTTCATTAGATTAAAAACTTAATTTCACAGCAAGTATCCAACATTTGTTGTAGGCAAAGAAATCTTTCAATAAGCTGTCTTGCTTTTTAGTTACATAAATAAGTGGCTTACTTTTAATCACTTTTATCTTCAGTATATTGTTAATAATTAACTTTTTATATACTTGATTTTAAAAAAATAACATAATATCTTAAGAGCGAGTGTACTTACACGAAACTTGATTAGTTAATCTTTTACTCATCGATGGCTATTTTAGGTTATCAAGATTTAAAAAATATATTTCTGTTTTCATAAAATTTTTCTTATTGGTTTTATGTACATATTTTTATGGTTCAGAAATACATTAGGACAGATCTCATGTGTATTTGGCCAATTTCATTTTTATGGAAAGTAATAGTGATCTCTGAAAGAATTTTATTTCAAATGTTCTAATTGTTAAACTCAAATCAATGCAATTTTGCGCTTAACAAAATACTTGTTATGAGTTTCGTAATTATCTTAAATGAAGTATTTTACAGTTTCAAATTTTTATGAGCCCATTTCTAATCTTTAATTCTGAAAACTCATGGCTTTAGTTTTATGGTCGCTATTAAAGAGGTCCCTGTGCTCTGCTACATTTTCCCACGATATAATTTGTTAAAGGTCATTGTGGAATATGAGTGCGGAAAACGGTATTCTGAAATAGAATGAAATAAAAAAAATGGTATGAATAGATCAATTTAAAACTATAAAATAAAGACATTGAATTTGTGTTAGAAATAGACATTACAAATTCGCCAAAATTTCCCATTTGAATATTTGAGTAGCAAAAAATTCAAAAAAATCTAAGATATTTAGATCATGCAGTATGTGAAACTAGTCGGATAACAAATAATTTTCAAATGTTAATAACATCTGGAATAATATGTCCGTTCGCCTATTTTAAATACAAATGCGTTTTAGGCAAAATTAGTTGTTAATGTTTTTCTTGACAAAAACGTATACACTAAGATATGCGTTGGTTAGTTACGTGCATAGCAGAATTTTTTACACAACAACGATGCGCGAAGTTGCCATTCAATTGGTAGTATGTTCCACGAGTGTGATTGAACGGCAACGTCGCCCCCTCTCTCCATGCACCGCCTACCCTTTGACTTCTTCTGTTTGTTTACCAATTTTAATTATAAATGATATAAATCAAACACAGACCACATTTGACTTTCTGCTCTCGCTAGTAAAAGTGTTTTCGCGTTAAAAAAGTGCTCTCAACCTGTTGTGCGTGTTGTTCGTGAGACTGAATATACAAGTAAGTAATTTGACTTATGTATTTATTTTAAATGATTAATGATTATAAATTATGATTGAAACATGATTTGATTTGGTTATTGTAACTTACTCAAAGAAAAAACAGTCGACCGACAGTCAAAATAAGAATGAGATTTATTTGCCAATATCGCGATTTTTTTTTATTTTTAGGGTTCCGTACCCGAAGGTAAAACGGAACCCTATTACTGACACTTCTCTGTCCGTCCGTCTGTCCGTCCGTCCGTATGTCCGTCTGTTGCCAGGCTGTATCTCATGAACCGTGCGTGATAGCTAGACAATTGAAATTTTTACAGATGATGTATTTCTGTTGGCGCTATAACAACAATTACTAAAAACGTTAATGTACTCACTGAAACAGACAACTTTTAGTCGAATTTTAGGTTTTTGTTCAATCACATTTAAATACATCTTATTTTACAGTCATATCTATTTAATTTTCAGATTCCAAGGATTATCGTTCGGTAATATCCAAAAATGTCTGCTGAAGATGATAAAAGAAATTTGTGGGGCTTTTTCACAAAATTGGATAATGGTCGAAGTGCTAAATGCTCATTGTGTTAAAAAATATTGCTTATTAGCAACCGTTCAACGACAGGCTTAAAAAACCATCTGAAAAAGATACACTGTATCAATGTCAACGTCAGTTCTTCAAACACCAAAGATTTAGATACTAATACAATTACACCAGCTCCCATTGCCGCCTCAGCGGCCTCAGCAAACACGTCAAAAAATGAAAATACTCAAGAAGTAGTTCCGAGCAAAAAGTCGAAGAAGACTATTGATTCCTACTTTGAAAAAGAAAATTCTATGGAAGGTATGATCACTAGGATGATTTGTAAAGATGGTTTTTGTATGAGTGCATTTTGTACATCACCCGATTTGAGACAATTATTCGCAAAAAGTGGATTCCAACTGCCAACTTCTCCGAACACAATAAGAGCGATAATTCACCGGTATGCAGAAAATATCCAAGCAGATTTTATAAAAGAATTCACTAATTTAAAACAAAAAGGACAAAAATTTTCGTTAAGCTTCGATGAGTGGACCTGCCTAAAAAATCACAGATACATAAATCTCAACTTGCACCTTACAGATAAACATTTCAATCTAGGGTTGATTAGAATTCACGGATCTTGCACTGCTGAACACTGCATTGAATTAGTGTCAGAACGGCTAAAAATGTTTGGCTTAATCATTGAATCCGACATCATTGGTATCACAACCGACGGCGCATCCGTTATGGTGAAAGTTGGCAAGCTCATGCCTTGCTATCAACAACTGTGATTCGCCCATGGTATCCAGTTGGCTGTGGTAAACGTGTTGTATAAAAACAAACCTCAAAACGAAATAGAACAAGCAACAATAGACGAAAGCGACGAGTATGAAGATGAAAATGATGATTCGGAGACACTTCAGGAATGAATGAAGGACTGGCAGTAACAAATAAACAAACATCAGCGGGTTGTGTTGAATTGATTCCACGTTACCGTGATCTGCTCATGAAAGTACGAAAAGTTGTGAACACTTTCAAAAAATCACCTACCAAAGACGACAAGTTCTTGAAAAAATATGTCCAGGAAGAGAAAGGCAAAGAATTAAGTTTAATTCTTGACTGCCGCACCAGGTGGAACAATTTGCTAAGCATGCTGGAACGTTTCTACAGCCTAAAAATTTGCATTGATAAAACCTCGATAGATATTGGTTCTGAGATAAAATTCTCCGCTTACGAGTGGTCAATAATCAACGAGTTGATCACCAGTCTTGAACTGTTGAAACTGGCTGTAGAAGCTCTTTGCAGAAGCGAGTCCACTTTGATAACTGCTGGCACATCTCTGAAATTTGTCTTAGACAAACTAAATACCAGACCAGTAACCTAAGTTCCGAACTGTCCGAAGCACTACAAAACAGAATAGCAGGACGGCGCCTCAAAAAAGGAAATGTCTGCTTTTGAGAGTGAGGGAGTAAAGGGCGAACATTTATCTATGATTTATGATTATTTAATGACCTTGAAACCGACCAGCATAGAGGCCGAGAGGGCCTTCTCAGCAGCCGGTTAAATATGCAGTTCTGTGCGAAGTAGGTTAGGCGATAAGACTATAGATAAAATTTGTTATTTAAGGTCTTACTTCCAGCGAATTCAAAAAACTAAATAGTTTAAACTTCCTAATTTGATTATAAGCTTTTGATTTTCATAAGATGTCTTAATCTCGTTTACAGTGACGGTAGTAATATAAAATTATATCTTAAATGGCTGCAAAGAAGATCGTTTCGAGACTTCTTGGAATACAGGCTGATATTTGTGATTTGTAGTTCAAGTTGTAGCATTATCTCTCGGTAGAATTGATTATTACATTGTTTAAGATATCGTTTACATAGAAGCATTGCATTTGATTTTGTATTTTATTTTTCTCACTTCATGAACCATAATAATAGAAGTGTAATTTTAAGTCAATAATTGTTTCGATCTCAAATGACAAAGAATTAAAAAACTAAACCAAAAATATGTAGTAACTACTAAATAAATAGGTATCCCTTATTTTTTTAATACATGATTTGTAATAAAAAAGTTGATATTAAAAAATGACTAGAAATTACATTAAAAATTATGTTTTTTTATTCATTCCATATTTTGCTGGATCCGCGCTGGTTCCAGCTGGATTTAAGTCAATCCAGCAAAAATCCAGCTGGATTGAAAACCTTGCTAGATTGCAATCCCTACTACGCACATACGGCTTTACTTGGAATCTCTGTGAAAACATATTTGAAATGTGACATTTGTTTGACATGTTCACCGCATGAAAACGACTTTTAAAATTAAATTTTTTTTAAATATAATTTTGAACATTATTTTGAATGAATGAAACGTGTTACAAGTTTCATTTAAAAAAACCAGGAAAAATTATTGAAAGTCGCCAACTGCACTCATGCCGGTCTATTAACTATTGCTGTTCGACCTGGCTGTAAAAAACTGTTGTGAAAACACGATGCCTACTCAATCGTCCTCTGAAAATAAATGGGATCTCTTTATTTGAAAATCTTAGGCACCACTACAAATATGGATACAATAGGGACTATGTAAAAAACTTAGATGTCGCACGATAACGTTCACAGTGCCACTAGAAAAAAAATATAAATTTGTCAGCTACTGTATTTTTGGTTTTAAGATGTAAATATAATATTGTTTCCGCGTATTAAAAAAGTAGCAGTAAAATGTAGGCATTACTAAACAATTATACATTTACTTGCCATAGTCATTAATGTTAATGATCTGGTTAAAACGAAATACGGAAAAGGATTCATTATTAATTATAAAAATTATAAAGCAAGATGTAAATACTTCAAATTTTATGAAAACGGTTTTATTTTGAAAGAAAACGGTCTAACTTTTAAGCCCAGATTTGAATGTACTAGACAGAATAACGTAAACTTCATTGAATGTAAAAGTCAATACGGTGATAAGTCAATGTTATCAAAAATTTGTACTATGTCTGATGGATAAGAACGTATAAAGCAAACTTTGGGATTTGTTTCAAGGATTCTGCAATGTGGAAATATTTTCTGGGGTAGCATTTAAAATGCTCATTAAGGCATAACTTGGAACTCCCTCGTCGTACTCGTTTCAAAATATTATACCGCAAAGAAAACTGTAATATGTGGGTTCAGATTGGTTTATTATACATTTGAATAAAAAATAATGTAATAGAAACATTACTTATAATAAATATTTGCCTTTATAATAAATGATAATGTCGCTTACAAATAATACATGCATATTTGGTAATTCAGTTTGCTAATAATATGTGCATCGAATATTTATTGAAGAATATGAAATATTTTAAAGTTAATAGAGTTTCCTTGTTATGTTCATCTAAATTCCTATTAATTTATTCTTGAAACCCACTACTGTATTAACTAAGTATTTTTTATTCTGAATTTTTTTATACTTACCATTAAATACTCATCATGCTATATATTATTATAGACACAACTATTCAGCATGTTTGACGTTTTTCTGCTAATATGTGTTTGTTACTTGTAAGCAAAAGAACGACTATATGGAACATTTCATTTATAACTTAAAGCGGTTTCATTTGCTATTAAAAATATATTCGTAATTTTTTTGAATTTTGCACCCAAAAATGATATTATAAATATATGAAAAATTTAATAATAATGGCATATTTTATCATACTTGGCAACATTTCACAACCTTGCCGTGCGAATAAATAATGCATTATTTAATAATTTATAATTTTTTAATTTTAACTTTTAAATTTAACTTAAATTACTTAAAAAAACATGTAATTTTTTTTCATTTCATATTATTTTCACTTAGGTACTAGAATCCCAGTCATAATACAAAAACGTATGCAAGTCAACTTTACATAGGTATTCAGACAGTGACTGAAAACCTTGAAAATTTATTCAAATTTCTCTATTTTTTTTCTTTAACTTTCCAATTTTAACCTAAATTACTTAAAAAAAATTTTTGAAAATTACATTTAATAAAAACATGTAATTTTTTTTATTTCATAATATTTTCATTTACGAGAATCCCAGTCATATTATAAAAACGTATGCAAGTCAACTTTACATAGATATTCAGACAGTGAATGAAAACCTTAAAAATTATACAAATTTGGCTATTGGTTTTTACATGTTTTTCCTTAAATTCAACCTTTAGACTAAAGTCATCTACATAGCACTTTGCGTAAACTTTTTGTGTATATTTACGTAATGAATATTTGTCCGTATTAAGTTAAACCATTTTAGAGTGAGTGTAAAAAAGCGGCATTTTTTTCCTTTAGTTGAAAAGGATGTTCGGGATGTATTTTATTTGAACAGGTCGGATGTACGTTATTTTAGCTCTATTCAGCTACCAGCCTTTGGCAAACAGAGCGAATCAAATAAGGTAAAGCGGTCCCATATATTTGTAGACGCAATTCCTGTAAGACGTACGAGTATACGCGTGATCAGTAAAATATAAATATGCGAAATAAATCTGGATTGCTTTTAGCTTTTACTTTCATTAGTAAGCAGATAATTGAAGTTTATTTTAGCCTTGTGTTGTGGTTTAAAGTAGTGGCCTGTAAATTGATCAAAAAAGATTTAATTATATATCGTTGTAACATGATTGATAATTAATCAAGTAAATTAAGCTAATCAATTGGTAAATTGATCAAGTGGATTGAATAAAAATATGAAAAGTTTTAGAAATCCTTTTTTAGTAGAATCTTCCAAATAATACATTAAATTAATTGACCACAAATAAATTATTATTTCCTATTCCAGAATATATAAATTAAAAGTGACTATCAAATGAAAATGACCCAGAAGACTCGATAGAAAATTAATATCGAAATTTTATTACATTATAGCACATACAATTTCTTACAATGATGGAAAAAATGATCAAATACGATTATTTAGATTTCGTAAATACTTTTACCAGAATTATCTAAAAAAAATTTTCAGAAGAAATATTTTTTATTTATTTAAATCAAATCATTATAGTTTTGTTAATTATCTGCACTGGCTGTTCGATTTTGTTTACTTTAGGTCAATAAATAAATTTGGCTAGTTAATTAGAGTGGAAAAAAATATTATGAGACGATTATTCAGTTCGCCTAATTTAAATTACTTGAATTTAATTAATTTAAAACATTATACATGATAGTGAAAATTCAAAAAAAATTGTTTCAGTTTCATCGGTCAAGTATCATTTCAAATGTAAGCTGTCTTTAATGTTTTTAATGCTGCGTGCGCAATATATATCATTTACTTATAACTTTTTGGACATGGCGGTTCGGACATGGCAGGCGGGGGGGGGGGGGGTGTAGGAGAGGGTATATATATTTGTGGACGTTTCCAGGACTATAAAATTAAATATACAATATTTAGAATCTCTATTTACTCTTTCAATTAATAACACACAACATACAAGAAATACACATAGAATTTTCGACTATTTTACTCGACTTTAAATATTTCCATCCAAATATTTTGAGAGATAACTGCTTTATGCAATGCAATGCTTTATCGTTACACCAAATTTAATTTTCTAAGAAAAAAATTGTGGATGTTTTTGCCATATATTGAGAACTAGCTGACATAAAATTCCGGAATAATTAAGTAATAACTCATATTAAATCTAAAAATATTATTTAATAAATATTTTAAGATTCATTATGTGTGGCCCCTCCATCAAATGCAACGAAAATAAAAATTTCGGAGGACTTTTTGTCTCTTTTAAAACTTCTACATGAATGCTATTAAATGCTAAGTAATTGAGGTATATATAGGTAAGTACATTTTACCATTATACCAAGGTTCAAGTTTCTACCTAAAACGGTTTCTAATAAAAAGGGCTGTCGCAGACGAAAAAACGGAAGGAGACTTGAGTAATCCTGGAAGTATTTCGTTTTTTCGAGATATTTTTCTTAAAACTGAAACAGACATGGAATACGATCTAAAATTCTAATTTAAATTAAATATTTTTTGTTTTAATTTTTGTGTAATTGTATGATGTTGCTGATAAATAACCCATGAATGAGAGCTGTTAGAAACTCAATAGAAAGAGTACTCCTAACAACGACTAATAAACATTACTAATATAGATAATACTTCGAATTATTAATTTTCAATAATATGTTAATTTTTAAACCAAGTGTTTTTGATTCATAGTTTTGCTGCTTCACATTACACGGTGAGGTTTACTGATGCAAGGGAAGGGAATTTTTTTTGTGAGTGGAAATGTACATTATTGTGCGTCACTTCGATTCCGATATTCGTTTAGGTTTTATAGTTTTTCATGTCTGTCTATAATGGAGCCAGAGGTTAATGTGGGATAAATACCCATTCCATTTGAGAAAATACCTGGTACACTAGATATTCATCGATTATTTACTAAACTATCTATATTTAAGAGTAAGAATAAGATTTCCTTAAAAATTCTATTTAACATTCTTTTGGAGAAAAAGGTGTACGGCAGGAATAATTTTTTATATCGGTATATCTGGACTCTTTAAAAACGTAATGCCTTGAAACCTTATTAAAATCAGAAATGAAAATCAGACTTTTAGTTAATAAGTATAAATTATTTGATGTTGATGACAATTATGTGTTTATTTAAATAATTTTTTTTTTCTAGACATTTGGAACCATTCACTAAATATTTCGTCATTTTATTAGTGAACTTGTAGTTCTTGTCATAATGCAAGCATGTAACTGACTTATTACAAGAAGCGCCGTATTGATATATATTAAATACAATTTAAGATTTTAGATTTATTTTTTATTTAGCTGTAAAAAAACCAGAGCTAAAAAAATAAATGTCTTTTTTATATTTTTTAATTTAATTCTCTACCTGTCCGAATATTATTTTATTTTACCGGAAGGCTTGACAATCATTAGGCAAATTAATTTACATTAGGTTTGTTAATACGTCATTTGCCATGCATTGCCATGTTGGGACAAATGAAGATAAAAGCAAAAAGCATCTAGACTCATAATGCAGAGAGTCCCTAGAACAGATACATAGTAATGAATAATGACACGTACATTCAAAAATTTAAGTAAAACACAAAAACTTAAAAAAGTTCGCAAAAGCATAAAATAATTTATATGACTCATATGAAATAAACTTTAAAGAAATAACGTCGAGTGTTTTATAAATTCAAGGATATATTATTTTCCATTTTAGCCCCACCGTTCCCTCATTATGAATTCTAGAAAGAGGAGAAAAACCAAGTATTTAATGGACATAAATATCAAAATAAATACCTGACTTGACTCCGTTAATAATTAGATTTAATCATATGTTCGTGTCAAGACAATATTAGAAAATACTATTGTAAACAATTACTATTTTCACATCTTCTTGTACAATTATTTAATATAAATTAATTCTTCATTTACTTGAAAAATGTGTAATACCGAACAATTTAAAATCACCACTTGATTCATATTCAAAATAAATATTATTCAAATATCCTAATGTCACGATGGTTCAAAAGAAGTGGACATGTGCCAAATCTTAAAATTATATATATATATATATATATATATATATATATATATATATACATATATATATATATACACACACATACAAGCGCGCGCACAAACACACACACACATGCGCGCGTAGGCGCACACGCCCACGCACACACGCACACACATACATACACACACACTACTTTTACCATGTTTATATATACACTACGACAAAAAATTAAGGGAGTAGAATTTTTTATATAACATTGATATATAAAAAATTCCAAAAAACGATATAACATTGAGAAAAATATTCGTATTGAAAAGATAAAAATACAATTTTAACCCTTATGTCAGTGACAAAAATACCTAAATCAGAGTGACGAGTTACCCGGGTACCTTCACGTAATTACAGGTAATTTGTACAATTTTTATTTGACGTTGCACTTAAATACAGATCAACAGATGTGCTTGTTATATATTGACTATATTTATTTTAGTAAAACAAAAATCGACGGTTTTCGGTGAAATAAGCTGTGGCGGGGAGGAGTGTAGAATGCTATTATCGATATTCAAGAAACACTCATATTAGTCAATAAATTGTGGTTGTTTTTCATCTTGATCGTACACGTTTTGTTCCTTTTTTTTAAGAGTTCATATTTTATTATTTAACATTATAAAACTACGAATCGAGTATTTTAATAACGTATTCGAAGATATATTTCAACGGAACTACAAGCGAGATTGGTAGAATCTTCTGGTAACGAAGGTGAGTTTATTGCTCATGATAATGAGCATGATTATATTCCTTTAGTTAAAGAGGGCAGTTTGAAAATCTCTAATATTGAGCCAGAAGCTGAAATAAAAATGCGATTGATTCTTACGATTCAGATAAAAGTATTGAAGGGGAACACTTCACTTTCGAGAACACAAACAAGCAGTAGAAATATTATTTGTCAACGGGGCGAAGCTATTTTAACAAACTTTATACCGCAAAGGTCCAATGAAATATGCGACATCATTTTGCGGAAAAAACTAATCAAAAGATGACAAAAGTTACTGAAGCACACAATAACAACTTGAAGGAAAATTACTTAGATATTATTAACCAACCCAAAGAAAACATATTCTAGCTATTACACAGAACAGGAATTTGATGCATCTAATAGAAACCATTTGATTGAACTGTGGCATCTGATTACTTACCATTATTTCAAGCTCTAATATCGCTTGACATACTCAAATTATTGTTACGCTTCATACGGTTTGGTAATGATGTAATTCGTCCTGAGAGTTTGTCAGCTGACAAATGCTCTGCGTAATATTTGGAATATATTCATTTGAAAGTTTAATTAAAATGATGGACCACGTGAATGTATTTTCTGGGATGCACAGCTATATGGATATTGTGGGTGGACTCGCTTTACGCAATCATACATAGAAATCTAACAAATATAGCATAAACATATTTTTAAATTGTAATACAAATAATTCAACTCCCTAAATATATACTGAAACGTTAAGCGATGGTAATCGCCGAACAAACAAACGCAGGAGAGGGCAATGAATTAGATCTTATCGCTAAATACAAAAATTCGGGAGTAAATATGACAATGGATAATTTTTTTTAAACGACATGCTATCAACTGGTAATTTTTTTAACAACGGATATTATTTCTCTTCTACTGGCTCATTATTTGAATTCATTTTGGAACAGTCAGAAAAATAAACGGTTTCTTCCGGGAAACATGTTTGAAGACTTTGTTTGGAATGCTCCAAACAAAGTGCGATTAAATGTTTATAATGGTAGCGAAATTTATAGTGGTAGTGGAAATACGAACTGTTATATTGAATTACTATAAATAGTTAATTATAAATTTAAAAATTAGTTATAATTAAAATTGTAATTACTATAATAGTAATATTATAATAGTAACACTGAATTACACAAGTTAAACTCAACCTGCCATCGTAAAATTGAACAAATCACAAGCGCACGCAGCAAGCGGCAACCTAGGAACGCGTACACAGGATCGTATCCATTATCTACGGGTGACGTTAAATTGGCGGAGAGGCGATTGTCGTTTCTTTACGCAGTAATATTATGTTCGCAGTAATATTATGTCGCTTCTTTACGAAGTATTCTATGCTACATGGCAAAATTAGTTAGGCAATTAGGACATAAGTAATATAATTATTTTGCCATGAAAACGCTGCCTCAAATTAGATACTTGTTGAATTTGGTGAATATTAACCATTAACATTTATACTTCACAGAGGACGTACAGTAATATCATTAGCGCTAGTGGAATTTTCTCCATATGTACGATATGGAATGCCGTCTATTTTTCGAACATAGTTACGCAACATGCGTACTGACTTCATAGTATTATTGATTTTACTATTAATAAGACATGTAATCAGGGTACTTAAGACTTGAAATTTCTCAGTCATCATGCCAAAAGTACATTCGAAAATTTTTCTTTCTTTGCTTAGTCTATACTTAAACATTTTTTTCATATTATCAAAAATTCGTTGTGGATAAGATCAATATAAATAATGCAATAAAAGAATGCTTCATTACTTACCAAATAAAACAGGAATTTACAATCGTTTTCAGTATTCGCAACCCGTGATGGTGCTGGAATGCTAATGCTGCCTCGTTCAATGAAACATTAGATTGCCGAAGAACGTTATAAACCATCGTCACTATTTTTGGCAGCAAATCCTGTTTCAATAAAAATAAATAAGCCGTCAGAATCAATGCACGCCAAGTGAATAATAGAATGAAATTGAAGTGACTTTATTTTGAGTTGGGTAATTTTTTATTCTTATATCTAAGGTTTTGCGCAAACAGTTGGGTTAATTTTACACTGTTCGTGCGTTCACATATAAATTCTATTGATTTTTATCTGAGGTTGGTATATCGGTATTTTTAAGGACTTCCGTGTAAGAACCATCATTTTTGGCACTGTGCAGTCTCCGTCAGCAAAATATAAAGAGATTGATATTAATGTGAAACCAGTCGCTAAATATCTGAAAGAAAATGAAAACAAAAGTAAAAATGGGGTAATTTGTTGTACACACATTCTTACAGCACTTTAAGCAACGGAAACCTGGCAGAACCATCGGTCTGTTTTCGTTTGAAACCTAAAGCCTTTACCAAGTGGTGCATCGAAAAAACAAAATACTACTTAACAGGTGCAGTGTAGTTTGCAATGTCGTGTATACAGACATGTGGAAAAAATTTCCGGTAGTTTATAAAATATTTCCCTACGCCATGAAATAGAAACTGCAATCAGTAGTGGTATACAAGGAAATTATCAGAATGCAGTAGCTGCATCACAATCACCACCAGAATTAATATTCACAGAAAACTTCGTATGTACTCACTCACCAAAAATATCCCTCACCAAAAGCTTCTTATGTACTCCCTCACCAGAAACCACAAATATCCAATGTAATACAATATCCTCGTACACTACCTTCGCAGATATCACCAACAATATTTTCGTAATCATCACCAAGTCTACAGTCAGTATTGTTTGAGCGTAGAAGGCATAAAATGAGGTTTAATGAAGTTGATGATGGTTTTAATGAATACTTAAAATATGAAATAGACATAAATTATGACTGTAAAATAATTAAAACTAACAGCATGATCCTATTAAGTTTACGGCTTAATCTAAATATTATGGCACCAATACCAATAAGATCATTTAAAATAAAAATTGTATGTCTGATAGAGGATATATTAAGCAAATCTACAAGCACATTATCTTCACAGACAGCAACGCTAGTACAGACGCCAAGTACGATACAATATCTAGGCACATCTTCGTTTCAGATATCACAAATACCCAGTACAATACACATACAAACACATAATCTTCTCAGAAACCACAAATATCCAATATAATACAATATCCACGTACACTATCTTCGCAGATATCACAGATACTCAACACAATACAATATACAGTCAATAGTAGATCACATTTGAATTTCGAAACTGCTTTATCGTGTGTGTAAAATATAATGAAAATTCTCCACTATATGATTAAAACCTATGCTCAAAATATGTTTTTTCACACGATATGATTAAATTTCTACATGATATGTTAAAATTCCATGCTCAAAATATGTTTTATTTGTAAGATTTCTTGTTAAACTTTGCATGTGATTTTTAAAAAAAATTAAACATTTGTGAATATATGTGAGTGTATTTAAAAGTACTTTCTGAGCACTAACACATTCTCTCATATGTATCTCTGTAATATATGTGGAATTAGTAAATCCACTAAGTATATATAAATCTCTTTGGATATCCCATAGAAAACTAAAAATTTAGCATCAGTTTTCTGCAATTCTTGTCCGGCAACAAACATTCTACAGTTTATATTCCTTTCTAAATACGAACAAGAAGAACATTTTCTGTTACGGCTATTTCTCCTTCAGTAATGATAGTAAGCAAAAATAATAGCCTCATCATGATTTGTGTCAGACATTTTGTAATAATCCGTGTGAACACGACTACTGTGGCTAGATTGCCTGATGGTTGGCCACGCGAGTCTCGTGATTTCAGTAGTGACGTATATGAAGCGTGCCCGATAAGACGTTTGCTATATAAGTATACTAGATTAGTATCTGATACTTGAGTTGCATTGTGTACGACGGGCCTAGCACAAAAATACACTCGTCCACGTTAGCCATATCGACTTCCAGGGACGTCAATTTTAAAGGAGCGCCTCCAGCCAGCAGCATGCATGTTCCTAAACGACCGCTACCGCGATCGGTTCGCGCTATGAAAAATCCAGCAGTGAATGGTTCTGAGCTGTTTATAGGAACTTTGAGCCATGTCTAAGTAAATGCCAATAATTTATAGGGTATAGCGAGTGAAGTTTCAGTAAACAACTTCATTTTAGATGAAAATCCTTGAATATTTTGATAGAAAATGTCGAGTGTAGCGCAATAATTATGTATACTGGGTGCTTGTAGCTTGACCGCAAAGTAGCCTCTTATTTATGAAGATATTTTTGGTACAGCATTCCATTTAAATAATAGGTCGTGCAAAGATTCAAGTACGGCGACTTTGAAGATTTAATTTGTCAGCTGATCAAGCTGGATCTGGACACATCTTTCTAGTATACACGAGAACCGTTTCTACTATAGTATCACGATGGAAACTCCATACTTGCAGTAATTTCACTTTTGCGCCCTATAGTAAGACCATGGATATTTGTTAAGGAACCTCGTAGTATCGAGACGGAATGGCTGTTATGACGGCGACGCATAGTAATTCAGTCAGATGTAGCTGTAGTAGAAATAGTACAGTCATCGTTTGTAGTGTGTAGCTGTGGACACTCGGCTGGCGCAGAAATGGCGCGAAAGGTGAACGGTGCAGAAGCAGGATGCAGAACATAGAGGGCGGCGCGGGGAGCAAGAGCCGCGGACGGTGTACCCGACGAATTTGCTCTAGCTACGGCGGCGGAGCGAAAGGCCGCTTCGATCAATTCTGAAACTGAAAAATCTCCACCATAGAGGAAATATATTAGTTATATAACGGTAATAAAATATGTGCTTACAATATCAAGAGACTTCGTTGCCATCAGGAATATATTCTTGTTATTTCTAATACATATCGATATAACCAGAAACATTCAAAATATTTTTAAGAAAAACCTCGACCAAATATAATTCGTACAAAATGGACATAAAATATATATTTACTATTTTAGAAACTTCATTGTCCTTAAAGATGTAACCTTTTTCTCTTTAACATGAATCAATTTAACGGGAAATATTAATGATATTTTCTAGGAAAAGTAATTTGTAGAAAATACGATTGTGATAAAAAGGCAATAAAATATATTTACATTACGAGGAGCTTTCATTATCCTTAACGATTTTATTATTTTCTTCTTTCCATTTTTAAAATACCTAAATCAATAAAACGGGAAATGGTAAAAGTATTTTCCAAGAAAAGTAATCTCGAGTAAAATACGCTGAATTTTATAAAAGTTAATGTAACTAAAGGCAACGAAAATATTTGCCGTTTTAATATGCTCAATAATAACATAAAAGTCGCAGGAAATTTTTGCGCAATAACTTCTAATTGCTAATCGCCGATTATTGAAATACACTGTATTAATTCATGTCTTCATTAGCCACCTTTAATTTCTTCGAAAACTGTTAGTATGTTACTTTGGCTGTAAAAGTATCGTAATAACTATTCTAAGAAAATATTCGATGTTAATACTTTTTTTAGTTATTCGTCTACGTGTTTTTTTTTATTTCGAAATGTTTGTATCAGATGAACAACATTTGTATTTAAAAGAGGAATTTCAATGTGAACAAAACAGCTGATTAAAGGATTTTCTAAATTTTAACAGGACATAAAAATATCAAATCACATAACGCGTATTCCAGTGTTGAAGGCAAATAGGATTGTTTCGTGTACAGTTTTAATGATTCCGCTTAATCGCTAAGCAAAGGCACACATGAGTGAGCATGTTAATATATGTTTATTAATGAGGCATAAGTAATTGGAAAGGTATACATGTTTTAGAATAATTTACCCCAAGGAAAATTGCAAACCGTAATGTTGGCAATGTAGTCACGTATTTAATGAAATTAGTAAGTTCATATTTAATTCTAGCACTACAAACTGAGCTAGCTCAATCAGGAAGTAGAAATACGAATCCTCCAACGACTAATGTATATAATTAATCGCAGTTTACTTAATTTTATTGTGTTTCATCTAATAAAATTAATATATTTTCAGACCGACTACGTTAAGTATTGTAAGCTTGCAAATATTTGCTCATATAATGTGGATCGTTCTCATATTTATTAACCTATTAAATACAAAAGATAAAAAAAGTAATTTAATTTTTCCCAACTTAATGAAACTACGTATTTATTTAAATTCTTTATCTCAACCTAACTTTCGTTGTATGGCAATATTTTTAGGTGGGCAATTTGTAAAGAAGAAATAATACTACATCACATAGTTTCATATAGTTGGGAACAATTAAATTATAAATAATTTCTACAAAATTAACGCCAAACGTGTTCAATAAAAAAAGTGAGTATAGTTTAAGGTTGTATAAATTTGGTTGTTATATATTGTATTATCTACCTATGATAAACTTACAGAATCGGTTTGTCTATACATCAAAGACTTTTACCTAATAGAACATGAAAATACAGCTTTCGGAATTTCGGTTTGACTGTAAGTTCATTTATTTGTTTGCCTGTCATGCAATAATAGCTAAAGTTATTTCGATGAAGTTGTCATTTAGGTTTTAAGGTATCGGTACATACAAGTTGTGTTTCATTGCGCTCGATCAACTAGAAAGAAAATATTGTAATTCGATACACAAATATAAATCACACTTATTAAAATAATTAGTTTTATAATTATAATAATACACGCATTACATGTATTAATCTTAGAGCCAAATGGATAATATTTTTTAAAGGCCTATGTGAACAAAGTCTCGGGCAAAGATAATTTAAGGGAATGCCAATTTTGACATTGATTTGAATGTAACATAATAAAAAATTACGTAAAGAATTTAAAGTATAGAAGACGAGTTATAAACTCGTAAACCAAATTACTGCAAAGAAACCCAATGTATTTAAATCAAGTTTAAGTAAATAAAATCAAATAAAATAATATCACATCATGAATCGACAAACATGTGTTGTAATATATATATATATATATATATATATATATATATATTTATACATATATATATATATATATATATATATATATATATATATATATATATATATATATATATATATATATTAATGTGGTACAAAAATAGTAATTAGTTAATATAGGCAATCATTGAATATATTTGGCGTTAAATTTGTAGAAATTCATTATTCACAATTAAATGAAACTACGTGATGTAATCTTATTTCTACTTTCTTTTTCGCCAGCTGACATATGTTCTTCACATCCTGTAGTAAAATATCTTCCTGTTTGATCTATGTATACACTATTACAGTCGTTACGTGGAAATAACAAACCAGACACATCTCACTTTGCTAAACATCTCATTGAAAATAATCATCACCCCCATACTGATAATGCCACCTATATATTACAAATAAATACAAAAGGTAATATACTTAATATCCTAGTAACATTAGTAATATAAAGACATAAAAAAACACCAACGTTATTATATTAAACAACTAAATATAATATCACCACCCATACTTAATATCTTCTAAACATAATAAAATTAGACAACATTGATACTACAGTACTCTTCAAATTGTTTCAGCCCTCATATAAATATAAGTATATAAAAATTAAAATAAATATATGAATAAATAAATATATATATATATATATATATATATATATATATATATATATATAAATAAAGAAATAAATATATGAATAAATAAAACCGGAGATATGTAGAATTAGTGGTATAACCTTATTCTAACTTTCAGATACCCTTGGTTTTGTCTAAATATATTACCGAGAATAACTTCCAGTTAATTTTATGACATACACTGGAACATTTGCACTATATATCCTCATAGAATAACAACAACTGATCTTATTATCGCCACTAAAATACTGGCATATCGTATAACACTCGGAAATATAATGAAACGTACACCGCTCCCCTACAATAAACTCACTAACACAAGCAGCGGGAAAACCCACACAGACTCGGCTCCGCTATTGTGTTTGAAACATAAATGCTGTTCGATGTTCCCAAGAGTTATTCTTTGCTAATATCCTACCTGAAGATGTTATAATACAACGAAACCTAGGTCATGGTAAAGAACTTAAAGAAAGTAGAAATAATGTTACATCACATAGTTTCATTTAATTGTGAATAATGATTTTCTACAAAATAAACACCATATATGTTCAATATCAATATGTTCAAAACAGCCGATTTGGCTACATTGCCGATATTATACCGTCGACTCCTAATTAAATTTCGGAAGCTGATACAAAACATTTGGTTCAACAAAACGTGCATAAAGTGTAATCTTACACCGAATCACGTGAACATTAAGACTAGTGGAATAACTCGAGCAGCTCACAAAGTAACAGCAAAAACCGTCATCACCTGGCAGAAGGAAGAAATTCGGGAAGCAATAATCAAGCGAGGCAACATAAACCTTTGTCTAAAGGTAATACACTCTTCTTTAACATATCTCCTTCACCCTATATAATTTGATACTTTAGACTATAAAATTAGAAATGATGTCAGTGCCATAATAAGAAACATAACACAAAAACAATTAAACAAAATTAAAAAACTAAAAGCCAAAACCCAGAAACCAAAAGTCACATCCAAACAAACCCAGAACAATAAACCTTTCAAAGTTAACATTTAATAATAAAGAACTAGAATTTTTAAATAAAGGATTTAAATATAATATTCCTACCGCACCTTCACGAAAAAACATAGAACCACTAGTAGTAGATACAGATTAATTTGTACACCACTTTGAAGGTAAACTCATTTCACATATATCATGTAAATTTAGCACGAGCAATCTTGTTTAACAGTTTCCAACAGGAGCGAAAGGAGATTTAACTTGTTGTATCTATAATTTATCTTACTTACAAAGTAGAAACTTTAACGAAGCATGCTAACAATGCTTCGTTATACGCAGTACACTTGATGTCATGTTTGTCATATACAAGTTAACTGTAGCTAACTAAACAGGTAACAATTGCTGATATTTGGTATTGAGAAATTTATATCTTAAAATTATTTCGCGAGCACCATTAATTAAATTTATTAATAAATTAGTAAAAGTGGAAACGATGTCATCTAGAAGTCAACAGAATCTATTCTTCACTGGAAGATGAAGAATTTTAAATTAATTATATATCGGTTAAAATGTCTTTTTATTTCATATATTTCATTTGCTAGTTATTCTATTTAGATTAGCTGATTTGGCTCAAGATTTGCATAATACCGACAAATGTGAGGAAACAGCAACTATCCTAATAACAAACCGTATTAACCGGCAGAAGAAATGAGGTAAGAAATTGATCAGTGATATGTATCCAATTCATTATGATTCAGTTTAATTTAAGAAGTTTGTGTATACTATGATAAGCGAGATTAAATGGCCCCCAAGTGTTGTCTCCAAATATTGTTTGTACCTACGAGGCGATGTTACTATGCAATACATGGATTTTTGAAACTTAATCTTGAAGAATAATGTAAAAAAGTTTGATTGTGCACACTTATTTTAAATACATTTTATTGAAAAATATTCATTTATATTTTTGTATCCATTTTCAACGCAGTTTTTTGAAGGGACAATCACAAAATTATTCAAAAAAGAAAACAATTATTTTATTCATAACCATTTTTACCTTAAAAATCACTAAACAAACATGAGTGCAACACATCGAAGAGCAAAATAAATGTGAAGCATAAACTCTGTGCATATTGCTTATTAGCGCTGGAACTATGTGCACTGTAACAGTATTTATTCATTATAGTTTCAGTGTGTATTTAAGTCCATAGCAAAGTTAATAAAAGTGCAACAAACTACAAAAAAAATATCAATATTCCGTTATGTTCATTATCGTAAAAGTTATAAGACTGCAGATATGCTCAAAAATAAAGGATGGTTTGTAAGACCAAACGAAAACCAAAGATGAAGACTCAGAGAATAAGGGAACATGGAAGCTTTATGTCAAGAAATACATTCTAATATTTTTTTAAGATTAATGCACCGTTCAAATAATGAAGGAATCTTCTAAAATGCGATTAAATTCTTCAAAATGGTTTAACTTTTTCTATATGTTTAAAATTCAGTGGCACTCGACTATGAACCATTTTTTAAATAATTCAAAGTTATCATGTATTATTTGGTCTGACTAAATTCATTCCACCCATTGTATACTTTGAACAGACCATTGATCCATTCCGTAAAAGTTCTTCAAACATACGAGCACTCTGTAGAACTGTGACTAAAAAACCCAGTTACTAATATTTTTAGAACAAGATGACGCTTTTAATTATTACAGCTAAAATAAATGGCTCCTGTCTAGAAGTTCTCTTTCTGATACAGTTACAAATAGTGCTGTTACTTCAGGTTGAAATTGCTGCTAGCATATTGTTTTCTAGCAGCTTTGATATACTCTTTCTTGGTTGTTCAAAGTTATAAATTATATAACAAAAAAACCGGATTTCTTAAAACAAAACTAAGAATAAATAGAATATAATAAAATACATTATTCAATTATGTAGTAAATAAATATTGTAATATCTATATTTTAAGCTTTTTCAAACGAAACTTCTGTCATAAAAATTAGTTCAGCAGCTGTGTGTATCAAAAAAAAAATATTTTGACTATTAATATTATATAATTAACATAATATAATTATTTTATATTATAAAATATGAGGTTAGTGCATGCCCTCTAACATAAATGGTTGATACTAACATTGGATACTACGAGTATATCATAATGAGTAAAATACAACGGTGTAATAATACAGCTAAGCTAATGGACTATATGGTATATAGCGCGATTATCAAGGTATACTCACGATTTTTTTGTAAACTATCATGGACATACCAACATATATCTAAAACTTTATCGGTTCCAATAATTTATTTTATCTTTTTAAATAGAATTTTAGATAGGTTAAACGAGTTGAAATAGTAGAACAGTTTAAAAGGATTGCAAGGTAAACCCTTGTTGGCCTTTAATAAAAAATGTATGAGTACACGTTGGTTCTGGACATTATCCTAAGAATCATCTTATGAAATCTTATAACATGTGGGACCCATGGTTAACATCCAAGTAAACACTAGTTTATGCAATCTTTTGAAAAACCAGGCTAAACATGTATATAAGTGGGAACAACAAATTTTCCGTAAAAAACGTATATTTCCATTATTAATTCCATGTCTACTTAGATGACTCAAACTATCATTATAATACATTTATTGTGTAAGAAGTAAACTTTTTTTACACAGAATGTTCATTATATTCCCGATTAGTATATTTTATATATGTACTCGTGCCCATCGACAAACAATTCACATAGTTGATGTTTTTCTCTAAAGTAAATAGCGAAAATAAAAATAAAACTTATATATCTTCAAAAGCACTTTTAATTTGGCTTGTATTTTATTAGTATATATTATAAACTTGAAATAATTTTAGTTCTTACCTTCTATCATAAACTTTCCTTTAATAGTCACAAGAACAGAAAACAAAAAGCTAATTCTGCGTCCGGTGAATGTATGAAGGAAAGATTATTTACTAGAAAAAATATCATATTATGGTGAAAAATTAATATTTATATTGTATTGTAACCACAACATCATCCAAACGGTTGCTAATTTCGAGAATTATTACATGAAAAAAAAAATTGTTTCAAAGTATTATAAGCAAGCCAATATTATTAGAATCACAGTAACTTAAAAAATAAAAATAAAAATTGGCAATACATTTATTTAAAACAGAAACATGTTTGCATTTAAACCTGTTCGAACCTCAAAACATTTTCCACAACATTGGAGAGCTTGACTGCGTTCAAATTGAGAACATGTTGATTGGACAAATTGCATAATGAACGAATGTTCTTGTCTTAATTAAGGCAAGAACCTCATCGAGATATCCTTATGAGTGTGTACGAGGGCCGTATGAAAGTTTGTACCATGTTCTGTAATTTGAATAGTGGGTTACGATGGAGGATTGATACTATGGGGTGTACATTTTTATAAAAATTTGCCCATAGCTTCTTCAAAGAGGAAGAAATTAATGCTCAAATATTTTTAAAGAAAGTTTAAGAAATACACGCCATGTTTTTAAGTCCACATGTCACAAGTCCACATGTGTAATAATGCCCACATGTTGCAAGATATATGAGTTAGTACCTAAATGCCGTTGGTATAAGAAAATTATTATGACCAACTCGCAGTTTCGACCTTATTGAGTTAGATTTTACAAAAGTGATTTTTTAACTATATTTTTTGAGACCCGAAACAAATTAACATAAAACTTTAAACTAGGGCAGAAGCTAAGAATAAAAACAAAAATTGCTCATTGGATGCTTAGTACTCCACTCCATACCAAATTTCATGTAATTTAATGGAATGAGTTTTGAAGAAAAGTGATTGGTGTGACTGGAGTAAAAATTAAAAAAAAAACGAACAAAAAATTATTATTTCTTAACTATTGACTTTTGCACAGCTAATGCTTTTATTAAATGACTTGTCATGATGTTTTCTACACAAAAAAAAAGGAATTTTGAACTGCTGTAAATAGGCCAGTCTGTAAATGTATTATAGTACCACTTATATTACGAATATTATTTAACTTTTCCCAGCAGCTGTAACCACAAAGGAAAGACCTACGAGATGAACATATCTGAGTATTCTATGACGTAAATTACTTTATGTCTTGGTTTACCCGCGGCCAATAAATTATGTTGATTTATGGGTTACCCCGTTTCTATTGCAACTTGACCAAGTAACTTAAATATTGGAACTGAGGTTGAATTCTAAATTTCTAACTTCTTCCTATTCCTATTTGCTAACAAACTGACTGTTTGATAAATATTACGTCAAGTAACTTTTAGTTAATTTTAACATAATTGCGTTTTGCTATGTCATTGAAAAAGTTAACTTGTTGTTAGTCTGTATTAAGTTAAATATATTAACTTACTTTTGCCTAGATCTAGAAATTAAGCAGAATGATTAGAAGCTGGTTAAAAAGTAATCATATTTACGCACATAAAGGCGTGAAAAGATTAAATCGAATTAGCACATCGTAATATTCACACCTAGTACAGCCTATATGTAACACTTCTTTCTTTCGGTCAGTAAAAACATTATTAACATACAAATATACAATCATTATTCATATTGTGTGTGGTATATTTCATATGTGGACATTTTTACAATAGTTTACTTTTACTTTTACATTGCTATCCAATAGCTAAATAATCATATAACATTTCAAAAACTAACTTTTATTGTAAATTGTTCCAGATAATGAATATTTCGTGAATTAGCTAACGTGGTCAGATAATAATTCCTACTAATCTATAGGTATAAATTCCACAGATATAATTTGTTTACATAAAAACTAAAAATAGTCGGTTGTAGTGAGCACAAAACAAATTTACCATATAAATCATTGGCGTTCTTAACTTTCATCCTTAAAGTGATACATAAATTTGAGGATATTAAGTAACGCATAAATAAGTGATAATTTTGTTACTTTTTCCTACCGTATTTTACCATATTGTTCATCTAGAGAACTTTTACGCGTGTCTAATTCTGTTCTTGGCAACTGAAAGTTATTTCATGCTATGGTTTGCTTTATTGCATTTATAATTGTTTTTGTTTATAGAACTTATTTTACAAAGAAAGATATGTTTAAAAATATCCTCCATTCATGCTCATGATTTATTTGCATGTAAATTAAATTTGAACATAAAATCGTGCATCCCTACCTACCGAATCGTGCATACAACTTTGTTGTAGTTGCTTTAATACGTTAACAGTATTATAGACTACTTACTGAATGAAAACGGAAACCGGTTGTACATATTGCTAGTCGTAATAATTACTTTTAAGACATGATTAATTAGTTCCGAAATAATATATTTATATATATATATATATATATATATATATATATATATATATATATATATATATATACATATATGTATATATATATATATATATATATATATATATACATGTACACATGTGTACTTGCATATAAGTATATCATACGACTTTTTTTGGCCAATTCTTGAGGTTGATGTAGTAATCTGGTCCCTATATGAAGCAAGTTATAGAACTGTTGTTGTATGATGCTGTAATACGGTGGTGGAGGATAGAACAATAAATAGAATGTTAAGAAATTTTAAAGGAATTTCACAATAAATTCATAGTTTTATTTCGAAATTTTACTAGTAAATATTTCCTAGTAAACAATCGGTGATTACAATAAAATCTGTTACAAAATTTTATTATACTATTCCAGCACATATGAAAATATTAATGATATTAAACTATGTAGCTAACTGCAAAAGCTATACCACACTCATATATCTTTTTAGCGCGTAAAAGTATATTAGCTAACTCTTTAAATAAATGGGAGCGAATGAGTGTTATCGGTGTATTTTGTCCTTAATAAGTGGTATAAAAATTTCATAGAAAAACTTCAATAGAAATGAGTTTAAATATCTTTATTACTTTTTACTTTTTAAGTGGTCTATTCTCATTTTTCACGACCAAATGTAACGAAAATTTTGGTTAGTTGATGGAACAAACACTGATCTGATTTTGGCATTCTCTAATTATAAATTGCGCATTCTAATTGCACGATGGAATTTTTGAAAGGGTTGGAAAGAAACATCGTAATATTTTAGTCACCGGGCGTTCAGTTTGTGTTTATTTTAAAAATATTCTTGTGTTCTGGTAAAGACAAGTATTCTTTATTATTTTATGCAGACCAACTTTTGTCAGCAAATTTGACAACGACAAAATTTGGGGTCTTCTTCATTTTTAACTGGTCTTTATATTTCATTAAATTATATAAATAAGTCTTCAATTCGGCCTTAGATGTTAATTAATTCAGTGGAAAGAGCCTCCACGTGAAGTCTCTTGTGCTGGAAAGAAATTATCTCGATTTGTGTTTGTGATCATATTTGAACAATTTTGTCCGTGTTTTTGCCCGAATAACTGTTTTCAGTCAAGTTGTTAAATTTGTATTCATTCGATTTCACTTTTTACCTACTAAACTACGAATCTATTCACACATATGATTCAAAATATTTTTCATGTCTCTAACCATTTTGTTAAAATTACATAAAATTGGATGAAATAGCTAAAGCTAAAACGATTTGGTAATATAAAGTGATAAAATCGACAAAAGCGAATTTCCTTTACAGGGCTAAAATGAATTGCGGGGCGTGCCGAGCGAGCAACATAACACAGGAAATGAAGTTCGAAGTACGCATGGCTGGGTTTATGATGGGTTCATCGTTTGAAATGAATGCTGTATTTCTTTTGTTACTTAGCTTTTTTATACGAGACTTGCAGAACGTATTTCTGACTTCTTTTTATAGTTTTTTTCTAAAATTTACCTTAATAATGAAATGAAAATTGGTATTATTACAATACATTCGGTTTGAGAATTAATTCAAACCAGAAATGCCAGCATTCGTAATATATATAGTAATGATGACCATTGGTAAATAATATAAAACTATACAAATTCCCAGGACACAAGCGCAAAAGTAAAACTTGTTATAAAATGGCCGGCATTGTTAGAAGACCCTGAGAATTATTACGAACGAGCGTTATCCGTTTTTCACCTTCGTGGGTTTGCGGTTAAGTATCGGGATTTATATACAGGTTTCAGGCTTACAAAACATGTACACTATAGATTTAATAAGCACATTGTGCCGCCCATCATTTGCGCAATTTTTTCAGTTTAAGAAGTTTGTATTAATTTTAATAGTGGACTATCTATAACAAATCCATGAAATCTGTTTAGTCATTTAAGATTGGTTGAGTAAGATACATCTAAATATTTAAATTTACATTTATAATATTTGTGGTGTTACTATCTACCAGTATTTATTATTTATTCTTTGAAATGATTGCAAATTGTTCAAGAAGGATAGACAAAGCCTTAATGTACAGAACAAAGGCCTTAATGTTATTTTTTCAAGTAACTAGCTTGGTTTATGTTAATTGTTTTTGACTATTGAACATACCACTACATGAAAAATGGTTAATGAAAAATAACATAATTTTACTTATAAAAGAATTTTAAAAGTTTTTGTCGTAGTGGGTTTTTTCCAACATGATTTTAATGAAATTTGCCTTGATATGTGATTGAAAAAATAGGCCAGTTTTTAAGGTTAGGTAAACTTGTTAAGTACGTAAAAAATTAGCACTAAAGGTTTTACCTACAAATCTAATTATAAATAGAAATTTGAATATTTCATCCTTTATAAAAAAATTATTAAATATATAAAAATATTGAATTTAATTTTTATCACGGAAATATGCCTAGCATCTCTTTTACAAGCGCAAAAATGTTTTTAATTTTGAATACCCAAATACAGGATATTAAATCTAAATAGCAGTTTTCAACGTAATGGAGTTTTGAGGTAAATGCCGATAACAAATGTGCTTTAAAATTGTTAGTAGATTTTATACGGCAAAGAAAAAAAAAGTATTATACCCAAGATTGTACTCCCAGAACATTTAATAGGAACCCTCTCGAAATGTAATTTTAAGTGATTTCGAAAGACAACAAACTACATAATATGCGGAAATTTGAAATACCAATCTTGTTTTCTTTAATAGTGACATAAAGAAAAATATATAGATGGACGGGTGAACGATCGACGTAAGGTAGCCACAACAAAACCTTTTGTTGAGTCGACAACGTTTATGGAACCCTAAGAAGCAACTTAGCTAAATACTTGTTTTAAAAATAAAAGTGAAATTTTACATATTATGATATGAGGAATAGAAACTTTAAATATTATTTAAACTTTCAATGCTACCCCTAGAATAAGTATGCACATGCGTTTATTTTATCAAAAGTAAGAAGTCTTCATGCTTTACATTTATATTTCATACGGTTAAGGTTTTTATGCATTGCTATTTTAATTTTAAAATCCGTGACTTCTCCTCTAGTAGCAATGATTTATTCATTCAGCAATGATTTATTCATTTAAGGAATTCAAAAATATTTTTGTATTTTTTTCAACTAGTTTTTATTTGAAAAAAAGGGGAAAGTTACTTTTTGTTATATTAATATTCTGGACAAAATTGATATACCATGTTTAAAAATTATTACTTATATATTTATTTGAAAAAAAGGGGAAAGTTACTTTTTGTGATATTAATATTCTAGACAAAATGAATATACCATATTTAAAAATTATTACTAATATAATACAAAATACATTATTTCTACGTATATCAAAATATATGTTCTTTGATGGTCGCCTCTAAAGTGGAGGCGAAATTACCTAACTTTCCATCTTAGGTGAAGATTCTTCTGAATTTTCTTACCAAAATTTTATAGTAAATATTTATAATCCCTACTTAGTATTTTGTTTTTAATTCAGTTTTATATCTCTGGAATTTATACTGAAGGCAGGAAATACTTAGCATTTTAAATTCTATAAACTTGAAGCACTATTCTTTGGTCGTCTGTATCTTTTAATCGAAGGTAGAAAGGTTAAAGGTTTCGGTACCTTCTTACGCTCGATTGATATTTTTGGAAAGGCGATTCTGATTGGCTGGTTTTAAATTTGAAATTTAAAAATCTTTCAAATTCCTAATTTGCGTGTTTAAATTTTAATTGACTTTTACAATTATTTTAAGAAACTGTAAATTAGATGAAATGTTTAAAGAATTGAATAAATTATTTTGTTGAATTAAATTAAATGGAATAATATAAAACCTAATTTTCTGATAAAATAAATAATAAGAGTGATTTTAGATTGTTATATACCCAAAAAACAATGAATTTCGTCACCATTCTAGAACTGCGGTGCTTTTTCCTTACAGTATTCATATACTAACATGATTTTTCCCGCGTTTTTTCGGGATTCTGCCCACATTACATTTAAATTGGAACATGATCCTCAGGATATACTATCTTTGTATATAGCACACGCCATAGCTTTTTTCCCTTTTATTAAGTGCACGGATGCTCTCGTATATCTATGAGCAATTTACTAGGTCCGCTATTAGTCACGCCTCAGGGAAAGCCATCTAGTTATTGATTGAAATGATTGAACGATTACACTACAGTGAAGTTTCCCGTGGTGGTTTTAAATGTACTTCCACTAAGTTATGAAACAATCTCTCTCATGCTACTGAGGGGATGGCAACTTTCAATACTAACAAACAATATCTATAGTCGTCAGTGGCTTTTGAAAGAATGGCGTGTGTTAGACAATAATGCTTTTAAGTGTGAAGTTGGTTAATAAGTTTTTAACCACGAGTTCAGGGCCATTTTAGAAATTTTTTTTATAAGACATACATAGAGTGAAGTGCGTTGATGTTTTATATATATATATATATATATATATATATATATATATATATAAATATATATATATATATGTAAAACGATCGAAACAATATAAAGCTGATTCCACACATTTTGCATTTTCTTAAAATTTACTATCTTTTTTTAAACATTAAAATAAAATTATTAATCTTTTGCAATCTATTAATTACGTCATAAGTTCATTCCGTTTGTTCATGTTTGTTTATATGTAAATTATATTTCCAGGTTTAATTCAGTTCATGTATAAGTTTTTTGAAAAAAAAAAGCTTTACTTTTGCTACGACTTGTGTAGCCTTTTATATTATATTAGTGCCCACTTACCAAAATTGATATTCCCTCATGATCTTAATATATGGCTGGACTGAATCAGTTGCTACATCTTTACATCTAATTGCAGCAGTGTACGCTGGACGCATAATAATTATGAATATAATCGTCGTTACCAAAACTGTTTTGAAAAGTGAAAAGCATGTAATATCATCCACATAAAGCATTATAATAATGCAGAATAGTGTTTAATGTATATTCAAACGTAATAATATTCAAATAATCTCCAGGGAAATGAGGAAAGTGTTATACGGAAATATTTATTCGGTTACAACTTAATTTCCCGTTGAGTCAGGATGGCAGTTGATCAGTTTAAAATGTTTAAAAAGTTTTCTAATCAAGAAAGTACGGAAAATGTAACTCAAGTCGTAAACAAAGCAATTTGTGGAGATGGTCGTAAAAATCAGGTATCGGGTGGGTCGTGAAAAAAGGTAGTCGATGATCGGTAAAGGTTAAAAACATATCTTATTTCTTGAAATACTATTTGACGAATATATAGATTTGATTTACTTTTCGCTATTACGAATTTATTTTTGATGCGACCCCTCTAATTTACTTTATATCGATGCGCTCCGGAACCGACACCGACGGCTTAAAACTATAAAGGTGCATTACCCTATACATTATTCTGAGTACAGTGACGTCCAATCCTAACCTTGCCCCAGCTGAACCAGTCATGGGTGGAAAGTTCCATGTACCGCGAATATGGCAAGCCAGTCAAGCACCATGAGTAACTACGTGGCCTGATCTCATACATCGATGATGCACATATTTTTACAGCTGGCTTCCATGTCAGCCTGTCCTTGAAAATGACGGCCTGAACTCCTTGAAGGCAAAGTAAGCTTATTCCTGGAATCCCTGTCAAATATTCGGCGAGAAAATTCATTGCTTTGTTCTCTAGTTTTTTATAACTTGCTCCTTTTACCGTCACTCCATGAACCCAATATGGATAAAATGGTTAGTTATCAGACATTATTAATTGCATCGAAGACGTTCAAGAACGTCTATTTTGCGATTGATATTGTATCTGTTATAGACTGTTTAGGACGAAAATCAAACTGTTTAGAGTAGCCCGTCGAATGATAGTTGCACCATTATACGTGCCGCCAATACCCAATCGAGCCGCTTCCCAAGGAATAAAAACGAAATAAGCATAATGTATTTTTTAAGACTTTGTATGGCTGGGAAATTCCTATTACTCTTTGCGTCCACTTACCCCAGCTCACAAAGAGTCATGAAACAGCACAAGTATAAGCAGCGATTGAATACTGCCAGTACTTGTCAATTTAATTCATTTAAATCAAAGCTAGTTTAACAGGTTATTTACAAAAGCAACAACTTACAAAAATCTATCGCCATGTTATAAAATAAAATATTTTTTAGACGTATATAACACGGGACTGTGTCATAATTAAAAGAATTTTCTGAATACATAATTAACAGAGATTAAAAGTTTTCTGAAAAAAATTGTGGCTTGTTTATAACTTTGTATTCATTTCAAATCTTACCCGCTTCTTTTACTCCTATTATTCAGGCAAATAAACTAAATGTGAAGACGGAGATAAAAACTTAATTTCATGAATGTGGCTTAATCTGATACTGCGTCCTTGTACTGTAAAATACAACCTATTTTTAATTTATTTTTTAAGATTAAAATAACGACGTGAATAAATAACTATTTATTTCATTATGACATGTAATACGATGAATACAGCCATTATAGTCGTTGTGCTGTGAACCACAATTTTATTTTTCCTCGAATCTTTCTCCTTTTAAGCAATTTTGGCAAGAAATGAGATATAACATGCCTTTTCTCATTAACGAAATATATGAAACCAACTCAATTATTTAAAAATGTAAACATAATTATAAATGAAAATTATGTTAAAGTCATTGTACTATATATTCCCATAGTTTAAAATGAACATGAAAAAATGAAGGATTTATTTCATAAAATGTAAATATGCCCTTCAGCTGTTTGGAATAATTTGTCCATGTCTGATTACGCATTCGACTTTGATCGAAGGTGACTGAGACAACCGAATACTGGCTTCGGCTTCAGCTGAAATTTACTAGCTTTTTGTAAAAGAGAAATTATAATTCTAAAAGACCTTGACGTTTAAAAAAACGACATCCATAACGTAAAATGCATGCAAAAATTACGGTTGTAACAAATATTTTTTACGGTTGTAATAAATATTTATTAAACGAATGTCCGTGGGGCACTTTGATTCTACTATTTATTCATGCATGTATTTACATGCAAGTCAATAATCTCAGAGATATTTTAGATATTTTACAACACGTTCCCAGTATAAATACCGATACGAGCGTAAAATGATAAAAAAAGTTCAAAACATAAGTTTTGATCGATATATCTCAAATTTCTCGAAATTATCCCCACATGGGATCCCTGTATATAATCCACGACATATTGCAGTAAAATATCAGAAATTATTTGATCTGGATAAAACCAGAAGCGCGCCCAAAAATCATGCTTTTAAAAATATATTACATTGTTCAAAACAACACCTCCACAGAGTTAAGAGGTGACATCTTTATTTGTTGCAATAAAGTTTAAGATATTTTGCAGATAAATATGGCATTGCGCATCCATTGCAGATACTACATACTGTGTATATCTTTCATCAGCCATATTTAGAAATAAAGAATTTGAAAACTTGGATTTTTTTAATTTTAGCAATTTGAGTTCATTATCACTCAAAGGTAAATTAGATCAATTAGAGACAAACTTTAAATGGCACTAAAATTATTGGACGAATTTTAGATTAAATTTTATTCTTCTGCTAAATAACAAAACTTGTAAATATTTTGATATTATTCTTAAATTACTTATTTCGGTTCACGGTTTTATATTAAAGAAGAACTTTTAAATACAATATGTTATAAATGCTCCACATGGTATTGTCGATCCATCATAAAAAAATAGTACTTCAGGAAGCAAATCTTACCAATTAGTCAAAATATAATAGTTAGAAATATTGGATTAAGTAATTAGTTTTTAAATTTGGGTCATTCTTAGGATCTACTCAAATACAAAATTATGGAACTTTTCCTAACCCGGTTCTGTTGTGCCTTAGTGGTAAATGGACACGTTAGAGAATTGAAAAGAAGGGTTTTTTTCAGTAAGATGTCGTTATACAAGTAATTCAATAGGTGTCTAAAACGGAGTTCGCCTTCAAAACTTTATTTCTTACTTTTAAAGTTGTTGAACAAAATTTTTGCTTACCCGTAGAACCCTATTAACTTGCCTATTGCATGACACATATTATTTGTGGTGTTGTTACTTAAGCGAAACTCTTAAAATCGAAAACTCCACAGTAATAGTTAGTTTAAAAATATTTCACTCGATTTAAATCTACTTTATTTAACACAATATACTAGAAGACTTGAAATTGACTTAACGGATGGGACTATCCTTATCATTTAATGAAATATCTTGGAAATTTCAACAACTTTTCTAGAAAAATTACGAACATGTTGTCAAAAACTTACGAACCAATCTAATACTCTGCCTGGAAACTTACATAACAATTCATATCCACAAAAGTAATGATAATAAACATTACAAAAAAAAACAAATTCTCATTTGTTATTATCCCAGGAATGTGTGACAACATTTATGCAAGTATGATCGTAATCTCTTAAGCGCCATCTGCGCTCTTTCTTTCGAAAATTAGTAGTCCGTAGGACGCAAATCGATGTTTGTAATTGTATTTCCGTAACGTTATTACTGCGATGCGTCCAACGTAATATGTTTTTCTATGACAGGCATTTGTGAAGGTATCGACGGGTTCCTTTATATACATTTCTGCTGATTAGATCTAGATCACATCTGTGTTTATAATTTTCATGAACTCGTCTAATGTCATATTTATTTTGACATATTTTCCAAAATATTAGTACAAAACATATTAAAGTTGTTTCCTCGCATGAAAAAATGTAAATTAATTAAATACTCTCCTTTTATTTATTTTTCTTTTTATACTATTTCATGTCCTGGGTATAGCTTTTCATCAAAATTTGGATATTAATGAAATGTGTACTGTTTTTTCAGAAAATTATTGTAGTGTTTTGTTAAATATAGCACTGAATTCAGATTAAAAAAAATTATTGATATATCGATATTGCTAGGTTATATTTAATATTCTTTATTTATAATTTAATTACTTATAATAATATAAAATGAATACAAATATATATTTTAAAAAGTATACCTTTTAATTTTTCCATATAATATTAACTTCTGTACCTGATTGATCCGCCATTTGCCATATTTAATTAAATTAATCTCAAATTATATTTGATTTTATGGGATGGTTTATAAACTTTATTGAAAAGAAATGTAATAAATTCAACACAACAAAAATGATTATTTCGAAAAAAAATTTTACGATCTCTTACTCTCTAATTGGTAGATAAATATTAAAAAAAAATCAAAATACACGGAGTGTGTTTTTAATAATTTTTTTTTACAAATAATATTTTAGTTTCTCTTTTTCTTTGACCACTTAGTTATTGAACTAATGCTAATGTTTAAAATAAATCTTTTAAAAGTCCCAACCCAATTTCTTTAGTTATACGTGACAATTTGCTTCGTTCATATTGAACAAATTTAAAGAAAAAATAAACAAACACGCATTTCATTTTATACGTCCAACGTGTTTTAAATTATAGTCACCTTATTATTTGTCCTTAATAGTTTCAGTATATTTTATATATATGAGCTGGTAATTGAATATTGCATCTTATCTAGCTGATGAAATCATTAGAACTTAACTAATTATAATGAGAACAAAGAGAAATACGTAATTATTTTGAGTAATAAAATCTATTTATTTATATCATTCACTGATTTTAACTAATCATAACTTGACTATAAAATAAAAAATACGGTTCATCATTTTGTAATCTAATTAACAAAGCAAAGGGACACGATGTGAGTAACAAATTTAATACTTAACACAAACTTATTAGAAGTAGAACAATACCACATCAAAATTAAATAAAGTGTAAGTCATTTCAAAACTGAAAAAAGATATGAAAAAATTATTTTTGTTTAGTTTATATTTTTTTCTCGCTGTGCTAATTTTTTCAAACTTTTTTAATATCTTTGGATTTGTGAGTTAATACAGATGCCTTTACAAAAACTTTTTCATTTATGTGGGCCTAATAGCTCGAGATATGCCGCAATGCAACAATCCGTAAGGCGACGAGTTGTCTATAGTTTGTACCTATGGATCACAAGGTTTTTCTTTCGATAATTCATTGTTGCTGGTTATAATGAAATCTATTCATAACCATTGTTATCAGAATTGTGCAAGTAAACTGAAATATTTGTCAGAATATGCCAAATATAAATGACGTGGAAGTAGTAAATAAATTTCGGTAGTATTAAATTTTCTTCAAGGGGAACGACAATACAATGGCAAAAAATACGACTGATAACATAGAAAATTTCATAAACATTGTCGTTAAAGAAGTACGAGAAGAATAAGATACGTTGTTGTCGAATAAATCGATATTCGCCGCTGTAAGCAACATATCTTTTATTTATTAACAAGTTTCTTCAAATATGATTTGACACACCAAAATTTCGAATTGTTTTCCAATAGTTCGAATATATACCCTTGTTATTCTTACTAATTATATCTTATGCTATATTTAAGTTTTCTAAATTGTTAACCTATAATTTATAAAACTATGCATAAGTTCATCATATAAATCAAAACAGTTGGCTTTGATCCAATTTAGTTTATGATGTAATTTGCTAGGTCTTGTCTACCAGTACGTTTCATAAATTATTAACACGGGAGTTGATTTTGATAGCATGAGTTAACTTAAATTTAGCACCATCGACTGAAACCACATGGAATTGAATTTAAAATATGATTTTACTCACAATTTATGATAGTATTTTATTGTTTATTCGTTAGTGTTAATTAAAAGAAATTAAATTTTTTATACGTATTTGAACTCGACATCTGATTTCCTCCAATTTTCAAGGTTATATCAAGTTTATACCATGGTGTATAGGTCATTTAAAATTACAGGTATTTTTCGACATGTAATTTCTTTTTCTTCCTATCAATTTTTTTGACAAAAATTAAGTGGTTTTTACGTTTACTTTTTGAATATACAATGTATGTACACAGGTGGAATATATGTTATATTATAGTGCAAGTAAAGAAAAGTTTACTACACCCAAAAAAATTTATGGGTTTTGAATTTTATATTAGTTACAGGCAACCTTACAACTTGTCAATAAAACATATCACAAAAACTTAAAGATATAAGAAACAATAAGATGGTAAAATGATCCTATACATCAAATAAGTATATTATTATTATGCAAAATTGCTGAAGATGATTTCATTATTTCATTAAACCAAAATGTTACATGGGTATATATATATATTTATATATATATATATATATATATATATATATGTATATATATATACATATATAAATATTTTGTTTCAATAGCGAATTAACTAAGGCATTAACAAATTAGAAAATATTTATAAGGTCAAATAGAAAATTAATCCACAAAGACGTAAAATTGTCGCGATTTCTTCGTTTATTTCCTTTAAATTTTCTTTTAATTACTCTAAAACATTGTTAACGTATTTAACTGTACCTGATATTTAATACGTAATATATACCAAAAGAAACATCCCACGATACCTCTCGTTTTTTTTTGTGTATATAAATAAACCAAAACAATTTTCAATTTTAGTAAGTAATATTAAAAATGAAAATTAAATCCTATCGATTTGTCAGTCGATATGAATAATTATCCTAAGTTACTAAAACCGGTCAGGGATTTTATGACACTAATACAACAATAAATCAACTGAATAACTTAGGAAGTTAATCCATTAAACTCGAACAATGGTAACCGATTTAAAATTGAATGATTTTTAGCAACATTAATCTGTGAATATAGAAGAGAAATTACCATTTATTTCAGAAATTCATATATTTATTTTCTATGAATTTCGTGGTCAAATCAAAAATAATATACGTTAGTTTAGTTATTGTGGATTTATATACGCATAATACAAGTAAGATGAAAATTCATGAATCAATAATTTAAATATTAGCAGGAATTAGAAAGAGACAGAGGATACGACAAGGCAGCAGAAGAAGAGAGATGAGAGGATTAAAACGTAAGATGCAAATATCTGTCGGTGTTTGAAAAAAGATTGTATCAGAGTATGGCAGTATACGGTGAATTAGTACTCTCGTAAGAAATTAAGTATTACTATAGAAAATATTTGGGTAATAATGACAAATAAGGCTACGATGGCGCTTTGTAAGAATTTTATTTACACAAAAGAAAGCCTTCCCTGACAAGTCCCTGATAATTCGAACGTTAAGAACGAACTTATTTACAAGAAAATTGTAGGATGAATAACATTGAACTTTTAATTTTGTAGGTTATATTGAAGATTAAATTAAAGCGCACATTGAATTAATTATGCCAGTTTAAAGAGCCATTCTAATAAGTTTCGTCGTGATTAATGTCGTAATGAATCATATGGAAAGTGAAAACTTGTGAGGTAGTATAGAAAATAATTACGCGACAAACTAGTTCTCAGAATAAGTAATTTGTGAATGTAAATTAATATGAAAGATTGAAAAATGGTACATTAAAATGAACGTTAATAAAGAAAGTTAAATTGCTTAAATTTTTAATAATTTTGCTGTTTGATTTATCGCACTAAGAAAATCATTTATTTATTTATTTATCAACTTTTATGCATAATACATATTGCGGACTTATTGCTACATGAGCAATCTCTCCCAGTCAACCATAACAATTGGTGCTGAAATTTAGCCGACAGACTGCAAGAGATTTTACAATGAAAATTATTTATGAAAAAACAATTTTAATGAAAAAAAGAATACAAAGGTATAAAATATAAGTACATTAAGTAAAAGTAAAAAAAACGGGAAGGGGTAAGGGCACAAAGGAAAAGGTTTCAGGAGAGGCAGTACATTTTCACTCGATGTTTAAAAATATTTAGGGACGTGAGTTTCCTGGTATCAGGATCCAAGTGATTTAAAAAAATCTAAACTATTTTGTCGGTATTTAACAAGATGTCATGTTATATATAGGTTTCCATTTTGTATTGCTTTGCTAAAGACACGAATTACGAAAAACTTGTGAATTTTTTTGTTAAACCTTTTCCCTTAATTGTATCCATTTCGATTCAGCAATTATTTTGATGGTCTCAGACCGTAACTGATTACTTTTATTCGGGAATCAATCCTTCCTCCCTCTGGATGTTGCTTTATTTCATAGGATTTACGAAAATAGTGCTTTGATTTTATTAAAACCTTAACTACCATTCGCAAGTACGTTTAGGATTATCAAATTGCTATTATACACATGACGTACCTAAAATTAAGCAAGCGATGTGAACTACTATCTTTTGTAAACTAATTTCGTAATCTGAAAAAAACCTTTAAAAATTTCTTAAGATGAATTCGTATTACGGGCCCATCATCGACTTGGCATTATTTATATCAATGTAAAGGTTAACATTAGTGGCGCGGTAGCACGATTGATTACCACACTGTAGACTGCATCGTTCATCGATTATGTCGTTGTAGACGGTCGCCCTAATAATTGTGGATAAAGTAATTTTTGTGATTATACATTTGGTTAATCGTTATATGAGAGATTGCACTTTTATCATACCTAAAGAACTACTGTATTGGAAATGATAATATATCCGTCAATTTGAAATAATATATATTTATCAAGATGTCGAAGGTAAATATCGGAAAAACTATTCAAGACAGAAAGTCTAGAAAACAATTTATGACTATATCCAGTATCTGTGTTCAAAATACTTCGGAAACCAAATCTTTGCAACCGTTATGTTCCTTTCCATCGTCGCTAACTTTTTTTTAAGCTACATAGAAAAATACTTAAAGTTTTCTGAAGTTAAATTCATTTGTAGATGATTTTTCCTTATGAAATATGATTGTAAAACACATATACACTCTTTAATATATAATTTTGAATTCTATTTTCTTTCTTACTTATCAAAAAATCCAGGTTATAATGTAGATTTTTTAGTTTCAAAGATCTTAGATGCCGTGATTCTTTGACGCAGTTAGTTAGATGTCAAGAGGATTAAATATTGTTCTGAAATTTGAGACTGATATGTCAATGGAATATGACATATCTCAGCATTCATCAAAGAAAAATTTTAAATAACAACCTGAGTTCTAGTATATGTTGATGCCAATTTTAAATTTTCTCTATTTTTGGTTTTAGTTTGAACTACAATCTGCCTAAAAGAAAAATTAAATAATTTTTATAAAATGAAAAATTAAATTTGTTTTTGCCAAAAAATTAAGCGCAGCTATATAATGTATTCATATTAATAAGATACGTTAGCAACCAGCTTTCAGAGACAAAACATAGTTTCGGTTGTCGACAGTTTTCTCAGATAGAAAACTGTCGACCGATAGTGTCAAAAACTATGTGTAGAAAATATAAAATGAAGCAAAGACCACGAGAGAATATGAGATTCATGAAACCAAAAAGAGATAGATTTACTAAAGGAAATAAATTTTGTTTAGTCAAACATAAAAGGCTTGGGCAGAATTACAAAATGGATAGCCCAAAATAAAATAGGTTATTTTTTGATAACATCTTTAATAATATAAGTACATAGCCATATCGATTTACAAAATATGTAAATCGATACATACGTCAAAATTATAGATTTTTTGTATAAAAATGAATTTTTTTAAAAACCTAAATTATTTAGTAGGTGAAGAACAGGTAGCTTTTCATTTATTTGTTGCGAGAATCCTAGTAAAAACATTTAAACAAAAAATAATGGAGGCATGTTGCAAAAATAGGAATAAATTTGTTCATTATATTTTGCTAGAGACACGAATATACTCAGTTCTAATTATGTGGATATGGTATGAATTTGTTTTTCGGAATTAAATCTATTTTCTCTTTGTTCTTGAAGGATACGAGGAAGATAACGAGTGATTATATTATTTCTGGAAAAGATTGAAATAATTTGTCACAGTTTGGATATGATTAGCGCAAAAACATTTTTTTTCTTGACCTTCTGTACACTTTAATACCAGATATTATACGGATACATTTTCTCCAAAACTCACTAGATTTTAATTTTTGGCAGACAAAAAAGGCATTATTTTATTTTATTTATTAGAAAATTTAAATAAATAATTACATATTATTTATTATTAAACCTCTTATCCTTTATGTGTACCTAACATCATTTTAATTTTTGGCAGCCATCTTGTGTTCTCTAACATAACTGCCCGGAAACAGTTCCACTGTAATAAAGTACATCGAAGTTTTCTACTTTTTATGGCATTTAGCTAATCGATTGATCTGGAAAATAATAATATGTTATGTGTAAGTATACAAAACTGTACATATTTATGTGCATTGTCGTTATTCATAGTAAATTTTCAATATTTTAAACTTAATATAAATTTCTCTCTTAATTTGTTATATATTAGTAAAATTTATACAATTTCAAAATCTCAAATTTTTGCTGCATTTAATGTATAAACCAGCGCAATATATCAAGAATATACATTGTCTATTATAATTGAAAATGAATTCGTGGCAATGTGTTGATAAATTTTCATAAGTATCGATTTAATGCTAAACCAAGTTTTAAATTTTAATACGTTTTTAAAAATCGATTAATTACTAGCTAAAAATATTTTTGTCCCGAATGTTTGTCTGTCCATTTGTCCACAAAATAATTATAAATTTATAAAAATTAAGATAGAAGCCTTAAATTTGTACAGTGTGCGTTTTCCTATAAATAGTAAATTAATGTGAGTAAAATATCTTGTTATTTGTTTATTAACTTGTCTTCAATCGTTGTACTAGGGTATATATTTACCATAGGGTCTATGCACATCTGACGAACGATCTGCAAGGAACCATTTGATTTATTTCCATATATTCGTATCATGAATTCATATGTAACGGTTCACATGAAACACCGTATATGAAATAGAACGTATTGTCTGCTAGACGTTGTAAACTACAAGGTATTGTAATCATGAAAAATTTTTCATTTATCAAATTTTATATCTCCAACGAACCGAAATGATATTAGTAAATTATAAAAAGATGTTATTCTTTTGAACTGAAATGTATGCGTATATGTATGTATATATATATATATATATATATATATATATATATATATATATATATATATTTATATATGTTTATATATATTTATATATGTATATATATATATATATATATATATATATATATATATATATATATATATGTATATCGTCGTATGTTAACGGGTAGTAAATCGACTATCTCCTCAATTGCAAAAAATCGAATAGCATCACATTAATATTTGGATGCGGTAAATAGTCCTATATCAGAGCAAGCAGTCGATTTTCACAGCAAGCAATCGTTATTCATTTGATTATTCTTTTCACAAGAAAAATAAGAGGTGAGTGATTTTCATATTAATGTTTCTTTAAAAAGTACTTATTAATCTGTCATTGTTCTGAATTTTGAGTAAAATTATCACGACGTTTTCTGAAGATAAGTTAACTTTACTTTCTTTTTATTTAGTTAGTTTAAAAAACGTTAATTGTTAAACATTTGAGAGTTTTATTATTATACTGTTACTTCGTCATATAACCAATAAATAGAATAGCCCAGTTATTATTAATTGGCAGAATTTTTTTGCATACATCTTTGACACAATTTTTTGAACCTAGCAACGCTGATTATCATTCTGACATACGACCAATGATGTAACTGATGTAAAGTTCGATTTATTACAGATTATTATTAAACTATTAATATGATTGAAATAAGAAATTTGTGGTCGGTTGTTAGTAGTTTTAGCAACCACCGACATTACTTAGCATGCGACTGATTCAAGTGATGGTAAAAATTAATTATGGGATTATCGTGTCATTTTATGATATAGAGGCGGATATGCTTTAACGTTATTTTAAAACTTTTATTTTTGTAGAATTCAAAGCAGAGTTTGGAGTTTTAGATAGTCCCGAAGTCACTGAAGCCTTGATGTTACTGAACCAGTTAAAATTGAAAACGCAGCTGAACCAAAATCTTTTTGAAATTTGAGGAAGATTTTCAAAATATTAGGTCAGAAGTAATTCTTGATTTTGTAAAGAATAATGTTGGGCTAACTCTTTGATACTTAAATAAAACATTGCCACAGACGAACATCCAGAAAAAAAATACATCGAACAACAAACCATAAATGAAAAATGACTAGCTGAACATGCAGTAGGAAAAACAAAACAAAAACGGCAAAGAAATATAAAAGGAAGGAGGGGGTAAAATTCCCAAATGCGATTGATTGGCACACCATAAGTCAGTTTAGAAAAAAATGCAGGATCTGAAAAATATAAACAATCATATGATCTAGTACCTGAGACTTTTTGACGTTGCGTGGACATACTCTTTGGTATAATGAGGAGGGCCCAAGACAAACTTTCAAGTGTGATGACCATTTACGACATTTCGGGCCAAGATTAGTTGCCAATGAAAATAAAACATTTGCAACAGAAAATGTATTGCCGACTGCACCAAGATATCGAGAAATTCCAGCTGAAGGTTCGAGAAAAAATTGCTATTGATTTTGCTTCCTAGTAAATGGAAGAATCATTAGTAACTAGATAAAAACAAGTTAACAAACCTATATTTTTGAATAAATTAAGTATTGGAGAAAAGTAACCATAAACATGGATTTGCATAATAAACAAGCGCTATCAGAAAGTGATGTCACAGGTTTATTTGCTCGATCTAATATTAACGTTGAAATTCATTCATGTATTGGAAAAACTTAGAGATCCGGCTAAATTTTCTACCTAAGGTAGAATCACATTATTATCGTTCATCTTCTAGCAAATTGCACCTAGAGTTGGTTTATTACAGCTTCAGAAATAGGCATAGAATCTATCAAGGAAAATGTACTTCTGACAAAAAAAAGAAAGTATCATGGCTTGCATTACAAAGAACTTGTAAGCAATTTAGTTTACACATTTACTCGTTCAAGAAAAACTAATAAATGAGTTGACGTTAAAAACCAATAAATGAGTTACGATGCACAGAAATGGGACGTTTTACGAAAGAAGCTTTTCAGAAAAACATATATAATAGATGACAATGCAGCAAAGAAGTCTGATAAATGCATAACTTTATAAAACGAAGATATAAGATGCTATACAGTAGACCGAAGATATAGATGCTATACAGATACTGCTCTCCTTTTGTCTTGTCTAAATGCATCTGCGAATTCATATAAACCAAAGTTTAGGGTGCATAACCAAGTTTATTTTAATTAAGCGACTAAAATTATACCTTAACAAGGTATAAAATATATTGTTTGAGACAACAGGAAGACTTAAAAATTATGTTTTTCCCAATATAGTCTTTGTAAAAAATGAAATTATCGAGAGCGCACTAAAAAAGTTATAACTTGGAGTGCGGATATCGAAATACAGAATTGTCATATGAACTATTCGTCATTAGTATGGAAAAAAGGTCATCATAGAACAAAAATAATTGGTAGTTGGTCAAACCCATGAGGAAGTGAACGCTGTCCACTCAACAATAGAAGCAAAACTTAGAAATCGTAGACAGGTTTTCGTTCCTGCACTTTTCACTATTCAGAATGTAGTTCTACATTTCTCTACATTTCAATAATGAAAAGTGAACGTATCCACAATCCTTACCAGACATACTGGCAAGTCATGAAGATTTTTTAAAATTTAATACTGACTGTTACATTTGCATTAAATCTGGCATGTAAACGGGAGATACATGTGTAAATGATGTATTTGCGTACCAAAATATACCAGAAGGTGTTGTAAATTATAATCTTGAAGTGGACCTTGAATGGACCCCACTTACAAAACGACCAAAATGTTTAATTGTAATCGAGCGTCCAAAATTATGTAAAGTACCTTGTCCAATTGAAAAGTCAAAATATATACTACCTACGGAAATAACTAATTGCTCAGGAATACCGCGATATTTATGATTAGCTTGCATACAAAAAATAATATTTATATTTTTAAGTTTCAATCTTCTTATTATTTATTTTTATAACAGAAATTTTAATTGTTTAATATTAAGCAATTTTTTGTACCTACAACTTTTAACTTACCTATAAATGTTAATTTTGTTTTTAATTTAGGAAAGTATTTTATTTTATTTCCTCAAATATACAATTTTTATTTAAATTAATGATAACTTAAAAACTTTTGCGTACGTGAAAAAAGATGGCCAACATTGAAGTAAAAATGATTGTACGTTAACCTAGACGAGGACGTCATTGAACAAATTCATTTAAAATGACTATAATACTACAATAGTCGATCACCAAGTTAATTAAGAAAATAAATTGCTAAACGAATCGAAAAAGAAGGGTAAATATGGAAGAATTTTATGTCCTTTCTAATAACCTTGTTAGTATTTTGCAGTTACCTCGAAAATATACTGGATAAATTGTTCCTATCTGACAATTCTGTTAGTCCGTGCATGTGTTTGTTTATAAATTAAAAAGAATTTTACAAACGTTAATTAACCATTTTTAAAGTCTTCATATCACTGACCAATTTTTATATCGATTATATATTGTTCTTAAACTAAAATTATATATATATATATATATATATATATATATATATATATATATATATATATATATATATATATATGTACATTTAAAAATAAAAACATATATTCGTTTGAAATACAGGTATGTTACAATAACACAATATTCTCAAACTTGTGCACGGCCTAGGTTCCGTGATGGTGTACCAGTTTTGTATTAATTGTATTTAAAGTATTTCCTTTATATCAGTTTAATAATATCGAATAAAATGCACAATTAAATGAAACTACGTGATGTAGTATTATTTATACTTTCTGTAATTTCTTTACCACGACCTAGGTTTCGTTGCATTACAACATCTTCAGGTGAGCTATTAGTAAAGATAAAATGCACTGAAGATACGTGTATTTTGTTGGAACTTTTACGGTACAATATCCATTATGAACATAGATATATTTGCAAAATTTGCTACTGCTAAAAAGCAGTCGCTGAAGTAAAATAACTATGTTCTTTCTTTCTCATTTAAATTTATCTCATAAATGGTGTAACCTTTTTCTCATAACTGATGACCTTGAAACTTTAAACAAATCCTCAACAGTTCGTGATAGTAATTCTATGATATAGATTTAATGTTTTTCTAATAACACACAACTAAGGACGATGAAAAATTGCTGTTTGAAATTTTTTTTAATTGTAAAATAATGATGCCGCAAGGTAGTAATTCTTCAATGATGAGGAGTAAACTCGTCAAGTTTGAATTCGTTTGAGTTATCTTTACAAGGTAAGAGTTCCTATCTCTTTCAACCAATCAAACAAATAACCATCTTTCTAAACGTTTTTGTTTAGCTTTAAGTTCCTTATTTTGTTGCTGCTGATTAAAATCTTCTAATAGATATTTAAATTTTTAGTTTTGATCTATAAATCTTGATGCTGCAGGTGTACGGCCTATCTAAATCGTTGGGACTTGAGGATCTATAATATTGTACTTCGATTTTGCTAAAATATTGAATTACGTCCCTTCAATTGGATCAAAACTTTAGAGAATTTATCATTATATTATCATCTAAATTCGGTCACGGTAGCTGTGTTGTTCACCTTCAGATTCTATGGTGAAATCCTAACAACATTTTTATAGAGTTAATATGGGATAACTTTACTTATGACACTTTAAAAAAATAGTCATGAAGTTCAATTTAGAGCGGAGATAAGAGATACCTGAAAAATACAGTCGAATTACGAACATTCTCATTTTTCGAAGTCCGTTATTAATTCTTGAAGAGCAAGTCAGATTCACGAACGTTTCGTAATTATAGTAGAGATAGAGATTCAAGAGGTGTATATATATACATAAATGTGTGTGTGTATATTTATATATATATATATATATATATATACACATACACACACACACACACATATAATTATATATATATATACGTAAAAATGTCAAAAAAGTTTTGAGATGATGATATAACAGTACTGAAAATATCGATATAATAAGATAACAAATTGAACATTAACGGCGTACTGCATACATTTTATTGCCATTATAGTTTCAGGTTTATATTTATATTGCCAAAGATGCTTACTGTCAATAATTTATGGAGCAACATAAATTCCTCATTTCATCGTATGTATGGACAATAACTATCTTAGTGCATGTTCCCCGTAAATTTTCTAGCTTGCCCTGTCAACAGCTTTAAAAATTCAATAAATATTTTACACGCTGACGGGATTTGATATTGCAAATGATATGACTATTCCTGCATAATTGTTATTGATTTAAAATATTTTTTACTGTAGTTAATAATACTCTCCTTTTCCTACGTTTGGTTTTTTGACTCATTTCAACACTCTTTCGTTTATAATCGTTCTTCGTAACGAAATAGCTGTAAAATTATCAAAGAAAAGAATTTATATATTTGCAATAGAGTGTAAAACATGACCTAGGTATATGTGTACATTCGTATAATTGATTAAAAATAAAAAGAAATACGTATCAAAATGCATATGGAAATATGTGAGTAACCAAAAATTTTAGCGTAAAATTTCCATACATTGTTTGTTTTTTAATTGTCGAAATTCATGTGCAAATTGAACAGAAAGTCGAAACTACGTCCTTCATATACCCTATGGGTATATACCAGTCGAGGAACATAAAATCGTTGCGCGATTCGAATATATGTTACTATCATAACTATTGTATTAATATAATAAATGTTTTCTTTTCCAAAAATTAGTGTGGATTATTAATCGTCCATTTATTTAAAAAAAATAGATAATGCAAATTCCGAGCAAATTAACACTATAAGAAATTAATCTTTAATTTATTTATAAAATGCACCTATTAGTGATAACCATTAGAATAAAAAATAATAATTCGATTCGTGTTAATGTGCCGGGTTTAGATGACTTATCCATGGTGGTTATGCAGGATGATTTACTGGGAGTAAATGAAAAATTAATTCATTTCAGTATTCATGAATCGTCCAAAATGAACTGAGCAGTTCCCTTCAAGGTGGCGTCTGAACTCAATTCTAACGGAATGAATCCAATTTGCAGGGAGGAAGCAAATAAACAAAAGAACACAACAAAACAATAAAGGTAAAAGTAAACAAAAGTTCACAACAAACTTTACAAAAAGGTAAGTATGAACAAAAGCTTACAATTGCTTATAATAATGAAATTATAATTAATTTTGCGATGACATAATTCATAATTAAATAATCAATAATAGTCACTATGGACGAATCACGCGAGTAAATCATCGGAAGTGAAAGAAACATAGGAAATATGTCTAATTCATTCATCCATCATATTGGATGAAGCTTTGGATCATTTTGACTAACAACAAAAGATGGCTGTCGGGAAAAAATAATTTTGCGGAACATTTTATGCGTATTTAAATATACAATTTTTAATATTTTAAATTTTATTAAGATAGTTTTCAAAATTATTGTCAATTTTTTGATCAGGACATGGTACTTCAAACAATTCAAGTCACCGTTAATAAATACCAAGTTAACCAAGTCACCGTTAATAAATTATATTACACTAGATTCATGTAAACCATGCGCCAGTGTAAAATTAGGCATATAAATATTGAATTCACAAATTTTGATGAAACTTTTAGATATTTAGAACATTTTTCATTAGTTAAAAAAATATTTTATATATCTTTGTAAAATTGAGTTTATAAATTGAGTATATTGTTAAATACTTTTGTTAAACATTATTTTTAAAAAATAATCTGCTACTTTTAAAAAGACTAAAGTAAATTTGACCCCCAATACTGCTTGATACGTATTGTAGTGTGCAATAAAATTTCGTTCATCAGTGAATGTTTTAACGAGATTACTTCCATATCGGCGGATGATTTGTTCTTATAAACAACATGGGAGAATCCATCTTAATTTAATTTTTTTTTAATTTTACTGTTGCCTTGTAAATCGTTAGGCATACGATGTGTATAATTTTCTTCCAAAGCAAAAAAAAATTACAATGAAAAAATAAACATTAAAAATTTTGAATATATTTGGCGTTAATTTTGTAGAAATTCATTATTCACAATTAAATGAAACTACGGGATGTAGTATTATTTCTACTTTCTTTAAGTTCTTTACCATGACCTTGGTTTCGTTGTATTACAACATCTTCAGGTGGGCTATTAGCAAAGATCTTTTCTAATAGCCCACCTTAAGATGTTGTAATACTACGAAACCTAGATAATAGTAAAGAACTTAAAGGAAGTAGAAATAATACTACATCACGTAGTTTCATTTAATTGTGAATAAACATTTTGCCTACTTCTTATATTGTTACTTTTAACAACTTTTTTTTCAATGTACCTTTGTACTTTAGAAAAATAGATCTGATTAACAAGTTAAATGGGGAAATGTCTAAAAGATGATAAAGTGAGGAGTCACAAAACAGAATAGTTCACGTGAAAACATCTGTAGAAATATCATAAGAAGAAGAATGACTCGGCCTTAAAGGAGATAAATATTCGTCAAATAATTATTATATCAGAATAAAACAAATCGTGTTGCTTTAATAAGCATGCCGAAAAGGATACTGCTTTAACTCTGAAAAAGAGAAATGCCAAGAAAATGTTTAATAGAAGTGGAAATTATTATTATATACCGAGTGTTAATTTATTTTAAAAAAGTATTCTTGAGAAAAAAATACGTAAAATAACTATTAGCTCATAATAAACCTTGTTAACCATTTCTCGCACAAATAGTAAATATTAATTTACACGTTTTAGAATGAGAGTCTATCTTTGAAAGGTGTGTTATATATTGTATTTCTTTATCGATAATTCTCCAAGCAATCTAGTGACAACAAAAATTTAAAAGAAACAAGGTAGCAAGCTCTCTCCCTCTCTCCCACAGCTTTCAATGAATAATTATACTGCTATTGAATTTATTTTAAAAAAGTTTATCAATATAAGAAAAGATGGCCTTCATATCTTGTGAATCTTTTCTCTTTTATAACAGAATATAGTGCGAACGATATCGAATATACAGCCTTAATTTCTTACAACTAAATTTATTCTTCTAGTAGGGAAGGTATTGAATATGTTTTCGTAATTTAATTAATACTACTGAAGTTAAGAGTTAAAAAACTTTTTGCAATAATAAAATATATCTAGTGGTATGTATTAAATGTTCCACAATTATAAGTTTTTTTCAACATAGGTTTTGCGGGAGACCTACTATAAGATGTAGTTCTATGTCGGAAAGACATAGTTTTATGTGAATATGATGGTCTCGTGGTATAATACAATTACTTGAATGCATCTGGCGAATTAAAACCTGAACTTTTTTCACTATCAGTTTAAAAATATTAATTCCCTTTATCTGACTTCAAAATTCTAACAGTTTTTATTTATTCGAATCTTATCTCCATTACCCATGTCAAAAACCTATCAATCACGAGTAGATCTTGCACTACGAGTTTTTGGTATCTATAAACATTTAAAGATACATAGTACTACTATTAAACTATTTGCAAATATAAATAGTTTACATCGTAAATATACTGTCTATTATACTTTTCCAGGGGCGTAAGGGCATTTTGCGCATTTCAAAGATTATATGGCCTGGTAGCGATTTTCAAAAGTTATATGATAGCAGGATTCCACCTAAGTTTCAGAAATGAGGGGAATGCTCTGTTTGTGCATATTTTTTGGAGATTTTTCTAAAATATACAATTCAAAATAAAAAAATAATTTTATTTCAGCCAAGCAGCCCTTTCAAGTGACGTTTCACATGATATATGAAATTAAAAAAATATATTTAAACCGTTATTTACCCCCTATTAAATACTAATGAGAATGTTACAAAATAGCTTTAAAATATTTCGATTAATAACATGTATTATTACGCCAAATTTTTATGATGCATGGTTTTTGAGAAAATTGACTGTGGATATAGCAAAACGTAAATATATTGCATGCTTTGTTTCTTACAAGCATGAAGCATGAACATGTCTCTTACAGGCATGAACATGACGCATATTTAAAAAATAATGACACCTAGAATCATCGCTGTAATCGCTTAAATCTACTGGTAAATTTTAAATTGGTAATTTTTATTGATATGTCATAATACTAACGTGTCATAACGTAGAAAATAGTGGAAAAAATTTGAGGTTAACCAAAATTTCCAAATGAAACCTTTGGGCGATGAAATTTTTTGAAGGTGAAATCTTTAATTGTTTGTGATATATTAATAAAATAATATAATACTGGGCTGTGTTTGAGTATTCAGAGCACAAAGAATTTAGAATATTAGCAGTATCTAAAACCACCAGCATCTAATGTTACACAGATTTTTACCATCTACGATGATTGTCTAAATAAAATAAAAATTATTAACGATATTCCTACAAGTTACAGGTTTTTGTAAGATGGTATATTCCAGTTCTTTTAACATGATATAAAATTAAATTTTAGAAGCAACCCACTTCCTTTGCGATTAAAATCATTAAATACGATTTTAAATCAGAATAAGCAATTAGAATAAATCCTCCGTATTCATTATTACTTACAGAAATTATACATATTTATATATTAACATAATCATTACTCCATTACAGGAATGATCCTATGGAATTGTATACTGTGGTGCATCACTCATCTGCAATACACTTGATAGGATGACCACGACCACTCTGTCGAGAGCATAACGACTAAGAGGAAGAATATATATTTATCAATGCATTAAAGAGACAGGGCAAAATGCAATTAATAATCATTGACTTCATACCATGAATATTGAACCACGATGTCTCCGGGCAACAGTTTCATTAAAAGCTAAATGTATGTTTTAAATTTTTATAAAAGTGAAAATGTTTTACTAAATTTTCACCATCTTTATATAAACTAAAACTATTCACTCATTGTTATATAATTCAGCATCGCTATCCTTATTTTGCTCTTAGTCATTTTCGGGATTACTATTTAATCTTAGAAATATTATATTTACTAACAAGAGATGAGATTGCTATTTGTAATTTAGTTATGTGCTGCAATATTAAACGAAGATCGTCTGTTAATAGTAATAAAATTGATCATATTCTGGAATGCAAAAGAAATTTTAAAATAATGCCCTTGAGATAAATATAATTAGCTACAATTATTCAGACATAATAATATATTACATAAAGTAAAATTGACTTAGGCGTTTCAGCTGACAGATAAAAACGTCGACGTTCTTGTCTGTCAGCGGAAAATATAATATAATACTTGGATGAAAATGCCATATGACATCAACTTTTCCACTCATAATTAAAGTATTAGTTTTATTAAAGTACTCTGCATAACAAATAAGTTTAAAATCCGTTATACATTTTGAAAATTCATTTTAATACTATTATACATCTCACAGCGTATTCAAAGCTCAATAGTAGTAAATCTAAAGTAATCTTTGTTTCCTGGTACTGTGAAATGTCTCACTTAGTAAAGAAGATATATAATATTCTTATATGATTACAAGTAATGATATTTTAAATTACTCAGCATGGATTTGAATATCGTTTGCATTTCTCAGTCTTACAATATCAAATTTCAATATGAAGGTAGAAAATATTTTTTAAAACATCGCCATAATATTTACTGTCACGTGGTATACATGTTAACCTTATATTGATTTTTAACCTTATATTGGTATCTCTTATATTGATTTTTTATGATCTAGTAAACATTGTAAAATTCCGCTTTTATTAACTGTAGTTATTGTTCAGTGCAGTTAATGATTTGAAATTTGATAAAATAGAAAATATTATTTATGTTAAAGTTCTCCATTCACGGGATTTTATTTCACGTTGTATTTCGTTTCACGTTATATGAAATTTTGATTCAATTCCTCGTATGCAACATCAATAATTTATTTTATTTCTTCATAATAAGAACTAGTACAAGAATCATGTTCATGATGAGCAATCAGCTTGCTATAATTTGACTGCACGCGACTCCTAGCGCTAAGGAATGAATGTGAACGAGCACTTCATCAAAACTAAATAATTTATTTCAAAGGAATTAATTGAAGTTTTCTATCACACTTTAATTTTTAACTATATGGCTTTAACTTTGAGTTTTCTAATAAAGCTAAGCTAGCTTGTTTCGTTAACCATTAAATATAATGGCACCATACGGAAGCTTAAAAAGTGTTTGTAGCTTGCAGAAAGTATGTAATTTTCATAAATATTCATATTACTGTGTTACACCTATAAGACTTATTATGTTTTTTAGATATGTCAATTTCATTAAAAAGTCTGTGGGATTTGAGATTCGTTATGCATTAAGCAACATTATTTTAGTTAAATGAAATACATGCACAAAAAAGATATGGAAATGAATATAACACTAGAAAGTAAAAGTTACGTATGTTTAGATAATTTTTCTGAATTCACGTCCCACAGCGCCACCCCAGGGGATAGAAGCGTTTTGAGATGAAAAGCGCGATAACGCCACTTCACTTACATGCTATACACAAACAGATAAAGCACAGACAACAGTTAATTTTTGAAATAGTTTTAAATTTAATGGGAACAATATAAATAAGTGCGAGCCATTCTGAGTCCGCCACTCGCTTGAGCAAACTTGCGTGAGTGGGCCCCTTTATTTGGACGTGTTAGGCATTGTGAGGTTTAGAAATATTTCTATATACTTCATGAAAACATTTATTTTGTTACTCATCTGTTCTATGAAGAAAATATTGCTTTTATAATTGAAAAAGTCACAATAAAAACCTGATAAATGTTATATTATTTTAATTTATTCAGTCATTTTGATAAATAGAAAATAATTAATTTCATTATTCCTATGATCTCGTAACACAAATTCCTATTTTGTGAAATATATAATTTCATAATATTAATAATATGAAATTATAGAAAATAATTATTATAGAAATTGTGACATGAAACAAGCGTAAATATAAAAGTTATTTTTAAAAATTTTGAAGGCAAAGTTTTATATTAGTTGCTAATTAGATAGGTAGAGTTCCTTCTTTAAAAAGACAAAAAAAAATGTATTCTTATAATATAGCTAAAATATTCGTTCATATGTAAATAAAAAAAAACAACTTCGTTAGAATATTATCTAAAACTTTCCAAAAAAAGTATATTGATGATATTTTAGGCCTATAAAGGATATATTAGGTAATAAATTTGTATGACAAAAAATAATAATATTATTTGTAAATACTTAAATTAAAATACTCTGTACACGCAAATATTTATTACGCCCAAATGTGTACTAAATTCTTATTGTGCAAATTCTACTCTTATTTAAAAAGTTTTCTCAAATAGGTATGTGCTTCTATAAAAAAGTGATTGATCAAATTAAATTCAACGCTACCACAGCTTAAAATGAAGCTTTTTATTTCAGTATGGCTGTGTATATAACTCAATTGCTATAAACACATGCTACTAACTCAAAGGTAAGTAACCCTTAATTTCAGAATCATTAAAATACTAAAGAAAACAAAAAATTGGTACCTTCATTATTTGAAAATAAATGATTAGTATTTTAATAATATCCAAGAGTATAAAAGTTAAAAAATTTAAATTTCTTTTTGTATCTATATATAAATTTAAAGAAAAAAAAACATTTTGTTAGTTTTCACAACTTTTAAAAATAGGATCGATTAACAAATTTATTACTCCTTAATGATAATTTGAAATTCAGGAATAAATCAGAAAAAACATACTTTTACATCACACGAGTTTGTAAATTTGAAAAACTTTCCGTCTGTCTATTGATTATCGAAGATAATTTTCATAGATATTGGGTTAATTTGGGTTATTTTTTTAAAGTAGAGAAAGTAGAATTGGTTAAGGAAAGTTCAAAATTAAGTTTCATGACATACTTCTAAGAGAAAAAGTGGAATCCGCAAGAAGCTCGAAGCAAACAAACATTTTAATATGTTTCACCATATTGATTTTGTTTTATCTATATTGTTTACCTACATTCCTTCTGGAATATTGTTTACCTACATTCGCGCTTCTTTACAATCTGGTAATTACCTACATTCGCTCTTCTTTACAATCTGGTGATTTCAAACACACCACACAGTGTTTGACATCACCAGATATAGAGCTGACAAGCGTTTCGTGATGAAATCGTCCACAGGGTTTGTGTGGCGATTTCATCACGAAACGCATCTTTTGTAATAAAGTCATTATTCAATATAACGATAATGTTTTATGTATGTATTATGTTCATATAAAACATTATAGTCATCTATAAATTTTTGAGCAGAGGCAAAATTGCTTTCTTTTAGAACTGTTTAGGCTTCGATTGAAAAATATTGTATGCTCAAACTTATGATGGTCTGAGTTTTTTATTTTCATATCGCGCGAATAATTAAATAGCGAGGGAAAAATATAACAGTCGAAGGGTTAGGAAGTGCATCCTACTCGACAGATACTAATTTTTAGTTCATCATTAATGTTCCAATGTCTTCTTGCAGAAATACACCTTATTTTCATTTGGAGGAAATTTTGCGGTGACTTTGCTTAATTGTTAATAATAAATGCTGATGATAATGGACGGGGATTTCATACTGGTACAGTTAATTTACCTGTTTAAGTTTTTTTATACGTATTTTTAGGCCTCGAATGTAAAAACGTGTCAAAACACAATACCTTTGTATATCTCTTTCACTCAGGATATGTCTGTAAAGTAGTTTAGATTTATTTTTTTTCAGTTGTACGTCTTTCTTATACTCAGAAGTTGTCAAATTGTTCCTATCCCTTTGTATCGACGTTATTTTGCACCCATTGAAATAAGGATTTACTTCTAAATAACTACTATTTTATTACTAATTATTTAATATATTTATTTCTTATGATAAACTTACGCGTAGATAGTTACACTTTTGATATTTTTTATATTAAGACTGGTATTTTTATACTTCCAAAATTGGTATGAATTGGTATTGGCTCCTAGCAACTATGATTTTTCCGGAATAAATCTTTGTCGACACTCTGCTGCCATAACCAAATGATTTACGTTTAATGCATGGACAGAGTTCACCGAGCTCCGATAATATGGAAACCACAAGGCTTTAGTTTCTGACTGAACCGTTATGCCAAAAAGTAGCATCTGGTCCCCGGCTACAGTCAGATACTTATTGTGTATCGGGGAATGCATGTATGTAATGTTTGTGTAGTGTCCAGTTTTAGATATTTTTAATTTACCCTGTACTTTTACATTTTTTATAAAACTTTTAAAGCGTTGAATAACAAAACATGAGGAACAACCCTGAAATTCCCAACGCAATTATTAAAAATTTGTGATAGAATAACAATATTTTTAAATTGTTAAACAAAATCAATGGAAAAATTTAATAAAAAAATGTCGATTGGCTAATATGTTTACTTTGTTGAACTGACTTCGTTGAAATATTTTGGTAACGAGTTAAAGAAAACCTTAAAATATTGTTTGATCTTTTCAGATGATCAGCTTATGTATTTTACTTGCATTTTTTTAAGTATTAAACATATTCTTACATATATTAATGACCGTAAATTTATTAATTTGCGAATGTAATCCATAAATATAAAATCCTAATTACTCACTTTCGTTGGTGCCATAGTGTTTGAAGAAATTAAAAAAACAACTTGTGAAATTCATAAAAAGTCATAAACTCATAATTCTTTTGTAATAAACGCTCTAAATTTGAAATTGACCGTTAACAAAACAATTTTTGGTAAATAATTTTTGCAAAATTCGTCTTTTTACTTCGTTCTTCCTGTAAAATTAATAAGAAATGCTAAGTGATCTGTTTTACTTGTAAATTGTGAATGAAAAACGTAAATTAACATTTATATGTGTTTATATATATATATATATATATATATATATATATATATATATATATATTACATTTTACTCTGTCTACTATCTTTTTGGGCTGTCATAACCAAATTACTAATATGTGCACATATACACGATATATTGTGGACCTTTTTAGGACAGGGCTCATACATTTTTAAATTTGATCAAAAACTATCAAACCTATTAATGTGTTCCCCTACCTATTCCGAATTATGTAGACTACACAAAACCGAGCATCCAAGTGGAAGAGTTCAGTGGAGAGAAGTTGTATCATGCTACAAATGATTTTTTTGTTATTATATAAATTTTAATATAAAATAATTTTGGTTTTAATATTAGTTGAGGTATTCGAAGTTTTAGATAAAATTGTTATTTATTTATTTATTTACTTTAATGTATCTAATTGATACACATGGCGGACTTATTGCTACGAAAGCAATCACTTACAGCCAACCATGAAACCAGTCCAGCTCCGTTCGACGAACGGCCGGGAATCGAACCCGGGTTCCCGCGGTGCCCCGTTTTGTCAAAGGCCATATGCCTTGTGATCAACCTTGTGATGTTATAATATATTTCAAAAACTTGGTTACTCTTCATATTTCTTTAATCTTTAATGTCGACGAAACCAGCATTAGTAAATTATTTTTGTTGAGATCTAAACACTATGGAGTGGTCGAGCTCTTAAAACACAATTATACGTGTATGATATCGCGTTCCTGCACGTACCGACTGCAATATATTTCGGTATCTGCGCAGATCAAGTGTAAAATATTCCTCTTTAACAATGAAACGGTTATTGACAATGTATATCCACATTTTTATAATTGATTAATGTGAATGGTAATAAAAGTTTAATTAAAATAATTTATTTTGTTCGTATTATAAATTAAAGCTTCTGAATCTTTTAAGGGCTCTGATGGAATAATTAATGAAAGGAAATTGTATATTCACATATATTCACTGCGCTACGTTTGATCTCATTTATTTTCATAGTTGAATAAATTTGACTTCTGGTAGAGTATTTTTTTTAATCTCAAGATCATTACTGGGATTAAATATACCTAAATGGCAAATTATTTTATGTTATTAGTAACGGTTGTAAGTTCAATTTAAGGGTTCAATGCATTTGCAATTGCAATAGAATTTTACAAATGACCGATTTAGTACCTACAAGGAGGAAAAACTTTTATTATAAGTTTTAGTTTCTTGTAAATCTGTTTAGTTTCAATGAAGTGATCAATTGCCTAAAAATATCGCTATATTTTTTCTTCGAATTGTGAGATAAAAAAACGATTTTGTAAGTACTGACGTCATTATTTAATTTAAATAGACGCACACATATATATATATATATATATATATATATATGTATATATATATATATATATATATATATAAGATTTTTATATTGTAGTAGACAAGCAATTAGAAGAAATATATTTAATATTTATATTTTAGCGGAAAATTGTTTTCTTATCTAATTTAAAGACAAATAAAATTTTTAATGTTGGGTGAAAATGTTTGCAGAGATAAGAGAAAATGAGAGTATGCGAACAAATGTAGGTCAGTGAAAAGTTAAGGTTAAGATGTCAAGTATAGTATTGAAATTTAGAGGATATGGCAAACAATTTGAATATATTTGAAAAGATATAAGTTTTTGAGGCATAAAATATAATCGCATTTTTGTTCATCAAGATGAAATATTTACCGAAGCTATTTGGACAAACCGAATCTAAAGGAGCAATAAATGAAAGAAAGTTATGTTACAAAGTAAGATTCGATGTCGATTGGTAGCTTTCTGAATATGATACCTCTTACGAGCTTCCAGATAACAAAAACTATGGTGGAATATACAATAAATCGCCTAAAGATCGATAAATCTTGACTTCTTCAAAATTCTAAGATTTGTAATAATTGTGTCATGAAAAATTTAATGTTGAGAAAATAAACCATCTCGTAGTTTCTTAAAGGGTAACTTTTGATTAGAATAGGCGGTATTAGCGAATTTGCTTGAATGAAGTCCATTTTAATGATCTTTCCTAAAATTTACAACACCTAAACCGGCATCAGATTTGACACAATTAATGAGGCACGTAATAACGAGTTTTTTTACAATTTTCCACTCCTATATATTTGTGCATCTATATAATATATATATATATATATATATATATATATATATATATATACACATAATTATTGCACAGATTCTGCCTGTTTTTCTTCATCTATAAGTTGATTTATACTAGATGGATTTTAATGCAGTTTTCATTTTCATAAATAGAAGTTTCGGATTGTTTTTGTTTAAAACTACAGAATACTTGTTGTACAAAGCTAGGATAATATTATATATACAGATATCGTTGAAAGCAGTCAACGGTAGGAATATTTATAAGCGGGAGAAGTCATTTCATCAAAAAGATACAAATGGAAATTTTGAATATTACAACTTCTAGCAGAATTGTAAGCGGAGCATCAGAAAAAAAACTTTTTATTTTATTAAATGAATCATGGTATTATCGTATCAAAACGTTTTCCTCTTGGAAAGAAAGGAATTAAATTAGTACTGAGTCCAGATGATATTTATCCTCTACCAATTTAAAGTATGCATTATTTTAAATTATAGTAATTATATTATTTTAAATTATATAATATTTTATATTATATAAATTTGTGCAGCCAGTGTTGTGAAATATATAATTATTTTTCAATTCTGTTTAAAAAAAACATCTTTTTTGTTAACATTTTATTTCGAAAATATTTTATTCCATTTAGGTGAGACTACATTACGTAATTATCTTTTAACAATTTTGTTGATTGATTGATGTATGGTATATTTATTTAATATATAATTTATTCTCTTATATATGACACAAGAGGCAGACAAAACGTACGTAAATATTGTTCAAAAAAAGGAAGCGGGCAAATCTGGTGTTGAACGAAAGGATAGATTGGAAGTTCCACATTTATACTGTACAATAATCTATTGTGCCCACGCGAGGAATGTAGGTGTAAATCATGCATTTAAATCTCTTGCTGTTGGATGCTGTAGAATAATCATCCGCTACTGTCTGGTTTTATTTTCTATAGAAATGATCGTATTTACAATCAAATTTATGCAGTAGATAACCTCTCAAACACATTTTTATACTTTGTTAATGATTAAGATAGTTTTATTAGCCAAAATATATATCCCATCTTAGTGGGACGTGTTACAATCAGTGATAACGTACGCAACATCCTACCGGAGTGTAATACTTATCAAGTGTATGCTAGTGGGTACTTATACCTATTATTGAAGACACGGACTGAATAGACAGCGAAGTAATTTATTGTAAACCGTTTATTATTTTTATGCCATCCCTTATTTCTTTGGATCTAAAATTTCTGAATATATTTTGAGAAGAGTGTTATGGTTACGAAGCTCACTTTTTCGGCCAAGCAATTTGTTTGAATTGTATGGTTCAGTGGTAAGAAGTTGTATTTTATAATAAAAACGGCAGTTAGCGATCGTCTGAAAAAAATATTAGAAAAAAAAACCAATACGCAGGAAATTTACAAAGTTTAGTCAAATTTTCTTCCTAACATTTATGAAAATCATAAAAAATTTATAATTAAAATACTATTCAAGACAAAAATCTTTTCCAATCGAATTCGGAAAAAGAAAACTTTCTAAATGAAAGTTTAATTACATTAAAAAATCTGAGCGTTTAAAATACACGTTTTTCTAATTTAAAAATCCTACGTAGTAATCTATTTTTCTAAAACGGTGTCTAATTTGACTATTCTATAATTTTTTTGGCCAAATAAATATTGTATCTATGTTATGAACAAAAGTTTCAAAAAATTATGCGTCTATATTTCAAAGATAAATATTAAATTCGACTTCAAACCCTAAATTCATTATCCATTAAATTATGAAAATGTGAGTGAAAATATCTTAACGGCACGGGGTACCTCGCGCAGTGTAGTTTAACCTGCTTAATTATATTATCTACGTTATAATATGATTGAGATTTCATTCATGTAACTGTGGGAAATGCACAACATTTATTATGTATAACTTTACAGAAATTAGAAAATCTAATAAAAAAATTAACAGTTTAATAATTTACAAATAAACGTTTGGAACTTTTGATGAGATGCTGTTACATTCATATTTTTAAAGAAGTACAAAAAAGTATATTAAATTATGAACATGTTACATACTTCACACATACGCCTTCAACAACCAGTTAATACATTGGATGGAGCTTTAATGATGAATTTGGGGTTCCATTTACCATTCTTCATTTTTAAAGCATGTTTCTCAAAATACTAGTTCCACATCGACGTACAATATATTTTTATTTTAAAATCATAAGTTTTAAAAAATCTTAAATAATTTTCAAATCGTGCAGTATTTGATAGGAATTTTTGGATTAAATTATATCATTAATTTGCATCAACAAACAACTACAAAATTTGACTGCGTGTATACCGATAGCAGTTCGTAGACAATTAAACATTATGAATGTAAGTGCGCACTGCAGAATTCATGATTCGAAATTTAACTGGAAAATTCGTGAATATATATTCGTATTGCCGTTTGGAAAATACTCTCTTAAAATATTATCGAACAAATTGATGGAGGACTCGACTTTTATTTAAAATAAGTTAGCGATTTATGTGTCGAGAGTATTATCTCCAGTAGAAAACCATGCATTGGTATGAATAATACTTCCGAAATTACTAATTAATACTTTCTTCTCCAGTATTGTTTCTACTCAGACTTTTGGATACAGAACTCTTAAACTAATTTATGAATAAGATATAATTAATCAAAACTAGCAATTGAGAAATTCGTAATTATGAGACGAAAATGAAGGACAAATAAGAGTTTTATACGAAAGTCCTATGCTCTACTACTTGTCAGAGATCATAGCGTGGTAGTGCTGCATGTTATGGTTGCTGTAATTATATGAAGTAAAGCGAAAAGATTACTCCAACTTCGAGAAATGTATAGTAGGTTAGTTATGTTCTCGTTCACTATCTTATTGGCTATGACTATTCTACTGGTCATGGCTTCTTTAGTTCATCGGATGGAAACCATTTATTTGGGTGTATTATTTTAACATTTAACAGTGCTATTTTTCTCCGAAACATTTCAATCGCTTTCAAATTATTCAGCGTAATGGCGCAATTTTATTATGTTATTCATTTACTGTTTAAATAACAAATTTGAGGAACATAAAATCACTTCTATTACTTGGATTCTTATTATGTTAAGTATTTATTGAGCGAGTTGAATGAATTTTTGATATATTTTATATTGAAAATGACTTTACGGTACTTCCACTTCTTTTTCCATTTTCATTGCCGTGGTAAGTGTTCATTTCCGAGCTTTGCAAAGGATACTTCATTTTTTCATTATTAAAATATAGCTCTTTGTTCTTTGTTCTGTACATCATTACCTAAAATAGAATATTTGTCCCAGATAAATGTTTAACATTTCGTAAGCGAAATCTTTTCCCCATACCTCCGTTCTGGTCTATATATAACAGGACACTTCAATTTGTTTTTATGCCGATAATTATGGTGGCTAGTGTACAAAGTTTCTTGTTAGTAACATATCTGAATGTGAGAAATTTGTAATGAGGAAGAATATATTCAAACTTGATTGCACGCACTTCTTGTCTGGTGTATATTATCGTATATGTATTTATATTACCGTATGTTCTTTATTCCATTTTCGTTTTAATCCTACTAACCATTAAATTACTTTCGAACTAAACATTCGATAAATGAATGACCGAAATATTTCATCGTCAATACTACGAGGAATTTTTGTCACGACTTCAACGGTTGTGATCATCAAATAGGTATATGATGTAAATTATAATTGAATAGAAAACACTCCATCACTTTTTCTTGGAATATATAGGAGGAGGAATATATAAATGTCATTTTTTTACTCTAGTACTAGACAATTAAACAACACATAAATTAAAAATACATTATGAAAAAAACAATAAATAAATATATATATATATATATATATATATATATATATATATATATATATATATATAAATATATATTACTGAATAATATACAATAATAAAAAACATTGTGTATACTTATATAAGCACATTACAAGTTATATTTCTTTGGAATAATATAATAAAAACTATATTTATCACGCAAATAATTAATGGAAATAAAATAATAATAGAAATAGAGTATGATTATAAATATGGTTGGTAAAATATAAATTAAATCAAATGAGTAAATTTAAAAAATTAACATTTCTAACTCATTTGACAGATGAGTTGTCTATCGTTTTATATTTCTGCTGGATTTTCAATGTAAGCCAATCATCTGCCAGATGTTTTCCCAATTATCTTGTTTCAGACTTATTATTTTGTCTTACGAGGCAATAAGAAATTTGAGCTAATTTTAAAATTAAATTTAAAATTAATTAAATTCAATTCAAAAAAAAATATTTAAGTTTTTTTAAAATTTTAATGAATACTCAGTATTCAATTTAACAAATAGGTGTATATAATTAATTGTTAAATGTATCAAAACAATCTAAATAAAATTTAATTAATATTGATAAGAAATTAAAATGTTAGAACTTTATTAATTTTGAATATTTCATGACTAATAATTTATAATGGAAATATATACATATATATATATATATATATATATATATATATATATATATATATATATATATATATATATATACATATATATACATATATATATATATATATATATATATATATATATATATGTATATATATATATATATATATATATATATATATATATATATATACCGAATTCGAAACGGTCTGGTAGACGATATGCTTACAATAAAAAACCAGGAGAAAGTAAATATTAGATTACTTTTATGTCAAATAAACTATATAAATATATGTTATTGAACAACTTCATGGCGTCGATTTTTGTTGCGTCGTGCCAACTTCGTCCTTTATTTTAAAATTTTCACTCTCTCATTTTTTCATAGCGCGCAAATATGCGTAAATAAGTAAAACTTTAATAATTCATATTACTCAGTAATAATTTATATTCAGAAAGAGTCGATATAAATAATGATTGTTCTGTTTTTTTTATTCTTTGTTTTATTGATACACTGTAAATTATAGATAGTATAAATGAATTCAATAGGTTTAATTTGTGATATCTGCTATAGCGCAAGCAAAAGAAAATTTAATCAGCTATGGAGACTTTTCAATTTTGTCAAAGTTTAATTTGAAAATTTGGTATGGAACTCTTTAATAGAATATAATCATTTTTCAAACATGCCTAATAAATTTTAAATTTATATACAGGTTAACAAATAGGAATATTTTGTATAATTAAGAGGATCGTTTGCACCTCCGCCGTGCAAGTTTGCACATTTTTCATATATAAACACTAAATCACTGCTGAATTTTCATATTGTATTTATTTATGACTATCATTCTATCATTCTCTTTACCATGGCTACCTTTGGAAGCACTTAAAACACTTACGCTTAAAAGCCACTTTTTTGGTAAATACTCGCTCTAAAAGGATTTGATTTTAGTTTATATATAGTAGATAGTCTGCCTACATAATTTTTCATTTTCCTTTTTTTTCTTCGAAGAAATATATTTTTGCCTTATGTGTATTTAACGTAAAAAATTAATGATCATTTTCAAGACCACAATCATGGCGACTGAGTTCTTTTAATGACTTATCTAATAAATTTATGATACTGCGGATAGACTAAGAAACATTATTTAATTTTAATCCACATTAGGGTTGGTAGTAACAGCAATTAGTTAAGTTATAAATAGTATTGATTATTTTAATAAAAACTGAACAATTATTCAAATTTAATTTGTTTTCGTTTTAACTACTATTAAGAATTTTAACAGAAAATGAACAAACATACAACTATTTTATAATGAATATTGTATAATGTACTAGACATTCCTATTTAATTTTTCATTGGGATCCTTAAATTAATTCAACAGAGTGTTGTTTTTTTACTTTAGACTAATTTAAGAACAAGGTATTGATTACAGGAAAATATCTAAAAAACCTAAGTTTTTTCTCGTAGCGGGTGATATCTAAAACATTATACATTGCGGCAAGAAACATAACATAATAAATAAAGTATTCTAAACTTATTTACTCAAACAGTATTCAAAAATATTGGAGCGCTATATATCGGAAATAAATATCAGGATCAAACTAGAAGATTTAGACGTAAGCGATAGTAGAGAGTGTGTTCTACAAGGAAATGTACTAGATTTGGTCTTGTACCTAATGTATATGAGTACATATCTATGCTAGAAAATGACGAACGATACTATTGCAGTAGAATACATTAGTAAAGATGCGAATAATAAATTCCAAGTAGCAGTAAATGAAATTTGCTAATGGGCCAATAAATGGAAAGTCAAGCTGAACATGACGAAATTTGTTCATATCGACTTTACAAACAATAAGACACAAGGTCTTTCAGTTAAAATTTCAATATATTGTCTAAATGCCATATTTAGACACTATGATATAATATACTTGGGTACTAAACTGCACAGAAAAATACATGTCAGGACAAGAAGAGAAGAACAAAGACACATGACATACAAAAACAATGTATTGACTATTGAAAGAATGCTACTTTATCTATACATACTAATCTCTTACTTCATAAACAAATATAAAAACCTGTATCGACTTATAGCAGGACACCCTGACCATATCGGGCTAAACGATATCGTAATAATATAGACATTTCAAAACAAAGTACTGGGGATCATAGTAGACCCTCCTTAGTACATGAAAAATATTGACTTCCATCGGGACATGGGAACTGTGGATAAAGTTATCAAGAAGGTAGGAGAAAGTCATGAACAGAGGCTTAGTAATCATAGTAACATTGAGATCATTCAGCTTCTCGACAATATTGAACTTACTAAGAAGCATTAAGAGGACGAAACTCTTTGAGTTGGTGTAAGGTACCAAGTCCAAAAGCAGAGCAAATTTGCAAGTTAGGAAAGTACATTTTTTTTTGGTATAAATTAAGAGATTGGATAAGCTCTTAGTGTTATGGAAATTTAAATTTATGATTATAGAAGAATTGCTCATTGGTTAACCTGGACCAGATTGTATGGTGTTTAATAAAAAAAATATGGTGTTTAAAAAGAATGAAAAAAATGTGTAAAATGTAAAGAAAGATTCATAATCACGATTACGATTTTTTATTATAAGTAATGTTAATTATTTTTTTTACGACGCTCATGAATTGAGGCTTTAGATTCAACTTTCCTCAGTGACTAAGATCAAAAATTGTTTATTCACTCTTCTGAAATTATCACTAACATATCTCGTCCAATTTCAAATGTCATATATGCCATGTGATTATTACCATTTGGCTTTAATGAGCTTTAGACATTTTCAGTAAAAAAGTTCGTTACCCTTATGATTAAAGTTCGTTACCCTTACGCTTACCTTTAAAATTATAATATTAAAAAGGCTTTACCTTAAGCACGAATGGCTATAAGGTTATTTGCTGAAAAATCTTTTTATTTCATGGGAGCAGACATCCCACCACCTATAAAAATGTTTAATACTTTAATAATCTACAATTACTGGTTATGAAAAACAAATATATAATTAATGGAAGACAGTACATCTAGATTTGTAGACTGTATTACAAAAACACGATAAGAACTAAACGCCATATTATTCATTTAATTACTTAATGAATAGCTCCTGGCATTTGACGTTCGACAAATTAACGATTTATGAGGTGAAAGTTAAACTTTTCGCATAAAATCATCCATTACATTGCCCATCCATCGTTACGAATAGTATTTATTAAATGGTTAATTAATTTCTCTCCTGTCATGTTTTTGCTAACAGGCCAACCGCGAGGACAAGGCAAAGTCCCGTAAAGCTTTATATGACGCGCCCCACGTGCGCCCTCAGCCGCGCAGTAATTATTTTTTTCCTCGACCTTCGGAAATTATTGACGCGCTAACGTTAACCTCACCATGTGTTTGATGTTCTTTATAAGATTTGACCTAAAAAGACAGGGATAAATATAGGTGAGTATGCTGTCTTCTCTGTTTGTGCTTATAAATTATATAGAGTTTGAAATATAAATCATGTGTATATTTAACAACAATGTTTATTTGAGTACGCTAACACTGCATTAACAACTTTTATACAATATCTTAAGTTTGGTCCATCATATCTTTCCAGAATGTTATAAATCGTCATATCATAGATGTTTGTTATAGTATATTTCCTTTTCTTTATCGTATAAAGTATATTTATACATTTATTATTTCTGCCAAAAAATATGTATTACATGCAAAAAAAAATACAAAACCATATCTCCCGTTATCAGCAGGAAGCTAAATTAAATAAATAATTTATTTCTTTACTTGGAAATCAGATTTTAGTAACAAATTTACTTTGAGATAATTTCTTTTGAATTATAATATACTTTACACGAGTTATTATATTTTATTATTTTTAATTACTTAAAAACAGCATTCACAATTTGTATCTTAATACCTGAGAAAGTTAAATAACCAAATTAATTAAAGAAAACATGAAAAAAGAACCGAATACGTGCCAGAAAATACTTGAAATAGGGATACATTGTTGTATTTTAAATTACTATAATGTTCCTCGAACTAGTGTAGTCTATGTCAGGTACTGAAATACTTTCAGTTGAAAGTTTTTACCGAATGTTAGCATTTAGAATTTATTCAGATATTTGAAAGCCGTAGGTGAAAAATTCAAAAGGAGAAACAAATTGTACGTTAATTTAAAACCTAATATTCGGCAGACGAAATTTAGAAATAAAAAATTGTAAACGGAATCTCAATTTTGTTTCAAAAGATGTGTAGTTTACAATACATTTTTATATCGTTCTTCGTGATAAACATGATCTCAGATATTGACACCCCTCTACATAAATCTCTGGCTACCTGAGAGCATAACTATTGAATGCACCACACATCGGCGCTGGAGTATAAAATGTATATTATAACACCTTAACGGGGCTTATCGTGTTCTATCTTGCTCATATAAATTGAATGTAAGGAGTGTCAATAAATAATTTAAGAAAAGTAATTCATGCTCATGGATGGTTCTATAGGTAAGGAAGGACTCTGAATTCTAACTACGATTTATACGCGTATATTCTGTTATCGGCGTGAATGAGTATTTTTTACATGATTAAATCATTAGATAAAAGTAGGTAATTGAATAATACAAGCACTTTTCGTTTATATTTTGATTTTGCAGATTATAGGTCGTAATTGCACTTAAAATGAATTAAGAGTTATAGTGTAGAAAAATATTATTACAAGGTATCACCCGTATTAGTTTTTACGTACTAATATTATCTCCCTATTAATCAGTACGGATGACGCTGTTACTTTCTAAAACTTTTATAACGAATATAATTTGTCGTATAAAAAAGAAATAAAAGTTTATTCATATTTTTTCATTCCTTTACTGGAGATAAAAAAGTTTCATATTAATGCAGCATGCGGAAATTAGATCGTTTCCTTGCGGAAATGAATTTCTTAGTTATCTTAAACGTTCAACAACGAAATGAATAATTCCACACCAAAATTTACGTATAACTTTATATTTTTGGCAGTAAATAGTCCCACCATTTCAACCTTTCAGTTGTTTAAACTGCTGTTACAGAAAATAATTGAGCTTATCAAGGATGTGTGATTACCAGATTAGGCGATTAGAGGTATTAACATGGTTAGATGGAATTATAGGGTATGTGAAAATGTAGCGAAACTTAACATTTTTAAAACCGTCATTTAAAATCGTAAGCAAGATATTTGATTTACTTAAAAAGATAATCTTAGGTTATGAATATTAGGGGAAGTTTATGTTCGAACTGACTAGGTTCTGCTTCTATGTTACTACACGTACGTTCTCATTTACTATTTACAATTTTCTATTACTTCAGTCTATTTTTTTTCAAAAACGACATATATATTTTTTGTTATATGGTAATCTGTGTCTCTTGCTAATACTGAATGGCGTTTGTGGATATTTTACAGTTTTCTACTAGATTAGACAGTATTGGGTGAGGATCCCAGCCAGCGTAGTCTTTGGGTTTGGTTTATTTATATCATTGAAAGAATTGGAAAAACATATTTACTACCATTTTATTACATGACACCATTGCCCGTGAATTCAACTGCAGTTATGTTACCTGTATCATTTATTGTGTTGAGATTTAGATAATGTCATTGTGTAGAAATTCAGGGCTATGATTGCCTTTTATTTATAATTATAACCATTTCACAAAAATGCTTTTTTTTTTCTTTAGTTATGTCGATGAATTTAACATTTTCTGATAAAGAAATATTTACAATTTTTTGTATGCCAGACGATTAACAGGTTGGGTAGTTTCTGCTAAAATCATCGAAACCGATGGTATTACCAAACAAATAAGAGTTTTGTTAATTACTTCACACCACTGGAATTAAGTTTAGCTTGGAATTTAATAATAATTGGTGTCATTAAAGCAGCTAAGAATGTAGCTATTTTAGAGACTGTACTGGATATAAAAAATATATAGAGACTCATTAAACTAGCCAACTAAAGAAAATTACTGGATGAAAACAAATAAAATAAACCATTACAGTGTAAATCTGAATTCCTTCTCAGCACAATTAGTACAAATAATCTGCAAAATGAAATAGTTAAACGTCTAGTTATATTAAATTATATTATAAAATAATAGTCTAAAAGCAGCCAATAGAAGAAGTTCTAAGTAGTACAGCTATACTTACAATACCATTCATGAATGTGAATCACTTTTCTTAGATGATTAATTAATGCCTCTTCTATGCTGTTTATATGGGCATGTCGGGGAACAGTAATTCTCCTTAAGATAAAGTTTTTCTTATACGTTTTTCGCCACAGTGTCACCACAAAGTAGATTTCAATTGGTCTCTCACTTGCAGTCAGAATACATTAAAACCTTCCCGTCAAACTGCTCGTATATAAAAAACGTTGTGGAAACGCGTTGCAGCATTCTTAAGTTCAAATTATTAGGCTGAGATTTATACATGTAAATATTTGAGTGTTTGTTTAAGGCATATACATATGTATTATATCTAATTGGCTGATACGTTTTTAGCCACAATTTCGAGAATTCCTTATAATTATTTTTTTAGTGCATGTACACCAAAATGTGGTTATCTTCAAAGTATTCACCATTAGAGAGAACGCACTTCTCCAACCTTTTTTTTTACTCTGTTCAGAAAAAAATTTAAACTCACTGATTGAAATGTCCTTTAATGCCTCCAGCGATTTTTGTTTCATTTGTCCTACAGTATGAAAAAGTTTCCCTTTCTAATCCCTTTTCATTCTAGGAAACAAAAATAAATCAGAGGGAGAGGGGTCGGGTGAATAAGACGGGTGAATAATCGGGACATTCAATTCTTGCTCAAAAACTGCTTCACTGGTAACGCGGTGTGAGTAGATGCGTTGTCGTGCTGGAAGAACCAGATCCCTGTGTGCCAAAGATTCGATTTTTTTTCGTGATGCCCTCCTGCAACCTCTTTAGTATCTCCATTTAGAACTATAGGTTAACTGTTTGGTCTGGAAAAACAAACTATGTGAACAACACCTAGTATATAAAAAAAACAAATGACCATTGCCTTGATGCTCGATTCCACCTTACGCGCTTTTTTCGGACGAGGAAAGTGAGCAATTTTACAATGGCTAGATTGTTGCTTGGTTTCAGAATCATACTCATACCCAAGGTTATTACTGGTGACGAGTCAATACAATGACTCGTCACCAGTAATAACCTTGGACAAAAAATCTGGGTATTCTTCTAGCTAATTATTTAGTTCGTTGTAGGCTTGGAGGCCACGCTCTCTTTGATTCCAGAGAGGAGACAAGGCACAAGTTTGTTCGGCTGGAACTCTTGATATGAGCAAATCCTGTATATTCCAGTCACGCCTGACAGTTGATCAATTGTGATAAAAACGTTAATTTGTTACAAAAGGTTGAGGGCACCCAGAACGAGGTTGTCTTTAATAGAAATTTCCCCACATTTAAAAAACTAGTCGTAGAACCGAAGCTAAACCGAAAAGCGAAAAATAGTCGCAGAACCCAACATTACTCATTGCTTTATCCTTGTAAGCTGTCAAGAGTTTCAACAACCGTTTTTCTTAACAGAAAACAAAATTTTATAGACGTACCTTGTTCACGGGCGTCCGCTATTTTGCGTCTCCGCCGAAAGAAGAAATCGTGATTTACTTAAAATTAAACTTTGGACGAACGTGTGGTCTCACAGCGATGCGACATTTCATGCCGACTGAAAAAGAGTTGTTATAAAACAGCCGACTGCACAAAACTCGTCCCACCCCCGCTTTTACCTTCTACCGTCCTTGTCTTGTTACTTTTGGGTCTCTCCCTAGTATAAGATTTCTATAGGTTATTTACTAATTACAGTAAATATTGATTAGAAGTGTTTTATATATATTAGTCACAAATGATAGTGCAGAATGAAGAGAAGTTTTAGTGCCTAAAACATGAATCAAATACCAAAAAGCCATCGCTGAGAAGCTGGTGGAATACAGGAGTGTTATCCATTAGGAGCTACCTCCGGAGGTATTTAATATGAAGGCAGAAATATACGTATGTCATCAATTAGACCGACTAACTAATGAATTAAATAATCACCTGAATTTAGTTTATTTGGTTGGCTAATTAGTTTTATAACCCCGACTTGTTCTTATGTTAAAATGTTTAATAATCTAAATATCACAAAAACAAACTATGTAGGCTACATTTTTATGTTTAATATTCCGCATGGACCTACTTACGTTCCCTCTATCTATTGCTCTGCTCGCCCTCGCCCGTGCCATTAGTTCTATCGTTATTCGCTATCCATGAGGCAAACAATTTGTTTAATTTTCTACATGAAATTTTCAACATTACAAGCCGAAGCCGATAGGATGTCATAATGATTAAAAAAACTAATTTGATTCCATAATTTTATATAATTTGTGTAAAATTCATGTCATTACTTTCAGTAGTTTTCAAATGAAATCCATTCGTCATCCAACTATTCAAAAATCATAGCTAGAAACTTTCGTCGTATTTATTTGTACTGATTCAACATATTTGCTATATCGATCTTTAGTCAAGAGCTCATCAAAACTTTCCGAAATTCTTTAAGAGAATAATTAATGAATGGGTGTAGCTTGCAGAAGTTCGCGGGGCTCGTAATATAAATCTTTATCTTAATTTGTCTTTGACCTGTCCTCATAGGTGACTTGCTTCCACAAACTTGGCGAGAGAGGCATTAATTAACAATTTAAGAAATGTAAATCACTGCGACGGATGGGCAGTACGATGGATGATTTTAGGAGAAAGTCAGATGGGAGGAGCAATCTATTACGTAATTACATTACTAACTGAGCGTTTAGTTTTTGTTATGTCAGTGAAACGATAAGATTTCAAGTGAGTCTTTTAGCATAGTGAACTGGCAAACTGTATTAAAATTTTTATTCACCCACTCATTTGTTACCCATGCCTAGTTCGGAGGTTGTCAATATCTTACGTTTATCGTAATTACGTACTCTCACAGATAATTTCAAATATATGGCGTGGTATTAGCAATGAAGGTGGTGTTAACAAATGTGGTCGTGATATGAAAATAATGACTTAAGGACATTCATTATACGTATTGCTAAAAATATCTGTTTTCCGCAACTTTATCCCTGAAGTTAACCTCTTTTCTAATATTAGTATGTTGTCATTGATTAGAAATATATTTGCTTGCAACTCTTTCTCTATATCGACGTTACATGATAATTTTAATAACGGCAAAAATTACATATTTGATAACTACTTGGAATCTTTTACTTTGTAGATTATCAATATATCAAAAATAGTCGGAGATTGGGATCATTAATGAAAAAATATGCCTAATATATTTTCAAATATTCCCACTTCAGGAAAAACTTTTTGTTTCAAATATTATTAGTATTGATCACGTTGATTAAGTAAGTTTAAAAAAAAAATCACTAAAGTTGTGTACACAATTTTAGTGATTTTTTTTATATATCCTCCAGAAATTTTTGCTCAAAGATGCTATACTTTTTGGACTTAGATTGTTCTAAATTGAGGTACTTAAGCTTATCGTTTCACGATTTGGATTTTTCTATTTTCTCTAAAATCACGTAAATAAAATATTGTAAATGTTTCATGTTTCAAGTTAACTTTCTATTGTAAAAATTGTTAATGGGGGGATTAATACTTGAATCCATGCAGAGTAGCAGCTAAAGTTATAACTGAATAATTATTCTGAATATACATTTTCTTTTTTTAGTTTACATAATCTAATTCGGTTAAGGAAATCTAATTATGACGTTAGCATTAGTAATTTTTCCTTACGAATATGTGACATAACTTACCGCGTTACATTATTTGCCCGGCCTTTCATATAAATGATTGAACCTTATTCAGGTCCATAATTGAATGACGGCCCGTATAATTAACAGGCTAGGATTTTAATTTAATGACTATCTATAATAGTTGGTTGCGACATTTACATCTAAAATAATATCCTGGGTGACTGACTGACTGGTCTATTGACGCGCTGTACAAACGGTCGAGTCCAGAAAATTTTAAATTGTGCATGATTTCCTGTATTACGCAAGCACACGGTAAGGAATTTTTTTTAAATTTTGTTCCCAAAAGGTTAATAAAGGAGTGCAAAATTTGTATGGAGGAAATATATTAGTTAATTGAAAATCCGAAAAGTCACTCTAAAACTAAATATTAGAACAAATATTTATTTCACAGTTGGTATCATTTAATAAACGTTTTTTCATCATATTTTATCTAGCAATTTATATAGAAGAGGGTCAAAGGCGATATTTTAACCAGGAAAATCTCAGCATTAAAATGATTCACCGAAAACTATGGTTCCGGACGTTAATGAACTTTTCGAAGTAGGCACTACAATTAAAATTATTTTATATTCAAAAGATGGAAAGGAGGAGTTGAATATTAGGTGTCAAGAAAAAATATGTTCTGAGGAGTGCATACACAAATTTCCAAAATAATACGCAATGCTACCACCGCGATGAAATGCAGCGCCCAACAAAATTTTAAATAAAGAACAATAAACGGTGTGGTACATCTCTTTATCCATCAGGCTCGTGATACTTCAGGGTCACTTTAAAACGATCAACACTTGTATTCAGAACAGGAAGAGACCGTGCTTTCCGTCTAATTCCGTTAATAATATACGAGATCATTATAAATATGCATATGTAATTGAAAGGAAGGTATTAAATTAGCTACATATTTTCATAGTTTTTTAATATATATTTTAGCTATTTATTTTTAGTTATATATTTTCGTAGTTTTCATAGTTATATTTAAATTAGTTATATATTTTCATAGTTTTTGATTAAAAGGCAGAAATGAATGCTAAATCAGGTTTAGAAAACAAAAATGTTATGTATAAATTATAATTTTTTCTGATTTTTCTGGAAAACAATAATTTTTTCTAAAATTTGAGATCGTACAACTCTATAATAACGTCAAGTTGAAAGCTAAAGCTTTTTACCACAATGAAATCGAGCTATTATTCACGCATGATCTGCCTGTGTATTACAGATGAACGCTCCTTACGTGCGATATTTTATGATAACAACCAAGCAATGACGAAATTAATAATTCTCAACATAATATTACCGGTAGTTATACGAATCAATTAAGGAAACATGCCCCCAAATCATGAGTATCTTCATATCTCTCAATAAGCAAAGCATTAAATGCCTTGTGCCACTCTCGGTAAGTATTACAAACCCACTCGTTTCTCGTCGTCTTGTCAGCTTTGTTAAAATTCCCATTATTGCTGACCCTTAATGGTTAACTGCTTTAATGTTTATTGGTTAATGGAAAGGTTTCGATATCCTTTTAGTGGATACTGGTTAAACAAAAAAATAACGTGATTATCTTTCGAAGCACACTTCGCTTAAAAATATTTTAACTAGAAAAGAATTAAGTTATAATGCCTTTTTTGTTGATAAATTCGTTGGACTTTATTTGAATATTATAGTTAGTTGAAAATAAAGTGGTAAACTTTTAACTAGCGACGGTCCTCTACTTCGCCCGAATTTCAACTGTGTTTGAACATACTAATAAAGTTTTCTATTAAATATTAAGTAATGTAATGCTAAATAAATAGGAAACATTTTATATAACCGTAATAAAATTGTATTTCTTCATAAATTGATCGATTTTTCTAATGTCAATTTGAAAGTAAGTAAAACAATTTCTAAGTATTTAAACCACTACTGTTATATTTTAAACCGACATAAAATTGAAGGTAGTCAATTTATTCACTCTTTATAACAATTCCAATTCAGTTTTTTGATTTTTTTTTTAACTTAGACTACAGGGATTTTAAATAGAAGTTACTAATAGAACTACTATATCATTTTCTAAAATTTTGGACAATAAGGTAGTAACAATCAAATTTAGACAACCAGGTTCTGAACTTACCAAAATAAATAAATCATAAATAATGGTAACAGTTGCAAATTTTAAACAAGTTGAAGAAACATAGTAAGCTAACAAGGAATATATATGATATCGATGAATTTTATGTGCGGAAGACGACTGAATACAATGTTTGCCCTGCGTTTGCCAGCATTCAGGTTGCTTAGTCAAGCAACGACCTCTCCCGCATGACTTCATACTTTACACTTGATTATGCTTATTTCACAATGTAGATCGGAGATGAGAAATTGTTATTTTACGAAGTGCCATGTATTGGCGTACTTATCTATTTTCTAAAGGGAAATATATTTTAATTAAATTAATAGTTTTTATGTGACGCGTTTTCAAAAAAAGATAAAAAATTCCAAAAAGCAAATGTTTGTTCTATTACTTTTATTACTCTTAATCATTTTTTACCCCGATTTTAGATTTTTATTTTGTATGTAGTTTATTTCAAATAAACTCTATTCATAAGTTCATTTGACGTGTGATGCATTATCATACCTCTTCAAAATTGAGAACTGTGCCGAACCTTGCTTTGGTTTTTCTTTGAAACTTATTGGATATTCAGAAATTAACTATATTATACCATGTCATCTGATGGTTCACGAACCAAGTACCCCAAATCATATCCCTTTTCAAATATTTGCACTTATATATTTAGAGCCGAAATAGAATATCTCGTGTCCTGAGTTGCGTTATGGTTACCTAATTTATATATTACGTTGCGTTATGGTATATACCTAAATTTATACATTTGTTTCATATCATTTCAACGAATTATACCATAATATTGTGGATTTTTAAAATTCTAGTTATTTGAAAAAATTGTGTGACTGTGAAGCATGATTATGGGAGAAGCATGATTATTAAAATTCTTTGGTGTGAACTATCCTTGTTCAACTTAATGTTACATAAATTTCCCACCGTACTAGATTGTTGGAAACGAAGACTGTAATTATCTATATTGAAAATCGACACGTGATTCGCAAGTTACAAGTAATTAGCCACGATACCCTAAAAAAATTATTAAAACATGAATTGTCCAAAATGTAATATCACTTTAGAACTATAACAATTTGACAGTCTTCTTTCTGTCACATACACGCTCCTTTACATATTGTTTTGGTGTCAGATTTAGTAGCGACATTGGGTGTTATAGCCACTCAATAAGATATTCAAAAGAAATAACGCTAACCTTATAGATACAACAATTTTATAATTTTATATATACCATAAAATACTAAAGGTAAAAGTAAGTACATTAAATATATTTTGAACACAAAACAGTGGAAACAGAAGACGTAAATAAGAAATAAGCAATAAGAGAAGAGAACTACGCAGATTTCGGATTTTTTCTGTAGACCTGGAAATAAAACAATACATAATATATATATATATATATATATATATATATATATATATATATATATATATATATATATACGTACATACACAATTTTAAACAATCAAAAAATAAAATGGCCGTCTACAAACCGTAAGAATTAACCCTTGACTACATACCTCTCTGTCTTTAGCAGAGTTTATTCGAAGGAGGTAGTCTACGCAAGTAGAATAACGAGCAAAAACTGGGGTAGAACAAGATTTTTTATAGTTACGTTGAATTATTTTGTGAAATATATTTAGGAATATATAATGTAATACAATTTGATTGACTTTTGTCAAGTGAAAGTTATTTATAAGTTGAAGTTTAAAATTTCCATCAAATCAATTTAAAAAGTTTTTTCAATTACTTTTATCGGAAGCGATATCCAATCTCTATATGGCTAAATAGTCTAAACTATATGAGTTATAAAGAAAATTATTAACAAATAAACTTTCACAAACGCTCTTGTATGTTAGTCGCTTCAGCCAAAAATTCCAAAAAATAAAGTAAAAGCTCCTTAATTGCAAACGTAAAATCATTACACCTAAAGCCAATATCATATACGAGCAGATTACCATATTTTACTAAGTTGATCTGCATTCAATTTAGGCGATGTTACAAAACTAAAATTTCAAATCATGCAAACAATCTTTGCAGAGCGACATTTTCATACATAATGTTTTTCTAGTGAATGTTGTCCTTGGCGGTTACGAATACGCTAGCTGAATATGAAGCGCTTCAAAAATCAAGTTTGTTTTAAAATGCACTTAAGAATCGCGATAATTATTTGAATTTTAGTAAATGCAGTAAAACAAAAAGAACAAATTTATTTCCATAATTTTTAACAAAACAACCATTAAAAGTAACTTTCAATGCATTTAAGAGTGACAAAGACGAGGATTTTTGCATACAGATTAGAAATACGCACTGAAGAACTGCAAACATGCAGCTAACGATAACATATTGTCCCTTTCGATCAATATTTTTGGGTAATAGAAGAAATCAACACAGTTTGTGAAGAAGTGATATAAAGAATAGGGAAATATATTATATGAAATCGAAGTGACAGAATTCATGTAGGATCAGAAAAACATATTCATAAAAAAAATAAACAATATGGAACGCATTTTTACCTTCAAACGATCTACTTAGTAAAGAAAATATTAGAATGGTCCACAATTTAGAGTCGATTTCATTGCACTACTTATTTATGAAGATGTAATTAAAATATATGTGTACGCGTAAACACCAGTTTTCGAACATTCAAGAAGTTATCGTATCGTAGTATTTTAGATTGACCTTAGGCTTAAGACATTAATTATTTAAAATTATTATTATTTGTAAACATATAATGTCTGAAATATTTCATTTTATTCTCGTGAAAATTTGTGAGTTTAAAAAAACTTAACGTTTATATTTATATGTTTACATTTATATATAATGCTTCATAATTATTAGTTCTCATATTTGCCACTTTCTATTGTCATGGCTTAGAGGCGATATTGTAGAGATAAACCTTATGTTGTAAGTAAGCTTGTTAAAAAATATTTATACGTGTTATTAAAAACGTGCTAGTCCTTCTAGTTCCTTTTAGTTTAAAAGTATACCTAAAACTGTGTTAAGAGAATGTATTTATTTGATTTTACACATAAAAGTTACAAACTTGCTTATTTCAATTATGTGCCAATAGTAACATGACCAATGCGTCAATTAATTCGTAACAGTAACACATAAGACGTGCCGGATTTCATGCGATAGGAAAAATAACAACCATAATACGGATGGGATTCTATAACTCAATAGGTATATAAAGGGATTCATTACTGTTCTTGGTGGAGCACCTTGCATGTGATCAGGCTTTGCGACTAATTACTGTTTTTAAAATATTGTTTAATTACGTTTAAAATGTAAAATGACATTGTATGCTACAATAAAATACGAAATAATGATGATTTTATATAAAAAAATGTTAATACTCCGGGTAAGACAAGCTTAAAAACTGCTTGAAACTTTAAGCCATATCTCCGTAAACATTATTTCTAGTACACTCATACGTTTCACTAAATGCCCTCTAAACCATTTTTAGTCGCTCTGTTGTTTCTCGTTTCGAACTTAGGCTGCGTTTAATTAAGGTACTAAGTATGGTCGTTTCAAATTTCAGACTTCTATGCTTTCTCTCAATAATATTGTATAAATATAACATTGTAAATATTTTATATTATAAGAATAATTTTTGATGTGTTCGAAAGCACTAAATCTTGTAAATAGACGATGCAATTCTTGAACCCGTTTAGAGTAAAACCCGCGGCTAAAACTGAAAATTAGTACCAAGTACGAGTGTCCACATGCTTTATCTTCTCTTTTATTAGGGCATGCATTGTTTTTTCTTGCCTCTTAAAATTAAAGTACACTACGTGTACAAAAAATTTAAGAAATTAAATTCAATATTAAGTTTTTTTTATGAAGAATGACAAAATTGTTTGCAACCAAAATGGGGAATTTTCTTTATCAAAAATGGAATGTTTCATATATTCCTGTAGAACGTGTTATTTTGATTATTTATGACTCTAATTGATGATTTAAAATCAATTAATTAAAATCAGAATTATGTATTTATCGCTTTAAAGAATCTCCGAATACTTCTAATGTTATTATACTTACTGTTCGATTATTTCAGTGAAAACAATTTGCGTATTGCTGTTTTTTAATTGTTTATTTAAATAATTATTATAAAAATATAGTCGAGGTGGATTGTCACAATTAGAATGGCTTGCTTTTTATTTTATATGGAATGTGTCTAAATTTACAAATTTTTACCATATTCATATGAGACGATTTAGTTTCGAAATAATATATAGTAGCTTCTAAATCGATGAAACTTTCTATTAAATTTGAAAACGGGACTAATAAAAGTGAAATTTCACCCCGAATTTTCTCTGCTCCTGGTTATGAATCCTTACAGTGATTATTGTAAAAAAGCATGAAATATTCTGAGAGATTTATTCTATCAAACTTCAAATAACTACCATTCGCATGTTTAAAGACACGATAAACATCTCCTTTTGTAGATGAGTGATTTTTAATTTAAATTTTTGGTGGGTGCAAATTTGATAGCAATTGAAATGTAAAACAGATTCCGTCATAGGACATTAAATATCTAATATGGTTTAAATGGCAATAAAAAAACGAAATTATATAAAAAGTTGAAAATATAATCTATTCTTTAGCAATAACCGTTTTAGCGATCCTGCAAAAACTAAATGCCCAATTGCTATTTTATTAATTTTAGATAAATTTGTAATGGGTGATTCCTTGCATCTTATTCTCTACCAATAAAGTTTTATGTTTTCGTGTAAAATAATGCATTGTTCCAGATTATATTTTCTAAATGATTAATGAAAGCTTCCCAGTCATGTTTTACGAACAAGTCACTCGTAATGGCAAGACGAAGTCCGGTTAAGATAACAATTTATGCGACGCACGCCAGGCGCGTCCGTAAGCTTACATTAATTAATTCGAGCATTGCCTCGGCGACGTTCCGGAAGCTGCTACGTGTTCTTGTTAAGCTTACCATATGTTTGGCTCTCTTTATGAGACTGATTGACCCTAATAATTAAGGATAAAGGTAGTTAATTATTTAGCCTTCCATTTTTGTGCCCAGTGTAAATAGAACAGAGGTTGAAAAGTTTTTGTCATATATATATAAAGACAAAATAAAGAGTATATTTTAATTTTGTTACAAATTTTGTACAACACCGACGGAGGAAAATTGTATTTATTTCTTTACATACCTTGTTGTACACATTTGATATATATGGTGCAATTATTTATATGAGAGCAAAATAAGAAAACCACAACATTAGCCCAGCCCCGCTAAACGAGCGGATGAGAATCGCGAATCTAGGACTCCACGGTGCACCGCAGCGATAAATGCCGTCCACTTGATACCATTCTAATACAGCAAAATTATGGCTGGCTAACTTGGAGGGTGTTTAAGAATTTGCATGTACACTCACATATATTTTAATTACATCTTCATAAACTAGTAATGAAATAAAATAGACAGTAATTTTTGGACAATTCAAATATTTTCATTACCAATAACATCACTTGAACTAAAAAATACGCTTCACACTGTCTATATCTCTGTAAATATGTTTTTCTAATCCTACCTAAATTCTGCTACTTGAATTTCATACAACAATTTTTTTTTTTCGTTCGCAAACAATGTTGCTTTCTACTCTTTTCTGTAAATATTTATACTTATTATCGAAAGTTCGTAGCTTGTTATTGTAAGCTGCCTGTTGGCAGTTCTTCAGTGAGTATTTTTATTATTTATACAAAGGTGCATGCATTCTTTTATTCGTCCTTGAAAGAAGTAAAAATTACTTTGAATAGTTGTCTTGTTAAAAATTAATTAAATTTATTTCTTGAAATTTTTTCCCTCTATTATCCTGCATATAATAAAATTCGATTAACATTCTCAGTCGTTCAGTGCATTTTAAAACAAACGATATTTTTGAAACGCATCGTATTCAATTCAATATGATGAAGCTCATTGGGTAAAAGGAGGATCACGACAGCCACTGACAATTTTGCCTTTCACTGTAAAAAGTTATGCATGTGGATGTCGCTCTGCAAAGACTGGTATCGAGATTTGAAATTTTAATTCTGTAACATCGCCGAGATTTGATGCGCATCAACGTAGTTAAAAATTGTTCTGTGCTTGGATGTGATATCAAATTTATATGTGATGACTTTTTGTTTGAGATTGAAGAGTTTTTTAGTTTATTTTTTTTTTTTGGAATCTTTGACTCGAGTGATTAATATATAAGTACTACAGCGTCTGTATTAGTCTAATTGTTTGTATGACAATGAAAATATTACGAGTGCTACCTTGTCCAGCGAGCTCTATCACGTCGAGTTGCATAAGAAACGTTTCTAATGTAAGGATTGTCACGAATGATTTGATTTTCTTGAGTTTTACGATCGTTAATAGAATAAAAGCAAAAAACCGTCAGAATTTTTAAGATATTTAATTGTATTATCCGTCCAGGAATGTATAAAAAAGGGTTTTATTTCAAAATGAGCAAGGTTTAATCAATAATACAAATTTATATCCAAAAGCAATAAGAGAACATGTTACGATAGACGCTCACCCTGAATTTCATATTTAGGAGTAATTGTAGAGACAGTTTGAGAAGACTAATTAGACTTTGAAAAGCAAAATATAAGGGAATAAAAAAATTAAGAAAGTATAAATGACGCATTTTAATTTTTTTTTAATGATGCATTTCCACACTTAACATGATACGTCTTGAATTTTTATTTTATCTATTGATGTTTTTGAACATTTAATACCTTTATTTTTTAACATTTTAATATAATATTAAAATTGTTTTTCCAATAATCTTGTTGTCAAAAATTGACGAGTAAATTTCGCTTTCAAAAATTGAAAAATAGTGGGCAAATAAATTTTGGAAACACATTTAAGGAAAATATCGCAAAAGCCATATTTAAACAAGGTTTAATTTGGTCTCATTATTACTTAGGTATATCTGGAAACAAATTCCGATTATTTCAAAAAAATTAACGAATCGCAAGAGTCTTTAATATTTTTGAATTTTTCATGTTAGAAAAAATTTGGTAATATCTGTTTTATGCTTTAATGACAGGTAATTTGCATTTGTTTATTGCACGTTATATAAATTTAATTGTCATCTTAGTTGTTCAGCCGTTAAAAAAACTATATTACCTTAAGTTGTCAAATATAGCATATTTATTTAGAAAATGTTAAGTGTAACATTCGCTATATTAAGATTAATCAAATTATATTTGTTTTACAAAAATTTGTAAAGCAGTGTAAGTTCCACTATATTGAATAAGATAATGGACATATAAAGTAGTACACATCAAGTAGGGAAAAATAATATACTTCTAATGGTTTCACCGCAGTCGTGGGAAACAAAATTACGATTGTTCTTCACAATGCTGTAATGTCAAAATTACGTTACAGTTTCTATTTTTAACTCGGAATAACTCAAGCGTATTAAATTTACATTAGGTCACAAAATTTTAATATAAGGTATGGAGAATAACTGTGCGGGGGGTCGGGTTTACAAAAGAAATCAACATTGAGATTAATTTACGAAAACCTTTGTAAACAATTTTATTAGTAAATTCATGGACTGTAGGTAGAAGATTTTTTACAAAATTCCAAAAAATACAAAATATATTTGCTCGCTATCTCAGTGAGCTTTACTACATTGCGGTCAACGAGAAGTTTCATCGTAGTTAAGATTTGTTCAAAGCAACATTATGATATCCCTTACATTCAAAAAAATATAACTAAACTTTGATAAATATTGTACTGTTTAAATCATACAAATATTTACAAGCGCATTATCTTGAAGCGAACAAGGGGAGCTCTATTGCAGCTCAGTGAATTAGAATTTATTAAAGTTTCATACTAATTAAGAAGATGATATTACACTACAAATTACTACCGCGGGGGTAGAAAGTTTAATTAAGTTTTAAAATCAATTTCCACAAACAAACCAATCAACGATCCGCCTGTATTATCGTCCGTTGTTTTGTGCAATATTCGTAGATACTAAGTACGTCGCGATTGTATGGAGACTATCATAAAAGTACCCAATTAAAGTTCACTGTGATCTGAATTGTAGTCTATTAGTTGTTTCAATTGCATATAAAAATTTGATAAGAGACCCATTCCACTAGTAGTGTAGACTTGCGCCGATGTAGTATGAGCTGTCTCGTTTTCTTTGTTTTAAGTGGTTTATTTACATTTAATATATTTGGCGTTAATTTTGTAGAAATTCAACATATTGTAATTAACGTTAATCATAACCAATAATGAAAGGAATATTTTATCATCATTTTAGAGTTCCGTAGTAAAACATCAAATATGTATAATTTCGTCTCGTCCGTCTGTCCGTCTAAACGTCGTTCATCTGCCTGTCAGTCTCATTTTTAAACTATGAGCATAAGATCTTCTAAGTATATTATTCATGTATAGATTTCAGTAACTAACTAACAAGATATTGAAAAGTAATTTGCTTTTTATTTAAAGGAGGAACGAGTTTTTTCCCGCGTTCCGTCGGGTAAGATATCATAGGATAAGCATTTCAAAATGAAATTTAGGTTCGATTTAACAGTATTTACATTTAAGCCACTTTCAATAAATTTTAGGCTCTAAGCTGATGTTCGATGTGATTTTTCCATTTTCTTATTTTTAAACCTGAGTTTAAAAAATTTAAAAATACTTTATAAAAGCATTTGATCTTTCATTAGACTAGCATCAAACATGTTAGGAAAGGACAAGTACGGTTCTATACTTTCGATCGCATTATTTTTTTAACTTCCGCGCTCGTCTTAGTGCACCAGGAGTTTGGTGTCGCACTACCGTATACTACATCCTTTACTAGAACCGACACGCACATAAATCAGTTCCAGCAAACGCCATGAGTCTGATTTTTGGGGGAAAAATCATCGGAGAAGAAATAACAGATTATAATGCATTTTGAATGTACCTCCAAAAATTATATTGGAAACTATCTACAGTAGTTTCCGAGATATTTGACACCAAATACCAACAGTTTCATAGCTCTTGCACTCACTCAGTGAGAAATAATAAAAACTGTAATCTAACTCCTGCAGAGCTAAAGCTTTTAAATTTATTATTTAAGTAGGTTTAAGGGTAAAAGAAATCTATGTTTTTAAATATCAAAAAAGATAAATTTTATTCCATTGGACCTATCACTTTTATTCACATTTTATAATTTACTAGGAATTTCCGGTGTTTTTCTCATTTCAATTAATCTACTGTATAGGTCTCCTCCGCAAAGTACGCTTCTAACTTATTTCGCGCTATATGTGTTTAGCGCAAAGCCAATCTATTTGGAGTCACCTTTGCAATAAGTATAGCCCGATCGTAGGTGTTACAAAACAACATTCAAGCCAAAAACAAAATACAAGAGCATGATTAATTCTCTTTTTAACGTGTACGTTAATTTTCCAGTAATCATTGCCCAGAAGATATGTTTTACTGATTCAATTTATTATTTAGCAGCTAAATGAAAAATTTCAAAATTTGGTTTTGTCTAAAAGACTTTCAAATTTCCCGAGGTTTTGTCAGAGTGTTCCTTACGTATGATGGGTGAGAACAAATTTCATAAAATGTCTCATCATATTGCGGATATTGTTATATTAAATGCCACCCGTAATATCGGGATTAATTGTTTTATAAACCATATACTTAATTCTGTTGCCATTTTTAAAATTTACATTCATGTGAGGGTTATATTCTTGTATTTGTGTGGATATTAATAAATATATACATGGTTATTTGCTGAGTAGCTAAAATACTATATACTCTAACCGATTTATTAGTCCAGTTGAAATATCTATTATTGTTCCAAATTTAGCTAAGTCACGCGGTTCAAAAATACAATTCATCCACAGACCAATTGATAAAAGAATAAAGGAGCGAGTGGGGATTCTGTTTCTATAATTATTAAGCAAATCAGCATGTTGATATAATTTATGAAATAATGTTATTGTTTATATTTACTTTAACTTTTATTCATATTTGTTAATTAAATAGTAATTTTGGATATATTAATGGATTTAAGAAAATTTCATAATTTTTTTTTCAATTTAAAGACATATGAAACCTTTAAAATTTCAATTTAATGCAATTTATTATAGCAACCAATTCTTATTTCATGATTAATGTCGACAATTTTTAAATTTCTTATAATGTTTTAACCAATAATGTACAACTTCGAAGAAACAACTATTAATGATTTTTTCATTTTTACAGAGCAATAATAAAGTTATTTTTATTAAACCTATTTAATATAATCGTCCAGATCAAAAAGAAGGATAATTTTAGGAAAGATTGTCAAGAAAATTTTTAAAATACCATTAGTTCAATCGTTCAAAGATAAAAATAGTCCTTCGTTAAGATATATACAGGTGGCAGATTAGACTGCTATAAGTTCATCAAACATATTGCAAGGGGCGAATAAAAATTTTAACAATTGCCTATACTGGAAAACTAGAAATAAACTAACCTTTTTTAACAATTGCTTATACTAGAAAACTAGAGACTACTACTACTACTAGCTAGCCTTATAATAATATTCATGAAAAGTTTAAATAACACTAAAGTATACTTCAAGTTACGGTGTATACTTTTAAGAAATCTTTACTGAAAGTAAATTAATAAATTTGGAACGAAAAAATCTAAGGTAACTAAATGTAATAATAATTAAATTTAATTGAAACACAGATAAGATACTCTTGCCAATGAATTGCAAGACAGAAGAAATGTTTATTTTAACTCATGAACTTCATCGAATAGAAATTCTGAGATGGTAAACAAAGTTAACAATAATTTTGTAAAACTATCATTTCAATAATATAATTTACACCTTTTTAATTGTTTTAATTTTGAATAGTTTCCTAATTATCAAATAAAAATTATTGTTTTTATTTCTAACCATTTATTTGTTTCGAATTATTTTATAAATTTCCGAGAATACGCATATTAAACTTTTGTTATTTGATGTTCCTGACGGTTTCAGAAAAGAATAATGAAAACCTTTTCCCTTTAAGTTTAATACCTGTATTAAGTTAAACTCGTTACAATTTTATTTCTTAAATAACTAACTTTGAAGCATTAAAACATGTAATCGATTTCACCTTTATAATTTCAAAAACTAATTAAGAAACTAGGTCCTTGGGAAGCTCATTCATAATTATCATCAGAATAATGACTTAATCGCATATATCAAATGACTATTATTAATGTTTACAGATCTAGAAGTTTCAGGGGTAGTTTTTGAAATTACTCTCTAGAATTTTTAGGAATTTTAGTTAATATTTGTTTCATTACGCCAAAAGTTATGACCGTCCCTTAATAAGCTTAAATAAATTGATTTTAAGAAGTGGACAAATTTTGTTTCAATGGTGAAAAATCTTTAAAAACTATACGAAATTATTTGATGCAAACTAGTTTAATACTTTTGTTTCCCTTTTATGTTTTATAAGCTCATATACATACAAACATATTAACGTATTTGTAAGCACATTTATATTCACTTAGTGTTAGGACACCATTATTATTTAAAGATTTCGTTTTAAGGGTAGTAGACTTATTCGAGTCATAATAGTAAATATTTATCTCTTTATTATGAGCTATAAAATATAACGATGAAACAACAATCACGGTACAAATGTGACAGCTATCTTTCTCTACCAAATGAACCCGGCCTGCCAGTGGCTTTTAGGTACAAGGAAAAAAAAATCTGAATTAAGGCTAGATATACGAAACTGTTCTAGCAATTTTAGTCAAAGTCAATAAGCAGCATGTATGTATCAAAGCAAATACCTTATATATATATTTGAGAACTATCGAATAAAAGTCCGTAGATAATTGAATGCTCCCTTCAGATATTATAAGCCTTTTTCAGCGCAAAAACTTACTTTCGGACATACATATACACATGGACTCCGATGTGGTTCTTGCTTATCTAATAATATTATATTTCCGTCGAAAACATCCCTCTTCCCTTACTTTCATTTACCCCCTCGTGGATACTAACATGTTTTTTTATCACTCTGATGAAGGTGAAAATTTAATATCTAATTCAATTAGATGTAATTTTTCAGATAAATCATTATTATTAATGTTATTTCTAGGTAGAATATAATTCACTTAGCTTTGTTCGGATACATGTTTCCATCCGCGACAGCTCTTTCGTCCATACCCAATTAATATGAGGACTGAGTCATTAGTAGTTGACATCAAAATTAAACAAATTGGGCGAAGTAATTTCGATATATACATCCTATCCTATCCTCCTAGGGTTGGACGAGAGACGCTTCCTCCCCACTTGAGAATTGGCGGCGTACATCTAAGTGTACATTTTTTATTTCATTCAATTACAATCGGAATTTTTGGGTGTCAATGCTCGGTAGACTGTAGCTTTAGTGAAATGTTTGGGTTTGTTTTTATATATGACTTATTTACTTTATTTTCCTGCGTAATTTATTCTAAAATGAAACATTTTCCTTAATTGTATATGTAATCATTTTTAACATATTTTTTCTTGTAATTGTGTTATTAATTATGAGCTAAAAATAAAACTAAAAATATAATAAGGAAAAAAGATTAATATAACTTAGCAGTAATCTGACACAAAAAAAATGTAAATTTTGATTATTTTCTCTTCAACCGTAAAGGTCAAAAGTTGGATGCAAGGAATGATTAGATTTCAAACCCTTAAATAAGATATTATGAAAATTAGTCGCCCTTTAACAACTACAACTAGCCTAATAACACACTTCAGAAAGAAACAACCTTATAACTAATTAATAATGCAAAATATACTTTAACGATAAGTTAAGTTATTCCGTTAATTATGTTATGGGTTCAGATAATTAATTAAATTGTGTTACATTTCGCATGTCCGTAGGCTCATGATTTATTGATCGTTTCCTTGGGTTGCGACTGCCGACGTTGGTATAATATTGATTCCTTAGACGCTCTAACTCACTTTCTTATTAAAGGCATATTAATAATTTATTAAGTTTGGTAAATAATTAAGGTAAACAGAATATAATTTTTTATGATATTAAATACTATGCTCAGGAGTCAGTGTCTTCAGGTAAAAAAGATACTCCTCAATTAATATAGATGCGAGTAGCATAACCCCGAAAGTATAAAAATGTTGGAACGTTTTAGAGAAAAACTAAGAGACAATAATCATAGTAATGGAGGTGGAATACAGCTTGCTGTTGAAAAAACCATACCTTTTACATCAAGTGTGAAAAAGCTTAAAAAAGCTGCTTGGTATCAGGGCAGCAGATGAATACTGTGCATTTATTGCGTTTACTGGGGCAAGAAAAAGATTATAATATCAAACAAAAAACATCCATTGATTATACTGATCTTAACAATGATATATTCTCACTAAAGTTAATTCCAGAAACGAAAATTTTTTATTCCGTTAACCCGAAAGAATTCTGAAGAACTGTTGTGTTTTATTGCTGGTATCTCGAAATTAAAATGTAATATTGAAATTTTCATGATCATTTAATTACAATGATGAAATGTTGAACTTCAAAAGTATTTCGGGAATTTTTTGCATGCATTGAGTATATTATTCAGTAATAATACTGCAATCATTTCTCGCTTTTAAGATATTTAGTATTTACATTCTTAGTACATTAAGAGCTCTATCTACTTCTTTCACTTTGAGGTCGCAATACGGTGTCAGATTACTGGTATTTTTAAAATCTCCAAGAAATACGATATTATCCTCATTTGCTACAACTATTACATTATTATAAATCATTACTGTACAAAAGAATTAACAGATGTAACATAATTTGTTTTCAAAATTTTGTGGAATTTTATTTGAGTTTAAAAAATTGTTGCATCCCCCAACGCACCCGCTTTCAATACTTTATTATTCTTATTTACTACGATATTTTTTCTAAACCTTTACTTTCTTTATATATTTTTCTTACAGATGTAACTATATTTCTACATTTGGTGAGAAATACTTTTTCACATTATGGTAGAAAATGATTACAAAAAGCCTCATTTCTTGATATAATTCAATAAAATTCAAGATATTAAGCAATTTGATATGTCGAACTTTGAATATGTATTAACGTATAATATTAGAATTTATAAATCGATATAAATAGAAAAATATGTAATATACAATAAATTTAGAGAAAATGAAAACTTTTGATATTGAGATGATTTGATTCTAAATGGAACAACAGATGACCACATTTCCATTATAAACTACAGATAAAATTAAACGATTATTAAGTTTAGCGCAAACCTGACTTTCATCGTCAATAAATGAACTCTGTGGAATGAGTTCGCTGATACTTCCACAGAGTTTATTGAATTTACGATATGCATCTATTTAATGTAACTATTTTTCCGTTAGCGGCTTCGCTCGCGTAGACGATTCTTTTTCTAAACTTCTTTTAAATTTTTAGTTAACTTCCAAATGGAGGTTATAAATTCAACCCAAATGTATTTAATATTATTAAATATGTTAGTCATTAGTTTAGTTTAGTGTAGTGCATTAGTTTAGGAGCATTAAAAATGCTCCTAAATAAATACACAAAATTTCGAAAATTTATAAAATATTTGTCTATATGTTTTTCCACATATTTCTCAGAAACTACTAATCAGATTATAATGATTCTATTTTTATCAGCTTGAGTGTAGTAAAAATTTTATAAAAATCGGATTTATAGTTTAAAATATAAAATAAAAAGTCGATTTAATTTTTATTAAATTAGTACTCGCTTGTATGCTGTTAACGCTATTGTCTATTTATGTATCAACGAACTCTACAAATGGTGTCTACCCAGTTTACGCAAAAACAGAATATAAGTTGAAATTGTAGTTGCTTAAACTCAAAAACATAATAATATGGTATAAGCGGTATTAGTGGTATGAAAACCGATCCCCCCCTCTCCGAGTAAAACCAATGAAAACTGTAGCACTTAAAAATTTACAATAGAAATATTTCGCCCGTATAAACTTAGCTACCAAAATTTTTAATCAACTAGAGATTGAATCTCGCAAAATTCTTAAATACTTGCTAATTATTTGAATTGAAGATATTAATACTAAATTTTAAGTAAAAATTACCATAAAAATTTCGCCATTTCGCGATAAATGTCGCAACCACTTTTTACCCCCTTAGGGGCTGAATATCGGAATATGCTTAAATTCTTTTTAAATAATTTGCGTTGCAAAGCATTAATACAAATTTTAAGGAAAAATACTAATAACAATTTTCTTCACATATAATTAGCCACTCCTTTTTACCCACTTTATTATTAATACAATTTTTAAGTAAATTTCCATATAGATTTTTCCCATACAAATTTAACCCCTTAAGGTTGAATATCGGAAAATGGTTAAATCCTTGTTTAATTATATGTACTGAAATGCATTAATACAAATTTTGAAATAAAAATGATCATAACATTTTTTTCCCATAAAATATAGCCATCCCTTTTCAGCTCTTAGGGGTTGATCTGGAAAATGTTTATTGCTTGTTTCGGTATTTGTATTGAAAAGCATTAATACAAATGTATAAATACAAATTACAGTAACTTTTTTCCCCATACAAATTTAGCCACCCCCTTTTCACTCCCTTAGGGGTTGAATCACGAACAATGTTTAATACTTGTTCCATTATTTGTGTTGAAAAGCATTAATACCAAATGTTTAAATAAAAATTATCATAAAAATTTATTCCCATACAAATTTAGCCACAACTTTTCATTCCCTTAGGAGTTGAATTTCGGAAAATTCTAAAGCATATGTTAAAAAAAAAGTAGTAAAGTAATAAAGCACAAGCACATGTAATATGGTATGGAAGAGAATTAGTCCCTAGTTTCAAGTAAAAATTACCATAAAAATATTTTTTAGAGCCACCTTTTTTCACCCCGTTAGGGTTAGTACATTGGAAATTGTTTAAGTACTTATTTAATGATTAGGCTGGGAAAGCATTAATAACAAATATTAATTTAAAATTACCACAACAATTTCATTTCCATATAAATTTAACCACCCCTTTTCACTCCCTTAGAGGTTGAATATCGGAAAATTCTTAAATAATTGTTTCATTGTTTATTTTGAAAAGCATTAATACAAATTATTGAGTAATAATTTGCATAATAATTTTTTCCACACAAATTTGGCCACCCTTTTTTACCCCCCTAGGGGTTGAATTTCGAAAAATTCTAAAGCATATTTTACATTATTTGCATTTAAGAGAATTAGTACCAAATGTCAAGTAAATATTACCATAAAAATATTTTTCCCACACAAATTTCGCTACTACTTTTCACTCCCTTAGGGGTTGTATCTCGGAAAGTCCCTAACATTTTTTTAAACAATTTTTGTAAAAGAGTATGAACACCCGGTTTTAAGTAAAAATTACTATAAAATATTTTTTACCATACAAACTTAGTCACACCTTTTCACGACCTCAGGGGATGAATTTCGAAAAATTTCTTCTTAATTGATAACTCCGTTATAAAATCAACACCTTCTCCAAATTTTCAAATAGTTATTATTACACATTAGTTTTTATTACACAGATATTGATATCAAACCAAGTTTTTCGTTTAAGAGCTATGCATAATTTTCTCACAAACGGAGTCTAGCCTGGTATTTCGGAGCATTAATTTATTTTCGTGTATTTTTAAATTTGTGTCAACAATTACTTAACTGTTGTTGTTGTAAACAATTACTTAACTGTTACGCATATTTAAAGAAGAATAATATAAAAAAGCCCTTGAAAACACCCTTTACAGATGGTGGTAATTTTAAACCTAAAATAATGTTATTGTAACTTTATAAATTTATTTTATTGTTTGTAGCTAAAGTTGAGGTAATAATTAAAAATTTGTCGGCGAATTACATTAAATGGAAGATTTTAATCATCCGCAAGATCATTTTTAAAACATAATTTTACTTTTCCATTCGATTCCATCTATGTTCCTCCCTTGAAAATAGTTATACAAGTGATTTATTTAATTTATGACTACTAATTTTTATACAAAAGCAGTCTGGTCTGATATTTCGAAGCATTAATTTATTTCCATGCCTATTTTTAAAATTTGTCCCAACATACGTTGCTGTAAACAATTACCAAATTATTACGTAAATTTAAAGAATAATAATATCAAAAAAATCTCGTTTAATTATTCGTCACATTTTCTTTGAATCACTGAGGATATTTTCCGTATTATTTCTCTCTACGGACGACTGTGTTCATTCAGATGCGTCTGATATTATTTTATAAAGTTTGATTAAAATACTCATATATTCATGACCTCGGTCTGTCGACCGTGTAAAATAATATGCAGCTGTATTTTTCTTTACTATATTTTTTCTCAGAGCTGATTTATCTTATCATTTCGGAATGTAAATATTTTTAGTAAGCCTGGAAAAGTCCCCCGTTTTTGGGACAAACTTCTTCGAAGTTATATTATGAAAAGCTCATGTTTTTTGCAGTGAATCTCATTACATTTATAATATTCTTAGGAAAGTAAAAGTATTATAAATGAGAATGTTATAAGTGAGGATATTGAACAAGTGAGGATATTGAACTCAAAATTTGCGATATTGTTGTAAGTGAGGATGTTGAACTCAAAAGTGGTGAAAAAATTCTTATTGAAAATTAAATGTCCTTAATAAAATCAGCTAACATTTCACAAAGTTGAAATGCTGTTTCTCTTAAAATGTTCACTATTAGTGTAATTCGTCACATTATTCTGAGGAGAAAAAAGTAAAGAGATAAATTTTTTTTTAATTTAAATTTTTTTGCTCTTTAGTTTAATTGGCCAAAACCAATATAAAAATGGCTTACAATATACCTTTATATTTATATTTACCTTTATATTTTAACAATATACCTTTATATTATTTTAATTGGTCAACAGGTATTAATTGACTTTCATAATACATCTCTTCCCATTACTTCACTGTCTATATCTCATTCATTAAATTTATTAAAGAATATAAATCTTGTAATCAAGATGATAAAAATTTCCTCGAACAATGTATTTAAACATAATAATTTAAAATAATTTTATTAAGGTAAAAATAAATATTTCTTTTGTAGAAAATTGTTAAGGCAATATATTAATTTACAATAATTTTATTTATTGCAGAATCAGCATAAATTGTGCAACTGTTAAATATTTCTAAGTGCATGTATCAATATGAAATTATATTTTTGTCACATGTGTCATTAATAATTCTGTCTAGGACTTTTAAATATATAGAGCAAGTGGAGCGTTACGTTTACTTCGCTTTTGGTACTGATATCGTAATTAAAAAGTAGATATGCTGGCCTAGAAACTTATTTTGTGGGGAGATAACCTGAAAACCTTATGTATACTATTGGAATCCAATAACTAATAATAAATATTACACACGTACTCGCCTATCCGTATCTGTTTGTGTGTGTGTTCGTAAATTAATGTAGGGCTGTCTGCAGCTTGCAGGTAAAGAATATTTACAAATACTATATATCTGTCACGATTGCTGCGGATAATCGCGCCGATCGAGCGAGTTAACGCCGTAGTTCAGCAACATAGCTGTTACTCTTCTTTCTAGCATCGATCGCATGACTGTCTCGATAGCACACTGGCACAGTAAGTTTGTACTGGCGCGCATGTCTTTATTATTACCTAATTGTAAACATGTTATTTATATATAAACATTTTATATATACATTTAATTGTGTGAAAGTGATTTGATAATAATAGTATTAAGATAGAATTTTAAAAAAGTACTTAGTGTGAATCTTTAGAACAAATAAAAATAAATTTTGTTTATTTATAAATGTGATACATTAAAATACAGTCTTCGTTGTACATTTGCCTTGATTAGATTTATTTCATATGAATTATTTCTTAATAAAAAATATAATAAGCCTCTGGTAGATACTACAAAGATACGTTTCACAACCACATCGCGTTCAAACAAAACAATGACTTTTAAGAACAGTTTGAAATTTAAAACTGCTCAGTAATATATTCGTTGACACAAAATTATAGATACTAGACAAACAAGTTGGTGATACAATACAAAATTATTTACGACAAACCAAAAAGAAGACAAAACGATCTTCTATCGCTAAAAATTTTGTTGCTTTCTGAGAAATCGTATACATCGCAATAATATATATATCAACTAAGACTGAATTACACAAGTTAAACTAAACTAAACTTCGCAAAATTTAATAACTCACACGCAGCGAGCGGGCAATCTCGGAACGTGTACCCTTGATCGTATCATTATCTGCGGGTGATGTTAAACTGGCGGGGGGAGGTGGGAGTCGCTTCTTTACGCAGTAATAGATTGGTTACACGCTGTATTTTCTTCGTCGATTCTTACAGTTAAAAATACCTTTGCACTATCTCTAATGAACATGGATCACACGATTTTCATTCCCCTCGTGACGGATACTCGGCGTGTGATGAAAAAGTCGAATACAGGCTTATTAGTATGATGGAAGGTTCATCAAAAGACAACAGATCTCCAATTCGTCCAATTATTCTTAAACCATTTTATTTAATAAATAATGTTTTTCGTTTAAACGAGTTTCTTCCATTCTTTATATAGAAAGTCATATATATATATATATATATATATATATATATATATATATATATATATATATATATATATATATATATATATATATTGTTTGTTTATACAAAAAGTATGTTTCAAAATAAATGCTTATTTTTAAAACCACAATAAGTTCATTAATAGATTAAGTAATAATAGCAATAGTGTTTAAGTAATAAGATAGGCTTCAAGACGCATAAGCATCCGGCAATAATATTATATGTCGATTTACCTCAATCATAATTCAAACCCTGGCTTGAAGTGGTTGCAGTTTACGGCAGTCATTAATTTTTTCCAGCTCGTAATTTATAAGAGGATTAATTTGTGTTCCTTTGCCATATTAAAATTTCTGTCTGTTGGTCGGAACCAATATTAAGGAGCGATACTTTTTAAAGTTTGCGTTGTATTTATTCACCACATTTATCGACATAAAAGTTTTTTTATGAAAATAAAAAAATCACCATAATATCAACGTGTGCTTAAAAGTATATATAACTATTTGTATTGTATTTCTTTTAATTTGTAGTAAATAGTAAACAAGTTTTTCGTTATATTATCAATGTAGAAAAATAAGTATAACAATATACAAGCGAAAACTCTGCAATAAAACATCGTGCAATGGTACACGCTTATATATGAAACTATTATGTACATGCGGATAGTTGTTAATTGGTATAGCAAATGTTTATTTTTAATATATATTTTAAAACATAATACGAAAAAATCGATGGCTTTTTCTGATTTACGCCATCATTTTGTTTTCAATATTTTCTAAATAGCAATTTCATTAAAATTTTATTTATCAGAAACAGAACTACTTATATAAATAACAATTTGAGAAAAACAACAAAAAATCGATTTTTTTCTTTTTAATATTTATCACTTTCTTTATTATTTGAACAAAATTTTATTTACGATCATCATTTTCACTTCTCTCATATAGAGTACGTCATTATCTGCGTAGATTCTATATGTCAAATTAATTCTCTTGATAACCTTTTTATTCTAACTTGGGTTCAAATATCATAGTGTTTGGTTTAATTATGATAAACAGAAATGTTAATGGGATGTTATATTCATTACATTTCATAATTAACAGGATTGTTAATTTAAGTCTTCTTTAATTTTTAATGTCCCGTTCCGCAAAAAAAAAAACTGTAAAAGATCACTGTGTCTATTCGTTCGTTCGTCACAGCTGTTTTTTTTGTAAGCCGCTTGACGTAGAAACTTGAAATATGTAATAAAAGGAATAAAACATATTTACTCGAACATAAAACTGAAAAATATTGATTTGAAAATATTAGGAAGCGCATGAAATACGAATTTTTTTATTTCCTATGCAGTGTGGGGTGTCGTTTGAAAGTACTAGTTATGAGAGCCTTAAACTTTTTTTACTTAACCAAAAATTACTTTAAAAATATGAGTTTTCCAAACAAAGGTTGTAGGAAAACTACAGCGATGATTCTAGGTGTCATGATTTTTGAAATATGTACGTTGTTTTCTTTTAATGACAAACATTGTAGGCAAATTTTTTTCCGTTTACTATATTCACAGCCGATTTTCGTTAAAATTTTGCAACATAAAAAATTGAGATATGACATAGTAAAACATATTTTTAACAAACCTGTTTTGCACTTCTTAATTTTTTTAAAATATTCATAAAATAATTAAAGAAGGGGTATACAAAGGTTTTAAAAAGTTTTGTTTTACGTTTATGTATCATGAGGTAGTATTATTCAAAACGACTTGTTACGAGGAACACAAAAATATATTTTCAATATTTTAAACTGCATACAAAAAATATTTCCCCAATAAATATGAAAATGCGGCATTTCCTTTCTTATTTTCGGAGCTATTGAACTATAATCATGTTGGTAAAATAGTGGCAAATTTTATTTGTAAATATTTTAATGAAAATACTACATAATTTTAAATGTTTATAAGAGCCTATTTAGGTTGTATGGAACACTTGTAGTGCAAGTTCTACTCGTGCTTGATAGGTTTTTTACACAATGGCCTTGGATGCAACAAGTTCGTAATTGGTCGCAATCGGCTCGCCCACCGGAAGTGCGGTCGTGGCCGTGTGCTGGTCGCGTAGTTGTGTACATATGGGCGAATTATATACGATTTATGTCCCAATACTTCCATTGTATTCTTTACAAATTGTCGCTGAAATATATATTGATTGACGATATTGTCGTGTTCGTTTAAGTGAAAGTCTTTTTTCCGGCTTCTCGTGGTTCGTAACTTGACTCCTTGGATTTTAAAATTGTCTTTTGTAATAAATACGCGTATTTTTAAATAATTGACAGTTTTTAACTTTCATTTATTAAAAGAAAAATAAAATCTTTACATACACGCGCTAGAGACAGAACATTAATTGATGTTTCTATTATATTGGAAAGCGTCGCCTCTTCCATTACAGAAGAAAATTATTAAATAAAATTTTGATTAAAATTCTATTTCATTGTAATAAAAGAGGTTCACAATTAATTGATGCATTGGGAAATGAATGACATGTATTTGAAACGAACTTCTATTTCCACGTGGGTTTCTCATTAGTAAAATTCTATGCCATATTCATTGTAATCTGTATGTAAGTTTTATATTTGCGACATTATTTCGTTTTCAGAATGTAATGAAAAATTACTCAGAAGTTTATGCCTTCCTTTGTTTTGTGGATAATAAAAAATAAAATAAAATAGCTATAATCCAATATTGTCAGTGTATTCAATTTAATTTTTTTTCATATTATACGTTAAATAAAAAAAGCAGTTATAGAGTACAATCCTCGTTATTTTACTTCATGTTTTATAGGAACTACAAAATTGTGTTACTTGCATTTTCATTTAGTTTTTTACATCAATGAATCGAGCAGCCATATATAAAAGCTGCAGTTGTAAAAAGGTTTTAAATAAATTGAAGGGTAGTAAAAAGTTTAGGAGTAGGTATAGGGTTGTTTATTGTATGCTTTATTTATATTCGACACCAGGTTACTTGGTATTTCAAAATTCGTACGTTTTAAGAAAAATGGAATTAGAATAGTAACGAAGAGAGATTATCCATTCAGAGAGATTATCGTTCAGATTTATCCACGGGCTAACAATTATTACGGTTAATTAAAAAATATTCATCATGAGTGTCGAGTTTCATTATTGGTTAGATACACATAGGTTAGTTTGCAAAACCAACCAAAGTCTAGTTAAGCTGAAGTCTTTAGGTACTTTCTTCGATAAAGAAAGTTAAGCAAAAAAGCCAGTGCAAATTATTTCTTTTACCTGCGAACTAATTGAGTGCACTAAAAGCGTTAGTTAAAACTCCTTCAATTACAGTATTATTTCTCGTTTATCCTATATACTTAAAATAGATTTTATATGAATCATGAAATTAAACGCGGTGATGAAATCAAGGTATTAAATTTTATATAAAATCGTTTTAAAACTAACGGCAATAAAAGTTTTGTATTTGCTTTTTTATTTTTCCCAAATTAATTATTTTTTGAACCCAAAAATATCTAAAATCCTCGAATGACCGAAGGATAAAAACAGCTAGTTGCTTTTTAAAGTACTTTTGAGAATAAAATATTTGTTTGCAAAAGTTTCATCTATTTTAAGTATGTATAAACAATTTTGATTCAAATTGTACACAAACGTCAGTGCAAACTATGCTGATTAACTGTAACTATCATTAAAATATATATCTGTGGAGCTTCCAGATATATTGGAGACATTTTATTTATTGCAAGTGGTTATCAAAGAGGGTAGGTAATGTAGGTTGTTCCGTTATAAGAATGAGAAAGAGAGAGAGTTTAAGGGTCATACATCGTCTCGTTACATTATTTTCTTCGCCGTTTTGTTCTGGACTCAAATTATACAACAGAATTGTGAATGAATGTGGTACGAAACCATATTACCAGTTTTTTAATATATCACTAAAAAGAGTGGTAGAAATGACACATTATGAGATATTAAACTTTTTAAAGTTATTAAGTTTGGGTGGAAGAGCTTGCTAACTGTTAAATTTGTTTCTAAAGTTACGAACAAGATTAAATAAGACAGTCCTGGTATAAGAAAATAAATAGTGTGTGTGCACGTGTGTGGTTGTGACACACAGATACGTTAATGAGATTATAAGAGTTTCTCTTTACCTTTTGAGATAAGGAAACCTTAAATGAATCAGAGCAACAACTCTATACGATAGTTTTAAAGCCGAGAATAGACATGTTAATACTTGTAAATGTACTAGTTATATTAGTCTAACATTTTGGAAATAAGGACTAGTTAAAAAGGCCCTACATAGTTTAAATCTGTATAATTAACCCTTGAATTCGGCGTATGGGTATTACACACATGTCCTTAAGATTGTTTGAAAGAACTACCTGCTTAGTGGATTCTGAAGAAATTATTTTCATATACTTACTACATATATAGTCGTACACTTGAATAATGTGTACATGTTACCAAATTATGATTAAGGAAAACTAATGCAAAAAACTTTGGCAGAGTAAAGTGGGAGCAAAAGTGTAGGCAGTTGGTAAAAAGCGGAGCGGAGACTTATAATTTAGTAAAACAGGTGAATAAATCTTCGAAGGATTTTTTTATGTTGGCTATGAGAATTGACACATGTAGTTGCTTGAAATTATTTGAAATAATCTATTATTACTATAATTTATGTATATAAGTCTGTCAATAACCTGCAAAATACTACACTTATAATTAGCGTGTGTTAATAATTATTAGTCCGTTTATTCACTATTAATACGATCATATTTTAGTTCTTTCAAGAACATTATCCATGTCTTAATTCTAATTAAAGTTAATTTAACTCAGGAGGTTTCTATCATATTTCCCTATTAAATTCTAAATGTGTTCCTTAATAGTGATATATAATTTACAAAGAGAATATACACATCTCTGTAAATAGACATTTCAAAAATAACAAGGAGCTTTTAAAATCTTGCCACATTTCATTTTGGAAGTCTTAACTCTTTTTATGTGACTTTTTTCATCGGATACGCAATAATAACGTAATTTTAGTTACATATATTAAAACTAAATTCATTAAGGAGCACAATACTAGAAAATTGAGAGAGAAGTTAGTGAGTGTATAATATATCTATTACTAACAGTTATAATAAGTGTGTTAAAGATTTATTTTCAGAAGATCAACACGAGTTAGTCGATTAATTTCTGCGAGTTACTGAATATTTCTGCACAGAAGTTATTTATTTATTGCTCATTTTTAATATAGATATAAAAAGGCAATAGGTATGCATTATATTGTATCACAGTTAAGCATTATAGTCACGTAAATATGGTTATCCCACACAGTTCGGTAATTATTTTACAAGAAATATTTAAATTTAGTTATTTAATGTTCAAATAGATGATAGTAGTTTTCTTATTTTTATTAAACGTTTCTAAATCACTAATGTTTTTATTTCAGTAACTGTGATATCGTAATTTGTCAGAAGTTTAAAGGTACAGAAATGTATATCATAGTATAATTTTAGCGCGTGTGATGCATGCAGAATTTTTAATCTGTACCAGTCGTCTAAATTAAAAGGCGGACGTAAAGTAGACACCGGTATTTAGTATTATAAAAAAGTAAAACATGTTCAATTTTTTAGTCTGATAGTAGGTATTAAATAATATTACCCTGTTAATATTATTTAAACCTTGCCATGAATATTACCATGTTAATATTATTCAAAAATATTTAACAGCAAACCTAATTAAATGTTAACTTAGGGGAAGGTTGGCTATATTGTACCACTTAACTTCTAACCAGTATTGCGAGATAACTGTTAAGAGTATCTTTATGTTTATTTGTTTGATGTTTAGTTGAGTTAATTTCATCTACTATTCTGCAAAAGTTATTTATAATAAGTGAGTAATTTAGAGGTGCTTTGAGGTTTCCCATACAAAGAGTGCAAAAAAAAACAATGTTTCGTGTTCTACATATTTATTTAGTAAGAGATCAACAAAAAGGTACAGTGTCATATATCTATCTCCTCTTTCATATCAATTAATCACAGCCATCTGATTAGAGATTAATGAAGTTAAAACTACGAATGAAGTTTCTTAAATATAAGCTCTTGGTACGATTTAAAAGCAGGATCATTTAATTTGTACATATGGTTTCTTGATATGTTTTAGAATTCTCCAAGACAAAATAACAAATTAGAAACTTATACAAAAATATTTAAACGTACATACTTTTTTTATAATAATTTTAATAGCAAACAGTTTAACTAAATTCTTTTTCTTACCTAGTAAATCAGTTTTCTGATTTGAGATCACATGAGAGATAAAATTTGTGCTTAACTTATTTTAGGCATCTAGGACAAATATCAGGGATTATGCTGCAAGTGATATGGAGCCACTTGTGACATCTAACACATTCAAACCAATCTACTTTAAGAGCTTTTTTATCAATGTGATACCCATTGCATATTGAACAATAATTTTCATCGTATTCTTCCTTAAGTTCCACATCAGTATCAATGATTTCCTCTTCAGTTTTAGCTAATTTTCTTTTCTTTTTATTCTGAGTTTTATTTTGAGTATTTTGAGTTGATGCTTTTTTCTTTAGGTTTTTATTAGATACATATTTCTTAAGCTTTTTAATCTCCCTTTTATTTTTATTTGTTGTATCAGTTTTTTTATCTTCGCGTTTTATTTTCTTCTTAACAGGATCTTCTTCAAATTTTATCTTCGGCTTTCTTGTTTATCATTTTTTATGGATTCTTCTAGATCATTTTTGTATGGACTCGCTGTTAACTCAACTGTTTTCTCGACCCCTCGTTTTCTCGTATTTATCTGTTTATTCTTCGGCAATGGTGAAATGTCTTTAATAGGAACTTTAATATTGGGCTTAATGTCATTGTTTTTGTTTACGTAGATGCACCAAGGTTAACAATATTAATGGAACTTCTTGATTTTAATTGAACTGTCAATGCGTCATTTGGTTCATGGTCAATCCCGTTTTCTAGTAGATGTACTTCTTTATATTGAGCAGCAGCTAAAACATTGTTATTAAGATGATTTAAAGCTGTAGTTACCAAACTATCAGGTGGTTTATATTTTGGACTTTGGAAGGAACTTGCGATATTCCAAATGTGGGGCTGTTTTCAACGAGGGATGGTGATTCATATTTGGTAACATCAGACGTGTCAGATTTGGTTTCTTCCACTTTGTTCGTGTTCTGTGTCTGATTGAGATTTAGAGTGTCTTTATTGGCTAGAGCTGGAGAACTGGCGTCTCCTACGTCATTCGGTTGAAAAGTCTTTGCCGCAAGAAAATGATGATCTTGAAAGATATGGCGATTAACAGGCCAAATGTTGCTGTTGCTGCTCTTTGATAGGCTCGGTTGAAAAGCTGTGTAACCTCATATTGTGTTACAGGTTTCCCGCAATTTGACCGCATCCATGTTTCCACTTCTTGAATGTAATATATTCCCAAAGGTCCAAATATAGCGACGTCTAGTGGCTGCAGCCTGTGCGTAGTATGGTCTGGCAGTTGCAGCAATATGACCCTATTTTCTAGAGCTATTTTTATAGCTTCCAAATTGTTAGAATGGGTTGTATGGCCCTCTAACAAAATCAAAACCTTTTTATATTTTGTGGGTTTCACGATATCAATGAAATGTTTCAACCAGTCAGCAAACAATTCTGAGTTTATATATCCCGTGTCTGATATCGTAATGACATTGCCAGGAGGTGCCCCATTTTTCAGCTGAGGGCACATCCGCTTTCTTTTGAAAATGATCATTGGTGGAATGAACTGCCCAGAAGCACTAGCTCCGCAAACAGCTGTTGTATTAACGCCCCGTTCTCCGCTGGCAACGGATCCAATTTGTTTTTTACCTCGGTGCCCAATCACTTTCTGTGCACTCACTGTCTTTTTTGCACTGTAGAGAATTAGGTTTCATCTACATTGAACACATCGTTGGCGATTAAGTTTGTGTCATTCAGAATCTTTTCAAGTATGTCGTAAAAGATCATGACATTCTCCTTGTTAAATCCCTTTATTATGTTAATGGATGTTGCTTCTGGCTGTCGTAAGCTAAGCTCTGAATGACGCCCCATTAATTTGTAATAACAACATTTTCCCGCCATTTGTTTTGTTCTGTTAAAATTATGTTTGAAGTTATTTTTTTTGGCTACTTGATATACGAGACGCCTAACATTAGATGGTGTTAAACCGAATATACATTCCTCCATATTCAAAATATGTTGGATTAACTCATTCTCTTCACTATCCGAAAAGACGGTTGGTCTTCCTTTATTTATCTCATGACTATGTATTGCTTGATGTCTGTTCAAAGTAGGTTTTGGTATCCCATACACTCTTGAACACTCATTTAGCATCAAAACATTGTTCTTTAATGACGTTAAAGCTTTCTTCAAGTCTTCTTCTTTCCAATCATAATACTTTCTTGTCGTTTTCTTTTCACTCATCTGCAATAAAAAATAGAAAAAACATCAGCAAATAATTAGGTACCTACACGGCAATAAATAATCTAACATTCACGATTAAAAAATACTGGATAATTTTAAAACATTAATAAAGTGCGTAAAATCGTACCGGTACGATTTAGAAACCACGGATCGGTACGATTTATAGGACCACGCATGTTTTGAAAAAACAATTTGTTATTTCATAACCTCAAATGATTGTGTTGGTTAATTCCTACATATAAAAAGGATAACAACCAAGAATCAGTGTAATTAAATAGAAAATTCCGAAAGCTTACCGTTTGCGTGTTACACCTTAGGTTCACCAGCCAAAAATTAGTAACAAAATCCACGAAAACCTATTTTACTTTATTGCAAACATACTCTCAAACATAGCGATGTCCCAAACTGTCGTGGCTTCCTAAGTATTTCCAACTATAATTTAGTGTTGCCGGAATATAAAAAAACGTACGTTGGTAGGAAATATGTGAGTGGTACGATTTATCAACGTTTGTTCCATTGTAAGGGTTTCGTAGTGGTGCAAAAATGCATTTCACACAGTCATTTTATCGTGTCCGGCCCTCTGTCGCAGTCTATCCTGTGTTATGTTAAATAACATTTTACCAGTGTATTACCCACATGAACATCTTAATTAATGGGTAGGAAAATTGTAAAATGAATTTGCATTTCAATGACCGGGTATCATAGGATATATATTTTAAAATGAATGTAGTGTTCCATTTACGGTTATCATTTTTAAGCTCCGTTCAAAAAAAAAAGTTTTTAAAAATATTAGGTTTCAAAGTAACATTTAATTACGCTCCCTTCTGTCAAGGCCGTGGGTTGGAAAAATCAGAAAAATTCTAGATTAGTATCTTTTTTAGCCTTTGGTAAGGATTTCTAAATGAATGTATTCACTTAACTTGTGTCAACAATTTCAAGAGACATGAAGAACTATGCAACTTTACTTTGTTCGCGATCCAATAAGCACTTGGCCGTTTTTTTTAACATTTCATTTAGCTCAATAAATGTTTTCAGAAAATCGACACACAAAGAGATATTTCAATAAAATTGTACCCCTCATTAGAAACTTCTCACCGGTGATTTTTTCATTAAACTGCTGATTCAAATTCCTAAGTCTGTTACTACATTGACATAGCAAGTTTCCTATAATGTAACTTACCCTCCTGGCATATGCAAGTAGTATACATATATATATATATATATATATATATATATATATATATATATATATATATATATATATACATATGTCCATAAGTACACAAATGAGTACATAAGTGCCGAAATGAGTACGGAACCCTCGCATCGTAAGTTTTACTTGTGTTTATTGTGATAGAATTTTTGCAGAGTGGTAAATTTTCTTCTGTGAAATATTAATATATTTTGCTTTTATAAACATTTTAGTGTTCTAAATTCAGTGTGATGTGATTGTTGCACTGTGGTCTATATTGTTCTACATACTATTAACGTAGTTTGCGTTTTTAATATTAATGTGTATTTTGTGTTTTAAGTTCATTGTGTGTTTTGTGTATTTTCAAATCTTAGTGTGTATTTTATGTGTGTAAAAGATTATTTTTATTATTATATAAAAGGATGGATAATTTTGTTCTGATTATTTTGTAATAATTTAATTTTCTGCATTCTAAGAAGTACTCAATTAATCTGCTGTTACTAGTATACTTAGAATGAATTATTTTTTAGTATGCTAGAGTTTATATTTGATAGGTAATAGTGATGAAGTTTAGACAGACAATATTCACTTGTAAGGATTTGGCTACCGATAACTTTTCAAAGAAGCTAGTTTTTAGTGACTGCTAAAATAGGGAAAAAGTAAGACAGGAAATTTGTTGGTATTCTTAGAAGTTTTTATAAGTAACAAATATTGCAAATATTCCATTTTCGTTATTTGAATTTTTCTTAGATTTAAAATATAATATAATTGTATATAAATACAGTGTAAATGTGTGACATACATGAACATTTTTTTAAAACCAAAAGGCTTCACATTAAATTAGAAAACTAAATATATGTAAAAGGTTTACAATACCTGAACTGTCAATTTGGTTTGTTTATAAATATTCTATTTTCATTTGGAATGGAATAAATATAGATATAGCTATTTAAGTCTATAAAAACCATTATTACTTTCTGCAAGGTGGCATCATCGCTCTTGTTTTGACCCGTATTTATTTTAAAAATTACAACGCACGTTAACAATATGATATTAAACGATGGCGCCATAATGAATGAATAAGAGAAGAAAGTATTCACTTTACAAAATTTTGAAATTAGAACACAATTATATCCTTAATTAGATGTTCGTAATTAGAAGGTCAGACAGAAAAAACAATAGATATCGATCCGACTCATTTGTTCCGATATTAGTAATATGTGGAGATTTTTTTCCTATATTATTACTATAAAATAGTAAACGAAGTACTCAATACTGAACAGCATTGTATAATAACAATCATATAGTTCAGTTGTAAAAACTGGAACTTCAACAATACATTTTGCCCAGAATTCCGTTGATTTTTAATTTGTTGATCACAGTTACACGGATAGTTTTAGCCTTTATATCCATAATGAAAACATAACGGAAAATATTAGTAGATTTTAGCAATCCCTCTTAGAAATAGCACAAAAACTACAGTAATCGCACAAGGTTGGCAATATGACTTATTGGTACTGTTAATCAGTAAGTGATATTGTCAGTCCATTAGTTACGTGGATATTGGAATGGGGCAAGGTATGAAAGAGTCCGAAAAAAATGAAAAATTATGAAAATATGACATTTAGAACATAGTTGAAATATATAAGTTACACGAACATTTTTAAGTACATAACATAAGTTTCATCACACATAACTTTGAATTCAGTAAGACTTAAAAAGAGGTAGAACTTAATACTATAGGAATAAATAAATAGCGCGACCTAAGAGTCTATCTAATTAAATCAAACACAATAAAACGCACCCTAATTCACCTTTAACAAACTTCTAAATTTTAAACACTACGTACCAAACTGCATGTTTCTAAGTATACTGGAACTAGGCCAGAGTTTAGATGACGAGTGAAGCGATCCGTGGTAAAATTAGAATTCTATTCAGGCCTATATTTCATCAACTATGAAAGCTAACTAATTTTCAAATGCATTTTAGTATCTATTCCCTTATGCACGTAAAATTGTGAACTTGTGCATGAAAGTTGTTTTGAAAGGGGTATCAAACGTGGCTCGAAATACTACGTGTTAATGTATATAAAGTACGCGAATGGCTGTCGCTAACTTGCCGGCTTCTGCGCGCATACTCTTATATAAATAAGACAATAAAGTCGATTATGACAATATTGATCATTCTTGATTTAAGATAATTCTGTACTCTATTTCGTTACAAAGTTTCAGTTAATAAAAGTGTAAATTTAAATGGAAGAAATAAATTTTTCAGCACATCCTTGATAAAAGGTTGTAATGAATGAGTGCCATTTTTATCTTGTATGGTATCACGTTTTCAATAATTTATGATATAGAAATTAATGAACATTTTAAATATTACGCGATATAAATATTGTTTCATAGTTCCAAAATACATTTTTCAAATGTTACATTTCATCTGAGTTCAAGGGTCAAAACTTAAAATGTTTAGAAGAAAAGAGTCTAGAAATTCGTGATATCCCATGTATAGAAATAGTTGTATGATTTCTTGCATAGCTCAGTCCTTTTATTTTGTTTGAATTCAGGAAGATACGCTGTTTCTGAATAAATAATACTTCATTCATAAAATTATATTTCATTTATATAGTATAGTCAAGTTGGTTTTTGTTATTTATAGCTTAATATATCTCAAAATAATTTACTTAGTACTTATAAATATACTTTCTAACATTAACCTCTTTAAGTACCTCCTGGCAGTAATATTACACAGTACATATTTTAATAGTGTTTTTTTCTTTCACCGGCGCTATAAGTCAAAGAAGCTAAGTAAAAAAATACACGCGAGATTACTCGTATATTAAATATCTGGATGAACTTATTTCATAAAACATAAATCGTTACATAAGTAAGTAGCTATCTTTGACATAATTTTTGCCATAAATTTATACAATAAATACATATTAACAATAATTTGGTAGGCTTTGGTAACTAACGGCTTTAAATTCCTACTCAAATATTACATTCGTGGATTAGTTTTGCCCTACCATAGCAACAATACGTAATCAACGAAATATATTACGTCTCGTTACCTGGAAATCCTAATTACGTAACCTTCAATCAATCGTCATTATTATCCCTGGCATATATCCAGTTAGATATCATTTCATATTACGATACATATATGCTTAATTTGTTTATATATGTGATATTGTGGTTGATGTATGAGATTACAAATTATAATTTAGAGAAATTACGAGACACGTCTGTTATGAAAATCATGACTCACATAACACCATATCACGTTGCTTGTCTCACGGTAATAATAAATATTTATATCCAATATAATTTTGTTATACAATAATAGTTTAAAATGCTAGGTACTATAGAGATTTTGGAGTTGTGTGCCAAAAATACGACAAGGCAAATCGAGTAAGAATATTCTATTTCGATTTTATAATTTTACAAAAAAGCTAGAAAAACTAAAAATGACATAAACAGGACACTAAAAAAAATTGAAGCGTGTTAAATATTTTATCTCCGGTTTACCCAATTGCAGTAAAGCTATAGTAATGTCGTAATCATTGAGCTAATAGATCCAACGGATAATAATCATATTGCTTGAGATGAGTTTATTAAAATTACTTTGGTTTTTATCATCATCTAATTTAAATATTAAAATCTTAAAATACTGTTTATCATTTTAAATCAAATAAATAATTTAATATATTAATTCCACTGAAATTCTTTCTAATAGATATATTAAATTGATTCTCATTAGAAAATTGGTTCAGATAGAGCTGAGTACTCGATATTGAACTCATTTCAAACGAAGATACTGTACTAATGTAATGACTCAACAAGTACTAAAATTTTATTTTTAACTCGAAATGTTATATCGCAAGAAATAAAGCGAAAGTTTAATAAATTATGGGTAATGTTTCGCAATATTTGGGCGAGGTGATCGTCATTAGTATTTTTCAACATTTTCAATCGCTGCTGCACAATTATTTTAGTTCGCAACCAGATCGTGTTTGATAACGAAGATGTTTTAGTTTAAAAAGTGCCCTAAGACAGATTTCAAACTCAAGGCCAGCGGCATAGTATTATGTTATTATGCTGATAGCCTCAACGCGCTATTGACTTGATAAGTATTAAAGGGCGCTTTAAAACTTACATATGTTTTCACGCTAACAGCATAATGAAACTATAAAACTGGTCCCAAATTAAAATTCCCAGGTCTCCCTTTGTGAAAAAGACTTTTATAATACGGTGGTGTATAAAAATATAAATAGAACTCTATTATGAAAAAGTAAAATGTAGCTTTTAAGTATGTGTAAAAAGAAAATTACCGGTTATGCCATGACGATATAAGAAAGGCAAATAAAAAAAATAATCATTGGCATATGGATGAAAAAAAAATGTTCGTTAACATATAAATTGTCCTCGTTTTTATATTGAGTCTGTTCTCATTAGAATTGACATTACACCAAATATGTCCCAGTCCACTTAGGCCAAAATCACGAAAATCGTCTAGAAAACCACGCCGACCAGATTCCATGTAATAGATTGCGTATCAAATAATCTCTAAAAACCTGTGACTAACGGATTTATAAGAATCGATTAATAAATTGGATTTTAATTTTTTACTTATTTATCTTTTGTTTAGTTTAATTCAAATAGGTTAAAGACCAAAATATGTAAAATCCTTGTGAATAAGGACCATAAACATATTGAATGCTCAATGGTAGTGTTTACGGTGCCTACTCCTAACCGAACGCTCGACGAGCAAGTATGCGAGCCCAGAACCTATTATTTTTATACAATTGTAAGAGAATTATTTTGTACGAAAAAGATATTATATCCCACATCTCCTTTCTGAATATCATTGGAAGAAAAATGAGTATGCAGGCTGTGGCAGCATATGACAGGTAAACGATAACTCGCTGCCTTAACAGGATTCGTTGTTTTAGTCAATGACTTAGGTAACGTAAAGATGCGTAAGGTTATCCGTAAATTACCGAATAGGTTTTTAATTTTTCAGAGTGAATATCTCAGAGATAACTTAGGCGAACAGAAAATAAACATGTTTTTTGCGTTGCATTTTTATACAATCTATTCATGGATAACACTAATGTCAGCGGTAAAGAAATTTGATTCTCGTCTTAGTTAAATATTATCGCAGAGATTCAATTTAAAAAAAATTCGATTTTCAAGTTGAATTTTTTTGCTATACTTCTTGACGTGGGTACGTGCGTTCCTGCGTGTTAGTGTGCGTGTGTGCTTGCGTGCGTGCGTGCGTGCTTGCATGCATACGTGCGTACCTGCGTGTGTGCGTGTGTGTGTAGGTGCTGTTAGAGGATTCTTTTTGTTTGGTTTTTTAAAAAAGAATTATTTTATTGATTTATAATTATTTTATTTATTTTTTATTAATTAACTAACAAATCAGAATCTGGAAAATGTCGTCGAATCAGAGGCGCGTGATGAACTGTATTGTCGGGCATACTGACTGTGGGAAGGACTACTACTGTGCGGCCTACTGCTGTGTGGTCTTGTTAGTGAGAATTATATTTCACTGGTTATGCACTAGTGTGCAGAGAAACGTTGACTTTGTTAAGCCAAGTTGTTGTTGGCCAGAGGTGTAACATAATATAAACGGAAGGCAAATTCGATACGTATAGAATATATAACAGTGCGTACGTGCTTGCGTGCCTGCGTGCGTGCGTGCGTGTGTACGTGGGAGTATGCGTGCTTGTTTGTGTGCGTGTGTGCGTATGTGCATACGTGCGGGCGTGTGTGCATGTGTGTAATTCGACAGAATGGTAAAAAATTTTTTATTGTGAAATTAAATACAAACAAATGGATAAAATATAAAAATTACATATTTGATTTAAAAAGATGCAAAAGATCAAAAATTAAATAAAAATAGTGATATTCAATACAAAAATAACGATTTGGATGAATAAAAATAGTGTTAAATTGAAAGAAAAATAATCAAGGAAATAAAAACATTTAAAGAAATTAATAGCTATGGAAAACAACAATAAGTTCAATGGAAAATTAAAATAAAAATGAAATAAAAATATAAATTATATAAAAATACAAAAAAATAATAATGATTGAAATATAACGAACAAATAAGCATAATAGTAAAACATAAATAAAAAAGGGGTAAATGTAAAATAAAAATGAAAATGTGGAATTTAAAAAAGAAAATATAGGAACTGAGGTAAAAAAATCTAAAAAACAACGATAAAATGAAAATAAAAACGCATGATAAGAAGAATATAAAAATAATAGGAAGATAAAATGAAAGCAAAATTAAAAATCAATTTAAAAATGACATAAAAATAAGAGTAACAAAAAATCAAAATTAGATTGCCGGGAATAAAGAAATAAAATGAAGAAATTAAAATTAAAATATAAAAAAGAAATTAAACTGAGGGTAAGGATAAATATAATATAATATAATAATAAAAATAACAAGCATAAATAAATGTTAAAAAATTAGCATAAAAATAAATTAAAAATAAAAAGAAAATAGATATGACATATAAGTAAAAATTTAAAATTAATGTCGTGAAAAATAGGAAATTAAAACAAAAACGATCAAATAAATAGCATGGGAATAAAAGAATATAAAATCAAAAACAAAATCAGTGAAAAAATAAACTGAAAATATGGTTAAGATGAAAAATAAAGTTCCTTACTTTATTTTTACATAGAAACACAGAATGCATTACATAGAAATAAAGGTCAAAATGCGGATGTATTTAAAAAAATACGAAAATAAAAACAAAATATGGATAACATAAAATAAAATAAAAATAACGAAGTGATTTTTTTGTATTTATAAAATTGTTATTCACATGCAATTTGATTAATGCGTGTATACGATATATAAAATTAAGAAAGAAGGCCCAGTTTTATTTTTTGTTGTAAAAAGTAACTTTATTGTGAAAAGAAAAGAGTGTAACAATAAAAATGAAGGTCCCAATAAATAAAATTATAATTAAGAAGTAATTTTTGTTGTATTTATAAAATTGTTATTCACGTCTAAGTTGTCCTGTACGAGTATTGTGAATCGAATGAATTGCCAGCGTAATTGGACTAATGTGCGTATACGATATGTACAATTAAGAAAGAAAGTCCAGTTTTTAATAATTTTGTATATGAAAATTGTAAAAAGAAGAGAGTGTAACTATGAAAATGAAGGTCCCCATTAAAGTGTACATTAGCTTTCGGTCCAGACATTCGACGAGTCTTTTATTCCCTCTCATCCAATTCGTTGTTCTAGGTATTCCAATTGTAAAACATCATCTTTGTTTTTCGACACCTTGAATTTATTGTAAGAGCAGGCTGCTTCAGCTGGAAGTGAATGCATAGGATTTTGTTCAGTAGAATTGCGGATAATATCAGAAAAAACTTAGGTTTTTGAAAAGAATCGCATTAATAACTGGCAGTATCACAATATAAATGTTTTTGTTAACTAACTAAGATCGTAATATATTTGGAACCATTTTAAAATACGTTACATCATTTTCAGCTGTACTACTCTCAGGTTTATAATAGTTTTCCCCTTTCAGATTTGATAACTGACTTTGATAGATTTGGGGCGTTGATTATGGGAAAAATACGAAAAAAATTCAATCATGTCAGGATTTTTAGTTATGTAGCATAGTTGTTTTTGCCTAAGCTTACCTAATCAAGAACTAATATTTTATTTTAAATAATGATTACAATAGACAATAATGAATAAATTCTAATAAAAACCTGATTAAATACAACGTAATTAACTAAGTAACGTACCCCTATTACTGGAAAAAAGATGCATTTTAGGTCATTTGCTAAGGAAGTTATTTAACTGCAATTAACTCAAATCGTTAGAGGAGGGAGAATGAGGGTAGATTCATATGTTTTTGTATAAATAGCAACATCATTGTTTTTACATAATCAGTACTTCCGCGCATAAAGCTCACTTAGAAGATGTATCGCGAAAGTGTTTAAACTCACCGGACAATTTTTATAATATTTGTGGGCAGTTTATGCTGACAAAACAGCAGCATACTGGATCAAGACTATAGAAAAAGAATATGCTTGCTCCTTGTACCTCGTTTTTTTGGTCTCACAACAGAGAAATAGACTTTATACCACATTTTTAAATTCGTGATCAAGTGTGTTGCAAAGACATTCCTGGCTTAAAATGTTTAACATCGAATATGATTGTTCATAGTCTCATCAAAGTGAAGTTTGAAAGTAGTATTTTGCATAATAGCAAAAAGTACGCTTCACTACCAGTCGCCCATTTTATACATTTGAAAGAATGCTATGTTAATTTTAAAAATATGTTGGATGTAGTAAAGTACATACAGCACGTTTGGATGGTCTGGGGATATCTGAAAGTTATAAGTATGCTGCTCGGTCAATAAGGTGGCTGCACAAAATACCCTCGCTTTCTTTGCGAGAGGGATAGCCAGAACAGAGAAAAGACAAATGAGTGAGGACCAAGAATTGAACTAGTTCCGGGAACCAAAAATATTGTGAGAAAAAAATTATTTCCCCGGGACAAAAGTTTTGCCACCCCTTTATTCATACATAAAACTGCGAATGATGAAACAATTTGCGAAGGCACTGAATAAAGAGCAGGATTTAAATATCTACACCAAATTTTTTCGAAAAAGGTATTTTCGTTAGCCCGGACATTAGAAAATTCATAAAAGACACAACTTTTGAAATTAAGTGAAATTGAATGAGAAGCCCAAACATCGTGTAAGGAAGTAGTGAACAGTTTCCTATCATAAAAGTCCAAACTATGAGGAAATTGTGAAGAGTATTTGAAAATTTTGAAAAATGAAATGTTCTATGAGCATTAAACTTCACTTCCTTAATTCGCACTTGGATAACTTGGGAGTTGTAAGTGAAGAGCAAAGCGAAATATTTCATCAAGATTTGAAAGTGATAGAACAACGCTATCAAGGAAGTAGACTAAAAGGATGACGGCAGACTTGTTGGTTGCTAAAATAAGATGATCCAAGTCGCACTTTTAAGTGAAAATCTCACAATCGGAGCCTCAGCGGAAAAAACAAGATACTCCAAAAGTATATCATTTTTCTAATTTATTTATTAACATCATTTAAATATATTTATATTTTAAAGTCATGTAATTCTTCTTTTAATGTAACATAAATTGTTCACTAAATAAAGTTGTTTTTTGTTGCGATTTCATGCATTTCCAAAAAAACTGAAGGTGATAGGAAAAATCTAAGTGCACATTCGTAATCAGCGCACCAAAATATCCTAAGGTCAGCTAATAAATCCAAAAGGAGAAAATAAAAGTTAAAATTTGAAGACCTGAATATTATGTATTTTTATTACATTTATTGGGAAATGACTGAATTTAACAGATATTTACTCTTTTCAACATTACATTTTTTTAACAACATTTTCTTCAATCTATACTTTACAAAGTTATTGTAAAGTTATTGTAAAAAGATTTTTTAATACATTCGATACTTTCATTTCATTTTGTTCTTAATATAAAGGGCTGAATTTATTTAAAAATGTGCAGTCATTTTGACGAACATGATATATTTTTATTATTTAGGGAACCGGAATTACAAAGAAAAATTATTCTAAATCCCAGGCTGCACAACCACTGTTTTACTTTGATGGCCGTCGATTGTTTTTTATACGTTTTAAAGAGTTGCCCATGGCGAATGACATTATAATTTTCAGAAAACCAATTACCCACGGTATTATTAAATCATGTTTTTTGTAACTGACGGATTATAAAATTTAATTTGTATATTAAATATATTTGGCGTTAATTTTGTAGAAATTCTTTATTCGCAATTCGTGATGTAGTATTATTTCTACTTTCAAAGTTCTTTACCACGACCTACGTTTCATTGTATTACAACTTCTTCAGGTTCACCTAAAGATGTTGTAATACATCAAAACCTAGGTCGTGGTAAAGAACTTAAAGAAAGTAGAAATAATACTACATCACGTAGTTTCATTTAATTGTGATTAATTTGTATAGATATCGGTTAGTGTATCCTTCTGTTATATCTATGTACTATTATTTACAAAGAAGCATTCCGTTTTATATGTTTAGGGGCAAATCACAAAACCTGAAATCCCAATAGTTAATAAGCCTACAATAATTTAAATCTATTATGAACTAATAATATTTTTCCCTGATTTCCAATAATTATTGATGTTATTATATCAATAAGATGTATCAATTATTATTGATGCTATTTTATTTAAAAGGCATAAATATTTACAAAAATATTTTACAAATTAGTTACTCCATCCAATGAAACTAACACTCCACGAACAACTGTGTTTAAAGTTTTACAGATAAAGGCCGTTGCTAACAACATGACGTCGTACATGGAAACACATCCAATGACTGAGCAATCACTTTGAAAAATACTTTCACTGCTAATGACGCAAAATGATCATTTTCTCTTTATATTATTTCTCAAAGATATTTACATTGAAAACACCGCCATATAATTGAATATATTTAACTAAGTATTATGTATTTTTCTCTAACTTAATTATTTCAGACATTATTAAATATTCACTGTTTTAGAAAGTTCTTATTAGTAATTATTTATGACAATTTACTGGAAATAAGACACGGAACCCTTGATACACGGCCCAACTATATGTAATTTATTTATTTTCACATCATTTTACCATTGTGTATTTACAAATTAATGGCCACTCTTAAGAAGTTACATACAGAAAGAAAAGAAAGTTTCACTGCAACTTTAAACAGATTAGAAGGTACATTATACGTTTTTTTTTAAACTTCAATTCATTTTGTATTTTGGAGTAAAATATAAATTTGCCGAATTTTATTCCAAAAAATTGAGAAATAACTACATTGCAACATTTGAATAGAAATTACAAAATAGGGACTCTAAAATAATAGTTTTTGGCCCATTTGGGGAACCAACAATTTTTAATAAACTTGTGGTCTAAATGAAACCCAAGAATGACACTTAATTTTAAAAAAATATTTTAAACCGAGAATAGGGACCGTTTCTGAGATATGATAATAGAAGCAAACCTATGAATTGCCAAATTTTCAATAAAAATAAAAGTTTGGGAGTTTATTTTCCTTAGTTACTCATCTATTTACAAAAGTCAAACTGGCATTACTAGTACAGTGGCGGAAAACTTATATCATCGTAATTAAATTTACCATTACTTGTTACAATAATATGTAATAAATAGGATATATTTTAATAAAGGAGAGCTTCAATTAAATATACATGAATTTTTAAAAATAAATATAAAACACGAATTTGAACATTTTATAAATTGATTAGAGATTTAAAAAGATTACATTAATTTACCAAGTTGCAATCATGAGTAAATTTCTAATATTTGGATCGTACATATCTCAGAAATGGTTCTCATCATAGGCTATTGTTTAGATCACAATGGAATTAAATATTTTCGGCCCCCAAAACGGGTTCCCAAAACATTACCAGGATCACTCCTTTAAGAGTTCTAAGTTGAAAGCGGAATGCTTAAAACTTTTAATATTTTTGAAGTTAAAATTATATAGAATACTTGTGATATTCTTAAGTTGTTATAAGTAATTAATAATACTAGCAGTAGGTATTATTTTGGTCTTTCATAATAATTATTTCATTTATGGTAAAACAAACTATATTTTGAAATTATCTCTTTGTCAAGAAAGCAACTGGCGAGATGTGCTGGTATTGTTATGGTTTTATTAAAGATTTAATGTTGCTCAATTACATTCGCAGTGATCATAAATGAGTAACATTAAATGTTCGATGGAACCAAAAAGGCACATCCCGCGTGTTGCTCTATAATGTATTTTATAATATTCTATCTAGAGATCAATCGATAGCTGACATTGACTGTTTGGAATGAGTTCTCAATTCGCATCTTATACTTTTTGTTAATGATTTTTTTTTCTAAGAACGCTCCTCATTGTTTTCATCTGCAAAAGTTTTTTTTTTTGCAATCATTTTTATTGAAGTAATCTTGAACTCGTTAAATTGATTTTAGATAGTATCCTCGAGATGCGCATATATGCAAATGTGATAACCCTGAAAAATCACATTCAAAACTATCATAACTTTAAGTGTAGGCTTTTAAAAATATCGCGTTTCTTCTTTTTGTAATTCTATTAAAATTATAATTTTTTAAATAATATGTCTAGTTTTACGTAGATTTCCTTTCAAGTGAAATGTTTACTGAAATACAGTATTTGAAGAAATTCACAATTGTGCGGCGATCGGGTCGAAAAGCTTACATAACTATTTATGATAGATGAGATATTAAATATTAATTTCAGTCACATAGGTGACACAGTTTTTATGATTAAAAATGAAAATGGCTTCCCTAATATTAAATTTGGTATATTAAGTATAGAATTTTATTAGAGAATCCAAGAATTGTATCAAAGAGATTGAAAAAAAAACATTCAAAAATAAGAGGGAAAAAAATTAAATATAAACACGAGGTATTAAATAACAAAAATACATAAATATTCAAAATATCCCAACGGCCGGTAATCTTTTGAAGTAAGACTTAAATTTAAAAAATAGAAAATACATCTTGCAATATACCAATTTCATATTTCGAACCAACTTGTGAACCAATGATATTAAGTTGAATAGAGGACCGATTTTATATTCATATTAGGTTACTCTTTGCAACTTTTGGGAATTCTTAAGAAAAACTGCTTTATTTAGGCCACGTGAATATAGCTGACTGATTTTTTTTCTCTAAGCTATTCTATCGCGAAAGACAGTTTAAAAGCAAATGTAATAAGTTTACTTAAATTCCGTTAAATTCCTTTCATTATTACGAATTTTGGTATATCTAAATATTTTAACGACGAAATAATTTATGTAGTGAAAATAAATTTTAGGAAGATACCCGATTATAATATAATAATATTAACCATTCATTAAATTTAAATTAAACAGGAAATTACGACGTGTTTCCAATGTAAAATTTATCTAAGCTTTCAATATTATTTTCCTTCATTGAGGAAAATCTTCATTAAAGAATTTCAAATCGTGATATCACGCTTCACTTTCTTCGAACAGTGGAAAGATTATTAATTTCCATCTCGTTATTGCTAAAATTCTGACATAAAATTTTCTCGTAATTTATGTACATAATGGTAATTTATATCGTTAATTTAAAATAAGTTACGCTAGCGAATGAAGTGAAAAAAAATCCTCTTGAACTTTAGTATATTTTGTGTATTCCATTGTTCGTAGTGAAATGTTTTTAACGTTGGGGCTAATTAAAATAAAAAAAAAAAATTTTATAAATTATAGGACATCGAGCAAAAAAATTAAAAATCGGTTATCGGAAATGCGAAATATGAATACTGAATTACTGTTTTGCTACTTCTAACTTATAAAACCGGAATTTGGGTTAGAATTGAATATTAACGCGTTAATAATTTAATTTAGACGGGGCAGGAATATTTCACAAACATTTTGTTATTTTATTCAATAATTCAAAGCAATTACAAAAAAAAATGTTAATATTTAAAGATATTTTTGATGTAATACAAACGTCCTTGTATATAAAATAAATTAACACACTTTCTATTTACATTGATATCCTACTTTCAATCGATTACATACGTGCTAGTTCCTGAATATGGATAAAATTAATTATTATTAATAAGTAGCCTTGACTTAAATTTAAAAATAAAATTCATTTATTTTGTTAATTTTAGAATAATACTAAACATAACTAATTCAAACTAAAAAGAAGAAAATTGAATATAGAAAAAGTAAAAATTTGTGGTAGAAAATATTTTGTCAGAAAAATATACGCACAAACATCGACGGCGTAACCAAATTATAGGAAGGAAAATTCTTTACTTTGGCCAGATTTTCATAACTTAGTCTTTGAATGATTGGGTGAGAATAAATATTTTTTCTCAAGTGGATGGAGCTCTAAAGATTTTTATAACGAACTATGATTACACATTTAACATACAATGAATGAAGAATATTTTAAGTTGATTGGTCGAGTAATTTTCGCTCCGCGAGTAAATGTTATAATTTGTTTTCTAATAAAAAGTTGAAATTTTTAGTCAGATACATTTATGAAAATCTATTCCACAAAAAGTACTCAAACACCGGTCGTTAGTGGACTATTAAAATAACTTTAATATCCTTGGGTTGGCATCATTGCTTTTCAATGCATTTGCTCTATGTTCGCGCTTGCACAAAAGTGACTGAATTAATTTTATTAATAAGATAATGCTAAATTACAATAATCATTAATCAACACAACATATAAATTTATCGAATCGCATAAGGTATATATTATTTTGCTTTAAATTATAAATATCATTGAAAAACTTTCCATTGAAAGTATGTATTTTAAAGGACATAAGCTACAGTTTACAAATAAAGTAGGAATGTACGTTTTATCGGTAACAACTATTCATACGTTGTAAGAGATTGTTTAAAAATGTTGGTAATGGAATAATAAATCTTATTCGAAATAATGTTTTTTCTATAAGCTTTTTTCTACTCCGCTGGAGGTTTAACCACTTCCAAATAAAAGAGATAATTTTTGTTAGTTTGCACCTAATGATCGAGGATAACTAATAATCCAATTTGTTTTAGCGACCTTTTGTACACAATCCCAAGTTAAGAATTAAACCGACTTGAAATAATTAGTCGTTTATTGACAGTCTGAACGTTTCGTAGCTAAATCTGTATGAGGAATTACTTTGCAATGAAGTAGATTCAGCGAAAATTCATTTTTTTTCTCAATCATTAAATTTACTTTCTTTTTATTGGCTTCGTATTGATAATTCAAATTCGTCGAAATCTTAAAAATAAAATATATTTTTATAAAGAATGAATATATTTTATAGGATTGGCAGCATTTAAAGGCTATCTGCTCTCACGAAAACTAAAATGCACGATTCAATAGCGCTGTCAATTTGTTGTAGTAAATATTACTAAAATTTCCATAGTAGCAAAGTATTGTTCTGTACGATGTATTCGGGTAAACTGTACATTGTTATTATTGTAGGTAAATTGTATATTATTTAGAACCAGTGCAACAGATCAGCTTTTTCGAATAATTTTTAACTGAACCATGTTTTAAACTGTATTCCAAGTTTTTTCTTTCTTGCTTTCATTATGAATTAAAACATTATTAGCTATAATTATACATCTAATTTATTTAAAGAGTGCTAAATGTGAAAGTCAATATTCAAGTCATTGCACAACAAACACATGATGTAAAGTACCTAGCCATGTCCGTGTTTTTAGAGATAAAGTCAAAGGACACTTCACACACACACACAGACACTAATATATATATTAGATTGTAGAACGTTAAATATTTCAAATCTCATAACAAGTTTTTTCAAGTATCCCAAAGAAAAGCAATGACACGGTAAATCAAATGCAATTTCAATTATTATGGCAACGATCTCGTTACCAATATGATAGAAATAACAATTCACAAAATGTTCTTCACAGATGTTTTCACTATGTATTATTTGAAATCTTTTTGAGGATTAATTAAAGGGTCCAAAGGTTGGTAATTTGTGTGTGCTTTGAAGAATATAAAAATATTTTTTTTAATTTTTAATATAATTTTGTATTATTTCGCAGTCCTTATGACAATCGCGAAACTTTTTTAAAAAATATTTCATAAAAAAACGTAAAAAGCAAGCAAGTTCAGGAAGCTCGAGCCTGTAGCGAGTAGTTCTCAGTTGCAAGGATTTTTCGGATAACTTAGTTTAACTAACGGATAACTCAGATTAATTTTTTCATTATGAGCATTTTTCAGTATTATCGTAGATCCTTTAAATAACATCCAAAAATGCTACTTGTTTAGAGCCATTAACAACGTGGAAAATGAAACCGTAGTTGATTAAATTGTTTCGTAGTGACTTTATAATATGTGGTATATCATACGTATATTATATTTTTCGACCATTAACTAAAAATAATGATTGGTTTGTAGAAACAGAATTTAAAAACTGGTCAAATGTAAATGCGAACACACTAAAACCAATTTCAAGCACCGGTGTTATTATATTTTTCAATCATATGCCAAGATCTGCATAATGCTCAGTTTGGCTCAAAATACAAGTTGCTAGTTGTTGTTTCCAATCAGAAAACATGTCCCGTGTCATGTCTACAAAAGCCATTTCCTTTGTTTTCCGTCAATTTCTTGAAACCCAACCACTTAATCTTGGTTTATTTGATAAAGAAGATGCCTTTTCAATGACATTTTATCCGTACATATGACGCAATACATTTGAGAGTCAGTCAAAATGCGAATCCCAGATTTCAAATACTTAAAAATCGAATTTTGAAGTCGAATTATGTATTTCTATTTTGAAGGCTGCACGTCTTTGTAAAGTTCTTACGATGGGATAATCGGAGAGAACTTGACAAGCAACCGCTCTGGAAAAATATAAATTCAATGTGGTCATTATATCTTCTTAATCATACGGGTTTCCGCAAACATTTCGTTTAAATATTTTTTCGTACATCAATAATTTTTTTAAGTAATGACGGCATGTCCGATTTTTTGACGGCAATAATATTTTCTACTTGCAACACGAGCGATCTTCGTTTTTTACCTTCTTCTTAAGTCAAAATTGGCAAAATGAAGAACATACACGTAATAACTTATACGAAGTATACTTACGCCATTACTCTTCAAGTTCATCCGTCCTATTGCTTTAATCCTGTGTTTAAACCTCGAAAAAAGACTGTTATTAAACCTACTTATTTTATTTTATTTATTATAGCAATATAATAAATCCAACCAATCTTTTATCTTAGAAAAATATTTCTTATTATCACGAAGATCTATGATTCTTAGTTTTCATTTATGTTTTCGCTGTATTTTTGACTTGATTAGGTTTGCATCATGTGAAAGATCTCTTAATAAACAATAAAGTAGACCAATGTACGATACTATAAGGGCACATCTTATAAACCCATCGACGTTCAAACAAAACAATGAGATTTGGGAACAATTTGAAGTTTAAAACTACTCAGTGATATACAGTATACATAAAATTATAGGTAATAACCAAGTAAGTTGGTAATATAAAACGAAATCATTTACAAGACGTATGGTTGTCCTACCTTTTTTCGCAGGAAGGGAAACAAGAAATCTCCGGTCCTTGTTGATTTTATTGCTTTCTAAACACCAGTACACAGCGCGATATCGAACCATTATATAGAATTATAGTAAATAGTTATGAATTAGGACTGAATAACACCAGGTTAACTCAACAGAAATGCAAAATCAAAGAAATCACACGCGCCCCCAGCAAGAAGCAACCTAGGAATGCGTACCCTTGATCGTACCCCTTGCCCGCGGGGGATGTGTCGCTTCTTTACACAGTGATTGATACTTTGTTTTCTTTGAAAGATGTTACGAAAACACACTCCATTTTATTAAAATGATCCAAAGATGGTCAGATATATAAATGTTGTATTTATACCATATTTATATAAAATGATTTCTTCAAACTTGAACTTCACTTAATTAACTGATATGGAATTTTTATTGATAAAAATATGTATATTCTTGGAAAGAGATGAAATAAATTATTCCACTTTTTCTTTTTTTTTTGAGTTCTGCTTATAATTTTTGAGAATTCATGCGGACAATCCGATAAACAATGAATATACCATAGATGACTAATTTTCACAAAAGTAAGTCCTTTTATATATTTTATAAATTAATCCAGTATAATCAGTGTTTTAGTTAAATTTTACATAGTTTTTATCAAATTATGTAAAATTAAATTATGAAATATAAATTATGGAATTACACTTCTTTTACTTTTTGTTTATTTGTATCCTACCCCTAGGATACGTTCACGTTTATATCTCAAAGAAAAAATTATATATTTTGTATTTTCCTTTAGAAATATGGGTCTCTACACATATACATTAAACTTTAAATATTTTAATGAAATTTCAGGCAAGATTTTTTTTATAGATATTCATTTAGTACACGATACTTCGAAGTATCCTGTACTACATAAATATCGGTATATTCGGTTTTATGACATCAATTTATGATATAGGAGATTAAAAAACTAAATTTTTGTCAAACACTCCATTTGTGACTCACCGGGTTAAAAATATTTAGGAGAGTTACAATATAATCAATATTATGTTTAAAAAAATCACCTTCGTTTTTTCTTTTGTCGCATCAAAAACGTTTAACGTACATTTGTTTATGAAGCGTATGTATTTCAATTATAGGGCATGCTAATTAAATACTGGCTATTTGTATCCATATTCAGGATTTTCTACCCCAATCAGCAAAAACAAAATCCTTATAAGATCACTTATGTATCCATTTGTCTGTCCGTATCCCACATCCTTTATCTCGACCACTCTTTGACATAATAACTTGAAATATATAGTCATAAAGGATACTAGCCCGCACTACAAATGTTTCAATAGTTGCCACGAAACATTTTTCGTAATGAACTTTTTGTAGGCAATTATTCTAATTTTTTTTTTCATTTTGTACATCGTATGGGATATGAATTATAACAACTATTTTTTGGGCTCCAAAACTATTTTTTCAGAATTGTGCGTAACATATTCTTATATCCATAAGAATTTATCCACCGCCGATTTTGATGAAACAGCTAAACTCAAAATTATTAAGAAAACAACGTTTTAGAAATTTATTTAAAATACACTGGAAAACTATAACAATCATTTGTATGTAAAATTTGTATGGTAAAAAATAGTATAAATATTTATAAATGGTTTAAAGTAGTCATATGGCCATTAAAATTTTAAATTATTATGTGCGCCTAAATGTGTACTGAATCCGAGTAGGGTAAACGAAAATTCAATATAACTAGTTATTATGGTGAAAAATAATAGTCATAAATATGACATGTAAATTTTTAAAAACTTTAAGTTCAAGGGATTTTAAAATTTCCTATTACAGTGTCCTGCATTTAAAAAGTTTGTATTCACGGGACTTATAAAGCGTAAAGCGAGCCTGATAAATTTTGTAAGGTCATGTCAATTTATTAAATCTTAAAGTAGAAAAGTAGCTTTGTATTTACTTTTATTAACATTTACTTTAGCGGGTGCTTTTCTAAGTAGATGAGATAATTGAAAGTCGCCCAAAAGAAAATAACGATTCATTAAAATAACAATTTATTTATTCGAGAGTCAATGAGGGTTATTAACTTTGCTTTAATTAGTCGACTAATATTTTTCGGGAGTTTCTAGTTATAAGGAAGACAAGTTGATAAAAATCATATTTAATGATTTGATCAAACATTTCCAGAGAAAGATCAATAATTGAATTAGATAGTTTGTTAAAAACGACACATTTTTTAAATTAAAAGTTAAAAAAATATAGACGATTTTATAATTCTTTATACATATATGTCGATTATTATTTCATTTGTGTTCAAGTAACTCGCACGATTTTTCTTAGAAAATTTTTAATATGTGTCAGAAGGAAGTGTTATTCATAATTTTCTTAATTTTATCGATTTGTCGATTTTAACGACGTTTACGAGTTTTGAAATACTTTATATGCGTTTATCAAAGCTGTACAAAGTTCGTTGATTATCGTCACCGTTCAGTTTGTTTGTCGATGAAAGGCTTCATAGTTTCTTCCTTCTCTAACGTTTTTGGTAACCTCTTCCTTCTTCTTCTCAGCTTTCTTCAGTGATTTTGAAATATTAATATTTACCGTTACAATGTAGTGTCCGTCGACTGTAGTAGTCAGTATACAGTTTTCCTATTCTCATTTCGAAATTCTAAAAAAAACTATAATTTGTATCCAACCGAGTTAGTTTCTGTTTTTATTTCAGTTAGCATTCACATTGGTAGGAATAATGATAAGTTAATAGACATTACATTGTATCCACACGACTCGATAGCCGTTTATTGCGACAGTGATATTATGCTCTTGGTGTATATTTGTGTTTTTCATTTTGTTGATATTATTTACAAATTATGGCTGTAACTAACATTACCAGCTACGTTAATTGTAAACATTCATACTTTGAAAGCATTTTTTTAGGAGACAAAAGAAAATAAATTCATGGAAAAAGTTGCATTAAAGATAATGTTAAAAATGATATGGCACATCTATCATACAGTAGCAAGATATTTAAAAGACCGAAAAGAAATACGAAGGTATCAGGGTCTGGTTGGATTTGCTTTTAACAATCCTCACAAAAATAAATATTCAAGACGAGTGTATTTCTTAATATTTTTTTGAAGTGAAAATATGAATTTTGATGTAACATCTTTAGAATCCACATATTGTGTTACGAAGTCTCAGTATTAATAATGGATGTTCACAAACCCATTCTACTGCATTTATTTTGCATCGTTTACATGCATACTCGAATTGATAAAGGTTTTAGTTGAATGTTTTTTTGAATGTTTTTGTCAACCTTTCAGTTTTCATGTCCTGTGTAGTCAAAACCGGCTCATCGAATTTTAGTTTGGATGACGTAATTGATTATTATCGCGATATATTTGGAAATATTGAAAGTTCAAAACGTTTAAATGTAAGTATTATCTTATTAAACGTGCGTTCTCGTAGTTCAATAAAGTTTATTTCATTTATTTTGGCATTCTGGACATGACAATTTAGAAATTTTACCATCACATGTTGCTAATACAGTACGACTCTCCTTTCTCGTCATTATCTCACTTCCGGCTATTTTGTATTTTACGGATGATATGATCATTATACATGCACTAAATAGCATTAGATTTTTGAGCATATATAACGATTAAGATTTGTCTACGAATGTGCCATTGGCTGTTCGGCACTTGGCAAAACTAAGAAATTTAATTTAGACTAAATATTGGATAGCTGGTATGATAAACGATGCATCAGGTATAATAAACAAAGTCGGTAACTAAAACAGTCTTCAGAGGTAGAGTATTTTAGGTTGCACAATGCAAAATTGTATTAGGTTAGAAAATGATTTGCATTAAAACGATTACTTTAAATGAGTAACGATTACCACATAATGAAGAGCACGATGAAGAGTACACAATTATTAACGATTATATTCCAAACGTATACGACATTGAATTAGACTCTGAATGAATTTTAATTCTGGGTTAAAATTAACAATTCGGCATTTTACAACTCCTTAAGTAGGGATTATTACAATTTTCGTGAGTGTTTTTAATAATTTTTACACCCGGTTACAACAATTTCAAAAGCTTATATATTTTTATATTATGGGGGTAATGAGCTTGTTATGTATGTCTTGACGTAGCAGTGTCTCACTCCACTGATCTTAAACTACATAATGATATAAATATATGCAATATATTTATATCATTATGTAGTTTAAGACAAATCTTACAATTATAATTTATAACGTTCCAGAACGGTTTCAGAAAATGTATTATGTCAATATCACAGTCAATATATATACATATACCTATATATTTAGTGTATATTTAGTGATCTGTTTATCAATATTAATTTGTAATTATAATTATAAGGTTATATTATGGTTATCGATATATTTACATACAACGATTTTATTTAATAATTGGATACTCAGACTAACTGCCATTTGTGTTAAAAACCTGAAATTTGTTAAGAAGGGAATCAGGGTTGGTGGATTAGAAAATGGTGATCTTTAAAAATCGTGTATTACATGGTCCTAACTTTTGACGTTTATGTTTAGTTTTTAAAAAATTTACAAGTGATATGTCATAACAAAAATGTATTTGATGATACGTGAAGTAACAGGCGCACAAAGAAAGTTGTCCAATGGAATATGTAATTCTTTTCTAAAATATAAAACCTAGTCTTTTAATTTTATTGTTATAGGTTATCCATAAAAAAAAAGATTCCAAAAAGTAAATACATAAACCAGCTGAAGAGAATAATAAACCAATGGTAAAGATCGAAGGATACGGCATAAAACTTCTTTCGATTTGTAGCAAAACATTTCAAACGTGAAGCAAATATTTCATAGCCATAATTCAAAATTGGTTTGGAGTTTTGGTATCAAATTTTGAAATTCTGTCAACACAATATTACTTCGGATAAGAAGAATATCGCATAGAAAAATCGGATAGAAAAATTTATCAATCACGAGTGGAACTTGCAATCGGGTTACACTTTAAGGTAAATAAAAACATTTAATGGTACATATTATTTCTATTAAACTATTAACAAAATTTAATTTTATAAAACTAAAATATATTACCTACTATATCTCTCACAGGCGAATTAAAAAAAAAAATTATCTGATATAACTATAAAATAAATAGCTTTCAGATTTTTTTTCACTTGTGCTCCTTGCCCAATGTTATGATTTTAGGTCAACGGGAAGTACAACATAGGTTTTTATTTATTTGCGGGTGTCAAAGTATGCGGCATTAATACCCGTAATTTTTGATTGTGTTGAAATAGAAGCTGGATTTTACATCTCCAAAGGACCATAGACTTAAGTATTTAATTAATTTCAACTTGACACCTCCATGCTACTTCCTGAAAAAAAGGGTTTTGACACAAAGACAGACGGACAACGAAGTGATCCTAGAATGGTTCCTGTTATTTTTTTGACGTATAAAAGAAATAAAATTATTTTAATTCACTGCATTAGATGATGGATATGTTTATTATGAATATCTTTTGTTAGGTTTCAAAGATAAGTACGAGGATTTAAGTTATTATTCAAGTTTTTCTGTTTAGAAATATAGCGGTAAGTGAGACGATAACAAACGAGAAATCAGAGGAACATTGAGTTTAAAATAACACAGAACTAATGCATTATTTCAAATAATTATGATTAATAAGGGTAGTCAGAAGATGATTGAATCACGTAAATTCTATTATTATATTTCTTCTTATAAATATTTTTTTTGTAGCCACCGTTTTGCTATACGTTATTGTGTATAATGTAACAAATTATTAGCAATGTGTTTATAACATTTTTCTCACTGAATCATCACACGTAATTTATCCTCTACTTCTAAAGTGTGACAGATATTGCAAAATCAACGGATGTTTCGTGGGTCATTATTTTTTAAATTATAATTATAGCGTCCTCAGTAATTTCTTAGCGTACACTTAGGCTTTCGTCAGTCAACCGGATCAGTTGCGGCGTGCGCACGTTTCATTCTACTTACAGGAGCGTTTACGAGTCAACTACGTCAGTGTTAAGGAACCTGTCTGGTAACAATCACCGTAATGAAATAATTATATTTTTATAGTATTTCTTAGACAACACGTCAGGTAAATTATTTTTTGTAATTTTTAATTCGTTGTTTGTATTTCAAATGGCTCAGTCGAATAATAATCAATACCCCCGTAGTTCTAAAAGAATATCTTAAAAACTTTTAAAACCATGATCAGCTAATAGAACAGTGGTTGAAAGAAGAAAGCGAACAAGAGCTCAGCGGTCTTGGTGATGAAAATGATGAAGTGAATTTTATAATCAGAACCAAATATTTGAAAGCCGATAAAATTTCATACAGAGTGTATCAAGAAAAGTCTAACAAGTTACTTCGTTGGCCGGCCAAAATTGATTTATATAGATTTGACAACTGTGCCCCAGAAGATAAAGGACTGCAATCCATAATATAGTAAGATTACCAAGGCGTCTATCAGGTATTTAAAACAAAATTATAAAATCATGATCTGTTAAAATGGTGTCTGGCGTACTTATGCCTTAGGGTTAAGGTCTCTATTAAATAATAAATTGTACTTTAACGTTAGTATAATAAATTATTACTGTAATGGAAGTATATATCTAGATGAAGACAAGACAAAGCGGTACTCGGGATTAGGATGAAAGTGAATTTTGAATTGTTCATATCTGCGTTACATATTCGTTATTTATGCCTCTTTAAGCAAATAAAGTAAGGGCTCAAATTAAATTACCGTGATTGGAATTAAAATAAATAATATTTGTTTTTTTTTATATGAAATATTTTAAATGAAAATCATGCCAACAGCACTAAAACTACGTTAACATTCTAAAGCTTCGTACTAACCAAAGCGTAAATTTACTACCTGTTTCATTTATTCCTCAGGACGTGGTGATTTACAGATTGAAACATAAATCTGAATTATTTCCCAGAAAACAATACAAAAATTGACAAATATGAGGTAAATCTGAATTAGTCTCCGATATGAAACTAACCTTATTGAAGTGTAAGAAGGGAATACATACTTCATCTTATTCTTGGCCGGAACGCATAATGGCATGTAATGAGTTGATCGTTTGTCAATAGCGTAACTCTGTAGTACAACTATAGCAATGGAAGGGAATTTGTAAATTATGTTCTTTATGTGTTGATCTTGGACCTAATGATTTTGAAATATAATGTAAAGTAATAAATTATGTTTCTGAACATCTAAGGTTTTTGTACGGATATCAAAATTATTATTTCAATGACTAGTTGAAAAAGAAATATAAAAGTAATAGAGAATTAAGAAAATTTATTCGCAATTTTTTCTTTTATATGCTAATAGCAATGTAAGAGAGATGATATAGTTTCATTAGCATTTAATTGACTAAATAAATATAACTCAAATGACGTTAAATTTTCTTGTTATGTACTTTCAGTAAATCTTGAATTGAATTCACCTTGTTTTCTAGGTCGTCCATCCATTTTTTTCCGAACATATGATGCTTACCAATATTATTCACGAGTAGAAATTTATATAACTCAAAAAATTTTTTTTAAATCTACTACGGTCTCAGATGCCCATGATGTTCTTGATGGTAATTTTAGATACTGGGATTAATATTTTGCTACTGATGCAGCCTTATAATAAAAAAAGTAAAAAATATAATTAAAAAACAGAGAATTTCGTTTCAGTTTCCTACAACCTTTCAGATATTTATTCTGATAACTCATAAATATATAAGTCTAGGAAATACTTACGGTTTTTTCTCCCATTTTGTCGTCCTTGTCAGCTTACATACTTATACTTTTATGCGGCTTTTATCTTTAAATTGTTTGATACCAAATAAAAACTTGCGCTGGTTTCTGATTTTCGCCTATACATGTGGCGCTAGCTGTAAGATTAAAGAATGGATGGTCAATTTTAGTTTAATCATTTATTTTGTGATTTAAGTGCAATACATGGGCTTAAGGCAACATCAACCTTTATAAATATTGCTGTATCATACGACGGCGTGTCATCGAAGACGTTTCACTTCAGCACCCCTGCACCGTGCACATATTATAATTAATTTTTTTCACAATTTCCGGATTCGCATTAATCTATCTTTCTCTTAATAAACGTCATTTCGTGAATATGTTCTGAATAAACCATTTTTTTTACAAAATCAATATTTTTAAAAAACTGTGCTAAAACTTTTATACCATTTAGGGAAAAATAAACATGTTGTGTCGAAATTTCTCTGAAAAAAATCTACTTCCTAGGGCAAAGAAATAATATTGTAGTGAAATTACTACGAAAATATTGATTTTATAAATATGAAAGACCACACTTATGACTTAAAAAATTAAAGACCCTTTTATATACTTCGTATTTTCATCATAGAATCCATCATTCTCATGATATTCACAAAAATATGTTTATCATGATGAAGGCCAGCCTTCATTTTAATAACCGCCATCTTGATAATCGCATGTCGAACTTCTTCGCACATCACGCCAATTTGGTTTTATACTCAAAATGTGCTTCAAAAAAAATCCAATTCAAACATCACTGTTTTAACGTATTTTATAACCTTCTGTACCCTGTTGGTTACCATCGGGCATTACACAAACCAATAGCTGTCGGCAGGGTTGATGCGAATATGCAAACTTGTGAGTATGTAAGGTCATTAAAATTTTTCGTCAGATGCCTTTAATATCACCATTAATCAAAATTTTATAAGATCATGAATAACTACGCCAACCTATGAGAAAGGAATAATTTACCGGGAAAATAAATTTGGATGATGTATGCATATTAAAAAGTATAATACTGGCGCTGCCCGAACGAGAAAGATATTACGGCAAACTTTTGAAAATTATTTGAGGGAAAGTTGAAACCAATATTTAACAAAATATTTGAGGCAGTTAATAGTAAGTTATTATTAAAAAATTCACGGGAAATATATACTTGAGCTAAGAAACTGCATTATATGATTTTCAAATATTGCTGTCAAATTTTGTTATTTAATTATCCGTACCTGTCTTCTGCAGGAAAATTTGATTTGCAAGTGTAGTTTTGTAATGCATTTAATTTATATTAGACACATTTAATTATTTTCAGTTTAATACCGCGCTAAATTTGTGCTCCTTCCCTTGCTCTTCTGCCTGCTCCCGCATGTTTCTGTAGAATACCGCTCCTTGCCGTCTACATGGCAGATATTTTTTTAACATTTTACGAATCCCTTGAAGCTTTGGTAAAACAAAGTACAATTCATGTCACATTGCTTCCTCAAAAGATGTCTTTATCTACTATAAATTTAGCCGTGTCTAAGTTCATTCTGGATAGCTAACATGGGTATCAGCAGTTTATATTTAAATTTTTTATGCTACGAGCTTCATATATAAATTTTCCAACCATTCACATTTAACGAGGAAATCAACCAATAGCTAATGACTAGCTTCCTTTTCACAAGTCATCAAAATTAAGGGTACTATTAAAATTGCAAATAATAGACTGCTTCAATATGGGAGCAGTTTAAATTTATGTCGATTTTTATTATAATTGTTCATAAAAACAAATGAAAAATATTAAAATATTCGGTCACATTATCTTTCCTCTGTATCTTTCTGCTGTATTAATTTCAATATTTTTGAGCTTAAAATTACTACTAAGCTTTGACAAGATTCTCAGAAAACGATTTAGATTATCAGATTAGCAAATCTGGTCAAATTTGTGACTATTTAATAATAATGTATCCAGAATAAAAAGCAATTACATGTAAATTGTTGTTCATGAAATAATACTTGATTTTTGAAATTTTCTTTTAAATTACATTGCCTGTTTTTATTTAATAAAGCCTTTATTTATTATTATTTATTTATTTTAATCAGAATTAAATATTAAAGTTATTGAATAATAGGACGAATCTATTTTATTATACGGTAATTTTAAATATAATGTACCTGACAAACTATTTTTATTTTAAATTTTTTAACGAAATATATATATATATATATATATATATATATATATATATATATATATATATACATATATACTTATATACGCGTGAGTAATTTTTACATTAGCAAAACTCAGTTACTTATTTTCTTTCATCTTAGTGACGTAGTGAAAGTCAGTTATAACTTAGATATACATAGCACGCTCGAAGGTATTGATTTCATCGAAAATCTTAATTGCTTTTAAACACAACAAAGCCTTTAATTGTGATTGCGGCCAACAAGTAGCAGATTGGCTGTAGTCTAATAGCAGACAATTTCAATAAGCGTTATTAATTGAGGGTATAAATCCATATCTGCCTATTGAAAGTTACGGAGTAGAATATAGATATCTGCTGCTACTAAGTTTTGACGTATTTATAATATTCATCAATATCTATTTTATGCACCTAAAAATAGTTTTAGATTTATAACTATGAACTTTTCAGTCAAATCTGCCAAACGGGGCCAGAAGATATAGGATATTGGATTTTTTTTTTGCTATCTTGTTTACTTGTATTCTGATTGAAGCATAGAAAACAAAATTGTTTTAGTTATAATAAGGAGTTTTAAAATAAACTTTTAAATTTGTGTTAAAATTGAAATCGAAATAGTATTGTTATACACACATTTTGAAGCAAACTGAAAAAGTTTTCTTTTTTTTTAAATATTGTCTTAAATTGAATATTGAATATATTTGGCTTTAATTTTGTAGACATTCATTATTCACAATTAAATGAAACTACGTGATGTAGTATTATTTCTACTTTCTTTAAGTTCTTTACCACGACCTAGGTTTCGTTGTATTACAACATCTTCAGGTGGGCTATTAGCAAAGGTAAAGAACTTAAAGAAAGTAGAAATAATACTACATCACATAGGTTTATTTAATTGTCTTACATATTCATGAAATTTTATACGAAATGTATAAAAATATACGGTAATCGTTAAAATAAAGAAAACATTTGCTGAGAACGAAATATATGATGGTAAATTAAAGTTTCTTGAAATTTTTCTTCCATACCCTAAATTGCAGTTGGTTCTTTAAAATCCCAGCGGAAATCATTATATTTGCTCAGTTGTGTACAAATTAGCTTAATAAATTTTTAAAATGTCGGATAAATGACTCTGTAATATAACATAACGTTTAATGTAAACCTCAAGGGCATACTCGAATAAAGTTAGATGCTTCATGTTTTTCGTACGTAACAACTTAAATAAGACATTTTTACTGATAATAAATACACATGGAAATTCGGAAAAAAATAGATTTGCAATAATGATATAAAAATGTATAAATAACATATTATAAATTAAAGACATAAAAGGTAGTTAGTGAATTATATAAAAATATAACGAAATATGTAGGTAGACACTGAAAATAGGAAATTATATTTTTTTCCCTAACAGAAATTAAGCCAGATCTATTGTTAGGTTTTATTTACAACAAATTTCTATGCGTACATTAAATAACGAAATATTATGTGAAAGTCAAGTTATATTAATATTAACCAGTCATTTTCTAGTGGAATACAGAATAAAATCAACATCTGAGACAGAAATTTATTCACAACTTATGAGATATTTTATCTATAATTATAAACATAGAAAATGAAGTACTCTGAATTTTTGACAAATTTTTAAATTTTATTTACATTTGATTTTATCATTATGTATCTCCAATATGTCAGAAATGATACAGACAATTTGAAAATAATATCGCTCGTAATTAAAAGTTTTTGATATTTTTATATTAAGATATACACGGAAAAATAAATCGAATAAAAATAAAACAAGAAGCAATTTACATACGTGAGATTGGCCTGTGTCATCAGCATTAAAAAAATCGAAAGTGTCAATATTTGTATTTTATTTAATATATTTGTTCTATTGATCTGAACATTTAATGTTTTTACGATGTTGTACCAAATAATTATACATTATAAAGATATATTGTAAGAATAATAAGATGCGATGAAGAATAGCAGTGAATGTCGCTCGTTAAGAAATGTAACATTTTTTCTTAAGTAAAATCATTACTTTCATATTTGTTTCTTTATGCATCGCTATAGTTTTTCCCCAATAATTTGTCTTTTTTGTTTCCATAACCTATGTGAATATTATTAAAATTAATAAAATAATTTATTTCAATGAAATATTTTACCAAAGTAAATAAAATAAAAGAAGATATGTGGTAAGATGAAAGCTTTACAACAGAAATCCAGTAATAATTTTAAGAACTAACATTTCTTTATCATTTTGCGTTATTCGATTCTATCATAAAATTAATGATTTTTGTAACTACTTTATTCCGAAATTAAAAAAAACTTTATTTACTAAATAATTAATTTGGTGGTATGCGTAAATATTATTAAGATCACATAAAAACTATTTACATTTAAATTAGTGATAAGTTTTTATTTTATAACTTACAATGCTAATTTAAAAAATTATATAATAAAAAATAGTAAGTTTTTTATTTACTGGATGTTTGAAATTTATTTCATAATAAAATGGTTTTTATTTCATACGAAGACTTTATTACATGATCGATTTTAATACCTAACTTCCATCCCACCGAGATCCGGAATCAGTCAATTTTCATGTATAATCATCAGAGCTACGTGCGACTGACAAAACCTCTTAAGGATACCTCGTAATATATATGGAAGTCCATTAAATGAAAATATAAAGGAATACCGCAGATCTTGTTTACAAAGCTTGAAATTTTTTAATGAAGCAAGTATAAAAGAGTAAACCAAAACGTTGTAAGCTTTTTTTCCCTTTGTTGGTGCCATAGGGGTTTTATTTTTCTTTCTAATTAATATATGAGTAAATTCTAGAAGATAAAATTGCCCATTTATTCAAGTGATTGGACTAAAATATGAAGCATATGGGATGATTCTACATTTAATTATTCACATAGTTAATTTGATAAAGCAATCTATGGAAGGACTGAATCTTAAAACCGTTTGACAATTATTATTTTCGAAAATTTCATGACGAAATATTTGCAATCTTATTTTCTCGCGTTATACAATTTTCATGGTTTTGAAATTTTTGTATTCACAATATACCAAAAAATTCTGTCAAGGGTTATATGAATGATGCTCTGCATGCAATATATTGTCACAAAAATGGGATTCCTACCAATTCTATATTATATTATTGATACGAACCTGATAGTTAATTATTTCGTTTACATTAATACTTAAAAATTAAATACACAAAATACACGTCGAGCATTGTCGGCTAGTTTGTAGAAAGTATTAACAATTTATATGCAGTATTCTATTTAAAATACCTTAAGTGCTGTAATTTAAAGGAAATATTCAGGACTATTTTAAGATTAACGAAAATAATTAACAACATTAGTGATATTGGTTTTCACGTTCGGACTTCTTCGCTGCACTCGAATGATTAGATAAAAATAAATAATTTACTTAAAAAATTCTTCCAAATCTGTTTTCATCTGCAATCATCTAATATTTCTTTTTAGTGGATCATCAAATATGTCATATTTTGTGTTTTTCACGTATACCTAACAAGATCTATGCATAAAATATTTTCAATGTTCCATGAATTACACGTGATTCTTTCTGGATGGTCTTTATATTTTAATTCTTACTGGATGTTGACTGGTATATCAATTTCATTGCGCTTTATCTAATCATTTAAGGTATGCAACAATAACGGAGCAACGTGTTATTTGGTTTTTTGCTTATTTCTAGAATGGCGACTAGTACTAGTACGTAAACCGTTGTGAAGAATTGTGTTCTTACTATGATTATGACCAGAGAGAGATTGTGTTCAGATATGAACTTAATCACAAAGAAGGCTATCGAATCTGGTAATTTTAATATTTCAATGAACTGGTAAGGAAATTTAAATAATAAAATTAAGCTTAATTATTTTATTCTTCTTGGGAAAATAAAATATTTTATTTAAATTATTTTAGTTTCTCAAGAAGATAAACCTCACTTTATGTTTTTAATTATTTAAGTAAATTCATTTCGTTTTCTAAAGGCCAATTTAGATATATAGTAATGTATAAATAAAGAAGCAAAAAAATAAACGTTTGTTGAAAGACAAACGTCAAAAATCAGTTCGTAAACAGATCCGTAATTAATAGTGCTTGGTTTTATTAAATATATATTTCAAAATCAAACGGGACATGGCATCATCCTGAGATTAATCATATAGCGATACGGATTCATCCGTTACTCTATAATTAACTGAATTGCCACTTGCTTGCAGTTTCGAATTTTTTATGCCAATGTGATTAACTTGCACGCTTATTAAAAGCGTAATATATATGTATATCATTCAGCGCATACTTCGTATAACTTTCCAAATACTACTCTACATTGTTGGCAAAACTTCTTAAATTATTCAAAAGTCACTACTTAGCTTCGCTTTTGTAAAATGAATCACATTTCAAATCAATTTAATATTTAACAAAACAAAACATTATTATTATTAATTATAAAATAATTTATTATTAATTATTATTACCATAGCTTCACAGTGATAATAAATGAGTTACCGGGAATTGCTTGGAAGAATTTTGTAGCAAAGCTGATAACTGTGAGTTGTAAAGTAAATAATTTCAGTAAAGTTCTATTCTGGCAACGAACGAAGAGATTAAAAATCTCGTAGATCTGTAGTTTTTTTCGAAGACACAAAAGTACATCGTACAAAAGAAAGGAAATAAACTAATTGTTTGTTGTAAGGTTCGTACTCGAGATTTGAATTTAATATCCATTTTGAATATTTCGTAATTTCTTTTATTGGATATTATGAAGGATCTCCATAATAAAATGAACTTTTTGGAAAGTATATATAGCCGAGTTTCTATATTATGTTCAGTACATGGAAGTATCTTTGGGAGAAAATGCCATAACAAACTTAAGGGTACACTTCTGCCCTTGCATGCGAGTGTGGCGTATTCTCTTAACATTTAAAGTTTATTCTCCATATTAATAAATTATGAAGTTAAAAAACTATTTCCTTTCTTCTCAATAGTTTATAACTTTTAAAAAATTTTTTTTTTTTAAAGTAGTATCCTCAATTAAAGTTTGTAGCAAAAATAATTTCAATTGCCAGAAAACTTAAGTTTTTCTTTTACTATTTTTTCAAAGTAAATCATAAGAAATAAAAAAGCGCAAATAAATTCAATTGCACATTGGATTTTGTTAAATAGTAGCACAATCGTTTTTCTATTTTCATTCAACGCAAAATTTGTTCCGTGGAATCTCTGTTTGCCTTCAAAAGAATATTGCGATTTGATGAATGAGACGATGATTTCTCGTCACGTTTTATTGGCGATAAAGTAAAATTGAAGAACGTTGTAAATTATCAAAAGGTTTAAACAATTATCCAAATAAAAAAGTATACGAGAACACTGAGAAATAAAGGAAGGATAGGACAGTACTGGATTTATTAAAGAAATTCTGTCTATGGGATAGTATTCGTATACTTTCCAGAAATTGTCCTCATAGTATTAAATTTGTTTTTGGACATTTTCATTGATTTTATTAATGTTTCTTGTAGATTTTCAAAAAAGTGTCTTAATATATTTTTTCGGAAAAATAAAAAAAAAATTAACATCATTTGCATACAAATAATTTTTTTTCGAAATAAGTTTTCCAATTTAAGCTTCGGTAACAGCGAAAGCAAAGAATTTCCCAGTAACCGATTCAAAGTGCTGCGAGACAAACTTTCTTTTGATTATTAGGAACCACTTCTATCTTTATTTTCTTAAGGACCTATGAAAAAAGCTCATCTCCATTTCAAATCGTATTTATTTTTCAATTATAATGAGCAATGCAAAAGATACTCCTTTATTTGAATAAACAGTGTTTTAGACAATCTTACATAATTTGTTTATTATCATATAAAAAAAAGGTGCTCTGGCTGACTAAATCGTCTTTCAACGCATATCTCTCAACATTAGGATCAACTTGGAAAGCGATGAAGTTTTAATTTTATATACAGGGAACACTTGTCGTTTGAAATTCTAAATTAGGTATTTCGTAGTTTTTTTATATTTGACCAAACAAGTAGCGATAACAGAGGAGAGTTGGATAGTTTTCTTTCCATCCTGAAATTTTCTGTACAACCGTTTCTGTACAACCATCATATTGAAACCACTTAAAGGAATTCAATGAATCTGAAGTACATTTGACGGTAAGGGTATTTCGATAAAATTCACCCTACATTTTATCCTTGAAATTTGCGGGAACTTTTAAAAATCTTAGGACTGAAATAAAATATACGTTTGCAATCTAAAAAATAAGAATATTAAAATCAAATTTTGGTTTACACATAGTTCATTCCATGAAGGTAAATGTTATATTCAAAATATCCCAATGATCCTGGAATGGTTCAATTCTGTAAAGGAAAAGATTATACTCATCAAGTTTCAAGTTATTTGATTTGCCCATTGAGCAATTTCTAAACCTTTAGTAATACACAATACGGTACAAAGTTTACATGGAGTTAATAAAATGACCTACGAAACTACTAAGTTTACATTTAATACTAAAAATTACCTATTTTGATATATTTGGTTATTTATATTCCAACATAATTTAATAAGACACATTTGTTCAACCGGCCTATAATATTTTTGAAATAACTTACACGACAACTGAGGGACGAGAATTTGAAAAAGAAGGTTGTCTTTATAAAAATATTAAAAACTTAAGAATGTAGGTAAGTTGGCTAAGTTCAGTGTCTGGGTTTTGTTATGTTATGTTTCTGGGATGTTAGAGGTACACACATATATATATACATATATATATATATATATATATATATATATATATATATATATATATATATATATACATATATATATATATATATATATAAATATATATATAAACTTAAATTTTTCTAAGTAAATTTAATTTCTTCGTTTCTTTGTTTCACTTTCATGGATTAACTATTTAGCCGATAGCCATGAAGTTTTGCACTTATATAACTTATATTACAGTAATTTATTTTTCAATATTATTATCAGGCGGAATAATATTTCTGACAGCAAAACAATTAACATAATTATACTAATGCAGATTTTATATACCATTGTTATCCCGATTTAAATATGGCTGATTAATCAAGTTTAAGCGATCAATTTCGCATGTGCTGCTTAATTGAGTTACTAGGCCCACAACATTAGTTATTTTTGCTTAGTTTCTGTAAATTACGTGTATAATTGACTCCCTATCTTAGTTCGGGAAATGAAAATACTATTAAAATCCTAAACCTCACAGTTTATCATACTAGCTATAAAATATAAATAAATCGATAATAGAAAACTTATTAAAATAATTATATATTTTGAAAACTATTCGCTAAATAAAAAATTAAAATATTATATTTAAAAGGCAAGTATATTCCAACGGGATATATTAATTCAATGAAGCAGTATAGATCAAACAGTGAAACTAAAAATATAAATGTCGATCAAGAATTTCTGGAATTTTTTTTAAATGGTGTTATTTTGTTTTTGCCTGGCCTATCAAAACATTTTCGAGGATAATTCTGCACAATTTATTTTTGTCTTGCTCCACCGTCCATTTTTTTTCTTCTACATAATTATTTTTATTTGCATTCATATATTTTGAATGTAAGCCACATTCAGACATAATTTGCTAGAATAAACTAGCTAGCAAATTATATAGTCAATTGGATGGAGTCCATGCTAATGCTTGAGATCATCTCATTGTGCCTAAAATAAACTCTACGTTGTTGTATTATTCTTTCGCTTACGTTTTATTAAAATGACTAAAATCGAGCGAGTTATGAGCATTACTGAAAATGACGTCGCAGTTCAATAGTAAACGACTTTTTATTGGACTGTTTGCTAAAAAGTTTACACAAAATAATTAAATAAATTTTAAGAATATTTCGGTTCAATTATAGAGGGGAACGAGACAAAGGTAGCTAACGTACCATTAAACCAGAATCAAAACACAATATATCATTTATTTTCTTTGCCATCTAATTTATTGATTTTTGAACATATAGTTCTCGATTAAATCTATGAACTTTCAGGTCTTGATATTTTCATTAGAAGCAGTTCCATCTTATTATCAAATAACATTTTTTAAAAGAGCAACATATATTTTATCTCATTCCAACGACCTTAATAAATGCTATTGACTTCTAGGAGATATTACGTTAACTACTAACTATAAAAAGTGAATGCACGTACGTATATTGAAATATACTTTGACTTTAAAATTTTTAGTAAAATATTTTCCAAAATCTTTATGCAGAGTATAAACAAGCTTATGCATGAAATAGATAGACATTTAAAAATATTCGATTATTGTACGTATGTTCATCTCACGAAATTGATCGGCAATAAGAAGTTTTTCGCATGCCAGGCCTTCATAGATATTTGCAAATATTAATGTCGCTGCTGTTTGCGATAATTGAAATTAATGGCAAGGCTTTATAAACGATTGCCGTCGCTTCAATTTTTTTTTCATGTTACACCTGGAGAAATTTGATATAACTTTTTTAAGGTTCCGTAAACGTCACAAATGGATCTTATTGTTTCGTTATGAATATACGTCTGTCTCTCCGTCGATGTCGGTTACATTTTTATAATTTCTACGTATTTAGACCTACGTACGTAAAATTTCTATCTCTTTTAAGGAAATAATTCTATGTTATTGGATTATTGTTGCGTAAATATTTTACTGAAATGACCCAAATAATAAAAGCAAAGATACATTGCTTTTTTATAAAATTTCATGCAGGTTAAAAAAATTATAAAAAATTATTACCAAACAAACAAGTTAAGAGAATTACTGAAAATTACGTCATAATTGAGTGTTTTTGTCTTTGCCTAAACGTTAAATTAATGTAAACTTTTATGACTCGACCAAGGTTTAGCCAAGAATATTATTTTTGAATTCTAATAAAAAAAAATATTTTTATACGTATGTACATATTATATTACTTTACATCTTATATTACTTTAATAATATTAATATGTTAATGCCTCTTGGATAAGTGCTTAAAATTAATGCGTTATGAAAATTTATGTACTGAGAGAACAAAATCTGCAGTCGTTATTTTACATCAAAAAAATGTCTTTTAATATAAGTAACAGTTCTGATTCCGTTATAACATGTTTAGAGTCTATCTGTCTTATTGAGTAATCGATTTGTATACTTATATCTATTAGAATCACTAATACCTCATTATTACTGTTCAGTTGGCTTTGATGAAAATAAATATCTTGGCGAAAATAAATATTACTTAAGTACACAACTCATTCAAGATATTTAAGTACAGTTTTTGAGAATTCGATGCACTTTTTATCATACTAGTTCACTTAAATGTAGTTTAAATATGTAAAAAGTTACGATGTCCTTCACTTTCGAAAGTAGTATGGGTTTGAGTAACCAATATATACATAATGACGCATTACACCCCAAGGGGAGGCAGTTTCCTTTCCATACGTGAGTGTTTCTTTCTCCTGACGTGAGTGTTTCTTTAGTTTGTTGGAGTAATTTATTTAATTTGTACGAACGTTATTGAGTGAGGGTTATTTTGACAAATGCATAATAAAAAATCAACTTACGTTCGAACTCGTGAACATAAAATTAAAATTTATCTGAAAACTTTCGGTATATTTGGTTTTTTCCTCATGCAATATTTTAAGTCATTAACCACTTAATTTTATTTGCCGTCTTAATTCAATATAATAACAATAATAATAAACAAATATTTAAATAAGAGAGAAATAGAATGTCGGTCCATTATATTTTATCTGCCTTCTATATTCTTATTGAATTAATATTTTTGATGAGAATTATTACTGAAAAATTGAGTTCATGAAAAAGTATAAAAAGCAAAAATTCTAACAAATAACATACGAAATTTAAATTTAAGATATTAAAAAGGACAAAAAAATATGTCTTTTTCTGGACCGGTTCAATCTGTATTCAGCATAAGTTACAAACTTACTTCACTGTCATACCTTTTCAACATGTGAAATTTTAATTTCCCATTATAGTATTAAATTACTTGTTGATCACTTGATCAAATCATCACTTTTTCAAAAACACATTAGTATATACATTTTGCATAGTTTTTTGTTCATTTGTGTTCTTTAGATCTTTGGAAAGTAATCTATATATTTTAATTATAATGTCATTTATTACCATGAAAGATAATGGGATCGCTAATATAACCAAAAATTAGTTGGGCATTAGCAAATAAATACACAAGTGGTCCCTTTGTATATATGTACATTTGTCCAATAATGTCACCTCATTTACGCAATCGATGTAAGATATGTATAAAACATACCTTCTCTGTAGATTCTGCCATTGATTACGATTGGCTTTCGGAATATACTATTACATACGTATTTAAAAATGTTTCCCACGAAAAAGTTTCCCTAAATCGTCGTATCATTAATTGATCTGAATGAAAAGAAACCCGTGTCTGATAAAAGTATTTCAATTGGCGATCAATGCTAAGGTTTTAGTAGCAAAATTTATTACCGCTTCTCCAAATATAATTCAACTACTAGTGGTCGAGGGTAGGTGAACAGAATATACCAACGTATTTAAAAATTATTCTTGCTGTGAGAATTTTTCGTAAAATTTTATGGAAAATTAGTTTCGATAGCGAAAGCGAAAACGATTTATGAATGGTGAATACGTATGAAGTCAAGACGACCAATAAAGGAGATTCGTTTGTTGCTGCCGCAGCTTAATCGGTCTTTGGAAATAAGTTAAAATGAAATTTCTTCAGCAGAAGCAAAGTTTTAAACATTTCTTTTCAGAGATTATTTCTTGTAATTCTAATTTCATTAAAAAATCGCAGAAATTCTGCTTTTACCAATATAACTTAAATAATTAAAACAATTTTTTGATTAACTTTTAAAGACTTTTTCCATACTTCAGGTATTTTATATTTAATTGTTCAGAATTATTTACACGTCCACACTACGATCACGTGTTCTAAATGAGTGTTTGTTTGTTAGTCTTTGATGCCCCTTCACACCGTTTGCTTAAATATACTGTTTTCATTGGTGTTATTGCTCGTCTGTAATTTGTCACCAATTGCAAACAAAGCTTCATTGGCGCTAAATAAACCACACAATGCTGATAAACGCTAAAACCCTTTGTTTGTTTGCATTAGGCTGGTATATATTCACTTTCCATGAAGCGGTGAAATCTTTAAAAGCAAATATTCGCTACAGCCCTAAAATGGATTACGGTGCGTGCAGCGCGCCAGTAGTAATACAGGAAATGAAGCGGGCATTATGCATGGACGAGTCGATAGCGCTGCCGACAAACGCATGAATAGCCACATCGTTTCGAATGAACGTTGTTTAGACAAGATAATTATGACATACATACATGGTAATAACGAACACAGTGTGCATATTAATCAAATCCTTTTCCAAAGTATCATAACAGCGAAACTGTATTAAATTAAAAGGTTCTCTTACGATTAAACAAAAATATAGGGAGACTCATTAAAACTTTATATGTTATTTCGTCATGACGCATATATATATATATATATATATATATATATATATATATTACAAATAAAAATTACTGTATCATACTATGTTGAAGAATCGGTGCAACTCTTTGTCAAAACAAATGGGATTGGTGACAAAAGTTAAACCGAATTCTATAAAAACGAAGCAATATCTTTGTCTAATGAACTGACGTAGTATAATATACCGATATTAATACTTTCTCATCGTCTTTTCGTCTATTCTAACATAATGGTGTTTCCTTTTAACAATACGCGAGATATTCCTTAAAAGTAAATAAGGCTAAAAATTAAATTTATAATCGATAATCAAAAAGTAAATTGAAGTTAAAATGTTTTTAAACATTTGTCTAAAATTAAGGTATTTTTAATTATAACTTTTGCTAATAACTATTATGTAACATACGTTAATTATATCGTAATAACTTATGATGCCAGTAATCTCTAAATATTCACTAAAGATACAGAATTTTTCCACGGCACGCCATCATACATGGTCCTCCATTTTCTACAACCAAGAGATCAATCTATTTTAATTGTTCGAAGTTAGATTTTTTCTTTCACATTACATCAACCTGGATAACGCTCTGAATATTTATGTGTACGACAATGGATTCTTAATTTTTTTTTATCAATGCCTAATAATTCGAATAAGTTTGCTTCGAATGAGTTTCTTAACTTTTGTACAATAGAATTTAACTTCTTTTTGTCGTAGAAAATATGATTTTTGATATTTTCCTCTTGGCTGCAATATTGATTGCATGCTTCATATTTTATGACACTTTATGGAGCTAATTTCACTTCCCAGAAAAGTTTAACTATTAAAAAGTTTAGGTTTGTAACAAGGCTGCATGATTTATTATAATAAATCAACAGGATAATTTGCCCTACTTCGTTTCAATTTGGATTCATCAAGCAGGGTTGGACAAATGTCTGGTTGACTGTAAGAAATTGTTCTCTTATCGATAAACCCTTCATATATGTTAATTCTGTTCATTATAGTCTGTACATAAAATAAATAAATAGAAATTTAACAGCTGTGATAATTATTAGAAGGAGACAAGTGATATTCAGCGGGGAATTTATCACCCGTTATCGTTTAACGGTTTTCACGTTTTTATCACATCTTTTTATCAAAAAAACGTTAAATAATTCTTGTAATTTCCAGGCTCAGTTCGATAGTTGACTACTTTTAGAGAAGTATGTTAAGTAAATTTTATCCCAGCATTTTGTATTTTACTTAAAGCAGTTTTAGTTTTTTGTTGGATTAATACGGTGAGGAATTTTGCAGTATCGGTTTTAATTAAATTGTTATTTGGCCTTAAAGTTTAGATAATTATACACACATCAAATTTAATAGTTTTTTATAATACTAAAAATTTTTATAATACTTCTATCCTTGTAAAATAACTTATGTTGTAGTCGGTTTCAAACAATTGCAAATCGCGGAAAATCTGAACCATTTTCTCGATTTTGTATAAATTTACTGGAAAATATGCCTTACCCAATAATATATTTTTATTTACTTGGCCTATAATTTATTTCCAAATATATTATATGCCAAGTGTTCCGGCACTAGTAAGAGAGTAGGTACCATTTTGGAAGATACTAAATATTCCGAAAGAAACCTTACGAATTAATCAAACTATTGAAAGTTAAGCTGATTAGCGGAAAGTGTTAGTTCAAGTATGGAGATCAATTTTAGCAGTAAAGATGTTGTTTAGCTTCTTGACTGTTCAGAAACCAAGAAGCAGTGAAGATCACGCTCAAATTTTAATCGAACTGACCACGTGTAGTGACCTTAATGATTCCATAGAATTTATCCATTTTAAAGCATTTAGCTTTATTTTATATACAGTTCCATACTGGATTCTCAATATTAGTTTTCTAATTATTATTTAGTCATTCTAATTATTATTGTTTATAAATAAATATTTTAAATGATATTTTTCCCCTATACATACCACATTAACATATTTCCTTTCCACCACTAGTCACTTGTTCACCTTTTTTTATTCCTCGTTTAAAAATATCATATTATAATTGAAAATTGAGCAAAGTTATTACTAAATTTCCTTCAAGTCAAACCAAAGTTTATTTTTACATGACAATGCTCGAACCCACATAACAAACATAACGAATGAAAAATTACTTTCACTTGGATAGAATATGATACTTCATCCACCGTACTCTTCAGATCAAAAATAAAAGAAAAGGTTTGAATTCTCATAAACAAACTTGCATTACTAAAATATTAAAAAAGTTCTGAAACATTGTTTGCGAATATTGTCCATCAAATAGGTTTTCAAGTCCAACAGTAAAATTAATATCGATTCAGAAGAAGTACTTATCAGTTCTAGCAGATCAGTGTGATTTTAACTCTTATAAATCGTAGGAATATATAAAATAAGTTTATTTTTCGATTCTAAATCACATGCATAAATTAATATTAACTTTTTTATATAAAAGTTATAATTAAAATCAATTACATATGTGTTTTTAAAAGTAATAATTGCTATATATACTTTTTAAAATTTGTAATGCATATTTATTAATTGATGTCATTGTATAAAATAATACAGTTGTACTTTCCAATATTTTCACAAGCAATATTATATTATATTCACCACTACGTTCAGGTTGAGAAATTCATTTGTTTAACTAAAGTTCAGAACAGTTCCAACCGAAAATGTCGTTACGCCCAACCTAGTCTAATTTGAAGATAAACTTATTGTTGAAATTGTATTAAATCTATTTAATTTACTGAGAAATAAGTTTAGCAGTTTGTCATTTCTGTGAAAATGAGTAGAGTATTCATGAAAATAATTATTTACACGAGTTTGTGGTTTATAAGAAGGATAGCAAATTTTATTTAATTTGATATCGTGAGAGATGAATGTTTAAAAAATATTACCATATTGCAATATTGTGTCAATGTGGAGTCAAGTAATAAAATGATGTTGTAACACCATCTTGATGAATTTAAAAAGTAAGTATTATAAAATACGTACGGAAGTCAATTGTACGTTTTAAAATATGTATGTAAATTTCACTATTAAGCTTTTCGAATTCTATAGGAACCTGTTTCATGGAAAGCAATTGATATTCCTTCTGAAAAAATCTTAACCTGACGTATTTTGGTCACATTATGTACGCAACTAGTCTGCTGAACGTGTCAGTGAATAAAAGTAAAGTACTAGGGGCAAAAGTATTGCTAAATTCTATGAAATTTGTTTTATTTCTGACCAACACGTATTGGCGTTTACACGGCTCGTCTGAACTAGGCTGTACAAGAACTCATCTTATTACACGAGGAATATCTCTTTCGCTTCACTTAAACTTATAGATATTACCATATATGCGTTTTTAATTTTATGTTTCTTCACATTAGTATCTTTTTGACATTTTCTACATTATAACGAATAATATGATTTTATCATTATGGCCAAACCAATTCAAGGGTTGTATTTTCTTATCTCCACACTGGCCCTCTCTGTAACATCGCGTTTGGCAGAAATCTAATTATATTACATGAATATTCCCTTAACGTTTCGTATTGGCCTAATTTTAGAAACATTAGATGTAATTTAATCGTTATTTTAATTTTTTTTTATGTTTGTTCTAAACTTTTGACGCGTTCCTGGCAACTTTGAAATCTTCCTTCATAATGTCCATTCCTCCGTCATTATGTTCTTATATATCATTGTGTTCTTATATAGATCAGGCGACTGGCATGAAATTTTATAGGTTTTTATTTAAAATAAAGAAAATGTGGAATGAAGTAACGAAAAGTAATTTGAGAATCTACCCATATTTTTACATGGAATTGAAATGTGTATGAAAATATTCTTTTGGAGAGAAATTGCTAATTTATGAGACACAAAAAACTCTTTCAAATTTTCCTTTGGGATTTTATTATGAGTTTTATTAAAAAAGTCTGGGGAAATCATATATATTAATATATTCCAGCGCATGTGAACTTCAACTGCTACAAAGCTTTAAATTGAAAATATTTTTATGAAAATGACATATATATTTAAAAGCTGTATGTACCCATTTTTACACATAATTTTTTTTACCACTTTATCTGCTCTCGTTGGGCTTACCTTCGGTTTATCATTCATTGTAGATTTGATTAAGATATACAAGTTGAAGAATATTATAGTCCTCCCATAAGTTTCATGATCTTATTTTATATTTACTCTCTCTATGCTGCTTAGAGAACCATTGTACGACTATTGAAAGAGGTGATATAAATTTTATCATATGTGGTACAACACAGTAAGCATTAAATGTCAACCATTTAATCTTTTATATGTCGTTATACATGTAATTATTTTTTTAACAGATTTACCATCAGATTATCAATTTGTTTTTGAAGTGTGATCGATTATATGTTCCAATTTCTTGAAACGGACTTAACTGAATGCGATCTGACAGTGGAATCTATCGGAGGGTTTAAGACAATCGAAAAGACCATTAGCCAAATTAGCCACAAGAAATAATGTGGTCGTCGTTTGTCCATTTAATTTACCTTTGAAATCACGTGTTCAGTTTCTTTATTAAATATCGAAGCAAATACAGATTATAATATATAATAGCAATTGATTACTTCACCTCAATATTTGTTTTTCAGAAACTTTGTAATTTTTTTTATTCTCCATATTTGATTTTTTACTATGATATTTTTCTTAATAAACTTCATACAGGTTGAAACCAGCAGTAATGTAATAATGAACATGAAAAGTGCAAATTATTTTAGCGAATAAAAGTAAACTTAAAAAAAATAATTTTAGTATTTGAACGCTTACACAGTACACTGCATCCAACAAAATATTGCTCGTTATATATTTTATTATCTTTCTAAACCCTCGAGCATTCCCATATGTTAGGTATTTAATTATTTCGCTGAAGCTAGGCTAAAAAAATAAAAAAGATATGTATAAATTTTATGGAGTATCATTGGAATCTTTATTTTAGTAAGCGATCGTAATTTATATAACAGTCTTGTTTTATTTTATTTCCAATGGGATACAACCTGTCAGGCGAACTTGCAGGATATATATACGCTTTAATAAAAAAAATATAATTCGTTCCAATTTCTGAAACAAATTATTTCCAATTTTTGTCTTTTTATTGAAATAATTTTTAATTAGTGCGGTTTTAGTAAATATTTAATAAATATTTTTAATTAAGTTTCTTTTTTTGTGTTTCAATACACTAGAAGTCGTAAAATTTATGTCCTTAGATTTTTTTAAACAATTCACAAAATGACAAATTTCTGTTCATATTCGGAAAAAAATAAAATTAATAAAATCAATGATTTCAAACTGAATTTCACAATGTGGTAAATTTTCTGTTGAAAAATCAATTGAAAATGTATTTGGGACCCTATTATAAAGCTTTAGGAATCTAGTCAATTAATGCATGTGTGTACTTACAAAAAAATACAAAATTTTGTATTAGAAGAGTAAACATAAGTTAAGAAATAAGGGGTATTTTTTAGAGCTGTGTGTTAAAGAATTACTGAGCACGTTTTTAATTTTTTAAATAACCATAAAAAATAATGCCATCCAGCAATAAAAGTATATTATGTCCTCCTTCGAGATATAAGCCACATGTACGTGAAAGTTCACGGATATCGGCTGAATAGAAAAATATAAAAACGATACAAGAAAATAGAAAATCACATTTAATACACTCCTTACTAGCGAACAGATTAAATCGCCTACTCTATTACGTACGTACTAGCCTATCCATACCTGTTTGTTGATGTGCGTAAAATATTGTAGGGCTTTCAGCAACGTACAGGTAAAAAAAAAATTCTATTACTACATATCGGTTTCGATCGTTGGAAGCAATCGCTTTAATTGAGCTATATATCAGCAGCGTAGCTGTTTCTCTTTCTAACTAATAGCATTAATCGAATACCGGTCTCGATAGCGCGCTGGCGCAGTATCTTTGTAATGGCGCGCATTTTCTTCCTTACGTAATATTAAAAACGTAGTTATGTAAATAAATATTTCCCGCCATACCCATAATTGTGTACAGGCAAATCACTGTGATTTGTAATATTAATTATAATTTGAAAGAAGGAATTTATTAAAAATATACATTAGTTATTTGCAAATGGGATATGATGAAATATTTTCTTCTAAACCTTTTGTCCCTGAAGATTTTATTGTTATGCCGCAAAACATTAAATATTCTAAATTTCATAAATATTTCTTTCAAGTTTTCCAAAGGGAAACTAGGAGACGGTAAACCTAATGCAATTTCATTTATTTTGGAAATAACCTTGTTGCCAATGCGATAAGAATCAACATTCACAAAATGATCTGCAGAAATGTATTTTATTTATATCTATATTCAATATGTATTGTTTGAAATCTTCTGATGGATTAATTAAAGTCAAAAAAAATTGAGGAGAATATTTGAAAGCAAAATAACATAGGAAGCTGTAGCTGATAATTTTATATTGCAAAAAATATTTATTAAATAAAGCCAATAATCCTTGGAATAAATAATAAATTTTAATAAAATTATATATAAAAAGCTTAGAAAGGAAACGTGACTATGAAAAGAAATGTTGTATTTAGAAAAGTTTTTACAAATTCACAAAAAATCCGATTGTGATGATTTTTAATGAACTAATTTGGTGGCCCAATTTTTGTATGTCGAATTTGACTGATATAACTCATGATTATGTTTACACATCATTATATTATTGTTAATTGAAATAAAATAAGGGTTTACGTTCATGGAAGAAAAAAGGAACCTTAACCGAGCAATTTAATTTTACAAAGTCGGATTGGATCATTAGCGGATATTTTATTTTGATTTAAGTAGGACGGACAATCTTAGAAGGATATTTATAATGCTTATTGTGCTTGGATATTTTAAATACTGACTTTCCCCTTTTTTTTATTTTATCATCTCAAGCAGAATATAAATGTGAGGTGTTCTTGAGACAAACATTCTTGTTTACGTGTATAACCGGGAAATGTGTAGTAACAAAATTTTAAAACGACGTTTAAGATAGGATTATATTAACGCAGTTACTATTAAGGTAGGAAAACTTGTTTCATTACGCGTTTACTCACGTAAGTAATTCACTAATTTTATTTAGTCTGTGTATTGTTATCGTCAGTATGAATATATTCAAAGGAGGCTTTATGTATAAATTATTTGCATACGAATTGGTCTCTGGCTGGTTTCTTCTGCATTTTATTTGTAGTTAATTTGATTCAAGCTCAGCGATGTCAAACTACTACGAATTACACCCAGATGAAGAGATGTAATACACTAAGAAAGATCCATTTATGAAATGACTTTCGGACTTATATGTGTCAATTCGCCATTCTTAACTCTGTAAATTAGCGCTAAAGTTAGTTATTTAAATTGCGTAAAAGGAAGCTGTTTTTTGACAAATTTTTCATTTATCCACTTGGCATATTGATAGAATGTTTTTGTTTTTCAAATAATAAACATAATTATTAGTCTCATTAAATTTAACTCGATTGTTTAATTTGGTATTGCACTAAAGTTGACTGTGTACATTTAATTGGGACCAAATTAAGCTATATGAGAGTTTGAACTTTAAATAGATCAATGTTATGGTTCTTAAATTTACTACTTGGTTCTAATAAAGGGAAAGTTAAAAATTACATCGCTTATATAATATTCCATACGGAATACGGCATATAAAGACGTCTAATGTTTATCAAAAGACACCATTTAAAAATAATTGAATGGTTTTTTCGAAAGCTAAATTCATTTATTTTTAAAAGATGTCTTTTAAAAAATATTAGATTACCATATAAGAAAACTGAGGTATGAATTCTGGTGAAACTGAGATATGAATAATTGAAATTACAAATAACATCCCGGCAAAGTCCTCTCCAGCTTCATTAAATCATTTGATATAACAATCTTATATACAGATGAAGTGAAGATGGAAAGAGAGACTAATTGACAAAATATCTTCAGGAAATATATCAATGCTATAAAACGTAGTTTAGATTTTAATTTAAACTACAAGAATCTTATCAATAAAATTTCATTTTATGATTTAATAAACACACAAAATGTCATCAAAAAAGATAAAATATCACCAGGTAAGAGACAAGCAAAAAAAATCGTATTAAGAAACATCCGACTGCTACAAAATATAGCCAAGATTTTAAACTGAACTCCAAGCTTCGTTCCAGTGAAAGTCCCATTCAATTCCATCCGATAGTTTGTAACGAGGGTTTAACCAACAGAAAAAGTCACCAGATAATTAGGAAGCAGATATATAGTTGTTTATATTTTCAGTTAAGAAGCTTAAATTTAAATTCACACCCAATTATAGTTCATTTTAAATATACTCAACGGTTTTTGCATTAAATTCTAACAACAGGCAAATAATTCACAAGAAATTAGGCATACAAGCAAAAACTCTTTTCAGAGATATTCGATTTAAATAAATGTAACTATGATTCACAATTAAATGAAACTAGGTGATGTAGTATTATTTCTACCTTCTTTAATTTCTCTACTACGACCTAGGTTTTGTTGTATTACAACATCTTCAGGTGGGCTATTTTAGCAAAGATTACATGTGTCAATTCACCATTCTTAACTCTATAGATCTCTATAGAGTTTCGTTTAATTGTGAATAATGAATTTCTACAAAATTAACGCCAAATATATTCAATAATAGTAACTAAGATTTTAAAATAAACCTCAAGTATCATAGCATTGAGAGACTCGTGATGTCGATTAGAGACGACCAATTTCAATTGGCTGTTTATATCAATAATAATATCATTTGTTTTACAATTGATAGGCGGACTAGGAATTTTTAGAATTGTTGAATCTATTTTGAGTTCAAAGTGCGAATTCTTGATTTCGGATTTTCTGCTCTTGCCATTTTCGTAAGACGGATTTTTAAGAGCAGAAAAAAAAATTATAATCTTTTGCTCAAAAGAAATAATAACTAAGAAAAACATAAAAAAGTATATAACCCATTTCGATTATTAACACTAACGAAGTATTGATTAAAAGTATAAATATAAAATATCATATTCATATCGCATATTACTGCCGACGAGTTTCATTACAGTCCCCACCAGCTGACTGCGAGGGAAAAGACCTTGGATATCGTTTTAGAAAATGTGAGCGTTCTCCAGGTACAACTGACTTTAGTGTAGTAAACGTGAAATGTGTTAGTAATATTTTTATTGTTTTGTAATATCTTTTTTGCGAAAATGAGATAACGAAAACAAATAAAATAATTATGTGATAAATTGAATTTTTTTTAAATTTTATTAAGACAGTACACAAAGAAGTAAAAACGTTTGTTATAAATAAATGGCCAATACTTTTTGTGAGAAAATATTATATCCAATTTTAAAATCTACAACGCTAAAAATTGCGGATATAATCTCACAGTTTTTACTATTATATAATATATGAGCATTTTCGATGTCAAAAATTTGATTTAACAAGTGTAAAGCAATGGTTGAAAACCGATATAACCTACACTGCTTATATGACTACTGCCCGATAAACTAACCTTAATACCAGAGGAAGAATTGGTTTTAACAGGACCTTTTCAACAAGTGATAATAGGATTTTCCCCTAATGAACAAGTTCATTGTATCTCTTGCTGTTAAAAATATTTCACATATTATCTCTTAAATAGGTCACATGAATCAATTATTTTTCAATTTAAAACATTTCATATAGGTATTCATTAAATTCAGTAATCTGTTTGCTACAGAATTCATGAATCAACATTATAACCGCAAATTTATAAAAATATTTTACTTACATTACCGTATCTTCAAACATCTTATTAAAATAAAATCTATTATTTTATTAAAGAAAAAGAGAAGAAATTTTCGGATTTTATTCATAATGTTAGCAATTTATCTGTGAACCGAGAGTTAGAGATTTTCTATAAAACGATCCATCAGTACGAATTGTACATCCTAAGCGGTTGATAGTATGATGTGCCTATATTTTTAATATGCGCAACTCATCTGCGAGGATAAGGCAATGATTAAGCTGACACGCTTCACTCATGTTGCTAGACGGCGCTATCAATATATTCATTCAGTGATGTTTGGAAAATTGTGGTGTGCCAAGATTAAGCTCACTGTGTGTTCGGTCCTCTCCGGAAAATATGTAGAAAAATCAGATTACATGAAAGTGTTTTACAATATTACATTATTTTCGCTAAATTTCCGACATGTTTTTTCACCTCGCCTCTATCTTATATGTTTCTAAGTTAACTCGTTGTAAAAGACATGTTATAATCCTGGAAAATTCTCCTAATTCAATAAATTAATTTAATATCGTTTTTCTTAATACGATATAATGTACCAGTCAGTTCATCTGCTATAATGGCCGTAAATAAATCACAAGGCCAAATTTTTACTAAAACAGGCATGGCTCGAAGAACTAGGCCTTTTTATCATGGTCAATTATGAAAAGCATGTTTATGGGTAAACTCGAACGGCAATTTATTTCTTTTAACAGAAAATAACAAAACTACCGACGCAGTTAATAAAAAAAGTACTTTCACAATTTGGAAATCAGCATAATTCTATTCCAATCAGTAATTATAAACTTTTAATTCAAATTATAAGCAAAAATTAAAATTTACAAGAGCGACGTCATCGGATAATCAAAACTTACTAATACAAATTTTGTTAATCTTCGTACATACAGAACTCAACAATGAGGAACTAACATTAAAGGTTTTAAATTTTAAATTTAAAACCTTTCTAAAACTGCCAGATTAATTTTAAAAATTATTTTGCAGTAAAAATACGTGCGCACTAAGAAATAAAACAAAGAAATAACCTCCAGTACCAAACAGGATTGTGAAGTTTAAGTTGCGTTCATTAAGAAATTCTCATTATGTGACAAGTTCGAAATTGATGCCAGAAATAGTTGGTTTATGGCTTCCACGAAAAAAAGCTAATAAGCAACGCTCGTAAAAGTACTAAATTTTTTAAATACTCTAGGGACTTGTTCTTATCTGATAGTTCTATCTGAATGAGGAGGGGCTACATTGTGTGATTTAATATAACAATCATATTAACTGATAAATCGCATTAATTGATTAAAGCACATTATGGCATATTTATTTAAATTATTATTTACACTTGGCTATTACTCTTGTTTATGACAATGGAAGCATACCAACTGTATGCAAATAAAGGCCGGCAAATGTGGCGCCCAAAATAGATACGATTGGAAATCCGATTTTATCCTAAACTACAAAATTTATTGCAATCACGTGCGGAATATACAAGTAAATCACGCCCACAATGGAACCTTTTGCTGCTGGGTGCTATAAAATATTCCTATGCCACTGTCTGGTTTTATTTTTGGTAGCAATAATAATATCTATAATAAAATTTTCACCTAAGACCATCTCTTTAATAAATTAATATATTTTGTTAACCATGGGGATACTAGAAATAGATAAAATAGGAATTTCGTCTTAGCGCTACGTCTTGCCGGTCACTGATAATTTGCAGAATATGCCACCAATTCTGTTATTGAAGAAATGTTTTTAAAAAAGTGATAAGATGCAGTCTGCCAAAGCACAGCACAGTGTAGCGACAATATTAGTTTTCTTAGGTATGGTGTATACTATATAATCATCTTTGCCCCTAATGTATATTAATCCATGTATCGTAAGTAGGCGTTGCCTTTGCATTGATAAGATAGTGAAGTAATTTTATTTTGCAATAAATTTACGATTTTTTGTCAATCACACTTATTCCTTTGGGTTTAAAAATTTCTGAATAGATTTTGATAATAGTTTTAGTGTTTATGAAGTGTACAATTTGGCTAATGTATGCAGTATGTATGAATTTGTTAGTTCACTTCGGAAGCTGTATTGTCTGGTAAAATCTTTTGACAGTCAGTTATTGTTGGAATAAATCATATCAGAAAAAAAGTAACCTAAAATTTAAAAAGTTGGGCCAATTTTCTATAGGTCGTAAATACTTTTCAACAAAGTTTAGAGAAAAGGTCTTTTTAAAGAAAATGTTGATAAGTATCAATATCCCAAATAAAAACTTATTTTTCTAGAACGATGATTTTGAAACGATTCACGATTCCGAAATATAAAACTACAAATCGAGGTGGAACATGTTTTTGCCTAATTTTCCCATTATAGGCTTTGCATTTTTTAAATAATTCTGAATATTAGCATTTGATAGAAATATTTCCGCTAAATTATTTAGATTAACTTACATCGACAATCATGGACATGGACATATAGCCTCTCAAAGTTAGTCTCAAACAGAGAATTCCTCAAAAACATCTCCATCTACATATATGGGAAATGTAGACCATCATCCTATCGTTTATCATGAAAACCGGACAGCACTTTTAAAAGCTATGTTTAATTAATGTCAATAACATATTGCCTATTTCCCATTTTTATCATATCATGTTTCTCGGAGTGCGTAAAACACACAGTGAGCTTAAACAAGGCGCATCAAAAGTTTCCGAATCTATTATGAGTGCGCGTGAGGCATTTAGCATATACGGTTACCTCAACAATTTTTTTCTGTCCTTGCAGCTGACTTATCCTTGTATTAATTCATGGCAGGATAAGCATAAATTATTATCTATTTGGCAAATATACTTCGTAATAATAAATAATTTTGTACAAAATATCTCATTCTCGGCCCCATAACCCGCTAATTTATAATGCGTGAATCGTGTGACATCCACTAGTACAATTATTAAACTAACTGATTTGGTTTTAGTAAAATATTCGCCAGTATTGTACTAAATCTAAATGTACTCACGAAGTGAGTGTCTATTCGTACATTAATATATACCTTTATAATTTCTATGTTAGCAAATATCTATTTGTAATGAATGGCTATATTAAAAATGTATCATATTCCTTAGCAGAAATATAACAGATATAGATTTTCTATGTTATAAAAAACATCTTTACTACTAACGATCTCTTTAATAATTGGATATTAAATAATTTATTGTAGCGATAAAATCCCGTCTAGCTCCAGCGATAGCGTTTCCAGTCTATCTAGCGGTAATCATATATATACGCAATGTGCTTTAATGTCAATTATCGATAATCAAATAATATGGTAGTAGTTACCGCTATTCCGTGGACCAGGAGAGACCTAGCTTTTTAGCAACTTTACGACTTTTAATTATAGTTTGAGCAGTGGTTAATGACAAAGACTGTCAGCAGATTATTATATGTGATGGTTTTAATAGGAATCATTAAAAAAAAGATTATCTTAAATGCTAACGAAAAATATTTAACTCAAAGGAATATTGCGGTAAAACTCTAAAGAGTCATGACAGTGATTATTATCGCTTAATTCCTTTTCACAAAAAATCCTTACTAGTGACTTCGTAAAAAGAACAAAGAAGTTCTACAGTAACATTGCGGGAAGTTTATGGTTAGCAGAAAAAAATTATATGTATGTAAATGATTTCTACTGGGCGCCAACTATATGTACAATGCATTGAAGCGGTCTTCTTTAATAAAGTAACGATGATTAATCCATAGTTATTCATAGACAATTAGATATATGAATATAAGGGCTCATTACAGAATTAGTAGTTGTATATTTAAATCGAAAATTCATAATTATAGATTCACATTACTATTTCGGCTAAGATCTTCTTAACAAATGATCGACGAATTTGATAGAGGACATCTTCTCACATTTTAATTACGACAAATGAGCGATTTATTATCGAATGTATGATTTTTGGTAAGTGAAATAACACATTAGTACGAATAACTTTCGCAATGGTTAAGTTAAGTTTCTCATCTTTTTCTTACGGGAGCAAGTAATTCTTGTGGACAACGAATTCTATTGAGGTAACGATTTCACTGATATGTTTTACGGTAGCAGTGTACGGTAACAATTATTATTTTTCCAATGACGTTCAGAAAGCTTCGGGTCAACTCAAGAACAATGTTAATAAGAACAATGTTAACAAGATCTATGTTAATCGGAAGCTATGTAAACAAGTACACAGACTACTAAGAGTTCATATCAACTGTAATTATGAGGGAGTTTCAAGTGCGAGCGAAAAACTGACGTCATAGATTTTAATATATTTTTACTTTATACTTTTCACATAACATTTTTATCATCAGTGAATCCGCAGAGCGTACGTAATCTAAATAGTATTTTGTAACAAGAGTATCACGTTTTGACTATATATGTTTACATTTGCGCTATTTTAGAAATACAGGCGCAGCGAATAGTTTGTTTATGAGTTTCATCTTAGATAAAGAAGGATATTGGGAACCATTGATATGGGTATAACATTACAAAAAATTAGCAATGCTGTTCCTTCCTTCTTCGAAATATCCCAGCCGCCGCTGCTAGCTTGAGTTTATTGTGCGTACTGGTGCAATTGTATTGTCTTTTTTCCATTGTTTGAAGACCAAGTCTAAGAAATATTAAGTCACCTTTATTTTTCGTACTTTTTCAAAGTTAAGTATTGTCTCATGTTCAAGTGAGTTCTACATAATTTTCTAAACAATTATATATTGTAAATGGCTACATGGTTACTTGCTTTTCCTGGTCAGGGCATTCCATTTTCAAAATTAGTACGGACACTGCCTTTTTCTATATTAAAATGCCGTGAAAAATCTGTGTTTTATAATATTAATTCATATATACCATTTTCTTCTGGGTAAATAAATGCAATTTTCTAAACGCAGTATTTTTCCCATACCTCTGTTTTGGTATTTCTATATTTCATTGTGTTTTAATGTCGATAATATATACAAATTTGTGGTAGGTAAGAATGTATGTAAATTTTATTGTATGCAGTTTTTGTCTGGTATGTAATCTCGTATATGTATTTAGAACATTTTTTGATTTTAATCAATTTGCACTTTTATCTTTTTGTATTAGTAACCAATAAAATTTCTTTGAGTTTTCATAAACAAAGAAAGGAAGTTAAAGTTTTAAATTAAAAAGTATAAATGTCATGGGTGCTTAATGCCATTCTTTTAATTTGTCGCTTTAAATTATTCTTTGCCATATAGATACACTATAACTTGTAAATAGTATAAATGAATTTCTCAATAGACGTAATTTGTGATAGCTGCTATAATAAAAATAATCGAGATTGTAATAAAATTGTAAATGTTGTAAGGCGCTCTTAAAAAGGATTTAATTTTTTTAAGTGTGCTACAAAAACTTTAAATTTATTCACAGGTTAAAAAAAACTTTGGTGAAAATTTGACCATTTTTTATTTATTAATAATGTTAACTAAGTACGTCTATCATCCTCCTTACCGTGGTTACATTTGGATACATTTAAACACTTACACTTAAATGTTAATTGTTCCGTGAATACTCGCTCTAAAAGGATTCAACAATTTTATATAATATTTACAGGATTTTACATTTCCCTTTATTACTTTTCTTCGAAAACATAACTGTTTTGAACCCAACACAGAAATCTCCTAGCGATATAAAACATCCAAATTGTGTTTACACAGCGGTAAGTAATGAAAGTTTATCTTTTTAATTACGTCCCTGCTAGATTTTGTTTCTCACTTCATGAAGTAACTTATTGTAAAATAAAAAAAAGTACGAAATAATTCAAGACCCTTTAGATGAAATTTAGTAAACTTGACAGTCTACTTCATTACTCTCCGCCAAGAAGTTGTAGCGACTTTTACGTTTTTGGTATAAGATATTTATTTATTTTAAAAAATTGGGAAAATCCCCAGTTTCTTTTATTTGGTGGGTCGATTGAATATAAATAAGTTTCAAAAATATTTATTCTATTGTGTTTATGTAAATTAAGAGCAAATAAACTGCTCTTTCTTATGTCTAAGTAAACAATAATTATAATCGAAAGCAATTGTTGCTATGTAATTCAGAACTCTATTTTAATTTTTAATGTATTAGTAAACGGTATTTTAATGATTGTAATTGAAACTTTAAAAACGTTTACATTAAATATAATGGCTACAACGGTTAAAGAAATATTTTTCTGGTTTCATTAAATATGAAAAAAGTTTACATCAGTAAACTTCTGTAAATAAAAGAAACAAAGTAAAGAAGGTATTTAATATTACAGTCTTCGCGACAGAACTGCTTTAAATTATTATTTAAAAAATATATGATTCTGTGTACAGACTAAGAAGCATTTTAAATTTTACTCCACCTTGGGGTTGGCATTAACAGCACAGGGGTATGTGCTAATTATTATTGATCATTAAAATAAAAAATTATTGCCACGTTATGGACGACACTGCCATTTTATGGCAATTACCATATGTAGATATTAAAAAATACTTACAAAATTAACTACGTGAGAATATACACTTGAAGAATATAAAGGAAAAGTTTGATATTGCGGAAAAATGCACTGATTGATTGGAAGTAATTCTATGCTGTATATAAAGAATGAGCTTTTACATTAAAAATAAGTATTGAGATTGTATGAGACTACGCTAATAAACTTCTACCAGGCCACGCAATATCACGATAATGCATATATTCTAGAATAAAACTATGGCGCAACATCGTATTTCTTCCATATTACGTGAGAAAAATTTCCTTTGGGACATAGACATGGAAACAGTCGATAGAGTTATTAAAAAGATAGCAGAAAGTCTAACACATCGAAAATAGTGGACAGTATAATAACCGCTCATAAATCAAGTTTGACCATATTATAATTGTATAAGCGTCATATGGTGTTTAATAGAAATATAAACAAAAAATAAAAAATATTGTTCGGTCTGAAAAAAATTGAGAGTAACGAATACCGTACGCAAAAAGGTAATTATTCCATCATAAGTAATAATTAAATGTATGACTGTCATGAATTCAATTTATATACTAGCTTGATCCGACAGTCTTAATTTTTTCTTTTTTTTCCTAGTATTTGATGGAGTGTAAATGAAGCCTGAAATTGTTGTCACGTTTCTTTTATTATTTTTCTTTTCGAATTATTACAATTGCATTATTTTTGTTTGTTCTTCAAGTTTTTTAGCTGTCTCCTTTAATTGTTTGTAGTTCTAATATTGGAAAATTTGTAAATATTTTGGTTTTTAGATACACATCGAACACAGCACTTTTATTTAATGCTAACTTTATTTAAACTCCATTCAATTTCAAGGGAGAATTGGATATTTGCTTTTTATATAGACTTTACAGTTCAAATTTACATCTTATAAGCTATACGAATTATATGTCACATTGGTTTTATTTTTGATTACTAGTATTGCTGATAACGCTATTGGCTATATCTATGGGCACAATTAAAGGACCTGGCAAAATACCGATTGAATTTGTGGGCATTTTAATTCAATAAAATTTAAATTCCATTCTCAATAAAACTATTTTACATTTATTCTAGGATAAATATTAAAATATATATAGCTATAGATAGCTATCATTCGACTGCAAAATTCCATCGATTTTCGGAATAGACCTCGAAGCACACAGCCTTCAAATATATACTCACTTAAGAATATTATATCGATGAAACAAATAAAAGACGCACTCTTGACAAATTGTTTTAAACTGGCAAAGTAACTATTAGAAAATGCAAAGTAATATTAGACAAACCAAAATGGCTGACTATTTCAGTTCAACAGTCTTATAGTGTTTTGAAAAGACTCCTTATATTTATTTAAATTCATGTCCATGTCTTGGATTAACATTTCACCTTTATGAATACATGAAATAATTTTGTATTGTGGATGTATATGCGTACATTTATATTCGGGCAGATTTTTCTCAAATTATCCCGCTAAATTTCAGACGTAATAAAACTGTATCATTACGGCTTTAAGAAGCCGGACAAAACTGTGCGAAGGGTTGATACGGAGCCGCTCTATATAGGACAATTTGGTTTAAATGAGTTATATGATTTAATATTTTCTTTGAGAAAGTCAGTTACACAGCACGCCTAAAACTGAACGTTTACCTTAAAAATTCTAACACAGAGAGGGTTTAACTTAAGGACAGATGTCTCTGAGATGGTATCTTTTAAAACTTGTATCTATCTCTTGATGGTATCTTTTTATTTCATTAGAACAGAGATTACACAACCTAAAAGTAATTAGAAACGAACAAATTATAATTAATGGAAGACAATATATTTAGATTCGCAGACCATGAAAGAAAAATAAAGCAAAAACTAAATGCCAAATCATTAATTTCATTACATAATGTATATTTATTACGTATTTTTGCATCTAAAGGTCAACAATTTGACGACCTACAACACGAAAATGAATTTTTTCCCACAAAATCATTCACCGGATTGTACAGCCATCGTTACAAAACTACTACTGGTACTACTACCTAAATGGTTAATTAATTCCTTCCCTGTCATGTTTTTGCGACCAAGCCACCCGTGAGGAAAAGACGAAGTGCCGTTAAGGTAACGAAGTATGTGACGCGCCCCCAGTGCTCCCTCAGCCCGCGCCCTTTAATTAATTATTCCCTCAGCGACATTCGGAAATCTACGATGTGCTCTCGTTAAGCTCGCCATATGTTTGTTGGTTTTTATGAGATTTGATCTAAATGTACAGGGATAAATGTTGCTTACTATGCAGTCTTCTCTGTTTATGCTTGATGTAAATTTCATTAGTGTGTTCAAATTTTAGTAAGAAGTTTTATAAAATACCTTAAGTTTGGTTACTCCTGTCTCTATAGAATATTTCTAATTTTATTTTTGGTAGAAGTTTATATTATAGTCTTTATCGAATAATATTTATGGATACTCGCATATATACATTTAAACAATAATTTTTTTAGTTAAAAAAAGTTAAATTATCTTAAAAGACAGATAGTAACCAGATCTCGCTTCCCACTTTGATTCCACTTTTCCATTTTTTTTCAGGAAGTCTAAATAAATAAGTATTTTTTTTTTAAATTTCAAATCGGATTTTCATATTAAATGAATACTGTTCAATTATAATTTATTTTACACAAGTGAGTGCATCTCATTTTTTTCATTATATAAAAATAGCATTCATATTGTTATCTATCCAATAAATTAAAGAAAATAAAAAAAAGACCATTAACCTGCCGGAAAAAGCATGAAATAAGAATGCATACTTGTCTCTCAAAATATTATAATGTCTCTTAAATTACTAAAGAAGATTTTCAAAGTCATAGCTGAACATTTTGAGAGAAAGAACAAATTGCACGTTACTTCAAAACCCAATATTTAGCAAGCGAATTTAAAAAATGAGAAATGAGAACTTTTCAATTTACCCTCCCCCCGCCAGGTTACAAATTTCATACAAATGATGTATAAAAAAATCTGTTAAATATAGTCAACTCATTTCACAGTGGTTGCCTACTCACTTATATACATATTATAGGGTGTTTAGAATTTTTAATATTAATTGTCGCTATACAAATATATAGCCTAGAAAGATATACTTTAACATGCGTAAAATATGTCCAAAATTATGAAGTTTAGAATAATTACTATATTTTTGTAGTTAATGTTAATTAAGTAACATTCAAGTAAGTGTGCTTGTCAAACATTTTTACTTAAGTCGCTTTGGAAACGGGATCAGGACGATGACATATTTTTAGTAGATTTCTTCAATAATATCTCTAAAACTATTTTACGGAAACTAATAAAAAAACTATTTTGGTGTCTAAACAACTCGCTTTTTGAATTTATGCCCCCACACGACCAATAAAATTTATGACCAATGACCCTTATAATTTAATTTTCTCTTTAAATAATCCTCTATCTGTTATGCAATAATAAAAATCAATTGAATATAAAATTATCTTGCTTTATTTCCAATAATTTAGAAAATTATACAAAACTCTATAAATAAGTATTTGTAAACTAAAGTCGTATCTGACTTCAGTATCTTTTCTAGCCTCAGCCCATAAAGTTTAATTAAAATCTTATCTGTTATGTATTATACATTACATATCATTTAATTAATTTGTAGTTGATCAACTCGTCATTAAAAGCATCTGGTGAAATTATGATGACACATATGCCATTTAAATGGTAGGTTCGTGTTTTTATGTGCATGCTTGCTTGCGTATGTGTTAGTTATTTTCCTATTTTTCTTTTCTGCATTAATTGAATTAAAAGACGAATTTAGACTTTTAATTTATTTAATGCAGAAATCAATTTTTTAGATCTTTTAATTATTTTGTTCAATGAAATTAATATAATATTGCATTTAAGTACATTTACGATACCTTTGTCCTAAAGAAAGAAAGTAAATATTATACTTAAGGCAAAGAAATTGACCGTTAATCATTTCATTACAACAGAAATATCAGCTATTTTTAATTATTAATATTTCTGAAGAAGACAGTATTCCAAATACTTTTTACTCTTTGTCTCTATGTACATTACTTTTGTACAATCGCATCGATTCGTACACAATTTTTTTCGTGTCGATTTGAATACAATTCCAATTTATTTTATTTTGGTGAAGGTTTCCCGTGGTAGTCTAGTTACAGCATTTTTAAGAAACACTCGTCGATATATGCACATTAAACAATAGTTGAAATGTGTAAAAATAACTATCAAAAATGTAAATTGTATATTTATTAAATAAGTTTTCGTGTGCACATTTTCACTTCCATCGAACCGATAAAACGAAAATATTTAAATGATCTTCGGTAAGAAGTAAATGAGAATTTTTCCGAATTTCCCTTTAATTAGTTCCATTGAACTAATTCATTTTATTCTTATGTAAGCTAATAAATATTTGAAACTATCATCTTTGAATCTCATCATAAGTCAATAATTGATAGTCGTACACTAAAGGTTTTCTAATAATACGTAATTCTCTTTCTTATTACGGTTGGATAATTCATGACATATATTAATTCAAGTATAAATCTTGTTTATAACTTAGCTATAATACAATTTAATTTTTAAATTGTTACTCACGTAAAATATCAAAAACATAAATCATTATATCCTTTGGAAGACGGTGAGTGAGCACGTTATCTTCACAAAAATAAGGCGCTGGAAAACGAGTTGATCAAAACGGTCAGATACTAGATACAGTCATTTTCATAATAAAATAGATCTTTCATTTCTTTGTGGTTTTTGTAATAAAATTTTGATTGTACTTTTTTTTCAGGATTTCAAGATTCTAATTAATGTTCGTGTTTGATGACATAACCGCTACATACACCTAATTGGTGTACTCCAGGTTTACTGCTATCGTCATTTCATGATTTATTAAAGCCGCAAATAGCACTTTAAACGGTCATTTGTGGATTTATTCTGTGGATTATGTGTGATATGGATTTATCTCAATAGTTAAAAAGGAACTCTTAGAAACTCACTCACGTATCTGTCGGTCGCAATCACTCACGTAAATGCACACTAACATGAGTATTCAATGTATATATTCTTATGTCAGAACTTAGTTAATATATTTTTTAATTTAAAAAACGAATTTTACACTGAACACTTTTTCAATTAACCATAATAATACGTTTTAAAAAAGTGATTTGTAGATTGTGAGAAATTTTGAAATAATAAATTTCTCATAGTATTTCTCACAGTACCAATAAATTATAACACGATCTCTTGACATGGGTTCGGAAGGAAATAAAGTTAAAGAAAACAAAAGAAAAATGGTTCTAGAGAGGTAGGACTTTTTCACTCGATCCACGAAAATATTTATGGAGGTCAATTTCCGGTGTCAGGGTCCAGTTGACTTCAAAGTATTGCTGCTTTGACAGTAAAATATTTTTTGTAAAAAAAGAGGTATATTTAGGAATAAGTAGTGCAAGTAAACTTTCAGTACGTAACCCAAGGCCATGAGTAGACAAATCTTTAAATTTTCCAATAAGATAATTAGACTTTGCAGTTCTTTTTAAATACGTTAAAGTGAAGTGTAAATATGTGAAGTTGGGTTCAAAAGCGGAGTTTCAACCATTTAAGAAGTCACCTATATTTAGAAATACTATCATATTTTCTGAGTCTGAAAACGTATCGGATGCATAAATTTAGAATATTGTTCATTAAGATCACTTTAAATATTTTTCATTAATATCAGGATGGCACACATCTTCAAAATCAGTTAGGATAATACTGACGGCCGTTTTGGTCGATAGAAAATTTTGAAAACCCTTCAGAGGGTGCATATAAAAAGACGACGAATAACATTTTTTACTTAAGATCGCCAAACAAGATTTTGGTCTATCAGTAGACTGAGGAATTAAACAGTTGACTTATATAGAATTATTGATATGTCACACACTTATGGATCATTTGTCGGAAAAATATTATTATAATGTATTTGTCGGACTCATTGCTTAGAACATGCGGTTGGACTCCCTTATTAGTTTCTTAGATCATATAAACATCTAAAACAGTTAATATCTCATAAAAAAATATCTAAACTGAAATGTAATAGTTCTACCACTACTTAGTGATACATTCACAAGCTGACATTTTAATTTGGGCCACATTGTATATGGTGAGTAATTTTACGCCCTGAAAAAAGGGGCAAAGGAAATAAAATAGCCAAACGAGATGTGACCCTTAAACTGTCTCAGCCTCGTGGAAAAACGATGTAATTAACCCTCTATGATAATTAACCACTTGCAAAATATTAAATATCTCATTTAAAAAGAAAAAAATTAATTTTAAAACGAAGCTTTGCTGAATATATTTTTCCTATTCGTTTCTGTCTATGGTCACCCTTGAAAATGATTATAGAGACGATTTATCTAATTTATGATTGCTAATTATCATTTGTATCGACACAAGTTGTTGTATTATTTATTACATTTATAGCGAAATAATATGAAAAAATGTCTTGAAAACACATTTTACAAATTGTGGCAACTTAAAACCTTGTATCATTATTTAATTATACTCTCAAAACACAAAGAAGTAATTGAGAAGGCTGTGTCAGTATTATATAAACAAATGTGTCAAATTTTATGTATTAACTAAGTATATGTATTGACTAAGTATATATATCTACTGAACCGATTTAGATATGTTTTTTCTTTTGCATTTTTAGAGAGTTGATGGATGAGCTGTTCGTTTGAGAGTTTATGGATAAGGTTTTAAATTTTCATCTCTTATACTGTACACTACCTCTTTTATTTGTTTGTTTGCACATATTTTTAAATAATTTGTAAAATTCATATTCAGTTTCCACTTTTGAATTTACATCGAAATTAAAGATATTGTCGCTTCATTAACGTCACGAAATAACTAATTCTTGACTATATATCTCTCTATCGTTTATAATTGCATAAACTATTTCGTGCAAGCGAAATTGAATTCTCTTATATGAACGTGGGTGTTAAAGGATCAACCATTAAAAAATGATGGAACATATTCATTGGCAAATATACAATATATTATATTTCTTTTTGTTTTTAACAATGAATTTTCGTAATATTTCAGAATGTTTTGACAACATAAGGATTGCAGTCTCTCGATTTCTTAATAAATAATTTAGAAAAAAAATAAAATGTTTATTTTTTAGCTAAATTTATCACGGAGTAACAATTTTTACTACATACAAGTATCAATGGTTTATATATTTCGGATGTATTTGGAATTCTTGTTAGATCCAGCATAAATTTACATTACCGGTCGCTCATTTTAAGCAGTTCCCTACGACGATCTCTACCACGAAGATAAAATGTACGATTATTGCGTTCGTTTTATTACGTACGTCATGTTCGTATTGAATACGATAGGATGCAACCCGTTTATACGAGTTCACATAGATCTACCGGCGGTAATATAAATAAAACATCTGCCATTCCATATGATTCATGGTTCAATCTTCTTAAAGTCTTTGTTTTTAATATATAGAAAATGATAAATTTACATGGATAATTGTTTTAATCAGAAGGTGCATAAACATTTGAGAATATTTTTCTTTTTTTTTAACGTGTAGTGTAATATTTTGAGAGCTATTTTTCTTTTTTTTTTAGTATAGTGTTACCGTTACGAACACCAGGGTGGTTCTACTCAATAGCTAAATGCACTTGTAATATTTGGCCTCTTACTTGAAAATTTCACTTTTTCCTTAGAACCACTGAGTATAGTTTTCCCTGTTTTTTACCTACAGGGATGACTCCTTTCATTAAAATGGATGTAATATTGTTTTATAAAGTTTAATTATAGTATTGAAATAAAATGATTTTAGTTATTTCCTACTGACTAAATAAAATAATACATGCTTGTATTTTCCCTTAGCAATTTTTTTTCAATATTCTGCTGCTTAATCTCATCATTCCAAATGAAAAATACTTTCAGTAAACGTGGAAAAGTCCAACATTTTCACGATAAATCTATTCAAAAATCTGTTTTTGCCACATCCTTTTACATTTATAATACTCTCAGAAAAGTGAGCGTGTTATAAATGATATTATAAGTGAGAATATTAAAATAAAAATTGTGAAAAAAAATCTTATTTAAAATTAAATATCTCATAATATCTGTCAAGTTTTCACACGTTAAAAATGAAGCTTTCCTCAAAAATTTTAATTTTAAGTGTGATTGGTCCCATTATTCTGAAAAAAGAGAAAAAATAAGTTTTCTTTTTAAATTTCAAATTATTTATTTTTTTGGCCGTTTCTTATTTGGCCAGTAAGACGTAATTGATTTTATAAGACATCATCTATCCTCATTATTTCACTCATTTTATCATTCATATTGCAATCTTAAATTGAAATGTGGTCTAAATTTTTTTTCAGAAAATAAATTTCGTATTCAAGGTGATAAAAATTTCGTTGCGCAATATACGCTCAATGTCGCGCAATATATGATTATATAAAAAGTTCTATTATGTTATAAATAAATAACATTTTTGTAAAAAATGATAAATGAATGAACATTATTTAAATGAAGAATGAATGGCTTGAATCCTTGCAGACCTGCTACTAGCTGGTAAAGGTTCCAATATCCTGTCGTTCGAGGTTAAAAAAAAGTAAATGAAAAACTAAAACTTTACTAGAAATATAGACGTTTTTAGAGATAACTAAGGAAATCCGGGTATTTTTATAGCTATTCCTATAACTTTGATGTACATATTTAATTACATATAAAAATACAAAATTGGGAATTTTTGTTATAAATTTAAAGATTTTCAATTTTTACATGGAAACTCATATTCCAACATTAATATTAGTTTTGACCGATGTTTAATAGGTATCATATGGCTGTATTAAAGTGGTAAAGCATATATTTATTTAGAATCATTTAATTTATTGCAGAATAATGTATCGGCGTCTGTAATTTTTAGCTACTTGTAAGTGCTTCTGTTAATATCGCGTGTTCTTATCGGCGTAACACTTATCATAAATAATTTCAGCTATGAGTTGATACTTAAATATATTGTTAATATAAAGGCTTACAGTATACTTTGTTTTTGGTAATGAATAAACATTAGATACGCCAGAGTGGGAGGTTATTGTGTAGGAAGACCAAAAGTTTTTTAAATTGCTACGTGCAGCATAGAAATCCTTATATACAGGAAAATATATTTATTAGACAAAATATAAATATAAATAGGAGGAACAGCAGAAAATTTAAAGGAATTAGAAATAGCAAGTGGTCAAACCTTTTTTGGAAATACATCGAGGGATTACGGGGCGAGAAACGTCTTTTGATTCCACTTAAAAATCGGAATGCACTCAGTTTCCAATTTTACACAGATTATTGAGATACCTTATAACTTTTCTCGTGACACGTAAATTTAATACACTTATGTAATGCCTGAATAGTTCCAGCAATCAACGAAAATTTGTCAACACGAGTTATAAATAAGCAACGCAAATTCATGTCTAGAAATTATTTTATTATTACTTCCGCCCATCCAATAAAACGTATCATTTTATCCCTATGAATCCCCAATAATTCAATTAGAGCACATACTCAGTTATCATTACCCACTCAATATAATTTTGCTAAATCATTTTGCTTTAACCGAAAGCTATACGCTGTATTATATTTGTCGATTCATACAATTGAAAAAAACTTCTCATCATCCCTAATGAGCATTTACCACGCGATTTTCTTCCTTGTGTGACGGATACTCGACGTGTGATGGAAAACTCAAACACAGGCTCATTAGTATGATGAAAGGTTCGTCAAAGGGCGTCAAATTTCCAAATAGTCAAATTAACTAATAGGATTTCTTCCATTCTTTATATGACAATTCATACATACCTATTTTATTTATTTAAATAAAAAGTATATAACATCATGATCAAAGTAAATCTGAATATTTAGTGTCGTAATAAGTTCGTTAATAAAATAAGTAATAAGTAATAATAATTATAGTTAAGTAATATAATATAATTGATACTGAATTGATGATCGTAATTCAAAGGTTAGCTTGTATGTGTTTTTCTAGTTTATGGCAGTCATTCATTTCTTTGCACTTGGCGATATATGAATATAAGAAGGTTTATCTATGTTATTTTGTCATATTATAATTTCTGCTTGTCGATCGCAATCAACATTAAGAAGCAACACTTTTTAAAGATTGCCTACCACAACCGTTCATTAATAAAAAAAAAATTCTCACCTGTGAAAACAGAAAAAATCGGCACTTTTAAAAAAATGTAAACGTAAAACACGTTTACATCATCATAATATGTTCAATATAGGAGAATCAGTATAATAATATATAAGGGAGAATTCTTAAATAAAGGTATCACTCAATGGTTTTATTTAGATTTTTACGATACACATTTCTATATAAACTGCATCCACATCGGGGTACAATTTATTTAAAAGTAATTTTTGAACAAAAATAAAAATAAAATATGTACTGATGGAACTGAGAGCATAATTTGGATTCTGTTAATAAATTTAATATATAAGAATTCCATTTCTATCACCATTGCGATTTAATATAACCTGTTTTCTCTATCTAGTCTCGATTTTACAAATATAAAATAGATGACAAAGTTTCATAATTAGTGACAGGCATGGTTTGAATTCCTATTGTTTTAAGAAACTAAAAATAATTATTAATCAATCAACATATTTGTCGATGAATGATATATTAATTTTGAATATTATGGTGTTCGTTTATGTGAAAAGTATTTTTTCGGCTTTTCGTGATTTGCAACTTGACTTCTTTTTTGTTGTTAACATTGCTATCCGGAATATGTGCAAGTATTTTTAATTATTTGATCATTTTGAAATTCATTAATTACAAGGAAAGAAAGTACGTATATGTACCAAAGATAGAACATTAATTAATGTTTCTACTATATGCAAAGCTTTCGCTTTTTTATTACAGTAGAAAATTAATAAATAAAGTTTTGATCAAAGGTCTATTTCGTTGTAATAAAGAAAGTTGATAATTATATGTTGCATAGGAAAGAGAATGACATTTTATCGATAAGAATTTCTATATTGGCGTGAACTTTAAAATTGTATACTTTGTTCATTGTAACCTCTCTGTACGTACGTTTTATATTTACTAGGCTAACTTATTTTGAGAATGTAATGAAAAGCTTCTCAAAGTTATATGCCCTCTCTTGTTCCTGTAATAATTAAGAAATAAAAGAAAATCTTATAATGCCAGCGTCCTTGTTATTGTGTTTCACTTGTATTGGAACTACAATATTGTTTTGGTTGAATTTTCGACAACTTTGAACATCAATGAGACGAGAAGCAATAATTCAAAGCTATTGTTGTAAAGAGGCCGCATTCCAAATAAACTGAAGCGTTGTGAAAGTAAATGAGTGGGTATAGGGTTGTCTACCACATGTTGTCTTATCTTAGACACCAGCTTGCTCGGTAATATTGAAAATTTGTATATTTTAAGAGAAAGTAAATTGAAATGGTTAAAAATCCAAAAACTAACAAGAAAATGCTGCGTATAGATAACGTGCGTGAGATAACAATTATAACTGTCACTAAAGAATGTTAATCATTAGTATCTCGTTTTATAATTAATTAGCTGCGTAGATTTAAATGACAAAGCCAACCAAATTCTACTTAGATTGAATCTTTTGAGACTTTTTTGATAAAATAAGATTAACAATGAAAAATTGTAACAAATTATCTCTTTCTATCAGTGAAGTAATTGAGTGCAGGCAACGATTTATCCTTTTGTGACTACAGTTACACCTTTTACGAAGTAATTAGCGAAAAAAAAAATATAAACATATATATATATATATATATATATATATGTATATGTATATATATATATATATATACATATATATATATATATATATATTTATATATATATATATATATATATATATATATATATATGTATGTATTGCATTTAATATATAATGCGTAATTTTCCATGTTTTATCAAAAAAATGTCAAAATAACATTAGTGCTAAACTGAATTTATATTTACGATATTAAACTAGAGATCCAAACCTAAGATTAAAATTAATTTAATTATATCGCTTTTTGTTTTTATTGCTTTCGGAGCGGGTGGGAAAACTAGCGACATAAGTCCGACTATCACGCGCTTCGGCACACACTGTCGGTTTGCATGCGAGTAAAAGAGAAGCAATAGACGTTGCCAAAAGGCGTCTTTATATTCGAGAGGTATAATGTGTTTGAATTTTTTTTATTGGAATTCTATTTACTTTATTGAAAAAAAAAAACAACCAAGATTTTTAATTTTATTCATAATTACTTATGCATATATATACACATATATATTCTTTTTAATTATAATCAGAAAGTATTATACATTTATGTAACGAGAAGGTTTTAGAATTTTTTTCAGACATAAAAAATATTTCATTTGTCTTTTGGGAACAATTTTAGAAATATTGTCAAGTATGGTATATATTTTTTTCGTGGCCATAAAGTTAATAGATTTGTTTAAAAAATATTTTATAAAAGTTCAATTAGGTGATGTCAGCACCTTAATACATTGCACTTTATGTAACAGGCCTCCTCTCGTTTTTAATTTATATCAAAAATATGTAAAGCACAGTGTGGCAAAACAAAACGTCTGTTATCGTGTTTATTGTGTAAGATAATCTGAATTTTTCGAAAATTTCTGATAATTTAAATAAAAAGCACAGTGTTTGATCTTTCGCTCAGCTAGCTAAGCTAGTAAAGAACAAACAAGATAAGGAAATTTTACTAAGAAAGCTCAGAGTTCTCTGCCTTCGTGAATTCAATTTTTTATTAAGAACATACTATAAATCAAAATATACAAATAATTTCTTCTTATGTTTACAATTCAATGCGTAAAACTAAAGTTCTTTATATTTTCAACATACTTCAGCTTGGATAACATACATCTGCAGATATTGGCGAAGATAAAATTAAGACTGTTTTAATACACTTACCACGTTACTAAAATCAGCAAACTTCCGGGGCGGAATTAAGAGCTAGATCATCTATAACTAGTACTGGAAATACTGGTGGTAGTCATGATTTATGTTAACGATGCCCCATTATGAATTATCCTTACTAAATATATAATAAACCGATTTCTATGACAAAATAGGTAATTAGTCGAATTTTATTATTAAACCTGCTTACTGTGAAAGCTATCACTCGCGCACGTAATACATCGACTTACAAACGTAAAAAAATATATAAATTAAAAGACGCGTTTTTCTGCATTGTAATTAAAAATTCTATATTTAAACAATATATTTTAATTTACTCTTTTTAAATTAAACGAATTAAAAAGTAATAAAATATTAAGTAACTAAATGGTTTTATTAACTAAATGGTTAATATCTTACGCTATTTAAAAAAGTATTCCAATTAATATTTCTATCTATATTAATAAAACTGTATCAGGACATTATTATGAATTGATCATTACCTTCATTCTAGTAATGATAAAGTATGTGTTTTAGAAAAGTGTCAAAATAATAAATTAATTTTAATAAGCGAAGAACACAAACTTGCATTTATGAACACGAACATGCAATTATGGACACCAACTGGCATTTTACCGCGACCACGTTACCGCGAGGATATATCTGTTAAAAGGAGTTAAATGACGTGTTACAGGGGACCTAAACCCTGTCTGTGCGAGAATTTAAAGCTCGGTAAACTCCGCCGGTCAGGTTTACTATATTTCTGCTCTATTTGATTCGTTCGAAAGAGACATCATCTATAATTAAAAATATTTCTTACTGTATTATAAATATTTTAAAACCCGAAGACATATTCTTAACCTGAAATAAGCTGTTTAAAAAAACGTTTTTACTTATTGTGAAAACGTTTTTTTAAACAGTTTAATTACATTTCAGTGTTAGATGACCTATTTCCAACTCGATTAAGCTCGAAAGAGCAGTTTGATTAACATAAAAATTAAACACTTCAAGGCAAATTACTTCACAAAAGGTGTAACTGTAGTCACAAAAGGGTAAATCGTTGCCTGCACTCAATTACTTCACTGATAGAAAGAGATAATTTACTACAATTTTTCATTGTTAATCTTATTTTATCGAAAAAGGCTCTAAAGATTCAGTCTTACTAGAATTTGGTTGCTTTTGTAATTTAAATCTAGGCAGCTAATTAATTATAAAACGAGATACTAATGATTAATATCCTTTAGTGACAGTAACAATTTCTAACTCATGCATAAATTACAACTTTGCGTAAATATTGGTACCGAATACAGAGCTAAAACTAGTGTTCAAGCGATTTCTTATTTAGCCTTTTAGGGAAAACTATACGCAGTCTTTTATTGTTAGTTTTTGGCTTTTTAACCATTTCAATTTACTTTCTCTTAAAATATACAAATTTTCAATATTACCGAGCAAGCTGGTGTCTAAGATAAGACAACATGTGGTAGACAACCCTATACCCACTCATTTACTTTCACAACGCTTCAGTTTATTTGGAATGCGGCCTCTTTACAACAATAGCTTTGAATTATTGCTTCTCGTCTCATTGATGTTCAAAGTTGTCGAAAATTCAACCAAAACAATATTGTAGTTCCAATACAAGTGAAACACAATAACAAGGACGCTGGCATTATAAGATTTTCTTTTATTTCTTAATTATTACAGGAACAAGAGAGGGCATAAAACTTTGAGAAGCTTTTCATTACATTCTCAAAATAAGTTAGCCTAGTAAATATAAAACGTACGCACAGAGAGGTTACAATGAACAAAGTATACAATTTTAAAGTTCACGCCAATATAGAAATTCTTATCTAAAAAATGTCATTCTCTTTCCTATGCAACATATAATTATCAACTTTCTTTATTACAACGAAATAGACCTTAGATCAAAACTTTATTATTTAATTTTATACTGTAATAAAAAAGCGAAAGCTTTGCATATAGTAGAAACATTAATTAATGTTCTATCTTTGGTACATATACGTACTTTCTTTCCTTGTAATTAATGAATTTCAAAATGATCAAATAATTAAAAATACTTGCACATATTCCGGATAGCAATGTTAACAACAAAAAAGAAGTCAAGTTGCAAATCACGAAAAGCCGAAAAATACTTTTCACATAAACGAACACCATAATATTCAAAATTAATATATCATTCATCGACAAATATGTTGATTGATTAATAATTATTTTTAGTTTCTTAAAACAATAGGAATTCAAACCATGCCTGTCACTAATTATGAAACTTTGTCATCTATTTTATATTTGTAAAATCGAGACTAGATAGTAGAAAACAGGTTATATTAAATCGCAATGGTGATAGAAATGGAATTCTTATATATTAAATTTATTAACAGAATCCAAATTATGCTCTCAGTTCCATCAGTACATATTTTATTTTTATTTTTGTTCAAAAATTACTTTTAAATAAATTGTACCCCGATGCGGACGCCGTTTATATAGAAATGTGTATCGTAAAAATGTAAATAAAACCATTGAATGATACCTTTATTACAGAATCCTCCCTTGTATATTATTATACTCATTCTCCTACATTGAACATATTGTGATGATGTAAACGTGTTTTACGGTTACATTTTTTTAAAAGTGCCGATTTTTTCTGTTTTCACAGGTGAGAATTTTTTTTTATTAATGAACGGTTGTGGTAGGATATCTTTAAAAAGTGTTGCTTCTTAATATTGATTACGATTGACAAGCAAAAATTATAATATGACAAAGTAACATAGATAAACCTTCTTATATTCATATATCGCCAAGTGCAAAGAAATGAATGACTGCCATAAACTAGAAAAACACATACAAGCTAACCTTTGAATTACGATCATCAATTCAGTATCAATTATATTATATTACTTAACTATAATTATTATTACTTATTTTATTAACGAACTTATTACGACACTAAATATTCAGATTTACGTTGATCATGATGTTATATACTTTTTATTTAAATAAATAAAATAGGTATGTATGAATTGTCATATAAGGAATGGAAGTAACCCATTTTTATGAAAAAATAATTTAATAAAAAAATTGTCCAATAACCATTTGACTATTAGGAAATTTGACGTTCTTTGACGAACCTTTCATCATACTAATGAGCCTGTCTTTGGGTTTTCCATCAGACGTCGAGTTCCGTCACACAAGGAAGAAAATCGCGTGATAATTGCTCATTAGGGATGATGAGAAGTTTTTTTCAGTTGTATGAATCGACAAATATAATACAGCGTATAGCTTTCGGTTAACGCAAAATGATTTAGCAGAATTATATTGAGTGGGTAATGATAACTGAGTATGTGCTCTAATGGAATTCTTGGGGATTCATGGGGATAAAATGATACGTTTACTGGATGGGCGGAAGTAATAATAAAATAATTTCTAGGACATGAATTTCCGTTGCTTATTTATAACTCGTGTTGACAAATTTTCGTTGATTGCTGGAATTATTCAGGCATTACATAAGTGTATTAAATTTACGTGTCACGAGAAAAGTTATAAGGTAGCTCAATAATCTGTGTAAAATTGGAAACTGAGTGCATTCCGATTTTTAAGTGGAATCAAAAGACGTTTCTCGCCCCGTAATCCCTCGATGTATTTCCAAAAAAGGTTTGACCACTTGCTATTTCTAATTCCTTTAAATTTTCTGCTGTTCCTCCTATTTATATTTATATTTTGTCTAATAAATATATTTTCCTGTATATAGGGATTTCTATACTCTACGTAGCAATTTAAAACACTTTTGGTCTTCCTACACAATAACCTCCCACTCTGGCGTATCTAATGTTTATTCATTACCAAAAACAAAGTATACTGTAAGCCTTTATAGTAACAATATATTTAAGTACCTACTCATAGCTGAAATTATTTATGATAAGTATTACGCAGATAAGAACACGCGATATTGACAGAAGCACTTACAAGTAGCTAAAAATTACAGACGCCGATACATTATTCTGCAATAAATTAAATGATTCTAAATAAATATATGCTTTACCACTTTAATACAGCCATATGATACCTATTAAACGTCGGTTAAAACTAATATTAATATTGTGATTATGATTTTCCACGTAAAAATTAAAAATCTTTAAATTTATAACAAAAATTCCCAATTTTGTATTTTTATATGTAATTAAATATGTACATCAAAGTTATAGGAATAGCTATAAAAATACCCGGATTTCCTTAGTTATCTCTAAAAATGTCTATATTTCTAGTAAAGTTTTAGTTTTTCATTTACTTTTTTTAACCTCGAACGACAGGATATTGGAACCTTTACCAGCTAGTAGCAGATCTGCAAGGATTCAAGCCATTCATTCTTCATTTAAATAATGTTCATTCATTTATTATTTTTTACAAAAATGTTATTTATTTATAACATAATAGAACTTTTTATATAATCATATATTGCGCGACATTGCGCGTATATTGCGCAACGAAATTTTTATCACCTTGAATACGAAATTTATTTTCTGAAAAAAAATTTAGACCACATTTCAATTTAAGATTGCAATATGAATGATAAAATGAGTGAAATAATGAGGATAGATGATGTCTTATAAAATCAATTACGTCTTACTGGCCAAATAAGAAACGGCCAAAAAAATAAATAATTTGAAATTTAAAAAGAAAACTTATTTTTTCTCTTTTTTCAGAATAATGGGACCAATCACACTTAAAATGAAAAGTTTGAGGAAAGTTTCATTTTTAACGTGTGGAAAGTCAACAGATATTATGAAACATTTAATTTTCCATAAGAATTTTTCCTAATTTTTTATTTTAATATTCTCACTTATTATATTCTCATTTATAATACGCTCACTTTCCTGAGAGTATTATAAATGTAACATGATGTGGCAAAAATGGAATTTTTACATTTCTTAATTTGAATAGATTTATCCTGAAAATGTTTGACTTTTCCACGTTTACTAAAAAATATTATTTGGAATGATGAGATAAAGCAAGAGAATATTGAAAAAAAATTGTTAAAGAAAAATACACCCATGTATTATTTTTTTCAGTCGGTACGAAATAATTAAAGTTCATTATATTTTCAATACTATAATTAAACCTTGTAAAACAATGTTACATCCATTTTAATGAAAGCAGTCGTCCCTACAGGTAAATAAGAGGGAAAACAATACTCAGTTGTTCTAAGGAATTCGTGAAATTTACATATATATATATATATATATATATATATATATATATATATATATATATATATATATATAAATATACATATTTTGAAATACGTCTTGTATTTCAGACTATATATTGTAGCTCGTCATTATTTATCATAAAAAAATCTATTTGAAAATTTTCATACACTTATTTGTGCGAGAGTATATTTAAACCTTTTTTTTCACGTAATTCAATTTTATTTCAATTTTTTTTGCTTACTCACTTTTGATTATTTTGGATTTGTCTTTTTTTATATTAATTCGTGTTTCTATTTATATTTTTTTACATAATCCTTTCTGTTTGCTAAATTTTGAATGTTTTATTTTTTTTAAATTTCCAATTCGCCTTTGTATTTATATTTTTATAGAAGTTTACGTAACAAAATATAAATGTATGTAAAAATATATTTTTGTCTGCTTGGATGTTTTGAGTTAGTTCTTTTTTAATTACCCATCCGTGTTTTTATTACCGCGGACCTTTTTGCTTAATAAATTTTTGGATATTTTGGTTTGTTTTTTGTATATCAATTTGTGTTTGCATTTATATTTTTTTACGTAACCCATTTTGCTTACTAAATTTTGAATATTTTAGGTTTTTCTTTTTTTTAATTAATCATTTGGGATTGGATGTGTAATTTTTTTTTCGCGATCCTTGCTGTTTATTCATTTTTTTTCAATTCGTGTTTTTATTTACAAACATTTCACAATGGTAACTGGGGTACCGGGAAAGAACCTAGTCTCCATTTTGACCCGAGAAATAGCATTCTAAATGGTATTGTAATCATAACACAAAATGTTGACACAAATACAAAATTTTGTTAATTTTTACTTCTTTCAAATCATAATCAACGTGACTTTGTGCACAAAGATAGTAGGCGAGCTAGGAAGTGACATAGGCTTCTCTCCAATCTGGGAAATCTCATCCTCACTATAATGAAAAATCCCACCAATATCAACAATTGGAAAGTGCGTTTGTTTATCATTATTTCACGTCGTAGTGGAGACAAAGATTGACGTGGTTTTCTGCACAGAGATAATTGGCGGGTCAGGAAATTACATATACCAATTGCCAACCCGAGAAATTTCTTCCTAACTAATAATATAACCCCAACCCATGTTAAAAGTTTTTTTTTTCTCTTCTTTCAAGCCGCAATTGAGTAATAGATCAAAATAATTTTTTAGAATGAGACGGATGGCAGTCCAGGAAATAACCTAACTACTTTCCAGTCTGCGAATTTTTTTCCTAAATAAAACAAAAATCCCAACTTATATTAAAATTTGAAAGGATTTTTTTGTCCTTCTTTCACGTCGTAACGGAGCAATAGATCAACGTGACTTACTATGCAGAGATAGTGGGGGAACAGGAAATGATATAGATAAAATATCAACCCAGGTAATTTCATCCTAGCTAATGTAACAGTCCCAAATAATATTAAAAATTCAAAAGTCTGCAACGGCACAACAGATCTGCAGTAATTTTTTGCACACAAATTGCCGTGACTTCCATCGTTACTATTATAACAATTCCAAGTAATATTAAAAGTTCTAAAGTAGTTTGTTTGTTCTTCTTTCATGCCACAAAGTATAAACGGATGAACTTTTTTTTTGCAAAAATATAGTTAAGGGCCCAGGAAATCATATACACTACTTCTTTATCCGAGAAAATTCATCTTAACTAATATAACATCCCAACACATATTAAAAATTCCACAAATTATTTGGCCTCCTTTAACGTCACAACGGAGCAACAGATCGACGTGACTTTCTACGTAGAGATGATGAGATACGGGCCAGAAAATACATAGGCTACTTTCTTTACCGGGAAATCTCATGTTGACAAATATTATTATCGCAACTAATATTATAAATTCAAAAGTGTGTTTGTTTGTCCTTCTTTTACGTCATAATAACATAACAGATGGACATTAATTTTTGCACTAAAATAGTTGAAGGGCCGGGAAATGATATAAGCTGTTTTTTGTCTTAGTAAATGTAATCATAAATAATATTGCAATCCCAAATAATATTAAAAATATTAAAGTGTATTTGTCCGTTTTTTATGTCACAACGAAACAAAGAATAAACGCGATTTTTTCCACAGAGGTAGTTGGTTGGCCGGGAAATGATACAGGTTACTTTTCAACTTCGTAAATGTGCTAACTACTATTGCAATCTTTTAACTAAAATTGCAATTCCAACTAATGTTAAAAATGTGAAAGTGTGTTTATTTGTCTTTCTTTCACTACGCAATGGAGTAACAGATCAACGTGACTTTCTAACCCGGGGAATTTCATCCTTACTAATATTGCAATCCCAAGCAATATTAAAAATTCGAAAGCCTATTTGTTTGTCCCTTTTTCAAGTCAAAATGAAACAAGCTATGAACGAGATTTTTCACACATATAGTTGATGAGCCTGAAAATAACATGAGCTACTTGCAAATTTACTAAATATTACCCTAATTAATATAACAATTCTAAAATTGTATTTGTTAGTGTTTCCTTCACGTCGCAATCCAGTAACGGCTTGGAATGATTTCTTGCACAGAGATGATTGTCGGGCTGGGAAATGAATAGGCTTTTTTCACCTACGAAAATCTCATCATAACTAATATTGCAATCCTAACTAATATTACAAAAGCGCTGGTGTGTTCGTTTGTTCTTCTTTCGGTAAAACGGAATAATAAAAAAGGTCGAAAAATAATATAAGTTATTTTTTGTTTCGGAAAATCGTATTCCTCCGGAAATTCTTATTTGGAGAAAAAAAGGAGGCATTGGGAATAATCGTATACGATAGACGTTAGTTTTTAAAATGCAATGTAAGGTAGTAACAGCATCATTCTCATCGATCCCTAATTTAGAGGAAATATGTTTGTTTTCATTGTAACTTGTATTATAAAGTCATGAAAATAAAGGCTTGACATTTATTCAATCTAGACGGCGCTGCATGTTTTATTTTCTCATTATAAGTTTTTTTCTATATACACCTGAGCGAAAGTCGAGGATAATATTAAGTATTTACAATAAAAAACAAGACTGTGGTGGCATAATAGATGGAATAATTAAAGTAATTCTTAATAGTTTACTTAATAAAATAATTTACTAAAACTGAAAATGAAACGCATTAAATAGTCCAATAAATTGAATGAAATCGAAATTATTCATAATATTTAAACTAAAGATGATTAATTTAGTTATTAATATAACAACTATGGCATAAATATTTTAAAGTTATAACATTACCATAAAATACAAAACAGGTAGTGAAGAATGTATAATTTATAATTTTGCCAAATTTGTATTTTTTCTGTCCCCGCTAAAATAATTTATGGTATATCCAATTTGGCGGATAAATATTAATGATTAATTAACAATTTAGTCCACTGTGGATTCGCAAACTTATATGTTAATAATATTAATCGATTAAATATTCGTATATGTGTCTATATTTATACACATGAATACTAACGAAGATCGCACTCCTTCTAGATCATAAAATTAGGATAATTTCAAAACAAATATGGTGTTATATATATAGCAAAACATACGTGTAGACACCATGAAACAAAGTATTTCAATTATATAAAAACATAAAACCAATAAAATATAATATGCCTGAATTATAAATGAAGATTTGATCTATTTTTTACTATCAAAATAATTATATTACATATTCATACAGTTTGTAATTAATTTCCTAATTTCTCGTCAAAGATATAAATACGCCCTTATTTTAATTCTTTTACTAATTAATATGTGCGGTGAATTACTGTATTAATAAAAAGCCTTTACTACTCGATAATCAATTGTTAATTTATGAGAATATTCAGCAGTAGGTAGTACATTTACAAATTTCCATTTTCAAAGCCGATTTTTTCGTAAACCTTGAAACCTTTGAAACTTAAAAGTTTAACATAACTTATTAACCCATAAATTTTCTACATATTTCGCATCAGTAGTTTTTTTAAATATTCTTCTAACAATTAAAGGGCTGGTATATACAATTCTGAATTTTTTTCTTTTCAGGTATATCATAGGCAGTATCATTTGAAAAAGTTTTTATGAGGGGTATAAAAATATTCTTTTTAATATTTTGAATGGCATATTAGAAAAGGTATTTCGCCCCCTTATATCCGAAACTTCTGCCAAAAAATCATAAACATCATAAAAAATACGATTTATAAAATCTGACTGGAAGATTACGATAATGATTTTTCTCGAATTTATAAGTTTTGAAAAATTTTCGCCTGTGAAAGAAATATAATATGTTGTTATCGATTTACATTGCAAAAAATTTATATATATCAATCGTTCAATAGAAGTACTATGTGCCCTCAAATGTTTAAAAGTACTGAAATATGTTTGGTACTCTTCTAGAACAAGTTTTACGCATGTTTGACGGTTTTATATAATATATTCATGTTTATTTTTTGTTTTGAGTTCATTGTAATGTCACTGTTGCAATGTGGTAAATTTTGTCCTGTGAAATATTACTATATTTTAACTTTTTTATATATTGATATGTATTTTGTGTTAAAAGTTATATGTACATATTTAATGTATTTTCATACATATTTAATGTACTAATATATATTTAATGTATTTTCATATATAACTGTGTATTTTATGTGTTTGAAAAATTATTTTAATTATCAATTCAAAATTAAATAAAATTTTTTACGATAATTTTTTAATCATTTAATTTACTGCGTCTTAGGTGATATCAAATTAATCTACTACTGCTAGCGCATTTATCAAATAACGAATTGCTTATTAACATTCTACAGCATATATTAGAATCATGACAGTTTATGAAGGTTAGTTAGGAGTGATTTACTAGTAAGGATTTAGCCACTAATAACTCTTTTAAATCGACCAATCTCAAGTCTGGAAAATGTATGACAGGAAATTTGTCGTGTATTATTATTATATTATATTATTTATTAAATGTTTTTTTTGGTAACCAACATTTTTATAAATTATTTGAAACGTTTTATTTTAATTACTTGAATTTCTCTTAAATATATATATATATATATATATATATATATATATATATATATATATATATATATATATATATACTCAAATATCAAACAAACCAGTATTAAATTACAACATAGGAAAAAGTTTAAAAGATTTGAATTGTCACTTTGCTTTGTTTACAAGTTTTCTCTTTTCATTTGGAATGGAAAACAGAGGTATATGGTTATTTATGTTGATAAAATGAGTTGTTACTTACTGCATTGTTGCATCGTAACTCTTGTTTGGACTTGTATTTATTTTAAAGTTATAACGACTATGTGCAAGTTAAAATAATTGATTGAATAATGATGGCGCCAAAAAGAAATAATTTAAGAAAAAAAGTATTTACTTTTTAAAATTCTGATATTAAAATACAAATATATCGTTAATTAGGTGTCCTTATTTAAATGGACAGACAGAAAACGCAATAACTATAGATTCGAAAAATTTTGTTCCTCTGCTAGTTTTTCTCTAGAGATGTTTATTGTAAAATACTAGCCACAGTATTTATTATCGAGTAGTGTTACAAAATAACAAACAATGATGTATACTTCATATGATAAATATTGGAACTCAAACAATGAATTTTGCTCAGAATTCTACCCTAATAAGTTGACCACGGCTATGCGGATATTGGTAATCTTTATATCTGTAAGGATAACATAACAGCGAATGTTAGTAGGTTTTAACGATTCCGCTATGAAAAAATACAAAAAATCTAACAAACGCGTAAGGATGGTACTATCATTTACTGGTACTGTTAATCAGTAAATGATACTGCTAATTCATTAAAACATTGATGTTTAAAATAAGGCAAGGTCTCTTTAAATACAAAATCTGATAACAAACGAAAAAATATAAAAATGTGGAATTTAAGCATAGTTAAAATTTAAAATGTACAGAAATATTTTTAATTGTATAACATAATTTTCATATTTGAATTCAGTAAGTTTTTAAATTCAACCAGAAACTATTATTATGGGAACAAATAAACAGCGCGACTTAACAAAATCTAATACAATATGACCTAACCTAATACCCATGACCTAACTCAAAAAAAATAAATGTAACCTAACCTAATACATCTTTAACCAATTTTTTACTCTTTTTCACGTTAATATAAAACTGTACATGTAAATTTCAATGTTTCTAAGTAAACTGGACGTAGATCGGAAGTATTAAATGCATTGTAGTGTCGACTCCTTTACATACGAAATGTTATAACTTGCCTTAAAGATATCTTGAAAGGGGCATCAAATGTAGCTCGAAGCATTTAGAGCCACGTGTTCGTATAGCTAAAATACGCGAAAGGTTTTCTAGAAATTGCTCTAGAAATGCTTCCGCCCGCATAGGTGAACAAGACAATAAAATCAATTACGACAATGTTGATCATTCTTGATTAGGATTAATTCCTTACTCTCTTTCTTCAAAATAGTTCAGCTAATGAAAACATAAATTTAAATGAATGAAAGAAAATTTTAGCGGATAATTGGCTATAGGATATATTGGAAATGATGAGTGTTATTTCTATCTCGCAGATCATCTTCTCTTCAATAATATACGGTGTAATTATTTTTTGGTAGTTGAAGGATATGTTTCAAAAGAAAAATGTTATCGGAATTTAAGGGTGAGTCAAATAGTGATAAAATCTTCAGGAGGAAAGAGGAAAATATTGGTAATATCCCATGAACAAAAATCATCCCCTTTGTATAATCTCTCGTAGTGCTCTGTATGTGTATTTTGTTTGGATCCAGGATGATGTGGCTTTGTTTTGCTGTTGCTGTAATTAAATAAATTATACCTTGCTGATATAAAATATAACATATGTATCATTATATAACGTGTAATGCGTACCGTAGGTATATTATATTTCATTCTTTTTGTTTGACTAATTCTAGCGAAATAAACTTATTGGCTAGTTTATTTCGGTCAAGTTTATAAGTGAAAAAATATTATAGCTAAGAAAATGTTTGTTATTTTTAGCTCAATATAAATCAAAGTAAGTGATTTAGTTCTATTAAAGATACGCTCTAGGCGTCATCGTGTTAAAGTATTCCGTAGAAATAGAGATAATTTAGTAAACATTTTGTTTTCACCGACGCTAGAAATCAAAGAAGCTAAGTAAAATATATATTAATTACTCATTTATTGAACCTTTTCATGAACTTCTTTCATAAAATATAAATCGTAATATAGCTTATTTGCTATCTTTGAAGTAACTTTTGCCAGAATTTGTCATAAAAGTAAATAAATATTACCGATAATTTGTTTGGTCGACTTTGAATATTAATAGCTCTATATTTTTATTTCGGTCTTACACTCGTGAATTAATTCTTTTCCACCATAGCAACAATACGTAATCGATGAACTTCCTCGTTACTTGGAAATCCCTATTAGGTGACATTCGATTATTCGTCATTATTATCCCTGGCTTATATCCAATCAGATATCCTTTCAAGTTATAGCACATACATACCCTCGCTTATATTTGTGATATTGCGATTGATGTACTAGGTTACCAACTATAATGAATCGACGAGGAGCGTTTGTTACAAGAATTACGTTCGCTTAATTCCAGACTATGTTACTCGTTTTACGGCTAAATATTCACATATATTGACTAAAATTACATTATACAATAATACAATACGAATTCAAATTCTACTCCTAACAAAAATGTTTAATTTGTCCGCCAAAAATGCAACAGTGCAATTCAAATAAGTATTTTCTATTTTAATTTTATCATTTAAAAAAAAACTAGAAACTATTTGTACTAGAGATTAAAAAAAGGTTCAAGTGGAGGTAAATATTATACTTCAGATTTATTCGATTACAGTAAAAATATTGTATAGTTCTGATTGCCGAGTCAGTCGATCCGCATGATATCAATCTTTTAGTCAAGTTTTTAATAATATAGGGTTTAAGAATATTATCTTGGCTTTTTTATTATTATCGATACAGCAGTTTTTGAGGATTAAATTGGAAAGGATGTAAAAGAATACATCTTTCTTTTTCTAAGTTAAAACTGGTAAACGAATTTTAGTGTTATTTCAAATTTAATTTTCTGAAACATTTGTTAATTCTCCGGTAAATAAATGCAGAATTATATCTAGACTACTTTCTTTAGTTTTCACCTAAAACTATAAAAAATTCCTAACGTTTCAAATCAAGTGTCAATGGAAGCAAGTGTCAATCAATGGAATTTGCTAAAATTGTGTCTAATAAATATTTGATATAATCTATTTTCGGTGGAAAGTCGATTCAAAGAGAGGTTCGACGTCGACCTCTTTTTAAACGAAGAAATTTCACTAATGATTTAAGTTTACATGCAATTAAACTTTATTATTTAATCTAATGTACACCAAAAGAGAAAACAAGGAGTGTAAATAAATCACTTGTCCCTCTGTCCGTGAAATGACCGTCACTCATGTTTTTCAACATTTTCAACCGCTGTGGTAATGATGGTCAGATATTGATTGGTGGTAGATAAAGTGTAAGTTTTTTTATATTGCTAGGATATATTTATTCCTCACAACTTTTTCAATTTGCAATCAGATTTTGTTTGATGCTGAAGATTTCTTAGGTCAAAAAATGACAAATAACGGGTTTCAAACGGATTTCAAAAGGCTAATAGCATACTCTTATGCTACTAGACTCGACGCACTACCGAGTAGCTTATTTTTTTAAAGAAGCTTTAAAAGTGACATATATTTACATAATAAGAACATACGGTTAAAATTCTAAAAGCTGGTCTTAAATTAAAATTTTCAGGCCTCCCCTTGCGAAAAAATTTAATTGTGCTGTGGTATGTAAAAACACAATTTCACTGAAACTTAAACTTAAAAATAAAATGTAACTATTTAATTACGAAATAAAGAGATAATTACAAGTTGTACCACGACTATATAAGACGGAAAAGTGAATAATAATAATAATAATTGGAAAATGAACGAAAATAACTTTTCTTTTATGTGTAAGTTGTCATATAATGGCTATATTTTCATTTTTCACCAAATAGATTCCAGTCTACCTAAGACGAAGCTCACTAAAACTTCCAACATATCACTCGGTGAGCTTAATGGAGGCTTTCAAGTTAGAGCTGGTGTGTATATATTATAATCCGTACGAAACATTTAAGTGAAACAAACATATTAGTATATGACATTCTGTAGATACCTGTTCTCTATCTCTGTTTGCAATGACTCAACTACTATAAGAGCAAAAGCGACAAAGGGATTACGGATGTACGCAAACTCTGCAGTTCATCATATAAATCCTTTCTTAAGAACAATGGAACGGAAAAAGTCCCACTTAATACGTTATTATTCGTTACATACTCTTCAACAACCATTTATCCCATATGCTCGTACATTCCGCTCACTAACTCCATTACGTATCGACATCTGGCGCCTATAGATTTACTCACAATCTCTGAAGACCCGTGACGAACAGATTTACAAAAATGAAATAATAACTATAAGATTTTATGTTTTAACTATTTGTTTAATTGAATTCAAATAAATAAAAGACCAAAATATGTAAAATCCCACCGAGATTTTAAACAAGCAAAATAATACTAAATGATTTTTGACAAGTATTCACGTTACGTAATCCCAACAACCCGAAGTCCAAGTATGTGAGCTGCGTACGGCCTAGTATATTGTAACAAGTATACATATAAATATAAGTACAGTGTATTTTTACATACTTGCAACTGGATCATTTTGTATAAAAATACTTATATCGCCACATCTCTATTCCGAATATCACTAAAAGACTAATGGGCACGCAGGGTATAGCAGCGCGTGAGGGGTGTCCGATAAGTCGGTGCCTTAAGGTGATTCATGGTCTTTGCCGATAACTTATGTAACGTAATGATGCGTGAGGTTATCCTCAAATTACCGAATAGGTTTTTAATATTTAAGCGGGATTGTCTCTATAAACATTTGGGTGAACATTTGTTGCATTGTATTTTTATACAACCTGTTCATGGTATATCATGGATGGCGCTAATATCAGTGGTATAACAATTTTATTCTCGTGATTTAAGTGAAATATCATCTTAGAGATTAGATTAAAAACTGCAATTTTGAAACTGTAATTTTATGCCATATCTTTTGAATATATAAGATCCATAAAATTAAGAAAACTTTTTGGGATCATCTTTAATCAAAGTATAAATATAAGTGTTCCTTAAGCTTATTCCAAATTATTTTAAATTTCAGTAAATATTTTAATTTTTATTTTAGTTTCCCCTTGTGTTTTTTTTATTTATATGGGTTTGTTTCTCAAACCAATATGGCAGTTTTAAATAAAATATGAGTTATTTTAATTCAATATTTAGACTTTTGAAAGCTTATGAAAAATCAGAGCTGGGGATGCAATTATATAAATTAAAAGCATTTTAAAGTTATACATTTTTAAAAAAAATGGGTTTCTTATAAAAATGAATGAAAAATCTGAAGATTTTAATTTAAAAATATACTTTCAAAGTATTAATCAGTTACAATAAATTATTTTTTGTTACGTTCAAGCAAAAATATAAATTTAAGGAAGTAAAACTCTAGTTTGAAAAAAAATTTACGGAAAAAAATTCTCTAAGGAAATAAAACTATTGAAAATTTTGGCATGGAAGGATGTCACAAAATTTTCTAAATGTTTTGCCAAACAAAATCTGGTTTCCAAAATAAAAGATGAATTTAACAAATTTTCGAAACCAATATTTATTACCGTTCATTTTAAGACTAACGGTTTTCGAGAAATTTTTATTATGTAGAAATATTTCAGTTTCGTATTTCTCAATATCGAGAAATATTGAGAAATACGAAACGGCATAATAAGGCTATGATGTCGACAGTACAATTCCGCATGTAAAGAAATATTTGCTACCATCCGAATAAAAAAGGATCACCGTTTTTATAAAAAAAGATAAAGACTAAAAATATAGGGATATGATAAAAAAGTAAAAGTAGATTTTAGATATAGCATAAAGGAAATAATGAAATTAAGATAACTTAAGATGAAAACGAAAAAAATAAAATATAAAAGGAAATAGAAAAAAAAAATAAAAGTAAAATTAAAAATATAGTGAATAATAAAATAAAAACTTACATTGGAAGCAAGAAGATAAATATAAGATAATATAGAAAATTATGAAATTGCATAAAAATAGAAATGAAATGAAAATAGAAATTACACTAAAAAAACAAATAACCATTATAAAGACAAACATAACGAAGAAATAAGTATAAGGGTGAAACCAATTTCAATAAGGAAGATAAGAAAAGATAACGATAGAATTAAGGTAAGAACGGAAGGTAAGAATAATATAAAAATAACATGAAGACAAAATAAAAACAAAACTGATAACCAATTTAAAAATGACATAAAAATGAAGATAATATGGAAAAGTAAACCTAAGATTTGTAAGGAATAATTGAAAAATAAAGGAAAAGATAATAAAAAACAAAAATTATATGAAAATTAAACTGAAAATAAAAATATTATAGACAATTTAAAAATAATGATCCCATCATAATTTTTTTTTGAAAACTATAATTCTTTTAGAATGCAACTATTTTAAATTATGTTGCATCAGTTTTAGCTGAAGTAATAATAGTATTAATTTTTATTATATTTATTAGGAAAAGGTTGAAATTACTTTTTTTGCAGGAACATGGGTCATCATAAAGCAACAATTTTATATTTATGTAAGGAATAAAAGCATGATTTTTTGTAAAATGAAAATAGTATGAAAGAAAAAAAAGTAAAAACAAATATATTTGAAACTGGATATATTCATTTGGTTGACAACAAATCCTTACTTTTAATTTGGAAGAATGGACAAACTTTGTATCGGTTGTCAAAAACTATTTGGGGAACCACGGATCTTTCTTTATTCAATAATCCATTTCAAACATAGAATTGGTTTTCGAATCTTTTTATAGCTACTCGAAACTATATTTCTATCTGTAGTGTTCATAATAAATCATTAAAAATAATATTGGTATTAAGTATCATATACAATATTACATTCTCCTTGTTCATCTCCAGTGATATCAATATCCTGTCCACAATAGTTAGTTTGATATCCTTTATTTAAGTGAAATATGTTTATGTACTGCTTTAAATAAATAACATTCGATTTTGTACACCCCATGTAAATATAGACAATAAATAGGGACATGCTTCATCCTCGCATGTTACGGCCAAGATGCATAATTACACTAGCTCTTATCTAAATAATCATACTAGCTTTGCTTTTACAGTGAGACCTCTCATTATGCCGACTTTCAAGGTCTTTTGTTTATATTTTGAAGGAAACTTTTTAAATATATTCATTATTAAAGAGTCAATTTTATTTTAACAGCTTAATATTTGGTGTGCGAAGCTGTGTGGTCTGTTTTTAATATCTCCTATAATTACAGAAAACTATTCAGAAATTCATTGTTAGTGTCTTGTGGATAAATTGCTTTAAGCATTTATTGTAGAGAACTCGTCCAATTATACCAGTACAGATGGTCGTTAATTTAATAAAAACTGTCAAGCACGAGTGGAATTCATAGTATGAGGAGCCCGTACAAATTTAGGTGCTTGTAAACTATTAACACTCATAATTTTTTTAGCGTTAATGTGTTGCCTACTATATTTGTCATAAGTTTAAAAATAAACGAATTATAAAAATGGAGCATTTCCACGTATAATTAGAAATTTGTTAATTTTTTCTTTACTTGTGTTATAAGCCGTCCCATTATGCCGACTTTTAAGGTTGTATGTCGACCGAAAGTACTCTATAGGTTTTGATGATCGTGAGTAGAACCATATTATGAATAAAACAATTTGCTTTAAAGGACGTCATATTTTTATTGCGTGAGCCAAAAATTTTTTTATAGCAAAATAAAAGGGTTTTAATTGATGGACATACGAACGGATGGCGGAAAACCAAGTGATCTAATAAAGATTCCGATTTTTCATTTTGAGGAACGGAATTCTAAAAAGACTAAATGCCTGTCGAACACGTGTTAAGGTTCCGTAGTAGTTGAAGATTTGCACATGTTAAAATGTGTCCGTTTGGGATGGTAATAACTAAATAATGTTTGTTATTTAAAGATTCGGATTGATTTGTTTTCTTTACGTTTTCCCGATACTATCTTATTGTTTCTAAAAATACTAACTTGAACAGGTATCTGTTATATAATGTTTTCGTATTTTATAAATAGATGAATGAAAATTATTCGTATCAAATATCGTTGACACTAAAAAGGCTAACATATCAAATTGAAAAATTAGTAAAGGGATTGGGTACATTGCTGACTATCTTGGATACTTACATCTAATTAATGACACGATTAAATGAAACTCAAAGTTGTTTTCTTTCTCAAAGATGTTTTTTGTCAATACGTCATGTCTCCCTTGATACTTCATCAAAAGCAATGGTTGGGCTATCATTTTGAAAATTACCTTCACTAGTAATGAAAAGTAAAAAAAATATTTTTTTAAACCAAATTTCAATTTATTTTTTTAATTCTCTCTATTTTATTTTGGAAATGTGTTTTCATTGTAAACAATGCCATTTATTTCAATTTGTTTAGATAAATATTATATATTTTTTCTTATTTATTAATTTCAAACATTATTAAATATTTATTGCGCCAGAAAGTTCATATTACTAGTGATTTATGACCATTTACTGAAAATAGGATACGGCACCCTTGATGCACGGCGATACTATATGTAACTTATTTATTTTTACATTATTTTACCATTTGGTAACCCACGAACTACTATATATAACTTACTTATTTTTACATTATTTTATCATTCGGTGACCCATGAGCTACTATATGTAACTACTTATTTTTACATTATTTTACCATTCGGTGACCCACGAACTACTATATGTAACTTACTTATTTTTACACTACTTTACCATTCGGTGATCCATGAACTAATATATGTAACTTATTTATTTTTACCTTCTTTTACCATTCGGTCACCTACGAACTATTATATATAACTTACTTATTTTTACATTATTTGATCATTCGGTGACCCATGAGCTACTATATGTAACTACTTATTTTTACATTATTTTACCATTCGGTGACCCACGAACTACTATATGTAACTTACTTATTTTTACATTACTTTACCATTCGGTGATCCATGAACTACTATATGTAACTTATTTATTTTTACCTTCTTTTACCATTCGAGGACCTACGAACTATTATATGTAACTTACTTATTTTTACATTATTTTATGATTCGGTGACCCATGAGCTACTATATGTAACTTTATTTTTACATTATTTTACCATTCGGTGACCCATCAACTACTACATGTAACTTACTTATTTTTACAGTATTTTACCATTCGGTGACCGATGAATTACTCGCACGAGCCATCCAGTATAACTTATTATGTTTTCACAAACCTATCCAACGGCCACCCTTACGATGTTATGTGCAGAAAAAACAATGTTGCACTGCAACTTTAAACAGATAAGCAGGTACATTGAATGTTTTTTAAACAATTTTTTATATTTTGTTTTTGGAGTAAAATATAAATTAGCAGAATTGTATGCCTAAAAAGTGAGAAATAACTATATTGCAACATGTGAATGGAAATGACAAAAGAGGGACTCTAAAATAAAAGTTTTTAGACCGTCTGTGGAACCTATAATTTATAATAAAATTGTAAATCAAACAATTTTTTTTATTAATTAATAATAATAGTGTCAGCAACTGGCGCCATGTGTTATTTATTTATCTACTTTAACAATAATAAAAGTTCAACCCTGCTCGACAAATGGTCGGGAATCGAACCCGGGCCGTATACCGTATACGTTGATTTCGTTTTGGTTTTATTAAATATTTTATATTGCACGTTTGTATTGGTTGTCAACAGAAATAAGTAAGAGCAAATCTTTAAACCAAAACCGCACATCCCACCAGTTGCTCTACAATGTCTTTGATAATATATAATTGACAGGTAAATCGATCGCTGATATTGATCACTCAGAATGAGTTATCAATCCGCATTTTAATCTGTTGGTGGATGATTTTATTTTTTCTAAAAACGCTTTTGCTACTAGTCATAATTCTAAATCAATTTAGTGGAAGAAATGTTGAACTCGTTAAATGAATTTTAGGAAATCTACTCGGGATGGGCATATAATGCAAATAGGATAACCCTAAAAGTTCACCTTCAACATTTTCATAACTTTAAATGTATATCACATTTATCCGTAAAAAATATCGCGTCTCTTCTTTTTACCATTTTGCATTTAAGTTAGGATTTTGATTAATTATATGCTTAGTTCCTTGATTTAATTCGAAATGAAATTTTTACTAAAATACAATATAATATTAAAAGAAAGTAACAATTTTGCGGTTGGTTGTTCGGTTGAAAAGCTCACTAATTGCGCTATTTGGGTATGTGATATTAATGTTCATGTAGATAGCCCAAACTACATAATTAGTTATGATAGATAAGATATTTAAAGATTAATTTTGATTACGTAGGTGACACTGTTTTTCCTAAATTCTCTACAAGTAACCTATAGACAATCCAACAGTAGTATCGAAGGCATTGAAATAAACATTTGAAGAAATGAACAGAAAAAATAAGTAAGACACGAGGTATTAAGTAATAAAATACATAACCAAATATGTCAACGGTCGGTAATTTTTCGAAGTGAGATTTTAAAATTATTAAAATAAAATAGAAAATATATCTTGTAGTATACCAATTTCATATTTCGAACCACCTTGTGAATCAATAGTATTAAGTTAGATAGCAGACCATTTTTATTTTCAAATTAGATTACTTTTTTCCACTTTTAAAAGTTCATTAGAAACACTGATTTATTTATGCCACGTGAATATAGCTGATTGAATTATTTTTTTTCCTAAGTTATATCATCGCGAAAGAAAGTTTAAAAGCAAATGTAATTATTTTCCTTAATTCCATTAAATTATTTTCGTCATTACGAATTTTTGGCATATCTAAATATTTTATCTATGAAATAAATTATGTAGTGAAAATAAATGTTAAGAAGATATCCGAATATAATATAATAATATTAAACATTACATTTAAGTCTAATTTATATTAAACAGGAAATTATGACGTGTTTCTCTGGTAAAATTTATCTAAACTTTCAATATTATTTTTCTTTATTGAAGAAAATCTTCAATAAAAAAATTAAAATCGTGATTTCTCGCTTTACTTTCTTCGAACGGTGGAAAGATTATTAATTTCCATCTCGTTATCGATAAAATTCTGATATGAGATGTACATAAATATAATTTATGTCGTTAATTTAAAATAAATTACGCCAGCGAATGAAGGGAAAAAAACTTCGTTTGAACTTTAATACATTTAGTTTATTCTATCGTTCGTGGTGAAATATTTATAACGTTCGGGCTGACCGACCTAATTTCGATAAAAAAACAAAATTTAATAAATGATTAGACACCGCACAAACAAATTAAAAATCGGTTGTCGGAAATTCGAAATATGAATTCTATCATTCTGATTTATTGTTTTGCTACTTCTAATTTGTAAGACCAGAAGAAGCTGGGAGTGAATTGAATATTACTGCATTAAGGATGTAATTTAGACGGGACATGAATATTTTACAAACGTTTTGTTACTTATTCAATAATTCAGAATAATTACAAAACATTGTTCAATATTTAAATATATTTTTTATATTCATAATTTTGGTTGTACTACAAACATCATTGTATATAAAATAAATTAAAATATTTTCAATTGACCATTGATATCCTACTTTTAGTCGATTACATACGTGCGACTTTGTAAATATGGATAAAACTAATTATTATAAATAGTTAGTTTTGTCTATATTCAGAAAATATTTTTTTTTTAATTTAAGTCAGTAGCTTTGAAATATTTTTTTTCTTTATTTTAGGATAATACCAAACAAAATTAATTAAACCAAAAAAAAAGTAATTGAATAGAGAAAAAGTAAAAATTTATGATATAAAATATTTTGTGAGAAAAATATAGTACAAACATCGACGGCTTAAACAAATTATTGGAAGGAAATTTCTTCATTTTGGCCAGATTTAAATAACTTAGTCTTTTGAATGATTAGTTGAGAGTAAATATTTTCTCTCAAGTGGTCCATAGGGGGCCTAAAAGATATACATGACGAATTACGATTACACATTTAAGACATATAGTGTGAAGAATATTTTAGATGGATTGCTCGAATAACTTTCGCTCCACGTGTAAGTGTTGTAATTTGTTTTCTAGTAAAAAGGAGAAATCTTTTGCCTAAAGTATTTTCGCATAAAGTATAAATTATTCCCTTGAAATTATAAACGTCGGTGACAAATTTCAACTGAAAATATTTATTTTTACGGATTTCAACTATATATTTCACACATACGTTGGGAACGTACGTTTTCAACTTCAACCAATATTTAAAAGCGGTAAGAGTGTCGTTATAAAAAGATGATAAAGTAATAATAAATGGTATTCAAAATAGTTAATCGCTTAATAACTGTCTGAACTTTTCGAAGTTAGATTTGTAAAATGAATTACTTTGCATTGAAGTAAATTTAGTGTCATCATCATCAGTAAATTCAGGATCATCTTTTCTGTTTTAATAACCTATGTGAATATTATTAAAATTAGTCAACTAATTTGTTCTGATTAAATATTTTATCCAAGATAAATAAAATAAAAAAGAATTGATGATATTTGGTAACATGGAAATTTCACCATAGGAATCCAGTAATTATTTTTCACCATCATTTTTTCATTTATTTGATTTTAGGATAGGAATGATGTATTTTTTACATTTTTATTTCCATAATTATGACAAAATTATTGATTTGGTGGCACGTCTAAATATCATTAAGATCAGATTAAAGTTATTTACATTCAATTGAATAATAAATTAAAATTTATTTTTGTATTTGCTAACTTTAAAGGTTATAAAATAATAAATAATGAATTCTTTATTAACAGAATGTTTGAAATTAATTTAACATAAAATTTTATTCATAATAAAATGGTTTGGATTATATGCAAAGACAGAAGAATTATTCTCGGATTAGTGTACAAAGTCCCACCTAAAAAGTAAATATTAAAAAACTCAGGATAAGCTCTCCTTGAGGATTAATAAAATGTTTGGCTAACATAATTTTATAAGGGACCGTTAGCCGTTCGTCGTAATTAAATTCAATGGAAGTGCCACCCTAAAATGGTAAAGAACCGTTAGCTTTCTCAATACCGCATGGGCTATTAACATTTTCATTTAATGTCGATAACGATATCTTGATACTTCGCGACTATTAATTTTCCATTAATTATTTTACGTCGCCTTAGAAATTAAAAAAAATGCAACTTTCTATTAGTAATATGTCTGACATCTAACCACGTAATGTTGAGTGTAATCCGAATTAGCCGCCAAAAGTAAATTTTACGCTACTTTAAATACGAATCTTAAATGAAAATTCCATCGTTGAATTTAATTTTAAGTCAAGGTTTCGTTGCTCTTTCACATAACTTCGGGCGCAATCTTCGCAAACCAGTAGTCAATCATATATAAATAGTTACCCATCCAATTGTTAATAAAATATTTAATCGCATAATGAAATTATAAGAACTTGAAAGGATAGAAATGATATTTATTTTTAATATAAATAATTTAAAAAAATAACTTTCTAAAATGAATAATTATAATATAAATTTCCTAACATTTATTCTCCATGATATTATTAGCCAAAAATTCATCTTTAGCAATACATAGTAACAAAACTAAATAATCGTTATAAATTCAAAATTCACTTTTATATATTTCAATTTTTTTACAAAAATTTGTTCTCCAATGTTTTCTAGCATTCATATATTTGCCAAAAATTATAAATACTGTGCTATAATAACTATCATGGCAATGTCAATTTGTTAACATAACTTTTGCCTTAAGAACTCTATCGAATAAAATATTTAAAAAACTGTAACTATCCGCAGCTCGACAATATTTTGTACACTCTATAATCCCACTAAATTCATAATGAGGAAAGTTTGTTTCTATTTTTGTAGGTTAGTTTTTTAGGGAATAAAGAAAAAACTATTAATCTAGTTGGTATGCAACTTCCATAATATAATAGCTTATAGTTTCCAAATTGTCATAGTTTATACAGTATGTATGTTGTATAATTATCGAGATATAATTAAGAACGCCAACGTGGTCAAAGAAAGAGTCCCCCATCTATATGATTTTATGACAAACGTTGAGAAAATTATTACAAGTACATTAACACAAGGAATAGAGGAAGTTTAAATATAAAAATGTACAGGGTAAAGTCCGAAAGAGCATGTGTATAGAAGTTGTAGTCATAATTGAATCAATTTAATGATTTTTAAATATGAAACTTTATGTGAGGAGAGGTAAAGTTTATTAATTCATATTAAAACAATTGTCATAAGTGACTTTTAAACATTTATGGATGTAAAACTTGCCCTCTTTTTTAAGTGAAATAAAAGAGTTTTTGAGAGCAGGAGTAGGAAAAAGTTTTTGTGTGGTCGCCAAATACAGGTAAAGATCATTTAGTATATCTTCTGATTAACATTTCATTGTTTCGTCTATGTTTAGTTCTTGTTGATTCTAATGACAAATCGCAAAATTAACCCCCGTTCTTAAACGTAAATATTCACCTTTGACCATCTTTGGTTAATGCTAACAACACATTGCAATAACTTAATAAAAGATGATTTCTACACTATTTATTTCACAATATTTGCAAATGGCTGTAAATTAAAATTCTTTTTATGGGTACTGGCGTCACCACCAAAAATAAATTTTCCATAAACGAGTTTTCGATCGCAGATTGATTTTTAAACCCCTCCAAAATTATAGTTGACTCCATCGCGATAGATTAATGGCTTAATAAGCACATATGTTCCACAGCGGTAACATTCTTATTTTCTGGCCGAGTACAAATTACATAACATTTATTTTTAACACACAAACATAGTATTTTTTTGCATGAAGGTCTACGATAGCAGCAGCACTCGAAAAGACATTGTATATGGTTCTATCTATTTTTTTTATCAATATCCGTCATCTGAAATTTGTCGAAAAAAAACATCTATCGTTATCGTAGGTATTCCTTGAGCGACCACAGTTCCAACAGAAATCTCGAAAGCTCAAAAAAAAGCCTCTTCCTTCTTGGCCTGTTCCATAGGCTGTACAGAAGCTTATTTACAACCATAATTGATTATTTACCACCATAACTGATTACTAGGACGTCGGTAAATTGGCAAGATATCTTTTAGAATATTCAAAGTAGCTGATTTAGTTTCTCAATGGCTGAAATCGGAGCCAGTCGACATAAAACCTAAAACCGCGGCTTGGTTGATATTTATCCAGAAATGGATAAATATCAACTATCACATGAACTATTGAACGTAAAATGTGTACCACGTAAACGGTATTTTAAATTAAATATGGAGAAGAACCATGTGGTCCAAAAAAAAGGTTAATCAATATTCTTCGATCACGTGTATCCAAAGACACCATATTCTGAAATAATAAAAATATAAATCTACTGTAGTGTTTTTACGTGGCATTGAGGTAATTAGATTGCTTTTAATGTCTTAAGAAGGCGGCTCATCAACTAATAAGTTACTACAACATTTTTGAACATGAGATAATTCAGCTGAATAAAGCAACATAAAAATATAGCTATACTATTTCTAAGTATAAATTAAATTTTAATATAATTAAAGATATGTTTTTACTTAATTAAAGTTATTATAAAATAATTTACTATATATTTTATTAAACCTGATGACAATATTACACCTTGCGATATTTTTGCTTCAATATTTCGAAAAAATTTTAGGACAGTTTTCTATTAATTTGAGAGTCTACACGTTTATATATTAGGAACTGCAAATTTTTGAAAATAAACATATTTTGATAAAAATGATACATTATTTAAAAAACCTTAAGAACACCTCGTAATATATACGGAAGTTCAATAACCGATAATATCAACGAATAGCGTCAATCTTGTTTACAAAGCTTCAAATTTTTACATGAAAAGAGTACAAAAGAGCAAACCAAAAAATGTGATTTTTTCCATTGGTGGTGCCACGGGGGTTTTATTTTTCTGTTCAATAAATTCATGGGTCTATTAAGAAAGATGAAAATGCCCATTTATTTACAAGATCAGACTAATGTGAAAAGTATATGCCATAATACAATTTCTTTACATAGCTAATTTGATAGAATTCATTGGAGAGAAAAACGAAGAAGCTAATCTCTGGACAAATTATTTTCGAAAGTTTTATGACGAAATATTTATTATCTTCATTTCTTCTGTCTTATCTTTTTATCGCTTGCCTTTTTGTAGGTTAAAGATTCAATAAAATTCGTTATTGTTTTAATTTCTTTCACAAAATTTTAGTTATTTTGTAGTTTTTATATTAACAACATACCAAAAAATATTTCAAAACTTATATGAATAGTGCTTTCCATGCAACATATCACAAAAATTGCAATCCCTACAATAAATTATTGATACCAACTTATTTATTTGGTTTACTTTAGTACCTAAATATTAAATACACAAAATATATTTTGAGCGTTAACTGACAGTTGTAGCGAGTATTAAAAGTTCAATAGGTTAATGCATATGAAATTACCACACAAAACAAAATATCGGTATGTTCTATACTCTTTTTAATTCGCCGTACATGGCGTAATATAAAATATATAAATGTTCAAGAGTATTTAAGGGTAAACGAAGAAGCTAACGGCATTAGTAATATTACTTGTTTCATTCTGATTTCTTCGCCTTATTTGAATATGTAGATAATATTAAATAATTTTCTGGCAAAATTCTATGAAATAGATGTAAACAAAAAAATTAATTTACGAATATCGTCGTCGAAATATTGTTTCATCCACAAAAGTATCAATTTTTTTGCGAATCAGTAAATAACTCTTATTTTGTCTTATTCACATATTTTTACCAAGAGCTGTGCGTAAAATATTATTAATTTTTTTATGAATTACTAGTTCTTTCTAGGTGACCTTTACAATTTGAGCATTTACTGGATGTAGACTCGAATAACAGTTTCATTTCGTTATATCTAATGACATAAGGAAATTAACAATAACGGAGTACCAAATTTTCTAGATCAACAAGTAGATTTTTTTCTGCATAATCCGTAGTGATTACTTATGTTCTTAATAAAATTGCGATTAGAGAGAGAATGTGTTCAATTATGCATTAGATCACACAGTAGTTTACCAAATCTGGTAATTTTAGTGTTTTAGTTAATTGGTAGGTCCGTTAGCCTAAGAAGACAAATTTCATATTAAGTTTTTTAGCTATTAAAATAAATTCTGTTCGTTTTCTAAAGGTAAATTTGAAAAAAGTTTAAGTACTTAATAATATGTAAACAAAAGAAACAAAAAAATTATATAATTATTAATAGACAAGCATCATAAACCGGTTCGTGAACAGAGATGCTAATAATATAATAGTTATAAAACTTTGTGCGTTATTAAAGTCAGAAGTAAAAAACCATAAAATTAAATTTATAGGCTATCATTCTGAGCAGTTTAATAACTGATGATTACATATATAGGAATCTAGTTAATGATAATTGACTAAATTGTCATTTAATTGCAGTCTATAATTTTCCGCATCTATACGACAAACTTTCAAGCTTAATAAATGCGTAATACCTTTATATATCATCTAACCCATAGGTCATTGAACGTTCCAAGCATTATTCTACATTATTGGTAAAGTTCCTTAAATTACTGAACAGTCAATATTAAAAGTAAATTTAATGTTCAAGAAAAAAATATTATTCCTTGAGAAATTTGCCTAAAATGATTAATTGTCAATAATTTAATATTTAATATAATCCCACGGCTATAATAAATTAGTTACCAGAAATTGTTTGAAAAAAATTCGCAGTAAAACTGACAACTGTGGGTTGTAAAGTAATTAGGTTTCAGTAGAGTTCTATTCTGGTAACGAGCAAAGAGATTAAAAATAAAACCAGTCCTTGTCATTTGTAATTTTTCTGAAGACACGAAAGTACATCGCACAAAAGAAAGGAAGTAAACTAATTGTATGTTATAAGGTTCATACACGAGATTTTAATATAAATTTTTAACATGTCATAATTTCTTTCATTCGTATTTTGCAGGATCTCTGTAATAATATGGACTCCTTGGAAGCCATAAATAGGCAAACTTGTATATTTTGTTGAGTATATCGAAGAATTTTTATGAGAAAATAATCTAACCAACATAAGAATACACTTCTGCTCTTTCATGTGAGTGAGGGCTGCCCTGACATAACATTAAAACATTTATACTTCATCTTAATAAATTACTCGTAATTACATTTGAGATAAAAATCCAAAACAAGTGTATTTCTTCTCTACAGTTTACTTATAGCTTTCTGAACTTTCTTTGAAAAATATATTTAATATACACTGTTCATTTTATGCTTCTATCTCACGTAATCAACTTATACGTTTTTTTTAGTTTTTTAAATCTGATAATAATATCGCCAATTAATATTTGTACCAAAAATATTGCCAGTTACCTGATGAAGTTAATGGGTGATTGATGAAGTCAATAGGTAATTGAAAGAACATGACGGATTTGCAGAGTACAGACACATACTTTACGTGGAGTTATTCAAATGACGTAATAATAAATTTGCATTGTCGCTTAGTTTATATTAATTATGTATGGAATTGACTTTTCCAATACTTACGCGGGAAATATCGGAAATGGAAAGATTATCAAAATCCTAAACTTTAAGATTTATCGGATCGGCAAATAACATATAAGTTTATCTCTACGGGAAAACTGCTTACAATAATTGCATATTGGAAAAAATTGCCTAACAATAAATTAAAATATTTTGATTTAAAAATCGGATATATACCTACGAAAAATATTAATTCAACGAAGCAAAATTTATAAAAATCGAGACTAAGAACTATGAAGGTAGATTAATAATTTCTAGAAAAAATGTTTATATTATATTATTACATTTTTTCATGGCCTTCGCAAACATTATTACATTTTCGTCTTGCTTAACCATTGTCTTCTGCATAATTCTTTTCATTTGCATGTTTTAAATATATTGTAAATGTCGCTTATCAGATGTAAATTGCTTGAATACGACTATTACAGTCTGCAATTCAACCAATTAGCTAGCAATCTACATAGTTAATTGAGTGGCGGTTTTTTCCATGAAAATGTTTGAGCTCGTTTCGAGCCGTGCCTAAAATGTACTCTAGGTCGTTTTCTGATTCTTGCGCAAACGTTTTACTAAAATGGTTCAAAAGAACAAAGTAACCATAAATTACCGTACTACATTTTCTCTGAAAAGTCAATTACTTACATAATTAAAAGGAACTAAGCGACAATAATGACTGTTTTGAGACTATCACCTCATTTAAGCAGCAATTGAAAATTCATCGCTGAAAGAAACACAGCTATGCAGGAATATTTAAACTGGGATAAAAATGGTAACTAAAGACTTGTATTAGTAAAATTGTGTTGTTTTGTCACTGTCAGAAATAATATTAGGCATGTAATGAAATAATTTTAATATTGTGAAAGGAAATGTATTCTTTATTATTTCTATAAACCTTTTCTTGGACTCACAATAGTATATAGCATGTACTTTGCTTGTGATAACAATTGTTGGATAAAATTCCTCTTTGATGCCAGAATATAAGAACTAGTAGTTTGCTGCCATTATTTTCGTTCGTCAGTCGAAACGAGTCTATGTTGATGGTTTCGTTAAGACATTGTAGATGAATTATAAAAGCGTGTACTTTTTTGCTTCTTGCTTCAGATTTTGCGTAATTTTGATTAATAAAAGAATATTTTCATTAATTTTCTTTATTGCTAAACGCCTTAGAAAGGAAATAATTATATTTTTTATTCTTCCGAAATTCATGACTATCCTTGCTGCTTGGTAATGTAATTTACCTTTAAATTAATCTGAATCGGCTAATTGTATACATATGTAATAATGACTAGATAGATAGGGCAAGCACCCGAAGATGTAGTAATACAACGAAACCTAGGTCGTGGTAAAGAAATTAAAGATAGTAGAAATAATACTACATCACGTAGTTTCATTTAATTGTGGACAAGAAAACTTAAAAATTTTTTTTTATTAAGAACATAGATTTTACTATTTAGTTTTTTTACCAACAATCGTTTTCCAATGCCTAACTTTATATTGTAAGCGGCGAAGTTCTATTTTATTTTATATTTTTCAGACAAGCTCGAGCAAGTATGTGAATGTTTTCATTTATGAACAATTTCGTTTTTACTATCCCTGCCAGGATAAATAAGAATTCTGCATTGTTACGGACTCGATGTGTCGATGGCTCGATGTGTTTTATACGTGTTTTATATTTTGAAAGAATGAAGGAGGTCAATCGTATGTTTTTAAATATGCGCGTTAACTTTTCTAAAAGATTAATAGCTTTAAATGATTATTAATTTTTCTAAGACAATTAGAACAGTTTAGGGCTTTTCCAATTAAATAGAAACTTTTTTATGAAAACGCGATGAATACAGTTGACATATCTTTAAAAAAAATCTTTACTTAATCATCGTATTTTGGTCAGTTGTATACGCAACTAATCTGCTGGGCGTGTCGGTAAATAGGAGTAAATAAATTAGTACCAAAATATTTCTTAATTCTACGAAATTTATTTAATTTCTGAGCACCTCATATTAACATCTTCATGCCTCCTCTGAAATAGGCTGTAAAAGAACTCATGTTATTATGAGGGATATTTCCTTAGCTTCGCTTGAACTCATAGATATTACAGCATATGCTTTTCTATTTTTATGTTTCTTCATATTAGCATATCTCGAACATTTTCCACTTTTATATGGCTATTGTGATCTTATCAATTTGTTCAAACTATTTCAGCATTTTTACTTTGTTATCTCCACATTAACCCTTTTCGCAATATTGCGTTATCGTGAAATTAATAATTTCCCAGATCTAAAAAGCCGTTCAAATTATTATTTGGAATTTTATTAAAAAATCTTGGGAAATCGTATTATATTTATATTTGCAATTATTTTTCTGAAAATGGCATATCTTTTGTTAGCTATATGTACACATTGTTGCACATAATCTTTTGCCTTTTTAAGCGATATTGTTAAACTTGCGTATGTTTATGATTCTGTAGATTTGACCAAGAAATACTAGGCGAAGATTATTGTAGACCTCCGATAAGTTTCACGATTACAAATTACATTTACATTTCGTTTTATATTTACTCACCATATGTAGCTCAGAGAACCATTACAGTATTGAAATAAGTGATGTGAATTTTGTCAAGTGAAGTGGAGGATATTTCATGTTTTCTATGTCGTTATAAGAGTAATTATTTTTAAAGAGATTTACTTTGTCCATAACAATTTATTTTTAACTGAATCGATCATACGCGAAATTTCTTAAACATAAATTAATTCAAATCTACAAAATAGTGGGAAATGTATCCGAAATCTATCTGAGTATGGACTCTATAAGTGGATTGTAAGAAAAGCTATAAGACTTGGTATAACGTGAAACATGATACCCAAGAACGATTATCCAGATGAAGTACAGTGGTTACCCTTTGCTCATTCAAGTTAACTTTGAAATAACATGTATTTTTTCTTGATTAAATATGGAAGCAAATAGAAAACAACATATAAATGTAATTGATTACATCACTCCGATGCCTTTTTTGAGAAACTTCGCATTTTTTAAAATTCTCTAATTGCTTATGTTTCACAATGATATTTTTCGTAATAAACCAGAATCAGATTAAAACCTGCAGTTAGCCATAATAATAATGAACAATAAAGGTGCAAATTATTTTAGCTAATAAAATAATGCTTCAAAAATTGTATCATCTTGTAAAATCCTCAAGAATTCAGGTATATTAGATATTTTATTATTTTGCTGAAGCCAAGCAACAATTTAACAAAAGAGATGCATAAATTATGTGGCGTATTATAAGAACCTCTAATTTAGTAGATGATCCTAATTTATGTTAAAGTCTTGTTATACTTTACTTCCAATGATACATGACCTTCTCGTTAAACCTTCAGAATATGTCTCCAAATCTTGTTGTAATTCAATATAAGCCTTTACTAAACGAATCAAATAATGTGACCCGATATCTGAAACAAATTATAGCTAGATAAATTTATGAAATGGTTTTTTCGCAGTTATGTTTTAATAAATTTTTACGTAATATTTTTATTTCATTTCCTTTTTTGAGATTCAACTCATTATGTTTTGCAAAAAGAAAGTAGAAAAAAGTGAAATATATTCTAATATTGACTTAAAAACTTAAACTAGAAAATAGGTAAAACCATCCACTGATTGAAAATTTACAAACACTTATTTTGCATATTGAGCATGACGCATGAGCGCCCAAAGAAATTAATGTTAACCCAATTTTCACAAAAAACCTACAAACAAGCATCAAAAGTAGATGCTGGTTTATAAATTTTTAGTCAGATGATTGTTTAATTTTATCTGGGCTACCGTAACTTATAGTTGCCTATGTGAAAACCAGTCTGCGTAAATTTACACTTACGTAACTAAAAGCGTGACAATGAGAACAAACCATTACGTTTATTTTCTATTTTAAATTTTCGTAGTAAAACTTTATACGATTCACGCAGTTACATTGATAGTATCCATAAATTGTAGACACAAATATAGAATGTGACGGTATGTCCGTTTCATTTTTGGGTAGACATTTTAAGGACCTACATACTGTATTTGTATCACTTTGCCACCGTTAGTTGCGAAGGCAACCAGATTGACACCTTTTACGTTATTATTTTTATCGCAAAAGTGATGGACCAAATATGTAAATCCAACCCAATCTGGTAGATATAAGCTATAAATAATATTATGAGACTGAATATCAGTTGGATTATAATTTTTACGTGAATCACTAAAGATAAACAAACAAAACTTTTGTTATAATCATTACATAGTGATAGGATTTGCTGAGCGATAACTGTCAGGAATTAAGCAAATTATGCCAAAAATGTAGGTGATAGTATTAAATGACGATAAATTAGTTTTGTCATTTTGTATATAATAGATAAATGATTCAGATGAAAATGAAATAGGAAGCCGTAAAATGATTTCTTTCCTATATCTGGAAATTTTTAATAATTACAATGAAATAATATATCAACAGTTTGGAAACTAAACCTGACTACGACACAAAATGTCGTATTTAAAGAAGTCATTTAAAATTGTCAAAAAATATAACCATCTGCAAAAAAACTGGAATTAGTATTATGGTTTAATTTTTATACGTGTTTTTTGGCTGATATGATTGATGATGATGTTTATACATAATTTTGCAATTTTAGAAAGATAATTACTGTGGTACTCATTTTAAATTTTATTACCTTATTACGTCATTCAGAACTATGAGTTGTACTTGGAATGGAAACATTCTTGCTTGCGTGTATAACGATGAAATGTGTAGTATACAAATTTTAAAACGACATTTTAGATCTAAATTTATTTATGGAATTAGTGTCGAGGTGGGAAAATTTGGTTCCTTACACGATTACTTATGTAAGTATTTCACTAATTTTATTTATTTTGTGGAGTGTTATTCTCAATACAAATATGTTCAAAGGATTTTTTTTTATAAATTATTGCATACGAAATGGTTTCTGGCTGGTTGTATTGCATAGCATTTCATGTCTTCTCAGGTTTTTCTGCATTTTACTTTCAGTTCTGTTAATTCGAGTCAAGTCATGTTAAACTACTACGAATTATACCCGAGTGAAGAGATGTAACATATTAAGTGAACGAAATGACTTTCGGACCTACATGTATCAAATCGCCATCCGCAACTCTAGAGATGACACTAATTATTTGAATCACGTAAAAGGAAGCTTGATTTTCTCGACAAGTTTTTCATTTGGCTACTTGGCATATTGATAAATTGTTTTCACTTTTTCTATAATAAATGTAATATAATTTATATAATAGTTTGAACTTTAAAGAGAATAGCCTTAACGGTTCTTAAATTTGGTACTCAGTTCTTATATCGTGAAGGTTAATAATTAAATCGCTTACAGAATATTTCTTACAGAATATGGCAGTTTAATATTTATATAAAGATGGCATTTAAAAATAATGAAATAAATTTTAAGAAACTTCAATTCCTTTATTTTTAAATGATGTTTCGGAGAAATATTACATTGCCATGTAAGAAAGTATAGTTTTCAGTTGAAACTCCAAGTATCATCCAAGTAAAACGCCCCGTGAATAACGCTCTAATATACACATAAAGTCATCATCAAAAATACAGATTGAAATACAAAAAAGCTTTAGCAAATATGCCAACGCTATTATGTGTAGCTTAGAGTTTAATTCAAACCACAAGGAACATCCCAGTGAAAGTCCCAATAAAATAAATGAAATTTCACATGACACTCTATAAAAAATATGAAAAAAGACAAAAAGTGTATAAGCAAACGTTCAGTTGCGATAAAAAGTAACTAAGGTTTTAGAACGAACCCTAAACATCATCCCAGTAAAAATCTCATTAAAAAATCCCATTTAAATTCATTCAATAGTTTGTACACGAGGCTTCAACAAATCGATAAAAAGTTGTCAGAAAATAGGGAAGCAAATAAAAAGTTACTTACATTTACAAGAAATATTAGATTATGATAAAATAACAATCGAATAGTTATTATATTACATACTAACAACCAAGTAAAAACTTCACAAGAAAATAGGCAGACCAGCAAAAACTTTTTCAGAGATATTGTATTTAAACAAATGCGACCCAGATTTTAAAATAAATTCCAAGTATCGTACTATTGAAAGACCCGTGATATCAATCAATCCTAGGAATTTCGTTTTGAATTTAAAGTGTATTTCCCATTAGACGAATTGCCCAGAGCAGGAATTCCAAAAATCATAATATTTTGCTCGTGAAAAAAATAATGAAATATAGAAAAACACGAGAAAGTACAGAACTGATTTCATTTATTAAGGCGAACAAAGCCAAGATAAAAGCTAGCATATATATAAAATATTATTTTCATATCGCTCACGATTCCCGATGAATTTCAATGTAGTCACGATCACCTGACTGAAAAGGAAAAGAACTTGGAAATCGTTTTAGAAATATGAGCGTTCTCCAGGTACAAGTGACGTTAGTGCAGGAAACGTGAAATATGTTCTTCATATTTTTCCTTATTTGACATTTAGTCACGTAAGGATAATTTTATTGTTAAATAAAATTATCCTTGAATAATTCTTTTATATTTTTTGCAGAAATGAAGTATTGGAGACAAAATTTTAGTTATGTGATAAATAGAAAAATTTTTGAATTTTATTAAGGTGGCATACTTGCGATAATGGGAGGTATATCTCATAATTAGTGAGTATTCGTCTTTTTGTGGGATAAAACCGATTTTGAATGACGTTTACTGTAATATGGTAGCAAATAGGAATTCAAAATTTTCTTTCAACCTACACTTTATTTTTAAGGGGAAAAAAGAAAAAAAAGAAATATATGTATATATATATATATATATATATATACATACATACATACATACATATATATATATACATACATACATACATACATATATATATATATATATATATATATATTTGGACTCAAGCTTTTTGTTTACATATCGACGATAGTCTTGAAAACATTTTTTTTTCTTAGCTATCAATTTTAACCATACACACAAAATTTAAAAGTTTTAACTTTAATTTAGCCATCACTTCCTACAAATAAACAAAACTTCAACCTTCAATATCAAATTTCAAAATCAATAGAAATAATAGGGGTGGTTAAGCAATTTTCTGGTCTCACGAATGTTTGTAACCATGCCATAAACAGCACTTGATCAATTGAAAACCACTACGATATGTGTCTGAACTTTTGCAAAGAATTGTGGTCCTATATTAGCAAAGATTCTGTCCAACATCAAACTCTGAAGTTTGTATACAGTAATAGTTCATCATTACCGAGTTTTTTCAAAGTTTTTAAAAACTGGTATATATATATATATATATATATATATATATATATATATATATATATATATATATATATATATATATATATATAACAACCAAAAAAAATGGTATCCCAAGCTCGCATAGTCTGATGCTAATAGAATAACTTTGCTAATTACTATTATATAGAGAAAAGCATTCTTTAATTCTATTAAAGTAAATTTATCTTACCTAAATCCTTGTTTGAATTATTTCATATAAATAATCCAATATCAACCAAAAATTTTAAATATTTGATTACGATATTAATATTTATATGTGGTTAACCAATGGTAAAATTCCGAAAAAATTTGATTTCAATTTTCAACACCGAGAATAATGTTCAAGAGAGTAAATGATGTACCCTTTTTAACCATACAAGACAGAAAATATGTACTTTGAAGTTTGCCCGAACTTTTTTTATTTTTAAGGATTTTTTTTTATATTTATAATTAAAAGTTTACTATTTGGACCAATGACAAAAATACAAAATGAAACCAATATAAAATCTGACAGATATTAAGGTTATTTTGTTTTGTATACCTTCGAGAATTTGAAACAAATGGCTAATTGAAGGGCCTTAAAAGGAATCAGTAAATATGATAAAGACTTAAAGCAACCGTTATACAAAACAACGAGAAAGGAAATTTGGATGCATTTTTCAATTATTTCTTAATGAAATAAGTAAACTGTTCAATCATATTAAACATTTTTGCAACAATCTATACAATTTGCGGTAGCTGCATCACCAATTATTTTAATATTAAATTCCTATCTCCGTTTATAATACTTAAAAATCTCGTAAAATATAGAATAGGAGAAATAAAATGGGACTTAAAAGCTGAGAGAGTTTTGCACTTTTTTAATTTTATGATTCTACTGTATAGTTGTATTACTATTTTCCCGTCAATAATGCTTTGATAGTTGTGGTAATAGTTTAGTAATAAAATTTTTATCTCCGTTTACAATGTTTATTAGTTTTATAAAATAATGAAGGAAAATAAATAAAAGTAATGATATCAAAGTAACGAGTTTATTGTTACTTTATCTATCACATTTCATTTCCTTTTAGGAATAAAAGAACATTAAATGTGATAAGACAATGAAATGTGATAGATAGTGTGAATATAATTACATTCACTGTCTTTTGCCGAAAATGAAAGTATTACGTTTCGATTTATTTAGGTAAAATTAATTTAATGTACCTCGTCTAACAGCTAAAAGTTATGCAAAAAATATTTCTTATAAAATCCCGTTTCATATGGAATACCGCTCAATTATAAAACTGGTGCTTAGGGAACGCATAAAATGTTGCTTACATATAGTTGCCGAGTTTATTTCATTAAAAACAATTAAGACTCCTCGAGTGGGAATAAGGACAAACAATGAATTTATTCGGAAATTTATTCAATATTTGAAAATTAGCCTGACTTCATTTAGTACTAATTCCTTTTAACACATAAATTGAAAACAAAATTATTACAATCATATTAGAAACCATATTTAAATACAATATGCGTATTGATTAAAGGGCGCCAATTTAATAACTCACGCATGTATAATCTGACAAAATGTTATTTTTTTAAATAATTATTTTATTAAATATCTAATTATAAAATAAAGTTCGTTTTTGTATGAAATTATAATTATGAGTAAATTTAAACCCAGTGAAAATACCGCGCGTTTTCAGTTTGGCAATGTGAAGTGTCAAAGTGAAATGTCATTTATCTCTTTGAAAAAACAATAAAAAACACGTCTACGTAATAATTAAAATACAAATAATTTTGTTCTAGAATGTATTCAAACTTACTTAAGTATTAAGTTAATATGTTTTCCCGGTACTTCAACGCACTTTCGCAGCAGAAGACAAATTACTGGCATGAACTATTTTCATTTAGTCGCACTCCATTCAGTGTAATTTAATCCACGTATATATTCTGCCGTCTCTAATACTTGTGTTTTCTCAATAGTTTACGGATATTGGTTGTCTTTTTTAAAGTTTTGTGTACTGACGTTTAATTTAAGTTTAGTAATTTATCACAACGTCTGATACTCGAATACGGCTCCCTCTAATATAACTTACCACATTTTCTTCCATATTTATCGATATTATTGAAGTAGCACCACCTGATCTCACCGAAATAATGGGGATATTCTCACATACTTTTGTAATGACATTGATATTACTCGGCCTCTACTCGATTGTCACTCATTCAGATACCTCTTACTGTACGTTTTATATTCTGATTGGTTGTAGACATTTGTGAGGGTTGCCATATTAAATAATAAATAAACCGTGAGATTTACTTTAAAACCACAATTAAAAATATAATAATATTAACAAGAAACAAATAATAATTTATCTAAGCGAGAAATGAAAAAAAAATAGTGTTGAGAGTACTTTTTTAATTTTAAATATTTGGGCGAATTATGGATGGATGTTAAAAGTCTTATATTTTATAATATGTATGTATGTGTGCTATATATATGATATATATATATATATATATATATATATATATATATATATATATATATATATCATATGTATGTGGGTGTGCTTGTGTGTTAGTGTGTATATGTATATCTAAATTTAAAGGTATATTTAAAAACATTTTTCATTCAATATCTAAGGCAGTTTGTGGAAGTGAAGGGCGCTGGGTGCCGTTTTTTAAAGTAAGGTTCGGGAAATTTGTCGTAGTAGCTTCAAAGAAAGAAGAAACTGATTTTTTTGGTTTCGTTTGCCCGCGCTTTAAGAAATTTTTGTCTAAATGTTCACTTATGACGAGACTAACTATTAGTAACAAAACTTAAATTATCAATAAGTAGATTGCTACATACAAATGTTTCTTGCATCTCTAATCTCCAAATATAAAATTTTTGCTTAGTTTAATTATAAGTATATAAATAACAAAACATAATACAACATTTTGTTCATCTCCTAATTGTCAATCTTTTGAAATGGATACCGATTTTTTTTAAAAATTGGTTGAATTCCCGAAGAAGACACGAAAAATAAAATATAATGATAAATATATCAATCCGCAATAAAAATTGAATATAGAAATCCGAATATAAATATCTACAGAACGATCATCTACTTGGTCGATAGTTCCTTGCTAACGTTCTAAGTGAGCAATAATAAAACGTTGAATTCACTATCTATATTCCGTTCCATTAATCATGAGTTTCAACCATCAAGGAAAAAATTAATAAAAAATGTCACAAGTTTATAAATGGTGCTCGTAATACAATAATACAATCGTAATAAAAACGTCATATTACTTGCACGAACAGACGAATAGAGTTAAGTTGAGGGTAGAATTGTAGAAAGGTTAATTCAATATTTCCATTTTTAGGCGTTGTTCACGAATGAGTAGAGTTTCAGTAAGACTCAAAGTGTACTTCACATCGTAGTGAAGAACACTTCAATTCTTGTAGGGTCATCGTAAGTGAAACTAATATTTTTTGTAATACGATTGGATTAACTTATCCATGTTGATATGAATATGTATATTAGGTATGTTGGGGTCGATATACTTGTAATTTAATGGTTTGACTTATTCTTCATCCCACGGCGAACGGTTGGTGTGGATCTTTGAAGCTTGCACGTTTGATTGTTCTTTGATTAATCTAACTTTAATCTTTTTGATTGAACATTAATATACTAACATTTTATTTCCATGTTCGGTTATTAACTGAAATTAACTTATGGGTACTATCTATGCTGTAAATATTACGTTATAACAAACATAGCGATAAAATTAATATGAAGTGAATTGGATTCCTTGGGACTTCAACTTATTTTTCGGTCCCTAACTCGTTTTCCTCAGAATAGAAGTACGTTTAAAATAAGAGATTTAAATTACAACTGATTTCAGCGTAATCACATTAAATTTGAAATTCAGAGTAGATTATACTATAACTTCTTTCAGATCATATATAATAAACTTATATAAATATGAATTCTGTCAGATCATATTTTAAGTTAATATAAATAGCGTATACAGCCATAAGTAGCTCGTGTTGCTTTGCAAATTGTTTACATGATAATTCTCACATATACACACTATATCACACTTTGAATTTTTTTTTTTAATTGAATGATTTGTTTAGCAAAAAGAGTTTACTAGTTTCAATAGCTTTAACTAAGGACGTTATATTATATAGGTATATTACTTTCTTAGAGAGTGAATGAAAAACGTGGTTCCAGCTAGTGCTTATTCAAATGCAAATTGTACCTCTTAGCTCAATTGATTTACACGGGATTGGGGACTGGGGGCTTTGGGGATTACGGGGACTTGATTTCAATTGATTTACACATTTTTTTTCAAGATGGGACGTCAAACCAAAGAAGAAACGTAATTTTGAGAATTCCTATCTTTACATTATATACGAGTACTACATAAGTACAAATGAGACGATATTATTATGATCCAAGACGGATTAATCTTCTCCCCATAGATAATGGTGTATAACATCCTAATCCATGACCAACCAACCGAAGTCAGTTTTGCCTTATTGCATTTGCTGACATAGTAATAGTGAGATTATAATAACTACATATTATCATTCTATTATTGGTTTTGGAACTTTTACCTTTTAAAAAATTTAAATAAACAAAAAATAAATACAATAAAAAGTTATAATATGTTCGAATTATAATATGCTAACATTTTGATATCAACTCCAACAAAGTAAGGGAGTGACAACAAACAACCACACACTATGAGTTCGTTTTCGTATTAATTATAATTAAGTACAAGTTATCGTATCTTTTGAGCATCACTTTTAAGATTGCAAACAGTATACAGTATTGCAATAAGACTCAAAAAAAGACCCAGAATTGAAGAAAAAAATTGAATTGTCGTAGAAAAAGAACCAGAATTCAAGGAAAGCAGAAATTATAGTGGAGGATAATAATCAGGCATAACAAACAAAGGTGGTACCAAATGTTGAACTAGTTGTCATAAAATGTCTACTGATCGCATGTCTAAACATATATAAAATAATGTCATTATAATTTTTCCTGAAGTATTTTTTCTTCCATACTTTAATATTTACGGAATTATTTTCAAAGTAATTATAATATTTAAAATTAATAATTTTATTTTGTGTAGCTCATATCAATCGATTATAAAAATTTACTTTATATTTTTCTATCTACAATGAATTAATATGCCCAAAATGAACTAGTTTTTCGAAAAATTTTACTAATTTTTCTAACAGTAAAGTACACGAACAAAACGCTCTATTTAAAATGCAATATTTGTTATTTTTTCTAGGTAGTGGCCGGCCCGCATGGAGAGTTTTTATATACAAGTGCGAGATATGTAGTTACCATCCATGATAGCCGCGTATTCCAAATGTCCCCTCTTTATTAAATCCGAATATAAGACATTAAGTGACATTTTATTATGAGATAATGGATTTCACACTTAACAAATCCTTATTTATTAAATACACATTTATTAAATCCTCAGACACAGGTGAGCACAATTATTATAATGTTCACATAAAAACAAGGAATATAGTAGAAAGAATATTTGGTATTTGGAAGAAGCGATTCTCATATTTATGCCGTGATATAGGTTATAAGTTGACTATCATAGTCAATATAATTTTTGGCTGTGCCGTTTTATTTAACGTTTTTTTCATGTAATGATCAGCCTTGCGAGGAGACTAAACATATATTGGAAGAAGTTCCCTTGGAAGTAGACTCAGGACTTGAGAAGTGACAAGCTTTAATTGATTCATATTTTTCAAACAATTAAGGATTTTGTAAAACAATCTATAAATTTAACACTCCTATCTCATATGCCACTTTTAAATATCAACAAATATTAAGTTTTTACATATTTTATTTAGAACTATTTAAGCAGATTTTTAATTGTTACACTTGCTTCATCTTTATAATTACTTCGTTTATTATTACATTTGCTCCGTTTCTTAAACCAAGATTTTGTAAGGTAAATATTATTAGTAATGTTCTACCTGATTCAGTATTATTTTTTCGTTTCTTACTTGTATTAATTTTTAATGATTACAAATAACTTTTACTTTTTAAATATATTATTAAAGACTGTTATCGTTTTTGACTTATAGAAATTGTTTATCAAATGGAATTATATCACCTATAACTGATATTTGTATGTATGAAAAAGAATGTTATAAAACTATACTATTTGACATTTTTTTGTAATGATTTCATCTCTGTAACATTATTAAACATAAAATTCACTATAAAATGTACTTAGTTCATATTCCTATATCATTACGTTATATCTACCGGAAAGTAGCAATGATTAGGAACCTAGGATATATTACTTTAGCACCGCTTTAACTTAGGAATTATCAATACTTATATATTTTATAGGCTTAGTAATTTAATAAATTTCTACTAAAACATATCGTATTTTGACGAATTGTATTCTAAATTAGAATTCAAGTACAAAATACAGAATATAAGCTATATTAAGCAAAAATTATATTATTGAAATGTATTGTAAGTAGTAACACGTTTCACTTTGAAAATAACTAGAACTTTTTGTTCTAGTTATTTTCAAAGTGAAACGTGCAATAAAATAGAATGGACTAGTTGATGCAAAGTATACTTTCATAGAGTTTCCACTTCAAAATCCAACCTCATTAGATAATAGATTATATCACTGAACATTAATTTTATCAATTTATGAACAAATTGTAATACATATTTATAGACCCTTATTAAGAAAGGTTAACAAAATAAAGGCAAATTTAATAATAAGAGAAAAATTTCCATCTTTTCTGCAAAAGAAAAAATGTATTATTATAATATTATTATTTCTTAACTTCTAAATGTTTTAAATGAAGTGTTAAACTACCTTTCTACATACATAAAATAAAAAATAATGACTATTGTTTTAGTATCAACAATTTTGTCTTTCATTATGAAATTTAAAAAATATAAATATGGGCAAAAGATTTTGTGAAAACGTAACAAAAAAATAAATTATTTGTATAAAAAATAAATAAAAATATTTTTGCTATGATAACATAAGACAACAATGTATCGTAACATATACTCTTTAAAATTTACAAAAGCTGGGCTGGATTCTGCTAGTGCGTCTACTTTTTTCATCAGAAATTATCTTATCTGATAATTACTTGTTCAAAGTTTTTTGCTACCACGTATGGATTAAAAATATCGACAGCAAAGAAAACCTTCCTAAAGTCAGAGTTAATTTGTTTAATGTACTCACTAGATTTTTACTCCCGGGTTATATTTTTGCTACCTGCATAGCGATGGTAATAAAGCTAGTAGATTCATAATTCGTACTATAATTTTTAAACATTCACGCTAACTTTACAGAGAAAAAAATCTTTATTAGATCTTACAGTATCCACGTGAACAAAGGATACAGAATATATTTTTAGAACTAGTCAGCAATGAGTAAAACAGATTTAGGAAAAGGGGTTTGAAGTCCGTAGCAATTCAGTATTAAAACTTTAAACCGTTATAGATAAGTAAAATTCATAGATAAAGACGTTGTAGGCAAATGTAATGTTGCTAATTATCACAGACATGACAAACTAACTAAATATGAAAAAGTTAACAGTCCGGGTTCGAAGCGATATTTATCATGGAAAATTATCTTTTATATTTATCAAGTTAAATATAGGTTAATAATTATCATAATAAATATACTCAAAAGCATTCTATTTCCTCCTCTTTTTTTTCTAATGGTTTTAGTAATTGTGACATTAAATAACTATTTGTATTGCAACGCACGTCACTTAACGTTTATAGTGGGAGTTTACGCTAAAAATGTACAAAAAATATCAAAAGAAGAAGGTAACATATACATAATACGCCATGGATGTTCTTCTCAAATACTCAACGTACTTGCTCAAGATTTGAAAGTATCTGTTGCAGCCAAAATTAATAAGAGCATCAAATATTTCCGTGGCAAAGATACATCCATTGCGCTATATAAACAAGGAGAAAGAAAGAAGATGTTTTTCCACAAGAGCTAAACTAGGGAGATTAGAGGAATTATTGTAAAACTAAATCGGGATAACAAGGAATACATTGACAAAGATATAATTAATATAGTAAATGTTAATGAAATTACTATGAATGCTATTGACTTATTAAAAATATTCGCTCTTATTGTTTTTGCAGTTTGTTTAACAAATGTTCAGAGGAAGGAAGAATTTGCATAGATAAATTGAGCTAATCTTAGTTTTCTGCCATTTGTTATGGCATTGATTATATGTGAAATAAATTTCAGAGATACTTCTCCTATATTGTAGTGAAACAACATGTACTTGAAAAAGGAAAAATAGCCTCAAAAGTAAAAAAAAACACTACTAATAACGACGTGAGCAACTAATGACGCCGATTACGAACATAGCTCTATTGGAACTATGGTTTTAATAATTCGGGCTAATGCAGTTGAAACTTAGAAATAAACTGTAAAATGACAAAACACCAAAATTGACGTTCATTTAATAACTAAAAAATTTAGTTAGCAAACTGTAAATCTAAAATCTGATTTAAATGTTATTTTGAATTCGGAATTTCACATTCAGATAAACCTCCAATAGCTGATGCAGTTAAGGAGGATAAGTATGATATTTCACTTATTAATTTCATTAACATATATGTAGTTTAATTTATGATATTTTTTGTTTTAAACTTTTGGTATGCAAATTTTTAATTGTAGAATGACGGCCAAAGTAAATAAGATATTAACTTCGTTATTTGTAACTACGTTTAAGTAAAATATGGAAAGCGATTAAAAATTCAGTTGAAGTTTTTTAAAAGTTTTAATGTTCAATGGGTTTATACCCGACACTTTCCTCATCAAGTGGTTATGTTTTGCTTAATGGTAGACGACGTAATTATCGGGCATATGCGTTAATATTTGGATATTGGTTTGTCCTTTTTTTATTTCATCTTTCAATATAAGCCCATTTTATCAGCAAGTGTTTTACTAGTTTCATAATTTTCCAGCAATTTTTTTACACACAAACTAAAATGAAAATATCTATAATTTTTCAAAAAATAAACGTGTCATTCTTTTTAAGCACATCGTTTATATTACCACAAATCTAAGCCCTAAACTTTAACGCTAATTGTATGCCGTAATAGTGCGTGCGGTGCGTCGTAAAACGTTCAATTCGTTTACTTGGCTTTAAGATAATGTACGGAAGCGTTTATTTTTATCTTGTAATATCTATATTACACTTTATCTTCTGATTAGGGTTTTGGAATACAATAAGTTAACACTTTTTTGACTGTTTTCACTTTTCTGATAATATATACGACTATAACACCAATCCTACGTTCCGAATAATTCCACTTAAAATGATTACGTTATAAAAGAGTTTTATACTTTAGAAAGTAGCGTCAGATTAAGATCTATTATCGTTAGCAAATTTTTTTACGCATTATTTTATTTGAAGTATTTTCACTAATAGGAAATTTTAGATTTAGAAGTCGATTCGCAAATATTTCACCAGGAAAGGAAAATGATATTAGAGCTCTCATAGGTGCAAAGTAAAGATAACATTATATAAGTAGCACTTCTTCTTTTTTTTCTTCTCCCCGTGCCGTTAGGTCCAATTTCTTTTGAGGTCGGCCCTCTTAATCCTATTTCTCTACTCTGAGGGTAGTTGTATCAGTTCTGGTTGAAGTCTCCTAGTCCTCGTATTATTTTTAATTTTCCCTATCCATGTCGTTCGTGGGGATACCGGACTCCTTTTTGGTTCAGCGATTTGCAGTACCTTTCTAGTCATATGATCTCTTTCTCTACGCATAATATACCAGTGTAGGCGGTTCTCCTGCAATTTGCTTGCTTTATTGGCAACTTTAATGTACCCCGAAAGTACCCCTAATGTAGTGGTTCCTGACCTTATATTTTAAGGTGACTCCCCTGGATCAACGTAATATTTTCATCTTGGTTACATTAAGCCTCTGTTCCTTTCATTTGCACAACGCCCAGCATACCGACCTATATGTAAAAGCCGGTCTTACTGCTCTTTTATAGATGTTCCCTTTGATCCCAACTGGCATTCTCGCGACATAGAGGACCCCGATAAACACTCTCCACTTCAGCCATCCTGTTGTTATTTGGCTTTCGAGATCGGCGTCGATTGTACCTTTTGGCGAAATTACTGAACCAAGATATTTAAACTGGACTACTTTTTAAGGGGAGTTCTGCCCATGGTTACTGTTGAAGCTGTATTATTTTTAGTGCCTTAAAAGTTAGAGTCCATATATTTGGTTTTGAGCCTACTAATTCTTAGACCCCTACTCTCTAGCGCTGTGCACCATGCGTTAAGTTGCGACTGTGTTTCTTCTGACGATTTAGTGACTAGTACTATGTCATCAGCGTACAAAAGCGTCCAGGAGAGTGGTTTTTGTAGGTCTTCTGTGACATAGTTGATAACTAGTTTGAAGAGCATAAGGCTCATTGTGGAGCCTTGATGAACTCCCACTCTGACCTCGAAGTCGGATCTACACCAGCTGGGCTCACCACTTTGATGGTGGTATTACTGTACATATCCTTCAGGAGATGTATGGGTGTTCTGGAACGTGTTGTGGTCTTAAGGCCTGACATATGAGTTTCCTTGTCATCTGATCAAAGGCTTCCTCGAGGTCTATAAAGATCATGTGAAAACCTTTTCCGCACGCGTTGTACTTCTTCGTAAGAATTTTTAAAGTATATATAGCATCTATTGCACCGATGTATATTTTTGTTATTTTGGTAAGTCTTCCAGCAAGTTCACCTTCCCACAGTTTTAAAGTGTGCGAGATTAATTTAATCGCTCAATAGTTCCCACATTGTGGGGATTAATGATCACTCTGCCTCCAGTTATCAGGCATCTTAACTTCTGTAAACGTGACGTTAAAGAGGTTAGTCAGCAATGCGATGGTGACATCTCCCCCATCTTCATAAGTTCTGAAGGGATTTCGTCAGGCCCAGTTGCGCCGTTTTTAATTTTCTTTACTGCTTCTTTAACTTCTTGTGGTGTTATTTTATCTGAGATGGTAGGTGGTAGGTCTGACATTGTTTCCTGAGTGAACTTTTCATCGAGTAGCTCGTTTTAGTATTCGAACCACCTCTCGTTGATATCTTGATCTGCAGTCAATAGTGTACTGCTGGAGTTTCTTATATACTTGTTAAACTTAATGTCCGCGGCCGTGTGTTTGGATGGTGCAGCAAAATTATTTTAGATGGTAACTCCAGTTAGAATTTTGGTAGTAGTTGCAAAGTTTTTCTACCTTTTTTTAGTTTTGGAAAATAAATGGGTGAAACGTATATGGAAAGTAAACGACATGTATTCATTTATAAAAATTACGTAATGTACAAAACGGATAGAATTCCATGTGGATGACGTTTGACAACGGCTCTTCTATACATAATGGACGTATCGACAATACGCCACCTGGCAGAAAAAAATAAGCAGTGACCATCCCCATTGTTTGGTGTTAGTTACAAGTTGTAATATTTATGTGAAATATCAGAGACATACCCTTGTAATTTCTTCTGAAAAATGTACACCTCTCTATTAGTATCAGCCCGTAAAGCTCGGGTCATCCGGTTCCAACATGTTTTGCACGCACGATTGCTAGTATTTTATTTGATAATATTCTCTTATATATTCTCAATAAATATTCTTTAAACAAGACGTTAATACCAAACATTAAATTTTTATTTCGTCATCTAACAACAACTCAATATTTTGATATTTTCAGAATATTATTCTAGACCGATAAATGGATTTATACACTGATATAAAGATGTCTTTACCCAAATTATCGTAAATTTTTCATTCGAAATATTAAGTGTACCTATTCCAATAGAAAAAATAAGCATTATACATAGCATATATTGTCAAAAAATTGTTTTGAGTGATATTCATATTCGTTAAATATTTAATTATTTTTGTATTATTATAGTCACTGTTAATTATTCGTCACAATTTTGGTAATTATAATAAATCAAAATTTATGCAGAAAGACATAAGAAACTATACAAACACAAAATAAAAGTGGTACTTTATAACAGATATAAAAGAGATGCTTTGCAACAGGTAGGCAAATATTTATTTGAATAAAATAAAATATTTATCGTGTTTTATTAATTCACACGCGAAGAAAATTCATTTCTTTCTACTTATATTAATATATCTAACGCCGACAAAAAATGAACGAATGTGCTTTTTCTATATTCAACCTAGGTACTACGGTATGTGTGCAGATTAAATGAGAAACGTTTGGCAGAGAGAACCCCTATTGTAGAGTAAATATTACAGGATAATTTTGAAAAGATTTAATCCTTTTATAGTCTGCCATAATTGGAATTAGTTATGATAATCTTAAGATAAAAGCTGACAAATTAAAATCATTAGATTTACGCTTAAACAAGGACGGCAATATAAAATTGTTATGTTCCACTTAGCAATGCACATTGTTATTCCCTGTAGTTAATGAATCTGTAAAATACACCTACTGAATCCTTTCGCTTAAATTTTGAAGCACACAACAATCATTATTTGACGTTTAGAAGCACATAAATTACATTTCATAATATTTTATTAAAACATCAAATCAAGAATTGGGCAACTGAAAACATTGATTAAAAACATTGATTAGCCAAGAACCTATAAAATAAATGTTGGTATATATTACATTATTGAAATGGAACCCTTACTTTTAAGCGATTTTTAATATAACCAAAAATTTAGTATTCTTGGAAGAAGATATGATGAACGGTTCTATTCGGTGTGTTGAAAATATTATATATTTATAGGTGTAAATGTAGCAAACTTCAATATAAATTGAAAATAAATATTGTCTCATTATAATTATATAATTGTATTTTTTTATGATATAAGTTAACCGATTTCTTATTTTCATTCCTTGTAAGAAGATAAGATTTTATTTTGACATAACTTGAAGTGAAAAAAGAAAATAAGACTAATAAGTCCATACGCCAGAAATTATAGATTGTTGTATTTCTATCCGTACGCGCAACATACTGGTTGCTGCACATCAATGGACCTAAAGATATCGTAACAGAGTTCGAATATCGTTTAGAAACTTGACATCAATTTAATTCAATATAAAATGAAATAACATGATTACTTACAATAAAATCTACATAGTGAAACTACATGTTAAAGCAAATTTTACGAACCCAAGTTTAATCGATAACTATAGACAAAGCGTCATCTGTATTTCACACAATGAAACATGGTTTCTAGAAGAATGTATATTGGCTTTATTAGATTAAATTTTAACAGATATTATCACGGGTGTGTAAATAAGATAGAGTTAAATACGATTTATAAATGATTCACAACCGCAGCTGCTCTCAATTAACACAATGTACATGGGAACCGCGAATACGTTTTTCACAGATCTTAAAGAATATTGCGTATGTGTTTTATGGACTCATACATTCTGACAATTTTCTTTATTCCCTATACGCTTAGTACATACTTAAGTACAAACATACTTTCTTTAGTACATATTTACTTAGTACAAAACACCCCTGAAATATTATATTTTTACATTTTGCATTTGTATATTTCTTTATCCCCTCATATCAACTAACAAGTCGATTCTAAATATTAAAATATGGAAAAGACCGAGACAATCGTGAAATGTATATTAATAACAAAAAATAAATTTATAATGCTTTCAATTAAAGGAACCAACACAAGTAAAAATTGTATCGCAAATCACTCTGAAATTAATGGAGTAGAAAAAATACCAATAACGAATGTATCTTGCAATCCGATAAAGATCAATATGAGAAAGCGAAAAGCAGGTAGGCTTTAGAATAGACAGACTTCAGAGGTAGACTTTAGAATATTCGTAGACTAAATTATGGCTGTCCTATCTCGTTGTAGCCAGGAGCATAAAGTACCTTCGAATTCCAAACCGAGGGTTTATCCAACTAATTTTAGCAATTATTAGGAATGGTATATTTTATGTTACGTAAATCTTCTAACTTTCCTATTCATAACAAATTATCGTTTAAAAAATGTGTTGGGGTTTTTAGAACCCTGAAAATACACCTTTCGTCACTTTTAATTATAATTATTATAAATATTTTATTACAACGAGCGTTTTAATAATATGAAGATAATATTTTTTTGAAAGCTCACCGTGCAAACATAAAGCATTCATTCGACGATGTAAACTCCTCTTATAATTGAAGGAAGTCGGTGACAGTACATGTCTACATTATATAAAATACGTAATAAATATTTCAATATTAACAAAACGGGAAACAAAATTTTCCAATTTCACGTTCTAAAGTTTATGGTACAAAATTTTGTTAATCCTTGAGAAATTAAATTTCATAATGACTTTCTTTAATTTACATTAACTAAATTTCCCTTGTTTACCACAATTAGGTAAGACACACTTCAGAAATTATAACGACGTTTTTAATTGAGCAAAATTACATGCGAGGACTTTCACATGGAACGTTTCAATACCGTCATTTTTTCGAGTGTAATCTTTATTTTTCCATATTAAATTGTACCGATGTTAAAATGATGGTAAAACATTTAATATTCTTGATGAAATATTTTACCTTCCTAAGGAAATATTTGCAAAACAACTGCTAAATCTAAAATTTATGATTCGTGAAAATACTTCAAATATGCTTAATAAAGTAATTTCTAAAAATATTTTTTTTATTCTAATAATATATTTTATTCTGGCGCAGCTTTCTAAAGTATAAAACGAAAAGCAACTAAAACTTAACTTTTTTTTAAATATTTCTAACGTAATCACTTTAAATGGAATTATTCAGAAGATCACTGAACGTAAAACCTGAAGGCATATGTATTATAAGTAACGTGTAGATAAGTCTAAAGAAGCTAATGTCATCGAATATTTGCTAGTATTACCACAAAAAGTTTTGTATCCCGCGGCTTTAATAAAAATATAAGATAAAAATAATAGCTTTTTCTAAATATTACTCATACTCGTTACTAATCTATACACAATCGCTACGATTCTTCTGCAACTTTATTGTTGTTATGAAAGTTAAGGATCAGTCTAAAAAGTAACATGTATATATATATATATATATATATATATATATATGTATATATATATATATTTATATATATATATATATATGTCTATATATATATATATATGTATATATATATATATATATATATATATATATATATATATATATATATAAATATATATATATAAATAATAAATATCAATTACTTTAATTAAATAAGTTTCCGCCTTTTTTATAAATTCGTTGAACACCTGGACACACAAGTGCTCGAATTACCTGAACAAATTTTTCAAGACTTTGGGGTGCAAACTGTACCACTGTCTCCTCCTTTACCAGAACCTCCAGTACTACATCAAATTCTCATTCATGATATACTTACACTGTCCTTGCATACTTATAAGGGTATTTCGGCCACCTCAAGGTACTCTTTATTTTTAGGTTGTCAAAGTGAATTTCGCTTGCTTGTGCCCATATTAATTAGGCAAAGATTACTCTTAGATGATAATTTATATCTTCCACGGGTAGCTTGTACTTGTTCATATTATTTAAATAGCTACAATTGGGAACTGTTACTTGATTGTTTAAATTACTTACGGTACCATCACGAGTAGCAGAAAAGGATATATTTTACATAATCTAGCGAGTTCTTAAAAAATTACATTTGATTTTGGAAACGTTCAACTTATTAATCCCTAATTGTTGCATTATTAGATAGGTCTTAATTCACGTCAATTTATTGAAATATTCATCAATATATCAGCTCTAAGATAAAGACTTCTAAAACTTGTATATTCTATTACTTGTATAGATGGGTATTTAATTGATGTGTGTACAAAAAATAATACAATGGATTCATGCATATTTTTTTTAGGAATGGTGATATATTCATAGTAGACCGAGGCTTTCGAGATATATTACCAGAAATTTAGACGTTTGGTTACATATGCCATAAACTGTTCAAAAGGATAGTTTTGAATTGACCACCTTGTAGGCTAATAAAACTCGTTGCATTACGTTAGTACGATAGGTAGTTATTCAAAGTTATTTCAATAATTTTTTTTTAAAAAGTGGTCCCTTACTTCAAGCTAGATTTTGCTATAGAAGCAGCCTTTGTTAATCATTTTGATCCAATGATTGTAGATAGAATAGACGTTAATGAAATATACGTATAGCTATAGAATAAAAGAAAGAGTTCTCAATTATTTACCTGATTATGTTTTAGAAAATAATTTGTACAGATATCGAATCCACTTCGTAAATGTTAATGCCAATATACCACGAATAAAAGTTTCCCACAATTTACAATGTCTCAGGTATTTTAATTTCCCTAGGTGCTTATCAGATAAAACAGAGTCGATCATACTATAAAAGGAATTCTCGAGCTAATGTGATTTTTCACATTGAAATAAAAACCTAATTAGAAAACTTCAATGAGGACACTATTTCAGGTGTGTTGTTATATTTACCATTTTGAAAACTTGTTTAACAGTAGATCAAATTAGATGCCATGAAAAGCATTTAGTCAACACAACATCAGACAAAAAACCATGACAGGAATTCCGCCCGATACCAGTCAGACGTCATGAAAAATATTTAGTGCGTACCAACCAGACATCATGAAAAGAATTTAGTGCGTAATCGAGCGGAAAGAAACGAAAAGCTTCTAAGTTATGATCGTCCGCAGGTCACAGCATCATAAGTATTTAAATTAAGTCCAATCGCAATAAAAATAAAAGGAATACAATTTTGATATTTGAATAGAATTGAATTAATTTTAATTTTAGGGGAGAAACTTGTGGATAAAAAATATATTTTGGGAACCCTATCGACTGGAGTATCATAGGAAAGGTCTTTCAAAACATAATCAAAAGTCTTTTAAAAAATTCACAAAAGAATGTTAATCGCATTTTTGTAACGGTATTTCCTTCGCAAGATACGAATTTCTGAAGCTCCAAAAATTCTTTCTAATTTTTTATCTATGCTTGAGAAAAATCAGAAATCGCGATTTAGGCATCAAGAAAAGAATGGAAAAGAAAATTTTCCTCATAAATTTGCAATAATAAATTAAAAATATATATGCAGAGAAATAAATATTAATGCAGAGCACTTAAGTTCTTACAAAAATATGTAATCTTTACTTATATTTATACCTTCAGTTAGATCTAATTAATAGAAAATTGAGCTAAAAGTCAAAATATATGATTTTATAGTAATTCTAAATCAAACCATTACGATTTTACTAGTGAAAGAAGTTTGTAAACAGTAATATTTGATTGATTCATAACAATATAACTTTTCTCTATTCGGACTCTGCTTTTATCTACTATTTATTATATACGAGGATGCAAATGTATGTTACTATTGCATTACATATTGTTACAGGTCTAATTGAACTAATTTTGAAATTTGGCTTAGTGATGAAATATTATATCACCCATGGATCTCAATAGATATTTACTGAAAATTTTGATCGGAAGAATCAAATAAGGTATTCAAATTTTATATCATTTTACTGATTGTGTGTATCAATTGAAGGGTAAATTTATAAAGTATATAAAAGTATTTTTTTCCGAAATTTCTGTATGAAATTTCCAGAGATATTGTTGAAAATGTTAATAAAATATAGGTTTCCTCCTCTTTATACGAAATTGTGAAAGTCAAGTTTATAACAAAAATGTCTGTACCAAAATTTACTTTCAAATTATCGGAAAATTATGAACTAAAATTCAATCTTCCTAATTTTTATTATATATATATTATATTATAATTGAGAAAGGTTTTTAATTGAAATATATTCGTCGGTAGTGTACACGTGACATTTAATTATGTGCTTAAGAAATAACATTAGTGAAATATAATTTTCTCCACCGCTTAATCTAAGTTGCGAAAACACAAATATTTAGTTTTAGCGTTATCAAGCGAAAAATATTTCTACATCATTTTATTACAAGTTTATGTTACAAAACAGGTGAGGAAAAAATATGGGAAATCTAATATTTTTTCATTTATATTATCTACGATATGATTTATATATATATATATATATATATATATATATATATATATATATATATATATATATATATTGTAAGAATTGAAAATCGGAAATTTAAATAGAATTAAAAGAGTGATTTAATACATAATACGCCTATAATTAATTACTTTTACAGAGTATACGAGTATGTAAGTACGTAAGTAAAATACGTCCAGTCCGAACCGAGTCCCTTTCCGAAGTGCCACGCGTCCTAATCTCCCGCTTTAAGCTGCTCACCATCGTTCGCCTTGAAGTTGGATTCGGGAGAAGCGAGGACCGCAGCTTTTCTTAGCTCAACTCCAACACGGCCTCTCCTGACAGAAGAACGTCCTCGTTCTCGTGTGTTGGGTCGATGGTCGGCTCCTCCTCAGTCAGTTGTCCAGTCAATGTGGACTCGAAATCTTCTTATTCTAGAGTTTTCAAAGAAAATAATTCTTATAACATTACTGTCAAAACTGTAGTGCCATGTGAGGTCTGCTCACTTACACGAGGTCTGCTCATGTAAATAATAGCGAGGTCTGCTCGCAAATAATGGTTTGTGAGGTCTGCTCACAAAAGGCAATCTGCGAGGTCTACTCGCAAAGATCAACCCGTGAGGTCTACTCACAAAATGTAATATGCGAGGTCTGCTCGCAAAAGTCAAGCTGTGAGGTCTGCTCACAAAAGGTAATCTGTGAGGTCTGCTCGCAAATATAAAGCTGTGAGGTCTGCTCACAAAAGTAATCTGCGAGGTCTGCTCGCAAATATCAAGCTGTGAGGTCTGCTCACAAAAGTAATATGCGAGGTCTGCTCGCAAAATTAAACACTTAAGGCCTTACAATAAAATTATAAAATCTTACTTTCAAAGAAGGCAGCACATGTGTCTGGAGTCTATTCTCCCTTCTAAGGCACCATGAATTCTGCTGCGGCTTGAGTCAACTTTCCACAAGAACCAGCAACCAAATTGCAATTCGTATCTTCCCTGAGGCAAAGCTTTTACTACGCGGTAGGGACCGCGTATACCAGAGTCAAGTTTTCCTGTAGACTGTGCTTTTTTTATTACAAAAACCAGCGAATTGAGCTCAAAAGTATGTGGTAATCGTCTGTTTTTATTGATCAAATATCTGGCTTCTACCAAGAATGAATGGGCGCTGTAGGGGCGCTCGAGGTGACTTCTTTTGAGACATACACACAATGCAATGAGAAATATATTTTTGAACAAACGGCTTCAACCCGGGAAACCAAAAGTGTCGAAGTATGGTGGTTATGCTCGTTGTGAAATACACGGAGCAAACTGAGTCGATGACCTTTGGGGATGAAACACAGAAGTCGTGGTTGCTCATCCACTGGGGTGTAATTGTAGTAAAGAAGATCATTCCTTTTGACATATTGGTTGGCGTCTAGTTTACCATCATTCAGTTGCCCGATGAGAGTTTGAGTCTCATCATCTGCAGATTGTGCTATTTGGCTCCAACTTTGGGGTTTTTGAATTCGGACCACATTCACTGGATTCCGGCTCAAGTAATCAGCGTGAGGCATGGAAGTGCCCTTGCGATACTCAAGTGAAAAGTCAAAATCCTGCAGATAAATCTACCATCTGGCTACCCTTGACGTTAAGTTTTTCTTTTTCTGTGTGAGTTTAAGAGCATTACAGTCAGTGACTACAGTAAAACGCTGACCAACCAGGTAGTGTCTAAAGTTCTGCAGGACCTTGACCACAGCCAAAGTTCAAGTTCAGTTCTTATGAATGATAGTGTAGTTCAGCGCTTATGACCCGATTTGCTAAAATAGGCCACAACGCGCTTGTGACCCGAGTCATGTATTTGAAATAAAACCGCTCCGTAACCAATCGCGCTAGCATCCGTATGGATTTCAATGGGAAGTACTCGGTCATAAATGGCAAGGACTGGCTCGTTAATTAAGTGCTCTATCACATCTATTCTAGCAGCTTCCTGTTCGGTGCCCCAATAAAAACGAACACCTTTCTTCGTGAGACTTGCAATACACGCTATCTTTGATGCAAAACCGGCGATATAATTTCTATAATACCCGGCTAGGGCTAAGAACTGACGCACATGCTTGACGTTTTTAGGAACAGGAGCTTCAACAAGAGCTTTAACTTTGTATGCGCTCGGTCGTACCTGACCCTGACTAATTGACCGGCCTAAATATTCAATTCCAGTGGACAAGAAAGTGCATTTTTTAAAATTTAATGAAAAGCCAGCTTTAGTTAAAGTTTTGAGTACTTCACGTAACATTTTGGAGCCCTCATCAACAAAATTACTTAAAATAAGCACATCATCAATGTAAACCAAGACCTTACCAGAATTAATCAGATAACGAAGAGTATTCGAGATAATGCGCTGGTACACTACAGGAGCGTTAGCCAGCCCATATGGCATCTTCAAGTACTCATAGTGGCCTTCCGGTGTAACGAAAGCCGTCCGCCGTCCGTTGACTCTTTTTCCATTGGAATCTGGTGAAATCCGGTTGCCATGTCAAGAGTAGTGAAAAATTTATGACATCCTAAACGGTCTATATGATCATCTATAAGTGGCAAGGGAAAACGATCTTTAATTGTGATTTCATTAAGCTTTCGGAAATCAACGCACATACGATCCGTACCGTCTTTCTTCTTAACAAGAAGAATTGGGCTTGAAAATTCTGACTCTGATTCTTGTATAATCCCCTTATCCAGTAAATCCCTAACGATCTCACGAACGTGTAACGTCTCAGGTTGTGAAAGACGATAAGGTCTGTAGTTAACGGGTACATCGCTGTTGAGTTTGATGGGCATACTTCCGGTTTTCATAGTCGTAGTTGTTGTCCCCGTAATGAAATATTTAGAATATTCACTAATTATGGCCAATAATTTATTTAAATTATCTTCGCCAAGTCTCGTATTTATCGGAATATGCCCATCAGACTCAACTTTTAAAATCCTAGCGGTCTTCTCAACCCTACGAGTAATACATTGTTGTTCTCGAGTTCGTACATATGTGACGCCCTCGCGGTTAAATACGTCGGTCCCTACTATGATCGGGGCGCTCATATACTTCGCCTCAATCACAAACAAATCAACTTCAAACGTGATATCGTCAAACTCTATTGGCAGGGTCACATAATGTGTAGACTCTACCTCCTGACTTCCAATACCCTTCAAGATGCGAAAGGCCGGTTTCCGGGGGCAATCGAAATGTTTCACTAAAGAAGATGAAACAAGAGATATGGTTGACCCGCTATCAATCAATACGTCTACCGGTATACCCTGTATGACTGCAACTACGATATCGGTTTCAGGAGTACTTTTCTTTTCACCGCAGAAATTAACGTTATTTTTGTTTCGAGATTCGGATTTTATTTCAGCAAAACAGGTTTCTATCTTATGACCAGGTTTCTTATAAAAGGAACACGTTTCCGTTTTACCTTGATTAATTGTAAAACGAGAGTCAGATTTCCGTGTAGTAGAAAAACTATTCATGTTAGGATTTATTTTATGTCTTCTATGGCAATTAGCAAGTACGTGTCGGGACACACGAAAAACATTTGTTACCATCAAAACGCCGTTTCCTACCAAAACCGGTACGTTTCACTTTCAAAATGTCACGTCGATTACGAGACACAACTTGGGATGTGTCGCTAATAAAAGTATTAGGACTGGGTTTAACAAAAATTGATAAAAATTCAACTAAATCACAAGGCATCAACTTTGCGTTAGTTACAGTTGCTCGGATTTGTGGATCGGTAATTCCCCGAATAACTATTGCGGAAATTAATTCGTCACTCAAACCAGTAACGATTCGTAAACGCAGTAATGAACGGCGTGCATAATCAGCATATGTTGAATAGTGATCAGAAGTGATAGTCATCACGTCAAACTAAATGTTAGCAACGTTAACGTTTTTGGGACACAATGGTTTAAACTCTTTTTTAAAATTACTCCAACTACGATCATTTGTGATCCACTCACTGAGCCACGTTCGAGCATCACCCTTCAAACAATTACCGATCCGAGAAAGACACTCATTATCACTCCAATTATTAGTTGTTTTGGCACGATCTCCCTCTTGGCACCAGGTTTCGATGTCGTGCAGACTAGGATCGAAGTTAGAAATATAATACGGTTGATTAGATCGTACTGCTGTGTTAATCAAATGTATCGCGTTGACTAATATATCTGTTTGATCTGATTGTACCGCGCTATCACGGAACGGAGCTCCAGATGGCCCATCTGCTGTGGGTGCGGCTGTCCCGTCACGGTCAGTCAACTCGCTATTGTAAGGTATAAATCTAGAAGGTGGCGTGCCTAGAAGCGTTCCACTTTGCCATCCCAAATATGTGGGCTCAGCTGAATGCTGACCTACATAAACCCGTGGGGACGACGTGGAAACAGATTGATTTTCCAACACGTTTAAACGGCCTATAATATACTGCATTTGTTGTTTAAGATCGCTGCCGGGCGATAAACGTCGACTCTTATTATCATGACGGCTTTTATTACTACACCTATTTCTGCTTCGAGATTTCCGGTCAGACATAATTAAATAAATTTAAAATATAAGTAGTAGGTCAATATTCAATACAAAGGAACAAAGTATCCGTTATCAACAATAATGAATAAGGGGTAATGTCACCTGACCCTGTCGCATAAACACTATCCAAACCCGGCGCATGTAATGTAAACATGCAGTGTGGTGCCTCACCCACTTCAGATTTCGACCACCGTGAACGAACAACTGTAAAACTACAGCACAATGCACTGATTCACATTTATGTATTCCAATCACGTATTTTTGAACTTTCACACAAATCACAATAAAAACTTATACGAAATAAATAGCAAACGAACGAAATTAAAATACTTAAAGCTTTTAAAACTCAAAATCTAATACCAGATTTAAAAAAACGTATAAAATTAAATGAATAAAACGTTTCAAATTGAAAACCAAATTTCATATAACTCTAAACGTAACGAGGCCGTGAACTTTCGCGTCCTATACCACTTCTGATGTAAGAATTGAAAATCGTAAATTTAAATAGAATTAAAAGCGTGATTTAATACATAATACGCCTATAATTAATTACTTTTACAGAGTATACGAGTATGTAAGTACGTAAGTAAAATACGTCCAGTCCGAACCGAGTCCCTTTCCGAAGTGCCACGCGTCGTAATCTCCCGCTTTAAGCTGCTCACCATCGCTCGCCTTGAAGTTGTATTCGGGAGAAGCGAGGACCGCAGCTTTTCTTAGCTCAACTCCAATAATATATATATATATATATATATATATATATATATATATATATATATATATATATATGTATATACTAATTTCCTTGGTATGAACTTTTTTTTTTAAATTTTTTTGTATAATTTTTACAGTTCTAAGTTAATGGAGAAATTTAAGAACTCTTCATATAAATCAACTTGGTTCTACTAGAGGAACAATGAATCGTGTTAAGTTATTCACAAACACTATGTTAATTTTTCAATTTAGGGACGGAGGTTATAATTATTTTTAAAATGATCGTCTATGATGAGGATGTTCAGTTAGTTTAATATAATGTCAGGATGTTAAAGAATTTACAAAAAGTAAAAAGATACACTTTGGCTATCGACATACAATAAATTTGTATTCGTTCTGGGAAACTATTGCAAGAAATTATAGTGATAATGAAGTAGTTCAAGAAATTTTCAATTTTTCCAAAGTAAAAGGTGTTTGTTTTAATCTACCAAACCAAGATGATTAAGCAATAGAAAAGCCAAAAATTATTAAATAATACGAAAGTTGAAGATATTGCAAAAGTTAAATATTATAAGCATTTTGGCAAAATTTGTTGTCTTTTATAACGATTTATCACAATAGAGTTTTATAACGATTCACCACAACCGAGAGAGCCTGCTGAAAATTAATTTTGAAGAAATTCTATTACTTTCATTTTGAATAGGTAAAGTGGTCACTTAATTAGAGTAAAGTTGTTAATGTTTAACTTTTTGTTCCTAAAAGTTTCCTAAAATCTGTATGTTGTTTCTTTTAATTATGATGTATTTAATTATTATACCTTTCGAAAAGTCTTTATTTCTGATGGTGCAGTAATAAAATATTTTTAGCAGTACATATCCCAAAAGCTTAAATCAAAAATATTCATTCAGAAATGTTTTTGGTGGCAAAATAAGTATTAAATTTTTTTTTAAATAATTTCTTGCATGGTGTATTTTTTGAAAGAGCTTCTTCGTCTCAGATAGTATATTGTTATATATAGTCACATAAATCATAAATACTTACTATACTTTTAAAAAGGGTTAAATTTATTGTTAATAAGTGGTTAATTACAGAGTTTAGCAGCGTATACTATAAAAGGATTAACATGGAAAGTAGGATTATGTTTCGTAATAAAAATTTCCGACCTTAGTAGGGACTCTGAGTAACTGAGGTAGTAAATCAGGGGCTCAAGTAATAAAGCCGCTTTATTTAGTTCATCGGATTATTAGGTCATTAAAAGTCGCATTATTTAGTTCATTAAAAGAAGAATAAAATGTGAAAATTATGCTGGTATGATATTTTTGCTCATTTAAGCTTAGACCTGAAATTAGGATTACGTTATTATATTCCAACATTAAAAGTAAAACACACCTTAGACAAGTAAGCCAGCCTTCTCTAAGAGTCTGAAAGTAAGAGCGGTAAAGACATTAAAGTTGTGAGGAAAGTAAACTTATTTTTATTTACAATTTGAAGCTATTGTAGGCATTTTTAATTAATCCAATGTTGAAAAATTTTATGGAACAATGTTCGACTGAATGTAAAATCACGTCAGTCAATATTTTATACAACTCCCTTCGAAGAAAAATAAATATTTAAAATAAAAAAAAAACATTAATTGAAACCGATTGACGCTTAAATCGATATGGAAATTTATTATTATTTGAACTTATTGAGGATTCCATGAAGCCTATTCAAAACACTACGTAAGCGAAATATTAATTTCCTGAAGATGGAAATTAATATTTCGCTTATGTAGTGGTTTGAATAGACTTCATATTAAAGGATAATTAAGTAATATTTTGCCGTATTATTTACAAATTCCGCCGTACAAATACTGTGAAGTGTAAATACATAGTATAAATAATACTTCGTATTCTGATAATTGCTGAGAACTTATATATTTCATACAAAATTTTTGAAAAAGTCAATCATATTTTCAACAGGTTTTATTTAGGTACCGGGACATTTTATTCCTTCCCAATATTTTAAAAGTTACCAAAAGTAATCGAAGGTATTAGAATAATACTTGAAAGGATGTTGGTATGTACTTTTCTCAGATTTTTTCATTAAAAATATTGATTATACTGCAACAGAACCGACTCACCTGGTAACAAAATTAAATCTATTCATACTCGATTGAGTATTGATAGAAGTGGCATTTCCTTTAAAATGATTTAGAAGTGAATAATTTTAAGTACTCTTAAATTGTATATTTAATTACGGTACCCTGTTTTGTAACCATCCAAAATTATATAAAATATAATATGAAAGTGGAATGTGCGTACACATGCAAATGGTTAGTTTGATAGTCACTGACATGAAATATGAGATTACATACACATGTGAGTGGTAAGCGTGTTAGTCCCTGGTATGAAATATGAGATTAGTTTAAAAAAAATTTCATAATATTTCTTATTAAACGATTGTAAGGACAAATGAGACAATATAAGATCTCCGCCAAGTTCCGAGTCACCCTTCTATATAAACCTTTAAGTGGAACGCTTCAAAGCTATATTGATACACTCAAAACTCTTTTCCAGCAGATGTTGAAAATATAGGTACCAGCAATTGCTGGACGTCTAATCAATCAATTTTTAGGGTGCTGAGAGAGGATAAGAAAATGAAATGCAGTCTGAATTTCAAGTTCTTGCCTACAGTAGGATCTAAGATATTCATATTAAAGTTCGTCGATTTTGTCACATTTTTAGTGTATGTACGAAAGAGATGAAAGTATCCTTCACATTCACTTTAGTAGCGGGGAACTACTTGCACAGCTCGGCGATGGACGGTGGAGAGAACAGACGTACATGTAGTGAGAGGTGCCGATATTGGATGCAGGTCGATAAGACATAAACAATGCATTTCGGCGAAGACAACTATAAGTACTGTTTAATTTTTTTCACACATGATAATTAAAAGAAAGTAGATTAGATAGTGATTTAATGCTGAGTGCGCAAACACTTGTGGAGTATATAATACAACATGCAAATGAGATTATAGTTTTGTGCTGTGCCGAAGGGATGCAGAAATTTGGCTGTGGATTATATGGTTTGATGGACACACGGAAGCTGTTCTTCATTAAAATATCCAAGATAACTAAACTCAGAATTATTATTACTCGAATTGATAAAATAACTTTTATTGATAAGTAACTAGATCATGATTTAAGGTAGTGCCCAAATAGTTGTTTAGCATTTAACACCACAAGCAAATGAGGTTATAATTTTGTGCTGTCCCGAAGGGATGCCGATAATTGACATTGCGCTATACGGAATCTGTTCTTCATTAAAATATCTAAAATAAAATAAATTCAGAATTATTAATTAATATCAGAATTATATTCGCATTGATAAAATAACTTGTGTATGTATATCTTGATCGCCACAAAATGGCTTAACCGGCCTGTTCGGCCTACTTTCTTAGCACAAATATGGGTAGTATCCTATATACTCTTATGATATAAAGTATGTTACAGCTTTATAATTCAATTTAAATCGAATGCAGGTTTATATAAGATTAAAAAAGTCTGTAAAATTAATTTGTTAGCCCAATCGTTCAACCATGTGCAAGCGTCGCTTTTCAGTGCATGTGTGAAAGAGAGGGAAATATTTTGCCGTCTCTTTCATAAATATTTTAGGAGTGGGGCAAATAGCCGGCATGGTTTGGAGACAGATGGCGGAGCGAATGGATGTGGGTGACAGAGAAAGGACTCAATATTGGATACAGGTCGACAAGAGATAAACAGTACATTTTGGCGACCAGAACTGTAAATACCGTTTATTTTATTACACCTAAAGCGAATGAGGTTATAGTATTGTGCTGGCCGGAAGTGATGCTAACATTTTATTTTGCGTTAAACGACTTGACTGGTACACGCAAGTTGTTCTTTATTAAAATATAAACATAAAATAAATTCAGAATTTTTTGTACTCGTATTGATAAAATAACTTGAGTGTGTATATTTTAATGGGCACAAAATGACATGACCGGCCAGTATAGCCTGCTTACTTGGCAAAAACTTACCTACTTGTTTGATATATAAAATATGTAAGACTTTACAATTCAACTCAAGTCAAAGGAAGTTTAATGTAAAGTTAAAAAGGACCCTAAAACAATCGTCACTTTTTAGCAACTATACAAGCGTCACTTTTTAGCGTGTATGTTCTTAGCACTTATTTTAGGAGTGTGGGAGAAAAACCTCAAAGTTTGGTGATGGACGGCAAAGAAAAAGGATGTGCGTGTAGTGAGTGGAGCCGATGTTGGATACAGGTCGATAAGAGATTAACAATATATTTTGACGACGGGAAAAGTAAGTATTGTTCACTTTATTACTTTCATACAAATTGAATGAACCTATCGCAGTGGCAAAAAACTTGCAACCACATGCAGCACATGCAACCAAGGCTATGATTCTTTCCGGAACACACTGGAACCACTTCCGTGAATAAATCTGGAAAGGTTTATACACGGAAGTGTTTTCGATATAAAATTAATTGAGAATTATTATTATTTATATTGATAAAATAAAACGTGAGGTTACATTTTGGTGGGTTAAAAATAACTTGACCGACGCATTCAGTGCTAGTTCAGGACGTGCTTGTAGTGAGAGGAGCTGATATTAAATAGTAGTTGATGAATAAACAGTAAATTTTGGCGACAAGAACTGTAAGCTCTGTTGAACTTATTACATACATAATAATTTAAAGGAAAAAAGGTAGCTTAGAGTTTATGGTAATCCCAAATATTTACATGTTACGTAACACCACTTGTAACTGAGTTCCTAGTTTATGTGCTGCCCGGAAAATATTTGAGACTTGAGACTTCGCGCTATACGGCTTGATTAAAATACGGGAGTTGCCTTTCATTTAAATATCTCAATTAAAATAAAATCAAAAACACTATTACTGATATTCATAAAGTAACTGTTACGAATAAATAACTATATCATGGTTATGGTAGTGCCCAAATACTTGTAGGGTATGTAACATATGCAACTAAGGTTCTACTTTTGTGCTGCCCCGAAGGAATGCTGTCATTTGACTTTACGTTATAGGGCTTGATTGATATAGAGAAGCTATTCTCCATTAAAATATCCAATATAAATAAAATTCGGAATTATTATTACAGATATTGATAAAATACCTTGCGTGTGTATATTTTGATCGGCATAAAACAACTTGACCGATATGTTTGACATACTCACTTCGTAAGAACACGGAGTTTAACCTAACTACTCGTATGATATAAAGGCAGGATTACACGTGACTGTAGCTGTCACACTTGCATAGCAGCTCCTTGCACGTGCCAGCTACTGCAAATGTATACGTTAACTGGCATGCCTGTATCTGTCAAAAAAGTAGATAGCACTACATTTGATTTACTGGTATGCAATATGAGGAAAGGTCGCGGGGGGCTGCAAAACCGGCAAGCGTGGACGTACGCGACTGCTACAAGCATGCCACTAGCTGGCGAGTTGTCGCCGTTGGTACACGTTTTTGTTTGATTGCTTTTTGTGTTCGTTTCAAGTTTTTGTTTGGTTGCTTTTGTATTCATTATGTCATTATGGGAAGATAAGAAGACTATACAGTTTATTCATCTGTACAGAGAATACGAATGTCTTTGGAAGCGGCGTATCTTCCATTATAAATATAAAATAGTCCGTGACAATGTCTATACCAAAATACCAGAGGAATTTAATATGACTGTTAAAGAGACTAAAAGTAAAATAAAAAGTTTAAGAAGTATTTACCATCAAGAATTGAATAAAGGGGAAAAATCTGGAGCTAGATCGAGTGATATGTAAAAACCCAGTTTGACTTGGTTTAATGAAATGGATTTTCTAAATTATACATTTGAGTATAGAAAGTCAATCCATACAGAAGTAAATAGCTATATCTACGTACCCTTTCTTCGCGTTCGAATTTGTTATTATTTTGAAAAAAATAACGATCGAGTGGGTGTACAAACAATTTTTCAATTGCCCTCAATTAATTGCTTTAATTAATACCTTTATTTGCCCTCATGTTATGTCACAAACATGATTGAACGATTTTATATCATTACCTATTCAAGTTATAAAAGAAAACAGTGACCTTAGAATCTGAGCTCTTCAAAGTAAGTACAGAAATGGTTCGAAACCTGTAGTTGGTGACTACAGGTTTTCTGCTATAGGTCTGCTAATAACTGTCTCTTGCATGGAAAAAAATCATTTTTGCCTTCACGTCTGGAAACCATTTTCCAATTGTAACTAAAGGTAAAAGGTACCATCTATGGACCATACGAATAGTCTGGAATCCGTCTGGTTTAGTTAAATTATTCTTTTTTTACTCTTTCTAGGACATGAGTTTAAACTCTGTCGCGACTTTATATTTTCAACATTTTTATATCTATATACTAAAAGTTTTGCAGGCAATGTTTTACATGGAGGTATTAAATAACATGTAATAAAATTAAAAAATAAATTAATATTTCTCCCAGTATCGATTTTAGTAAAATAATTTCTTTCTTACAACTTTTAATTTTATTATATATTAATTATTATTATATAATAAAATACTTAGAACAGGATTTATAAATTGATTTGCACATATCTAATATAACTCGAAAAGTTTGAATACATTTCGGGTATTTAAATGAGTAACACGTTAGCTCTCGGTATATAGATATGATCTTTATTTTAAACAGTGAGAAGAAATGAGCAGAGTAAAATTTCTTATTCATTGTACTTCGAGAATATAAATATTGCGCAATGTACGTAAACAATTATCTTAGTAAATTTGGACTTCCTTGACATTTTGTAAGGTAGTGTTCAATTATAAATTAGCAAAAGTGCTTTTTAAGTTTTTCCTTGTTTTGGATTAAAAAGCCGAAAATTATGGACTACGGCTGTTTTCATTTCAACACTTATTTATAATTTGTATGTGTTTCAAAATAGTTCATTAAAAAGTAAATTTAATCTCAATAAATTTTGCAAAATAACAGAATGTATTATATATAAAGAATAGTTCTCATCCAATGAAAACATACAATTCCTTGCGAAATAAAAAAAGCCGTCAATAGAACTTTACGAGATGGTTCTGCTGCTATTATAGTTAATATTACTTTGAATATTTGTATTTTTCCTACTTAATTCAGTTTTTACCCAGCAAATAAATTTTTTTCAGCGGAATCTCATAAAAGAAGATTTTATTTATACTTTAGGTTACTTGAAATCTTTTGTTCTGAATGTATATTTTATCTTAAAATCATAATGTGCTTTGAATGTAATCACATTCTAAATATATATATCTCGTCAATTATTATTATTCTCTCCGTGATTTATTCTCTCCGTATTTCCTTGATGAGAAAACTTTTGAAATCTCCGATTAAACTTAGCGCTTCGCTCGTTTATGCGTTGACTTATTGGAGATTTCAGTAATTAAGGAGAAAAGCTAGATGTAGTCTGTTCTTGTTTCTATGTATTCCAAAGCATATGGTTTCGTTTTAATAGATTAAGGGTTATTTCTTTATATAATTATTATTTTTCAAGCGAGTCTTACAAAAATATATACTCGATTTATGGAATAATATTCGTAATTATCATGATATTCTTGATCAATATTTAAACATTCAATGTTTCTACTCTCAATCGTTACCCTCCTTGATTTTATATTTCTATGCTAGTTTTGTACAATGTATGTATTATTGTTTTTGCTAGTAGCTACCTAGAAATTAACATGGCAGTAGTGCTGCTATCAAGATAATATTTATATAAATGACATAAAAATTTTTTTTAGGAATTTGGTATTTTGTGGGATGTCAATTGATAATAGCGAAGTTCATTAAATCTGAAGTCGAACATATGATAAGGACACAAAAACTATTTTTTTTTAAATGAAATGTAAGATAGTTTTAGAGATATCATTAAAAATGTTTATAAGAAAATGTCTTTGTATCTTTTTCAGTAAATTTCAACAGTAAAAATAAAAAAAACAGCGATATTAGAAATTTACCTGATATTTATTGGAAACCTATAGTATTTTATTTAAATTTCATAGTTTTTGAGATAATTGTGATTTTTTACACCTTTTATTTACATAGCAGACAATGTTAAAAATTCCATTAATATATGTAAATAGTTTAACAAAAATACTATGCGAATATTTATACTTCCTACTACTCCTGGGTGCGTCCGAAATTCTCACAGCGACAGTTTTGATAAAATAATTGTAGGTTGTAGAAACTATGCAAATTTTGAGAAAGTCATGGTAAACGTTTCATAATTTTTATAAAATTCGTGCAACCATTTAGTTTCCGAGAAATGGGCATTTTTATCTTCCATTCGCATCAAAATGACGAAGTGACAGTTTATTTTTTCGCAAGTAATATTTGAAGAATCTTTTACATGTTTAATATAGATTTCTACGTTTACATTCATATTATAAGTGGTATATTTGATTAATTTGCCACTAGTTAACTATATTTAACAATAATATTTTTTAATAATTATATTTTTAATTTGCAAGATTGTAATAAACTGTAGATGAAAATTTAGACAAATTTTTACAATAATGTTTGTGACAATATCGGTATATAACATTTGTGGAATGAATGAACTAATTCTTTAGGGATTACTTGAGATATTGAATTGATTAGGAGATATTCAATTGATTAGGAGAGGATTAATGGAGATATTGAATTGATTAGGAGAGACCAAATAATGAGAAGTAATGAAGTTAGCAATATATTTGAATCTGTATTTAAGGTACTTTTGGATCTCAAATATTGGAAAGGAAATGCAGAATATGTAGTTTCATTGTCAATTAAGACATAATCTATACGCAGATTCAATTTTTAAGAGAAAATAAATACACAATTAAATGAAACTACGTGATGTAGTATTATTTCTACTTTCTTTAAGTTCTTTACCACGACCTAGATTTCGTTGTATTACAACATCTTCAGGTGGGATATTAGCAAAGATATTTTTTGCTAATATCCCACTTTTCTGATAATGAATTATTGAATAATGAATTTCTACTAAATTAACGCCAAATATATTAAATATTAGAAAATAAATATTAAAGAAATTGTAATTTATATAATCGTTCTTGGCGAAAGAAAGGTAGCATATATTTCCATAATGAAACAAATGCATTAAAAGGACTGACAAAACGGGATTTTTCTAAAATTGGGTAATGCTTCTGGAGACGATTTAGTGACACTATTTGAAAACGTTTCTGTAAGAAAGGAGAATTGTGGTGACCGATATTAATAATTAATTTATCGACTTAGTTTTTAATTAATTAAGACAGCCAAAAGCATCTCGGAACATCCAAAAATACAATTCCATAGTTCTTGCCTGTACCTTACAAATCAATCGCACTAATTTTAATCTGAATTTTTGATCAGGGTCTAGTATTTAGATATTTTTTTAGATTGTTTAAATCCGTAGTTGAAATATTAGAAACAGACACATATTGCAAGTCACTTTCAGTTTTCATATTTTGCAAAACGTGCTAAAAATATAATAATGATAAATGGAAATTTTATTTTATTTTAGAAAGTGTTTCTTCATTTTATTCTTTTAGTTTATTCTTTATTTTATTGCACAATCCTGAAATGAATTGTAATACAATTTTATATCCATTACAATAAGTTTGACATTATCAAAATGCATAAAATTTTCAAAATTCAATATAGTTCGGGATTTACTCTAATTGATTAAGATCCAATTTTTTAGTTCACTGGCTGATGTACACTTGCTCTTAAAAAAATAGCGGTTAAAGTAAGAAAGCAGTTTTTTTGATTTGGTATAAATTTGTAGATCACCTAGATACAAAAGAAACATTGGAATTGAAATTGTTGATGAATTATATTAAGTGACCTAAGTCGAACAAGAAAAAGGGAAACTTTGAGTGCGATAAAAAAGTATAAGTATGGTAGTTTGAGTGTTATTCACGGTTTGTCATATATCTTCAGTATGTATACTATATATGGCTGTCTAATCAGAATAAGTTAACTAAAAACAATCTAGAAAATTGGATAGATAATGATGTACAAAAGTTTTTGAGAAAATTTTTTGGATATTTTTTGTTAGAAAAACCTTGTACCTATTAAAGGAATTCTATATGTTTTTTTACTCAGCCAGGAAAATAGAAGTTACAAGGAAATATTTAAAAATATCAATAATACACGAAACTACAATATCTAAAACATGTTATACTGATAATCTCAAGAAAGGAGTGCAAACATTTAAAAAGATTTATCATCATTTCAGTAGTATCAGTAAATAAAATTAAAATTTTCTGTATATTTTATACGATGATGAATTTACAATGTGGAGTGTCTAATTTAGTAAATTAATCGAAAAGAGGTTGAGGTTTGGTGAAAATTTTTTATAATGCCATGTTCGCATCACTCTCACAGAATGAATCTTACTTGCACCGAGAGTACTGAGAAATTTCCAAATGGTAATATTTATTCATTTATTAAGTATATTTTGCAATACTATCTGATATTTCTACACCATCTTATTCATTTTTTTTCGTATAATTTTATAAGTTTCTCAGCGTTCCGAACTTGAATTAAAATTGTGACGCATGTTGGTTCTGTCTCTTTTAAGTTAGGAGGAAATTATTGATCTAAGGATCTGAGAGTCTAATAGAAATCAATACCATATCTTTACTATAAAACTGAAATACAAGTTCACTGTCAGTTTATGTAAGTGACATGCTCAAATTACGATATTATGTTCGATACGATTATAATGACGAAGAAAACTAATTTTAGGGCACCATTAAACTAAGTATTTAATTTAAACCGCCTTTTAACATCATGAGAACGTATTTTTGACCGTAAAATGAGTTTGAAAATGAAAATCATAACAAGACCAAGTGCAAATACAATTTAAAGGGAATATTTTTTGTGCTAACAACTATGTCAAATTTTATTTTAACTAACAAACTTAAGATTCAATGCCATATATGTTATTCTGTTGAAGAGATCTTTTACATTCTTAGGGTTTCATCGACGTATTTCCCGATTTTTCTATAATTGCTACAGCTACTTAGAATTTTAAATATTATTAATATTCGAATATAACTTATTGCAAATTTTCACACTTACTGAAATAATTGCGATACTCATATTTAGTGAACACAGTAATTGTTTTAAATTAACATAACTAAGTTACCACTAATATGTATTAGCCGTGAAGATTATTCTGTTGACGATTTAAAGTGATTGGATACTGATGATAAATAAATTATTCTAATGAGGGCCTTCGGTAAGATTATATTTTTTGGGTTTCGTCTTTTAAAAGGAAAAATGGTTATAATATCATTCACGTGTCCTCTGTCCGTCTGTTGCAGCTGTTTTTTCTCAGAAACTAGTCGATGTATAAATCTGAAACTTAGTTTAGTAATAGAACATCTTAACCCGCATATGTGTCGATAGTTAAATAAAATTTTAAAAAAAATAGTTCCATATATTGTGTAGGGTATAGTTTAAAAGGGCTAATTATAAATGTCTTAAAAATATTTTTCTGTGAATACTCGTATATACAATAGAACCTAAATACATGATTTAGGTTCTATTGTATATACGAGTATTCACAGATATTCAGAAATATGCAAAGCAATGTGATCTTCTCCCTTATATATAAAACTACTTAGCCACAAATTATGAAAAAAATATGTTTTTAGAAACCCAGGACCCAAATATTTTAGAACGAAGATTTTGGGTATCATTATTTTTTAAGCGTGCATAATTATTTTAGGCGTTTGACAGGTAACATATTTATATGTTTCATATGACGTAAAAACTTTAAAATTGGCATAGTCACATACTTATTAACCATGGACCTAATAACCACGTATTAACACTCATATTTCGAACTAACTTCTTAAAAATATTCATATACGAAATTAAGAGGAGGTAAACAAGCCTTCAGTAACGCAAGTCATTTGACGTTTTTCTTCCTTTCGTTATTCAGTTATCTTGTTTATTGGATAAGCTGGTTCACATTTCTGCTACAACTATCGATTAATCTTTTTAGCAGAAATTAATAACATTTACGCATATAGAGACGTAATATACATAATGATCAAATTACTATATTCTAAGAATGAAATTTGGTAGAACCTGTGTACAAGAATTGTTTATTTTGTCCACTATTTCGAATAAGAAAAAACGTTATTACCAAATAATTATGAAGATATTATGCATCCCATATGACTCTGTAAATGCTGTGAGGGGGTAAATTTTTACGTGGACATTTTCTTTCAATAAATTTTCTGCTGCGTTGTGGAACACTTTCACTCTTTCTCTTTCCCTACGCTTTTCCATTTCATATAGAACCGGATATCCTCATAATTTTTTGCCAGATATGCCTTCTTTATCATGAAGTTATCTATTCCAATTTTTTTAAGTCATCATGGCTTACAAACATTCAAGTTAGGTATGATCTTCTTCGCCCCTTTAAGCGGGTTATGTGTTAACCTGACCTTCTTATACTTGCATACACCATGTAATTAGTGTTTCTGAGAGTTTGTCTTCGACTGAGCATATGTTAAATTGCCAAGATTATAGTTATTCCTCACCCTGTCAATCAGAATCTTCATCTCTATTCTGTTTACTTTCGTGGTATGTGCCGTTTTCAGAGGCCAGCTTTTAGTACCATATATGAGTGCAGGCTGGTCTGCGGTTTAGTATGCCTTTACTTTCATAAGTATCAGCAGTTTCTTGTTGTATAACACATTCAAAAACCCATGCAACTTTATTCAGCTGCTTGTGCACCAACTAATCAAATTCGATAAGATAATTTTTTTTAATTTTAAAATAATAATAATTAAAAAGAAAATTTCAACTTTTAATAATGAATGAAAAGAATCATTAACTATAGAAAGTTTTATCAAGTTTCAAAACCATTAACGGCAAAACCATTAACTATAGAGAGTTTTTATCAAGTTTCACGGTTAATACAGTAAGACACTAAGTAATGAAATAAAATTTCAATAACGCGTGACTATTATTTGAAATGCTCCAGGTATCGCGTGATCGTTGAATTGGCTACTTTGGTTAAGACTTACACTAAGATGTAATTTGTATTTATTAACATTATAGACATTATCAGGGGATTGAAACAAAAATTAGCTGCTTTAGTGTACGAAATATTCACCGTGAAAGATTCAAATTAATTTTCAGATTTAATATAAGCCAACTTAACCATTGAATCTTTGCTCTTTTTCTAAAACATATTATTAAAGTGATATATAAATTTTGATGATATTAAGAATATCTAAACATGCGATAATTTTACTTGTATTTAATTCACTGCTCTATATTCTCCATGTACTTAACTTTCACATATCACGTTCTATATCTGGCAACTGATTTTATGTCGCGTTAGTTTTTGGTATGTTACGTTTAAAATTTAGTTTATTTTTAGGACTTACTATAAAAATAATTTTTTTTAAGACATTTCCTATCGATGACTGAAAGTAAATAATGAAACATAAATAAATATGAAACATAATGCAACCCAGAATTATGCAAATTCTACGAAAATTACTTCAAATTCTTTCAAGCTTATAAACATATTTTTCTCTATCAACTGATTTTTAATGAATTTAATTTGAACACTAAATATATACTTTTTTCCAATTTAACAAATTCTCTTGTACTTGCACTAATACGTTTCCAGTTTTACGGAATACTTACTCCTTAAAACGAAAACTGATTACACACATAATTAATTGCGTTAAAATTGACGAACTCCCTTTAATAAAGGTTTTTAAATTATAACTGATCAGCTTTCAAAGAAATCACTAAAATGCACTTCTTTGTGTTTTTCTTAAAATGAATTTAGTCATATGAAATATATTTTTATGAGAATTTTAATGATATATTTGTTGAACAAGAAATTATTGACCAGACAATAAGCGACATTTCATCGCGCTATCAAGGCAGGAGGGGAAGGGCCATAACTTCAAGAAGCACCATTGCAGAAAGTCAAGATCCTTTCTTTTATCTTTATAACTATTTTTTTGAGGTTACAGAAGGTTACTACTAATTAATTAATAATTACCTTTGTCAGTGGCACACGGTCAAAGCGACTGTAAATGCCGTAATTAACCAAAATATGCAAGGGACATATTATAAGGCGTGTCAATTCAAATTGTAATTTTCCTTTATCATAATGCTTGGTCGTATATAGCTGGTTTGACCTGAGAAAAACTAGTTGTAATTCATTATAAAACAGTGAGACACACGCCTTATAACCCATATATGTCTCCATTTGACTGCTTTATTTTTAGGCCTCCGAGAAACATTGAAATAACATCATTTTGACAGCGACCAAAATGTGAAAGCATTTTTGCGCAATTGGTTCGAAACACGATAATTTGTATTTTCCGATAACGGGATAATAAAACTTTCAAAGTGAGAAAATTGTGGTGTTTCTCAATTAATTATTTATGTTTTGCGTCAATGACGTGAAAATTGGAATAGTTGGCGTTTTCTTTATTTTAAAGATTTATAGGAAAACAAATTCAGACAAAAGTTTTTTTTTTTAAATGTGTCCTTAATATAATTTGTTCTTTTAACTCGAGTGGCGTTACAGAACCTGATGTCAGGTCCGAATAGAAACATGTACAAACTGATCGAAGACAAGATATTGAACCCGAAACTACAGGAAGGTTAGTTCCGATTTCTCGAAGAAGATTAGGCGAAAAATTAGGAATGGAAGACATCTTCAAATATTTTTGCCCAGTGTTGAATATATGTGATACCATATTAGTATATTTTATTGTGTTATTGCAACAGTTAAATGGTAAAAATACTTTATTGATATCAATTTTCGGCCATTTCTAAATTGCGCATTTGTTTCCGTAAATTGTCCGTTGTAAATTAAACTATAAGCGAGCGAATTTTTTTGCAACTTAGATTACGGATCAAAATTTTTCCTTAAGTTATTTATGTATGTAAGTTTTAGGGTTACTACTTCAATTACGTTAATTACAATTTAAAAATAAATAGAAGACCTAGACTGTAAACGGCCATAGAGAAATAAAAGCGAGAAGTATAAAAAAAATTGTTACACCTATCTTTAGTCCCCTGATAGACTTGTGCTTTATTGTTGCAATAGTTTTATAATACGAAGTAATGTTCTTAATTCACTACTCAAGAAACTTAGGATATTACATAATACTTGTTTATTACAATATTTTTAAAAGTATTTAATATTCTGCTAGCTTGTTTTGAGCATTTTTCACCTTTACATGAAAATTATAAACAATGCCATATTTGTTATTTAGTTCTTAATACAAATTATTGATTTTGGTAAAATAATATTGAGATTGATATTAAACCGTGATACACCATTTTTAATCCCCATACTATATATCTATTGTATTCATAAAGCCAGCCTGATATTAAACATGTATTTTTGTCCAGGATTTGTCAAGAAGCTGCTACGTCTGTCATCTCTGTGCGATAAGAATAAATCGTCTTATCGCACAGAGATGACAGACGTGTCGCACCTAATTCAAGACCCATTATGAGAAGCAATGGGACAGATACTTTGGAAATTATTACAAAGTTTATGACAGTATTTACGTTAATTTCCACGCCACTGGTACCACCTCAATTACCACCAACTCCAAGGGTATATTGCATTCCCAAAGTAGATTTTTAATAACACTAGTAAATTCTCAACAGCTAATAGCTAACCACTGACGCCTACCACGATCGCTTCGATTCTGTGTGATGTTGAAAACAATTTTAGACAAAAAGGTAAGTATTTATATGTTAGATTTTGCCCGTGTCTTTTCATAATCGCATAATATTCTAAGAAATAAAATAATTATATGTGAGTAATATTGTGATGATTAAAATTATTAATCACGAAAAAATCTAAAATAAAATGTCTTTAAGAAACCAACTACAAAAAAATTAGGTACAAAAAAGTAAAAAATAATTAATAACTATTTATTCGCAATAAATAACTAAGCTACTTATTTTTGAAGTCATTTTGAAATGTTTGAACATCTAAACCAAATGTTAAACTATGTATTATAAATACTCCCTTTATAAATCTATTTCATACTGTGAGTAAATTTGAAGTTAAGGTTTTAAATTTACATTGTAAATTAAATGAAATCAAATTTTTTTTAACTTGATCGACAGTGCGGGCATCGAATAGTTAGTCGGCCAGGAACTAACATAGGCTATTTTTCAACCCGGGAAATCTTATCGTAACTAATACCGCAATATTAAACAATATTAACAATTCGAAAGTGTGTTTGCTTGTCCTTCTTTCACGCCACAACCGAAGAGGTTAAAGATAGTACATACATATAAATGGGTTCCTCTCCTAAATGTTTGTTAGTGTACCAACTTTGAATTAATTAATATTATTCTGATACGTTATCTTGGTTTGAAATTTTTATAAAAAATAGGACTAATCGTGGTGTAATTGACGAACTAATGCCAATGCTTTTTAAGAATTTATTTACTCAAATTTTTTACTAAAATGATTAAGTGAAATACATTAAGTAGTCGAATTAATAGATAACATTGACACTTATAATAATAACAAAACTGAGAGATGATTAACTCGATAACATCTAAAATAAATAGGAATAACCTTTAACAATAACATTCACTTATGATTCGTAGACTTAATTGTTAAATAATCTTAATAAATAAAATATTATATATATATATATATATATATATATTATATATATATATATATATATATATATATATATATATATATTTATATATATATTAAAAACAAAACCTAAAGTTGTAAAATTGTAGGTACCATAATAGGAAACATTTCAATTATGTAAAAATATAAAGACAATAAAAAGTAGTCTGCCTGAATTATAAATGCAGGATGTTTCGTATTAAAATATTTATACTACATATTCCCAGATCCCAGATTTTCTTTATCCCTCCCAGAATCTCAAATTTTGTAATAAACTTCGTAAAAATAGGCATTTTCTTGTATAAGAGGTCAACACACTTTTCAGTAACTTTCAAAAACCATATTAATATTTCAAAGAATATACTTGTAAGTCGCAAATGATCATCGATGAGGCTAGCGAGTTATGACCTTAGTTAATTTAGTTCGTGAATATGCCGGATGTTTCATAAAGTATCAATATGTCCAAGTGTAAATTTCTAAGCCCCAAGAAAATATAGACATTTTTCAAGGAATTATTATTTCCCATTTATGAAGCCAGACCGTTGAAAAATTATTAGTACAAATCTTTGTAATATTTGATCTGATTTAATTGAAAACCAATTGATTGGTATCCAGAAATATACGCTAAAGGAATTTATAAAAATAGATGGCATATTACTACGAAATCGAACAAAACTTACTGGCGAGCTATTTTATAAAAACATTATGTTCCTAAAGTAATTCATTTTTGTATTGTTTCGTTTAGATAAGTTAAGATATTGTTTGTTTCGTAAAATTTAACTTTAAAAAAATATTATTTTAATGTGATAACAGGGAAATTAAATTTACCGGGTGGTCTCTACCTAAAGAAATATAAATCATATTTCTGTGAGTTTGTGTTAAATTTACTAAAAATTTATTTTAATTGATTTATGTCTTAGATATTTTTCTTACTATTTTCGACTATTACCCGGTCGTTGGCAGCCAGTGAAATAAATTGATAGAGAAATCAGAACGTAACGGTCGAGTTTAATGATGAGTTCAATGACCGAGCCTGTATCCTTTTGCGTGTCATGTTCCGACTGCGAATACAAATTGGTCTCATTTATTTGCCCACCGCATCTCAGTTCTTAATAAATGAATATCATTTGTAAAAACTTGTCTTCTGGACGGCCTTATGATGTGCTAAAATATTATTTAAATCAAATAATGTTCAAATGTATAAATAATATTAAAATTGTTATTTAAAGAGAGTAAATATTTAGTAAACATTTAATATAATGCATAAATTATTAAAATTTTTAATTAAATTGTCTTAAAGCCAACGAGATTCATCTTCTTACATGTGTGCAAATATTTTAACAAACATAACTCATTGTGATATTATTTGTTGCGTGTAGTCGCCTTGTAAATTATACTTTGACAAAGTTTTAAATTTACTAAATATTTGAATGAACAGTTAACTTAAAAATAATTATGTCTTCAGGAAGCTTTTTAACAGAAACATGCAAATTACGAATTTATAGGTTCCTTTGAAAACATTTCAGAAGTCCACTGAATTAATTAGGGAAAACACGTGGGTTTGACGAAGACATTTTATGTAACCTAAACAAATAAACAATATCATTGAATAAATATTATTATATTCTTTGTATAATTTATTATATATTTCCCAAGTTGCCTTCGTTTTTCCAAATTTATTCCATTCGTTAAGGAGTAATTGTGATCTTTATTCTGCAAGAAGGCTTTACGGCTAATAGAATTATTTGGAAAAAAATCCGTAATCAATAAATGCTCCAATTAGCGGTACCTTATACACTCTATGTGAGGCTATTAACTAGCCAAAATACATTCGATAATATATTGCCACCTAACTGTTCGTAAGGTGTATTTCAGTTGTCCGTCACAAGCATCATAAGACGTGTTCCAGGATGTCCGTTGACACCTTAGAACATCATTGAAATAGTACGAGATAAAGAATGCTGAACGCAGTATTAAAGTATTATTGCGACTATATATTGAAATATTACCGAGAAAAAAATGTAGAATGCAATATTAAGGCATTAGAACAGTTAAGAGTTGAAAAAATATTGGAAAAAAAATCAATTAAAGGAAAGTTGGAATTTACCGTAAAAATTTCTATTAAGAGTTACACCTTTGGATTTAAATTTACCAATTAACTCACGGATTCTTTTTGTAATGTGTATAGCTAGAAAATCATTTTTATATTAATCTTGTTACTACGATTTTCATAACACGGATCTTTTGGATATATGTATATATATATATATATATATATATATATATATATATATATATATATATATATGGTTTAATAGTGCTTCTTCTCACATTTGTAGGAGGGAACGACTTTATCCTCCGGAAAATCCTGCAGCATCTTTTACGCTTTCATATTGTATTGTAATGTTGTCCCGGGACGTCTCGTATCTTATCTTAGTTACAACGTGAATTAAGTTTAAATACAAACTAAGTTTATTCCAGTTAGACGTTTACATTGAATAAGATTTGTAATTCTATAAAACATAATTGATATGATATTGATACAACCATTTAATTTATAAATTACTTTAATCTCACCAAACATTTTTTTTAACAAAAAAAAGGAAGGATATAAATTGCGTTTAATATGATAATTAAATATGAGAATGAATATAAAATATTTTTCCATTTTATATTTTCGTGCACAGACAAAAAACCCTTGAAATATCCTCATGTCCAGCCCTCTGTCCGATTACCCTTCTGCCTTACAATTTTAATAGTTTTATATTTATGGGCATAGCTAGCTGATAATTCATCTCTATTAATATATAGCAAAATACAAAGAAGAGAAATAAAGAAATCTCATTTAATTAAAAAAAAATTGATTTAGATGTGTATTATTTTCATTCTGGTATAGATAAAGATATGGTATTCAAGGGACACAGGTGTAAAGTGAAGGGGGCAAACATGTTTCTCATGCTTCCATTATTTAATAGGCCGTCTGACATAAAAATGGTATTTCATTCAATCTATTACCATTATCATATTTCATATGAATTTTAAACCCCTTTCTCGCATTTGGGCATCATTAACTACTTTTCCTGAGAATTGATTTCCTAATTATGCAAACTCATCTATTGACTCTATGATTACAATTTAATAACCACTACTTTACATTTATAAATATTTTTGTAGGCAAAGTTGAAATATGTATGTTAATATATTTAGTAGTAAGTAACCTATTTAAAACACTAATGTGAAAACGGGCCAAGTTTAGTAACAAGAACAAGTCGGATATTTTCTTCGCTAATAAAATAATCGATGTTTAAATGGGTATTAAGTTTTTTAAGCTTCTAAAAATAATATTACTTTTTAACTTCTATTCATAAATATTTGAAGTTTTCTTTTTTAATTATAAATCATTAAGATTAAACCAAAAATAGAATTGTGAAAGAGAGGGTAAGTTCGGCAATAGGAAAAAGTGGACTTTTTTGTTCGCCGATGAAAGAATGGAGATCTAAATGGATGCCAAGTTCTATTAAAATTTTGTAAATAATTTTAATAACACACACCATTTTATTTTAAAAGTTTTATTTTTGTCAATCATGAACATTCCATAAATAATATGATGTCAAATTGCCAAAATGTTCTTACTGGAGATGACCCCTTTCCCCACATTTATATCTTTGGTATTTTTGCAGTTTCACTATATTACATTTTATCTCACATAATAATTTTTTTACATCAACAACATTTTTGAAATATTGGAGCGCATAATCCATTTACGGTCTAAATTTTGTGACGAAATTTTTTTTTATCTACCAATACTTTTACCTGCCCCAGACACAAACTCATAATCAAATATATGTTGAGTGTGCATATTTCTGTGCTGCAGAATAAATGTAAGTAAATCTTAACTAAATATAAGGAATCTAAAACGCATTTTCAATTTACGTTTTAAATTTTTTTTAACAATATTTTATCTCTTTCTATCCTGCTTGTCTAGCTAAACTAGGGTATACCCCTTACCTAGGAACCTAGTCGACGTGTGCCTTGAGAAGTTGTCCTAAAAATTTCCTTCATTTTATCTCATATTTTGTATGTTGGGCTGGATAAAGGAAATTGGGAAACAAGGCCGTTTTACAAATAATGAAAATTATATTTATATAAGGAGCAATAAGATAAAATATGAATGAGTTCCGTGAAGAAAAGAAAACTTGTAGCGAACAATATAATGAGTTTTTATGCGAATGTTTTGTGCATATAATTTAATAAAAGTATAATTTACAATTGTAGAATTTATATATGAGAATTAACGAGAACTTAACAAACTTGATTTTTGCGGACGATACCATGTAATTGATTGGAGCCATTATTCGCATTAATCCTAATAATCATTCTGGATGTAAGTTAGTAATTTTCTCGTCTTCTTTTTGGAAATAATTTTTCTTACTTGTCTTAATCCTAAAAAAGAAAATGCATCCAACTAAAATTTGCATTTATTAATAAACTTTACATTTTCATTTAATAGAAGAAAACTTTGAGTCTTTTCAACACATTTAAAGTTAGGACATGCTATGTAAAAGTTAACCATTCAAAACAATACTCTTTTCACAGAAGGTGTGCTTAGGAAATGAGTCCATTTTAATATGCTATTAATTTCATCAATTGTAACGTAAAAACTAAGAAAGAATCGTGTTTCTACAACAAGATGAATATCACGGGTCAAGGCAGCATTGCAGCATGGCAGCATTACGAAGTCGAAGATGCTGAGGATAAAAATACTTAACATTTTTACTGCGACTTAGCTTATCATAAAGCTTTTCTTTTCTGGAGTTATAATAAATAATTAAGAAACAAAATTGAAAAAGGGAAAATCTACATGCAGAAAAGCATGGTTCATTCTGTCTATAATATTTTTGAAACTGATTATTCTACAAATACTTAGTTTTACGTAACACGTTTTGTTAAAATATTATTAAATAACGACATCGCCTGTATTTATTGTAGCATTCGATGCCAGTATTTAAATGTTTATGTGTACAACGTGATGTTTTTTTTTCATTTATTTTAAGACATAAAATCTGTATCATTTGTATATGCACATTTGCACTTCAAAATAGAAGAGTAACAAGTTTAAATATAACTAGCTCTTTAGAATATTACCTCAAAACAGCGCAGAAAATTTGAAAAAAGAAAAACGACAGACCTGTTCGATGAATAAAATTGTCAAACATGAATAAAATTGTCAGATAATGTCAAACAATATGAGTAAAATTATATTTTAAACTCAATTTCAGCTAGTTTCGATATAATATATTTTAATTGAATCAATGGTATGGGCTTTGACTTATATAATGGATACGTATATTTTTTAAAAATTAAAATTTTAAGAATATCAAATATTAAATATAACTGATATAAGAATAACAATAAATTCTAAGTTTTTATGTGTCAAGTCATATTTGAAGTGACTTATCAATAAAAAAGGTATATTGCTTATAATAACTAATATAAACTGACAAGTGTTGTCTCGATAACAAACTGATTTTTACTTCCCCTGCTTCTTTGACGATAATATTTCTAACATGTTCTATATAACCAGTCATACCTTTTGGCATTATGTCATTGCTCCTCTTAAAGATGACTTTGTCTTATTCTGATTTGAATTTAAGCTTAGTTGAACAATTATTATAGTAATGGTTTCGAATAAATTTACAATATAACCAGCATCAAATCATTATAAAAAGAAAAACGTAAACAGTACAAATACAAGATATGAGAAAAACAGTGCTAATATAAGTACTGCATAGTTTGCTTAAATACATTTTTCAATGAAGAAATATAATAGCCACTCATTAAACTGCGTCAGATGCCAATTATTGTTATTCAATATTATTTACTTTGAATATCAAATTTACACTTGGGTCCATGTTAGATATATAATTTGATCGTATGACGATTTGCTGGACAATGTTTACACTTGCATTCATTTTTAGTACATTTTTGTTTATTTGCTATCTATATTATTTTATATTTTAGAGTCCATGGTCACCTTGCTTGTAAACTTAGAGTTTTAAAAAAATATTTAATTTTTCCATATTTTGTACGATTTTTATTACGGTAATATAAAAATAATTAAGAGAAATTATAAGTATAACTGAAGCAATTTCCAATAACTAAGTACCTGATGCCGATAATATTCAATTGACGATAAATTGTTTAGAATAACTTAAATTCGGTCAAAGACTTGGAATAGGCAAACTTTTAATTTTGTAGGTTATGTTTATGATTAGATTTATCAGTAAAACAGAGATTATCAGTAAGTTTTATTGCAATGAAAATCGTAATCAATCATACTGAAAATCTTCAAATATAACCAAACATAAACGTAAGTCAATACGAATTAACGAAAATGTTATATTACGCGAAACATTTTTTTGCTTAAGTTAAAGTTTTGGTAAAATTCATGATTAATTTGACATTATATTTTTAGCAGACCAAAAATTAATTATTGTGGCTAAAAAAGTGAAAACTTGAGAGGTAATATATAAAACAGATGTAGGTTAATTTCCCGGAATGAGATATATTAAAGGTGAATTAATGTGAAAGGTTTGAAAAAATGATATATAAATGAACATTTATCAAAGCCACCTAAGAAAACAATTAGGTTTTCTCAATTTTCTTACGGCTGTAGGGTATCATTTGTAAGAAGTAAGAAAACCATTTACACTAAAGTTCAACAGAGGTTTAACAAAAAGATTATAAATGAGCTAAACAATGGAAAAATAAATACAGACAATAGAATCAAACGAGTTTAAAAATGTAATGTTAATAGAAAGTAATAACAATATATTTTAGTACAACTTTTTTTAGCCAAAATCATTTAACGTTTATTTTAATAAAACTTCGGTAACAAAAGTTGACAAAGCAAATTTATATGAATAGGAAATTAATTCGCGAAGGAGGTATTCTGAATAATCACCTACTGTATAGTAACGAGTTGTTTGTTAGCATTAACTACTTTTTTCCCTAACTTGAATTGGTGCTTCAAATGGGTGAAAGAAAATAATTCAGGCTTGGCAGGACTTCCTTAAATACTCTATTTATTACATGTTAAAAAATTACATAATTTTTATGACAGACTGCGTCTCCGTAATTAGTAGCGCTATGTTCAAAAATGTTTGGAAATAATATATCGTATATTTTCCGCAACATAGACAAAATGAGACGTAACGCTATCTTCCTTTAGACTGAACAAATATCCCAAAAAGAAATTTTTTGCCCCGGTATTAATATGGATATTCTCACTACTGTTGTATTCTTATCGTGGCCTGTATTTTGTATTCTATTTGCCTGTCGGAAAAACTTGAATACGATTTATTAGAAATCAATATAAAATCTAACTAAAATTTTATTCTGTAAAATCTACATTGATTTTCACGATAAATGCTACAGGTATATATATATATATATATATATATATATGCATACGAGAAAAAAAATCAATAAAATACCTTGTCGCGTGTGTATAAACTTCCAATCAAAACCATTTTTCGTCTTTCAAGTTTAAATATGTTCCTATAAGGTATCTTTGTTTCCCGTAATATAAATAGTATCGGTAACTTCATGGCATGAATGTCAAATATAATAAACCTTAATTTGCAATGGAATGTTTATACATGTAAGTATATAGCACAATTAAACTATATAATATTATATGCCTAAAATTTGACGATTATGCCGTAAACCAAATTTTCGTCTAATAATTGATGACGTGTATTTCAATTAACAAGTGGTTACTCATAAAAATAATATTTAATCGTAAGCTTTCCACAAATTACAAATTAACAAATAAGTTAAAATACGGTTACGTTATATGTAAGTTTTCAATAATATACAGTGTCACGTCAATGATACATGTTACGTTAAAACTTGTGAAATCTTCTCTCTATGTTCTGTTCTCTTAATTGTATCCGACTCGATTTAGTAATCTTAACGGTCTCAGATAGCAACTGGATTTATTTTGTATTAGTTCTGTCTTTCCCTTGGATTTTTCTTTATTTGTCAGGGATTTACGAAATCGCTGGTTCTATTTTATTACAAACATTCATTATTATCCACAGGAATATTCACAAGTACGTTCAGGCTCACCAAATAGTTATTGTGTATATAACTTAATTAAAATTAAGCATGAAAAATATATTACTATCTTTTCAAATTAGGCTCGTAATCTGGAAAACAAGCTTTCAAAAGTATCGTAAGACGAATTTATATTAAATAATTACCTTATAGAAGGACCAGTTTAATCAAAATCTATTTTAATGTGGGTTGCGTGCTTTTTCAAATTGCTTTCCGAATCGTTAATTTTTAAATGAGTATTATGTTAAATGAAGTTATAAAATTATAACAAGTCAACAGAAGTCAGAAGAAGTAATCATCAGTTATTACCCGAAATATACGAAGTTTCGTAAATAGTCCATGAATTATCGCGTATAATGTGAAAGTTACTAATTAACCTAGCTCTGGTTTTTGTTATGCGATTAGGGCAGTTTAGATGTTTGCTTTATAAATTGTTTATCAATCAAATCTAAAGGTTTGATAGTTTTTTAAATTAAACATATATGCCTAATGAACTCCGAAAGGAATATATGAAGATCCCGATGTGCGATGCTGGGCGTCATCAGATTGGGTGGAAGTGCCCTAAATTTTGGACTATGCTCTGCCAAAAAAATAAGTGACTTACGTGAGTGAATGGTTATAACTTTTTAAAAATGCTTGTGAACCTTTTTGTCACCTTTTTTTCATAAACTCACGACTTCGCAAAATCTATGGATTATTTTTATCATGAAATTGCTACCATGTAGATCATGATATTCTATGTTATTTCAGACCAACCCTAATAATATTCATCGATCAATTGTGAAGATATACCTGAATTGAACAAGCGCTCTTGTTACCAAATTTGCAATACTAGTTTCGACAGTGTAAACATGATATAGTAAATATATGGGTAAATAATTTTAATAATTTCGTAAATTATACCGTTAGAAAGTTAGAAAAATGTGTTTTTATTTTAAAAAACTTATTTTTAAAATAAAAACACATTTGACCCAACTCGCAGTGAGAAGGTAACTCTTAATAAAATTATTAAGTTTGACGTGACCGATTATCTTGACGTCGATTTTTATAATAACCAATAGTATCATCGGTTTTTTATTGTCATAAATTACTTGGTTTTGACAGGTTTGTGCTCATTCACTTGTTAGATGCGGGCAATCTATCTAATGGTGGCTTTCCCATCACAATATAGAAAATGTATACTGAATCTTAAAATTAATTAAATGTTAATCGGAGCAAAGAAGAAATAAGGCTCACTCATTTTATCATGCTTTTTATTTAGGTAATGTTTATAAATATAACGCGGCTATGTTCAACTTTTCTATAAATTCCTTTAGAGAAAAGTTGAACTTTAATACTAAATTCCTTTAGAAGAGCATTTGAAGAATTACTTGACAAAATCATTACGTTCGAGCTTTAGTTAATATTTGGTGGAATTCGAATAATATAATATTTTTCGAATAACATAAAATGTTTAATATATTTCAATAATTTTTTTGAAATAAAACTTCTTTATGCACGCTTGACTTGGGGAATAAGCTGGTGAATTCGTGTCGAGACCTTTACGAAAAGTGTGATAGGGCGAGGCGAACGGAAGTTGAGAAGGAGATATAAGTTAGTGAAGACAGAAAGAGAGAGAGATCTGTTTCATATATTACTGTAGGGACAAGAGAGGTATGAGCACACATTTTCTTTCTCTCTTTCTTTCATAGCCAGTTATGTGCTGTATATCTAAGACATATTACAAGTCTATTGTTGTTCTACGTTTAAAGTGAATAAAATTGTAAATTCATTTTAAAGTTCATATTTTGTGAATTTGAAGTTTTACTTCAGTCGTCTGGTCTAAAACACACTTGTTTTTTTGGATATTTTTTGAACTTAAATATATAAAAATGTTCTATTAAAGGTAATCTAGTTTATTTAAATTAATATTACATTGTATTTTCACAGCAACTGTGCTCGTTCGTTTTTTTCTTTTTAGAATCGCCTTCTTACGGATAATCTGTGTAGTAATAAATCTGGTAAATTGGATTCTGAAAATATTGCCAGGGAAGATATTTCCTTTTATAACTTTGTGCGTGCAAAAAAAAGAAAAAACGATTTGAAAATTTCTTGACTACTATTGGAATAGCTGGGCGGTGCTTAATCAAAGGTTTCCTTTTAGTCGATCATACAAAATACAGTATCGTCCTCCTGTTTAGTATCCTTTCCTAATTAGATCATTTAAAAGTTTATATTATACAAAGAAATATCAGCTTATACAAATAAGGGTTATTATTATTTTGCAATTTAAATTTTATCGTGGCCTGTTATACACCTTAAGAATATAAGTTAAGTTCCCTCCTAATATTTAATTATTGTAAAAGTCCAAGGCCCAGCCTCCAACAATAATATCATTTTCAAAATACATTTAATTTTTATCAAAGAAAACAAATGACAGAAATATTTAATTTATTTTAAGAAATCTATCATATACAGAGTAAGAAACAGTTTGAAAATATTTTCGCTTTGGAAACAAGCATAGAAATTATTCTTGAATAATATTTAAATTGCTATCTATAAATTTTATCACAAAAAAGATATCAGCTTTATTGATACATAAGGCCGGGAATAAAATTGCATCCACGTATGTTAATTTCTTTAAAAACAATGTTTTATAAAATATTTTTATATGTATTTCTAAAAAGTACAAAATATTGTTTTATGTGACGTTTACTTATTAACTATTACAAATGAGATGGGCGTTCTATCATGTACCTTATTTGCCCACTGACCACTTCATTTTATGGCTAAATAATTTATTATAGAGAGCTCAGTAGTAACTCATTGTGGTACAATATGATAAAATTGTGTTAATATTTAATTTCAGCAAGAAATTGAATAATTGTACTTAAGCTATTGTGCTGTATCTGTTTTTTTTGTGTCATTATATTTGATCTTTCTACATAAGAAATAAAGACAATAACATAATAAATACAAATTAATGAAGCAAGGCTTAGATAACGTCCTTTCATTTTAGTCTAGAGATATTTTTAGACGGAATGTTCACATCGTAACGTATAATGGTTATATTATTTCAATTTAAAATTTGATAGATTTATCTTACTATAAATTGAATATATGGATAAGCAAATATATTCACTACGCAAACGATTGTATTAAGAATAATATTTAAAAAGTTGAAGATCTTCGGGAACCATCATTATGAGAGTTCGATCGCAGAGATTGAATCAATCCCATTTACTAATATGTTATTCATATCCTTGTAACATCGTCATGTCTATCCGTTCCTTCGTCTAGCAATTTGTAATAACTTGGTAGATTTAAAATTTATAGACTGCTTTACTTTCAGTAACTGAATACTTTAAATAAACGCACTGGCATTTGTGCATCAACACATTTTTTATAACTGCTTAATTTTATTTGAAATATAAGGATAAAAGGAAATTATAAACCTCATGTAGAATGTTGTTAGACAAATTATTTTAAATCATTATACACTAAACAGAAATTTATCGATAAAATACTAAAAAAAATTACGAAATTGAGACGATCTTTTAAAAATACTATATTCACACACTTTCATCATTGGGAAACGAAAATAAAAAGGAAATATTAAAAAAAAGTATAAAATGAATAATGAAATAAAATTCAAACTTAGGCTTGAAATTAGAATGCAAAAAATATTCCATTTAGAAACAAGATTTTAATATTGTACAGCATAACATCTTCACCAATTCTTGGTATACCCACGATGTTAACGAGCAGAAACATTATCAACAATTATTTTCTAGAGAAGTTTCTTCAAAGAAACCCACTGATACTCAATTTTTTTATGTGTGATTTAATCACACATAAAAAAATTGAGTATCATCATTAAATTTTATTCTTTACTCTTGATTCGGTTTTATACTAATGAGACTATATATTAAAAATATTGGATGCTAGAATATTTTGACCGAAGGATAAATGTAAAAAATATAAATCTTTTCTAAAATCACGGGATAATTAAAATATATTTCGGAGAAAAGGTGAAGGCCTAAAGGGGTGAGTTATCTAATAAAAATCTAGCTGAAAAAACAACTTTGTTATTATTTGCAGAATATATTATTACGTTTATAACAAAATTAACTTTTAAGTAAATCACATTTATGACTAAATTAAATTAACATAAAAAATCGTTTTGTGCTCCAACAACAAAAAAAAGGAAAATTTTCCTTTTTTTTAAAGTGTTTGTTTGGCAAACGTTTCAATAGCAAACAGTGACCATAATTATTCGTTCAGTAATAGCTGCGGGATATGTTCAATTACATCTGTTTCAATTAAATATTGAGAACTAAACTCACTATGAAATAAAAAATTATTCCATAAATAATAGAGGTGCCTTCATCGAGAGCGTTCTAAGTGCTCTTTGTGAAATTTCCAATTAAGATAATTGTATCAATTAAGTTTCATCGTTATGAAAAATATTATTCACGGATATTAATTTTTCAATTTAAATTGTTTTTTTAAGTATTTTCATCCAAATTGCTTGGGAAATTTTTATAAGTCATAATAATTATTTTCTTTGAAAATTATTACAAGTTAAAATAAATTTTTTGATATTTAAAAAAATATTACCAGACCAAAAAATATTGCCGGTGTTCTTCGAGAGTTTTCATAAATTCTATATATTTCCATATCTACCATATTATGAAGTCAATAAAAACCTTAACATGAGTTGAATTATTCTTAGAATGAATGAAGGGTGTTTTCATTATTTGCTTTTCATATCAAATATTTTGATATTATATAGAAAGTTGCACGGAAGAGTGTGTATGTATATTGACCATTTTTAGAAAATTCTATATCAAAAGTGTGTCCACAATTAAGTAGTTATATAATTAATTTTGAGAACGGTGATTAATTTCAAAGTTCGTCGTTGAAAGCAATAAATATTGAGGACATATTTAGAACATTCCACCGATCAAGAACGGATATTGACCAGTTGTTAAATTACTTACACACGCGTAGAGATACCGTTTGTGATAGGTATCAAATTTATGGCTTGTTCGTATTATCTTGATAACGTGCCCAGGCAATAAATTTGTTGCAATCGGAACTAAAATGAGTATATGTGTTTCACACATAATTTATTTGGTTGCTGGTTTCATTTAATTACGTATTATTAAAATTAGGTACAAGCAACAATAATAATATTAGTATTATTCCAGTTCTAATAAGCATTTCATCCATCGACCAGAAAAGCTATCTAGAATGGGTTTTGTAAATTGATTTTATCTTCCAAAATGCGACTTTATCGAAGCAGCAGTAGATAGTTAACGGCGTGGATCATTTTCGATCTCCGATAATATGAAAGAAAAAAGAATATAATAACCGCAATGGAAATGCCATTAAATTCATAGAAATATTTCATACCATAAGCCCTAAGGAAACCACAAACAACTAAAACATACTTTTCTCGTAAAAATAAATCTTTTAGATGTAAGGCAATTTAAAAAAAACATTATATGAACGCGGGAACCAATACATGATATTAACAATTATTAAAAATAAAAAAACATACTAATTATCAAGAATCCACGTTTCCTCGTAACGCCTTTCCTTTCACACCATCATATATCCCATGTTAAGTTCAATTCCAAAACGAATAAATTTGCATTAGTACCCCACAAAGATTAGCCTGATGAAGCTCTGAACTCTCTAATTAAAATTAAAAGCATGCACCAAACTTTACTTTCAAAACACTTGTGTGCCAAACAATCTTGTATTTGATAAAACCACGGACGCCGTTTATTGGACTTGATATACAATGCTGTCTACATACTGGCAGTCTGCTGTGACTTCTAGAAAAGAAAATTCATTATCTATGAATAAACCGCATTCCTCATTGCTGACATATAAAAGTGTTGCTAATTGTCTGAGCGCAGTGTATTCATTGATTTTTTCCATGTTTTATTGATGGCAAATGACTCAAATTATTCCCTTATAAAATCTGTTTAACCAATTAAATGCAATTCGCATTTACATGTTTATTGCATACTTTAGCAAACCAAGAAGCTATTAATAACTTCCGACTATATTCTAACCAAAGTGAACTAGCACTGTCTTGGGCTGTATTACCCTGTAGATTGTATCATCTGTTTTAAAAATCAATTTTTGCACAGAAATTGCGGACACCCTTCATTAAAAGACACTGTGTAGTACTGCACATGGCCCACTAAAAGAACCTCGGAGAGAAAAATTAACTCTCCTTCCTGCTATGTATTTAACAACGCGCGAATTATTATTTATTAAATAACTTTTTGGAGCGAAAAAGTGCAATGTTGTATAAGTGGACAGATATTGAAACTGGTTGTAATAAGTTTGAGGAGTGATTAATGCAACAATATAACGCTGGGATGACTACGGTAAAGGCACTTTAAAATTATAACACGTACACGTATTTACATAAAAACCTGTCAAGCACAAATAAAACTCGCACTACGAGGGTTTCGTATACATTTTGATATTATGAGATATCTATCTCAGATCTGTATTTGAAGTACCGGGTACGTAGGTACCCGATATTAAATTTTGGCAGCATATCCCGATTATATCCCGATACTTCACTAATAGCAAATCCAACTTTTTAATACAAAGTTAAAGCTGGCACGTAAAATCATTAAGGAAAAAATTATATATCGCGAGGGAACAAAATTTTGTTATCTACATTGATATAAAGATATAAATCTTCCGCGTGGCGCTGGGAACTGTCAACATTCCGCGCCATCTATTGTTGGCAATTCCATTGAATTAAATTACGCCAATTCGGTGACAGGCCCTTAAGATGAATTGCGTCAATAATTTCTTAATCGAAAAAATAATAAGGCAGTTTGGAAAATGACGAGGGCGCACTTTATATATTTGTAGTCAGTTCATTCTCCAATCCAGTAGAATGTACGGTGAAGGATTCGCCATAAAATTGTGTTTTATACTGAGGGATTAGGAGGGTATACTTATTTTTGGATCGTAGTTCGAGGTCGTCGGATGACAGGTATAGGAACCTAGATTCAATGTATGTAGGTGTAACGGGATTATAGAAGATGAAGGTTTTGTCGATCATGAATCTTTGAACATTTAAGACGTGAACGATACGATTTTACAGTAACAGAACATAATAGTAGCTGTATCAGGTAATGCAACCTACCTGGGATCTATGAAATTAGGCTTTTTAATTTTTCATATTTTATGCAGACCTCGGATGAAGAATGCGAGAAAAATCAAAACCTTATGTCTTATGAGAGAAACTTCACGTGATCTATATAATTTCACTCGATTATTTCTCTAAACAGAATTCATAAAGCAGGATCTCTCTCAGTTATCCTTGTGAAAGTTCTACATTTTGTGCATAGTTTACTCGTAGAAAATATATGGTTAAATATATGAAGGTGCGTAACACTCATATAAATCGGGCGACGTTGAGATTGTTCCCTGAGGGCCCCTAAAACCTTCTCTAAACATTTCTTACTGACAAAATATTTCATACATTTCAAGCAATGATGAAGTACATTTGACTTAAAAATTATTATTTTTGCAGTAATTGTGTACGTAAACATACCGAGTTAGATTTGATAAAATATGACAAGATGTGAGGGGGATCTATTATATTCGTAAATTTATAAAACAATTTATTATATTATTTACATTAAAATATGTAGTTTCTATTGGGCAATACATATTGAATAAACAAATTCACTTTCTCCGTTATTGTATTTTATAATTTACTTTAATGCGTGTATGCAATTATGTCCTCTCCTACTTTCAATATTATTTAATTTTTGTAACAAAAAATACAAATATGGTGAAGACTTCTCATAGGAAAAGGGACTTCTCGTCTAATTTCTAGTATAAGGTAGAGAAAAGGGAAGATCTATTTGAACAATTTTTTCACCTAAAACAGGAAAAACAATTTTAAATTTAATTTATATGGAAGACCTTACTTAACTTTATATATCGGAATTTTTATTTGACAGAGCTAATAATCATATTCCGAAATACAGCATCCTTGTATGGAAGAAGTCAATATTGAAGCTTATAAAAAGACCCTTAATAAATGTACATAAAATCTGTAAATATAAAATTTTATCATACTTATTAGAAGGTGATACTGATATTTATTATACAATTTATGTACTAGTATATTAAAAATGGTTATATTTTTTCATAGTCAAAGAATGAACCACTATAATTCCCTCATACACTCACGTCAATAGTTCGTGACAAAAGTTTCTATGTTCGTTGCACAAAGATTGTCGATTTTTCTAAAATAACATTTTCATTTCAGAATTTTGGGCGATTACGTTTCAAGTAATTATTATTTGATGACTTTTGATTATACTGGATTATATTGAAGTCAATCAAAACTTTCCACTGGGAAAACTTTACCTTAATTGTAAATTTGTTCTTGTGATCGCTCGTAAATTTAACAAAGTTCGGATTAATTCACCTAGTTCTTGTGATAACGATGATCTTGTCACAAATATTCGAACCATGTCTCTATGAACTTTGCTAATTGAGTTAAAATTCAGGGCATTATAGATTTGCGCCAAGTCTATCAGAGTTAGTTAATAATTATTCTAGTTGGAGACATCCTGAAATTTGGTCAGACATATGTCTTTATATCAAATTCTAATAATGTAAACCTTAATTTAAATAATATAATAAAAATACGACATATATGTGTCCATCATTACTCTGCTAAAATATTTATATGTATATAGAGATACATGGCTCTTCATCTCTTTCACACGTGAGCATATTGTAATGCGTAGTTTAGATTTATGTTCTCCAAGTTATTCGTCTCTGTCGTACCTGGGGCACATATTGTTTCTATTTCTTAGCATTGACACCAAATATCTTTTAAAACTTTTTCGTGTTTTATTCTTAAACTAAAGAAAGAAAATGTAATCGAAAAATTATTATGTTTTTCGCTCCACATTTTAATTGATTTCTCAAAATCTTTATATGTAAAATGTAATATTTCCCATGTATTAAATATTTTGTCCATCTATAGCTTTCTTTACAAGAATGCCTTTCTCTTGTTTAATTTTGTTAATAATTACCACATATGACAGAACTTTAGTTATACTAGAAAATTGCCAAAAGAAAATCTCGATTTTTATATTAGATATATTGGATAAACATATCAACGCATATTAATTTTCAAATATAAAAAGCCAAAATATTCCACAAATAAAACATATTAAGATAAATTAATAAAATTTCCCAATTTTGTTTGTATATCCTTTGGAAAAAAATTATAATAATTTTCACTTATTTAAAGAACATTTCATAAATTTCAAGAAATGGTGTTTATTAAAATTTAATAAAAGAAATAATCAAAATTGAAAAAAAAAATTCTCTCTCGTTTTCAATATTTTAACAGGAAATTGTGGAAAGTAATATACATCCAAAATTAAAACTATATACTTTCAAACAGCCTTATAATCGTTTTGTATTTTCTAGATGCATAATTATTTTTGAAAAGTTGTAAATGAATTAGAAACGTATATCGCCAAAATTTCTAGCGAGTGAAACGACAGATATAGTTACTATAGGTTAACATATCGGCTGTACTTTATACAATTCTAAGAGTTCTTTACCTAGAATATTTAACTAGTCCACTGTTTAGAAAGAAGATTAATGGATTTCAAAATAACAGACGAAGACTCAACAATACGGGTGTATAAAATGGAGAAATGTATAAAAGTTATGATGATTATCATGTACTTTAAAATGAGACCTTAAACATTAGAAGGATATGTATCGAATTGTGCATGAGTAAGTAAAGAAAAATATTTAGGTCTAAGATGGGGCTCTTCAATCATAGATTGAACTGAATTATATTGAATAAGATTGAAGTGAATATTGAATAATAATGTTTAATTAATATTTGTCTTCTTTGTTTATTTCTTGTCCGTTTACACTATCAATAACTTACCCGTACCATAAAAATTTTTGATTTTACACTATCATGAAAAATTGTATAAAACGTATACTTATTTTAAATCGTTTATTTATTTGCAGCTTGAAATTGACCGGATCAAATATACCTTTTTTTTCTGTTTATACTTAAATGCTCGTCGTTAGTTACACACAAATATTATGAATTATTTAGCGTAACTTATTGAAGTTTCCACAACATTTATTAGTCATAATAAAATGGAATTTGCATCTGAAATTTCTAGAATATTTTAAGTTTACGTTAAAGAAATATGTTTATGGAAATTTTACAGAACTTCATTAGAAATATCTGCATAATATTATTATAAGGCTGTTTGAAAAAATGTGTTAATATAGTTACACAAATATAGAGTAGTTGTTTATACTAATTATAATCAGATTTTTCTTCCAACTTTTTTTTATTATATGTAAGATAATAAGAAAAATTATTTAATGGGATGAAAGCAAATTTTTATAAATTTATTTCACGTTTAATTAAAATAATCCTGGTGATCAAATGAAATATTAGCCTAATAAACTTAATATTGCCATTCGAGTAGAGAGTTAAAACCGGTTTGCTATTCAATAAATTTCGTTAAATTAAATGTCCAAATTAATGACACCCACATATCACTTTATATCCACTTATTATGTTAATCTACGAAACTAATTCCATTAGCTTTACAAGTGTTGAAATCAAAACATATCACATTTTGAACAATCGGTTCAAAAACTGACGCTTTTTCTTTAGTTGACTATACTTAGCTATCTGTTTTCACAACAGCGACAGCAGAAAAGATATACTATATATAGTTTATTTTTAAATTGATTAAATGGCTATACCTTAATAAAGCAAAAGATATCATTTCGTGCATTTCTTTTCAAATATATAATGAGGTACCCCGACATGATGCATTTGTGATCAAAGGATATTGCCATTTCAGCTTCCTCCCTTGTTTGACATTCCCACACGTGAGTATATTTACACGGATATTTATCAGAACGTATTTCTACTTTCGGTTATTTCCAAAAACTTTTAATTTTTGAAATATAGATTAGATATTAATAGAAACAACGAAGAATAACAAAAGTACGAAGAATCAATTTTTATTTACCAAAAACTATATATATATATATATATATATATATATATATATATATATATATATATACATATATATATATATATTTATATATATATATATATATATATATATATATACATATATATATATATATATATATATATATATACATATATATATATATATATATATATGAATTTTTATTTACAAAACTATATATTTATATCATATTGTAATAAAATTGAACGCGCTTGACATGAAATCATTACGGATTAATTGCTGAAAAGGTACAAAATTAAGAAATCGGTGGCGAAGTGAGTTCCAGGATACACATAAAGTAGCGTTGTGTAGTTGTTTATGTTGTCTCAATATTTTTGACGCGAGTTAGCTCAAATGATTTAATTTGAAAGCTCTAATCAAATGTTCCACTGAAAAATTCTTAATAATCTGCGTACAATTTTTATAAATTTCTCAGATTTATAATTGGGAAATGTGAAGAAAAATAAAGCATGTACATAAATTATTTGTTAATTTGAAACTTAATATTTCGCATAGATTTTATGCTGTTAAAACTTTAATGTTTATTTTTGAAAGTTCGATTTAATTGTAAACAAATTACACAAAGTTATATAATTTGATGAAATATATGAAAAAAACAGATATAGGTTCCCCTTTTCTCTACTAAACGGGGAGGGCTCAAAATGACATGGGTGAATTAAATTAGAGAAAAAATGAGCGATTAAAGAAATACTCGAAACATTATGATACAAGGAGATGTAAAAATATAAGAAAGTGCATATTATCATGCATAAGACAAGCGGGACAAGTAAGTCATGGTATTTGGTGCTCCATCATCCCTGTTAATCCGGCGTAAGTTGGGGGAAGTTGAAGAAACTAGTAGATGGATAGATAGAAACGAAACAGGGTAAATTTATAGAACTAACAATATGAGGGTGCCATGCAAATTTAGGCATACATACGTTAAAATTTTTAAGTATATAGTATTTATGATAAACTATATTATTATGTTCCTATCGGACGTGTAGTGGATATTTTTTGGAAGGACTTTCGGTTTTCAAATAAATTAAAACAGCAGAATAATTTCGAAGTAGGATATATTCTAATAGAAAATAAAAGTTGAAGCAGCATTCGCAAATGATATTTACATTCTAACGTAATGTAAACATAATTTGTTGTCAAGCATCGGTCGAGGAGTGCTTTAATTGACTACGTCGTGCCCTTGCTAATCGTGCCACGCGACCCCCGTTTTCTCATAGACCTTGTCGCTTACGAAGTATTTCATAACACCGATACGATTGAGTGAAATTAAAGGATAACTCGGCCGCCTAATAGAGAATCTTAGAAACTTTAAGTTGTAAGGGTATAATTTAGATCAAACGTATATGACAAGTGATTAAATTAATGTAAGATTTATAGATGATATAACGATACCAAGAAAACATTGCATCTCACTAGTATTTTAAGTTCCTGTTATATTTTTGTCGTTAATTTTTTCCCCTACAATATAGTCTTTTTATAAATTCAAAAAACATGAAATAATGTGAAAATTTAATAATTTCTTATGATGTTTTTGAAAAGTGTCACACTTTTCTGTAAAATTGCAAAAAGTGAGTTACAATATTTTTACTTAGAACTATTGATATTATAGCGTATATTGCATATTTCCGAAACTTCAAACTTTTTAGACTCCAGTAGACAGTGATAATAGTGTAGCCACTAATATATAAATGTGTTTTTAAATTAAAAATATTTATTAAAAATAATATAAATATCACTCTTTAGTAACCAATTAGGGAACTGTGCATCTTTAATGGTTATTTATAAAGAAAGAGTTATCACTGTCAAATTCGTTTATTCTTGTGAGCTTCGACGTTCGAATGTAGGAAAAAGCATTTCACAGAATGTTTAAGAAACTATGTGTCATTTTTTTCATATATGACAATGAAGGCTGTCAATTTCAAATTGAGCCTGCAATTTCTCCTTATAGCAATTGTTTCCAAAATTGCTTGTTTTTAAAAAAAAATCATTAGTATATAAGTGTTACGCTTTAATATTTATTTTAAAAAGTAACAAAAGTGTATTATAATAGATTGACCTTTTTTACTGATTTATGAATAATTTTTATAATTAAAATAGGAGTGCGAAGAGGAAAACGTCGTTTTAATACAATAAAATCTATGAACATATATTAAAAAAATTATTGGATTTCATATGAAAGATACTTTTCAATTAATATAGAATTTTAAAAATTCAACATATATTTTTAATGCATAATACCTGGCAGCACATGTAATTTCGTTCCAATGTAGAAGCTTGTATAACATATTTTGACATAAAAATACAAATTTTACAACCAAACGCACCTGACTAGAGATTTACTTATTTTTACTTTATAATAATTATCTGCGGATACTTCAATGTATCTTTCTTGTATTGGAGTATACGAATTTAATTAAAAATTAAGATATAATAACTTAAAAAAAATAACTTAAATAAAAAGATGTTCTCTAATATATGCATTACTTTTATAACCATATATGTCTACAATGGTGTCACCGAAGTTAAAGTGATTGAACCGTTTTGATTGAATTGATTATGGTTAATATTTTTTTTATTTTAATGTTACTTTATATTGTAATTTATAGCAATTTGTAGGAAAGTTAAAGATATTGTAGGAAAATTATTATAAATAAAGAACACTTTCATAATAAATTTCTTTTAAAAGGGCCTGTAATTACTTTTTCCTGCCCTTGCTTGCCTTGTTCCAGGTAGCTCCGGTAAGGTCGGTTCTTCACGCGTGTTCCTCTGCACCTTTCATTGTAGTTTTCTCTCTAAGTTTACATTTTCTTTATAATTTATTTAGTGAGAATTCTATATCGGTAATCATAGAATAACTAGTGTATCATAACAATCTTATCTGTTGTTCTCTTAAATTTGTGAAACTTTAATTTAAATATGTATTTAACTATCAATAACTCTACCGAATTCAAATTTGTTTTGTGCTTAACTTGTACTCCATAAGGTGTTTCGGCCGAGATGTTTATCGACCTAACACATTGTTTTGTAACACATGGTTTAAAATAATTCATTTATTGTGCTAACTGTGTAATAAACATTACTGAAAATTTATTAAGTCATCCAAAATCAAACCATAATAATCGAAGGATCTACGTATTTCCGTGCAATCACATAGATTCACAGATATTAAACAATTACTCCAGAAGCATTTTCATTTTCTCATAGCACATATAGAGCACAGATAATTAGTAAAAAGGCTAGAAATAAAAGCGAACAAAAATATGTGCATATAATATTTTTAGTTTTTAAATACAGAACCCTTCTAGACACTTTTAGTAAACTTATTAAATTACTGACGAGCATGTTCTATCTTCAACAAATATAAAATATCCATTTGTCCAAGGTTAAACTTGCCATTTTCAGCTCTTAATATTTGTAAATTTTTGTCGTGATTAATTGATGAGTAGCATATTGCAGTATTTATATCATTGTATTTTACTTATAAATTTATAGCAAGGGATGGACTAACATTGAAATAGTTTTTCAAGCTGTATGAAGAATATTTTATAATGAATTATCCCGTTAATCGATCGAAAATTTCACGTGTTTATAAAAAGATAAAAAATATTTCTCAAATATGTACTGATTGGATTAAAAATATATGGAATTTTCTAAATACTTAAAGAAAATTTAAATTAATCAAATGGATTTTGTAGGAAAATAGTAGGTATGATGAGATAGGAAACTATAAAAAAAATTAATTTCCATTTGTGTTAATAATATGTCTTATGTTCTATACGATACTTATATTAACTGGCTTTGTTATGTTACGAATCTAGGAGACTCCAAGGGAGTTAAATTAAACATTCCTGCATTTCGTCAATGAATACGATTAAAATTATGAAATAGCAGGTATTCATGGAATTTTTAATGTGCATAAATATAATAAAAAATATTCAAAATTCAACAATAAAAAAATAATAAACGAATCATTGATGATTTCTCAAAAAATAAGTGCCAAATTTACAAAATATATTTGTATTTCTAAACAATCCGAAGAAATTATAGTTTATATCCCAGTTTCATATGTTATTAAAAACAATTTTTTTTTCAATTATTTTGTATCTCCAATTAACAAAAGATGGAGCTCGCTGTAAACTATAAGTCCTCCGACAAAAAGATTTTTTCCAAAAATGTCACTTTTTGCTAAGAAAATTAGTTAGTTAGTTACTGAAAAAATTAAAAGAATTTAATTGATAAACAACAAAACCGCACACACAAAACCGTCTTTTGCACACACAAAACCGCAAAGAAGAGATATTAAATTAATTTGGTGCAATTGATTAATGTCATATAAAAATAAGTTGAAGCTGCTCCCCCATCCCCAAACCGTCATAAATTTTAGGGGTATTCAATAGTTTAGAATATTTCAAAATATGATTGCCAATATCAGGGTAAAAATATTCTTGAGCAGGTATATTAATTATCGTGGTGGTATAATAATTATCGTGGGCTTATATTTTCTAAACATAAGTTGTAATATAATTAAATAAATTTTAAATATATACTCTATATAATTTTGTCAAAAATTGATTTTTAATTTAACCTAGATTCATCAATGAACTTAATAAACATTGATTGTAATCTATACATTTTTATGTCAAGTTTCATCCTGGATAATAAGGAAATATGAATTTCAGAGCATCGACAACTTTTGTCATATACCAAATCATCAGATTAACCGCTATAAAAAGATATTTTTTATATTGGTCTCAAAAATACATTTAAAATACTATTTACGTGAAAACGTTCATAAAATTAAAGGCGAATGTGGGTTGATAATCGTGTTCAAATTGGGTAAAATTTCTATTAAACAGCAAATTAAAACATTTATAATCCTCTAATTATAACAGATAAAGCACTGCCTTTGTGTCAGTTTAAAGAAATAGGATGAAAGTTTGTGAGCACATTGCTAATACATACTTGACGATCAGTCCTTACGAATTAGGTACGCGCAAAGTGAATACATGATTTTCGACTTTACGGGCGGAGCCGATAAGTTTCTTTAGAGCGGAGTCATAACTTTGAGACTAGTTATACTATTTAAGTGAGCCAATGCCATTTTAAATTTACAAGTGTTTATTTCAAAAGTCAAAAAGGAACCATGTTGCATATTTTAAAATGTTTGAAAATGTATCTGTTTTAATAAAATATCGTACACTTAAAAGAGAATAAAATTAGATTTAAAATCAGCATAGCACTGAGAATGACACCAAAAGAGAGCACGCCAGAAAAGGAGCACAACATTGAAAAAATAATGATGCCAAAAATACCAGACCAAGATCCAAAACTAATACGCAGTACGTGGCCTAGGTTAGCTGCAAGCTAGGATATTGGTATTCGGTATTTGACGAGTCTGGATATGCATTTCATAGCCAAGTAGACCAAGAGTATTTGGAGAATGAACGATTGAGACACTCACGAAAATAACCACCTTCTTTATTAAGACATTTCTATTATTGCAACAATCCCTTAATTTGAAAAATACATCATGTATATTGCCTTACATAATGTGCCATTTCGTAAGATTCCTCCATTTCTTGGGAATGAATAATCTGGTTAGACAATATCTTACTTTTTATAGACTTCTCAAATACCAATCAATTTATATTCCAATATTAAATATGACGATACGCTAAACTTGTTTACGATTCTTTTGATTCTAAACTTTTTTGACCAAACCGCAATAATCTAAAAGTATCAGATATTTTTTTGTAAGTATCTTAATGTTAAAGAAATTGTCTTTCCATGGTACTTTAAAAGAATTATTTCCTAAATTTTAAAAACAAATGCTGGATATCTTGTTCATATTAATAATTTTTCTACGGCATAATTATCATTTATATAATCTTTGCTTTCATGAATGAATAAATGATTAAAATTATTATATTTCAATGAATATAAAGTAAACAGCATTATTTTTAAGATAAATAATCACTGATATTGCCATGCATATTTTTTTTAACATTATATACTCTTGGACTGGACTATTACTTAGAGGAGGTACTTTCTATTGACCATAGAATAAATTAGAATTAACAAGAATGTAAAAGTAAATAATATTCATAATTTTCAGAACGAATAGTAACTTTTTACATATTTTAATAAACCAACCCAAATACAAATATGAAATTTTCCTACTATAAGAGAAATCGTCCATTTGATTATAACGACAAACGTGGAAATATTTGATTATTTAAATCCTGATTTGTTTGTCAATCATTTAATTTATAGCAACGTTTGTTCAAACATTTGGAAATTCAATTTCTTTTCTTGGAATAGATTTTCCTCATTTAAATTTTTTTCGTTACTGAGTAAATATATTCAGTATCAAATTATTGGTAAAAACCAGTATAATTTTATATGGGTGGCCCATTTATAATAGCCCAAAATTTTTTTTGGTTAGGGAACGACGTTAATCATTTAAGGGCAACATTAATTGCACGAAAATCAATAGTATATTAGTTATAATTTGTTTACTTTTCTTCATTTTTAAAATTCTTCATTTTATCACATAAACCAATCTATTTGGTGTACTATTCTACTAAATCGAATAAAATTTTTGCATGAAAATAGAAAACACATGTAGCTAGCATATAATGTGCAGATTTTAAGGTCCTAGATTGTACCATTGTTTTAGAATTGTTTGTTAACTTTAGTTTAATTTACATAAAAACTATGTAATCTTTAAAAAAATACCGTAAAAACATTAGCGATTTGTCAATGGCTTTAAAACTACCTTAAGATATCATGATTGTGTAAATATAAAATTATAATGATGAAGTAATTAAAACGTCTTCAGAAATTAACGTTATTTGCACAAAGTCACTAAAAACCGAATTGTCTTAATTTGCTTAATTTAAAAAATTCAAATTTAATTAATAAAAAACACCATTAGTTTTATTCAAATTTACATTTTTCGCAAACTAATTTATAATAGACATAATTTCAACATAAAAAACTTACAGCTTTGCTAAAGCAAAAAGCTTTCATTGTGATATGCACGTGTAGGAGAGAGACCGGCAACAAGCCATTGTTATTGTTTAAACCTGTTGGTTAATCCCTTCCTCCGTGCGGGGCGCTCTTCATTCAAACTAAACGGTTGCTTGTTATTAGTCGCTTACGCATACACTGTAAAGCAACGTTTTTAATGATATTCTTTACGATTTTGGCGTGTTTGTGGACTTTGTTGCCTACTTAACTATTTGGTTTCGTGATTGGAACTTTTGGGAACGTCGTCGTCGAACGTGGGTCCTCGTGGGACTCGCGCGTCGATTACACCACGTGAATATGCCATGATGCATTATTTTTATGACGTTGCACGACGGGTCGCGCGTGAACTTGTCAGGCTTCATCGGGAGTATGCAGGAAACCAATCAGGTCTAGCAGTTCGGGGATTTACAGACCACCGAATTTTTGTGAGACTGCATAATTCATTGTTAGTAGGAATAGTGCCTTGCTTTTGTGGTCGAGAATCTGAAATAGTTGAATGAAGTCGTAAAGACATAATTATGCTAGAAATAAGACGAGATCCAAACTTTAGTCAAAAACGATTGGAAAGGTGGGCTGGGATTCCTAGATCATCCATACAAACGATTATTCGCTCTAAAGAACTACACTCTTATCACTATAAAAAAGTAGAAGCGTTAATTCCCGAGGATTACCAGAAGAGTGTAGCGTTTTGTAGACAAACCTTAGCTAGAAATTGGGAAGATTCAAATTTTTTGGTAATATTTTGTGGACAGATGAAAACCGATTTGAGCGGTTTGGACTATTCAACACGTATAATACTCATTACTTTTCGATAGCTGATATACATTTCATTAAAGAATCAAATTTTCGAGGACGATACCGAGTCAATTTGTCGAGCGGCATCATTAGTAGTTTGTGGGTCCGTATGAATTACCACCACACCTTAATGCGGAAGTTTATTTAAACTTTTTACTAAATGAGCTAATAATGTTAATCTAATCTAATAATATTAAATAATGATACTAAACAATTGTACAATCTAAGAATAAACTTAAAATCTTTGAAAATGAACACATATAGCTAGAATTACATCAAAGCTAGCTGTGTTCTCTTCTTACGTACCAATAATAAATAGGATTATACAATATATATGATATTGTATAATCATACTTATTCAATTTAGTGAAATAGTAAATCAATTTTTTATGTGACTAAATCGTAGAATTTCCAGAGAAAAACTAAATAAAATCGTAACTTCTAAACCATTTATTTTTGTGGAAATAATGTTATTTTTGAATGATTTGTTACGATGTCCTTAACATAAAAACAATTTGGACCATGATAAATGGGCCATCCTGTATTTTGGGTTACATTCGGAAATTCAAAATATAAAATTAGTTTGACAAATTTCCCATTTTTTAAGGGAGTATTTCGTAGTTAGGTGTAAAATTAATAGAAGTTATGTCTCGAAAATGCCCACAATTATTAACATTAGAGGCTACTTTACAACTTATTAATAGCAAATTGTCACGATTTGTATCAGGTAGGATAACTGTTTAATTCTTCAACGTATTATCCTAAATATTTATTTAGTTATGCCAAATACGTTCTTGTCAAAAAGATTGTAACCGTAATTTCCGTAAACTAAAACAAATTCGATATATGAAATTAAAAATATGGAAACAGATATCCCAAATTACGTCATTTAAAATATTTCATTTGTGCTGAAAGTATAAAATTCTAACCGGAAAAACCATTATAAATGAAGCCAGCCATGACGAGGCCAGGCGACAAATATGCCCAAAAATTATATACTAAATGTAGTCTTAAATCGGTAATTATTCTAAACTTTAGCAATCGTGTAACGTCAAATAAATTCACTTACCAACGAAAAAAAAAATGGAAATGAGCCAAATTTATTCAAAGAGAAGAAACGGAATTTCCAAATGTTTGAACAAACGTTGTTATAGATTTGATGATTGGTGGACGAGGATTTAAATAACCAAATATTTTCACTTTTGCTATTAACATCAAAAAGGAGACGATTACTCTTAAAGTAGGAAATTTCCGTGACTGTGTTCCGATTGCGTTTGTTAAAATGTACACAAAGTCAATTCTAATTCTGAAATGTATAAATATTAATTGCTTTTTTATTCTCATTCATTCTCAATTGATTTCAAGGTCAGTAGAAATTATTTCCTTTAGGTAATATTTCAATCTGAACGTTTGTCTTATTGGAAAAATATAATTAATAACACATCAATGACATTTAGTGTTACTGATTCGGAATGGTGCCGACATTTATTTTACCTCGACATTTTTAAATATTTATTCATTCTACCCGTCATGGTGGGACACGACTTTTATGAAAAAAATTACCGATTGGAAAAAAAATTGAAAACAATCAAGTGGCAAAAATGATTGATGAAAAGGAAATATTCAGCATTTGTTCTTTAAAATGTAGAGAGTCACTTTCTTAAAACACCGCAAGAATGTAACCAAAATTCTGTGATACTGAGATAGTTATGAAACAAATTTCTGATACGTAGAAAAAAGTTCACTTTATAAAAACTTGATGCAATTGAAGTCGCGGATAAAAGGTTCATTCAAAACAGTCCAGAATCACATAAACAAGATTGGCGTTATCGCTTATAGCCCAGCGTGATGTCCAAATATAATTTTATCGGTATTTTGTCAAGACTGTAGAGAGTATGATATTGTTTAATCAGATTACTAATTCCCGGGAAAATAGGAAATCACTTACAGACTTGTCTTCTTTGAGAAATGTATAGCTGATGGCATGAAAAAATAACTTTAATTTATATTTAAGAAACGTCGAAACTAATTTAAAATATTGTAATAAAACCCATGACAAAAAAACCACTTAAGATAAATTTAAATACGACCTTAATAAATTTGAAAATGGAAAATATTTTTGTGACTTAATCTAGGGGTTTCAGTAAATCAAATAAATTATGTAAATGATGATTTTTTGTAAATACATGAAGGAATTGCCTATTCATGGATAGTACTTGCTTAACTCGTATCACTATTTTCATCATTTTATTAAAATATTATCAAGGTCAAAATTAATTAATTAACGGAGTAAGTTAATTAAAATATTAGTATGCATATTATATTAATGTTTTAATGTGCATATTAATGTTTTAATTAATTTATTCTTCGGCTTCAAAATTACAAAAATAGTGATAATAGTGAGATACTTTTGGGATTTGCATGCTCAGCAAAAAGTTTTATGATAAGTGTACATGCGAAGGAAAAATTTCGTCAATTAATTATAAAGATAAAACGTTTGAAAAAATATTTGCTATTACGGTTTTGGACCATTTTACCATTTTTTCTTTTTAGGTACCCAAAAAATAAAAACTGAGTCCTTCTAAGATCACTAAAGCCTCTATCGTCATATCTGTCACATTCGTTTTTCTCAAAAGCCGTTTGACATAAAAACTTGAAATTATATATTAGTAAAAAACATTAACCAGCATATCACGAGCATTTATAAATATTTGTAGGTACAATTGAGGAATAGGTAAAATGAATTTGCAAACTTGCAAAATAATCCTGCAAAATCTTAGGAATCGGTAAAATAATCCTAAAAATTTGGTACATGAATTTCTCTAGGCTTTCAAAACTCTTTCTTTAGGCATTCCCAAACGTTTTAAAAGGTTGGATGGGTAATTATATGGACGTTCCGAAATAGTTAAGTTTAGTGGTGTGGAAACTTTGTGTATAAATCCTGGTATACAAATAAAGAAACGCACATTTCTTCGTTTTTAGAAAATTACTAACCGTAAATAATTATCATATAAAACAAATGTAACAAAATATAGTCATTGTCGCTTTTACCCGGTTAAAACCAAGACGTGCAGCTAGTCAACATATATAACGCAAACAACACGATATCTGTCTGCGTATATATCGTATGGTTATAACTATGGAACTTACTTAGTAAGTTTTTGAATTATTTTTGATGCGGATCGGTAAAGAATGTGTAAAAATAACTTGGACAACAATTTCAATCCTCACTTTCAAATTATTTATGAGAAGAATCAAAAACATTCTAGCTGTATGACGTGCGAGTATATTTCCCGAAATCATAATCATGCTACTCTTAAACTATAAAATAATATATCGTTAATAAATTTTTTTCTCATTTGTTTAATCAATGATATGGTAACGGTGCCTTTAAAATAAAAACTCTCTAAGTGATAAGAAACAAAGTTCTCACTACGTATTACCAATATATTCTTTGGTATAATGCCTTAAACATGCAAACATCAGATTCCACTCGACATGTTTTAATAAAATGTGTTTAAAGTCTTGATGCAAGAAATGTGAAATTAGAAGGAAAAGGTTAGACGCAAATAATAGCATTTTAGTTAACGTCATTTTTAAATAAAAATGATACCAAAATGGGTCTAAAAATGACAAATTTATTAGTCTATCAAATGGTAATTTTTCAGTGAAGAAAGAATTGAAAAATAGTTTAGCACCCTACTGTGTTAAGAGTTGGTTTCAATGATATCCCACACGTATATGCAGAAGTGAAATTTGTTTAGCTTCTTAAATGTTTGTGTGCCTTCTCAAAATATCTTTGAAAATTATTAGGTCATTCTGACTCAAATATTCTTATAAATAAATAAAAACTCGGACTGAAATTGAAACACATCAAAACTATAATTTATTAGCTTATCATCCCATAATAAATAATAATATTAGCTTATCATCTCATAATAAGTAATAGTAATATTATAGACTATTATTTTTTCCAGTGCTTTGCATTATATACTATGAATTTAAAAGTCCAAGTTTATTTTTGCTATATACAAAATTCTTCAAATTTTAATAAATCTTCTCATTTATTCCGCAGTAACATATATTACCAATCATTTAAATAAGCGAATAGAACCAAGAGTTGTGCAAACAAGATGTAAATGACGAAGAGTTTATTATTAATTTAAAAATCTTAAATGTAACACTTTACGGTGATCAAAGAGAGTTTCAACCACGTCCATTTTTCTGTAAAAGCAAAAAATGTTATTGCTGGTCGTTGCGTCCACTATCGTCGGCTCAATCATTTTGAGAAGCAGTACCTTAAAAGAGGAACAATGTGAAATATAATGTACTTTTAAGCATTTTATGTACGCAATTTAATTGAGGTTTCCAACAGCATAGTTTATAATATGTTTTGTATTTAATTAACGGAAATCTTTATTGCTCTGCCAACTTCAGTCTATGCCATGGAATTAGCCCAGTTATTTGTTGCGAATCTTAAGTTTTCCTATCAACTTTTCAATTAATTATTGCCTGTGTATTACTTTTACAAGTAATGTTGGCTAATTACTAAGCACATTTTTATATACCTTGCATATTACTCAGCACATTGTTTTACATCTATCCAGCTTGAGATAATATCAAGTCAGTAAACATTTATATATATCTCACGATTTTTATATATATCTATCGACATTTATATATATCTCTCGAACTTTTTAATTAATTAAAAGGAAAAAGATTTAAAAGGTAATAATAAAATAAAATAATCAGATCACACTAAACATTGATACAGACTTGCCATTCGAATTTATTTTCAAAATAATTGATAGAGCAGCGATAGTAATTTAAATTTTTTTCCCGGTCGATAAATTTATAAATCGTTTCCGAGCAAAATTTGACTTTTTAAAAACAGCAGGTTTAAAGCGAAAAGGTTTGTTTCAAAAGCAACGTGTCAAAAAAGAGGATCTCTTATGGCAAATCTACAGTTTGTTTCTAGAGTCGTTTTCTCTGATTTTTAAAGAACAGGCTATTTTGAATGTTAGGGTTGTGATATGTTTGCAGTTGCTAAAAAATTCACCATATGAATGTGAATAAAAGTGTAAAATTTAGAAAGGTTTTTGTGGACACAACGGTTCTTGTGACGATATTTCTCTTTAAATGTAATATTAGGTAAATATTTAAGCTTTTGTTTTTAACACCGACTAAGTGAGCGACAAAATCGCTTTACGATATACTATCTCTAAGTAATTTAAAGTCACGTATCTTATATACGATATTATGTGTGGTGAAATGATCTTATAAAAACTAAGTAAAATACCAAAATCATTTCTCAATATACAAATCATAAATATATAGAGTTGGATGGACCGAAAGAATAAAAGAAACAATTAGAGGAATGAAAGAAAGGTCTTTTTTTCTGAAAATATGAAATTTCCAATACATTAGAAGGTATATAATTTGAAAGCTTTTTTTATAAGGGAGGAATATATATATATATATATATATATATATATATATATATATATATATATATATATATATATATATATATATACATATATATATATATATATATACATATATATATATATATATATATATATACAAAATATTTTACATAAATTTAAAATGTATAATTGTAAAGAAATACGTACAATTTCAATATTAATTTTTAAAGTCGGTATAATTGAGTATTTTGTGAACATTCCCAATATTAAGCCAAATAGAACTCATCTTTTTATATTTCATAAATTCATATTTTATTTGCATTTGAAGTTTATTATTTACATCATAACGTGAATCTGTGATTATATCTGGCCATAGGTATAGAGGAAACAACAACCAAATAATACGATCGTAATTATAACGACCTCAGAAAAAAATTCGCTCTTTTGTCTAAAACCGCAGGTTAAAAACATTATCTGCAGATCTTGATAAATGTAACAAAGTAAAGAAAAAACTCAATGCCATTTGCAAATCCATAGCCAAAGCTCAAAAAATATTCAAGTCTCCTCGGGTGAGTAAACAAACTTGAGATTTTTTGGATGAAAAAAATCTTTCTTGCGAAGGCGGGCTTTGTGAGAGAGATTCTATTGTTCGCATTATTATCTTTATGATTGAAAATGGAATGGATTTCTGAATATTACATAGCCGAGAATCTTGATAGGTTAAAAATAATATTCTAAAGTCCTTAATATACTATGTGATCCTAGTAAATCTTAGTTCTGTAAATGTTTACTTTCGCCCTACACACAGCACTCTGAAGAATATACAATTGTTCAGCAATTAAAAATGTGTGGCATCTCAAGCATCATAGGATTACCTAGTTTAGAAAGAAGTTCTTATAATTTCATTACGTTTGTTTGTCATAATATCGTTATTTCTGGATTTTATCAAATTTTGTATCATTTTGTGTAATCACAATTATTATCCACCAAAATACTAATTTTTTTAATTGACTTTTCCATAGATATAAAGCAAGAACCATTTTTTTCCTACTCCATTAAGTGTATGTTATTGAATATGTATTCTGAAACGAAATTTGATTTATTATTTTTAATTATTAAACTCAGTTTCCTTGTAACCTTGTATAGTGTAACGTTTCAAAGTAATGTGCAGTGTCCCCACTCTCCTTCTAATTTTTTAGGGTTTTAAAATCTAAAAACAATCACTTCCTAGTATTTTATTTGGACCTTCAAACTAAATTCTTTTGTTCAGTCAATAATTTTAAGAGTTACTGGCAACTATGGAACCCCACTATATCCAACTAAGTACATTTCATTTGCTTTTTTATCCCATTTTCTGCGTTTCATTTGGGACATGAACCATTGCTGGGCTACCAAAAATTCGTAAATTATCCAAATTTGGCTTTCTACCTATCCATATTTTACAAGCGAGTAGTATTCTGATTTATACCGGCTGCCGTCTTTACTGTCTATACGGACTCTGCCTAAAGAGGGTGCCCAAATTTAGCATCAAAGAAGAGACGACGAACTTTCTGAACTATTGACCTGCTTTTCCTCTCACAGAGCCCATTTTGCTTAGGGGTATAACAATTTGATTTCGAATGTACTATACCGTATTACATCAGATAATTTACCATTCCTACAGAAAAAACACTGTCCACTACTGTCAGATCTTAAAGTTTTGATCTTAGACTCTGCTCTCTCTCAACAAGCTATTTATATTGTTTGAAATACTTGAAGGTTTAGTTCATAAATAGTTGAAAATATAAATATCCTTTTGAAGTCATCCATAAATAATAGATAATATCTAGCTTTGTCATGTAATTGATTCTTTATTGGCCCACATAAATCTGTGTGGACTATTTCTAGAAACTCCTGACTCTGCTTGCGCTCTGAGGAAATGGAAGTCTAGTTTGCTTTCCTTCAAAATATACTGGGCAGCTGGTCTTACGTGTATCACATTTTTCATCAAATCTAAACCTTTTAACTGCTCCACTTTTCAATTTATTCATGTATTTCACAATTATGTATGTGACCTTGCCACCTGTGTGAGCATTCATGCTGACTAAACATCATTCTATTACCGTTTGCAATAATTCTGTTCACTGATAGTAATTTTACAGTGAAATTACTCACACATAATACATTGTTTATATTTATAGTTAATCACCGGTACGTATCGTAATCCGTAGACCATAGAACATATATAAATACAATAGCTTACATTAAATAATAATAATATTAATAATATGATTATTATTTTTATAATATACTGACATTATAAAAATCATAAATAAAACTAAAAAAAAAAGATAATTTAAAATAAATATAAAACTAATTAATTGTCAATCAAAACCTGGCAAGAAACTCCATCAGTGAATTATAAAACACGTTTATTGCAATTCCCCAATGTCCGTCTGCTCGTCCAAAGTCTCTCTGTCTGTATGTCACAGCCGTTTTACTCGTAGACTGTTAGTGCTAAAAAGCTAAAATATGTACATATTTAGTGCGCCTACAAATTCATGAAATAAAATTTAAAAAAATTATAGTGCGCTTCCCATACATGTAATGTGGAGATGATTTTTTTTTAATTGGGTATGGCAGAATCGGTATTTTAAAAATATTGCGGATAAATCATGAATATTTTTCAATTCGAAGATTCGATTAAATTATTTTAAGCTTTAAAATTTACGTTTTAATACATATCCCTACTTCCTACCAACCGTGACTCTATTTTTAAATATTTAATAGTATTCACAATAGTTATTAACTTACATAACTGCATTATAAAATAGGTTTATTGCAATTTACTATTTCAAAATAGGCTGTAAAAATTTACGTCATTATTTTATATTTTTTTCCTTTTATAGGTCTCCCTAGCAAGCTCAAGAATCTTTATAGTTTCTCCATGGCCATCTGTATATCCTATGTTTCTCTATCTGTATGTCACATTCGTTTTACTTACAGACTTAAAAAGCTGGATTTTATGTATATTTTTAATGCCTACAAATTCATGAAACAAAATCATTGTTCTATTATTTAAGGCGATTAATGGAGTAGAAAAAATATTAAGAGTTGCTATTGTCAAAAGAAAATATATCAAAAGTTGTTATTATCTATGTTATTTGTTTATTTAAGAAAATAAATTATCTTAAGAAACTTTCGTCGGAGTCGAAGGGAATTTCTTCTCCAACCATGTCTATTGCAAAGTTTAAAAGAAATAAAGGCGGATAGTTCTCGTAATTTTTTTATTTAAACGTCTATTAAACTTTTTCAATATTTAGCTCGAGCATGTACATAATACTAATATAGCACAAGTCCAATATGAGTGTTTAGCTCCAATATGCGAAAACTAGACGACTTTTTTAGGATAAAATATGCTAGGAAATCAATAATTGAGAAAAGTCGTAATACACCCACTGTCTCGGAAATCGTTTGTATGTTATATGATGAATTCTAACACACCTTAAACCTTCTGACACATTTCAGTGAAATTATTGTGAAATGTCAGATGTATGTCCATAATCTCACGGACGATACTCTTTCAAGCGATCTTCTATTTTACTTAAAATTATGAATTAAGGATACACGTAGGCGTGAATATGTCATCATAGCCCATTGCTTATATTTAATTATAGACTATTTTTGAAAATCCCTTTAAATGCGTGATTCGACTTCACTTTGAAAAAGCTTACAAACATTGCTTTTCAATTCCGAGAATAGTTTTAAATCATCAGTGAACAAACGCAACCCGCAGTGCTGACAATGGGAGGCAAATCATTAATCATAATGAGAAACAAAAGAAAAATTACATTAATACCTTAGTTGAATCCAGATTGATTAATATAGCCTATAGCTGGTACCGCTTATTTTAATCATTTATAATAATAATACAGAAACCACTGTGAATGTAGACTCGACATCGAAGAAAGGAAAGCAAAAGAAGTAAAGATATCATGAAACGATAAATTTATATAGCTGGTAGGCTAAATGATATAATTATTAAAAAAAAGGTCCAAAATATATAAAAAGAAACAAGAGCATTTGTACGCTGTGGTGAAGAAGATAGTGTTAACAAAGTCGCTGGGTACTTTACATGCTATTTATTAATATAATTAAAGAGTTTTTGAACTCTGAAAGGTCATTTGGCTAAAATTGTTACTTTTTTATGCAAAATATGTTATAAAGTATATTAAGAATGATGTGAATTTTTTATCATCCTTTTGACGTAGACTGAGGTAAGAACTAAATATTCATACCAGTAATAATATTTACATCGAACGGTCGATATTTAGAAAATCTAATATTATTGTTGATATCAAATATAATATTTTCACTGGCCATAAAAACCTATGAAGACATTTTTAATATTAACGGTTACATTAGATTTTCAGAACATTTGTGTATTTTAATATTTTATATAACATTTCGAAATCATGAGGTCCAAGATCAACGCGTCAAATATACTATAAAAATGTAATCCCTACAGAGATACACTCATAACGAATGATCTACTCTTTACAAATCAATACACAAAACAGTCACTATTATACGATTAAGATGGTGTATCTCTTCCTTGATACCGTTCATTCTACCCAAGTAATTTTTATTGTCTTCCTTGGAACCAGTTAATGTATGTGATTATGTCTAGACAAGTTGAGGTGTACGTCTACGTCCCATCTTGGGTTAAGTAATGAAAGAAATGGTTAGTTATTCTACAATTCGAACAGTTTGTAGGAGAGTGAGATAGCTGATGATGTATAAACGCTGTGTGAACCTAATTAAAGTAAGGAAAATACTTGTCTTTATATTTAAATAATATTTATTTTAATTATTTAATTTCATCCCACCCACAGTAACGGTTGAGTTATTCTGAATGGTGAAGTGACTTTACTTATGTTATGCAATATAAACAATTTATAACTATTCTTATCTTAGTCACACAAGTATTACTAAAATACAAAGGCTTTGAATTAAATAAGTGTTCCATTAGTTTTCTAAAATTGGTCTTTAAAAGATGAGACAATTATTTCATTTCCCATGTAACTATCACTTTTATATAAGGATTTCTCTGACGCTTTCTTTTTTTGTAATTCGCATGTGGCATTATATGATATGTAGGCTATTTTATGTAGGTATAATGTGTACATGGAATATATGCTATATTTATTATGTTTGTCTCTCACAGCCTTGATTAAATAAAACTTTTTCTTGAAACACTGTAACATGATTATATTTTAAATAGTCGTAGCTTAAATAACGTCAGATTTCAGTGTCGACTAATGTAAAGTCATAGACTATATTAATTATTATGATCATACATGAATTAAAAAACATAACAACAGTTAAAGGACAAGTCTCCTTTAAAATTACAAGATGTATGTAACATATTTATTCCATTAATTTTCCAAAAATATTCCATTAAATTCATATTAAACAGGCACACTATATATTTTTAAAATGAACTAATATATGACTAAAGTCAAATTTCATACAGCTACCATAAAATCTTACACATATAAACCGAAATGAAGCGTAGAGTCAGAGAAAATATAATTAAAAAAGAAATTGTTGTATTTAAATATTTTTACGTTTTTATTGTAAATAAGAGAGTACAAAATTAATTTCTTTAAATCAAATCAATTAGTCAATTTTCCATAAACAACTGGGGATATCATTCTAATCCAAGAACAAACATCAGAATTTTGTTATTACACTGACACTATACCAATGATCGGAAACAGCAACAAGGTGATTACTTTTATCTTATTATTGCCTTCTAGATAATTTAATATAAGTCAAAAAGAATCATCATAAAGAGATTGAAAGCAAATATTATTTACTTAGCCATGAAATATCATTCCTATGCCTTTTTCCGGCTGTAGTGGTTAAAAATAATATAAGCTTTTTCAACAGTCATATATATGTTCAATTTATGAATATATAATATACCTATTTAATATGAAGTTAATAGGAAGTTTTTTGCACAAAGTAATGGAACATGTAGTCTTGTTATTTTAAAGAAAACTTTGCACTTAATTTCTGTTATGTTCTTTAATTGATGCATGGTCATAATAATTATTACTTTACATGACTCGACAGTTTAGATCTCGACGTCATTCAAGCGACGACTATTTAAGATATAATCATGTTGCAGTGTTTGAAGAAAATGTTTTGTTAAATCAAAACTGTGAGAGCAATACCCATTATATAATAAGTATAGAATATATTCAGTGTACACGTTATACTTACATAAAATAGGTATCAAGTAACGCCCTGTATAAAAGTAGTAGTTAGATGGGAAATCAAATAATTGTCTCACGTTTTGAAGACCAATTTTAGAGTGCTAATGGAACATTTATTTAATTCAATACCTTTGTGTTTTAGTGATACTCGTGAGATTAGGATAAGAATAGTTATAAATTGTTTATATTATTTTTTTGTAATATAAGCAAAGTCATTTCATAACTCAGAGTAACTCATCTGCTACTGTGGCTAAGATTGAATGAAATAATTAAAATAAATATTATTTAAGTATAAAAAAATTATTTTCCTTAGTTTCTTTAGGTTCACATAGCGTTTATACACCATCAGCTATTTCACTGTTCTACAAACTGTTCGAATCGTGAAACAACTAACCATTTCTTTCATTCCTTAGACGTATACCTCAACTAGTCTAGACATAAACCTTAACTGGTTCCAAGGAGGACTATAAAAATTACTGACGTGGAACAAAAGGTTACAAAGAAGAGATGATTCACCTTAATCGCATGACAGTGACTGTTTTGTGTATTGGTTTGGACGGCAATTTATATATTCGATGCGTTGATCTTGAACTTGATGATTTCAAAATGTGATTTAAAATATTCAAATACAAAAATGTTCTGAAAATCTAATATCACCGTTAATATTGAAAATAATGTCTTGATACGTTTTTATGGCCAGTGAAAGTATTATATTTGATATTCATAATAATATTACATTTTCTAAATATCGACCGTTCGATGTAAATATTATTACTGATGTGAATATTCAGTTCTTAACTCAGTTTACGTTAAAAGGATGGTAAAAAATTAACATCATTCTTAATATGCTTTATAACATATTTAACATAAAAAAGTAACAATTATAGTCAAAGGATCTCTCTGTAAATATTTTAATAAATGACACGTAAAATTCCAGCGATATTGTTAATACCGCCTTCTTCACCACGGTGTACAAATGCTCTTGTTTCCTTTAATATGTTTTGAACTTTTCTTTTAATAATTATGTCATTTAGCCCACCAGCTATGTAAATTTATTGCTTCATGACATCTTTTATTTCTTGTACTTTCTTTTCTTTGATGTGGAGTTTACATTCACAGTTGGTTCTGTATTATTCTTGTAAAGGATTAAAATAAGCGATATCAGCTATAGGCTATATTAATAATCACCAAGATATTAATTTAAGTTTCTTTTTGTATCCCATTATGATTAATGCTTCGCTTTCCATTGTCAGCACTACTGGTTGCCGTTTGTTCTGTGATGATTTCAAACTATTCCCGGAATTGAAAAGCAATGTTCGTGAGCTTTTTCAAAGTGATATTGACTCAGCGATTCAAGTGATTCTCAGAAATAGTATATAATTTAATGTAAAAAATGAGCAGTGATGACATAATCACGTCCATGTATATCCTTAATCGAAAATTTTAAGTAAAATAGACTCGGCGAATGGCACTCTTTCAAGCGATCTTCGCTTGAAAGAGTGTCATTCACGCGGGATCTCGGTGAGATTATGGACGGACATTTGTCATTTCACAATAATTTCACTGAAATGGATCAGAAGGTTTAAGGTGTGCTAGGATTCGTCACCTAACGTTCCAATGATGCTCATGACAGTGGGTGTATTATGACTTTTCTCAATTTGTTTATTCCCTAGCATCTTTATTCTAAGAGTCATCTAGTTTTCGCATATTGGAGTCAAATACTCATATTGGACTTGTACTATATATCTATGACGTACTCATATTCGAGATAAATATTGAAAAAGTTAAATGTATATTTAATATAAAAATATTGCGGGCACAATTCTCTTTCATATTGTTTTACATTTTGGAATCGGCATGATTGGAGGAGGAATTCCCTTCGACTCCGACGAAAAGTTTCTTAAGATCATGCATTTTTTTAAGTAAACATATAATTTTGTTGGTAAACGCTCGGATTTGGTTTTTGATATTAATTTATGCTTGTGACTACTGCGTGAGGGTATAGAGTCATAGTTTATTTCATCTGCTTTTTCACAGACATACATTCATTGACCAACGCGGTATTTGACCCAACTCTTGATATTTTTTCTATTCAGTTGATCGCCTTAAATAATGCATTAATCATTTTATTTTGTGAATCTGTAGGCACTGTAAATATGTATAAATGTCAGCTTTTTAGGTCTGTGAGTAAAATGGATGTGGCATCCAGACAGAGAAACATGGGATAGACAGACCGACATGGAGGAACTATGAAGATACCTAAGATGGCTAGGAAGACATATGAATGGAAAAAAATGTAAAATAATGACATAAATTTTAACAACATATTTTGAAATCATAAATCGCAATAAACTTATTTTATGATGCAGTTATGATTGTTGGATTGGCAATTTTCTGTTGAAAATTAGGTAATTTTATGTTTATTTTCAATTATTTGTTCCTTTCTGTTTTATTTATGATTAGTTATATTATTATGTAGGGTAAACTATTGTACCTTCATTGCTTGAATATGTCCAGGGCTTTGGGATGAATTTTAAGTTATCCATGGAGTTTTTTTTAAATAAATAAATTGTCTAACACAACCCATGATAGCCTCAAAATGAAATTATGCAAAAATGTGGGCGTTTGTCCATAAAAAAATAGGTACATTTATCATAATGAAATTAAGTTATTGTTTCCACATATAAAAGAAATCTAAGGAACATTTTTGTAGACAATTCAAAAAGTTGTAAACTAAAAAGGTTAGAAAAATAAAAGTAAGGAATAAAAAGGAGTAAAATGATATTTTGGTTTTAAGTTCTTATTATGAACTTAAAACCAAAAGGTCGTGGCGTATTTTTATTTAGAATCAACACTTTAAAATTCAACGGAAGATGATTGTGTTTGCTCTGAATGATATAAATTGTGTGTGTATATATTTAAATAACGCTTCTAAATATATATATATATATATATATATATATATATATATATATATATATATATATATATATATATATATATATATATATATGGATACACATAAAACCAGCTGGTTTAAATTTCTGCAATCAAAAGCTATTAAAATAACTTACATTATGAGGTAACAAAGAACTCATTTCTTTTATTGTTCATTTTCAAATTAATAAATTGATATCTCGTTAATTTAGGATATATCTTTCCTAAATAATCTATGTTAAAATATTGCACATATTTGAACATATTGAACATTTTAAATATATTGTTTATAATAAATGACAAAAGACTCTTATTACATAGCAAAAGCCAGATATTAAGTCTCGGTGTATCTCGTCTAGTGTAGTAATTATTTAACAAAAAAATAACCAATATGTACCCATTGTTAGTGACTTTGAAATCTATTTATAAATAATAAACGTCGTCTTTCACGAATGCTTAAGAGTTTATTTAGAATCATGGTTGACAAATTAAACAATCATAACTTTAAAAACAGCGAATCGATTAAAAGAGATGCGCTAAACATTTATTTAATAAATGTTTGGTCAACAGAATTGTAAAATATTTATATTTAATACATAATTATCACAAACGGTACAAATTGTATTAAAATGTACATATTTTGAATTATGTGCAAAAAGGATGCAAATTTTTTTTCTCGCTAGTGTTATTGAAAATTTATTAAATCCATCTTTTAAAACAGAACTGAGATTTTTGTTATTTTTTAATTCATAACCTCACTCAAGAAATAATATACTTCAAAATAACGTGCAGTGTGGTCCTATACTTTTACTTTTCAAATTAACAACGTTTAAATAGATATTTCAAATAATGTTATTTCCGTTAATTTCAAAATTTCAGGAGTTTTAAACGAATTAGGTTTCTGATACACGCTTGGTTGGTTTCGTTATATTTAACATCAATTCAAATTAGATAATTCAATTCTAAACTTAAGAAGTAAAAAGATATTTCGATTTCAACATATACAAGAACAAAATTTTTATTTATTTCCGGGAATCCATCTTTATTGATTCCAGGAAATAAATAAAAATGAAAATGGAGTGAATCATTCATAATTTAAGGCCGTAATTTTTACAGGAAGATTTAAATTTAAATCAATTTACTTCAACGCCTTTTGCCATATTGCCAGATGGTCCGAATTTGCCTTATTGCAAGATGGTATGAATTAATTTAAGTTTAAATTTTTCTATTAAGATTAATAATTTTATTTGCATACGTTACGAGTTATAAGTTACGTAAGACATCATACGTTATAAGTTACGTAAGACATCAAACCAATAACTAAAATATTATTCCACAGGTTATATTCTCTGTTAAGAATGATTTAAAATATTCAGTATATGTTTTGTATCCATTCTTTAATTTAAAGTGCTTAGATGATTATTAAACTTCAACCAAATAATTGATTGAGAATAATTAAACTTCATATAGAAAAACGAGTTCATTAAGAGTACAATTCGTACTACGTAGTCACAGTGCATTCTTCTAGTAGGTACAGTATTTATTGTGACATATTTTTTCTGTTAAACTATTTCCAATCAACATTATTAAAGTTTTATAAAATATTATGTGTATATATTTTACAGTCATATCATCAATATAAATTTAATAGTTCTGAGATGGGGAAATAGATGTCTCTGGAATTGAAAATTTATTCCTCATTATACGTAACAATCGTGGTAGTCGCAGAAACTACCATCGAAAGTTGATGAGGTAGACATTGGAAATATGTACCACCGGTGCTGGTCTTATATCGGTTCCCTTGTCCATTGAACTTGATTCTGTTGAACGACCGTTAAAACATGGTGTTGCCCGGTCGCATCTCCATGTCGAATTGCAATTCTATATGTGCTGTCGACGTTGCTCATATCCATCATTGCACTTTTCGCGATAATTAAACGAGTTTATAATATATATTAAACACTTGATATCATTCGCGTAGATTATGTCAAGTGTTTAATATATATTATAAACTCGTTTATGATGCCTTCACATGTCGTCACGCTGCACCAGATTTGTTACTAAATAAACGTTCAGTAAGTGTTTGCTATTTTAAAGAATCTACTTAACTATTAATCATGGTTTGCTGTCACCGCTATGCTATAAATCTAAAAGTTACGATAATAGCACCAAGAGAGAACCAGAGAAAATATAAATCGAACTCGAACACTAAGCGTTCCATTCCAGTTTAAACTTAAAATTTCAACATTAAACACAATCTTTATTTATGGATTTACTATTCATTACAATATAATTAAAATAATCACTCCTTATTTATTTTCAAATTAGGTAGTTAATGCCGTTATATATTAAAGTAGATATTTCATTTGTCATGAAACAGAAAGTAGGAGCGCTTTCTTCAACTACGTTCATTTATTTCCGTTACCTTATGAAATATGGACTATCTATTGGCTTATTAATATAGACAGCGGGAGATTATTTATTTTTCATAAGCCCATATTTATTATAACCTTAGTACCACGTGTCTTTAGAGCAGAGAAAAGAAGACAATTTTCTTGGCATTAAAAATTATCATGATGTTTGCCTTTACTTTATTTTTTCGTTAATTAAGATCGATAAAAGTAATATCCTATAGGATAATTATTTGTAATATCATAATATTAAAAATAATTATCCTTAAAGTTTTGTGTGTCATGCCAGTAGCTTTTTATTTTTTGTATATATCGAAATAATCAAAGTATTATTACGTGTTTCGTGTAATTCTCTCAAATCTTTTCAGATGGTTGCATAAAATTTAATTTATTTTAGCAAAGAAAATTCGTGTACTTTTCTCTATTTACCCGAGTCACGGAAATTTCGCCTTAAAAAGTTATTCTTCTTTATTTCTTATCACTACTTTTTCGTTTTTTTCTTATTCAGTTGCTTTTTCTTGACAGCGTTGATATTTTTGTAATTGTATATTGTAAATTTTACTGACACTCGTCGCCATCCACAAAAATTAGCTTTCAATATTCAATGTTTTGGTTGATTGGAATAGATTACCCCTATAAAAAAATTCATACTTATTAACAAATATGTGTAATTTGTACAATAAGCTGTATAATAAATAGATATAGTAAATGAGCAAAATTTGTTTATCCTAGTCCATCACATTGTTATCTTTTCACGCTCACCATCCACTATTTATATTTTAAATCGGATACATGTCTCCATTTCCACGACGCAAATTTCCACGGTTAATGCAGACATTTAAAGATGTTTAAGAATGGTTAATGTAATAACTATGTACAATATTTGTATATCAAAGCAGTTCAGGTAATATAAATAAAAAATAAGTTTATATCATTTAAACTAACAACCACTAAAATAGCCATGCACCAAGTTAGGAGCTAACAGTAAATAAGTAAGTTTTAAATAAATTTTATAATTTCGCCTTGACTCGGACTATATTGCACGGCATATATACCTCCACCAATTGCCTCACTGTATCTTACATTGAGATAGGAGTATGCCTATTTATGTCAATTAATGTGAGGAATTTCTGATTATGGTCTCGTATGTAGTATGGAGAAAGTAAGAAATTTGGTCTATTTAGTATTCCGTGGCAAAAGTGACAGAAAGGAGCTTATGTAAGCACTCCGGTATCCACCCGCTCGTTCGCCAATTACGAGCATTTTTTTCGATGACAATTGGAAGAAAAAATGTGGCGTAGGTATTGGAAATGGTAAGACGTGAAGTATATCGCCCTCAGAGATAAAATGTAGATTAGATATAAATATGAAGTTTGCATTACTTCTGATAATTCGGGATACTTTCTGTGCAAGTCCCGAAAGTATTTGCCAGTTTTTATTCACATAAAATCAAAACCTTAATTTCATTTTGTTTAGCGTCAGAACCTGCATTTTTATTTACACGAGTATTTTTTAGGATTGATGCTATTCTTATTTCAGTTTTTTTAGGATTTTTTAAATTTTCTGAATTTAATAGAATTACTTTATCTTTAACTTAAGTAATTACAATAAATCGGCTGTATTTGTTTACGCCTCCGTATTTATAAGTCATTTATTCGCTAGTAATATATTTAATTTTCATTAGGTATATTAGCTATATTATACTTTACATAAAATTATTTCCATTTTGCAAAACCTTACACGAATATAATTCCTAAATTGAATGCGATAAATGCGAAGATGTATCAGTGCAAATTTCTTCCGTTATTTTATAGCTTATCAATTTAATTACAAAAGACCCTTCGTACCATTGATCTCTTTTTAATAATTTCAGAACACGTTGTCATGTTTATGTTGATTTATTAATCTTTTTTGGAAACCGGTTTTCTGGAATTGAGCTCCAATATTGAATTTCAGTGCTAACAATCTGTGGATATTCAATCGGAAGCCAGTAATTTCTTTCGCCGAGTAATTATTTTTTTGCAGTTTTTGTAAAAATATCTTATATTGAAAGTTATCGCAAGGATCCATGTCAAACGTTCTACCAATATCGAAACGTACAGCTGTGCATTTTGAATGTTTGTCTTTATCTTTAACTAATACCTATGTGATTTTAAGAACTTCATTCTGGGCACCACACTTTTACAGATTAACAGAAATTTATTATTTTTTAAATTTATTTTTCAAGGTTTTCTAAGCATTTTGGTGATTATATGGAATAATAAAATTAATCTATATTTAATTTAATCTCTTGATCATGTCCTATTACCTGTCCTGACTCAAATTAATTTCTATCATCTTCATGCATCACATTTTAAAAATTAATAATAATGTCATAAAATATAAATAATAAACCAGAAATACACCTTTAAGGCCTTAGAAAAATATATTAGAAGTGATTACACTACATCTAGATGTTAACTTACCAGCATGAAAAAAGAATTACATTATAGTATGATATTTATTTGCAAATACATATAAAGTTCATCAAATAGCCAAACCGGTGGCTAAAATATAATAATTTGAAAACTTTTTCTCACTTTTCAAGGCTGTATCACAAACGGAAGCAAATATTTGTAATTTACCAGAAAGAAGTGCCATACAAAATATTTTCAAAACAAAGTCAAAGATCTCTTTCTCGCCTAATACCGTTCCGAAAGCTTAGACAAATGAGAGTAATGGAGTACAACGTATAAGAACTACTGCAATCATTTTTTAAAACTTAGGCAGTATATACGTTAAGTGTATTGGAAATATAGGATATCTATTGAAGCAAACTTACCAATGACGGATTATTTGAGATTAAATAAAAAAAAAATCGATGTAAATAAGTCCCTAAAGTATGAAATTAAAAAAATTAGAGGAGGCTGAAATATTTTGCGTAATTAAATAAAACACTTAATTAAACCTTTGAGATTTTTAAAAATTATGTCATTCATCTAAGCATCACTAACGCTCTTAGACCAAATAAAATTCCACTTTTATTAAGCGAGTTTCATACATTTATGAGTAAGCAAATACTTTTCAAAAGCTCAAATGAAAACTTACGTGAGATTGATATCTAAACGACAAACAAACAGGCAGACATGGAGAAGGATTTAAAGCAGGCCTGTTAAACCAGTCACGTTTTTATTACTATAGCTTTCCGCTAAATTCAATACTTTGAAATACATAAAGTACCTATAAGTTACCTAAATTTAACATTAGCTTAAAAAGTGATATTAAAAATAAGATATATGTATATATATATATATATATATATATATATATATATATATATATATATACATATAAATTTTATATATAATATATAACTACTGAATTGGTATATCCTTAAATTGACAATCTACAAAAAAATGAATAAGAAGACATAGTAAAATTAATGGAACCTAGAAACACTTTGAAAACGCACCACATAACAACTATTGCTTTAATTAAGTTAGAGGTATTTTGATGAGTGTAGGAATTAACTTAAAATAATATTTTGTTTTTAAGTCATTGTAAACAAGTCATTGTAATTGATTTGATGAGAATACAAGCGAATTTATTTGTTTATAAATTAATTTACATTGCCTTAGTACTATAAAAAGAAAAAGTACCTACCTACTCGTTAGACTGTGGCAAAGTGCGGAGTAATGTGGGATGAGTAGGTACAGTAAGCTATTTGAATGTGCTAACAGCTTGTTTTTTCCTCAATTTATTGAAAATATAAATCTGTTGTCAATATTTCTAAATTAACTATTTTTATAAGTATAGTATTAGGCTGCGTAATTTGGTTAAAAAAGTACGTAAGTACTTTATTTTCTATACAAAACTGTAGAATTCTCCCGTTCTTATATTAAGTATATTATAGAAAATATAGTTTAGATTCACATGACAAAATGAATATGTCACAAGAATATTGTCTTTGAAATTATTGTCTGTTTGTATTTCTGCCTACCCTGAATATTCGAGCGTTGTTTTTGGAAAAATTTAGAGATCAACTAGAATAAATACTTACTTTTTTTTTGATGTCAATTGTTTCATTTCATTAGACGATATGCCAGTTTAATAGATTCAGAAACTCATTTACATTGCATTATTGTACTAACAAAAAAGTGCCTAGCTACCCGACAAGTCGTAATTAAAAAAATATATAGTGTTCATATGCAGAAAAATAGATGCCGTTACGTATATGTGAAATGGTGCGCTGAAGTTTACTAAATTTTAGAAATTTATAACAATGTATAATATTGCTGAATAAAGAATATTAAATTTATTATATAATAATGTAGCCCATTCCTGTACAATTCTTATCGTCTATGATAATCGATATATAATCTTTGACTCAATCACTACACTTCCATTTTCTACTACGAAATATGACCAGTTGCAATGGGTACTTTTGGAGAAATCAATAGATAGATCAAGAATCTACACGTGACTTCAAAAATATATAAATTGCTCAACAGGTTATGAGTCTAGGATCTTTCGTTCATTCAAAATTTTAACTTTAAAGAATGGAATCTATAGTTATAAAACTCTCAGAAACTTAATATGCTAAGTAATGTTTCAAGTATCGACACCTTAAAAAGAATCCGTTGTAAGATGGCCTAAAATAATCAGTCGGTGTAATTGAAAATAATCTTCATCACGAAAAATGGTGTATCGAATCTCAAACATATTTTAAAGGCTGTATTGAAAATAATATTTACAATGATTTCGACCACTATTACTAACTGACTATTTTAAAATAAAACTGACTAATTCTGCAACAGAAATATGGATAATCTAGCACTTGCCAACGGTTACTCAAGACTAACACCGAGTGGGTTTGCTTTTTAATCTACGTACAAATGTCAAAATAAAGAAAAATAAGTCCGCGAAATAATGACTGCAAAATACGAACTTCAAAGTGAAAGATTTAAAACAGACGAGTATTGCTTCACTCCGGATTACCCACATGAAATAAACTGACGATTATTGCCATCGCAAGCTTTGATATAAAAATGAGTGCGAAATCTATCAATACAAAAAATCCTTAGGCTGTCAGCATGGGCAAAAATGGGAAAACATATTTTGTAATAAGTTAACATTTTAAAAGAATAGGACATAAAGGTACAATTTTAAAGGGATCTCTTTGTTAGAGTGGGAAATCAAAGCAAAGGAATGAGTTAAGGAATCGAGAAAGTTTAAGCTATGCTGCTGCTATAGAGAAGGTTCAGGTTTCGATGAATAATAATGATACTTGATATATGCATAACAAAACAAAGAAAATCGATTGCAAGAGGAAACAATTAGCCACCAAAACTCAGTAGTGTAGAGTCAGCTATCAGTCAGCGTCAGTTAGTGTCAGCTATCAAGACAATTAAAGTGACAAAGACAAATTTTTGCGAGCATTTTAAATCTGGATCAAAAATATACATCGGTTTAATATTAGAATAATTACACGTAAGTACGAAGATGATGAAATAAATATTTTTTTACAACACCAGCATTTAGATCATCTGAATTTCCCTAATTTAGAAAGAATCGTAGAAATTATTGACAATAAACATTTATGCAAGAAAGGTGATAAATTGAATAAAGTGCCTTACTCAAGTTTAGCTGATCGATGTACTTATATAGAAGTTATATAGAACTTTTATATTGATGATGAACTATTGTTTTCTAAACAACATTATCCTTACATGATTTAAAGTTAAAAACACGTTTCTGCAAAAAAAATTTTTACATACGAAGAGAAAAGTTCAGTAGCTACTTCCTTGTTTACCAGACGAAATAGGTTGAGTGATTATTGGACGAATTTTGCATGAACAATGTCAATTCTAACATTATAATGCATGGTCGATCCTCAGTGTCACTCTTTCGAATTGCAAAAGAGTGACACTCTATCAGAAGAATAATATTTCTACAGAGAAGAATGAGATTACTAATTTATACAACTACTGTAAGCAGACCTAACTTCTGTTTTCTGTTAATCAGGTGAAAATATTTTTACATTATTACAATAAGTCCATTGGAATGCTGTGAATAAATTTTTAAAGCATGTAAAAAAAACTGAAGGATTAGGAATATGGAATATGCATAACTTAAATATCGTTAACTTAATCGATTCGAGAGACGTTCATTATGCAAATGATGCTGAGATAAGACACATATTTCTCAAGAAAATTGCCGCCGTTACATGATGCGGTAAACATCAAGAAAGCGTGGTACCGTCTATCGCACAGATGTCTTCAAGCAGTTTTTGTCGCCACTAAAATAGTTACGTAGTTAAAATGATTATTAAGTGATATGTGTAAACCCTATTAAAAACTTTGTACATATTGATAATCAAAGTGTAATAAATATCATTATAATTGATGAAATTCGAATAAAATATAAACATACAAGGATGTGTCCAGATTTAAATTCAAATCCAAGAGACTCAAAATTAGTATGTTGTAAAGTTATACTACTCTCTCACTTTGTACCTTATCGCAACTGTATAACCATTCAATTGCTCTGTTTAAATTTCTATACAACTGCTTTCTAATGTAATGTATTTTGAATTTCTATCTTTTGAGAATATTATATTTTGGTGGAAGGGTTGAAACATTAGCAAATTTATTTATCATGTATGCATGTTGACCCACCGCCATGATATTAATGTCTATGGTAGAAGATATGAAATCTGGGACTCAATCACTATAATTATTACGAGTTACGGTATCTACTTGTCCGAGATCTCAATCATTAAATGGATCAATAAACTTTCATATATTTTCAATCATTTAGTAATAATTATTAATCTACCTAATCGAGTCAAAGTAATCTTAGTTACGATATTAGATTACTATTGCAGTTTAAATGACAACAAAATACTTAAGAATTAACAATATCAAATAATTTAAGCTACATGGCCTTAGTTGCGAATAGAATCTGTTTTTTAGAAATAACCAATTTATAAATTTCATTATTTATTTATATTTTATCAATTTACATGTCCAATTTCCTCATCATAACATATTGACACTATTTCCACCGTGCCTTTGACACATTGATTAATAGAGCCAAAGGCGATAATGTTAAATTCCAGATGTGGATGCCTTCTAGATACCTGCTAAACTAAACTCGGTAACGGAGGCAATAAATGGACCTCTCAAGAGAATTGTTGACAGATAATTGCCCTTGGGTGCATTGAACAATGAAGTCAAAGTTAATAATGTTAAGTTCAAGATATTGATTGACCCCCTCAAACACCCATTAAATTAATTTCAGTAACGGGGGCAATTAGTCGATATGTCAAGTATATGAAGTATTTTTAATGATACTGTAGAAATAATATGTTCAGTTGTTTATATTTATAAAATTATAATATTAAATTGAAAATTAATCTTCACATATTCCATTTTAAAATGAAAACGTAAAAACAGGAGTAAATGCTTTCGTATAAAATTATTCGGCGTACTGTACATCCATTGTTACGAATTACACTTTACTAAATGATCAATGAATGCTTATCCTGTCATGGTTTTCGCGAAAAATCATCCGTGAGAACAAGACAAAATGTCGTTAACAATTTACACGACACGCCTCAGGTGCGTCCGTAACTCGCGCATTAATTAATTATTTTCTCAGCGAAGTTCGGAAAGTCGGCACGTGCTCCTTTTAAACTCGCTTTATGTTTGACGTTCTGTTTTTCTAAACATTTAAGCCTTTTTTTAGTGCCTCCTGCAAATAAAAGAACGATTGAAATCTTAACAATATATAATTGTAAATGATTATGTAAAATTGATTTTATTAAAAATTTACGACAAATTTTGTACAACACCTTAAGCACTGAAGAAAAAAAAAATTTATTGATTTATTTGCATACCTTAATATGCAGATACTTATGGCAGACTTATTGCTATCAGAATAAACTACTATATCCATCTAGAACATTAATCTAGCCCCACTCGGTGAGTGACGAGTAATTGTTACTGAGACTGCGGCGCGCCGCGCTTTCATAGGCTGTAAGCCTATAATCAATCCAATACGCCACGGTGATGACATTACAATTTTAGAGGTGTTTAAGAGTTTGCAGTTAATTAATACATACAACACAAATATATTTACTTATTTGTTTATAGACTGGTACAGCAATACTATCGATATGTTTTTGTAGAATCGTAATACTTTCTTTATTAATTACTCAGCTCGAAATTAAATATGCCTTTTAAATTGTTTGCCATATTCTATAAATATTTGTTTTTATCCCACATGAATTCGGTTACTTGCAATTTTTCTTCTTCGTTATTATATATATTTACAAACTGTGTTCATATTTACAATTGCCAATAAATACTTAGCGAGACAAGATATTTTCTTAACCCGACCTTTTGTTGTTATTAAGTACGTATTTCTATTACTTATGCGATTATGTATCTCTGTCATTAATAAAAGTAACTTGTAGTTTTATTTAAATTCTCGAAACAACAAGGAAATTTAATTCTTGATCAATTCTAGAAATCCGTTTTTTTATTATTCTGTTTATACTGAAACTCAAGTAACCCTCCCAGTCGTTAAGTGCATTATATAACAAACATGATTTTTGAAGTATCGAGTATGCGATTTATCGTGATACAGCTCGCCACCCCAAAACGGCGCTCGTTACCGAAGCATTAAATTGTCTGTCACTGGAAATAAGTTATGATGTTCTGCAAATAATGATCGTGAGATTTTATACGTGTCGACATAGTGAGTAATGGTTACCTGCACGGATGTGACATTCGCTTTAGATACTTAGACTTTGTCTTTAGGATTAAAACGTTTTTATTTTGATTCCTGAGGTCATTGGCTGAAATGATATATTGCAATGACTTATGTTATTTATTTCGTAATTCACACTGTTTTTAACCATTAAGCCATATCACTGCTCAAGATTGCTCAGCTTATATCCGTTGAGAGTGAAAAGTAAAACTTTTTACAGCAGCTGTAAAAAAATATTTCACGTTAGTTTTTATCTAACTATCCGGTTTGTTCGGTTTACTTTGCTCATCTCGTTTGCGGGAGTGACACATGTAATCAAGTTTTGGTCTTTAATTTTTTTAAATGTTATTATCTCGTCAAGATGTTTGATTTTCTATCCAGATTTGTAATACAAAACGGACAATTTACCTAAATTTGTCAAGTGATTTTAAATAGATTCAAGTAAAAATAAACAGATGAGCAAGTTGACAAGAAAAGACAAAACAATCTAAAATCAATGGATTTCTTTTCTCTGAATTCTTATTTCTTATTTACAGCTTCTCATATTATTTGTATTTCTAATTTGGGTTTAATATATTATCCTACTTTCATTATTTCATTGCATGTATAAATTTGTTACGTCTGCGCGGTATTTGTCTAGCATTCTTTATTTTGTTACTACATTTATAAATACGGTTACGCCAAATTTGCCTTTTTAATTAATTTTTAATAATTCATTACTTTATTCTTAATATACGTTAAAATATCATTCAATCATTTAAATAAAAATAAGATGTAAGTAGAACTTACCCTTTCAGCGGTAAATGACCGTTTGTGAATGATCTATTGAACATTGATTTTCGTTGAGCATTCCATCCCTTGATAATTATGCCGGACTTTCTCTACAATGTGACTGTTAACTTTTATACCAAAAGGATATATAAAGATGCGTGCATAGTACAGAAATATATCTATATTGTTGTTATTTAACCATGATATTTTAATAAATAATTTGGTTCAGAAACCTTAAACAAATTTAAACATTTTAATAAGACATCTTGATTTATTGTTCATAGCTCGCAAATTTAATGTTAATGTTTAATAAACTTATTTGTTATATTAATAATTAAAAACCATCGTCTTTATTTGTATGAATCAAATACGGTGAGAAACTTGCATGAAAATATAATAATTAGAGATGATTTGTAACAAAGAAGTTCACTTTGAATCAGTACGCGTCACCTTTATAGCGATGTTTAAATAAGAGGAACATAAAAAAGAAATGATTTTGGCATTATTCATTGAAATTATATAAATGTAATTTTGAAATCTATGTCACCATATGAAACAACCTACCATTTAAAGGAAATATAAAATTATAATCATATTTACGTACGTTTGTATGTTTAGAAGTACTTGGTAGGAGAAATAGCAGATAACGTCTTCCTCAAAAGCTGTGATATATCCAAAGATTTAAAGGAATATAAATGCAAGTTTCAGCATTCTTCTCGAATGTGAAGAGTAATATTTTAAGGTTCTTGTTATACTTCAAGTGATAAATAAGTCTGAATGATCTCTCAGTGAACGTCAACATCAACGATTCTTTAGTCAAAACCTCGAAATTCAATAAAGCCTAAGCTAAATACATGAGATTGGGGTTATTTACAATGCTTTCTCGCTCGGTATTTTAATTATCACTAAGGTATAAAGAAAGTCAAAACTGTTTATAAATGGTTTATATAAATATAAACCATTTTGATCTATGATTGGCTATGGTTAAAAATAAAATGTGTAGTACTAATAATATGGAGGAATTCGTCTATTACATATTTAAAATAGTTGGTCAAGTCTATAGAATGAGTTTCTCTGACTGTCTACCGTAGACCCGAGTTCTTCTATTGAATTTGCTTATATTTGAAATTACGCCATTTTCTAATAAATTAAGGTTCTTCAATAAAGAATAAAAAAAATAATATAATTTCCATATATTTACTATTTAAGAGACTGGTCTTACTCGGTTAAAAAAATTAATTTGTTTACAAAAAACCTATGAAATTAAGAAGTAATTTTTTGATACCATATAGTACGTAAATTCTATTATTTTCTTCTAATCTGATGGGAATAGATTTTGGCGTTGCTTAACTCGTTCACGGAAGCAACAGACTTACTACGTATTTACACAATATCCATTTAAACTATGTAGTGTAGTCCTATTTTTTACTAATTGCTTTCAGAATTTCCCAATGATAATCTTTATAATTTTATCACATTTGTCCGTTCGTCCAACAGTCACAATTTTACAATTTATACTGTTTTAGATGTATATATCTATAAAATTTCCCAAGCATATATTTCGTAGGTTTTTCATTATTAAACAGTGTACACTGTTTAATTAGTGTTAAAAGCAAAATATGAATTTTTAAATTCTGCAGCTCGAAAACAAAGAAATTTACCGTTATAAGAACTTCCATATGCCCCTCAGTCTGTCTGTGTATCACGGCCCTTTTTTCGGAAACCGTTTAATACATAAAGGCAACAGCCAGCGAGAAGGACAAATCTGTCCACACTTGTGTCACTCTTCATTATTCTTTCCTTTAGCCATATATGATAATTGTAACTTCCCTTAATATTTGTTCTTAATATGTCCTCCTTCGGTCGTGAGACTAAATAATAAAATGTTAAAAAGTATTCACAACTTTTGAGCGGTATGATGAATTTCAATAAAATTAATACTGGTTTAAGATACATTTCAGACATAAATTTAAGAACTTTTGTGATAACGTAAAATGAAAACAATACTAAAAAAAATTGTAGGTTTGAAATTTTTTTAAATATTATACCATGTTGATATGATAAAAAGCTATTTTTTAAATCTTCAAGTCATTTTTTAAAACGTAATTTTTTAATTTTGTTAAATAGCTTGATCTAGTAAAAACAACAAAATAAGTTTTTTATTAAAAAAACTAATAGGTAGAGGTGGAGTTTTTATTTTTCAAGGTATATTTCTTAAAGAAGTAGATTGTACTATGAAAAAAACGGAATAAAAGTTATTTATGAAAAATTTATCATTTCGGTATGTAGAAAAATTTATTTCCAGACACCAATTTATAAAATGTATTTTTTCGGAATTTTTGTGTAAGTTATTTGGCGCAAAAACTAAAAGTAGTTTTTTTTTAATTGTTCTAAAAAAAGGAGATTCTTAATTTGACTGTATTATTATTTGTGTATATTACTTCATATCTGTAGCAATTATTTGACCAATTTGGATGTTTTTTTTGTTTGTTTTGGTGGGATAGACTCCTAATGTAATTCCAAAAATCTTTCGCTAGATTTTTGGAATTACATTAGGAGTCTATCTACCTTTAAAAGTTACAGATATTCTATGGAGTTTCTCAATATAGACAGAATTAGTATAGTATAGGTATAATAATAATGTAATAATATAGGTATAATAATAATGTAATAAAACACGTAATAAAGCGAATGTAACAAAATAATGTAATAAAAATAATGTGATAAAAATATTTCTAAAAGTGATTTAAATTAATTATTTAGTAAAATCGATGCGCAATAATTTAATTAGAAATTAGTGACAGGAACTCTTCAGACATAAGGAGTAAACTCATTGAGTTTAAAAACCGTTAAATTCGTTTTGACGTAGCAAGGAAGTAACAAAGTAAACAAGGTAGGTAAACATTATTTGCATACATACAAAAGTATAAAGGCAGGTTTGTAAGCGATTTTATTTTGCTTCATTTTCTTTCAGTTTTTGTTGTTGGTTCAATTCTTGTGACCCATTTTTCTACTTCTAATTAACAAAATTTAATGAGGCAATGCACAGGCATTCTGTCCTCATAACAATATGAAATTATGACAATATAAACCTCTGACCCATTTTAATCTTAATGTTGCAAGTATACTGCCTGCTTAAACCGTAAGACTTGAAGATCTGCTGTTCCTAAATTAGTTATGTGGGCCTTAAGCAGAGACTCTGTCAGTGAACTTTGTGTTTCAACTGCTCAGTAATGATGCTGTGGGGGTACTGCTTGCTTAAATGTTAACGCTTAGGATTTTACTGTTTTTAAATTTAATATCGTGTGTCTCAAACGGAGACTCTGTCAGTGAACTCCGGTCTCCGATTCATCAGCTTCGAGCTGCAGAATTAAGAAGTGTCTTCGGCTTTATTCGACGAATTTGGGTGACTTTTTTTGAACTACCCCAGTATAATATCATAAAAATGGTTAAAATTTGAACATCCCAATTAGACATTCACTGTAGGATTCCGCAACAATGAGCAGCATAAATATAGTTATCGAGTTTGAGTAATATGGGTCTAATAATAATCTAATAAAAATGTGTCAAAAGTTTTTGGACAACGAAGTATAGAATAAATCTTCACTTTAACAAAATCAGAGTCAAGTAATGAAGTTGAAAGGAAATTAAAAGAACTTTTAACTGATGAAGAGGTAAATTTATTGAGTTTAGAAACTAAGTAACCAGAGTAAGTGCAGACCTATGGCGACTATAATATTGGACGGTGTGTACACATATATAAAACAAAGTATGAGGTAACTAGTTTATTAGTACACAAATATTTAGTATGTACTGTTGCATACAGATTTGAAGCACCAAATACAATAAAAAATCAAGAGGGAATTTGATTTATATGTTAGCATGCATATATGTAGATAAATATGAATAAATTTTATTACGTTGCGAACGTCTGTTCCAATTGAAATAAATGAGATAATAGTGATATTGAATTCATCGTAACTTCGCAAAATTCTGGGTAACAGGCAGTAAAAACGGAAACAAATTGTTTAAAAAAAACTTTAACCGTTTTCAAGTAGCCATTGTATAATAAAAATTCATTGAACAGTAGGAATAAAGAAAATACCTTTATTTAGTTGAAAGTTTTGCAGTACAATATAATTTCGGAACATGAATCAATTTCAAAAATACTGCTACTGCGAAAGGTAGATGTAGGAGCCAAGTAAAATGTTGTACTCAACTGTTTTTATGTGGCTGAACATTTACGTGGGAGAAGAAAGAAGTATTGTCTTGGCACCGATTCCAAATATTTGTTATTTTATATTTTCAGGGTGTTTCTTAGTCGATATTTGTCTCAAGTCAGGTCAATTATTAAAAAAAAAAATTGTTTTAAACATAATGCGATGTATTATATATTTTTTAATTTTTTAAAATAAGTAGATAATGTCGAAAATCAGCAACATGTCTTAAATTTTTAGAATATTGCCACATTATCTTCACTAATTATTTTATAAATATTGCTGTACTTAGTCATGAGAAAAGTTATGACAATTAATAAAAAAGGCAGTTTTAAAGGAAAAAAAAAACTTTTCTCTGAAAATTAATTGAATTAGCGCAAATAATGAATTCTCAGATTGGGTATTCCGCATTTAGTTAATAATTATTATGGTGATGTTATATGAACCAACGCAGTAATTTCTAACTCTACCAGGACGATGACACTTAAATAAATTAAATTTGAAATATTTTTTTGTGTTTTCATTAATTTAATCCGTCAAAACCCAAAAAAATATGTCTCAAACATACTTACAATTTATATTTATTGTAATGAAATTTGTCAAACCGAGGTACGCATTATTAATTACATATGTAGTATTAAGACTAATAATTGGAAAACAAAATATCAGAGGGAGCTATTAAAAAATATTCTGAACCGATCCGAGCACAATTAGGTCCACTTTTCCTATTTAACTATGAATTTTGGCAAAGCAATAAAATAAATAACTTGTATGTACCATAACAGTTGATACTAAAAATATGAGTATAAAATGTTAGGGGTTAAATGAAATAAGGGAAAAACATATTTTTTTAAATTTAGTTTGTTGTGCCCAATCCGACACTATCATATCATTTGAAAGATTGAGTTCTTTTCAAACCTTCATTTCACACTTGAAATATTGTTCAATGCTTATTACATAAATTTTCATACACTGAACTTTGCATAGTGATTTACATATATGCATCATTTTCAATTCAACTCGTATACAAAGTATATTAGGCACAAACATAAAATTTTGCACACTGCATGAATGAATGGATGAATGCCAGAGAAGGGGATAACCCCTTCTCTTTAGGTCAAGTCTTAAAAATATGGTAAGCTTAATGGCAGCGCGCTCATGTGTCGAAACTCTCCGAACGTCACTGACAAAATAATTAATTAATGCACGCGGGTTACAGTGACCCGTGACGCGCGTCACATAAATCCTTACCTTAACGAGGCTTTGCCTTGTTCTCAGGAGGGACTTGTTTGCAAAAACACGACAGGGTAAGCATTAATTAATAATTTAGGAAATGTAACTCACCTCGCAAATCGTCAATTTGTCGAGCCTTAGACACTGATTAATTGATAGCTTCCAGCTATCAATTACGTAATTAAATGAATAGCTCGGCGTTTATTTTTCGCATTAAGATCTGCGTATCTCAATACATTTTTTTCCGTTAATTACGTTTTTATGTTTGTCTCGGAACCAATAATTGCAGATTATTAAAGTTCTAAACATTTCTACTTCGGATTACCTTTATTATTTAGAAACCAAATTTTTAAAAATATTATAATAGCATACCCTATCTCCAGCATTACTGTCACCGGACTAAGAATCATATGATCTTCATCAATATAATCTTCTGATTCCAAGATTTTGTAGTATAACTTTGGTTTCATTTTCTGTTAAGCAATGTAATCGAATTTTTGTAACACGAAGGATTAATTAAATGTAAACATTTATCAACATAGATAATATAAATTAATATAGATATTCATTACAAAATTCATAACACAATATTTTATTCTCGAATTCATGAACAGATTTAGATTTATAGTACTATAATAGCAAATACTTCGTTGAACAAACCCGTTAATATAATAATTATACAAATGGGCGGGCACAACTCAGCGGCGAGTTATTCTTTCATACCAAACCATCCATTAGTACGAATTACATTTCCTAAGTGGCTAATCATTTAGTTACTTCTATCTCGTTTACAGAAACAAGTCGTCCATGATGATAGAAGCAATTCCGTTTAAGTAGCCGTTTATGCAACGAGCCTCACGCGCAGCCCTAATAGACATTATTAATTATAATTGTTCCCTTAGTCATGTATGAAAAGCTTCGGCGCATCTCGGTTAAGCTCACTTTGTTTTTCACGTCCTTCAAGAGATCTAGGTAAACTGGAAATTGTGCATTTAGGTAAAATAATTTAATGCTATTAATTCGTCGTAGCCTTAAATTATGCCTATCCAGTTTTTAAGGCAGACAATAGAACTACATAATGAGAAATTTTCAATTTGATTGTAGGCTAGCTAACATAAGCAAGAGATTTAACATTACCCCGATGCCTTCGATGGAAGATTATAGACTTCTTTTCACATTATTAACAAAATATCTTCAATAATATATTACCTATAAGGAAGTTTCGATACGTCGATATATCCAATGGACATCTTCTTCACTTTATCTTTATGTTAACAGAGAAAATTAGTAGTCGGTGCTAGTAGGATGTTGTCCAGGTCATTAGTCACTCCACTTTCGATAGCTTTCTTCTAGTTAAGGAGATACAATAATTTTCCCCTGAAACCTAAATGTACATTGGCAAAGTACCGTGTAAATTAGCATACAGCGTTTAGTATTTATAAATACTATACGCTTAATGTGATTTATTGAGATACAAAATGAAAATAACCGATAATAAATGAGAATTCTCTGACGCCCGAAAGCAGAAAATAAAATTAAAGGCATGATTTATATTCCCCACGTAATAAAAAATAGTATAGATATATATAGAGTAGAAAGTAGTAGTATAGTATAGTAAAGAGTAAAAACCTTTTTATTATCGAACAATATTTAGATAACATTGGTTTGATGACATCGGAAAAATGTCATTACAAAAGTAAGGGTCGAGTGTAGCAAAGAGATTAAAAAAAAATCATAACGTAATCCCTTTCTATTTAAATGATGTTAGCCAACAGCATCAGAATGTTTAAATTTCTTGAATATTAACTAATGTCTAGAGGTTTTATAAAAACTTAAATACTGCAATATACAAAAACCAAAATCCATGGCATAGTTAAATTTTTTTTCATCTTAAATCCGAACAAAAGTTACAGCAAAAATTATTAGTGAAAGCAAAGGGCATATATATATATATATATATATATATATATATATATATATATATATATATATGTATATATATATATATATATATATATATATATATATATTTATATGTTTTTTTTATTTATTTATTCTCTCCTCGACATGAAAATAAGAGAGAAAACAAAAGTTATGGATGCGTTATAACACTGCAAAAAAAACCAATGCCAATGGGCATGTTACGTTACTAGGATGAACTAAGTAAACCGGACAAAAATAGTGTGGCTTTGGAAAGAACCATTGGACAAAAGCAGACAAGACAGACTATACGTATGCTAGGTGGACGAGATAGAAAAGGGGCAGGAACAAAGAACTGAACAACCCTCACGACACGAGAATACGAGCGCTGGAAGAAGCTGGATGAGACATTTCAATTGCATTTATTAACCTTTCTAGAAATACATTAGAACCTGTTGAAAATATTTGATTATACCAGAAACTATATTCTATAAAATTACCTTAGTTTATAAACATCGTTAGATTTTATAATCCAAGAAAAAAATCCTAATCCAATTAATTATTTTTTGCCGCTTTTCTCTAAAACTTGTCTGAAAAGTTCGTCAATGCATTGAAATAAAAATAAGTAAATCATCGGAACAAACTTTAATCGAATCAGGCGGGGTAGTGAGATCTGTATTTTTTTTTTCATGGTTCATTTGACGCAGAGTAATAAGCGAACCTAAATTTAACACGTGGCATATTAAACGGATTAAGTTTGGGCAGCAATTTGACTGTTTTAATGAAAAGCAACACAATTACCAACCTAGTATATAAGGGAGTGCTTTCGTAATTTGAAAATTTGTCTCATTCTCTCATAGTCAGTAATTATAAAATTTTAAATGAAGCCATCTGACAAAAGAAATTTAACAATGTAATTTTTTTCGTGCTTCGTATATGTGGGACAGAACAGTAAAAAAATTGTTCTGAAATGTAAAACATTTCTGAAACTAACAAACTGATTTATAAATTCATTTCTTAGGAAGGTAAATTCGTACTCTAGGTAAGAAAAAGAAGAAAAGACTACTCCCCTTAAAATGTTTATTAAGATTAAACCAGGACCCTGTATTTGACTACATGAAAAGGACAGTTTCATGTAGTCAAATACAGGGTCCCAGGATACGTTAATTCAGAAACGAGTACGTTAATTCAGAATTCTTTATAATGCAAAACCGAAATCCATGCGAGGGAAAGTATGAGCAAAACTTAGTGATGCATGAAATTACTAAGTTTTTATTAAACCATCTAGACATTAGTTCATGTCCAAGAAATATAAAAATTCTGATGCTGTTTGCTAATATCATTTAAAGGAATCCCTGCACTGTACTTAATTTTGAAATTTATTTTGATTCTTACTGCACTCACTTGTTTTCAGCGAAAAATATGTGATAAAGGAAATGAGGTAAATTCATAACATTTATATGTAAATATATTGAATAATTTATTAATCGAATGGTAACACAAATCAAATTTGATGATTATTCAAAGTTGAAATGCCAGAAATTTTAGACCTACGTATCATGTTCATTCTACCTAGGTATGAAACGAAATCTTGTATAAATTGCTATTTAATTGGTGAATCAGATTCCTTAAACCTCAGTCTCTTTAGGAATTTGTCAATTCCTCTAATAAATCAATAGTTGCAGGCGATTACTTAATACGGTTAATGGTAGTAGCATTGAGACCTATGTGTGTTACATAAGTTACACACATAGGTCTCGAATCGGGATCGGATTGAGACCTATGTGTGTTACATAAGTTACACACATTGAGACCTATGTGTGTTACATAAGTTACACACATAGGATAAGTGCGAACATAGTTATCAGTTTTTTTAGCTTTCCGGAGAGCGATTTATATATTTTATTTAAAAAAAAATATTGCTCTATATGAATAGCAATGACAGAAATCTAATTATGAAAAAAAAATTAATTAATTAAAATTAATAACAAAATGTCGTTTGTAATAATTTCTTAAACGAAGAAACTCAAGGCATTTTCAGCATCATCCTATATGGGACCTAACATTTTTATTTTTAACAGGAAATTTGATTTTGGAAACTTTCCGTCTCTACATTTTAATAATTAATTAACATCAATAAATATTTTAATTTATTCAGAGAAAAAATTTAGCAATTGATCTTATTAATTTATTGTTTGCCTTGCAACCACCGAACGAATTATAAAAGAAATGAAGCGCACTCAATTATTTTCTTGGTGGATAATTTGATACTAAATTTTGATAAAATTAAATATAAATTAAATATAAATGCAAATTTATTTTTGATTTATTTACAATTTTCTAACACGTAACATTGAAATAACAATAGCAATATTTATTTGATTGTTGACACAGTTCAAGTACAATAAGACGAAACCGAATGCTGATATTTATTTATGTAGTGGAATTATTTCCGTCACTGTTAATGAGGAATGGGCTAATCGAATTTGCTTAACGGCAGTTATGTTCTATTCGAATTAACATCTCAAATTTGCTCATTCATAGCATTAACTTGGAAATTTTGTAGTTGCAAATATTTATTTTTTCTACATCTTTTTCGAAGTGCTATCACATTCACCACACTGTGTTATTCAATTTCGGAAGGCCTGTGTCAAATTTAATAATATTTGAGTAAAATTAATAGCATAGCTTTGTTCATTTCCTTAGAAGATAATGCATCTATTAAATAGAAGATTGTCTTGTGGAACCACTAAAAATATCCGTCTCAAATATGCGAGAAGTGTTTTATTATTAACTTCTCACAGACTATATGTTAATCAAAGCGAATATTTTATGATTATTAAATTATAACTTTTTCTTTCTTATCTATGTTTTGAACATAATATTACACTATAGTGATTGATATATTCAATCCCGCCTTTTTAAATTTATTATTCACATTTGTCATATCGTTTAATAGTTTCATAAATTACGTCTACCGTATTTGTTTACTTACATGTAACAATAAATTAACACATTTAATTTTTTTTCAATTCTTTCGTTAAACTATCTGGTTTGGTCTTTGTATACTACTACTTGATATTTCGAATTTGACGTTATTTAAATGACGATGACTTAAGGCAACATCGTACATCGACGTTGATGTGGAAGCCTTATTAAATCCAAAATGTTTTAGTTGTGGCCCTGTATTCAAAATATAAATTACGCCAAGATTAAATAGACAGTGTGAAAGAAAGCACCTATATAAAATATGTAGTTATATTGACAAAGAATCAATTATCTAATCTCTCCAGGACCATTTCTGGAATACTAACGGCATGTTTAAAACGTCATTGCCTTGTAATGATACTCACGTGACTAGGATGTGATAGTTATATATCGTTTTTAATGTCTATTTATAATATAAGCAAAATTAAATTAAGTTCCAGACTAAGAGATCTATTGCTGTGACCAGAATTAAATAAATTATTACAATTATACATTATTAAGTTATTTTGATTTAGTTTCCTAAAGTCTTCGCTGCCTTTGAATTATGATTGCGGCACCGGCAGCCGTCATCATTATCATTTATCTTCAAATCTGTCTGGGGACACAACATCTAACCGTAGCTTTCATTTCATTACCCGAGGCGGTCTAGAGACTTAATAATTAGTTAGTTTCCTAGGCGCAGAATAAAAAAACCCTTAGTGAAATGTACGGTAAAAGATGCTCCATCTTATATATAGGTATTATATAGGTATTATATCATTAGAAGGAAAACGGCAATTTATTTTCCCAACCAATTGACCTTGATTTCTTAATTTCCATACTTTTATATGTGTAAATATGATTATATATATATATATATATATATATATATATATATATATATATATCTCTCTCTCTCTATATATATATATATATATATATATATATATATATATATTAGTTTCTCCGTACACTAGTATCATACCTAAATATTGCTTTCAGCCATTTCCACTTAAACAAATATAAACAAACAAAAACATTCAAGCAATAAAGGAGATATAAGTATTAAACTCCAGATAAAAGAAACGATTTTCACAATAATAAACCTGACGTAAGTCATATAAACAGTCATATAAACACCTAGGCGGCTTAAAACAAACTGAGATTTAAAGAATTTCGTAGTATAACTGTAATAATTTCAAAGGCGCACCGCCAAAGGAAGATACGACACACCACACTGTAGCGTCAAACGATTTCGCAACAATTGTTTCGATATTGGCAAGATTGTAGGAAGTTTTAAGGCCCTTTCTGTTTTTTTTTTAATTAGGGGTCCAAGTTTATTTAAAATATGAATGCATTTTGAGTAAAAGAGTGTAAATTTCTCTCCGTTGAAATTACAAACTTGGTAGTGTTGTTTTTTTGAACCATTAATAATTTTCCCTAGGTGCCTTAAACTTTTCTACTCAGCTTTATGCAAAGAATCGCCTGTATAATTTATAGTTATTTCTTTCTTACAGTTTTATAATATATTAGTTCCGCTTGGAAAATATTAAGTTTCAACAAAACGCACAGGGCCCATCCGCATTGAAAAAGTAGTGGTAATTTTAATTTGCGTTTGATAACAAAATTTAAATGCGAGCATAGCTGATATCCTCGAGACAATCCAAAGATGATCCGGGCGGTAGCTTGGGAGTAGTGTTAATTCATATGGTTGTCTGTCTATCATAGAAATTATAGTTTAAACAATTAGAAATTGGACCGGATTTCTTTTCATATGTGTGTAAATTCTATTAACTGTTATAATGGTTAGATTTAACGTCTCATAAATTTTGTTAATTTTTTAGGAGTAGTCATAAGTTCGCAAGCCGCCATTTAAAAATGTTTAATGCATAGAATATCATAAGTTAAGCTGATTAAGTAGAATATGTCAATATTTTATACTTTGTTTATGAAAAAAACACAAAAATGTATAATATAGACAGTTTACGCTCGGTAGGAATGCTTACTTTAACAAGCTAATACAAGGCTTTACAAGTGTTTGTCATTTATTTTACTACTTTGCTTTAAATCGTTAGTAAATACACAAAGCCCTCAAAATGGTCTAAGTGGCTTAATACGTGCGAATTCATTTAAACACACACAGCACTATCTACAAATTTCGCTATTGTTATGGGGTAACCTTTTAAAATCTTGACGAATACTTATTTACGGTTTTGATAGTTTATAATTGTGCTTTTGAAAGAAGCAGTTATTTAAAGTAATTTATTTCTTATTATCATATATATTTTTTACCTTTTACAATCTTCTGTGTCGATATTATGTATTAATGTTTTTTGCAATGAAAAATTATAATTACTAAACCATGTACAAAAGAAATGATCAATTACCATTACAATATACCCTTGTGCGTTATTTTCTTCTTTCGTGTAACTAACAGAATTGTTATTATGTTTCTTAGGGTCCCATTTAGATTTTATATCAAGATATTAATGTGACTGGGGACCACCTGCTGAGTGAAGTACATAGTAATTGGTTCCTTTGAAAAAGTTCGGCTTGACTAAAATGAAGATATAAAACACATTATAAACAGATAGTGCAAATATTCGATTACATTTCTGCTAAAATTTTATGCATAACTTGAGCTTACCACTTAAAACTACTGAAGAAAATTGATATACAATTACTTGCTATTCGTTTTTCATTGAAATCTTTTAAGTAATAAATCGTATTTGATAATTAAAGAAATAAATGAAAAATTGTCTTTCATAAGAGCCATGCTGAACATCCACTCGTTTGTTCTAATGAGACGTTGACATTTACGTAATAGCTTTGTGAGCTACATACGGTCGCGATGTTTCCATGCAATGATACCCAAACCTGTCCCAAGAGAACTCTGCTTTTCTTTCTCATCTGACTTTCAGTTAGTCTCTCAGTATATCATAGAATTTATGCGTTATAACGTTATTATGTTATCTCATAGCACAATAAATATTAAGCCATTATTATATTGTATCGCACTAAAATAAACATGAATTTTTCTTAGTTGCTTGTTCTTTAAATTTTTAATCGTTTTGATCAAAAATGAAAAAAATTTTTAGAAAAAGTAGTTCTTTTTAATATTTACGTGATGAATATTTTGTCTCATGCTTGAATAATTATACGTTATTTGCTTCTAGTACATGATAATTTAGTAGTTGCATGTTTGATGAGAATTATGAAAAGTATTCTTGGTTGCAAGAAATTTAAAAAAATTACATTTAAGGAAACTATTCACAGTCTAATAATGCATACATTTTTGATAATAAAATGTATATTTTGATTATGAGATAATGCACCTATGAAGCATTTATGTTATTAGGTAAATTAAAAGCTGTGAATACAGGAGTGAGTGTTTAGTTTATTTTTTTTATAAACTTAATTATCATAACGTAATGTAATTTTAGTTTGTGATTGAACTTCATTTCCATCACGTCAGTAGCTAAATGCTATTAGTCCTAGATATTATAGTAATGGAACCCTGTTTTAAATGAAAGTAAAATATCTGTGTTTTATTTTACTTCCATGTATTTTTAAATGGAAAAGTAAAATTACAATAAAAGTCGAGTAATTATGGCATTTTCTTTTCAATATCCGGTTTATATTTTCTTTGGAGAAACGAGTCACTTTTTAAATGCTAATTGTTATTTCCTAGTTTCACTTCTAACCTTCTATTTCCTACGCAATTAAATTAATACATCAAACTTATGTTAAAGAATGTTGACGTTTAGCATAAACAACAAACAAAAGCTGAAAAGCACTATGATATCAGAATTATATTATATTAGAATTAGTAATAGCCGTCTTTTAGCATAAATTGAAAGTATAACATATGACAATGTTAAATAAATTCTCTGACGAGTTTACGCCACTGCATATTCTTATAAAAATCTTATCTACTCTAAGTTGTTGTTGCCCTGAAATTGTTTAATGAATTATTGGCAATTATTTTAAAAACATTAATATTAAAAGAATGAAGAATCCGTAGTGTTACGTTTTTTAGTTTATAAAATCCATAAAATGAGTAATTCATAATGATTGATCTTAAGTTTATTTGGTACAGCCCTCAAATTAAAAAAAAAAATGTGCGACATATATAACGCATCTTCTTTTCAAGTAGTTTCATTTTGGGAAAAAATTGTTAAATACATTGCAAAGTTATGCAGATTTGAGTATTATTCATAGTTAAACATACGTTATATATGGATTTTGCTTAAGTAGTAGAACTTAACGTTGAGTTTTTCCTTAATGTTTTAGAAACAGGATTGAAGTGGACCTAGGAGTGTAAATGTTTTCATAGTGAAAAAACTGAGTGTAGACATTGCGCCCAAATACTTTTGCACGAATTTATCCAATTTAAGACAGAAGCGTTATTAAATTTATAAGTTATTTCAATGAGACGGAGATATAAATCATTTTAAACTAAGTATATAATCGTAGTGTTAGTTTTGCACTGTTCGTTTTCAAAACTAAGTTTCCAATTAATTTTCCTCTAAGACATTCAGAAGCAGTACAAGGATCGCCACTTTACCGAAATGGCTTCTTTTTCCTTTATTAAAATTTCTGTTCATTTGAGTTTTGAATTAATTGGACTTTGCTAAGATTAACTTTATAGTAATAAATTTGGTTCGAGAGTTAATTCAAATGAGAAATATCAGCATTCATAATACTTTTGGTAATAATAAATAACTTTAGAAATCCCCCTCGTACGGAACATAACTTTATTAGTAAAACCTTTAATTTTGTTGTTATAAAATGGTTGACATTGCTATAAGTCTCTTATAATATTTATCTGCTAATTCGACGTGATATACAGGTTTCAAACTCACAAATCATGTATGCCAGAGGCTTAATATTTATACATATATATATATATATATATATATATATATATATATATATATATATATATATATATATGCAAATAGCATTGCTAAGGTCAGAAAATAGGTGTTAATTGGAATCATCCATATGAAATTTCATGAAATCCGTCTGATCGTCTAAACATGATTGAGTAACAAATGTCCAAACATCTAAACTTACATTTATTTTATATATTTAGATCTAGTAATTATTATTTATTTTCTGAAATATGCATGGGATATGAACAGCATAACTTACGGAGAAAAAGATATGGATTCAAGTCACCAACATGATTTATCTTAATATTTTTTTTCTTTTGAGCGTGCTAATAAACGAAGAATGCTGATTGAAGAAATGAGAAAAGTTTTGGTAAATATTTACTTTATAATTTCCGTCGTAATCGAAATAAAATAACTAGTAAATTATTAAATAAATAACCAATATAAAATTATTATTAATAAGTATCGTATTACATATTACCTTATTTCTCGATTTTGTAACAAACTCTATTGCCCTCCACATTTATGATTTACCACACTTTCAGGTTCCAAAAATCTGATCATATCTTTGTGTTTGGGATACTCTTGAGCAGGATGAAGATTCGCAATCACCGCAATTTTTATATACTTCGGTTATTTTATAATATCTTTAAATTCCTTAGAATTTCTCTCATTATATCGCAAAATTCAATTTTTTTTCTGCTTTACGTTCTAAAAAATGTCTTGTATTTCTTATTCCCAAATTTATACCTCTTTTCGCATTGGCGTATTGTTCTTGCATGAATCAAGGAATAAAATCAATCCTTCCCAGACTTTCACCGTCAATTAAAAGCATTCAAAACTCGTTCGATAAAGTTATACGTCCCCAAAGTTCACATCCCACATTCCATTTCCTTTCACACCTATCTCTCCCCCATATTTTTCGTTTCTTTTCCTACCTATCATATCTGGAGACATGGTTGAAGGGGTCTTGATGCAAAATCCCTCCAACCATGTCAAATCAGATATTTTTTTGTTTTTTTTTCAAATAGTCAAGTTTTGCTATCTACCTATTCTAAAATTTCATAAATGAACTGTAATTTTGGTTAGCTGTGGAAAATTTCTCCTCTACTATTGTGTACTTCAGGTGATTATTCATAAAAGCAGTGAATAAATTATTAATTTATAGGTATGTAACTTTGATATTTATTTCTTGTAAATTCTATGATATTTTCATCATTATTTGATTGAAAGTTATTTTCTAAATAGGAAAAGAAATTATATAACGTAATAAGTTAATATTACATAAGTTAAAAACATGTTATTAAACGATGAATATCTCATTAAGGCATCTAGACCTGTGGTACGAATTTCATTAATATATATTTACTGCAATTAACATCACAGAAAGCATCACAAAAATACTTACGCAAAATAACGAATAGTTATTTTAATACTATATATCAATATAACCCTAACAATTTAACTTTCTGCATTTCATTTATTAATCCAAAATAATGTTGCTTAAATAGGAGATATTCTGCAAATTTCTTTTTAATAAAATAATATTCGAAATAAATTTATGTTTAATAACATTTATCTACAGACGTAATAGAAAAATTGGAAAATATTTTTTCCGAAATGGATGAAATGCTCCCTCCCCCCCTAGTCCCCCCCCCCAACTCCGCCGTTATTATTGCTTCATATCTGGTCTATGTCCCTATTTCTATTCACGCCAGTGATGAAATTTGAAAATTCTATTATTCGTTTTGAATCAATTATTCATACTATCTTAGTCATTATTCATACTATCTTAGTCCTTATTCAAAAAAATTTCAGACTTTCGGTAAACAATTGGTGTGAATGAATTCTGCTTCGTTCAGATTTTCGAGAATTCTGCTTCGTTCTTTTTCTGTCAGTCGTTTTCTGAAATCCAGCTTTTACAAATTCACTGTGTGCCATATTCTCAAATTTCTGTATAATTTTTCAGACAAACATAACAAAGTCACACTGCTGTAACACTAAGTGTATTTTATTAAATATATCGCTATATTTTGCAATAAAATAATTTTTATTCTGTTAAAATATCTGGTCAGAATCTAATACTGCATGTCTTGAGAAGATTTTGAACATTTTTAAAAACCATTATAATTGTTGGATACATAACCTTGTTCTAAATATATGCATAGGCAAAAAAAATGTACTGGGCGCAATTTATATTTTTGAACATATTAAAGTCAATCCTTTTTTCGTGATACTCAACTCTGGAAATTCGCATCCTGATCCCTAAAACATAATTAAATTTTTTTTATTTACGTTTCATAAATTGTCGTTCAACTATATCAATTGGTCTACTGATTATTTTAATTGTTAAAGTATCGAGGTAAACAAGGTGAAACGTCTAGTATATCGATGATAATATAGTATTAAATTAAGTGAGTGGTACTTGTTCACAAATTTAAATTCGTGAATAATCCTGTGTTTGCAGATTAATATAATTTCTGTAAATAAAACAATTATTAAAAAGCTTTTTCAAAATAACGGTTTATATTTTAGCGCTAACTTTGTAATGAATCTAGTTTTGCATGACACTGAGCATATAGTTTCTACACTACTAGAACCTTACTTTGTATTAATTTAAAGAACGTCTGAACCAAACGTTGCCCGTAAAGAAATAAATAATATATTAAATTTTTCATTTAAAATTATCGCGCACAAGAGTTGAGAAATAGAGATTATATTAAATTATTCATCATCAATCTTCTTGCAAATAAACTTATTTCCAAAGTTCGACATATTTTTGAAAACTTTCGCTAATGGAAATTTTATACCGTAATGAAATATTCAATAATTTTTTCTTTTACAGATAATTGAATCTAATAATATTTTGAGATTTAATTGCTGTGAAGAAATTGTTTCAATTATTTTTTTCTTAGATTGATAACTTTGCCGTCCTCTTAGTTTATGAAGTTATTTTATTTTTTAAACGTAATTAATAAAATAATTTTTTGACTACCTAAGCACAATTTCAATATATTTATTGTCGTCAGCATGCATGCAAATATAATATTTCTACCTTGCAAAACTATTTTAGTTATTTATTGAAAAATTGCTTAAAACATTAACATCATATGTATCTTTAATATCTTTAAGGCGTATATAATTAGACTGTTGGCAAAAGTTATTTCCTAAATGGTTAACCTTCAACTGTACAACCATACAACTTTGAAATTTTAAAAGTTTTATATTTATGGAGCATAGCGAGTAGATACTTCATATGGAGATCTTAATTAATAGGTATCAAAATATATTAAAAACTTTTTCGGAAATGTACCATAAGCTTAATTATTATTTTCTCTCTAATAAGGCTAGTCAGAGCAAGAAGATAAAAATTACATTTAATGTACCTAAAAAAATTTTTCCCAATTTCAAATTTCCCTGCAGAAACAAAAACCCTTGATATTTCCTAAAGGGTTAACCTTCAACTGTACAACCATAAAACTTTAAAATTTTAACAGTTTTATATTTATGAGGCATAGCAAGTAGATACTTCATATGGAGATCTCAATTAATAGGTATCAAAATATATTAAAAACTGTTTCGGATATGTACCATATACTTAATTATTATTTTCTCTCTAGTATATATATCGAATATAACATTTGTATTTATTATTTAATTAAAACATATTACTAGTATATATTATTTTCTCTCTAGTATCGCTAAATAAGCGCAAAACTGAAGGGGGCAATCATTTTTATTATAATTCCATCATTAAGAAGGCCGTTTGATATTAAAATGAAATTTCAATAAATATTTGTCATTTTTATTTCCGTTTTTTGCAATTAGGCATCATCAACAGTCTTTCCCGAGAATCAAGTTCCGAAATCGCGCAAACTCATCTATTGACTCTTTAGCCATATTACTTTTGATACTCAACACTTTATACTTGTAAACATTTCTGTAAGGAAAGTTGAGACATCTACATCAATATGTTTAGTAGTGGGTATCCCATAAAAGACACAAATGTGAAAAGAGAGCCAAGTTTTAGTGACAAGGACAACTTGGCTTATTTTCTTGACCGATAAAAGAAGAAAATTTAAATGGATGACAATTATTTTTAAGTTTCCTAAAAAATATTACCTGCGTACTTTTAATGCATAATTTTTTGAAGTTTTTGTTTTTTAAATTACAAATCACGAGGATAAAACTAAAAATATTAATGCGAAACAGAGACCAAGTTTGGCAATAAAAACAAGTCAGTTTTTTGTGTTCGCGATAAAAGAATTGAGGTTTAAATGGATGCCAAGTTCTATTAAAATTCTTTAAATAATATTAACACCATACTCCTAATATTTTATTTAGTAGGTTTTATTTTTTAAAACAATGATCATCCCATCAAAAATTTAATGCAAAATACCGAAATTTTATGACTTAACATGGTTCCTTATTCCACATTTATGTCTTTGCTATTTTTAAAGTTCTCTTACTACCAAATAATTTTTACATTATTTAATAATTTTTTTCTTTATGAATGTCAATATCTAAATATTTTGATTTTCTGTAAGTAAAAAATGTTAGAGGGCATAGTCCATTCACGGTCTGAACTTTGTAAGCCCGCATGCGTATATTTTTACACTGTCACCACTTTTAAATGCGCCAGATAGAAAGTCATAATTAAGCAATATATGCTTATTATGATATGTGTGAGAGTGAATCTTTCAGTGGTTTAAAATATAAGATCTATATATATATATATATATATATATATATATATATATATATATACATATATATATATATATATATACACATATATATATATGACGGAATTCTCAGTCTTGATATCAAAATTGTATAAATATATTTCTTCAGCAAAATGCCTTAAAATGTCACGGGTTGGCATGTTTAATACTGACAGAGCAGATACATTATATAAAACCGAAGATGCTGAAGACAAAAATATTTAATATGCCACTATTGGCTAAACCACTATTTGGCTAATCATAAAGCATTCCCTATCTTAAGTTCTTATAATAAATAATTTTAAAAAAAAATTGAAAAGGGAAAACCTATATATGGGAAAACATGACTCATTTTGCCTGGAATGTTATTTAAACTGATGGCAATTGTGAATGTTAGTGCACATAAATGTAACTGCATTCTGGATTTATGGCATAATGATATCATTCATCTATTTTACCTAATTCAGAAAAAAAATTGAGGTAAAGGAAAATTTTGCCACTTTATTTCTTGTTATTTTCAAATACAAATACTTGGTTCTACTTTACGTGTTAACATAGCGCTTTATATAAATACTGAGTTAGGTAGAACAGAGCAAGTTGATATTCAATCCATTTCCATGTGACATGCACATAAAGTTTTCAATCAAGTTGCGTTGTGACAATGTAAACAATTTATTCAATTACATTCTATGTAACATAAACAATTACACAAATATTTTACTTTTATGTAACATGTTTTATTAAAATTGTACAAGATCGTCTGTAGTTTCAATAATATTCAAAATCAGGTTTTAAATGTATTTGCATTTATTATTCAGATATAAAATCTATATCATTTTTACATGTACATATTTACAGTGAAATAGAAATATAACAATTAATTTTAATTTTTAAAAAAAATGAAATTTGTAAAATCTTAAATTAAATAGTAGGAAGAAACCCATAGGTATAAATATTTTATGCACTTGATATAATCTCGACACGTTGAAAATTGGGAAAAAAAAGTAGAGAAACCTGGTTCATAAAAAAAAGTTGAATCTATTTGACTCATTATGATGCAATTATTCTTTAATATTATTACCAGATTTTTATTTTTTGTCATGCTGAATAAATGACAAAATAATGTCAAACACTGTAAGTGAAAATTATATTTTAAACTCGATTTCAACTAATTTCAATATAATAATTCATATTGAATCATAGTACTTTGACTTAAATAATGGATTCCTGTATATTTTAAAAAACAAAAATTTATAAATATCAAATATAATTAATATGAAAATAACAAGAGTATATATCCCAACTACTTGAAGTAAAGTATTTATGTGTCAAGTTATATTTGAAGGAACTTGTGAATAAAAAAAGGTATGTTGCTTATAGTAACTAATATCAACATGTATTGTCTCTATAACAAACTGTTTTATACTTCCCCTGCTTCTTTAACGATAACATTTTTGAAATTTTCTATGTAACCCGTTGTCCCTTTTGCCGTTATATCATCCTTCTTCCTGAAGATGACTTTGTCTTACAGGATTTTAATCTCTACTTCCATTTCATTATTAGCAAACATATTCTGATTTGTTAAATACAAATTATAATTTTAAGCTTAGTTGAACAATTATTTTGGTTTTGAATAAATTTGCCATGTAACCAGCATTAAATCATTAACAAAAGTAAAACGTCGTAACTCATAGGAACAAATTGCGAAAGCTTGATTCTTTACTGTCTATCGCATTATGGGATATTTTATCTCAGGCTACTAGACACACAATTAATTCACAAATCGAAAAATATTGAATTGATTATAAAAAAATCACACTAAGAAAAACGATATATTGTATAAGAAAATATAACAATTTTAATAAGAATTGTTATCGTTTTTTCTTCTCTATCAACATACTTTTGATCAATTAAAACTAAATTATCTGCTATATTGCATCCAAATACGAAATATAAGAAAAACATCGCTAATGTTACAGTATAAGTTAAAACAAGGCATATTTCGATTCAATAATTTTGGCACTTAAGAAATTTAATAGGGTCACTTATGAAATTGCGTCATAGGCCATTTATTGAAATTTAACATTGTATACTTTGAATAAGAAATTTACACTTGAGTTCATGTATAGGATCTCTATAAATCATCTAATTTTATCGTAAGGTAAATTGTTATACAATGTTTAAAGTTGCGTTCATTTATAATATTCCTTTGTTTTCTTGCCATATGTATTATTTTATGTAAATTGCAATTGGCCCTCGTCATATTGCTTGTAAATTTAGAATTTAAAAAAATTATTTAGAATTGTTTTATTCAATGTTATATATCATCTTTTATAGGAAATATAAAAATAATTAACTGCAACCTTAAATGTGACCGAAAAAAGTTCAGTTATCCAAATTACTGACGCTATCAAATGGATTCTACTTTTTAAAATGAGTTAAATTTGATTACAAACATTAAATACATGAAATTTTAATTTTGTGGGTAATTTTTATTGGAATTAACATCGCGTTTAATCATATTGAAAATTTTCAAATAACTAAACTGAAATCAAACACAATTGTAAGCTAATTAAAATTAATGGAAATTGTAATTTTCATGCAAAATTTTTTTGCTAGTACCACAGCTTCTTCAAAATTTATGGTTAATTTAATTTGTTATTTTTAAGTAGTGATAACGTAATTAATATACTTAAAAAAGTGAAAAATTTAGAGGTAATATAAAAAATAACAAGCGGTAAGTGTCCCGGAATGAGAATTTATTGAACATGAATTAATGGAAAGAATTAAATATAAATAATATATTATAACGAACATTTATCAAAGTCATTAAAAATTAAAATGAAGGAATTTAATTAGATATTTCAATTATCTATTTTTTACGGCTACAGTCCATGATTTATCGTATTTAAAAATATTTACATTAAAGTTCAAGAGAAGTTTAGTAAAAAGATTAGCAATGTGCCAAACAATGAAAAAAAAATTAGTCAATAGAATCAAAATGGGCTTAAAAAATGTGATGTTAAAAAAAAGTTATAAAAATATATTTCAGTATAATATTTTAAACCAAACTAATGTAACATTTATTTTAATCATAAGGAAGCTTTGGTTATAATATGAACTTAATTCATGAACGAGTATGCTCAATAATCATATTTTGTGTGGTGTAAAGTTGTTTGATCGCAGGAAATACTTTTTTTTCCTAACTTAAATTTATCAAATAAATGTTATCAAATGGATAACAGAAAATAATTCAGGCTAGACAGGACTTCCTCAAAAACGTTATTTAATAACTGTTAAAAAAATAAACGTTTTTTTTATGATAGCCGCGTCGGTCCCTTTGTGACCTACGCTATTTTCCTTTATCCTGAACAAATGTAACAGAGATAGCAGATATAGATTTTTTGTCTGATATTCATCTGGGACTTGTGACTGCTGTTGTATTCACAGCGTGGTTTGGATCTTTTATAATATTTTCCTGCAAGGACACCTAAATACAACTGATTAGAAGTCAATATTAAATCTAATAGCGTACAATTCTTTTCTGTAAGGAGTATGTTGATTATTAAGACCTATGTGACCTGCGCTGTTTAAAAATAATATATACTTTAAACATTTAAACACGAAGTCTTTTTTTAAGAAAAATAAAGAAAAACGAAAGAAAATAACATCTGATGTGTATAAAAACGAAGCAGATAAAAAAAGGATATTTACTATTGACAAAAAAACGAGAAAATAATTCTCGTTTTTCTCAAAAGTTCACTGCAAAAGTTAAAAAAAAAAAAAAAAAAATATATATATATATATATATATATATATATATATATATAGGTACAACAAATAAAAATTTAATACATCATCTTGTGACATTCATACGAATTTTTAATGAAAAACATTTTATATATTTCAAATTCAAATAAGTCCCTTTGGTTCCCGTAGTATAAATGGTCCTGTCATATAATGTCATGAAAATGAAAGGGTTGCAATTGATTATTTAAGTAACTTACGTATAAAACAGTATAGTACGTTTTTATTATATAATATTAACTACATGCATAACATTTAATGATTACGCCTTGAACTGATTTATCGTCTAAAAATTAATGACGTTGAGTGCGCGAGTCTATTTGTAACAAAATATGCAAATAGTACTGATTTTACATGAAATTGAATTAATTTAAATAGGAATTAGTTCCTATTTTCCCCTGGATATTACTTTATTTGACAAATATTTACGAACTTGCAGTTTTTATTTTATTATAGACCTTATTGAGGAATGTTTGCAAGTCCGTTCAGGCTTACCAAATTGATATTGCGTATACGACGTATCTAAATTAAAGCACGCGATATGAATTACTATATTTTCAAATTAGGCTTGTAATCTGAAATACAAATTTTCAAAAGTATCGTAAGACGAATTTACATTAAATAATTTCTTTATGGAAGGAACTGTCTTAATCAAAACTATTTTAGTTTGTTTTACGTGCTTTTTCAAATCATTTTCTGAGTCATAAATTTTTAAATGAGTATTGTATTAAATGAAGTAAAAAAATGATAAGAAGTAAAATTTCATCAGTTATCGCCTAAAATATATGAAATTTCCTGCATAGACAATAAACCACCGCGTATAATGTGAAAGTTAGCAACTAATACAGCTCTGGTTTTTAATATGCAATTAGGGCAGTTTAGGTGTGTGCTTTATAAGTGCTTATGGTCAATTGAAATAAAGGTCGAGAAGACGAACTCATAAAGATTCGAATGCCCGATGTTGAGTATCTCCCCAAAAAAAAATTAAATCATGTGAATAAATGTTTATATTTTTTTAAATGCTTTTGGACCTTTTCGTCACTTTTTCACAAATCAAATTTTTGACAAACTCGCGTCTTCGCGAAATCGACGGAACCTTTTTAGGCTTATTAAGTAGCTGCCGTGTTGATCACGATGATCCGACTTGCAAGAAATACTTGAGTTGAACAAGTGCTCTAGCTATCAAAGTTGCAGTACAAATTCTAGAAGTCTAAGCATGACCCAGTGAACATATTGATAAATAATTTCAATAATTTTGTATGCCAAATTATTCTGATCTGGATTTTTATAACAACTGGTATTACGCTCTTTTTTTAATCGTGATAAATGACTTGATTTTGATTAGTTTGTTCTCATTTGTCAAAGAATTTAACATTAATATATATATATATATATATATATATATATATATATATATATATATATATAATATTAGAGGTTAACATATCTAATAGTGAGCTTTCCCATCACAATATAGATGACTATTTAAAATGAATCCTAAAAATTAAACGTATATGAATAGCAATAAATTTACAGTAGTAATAAATTTACATTTAGTTTGAAAATAATTTTGAAAGAATTGACTTAATAGACTGAAGCTCAACCACATTAGAATCTATCGAACCAGGTCCAAAAGCAAGCGACGTTCAAATTGGTGTAAGAATAAACAGTTTGTGAATAACGTCTGTTGCTAGTGTCAATTTATATCAACGTAATTTTAGGAGATGACTTAGAGCTAAGCAATTTATAGGATAAATAAATTAGGTAATGGTGCGAGAGCTCAAGAGCAGGAGGTTGGCTGTAGAAACATACACTTTTCGGGGAGGATAAAATGGAAAGATCCAGAAGGGAATTATAATTCACCTGGTGGAAGGTAGCAAAGGAAGGGAGAATGGTGAAAAGTCCAGCATTTACAATGCCCAAAAGATGTATACTTCTCGTACCACTTTTATACAGACAGGTGTTGAAGTCATCCATAATCACCGCACGGGGATATAATAGTATGTAACTATCAATAATACTTTCAAAATGAAATTCCAGGTGGTGAACACACAATTCTCCAGAGGAACTGCGTTCCGGAGAAATTAATTTCAATAAATAAATATCCCATTATAGACAAAGAGTGGGTCGGAGATTTCGTCATCATAAAAGGAAGGTCATCTCAAAGATGCTTTTTGCTATCTGCAATCCCACCACCGCGCTCACAGTGGCTGTCATTACGGCGGTCATGAAACCTGTAAGCCAATAAATATTAGAGGAGAGTGAAGGTTTAAAGCTAGGTTTCGCTAATAAGGCAAGCATGCATATTTAAATTTTGAAAATAATTAATAAAATTCAAATGATGGGAAAACTATTTTAAAAGTAAACTTATGCACAAACATTGCAAACAGCCTTTGTTAAAATACACTACTGCAACTCTGAACATCGCCCACTATAAGCACCTCGGAGAGAAATGTTAACGCTCTAACTTCTTATTTTACAACACGTGAATAATGCTTATTAAATAACTTATTGAAACGTATAAGTGCAATGCATTAAATAGTCGTGTACATAGAATGAAATTGAAACTAGTTATAATAAAATTGAGAAGTAATTAATGTGAGTATCAATATAACTCTAAGATATCTGTGATAAAGACGCTTTAAAATTGTAACACGTACAGGTATTTACACAACAATCTGTTATGAAAGAATAAAACTCGCACTACTAGAGTTCCGTACACACGCAGGTAGTTATAAAAACTTAAAAGTACAGAGTATTTCTATTAAACTACTTATAAATATTTATTTTTCATAACGTAAATATATTGCCAATTAGCGTAAAACGTAGTAGGTATTTCAAGAAATATAAGAGCCAGGATCATTTCTATAATTTATCTGTAAATTTCTAGTAAGATTCCGGATGCTGCTTCTTTTCATTATTAACAGACTTCAAAAAAAAGGAAGTTCTCAATTCGTCGGAATATTTTTTTTCATGCGTGTCCAGGATATATCTTTACTGAGTAAACATATTTTAAGGATTCTTTTTTTATTTGAAAGAGGGTACTTTAGGTGTGTTTCCATACAAATATGATGAGAATTTGATGATGGGGTTCGAAAATCAATGGTGGAACTCCTTAAAGAATGATAGTAAATCAAATATGATTCGAGATATAGCCTTACGGGGAGGTGTTATTTTGAAAAATATCTATGATAATCTGATGATAAGTTCTGGAGATGAACAGTTTAACTCTATAACCGATGTCAGTAAATCAACTGTAATTAAAGATATTGGCTAATAGTGATTGTTATTTTCCAAACTAACTACACTTTCAATCAGATGAAAATCTGATGATGGGTTCTAGAGGTGAAAAATGGAACTCCTTAACGGATGGTAGTAAATTTAATGCGATTAAAGATAGTTTCTAATGGCAGTTGTTACTTTGCAATACGACTTGTCCATCGACTGTGTTAAAGTTTTATGATGCGTTCGCAGATGAACAATGGAACTCCTATCGAGTGGTAATAAATCAATAGCGATTCAGGTAATTGCAACCGGTAGTTTTCAGTTTGCGAAATAATTGCACCGAGTCAGGTCAGGTCAGGGTTTAATGATGAGTTCTGAAGATGAATATTACAAACCCCTATTGAATTACCTTAGTTATTACTTCGGAAAGTGTAATATTGAATTTTGAATGTAAAGAACGGAACTCTTAAATGGTAGTTGTACTTTGCAAAATCTGATATTTTAGTTTGGATATAGAGAACTAGACTCCTTAACGGGTAACAGCTAACTACTGGCTGGCACTACTATCGTTTCGTTCCCATGTGTGGTTAAACATCGACTTTAGACAAATAGTTTAATTTAAATATAACGTGATAATTTATATTATTAATTACTAAAAATATTAAAATAAAATATCTTTTCAAAGATAGACTTCTAAAATGAAGGTATTAAAAAGTAAAAAATAATTAACTCAAAATAAGTACCTACTTATTTGCAATAAATAACTAAGTTACTTATTTTTGAAGTTGGTGGACCGCCGATCAACAAGCCCTATTTTTCATAATTTTAAATTTATTAGTTTTGGAATTGAGAGGGGTGGGTAATTTTTGCATATTTTTCATTACGACTCCGAAGATATAATACCTTAAATTATGAGAAAACCTTATAACTAAGCTTTTCAAGCAACATTTAACACACCACCCATAGTTTAAAAAAAAATTAACAATCAGCGTTTCTCCTTTTAGTTGTGTTTCTTTTTGTTGTGTGTTTCTTAGTATAAATATTTTTGATTGCAAATATTTGGAAACATATGCAGATTAACATATTTTACTACTTCGCCAAATTTTAAGTTTCTACGTCAAATAGTATCTGAGATTTTTCTCGGCTGTAACCGGCAGACGGACAAAGGCGTAAATGTTTTAATAAGTATTCTGTTTTTCTTTCGAGGTTCCGAACCCAAGTAATAATGAATAATTATATATGAATATATATTTATATATATATATATATATATATATTTATACATATACATACATATATATATATATATATATATATAAATTTTTTAAATTTTTTTTTATATTATACATATACGTATATAATTATTTAACCGTTAAATATAAAACTTGAAGTAAGAGACGTTATGAAAAAAAACATGTCAAATAGATAAGTTTATTTCTTTGATTACGAATGATCAATCCAAATATAATTACATTAATAATGTAGTCGATATTGCGGATACTTTGTGTACAAAGCGACTGGTGCACACAATCGGTGACGAGCAAATTTCACTCCAAAATAACCAGCCCGCGTGTTGTAACATACCACTTGCATCGAAGATTGAATCTATGTTTCGGTTGGCTAAATATTTTTCTTTTTCTTTTTTGCTATTGCATTAATCTAACGTATTTTGTACTTAAATCAAATAGTAGGTAATGAGTATTTCACTGCATCCTTCTCATTTCAAATTAAAGTATAATTTTGTGTAATGATCCTCTAAATTTCCCCTATTTAGCGATTTCGACGAAGAATGAATGGCAATAAGCTGATTTTCTTAAAATGAATATAAATAAAATAAATAAAAAGGTTTGATTAATTTTTCTATTTCAAATCATCATACATTGAAACACACATACATATTCCCAGAGTTCAAAGTAAACTTAGTAAAATTGGAGGTTTATGTCAAAAATTTAAACACGCCCTAAACTGTAGACGAAACAATTAAATGTTTATCTGACTACATTCTATTTGATCTTTATCAAGTATTTGACGTCGACACGATTTGCATTATCATTTTTGGACATTAGATACTTTTTGCAATGCAGTATAATAAAAATATGATTACATGTAATTCCCTCAAATTTAGCGTAAACGATTTTTTCTTCAATTACGCTGATATTATCATTGATATTTGAAATAATTTTATTACATATGTGAAAAGGTTATATGTCAATTACATTAAAAGTTTTTGCTTTGATTTAAAAAAGAGAACAAATATACAAATTAAGAAACAGAATTTCGTCTCAATAATATTAGTGAGAATATAGCATCTAATACTATAATATCAGATAAATATCTTATTATCTTATACCATAATATTACATTTTTGGCTAATATATGTATGCTGAAACATATTTAAGAATATGTTTGTAAGTCAAAAATTAAAATATATACAAGTTAAAATCAGCTTAATATTATTGCTTAATGCGATTGTATAGTATTGACAAAGAAGTTTTAGCTGAACATATTAGTTACGGAGTGGAAATGTAAATGTAAGATTATTTTCTTTATTTACATATGTTTTTGAAGTAGTGGAAATGAGTACTTTTTAAATCGGTTAATATCCAGCATAAATAAAATTCTATTGCTTTGAACTTGTTATCACCTAGTAAAATCTTTGAACCTTTTTTTATAAACAATTCGCTAACTAATTAACTTATCACAGTTTGGTGAAGCGATTGATTTAAATTAATTAATCCGGACATTATATGAAAGAGAAACGGGACCTTCAATCAACGTCAAATTCATTTACGAGATGTTCATCTCAGATCCGTATTTAAAGTAGCGGGTAAGTACCCGATATTTAATTTTGGCAGCTAATCCCGATTATATGGATATACGGATTCCCTACCTATCACTAATGGTAAATTCAATTATATCTATAGAAAATATTATTCGTATAAATTATAGTATTATAAATATGGTAAACATTTTTCGAAATGAGTGGTGTAAATTTTGTTGCTAAAGTAACATTTTAAACTGTAACTGTAAACGTTCACGCTGAATACAACTGAAGCGTAAACGAATAAAAGTAACTTGGTCAAGCACAATTACAAAAATAAACTATTGAGGGTCCAAAATATTCATATAAATCCGGTGACATTGAGATTGAACCCCTAACCCTTCTTTAAATATAGGATATATTTAAAACCCTGGCAAAATATTTCATGCGTTTTAAGCAGTGATGAAGTTTATTTAACCTGAAAAATTATCATTTTTTGGAGTAATTGTGTAAGTAAATATAACGAGTTAGATAAAAATAAATATCATAACACGTGAGGGAGACCTATTTTATTCGTAATTTTATAAAACAGTTTCTTACGTTATTTCATTTAAGAAATGTAGTTTTCATTACGCAGTAAATATTGGATAGCCAAATTAACTTTTTGCATTGTTGTAGTTTATAATTTACTTTAATACGTGAAAGCAATAATTTCCTCTCCAAATTTTAATATCAGTTAATTTTCGTAACAAAAAATCCAAATATATAAAAGGTATGGTTTCTTCTCGTCCAATTTCTAGTATGCCCTCTACAAGGGGCATGATTTCTTCTAGTCTAATTTCTAGTATAAGGGAGAGAAAGGGAAGGTCTATTTGAACAAACTTTTTACTGGTGAAGAGAAAAAAGATTTTACTTAACTTTATATATGGAAATTTTGATTTGTCAGAAAGCTACTAACCATATTCCGAAATGCAACAATAGAATAAGCTAAAAATGAAGCTTATAAGAAGACCCTTAAGAAATGTATATGACGTCAGCAAATATAACATGTTATCATACTTATTAGGAGATGATACCGATACTTACAAAATGTTTATACTAATATATTGAAAATATTTATATTTTTTTAAAATAAAAAAATAATGAATCACTATAATTCCCTAATATTCCCACGTTCATAGGTCATAGCAGAAATTTATATGTTCGTTGCGAAACATTGTCGAAAATTCTACAATAACATTTTTATTTCACAATTTTAGGAGATTACTATCCAAGTTATTATTATTTGATGACTCTTGATTACGTTGGATTATATTGAAGTTAAACAAAGCTTTTCATGGGTACAACTTTATATTAATTATAAAGTTGTCCTTAAGATCGCTCGCAAATTTATCAAAGTGGGTAAGTTCAGATTAATTCACCCAGTTCTTGTGATAACGATAATCTTATCACAAATATTCCCACCATGTCTCTATGAACTTTGCTAATTGAGGTAAAAGTCAGCGCATTAAAGATTTGCGCCCAGTCTATAACTTAGTTGATAATCATTCTAGTTGGAGACACCCTACACTTTGGTCACACAAACGTGGACAAATGACATGTCCAAACTTTTTTTCGAATTATATTAATGTAACCCTTAATTTAAATAATATAACCAAATACAACATATATGTGTACATCATCGCTCATACTAAATGGTTTATACGTATATAGATATATTCGGCTCTCCATCTCTTTCACACGTAGGACATATCGTGTCTTGTAGTTTAGGCCTGTGTTCTCTAAGTTATTCTACACTGTCGCACCTTGGGCATATATTGTTTCCATTTCTTAGCATGGGAACCATTTAGTAAATATTAGTTACAAGCAGTTACTTAATAGCTATGATTTATTTTTGTGAACTTTATACTTTCGACCTTATTTAAGTTACGACTGGTGTTGACCACCATTGGCCTCTACGAACTATCGTTTGTCGAAAAAATCTCCATTGACACGCAATTACTAGTTGAAGGTGACTCACAAATTTTAAAAAGCAAATGCATTATGATTAATGTAACCGTATCTTTTCAAAATGAATATAGTTATCGTTAGTTTTAAAAGCAAGTTTTTACTAAACTTTTTTTACAAAACGTAAGTTTAAAACGCAATTCTACTCTGATCTCAATTAACATATAGTAAAGCAGAAAAAACTATATATTTATATTAAGTTTAATTCCTTTCTTATTTTATGCCAGCGCTAAATATATAAATCGTTCTAACATTTTTCGTGTTTTATTCTTGAACTAAAGAAAAGAAAAATAATCAAAAAATTATTAAGTCTCTCGGCCCATATTTAATTTATTGTTCAAAATCTTTACACGTAAATATATGATATTTCCCGTTCATTTAATATTTTATTTATCTGTAGTTTTCTTTAGAAGAATATTCTTCTCTTCAATTTTGTCAATAATTACCGCACATAAAAAACTTTAGTTTGACTAGAAAATTGCAAAAAGAAAATCTCGATTTTTATATTAGATGTACTGTATATCAATACATAATAATTTTAAAATTTAATAAACCAAAATATTCCGCAAATAATTTTTTTTAAGTTTAAATTCATTTCTCAATCTTAAAAGTGATATCAATGGAAAAAATTATAATCAATTTTATTTATTTAAAGAATATTTAATAAATTTCAAGAAAGAGTATTTATTGAAATTAACAGAAATACTCAAAATTATAAGAAAAATTCTCCCGTTTTTAATACATTAACAGGAAAATGTAAAAAATTATATACTAGGAGTATATAATATTACATATTTTTTTAATATTATCAAATTGAAATTAAATAATTTCAAGCAGCCTTGTTATCGTATATCTTTTCTAGATGCATAATTATTTTTAAAAAGTTGTAGATGAATTAGAAATGTATATCATCAAGATTTATAGTGAGCGAAACAACATATATATTTACTATTTGATAAAATATCGGCTCTACTTTATAAAATTAAGTCAGCTTAGAGTTTCGTACCTAGAATATTCTATCTATTCCAGTGCTTTGAAAGTAAATAAGGTAATTAAAGATTAAATAGAAATCATTAAAACATAAATAAATCGCGTTTTGAAGTAAAATTTTACTCCATAAATAATATAAAGTAAAAAAAACGATAAAGATCGTTTTAGCATTACGGATGAAGAAGGAACTCTGTATATGCGTAGTTAATTGTTATTTATCAAAAGTAAATAGACTATATGCCTACTTTTATAATAATTCATCAAAATACGTAAAACAATTTTGTTTTCAAAATAATAAAAAGTTTGCTTCAGGTTTCCTCTTTAAAGGACATATCTTTAATTATTGCGCTTAGCCGAATGGAGGAAAAGTAATAAGTGATAAATTACCAAATGTATAAAGAACTAAAGAAACAAACTAAACTTATCATTAATCACTTTCTTGCGTTTTATTTCCTTTTTATTTTGCTGCTAAATCATATAAACAGATAATCAGGTAATTAATCAGAAAGAACTTATTTAAACACATTACGTCTTATTCGTGTTTTTTGTATTATATTCAGTTAAAATAGCTAAACTTATAGTGGATCATTTAATTAATAATAAACTACCAATTTTACTAACACCAGTTTACAATCGGCAAACCTAGGTAATTACTGCAAATAGTGTATACAATTACACGGTTTTCACCTCATTGATACATAAATATACCTGCTGATCGAAAGGCAAAACATACAACTGCTGAGATATTAGGCTGAAGTTGTTTAAATATAGAGCTCATTTTCCAAAAAGGGCAAATTCTCTGATATTGGAAATTAGGGTGACTATTTGAAACCAATTTGTAGGATTTAGCGATAAACTTACAAGTTGGTATGTTCACCTGTAAATCGCGCCTTCCTATTAGCTTCATTCCGATGAATGATTAATTCTGTGGCGACATTTAATGTAAATTGTTAGCCACGTTCTTTTGATTAATAGAATTCTTTCATTTCTTTAATTTTTCATTATAATTTATCTTTAGATATGACAATATCCATTTACATATATTTCCAACTATTGTTTTGCTCGTAGTTGATCTCGTGTGACTTTCGTTGTGTAAATCGTCGTTAGGACAATAGTAAACCTTAACCACGTCACAGTTGGCAATATGCTGCTATTTTTGTATTTCCATCTCTTAAATTGTGTTAAGTATAATTAGGTAAACACCACATGTTTTCCTAAGTTTTAAGTGATAGAATTTAAACTTCATCCAAATCGACTTAGTATTTTTTACATAATAGATGTAAATAAAAATGAGCGGAGAAGTAGATATACCTTTGGATATTATTTTGAGATGGTACATATTTATATTTGATTTTAACCTTCGAAACTATAAAAAATTAAAAATTTCCTTAAAATCTTTTCAGAAAATTTTGCCTGATATGTTTGCTGGTTGGCAGACAATAAAATTATCGATTTTTTTGTACTACACTTATAGCCAGTGAATAAATTTTTGTCTATATATAAAAATGTGTTTTATAAACATTGTGCAGGTTTTTATATCACTACTGGTACTTTTATATCATAACAAAGAAGTCAAAGATTTGTAAGAATTAAATTGTTTACATTTAAGGATCTATTCAACGAAACCAGTCCAAGCAAGAAATGTTTTTTCAAAGATCGTAATTATGGACTATATTATTAAGCATCAAATAGCAGTTCTCCATGTTATAAATATTTTTTTTATATGGAGCGGAGACTTTATAAACTTTTATTAGTATTTTTACTTCTTTTCTCTAGACTTAAGGTTGTTTCGTAAATATTCGTGCTCAGTAATTCATTATTATTTGCTGATATAATATTTACACAGGCTTATAATTTTATTTTTATGAAATCTTTCATTGCATATTAAATTAATATAATGTAACGATTTGAATTATATATATATATATATATATATATATATATATATATATATATATATATATATATATATATTTATGTATGTAAATATATAATTAATGCCTGAAAGAATTTCACATATTAATTAATAGAGAAAATTTCAAAATTTGAATGCATAATTAATGTCGTATTAAGTCATAGCTAAAGCCTAGGATGACTATATTTATTTAAACTTCAGAGCTGATTAGAAGAATGGTTTCCGGTTTCATCTACGTTAAAATTTGAGTGAAATGGTTAGTGTGGAAATGGTTATGTCAGGTTAGGTTAAGGTTGGCTAAGATATGTTCAGTTTGGTTGGGTCAGGTTACGTTAGATTTTATTAAGTTGGCCTGGGTTAGTTTAGGCTATGTTAGGTTTAGTTAGGTTAGGTTATGTTAAGTTAGTTTCTGCTAGGTTACTTATGATAGATTATTTTATATTATGTGAAATTATGTTATGTTAGATTACGTTAGTAATGTTAGGTTAGGTTCTGTTAGGCTAGTTAAAATAGGTTAGTTACGATATGCTAAGCTGGATTAGGCTAGGTCAGCCTAGCTTATATTATATTAAGTTATATCACATTTCATGTTGGTAGGTTAGACTAGGCCAGGTTATGTCAGGTTATGTTAGGTTAGGTCAGGTCAGGTTAGGATTTATTAAGCCAGGTTGAATAAGTTAGGTTATGTTAGGTTAGGCCAGATCAAGCCAGGTTAGGTTATATCAGGTTATGTTAGGTCAGGATACGTTATGACATGATATGTCAGGTTATGTTAGATTAGGTTAGGCTACGTTAGGTAATGTTAGATTAGCGTAAGTTAGGTTAGGTTATTATGTTAGTTAGGTTATGTATGACAGGTTGTGCTAGATTAGGTTATGTTAGGTTAGGACAGATTATATCAAGGTAGGTTATGTTGGGTTAGTACAGGGTTAGGTTATGATAGGCCAGGTCTGGCTAGGTTATGTCATGTCAGGTCCGATTAAGTTAGTTTGGTTAAGTTATATTGGGTTATGCTAGATTAGGATAGTCTATGCCAGGCTAGGTAAGATTAAGTATGTTAAGTAAGGTTATATTGGGTTTGGTTCGGTTTGTTATGTTAGCTTGGGTTAGATTATATAATGTTACGTTAGGTTATTTTGAGGTAGGATTACGTTAAATTAAGCAAGGTTAGGCCAGATTATGTTGGTTAGGTTAGGCCATGTTAGGTTAAGTTAGGTCATGTTATGTCACGGTATGTTTTGTTACGTTACGTTATATTATGTTGGGATATATTAAGTTACGTTAGATCAGGCTAAATTAGATTTTATTGGACTATATGGGTTTGGCTAGACCAAGATGGGGTCCCCAAGGGTTTGTTAAGTTAGATTTACGTGGTATTTCTTATATTAAATTAGGTTATTTTTGCTTTGGAAATGTTAGGTTATTTTAAGTTACGTTAGATCACTTCAGTTAATTTTTTTTAAAGTTTTGGTTATATTGGGTTGGTTTGGTTTGTATTTTTTTATTGGTTCATGGTAAGTTAGTCTATGTTAGATTTGGTAATATCAGGTGAGGTTAAATTAATTGATATTACGTTATATCCGGTAAGTTTAAGTTAGGCTAAGTTTGTTTAGTTTGGTTTAAATTAAATTAAATTATGTTTAATTAAAATAAATCAAATCGAGTTAGGTTAACTTAACTTAGATTAGATTATGTTTGGTTAAGTTATGTTGTGTTTGGTTCGGTTAGGTTGGTTTGAGCTAAGCTGTGTTATTAGGTCGGGTCAGGTTATGTCATGGACCTAATAACCACTGGACCAACTGCACTTCTGTAACCCCACCAGTTGTACATAGGTGAGATTCGACGTGTGTACTATATTCGAAGAATTATGTATGCCAGTCGCTTATAGGTTAAGTTCGTAAACGCGTCTTGTCATAAAATACTTACTTGTACAATTAATTGTTGCAGAAGTCATAATGGGAAACCTAATTTAGAAAAACACGGCGTACCATTTAATTTTTGAGTTAAGACTATTTATATCATTTATTTCATTGCTAATAGTCTATATGACATACCATTTTCAGACTTTAGTGAGGAGTGTATACCAAGCGTCCCCATTTTATTGATATAAATTATTGCTTCCAGAAACAAAATGTGAAAAATATGGATCTACATTTAGTGTAAAAGTGAAAGATGACCACATCGCAGTTGAAAAAGGGATCGTTAGATCAATTTATTATTAAAATGTAATTTTAACACAGAAAAAATTATCGCTTGAATAATTATACTTAATCTCATTTAATATTGGTTTCATTATTTTGCATAGATTCCCAAAGGACGCAAATATTATATTTTTCATGCTTTTCTTTTATCATAATATCATATTATTAATGTTTTATTTTACTGTTCACATTTCTCATGAGAAAATATGCTTTTGACAAAAAAAAAACGGAGTGGATAGATACAAGACGATAATTGCAATGCTCCTATAAAATGCTTATTAAAAATGTGAATATAGTGATAAGGGCAGTGAAAAATGAATACTGTAACAACATTAAATGATAATGTTGTGAATTTAAATAACCTAATGATAAATATGGTGCTAAAAGAACGAAATTAGATTTAAGAATAATTGGGATATTTCAGTGCGATATTAGAATGATAAGATCCAATACTTCAATCGAACAATGAATTGAATTAAACTAAACTTTTAAATCTCTAATACATTAAGTAATTTGGGAACATGTAAATTTATACACTAATACTTAACAGATGAACCTAATAAACTAAAACAATAAATCCAAAATTGTGATATATTATAGAAGTAAGGAATAAAATCAACGCTAGTGCTATCTGCTTTCATATATATATGTACTGATGGTTTATCTTTATAGTTAGTCGTGATAACTAAAGATACTAAAAATACTATATTTCGAACTATGTAGTAATAACGTATAGTTGTGCTAACAGTGCTAATCGGACTTATTGTATTGTCAAACCTTCATTAATGAAAATAATCAAGGAAAAACTGTAAGTGATCCTAAATCAAATTGATACTGGCAATAATTTTCTAATGGTCTAAATAATAACCTACAAAATATTAAGTTAAACTGAAACGCAAACACTACCTCTAGTATAGATCGAGTAATAGATAGAACCATCAGTTAGTGCATCGAATAAACATTAACGGTTCACATCGGAAACCCAAGGAACATAAACATAGAACGTCATGAATTGTGGCGCATATTCAATATTTCAGTATTCAATATTTATTCGTATTGATGTAAATTAGAAAAAAAAAACTATTTGTGAAAAAATTAAATATAAAATAAAATAATGGATTTAGTACAAATTGCAGTTATACTGAAGAAAAGTCAAACTGATAAAGCCGAAAAAAAAACAAAAAATGAAAGCATTGAAAATGAATATTACATAGGAAATAAATAGGTTGAAAAATATAGCTAAAGAAAAAAAATTAATAGGTCAACTGGAAAGGGAAGTGAGAACAAAAAATATTGTACTTTTGGAGTTGAAGAAAAGATACAAATCACAAAAAATTTAAATATGCTAACTTATAAATATTTAAAACCGTGTTTAAATTATAGTGTACTAGATATGACATAGATACGATACGATAGGAAAAAAGAACCTGAAACGAGGTAAGGTGTAATATAATTTGCTTCAACGAGGAAGAAAATCATATAAAGTAAGAAGAAACTAAAAAACATAAACAATTATATTAATAAAGACCTATCTATAAAAATAGAAGATTTATAGAAAAATTAAGGGAAAATAGAGAAAAATACAAGACAAAAAAGCGATCATAAATTGTGATCATACAATAATATTAGAGGAAAATAGCAGGAAAATAAAAAGAGATACTTACATTATGCCTCCCTGAAGAACTTGGGTTCACCATACAAAAGTCCATTATAGCCAAATGAGATAAATAAGACCATAGGGAATATTTTTACTCTTCCAAAGAACAGGATAAAGCACATGCACCTCCAATATTAAATAAACTGAAGGTAAACACTGAAAAAAATTATATAAAGGCTTTCAGTACGGGTGGTCGCCGTGGGAGTACTAGACCAAAACCCACCACCCTAAACTACAAAATTCGGAAAATAAAGTAAAACTATTCAACGTAAACTTAGCCAATTATAGTGTGAGATATCTAGTAGATAGTATACGTAAAATAAAATTAGATCATTCTCTTAAAAAAATAAAACGTCATATAGTTAGCCCGTCATAGTTCAAAAAAGTAGGTAATAAAATAATAAACTAATAATAAATTAAAAATAAACTAATAATTAATAAAAATAAACTAATTATATTCTTATGCATAATTTATTTAAAAATGGTTTTCTTGTTAACAAGCATTTAAGAGATAATATTATTGATTTTTCATAATATTCAGATTCAGTAGTAAGACTAGATTTAAATATTGAAGGAAAAATAATAAACGTAGTCCAAGTTTATGCGCCAACCACGATAGCAAAGCAAGAAGAAATAAACATATTTTATGAAACTCTTACAATATCTTTCAGAGACTCGTTAAAAAGTACATTTGTAATGGGAGAGCTTAATTCTCAAATTAGCTCATAGAATCAAGATGAAACTAAAATTATGGGATGCTGGAGATATGGGACGAGAAATCATAGAGGTAAATTATTAATCCAACTTTGTATTCAGTAATAAAGTTGGAATAATAATGTACCTCTAGTCACTGGATCTGGCAGTCACCAAATGGGTAAAAAAGTAAAGTAGACTTTGTAATGGTAAGAAATAAAATCCTAAAAACAGAAAATGTAGAAATAATAAAAATATTTTTTCCCTCACATCATCGTCTGCTACAAATAACTATAAATCAAATGTAAAGCAAAAGCTATCAAGAATAAAATATGGAACAAAATTAAGAGTATTATTGACCCTAGATGAAAAGCATTAAAAAAAATGTATACATGAAAATGCTAAACTTATTATAGAAATAACTTATTTAAATAATAAACAAAGTAAAACTAAAGTGTAGAAAAAAGGGCTCTTTTGTATAAGAAAATGAAGAAATATACAAACCTAAAACAAAACATCAAGTTTATGTCATTAAAGAAGAACGGAAGAAGCGCGATTCCGTGAAAAGAGGAAGAACAAGTACGACTGTGGAATACAAAAAATAGATTACGTTTCTCGAAGATAAAAAAGAAGCAATTCTACTAATAGAAGCGAACTAGCAAAAATTGGTACAGAATTCTATAAAGATAGTAAAGAAACTATGTAAAGTTAGGAAAGTTTGGAACTTATGGTACTACATGGGTAGATTTTAATACACCTATTTTTTTTTTAAATCATACCCCTTTTTTTGATATTTAAAAATGTTCATAATTAATTACCATGCATCAACCCACATCTTATATTTTGATAAACGTAAGAAATGAGACAATATTGCATAATTACCTTTCTTAGCGATCCATGATGAATTTTCTAATTTAATTTCCTTTCATTTAAATTAATAAGCAAAAAATGTTAGAAGAAAGAAAAGGATAACAAAATGAAATTTCAATGTCAATTGTGTTTACATATCGTAAATCAAAATGATTGCCATTTGAAAATCTTCAACATCTATCCAAAATTCACTCAACATTTGAGATTACAAAAAATACTCTCGTCGATTTTTAAAATAAACTTACCGGAATAACTATTAATATGATATTTTTCATTTGTTATTTAGATAAATCATTATTATTTTCTTAATAATAATTATATATCAATTTAACTTGTACCTTTAAATGAAATTGTTATGGATTATTCATTATTTAAAATGGCAACCCTCACACATTTTTCCGACCAATAAGAACGTTTTGAAAGTTTAGTTTTGACATTTCAATTAACTTGTCTAATATGCGTCGCTCCCTTTTTATTAAATAATTTTTATTATTTGTGATATCGAGTAAGCGGAATTACGATAAGTCGTTTCTTAGAGTTGGTGGATATTTGGACATGGTATTAATATATGATGAATGCCATTACAATACCGGAGAAGCCGTCACAATGTACGATCAACGTTATTCGAACCAGCGTTGTCGCCGTCTCCGAGAATTGTTTGGTGAGCAATAGATAGGCAGGTTCGGTCCTGTACAGGGACCTCGCGCTTGCCCGACCTATCACCATTAGATTCTTTTTGAGGCTGGGTGAAACAACTTGTGTTCCGCAAGGAATCACAAAATAAAGTCAAAATGAGAAATCGAATTATACAAGCTTTTAACATAATAAGACGGTGCATTCGAGAGGACCACGACCTAATAAGATGCGTTCACTCCAATAATTATCGTCGGCTGCGAAAGTGCCTCAAAGAACGAGGAAGACTCTTTGAACATAAAATTTAGGTAAGTGTAAATACATTCTAAAACAAAATAATTTGTATTTCTATTACTATGTACGCTTGTTTCTTAGTTTTTTGAAACTGATAAATGACATTTCAATGACACTTGACAGTTTGCAAAATTTACAACGTTGTTAAACTGAAATTTAATGTAAAGTTTATAGGGTATTAGTATATAATTATGATTTCATACATAATTTAAACTTTAATTATTTTATAAACTAGGCTACTAATTTTGTAGGATTACACATGATTAATGGAACAAACGGTTGAAGTGACAAAGTCTCCTCCCTATACATACTGTATAAAAACCCAGCGACACTCCACGCTATAGACAGGTTTACAAATGTGTTTGATTGAAATGAAGAAACACCACCTTTCATAAACGGTGAAAGATATTACTTTATTAAAAATTTTAGAACTGAAAGAGATTAAGAGAAGACGGCATAACTAAAAACGTCTTAAAAGCGGTAATGGAACCAATAACCCTACTGTTAATAGAAGTATTTATTAACATATTAAAATATAATTCCGTATCTAAGGAATGGGAAAATTCAGTTATGCTACTGCTTTATAAAAAAGGCAATCTCAGGAATATTGGAAACTGCATACCAATAAGCTTGCTTGAATCTGAGTATAAAGTATTCAAAATTACTCTACTAAGAAAACTACGAGTAACTATAGGTTAAACTACGAGTAAGAGATTTATTATTTATATATTTTTAATAAAGCAGGACATTTGTCCGCGCTATATATATTTTTAGGATTACAGAAGAAAGGATGAAATTAACATAGTTTGATATTTCAACAATTACTTTAGATCAAATTAGGTTACGTTTATTGTCATTTTGGTTTAGATTGGGTTTAGTTCTGTTTCACTGTATTAGATAAAGCTTATGTCGTTATAGAAGAGAGTATTGTTATCTACCATTATGTGGGGATTTTTTTCCGGTAAAATATAGATAATAATATTTTTTCTAGTAAAGTACGTATCTATGCGGAGTTTTATTTAGAAGAGCTCTTTCTCCTTTTCCACTTCCCCCGCTAAACTTAGGTAGACTACGTTTAAACTTTACTGATATTTATATTGTTATGAACGTTACTTTGAAATGAAAACATCATTGTCGGAGAAATACACCACTGCAAATTTAAAAAATATACTTTACCGAAGCTGCACGTAAAGGATACGATTATTACAAAACCGTAATAAATAGTTGAAGCCCATTTTTTCCAATCGTTGTATGTCTGCCTATTTGTTCAAACATTGGGCAATAAATAATTGGATCTATTTGGATACAATTTTTATTACGATGGTCTACAGAATACAAACTAATACTAGCAGATCGAATATCAGCAGGTATTTCCAGTCGATAGAATTGGGCCGAATACACTTTCCTGATGGATACCTGCTAATAATCGACGAATATATCCCCTTCGAATATCAGGAGGTATCCCTCAGGGAAGTGTATATATAGCCAATTTGGCCAAACATCACAGCGAACCAAACACTGCAGCAAAAATACAACAAGACGGGCTGGATAGTGTGGTTATTATGTTAAAGAAGTGGTGGATTAAGATGAATAAAAACAAATAAATCAATTCGTGATCAGACGAGGTATCTGTCCACTAGTTCAACTAAATAATATTGAAATACTCCAAGTGGACCACGTACTTTACCTTGGTTTACACCTGGACAAAATATAAAATTGGCAAAAGCATATATTTACCAAATGGAAACAACTTAGTCTTCAGCTCAGAAAGCTTTATTGGCTCATCGGAAGTAAGACCCAACTATCATTGGGAAATAAGCTGCTACTCTATAAAACTACATTTAAACCAGGTTGGAACTAAGGCATCCAGCTGTGGGGTACAGCTTCCCACTCCAATATTAAACTAATCCAAAGATATCAGAATAAAATGCTGCTGATAATTACAAAGGTTCATTTACTGCAAATACCTATAGTTAGAGAGGAAATCGATTGATACACAAAGTCATACAAAGACAGAATCGTAAACCACCCAAATAAACATGCGCAAAAACTGATTAATAATACCTGAACCAAACGCCGATTTAAATGTAGAATTCCCCAATATGTGCACCAATAAAGGGGCATAAATATTAAATTTGGGATGCGACATAGGTTGTCCTCCTAAACCTGTCCGAGTAACAACTGACAAATATACCGCTCCCGCGACATAGGTTGCCCTACTAAACATGTCCGAGTAACAACTGACAAATATACCGCTCATTGTCCCGGTATGTTGAGAGATTGCAGTATAATTAATACCAAAGAAAAAAAATTATTTATCAAAAAACCTCCATGTCCCATAAAAAAATTATTTCAAAGCGCTGGACATTCGCAAACACTCAATAACAGAAAACTAAATTAATAAAACAAACTAACAAGATCTATATAGAACGTGAACTACCAATATCGTGAACTACCAAAGAACTCCATAATTGCATTGATATCTCCAAAAGAAAATTTCAAGATTTAACGCCTCCCAAAATATCTCATCATCATTGATCAACATAAGTGCGTAAAAAAACTGTTAAACACTGCAGCACATTTGTCCGCGCTATATAGCGCACATAATAGTCAGGGGCATAAAAGGTTATCAAACCCAAGGCAAAATTATTTATTTAATAATTTAAAAAATGCATAAGCAAAAATACTTCCTGTCAAAGTAGAAATTAATTGCATGTAATTCCTTTCAACTCTGACTGGAATCACATAAATCCATGCCCATTATAAAATGTGAAGGAAACAAATGAGGATATTACCCGTAAATATTAAATATAAAAATATTCAGTTTTTTAATACTTTCTTCGACATAATTCAACTCTTTGACGCGTAGACCAAACGACGGCATTGGTTTCAAGTATTCTAGGAACTAAAGAATTAAACAAGGTTACAATACACCTAATCTCATGGAAATCGTGGGAAACTAGCATGACAAATCTTAGCACCCTGTAAGCCTTGTGACAGGTTTTAGTAATATGATCGTGGAATTTTAGATGCATATTGAAAGTAACACCGAGATTCCGTTCTGATGACATCTGTTTGGGTTCCATTCCATGCAACTCATACTTCTACATCAAGAATACACGTTGCCGGGAACCAGCCGTTATTGCCCATTTGCTCACAATAAATTGTAGTTTGTTGGTCAAACTCCATTAAAATACTGAGTAGATCTCATTTTGAAGCAGCTTAAAATAATATTATTTCTCTACACCCTAAATAGTTTCATGTAGTTGCCCCGCAGAAAGCCAGGAACAGTACTGACAACTGATAATGAGCAACAAAAGAGGATTAAATATCCACCTTGGTGGATTGCAGATTGAGTAACACGTAGCCTTGATTTATAATTTTTGAATTGAGCTTATTGTTTGCAAGCCCATAAGCAACTAGCGAAAAGTTTTATTTGAGTGGAAGACATGTCAGCTTCTACTAGGAGAATAGCCTTGTCGACTGGGTTAAATACCTTCTAAATTCAAAATAAGCCACATCTACTACCTGCCGATCTTCTAATATATATTTTTCACTCAACTCCTTTCACTACCAGTGCTGTTAAAAGTGATATTAATGTATATTTATTTTTAATAGACGCTTGAAAAAAACTGCATTAGAAAGTAATTTTCGCAAGGATTAATTCACTTAATATAAGTAAATTAATTCTCATGTGAGTAGAAAAATTTATAATAAGCTAAAAACTGCAGTACACTACTTTTCCATTTTTATGTGAATATTATTTTTATTGGTTAGTTTTTTCTGCTAAATTTAGAAAATTGTATATAATATATATTTTAATAGAGATATAATACGGTTATAAGTTTGCTAAAACCTAATAACATTTCTTGTTATATTGTTTATACGAATATGAAACCTATTGATATACAGACTCATAAAATGGTTTCGAAGATTATTTGAGATAAATTTTTTTATACTGCAGCCATTTTACAGCAAATTGTTCTATTTTTTATCAAGTTGCTTTTGATTCTCATAAATCTATGATTAACATTAAATTATGAGGAATTAAAATTATTGAATTTAATAATAGGTTAAACTAGTAAATATTTATATCTAATATTTATCTTTATGTTATTAGGAGAATTACAACTTTTTTCAAATAAATGGTCGTAGATTTCAATCAAATTGCATAGTCGTATAAATTTGGATGCCATTGTACAGTGCGCCCCATTAGTTATGCGATGGTAGTCTGACTTAAAATGTGCAATACCTGGGTATTGAACATACTAAGTGCAACAATTTGTTTTAAATTTTTATTGTTTTAGTTTTTAATTTTTATTTTTAATACTCAAATTACAGCGCATTTAGTTTTTCGCGACCATCATTATTTTTTAAATTTATATTTACTGCCGTGTTAACAATAGTAAAATCATATATATAATATATATATATATATATATATATATATATATATATATGTATGTATGTATATATATATATGTATATATATATGTATATATATATTATATATATATATATATATATATATATATATATATATATATATATATTTAAAACTGTTGATCCCTGTGAAAACAAATAAACAGGCAACGTTTCACTTTTATTATTTTAAACGGAGATTCATATCTCACATATAATGGTTATTAGTACTTATTTGATTGGATAAAAATGCTTTAGATATCCCTCATTTTTGTAGTCGAAAAAGTTTATATGAAAATTTATGGAACTAGCGTTTTTAATCTCCATATATTCCCATAGATGATCGAAATAAGCAAAAATTTTTATTTAATAATTTAAAAGATATAAAACGTGTACAGCAAGCTAATTTGAGAAAATCGATTTCGAGAAAATATGCCTATGAATTTTGCATTTGAATGTCTAAATGTACGCTCTGCTGGCAATTTACATACTGTACTGAAAATATGTTTAACAAATAATAGAAATTTCAATTGATCTACGTTGTTAATATTTTACGTACCGTAAATCTTCATGCTTCGTGCTATTCTTTTATTCATTTCTCTATAGTGTTTTCATTGTATACACGAAAAACTTATTTTTGTGGAGTATTATCCAAACATTTGTAATTGTTACCTATTTGTTAATGTTTTCAGAACAATTTGTAGTGACGATATGCTGAGTCAACTAAAACATGTGTTTAAGTCTCACTTACATTAAAAAAAATAAGTGTCTTAAATAATTAGATTTATGCGATATTAATATTGTATCATTTTTTAGGATTTTTAACAATCATTTTAGCAAATATTTTTCTTTGTTTGTTAAAAAATTCAAAGTTGTATGCCTCTTATTCAATATTCTTTTTATTTTGATGATGCCTTGAAAATAGATGCATCCTTTTAAGTTTATATGAGTGACAAATAAGATACAGTGATGAAAACCTCGGTAAAATATTAATTACGTCACTAGAGCAAGTCAAATATCTAATTTAATGTAAGCCATGTCTATTTTATCTGATCCTTCATTTTTACTTAAGCACATATACCTATTTCTCATTTACTCCAATCAATCACTGATTTTGCACAAAGTGACAGATTGTTTAATATTCATTGGTATAAGTTGACATTTAATTAAAGTGGTTACATAATTTGAGAATATCATTATCGATCTATTAATTAATTAATGACAGAGCTGTTGCAGATTATACAAATGCACATATTTGTCTGCCATATGTTGTCGTGCCACCAATGCCATACCAGAGGTTCTCTATTCGCGATTTTAAAGAAATATCACATTGACAATTTAAATTAAAATTACACAGCGAAACTAATTTCTATATTCAAAAGAATTTTTACTCCAAAAAAAGAAATAGCTACGCATTTTATTGTATTTCATGCTATTAACAAAAAGAAAATAAACTTGATACGGATTAAGTCAGGACACATTTTGAAGACGACTTTGATAAAAGTGTTTTAACGGTGCGTTCTAGGTTATAGATCTTTGTTTTGCAGTTTAATACACATGTGAATTCAGTCCATTGTTCGTGGTTCCATTATTCTATTATTAACTTTTTATGAACAAATTAAGCACCTGGAATTAAAGCGACGTTCAATAGTTACACAGGCGTAACCATGAAAGGAGAAAACTAGACTAGCGTATGTGATGTTCATTATATTGATAATTGCTAATAAGCTGACACGAGTATAGACTAAAGAAAACTTCACTTGAGTGTTTGAATAAAGCTTTCTTAAAACTGAAAAACATTATCTGAATATATTTAACATCATCTGGCAAACTAGTAGTTTAAAATGGCTTCAAATAAAAAAACATTACTTTCAATTTGCTCTTGGTTTGGTAGAGTATGCAAACGAAGAGAAAATATTTAATGCAGATCTCTTGTCAAAACAATTTTGTATAGTTCCTATTAGACAATATTCCATCTCTCACATAAAAGAGAAAATAAACAAACGGCAATAAACTATCATTGAAATCACGAAGATTGGAAAGTGCAGTCTGTTTATTGAGGGAGAACATTGCTTTCTGGGGACATGACATATTATGTAAATGGCATAACAGAGATAAAATACCCTTTTTTGATGGTAATATGTATAGCAGAAGAAACAATTTAAAATAAAATAAAAGAAATGTTGGAAGTAAGTTTTCAATGGCAGCTGATCGTGTACATAAACCACAATTTGTAATGCTAAATACAAGGTTAGTTTTACATTAGGAAATGACACCATTGCTTGTTTGCTATTTGGACTAGCAAAAAGTCACATTTGAAAATGTGAATAATTAAGTAGAATGATCAATTTTAGCAGAGAACAGAAATCTAAATTTAGTAATTGCTGTTTATTTCCAGAATTGGTTAACTTACAACAATCGAGATCAATGAATATTAAAGATCTCTATTTGTCGGATACGGCCTGCTGAATGTTAAGAATGAAATTATGATTTATGTACAATTGCCGGTTTATAATCTAAATTTATTTATCCGCCATTAAATATTTATTCATTACAAGTTTAATTTATACATTACAATTTATTTAAAAATTATTTAAAAATACCAGCGGTCCTCCCTGAATTCATACGGGTTTAATTAAGGTGTGTGATTAAGCATTCTTGATATCTATATTTTTTCATGAAACATACACGTATTTCTCATATTTCCGCGCTAGGCAGGCCCGTCCCTTTTGAAAACAAATGATTAATAACGACGTATTTTAATATGGATTAATAAATGACCTAAACTTTATTAGTTTTGTTGAAAAAGCGGATTTTCAACCGATAATTGTTCTTGCGTCTTACCTATGATAACGACTTTTATACGTAGGCCAGCTAGGCCAGATTTTTCTGTAGACCTTTTTAATTCCTCTAACATTCCTATATTTAAATTGGTGTTAGTAATAGGAAGTTTTTCTAACTTTTGTCACGAAAACATCTTCGAATAAAAATTTAAGAAATTTTCTTCGAATACGCTGCATTATTAATTATATCGTAATAATTATACAACACGTGTACATACTATATAGCCTATGAAAATCTGGAAAATTTAAACTATCACATTACGAAAGTCATATAAATTGTAGTAACAGAACTTCCCAATCATAACAATTTTTATTCACATATACGTGTTCCTAAAAATATTTGAGAAGAAATATAAATTTAATTAATTAAAATTTGTGTAATATAAATTCAGCTTAATATTATTACATCATGATATTGTGATGTTTAGCCAGTTTGTAGCTTCAGTTTTCTTTATAAGATTGGCAATGAATGTGTCGCGAATAATATTGGTTACCGAGTGAAAGTATAAACAAAATAAATATTTTCATTATTTAGTTTGCAATGATTATTAAGTGACTTATTTTTTAAACTGGTTAATATCTAACATAAACAATATTTGAAGCAGTTATTATTTCATAATACGTTTGACTCTCTTTTTTATAAACAATTGGCTGGCTAATTGTACTCACTGTCGTTTGATGAAGATAAAGCTTTAAATAATAAGGACGGCAAGCGAAATAGCGACGGAAACTTAAATTTACATTAAATTAATCTAAATTATTTATTTTTGAAATCCGTATTTAATGTAATAGGTTCAAACCGGATATTTATTTTTATAGGATATAAGAATTACTTACCGTATTATATATATATATATATATATATATATATATAATGAATGAATGATATATATATATATATATATATATATATATATATATATATATATATATATATGTATATATATGTATATATATATATATATATATATATATACGACGAATCACCCATTGCAAATCGCATTTTTGGATACAATATATCCCTGCATAATTTAATTTTGTAAATTGTTATTTCCATATGAATGTTTTTTAAGGTTACATTGATATATATATACAGGTTAGTACATTTCATTATTATGCCATATTTCACGTTAAACAGTTCCTTAGAAAGACAGCTGTGACAGATACATGAATGATACAGACAGACACATGAATGATATTATAGTGTTTCTGTTTATGTCCGTTTGTGATACGGAATCTTAATAATGCTTATGAGAGGATAACAAAAGGTCACTTTTAAAAATATGGTAAAAAATCGATTTTTAATCTCTCATATATATACAAACATGACCCTGAAATTTAAAGCTACATATATTTTAAAATTACATGAGGGTTACTTCAAAGCTACATAGATTTCTAAATCGCACTTCGAAAGTATGATTTGGAGCACTATACCTTCGATCCAAGGCAACAAAAATTCATTCGGTAGACTGCATAACGAAAAAACTAATATCGGAATATATTTATCAGAATAAACTAACAATATTAGTCAGATATTTCTCGCATTACATTTTGCTATAAAAGGCAAAATGATTCGCAGGGAATTAAAGTTCTTAATTTGAAAAATATTTTTAAAACGGCAGCAATAGTGTCATCGTTGAGTGTGAAAAGTTGCTGAATAGTGTCTACTATACCGCTAGACTAAGGATGATTACTTTATTTTTTTATGGATTGTTTCTCATTATGTGTATATATATTATATTTGAGTGTTAGAGTAAACGACGAAACTGACTTCCACGAGTTTCGCTCGATGACTTTGTGTGCTAAGTCACAATTATTTAATCGAACTGGGGTTATATATATGCTATAAAACCGATTTTATTTTAAAAATGTATTTACTATATATTAAACTAAAACCTATATGACTAAATATTTTTTAAAAATGTTAATTAGAAAAACGTGTTCATTTTCTGAATAGATACAAAAATAACAGAGAATATGAAAATTTCAAGAATAACTATTTGAAGAATAATCAATAGATTTATTTTACTTATTTACCTTTAAAATAATTGATTGAATATATTTGGCGTTAATTTTGTAGAAATTCATTATTCGCGATTAAATGAAACTACGTGATGTAGTATTATTTCTACTTTCTTAAATTTCTTTAACCACGACCTAGGTTTCGTTGTATTACAACATCTTCAGGTGGGATATTAGCAAAGATGAAGAATTTTTGCTAATATAAGAGAGAATCGAAAGAGAGAAATAAAGAGAGAATCTTTGCTAATATACCACCTGAAGATGTTGTAATACAACGAAACCTAGGTCGTGGTTAAAGAAATTTAAGAAAGTAGAAATAATACTACATCACGTAGTTTCATTTAATTGTGTTTAAAATAATTATTATCATTAATTCATAATTAAACTGATAATGTTCAAAGAAAGTAAAGAAAACAAATAGCGTTATCCTAAAATTCCAATAACCAGTCTAGAGTTTCTAGAGAGATCCAACTCATTTCTTTTTTTATTGTGTAGGCTTTGTTTAAATTATTTAAAAATTAACTTTTAACTGACATTATAAATCTTTCTACGATACAAAAATGAAGGAAATTTTGCTTGTTTTGAAGTTTACATGGTTTTTTTCGAAAATCCCATAGGCCCCATGTCTCGTGGGCTAATATTTTGTATTTTTGTATGGAGGATACGATGGGACGCAATCTGTGCTTTGTTTAAGGTTGCTAGTTTAAATAGTTTAATAGATATCACAGTTACAACTATAACTCTTTGAAACAAATAACTTGATAATTTATTTTACATACTTTGCATTTACTTTTTGATTACCTCTAGAAACAGGTTTGTTATGTAATATCTCTGCAAATAAACCTCAATCAAAATTCACCATCGAGGTTCACAGAGAATATCACAAGATCTTTGCTAATAGCAAATAAATTTTAACAATAAATATACAAGCCATGTTATTAAAACCTGATAAAATTATGGAAAATAAAAATTCTTTATACAAAATGTATGTAACAAAACTACCATGCATAAAACTACCATGATAAAGGAATCGATTTTATACGTCATTATAGCACTTTGCTCCCAGTGGCATATACGTCCTTGGCAGTATGGCAATAGTCGTCAAACAGGGTAGACTTGCTATTAAATCAGAATATAAGGTTTATAATCTTCTATCTTCAAATTCGCCACATGAAGATGTTGTCTTACAACGAAACCTAAATCGTGGTTAATAATGTAAATAAAGTAGAAATATAACTGCACCACATAGTTTCATTTAGTTGTAAAAGAAAGTAAGTGATAATGAATTTCTACAAAATGTACATATTTAATATTTCAGAAAGTTGTTATCATTTTTAATTTCTGTGTGTAATAATAAATAGTGTTTTCAATATTGTGTAAGGAGTAAAAAAATTCGAATGTTTTGAATCATGTTAGGGCCAATAAAACTTGACAATTTATATTATTAAAGTGCATTATACTAAATTTTCTCCTATTTTATTATACATTACATTATTGAGCTAAAAAGTCAAGATAAAAATCAAAATTTCTACAAAGTTTTTATGGAGTCTTCGTATCTTCTTTAAGAATTCACAGGTAGTGTGTTGGAATGTCCCGCATAAATTATTCTTAGAAATTTTCTTTTTAACTGAGTATAATTAGGTAGAGTAATATTCATAGAAAATCAAATAAGAAATATACTTTACTATTTTTTTATGGAAGGGTCTATTCTAAATCATGAGGATTAACTGCATGAAAGGTTTAATGTTTATTATTAATCATAAATTATATTTGCTATATATATAATAACATTTTTCTGCATAAGATTTTGCTAGTGGAAGTAATCGAATCCATAGGTACACTAAAGGTATGGAAAATCCCTCATTTTATCAAAAAACAGTCATTTGTAGATTTCAAGCATGACTTATTGACATTTAAACTGGTTGTATTTAAATAATAAGGAGACTCCGAAATGAGACCAATCTCATTTACTTGGATAATCCAATAGTTTTCTCATCATGGCTCCGAGAAGACATGAACCTACGAAAGGTACTTGAAAGATAAATATGAATATTTAAAGAAAAAAATCTCCACTCTTAAGTCACACCATCACACAATAGGGCATAACTCTAACTTTGGAAAAGTGAAAGCAATAGAAACATTTCCTTATCAAAAGCCAAAAGGAAGATAATACTTTTCTGGGACAATCTCGAATGTTGCAAAAATTACTAAATTAATATTATTTCAAATATTATGGTACTTGCAAAAACAAGTTCACTTCATATGATTAGGTGATCATTACAATTATATTGGTTTCTCTTTACAGTAATTCTGAAAATAAGTACAAATGATTTGTTCATTAATCTTCACTTATTTAACCCAAATAAAGGACGAGTTTTCACTTTGTATCAAACTTTGTGTCACAATGAAACTTGCTTGATCAATCTACTCGAATGATGTAGTCACTTTCAAACAAACTAACGTAACGAACAATCTACAAAACCTACAAAACAAGATGATTGGACAGTATAAAGAAGATACGAACGTTATTGTCCTGCAAGAGTGTTCAATGTGGGTTGTGAAATGTTTTAAGGAGGATAAGTTAAGAGTTCTAAATTACTTTTGTAGTGTTTAAAGGATACCATTTAATATTGACAATAACATCATCTATTACACTTTATTTGAAGATATTATAAAAGCATAGATCAACTCAAGGCCGATTGATTCATAGATAGAAGTCAGGTGTAGTATTTTTTTATTTTATTGTTCAATACAACAATAAACTGCATTTTAAATATGTAAATGTATATTTTTTTTGCCTAATTCGCCGATGAAATATAATAAAAAATTATATTAATGTAATTGTTTGTAACTCAGCTTGCACTTATTGAGGTGTAACTTGCTTGCTATCAATCACCTGGACCATATAAATAGTTTGTCTAACAAATTTCCAAACTAAACAAGAGCTAAATAATACGTTTAAACAACACTTTGTTGTAACATACACTATAAAATTACTAAATGATTTTGTGGAATTTTCAGTATTTTGTACCTGAATACTCGACAAGCAAAATTAAATTTATAGACATAATACTAGAAGATATAAAAATGTAAATATAATATTTTCAGAAATAACATTTAATTCAAAAGTGTTATTGAAATTAATTAAACTCTAATCTTTTTATATATATATATAATTGCTACATAAGTACTTTCATTGTGCTTTGAAACTCCTTTTGTATTTATATAGTCTGAAAATTTGTAAACGACAAATCATTAGAAATTTCATGGGTGCGAAAATTGCAGAAATTTTTCACAGAATTTTTAAAACCGAAATTCATTCTTTCATTATTAATGAAAAATTTTAATATAATTTTTTTGTGATCATCAATCAAATTTAATTTTTTCTATTATGAATATATTTCGAAAAAGGTTTTCAAAATTAATTCGTATTATTTTGTTAGTCTAATCGATTCATACCTCATAAGTAAAAAAGAAGTATATATGGGTAATTTTACATAGCTCCCCGGATTTTAAGATCACATACGTGTCAATCCGCTTGTTTGCCCATCACAGCCGTTACTCTCAGAAAATATTTGAGGTAGAAAATTGTACACAGCTATAAAACATATTAACATGACAATTCACTCCACTTATTATTTTTTATAAAAATTTTACAAAATAAAATTTCATCTCTTCATTTCTAATATTAGTAAATGGGACCCTCTTTCTGTAACTGCACCAAATTAGATTTTTTTTAATCAGTTCTTTCAATTGACCTTCCACAGATACATAAAATAAATAAAAATCGAATACATCATTTGCCCCATCTAAAATTTCTGTTTATTTGAGAACTGTCTATTGGAGTCGTTGCGGTTTAAAATTATTTATCACCAAGTCAAATTGCAAGTCTCTATGTGGGTTACTACCAAAAACGGCTGGAAACACAAACAGATGGACATTAAAGCGGGTTTACAAATGTTCCATTTTTGGTTCAGAGGTATAGAATCCTATAAAAAACGAATTAATTCACAAAAAAAAATTCAAAAACTTGTTTACGAAACGAGGAAGTTACGCGTATTTAACGCGTAACTTCCTCGTATAAATATTGTTCTTTTCACAATAAAAATGAATGAGCGGAAACAAAGAGAGAAAAAGAGGAAAATTTCACAAACGTATTTATAGCAATTGAATGAAAGAGTAATTTAGGTTCATTAAACGTTTATTGATGACTTGCAATGTTTCTTCAGTATAAAAACCAAAATTTTAATCAAATAGTCAATATTTTCTTGAATGTGATGCATTCACAGACGACTAGTCTAAGTATACCGACTCTCAACGACAGATCTCACATCTCACCGTATCTGATACTGTTGTGATTTAAATAATTCATCGTACGTTTATCGATAAGGTTCATAGCACACATAGTTGATATGACGAAATTGGTATTCGTAAATTACGCAAAAAATTTGATGAATCGTCACTATACATTTATTTTTTAGAACTAGTTGGCCGGGGAACATGTGGTTCTCGCAAAAAATTCATATTTTGCAATTGAGTACAAAAGCCATAATTAGACAAAACAAAAATTAAAGTGCACATTTTTTTATTGATCTGTTAAATTAAGAATCGAGAATATTGTTCAACTCAATTTTTTTTTGCTGATTTGAATTTTATTTCATCACGGTTTTAACTAATACAACCCAAGATTTATTTACAAATACTCTAGATTCTAATTCCATGTCTCCAAAATATATTTAACATCCTTTTCGCACCATAACCTTAAACGTAAATTGAATACTTGAGAAGAATCTGTGTGCAAATATATAACACATAGCAAATAAATACTAATTTCAAACTTTAGCTTGTGTACCCGCTATATGTTACAAAATTTTGATCATCAAAACGAGTACACACAATAATACATTTATCATAAAGTGTAAGCAAAGCGTGAAATACGTATGAAAGATAAAACTGTGGCTGTAATTTTTGCCTGAATTTCGTAGTTTTAGGTAAAGAAAAGTAATAAATTAAATGACCTCCTTTAATGGTATGTAATATATTACATTTCTTTTGCTTTTAATTTCTTTAAGCGCTCAGTAGTTTATAAAATACAACTAACTACTAATAATAAAAGTTTACTTTCTACCAGAAAGTGGTAAATGCAACTAGCCTAGTCTTAGTTACGTAATTGTTTCTTTATACCGCATGTACCTTGAATGCATTTACTTAAAAATATATTGCGTAACTAGAATGCAACTCTAAATCTGTAATGGTTTAAGGATTTTATTTTTACATTACATCACCTTTATTACTTTTTCTTTAACACTTCGTAAAATATAATATCTAGAATACATTCATCGTTTTTATATTATTATTGTATGTGGCATTCATGTTAATTTTTTAAAAGAAATATTTGTAAAAGGGGCAAGGTGAGAAGTGATATATGATTGTATTTTGATAAAAATATATTTGAGATTTTAAATTGATGCCATAATTTGGTTTAACTTTATGATATGAGTAATAAGTAACCATATATATGTATATATATATATATATATATATATATACATGCATGTAGTTTTTATAAAATAATTTTGTAAAGTGACGAAGGGTCACAAGAATGGTTATGTTATATCTATAACGAAAATTATGAAGGGATATTTTTACTTATTAGCTATCAAAAAGGGTTCGTTAGCTTGTTTATTTGTCTTTTAGGGATTCTTGCGAAAACTACTATCCTATTTACATACAGCTTTCAAAATACCGTAGGTTAGGTTAGGTTTCAGGTTGCCTTGTTTGTTGTTGATTGTCAGATTTATATAGTATTTTGTGTTGTTGATTGTCAGGTTTATGTAGTAAGTATGTTTTATAATTTTTAATATGTAATTAATAATAATCATATAACCGAAAAAAAATCAGATTTTTATACTCTCTTGACGAATGCTGGTGAAACAATTATAAATTCACTATTCATACAAATAGTAGAATTGTAGGTCTTAAAAGGCCTATCACTGATATATTGACCGCAATTTATTTATTCAATTAAAAAAGTGCTAGGAACAAAAATAGCGATGTTTGAACAAAAATAAATATTTAACGCATTTCCGATAGACAAAAGTAAATATTTCATAAATTAGGAAGTTAAGAGAAACAAACATGTTGTTCGAAGGAAATAAGAATAGCATGGTGCATTTTAATGATATTCGTTGCGATGTATCCTCGTATGGAGAGGAGAATGGTCGCCAGGTATCAGGTTGCGGTATGTTATTATATTTTTGTTAATTAAAATAAAGCGCAAAACTGAGTTCATGAAATAAAATATAAACACAAACAAAGATCCCGCACTGTGTCTCCCTACGGGACACAGTAAAGACCCCGCACTATGTCTCCCTACGGGTAGTTTATAGAGACCCCGCACGAATTCTCCCTACGGCCTACAGGTAAGACCTGGAAAAAAGACTCTTAATACGGTATATAAACATTCATGTAAATATTTATATTTTAGTCAGAATCTTTATACCTCGTCTAAGCCGGAACGTAAATCTACTACTTGTCATTGAAGACTCAACTGTTCTGTTTTTACATACTCAACCAAAAAAACAAAACTGTAGATGAATCTTTCAAAGATAATAGCTGTAAGTGTGCCCGAATGTACAATGAAATGGGAAGACGAGGAAATATTGTTTTGCATTTCAGCGTGATATTTATGTAAAAGTCAACACATTTAAGATCCGAGTTTATATTGGGAAGTAGCGTAGACCGTGTATGAAGGGACGGATATGATGAAAGAAACCTATAAGCCCGTCGTACGTTAGAATTGAAACGACCGTGATTGCGTGCCACGTTCACTTTGATCCGGCTTTATTTTCTTGTTTACCTCTTGTTGTTGTTTTCTATAATGATCGTATGGTTTGATGCGGAGACATAACCATTTAAATATTGTTCTTTCTGTATTTTCGGAAGTCATAACTTTTATACCAATTTTTGACACGTGGATTAAATTGAAATATTTTTATGTATTTAAAAATTTTGTGGTATAAATGAAAACTAAAATATCTTCAAAGATGATTGGTCACGTCGTAACTTATAACTAATGTAGGAAGGAAATGCATGGGAGGTACCATTGGTTCTTGCAGGATATTTCCAATTTCTAATTTTAATAGATCAAGTAAAGGTTAAAATAGTTTTCCGAAGTGTTATGTAAGACAGTCATTAAAACTTCACTCCATCATTGCATAGAGCATTCTTTTTTAATCAGTCTGAAGATAACATTTCTTAAAAATAGATTGTGCATGTGAATGCTCTATGACTTCAATACTTTAAAAAGACGCGTATAAAACAAACGTTTCTTTACTTTAATATGTTGAAAATAATTTTTTTTATCGTATATATATAAAAATCTCCTCAATTCTCATACAATCAAAATGTTGATACAATGTAATATATATATATAATATTGAACAATTATGAAAACCTTGTTTTCCCGTTTATGTTTGAGTTTATTGAATCAATTAGCTTCCATTCATTGTAATGAATAAATTTAGACAAATATTTCCTTTCACTTAGATTATAAAAAATTAATGTCTACCCTTACCCTTCTTTAACTGAATTACTAATTACATCGGATGATAGTCTACATGCTTCGCATAGAAAGATAAAGAAGGTACTGAAAGAGGTATGCTACTTTAAAAAGCGTCAATATGTTACAATAACTTCACTCATCTCGACAGGCAATAACACATTGAGTCAGAGCAACGTACATAAATCGTAGAGAATGGAATTTGCTGTAAATGCACATGTGTAATCTAGACAAACTTAATTGTTCCAAAATATTTTAATATCTTTTGTGAACCATAAAAATATGTATTAAAACATGTTTTTAAGGAAAAAAATTTGCTATCTGAAAATGTCATTTTTAAAACAAAATTGTGAAACCATCTTTGACAACATGGTAATTAGATTTTTCCCGCTTTGAAAAACGAAAATAACATAAAATTTTAAATTTTTATGAAACAACAAAATAACATTTGCAAAATCATTTTATAACAAAATAATTTTTTATATACGTAAAATTCAAAGTAAAATAACCACAATGGCTAAGGACTAACCATTAATTATAGGGACGTAAAAAAATAAATGTATTAAAAATTCACGGAATATTACTGTGAGCAGCCATATATTTTTCTGTCAATAAGATGTGGATTCAAGAAGGAATAGACGGCGATTCAAAACCACGGAAGTACAGAATGGAGAAATGTATAAAATACTTTAAAATAAGACTGAACATTAGGAGAATATGTATCGAAATATGCATTACAATGAGTAAAAATGGAAAAAGTATTTAGGTATAAGATGGGGCGCTTCTATTAAGGATGCTTACTCAATTTATGTAGTATACTGAGGTGAGGGACTAAAAGAATTAGTTTGGCTTATACCTTATTAGTGATCGACATTTGCTTCATCGTTTATTTTTTAACCGACATAAAGGACCTTATTATTTTTTTTGGAAATTAGACGTATTTATTCTCCTGGAATTAAGTCGTGGATATCTTAAATATGTATTCTATTTTACTGCTCTCCTAGGATATGTGAAAATTTCTATCGGAACAACTGTTAATTATTTTTATTTCCATTCTCTAAACACATATGAGTAAAACATAAAATATTTTCAATAATTCAACATTCCACGATTTCATTTTTAGCATGAGTTAGATTTAATAAATGTTACTCAGAATTTCTCATCACATCTCGAAGATATTTTTCTTCATTCGGTAGGTATAAATAATTTCTTAGAAAAAATAGATATGATGTTATTTATGTGTACTAACTTCACTTTTAACATCAAACTATAGTCAATATATATATATATATATATATATATATATGTATTGACTATAGTTTGATTTAAAAGTGGAGTTATTTGTTGAATAGGTACTTAATAATAATGTAATTAATATTTTTCTTATTTGTTCAGTTTTTGTCTTTTTGCACCATTGGAGAATTGCAATTTATCATGATACTGTTACTTTCTATACAGCAACATGATAAATTGTATAAACCGTGTATTTATTATAAATATTTTTTTTTGCTCATAGCTAGAAATTGACCGGATCAAATATTTATAGTTTTTTCTATTCATACTTAAATGTTCGTAGCTGGTTACACTCATGAATTTTTAATTATTCAGCTTATCTTATTGATGTCCTTACAGCAATTATTAGTTATAATGAAATAGAGATGATATCTCAATGAATAATTTAAATTTGTCCTGTTAACGTTTAACGAATATATCGATAGATTGCAAATTTATCATGGTAATCCGTATAATGTTATATTGATGATATTTTTCAAAGCTCCCGTCAACATTTTTAGACCAATATAGAATGATCTATTTTAATAATTATTATCAAATTTTTGCTCCAACTTTTTTTGTCTAGGATATGTATAAAAATAAAAAAAGAATATTTAATAGGACGAAAGAAAACTTTCTAATTGTGTGTTATCGGTTATCGTATTAAAGTAGTGAAGTTAATATTGTTAATAGAAAGTCAAAAAACCGGTTTAGTTTCTTTCAATTTCCCTAAATTAAATCTTCAGACTAATTCCGCCAATCACATATCACTTTATTTCCATTTATTACATTAATCTACCAAACATTAGCATTCGTTTTGAAATCAGAAACTTATGACATTGTCAGCAATCGTTTCAGAAACGACCCTTTTTATTTAGTTGGCGACAGTGCTAAGCTATCGAGCCTGTATTTGGTTTGAACAGCTCAGATTTTCTTTGTAGTAACCTTTTTAGCTACCTCTCTTTGTTAAACGCAGTGTGTTAAATAAGACAAAGTGGCCAAAAATGGACGTTAAATTCGTAATAGATTTATAAGTCGATTCTTTGGAAATTTTTCTTTCACGAGCCATCCGGTGGTACAATTTTATTTCAGTTATTCTTAAATAAACTTCGGAATTTCATTAAACAGAGTATTAGTTAAGGAAAATTTTGTTGGTTTGTCCGTGAACAAGATTTTGTGATTAAAACATTTTGGTAATTTACTGTTGGTTGAATAGGGTATATAATATTTATCTACAAAGCAAGTATATGAGGGTAAATATATTTAGGATGTTTATTGGCAAAGAACAAAACGCCAGACGATGATATAAGGCAACGAATATAAATAAATAACTGATGGAAAAAATGACTCTTCAATGAAAGTACTGGAGAAATCATTCCGAAAAACATGCTTGTGACTATAATAGTGCCCTAACACCAACAACTACTTACATAAACGAACCACCAATGGTAAAAAAAATTGACCGCACTTCGAATGATATCATTACGGATTATTTGCTGAAAAGGGACAGAATTAAAAAACCGACGTTGACGACCGAAGTGAGTGTCAGAATTCGCATAAAGTAGCGTTCTGTAGCTATTTCTCTCGTATGAAATTTTTGACCCGAGTTAGCTGAAATGATTTAATTTCAAACTCTAATCCAATATTTCACTGAAAACTTCTTAACAAACCGCCTGCAATTTTTATAAATTTCTCAGACTTATAGTCGAGCGATGTGAAGATAAATAGAGTATGCGCATAAATTATGAGTCAATTTGAAACCTAATATCGCGAAGATTTGAAGCTTGCTTAAGACCTTAACGTTTTTAATGTAAATTAAATTAAATTTTAAATAACTAACCCAAAGGTATACGATTCGTTGAAGTGTACGAAAAAACAGATAAAGGTTCCCCGTTTCTAAACTGATACCCAAAACGTGGATGGCTCAGAATAACAAGGGTGAATCAAATTAGAGAAAACCTGAATTATTCAAGGAATACTTGAAATGTTATTATAAAAGGAGATGTGAAAATATAAGAACATGCATATACATATGCATAAAACAAGCAGGATAAGTAAGTCATGGTGCATGAATTTGTTGCACTATCATTCCTGTTTATCCGACATAAGTTGGGGCAAGTCTGAAGAAACAAGCAAATGGATAGATAGAAATAGAACAGGGTAAGTTTGTAGAACTAACAAAATGAGGGTTCCATGCAAATTTAGGCATTGTGTATGCCTAAATTTGCATGGAACTTTTATTATTCCTTAAAATTTGAAGGTACATAGTATTTACGACAAACTTTAGTCTTATGTTTTTATCGGACGTATAGTCGATATTTTTGCAAGGGCCATCAGTTTTCAAATTGTCTGCAAATAGCAGAATAATTTAGGTGTAGGAAATATTCCAACATAAAATAAAAGTTAAAGCAGGGTTCAAATTATGTTTACATTATAATGTTATAAAAAGTAAACATAATAAATTTTCAAGCATCGATCGGGGAGTGCTTTAATTTATTACTGCGTCGTGCCCTTACTAGGCAAATCGCGCGACCGCCATTTTCTCATTGACCTTGTAGCTTACGAAGTATTTCATAGCACTGATACGATTTAGTAAAATTAAAAGTTAACCCGCGCGTTTAATGGAAAATCTTAAAATAATTTAAGCTGTAAGGGTTTATATAATTTAGATTAAACGTAAATTAATAAGTCATTAAATCAATGTAAGGTTTATAGATGATATAACGACACCCCCAAGAAAACATTGAATCTCAATAGTATTTTTAAGTTACTGTTATATTTTTTTGTTAATTTTTCCCCCTATAACACAATCTAATTATCATGCCTGTAACTTTTAATAAAGTCAAAAACCCTTTAATAATGTGAAACTTCAATAATTTCGTGTGACGTTTTTGAAAAGTGTCTAATTTTCCTATGAAATTTTAAAAAGTGTGTTACGATACTTATTTTTAATTAGAACTACAGATATAATACCGTATATTGCGCGTTTCTGGAACTTCAAACTTTTTAGTCGCATAGATATCAAAAAAAGTGTAGCCACTAATATATAAATGTGTTATTAAAGAAAAAGCATTTATTTCAAACTAATATAAATATTTCTCTCTGGCAATCAATTAGGGAACTTGGTCATTTAAAGAGAAAGAGTTATCACTGTCAACTAAGTTAATAGTATTTATTTAGGCAATGGTAGAATTGAGTAATTAAATTTATGATTTTGTTATGCACGGTGGCAAAACCTAAGAGATAAAACAAATAATTTTCATTAAAATCTGTTCAGAGCCCATTACCTACTTTAAAATATCAATATACTTCAGAAAACATGACTTGAATTCTAAATCTTTTAATTTTAATTTACACACAATTGATGTTATTGGAGATCAAAGTACTCTATTTGTGTAAGTCCATGGAGAAAGCACATTCAACCAAAGGCATAAAAACTAACAAATGTTGTTTAAAACAAGGTTTTTCGACAAGTTCATTTTGTTTTGTTGGAAATAACAAACGAAATTATTAATCTTGAATTTAAATGCTTTTGATTGTGTATTTTCAAAGTAAAAAAAGAGTATAAATGAAGCAATTTTACATTACATAATAACATATAATGGTGCAAAGAATATATAGTTTTTCTGAACGGAAGATTACTTTCTTACGCGTCAGTCACTCTGATTCAGGTTTTCGTTTTGTTTTGATTGCTTTATGTTTCTGTGTGAGACGGAGCGCCGCGTGCCGGCAAGTCTAGCTATCCGTTTATATTGCCATGCCAACGTACAACAGGGCGGCTGAGGCAAAAATAAATTAGCACCACGTCGCATGTATTTTAAAATATAATTTTTATCCATTATAATTTTGTTTACGACATATAATACCAATAATGAGTTTCGATTTTCGAATGTAGGAAAATTCGAATTCTTTGACACTGGATGTATTTGACACTAGACGTTTGAAACTAGATGTTATTTTATCGTTTACAACAATGTAGACTGTCAGGTTCAAGTTAGGCATATAATTGCTCCGTTTTCCATTTCTTTCCAAAATTGCTTGTAATTTTAATAAAATGCGTTAGTATATGAAGGTTTCGCGTTAATAATCATTCCAGAATAGTAACAAAAGTGCATTGTACTAGCACAATCTTCTTCACTGATATGTGAATCATTCTTATAATGAAACTAAGAGTGCAAAGAGGAAAATGTAATTTTGAAACAAATAAGTGTATTGACGTATAATAACGAAATTATTAGATTTCATAAGAAATATACTGTTCGATGGATACGGCCTGTAAACAAATTAAAAATATATTTTTAATTCATAATACCTGGCAGCATATGCAATTTCGCTCCAGTGTAAAATGCTGTACAACATATTTCCATATAAAAATTTAATCTTCATACCATTGCTGGGGAACTTACGTTACCGGCCGCTAAAATCATGGTCTGGTACTGTGTTGGGAGATAAACTGCCAAAAGAGTTAAATATAATTTCTTTATCTAATAGCACTGTAAAAAGAGAATTAATAACATGTTAGAAAGTATCAAAGTACAGTTGATTATGAACGTAAAGTGAACTATGGACGTAAACGTATGAACGTAAAGAAATTATGCTTTACACTGATTTAATATGAGAGTTTGTAAAGATGCGAATTTACTAGCATTTGTCCGTTACGAGCTTGGCAACAGCATCCCAGAAGTCTTTGGTTCTGTCAACATCTCTTCACAAATGCTATAGACGAAGAAATATTTGAAGTGTTAAACATTTTTTTTGTAGACTCCTAACATTAAGTAGATAATTGTGTGGTAATAAGCGTATGTTGGCTAGGCACCAAACGCACAAACCGGCTAGGCGCAAACGCACGAAAGGCACATATAATGAGGTAACGTTATGTTTGAATTTTCATGTAAATGTATTTTTATCTAGTTTTTTCTTTGTAATAAAACTATTAAATACTCCCGAGAAATAATATAAGTAATTTAAGTTTAAAACGGTCTTAATTTTATTTTTAAAAAATATTTTAATTTTTTTTTACAACAAATCATCAAACTGCCACAATTATATCTAATGCACATGCGACATCAAAGTAATAAGGGTAAACTTAAGATTAGAAATAATTCCAATTATGGTTAAACATATTCAAAACCTGGCAAAAGTTGCGGCCTTTTTTATCGTATTTTCTAATGGCGCCAAGCCAGATGCAAACATAACGCAAAACATATTTTTAATTTTGTAATTTTTCAAAAAACAATTTAATCACTTTTGTTGCAGCAGTTAATGTTTGACCGTAATTCGTGTTGGTTTGCAATATCTTTCTCGTTCTTCATAATACCCACGCAGGAAATAATCAACGGGGTTGAGATCTGGCGAACGTGGTGGCTACCGGATGGTGCCACTACGTCAGCTTCTACTTTTTTAGAAAAATGTAGAAGCTGCATTACTGCCATTAATGCCAACACAGCGCCATTACTGCCATTAATGCCAAAACTTTTGCTAATTTTTTAATATTCTGAACCATAATTAAAATTGTTTGTAACCTTAGATTTATAAATATATATATATATATATATATAATACGACACATTTATTAATATCATTCAAAAATGAATGAAAAACCATTTGCAAACTGAATTGATTGATTGAGATGATTTCGGCATGTTCCTAATAAATGAAATAAAAATTTAAAATTAAAAAAAAGCGGAGAGCAAAGGAAACTTCTACAATTTTTGGGGAGAAGAGTAAATTGAATAAAACATTAATATGTGGCATATCAGTGATAATATTTTGATGTTGTGATGCGAATACTTTTAATTTCAAAATAATTACTATCCGTGAATAGGTAATTAATTTAAGAATTAAAAAAAATCAATATTTTCAAATCTATTTACATAATATATTTAATTTACTAAAACCCCTAGTTTGTCAAAAAAATACATTTTATTTTCAAATTTATCGAAATTTTGGTTTAGTTCTATTAGACTATTAAGAATTCTAGTTTAATGTAATGTATATTAAATTATTTCAATTATATCTAACAAACCAACTTGAAGAATGTTTTTCGCCATCGGTTATAAATTGGTTAAAAAAGGCAAGTTCGTACGTATTTCTCTATTTTTCCGGGAATTAGCCACCTGGTTAGACGTACTCTCTATAGAATTCCCAAAATACCGATATATTTATATTCCATCTTCAAATCTGACGATAACGCTAATATAGTTTACGTGATTCCATTTTTTTCTAAAAACCGCAATAATCTCTATGTATCAAAACTTTATTGCGAAAGTATCTCAGTATCAAAGAATTTTTGTTCCCTTTCTACGGTACTTTCAAAGAATGATTTGCTAAATTTTCAAAACAAATGATCAATATTTTGTTTACATCAATAATTTTTACCATTTAATAATTATTTTAAAAAAAGTTAAATTAATTTTTTAATAAATTTTTGCTGTCATCAATGAATAATTGTTTGAAATTGTTATATTTCAGTGATATTATATTATATATATTATTTATTACATTTTTCTATACGGACAAACTTTCGGATTGAACTATTACTTGCAGGAGATAATTTCTACTGACCGTAGAATAAATTTGGAATCAAAGAAAATGGAAAACTAATTAACATTTATAAATTTCAGAATTAGTAATAATTTTTTGTATATTTTAACAAACGCAAACCAATGACAATCACGAAATTTTCCTGCTATAAAATAAATCGTCTCATTTTTTATATTATAGCCAAAAGAGGGAATATTTGAATATTTAAATCTATGTCTGGAATACTTGAATATTTCATTATTGAATATAAAGAGGGAATATTTGAATATTTAAATCTATCTCTGGAATACTTGAATATTTAATTATTGAATATAAAGAGGGAATATTTGAATATTTAAATTATCGTCAAATCTATAGCAACGTGATTCAACATTTAAAAACTCAATTTCTTCTGTTGGAACAAGTTTACTTCATTTAATTTTTTTCTTGCTGAGGAAATATATTTATATTTATATAATTGGTTAAAATTAGCATAATGTTTTATTTTGGATTAAATTTGGTGATTAAAAATGTAAAATTGGTTTAAATAATTTGAAAGTCATATTTCCCAGTTAGGTTTGAAATAAGTAGAAGTAATGTCTCGAAAATGCCCCCAAATATTAACTTCTTGTTCAACTTTATTTTCCCAAATAAATTTTAAGTTATGTCATATAGGTTTTTGCCAAAAAAAACTGTAACTGTAGTTTCCGCATACTGTAAAAAATTTCAATACGATTAAAATTCAATAACACACAGGCCAAATTACGAACTTAATAAATTTGAAAATGGAAAATATATTTTTGATTTAATCTGGACGCTTCAGTAAATCAATTAAATTGTATAACTAGAATTGTAAATTTTATTCTTTTTATTACATGAATGAATTGCCTATTCACGAATATTTACTTAACATACGAGTATTTGCATCATTGAATTAAAATATTTTCATGGACATGTCGTATATTGATGTTTTAATTAATTAATAATCTTCAAGATTCAAAGTAAAAAAGTAATGGTGGGAATTGGGATTTGCATGTCGCAAAACGTTTCATAATATATGTACACGTGAAGAAGGAATCGTCTGAATTAATTATAAATCTAAAACATTGTAATATTTTGTAATTATCATTTATAATTATGGTTTAAGAACACTTCATATATTTTTCTTTTTAATGTTCCGTACCTCAAGAACAAAAACTGAATCTTTATAAGACCACTAAAGTCTTTATCAGCCTATCTGTCCTAATCGTTTTTCTCAAAAGCCGTTTGACGTAGAAATTTAAAATTTAGTAAAACAGGACATTACACATATTAACCAGCACATGCAAATATCACTAGCATTTAAAAATATTTATAGGGGAATTATCACACAACACGATATCGATCTGCATATATACCGCACGGTTATAATTATGGAACGTACTTAGTAATTTTTTTAATTGTTTTTAACGGGGGTTAGTAAAGAATAAGCAGAAATAACTTGAAAAAGCAGTTTCAATTCTTATTTTTAAGTATTTTATGAGATGTAAGGTAGATATTCTAACTGTGTGACTTGCGAGCATATTTTTCCAAAAGCTACTTGTGTTACACCTAGAAATATAGTCTCTTAATCATTTACCATATTTATGTTTTTTCTTATTTATTTTATCGATGGGATAGTAACGTTCCCTCTGAAATAAACATTTTTTAGTGGTAAGAACCAAAGCTCTCACTTCGTATTATAAACATATTATTCTGTACAATGCACTAAACACAGGATCTAATTCCATTTGACCGGTTTTATTAACTTGAGTTTAAAGCCATTATGTAAGATGTATGAAATTAGAAAGAAAAATATTAGAGGTGAATTGTAGTGTTCTATGTAAAGTCGTTTTCCAGATAGACTTTGTAACAAAATGGGGTTGAAAATTACAAATTTAACAGTTTACCAAATTTTTTATTTTAAAGTGAAAAAAAAATTAAAAAATAGGACAGTACTTTATCGTACTAAGAGTTCCTGTAAAAAAATAAAAACTCGGACTGAAACTAATTAGCATAAATACATAACATAGCTTATCATCTAATACAATAATAATATTATATGCGGCAACTTGTTGCAGCGCGTCGCATTATATACTATGAATTTAAGATTTTAACTTTATTTTTGCTACATACACAATTTATGTTAATCTTCAATAAACATACTATCAACAATTAAAATAAATGAATGGAACTAAAATTTATGCAATTTAGGTTTGACTAATAATGAGTTTATTATTAATTTAAAAAATATTAGATGTAACTCTTTACGGTGATTGAGGAGAGTTTCAATCACGTACATTTGTGAATCGTTTGTAACAGCAAATATGTTATTGTGATCGTTGCGTCCACTGCTGTCGGCTCAATAATTTTAAGAAGTAAAATTTTAAAATAGGAAGCATATAAAATATAATGTATTTTTATTTACACAATTTAATAGGGTGTTTTCAATAACATAATTTGTCATATTTATTGCATTTAATTGGCAGAAATCTGAATTGTCCAGTCAACTTCACTCTACGCCATAGTATTAGCACTGTTACTTACTACAAATCTTAAGCGACCCTTATTAAAATTTCTTTCCAAGTCAAAACATTTATAAATCATTTACGTGTGAAAATTGACTTTTTAAAGAGAGCAATGAAGCGAAAAGATTCGTTCGTTCGTTTAAAATGGAACCCTTGTGGCAAATATACAACTGTTTCTGGGTTCGCTTTTCATTTTTCTTATAGAGGAGGCTATTTTGAATGTGAGGGTTGTGATATGTTTGCAATTGCTAAAAATTTCACCTTATGAATGTGAATAAAAATGTAAAATTTTCAAAGGATCTTGTGGACACAAATGAACACCGACTAAGTGAGCGACAAAGTCGCTTTAAGGTGGTACTACGCCTAAATATTTTATGTTCACATGGACTTCGATGTTATATATGGCAGAGTAACATTTAAAATGACCTTATAAAGATTAAATAGAATGCTAAAATCATTTCTCACTATTTGAACGAGAGATATATAGAGTTAAATGAAGAAGGAAGTAGAGCGAGAGAATAAGAGGAAGGATTAGGGGAAAAAGAAATAAAAAGAAGTGTTCCTTTTTCCTGAAAATATAAAATTTTCAGTACATTTGGGTCTATATAATTTGGAAGCGCTTTTAGAAGACAGTAAAAAAATATTTGATTCGTAAAGTTAGATTGTATATCTCAGGGATGTGTTGCCAAATTTCCAAAAAATATGTCCCAATCCTTCTTATTTCCAAAATTACTGAACCTAAAATCAGGAGGAACTGTTTTTGAAACCTACGTAGAATTTGCAGAAAATGTACGAAGATTATTCTAAATATGATAAGTTCACGATACTATATATATATATATATATATATATATATATATATATATACACATATTTATAGTTTTTTTGAAATATTATGGATTAAATATTCAAAGAATTGTCTGTGCTGTGTGTGTGTGTGTGTTTTATCTATTTACAAATTTGCTTATATTTTATTTTAGAGAATGACGTAGCTCAAATGAAATTTTAATCTATAATTTATTCAGTTTAAGTGATATTAATTATTGATAAATGGATATAAAAACTTTATTGCCACAACAGGGTTTCGTTCGGAAACTTTGGATATAGAATTGGAAAAATAATGCTTTTTTCCGTCCTAATATTAATTTCGTTACAAAAAATTTAAATTAGTAAAAAATAAAATGTTCTAATGAACCATTCTTATTTCCCATTTCTTTATACCGTAACAAATATTTTAAACGTATAATCTATAAGGGTTTGTAATTAAAATCGTAGTGGTAAATTATTATTATCACAAGCAGATTGATCTATTACCATCTTATTAAATAATTTTTTTTGGAAAATTTATTTCTTTGATTGTGAAATAAACAAAAATATCATCCTCAATATATAATTAATATGGAGAACTAATCCTCTTTAAAAAATTGTAGTTATTTTAAAGCTATATTCATTGTAATTCTTATTCAGTTCCACTATTCCTATTTAAATGTAATATTTATCATGTATATTAATCTATTATTGCCAGTATCCGACTAAAGGTAAAGGTTTTGATTTCGACCACAAAACGCATCTTCTACCGCACATTCCGCTTTGGTGAAAAAAGACCGAATATTTGGTCGAGGTCTAAGGCAACCGAGAGAATCGCACAAAAATTATATTGCTGAGTACATTTCACTTTTCATTTTATTGAAATATTTACTCAATAGGTTACACAAAGGAAACAATCTTACTGTTTTCTCATTATTATTAATATTCTGAACCCTTTTTTCTGTTTGATTTAAAACCCTTCTAAGTTTCAATAGCCAATTTAAAAGTGAACAGTTCAACGTAACATTAGTTCCATATTCCAAAGCATATTTTAAAGTTGGAAAGTGTGCAGTCGTGATGTGCTCCCGCGCCTATCTCCCTTTCGTGCATAAATATGAGGTTCAAGAAATATACTTGTAAGTTTTTCACCAAATTTGCACATAACGTGAGATTCCATAACCCTATAAGTATATTTAAATTTACACAAAATATATTCAGGAGGCTCCTTTAGCTGTCAAGAGAGGATAATTTGTTTTTCTATAAAAATATCTGGGTTAGTGCGAAAAAACGTTCCTGCGAACATAAATCTGTTTTTTAAATTTTTTTTTCCAAAAGCCAACATTTTGACGAACATTCAAATTGACCAATTACTAATCAATTTTTTACCCTCTCAAAAACTTCATTACCTAGGAACCTGTTTTGGTTTGTTGTTCAATACTAAATACATAATATTAAATAAAATATGTAAAAGTAATCAAACTAGAATACTTTTGAAAAATTAATTATGAAACTACTGAGAAGTTTTAATTTAACAATTAATTATTAGATAGGGAAAAGTGCACACTAAATGTTTCACGTGCGTGTCTTGAAGCTCCAAAACGTAAAAATAAATCTTGGTGCATTAATTTAAATGCACCAATGCGGAGCTACAGTCAAACTAAGAGATAATAATTATAATTGATTTACAGTAACTACGAACATTTTATGATATAAAAAATCATATTTTTTCTAATATTGCACTTATGTCCACTATGTTGGGAAGCTGTGCCAGTTTTGAATTATCGCCATTACTCATAATTACTTGAAATGCTACAAACACTGGGACTTTCACAAACCGAAATTTGTGAAGCGATATTAACTTGACTTTATTACCAAAGTTAATTAAATAAGCAATGAAATTTAACATTTTCATTAAGACGAAAAGGAAGCCATCTTCAAAAAAAAAATTTAGATATAAAATTTACGGCAAAATTATTTTATTTTGTCAGGTCCTGTTGGATTCCATACCATCAATGCATATGGTTTAGTTTTATTGAGACGTTATTGCATTTATATGGAAGACAGCTTTTATCTCGGAGTTTTCATGATTCTGCCTTTGCATGGTGGGTATTTGCATACCTTTTTGTCCACTTCTGTAACTCTTTTAATATGTAGGTCACAGCGTAAACTCTTCACGGCACTTCATATTCAAAAATGTTTATTTGCGGAAAATGTATTTTTCTACATCATCCCCAAATCTGAACGATGTAAATTCAGATTGGTTTTAAAACTTGATTAGAGATATAATCATGTTTTGACCGAGAGTTCTGTATTTCACTCTAGCAGCCAGCGAGATGCTTTATATTATTTCATCGGGTATATCATATTTAATTCCTCTCTTTTCTTTTTGCATATCTGTCTATTTTAATTTGACATCTAGATTACTTTGTAGTTACTTTGCAGTGTTGACTCAGGGGATGGGTCTATTGTTAATAAATATAATAAATACAAAAATTTCAAATCTCTTGTGTAAAGGGGCTACAACAATGGACCGAATGAGCAAATTGCGTTGCGGAAAACCACAAAAATCTGTTTTTGGTTCTGAACGTTGTTCGCCTAATGTATTTTAAAGCTCCTGTTTTTAAGATAAGATTTAAGAATATCATAGTGCTGGAGCGCAGTGTAGTTGTCTTTATCGAATGCCTGTGCTATATCCAGGAATATAGCTGGGTAGACCTTCTTCTCTTCAAACGCCTTTTCGATCTGTTTATGATATGATGTACTTGATTTTTATTGAGTTGTGAGTTTTAAATCCAAATTAATGGTTGAGGAATAGTTCCTTTATATTGCTATGGAATCTTTTAAAAATTATTTCTCAAAGATATAGTAACGAAGTTACTTCTGTGGGTGGTCTTCCTTATTTTAATATAATAATTACGTATGCATTTCTTCAAGGTCCTGGGACATGTCTCAATTTAAAATGGGTATTTATAATTTATTTATTATTTCATTATAATTATTTAATTTTATGGAATCATTGAACCAGCGTGAGGCCTTTTCCTTAATTTTATTCGCTTTAATGGTGCATGTTTATTCATTAGTTTAGTAATCTCAGTAGTAGAATTATTTAAACATGAGATTGCTCCCCAATTAACACGTCGTGCATCCTAAAGTAGTAATGAGCTGTCTATTCGGATAAAATTGCGACGATATATCATTTTAGATGAAGGCTTTGGACTTAATAGAGAGTTATATATAAATGAGGCCATGATTAGAAAATCCTGGAGTAGTAAGTTGACCACAGACAGAACAAACTTTAGGATTCGAAATGATAATTAAGTCGAAGAGAAAATGACGAGATTCTGTGTGGAATAAAGAAAAGAAGTATAAAAAGGTTTGCAGATGTACATATGTCACGAAGTTGATTAACTCTTGAGCCATCTCTGTACAAACCAGTATTAAAATCTCCCAATAATAAACAATTCGGATATAAAGGAATTAAGCTATCATTAATTTCTTCAAAATCATGGAAAAATTTAGTTCTCGGTGGTCAATACAGGACTTCTACTAATAATTTTATTCAGAAAAGGGAGACTTCAACGAAGAGATACTCTGAGATGAACGATCGATCGGCAGGTGATTGTGTAATTTCTTTGTGTGTCACAAAGATAGATGGTTACATCTCCGCCGCGCCTGTCCATGCGATCGTTACGTAATAAAATGAAACCGGATAGTTCAAAAAATTAGAAGGTAATGAGGGTTTAAGCCATGTTTCACTGATGAGACGCGAATACATATTAAGGCTATTAAAAGTGGCAACAAATTCAGAATAATATAAAGGCAGGCTTTGTGCATGTCTATGACAAATGTTTATATATTTGTTTCCATTGTCGAATACTGAATATAAGTAAGTTATACATATATAATATAATAAGTAAGTTTTCAATAGTAATTATATTAAAGTGTAAATGACGGTTGGGGTACCGGTATTATGTATCAAAGCATCGGTTTCACGTTAAATAATTCTTTGAAAATATGCTAGTACTAAATATTGCAGTATTAACTCACTATTTAAATATTAAAATATAGTGAAATGTTATTTTATAATAATTAATTGAATAAGAGAAATTCATGCACGTGATATTTCAATCTACCCCCCGAGTAAATTTTAAAGATCTTTTTCTGTTACTTTTTCTACAATTGTATGCCCACTCCATTTTTCTTTTCAATAATCTTTACATTTTTATCCATTGTATTTTGTAGGATAGGTTTAAACACCTCAGAATAGTATTTGGTGAAGAGGTCTACCTTCTACATAGGGTCACCTATCCATTCGCCGTCTTGAGGTTTCATCGAATAATTTTGTAACTAGTTCTTTTTAATTTCATATTTTATAACTCTTTAATATTTATTTATTTTAGCTACCCTGATTACCTAGACCATTGAATACTATTTTATTGTCATTTCTTTTGGGTTTATCTTTTTATCAATATCGGCTTCCTTATTTTAGCTGGGTATTTAACGACAGAAAGAACCTGGAATAGGAGGTGTTCTAATTTTTGCTGCTAATTACATAATCATTATTAGATGGCTAAATTCTACATCTGTCTAGTCAACTCTTTCAGTTGTTGGTTTTAGGTTGATAAATAAGTTAATGTTAATAAATAAGTATGTTTTACAAATGCATCCTAATCAGTTTTCTTAATACAAGGTTTTGGTTTTCTTTCCATTTAGCATTATTTTATCGGAGATAAATAATTAGACAAGTACAAAAAAAACTGCAAAATAAATTTCAAGATATTAATTTTTATATTTTAAGCTATTTATATTACGAGATTGACTATTAATAATATTCTGCACTCGGCTTATCTACAGGATAATAAATGGATCGTGTATAGTGTCGTTATTAAATATTAATAAACTAGCTGACCCGTGCGAAGTCTTCGCACTATATCGCCATCTAGCGTGTTCCAAGTATACAATTTGGCTAAGATATTTGATGTGTCGCCCACAGATGGCGCTCATGCCAATTGTTATAAAAATTAATTTTTTTATTAACAAAAAGATTTTTTTCTAATTTTTTATATTTTTCGCCCAAAGTAGAAAACATAAGCTTTAAGTGGGTATTTTTTAAATTTTTTTCGGTTCAGTAGTTAAAGAGATCGAGCCGCTTGACCAAAAAACACCTTTTAGAAATAATATATTTAGATATGTTCAAAAACGATTTGGATTTAGTATAGCAAAAATGCAAATATCACGGTTTTTTTTTCTTTTGAGGGAAGTAATATACAAAAAATGACGCATTAAAAAAAAAGCTCGCCCGCTGTTATTTATTAAAAAGATTATTTGAAAGAAAATAATTTACTCAGTATAAATACTTCCATTTGTTGTATTGCTAATGGATTTGCCAATATTTTCACTATAAATTTATATATAGATATTACACTTTAAATATACAAACAGATTTCCAAAATAAAGTATGAAAAGAGGAAATTAAAATTGAAATTGTATTAAAAGGTAATTAATTATGACATTTACTTAATTCATCAATGCAAATACTAAATTTGTTGACTTAATGATTCCTAATTTAATGGTATACATTTTTTATTTATTTTTATTTTAGATTTGTTGGTTTATTTTTATTATAAATACTTATTTATTTTACAAAATTGGGTTTTTTAAGTCAATTCGCTTTTTTAAGTTTTATTATTTACGTAAAAATTAAATATGGCAAATTTTTATTTTAACTTTTTCACTTTGCCTACGCGCAGTATCCGCAAAACATCAATATTATTTATACTTCTTGCGCAAACTTTATTGGACTAATGAGACCTCAGTATTTGTTTATTTATGACGTATATTACTATGAAATATGTGTACTTTAATTTACTAATTATTAATTTTTAATTTCAGTTTACTTTGGTCTAGTTTTTTGTTATTTTTTATATTCAAGTATAAATTTTTTCTTCAAACGTTCCATTGAAAACTTTATAATATCCTCAAATCTAAATGCCTTCAATCCCTTTTTCAATCTTGCCTTTGTTACTATCACAAATAATAATTATTGAGTTGATTTCAAAGCTGCAGTTCTGCCACATAAATAGCCATGTATTATTCTAATTAATTACTCAAATTATAATAATTGTTGCAAAAATTTCAACCTACATTTATGCCTTCATTAAATGTTATTTTCCTGATCTATTCAATATCTAGATTTTATATATGGTTATTGGGCTCATCATCCATTTTCGAGATGATTTCATGTTCAAGATTATCTGAAAAAATTTTACTTGCAATAAAAAATATATTTATAAAGTAATAATATCTTCGGTAACAAATTTTCTTTTAAGGTTGCTATACTCACTCCCTGGCATAATATGTTTTTTGATTTCGAAAGTTCTATAAATTTTCGCAACTCTGTGAAACTCGGCCAACTTCTAGATTTTCGCATTTTTTTATCATAATTCAATCAGTCTCCCATATAAGTGACCTTACTCCAAAGTAGTCTCTAAATTTTTTTCCCTTTCGCCTTCAATAGTATCAACTTGCTATGTATGCTTGAAATTATCAGGGTCATTTATTGAGATAGTACTATAGGACTTAAGATAGTTGTTTATGTGAAATTAATAAATGTGTAACCAATTATTTTGATAAGTATGCACTTTGTAAGAGGATCAAAATTAAGGGCCATATTGTTTTGCTTCTCTTAAAAGGCAAATTCTTTAGCTTAATAATTTCATATGAAAAATTACGGCCAAACACGATTATAACATAGTAAAGTATAAACCGAACATATATCTAATATTATTGGAGATGTTCTGAGATATTAAGAACAGACGCATACAGTATTTTTTAATTTTGTATTTGATAAACCCCCGTGACACCAGCTTAATCCAGCTGATAAATTGAAAAAATTCATTGAAACTTTCCATTTTCTTTTTTTCTTCTCGAGTAGATGAATGATATCAGTCGTTGTATCTTTAGTATACACTCCCAAATGTTTTTAAAATGTTCTAACTAATGATTTAAAATGCTTCTTAAAACATTATTATTTTCTTTGTTTTTGGATATATATATATATATATATATATATATATATATATATATATATATATATATATATATATCCATGACATAAATATATACATATATATGATATTTATATTGCTAAAGTCAAACAACCCTTTCAATACAAGCTAGCAAAAAATACTCAAGCAAAACGATTATTACGATATTTTTTCAATATTTTATCTAATTTAATTGAATTTTAGTTTTAACTTTTAACCAATTATAAATCAATAGACCAATTTCAAATCGAGTGCATATTAAACAAGGCCAAATGAACACATACGTGTATATTCAATTAAAATATAAATTTAATTTAAAAACAACTCAAATAATCTCGATTAAACTACATTCATTATAAATCTAATTTCATGCAAATAGGAACAAATTTGAATGTAAATGTGACGTCATTTTTAACAGTCTTATCTTTATTAAAACCAATTAAATAAAATATAGCTCAACACAAAAATATACAGATTCAAGTAGAAGTGAACGCAAATTAGACTCTGGAAATGAACTAATCAATAAATAAAATAAAACTTCTAACCTAAATAAAATAATAGTTTGAGGGCATTGTCAGCCTTCAGCTTGTTTATTATGAAACATGTGCAGCCACTTCGGCCCTGTTTCAAAACTAATAACAATCAAGTCACAGATTGATCTGCTTTAGCGGATACTTAAGAATGAATAACAATACTGAAATCAACAAAAATATATGACGTATTTAACATAAATATCTTAACAAAACTAATTACGACGTCCCTTAATCAACGTAAATAGTTTCTAAAAAAACTAATTACAATGCCCGTGAATTGTCCATAAAGTTAAGAAATTTTGGTATAAATCCGAAATTGAAAGTTTGAAACAACTGAATGGCGAGTGATTGGCGAAAATTGCATAAATTGGCTGGACAGAAGGAATATGGAGGATTGTAGAAAATGTCTATCAATAACATCAAAAGATATCTGAAAGAGACTATCTAGGTGGACATAAGTATAAAATCATCAAAATTATAATAATTTCCTTGAAAAAAATGCGCTCCTTTGTCTAAAACCGGGGCTTAAGAACATTATCTACAGATCTTGAGAAACGTAACAAAAGAAAAAACTCAATGCTGTTCAGAAATCGTCATGGATTTGTGAATTGCATTGAGTTTTTTCAAACCAAAAAATATTTAAGTCTTCTCGGGTGAGCGAATAAAATTAAGATTTTTTGTATGAAAGAATTTTTCTTGCGAGGGCGGGCTTTGTGGGATAGATTCTTTTGTCCGCATTGTTATCTTTGTGTTTGGCGATTTATTCATGAATATGACATGATTAATAAATAGCCAAGTAGCTTGATAGATTTAAAATAATATTCTCAAATTTTTAATAACCTTTGTGATCCTAGTAAACGATGTTTCTATACAGCATTCCAAAGAATATATAATTGTACAGAATTAAAAGTTTGTAGGATCTCAAATATCATAAAGTTCCCCAGTTTAAAAAGGAGCCCTTTTATTTCATCGTATTTGTTTGTCATAACTTTCTAATATCTAGATTTTATAATATATTATATAAGTACATGCTTTGTTTGGTAATCTCAATTATTAATCGCCAAAATACTAATTTGTTAATGTACTTTCCCACAGGTTTAAAGTCGTGGTGATTTTCTATAAGTGGATGTAATTGAATAGATCTTTTGAAATTAAATATAAGTTATTATTTTTAAATATTAAGCTTGGTTTTTTTATAAGCCTGTATAATATGAAGTTTCGAACTTATTCGTAACGTGTTTTCGTTACTTTTTTTATAGATCTAAAAATTCTGAAAAAAAATTATTTACTTACCAGCGTATTATTAGAACTTTAAAATTTAATTATTTCGATATTCAACAATTTTCTGAGTTAGAGACAACTAAGGAACTCCACTTTATGCATTTTTCGAAACGATACATCACGTCGTGAACTTCATAAAATATGTAATAAAGAGTGATAGCATATTTAAAATTTTCTGGGGAAATTTATTGAAAATTAATAATCGATACACATACTCAGTGTATATGTATTTACCCGCAGTAAGTCACAAAGTAGGAATCCAAACAGATGCCCATCTGATTATAATAATTAGTTCTAAGTATTTAGTGTTAAAAACATTGTATTGTTAAAAAAGCATGTTATGAAAATTTACAAGAACTGTACTTAATTTTTTATGTATTTGCTACGCACTTTCTTACGAAATGATGATTTATGTCTACGTGTTTAATATGATTATTATGAAGCAATGGATTAGATGGTAATTTGACAGAACTTTGGTTATCACTATATACTCACTGACATACTTTCATTTCACAAGATTAATTAACTTTATAAATTTCTTAAATAAATGGCTTCCTTACAAGATTCGCATAAGACTATATATTCCGCTTCTATGCTGAATAATAATACCGTTTTCTGTTTGTTTCATAAGAAATTACTGATCTTGACATGACAAAACAAAACCCTGTATGTAAAAAGAAATTATTATCTTGTGTGTTGTGTCTCTTCCACTAACATTAATGGATGACTGATGCGTTCCATTTCCGATCAAGGCGCTATGTAGCGGATGCGCTTTGATACTACCAGTTCTACCACGCTTATGCAAATTGTTAGCGATAAATGCATCTTCACACTTAAACTCAAAATCGGCACTCATGTCCAACAACTTGGTTTTTATGGCGTTCACACTGATGTGCAATAATAATTTTATTTCATGAACTGATATTATGCCCGAATGTTTAATGGCTGAATGCTCAATGGCAATTTCATCGGCTCAAAATTTACTGGAAGTCAAAACCAGTTCTTTTCAAGTTCTGTGTTATTTATTTGAGTTTACTGACCTAGTTAGTCTTGAATTTTCAGTTTTCAAACGATATTTTTATGAGGTTCTCAGGAAACTAATTTTTCGTCAATAACCAGAATCTTCGAAAATGTTCTTCAAGGTTTTTCATAAATCGTATTTCGTAGCCGTTTGCACATGAAGCGAAGCATCGATTTTCAAAATTAATTTTGCTTTGGCTTTCAATTCCTCTGCTTTCTGAACCACCATAGCCGTCGCCGGTAACGGCTGCTTAACGGCGTAGGCTATTCCCTCCCTCACAGCCCTTTAATTTCGAGACGTTAATTAGTTAAATTGCCTATACGTTAAAACTGTTTTCTAACTAAACTAATGATTAAAAGCGGGACTGGTACATAATTTGATAAAACATAATGTGGCTTTTGCAATCAACTAATTTTATTGTATTTTGTTGTCTTCAATGGAATTATACAAATTCTATAGAGAATTCAAGTTGCCACACTAGTCCGTTATTTTGCTACATCCATACAACAATTAATAATTTATACATTTTTTAAAGATACGTTCATTGTAATTTACAATTTCAAATTATGCTTTATATATTTTCGTCATTATTTTACATTTCTTTCCTTTCATAGGTCTCTTTAGCCAATTTAGAAATCTTCATAGTTCCCGGTATGAATTATTTTTCAATCGAGGATTCGATTACGAAATATTAACTATATTGAATATTAAACTTTAAAATTATAATTTTTATCAGGCATCCCTGCCTCTTACCATCTAAACCGTTCTTTGTGGTTAACTGAAAAGTGTTTACAATGGTAGTATATAAAAGGATGTTAAAAGAAAAATATTTACAGGCAAGTAGGGTCTGAAGTTTATGAGTAATAATAAATCTACTTATGGTGTGTAGTTGGCCTTCAAAAAGTTAACGGAAACCTCATAAAAATAATATATTTTAAAATATATTTATCTTTTCACATGAAGAGGACAGTGTAACGTAATTTACGCTAACTGTGTGCATATGCATAAAATTGAGAAAAAAAGAGAACTTTAGTCACATGCGGTCAGCAGGACTTTAAGTTTAGAACTTTGACTAGATACTATCTCTGCAGAGGGTATAAGATTCAAATGTAAATCTTGTATCTAAGCTAAATGACTGTAATTTTTGTAAAACCCTTTCATACAAAGGCAAAATTTCAGAAAGAAGAACAGTAATCGTGTAATTACAAATTTTATAATTTGTAATAGCTACTATTTGAAGGCTGTGGAAACCCAATCGATGTACTTTTATTAGCAATTGATATTAGCAACTGTTAACTTTGCAAAATATTCAACTGGATTTTTTTCAACTTATTTTGTCTTGATTATATAAAAAAAAAACAAATACAGAAACCTAACTAGTTCCGAAGAGGACAATAAAATTATTTAAGTGGAACGAACGATGACAAGGAATAGATATTCCATTTTAATCGTATGGCAGTGATTATTTTGTGCATTGGTATGTAAAGAGTAGTTTATTCGTTACGAGTGTATCTCTGTAGGGGTACTTTAGTATCCAAAGGAAAACGGTAATTTATATATTCGACGTGTCGGTCTTGGACTTGTGATTTCGAAACTTTATGTAAAATTGTCCAATGTCACGGGGAATATTAAAATTCTTGGATTTTTATGGCCAGTAAAAATATTATTTTTAATATTCATAATAATTTTACATTTTAAAAATATCGAACATTCCATGTAAATATTACTGATGTGAATATTTATTTCTTAACTACATTTAGAATACAAAAACAGATAAAAGAAAATAACATTCTTATCATTCGCAATATACTGTATAACCTATTTTCCATAAAAGTAACAATTATAGTTAAAGGATCTCTTAGAGTTCCGAAATTCTTTAATAATTTTATTAAATGGCATGTAATCTAATCAGCGACTTTGTCATCACAATTTTGTAAAGCTGCTCCTTACCATGGTATAAAACTGTTCTTCTTTTCTTTGATGTATTTAGAACTCCTCCTTTAATAAATATGTCATTTAGCGTATCCACTATGCAAATTTATCCCTTTATGATATCTTTTACTTATTTTATTGTCCTTTCTTTTATATAGAGTTTACATTTACAGTGGGTTCCGTATTGTTCCTATAATTAAAATATTATCATTAAAATAATATATCACAATAAGCGATACCAGCGTTAGACTATATTAACCAATGGAGTCAACAAAGATAGCAATTTAAGAATTCTTTTGTTTTTCATTATGATTAACGTTCTCCGTCCGTAACGTTGCCGTCTGTTTACTAATAATTTCAAACAATCCCTGAAATGAAAAGCAACGTTTGTGATCTCTTTCAAAGTGATATCGACTCAGCATTTCAAGGAATTCTCAGCAACAATTTACAATTTAATGTAAGCAAATGCGCAATCGTGATACCTCACGCCTACGTGTATCCTTAATCTAGAATTTTGAGTCAAATAGAAGGTCGTTCGAAAGAGGAATATTCCATGCCGGATCTCGGTGTGATTATAGACAGACATCTTTTATTTTACAATCATTTCATTGAAATCTCTCAGACGATTTAAGGAATGCTAAGATTCGTCATGTGACATTCTCGTGGTTTCCATAACAGTTGGTGTATTATCGCCTTGCTCAATTCTTTATTACTTTGAATTGTTGAATCTAAAGTAATTATTTAGTTTCTGTGGATTGGAGATAAATACTCATATCGGATTTGTACTATATTGTTACTATATACTCACATTGGGGGTAATTATTGGAAAATTTTAATAGATTTTTTACGGGCACCACCTTTATTTTTTTTCTTCAGGTTTTGTGATAGGCATGGTAAGAGGAGGAATTTCCTGCAACTTCGACGAAAATTTCTTAAGAGCATGTATTTTTTTTTAAATTAATAAATAGTTATGTTGATAATCCCTCGGGCTTGGCTTTGATAACGCTTCATACTTGTGACTATTGCGTGAGAGGGTAGAGTCATAGTTTATTTCATCTGCCTAGGACGCGAACGTACATTCTCTAGCGCTCACCAGTTTCGACGCACTTACCTACATGGATCAATGCGGTATTAAGCCTCATTCTTAATATTTTTTAACTCCATTGATTGCCTTAAACAATACAATAATTATTTTATTTTATGAAATCGCAAGAACTATAAGTATGATAAATTTCAGCTTTTAACACTAAGAGTATATTAATTTCAGCTTTTTAGCACTAAGAATCTATGAGTAAAACAGATGTGACGTACCAGACGGGAAAACATGGGACAGACAGACAGACATGGGAAAACTAAGACGATTCCTTAGTTGGCTAGTGAGATCTATGAAAGGAAAGAAATGTAAAATTATGACGTTAATTTACACAGCCTGTTTTGAAATCGTAAATTACCATAAACGTGATTTTTCGATTGACAATTAGTTAATTTTATGGTTATTTTAAATAATTTGTGTATTTCTGTTTTATTTATTATTATTTATATCAGTACATACAATAAACTACTGTACCTTCGGTACTTGTACATGTCCAGCGCTTTGGAATATACTTTAAGTTGAACATGGAGTTTTTTATTTTCAATAATAAATAAATCATCTAGCACAACACCTGACACCTCATAATGAAAATAAGCAACAATATGGGCGTTTTTCGATAAAAAAGATAGTTACATTTGTAACAATGAAAGTAAGGTATCGTTTTCACATATAACATAGGTTTGTTGAAAGTTGTTGCAGCTAATATAAAAAGTCCTAAATCAAAAAGGTTAGAATAATGAAATTAAGAGGAATTATATAATGAACTTAAAACCAAAATGTCATCGCGTGTGTTTATTTAGAGTCAGCCCTTTGATACCGTATTTGCTCTGAAGATAATAATTGGGTGTGTATACATTTAAACATTACAACAAATAAATATACTCGAAATGTAATATAACGATTAGTACCCCATATATATATATATATATATATATATATATATATATATATATATATATACATATATATATATGTACATACTTTTTTTTTTTATATAATCAAGACAAAATAAGTTGAAAACAAATCCAGTTGGATATTTTGCAAAGTTAACAGTTGCTAATATCAATTGCTAATAAAAGTATATCGATTGGGTTTCCACAGCCTTCAAATAGTAGCTATTACAAATTATAAAATTTGTAATTATACGATTACTGTTCTTCTTTCTGAAATTTTGCCTTTGTATGAAAGGGTTTTACAAAAATTACAGTCATTTAGTGTAGATACAAGATTTAAATGAAGCGTAGAGTAAAATAAAATATACGTAAAAAATAAATTGTTGTATTTACAAGTTTTTAGGTCTTTTTGTAAATAACAGAGTACAGAATTATTTGCATTAGGATATAATTGATTTAATTCAAATCAATTTCCATTAATTATTGCGGATATCATTCTAAACTAAAACTAAATTTTGAAATTCTGTGATCACACTGTCCCTATGTCAATGATCTAAAACAGCAACTGAGTTATTACTATTTCGCTATTGTTATCTTATTATTATTTCAAGATAAATTTAAAATAATCATCATAGAGAAATTAAAAACAAATATTATTTACTTACAAATAAAATATCGCTTTAAGCCTTTTTCCGACTGTAATAGTGCAAAATAAAAGAAACTTTTTCAAAACGCAGAAAGGTATCTTGACATATATTTCTATATAGAATGAGACAATATCTACGTATGTACACATATTATGGGTAGTTTCCTAATAAATGATCGTTAAATGTTATGTGATTTATTCCCTAATTTTTAAAAGACCGCTCTTAGAGGGTTAATAAAGTGTTCATATAATTAAAGTCGTTGGTTTTGTATTCCTGTATAAGCTATATTCAGTGAAGTGTGTAACATAATCTCCTTTCTCTTTCACACACACATGAACATCTCTCGCATTCAAGTGCAGCGCTTTTCGTCACATTCGTAAAAATCCTTAATGATTTAAGGATTTTTTAATAGCATGAATTGCTTATGGTTTAATAACATGGATTTTTTAATTTTTTAATGCAAGGATTTGGTTCTCTCTTCTGTATTTATTATATATATTGAAATCAATATATTTTCAGCCAGCATAAAGTACTAAACCAATCTTTGATTTAAAACCGTTTAATTAATGTGCTTGATAACCAACACACCACAGAGAACGATACGAAAGAGCGTTGTGGAAATTCTAAGTTTTAAAAAAACAATATTTTGAATACAAATTTTTTTTATCAAAAAATATTTCGTATGCCTTCAATATATTTGAAACCAGGGGCGATGAGGAGAGGCTTATTAAACGACTGCTCAAAAAGAGTGCCACGTAAAACTATATGCGTTTCTTTATTCCATCGTAGCGAGCAAATACACAACAGCTCTTCTCTATTATAAATTCTGCAAGTTTTTTTGTATACACTTAATATAAACCGATTGCTTTTATAAACCTATTAATATTTATATTTAAAAATATTTAAAGTTATTATTTTTGAATATATTGCTACAAACATTAAATTTAATTTTAAATATCCAAGCTGAATTGGAATGTATGATTTGTCTATTTAGCTTATATGATTATACGGAAATTCCGAGAAATTCGTTTTGGTTCATTTACCTAATTAACAAATAAACAAACAAGTATATTAAATTTAGTTTATTTGAATTCCAAAACTTTTTGGAAACAAACTGTAAATAGGTTTCTTGATACTTTCATCGTAATAAAATTAATAATTTTACTTCTCAATTTATGTCTAATTGTGTTCCTATTTGGTACTTTTTCAACTTACTTCTACTTAGTTCTGCGGAGAAATGACTTAGTTTCGTTAGTTTTGAAATGTTTTCGAATTTTTATGTCTTTTAAAGATTGTAATTAAAAAGTCTACCTAATTGCTATAATTTATTTGAATCATTTTTTAAATAGATTACTAAAATTGGATACGATTGTCTTATTATTTTTTAAGTTATTTTTTATAAATTCATTTTATTTTATTGAAATAAAATTTTCATATCATTTCGAGCGTCTATCGCAAAGCGCTAGATATATCAAATATTACAGCTAAGCATCCCATTGAAACGGTTATTTGTAAATAATATGAGCGGAATGAAGGGTATAAGAATAGACACAAAGAATATTCTCTGTATGAATTCCCTCTTCGCATGAACGACTCTAATAGAGTATGTACGAGACTTATTGTTATTGTTAGCGATGGTGATATGAACTTAGATGAAAACAAAATTTAACTCAGTTGTACTTAGAATCGACGAATTTTTATGAAAGTACGAAGTTAAATATATTTACCAAAAATTCAACGTTAGTTTTATATTGCAGAAAAAAAAGAATTATCAACAAAAATAGATGTCGGCACTAGATCCTAAAAATACATTTATTAATACATATAATAAATATAGAAGGGAAAGTCAACTCCTTGCAATAAACCATCCTTGATAATATTTCAATAGCAATCAGATGATGCAAAATCAAAAGCGAAATTGATTTTAACTATCGATCCGTCTATCTATGTTCACATTAAAATGCCGGTGTATCGAAGAAATTGTGGGAAAAATTGAAAGTACTATTCGATGATTCAGGGTCAGGAAAATTTAATTACTGTGAAATCTTGCATCTATTCGCATGAAACACTACATATCGATTACATCGTTTGTAACTCAGATCGTTGAAGCGGGTCAAAAGTTGGTGGGAGAAGGCTTTGGTATTAATGATGAGTGCGTGGATAGTATAAATGTGGAGAAACTGATCATTATCGCAACCAGTGCAAGAATATCAATATAGTCTCTAAGAATATGGCTATAGGTAAAAAGAAATCTCCTAATGCGTTTTGTACAGTGTTTTTAATGAATTATTTCATAAAAATGACTGGTACCTCGACTCGGAAGCAAGTTCACATCTAACGTCGAATCGATATTGGATAGTTGACGCGCGTTATTATGGATTCGCTAAAGTATTTACAGTGGCAAATAAAAATAAATAACCAGTTTTATGTTGAGGATATGTGAAAATCACAACTTCAGCCGCGAAATATGACTTTGAAGTTATGGTTGAAAAAGTGTTATGTTTTCCCAATCTAACTACAAATCGATTATTAGTTAGTCAATTAATAAGACAGGAAATAAGGTATTATTTACGAATAAAGGTGTGAAATTCATAATAAAAACACTTTAGAAGCACATGCTCTTCTTATAAATGGAGTATATAAGCTAAAGACGCCCACGAGCTTATTAGATGTAGTAGTGGAGTATCCTTAGCTTCAGCATCAGAAATTAAGGAAAGTTTGGTTAATGTGCAAAATTTAGATGCGAAGCCAGAAGCAGATTAAATAAGTCAGAATATATTTGGGGATGTTATATAGCATTACTATGAATCAATAATTCTTTCAGTTCCATATATAATAGAAATTGAAATGATGAAACATATGTACCAAATAAAGAATCGACTACAGGTGCTGAAAGTTTTGAAAATGAAGAGTCACCTACAATTGATGACAGTTTCATAAATGAAATCACTCCAATAATTTTGCCACCAAAAACCAGTAATAAGCTGGATAGAAAATAATAAAATGACAATTAAGAGCTGACGGTAGAGAAAGTACTACAAAGGTCCGAAAAAGAGAAGTGGGGACAAACTGTTAAAGATGAGGTTCAAAGCTTCGAAGACCATGATGACTGGGAGGAAGTGGATGTTAATATTGTGAAGTGTAAATTGTTTCTTAAAAAGAAACGTGAAAGTAATGTGCGTTATCGAGCAAGACTAGTGGCTCCTTTAGCCATCAAAAATATGATGTTGATTATGATGAGACATTTCTTCAGTAGTGAGACACACAACATTGGGGTCATTATTTTCATTGTCGGTTTAATTAGATTTAGTTGCAGTTCATCTGATGTCAAGACGGCATTTTTGAATGGTGGCTTGGATGGGAAAATATATATGTTAAAACCTAATGGTTTTGTTTGTTCGGATCACAATAAAATTAAAAAATTTAAAAAAGGCTTTATGTGGTCTCAAACAAGCTTCCCGATCTCGACACAAGAATGTGGATAATTGTATGATAGCAGATGGCAGCAATAAATATAAATTACGACCATATTAACGTACAAAAATTATTGGTTCTAAATGAACCGTTGTATGTTACAATGTATGTGGACGATTTTTCGTTTTTTCAACTGATGAATGTGAACTGAAACATATGAAATCAATGTTGAGTAACAGATTTAAAAGAATTAGGATAGGTAAGGCAATGTTTTGGTATATCAATTAATTTTGATAAGGATAATGGGGTTATCACCTTGAGTCAAGAGAATTATATTGATCAGATACTAACTTAACTTAATATGATTGACCACAAAATATCAGATACTCCAATGAAAACCAAACTAACTGTTGAAAAAGCTGAACTTTCTAATGCTCAAATTCCATATCTAGAGCTGATAGTTTGATGTATTTGGCAGTTCTAACTCGTCCTGATATAACTTATTTGGTGTCATATCTAAGTCAATTTAACAATTGTTATAAAGAGAAACATTGGATGTATGCAAAAAGGATATTAAAATATTTAAAGAAAACTAAAAATATATGTTAAAAAATTTTAAAAATATAAGTGCTAATTTAGAAGGTAAAGTAGATGCTAATTGGGCTAACGATTTTAATGATAGGAGATCTCACTCGGGTTTTTGTTTCTTTATTAGGATCTGTCATATCTTGGAGTTGTTGTAAGCAAAAGTGTATTACACTTTCCTGTATAAAACGCGAATATGTGACAATTTCATAAGCTTGTAAACCATCAATGTATCTTAGAAATTTACAGTATGAAATTATTAAGAAAGTGTATGAAATCACTTTACATAATGATAATCAAAACGTAAATAAATTATTAGTGAATACTATCTTTTACAATATTAATATTGAAGAAAAATATCATTATTGAAGAGAAATAATGAGTAATAAAATTGTATTGATTAAATATTTATATACTACAGACATGATTAAATATGTATATACTACAAACATTTTAAATTCATGAAAATATTCGGTATTGTTAAATTCTAATTGTAAAATACCAATCATTATATTGTCATTGTTTTGAGTGGAGGTGTTATAAATTTGTATCCGAACAAAATATCTAAATAATCAATAGCGTCCTCTATGACAATTGTATGTAAAGTTTGAATAAAGTACGTCAGTCGCTTCGGTTAATTAAAAGTGAAAACAGGTTGTTTTATTTAACTTATTAATATTCCAGAAGTGTATTAGAATATTTCAGTAATGTTACCAAAAAGCAATTTGTTTCTCATTATATTTATATTCTTATTCTATTCTTATATAATAAAATTTAATGAAAAAATGGATAAAATTATACTGATTTAACAAAGTCAATAAATTAATATCCAGTGATACTAATACGAAATGAGCATTATAATTTTATACCCACGTTTATATGACATTGTTTCCAAAGTTTGACTTGAATTTGTTTAAGTAGTCTGTGAAATTGTTAATTTGAATAATGGCTATTTAAATGGAATATTCTTTGTTTCAATTTCATTCTATTAATTATTAAAATACCTAGAACCAGCTGCTATAAATTTCTACCTCCACAAAATATTAGAATAAATTACAATTGAGGTAACAACGAGCTCATTTGCTATAATGTGTATTTCCGAATTAAGAAATTAGTATTTCCTTAATTTGGATATGTCTTTCTAAATCGACGTGCAAATAAACACAAATATTTTGTTTTGAATAAATTACTGACTTACATAGCAGGAGTTGTACACCAATCCTCAGTATATCTCGTCTAGTTTAATAACTACTCAAAAAAAAAATGACCAAAATGTAGCCGTTATGAATGATTTTGAAATCTATAATTATTTTTATGTAAACTAAGTAAGTAAACTTATTTATAATATCGATACAAAAAATATATTAATTTTAAGTTAACGAGTAGGCCGCAGGTGCAAATGATAGTTGTAAATTTATTAGCGTTAGAACTTTAAGAATTTAATCTGCAGATTTATTTTGGTCTTGTCACACTTGCTTTTGTCATATTTACTTCCTTACTTTTATTGTCTACATGTAAAATTCCAAATACATCAAAAATGTATGTGGTAAAAATCAAAATTTAAAAATAATAATTGCTTGTGACTTTAAGCTTAATCTTGTTCAAAAACTTTTACTTATGGTAGCCGTGTAATTAAAACGCTCTCTTATTACACAAGAGAGCATTTTGGTATTTTTTTTAAACAAAAGGATACAGTGATAATTAACAAACAGGCTACGAGCTTCTAAATTTAAAACCAAATTTGAATAATTCATTATAAATTTCACGGTGTAAGTCTTAATTTAGGTGATAATAAAGTCAATGTTCTTTTTTTATTCCTTCTTTAGTTCATTCAAGTAAATATTATCTCTGTGTAAGTGCATAAATCATATGGCTATCTTATTAGGGAGAAGTTTTGATAACATATAACTTTCATGTTTTCAGTGATTGCATCTTCGTAACGATGGCTGACCTTCGGGAAACAGCAAGCTATAATTTAGTACAACTGTGATAACTCTGTCCATTTTTCCATAAACCTAATAAAATTAAATTAAATCATAAAAAAAAATAAAATCATACAGGTCTAAATGGAACCTTTTTTGAAATTTATATAAAAATTATACATTAACTAAAGCAGAGAGAATCGTATGAACAATTATAAAAATAAAGGAGATAAGAAGACGGCGACAACATGATTTGAAATTATTAACTTTTAGAACAAACCACCCATCTTGATAGCTTTATTTTTCTTTTACTTTTTTCTTATTGTTATCTTAAATTTCTCTTACCGAAACTAGTTTAGTATCTAATTGTAAAAGGGCGCTATTAGCAGAACTGAAAACGGGGAGTTAAGTAATATAATAAATACAATAAAATCTGTCAGGTATCAATATGAGGTTTCCATACCCATTAGGGTACTTATTAACCTTTAAGCTTCCATAGAATTTCTATTAAACTATTTAGAAATATTAATTTTTACAACATGAATATATTGCAGTGTATAAATTCTGTATCCTTAAGGCGTAAAATATGGTACTTTAATAAAAATTATAAGATATTTGCTATAGGTTCCCTGTAACTTTCTACACAGATTTTATCAGCCCTATTTTCCAACATTTTCTCATTGTTTTTAGCGTAGTCATTTCAGAAACAAGGGGGCGTACTACCATTTTTTAGGCGTAAAATCATAGCGAATATTTATAAAATTATTATATCCAGAATCGTCGCCATAGTTTTGCCACAACCGTTACGAGGGTGTTAAATTCCATATAATTTCGTAATTTTAAATTGGATAGTCTTGTAAATAAGGCGTAACTTAAGTTCGAACGATGTTCACATTACTTACCAAACTCATTACTCGAAGGATTATAAATCGACCTAAGTCAATACTCTCACCCCCAGGCGACCCATAATTCTAAAGATAACAAATAAAGCTTTTCATTCATAAATCTCGTGAAAATCAGATTTATATTACGTTGGAAATTTTCATAGAATAGATTTAGCGTTATCTTTTCCTCCATATATTGACCCTTTTGTGGTTAAATAGAACGATTAATAAATGAAAACTTCTAATAATTATTAGCTATTAAACTGCTGTCACACAAAGGATTTTATCGCAAATAGTTGGGCAATTTTAGGAAAATACGCTTAAAAATTCATGTTGAAATTAAGTTAAATCTTCACGTATATTCCTGGGCACATATTTAATGTTAAATGTCGTCGCATTGATTACTTTTAGATTTCCACTAGCAGCTGGCAGATAATGGCAAAAAAAGAAAGCAGCTCACGAATAGTGCTAAAAAGGCTGCAGTTTTGTAGAAAAAATGATGTACTGATTCTTGTTCTTCTTATTCTTGTTACCATTGTTCCGTGTTCCTGGCCGCAACTGTCGTATATTTGTATGACATCTACTTACTATTAAACCAGTTTGTTAAGTACATAACTTAGTACTAGGTTAGCTAGTGAGTTTTTAGCCACAATTTAGGTACTTCTCTAAAAAATTCTGGAAGTTTCTAGGTTTTACTGTAGGGTATAAATAGACCACATACCATAGTACATAGGATTTATATCGATATCAAATACGGATTCTATTATTTTACGAATTTTGTCTGGGTCACATGCTAAGACTATTACAAATAATACATGTTATGCGATGGGGAATCCACGGTGGATTACGCAACGACAAATATTTGGTTCATTTTAGGTATGGAGACTATAATTTTGAGAACGAATCCCGTACCGAACGTCTTGTTAAATTGGATGTTCAATGATTACGACGCCTAATTGAGGAGAATCCTCGACTGACAACTCGTCAAATGTTAGATGAAATACACTGTAGTCATGGCACCATAGAAACACATTTGCACGAATTGGGAAAAGTTTCCAAATACGGTGTGTAGATACCCTACGATATCACCTTCATACAACCGTCAGTGCATAGTTGATATTTGTCAACAGTTATCGACATTGAAACGTAACTTCGACTGACTGAATCAGTCAGTAATGAGAAGTGGGTTACATACGTTAATCATACACGCAAACGTCAAAGGTTGGGTGTCAGAGAAACAGGAGGTTCAGCGTCCAAACCTGAAATAAGTGCCAAAAAGGTGATGCTCAGCTGCTGGTAGAACGTCAGGGGCATAATACATAGGAAGTTGCTTTCAGAAGGATCTACAATTAATGCATACATTTACTGTGGATAATTCGATAGATTAACCAACTAATTGAGTAGTCAACAGGATTGAGTTTATTTTTAATATAATAATGCTAGACCACATGATGCAAAACGTAATAAATTAGAGGAGCTCAGCTGGGTTCTACTCACTAATCCACCATGTTGGACATTGCGCCGTTTGAATATCATTAGTTCAGGGCTCTAAGTAACTATTTAGGTAAAAAATAATTCGACGTTAAAGATCTCCAAAACGACCTCGCACAGTTTTTTGAATCAGTCACCGGAATTTTACAAGAAAGCCATATTGTCGCTGCCAACTCGATAGCAATAAGTAGTGGATAATAGTGGTGCATACTTAAATTAAATTTCGTGTGACACATACATTTTTTTAATAAACATTTTTCACAACAACTCAGGGTTAAAAACTTATTAGCCAACCCAATTATTACCTTTTGTTTTATTTCAGTTATAACATTTAAGAAGTGAAGTATCCGATTTAAAAATATGGATAATTATCAATGAAATATATTTTAGGTATTTATTTATAAAAAAATTATTATTATTTAATATTTATTTTTAAAAAAAAATTTAGTAAGTAAATTATCGACACCACATTTATTGAACAGTTAATATTTTAAAACTATTGGCAATCCAGCACGAATTTTAAATTAAATATTTCCATCTACATAAATAATATTATTTATTTCGCTATAGGAATATATATATTACAGAGTTAGTATTTTTACATACAACAGTATATCAATACGGGAGGAGTTATTCGTGTTGAACAAAAACTTGCAATATTGTGGTGCTTAGATTAAACCCTTCTAAAACGATAGAGGTAAGATACGCAGCTACTTATTAACTAGCTTATGACCGCTTCATCGATATTACTCTCACGTGCAAGTTACAGCGAGGACAGGTCTATTATAAGGATTTATGTGACGTATCACGAGCGACCCACCTCTTGCCTCTGCTTTAATTTATATCTCGGTAAAGTGATCGGTTAAGTTCGCCATGTTTCGCTCTAATTGATTTGCTTGTTGTGAATTAATAATCTCCTTTAAAAATAAATAAAGACTTATGAACGGAAATGTATAAGGAAAGATAAAAATAGTTTGCATAAAGTAAAAATATTGCCATTTTATTCACATTGTTTTTAAAAAAAACTTCTTTCTATTGTTTGATATGCCTTAATTAATCAAAAATTTAAGAAGTATTTAAAGAAAATCTTATATTACAGTAACGGCAGTTAATTTAAGATTTAGATATGTCGACATGTTTAGAGGTCTGTAGTGGAAAGAAACAATGAAACCTTATAATTCCACTACACTTCTGCCTGTTATTATCTAACCGCCTCTACCATTTCCAGCTGATGTGAATGAAATTTACAAGGGGAAGAAAGTAAAAGTATTTTAATGGTAATACAGGTGAAAGGAAAAAGAAAAATGTATTTGAGCATATTTCATCGTTGTGTTCAAACTTGTCATTGTCACTGAATAGGTATTTTATATGTAAAATGAGGATTTTATTATTACATTTTATTGTGAAGTTCCGCTTGTAAAATATTAAGCTTCAAACTAACTGCTGCCCAACCTAAATTTTATCCCAAGCTAATTTAAATACATCACTGAATACCGCATTTAAATTGGTTCAGCCGTTGCTGACATTAGTCTGAACAACGAAAGTGTAAAAACTTTGGGTTTAGTAATGTGTCTTTAGAAAGTAGCACTTAGTTTTACTTAAAAATATTAAATGCACAAACTCAGTTTTTACGATTATTATATGTGTATTAGACGGAACTCATATATACTAGTTTATAAAAACTAGTATAAAATCAGTTTTTGTATTTAAAAATTAAAAATTGTTTATTTGCAAATCGTTTCAAATGAGACTAATCCTAAATGTTAGCTTAAGCCAATCTAAATAAATAGCTGAAAACCGCATCGAAATGCATTCAGTCTTTTCTGAGATAAGCGTGAACAACGAAAGTGTGCACAGACAAAGAGACGAAAATTTTAAAGACTGCCGTTTTGGGCTTAGTAGCATGTCTTTAGCAGGTAGCACTTACTTTTACATAAACATATACAATGTACAGGCTCATTTTTTATTATTTTACAATATGTATAGATTAATAAAATACCCATACATTTGCCGTTTTAACGAGTAAGTTTGTACAGCCTGGCTGTATTATTTATTTTATGATCATGTAATTGTCAAAGGAAAGAAAATTACAAAAGATGTGATCTACTATAAAAAAATAAACGTATTATAGTCTTGCTGTTTATGTAACTTGTCAAGTTGCGAGTCTTTGACAAATTTTTCAATATTTCCTCTTGATGACGCAAATTATGCTAAAAATGCTGGTGAGATCTGAATCTAAATGTTTATCAGCCGCGCCTAATGCAATATAAAAGTTATTGTGGTTCTTTGAAACTTATAGTTCGGTTGCTTTGTTTCGCTCACTTTCTACTTCTTTGTATACCTTCTACTTACTATAGTGTATTGCTGTTGATATATACTTTTAGTAAATTTTCTTTCTAACAAAGTTAAAGTAATATTAAGGTTCCAAGAAAAAATCGTGTATTTATATTTAAAGTAAATAAACCACATACACTAAAATTTGTTTTTTCTTTCAACTAATAAAATTTTTCATTTGCCCATGGGTGTTATTTAATTTAAACTTCTGAATTACGGCTTGCTTTTACCTTTTTTTTGATATTTCGTTTAATATGTTTTACCTTCTGAGAAAAATAATTTTCCTAGAGACAGTCAGCAAAGTTATCGCAAGTTTTATACGAGTCAAAATATAGGATTTTTTTACTTTTCTTTATAACTTTTGTAAATCGAGTGTAACTTTGAAGTCAGAATAGTGTAAGATAATGGTGTAATATCTGTAACATAAACCACAATAGCTTTTATATTGCATTAGCCGCGGCGGATAAACTTTTTGATTCTGACCTCATCAGCATATTTAGCATAATTTGCGTCATCAAGAGGAAATATGGGAAAAAAAAATAAATATATATATATATATATATATATATATATATATAAATATATATATTTATATATATATATGTGTATATATTTATATATATATATATATATATATATATATATATATATATATATAAATATATATATAGCAGGTCAAATTTATTAACAAATTCACCAAAATTTTATTATTTTCGTAATGTTTCGTCAAAACAATATGTCACTCTTAATCGTAAAACTATGTTCAATACATCGCTATATATTGGAGACACTTGTGTTTGGATTTGTATTCAAATAAAGATTATCCCAAAAACATTGGCATACCATCTAGCCCAATACATTATTCAAATCAATGTAAGAATAGAATAATATTCCAGAAGCTTCGAAACACTGCTAAAGTTCGTTTAACTTTTTGGTCCTTCGAAACGGATACTTGATAACATATAGCATCAGGACGAGCAGATCAAAGACCAAACAATTGATTCGAAAACTTGACCGAGAGATTAGTCGTATTAGTAAATAATACAGTTTAGTTTTATCAAAGCAATTTATATTGTTTGATAGATAACATTTTTTAATAGAGAACGGTTGGATAAATTCTTGAAAAAAACTGTTAAAAATATATTCCTGATAGCTCGTAACTATCAGTTTGCTGTTCGGATGGAACTAATACTGACAAATTGACACTTGTATTCGCAAAAAACTGCTTATTTATAAAATGTTCAAAAGTTCTAGACGATTCATACTCAAGCATTGGATTAGAGGCGACTAAGATTCTATGATTTTTCAACACCCTTGTATTCATTGCAAGATAATAATTGAAGTATGAGGGTGATTTTTGTTGAACGCAAGTTTGTAATTTCATTATTGTGAGCGAGTATTGAACATACCTAGTACCCAGTAACACAAAGCTGTCTTGAATTAATGCCTAAAATTCCTGGCAAATATTTTTGTGACAATCAATTACTATTTTAGAATTTAGACATTATGACTTGTTTTTGAAGTACAACTTGCTCCTTAAAGACGAGCAAAGCTTAATTGTACGTATAATGTATGTTTTATGTTTTGCACTATATTATGTGCAATTGATTTGTTTTAGTACATATTTTACATTTGACTTTTACGTGAGGGAACGTGTTTCCCATCGGGTAGTTTTTTCGCAAGGAATGTTTTTTTTATATTTAGCCTATTCCATATTTATTTATTTTTCAAAGTAGGTTATATGGGTACATGTCACTGAAATATCGGAAATTATTGTCTCTTAGAAATATGTTCAGAGTAGTTCAATGAAAATCGGGAATTTGACCAAGGTACAACATGTCTTGTGTACGTCGGTCAACATAATATTTCACCTTAGACATATAGGATATATAGAAACATATTTACGTTAATTATTTATTACAGTTTATTGAAATTCATATTAGATATTGACAGGGGAACCAACATAATTATATATTCATTTCCTCATGTCAAAATAAAAAAATCTAAAAAAAAATAAATTACGTATTTAATCCCTCTACCATTTGGCAGCCACCAAGACTTATAATGTATGCTTTGTACAAGCATATATGCGTGCATGCGCGACACTGTGTGTGTGTGTTTGCGCGCGTACATAAGTACAAATGTGCGTGTATTATTGTGTGCACGCGCTTGTATGTGTTTATGTGTTTGTGTGTCTTCGGGCACATTCGGGTGCTTTTTGCCTGTAGGTGTTTAATGCTATTATAATTATAATATTTTTAAAATGATCTGACTAATTTGATAGTCATTTAAAATAGCCGCGTGTAAACAATATCTCAATAAATTATTGTCAGTCTTTAATCTTTAGCGGAAATTCCAAGACTTTCGTATCTTTTGAACGCGTTTAATTTTCTGATTTCAGTTACCTTTTTGAGGCATTTCAATTTCTTTCTTAATGTCATTTGAAAGGTATGGGTTTCAGTCTTCTGCTTCACGCCATCTTCATCTCCAGTTTCGAGACACTTTTTCAATAACTTTATTAGTATAACCTCTTCACATATTGATTAAATTTTTAAAAGAGTATAAGAATTTTTATGGTGTAAGAATATAACGTAATCTTTAATTTTTATGCTTTTTTCATCATTAGCTTACTTCATCATTAGCTTACTTCATCATTAGCTTTATTCATCATTAGCTTACTTCATCATTAGCTTATTTCATCATTAGCTTACTTAATCATCAGCTTACTTCATCATATGATCCACATAATGATGAAGAAAGGTGCTCCCTCCTATTTTCAGCATCATTTACTGAAACCTCTTGCAATGCCTCAATTACTGAATAGTTGTCGCAAATCTGGCTAGTTTACGATTCAGATAAAACCCTCCTTTTGACAGGAGGTTTGGGTAATTCTATCTTGACCTCATTCTTACTGTTGGATATATTTTTAATTTCAGTTTCATTTTTAACGTTCATCTTATTAATATAGTGGAATAAGCCTTTTGCTTATTAATATTTTAATTTCTTCTTGCTAATGTACATCTCTAAATATTCGTGATTTTTTTTGTCTTCCTTTTCAAGGTTGAGCTTTTGAGTGTGAACCAATCATAACCGGAAATTTTTTTTGCGCACAACTTTTTGTAAAAGTTTTAGATTTGAATCGTGCGGCTGCTCGGATGTTTGTAGATGATTTTTCTACTAGTGAATGGTCGACATATGCGGCTGGCAGAAAATTAGCATTTGCATAGACATAAATAATTCATCAAAATATATTTTATTTAGTTGCCATCAAGGGCTAATTTATGAAATGTGAGAAGTTGCTGATTTATATATTTCACAACTTTCTGTACGCTTCTTAGTAAATAACCTAACCTAACCTAACCTGTTGCCCATTTGAGGCTCCGTGCCTGGAAATAAAAACGGAACCTTTGTAACATCACTCACGAATCTATCCTTTCGTCGATCAGAGCCGTTATTCTCAGAAACCGCTTGACACAGAAACTTTAAATTTGGCTCGAGCCGAAAATATTTGTTGGGAAATTTGGAATATACGACATTAAATACGTTATTATTATATTCCTATTCCCTTCAAATTATATTACAGCATAGGGTATGGTTGAAAAGAGCTAGTTATAAGTCTGAGTAATATTTTTTCCTATTTTTTGGTATCATATTGCTAGGAACACGCTGAAACATAGACCAACAATATGTTCCTCTCACCCGTTATTTCCAAAATCACTTACCTCAAAAATATAAAAACACAAAATAATGGTGACATTTTCTCGCTAACGATATCATTATTTTAGCGGTCTATATTCCGTCTTTTAAGTAGCTATCGAACCAATCCAGCAACTATTATCCATTATTATCCGCGTACACCTGTAGGTTGCATTTTTTTAAAAGAATATCTTATGATATGTCGAATGCTTTAGAAATATCAATGAACACAGCTAAGCATTTGTTGTTTGCATGTATATGCTTTGTTACATAGTCATTAACTGTCCTTATAGCATCGCACGTTTCTACTCCTAAAACTAAATTGTCTATCAGAGTATATTTTGAATGTCTCTAAAAACTTAGTCAATCTGTTATTAAAACATTTTTCTTAAAACATTAAGCAACCAAATAGGTCTGCAGTTGTTAGAGTCCATCACGTCATCTGTTTCAAATACTTGTACGAGTTCTTGAGTCGAGTAGGGAAAGTACCAGTATGTATACTTAAGGTATGGGTCAAACCTTAAGGTATGGGTTACATGAGGTAAGGGTTAAAATTACTCACCATGATTTAAATTGTTTGTTGTTTTACAACTACGCGTGCGACGTTGCCATCCTTCTCAGTAGCTAGAGCAGTTGACCTTCTCTGAGCGTTTTTAATTTGAAGTCAATCGGTCGGCGATCGCGCTGCAAGTTACACGTGCCGGCAAAAAAGATAAATATGACATATCACCGAACCAGTGTAGCAATTTTGCCCAAGTGTAATTTTCTAACTTTTCTTAGCTTTTAATGGCGTTTTTTTAAGTATTTTCTTTATCTGACGCTATGTTTAGCTACCACAGACTATTTACTATCCTATATTTATGCGAAAATTTTTATATTTTTGTTCTACATATTATGTTTTCGTTTTTGGTGCAATAAAGTATATTTATTTTAATTGTATTTGTATTTTGTTGCTTGTTCAAATAAAGATGGACTGAGAGGAAAGAGAAGACTAGCGTATATTATAAAACCTCCAAGAATCTGATTCGAATGTCATGTCCGCTGGAGAAGACGATAAAGTCAGAGAGCGTAGTCAGGCCAGTGACACAGAGCAGAATATATCGGAGAGTGATTATATACCGCCGTCTACTGTCAGACGTCAACTACGATCAGGTTATGCGATTTATGATATACAATTTCCGCATTATGTTGATGAAGACGGCACAGTTTGGCATAAAACATATTTTCTCCAGAATGTTCGAACAAGAGCATTAAATATAATTATTCAGTTTCTAGGTATAGCGCCAGATGGTACGTCTGCTAAGTATGAAATTGAGTGTTGGAGCTTGTATTTTACTAACGACATGCTGCAAAAGATTCTTACATATACTAACGCACGTACTAGACCAAAAATCTGCTTGTACTAATTTGTCTAAGTACGCTCATATAAAAGAACGCAACTTGAATGAATTGAAGGGGTTTGTAAGTCTTCTGTATATAGCTGGTCTCTACTGCTCTGGAAGGTAGAATTTGAATGATTTGTGGGCGGTTGATAGTAGAGGAGTGGAAATATTTAGACTGGTAATGTCTAAGCAACGCTTTTATTTTGTTCATGGCAACTTTGCCTTTCACTCCAGTCCGCGTGACGAAAGGAAACTAAACACAATCTAGCACTGATAAGGGAACTTTTTGAAACTTTTGTAGAACACTGCAAAACTTGTTACACCCCACGATATACTAATAGCTTTCCAAGGCCAATGTAGAATTCCCCCGGATATACCGTCAAAGCTACCCAAAGTACGGTGTCTAGATTATAGCTCCGGTAGATGAGCAGAACTTTCTTATTGAACAAATAAGGAAAACAGTCTGCTGAACCGTATTCTGCAAGAAACAAGCCCTAGGTTATTTTGACTCGCATTTTGCGACCTATATTAAAAACCAATCGCAACGTGACATTTGATAACTTGTTTTCACGCTATGAGCTTGTTAAACATTTACTAAAAAAACACAAGTTGACATCAGTTGGTACCCTGGGTAAAAATAAAAGACAGACCACTTCCGAATTTCCTAAAGCTCGTGAAGTTGAACTTTTTTGTCTATTTTTGGGTTTCAAAACGATATTACTCTAGTTTCTCATGTCCCAAAAAAAATAAGATCATGCTGCTGATGTCCAGCCTTCATCATGACGACATGATCGATGATTCAACAAGTAAAAATAAAAAACCTGAAACTGACACATATTACAATTCAACAAACTGCAGGGTAGACGTAGCTGACGAACTATGTGCTTCATATAACGTGTGCCGTACCTCAAAGAAGTGGCCATTGATAATGTTTTATGCTATTTTGAACATGTCTGCTTTCAACGGAGTTACAATACACTGAATAAATAACGATTGAAAACAAAAACGATGTAAGTGTTTTAAAAATTGAAATGGAAATTTAAATGAGAATGAATTTATTTAATTTAGTATGTAAATTAAATAAATAGTAAATAAACAGATTTTCACGTCCACGATCTTATTAAATTTTCGTATTCAGTTTTGGAAAGGGCAAATTTATTAGTAGACGGATCCACGGGTTCAGTTCCCCTTTGATATGATACGGTTCGCACCACATTATATCAAAGAGGAATTTTTGGGAAATTACTTCAGTTTACAATTCTATCTCCGGAATTTTTCACTAATTCCTTTATTATTAAGGAAGCGATAAAGTCATTACAGCACCATCATAAAGATTAAATTGCTATTTAATTACTAAAAGTGCGGTTTAAAATAAAATATTCCTCTTTGGGCAACGGACTCCATAAATTATTTCCACGTGAAGGCCGGTACCCTTTAAAAGGAAAAAGGAAATGATAAGGCTTGTTTCAGCATTGTGCATAAAAATGTAACAGCAAAATGGAAATCTTGCGGTAAATTCATGGCGTCCATCTCTTAATATTGCTTTTTAGTTTTTCTCTTTTAATATAAAATTCCATTCAACTCAAGGTTATCACGTATTACTTGTTATGTCACATTGCTACGATTTAACAGATGCAAGTGACAATATAATTTCTTGTTTATATTCTAATTAATTGTTATTTGTAACTACTAGATTGGCCTGGAAACTCCTTAAATAATACTTATGCAATGTAAAGTCCATTCAACTGTAGAATAAATGGGGATAATATTCGGAATACACGGTTAATACAATTTGTTGCGTTGTTTTAAAAATCATTCATCAATTCTTAATCATTTTACCTTTTATATCTTGTCCGCTTCTTTTTTTTGTCCAAATATGTTTTTATTGTTTTATATTACAGAGTGTGTATATATATATGTATATATATACATATATATATATATATATATATATATATATATATACATATATATATATATATATATATAAATATATATATACTTTCGTCTTTCACACTATCTTTTAGGTGATACGATATACATACAAATAATCATGGCATATCTAAATGAAACTGAAAAAAAACTGCTAGGTGTGTTTTGTCTGATTAAATCACAAAAAAATTCATTAAGATAATTCATTAAAAAGTTATTTTACTGACATAAATGTCGATCCGTAAAGACTTGATGGGCAAGTAGCTTATGATAATCGCTCAAGATGCTAAGGCACGTTTAATAGGAAGGAAAATAAACTGCTTATTAAATATATTGAAATTATTTATCGGCAATAAGATAATTTGTTGTCTTAATGTGTGATTAGAAAACAGTTATATTTGTAAGCTTTATAACTATTTTACACTTTTTTAAAGAAAAAGACGAGTGTGCATGCGGACAGAGATATTTGCTTGTAATAAACAATAACTTTATTCGATTCATAAATAATTTCGTAGAACAAGTTTAATATTATATTAATTTTAAAACACCAACAGGAAAAACCACATATATAATGACCAGGTTTTCTTTACCTATTATGTGAGTCGACTTTTTATGAAAATAATGAAAAGGCTTACTTACTACAACAAAAAATATAGGTATTATTTATGAGCCATTTTTTTATAAAATAATTTTTTGTAATAAGAGAACCGTGACTGTAGTTTTTATTTATATTCGTTCATTGAAAACAGTTATTCATTCACTTTCATAGTCAGTTAGTTTTTGCAAACTGAACTTGTCCTAAACTTATTATAAACAAGTTACAATATGTATTTTTAGCATTTTGTAAAAATTTGAATTACAAGACAGCAAAGATCTATGGAATATGAATTCAGAATCAAGCGTTTAATATGAATTAAAAAATATTTTAACAATTATGATTTTTATTGCGATACTTCTAATCTATAACGTTGTGAATTACATATTCGCATGTCATCTTTTATAAACGTGAACTTTAGCGCAGTGGAGTATTTCAGACTTTTATAGTATTTGTTAATATTATGTCTAAGAAAATATTTATACATTTATACTAAGATGTTGGGCGGCATATAGGTTTATGGAGTATAGTAGAATAGATCTAACCTCAAACTTAATTACTAAAAATATAAGGGACCTAACTGTGTGAATTGTATTGGAATATAAAGTTTACAATTTACTAGTCACATAATTTGAATGAACAAGGGAAGAGTATAAGTAAAGATAGTATAAAAAAGATTTTTCTCACTAAAGCAGTGGTCAATTGAGTAAGGAGTAGATTAAAATGTATACTGACTTTGTCACGTTAAAATTTAAAAATGGAAAAACAAATGCCAGCAAACAGAATTTCCTGGATTAAATTCCTTGAGAAAGTTGGACTTCACTGGCGCTGCTAGACCATGAAGCCAAAGAAGAAAAATTTTTCATAATATTCATTTAACGATACTTTTTAATATTCTTGGAAATTGAAGGAAAACTATGTCAATAAATTATTTTTGAAATTATCAAAAATAATTGATTGATTCACAGTTTTTGGATGAATTACTAAATGTACCAAATGGCATAACTTAAACTCGAAACGAAGTCAAATATTTGTAAAAAAAGTGTGACGATTTTATATGGGATATGGAGTAAGGCGAGTGATCTAGGAACGTATTTTTGTCATATTTATGAAACTCATAAAGCTATGATATTGTTATTAGGTATTATAAGCAGAAATATTTACGTTCTTTTTTTTTGTAAACATTTCTCTATATTGAAAATTGTAAAATTATCTCATTATACACGTTTACACACAATTGTTGATAACACGTTTGTTCTTTTTTATTTTAATTATAATTATAACTTTACTTTATAACATGTTTTATTCTAAACTATTAGAAGGTAAGTTTAACATATCGGAAGGTATTTTAACACAATTTTATTTTTCTCTAGTTTTTTAATGTAGGTAATTAACTTTTCATTATGACGTTATGTTAAGCCTACACATTATATTCCTATGAAGTGATCGAGTGATTTCTTTCCAGGTTGTGCATACAGAAATGCTATGAATCGTTATTTACATATTAAAATATTGAATGGTAAGTGAGATTGAGGTATACAAAAAATTACTGATTACGAAAAGTTCTAAATACAAAAGAGTATGAAAAAATAGGTGTGTACGGAATGAAATTCCTGTCAGATTAGCCTCTTCCCCACAGATCATTGCGAAACCTAATGCAATAGAATTCAATTGCATCTTATCATACTTAATAAAATAGTGCAAGTGCAAGAAGAACAACTGAATGTTCTGTTAATGTTATTATCATACCCTTATTTTAACTCTTATAACGCAGGAAGGAATTTTGTTGGATATTTCTCTAATATATGCAGTAACAGAAGACAACCATGCACTGTGAGTTAGATCTTTGTGAATGACAGGTAAAAATACATTTTTTCAACAACATTTTCTTTGAATTTTTTTAACACTGAAAAGTATAAAGTAATAAAATTACAAGTGTTAATCGCATCTTCTACGGTAAAATATCGTTAATAAACGTGAATACATTTATAAGGTGTTGTTATTATTAGAGATTTTTGGAGCCAGGGCCGAGTTCAATGCAGCATTTTATGTTGTGTGTCGTTGTGCATGCGTGTATTAGTGAGAGGACAGGAAGTGTGAGGTAGTAGATACTTGACACAGAACTATTTCAATCTAAACCAGATACCATCAAATGTCTTTTTATATGTGTGAGGAGACGTTGTTACTTAGTACGTAAGCATCAATTTCGACTTGGTACTAAAATATGTAACAGTGGGAATATTTATTTCTGTTTAAAAATAATATTTTAGCACAAAGTTTCCATGTATCAAAATCATTAATCTTTGGTATTAATGGAACATCTTCCACAGAAGAAATATACAAAATAAATTGACTTATGTTCAAAAACGATATTTTACCGGAGAAATTCCCAATAAAAACTCGTCTTTCAAATATTTTACATGTTTAATACGTTCTTTATTCGGTGATTATTTCCATTATGTTAATGTTTTTTAAGAAAAATTTTATTTTTCCAATTTTAATGCTCGTGACATCTTATATTACCCAAAATATAGTGAACTCACAAAGAATTTAAAAATAATGTATTATAATTAAAAAAGGTATTAACGGCGTTTAAAGAACATGACTACATTCATATAAATCTACATACACCTGCCTGTATTGGTACACATACGAATATATGAAAAAAATTATCCTCCTCTGGCTTCACCGCAGTCGGGTTAAAATTAGTCATTATTCCAATTAAATGTATTCATTGATAGGTGGCACTTATAATTGTTTCAATGGCTCTATGGTTATTTATTAACAATTGAACAGCGATCTCAAGCTAGATTTTTTTAGACTTACAACTTTTAGAAATTTAATTTCATCTTAATTGTTTACAAGTGACAAAAATATCATCTGAGTAAATAAAATTGGAATCTGCAAGCAATTAAAAGATTATTAGTTGTTGTTTTTTCATTTGTATTCTCTTATTTAAAGTGTTGTTTATAAAACAGAATATTTTTTATCGCAAATAATTTTTCTTCTTTACTTTTTCGTAATTCACATTTGTTTATTTTTTAAATTATTTTCCTTTCCTTAAATTAAAAAAAGGTCATCAAAAGCGAATCAAAATATTTAAATAATTGGGTTTAAATATTTTGATTCGCTCGCTTAGAGCAATGTTTTTTTTAACATTCTCTCAAATTTTATTTAGATACATTTGGTAATATCAAGAAGTTTCCTTGTTTAGTTTTCTTTTTTAGTATTTTTTTTTTAAATTGAACAACATTTATTTGGAAACAAATTTTTTGAACTTTGCTTTTAAATTAAATGTTGGTTCGATTTTCTGTTTTGTTATGCTAAAGCCGAAAATAATGGTGATTTGCTTGAAAAAGTATGTTGATCATTGCAAAACAAGAAAAAACTTTGACTCAACACAAACGCAATGCTCAATTCAGTCTCATTCTGAAGAGACTCATGAATATCGTAAGTCTTGTTCATCTAAAACGAAGAAATATGGTGGTTTTAGTCTATGGAACGAATCTTGATTCATGAGCTGTTAATTGATAAGTCCCCTGAATAGCGGCAGTAAGGTCTCAGCGTAATTCCTAATCACTTGAATAATGAATCTACTGAGGTGTGAAAACAGAGATTTAGCGTAACACCAGAGCTTAAGCAACGAATTGATAGAACAACCCGCGCAGAATGTCGATGCTTTTGTATTTATATGCATATACATATTTATTTATTTATGTTTTTGTTGTTTCCATTGAGGGAAGTCCAACGACTTTAAACTTCATGAGTTTACAGCACATCATTCAAAAGTTCCCATCACCACATTTCGGCACCATTATCAGACCTTGGCTATTATTTGTGAGCCTTGACACCAATTGTGACTTACGGACTCGTGAAACCAATTTGAATGATCCTATCCTCGATGGATCTACATCTTATTATACAAGTTTATTATATTAATGTTACATTAATATAATAAACTTTAATATAAAATTCAATGTTTTTAGTTATTTTATCTACTTTCTTACTTTAAAAAATTGTTGAACTAGATCATGAGACCCCCACCCCCCGCTCCTCTCGACAACCATCTGTAGGTAAAGTGCTTCTGAAGACATGCAAAATTAAGTCAAACTCGGTAATAATTATCTCTAAAGGGTCTTATAGCCACATCCCTTGAGGAGTTCGCCTGAAAAATACGGGTAAAATGTATATATATATATATATATATATATATATATATATATATATATGTATATATGTGTGTGTGTGTGTGTGTGTATGTTTTAGCTCTGAAGGATACAAGAAGTGTAAAGTATTGAATCGTAGCTATAACAACTTCAAAATTGATCATGCTTAATTTGTAGGTTTCTGCTCCCCACCACGAATAATTAAAACCTGGTAAGAATACTTATGTTTCTGTATGTCGCAGTTGTTTTTGTCACAAATCGTTAGAAGTATAAAGTTACAATTTGGCATTAGATAAGGCATACGATTTTGTTAACCGGCACATATTCTAATAGACAACAATTAAGCATAATTATATACAAATTTTTGAAGTGATGAATGAGGTAATAGAAAAAAATTGTTTTTTATTAGAACATTATTTACATTTAAGAATTGTACGTAAATTATTTTTAGAAGTAACCTGCATATCTTCCATATGGATGAACTCACTCCTTGGAAATTTTGATATTGTTAAATTTTGATTTCAAATAGTGTTTCAGCCTAAAATCTGACTTATAAAAGAATCAAATCTCAAATATAATGAGACTCTTAGTATTGTAATATTCCAATGTACGTGCGATTAGAATTTTTCAAACGCACGAACCCCGTATTGCAATATCATAACATGGTGTTTAGCTCACCCTTACACTTTTCATTGTAAACGCATTAAACGGAGTTATTTTGTGGTTACGAGCTTGCTACAGCGTTTTGTCCTTGAAATAATGTAAATATCGCGCGCCGCTTACACGTTCATTCAAGTCAAGTTATCCTTGGAAATAGACGTGTCAAGTAAACTCTATGGCATGGCGTTAATCTTGAAGATAATGAAAATCTCATTATTTAAACAATTGTTTACATTAAAAAATTTTTTACATAAAAACTTTGAACCGTCCGCTGACAGTATCCACCATACAGTTAATAAAGAACAAGCCAAAACATGCAAATTTTACAATTTCGTAACAGCCGTCGAATGAAATAACAGTTATCGGGTTAAAGGCAAATTATTTTTGAATATTGATAAATCAGATATCTCTAGCGAAAATAATTAATTTGGCCCAGAAACCGTTTATCAAAAAAATCCACAAAATAGTCACGACTTGCAAAAAAATACAATTAAATGCAAATGCTTCGACGACACTAAATTTAGCGAGGTCGATATTCTGCAAATGAAGTACAACAAAACATATATTTACAGTCTTAAACCGGAAGACATTCTTAGGAAACACTCATTGCAAATGTAAATCCTCCAATTCGAAGCAGAAAACTTTTTCTTCTTAATTTTTATTTTAAAGGCTGTAGTTTGATATATATATATAAATATTTGATACATATATATATATACATATATATATATATATATTTATATATATATATATATATGTGTGTGTGTGTGTGTGTGTGTGTGTGTGTGTGTGTGTGTGTACTTTTTTCACAATCGTATGATAACCACATACATAAAATCAAAATTTACAAAATAACTCAAATAAATTATGATGTAAATAATATTAAATTTAAATATTTTTTACCTCTTCAAAATGGTCAACATAAAATATATCGAATTCGTTTTGTCTTCAAGCAAGTTAGAAATATAGTGGAAAATATCCACGCCATTTTTCTCAAGACAAGTTTAACGTTAGAATCATACATTTGACATAGTGATAAAACATTAAAATGCTTATATTTCAGTAGTTACAGGGATCAAAAAATTATTAAAAATAATGATGTTTTAAAATTTATATAACAGTTATTATTAAATGCATAACTTATAAATATGATTTTTTATATTTTTAAGAAAATGTTTAAAAATACTACACCCCTTTCTTAAAAAAATTGCTGACGTTAAAAAGAAATCAAAAAGAGTAAGAGACACTTTTACTAAAAGTTTATAGGAAAACTAAAACTATGAACTAAATCTAGTCGTTTTTAATAAAATTTAAATAGTTTTATTCCTCATAAAGGTAAATTAAGTAAAAAGTAATACTTATATATGTAAACAATTAATATCGTGAACCTTTAAATATGTTTTATCCCTAAATATTCATGAACTCTTTGTAAGACAATGAATTCGTATGCATGGCCAAAAAATCGTACTTAAGATATTGATTCTAGAAGTAACTTAAGATTAATATTCAATACGTTGACAGTTTTTTGGTTAGTTATTCAAAACTATATGAGGGATGTTTCATCATGTAAATATTATCATAATAAATGGTAATCGATAAAGCAACCAATTTCATAGTTATTATAGTTGTGTTAAACAAATTTTAATTACACTGTTCCAATGACTCAATAATTTTACTTCCCTAGTATAGGTCTTCTTTATGTCCCATTTATATCATTGCTTTTCAGGACTAACGTTTTAAATGAGTCATGGATCTTGTCGAGTATGATATTTTTGATCGTATTTACTTTCATAGAAATAACAGTTAACGAGTTTCATATAAATAAAAAAAACTAAAACTAATATAGTCCTTATACTTCCTTTTTTTTAAGGTACAAATAATTATTTATGAGTTCCCTACATTGAAAATATAATTTATTGAGTTAAAAATATTTACGTGCGCGTATACATTAAAATATAAACGAACATACATTAGTAAATGTGTAATCTAATAAATAATCAAATTATAGTCATTAGGAATGTAATTTGATTTTGAAGCTCAAAGGAATGAATTTTTTGAACCCTGGAAATCGGAATCAAATTTTATATGCACGTAAAATGGAAATTTTACAACAGATCTTACGTAAAATTTATTAGTTAATATTAAAATAAATATTTTCGAATTACTCTTAAGTAACTTTCCGTGTTTCTAAATTTCCTAGTGGTTGAAAATATTTTTTCCCTGAATTTAATAAAAAAATTAGTTTCATTATTATGTATTTTGTGCAAATGTATATTAATAAAACCTACAAGAAATAAAACTTTTGCAGTTTTCGCCAAGATAATTTTCACGATTCTTGAGGACGTGATCGTAATTTTTTACGACGCAGGTGTTCTTTTGAAAATTAGTCGCCGCAGGAGGCTCGTCCATATTCGTAATTGAATTTTTGTAACATTATTGCTGCAATACCTCAAGTGTACGAGTATTTCGCCATGTTCTTCGTGTTGACAGGCTAAGTTATCGTCGATTTTCTTTATATATATATATATATATATATATATATATATTTATATATCTACCATATTGGCAGAATAGTGTTTATATTATTCTATTTTAATTTTATTATTCTACTTAAATTCAATATGGATACTTTAATTCTTGGATAGATAGTTTTCTGTTTTTTTATTTGATAAAGGGAAGAACTCACGAAATAAAGCGAAGGTAACGAATAAATTGCAAGTAAAATATCAGTCCCCCTATTATTTCCATTTTCTATCAGGTCTCGAAAATATTTTAATAAATTAAAATATTTTCTATGAGACCCAAGTAAAAAGAATCCATCGTTGAATTTTCTTCAAAATTAACACCCTAAAATATCTTTGAACTCAAATTTGTTTAACGAAGATATGTGCTAATTTTATCTTTATCTCACAGAAAAGCTAAAGCTGTTTCTCGCAAAAAAACAATAAAAAGTATTAAAACGTGTTTAAAATTTAAGTATTCAATAGGTATTTGGCGACAGAAAATATGGCTATTCTGAATTTACACATGTCATTTTCAACTGAATGGAAACCTATAAATAAGACAGGGAATTCGTAAATTGGAATACAATTTACAAATTCCCTGTCTTATTTATAGGTTCATGGCCTTAAATACTTATTGCACAGATTATGTCCTGAATTTCATCTCATTCTTCTAATTACTATGCATATTTATAATTTCTATTGAGCACTTCTCTATTTATGCTGGCAATCGTTAAACACACTTGATTCTTTTTCTGGAAAACATCATTTACGCTTATAAAAAATCGCCTGAAAAAGCTATTACTTTCTTGATTCCATATTACTACTTTATCCTTTTTTTTCTTATTCAATCTCTTTATCTTATTAGCATTGATATTAATATACCTCTTTCTAAATGTTAGGAACCTTCATAAATTTTACTGATACAAGCGTCGCCTTCCACAAAATTTGGCTTTTAAAATTCAGTGTTGTAAATGGTTGAAAAAGATTACCTCTATAAATATGTATATATATATATATATATATATATATATATATATATATATATATATACAGAGTACAAACAAAATTGGTCTATCCTAAACGGTGATCACATTGCTATACTTTTCATAACCACCATCAACTATTTATATTTTATGTCGAATATATATCTCCGTTTCCGCGACGCAAACTGCCGTGGATGATGCGGAAATTTAAGAATGGTCAAAAATAGTGAATATAATGGTTAGACAGTTCGTAAATAAAAATAGGTTAGTAGAATGAAAATAAAAAAAAATTAGACTTCCATCATTTATACTAGCAACCATTAAAATAGCCATGTACCAAGTTGAGAGCTAACGGTAAGTTATTAAATTTTAATTAAACTTAAATAATTACACGTCGCCTCGACCTATAAAAAAGCTGTTGCTTGACGTATAGATGGAGGTATCCATCAATTGCCGCATTGTATCTTACATTGAGATATGGGTATGTAGATATGCCCAATAATGTTCCGAATGTTTGATTATGGTCTCTATGGAAAAAGTAAGAAATTTAGTCCATTTAGTATTCCGTAGAAAAATTGGCAGAACGGTACACTTGATCACTTTAGTGTCCGTCCTCCACGCTCTCCTTCACGGGCATTTTTGTCGAGGAAAATTTGAAGTAAAAAAATTAATTTTGGCATATCTACTGAAAATAGTAACCAAATTAAAAACCTGAAGTAATTTTTCAAATTACCTTTTTTAATTAATTTATCACCTATTGGGAAAAAACAGACAAGTCAAAATGAAATCTAATGAGTGAGTTTCTCAAGTATTAGGTAAATTTGTATACTAATACGCCCTTATAAAAATAGTAGCCTACGTAGATATATCCTCAATATTATACAAATATTTGTATAATACATTCAATATTACGAAATTTTATAATAAACATGTAATGTTGGTAAACAAACAAATATATTTAAAACTATTGAAATCAGTCTTCCATTTATAATTCACTATAATAATTATCAGTAATAGAATTCTATTATATTAGTAATAATTATTTTATTTGTGGATTAGAAAAAAAATTAAATGTAGTGTCAAAGCCTTCAAAGGACTAATGATTTTATACCCGTTAATTGATAACCGTTTAATTGACCGCTTGTATTGAAATCATGTGCTAGCGAATATGTTTAGAGAATGGAACGTTCTATCGCGGTCATAACAAAGCCTGTAAAGTGGTACGCGAGCACCGGCATTGGCGCTAGCGTTGGGTAGATAGAAAAGTGAGAAGCTATGAGTCGCTCTCCCTGGCGCGCAAAACTGTTACTGATTCACTATATCGGCGCAATCGTAACGACTATGACATATATTATAAAGTACAACCGGTACGAGTACAATGCGCTTTTCGTGGAAAGTACAAGATTTGAATGCACACAATGCATTATTATAAGAGCATTTATATAAGAGATGATCGATTGAATGAAACTAAAAGGTTAAGGACAGACTGAATTTATATTTAAATAATAAAATATTTATATTAAATTTTAATGTAAACCTTATTACCTCACTACTTATGTTGACATTCTTATATTTTGCCTACATCATAATTTCACATAATTTAAGTAGTAGTTCAACTTAGGTCACATTGTGTCATTACGACACTAAGCGTTAAATAAAATCACTCTGATCTGAAGTTTTGCAAAATTTTCCTTACTGATCTTGCCACTAAAAAATTGATATCTGGTATTCATGTATTTGATTAAGAAATATTGGACCTGCGGCTTTGCACATTAGCTGAAAGCTTATAGAAATGTTTATTTTCTGCACATAGTTCCCGTTCATTGAATTATTATTATTTACACTATTTTAACTGTCCTAACTTTTGAGTATAAGCATATACTTTCGAGTATAGGTGAAGTAAGATATATGTACACTATGGTACAGGTGAAGTATGTATACATATAAGATCCACTATAAAAAAAATAAAATTACGAACTAGTTGAGTCAATAAATTCCATCCTTTACAAAGTACTGCCGTTGGATGAATTACAATTTAGAATTTTTTGGAAAATACAATCCACCAAAAATAAATGTAAAAAATGAGGTGTGTTATTTTTATAATCAAAATATTAGCTAACAAAAGTTAAAATCCAAATAAATGAAAGACTCTAAGCGTAGATTCTTGAAATATAGAATTCAAATAAAGTAGGTATGCTTAATATTTCTAATTATTTAACATAACTTTAATACTTAAAGTCAATTAGGTATTAAAATCAAGAAAAACATGTTGCGGGAACAAACTGTATCCATGTACCATCCTAGCTACTTACCTTATTACCAGTTTATAAGTCGACTATAAGTAGGCCAGAAGTAGGTTTTGATGGTGAGTGAGTTATTCGGGGCCAGAATGGAGGGGGCAAATATTTCATGTAAATATTCACAGGGTGTGCATATTGCTGTCAAGACTTTTTGCGATCACTACCGCGCGCTTAAATTTTCCTTTATATAACCATTAAAATGCGTATTTCTCCTAAGTTGTTGAATTTGTTTAAAGAAAGTAAAGACACTATTGAAACTTTTACTTTTGTTGAAACTTGTTTTAAAATGTGTTACTTAAACTAGTTGTAATGTAAAACGTGCTGTTGAAAAATTCGCTGAATAAACCATAAATGAAAATTATAAACATTAAACTTACTTCAAAATTTAAAGATTGTTTATTCTTTAGTTTTATTAAAAATTGGCCTCAAAGTTGTACAATTAACATTAAGTTAATGTAAAATTATGTTATATTTACTATATTATGTTATATTAACTAATTTTGAAAAAAAAATGGTTTATTTTATTTCTGTTTAGTTTTGATAAAACTCGCTCTCAAAAATTGTTCACTTAACATTACGAGAGAAACAGTATTTTATCAATTTCATTTTACTTAAAAAAGGTCAAGAAAACTGCGTCAATTATTTACTTTACAAACATAAAAAACATTGTATTAGCAATTTGGAAAAAAAAACTTTTAATGAAATATTTTATAATTTTTGGATCTTGCTCTCACACGAAAACTACTTTAAAGTCAAAAGAGTATTTTAGCTTTTATTGACTTTCTTGAGTATTGAATATTAATTTAATTCTTAGTTTTATTCGACTCTATGTGGGGTCAAGTATATATTAAAAAAAACATCAGAATATAACAAAAATAGATATTTTTGTCAGGTCAAATGCCACTTGACAAAATATCGAAATTATATCTACATGTAATAATATTTTACTAAACTTTTTTCTGTTAGAATACTTCTTTCAAGCCATTCAACAAGGACATGACTCATTTTTCGTAGAAATCGACTTCATTTTGTTGCCAACACAATTCATCCTGACAAACGATTGCAAGCAATTTTTCAACACGTTATTATTTTATAAGGTGTATCTTATGCCGTAAAAAGGACTGTCAGAAATTTATATTTCCGGTGAAATTAACTGTTGATCTAACACTAATCAAACGCAAAATTTTAACATGCTAGTAGCATGTTAAAATTATATTAGAGGTAGTGTAAAGAGGTATATTAGCAAAGCAGCTAATATCCCACCTAAAGATGTTGTAATACAACAAAACCTAGGTCGTGGTAAAGAAATTAAAGAAAGTAGAAATAATACTACATCAAGTAGTTTCATTTAATTGTGGACATTTGTAAGAAGTTATTAGTTGTAGATCATAATACTGATGATGCAGAATTGCAAACCAGTGATATGAATTTGGTAAAAAGGGACATTTATAGCAAACATGCTCAGCTGTTTCCGAGGGTGTACTCTAGATAAGGGATAAAGGTAAAGCCCTATTTCATTTTTAATATCTTTAAATGATCTTCATATTTACGCCATCCATTAAAATACCATGTATTTAAAATCATCCAAACAACCAATCAATTGCACAAATTTAAATTCCGTAATTGCAGTTTGATGTGTCTATTTACTAACATGTTATATATTGCTCGAGATAAACAAAACCACACAGTAACGCCGTTCTTAAAGAAATACTATAATGCAGAAACAAAGCAATTAATCTCATCTGAAACAAACCAAACCAGATGAATTTTGTACAGTATGCTTGTCACACCAAAGCAGAGTAATTATGGGTAAAATTTACTATCAAAGCTTCTTATTATCTTCCAAAATTAGAGCCAAGAGATGAATATACAAGAACAAGGATAATGAACAGGGTAATTTTGTCAGTTTTCAAAATGAATTTCTAGTATTTCAGCAATAAAAATGTTGCTATAAATTCCGATGAAAATTAATTATACAGTTTTCACATTGTTATATGCCAATATTTCCAAATTTAGAGAAATAAGGCACATTTACAATAAGTTTGTAAAAAATATCATTGAAAAAATATCACGTTTTGCATTTTTATTTATTATACACCACGTGAGCAATTAAATGTAAGAGAATAACGAAAAAAGGAAAAAAATAACATGGTTCTAGTTGACTTATAAACTCGAAATAAGGTAAGCAGCTTGTAGGATTGTACATGGATAAGATTTGTTTCCACCACAAGTTTTTCTTGATTTTAAGACCTGATTTACTTCAGTATTAGAGTTATGTTAAATAATTAGAAATGTTAAGCATACCTACTACATTTATATTTAAACTTTATTTTAATTCTATATTTCAAGAATCCACGCTTAGAACCTTTCATTTATTTTGATTTTAACTCTTTTTTAGCTAATATTATGACTGTAAAAGATAACTTGCCTCATGTTGTACATTTATTTTTGGTAGGATTATATATTCCAAAAAATTCTAAATTATAATTTATCCAACGGCAGTGTTTTGTAAAAGATGGCAATTATTGACTTAACTATTTCGTAACTTTAATTTTTGTAGGGGAGGCCATTAGCTAGAAACCCAAAAATCAATCAACATATCTTACTTATATACATATCCTACTTCACTTATACTCAAAAGCATATATACATATCCTTTTTCACCTATACTCAATTATGTATACATATTCTATTACGATTATACCCAAAAGTTAGGACAGTAAAATAGTGTAAATAATAATAATTCAATAAACGGGAACTATGTGCAGGAAATAAACAACATTTCTGTAAGCTTTCAGCTAATGAACAAAGCCGTGAGACTAATATTTCTTAATCAAATACATTAATGTCAGATGTCAATATTTTTAATGGCAAGATCAGTAAAAAAAACATTTTAATACTTCACATCGGAGTGATTTCATTTAACGCAGTATTGTAATGACACGATGTGACCTAAATTGATTTACCACTTAAACGACGTGAGAATATGATGAAGGAAAAACATAATAAACTTATATATCTGTTAACTCGTATTATCTAAAGTTCAAACGAATCTCCATATCTTCGTATATAATTGCAAGAGCATATTTTAATCGAATACTGCAGATCGTTAACTTTTCCGAATTCCTCAATATTTGGAAAAGAGTCTTGGCCAAATATATGCATATCCTAATAACGATACGTCATACGTTTTTTTAATATGTCAGATGTCAACTCGGAATTTACTCTAACGGAAACAATAAAACATTTGTAATGCTATGAAAAAATTGCAAGGAAAATATACGTGAATTAGTTTTAATATTTGAGCAATGGAAGACATATACATTTCTTGCTAACAACAGATATATTTCATCGAAAAACTGTTATATATATATATATATATATATATATATATATAAATGTACATATATGTATATCTATATATATATATATATATATATATATATATATAGCAGTACAATTCCTCTGCTTAGTAATTTTGACAAATTATTATTTCGATGACAAATCATTTTATTAATTATTAACGTATCCAAAAGAAACTCAAAGTGAGTTCAAAAATACAAACAGTGGAAATTTTATGACGTACGATTAGGACAGTAATGCATAAATTGATTTAAAACCAATTTTGCACTCTAAAATAATTTTGTAAAAATGAATGAACAACAAGGGATAAATAAAACATAACCTTCATTTTAAATTACATCACAATAGACTCGGCTATGGGTAATATGGGCCCCGCTTCATTTCCTCTACAACTCTGCTCGCGCTACATGCCCAGCAATGAATTTTAGGGTTGTAAAGGAAATTTGTTTTACGGAGTTTATCGCCCCATTTTAAGATGGTTACACACCCGGTTCACGAACGCCAGTAACAGTTTTTGTTAACGTTTATGGGTCTGGTGAGGATGGTTTATCGAAAGCCAACGAATATTTTTTGGAGTCAGCTCGTGATTCATAGCTTGGCAGTAAAATTTAAAGAAAATAAATATTTAAGCAAACGAAGTGTAAACTGACATCAAAGGTCAATGAACCGTTTTTCTCCTGTACTTGCTAGCGCCAATGTTAACGTAGCACTGCTTTCATGATTGTCATATTAGTATAATAACACAATCCATCAATACGCAACTTTTCTATGATGAAGCCCAGCTTTTAGAATTGGTAATAATTCTAAACCCCGCTCTTCGATACCTAAACGTTTATTTCTCCTTATAGACTCTGGATGACTCTGGAACCCCGCGGGTTCAGATTAAAACCTTTCTCAGTCCACAACAATTGTAATCCAGATACATACCGTTATACAGGTCTAACTACTATTTAAAAATAAATAAAATTTATCAAGATTGAAATAAATAAATTACTTAATTTAAAATATTACGAAAGAAAATTCCAAAATGAATTACTTTTTATATATTATTGTTTTAGTGTCGTTATTATAGAACGAACATTCAATTGGAATACGTAATCATACACTGTGGATGTACATATGTAATTATTTATGAGCCAAATATATTAAAAAATACTTGAAATGTAAAAAAAACAATAAGTAGATAAATGAAAAACTGCTTTCATTTATTCCATAATATAGAGAAAAACACACGTTTCTAGAATTCTCGCAGACTTGTTGTCGACAAAAATATAAATGAATATTTAAAAGAAATAATTCAATTTAATTTGCTTAATTCAGTGATGTTTGAAAAAATAGAATCATTAATAATTTAGTTTTCTCGAGAAAGTAATAGATGACAATAGTCATACATTGGAATTGTGAAAATTTACAAATCAATACGGTGAGCCTTTAAACAAATGTAATTTTTTCTGGAAATTAGTCTGTGTAATATAGAATATAAGTGAAATTGATTTGAATCCAATGAAATTTTAATGGAATATAAAATGCATTTCGAAGACCAGCGAAACTGCGCGACAATCGCTGAATCTCGTTGGCAGTAGGTGACTTAGTGTGCATCCACCATTACCAAATAATTTTCGCTTTTGATACATTTTTGTACGGAGAAACATTTATTAATACGTTGATTTATTCTGTTGACCGGTCGTCGAACACCGGTGAGCAAATTATATCTACAGGAATGGAGAGGAAACATGTTTATATCTTATAATAATTCGCCAATTCATATACACTTATTAAACACGTGTGCATAAATAAATACGTTTAGGAAGAGATTAATTGTACGAAAATTTAGCAACACTTTCTTAATTAGAAAATCTTTTTTTTTAATCTTTCATCAACTTAATACTTCAATATTAATATCATCAATAATATTAACTTAAATAGTCGAAGGGTGTAAACGAAATAATAATTCAGATAAAAATTGTTCATTAATTTTCATTATAATTGTTTACAATTAAAACAATTTTATTGAAAATTAGGTAAGTACCACAACAAATATTAAATGAGCAAATAGTTTGGTAAAAACAACAAAATTATTCGGGTCTAATTTTTTTGACTGATTCATTAGAATTTACTGATTCATTAGACTTTTTATTAAAATTGCGCTCATTTAATTGCGTTCTTACGTTAAAACCTAGAGTAATTGAATAAATTAGTTAAATAGGATCAAGAAATCCCTTATCGCGGCAGTTTTTCACTTGGTGCAGAAGGGAAAACACCGTCCTTTTTGCTGCATTTAACCCATTGCACTTAACCCAATACTATTTTAAAAAATAAACTTTTAAACATTTAAATTACGCTTTAGCTAATCAATAAGATGTCACATTGGCGTGGTATTTTTACTTAAAGGTATTTGTGAAATTCCTTGAATGCATTGCATAATTAAGGGGTATTTATTCTCGATAATGTAATTTTTTTAAGTGCGTTGTCACTTTAGCAATAGTTGCATTTATAAATCAAAACGGGCTACGTGGTCGAATTAAATTTTTCATACAGGTTTTCAAAAACTGTGGTAGATGCAAGAAAATTAGAGATTTTTTTGAAGTCTGGTATTTTTTATATACAAACGAAACTAAAAATGAATGGTGGTAATTCGAACCTCAACACCATTTCGAAAACCCTTGAATAGGATACTAAAGTAAATGACAACAACAAACTATAAATTCGCTTCTAATTTACATAGCACATTAATGAATTTCTTTCAAAAATTTACTACATCTTCATTTGAATTTCCATATGAAACATCTGCTTGCCAAAATTTCATTTGCGTGGAAACTGTAAATGTTCAATAGACAAGAACGGACGGACATAACAAAACTTTAAGTATTTTATTTTTATTATTAGTCTACGAACTTAAATATGCTGACATATAGTTTCTTAATACAAGGTATTTATATTAATACATTATTTAAGGAAAAAGTTCGTAGCCGTCGTTTTTTTACAAATAGAAGGCTCTACGGTCGCATAATTTGGTAATAGTCAAGCTATCAAGCCAAACTCAAGCGTTTGAAACATAAGTCCATAGAATATTACAAAATTATAATTTTTAATGCAGTCGTAAGTAAATGTAGTAGCACAGTAAATGCATTTCGGAAATGAGATTCAAAATTCTAAAAATTCACTTTATTACACAATACTATTTCCACCAAGGCGATAACGGTTCGTAGGTTTGTGAAAAAATTCATGGTGTTTATGATGAAAATTCTTTATCAAAATCAATAGAACGTAAATGGTATATTCATTTCCGCTCAGTACATTTTACGTTTAAAATCGCACCGCGCTCTGGTCGACCAATCATTGAAAAAGTCGATAATATTCTTCAAAAAAACTGAGGACCATACATGCATATACAACCAATACAAATAAATATTCAGGAAATCCTAAGAACTGCTTAACCAAATTATCTCTATTACTATCATTTTTGGGTTATTTTTAAAATCTGAGCATCGGTTCCCGTTATATTTCAAATAGAATTTTCAAATCTTCATTAGTTACGTAATTTATTTCAAACGTCTATTAGACCTGTTTTCCAAATATGTTTCTATTTATATTTATATAAATTAATATAAAAATATACCTAAACAGGTAATTGTGCACGTAAGAATGATGAATAATTTTAAGGAGAATTTAAATAATGTATTGCAGACCGCGTCTCTACTTTATGAATATTCTAATTCCCGTCAATGTCTGCTGACTTTATTATCCGACTATGATGGTTATAAATGTAGAAATGTTGATTGATATGAATCAAATAGGTCCAAACTTGAAAGCTTTATTGTCTTCATATTTATACCATTATTTGGAAATTTTTTGTCTCGGCTGTTTGCAGGAAAATTTAGAAGATATGTATATTACGGCAAGAACTACTTACGGCGCGAAGTCACGTATAGAAAATTGACTAGTCTAGTTGTTGAAATAAAATATTTTGAAGGACCATATTTTCGTAAAGTAAAACATATATAAAACATATGTAGTATAAATGTAAAACGTATATAGAATAAATGTCACAATATTGAATGAAAAATGTGGTATAACGGACCACGATAATGGTTTCTATTGAAGCACATTAATAAACTGGAACACATTTGTTGTGAATAAGAGATATGTTGATTTATATTAAATACCGATAAATTATAACAATTCATTTAACCACCATTTTAGCTTACCGTTTCTAGTAATAAATTTTTTTCGAATAAATATTAAAATATTTTAATAAAAAAATTCGAAAAATACAAGAAATATCAATTACCGGAAAGAGAAAGGATCCAATAAATAAATTGGAAATTATAAAAGTAGACAAATAATTGCTGAAAAGTGTTCTCTTACTCTTTCTGGCTTTCAAGGGAATTTTGGAAACAAATTCCACGCTGTGTTCTATTCTTCCTTAGTTTCTCATAGTTCTCGTATAATTTTAAATTGTTTTGATTATTTAAAATATTCTCAAATTTTGTTATGCACCCGAGTAACGTTATGTTCAATATATGATGAAGGAAAACTATTCGTTTCGCTAATCAAATGGAAATATCTCTGTTTGAGGCTAGCCTAGAGATCGTCGAAGAAACTGTAAGTCAAATTGGAAAACATATTTCTCACGTAATTTTGAAGAGAATTGCGCGGAATATGTCTGATGGAAGTAAAATCGTATTTATATCACGAATTTTATGTTCTAAATTAAAGTTCACAATACTCTGTTTTATTTTAAAACTAGTATATAGAATGTGGAAAGAAAACAGAAATCACCTCAAAAGTTTATTTTATATTAAGCAAGGTAAAGTTATATTAACACTATGAGTATATATCTGAAGCAGAGAGGTTAAATGAAATTGATATGAAAATAGTGGTAAATAAAAGTGTGACGAGAGTATTTGTACACAATTATCAATTAAAGCTAAAGAAAGCGCGTCTTTGATAATGAATATTAAAAATAAGAGATTGTTTAAAAAAAACTAACTATTGTCTAAAATAATTTAACCATATAGTAATCGCGAGAAAACGCAGAGCTAAGTAAAATGAAAATTGCTTAATAAAATCAATACTTATATAATCTAAGCAGAAAACACCGTGGAATTATAATAGTTTCTTTAAAAGTCCTTGCTGAGTCGTAAGTCACACCGCCATAATTTTTTCTCAGACTTTTTCACTTGTAAGTTATCAGAATTAATAATTGGTGACTCTTTTTGCCGATTTATTGTAAACTATGTCAATAGTAATAACAGTATAAATAACATTATTATCAGCGACGTGCCGTCATATACACTTTGCAGATTGAGATAAAATATATGTTTTTCGAAAACTAATTCGGTGATTCGAGGGCGTGTTTACATTTTTGACGGAAAAGCTACATTTTTGCCAAGTTTACTCCAAGCCTTGGAAATAGGTAGTGTAATAATTTTGATGATAGAAGGATACACCAAACTTTCACCTGTAATTCATGTTCATTCTTTTTTATTGGTTTCATAATTTATTTCTTAAAAATCTACTTTTTGCAACTCATCCCTGGCCGAAATTTGCAAGCATGATGTTGAGAGCTTGTTAGTTAAAATTAATTCTTCCCAAATATTTTGGATGTCCCATCAAATTGGATATTCAAGGGATCGTTTGCGTGCAGTCACAAAAAAATTACAATTATCAAGATTGTCAGTTAATTATTTTCTATTACCGTTTTAGGGTTCTGTACCTCAAAAAGGAAAAAGGGAACCATTAAAAGATAACTCGCGCTTCTATCCGATTGTCCGTTGCCAGCTTTTTTTCTCAGAAATCACTTCATCTACAAATTTGGAATTTAGCAAGCTGGTAAAATATATTAACCCACATATACTTCATAGCTTACGCTCAAGAATATTTATACAGAAATTTATGAAGTGAAGAGAATTTAAATCACTCGATTTTTTTATGAAATTACATGTATTATATAAGTTTTTGCTTAAAAGGATTAGTTATAAGGTTTTTTTTATAACTTCACGTATCATACCTACGAAGACATGCTAAAAATTATGCAAAAAGATGCACTCCCTACCACCAGTTTCAAGACTACTGCATCTAAAATTATTAAAAAAAGGGCTTTTAGAAGCCTGCGTAAATACTATAGGAAAGTTATAGCCATGATTCCAGTTGTCATAATTTTTTTAACTATACATCATATTTTACGCCTATGAAATATAATGACGTTTTTCTATATTTACAGCTGACCTTTAAAAGTACTTTTTCTATATATACAGCTGACCGTAGAAACTTTAAATTAATAGTAATATATCTTATTAACCTCCATATTTTGTACCAACTAATTTTTTAAATATGCACGCAGAAATTAAATAGAGGTAAATAAAGGCTTTAATTTTTGTTTCATTAAATTATGAGATAATAAGTGATTCTATTTTGTTACTTTACATTTTTTATTTAACGAGATATTATAAACAAATTTGCAAAAATTTAGCATTGCCCTTTATTTTCACAATTACGGAACCAAAAATGACGAAAAAAACATCAATAAAATTTGACTAGGATATGACAGAAACACTATAGCGATTATCCTATATCTTATACTTTTTGGAATATATCCCATATTTTGATATTATTAGGCAATGTATTTACGTTATGAAAAACAAATATTTGCAGTTTAACGGAAAAACTATGTACTGTTAAATATGTTCGGTACCCCCTTAGTTCGAATTCTACTAGTGCTTACAGGTTTTTGTATAAATACGCGTACGTGTTATAATTTTAATGTGTCTTTATCGTAGTCATTCCATTATTATATTAATACTCAAATTAATCACTTCTCGATCTAATTATAAATTGTTTTTATTTCATTCCACCTGTTCAACTATTTAATGCATTTCACATATGCGTTCTAATAAGTTATTTTAGTAAGTTTCTATTCTTTATGCGAAATAATAAAGACATGCTTTTTATTAGTTTGATTTGAATTTCCAATATACGCAAACTAATGAAACGCCACGAAGAGGCCTATTTTTCACTGGAAGAAGAACCTATTTTAATAGGAAATAAATGATTATCCACTTTGTTTTGTTTGAACATCCTTATGTTTAAAAAAACTGATGAAAAAGAAATAAAAGGAACTCAAAGGTTTATTACATACATGTTTAGATTTGAGCCTAACTCCTATAGTAAAATGATATTTTCTAACATTAGATATTACTCGAAAAATAGTAGTGAGAGGGTTTTAAGGTAATGTGCGTGAATGAAAGCAACAAATTTCGTATTTGTCGCCTCTATAATGTCGGCTTATTAAAATACATTTTACGTTATATGAGATGAATATATTTATTATTCTACTACATGTTTTTATTTTTCAACGTGATCTCGACTATCGAGATCACATTCCATTGGCGCAAAGATTTTTAAATCGAGAAACCGAAGATAATCCGAATAACAATTTGTCATATCAGCCCCTACACTTTTATAACCATTGCTTCTTACAATTTATATTTTCAAAATAAAAAGAAACACTAACGATTGCTTAGTTAACTAAAGTAAGAACTAAATAAAGAGGCTTCGCTTTAAAAAAAAAACAAACGATAAATATAAAGGAAAGTGTTTTTAAATTATAGTGTAGTACATAAATTTATTATAATTAAAGAATTTTATGCTTCATCAGCATTATGAAAAACTGATGCAAACTCTATTCGTTTGAGAATATTATAATTAATTGAACCCTGTGACTCAAATGTTCATTAGAGATGGAATGAAATATTTTAATTTAAATAATATTAAATTTAATTATGTGAAATTATCTGATCAGCACTATGACTCATTTTGAGCTGTTTTACATATTTAGCCATAAATCATAAATATGTATTATGATCTATATTTTTGTTTATATCTCGCAGATTCTATTAACAGTTGTCTTCATAAACCACTTTCATTGTAATTTGGAGTACGACTGTGCTGTTTCATCGTCTAGATGTGTGCTTTTACAACTCGGGAAAATTTATTGGTGTCATGGTAATGTACAATTCATTATCTAATAGAGATCTAAATTATATGTGCTAAAAGCATTCAGTGGAAGAAATTTCATGATTCTTACTTCCATAATAAAGACATTATTAATAAATCGTTAAATAATTACAAATAGGAAAAACTACTGCAATAAATGTCATAAATTATAGGTAACATAAGAACTTAATGCAAGTGAATCAATAACTCTCCCATTACTTTTACGAATCAATATAATAAAAAAAAAACACTCTCTCTGTACCAAGGTTTGAAACCTAAGAAGAGACCACTGATAACAGACAGATTTAATTTTGAATTATTAAGGAAGGAACGTAATTTAGAGGGGAACAATAATGAATTCTTCTTTCGTTTAATTAGTAGTAATACTATAGAGAAACGGATTTATAAACTTTCATACCAAGATTTCGAACCATTGACGAATTACGACTTACAGATATTTGCTTTACAGGAGCAGTTTGCCACGCCTTGAAAGATAGTTTTTACGATACAATTTTTACGATAACTTTATTACGCTCTGTAGCGGGTTTATGTACTACGCTCTATTTTATTTATGAGTATTGTATGAACGACATACAATTGAAATGTTTCCTTATATTTTTTATACATAGTGTTACTGCTTTGGAGACTGCCAGTACACATGGCTGACATACATATTCCAAATCAATTTGGAAGTTATAGTGCTATTTTAATTAGTCTATCTTAGGCTCTATAAGGAACATTTCGGTTTAAAAAGACATATTAAAGGTGTATTTGCATTCCAAAATTTAAAAAGTTTGAAAGATATTTTGAAATCCAGAAGAAGGAACATACAAAGACTCTAAATGTTATGACAGAAACTCCAAATATTAAAAAATATAAATAAAGATACGTTTTAATAATATCCAAATTAAAAATTTAATTTCTCAAACTATAAATTCGATTCGGTTCTAGTTTCAGCTTATATTTTTCTTTGAGTCTATAAAAAATAGTAGAATTATATACTTTTCATGACTGTTTTGAAAAGAAATCTTATCAGATTATGACGCCTTTATGTTTTTGTCAACCTTTTTAAGATCTTCTTCTGTCTAACTTGTTTATTTTATCTTTTCTTTAATGTTACTTTTGTTTGCTCACAATTTTTGTGCCATTCTATTTCTTTTTCATACATTAGAAAAATGCTTACACAGCATCGACCAAGACAAAAACAGGGATAATATTGCTATTTACTACCATCGTTTATAACTAATACCAACGAAACAAAGAACACGAAAATAAACTGAAAGAAAACCTCTGAGAATAAACGACTCTCGAATAGAGTAGACATGAGATTGTTTCTATTAAGATATCAATATCTCTAGCAATAGTGATGCTAACTCAGATGAAAAAATAAATCAAATCAGTCGAGTACAGAATTTGGTATTTTCCTCAGAAATTGCGTCAGAATATGAGAACGGTCTGCTAACAAATAGCTGGTTACTACTCTGAATGTATGTAGTAATCATTTCATTCGGTTGGTCTTAAACTGTACTTGTAAAAATAGTGGTTTAGAGTAATTCGGAAGATACTACAAAATTAACTAGAAAAAGAAAAAAAAACACCCAAAATGTTATAAGTAGTCAAACCAAATGATGATGACGATTTTAAAAACCTATAACTTATTTTAGTACATAATTTTAGTACTATGGAGGTACTTAAAATCAGTGGGTTGAAGAAAAAGCTGAATAACACTTTTTAGCAGAGTATGATAATAATTTTTTAAACAAAATTTAATTAATAATTTACATTTAGAGGTACTCAAAATATGCAATGGCATAATGTGTTGAAAAATCGTCTGAATTATGTTAACGTAATAAGATCATCGTTTTAACAAGTTGTTCAACTTAAAAACTCCTCGACAACATATTTAGGTAAAACTAATTGTAACTGAATTGACTATCTATAATTTATTATAATTAACTATTATATTTTACTTAACCATTGTCGGTAATCTTAATAAGTCATAAATAAAATTGTAAAGTCACTCTTTATTAAAATTGATACAATTAAAATCAGACATGTTTGTATTCTAATAAGCTGCCCGAATATTTAAAATATCTTAAAGTTTCTTAAAACTTAGTTATCAAATATGTGGTTATTACATTTAATTAGAAGAAACCTTTTATGTATGAGTTGAACTCTTACCATGAGGGTTTCCTTTCAGGCCTCTGTAAATGTTTAAGTATATGAAGCATTTCTATGAAACTGTTTACAAAAAAATATATTATTTTTAACAGGCGTAAAATTACCGTAAATATCTCAAAAATTATAACTTTATTTATTATAATTATAAATTATAACTTTATATCATAAGATACAATAAACACGAATTTCAATATTATCCAATGGTTGAATAACTATAAAATAAAATTAGTTTTTAAATATAAGAGACGTCCTCTGTATAAAATTTTGTGCGTTTCCGTGCTTTGAAAGGAAATGGGCCTGATAGAAAACTGAAAATTGTTGTTCTTGCAGATATTTCTAAATAAATCTACGAAAATGGAAAACGAACATAAAAAAAATTAACCTTTGGAACACTTAAAAAAATTAGTAAAATTGCACAATTTAATTTTACAGAATTTTATACCAGACATAACCACAAAATATTCAATCACAAAATATGCGGTACTCTTGTTTGGTGAATTGATAAGCAAGTATGACCTTGGTGTTGGTAAAATCTAGCTCATACTATGCCCATTTTAAAAAAATGAGAGGATTTAAATTTACAAAATTTGGTCAATTATACGCTGCCTTCTTGTCCGTTTATCTGTACAATTTTATGAAAACTACCCCTTTAAGGAGTAGAAATCTATGTAAACTATTCCCATATATGCTGTAAATCATTATAAAAATGCGTAAAAATAAAATCGTTCTCTTATCAAAAATATGCATATTAACTCTATTAAAAAGTGCTCATAAATTAAAAAAAATTATAAATCATGATATAAAATTTAATTTAGAAAAAAGTAGAAGCTAGTTTTACGTTTTCAAAAATATTAATTATTCTTAAAACTTTTACTGTCCCTATTATTCGTCAATACTATTGGTTGCTAATGCGATTGTACAGAGCAAAAACTATTTTTATTTTGTCAAATTGTAAAAATTATATATACAGAGTCGATATGACCGCTGATAAAATAACATTAACCCTACAAAATGGCAAAACATGCAAGGTAACTAAATTCAGATTAAAAATTCTTGAAGTAATAAAAATGGTGTAAATAATTGCACCAAAAGTATTAACTATTTGTGTTATATTCTAGTTTTACAATAACCCACTTGACAGTAAAACTTTTAAATTCAGTTAGTAATAAATTATTTGGGTCTGATTTTAAAAAATCTATGGATCTAGTATTAAGACAGAAGTATCCCTTATTTTGTGAAATATTTTTTGTGTACAAAATACCCTCAGCTAACAATTTGTTTGTTATAGAGATAGTTTTACACCACTCATGTATCCTGCGATTCTTATACCATTTAAAAAAAATGGGGACTGAACTATTCCCGCATTCGAAATAGTAACAAGACAACATTTTCTCGTTTCATTTTTTTCAATTACGATATTTGTACACTCACGTTCATGTTATGAAATGGGCTTAATTTTTTAGCGCTTAATAAATTTTTTATTTAAGGACTTATTTTGTTTGAAATTCTGTTGATAATATAAAAACGAAATATATGAAATTTTAGAAAGGTTTACCCGTGTTCATAACTCATAATTACGTCTATAATTTATCTACTATCTAATACTTAATAACACATCTATATATATATATATATATATATATATATACATATATATAGCATATATTACAGCACGCAGCGTCATGCAGTACTCAAAGGTTTTTCCTCATTTGAAACTTTTCTCACTTTATTATATACCTGCAGCTGCTGATGCTGGAGAAGAAAGGGAAACGAGGGTTAAAACTATTTCAATACATTTACCACATTATTAAAACCAGCAAATACTAAGTCATATATCTTAAGTCCTATTTCATGTAATTTTTTGACGAATCGGTTTCATTGAAACAAGGAGTTTTTCATCGTTTTTAGGATACCTTATCTCAAATGGAAACAAGAAACTCTTATAAGATTATTTAATTGTCGAGCAACCATTCTCAGGAACTCGTGGAGATGACAAGTTGAAATTAAAATCAAATACTTAGGTCTACGGTTCCTTATAAATATAAAAAAATCAAGCTTCTAAGTTAATGCTATCATGCAGAACCATAAAATGCGGCCATTTTTGCTGCATATTTTGACACTTCCAAATAAATCAAAACCTATACTTCCTGTTTACCTTAGCACTTATTTCCTGCTAAAATTTGGCAACAACCAAAGTTAAGGCATTTCACAGCAACAGACATTTGGCAGCAACCACAAAATCGTTAAATTGTACTTGTATCATATAACAAATAGGTTTTTTAAATTCACATGCGCGAAAGATATATCGGGCAATATATTTCTGTTCTAATAATTTAAAATCTTGTAAATAATATAATAGAAATATTAGATACCATTAAATGCTTATGAATGCTTAAATGTGCGGAAACCTCGTACTGCGAGTTTCACTTGTACTTGACAGTTTTTCCTTATTATACCTGCTCACTATAAAATCTATGACTCATTTACGTAATACATACAATTTATAAACGATAGAAATTATTAAAATTAAGAGCATATTAAATAATCTGCAGAAAATTTGTGACGAATTTTTTCCTAACACAAAAATGAAGAACAGAATGAATAGTGTTAAATAAATGAATGATCCCGTATTTGGAGGTAAGTTGACTTTATTAAAACTTTAAATAAATGGTTTATCCTTAATATTATAATCTTTAACGACTCACTAATAATTTTTAATTTATTAAATTTAACCAGCTTAATAAAAAAAACTATCGGAATGATTATCTAATGCCTATTTATCTACACGTACTTATTCCAATAATGTAAATTACATGTTATAATATGTTTTGTATTTATAAATTGACTATAAAAAGCGGAGAGCTATTTACAGTGAACACGATACTGCAATTTTATGTGCTTCAGTCAAACCTTTCCACATAACAATAAATCTCTACATCAGCTTCTTGTTGAATAGCTTACGATTACCTAATCAGTATTATTCTCACGAGTAAGTTACTCCGGGGACAGGCAGGTCCGTCATAAGGATTTATGTGGCGTGTCGCAGGCGGTCTACGCTTTGATCCTATGTGAATTTATGGCTCGGTAAATCTCACCGGTCAACTCTGACGTGCCTCTACTATTGATTCACTCGCTGTGTACTACTAATTTCCTTCCAAACAAATAGACTTTTGAAAAAAAATTTCATTCAGTTTAAGTCGGAATTAAATATTTTATTGATTTTAAATGTTTACCAAAACTGATATTATTTTTTGCACCAGAATATAAGCCTAACAAACATTTAGCAAACGTACTTAAATCATAATATCTTGATTGTAGTTTTTGAAACAGCTAAATCTAATTTTAGTGAGCACGCGTGTGCGTGCGTGCATGCCTGCGTGAGTGCGTGCGTGCTAGGGTGCGTGTGTGCGTGTTCAATTACACTATTATATCTAATTAAAAACACTTAGAAAGAAAAACTGAAAACTTTATTCGAATTTTTTTAAAATTCCGTATATAATGTGGAGTATCATTTGAAAGGACTAATTATAAGGTTAACGTTTTTTTTTAATAATTTTACATATTATATCATATTATCCGAAATACTCTGGAAAATATTATAGAAATGTATTGAAAATATTGCATACCCATCCTGAGCCTACTGAAAACAAAATGATGAAAAATAGGGATTTTTAGAAGCCATCGCAAAGGCTATAGGAAAACTAAAACGATCATTCGAGAGGTCTTAATTATTTAAATTAACACCGTTTTTATGCTATGGAGCTGTAGTAGGCAATATATTTATGTTTTTTTATATTTTTAGCTGATTACCTTAGAAAACTTGCGACATACGAGCTTTAAATTATCATATAAATGTATCTAATTGGACCATAAATTGTTTACTAATGTGTTTTAAATCAAGTGTGTTTTTAATCAAGTTTCAAATAAAAAATTATCTCAGTGTTTTTAATCAAGTTTCAAATAAAAAATTTAAAGACGAGATAAATAAAAGCCTTAATTTTTTTAATTTTAATATATCTTATGAGTATGATTTTCTTACGAGGCATACATAAATATTTGAAAATTGTACTTTAAATATATATTCCAAAAATCTGCGAAAATTTAGCAATCCAAGGGGATTAAATTTCCTAAACTACTGAATACATGTATGTAATGAAAAATTAATATTCGCAAATAATTTAATAGAAAAACTATGCACCCTTAAATGTTTCTAACTGCCTAAATGTGTAAAGAACCCTCGTAGCGCGAGTTCTATTCGTGCTTGACAAATGTTTATGAATTTTATGTAAATACGTGCACATATTATAATTTTAAAGTTTATCTATGTAGTCATTTCCTAGTCATTCTAGCGTTATATTCAAAATCAAATTAATTATCTGCCAGCCTTATTGTCTTTAGCGTCGGTTTAATTCCATTTATTCGACTGTTTAATGCTTTTCACTTATTCGTTCTAGTACAATATTGTAATAAGTAAATATTTAAGAAGCATTTGAATTATTTTGTCTATTCGTTAGTTAGATTTGATTTAAATTTCGAATATGTGACAACGAATGAAACGCCACGAGTCCGAACTGACATTCGACTAGCCCTAACTGACATACGAACTATCATTCGAGAAAAATACATATTCCTTCAAAGTTTGTATAAAACATGTATAAAACAATAATCCGTTTTTTCTGTAAATACAAACTTTTACCCGCAGTTTTATCCACAGGATTACAGTTAAATTAATATAGTTATAGTGTGAAATTAAAATATGCAGCGCCATTTAGAATGATTAAATGAAAATTAAATTCTATGCCTTTTTTTCGTGCATTTATAATAATTTTCTCTAAATATTTTTCCCTAATTTAGGTATTAAAGGGAGAGATTCTATTGCTACATTATATTAAAAAATCACGTCTATCCGTGACTCCGTTGCCACATTGCTTCGTTATTCCATTGTGATTTTTTTTGTTTCAAATAAAAAAATATCTCCAAGTAATACAATTTTCTGTAATAAAAGGCATATATTATTCCCCAGTCCACTAACCATCTCTGTGCAAATCAGGTTAATCCGTAGCTCCGTTGCGACATGAAAGAAGGACAAAAAATTACAAACCACACTTTTATAGTTATAATATTAATTAGATTTATATTGCTTATAAGAATAAGACTTTCCAGGTTTAAAGTAGCTTATGTCATTCCCCGGCTAGCCAATTATTTATGTGCAAGAAATCACGTTTATCCGCAGTTCCGTTGCGACGTGAAATAAAGACAAGTGCACAGGCTTTCGCATTTATAATATAAGTTAGAATAATATTACGTATTGAAAATAAAGTTTTCCAATACGAAAAGTGGTTTTCCTCATTTTCCGATAATCCAACTACCTTCAGGCGAAAAATCATGTTGAAAATATGTTCAACTGTAAAGTGAAAAAAGGACAAAAAATATGCTTAAGCATATATAATATTATAGGTAGTGATTGTGATGCTCCCTTGTATTGCGTGTATCACGATTCAAAAATTCACGTTGACGCGTTGCTCAGTTGCGAAGCTGCTTCCTTATTCACTTTGTGTGCTTCTTCAGTTTCAAACAAGACTTTTATCGTGATGTAAAGTATCATATATTATACCTCACCCCCCCGCTATTTCCTATAAAAAATTACGTCAATCTCTTGCACCGTTACGAGGATAAACAAACATAGTTTAGCTTTACATTAGTTAGTATAATAAAACTGTAGTAGTAAAATTATTTAGGTAAATATAATAAATGTAAGAGGACACAAAAATACTGTTATGTGTATGAGTCTTTTATTTGTTCACACACCATGTAAGAGTAGCTAAAATAAGTTTGGAGAAGCTTTTACTGGTGGATTTTTTGGCTTTGGGGTGACATATATGCTATGTTTTATCACAATCGACTAATTAAAAAAAATATAAAAAGTTTGCTTTTATAAATTGTATAATAGGTGGCATTAGGTGCATTTATCTTACAATTAATTTAATAACATTTTTCTAAAAAAGGTGAAGCTAATTAGAAAATAAGTCGTTAGCTACTTTGTTTTATTTGTGGATCATTAAGTTTAAAAATCTTAATTCTCAACGACACGTATGAATAAAGAATAGGAGATATCCAAAGGCATGTAATTATATTTTATTTACATTTTTTTCATTTACGGCTAATTAGTAAAATGCAATGATATTTTATAACATGTGATACGAGATGCCGTATTACTCTAAAGATAATTGCGAAGTGGCTTTAAGGTGGTAACCTCAAATGAAAGAGGCAAACATCGTTTTTGTCACCTTACAATGTCTGTTTATTGAGATAGTTTGTTACGATTCGTCAAAAGGACATATTTATATTCTAGGACATGTTAATTTAAACGGGCTGACCTTAAAATAACTCAACCCAAATTATCTTATTTTTTATTGGTACTCTATTGAATAGATCTTTAGTTGTTTACTTCTACCCTACGGGCATTTTAGATAGGACGGAGTAAGCAAGCGCCTCAACAGCTTTAGCAAGTAAAAATAATTTTTTTGTACTTATATTCTCATTTACCGTATTATATTCTTATTTAGTGGAATATATATTCTTAAATACTGGTTAATTGCTCCTTCCTTCAGGTAGAAAGCTTACCATTTAAGTGACGAGAAATATATTTTAAAGGAACCTTCTCTTTGATAATTTTCCCTAGCTGTAGTAAATTTGGATTATAAAAGTTACAGCTGTATTGCACTTATTGAGTGTTCACGAACATTACACATATTTGCTCTTTAATATGAATCGCGTACAATGTAAAAAGACGACACAAAAAAAAGTTTTGTGGGTAATGAAATAGGCCAATCCTGAAATTGCGAAAAGTTATTGTGTACTCAAATATAATTATGTAATTAAATATATTCAAAACGGCAACATTTAAAAAACGTCAAAAATTATTTTATGGATTTATATTAAAGACGTAATTTTTACACCATCAAAAAAGGAAAGAACCTTGCCTTGTTTTGGACCAAATAGCAAATAGAAATGAGTTGCATATGAGTATAAAAGTCTTTATAAGCATTATATTAAAAAGAAAGGATTAGTTCAATCTTTCAACATGTAAACGAAATTTTTCATTTATATTAGAAAGATTCTTCATCAATTATGTCAAATCTTATGAATTTATTTCTGATTTGTTCAGATAGTTCTATTGTATCTTCAAAAGGCTAAGTGTACCTCAAATATCTGTAATAGTTATTTTATGGTTACACTACCCAAAAGTCTAAGTGTCATTGAGAGATAATATGCAATTTAACAGTTAAAATGATGATCTAAAAGACTTGTCAGATTTTTATGCAGACACAAATCATTTTTAAACACTATTCTAATAGTGATTGTTATCACTGTCCATGCTTGGCTCAGAATCCTTAGTAGTTTAAACATGAAGAAATGTAACAAGTCTTTTAAAACATCATGTTAACTGGAAAACAATCGAAGTAAAAATAATCATAAAATTTCCAGCAGTCTTTTTTTTAATTAAAATAAATTCATACTTAAATACGCATAAACATTTTTAGTTCTTAATATAAAATGAATTTCCAACTCTCTAAGTTTTAAACTTTTTCCAAAAAATAATAAAAGTTATATATAATATTCCCTCTATTTAAAAAAAGTGACTCGAAATCACGAATTTTAAATATTGTTATTGAATATATGGCTAGTACCGTGATTTCCGTTACAAGTGAAATTAAATGTTTTTATTAATTTTTTAAAAAATCAACTACTAGTTAAAATTATGCAAACAACAAAATAAATTTTAGTTAGATTAAATGTATTTCACATTTAATCTAACCAAAAGATAATATATCTTACGAAGCAAATAAAGATAATTAAGAAAATTTCTAACAAACTATTATACACTAAATTGTTCTAATGACTTTTTCGAGGAATCTAACCCCCGATTGACTAATTTCTGACTCTTTGTGTATCTAGAAGTCCTAGCTATAAGTATAAGCCAAATTCAAAGTTTTTCTATCCGATGGAATTAAGTGAGGGGTTTGATGATAACTTAATTGGTCACTACCAAATATAGCAAGTTTTGAGTTTCTGTACATCAGGAGCCGTATAAAGTTACATTCATGGAATTTATAATCAATTGAATTATGAGATGCAGTACTTATCATCTGCATGGAAACATCAAGCTAACCCGGTTTATTAAATAGGTTTTAAGTTATAGGGGTGTCAAAATTAGCTGGGAATGCCTCGTGTAAATTTATAATCACATGGCGTGCACCGGCTGTCGACCTACCGTAAGTGTACCTACACGCTACCGTGTCTTTAGATTACTTAACTGCTTATTATATTTAAGTACTTATATATAACATAAATTATGTATACAATATGATAGCGATGTCAATTAAAATACACTTTTTTAGCTTCTTGAATATTTACTTAATTTTATTACGGGTTGAAGAAGCACACTCATACCAAAGTCACACTTTTTATTTTTATTTTTAGTTATAAAACATCCAAATTTATTTAACAAAAATGTTTAAATAATGTATTTTGTTTTCATGAGATTTAATTTATAATTTTAAATTGAAATTACTTTTTAGAGAATCATATAGAAACAAAAACTCTTGATTTTTTTCAGGTTCGTTCTTCTTTTGCCACACACAATTTTTTTTAAGTGAATGCTGCGTATGGAGGTCTCATTTAATATGTATGAAATGTTTAAAGCAATATGTTAATTTACTTTTACATACATATAAACATTTTAGAAATATTTTTTCTTGCTTTCTTTCAAATGAGATAATATGAAATATTAAATTTAATTTATTATTTTTTTCATTTTAAGTCACGAAATGTTACACTTCAAAGTGACATAGAGTGGATATCTCCTCCTAATTTTCTTATTTTAAGTGAGAAAATTATGTCAGAAACTCCAGATACCATAATTCAACTGCTTCAAAAATTGTAAGAGAAAGAGAATATAACGATACCATGTATTGCGTGTTTTGAAAAGCAATTGGCCCGTCTTCTTTTAGTCAAAATTATTTATTTTTTGATGGAAAAATAATTAAAATTATGTAGGAAAAGCTTTAACGTAGAATAAATTGAAATTATTATCTTCATAAATATTCCACGTTATGGATTCCACGTTATTATAAAAATAATGTATTTGTATTCTATTAATTCGATTTTAATATTTACAATGTGGCAAACGAAAGAAGATATAAAGGTTTTCTTCATCAAATAAAATTATTAACCTAAAATAGAGGAAAAACTCATAACAAGTGTTTAATATTATAAAAGTGAGATTAAGACCAAAAATTTAGTAAACCTTTACATATTTATATCCACTTTCTGTAATTTAACGCGACGGAAAATTAAAATATAGACTAGTTTTATAAATTACGAAAGAATAAGTATCGTTGAAAGAATCAGAAACTGAGTCAATTTCTAAGTTCAGATTAAGGTATTACTGATTCCACAATTCCATGATCATTCAGAGGGTACAAACATAAAAAATTAGTTACGGTGCAAAATTTATTGAGTTAAATAAATCAAATAACAAAGACTACATTTTAGTGAACGTCAAATTATTCAGAATGTGGGCAGATTCAATTATAAAATTTTTAATTCTACTAAAATACAGCCACAACCGATATCACTTCAGCACTCATCAAGAGCACTCTCCAGAAGAAAATATTCAACAAATTTATTACTTCTCTATTAATCGAAAGTCGTGCTGAGGATATGCCAGCCAAGTAGGAGCAGATAAAATCCGTGAAATATACTGTCCATTGAACTTTGTTTAATAATGGGATATGGAGATCAGAAATCAAAGGCAAGCTCTACAACCTGTATGGGGATGCTACAATTGCCACGAAAGGAAAGAGAAAGGGTATCAGATAGCTGGGATTTTAGAACACATGCTAAAAATTTATAGTATTACCTTTGAAAGGGTTTTATTATTGACATTTAGGATGGTTGCTTGGAAAAGATATAAACAACACTGTTAATTTAATTTCCTTCTTATTTAAGTAATTAATAAGAGGGAAAATTATTATATAACTATTATATATTTCCATAAACAGATAATGAGCTAGCTTTATCGAAACAAAAATAGTAATGTTTTCAAATTTCATTTAAATTCCTTATTGCGCAGCAGACAAACATTTCAAATATTTATTTTATGAATTTTAAATTACATAATTGAAAATATCGTAAAAAATTTATTTGTCAATTCTTCCCATGTTTTTTAAATAATTTTCACGATACTCGACCCCTATTTTATTAATCGAACATTTTCTCCCAATGCTCCATCTTCGTATCCCGTATGCGGCAAAATAAACTCATGTCGAACTATAATATTCTAGCAGGAATTCTGAACAATCATAGTCCTCAAAAAATGTTTATTCATTTCTAGTCCGACGTAGCGTCTCTCTCCTATAACTCGCCTTGCAATTAATATTGCATTAGTACACGCCATATCATATTACAGAAAAATATACAAGTATTGTATTTACCTTACTTTACATTTTCATATGAATATTTTTGAATAATAGTTGTTTAGATATATGTGATTTAACATGTAAACAGCTGGATGCGTGAGTGATCTCACAAAGGTTTTGTTTGTTTTTTTTCTTTTGACCAAATAAACCCTAATTAGACTCCGTCTAGGCAAGAATTTGGAAAAATAGGACTAATTTAACTATATAATGGATTCAAGACACTGACCATTTTCTAGTATTTAGCATAATATTTGTTGTCAACATTAGAAGTAAACAGTTCATATTTGCGGGAATATTCAGCTAAAATTAATCGATTGTTGTTATTATTAAAAATATCTGAGAAGGTTATGGATAGACTAATATACATAAGACGTATTTAGAATATCAATTGGGTATAGTAAATATATATAAAAAAACGTATCTATTTATTTACCTACTGCTTTAAATTGTAAGCATCTCAGTAGCTTCTTTTCCTACTTGCTACACTTTTATTCCGATTTTGTTTTTTTTAAGTTACCTTCATTGACATATTATTATAATGTGATTATAATATTCAAGTACCCACTATATATACAATACATAAGCAAAAGTTTTATATAGATCAGCTGAGTACGTAGTTACTAAAATTATTCGAAAAATGTAAATTTTCTTGTTTTATACATTTATAAAAGCTTCTTTTATCGAAAAATTTGTTTGGAAAATACAACTGTAAAAGCTTACATATTATGGTATTATGATTAGTTACGCAGACGCTGCTTGGGTAGAGGGTTTCTTAGCGTAGACTGTAAAAACCATGACAAAAATCTGATAATCAAATGTGGAGAATTTGCTGGCTATCATAAATTGTTCTGATATTATATGTTTTATTAAAATACCATTGTGAATACAAAAATTAATATTACATGCATAAACCAATAAATTGTAATATAAGATGTCTACTTCGTGTTTCCTTATATTTTAGTGGCACATCAATAATGCTGATACTTCAACTTTGACGACATTATTTCTGGTGTGTAATTTTTTAACTCAAAAAAAAGAAACATGGAAAATAAAGTAACCAAAAATGCTTTAGACAGTTTTACCATCAAGAGATAAAAAAACTTTCTTTGATAAATAACTATTTGTAATAAGTTACATGCCTCCAGTATATAGAGGTAAAAACGATATGTACGGTAATTAGAGTGGTCGTCATTGAATTGTGCGTGTAAAATTTGAATCTAAATTGATATGACTATGCAGTACATATTTAAGATATCTGAAGCTTTTTCTCAACAGGTACGTTTGTTGTAGTTGTTCCTTTTCAATCATTCGAAAATTTCCTTTCGCAGGACAAGATAGTCCCTGAAGAAAAAAAGAAAAATATTTAAGCAACTGAAAAGCATCTATTATCGCATTTTCAAAACGTACATGTGTAAAATTTAATGACTTGATTATACCATAAGATTTAGTTGTTTGATTCAAATTAGACTTATTTTAAGTATACGTAACAAAAAAAGCAACTTTTTTGTAAAGAATTTAAATTATAAAATGCTTTTAGTATACTTAATCACATCACGTCTAGAAAATAATAATTTATTCTAGTTTGTATTTTAGCGATTTCCATTTTCTTTCCTTATTCTTTTATCGACCCTTTTATCGATTTCAATTTCTTTTTCTTTCTAGAAAATACACAAAGTTTAAAAACATGGTAATATAAAGGACAAAATATTCACGTATCTTGATCAAGCAAGAACCCGCCGAAGTTAAATAAATGCATGCATGACTAGATTTTCCTGTTCTTTGATTTCTCAAATCCCTTCAATTTATTTTGAATGTGGTCTCTTTATAACAAAACATTTAACATATTGCTCCCTGCTCCAATTATGTCATAAACTAAGCAAAAATATCACATCATAAACAATGCAAAAATGTAACCAAACCAATGTTGTATTTAGTAAAAAAGTAAAGTTCTGAAAGGAGGATGTATTTAGTAACTGATTTTTGATACCAAATATCAAAAACTATTGGAATGAAATAAGCAGGCACTATTAGATTAATGCTATTTTCTTATTAGAATAGAAACAAATGCCGGCATAGAGTTTTGGGCAGTTTTTCATTTCATTCTCAAAACACGGTATTATATGAAATCTAATCCATACGTAGATACAAATAAGAAGGAACTGTGTATAACATTTAATGGGACACCTACATCGATATCAAATCCTTACCGAATAATTAAAAATTGTTTTTTCTTTGCAAACACTCAGTACTTTTTCTCTTATTTTTACTCAACCCTTTCAATATTTTTTATTACGAAAAGAGTCAGCCTTTTTCCTACTCGTTGATTTCTCAAATCATTTCAATTTATTCCGAATATGGCTTCTTTACAATGGAACACTTAAAAAATTGCTCCTTGTCCCTATCAAAAAGTATGCAAAAATGTAAGCAAACCAATATTGTATTTCGTAAAATACTAAAGTTCTAATACGAATATGTATTTAGTAACTAATCCAGTTTACGCTACATATAAAAAATTGCTGGAATAAAATATGTTGACAATATTCATTTAATGCTATTTTTTATTAAAAACAAATGACGGCATGCAGTTTTAAGCAGTTTTCATTTCATTCTCAAAACACAATATTATTTGAAATCTAAGTCATACGTATAGACAGATAATATGGAACATCGTATAAAATTTTGTGGGATTTCTACGCCGATATCGATTCCTATCAAATGAATCGCTTTCCATTGTAAATATTTAATTTTTAATATTTTTTATTACAACAAAATGTACCAATGATGTATATTTCACTAATAAATAAAGTGATATTATTCCATGTCACAGATCTATAATTTGAAGTTCTGTCTCCCGTGAATTTGTGTATAAACGTATGAAATAATTAAAAAAATCGTCAATTGTTTACAAATGATTTTAATGTGAATATCTTCCTGATATAAATTGCAAGGTCAAAAATTTGAAGAAGGATGAAAAGGCCAATTCCCAGTCAATCGTTCGTCGAAAATTTTCAGAGACGACAATGGAACTATTCAGAGAGCATTGTACACAGAGCACCTGTATTTACCCATCTACCCCCACATCGCAAGACCGCAACTTCTGGTGTGCTAGCGAATATCAATCAATTGCGAACTTGTACTACCTGATCTTATCGCATGAAAAAATTAGGGAAAATTTGAAATTACCCATTTTTATAATTCTATCAATATTTGTTTTATTATAATCGTGGTGACATTTAAACCTAAATCAGAATAAAACAAAAAATGTATAATGGTGCGTGTATATACTAATGAATATTAAAAGGAATACTAATGAATATTAAATTCGACGAAACACCAATTATTTTCTTGTCTCCGAAATATTGAAAACGAAAATAATGATCAATGATGGCAAAGGAATTATTTCCACTAATATTTTTCTTCCAAAAATATTCAAGTTTTTACATTTCAATTCAAGTCTCCGAATATTTTAAGAAATATTTTTCGTATATGTTTACTTCTATAAAGGTTGCCTTTAAATCGGTGTAGCAAGTCAGCGCCTACGAGTTCCTGAAAACGAAAAGAAATTAATTTTTTCGTATCTTATTCCATTCTCGAGATAAAATTATTTACACAAAGGATTAATTTTTGCGCAATATTCGCATACCGATCGCCGGGCGATATCATCAAAGCTAAATAACTTATCAAAAATATATTTAAATACATACACCTCAAACTTTATCCGGCCTTGAGTAATCAGCAATAAGAATACTATTCCAAGTTTTTCTGACATTGAAGTTTAGATTATGATAACAAAAGGTTTAGATATAAATCTGAATGGAATAATATTAAAATTAAGTACATATTGTTATTAAGTAATGAAATGTTTCTCCCTAATAAAGGTCCAAATATAAACAGTTATAGGACAATTTCGTCTTATGTCGTCAAGACAAGACCGACAAATATATTACGGTACCGATATACCAACATATCCTGTATACATAAAAATTTCGTACACAAGCGCATTCGGATATGAACTAAAATGCAACTACGAGAAAATACTCCGCGCTTGAAATATGCAAGTAAAGGTTTTATTCCTTCATGGTTTTAAGCCATATCTTTTTACAAAACTCAAAACATAGCAAACCAATATTGGGTTTATTACAGAACGAAAGACTGGATATTCTAAAATAACCGACAGACCTATAGTAGGTATTTTTAATTTCAGAAACCCGACCTTTGTGTAACGTTATTGTTGTGTGAGTTCTGTTTTCCAAAACATTTTTGAAGTTAGGCAATAATCGTAGCCAGTAAATTATAAAATTTTGATATTTATTGTATATTTTTTATATCAAGATGAGTAAATTTAAAGCCAGCATGTACTGTGTCTCAATGCTTATAATTGGAATAGTAAATTTGCATATTACTCTTGTTAATGGAATCCGTATCGACTTTTCGATTAGATCGGTATTTGTCATATTTTTATTTGGATTCTCAATTAACGTTTTGAATGGAGGAACCGATGTATACCCAGTGTATACAGGAATTTCCTCTTTAAAAAGTAATATAAAACTAGCAAGGTTGTTTTATTGTAGAATTGTTAACATTCTGGTAGTACTAAACTGATACGAAAACTTTATTTTAAGAGAATTAAAATTATGCTTTCATAGCATATATTCGTCAAATTAGTATGTTCTTATGTGTTATTATACTTAATTACATTGAAAATGTAACTATAAACGTAAAAATTTTTGTTAATAAATTAGAGGTGGTAATGAAACTTCATCTACAATTATACGCTATGGAATAAAAGTTAACTCCAGTTTTACGTAATATGTTTATACGTTCCTATGTAGCATTAAACAATACTTCTATTCATTTTTTCTGAAAAAATTTCACACACTTCTGTATCATCTATTACATGGGAGTGCCTCTTAATTGTTCAAATTTTCTTCATTAAGACATTAAAAATGGATGTCGTAGTCGTTTATTTAGCTGTCTTTATTTTTATGTTATTGAACCTTTTGTGCGTAGGGCTCCATTGTTGTTATTATGATTATTTGTTATTACGATTATATTAAGAAAAAAACATGGTACGTAATGTACGAATCATGTTTTATTATATATCTAAAATTATTTTTATTTTTTGCATAAGGAAATTGTTTCAATGATAATAAATCACCCACGTACACACTGCGTGTCCGTGTGGAAAAATGAAATGACCGAGCGACCCTGAAAAAGTGACGCTCTTTAATATTGATTCCACTCAATCGAGCAGAAAAATTATTGAGTCAAAGTAACATATATAATCTTTCCTTACTAAATTTGCTAAGTGTAATAAAACCATAATTGGAATAGTATATTTGCATATTATACTGACTTGACTTGCATATTATATGACTGCAATATACTGAAACAATGAACAAGCTGTTTGATTGATGATAACGGTAAATCGACTTGTTCTGTCATTGTCTTGTATGATGCGGTTTGAAGCCTATTATAATACCTAATTTATTTAGTGATATTATCACCACACTCAAAATAAAAATATATATTCAAACGTACTTTTCTCCTAAATTAAAAGAAATATGTATGAATTTCAACACAAAAAATGAACGAAGCCCGTTTTTAAAAAAAAATAATTTGGAAGTTATATTTGAGTTAAAAATTTAACGTTGAAACCTTCCATCATACTAATGAGCCTGTATTTGAGGATCCGATATACAGTGGGTAGAAAAGGGTGTGCTAAATTTTTTCTCAATTATATGAAAAATCGAAGCCAATATAGTGTGTGGCTTTCGATTAAAATAAAATCATTTTTAGTAATTTCTTACAACCGATTAAGTACTCTTATTGAATATGAATACCATTGACCACTGAGGGTCAGAAACAATTTGATGTAAAAATTTTGTACAAAGGTAGAGCATGGCAGCCAAATTATTGACGGGAGGTAATCTTGGGGTCAACTTGAATTTTGAGGTTAATTTAAGGGAGTAAATACGAATAAGTTATTATAGTAGGGTAATAAATTATAGAATTAATGGAATACTGACATCAAAATTTCACAGTCCCTATGCCCTTTCAAATATTCTGAAAAAATTATGCCTGCCTTGACAATTGTAAAACCGTTCTGTACAATTTCCAAAATATTCACTTTTTAATTCATTATTTTTTTCTATGTTTTTTTTCTGCTAATTTTTTTTTTTTAATTTCTCTTTCCAATTCAAAAAATGACTGATTCTTAAATTATAATAATTTAATATTTTACCATCTTTCTCTGAATTAGTTAATTACTTTCCTTGGTTTTTATTGACTGTAAGACATTTTTCTTTTAGCAGTTAGTTCACCGTATTTGCAAATATTACATTAAAAATGAAATAAATAAATTAATAATTTGGAAAACAAAAAAATTCTTTCAAGGTCGTGTAGGTTGTCGAATGAAAACTTATCGAAGCACGATTATTGTAAAGAAATTATTATTATTGTAAAGAAAAATTTTCTTTTATCAGTATCAAATTTATTACTGTTATTAAATTTTAAGCAAATAAAAAATTACACACTTATATTTTTTGTTGTATTCACGTTTCTTGCGGAATACGAAGAAAAATAGATTTATGGAAGCTCCTTCCTTCTATAACTCCAACTTTTAATAAAGAACGACTTGACTACCTTTAGGACAGGATACTATGGACGATAAGTCAAGAAATATCGTGTACAATATTATGAATATAACACAAATTGACATAAATGCATATCGGTGTTACATAATTCGGTAATGTAAATATCACAAAAAATCTGTTATTTAGTTTCACAAATATACTTACTTCCCGTGTTATATTTTGTAAAAAATAAACAAATATTTGAACCTAAATTTATAATTCGATAAAATAAAATACCATCAACCGAACCGCACGAAAAATAGAAAATGGGATTCTCCTGTGTATTTAGAGCTTTGTTCATGTCACTCAGTGCCTATAAGCGCAGTCGAATATCAAATTAGATGTGATTACGGGGATATATTGTTGGCGTTTCAATGAACGGCGTAGACCGCACACGAAGTGACGGATGCGGGAAAGGAAATCAATAAAACGATAGAGAATTGAAAGGCCTGTTATTGCGTGCGACGTTTAGTTTTTTTCCGCTTTGCTGATTGCTTTCTTCTTATTGCTGATTTTTATAATGACGGGGTAAACAGATGAGACGACTAAAATATACACAGGTGTTGTTTCATACGTCTATGTCATTATAGTAAAACATTGTATTAATAATTTTCATTCGGGCAAAAATATAATCAACCTAAATAAATCGTAAATCGAGTGGTAGAAACGAAAAAAATCTTCAAAATTGCATCACTTTTTCGCAATACATATTTATTTTATCAGAAGAAGTATATTCACTATAGAACTCAAGATCTTAGATGGCATTCAAATAGCACTGGGATTGTTTGGAATACGTCGGGAGCAAAGTGTTTTTTCTCAATCGTAATGTTGTTGACATCGTCTTTCAGTTATTAACACTATTTTTACTTTCCTAAAATAATAATTTACACGACAACACTCACGCTGTGTGACCAGAAAGACAAACAGCGTGTTCATTAAACCAATATATTATACAGTATACTGACTACGCAAAAAAGCGATATAGATAAAACTAATTTAATAATTTGACATTTACAATACAATAAATGCCTCGAATATATGAAATCCATTTACGTTCGCGCTGAAATGAGAGAGCGATTGCGTGACATAATTGTTTTCGTCATTATACATATGCGACCTGAACATAGTTAAACATTTGACTGGAAATATATATTAAAACTTAGGTCTTTTATCATAAAACTATAATTGAATATATTTGGCATTAATATTGTAGAAATTCATTATTCACAATTAAATGAAACTACGTGATGTAGTATTATTTCTACTATCTTTAATTTCTTTACCACGACCTAGGTTTCGTTGTATTACAACATCTTCAGGTGGGATATTAGCAAAGATTCTGAATCTTTGCTAATATCCTACCTGAAGATGTTGTAATACAACGAAACCTAGGTCGTGGTAAAGAAATTAAAGATAGTAGAAATAATACTACATCACGTAGTTTCATTTAATTGTGTAAAACTATAATATAATCTCACGTTTTGAAACCTGCTCTTAAACAAGAGATTTGACATCTTATAAATTAAATTTTAAGTAAAACCAAAAAATATCTTCGACTCGGTAATAAATATTAAGCGCGTATAAAATTTTTCACGCAAACGCGCACGCACGCCCGTACCCACGCACGCACACTGACATGCAAGCACTCACGCACGCATTTACGCACGAATGCACGCACACACACACACACGCATAAATTCATGTTATTGGTTTTGTCATACAACCAAGCATAGCACATGTCAAGTAATGTAACAGCGTGTTCAGTACACAAAAATTTTTGGCATTAAATACATGCTTTCTTTAATGCGAATTTTGAATCTTGGGCAGACTTCACAGATACCTTTGGATTTTTCGATATATGCAAGTTTGGACTCATTTGTGAAATATTTTATAACTTTCTAAAAGTATAGGATAGATTCTGCATGATAATCTTGCACATCGTTTGTGGATGTGTCAGCCACAAGACCAGCGTTTTCAAGTGTTATCTCCGAGTAAAAATACGATTTGTATTTATTTCGGTAAAATTTAAAATCGAAGTAAATAATCTCAGTGACCAACTGCACATCACTCAAACCACGGAATATTCTTCATTGAAACGATCTAGCTCATAAACATCCTCTTTTATTAAATTATAATAGAAGATAATTTCGGGGTTTTGCGTTTTTACCTGCAATTGGATCACTCACCACCATGAAGTGTAATGAAGTCACAGTCATGAAATATATTAATAATAAGGACAAATTTTTTCCTTTTGGTATATAAGAAACCAAAACTTTACTATAAATTCAAAGATACTACTTGGTTTTGATCTTATTTTGGTATCCAGAAACAACGGAGGAATTTCTTTTTCATTCTTCCTAAGAGCACCGACTAGCGTTGTTCGCTTGCATAGCAATTTGTCACTCAATTAATCAACGTAAAGTAATTAATTATCAGCCGTTATATTTTAACCTGCACTCAGTATAAACGATTTAAGAAAGCTGACGTACAGAATTTATAGCGACATCAAAATGATTCCTCATCGATAGTAATATTTTCTCAAATCTGGCAGTTGGATCGACATTTTCCTACAAATATCAATGTAACGGAGCGAGTCGAGATTGTCATACCGATGTTTCCTGGCGGGTGTGAATATCGTCAAAACATATAGTTCTCATCATAAAAGGAAACCCAGTGGTTCCTTACGGTTGAAAATTGTCAAGGGCTATATCGTTTTTGACCCATATTTCCTTAAAATGCAAGAAACATTTGTTTTTTTATACCAACCGCATATAAAATACCAATATACGCTGTTAATTATATGATATCAGTCTCTTAACAATCCCTCTCTCTTATAAGACTTCGGTTAATTTTTCTAATATGAATATTCGTATATTCGACTATGCTAGTCAGCAAAAATTTTATAATTTTTTGATGTATTTTTCCACCGGCATTACGCCTTCTCTATCAACAACTGTGTTATAGGACCTCATCATATATATATATATATATATATATATATATATATATATATATATATATATATATATATATATATAAATATATATATATATATATATATAAATATATATATTTATATATATATATATAAATATATATATATATATATATATATATATATATCTCTATTATATATTACATATTATAAATACATGAATTGTGGTACCATTTTTTTTTTGTTTTACCTACATAATATGCTTGACCCCTTGATTGAAAGGAAGAAAGTTTAACTTTGTATTCTTCTGATGACTGTTCTGCATTAGTGCAGTGGTAGTTGTGGCTACTTGGTCACTTTCAGTATAATCGATTCCAACAGATGTATTGTCATAATTTTCTAAGCGTCTTCAAGAAGCCTTGTTAAAACTCGTTCTTCTTCCACGTCCATCTATGAAAATACAAAATAGTTCTGTTACTTGCATATTTAATAAATATTTAGTTCTTGTGCGTTTAAAAAATGGGAGTAACACAAAATAAACGTACTCAAAATTTAATTTTAAAAGAATATGTATTATAAATCGTATACTGCCGGAGATGAATGCCGAGAACGATGCCCGGTGAAACCAGCTCTCTGTAAGCGATGGTGCGGCCTGTCTGAACGATAATGGTTCGCTCAGGATTGGGAACATATATAACTCAGCTACTAAGTGAACGAGTCTCATATAGGTTCATGTACTTTTTTTCATTAGACTCATGTATTATTTTCAATTTTCGTTTTTCATAATTAGCGTTTTAAATTTTCTGTGAACAAAATACCCATAGCGCGAATGTTCGTGGTTTAATTTTAAATTGGGAGAAATTTTAAATTAGGTGACCTATTCAATGATACGTATATAGGGAGGTATACTGATTTTTTTATAAACATATATATATATATATATATATATATATATGTGTGTGTGTGTGTGTGTGTGCGTGTGTGTGTGCGTGTGCGTGTGCGTGTGTATATGAGAGTGTGTCAATGTCTATGCTTGCAAAATTTCATTCAGAGAAATTTAAAACTATACAAACTCTGAGTTTGTGACTCCAACAGACTGATAATAATAATGGCGAATATATAATCTAATATCTAATTAACACTTTTACGAGTACTGACAAAACTGATAGAAATTCTCCATACTACCAATATATAATACCTCACTTCAATAGTTGACAGCTCATATTTTCTTACTTTGAAAAATAAGATTTGCCACTTTATATAAATACTTCCATGTATTCACTAACGCATATTTTATTTTTTATTTTTGCCTTCTGTTTTCATTTCAAAATTACCCCTGATTGGAATAAAAATAATGATAAAATTTTAAAAAGTCCTGCCTAAGTTTAGTGGCGGAGTAGATAAAAAAGAAGGAACCTCTTTTCCCCTCGGAACAAAGCCTATCCAGGAGAGATGTGTATTTACTGCAAGAAAATATTAAATTTTCTACAGTGCTTCGTACAAATATTATGCCCAAAAACAATACTGTACTCTATACCATAATAAACTGAATCCAACATAACCTCACTGAATCCAAATTAACTTAACCCAACGCAATAGAATCTAAACTAAATCATTCAAACCAAACAAGACCAAACACTACCTAACCTAACCTAACTTAACCTATCACAACATAATACAAAATAACCTAATTTAGCAAAACCCGAACTAATCTAACCTCACCAATCCTAATATAATATAACCCAACCAAATCTAAATTTATTGAACCTGACCTTGCTTAAAACTAACTCACACTTACGACCAAAATTATTTTCGATTTCATTCTGCGCCATAAGGATTGAGCCAGTGAATTTCTAACTTAATCGATTTATAGGATTTAAAAAAGAATTTGAGAAAAAAATAGTACCAATTTCTGAGCAAATTTTCTAATTTATGAAGTGAAATGTTTGTTTATTTAAAACTAGGTAAAGCTGAATCAACTCTGATTGCACGCACTGATTGACTGAAGTTGGTTCAGCTTTACCTAGTTTTACGTAAACAAAAAAACAAGAACTAAATAGGGAAAGAAATTTTCTTTTCTTTGTCATATGCTTTAAACTCCGCTTGAAAACTAAATAATTATAATATATATTTTTTGCATTCGAAGCACGTAAACCGAACATTCAGACAACCATAATTAAACATTGTGTTATTAAATTGATATGAATTTTCACAAGACTCCTCTCACAATAAGTTATTTATGGACCACAAATTAAATTTATTATCCGATTTAACAAATATTTATAATATTATATGTAGCATAAAAGTGTGGTCCATTTACCATTCCGTTTAGCATCAGACTATTAAATTTATCATCTCAATGAACAAAATTCCCATTGTCGCTTAATCTATGTACGAAGTTGACACGCATATGTTTTTATTTTCATGTAAACTTATTAATTATGTTAATATATGCATGTGTACAGATAAATCGCTACATGTACTAAGTTGCTTAACACGTTAACTTAAATTGTATTATTATGAAATAAAATTTAAACATTTCTTATCGTAATGTAAAAAATATTTGCATTGAAATATAAAATGTTGGATTCAATAAATAAAAAAAAATAATAATGGAACGAAAGTGAGTGCAATGGAGATTCGGAAATTTTTCGAACACAGAAAATATATTCTGAAAGTTTTGGAAAAAAATTAATTGTATATCTTGGAGCTTTTTATTGCGTTGTGTCACAATTAAATAATTCGTCACAATCTTTTAACTGGCTTACTATCTATGAAGTTGATAGTCTAGGTAAGATAGAAAATTGACATCACAAATAAAAGCATTGGTCTTTTTAGCAGTAAGCACTCTGTAGTAAAGAAATAATGCCACAATATTTGTATTCCCAACTTTTGTAATATTTATGGATTTATGCTCCATTCTACTTGATGCTATTGTCGAACTTCATAGTTTCTAGGACTGTAAGCAGTAACCGTTGAGTGCGAACTCAGATCGGGCAGAGATCAGAATTTTTTTTCTATTTTTTATGCTTTATAATTTCAGTATTAAATTAAAATTGGATTAGAAATTTACTCGCTATTAGACTAAAATATCTAGCACCGTTCCTCTGATTCTTCGTGATATTCTAAGTAACTTGAATATAAAGTGAGAGGCAGCCTTCAAATATTAATATGATCATTAGTATAAAAAAACATATTTCAAAACCGGGCCCGTATGAGCTTTGCTTGGCAGTAAAAACATGTCTTAAAACGGTCATGATTGTTCATGATTTAAGTTTCAACACTTGGGCCTCAATAAAAAAATGACATTTAAAATAATTTTTTTTTAACTGAAGACACTCTCTTCCTACCACAGTATTTAATATTAAGGAAACTTATATTTTGCATTGTTTAGTTTTTTTTCTAATGTAATAAATAATTAATGTGCCTTTACTAAAACAGTAATTTGGCGGGATTTAGGAATAAATATTTTTCTGACGTCGGCAATCGTAACTTAAGGAACTGATCCAAATTTTACGAACCTTCCGACATATTAAATGTACATCCACTGTAGATATATGAAACTCTACTATATATTTTGTGATTAATATAGTAAAATTTAGTTAATTAGCTAGTTACTAAACTTGATTTAAATGATTGATTTGAATAATGGTTAAAGTTGTACATTGAGGAAATCTAGTTAGTTTTAATAGAATAATACTTATTAATTTTGCTCAAAATAAAATATTTAAAAAAATTACTTTTAGTCTTTTTCATCACTTATTCGGTGAAAAGACAACTGATTTTTAAAATTCCAAATTTATCGGCTTAAAATATTTGAATTATTTTTGTCTAAACTTCGAGCTTTCTGCCTGTTATAGGGTTCTATCTTTTGTACTAATGAAAAAAACTTTAGTGTAAAAAGTTTAAGTGTCAATCCATATTTAAACAAATATTTTTTCCATAAATTTTAAAATATTGCTGGTTTCATGTTTTCTCAGAGTAAAATTAATTTCACCATCAGATTATGGAATATGTTAAAAACGTTTGCATAAATATTTAATGAGTTTTACTTTATTATACATGGAAATAGTTTAAGGCACGAAATATTTACTACGAACTATTTACATTTTATACTTAAATGAGAATAACAACAACTTTGACATAATAGATGAACATTGTACTTAAAAAATGTAACTGAACATACAGTTTGAGGAGCGTTTATACTCAAAATTTATACTGACAATTGAATTTAGAAACACAGTTAAAACTTTGCGTAATTGTTTGCATGCTGTTTTATACATTAAGTTAGAAATGAACTCTAAAAAGAAATTTTGATCAGATACATATGTCAAGTGACCTTCATCCTATTTATTTGATGTAGTGTCAATTAGCGACGACACACCTCATATTATTGGGTAAGGGGTACCGTGGATGGCAACATGAGTCCAAACAAAATACCTAATATTTTTTACCGTTTTATCTTTCTAACCAACCAATCTATTGGTGTTATTAATAAACTTAATAATAACATTACTAACAAAGATCTATCTAAGAAAACATATTTTATGGAAATAGGTGTATTATTTGTACATATTTTCATGAAAATTATAAAAATATTGTGATAGCATCCAGGAGAAAGTCAGTGGAAGTAAGGGGTAATATAAGTGGATATATTGAATTTTCTGCTTTTGGATCACGGCCGATCATATTGGAGCTTGTGAGAGAAAAATAATAACTAAAGGAATCCAGAAGGTCTAAGTTCTTTTGCTATCATCGAAAATGTTTACGTTTCGATGAACAGTAATAATGTTTGGTGTATTGACTCCGATGCTTCTATGCACATAACAAAACAAAAAAATCCACTGAAAGAGGAAAAAATTAGTCACCATAGCTTGGCAGTGCAATTAGCGCCAGGTATCAAAATAAGTTAAGCGGAAAAGACAATTTTTTGCAAGCATTTTAAAAGCTGATAAAAAACATATAGCGACAAAATATTAGCAAGGATTATGTGTAAGTACAACGATAATGAAATGTATATCTTCTAACAGCACTAGCGTTTAGATCATTTGAATTTCTACTATTTAGAAATAATGATGTACATTTATGCAAGAAAGATGATAAATTGAATATAGAGCTTTATTCAAAGTAAAGCTGATTATTGTGTTTACATATGGTAAGTTAACAGAATTCAAAGCTGTTTTTATCTTTATATTGATGACAGACTATTTTGTTTAAATAATGTTATTTTTACACAATTTAGAGTTAGTCTGCATACATTTTGTTTGCATGCAAATAGAAAAGTGCATTAGTTACTTCTTTATTAATCTAACCAAATACGTTGAGCAATTATTGGACAAATTTTGAGTGAAGATGCCAATTCTAATATTGTTCTGGTAGATCCTCAGGATATTTTGCAAAAGTGACAGTCTATCAGAGAAAGATTATTCCTACAGAGAAACAATTGATCATAAATTTATGAAACAACTGTAAGCAGACCTAACTTATGTTTTCTGTAATTCAGGTGAGTATATTTCAACATTGTTACAAGTTCAATGAAATTCTGTGAATAATTTATTGAAGTATCTAAAAGAAGCTAAAATATTTTGAATGTGCTATCAGGACAACACAAATATCGCTAATTTAATCAGCTAGAGCGGATTTTATCATGAAATGCTGAGATTAAATACTTATTTCTCAAGAACGCAACCGCTGTTATAGGGCGCAGTAAACATTTAAAAAAGCGAAATCTTGGCTTTACAGAGATAGACTTCAAGCATTTTATATCGTCACTAAAGTAGTTATGTAGTTATAATAATTTTATTTCATAAATGTAAATGTGATCAAAAAATTGTGTGCTTAAATATTGATAATCAAAATACAATAAATTTAATTAAAATTGGCATATACAATATTAACTAAAAAGTATGTACCTAGATTTATGTTCAAATCAGAGAATTTCAAAATTAATATGTTCTAAACTTATGCTACTGTCTGACTTCGTATTTTATTGGTTAAACTTAACTATGTAATATGATAGAACTGTTTAACTTTATTTAATTGCTCTGTTTAAATTTCTATACAACTGGTTCCTTAATTACATATTTTGAATTTATATGTTGTGGAATGGTTAAAATATTAGCATTTTATTAATCATATGTGCATGTTGACCCTACCTATATGATCTTTATTGTCCATGACACAGGGCAAATAATCTGGGACTCAATCACTATACTTCCTTTCTCTACTCAATAATATTACGCCTTACGGTATCTTTTTGTCCGAGAAATCAATCATTAAATACAATAAAAAACTTCCATATATATTTGACAATTGATTAATATTGTAACAAAGATATTATTAATCTAACTAATAGAATCAAGGCAATCGTGAATTCCATAATTGATGTTGTCTCCAAAATTACAACTACGTGAAAACTTGACGCATGGCAAAAGTTTTTGGAATATTAGATAACTAATGCAGTCTAAATGACAACAAAATACATAAGACTAAATATTATCAAATAATATAACTTACGTAGCCTCAGTTGTAAACAGAATCTGTTCTTTTCAAATAACCAGTTTATAAATTTCCTTCATATACAATTTCACCATCTTAACATATTGACACTATTTTCACCGTGCCTACCTCCATTTGTAATGAAAGATAATTGCCTTTAGCTACATTGAACAATGTAGCCAAAGGCGATACTGTTAAATTCAAGATATTGATGGCTTATAGACACCTGCTAAACTAAACTCAGTAGACGGGGCCATAAGCGGATTTTTCTCTAGAGGTTTACTGACATAGTATTGCTTTGGCTACATTAAACAATGGAGCCAAAGATAATAATAATAAGTAATAATGTTAGTAAGTAATAATGTTAAATTCAAGATATAATTGGCCTCCAGACACCTATTAAACTAAACTCGGTAACGGAGGTAATAATCAACGTGACAAGAGGTAACGTGACAATTAAAAAATCTGAATACACATATTTATTGCATGAAGTATTTTTAATGTTACTGCGGAAATAATATGTTTAGTTGTTTATATTTTTACAATTATATTATAATATCAAGAAGTATTCGCCACATATTCCTTTTTAAAAAGAAAACGACTAAAATCGGACGTAAAAACAGGAGTAAAATCTTTCTTATAAAATTATTCAGCGTACTGTACATCCATTGTTACGAATTACATTTTACTAAATTATCAATGAATGCCTATCCTATCACATTTTTCGTGAACGAGTCGTCCGTAAGAACAAGACGAAATCTCGTTAAGATAACAATTCACACGGCACGCCTCAGGTGCGCCCGTAACTCGCCTATTAATTAATTATTTTCTTAGCGACGTTCCGAAAGTTGCTACGTGCTCTCGTTAAGCTCGCTTTGTGTTTGTCGCTCTTTATGAGATTTGACCTAGATAGCTAAGCATTTAGTCAATTTCTTTGTTACAGCCTATTGCAAACTAAAGAAGGATTTAAATATTAATGACGTATAATTACAAAATGATGACATAATCTGACAATATTAAAAAATTATAGCAAATTTTGGACAACACCGTAAGCAAAGAAGAGAAAACTTTATTTGTTTATTAATTTGCATATGTTATTATGCATAATCATATTCATGGCAGACTCATTGCTATGAGGATAACCTATTACATCCATTCATACCTTCAGATCCGTTCGGTGAGCGACGGGTTATCGCTCCTGGGACTCTGCGGTGCGCCGCTGTTCAAGACTTTACAGTCTTGAATGCCTGTGATCAATTTAACATACCACGGTGACGATGGGATAATTATATGGGGGTTCAAGAGCTTACAAATAATTAATACATACAAACATACATATATTTTAATTATTGGTATATATATCAGTACGGCAATACGTATCTATTTTGTTTTTGTAAAATTTTCTTTGTTAATTACATCGCTCGAAAGTAAAAATGCATTTTATAATTTTTTTCTATATTTTATGAATATTTTTTTCGACTCCTACATGAATGATGTAACTTGAATTCCACACGACACATTTTCTTATTTCTGATTTTTTGTCTTTAAAACGGTGTTAATATTTACAATTACAAATTAATATTGAGCGAGAGGAGATTATGTTTTTGTAATATACCCTTTTATTGTTATTCAGTTCGTGTTCCATTATTTATGCGAATATATGTCTTTGTTTTTATTGAAAGTAACTTATAGTATTTTAAAAATTCTCGAAACAATAAGGAAACTTGTTTTGTGATTTATTCTAGTAATCTGTTATTTTTATTCTACTGAATATATTGAAACTCAAACAACTATCGAAGTCGTTAAGTGAGTTTTATAACAAATGTGATTTTTGGAATATCCGGTACGCCATTCAAGGTAATATAGCTCACCGGTAAAGGCGGCGCTCATTACCGCAACGAACAACATTATCTTCCACTTGAAATAAGTTACATGTGTGTGGGAATATTGCTCTAAAAATAATGATCATGAAAGTTGATGCGTGTTGACCTTGCTCGGATGTGACAGCCGCTTTAGATGCGAGGATTAAAAGGTTTTTTATTTTTTTATGAGGTCATTGGCTGAAACGACATATTGCAATGGAACTAATTGTATATAATTCTTCGTAATTCATACAGTTTCTAACTATTTACCCATACAACAGCTCCGATTATATCCGTTAACATTAGAAAGCAAAATTTTTGAATTAATTTTTTTAATATCTTAAATTAGATTGTATTTAACTCCAACAATTTTCACTGAACACAATTTAGTCTGATCTTAGTTCCGATGATGAAAAATTGCATATTTATATAACTTTTATATAATTTTTCTTATTTTATTCTAAAATATACATTAGTTTAAATAAAAAAAATGTATGATACGAAATTATCCCTTTAGAGACAAATGACTCTTTGCAAAAGTTCAATATTTTTGTTGATCATTCCATTCGATGATAATTATGTCCAATATTCTCGAGGTCACCATTAAATTTGATATAAAAGGGATATATACGTTACGTGCATGCTACAAAGAGATGGCTAGTATGTTAAAGTTTAACCACGATATCTTAGTAAATAATTTTGCTTAAAAGTCTCCAAATTATTTTTCCTCAGGAACAAAAAAAATTATATATTTTATTAAGACATCTTGACTAATTGTTCATAGTTCGTGAATCGCGTGTTCCTATTTAATAATCTTATTTATTACTTCAGTTTTAAAAATCCTAGTCTATATTTGCATGATCCAATACGGCGAGTAATTTACACAAAAATATGTTTTATAAGAAGAATACGAGAAAAGCGATGATTTTTCCATAATACACTGAAATTATGTGAATTATTATTATATATGTATATATATATATATATATACATATATATATATATATATACATATATATATATAAATATATATATATATATATATATATATATATATATATATATATATATATTATAAATGTAAGACATAATATAAAACAACCCAACATTCGAAGGAAATGTAATATTTCAACCAGATATACGAACGTTTATATGTTTAGAAGTATTTAGTACGAGAAATAATGTATGACATCTTCTTCAAGAGTTGGAATACTCCCAAAGATCGAAGCAAGTCTCCGCATTTTTTTCAAGTATAAAGGATAGTAATTGAAAACGCTTCATACGAGCCCATTAATAGATGATGAGAAAAAAATTATATTAAATCTAAGCACAATTTCTGAACGAAGATTAAGTATTGAAAAGAAGTAAATTAAAACTTAAATATATTTAGAGAAAGAATATTTTTAAACGGTTATGTACATGTGGTGGTACTCATTAATAGCCTTTATTAGAAGTATGACTGTGTGAAGCTGGTAGCAATAATTATTCGAATGGATAGTACTTCACAATTAAATGAAACTACGTGATGTAGAATTATTTCTACTTTCTTTAGTTTCTTTACCACGACCTAAGTTTAGGTGGATTACAACATCTTCAGGTGGGCTATAAGCAAAGTGCTTTGCTTATAGCCCACCTGAAGATGTTGTAATACAAATTCAATTCTGACACTGAACAGGAGGGTGCTTCATCAGAAGAAGTTAAAAAGATTTCAAATAACTGCAAACTACTATGTTGGTAAAGATAAAACTAGTAGATGGGAAAAAAACAGTCCGCAGTATTAGAGTAAGATCTCAAAATATTGTTATGCGACTTCCTGGCGTTAAGAGAAAAGCAAGAATTGTAATAGATCCAGGTGCAATTTGGATATTATTTCATTCTGATAGTCCTTACAAAGTATATTAAACGACATATTGAGCAGCTTTCATTGATTTCAAACTATGGACTGTCGATTTACTAACGAAGAGAAAATCAAGTAATGCTTCATACTTGGTCTTCTTTTATTTATCGGTATTAGGTGAAATGATCGGCTGAATGCCAAAGATCTGTTCAGTAATGCAATTATCTGTTTTGTGGTGGACATTAATTTCTTAAAATACGTATTTATCTATTTTTATGTAAAATAACTATTATAATAAAAAAAACACGTGAGGATTTCTGAAACTATTTTTTTATTTTCATACGCATTCGAGCTGATTTATTGTATTCTAGTAACACGAACCGTCCCTTATATATTGTGTTAACCGTATTGGCTAAGATGAATTTAGGCTAAAGATTGACCTTTTAGCTAACAAGCTAGACTATTAACCCAGCGACTTACTTTAATAAATAGCTGGGACATATAAGCGGACTAAAAATTAAAATAAAAAGAAAATTGAAGGAAATTATTTCGAAGAGCTTTAGAGATTTTCCGATTGAAAAACATCAAAAAAACAAAATTAAAGACCACCCATCTCCTAAACAACTTATTTTATTCTATTTTTAAATAAACGAAAGGAACTTGTTTGAACTTTTTGATAGAAAAGATATCCCAAAATATTTGGTTACAGTACAAACACAAAAGTATAGTCACGGCAAAATTATTGCTCCATTTTGATGATCCTTGCAAAATTGGGTTATTGTCTGCTTATAACGATCGATGATTTTAAAGTCCTGATATCAGGATCTTGTTTATTTCTATGATTTATTCCTGAAAATAAAAATTATAGTAGTAATATATAATTGGCATTTTAATTATCCTTACAACATGTCTCGTCTTCCCGTCAGTCTATTGGACAAGCACGAGGGTAGCACACGGGAGTATTCGCAGGTTTAATTTAAACGATTAGAGATTAATACAGAGGTATACATGAATATATCATAGTTTTTACTCTTTGATAGGAAGATGATTTAAGTAGAAAGAAAGCTTAACGATGTAAATTGGATACTGACACCAGTTTTTTTTATTTATTAATTTTAAAGCAGTATTTTAGAATCTTTGTAATCCTATTTCCCAGAAGAAAGTTTGCATTTTTATCATTTAATTATCAATTTCTTACCTCAAAGGAATTAGAGAGGAATGGAAATTTTAATAAGGTACGTGGTGGAATTAAATGTATGTAAAGTCAATAATGAAAGGTAATAAATATGTAGATCAATTGCGAATTAAGAAAAGTTAATTGTCTTCTTTGATTACATGTCAACATATAAATATACTTGCATCTCTATATATTTAAAGGTAACAATTTTTCACAAAAAATTGCTTCTCTAAATACGGCTATTTGTGAAATATTTTGGGTTTAAAAATATTTATTTCTAAATTAGTGAAGACAGTAAAAGTTAGTAAGTTACTAATCTACAAATAATACTTTCAAAATAATCGTCAAGTACATAATTAATAACGTCACCGAAATCATTACTATATATTACGTTGATATCCAAAGAAAGGTAATGCAATACTAAAACCACAACAATGTATGAACCATATAGAGAAAAGGGAGAATTTATTTAACAATAAATATTGTATAAATGTCTTTGAATTACCGTTGCCTTATCATAAACATATTTATTGATATTACTTCCATCGTGCCTACAAAGTTATCGGAGTAAATAACCAACGTCAAAAAATTGTTCACAATTAAATGAAACTACGTGATTTAGTATAATTGTTACTATTTTAAATTTCTTTACCACCACCTAGTTTTCGTTGTATTACAACATCTTCAGGTGGGCTATTACAATCTTTGCTAATAGCACATATCACGTAGTTTCATTTAATTGTGAACAATAAAATTCTACAAAATTAACGTCAAATATATTCAATATCAAGGAATTGTGTTGAACCTAAGACGTTAGCGGCCTATCGCATTCAAACACCTATTGACTCAATAATGAATACAATACGTTTCACTGAAATTGTAAAAATTGAAAAAAAGTGTAAATAGTTTAACCATACAACTATTTGAGCCTAGCTCCTGAGGTTTTACTTATTAGAAATTTATGAGGCGAGAGTAAAATCTTGTCTCATAAATTGCTGATAAGTACATTATTAATCACAAAATCATCGATCGTTAAAGGGGTACGAATTACAATAAATAAATGTTTATTTAAATGATAAAAATTATCTTAGCGGCGTTCGGTAAGCTTCAACATGGTTTAGTTAAGTTCGCCCTACGTTTGGCGTTCTTTATGAAATTTTACCAAAACACAAAGAAATAAACATAGCTCAATTTTCAACCTACTTTCTACGTCCTTGCAACTAAAAAGAATTGTTGAAATAATAGACATTTGTTTATAAACCGCGTATCGATAACAGACTAGGCATACAACAAAGAAGTTGTTACGAGGCAAAAGCATTAAAATCTTTATATACAAACTCTCCATGAGCACTCTTAAATAACTGAGATTCCTTCTATTCTGTTTACGTCAGGAGACAATATGCCACAACCTTAACTAGCATTTCAATTATCGTCATAACATGTCTCGCCTTCCCGTCAGTCTATGAGACAAGCACGAGGGGAGCAAATTGAAATATTCTGAGGTTTAATTTAAACAAACAGAAATTAATATAGAAGTATATATGAATATATTATAGTTTTTATTCTTCAATAGAAGGAAGATTTAAGTAAAAAATTAAGCTTAACGAGGTAAATTGGATACTAACAATAGTTTTTTCATGTTTATTCACTTTAAACCAGTATTTTAGATTTTTTGTAATCGTTTTATTGTAATTTTTTTTAATGTTAAAAGAAATGCTGGTTGCATTTTTATTTCTTTATTATCATAGAATTTCTGTACCTTCATATGATCTATACACTTGCATTATCCTTAGATAGAGATGACAGAATTGCCTTTACGATAGCAATTTTATGTAAGTTGTTGCACATTATTCACAAAATCAAAAAGTGTGAGCAGAAAGTCCCATATTTTATATTTTATTCGTGATTACATATGTGTCATCTTCATTCATTTTTACTTTACAATTGCAATAAACATTTTTTGTGTTGAAATTATGCAGAACTGCAGAAATTATTTCGTAAGTTTCCAGATGCTGAAGCGGATATACCTGAAACGTTATCAGTATGCTTTCTATCACTAATTATTACCAACGGTTTTAATTTCGATACTTTGTTGACGGCGTGTGCAGCTGGTGATTTTTCAGATTGAGCTTGCTTTATGTATGCATCGAACACGTGAATTGTTCTATTGCAGTTCTAAAGATAATGAAATTATAAATCTAGAAAATCTGTCGCTGTATTCTTTTATAATTTTCACATTTACATTTTACGCATAAATTACAAGTCATCTCGCGGCTCATGGGCGAGATATCTCGTATTTTTACAAGACATCTCGTATTTTAACAAAAGGTCTCATATTTTTTAGCTATTAGTAAAGGATGGTTGAATTTCTTTGAAATAAATATGTATCAAAAATATTGAAAAATATCTCATCTAAATCTTAAATTTTGCCAAGTTAATTTTCTGTGTCAAGCTTGCAATTGAAAATTTTGTAAGGATTTATTTAACTAAATAAGTTTTTAATATAGTAATAAGTTCTGAAATTGATAATTTTTTTACAATTAACTGGTTGTATATTCCATTTCAATATTTCAGATTTTTAAAATATATTTGTACCTCAATTAAATGTTACTAAATATAGAAAGTTGCCAAATTCGGATGTCAATGTCAAATTTAATTATTTTCGAGTTTAAATTTTCTGCCAAGCATCACCGATTTTCTTGTTTTTTTTCTGTTATGTAAGTACTATGTTTTATTACTTTGTTCCCAATTTAAAGGCTCCCTGTTTCAAGTGATCAATAAGTGAACATCAATATTAATTATTTTTGGAAATAATATCACAAAACCCAATAAAGCCTAAGCCACATTCATGAATTTGGGATTCTTTTAAATGTTTTCTAGCTCAGCATTTCAACTATCAATTAGATAAAAAGAGTGTCTCGAAATGGTTTATATAAATGTAAACCATTTTGATTTACGATTGAAAATGTTTAAAAACAAAATATGTAGTCCGCAATAAGTTAATTCACTTATTGATCTTAAGATGGAAGAATTCTTCTATTTTATATATTTACAAAAGTTGATCAAGATGAGATTATGCAATGAGGATCTGTAAATGTTTACTGTAAACCCGTCTTGTTCAATTAACTTTTGCTTGTTTTAGAAATTACGTCATTTTCTAACAAGTTATGATTCTTCAATAAAAATAAAAAACTACGAACATATTTTCCATCCAGGACACTCCGTATTATGAACCTTATATAATTTGTCATTTGGTAGATCGATATGGCCTTTTCACTTGCTTAAAAAAAATTAATTTGTTTATCAAACTTTTATTTATTACACCATACAATATATATATATATATATATATATATATATATATATATATATATATATATATATTTATATATAATATATTTATTACACCATACAATATATAAATACTATTATTTTCTTCTAATCTGATGGGAATAAATTTTGGTAATGCTGTACTTGGTCATGGAAATGACGAAATTATTTTACGAATTTACACAATGTCCATTTAAACTTCTAGTGTAGTTATATCTTGTGCCAATTGCTTTCAGAGTTTAGCTATGATACAAAAAACCTTTATAATTTTGTCATATTTATCCATTCTTCCAACAGTCACAGTTTCACAATTTTTACTTTTTTAGATTTATATGTATGAAATTTTCCAAATATATAATTCGTAGGTGTATATTAATTAGTTTATACCATAACATGAATTTTTAAGATTTGCAGCTTGAAAGCATAAAAAGCGGACTCTTTTAAGAGATCTCACGAATCGTTTAACATGGAAAGGTATTAGCCGGGAAGAAGGATAAATTTACCCGCTCGTAACCGTCTTATTTTTTTTTTCCTTTCAGCTATTTATGAAAATTTTCACTTCTTTAATATTGATTCTCAATATATCATTTTTGAATGGTTTAACGGATTTCAATAAAATTAATATTTGTTTAAGGTTCATTTGAAGCACATATTTATGTACTTTCGTGAAGATATAATATGATAGAAAACTGAAAACAAATTTTAAGTTTTTAAATTTTTTTTTAGTCTTATGCCACGTTATTAAAATTAATATATTTTTAAATCCTCACGTTATGTTTTAAAACGTAACTTTTTTAAAGTTTATGCTACGAGCTATCCTACATAGCTTATTTTTTAGAGTATGTTTTGAAACATAGTTTTTTAAAGAAATAAATCGCAGTGGGAAAAAACGTAAAAAACATTTTTTTATGAAAAATTGATCACATCGGTACGAAGAGTAATGACATGTTTTTAAACACCGTTTTAAAAAACCAAATTTTCAGGTTCTTTAAATTTTTGTTGTTGATTTAAACTTTCTGACCCATTTAACTACTTCTGACTCATTTTTATAAATCTCTGACCCATAAATCCTAATGCTGCAAGTATCGATCTGCTTAAACCGTAAGACTTGAAGATCTGCTGTTCTTAAATTGGCTCTGTGAGTCTCAAGCAGAGAATCTGTCAGTAAACTTTGTGCTTCAACTCCTTAGTGCTAATTTTAGTATATATATATATATATATATATATATACATATATATATATATATATATATATAATTCATAAGTATATATTAATTCAACTCGTCAGTGCTGATGCTACGGAGGTACTGCCTGCTTAAATGGTAACACTTAATATTCTGCTATTAATATTTTTAAGAATATAAATATATATATATATATATATATATATATATATATATATATATATATATCTTATTGGGCAATATTATTTACACATGGCACATATTTAAAAATACTGCGTACTCTTAAATATCAAAGTTTGTATTTAAGAACTGTGATACGAGTTCGAGTGTAAATGGGAGGGGATATTTTAGGGGTATCTTAGGAATTAGGCAAACGACATCCTTGTTAATGTAAAGTGACGGAAGGGTAAAAAATAATTTTCATGCATCTCGTCAAATGAGGTACTATTGTTTGGGCCTTTTGAAATGAAATTGAGATTTCATTCGCCATGCCTAATTTTCAAATTTTGTTTGCGAAATATTAAACTTAGAAGTAAATTGTCATGTGTACTTCTTTTTGGTTTTGAACAAAGAATTTGAGAAAACTGAATAAATTCTAGATGCCAACATTCGATGAAAACTTTCAATTAACATTATTTTGGTAAACTTGAATTATCTGCTTTTGATTCACACGAAACAAAACAAGATTAACAAATTTTGTGGAAAATGGAAGAGTAGAATAGAAGTGGAAAGTGAGATGTGTTTTCTTTATTTTCTTAAAGATATACCTTTTTTCGTCAAAAGAACTAATACATGAATATATTTACATAAATGGGTATAAATATTATGTGACAACGTAAACGTTACATGACATAAAAATTTTATGAAATAACGATTAGGAACATTCTGGAAAGAAAGAAGTTAGCAAAAGCTTCATTTCTTATTTGAAAGTTATTATGGAAATGTTCATATACTCAACACTCAACTTTACATTATTGTTTACATATACGAATCATTTCCATTTTAACTCATATTAAAAACAAATCAAGTGCAAACATAAAAGATTGCAAAACCACATTTATCCCCGTCTCTTTAGGTCAGATATTACAAATATGGTAAGCTTAACGAAAGCGTGTCGAAGCTCTCCGAACGTCGCTGACAAAATAATTAATTAATGCAGGCGGGTTACAGTGGCCCGTGATGCGCGTCACATAAATTGTTATCTTAACGGAACTTTAGCTTGTTCTCACGGGTGACTTGTTAGCAAAAACACGACAGGAGAAGCATTAATTAACCATTTAGGAAATGTAATTCAGAACAATGGATGGGCGGTACAACGGATGATTTTGTAAGGAAGGCTTTACTCTCACCTCGTAAATCGTCAATTTATAGAGCGTTAGACATTGGGAGCTATCAATTACGTAACTAAATTTATAGCTCGGCATATACTTTTCGCATTAAAATCTGCGAATATAAATATATTTTCTCCATTATTTACATAATTTATATTAGTGTCGGAACGCAAAATCGTAGATTATTGAAAAGCTAAACATTTATGTCGGCCATAGAATCTCTGCTTTAGTGAAATAAACATATTTTTACATTACACTGCCTTAGAGATATTCATTTTTAAGAAAAACAATTTTGAGGTTTACTCCTTAAAAATCGGTTTACATATATAGCGCTCTGTATGAAGTTTAATGAATAATAAAATCAGAAGTTCAGAGCGTACGAATTTCATAGCGTTAAAAAAAGTGTAATCAGCTAATAATTTGACATGTCACTTAAAGATGAGCATGGAGCTCATCTTTACTTGACATGTCATATTATTTATTGACAGTTATAAGCCAAATTTGTTTCGGCTGGGAGTATTGCATTTAACAAATGTAGAAAAATAAATAGAAGAAAAAAATTAATAGGAGCTAATATAAAGTAAAAATTACTGACAGTGGACAGTGGTCCAAGAATAATCGGCACATTTGAATTACGGGGTTCTAAAAAGTGGTATTATTTTTATAAACTTGCAGTATAAATAATCTTTGTAATGGTATAAGGGATATGAGTCTAGTGTTGAAGTTGAGTAGAGAGAGGAGGTAGGGTAGTATACATGCGAATGTTTGGTTTTATGTGAATGTATTAGATCAGCGCTTTTTCTCTGTGTAGCTAGTGATAACAAATTAAACCTCTGTAGTTGAATTTCGTAGGATCTACAGTCTCGTTCAAGATGAAGGCGGAATTAATTAGTTTGAGGAATACAGAATTAATTTGTTTGAGCGAATGTAATTTTTTGTTAATAATGTGTTTAAGAAACGTGTATTCTATTTGTGTCTTTAGGCAAAAGGAAGTCAACTGGGCCGACTTTGGCTTAATATAAAAGCTAAGCAGAAAAGAGAGTTGGCAAAAAAGGCAGCAGCGGACGGTCACCAGCGGAGGAGATATGATTAGCGACATGCAAATTGACCCCGTCGTTTCTTTAATAGCGCCAGAGCTAAATATGGAATTGGAATTTTTCCCATCAATTCAATCAAAGTAAACAACGTGTGTAATAAAATCAAGTGTACAATTAATATTTTACCCATACTGTTTTTAGAAACTGATTATTATTGTAACAGGGTACCGAAAGTTTTTAGATTGATCTATTTTAAGTGAAATTTATTTCAATTTACATTTAATACTGAGGAAGTAGTATTACAAACGAAAGTAGTTTATAATTCAACCATCTTTAAAATTACAAATTGTTAAAATCATTTAAGAACTTTGTGTTGAAATTTTAAATTTGTGAAATTCATGAATTGACATTGAATTAATTAGATTCAATTATCTACAGATTCGTCTGAGCGACAATCGACGAGTAGAAATGAAGTTTTTTCAGAAGCGGAAACTTTGCCAACATCGTCTGAGTCAACAGAAGATGTTCATAGCCATGTCCAACCCGGTTTTGTGTGAGGTACAGAAAACCGGGTTGGACATGGACATGAATGTACTCATAAGCAGGAGACGCTACAGCAGCCAGCATCAGAGAGGAAATTGAAAAATAAATGAAGTAAGTTTTAGGTTATTAATATTTTTTTATATATATTTTTTATTTTTAAATATTGTTTTTTTCTTATTTTGTTTTAATTTGTTATATACCATATTTACATACTATTTTTATTTTCATTACTTTATTTTTTATAAATTTTGCTGTTGTGTTTTCTGCTCATATTGTGTTTTATTTTACATTTTTTAAAATTTCACAATAGACAGTTAAATTTTCAATAATAAATCACATAGTCTTTATTTTGTTGCGCGTAGAAAGGCAGCGTAGCACGTTGTTCAAAACATATATCTGATCTTCCGCAAAAATGGTGAAATTATTTACTAATTGTTAAAGTTGTATTTATTTTGTCAAGCTTTTTTAATAAAGGTCTATATGTATACATTACAATTTGGTAAGAGATTGGTAATGCCAATGTTCCATGAAATGGTGTGTTTTAACATTCTGGCTATAGGAATAGTGAATCCAGTGCAAGCTAATTTTAATGCACATTTTAGTATTTTTGCTATAGATCAAGGGAATCATGTCGCTAGTAAGTTGAATTTCAGTAATACATTTCTTGAATCATAATCATTAAATCTCATTATGTGTGAATATTTGGTGTCTTCTATCCTAAAAAATTAAAAAATCTCTTTTAATTTTCACTTCTTAGACTGACGTTACTAAATGTTTTTAATTTTGTTTTATACGTTTAATCTTGTTGATTTTTGTTTTCTTGTAAACAATTGTATTGTAAGCATTTTATTATATATGAATTTTCTATCTATATTTCATAATATTGATATTTATATTTATACAGAGTGTTACCTATTTTATACATTCCAAGATAATCGTACTTAAGGAATAAACTCCAGTTGCGGGTCGGAGCTGACACACACAAATTTTTTCCTAAAATTTTTTTTAAATAAACGTGCTCCAAATTATTTGTATATATATGTATATATATATATATATATATATATATATATATATATATATATATATATATATATATATATATATTATATATATATATATATATATATATATATATATATATATATATATATATATATATGCAAACACACAATAGGAAATTATTTGATATATAGGTTCAAATGAAATATAAATACGAATATTAGATATACGACAAAAAAACAAGGATGGATATGGGTTTTCTTTAAAATGTCAAATGAACCTCAATTAACTATAACAGTAATTGCTTGTATTCCAAAAGATATTAAAACTATGAAACTCACCTAGTCAGCCATTGTGGCTGGTCTGTGTTTGATAATTCTTTAATCCCTACTTTTTTATGAGTTTGTTATTTGTTCAAACGTAGTAATAAACTTTTGCAAGGATATTTTTAAAAATTGTGTCCTTCGAAATTCACACTAAGTAAAAATTGTTGATTGTCTGATGGTAAGTTAAAATAAATGGAAAACAGTTTTAATGTGACTGAAGTTAATAAATTAAAATGTCTAACCGGTACATTTAAAAATCCTGTATTCACGTATCTAAAAAAATATTAGCGGTGGTAAGTGAAACAAATACGATTTGTGATGCCATTCCCGACTTTGAAGAAGCGGATGTGCTGTTCTTATTTGAAAGTAATAGACGTTTTCCAAAGACTTGTCAAAATATTCACATCGGATCGTTTTTTTACAAAAAAGAGGTAAATGTTTCTTAATGGCCTTGGACAAAGAAGTCTACTTACAAATTATACTTAACTTAATCAAATACATTGTGAATTATTTCGTTCTCTCTCATTCACCTCGTAAACTTGTTTTAAGTTACTTCATGTACAGCGAAATTAATGTGGCAATGACGTAATCAAGATGATCAACTGTCATCATTTAAACTGTAAACATGACAAAATTGATGTTCTGTATGAGGAGAAACTTTCTTATGACGTTCAAAATACGTCTTCGGAGAAAAGAAATAAAGTAAAAGTAAACATTCCATAATAACGACTATTAAGTAGAGAATTCTTTTGGAGGGTATATTTGCCGTAACGCTTACTCACAAACCTGACGGCTTTAAGTGCATCAAAAATATTTGCAGAAATAAGTCTTCGTTGATGAAATGATCAGTAGTGGTTGATCTGTTTAGATATAAATAGTGGAAATATGTACACTGAGCACTTAGTTATGCAAAATACTCGAAGTTGTTTTTGCTCTAAATTATTTTAACAATTTTAAAGAATATTTAAAATCTATTGGATGCTTCTATGCCAATATTTAAATTTTCGTTTAAAATTAAATTAAATACTTCGGAGAGTTGATTAAATTTTTTACTGCTTTTACTATAGCAACTGTCACATATAACGTCTATTGAGAAATTGAGTTAAATATTGATAGATTCATACACTGTGTACGTATATTTTACACGTATCCACAAGTTATAATGTCACTAAATAGCAAAGTATTCGATATATCGAGTATATCGATATAATAGAGTAAAATAAATACCATTTATCAACCATTCCATTTTCGACCATATGTTCCAGATAAAATTTACGGACATGAATAGTTCTTGTAAAATAATTTATTGCATAAACATTTTTGATAATTTCGATTGGTGCAGGCGTAGCAAAAAATTCTCAATATATTAGCAACGAAATAATGTTTGCTTTTTTTATTGTTAAAATTTACAATAAAAAAAACAAAAATCATGAAAGAGAAACAAAGCAGAATGAAATTTCAAAAGAACACAAAAAATTTGTATTATTTGTTTCACATAGTTATAAAATTGTTCGTAATATACTGCAGAAATGAGGGACAAAAGAAATAATAAAACAATAAAAATATAAACAAAAATTAACAATTTTTCTTTACCTTTCACCAGTGTATAACTCATCGAATCACTATTTGTTAATAAGCGCCTTATTTTTATTATATATATATATATATATATATATATATATATATATATATATATATATATATATATATATATATATATTGGAGTGTTCCTTAAATGGGTGAAAATAATTGTTGGGGACATCGAAACGCATACCTCCTAATTCTTTTCAAACTATTTAGACTTACTGAAATACAACATTTTACCTTTTTACGTTAATATTAATACGTGCGACAGGGCTTCGAAGTTTTGAAAAAATTTGTTTCTTTTTACGTAGCTAGCTCAACTGAAAATTTATATTTTATGAAAATATTTTTTAAAAAGCAAGTCTAAGTGACATGTACTTATTTAAAAAGAGATAAATTTATACATCGTTCAGAATATTTCTTTCTAAGGATCTCTTTTTTACAGTCTGGATACATATTTCTATGTTCAAAGCGTAAAAAATTGATTCAAACCATGAATGTCTCGGATAAGTTTTATAGTTATTTCAGCTGTATCCTTAAATACTCTTAAAGAAATAACGTTTTTTTTTGTCTCCAAAAAGAATGCATTTTCTTCTCAGGTAGAAACGTGTTACTTGGGGAAATTTTCATAAATTTTTAATAGAGTAAACAAATTTGTGCTCTTGATACGAAATCATTCAACGAATTTCTTGCAACCATACAAAAATTTTATTATCAGTTTATAATAGATTTCGTAAAAAAATGTAAGATTTCTGTGACTGTCTGCAAACAGTAACCATAGCTGAATTTAGTGAATGTCTGTACATGTAAATATCTTATATAAAAAAAATATTGACTTATGTGGGATCTTAATTAGACCACATGGGTAATATTACTAGGAATTAACTTTTTTTAGTGGAAAATAAAAATACAAAATTGCTGCAAATATTTTATTAATTACATGCTCTATCTATAATTCTAAGGTTCTTGTGTTATCATGTAGCGGTCACAAATGGAATGTAATTCCGTGTCGATCTCTGACGATTGCTTTTTTCACTTATTTATTAAGGCTTTTGATCTAGAAAACACACTCAAATAATTTGAAAATAGAAACTGTGACCTTGTGCTTATTTTTAACTGCATTTTCGACATTCTAAATTTGAAAAAAAAACAAAATATTTTATTATAAACACATTGAAAAAAAATTCTAAAATATTTAGAAAGTTTACACAAACAAAAATAACTCCAAACATTTGTAAATTTCGATTTATAATTTGCTAATAGGATTGTTTCATACGACTGCTACCCGCCAAATATTTTTATACAGAAAATAATACTCCACGAATTTTGATAGAATCGTGTAGGTTTCAAATTTAAGTGAGGATATGCAGAAACGAGCACAGAGACAAACATACTGACAAACATTTTAAAAATATTTGTCTCATTTTCTGTTCATTAAATATAACACTTTCTGTTTAGAACTAACCATATTCATTCCAGAATTTTTTTTAGAAAAAAAACAATAAATTAACTTTAATATTGAAGGCTGAAATAAACGTAACAACACTTATAGTGATTATCGAATGAAATTTCACATTACCGAATATTATTTCCTTGTAAACGGATTGCGATGGAACAATCCCCTATGTTACCAGAAGACGTGTGTGACGTCCATACTTAGTGAATATACCAGAAAAAAATTTATGAAAATCCCTTTAGTGATTTTTGCGCGATGTAAGAACAAATAAACAAAGTAACGATTATTCAAATCAGAAAAGAATATTATTGCTTTCATATTTTTATTACGTCACTCTTAATCTTTTTCTCTAATATCAATAATAGAATGACACGACCATTGTAAAGTTTTACTGTATTCCTAGATATTTAGTACATAGGGACTACATCTTTAAGATTTTATTGTACATTACATTACACATGTGTTACGCTAATGATATGAGCTAGCAAATATGTTTAGTTGCCATGCAAATGCTATACCGCGTTGAACGATAATACATCATAGTTTTTTCACTTTGCTAATTCCGTATGTTCAATATATAATACTCAATAGCAACCCTTTGACTTATCCGTGTATTCCTGATTTTCTGCTTCGTATACTTTTTAGCTAAACATATTTAAAAAAAAGTTATTTACCAAGCTATGTGTAAATGTGGTTATAATCGGTGTATCTGCTCACGAGTCGTTAACTAATGTCAAAGCGAAGCACTCTCTTTGCAATGGCAGACATTACTAACCGGTTTCGACTTTCGAAGTGATTTAATTGGACTCTTTGAAGAATTTGTTGCAAGATATTACCTTTTTATACGCCTACCATTTGTTTTTCGGGTCTCCATTTAAAAAATTCTAAGTTAATATTTAATGTTAATGTAATTTATAATATTTTATATTAGGTTAAATAACGTAACATAATTACGTTGCTAAAATAATTTAAAATAAAACCAGCCAAGTATGGTTTCAACCCATATACGGGAATTTCTGTAGCACCACACAATATTAAATTTATCAATTGGTATTTTTCAAAGATACTGCAAAAATAAAGTTATCGCTGCGGCCGCTACCGAAAGTACCCTACACCTCACAAACTTCATAACATATCTCACTCAAATAAATTTTCATTTTAATTTTATTTTCAGTTCAACTAACTACCTTAATGTTTTTTTTTCAAAATTGTACACATGTTAGAAGGGTGACGTGATGGGTTGGTCACACTCTTTTAAACTTTTGAAGCGGATGCCTCATTGCGGATGTGTATTGACAAAAATAAAAAAAATAGTTTTTAAACCTCTATATAATTTGTGAAATCTATAAGGATATCGCATACGCCCATGTGTGCTGGATTTTTTTAGAGATTCCTCAGTTACTTTACAGTATAGATTGGCACTACTATTATTATTTTATTTTACATAATGCTATTCACTGTACATCGCTTCTATTTCATTGTACAGCGATTCATAGAAGACCACTATCACCAGGATAGCATATATATAGCGACATTAGTCTCCGAGTAAAAGGGCTGTGACATATGGACAGACAGGTAGACACGACAAACAGACGAACAGGACAAAATTATCTAACTTTAGTTTTTGCCAAAAGCTACAGAACCCTAAAAAGAACGATCCCTTGTTGCGCCACATGTGTTCCTTTTTTCATTTTACTTTAAATGTTAAATTTTAACTACATTTTAGTTATAGAAAAGAAATTTATTAGCCTGCATATTTCACTGCAAAATAAATATTATAAAGGGATCAAGTTGAGCCTATAAAAAAATGTTTGCATTCAGCTATGTAAAATATCCATTGCAAGGGCAAATTTTAATATTTCCAAAAATATGTTTAAAATTTTTTAACTATGTTTAGAATGTTATATTGGTTAGTTTTTCAGATTTATTGCTAAAAATGTCCATAAAAAAGGTCGATGTGACCCCCTCCCCCACGCCGCATGTGCAAAACTGCAAGAATTTATGTTTTCAAAAAACGAGATTATAGAAGCTTGTTAGAAATGTTGATTCTAGATTCCAAAATTTTGTGAGCCGTTAACAATATTTCATCTATTTGAAATACATACCAAAGAAAATATTTACATAACTAAAAGTAACATTATTATTTTTAAACAGTTTGATGGAAATAATATGTTTATATGTACCAAGTCGTCGTTGTACGAGTTTTACTCGTTAATTATCAGGTTTGTTTTATTTTATTTAAAATATTAACAAATACTATCAGACAAACCTCGACTGAATTAGAATATCGTTTGTATACATTCTCTACCCGGTCACAACAATTATGTATTAGTGCTATTTTAGTATCGTATAAGCAAATATTAAATTTTTACTTTTATTTGCAAATAATATAATGAATGTGAAATATATTGTAAGCTTTCTTTAATCCTGTAAAGAAAATAGTAAATCGTTTCAAATTTTAGCATAAAAATGTGAAGTGTCTTGGTGCACAGAACATAATGTAGTAACAATGGAATCATCTTAAAGTTGTTAAATTAAGCTTATAATTATTTTTGCATTTTTTTCTAATTATTCATAATTATTATTCCATAAACTAAAACTTACAACGCGAACGTTAAGAATTAAAGAATATATTATAATTTTGACGACAATTTGTAAATTACGTTTCTGACGAAATAAATTTTTCCTGGAAGTCAGTAAAGCAGATACGAAAGACATTGATTCCCTATCTAAGTGATTGTAAGAAAGAAGGGACTCCTGCTACAGTCATGAACAAAAATAATGTATATAAAGTTTGACTTACTAACAGCCCACAAAATACTAAATACAAATAGAAACACCGCTATAAGTCGGTATGAGTACAGTACAAAAAAATCATACACAAACTTCCAAGTGTTATAAAGTTTCGTGTTGAGTGTACCACGTAAAAGCCGTTAATTTGTTAGAAAAGTGTGTTTTATTCCCAAAAATTGAAGAAAAGTTAAAAAATAAACATAAGGCTAGAAAAGATATAGTCACACATTACTATTTTTTTTTCAAAAAATATAATACTTTCTACAGATTCGTACATTTATTGACTTTTAGTTTTGGACAATATCTTAAACAGACCAATCAAACTTGGGGGCGAAGTTACGACTTTTTTTAAATATTCTAAAATAAAATTAGTAAGTCGTCTGCCAAATAATCCGGATCTTTATTGCTTTATTCTCGGACTATATTTTTATTCATATCCAAAAATTAAGTACAATTTTCAAAATATTCATTTTATTAGAATATATAATTCGTTTAAACTTGAAGTCATTTGGAACGTGCTATTGGTGTGTTCCAAACGATTTAGAAGAGAAGCCTAAACAATAATATTTTTTTATTTCAGCACTTCGCTCGGTTTGCATACCCAAATAGACCCCTGTGGGCGTATTATTACTGCGTCTAATTCACTCTTAAAAAATAATAAATTTTACACTCGTTTCTTATCGCCACACGGAATAAATAAAAATCAATGTTAACGTGGAAACGTGGTATTTTTAGATTTAAAAAAAATCGCCGGTCGGCCCAAGTAAAATTGTCAAATTTAAATAATTTAAGTATTGAAACGATTTGGATAGAATTTGAATGTTTCCGAATCACAGATTTCAACTTATATTTGATAATATTTTCAAGTCAGGGTAATAGTTTTATTTTATATATCAAATTTATTATGAACTTCACTGGATTTGAGAGAAAATACGTTTAGAATTTGATACTTGAGATACCATCAGGAAATATGGAAATTATTTTGGTTCACCCAATTATTTTAGTTTTGATAGAAACAACCATAAAATAGTATGAAAATGCGGGAGAATTTCGTAACTTCCTGTGTTAATTATACGTCAAATGTTTAATTTTAAACAACATTCTCCTTTCATAAAGTATTTAATGAACTAAACTCTATTCGGTTTAAAATTCTGCTTTCTAACCTAAAATAATTTAAAATAGCACATACTGTATGTTGGTATGGATCAAATAGCATCTTGATGCAATATTGACTCAATTCTTTTTTTTCCATTTTCTGGAACGGAAATATGTCAACAAAATAATAACATGAGGTATTTGATAAACCAACAATTTTTTTAGGATTCTGCTTGCAGTTCCGCTGAAAGTTGCAAAGTCGAAAATTTACAAAATATCCGTTTGAATTTATACTGACAAAATGACTTCCTGTTTCCAATATTATTGCCATCGTCGTGCTATGCACAGCGGTTCGTGCATATCCCCATTCAAACATACTCCTAACAAATATTAAGACAGTTCTACAGACAGAACATCTACCTCAAATAAAAAACATTGCCACATAAGTACTAGAAATGTTTTGGTTATCTCAAGTTTTAAATAAAAACGTCGAACAATTAAATTTTGTTCCAAAAAATATAGTGCCATAGTGTGATATAACCAGTTTTTAATCACTTTATTGCATCAAGGATTATCGCCTCCAAGTTTGATTGGTTTGCTTAAGATATTTTCCAAAACCAAAAGTCAATAAATGTACGAATCTGTAGAACGATTTTTTGAAAAAAAATTGTAATGTGCGACTATACCTTTCCTAGCCTTATGTTTATTTATTAACTTTTCTTCAATTATTGGGAATAAAAGACACTTTTGTAACAAATTAACAGATCAAATACAGCTTTTAAGTGGTACACTCAACACGAAACTTTACAGCACTTGGAAGTCGGTGTATGATTTTTTTGTACTGTGCTCATACCGACTTATAGCAGTGTTCCTATTTGTATTTAGTCTTTTGTGGGCTTTTAGCAAGTCGAACTTTATATACATTATTTTTGTCCATGACCCTAGCAGGAGTCCCTTCTCTCTTACAGTCACTTAGATAGGGAATCAACGTCTTTCGTATCCGCTTTACTGACTGAGACCCCCAGGAAACATTTATTTCGTCAGGAACGTTTAATTCTAAACGTTTGCGTTGTTGGTTTTAGTTTATAAAATAATAATTATGAATAATTAGAAAAAAATAAAAAATAATTATAAGCTTAATTAAATAACTTTAGGATTATTACATTGTAAGTTACATTATGTTTTGTGGACCAAGATGCTTCACATTTTTGTGCTAAAATTTGAAACGACCTACTATTTACTTTACAGGAGTAAAGAAAGATTACAATACGTCTCTCACTCATTATATTATTTGCAAGTAAAAGTATAAATTTAATATTTGCTTATACGATACTAAAATAGCACTAATACATAATTATTGTGACCGGGTAGAGAATGTATACTAACGAGTAAAAAAATTTAAAACTTATATGAAAACTTTGCCCTCTTTTCCCTCAATCCACCATTTGTAAAATTTTGTCACAGCTGCAAATGCATTGAACCAATAAACTTAACTAACAGCCGGTGCTAAAAAAAATTGGACTTCGGACTCGGATTTTTCGACACGATTTGTGCTTTGAGTATATGTAATCCCAATAAAATTGTCTAAGGAAAAATAAACTTTAGACCGAAAGTTAAATCAATTCAGCTGTTAATATAAATGACCTCTCATTTTTTCACTGAGAATTCCTTCAATGTGTACAATAGCTTTCTATTACAATGAGCATAACACAATTATAATTTTAAAATTTATTGAAGTCAATATTCGGGTTAATCATTTATTATAGCTTGGACATAGGAAATGCATAATGTTCAGACGCAATAAAAATTTATTTATAATGGTAAGATGTTTATATTAAATGAATATACCATTATGTAATTGTCCCCTCCTAATGAACCTCTGGCATCGCAATTTTAATGGTCGATTTAACATATTTTTTGTATTTCAAAATATTATACAGAGTGAATACAATGACGGATTTTACGAAATCTCACCAAATTCAGTTAGCAAATAGACTGATATCACAACTTAAGAATAAATATGGCCGATAAGCATAGGCAAAGTTATAATGAACATAAATACAGTTTGTAGAGGATTGATCGTGAAACTTATAAATACAAAACAAAATTTATTTACGCCGTTGGTGTAGTAACTATTCATCAAACGCCAAACATATCGATACTATAAAAAGAGCTTAACTAGTTGAACAACAAAAAATACCTATATCCCATCTAAAGTTATGCAACGATAAATTTAGTAGCCATGACAGAGTAAGTTAATCCAATCACGTCGTTTCGCCTTCACTGCATACAACTTTGCGAAAGAGGGTCATTAGGATACGATCATTGCATATATTGCACATTAGAAAGGAAATATATGTTGTAACAGAAGAGAGAGGAAATATCGTGCATAATGACCAAAAGAACTATTTTGTTGCACAAGACGCTTTTAAATTTTGAGAAGTGAAGACACCTCTTGCATAGCTCTTTTATCACCAGCAGACTTTTTGTTTGTCAAAACGGCATACATTAGCTGTCATAAAAACGATACAGCCTATTCCTTTTATTTTACAGTTTTAAAACTTAGTAAAAGTTTATCAATATAGAAATGTATTAAAGTTATGAAATGATATGACACACATTGTCTATTACATGAATGTTAATAAGTTTGTTTGAGGTGTTTCTATTCCAGGTCACCGGGCAAATTGAGAACGCCTAATAACGTTTTATTAATTTATGGTACGAAATAAATACAATATAGTTTCCAGTGTCGCTCCTTATTGTATTTTCCTAAAAATATACATTAACAATACAAAAATTTAAACTTTGTCAATGTTTAAAGTTTAAATAAAACTTATTACATCTAACTTAGTTATTGTTATTGAAATAAAATATATAATTTTGGTGTATGTTTGGTGAAATAAAACAGTTGTCTTTCATACAAACGCCAAGATGATATAAGTTACATATATTGGTGAATGTTCATAAATTTTATGTTCTTGTTTATTGGACGGAATTACATCTAACTTAGTTATTGTTATCGAAATAAAATATATCTAGTTATTGCGTATATATTGCAGTTTAAGAAGTCGTATTTGGAATTTCGGGACAAAATACACCACCAATTACTATGACTTAATTAACTGCTAATGTGGATAATAACAAATTTACGATAATGACACTTATTATCTCAATGTGTTCAATGTTCGTGAAGTAATTAAACGTCTTTCACACTGAAAATGGAGAACAGGAGTATCCTTCAACTAGTATCTAAGCAATTTGCTAAAATAAATTTTCCTTCCTTCTTTATATAAATAAGGGAATAATTGTGACATACAACGTTTTTGATAATTGCAAAAGCCACATGCAATTTTGTTTAGAAAAAACAATTCAATTTGAAAGACTTCCACCACATTCTATTTGAAAGACCCTCGCCACAGGAGCATACCATGCGCTACCTGACAAAAGTAGTATATCATAGTTAATGGGTCAATACTTCTGACTCCTCATTGTCATCAGCTCGTTTGGCGATCCTTCGTACAACATCGGAGTCAGTCGGATGAGTCCTGGTCTTTCAGCAACTGCTCGACCGCTCAACTGGTCATAATCATCATCCTGCGCACCTACCAATCGGATCCAAGGCACCAGAACTGATACTAGCCTCGATCTGAAACAGTCAATTCAAACAATAATGTAAACTCATTTCCCAAGAAATTATCCCACTTTCGTAGATTATCTACTACTAGATACCCTACGTAATAAATATTGATTGTGATGAGATGTAAATTTATCATGCAGTCATCAGTGTTACCATAAATCACCAAAGACATCTTTGCTACTTTATTGAAGAAGTTAATCAAAACCTGTTTCACGAAAGTTACGATTCATATTCATAATTAAAATAATCAAGTCTCTAAGAGTAGACATAAAATATATTTTTAGTGAAGACCAAAAACCAAAAATTAGCGTTTCGACTATGAAGTACCTCCATCGCCATGGCCCACTTTGACTGACACTTAATACAATCTCAGCATCCCCCAGTGGCCCCATAGACGCATCCAGACCATAGATTACCGTACATATCATCACTTGAGCATGCGCTACTGTCTTCTCAAGACCCGATCTCCGCTACTAATCTCGCATCGCGCTCCTTCGAACTACTCGAAATACTTCGAATCACCAAATAATTTTACATTTAAATCAACATCGGTTGATACTTGGTAAATCTTATACTTCAATTACTTTAAATGGATCCTTAAGATTCGATTTCATCCAACTTAATTGTAACTAGTTGTCGAATTTAATGGATCAAATAATAACTCACACAAAAGTAACAAAATGTAAAATCGAACCAATGTCCTCGGTGAGCTATCTTTCAAACACAAGATAAATACAAAATGGTGGTACCTGATACAACGGCGCTCAATTTTGCCAAACGTCAACTTAATTTCTATTTGAATGCATAGAAGTAGAACAATGCGACGCATTTGACATCTCAGAATTACTTTCAATAATCATAAAAAGCAATATTTACCATCCATATAAGCATTCAAGAAATAAATACAAATTATCAAGAAGTGAGCTCTCATTTTCGCGATTCTCATTTTCGCGATTCTAGTGTACATCTAACCGAAAGTAACCACTGTCTCACGCACAAGCGAACCAGTACACGAAATGATAATGAAAAAGTGGGTGCAACGACAAAATAAGTGACCTTGAATGTGAAGTAAAAACGTACACAATCATCGGACATAAAAGTTTAAATTCCTTCTTGAAACTACCTTATGAAGATTAATTTGTTATCCAATTCTTCAACCATATATAATCACTTTAGTTACTTCAAATTTTAGTACAGTTTACTTCTTACCACCAATAATAAATGTTATGCAAATTAGGGTCAAAGTAAGAAGTGCATTGATAGAATAAACTACATTATAACATATAGTCAGACTATTTTTTTGATATAAATTAATACGGTCCATTATTTTGAATTGAGACCTTAACTCAAAATCTCTCATCCTGGTCTTACTCTGCGGATGTCTCCCTACTTAAATATGCTATTTTCTCTTCAAAACAAAATTCTTTTAGCCGAGTTCAATGTTAAACCATATTCTTTCATGCGTTGCAAGAACGCCGCTAATTTTCAAAACATTTCTTCAATATCTATGGCATGTAAAAGAGATTCATCATTGTAAGGTATAAGTATAGGATCCATAATACTCTGATATTCCTCCGGTGCGTTTACCAAACCAAACAGCAGTTGTAGGAACTAGAAACGTCCATCAAGTGTCATAAATACAGTTTTCTCAATATATTCCAAGTTCCTTTTTATCAGATAAAGCCCTGATCTCATATCAATAATTGTATAGAACTTTTTACCCTTTAATTGATTAAAATTATTTGAAATGATTTTTGGTATAGGGAATTTCCGATGCTATGTAATTTTAGTTAACGGCCTATAGTCGACACACATACGTGGTTCTCTATTTTTTTTATTAACCAACAATATTGGACTAGTAAATACTTTCACGAATATTGCCATTTCTTTTCAATTCGGTAACAAGTCCTTTTACTTACTCACCTTCTGCTAAGTAATTATGTCTCACTAATTAATTATGTTTTCATTTCCGCGCCTTTCAATATACTTAATTCGGACATGTCTAAAGCTATTCATTTGCGGTATTTATTTAATAATTTAATTAGTATTGTCTTATGCTCTACATTAAGTATCGAACAATATACCCTCGGGTGCCCGATAGATTTCACAACTTCAGGACTTTAATTAAGTATACTTTTGCACACTGCGCCTTAGTTCCGGTTCTATAAGTATCGTTTTACTTATAAATCGCAGTGCTGTGAAATCAGCAATAGCCATGACATTAGAGTCAATTAATATATTGCGTCCAATCATAAGGTAATTACGTAAACTACGGTCCGCATGAAATAGGATCTCTTAACAATATTAGTTTATGTTAATCATCGAAAGGACTTATGTGCTGTGAACACTGTGTTAACCGCTAGTTACAATTTGTACAGTGTCATGAAATCTTTTGTCAGCTAACTTGTTTACAATAAGTTTCTTTAACAAGTGAACACTTGGCTCCGGATTCAAAACAAAATAGGTATCTCTTACCATGACCGTGTGAATTAGTCATACTACATAAGTTAATACGATATGTCTTAGCACCGCGGCGCTCGAGTCTGACGCCATTGCCGCGCTACCGGAGTCAGCTGCCGGTGCCGCCGCATTGCTGCTCGTCGCCACAGGGCTAGTGTGCTACTGCTAGTCACTGTAGCGCTAGTTCTGCTCCCGCTGCTGCGCTGGAGTCACTCCGTTCTCTTTCAGCTCCCAGAAGATCCGCAATCCTCTTGAAAAGCCATCACTCCCCGCAATGAAAATAGACGACAGTGCGCTGAGGCCCATCCCGCGTACCTCTAGCAACTGTCCACCGCCCCATGGACTATACTCCCACAGCGGAAGTATCTACCTCTGACGTCGTCGAAAGTTTACGCACTTGGCACAGGTGAACGCGAACGATTCCTACGACGCTGGTCCATTACACAACCTCTCTTTAGTCTAGACCTTCTTGAAAATTATACAGCCTTAGACTTCTTTTTAAGTCTAACGTAAGAGCCAGTTGCCCAATGCCACGGTTACCGAACCTAGCCACGTACACCGTTACTGCAGATACTGGCACTAATAAGGGTATTTATTAACACTCGCACGATGCCCTCACAAGTTTAATAACACACGGGTATCTCCCCTCGCTTATGCCCTAATCTATGTTTGCTCTCTTCGGATCCTTTGCGACGTCGCTCGTGCGATTCTCATTAAAACTTGTTACTACTTTACTCAATTTCCATTGTATTATTTTCACTTTGCACTGTGCACTTGCATTTGTTAATATCCTTGCATTATGCACTTACTAATTTTCTGCACTGCGCATTTATCAATCCTTGCAATTTACACTCAATAATCACTGAACTCTTGCACTTATTAAGTTTCGTCACTGTACATTTATTAATTCTTGCACTTTGCACTCAACAATCTCTGCACTCGTACACTTATTAAACATTGCACTTCATGTTAACTGAAGTCCGATAGCATACAGGTATATTCCAGTTCTGAACTGTAGTGATATATTGTATATTATGTATACAAGAACATTTCACAAGTAATCTTATTTTACACATGAACCGTAACGTTATCGGCGTATTGAAGGTTCGGTGGCGCCATCTTGTGTCGTACGCCATAACTACAATGACGAAGAGGGAGACGTCATAGCGGACTTCAATTAAAAATTAATTCATGAACCCTAGGTATAGTATGGGAAAAATTGACCATTTTCTGATTTTTTGTCTACCCTCTGTCAATACGTGCATCACGTATAAACTCCGTTACGGATTTTAATAAAGTGTTCAATATTTTATGAGCTAGTGTTAGAAGTAAATCTCAAAAAGAAAAATTGAGAATAAATGTTTCCTTATTGGGTGTGCTTGCATTGCTTAAGAACTACTGAACCAATTCTTGAACTGAACCAAAACTACTGAATGATTTTTTTTATTATTACATTATTAAAAACATAAGAGATAACTTGGGTTTTAAAACTTATTTTAAATACAATGTTGAAATAATTACTGCCAAATATGAAATAACGCTATAGAATTCAATAACAGGGGTATATTACGTAATATGATTATCATTACGCCTGAGTGAAATAGATTTCCTAATTTCCAATAAACGGCAACAAGTTTACCATTGCTAATATTAAATCAATTTCAAACTAACGTTTCGGCATTTGTAGTTTTTCGATCTGCAGGTGTATTGAAAAGCTTTTTAATTGCATACAATTTTAGTGGTTCATATCCAATGTTGCTACATGTGAATCGACATTAGGAATTCAATAAACGAATGTAACAAATAATTATAATATATATATATATATATATATATATATTAATGTGCCAAAATTAATTCTTTTACACTTATTATTTATTTATGAATTGAATTTTTATAAGGAGAACATAAAACTATTATTTTATTTAAAAATTAAAAGTGAAAAAGAGAGACTTAAATTATGATTTTAGTATACATTTACACATTTAGTAATTTGTCACGTATTACCCTTTTTTCTATTAAGCAAAATCACAGTAAATAAAAATATGTCATTTATCGAGAAAACCTGACATTTACTGGTTATAAAGTAAAAGACAGGTACAAAAGGAGCTGGTTATAGACTAAATATTTAACTAGTTCCTTATGATTTGGCTTATTTCTTAACCAGTTAAATATTCACAATTAAATGAAACTACGTGATGTAGTATTATTTCTAATTTCTTTAATTTCTTTACCACAACCTAGGTTTCGTTGTATTACAACATCTTCAGGTGGGATATTAGCAAAGATTAACTCTTAGGAACAACCAACAGCATTTATATGTTTCAAACACAATAGCGGAAGCCTGGTTTGTGCGGATTTTTCCATTTCTTATGTTATTTGTGAGTTTATTGCAGGGGCGCAGTGTAGGTTTTATTATATTACCGAGAATTATACAATATACCAGTATTTTAGTGAGGGTAATAAATTCAATTGTTGTTATTATGTGAGGTTATATAATGCAAACTTTACTGTGTATGTAATAAAATTAAATGGAAGTTATTATCGGTAATATATTTATACAAAAGCAAGGTTATTTGAAAATAAAGACAAGGTAATACACTAATTCTACATATCTAAGGTTTTGTGTATTCATATATTTATTTCCTTATTTAATTTTTTTGTTTTTATTATATATACTTATATTTATATGTGTATTAGAGCTAAAACAATTTCGAGGGTACTGCAGTATCAATGTTGTATATTTATATTATATCTAGAAGATATTAAGAATGGGTGATGATATTATATTTAGTTGTTCATTTAATATATTAACCTTGGTTGATTGGTATTCTATAGGAACCGATAGAATTTCGTGCTCATTGTGGAAGTACAAAGCGCCAGTATTAATATGAATAAAAAAAGTTGTAACATTCGACTAGTAAGTTCAACATATTATATAAATCGTTATGAGTTATAAAATGGTATCAACAATAAAATGTAAAATATACTATATTTATCGTTATGAAAGAGACTATTGAATTGGAAGGCATAGATATAGAAAATTCAATAGACCATGCAAATAACAAATGATACAAAATGTTATAACAAATCTTTTTCTGGGTGACTTATCGTAAAAACATAGGTGCCATAGTTGACAAATTTTTGAGCCTATATTATTTAAATTATTTCTATATTATAGCAATTAGCAAAATTACACAATCCTCAAAATGCACGTTAAATTATTTTAAAAGCGTAGCATCTGGTAGAATTAAGGCGCATACAGTAAGTACGCCGTACGTGGAAAAAATTTAAAAAATTAATGAAAAAATTTATTGTAATGAAATTTTCGTAAATAATATTCGATTACATTATTTATAAGTACAAATAACCAAAGAAAAATATACCCAAAATTTGGCTCAAAATTATGAATCGTCCTCGTGATAATGTAATGAACGGAACTGAGTTGAGACTGAACTCTTGTTCGGTCTTTACTCCCATTTTAAGACAATATTGACCAAAAGTAAACAAAATATTCTTCACGTTGTCGCGAGAATTACTTCTATTTTCGTAATTCTTTTTTGACTTGAGACATTTCTGATGCATTATCAGTTAGCTAATTTCTTTGCATACCTATTTAGTAAATAAAAAAAACTAATAATTGCAAAGTTCAAAGCACAGCACTGTGACAAAAAAACTAGTTGGAAAGTAAAAAAAAGTTACCATAAGTTACTTTCGATTTAGTTAAGTTACTTTCGATCTTAGGGTATCGTAGGTATTACATAGAAATTTTTGTTCATTAGTTGACATTCGCTTTATAGTTAGGAGGCCTCCTAAAAAGTTAATTCTTAAATTTTTACCGCTGTTGTAGACTGCAATATATTGTCATAGATTTAAATCGAATTTAAAGGTACCTAGAAATCATGAAAACATTTATGGTGTATCATGGGTTTCGGTCTTATATAAAAGGTCTCACGTAAATATATATTATACAAATCTAAGAATTTTGTAGCCAATTCATTTACTCGTATGCTTATTTTATTGTAGGGTGCTAATGAGATTTTCTTTGACAAAGTTATATATATACCTTTTGTCACAGCTACCTACATAATAACTATTAAAATTCTCACAAGCTACACGATTATCATTTTAATTAAAACCAAAGCCAACAAACGTTATATAATTCCGAAGACTTAAAAAACAATAATTTTCAGTAATCAATTAATCAAAATCACAAAATCGAAGCAGATAATCCTGTAAACCTAAAGTGGAAGTCAATATATTATTTCTATGATGGAAGTATGGTCAATCTTATGCAATTAATTATCCAAAATGACAAAAGCGAAACGAGAATCTTGTTAATGTTAAGCCAAGTTAATACAATATTTTCCGAAATTGAAAATTGTATCCACAATTTTGAAATGAAAAGGCCTCCACTCATAATATTTTTTCTACACCGATTTGATTGTCTGTTTCGTTCAATATGAATCGCCCCCATTTCATTTTCTTGTAATATCATAGCCTATATTATACAGGATAACATACCAAATATACTACTTTCTCACATTTATCCTGGATATATAACACTTCTGGATAGTCATGTGATTACTCTGTTTCCCTTGCTGATCATTTAGTTAACAATCTCTTATTGTCTAGCCACTCGGCGTTCTGACCCACATATGGTTTGGCAGCAACTAGCGCCACTTAAATGTATATAGTCAGATTAAAAAGAGAAAAATGTACAAAGAGAGATATATTATTTGAAATAGCCAGAAATGGCAAAACGGTTGGTAATAGAGTACTCTGCAGTGTAACTTATTTTTTCCGCTATGAATTTCTGAAAAATATGTACGTTTGTATTTTCTTTTTAATTTTCTGTTTGTAATTATGGGACGAATGTAAGTATGTATCAATTATTTGAAACTTAGTAATTATTACGTAATATTTGTTTTGCATTTCTAGGTATATTTTAGTAATATATAATGTTAATTTTCGGAAAGTGAAAAAATGTATAATTCGTGTACTTTCATTACGAAATTTTGTTGTAAGATAGGAAAGTAATTTATTTATTATGTAACTAGTAATTTTTTATATTGTAAAATAGTACGCAAAATTCTCCATGGAATTTTAATTATTTTAGAACTTTTGTTTTGGTTATTTTTTCTGTGTAATGTATTTATTTTCTTTTATTGTTGGAAACGAACGGAAGAAAACTTTTTCCGTTTTATAAGAACGTATTATGTTTTTGGTGTTTTTTATTCAGAAATAAACATAACGAGCAATTTGAAAGTCTTCATTTTTTCCATTTTTTCTTGAAAGTTTTCATATACTTTAAATACCTTATAATATTATTTTTTCAGCATCTCAAAGGACTAAGAATTAATGTGAAAGTAATTGTATTATTTTTCAGTACGGCATTTGGTTACGATTTCCTTTAGTTGTTTTAAATTGTCGTATCTTCAGTAAATAATTAAGACGGCTCACCAAAAACTTAATGACAACATTATTACTCTAATAGGATTTTAATTTTTTTATTTACGTTTACCTAAAATCTTTTGCGGTAATAACAAAAATTGCATTTCATAATTTCTTTTGTCCGTTATGTTTTTTTTTTACGGAAATGGGTGATAATTTTTTTTATGTTTTAATATATTTGAAAGTTATAAATTACTTTATAACAACACTGTACTTTTTATTTATGTATGTAAAGAAATTATTAAAATCGAATAATAAATTTCTGAGTTATGTATGATTTTATCGGAAGCGGGGAAACGTTCGGTGCTCTGGGGGGCCACATTTTGCACCTGGGTTCTCCAGGGTCTAGATGATAAAATTAATGAAATCTTCCATTGTTTTGGTGTATCTGCATCAATACTCAGGATATTTGATATTAACTAGGATTATAAGCCTTCAGCTGATACTTTAATTTTTATTGATATATTATAACACTTGGTTTGTCGTAATTTTCCTATTTATGGAGTAACTTTGTCAACGTAATTCATTGTAATGACTGAAATAAATATGCTGTAGAAAACAATATCTAAATAGTTTAAAGACATTCCTCAAATTAAGGCCACGGTGTTCGTTCACTATTTTTCATAAAATTACCCAGAAAACGTATTTTAAATTATTTAAAATTTCGTTGTTTCTTAAATACCAACACGTTGATAGTTTATAAATCGACAGGAGAGTTAAAATATTAAATGAATATTAAAATTGGGTTTCATGTAATCACTTGGGAGTATTTCTCTGTTAAAAAGTGAATACTTTGATTCACATGCATGTCGTGTTTTCGAATAATTCGTTCGCTCACAATTTACAATTTCGTCAATAATTTGCAATCTCCTCATAAATGCAGAATAGTCTGAATAAATCATCATTTTAATGAAAAAATTGTTTAAATCGTGATTTTTGTTGTGTTGAATTAGAATAAAGTACAAAATTTAAAAATTTTTCTAGGAAATTTAAAGTAATAAACTATGTATGCAATCGGTGTAATATGTATACATTCTTGTAATGCGATTCGGCAAGTTTTTAAAATAAATAAAAAGTACCGCAGTAACCCTTGTGATTTAATCAGCCAAAATTGTCGAATTGTTTATTATATAAGCACTTGTTATCAAAATACCGCAAATCAACAGAATGATGCAGGGCGATGTTCGTCTTATAATTTTTTGGAAAATAAAATATCGCCATGACGTGAAATTCACTTATGGAAATCATAATGGCAGAATTAATTTAAACAAATTAAAGCATTTTATCAAATATATATTTGCAAAAAATTACGTAAATTTTGCGGATGTGCACAAAATACAAGAAAAATCAATCACAAACTAGCACAAGCGTAATCTTTTGTATTTCTGTAAGTCCAAATAAAAATAACCCAAATGTTTTATAAGGTTCTAAAACGTGTAACTATACTGCCAACTTTAGAAACAATTCTTACTCATCTACAATTTTTTTTTTCATCGCTTTTTTTCTATGTAGCAGGATAACGTAGGATCAGTGGCTCAAGAGAGATCTTATGAAAGTATTATGTCATTGAGAGGTAATACAATAATCATTTACACATTTTTCTTTCATGATCACGTGTCCTTGAGATAATTGACCATATGTAAATTAGAGCAGGTATTTTTAAAAATCGTTTTATTAAAAAACGATTACAGCTAGACTTATGGAAATTAAACTATTTGCGAAACAATAAATTGAATTATATCATATATTTTGAAATATTAAGTATTTTCTGGAACTCTTAAGTATTTTCATTTACATGATATTAATTCGCGAACCAAAATAATTTGTTTTGGAGAAAAACTTTCTACGTTTTACATTCAAATATTATACTCAATAATGAACATAGCGTACACTAAATTCCTTACAGAATAGGGAGAGAAAACAGGTTCGATAATTATTCTTTACTTTGAAGTGCAGTATTTACAAAAGTGTGTTTTTCTATTTCTTTAAATCATAAAGTTATTTTTATATTTTAAACTTATAATTAAGGAGAAAATATTGTATTCAACTTGCTTTATATTATATTCCGAACAACTTTAACAAATCCGATCTACGCACTAGTGCCAAGATTCATGATGGTATAACAATTAGAAGTGGATTCTTTTTTATAACTGTTGTAGTTAGTTATAATTTGACCTAATAAAATTGTATTAAAAAGTGTTTAATATTAATTATTATTTCAAGTATTATTATTTTTATTACTAAAAAGTTCACTAGAAATAATTTTTTGAATCTACAACTTGCACACCTAAAGATGTTGTAATATGTCGAAACCTAGATCTTGGCGAAGAATTTAAATAAAGTAGAAATAATATTACATAACGCTGTTTTATTTAATTGAGAAAAAAATTAAGTGATAATGAATTTCTTCAAAATTGCAATTCAAGCTGGAATAGTAACATATGACATAGAAAAATATATTATCTAACGAATCATTTTAGTTTTGCTAGTCTAGGAGGAACAGTTTTGAATAAAATTACTTTGAAAAATACCCGCATTGGTACGTAAGGTTAATTGTCTCAAGGACGCGTGAAGTTTAGAAGCTGGGAATTTGTAAATGGTAATCTTATTATTAGTTTCATTGTCATTACGTAAGGTATTTTTAAAGTGTCTCTCTGGGGCCGTTAGCTCTATCTTATCCTGTTACATTATTTCCAGTTCTAATGTTATTTATAAGTAGGCCAGGGATTTTGATTTTAGTATTCACTCAGTGCTTAGTATTTCAAATAGGTGTTGACTTATAGGAGTTTTAAAACTACCTCGAATGTTTTGCGACAATAATCCCATTACCAACTTAAATATTTTCTAATGTCACAAAATAATTTGAAAATTATATGTTTTCCATTATGTTAGAATTAATTTTCCAATAATATTTCGTCTTGTTTCGTTTTCTTTAAGAATCCCGTAGCTAAGATTCTTCGACAATAAATTTTTCAACAATATTTCATCTTGTTTCGTTTTCTATAACAATCCCACTACCAAAGATTCCTTAAAATTTTATTAAACTTCACAAAAAAAAATTTAACAACCATAAACAAATTCCACAAATTTGGATATACACGACATTTTTCGTCACATTGGATATATTTAGTCTGAGCGTTGTCAGTATTTTTTTTAAAAACTTTATAATAATTTGTGTCGTATTGCATTGTAATCAATAAATCGGAGATTTCCACTGAATATAATTTTTATTTTCCTTATTAAAGTACCTTCTGTATCTCAAAAATGTTTGTTTTATTTTTACTCTTACTAATTTTTTAGCCCAAGTGTAATATATAATTGGAACAGAAGTGAATAAATTCCCCTGCTCGGACTGAGTATTAAGTACTGCGTAAACTCTTTGTGGAAAACAGATCAATGCCCAGCCTCTATTGCTGATTCTAGAAAAGAGATAATTATATGACGCGTTGGTTTAGGGTCAAAAAATATTTTTTTAAAAATCCTTCTCCGATCAGGTTAAACCAGGGGTGAACATTTAAACAAAAATAATGCATATCGGTCATTTGAAATAAGTAGTTAGATTTGAATGTTAAAATAAACGAAATGACAATTAATAAGACACTTGATCAGATTTTTGTTATGGTCGAAACTAAAATATAGAAAACAGGAATACACGCAATATAATTGTTTTTATTGTAAAATACATAATACAAAGTGTTATTATTTTAAAATTATTTCCAAACCATTTTTTATTTCATCTTCGATTATAAAGTGAGTTTACCTATAGGTTAGGTTAGGTTAGGTTCTCGTGCCATTATTTATCACATGCCATTTTTTCTAAATAAAATAAAAAAAGGTACTTTGTTAACACATATTATGAAATGAAAAAAAAATTATATTTCCGCGAAACAAAAGGGTAGAAACTTTTTAAAAACTTTCCCTTGGTTAGATTAACTTAAGCTTCTGTCTATAACAGCGATAAAGTGTATACTTTGCGCCATTAAATCTTCAATTCATTTACTTTACTCTAAAGAAGTAGATAAAAGCATTTATTTTTATCTTATTATCTCGATATTTCAGTACCATTATATCCTCGTCTCAAAACCGTTTTGATACTTGTAATTTTTTATAATTTAAATTAGCATAGAGGCCATCCAATTGGATAGGATAGGTTCCATTAAAAGTGATTACATTTTAAGAGCACTTTACATCTTTGGACCCATTATATTTCGAGAGTAGAATCCATTATCGTTATTAGTAACCCTTTGTATAAATTGTACTAATTTTACTAAGTTTTATTACTTTACTAATACTTTACTACATTTAATGAACTCATATCCAATAAAAAAAAGCAATTTTTGAATATTTCTCGAGATTCTTTTGTTAATGATATATTTGCAAATACCAGTTGTGTATCGACCTAAACCTAATATTTGCATTAAATATATGTTAATTTATTAACTGGTACTCGTTTGAAATACTTTAGATAAGTTCTTCCTTGTATCTCTTCATTCCGATATTTTTTTCTACAACCGTTTATACCTATTTTGGGAAACGTTTTCCATATATATTTATTAGTTATCCTACATTAATTAATAATATATATATGCGAGTAAAATATTTATTAACCTTACATTAAAATATGACCTAGAGATAATTAAAAAATTCCCCGTATTGTTTGGCTCACACTTGACTTACTTCTTATTTTATTTTAATTTTTAATAAATTATTACTATTACTTATTTTAAGTAAGAATATTACTACTGACTATTACTTATTTTAAGTAAGAATATTACTTAGAATAGTCAAGTTTTTCCCGATTTAGTAAATAAACGTGAACCGTGACTTGCATAACTATTTGGATGCAACGAATTAATCAAAACCACGTGAGGTGATGCCGTTGATTACTTTGCTTCAATGGGAGACAGGTGGCAACTCACAGCGATGGCTGCGCTGGTGACCACACTGTTCTACGTCACATCAAATTATGAAATATAATCAATTAAATGGTATTATTTGTTATTTTGCTTTATAGGTTTTACCGTGGAAAGTGAAAATGCTTTACATCATTTTAGATTATATAAGAAATTACAGTTATTTTACAAACATTGATATAGATATTAAATGAAAAGCGATATGTTTTACTTTCACAAAATATTTTAAATACTTCTTAATAATATTAGAGGACAATATATCATTGAGATTATTTACGTATAGATTTACAATTTATTAAAATTCTTAATGAAAAATATTATTTACATAGCACTTTTATAGTAACTTACCATTTAGCAAACGATACGTTTTATATCAAATATTAAGAATTTAATCCGCTTTTTGTGTGAACCGATTCATGTGAATTCATAGTACGAGTATAAGAAGCGGACCATTCGCTGCAGATCATCTTTTAGATATGCTTGAATCAGAACAGATTTGGAAACAGATTTTAGAACAGAAAGCGTACCATATCAAAATGATCGAAAAATATAAAAAGAGGAAATGAAAAAATAAACAGAAAATAGAATATTTTATTTACATTATTCAAATATTTCCAGAAGTGTGCATTCAATTTAATTTTAATAATCATCAATTTATAATACTGTGGCATACAAACGGATGAAAAAAAATTTTAGTTGGTATTAATTTACTGAATTGTAAAATATAAAAAAAGTTAATATTTTTTGTAATAAATTTAATAAATTTTTGCATTTAAATTAATAAATTGTTGTATAGAAGTTTAACCATATTACTATGTATATGATTTCGATATATTTAACTCCAATGCAATTTTATCTTGTCGATTGTACTGCAAAGACTTTCGGCTGTAAAAATCTAAGAATGTATGAAAGAGTATAATTTTGACAACAGGAATTCTTTTTTAATAATCATATAAATGATACAAAATAACATCGTTTTTAGTTTTCAAAAGTTAAAACCCAATATGTGCTGGAGAAAAGTCAGTGGTATTATATTTTAAATAAGAAAACTAAAGTTTTATTTAAATTTTATATTAAGGAAGTAAAATCCGCTTTTATGCATATCTTAAACGATACAAATAAGGAAATGAAGATTCGTTCTTTCTTTATTTGTATCGTTTAAAAGAAATGTAACATAGTTTTGATTTATAAAGGTTATTTCATATCAAATCCGTATAAGTAGAATTATGTATGCATTTATTGGAGGTTTATTGGAGACTCCTCATATTCTTTAGAAAAACTTAATGCACTTATTAACCACATATACACTATTTGGTGTAATACATGTACTTTGTTTAACTTCATAATATGCACTGTTTTTCTATTGATCTGCGCATCTTGGTAAGATTGAACCCAGTAAATTAGACAGGTTGTGCTCAACTCAAAGTATGCGTCATTTTCGGCGCTGACCAAAATTTACAGAACTTAGTCAACGAATGCGTTATCGATTTTTGGCGTGTCTTCTACCTTCCGGCTTTGTGATAGTGGAATGCGCAACGAATTTTATTTTGGAACGTGGCAAAAGTTTCGATACGGATTTATTACTCATTGAATTTTTGACGCGGAATTTATTTGTTAGTTCATGAATCCATTTAATATTCAATGGATGCAAAGTTCATCTTTTCAAATCGTCTGTGCTCACTGGAAGTCTAGGTAGACCTCCCCCAATTTCAACGGGGAAACAACAAGGTTATTTTTCTCCAACATATCCGAGCAATTGAATAACACCTGGCTCGTTGGTGACTATTACAGCTCGCAGTTGTTTAAAGAGATATAGTGCATTCTTTAGATAGAGTTTTTTAGATTCGCACTTGGAGATAGACCGGCGTGTACCTGCAGTATTGATATACAGGACCTGGATCACGAATTATTTCCTTGACGTGAGCACGACGATGCTGGTAAAGTTTTACTGGAGAGCATGCTTCCTAATATCAGACTAGAACGTATACACGTTTACGATTAATAAACAAACCACGTTTTAGAACGTGTTTGTTTATTTATCGTAAATTGATTGAGAATGAAACGAAACATTGAGTCATATGGATCGTTTGCAAGATGCGTTCTAGAAAAAATTATTCATGGCGAACGGACAGTCATAAAATCGGTTATGTGGAAGTGATTGTTAGTAAATACGGGATATTATTACAATTACTACGAGGGATCTTTAAAGAGTTATCTCAGAGTCCAAGGAGGAATCCTAAAATAACCCGGATGGAAGGAAGCAATAGGGTTTTTAAAAGTATTGTAGTACTTACTTGATTTATGCGCCCTTCCATTGATCAACGCCTATTGCTTCATGCGTTCGGTCTATATATTTTTTGTGGTCCATTAATTACGTAAAGTTCAATCATAGGATCCCATACGGACTTAGGGTTTAACGAAAATTAATTGAAATTTCGAAGTTAATTGAAATGAATTTTTTTGTATTATTTCCTAATATCTTCTTTACATTTTATGAGAATTTCTGTTTTTTTTACGAACTATCGCCCAACTGCTTTGAGTCAATACTTGATGTTTTCAAGAACTAGATGATTTTCCAGATTAAAGAAATCCTATTATCAATAACATACTAAGCACTTGCGTGGGATTTGATTACTGAAGTTCTTCCCAACTGACACACGGCACTTTTGGCTCTGGACGAGACAACATCTCCGCGAGCGCGCCTCCACCTTTCAATACCTTGATACTTCGAACTTATATAATCCATCGAACTTATATATTTTGAATTTATATAATCCTTTATACTTTACATTCAACATTTTGCATTAAGTTCCATTTATGTACACGTGTCTATTTGACGCAAGTACAAGTGGCGACCGCGGAGGATTGCAAAGGCCGATTTCATCAATTGGAGAGAAAACAGAGTACCTTTTCCTTTTATTATTCATAATTTTCATTATGGTGCAGTTCTATCTAAATTAATTACATATTTGAAAGAAATAATTCAGGTCAATTAATTTCTCAAGGTCAATTAATTTATCTTTGTGGTAGGTACAATGATACAATTGACTAAGGTACATTTTGACTAATATTCATTTATTTCATTAATTTAATATATTATAAAACTAATTACTAAGCAATAAAGTGATTACTTTGTAAATACTCATTTAAATCCTAATCCTAAATTTACTTTCAATTCAATTGATAGTAATTATTATTTACATCTTGGAACATAAAAATATTATTTCAATCTTTGCTGATTTATGCTGTCGAATTATTTCAAACGTCGTCGATCTACCCGTCTGTATGTGATTTAAGTCGCGTAGTGGATTGCTCACCGAAGACTTAGGTTCGATTTTATATTTATTATTATCTATCTAATTCATTATTTATCAAACTTTAACAATGAATACGAATATATTAGACGATATATCATTAAATGAAGTAGAGAAAAGGCTTTTATGAGATTTAATTAAAAAACGTAATTTTTGTAATACACAAAGGTACGATTAACTAATTTTAAAGAATATATTTCTGCTATACAATTTATATCACCTCAAACATGATTGGATTTGCAATTTAGTGAACCTACGAAAAAAAAATACTGCTATAGAAACAATGTACGTAGAATTTATTCAATTGACACCTTGGATTCTAATATTGAAGTTTTCCTAACAGATTTCATTGAAATGCTTTTCTATAATTTATTATCTATTGTTCAAAAATAGTTAAAACCTCTTCTTATGATACTTCATAAATTGATGACGTATACCTTGAAATTAAATGTTCAAAAAATGTAGACACTAGCATTCGCTTACCTGAAATTAAATTATATTTTTAATAATCACTCCATATTTTGTATTTAAAAGACTTCGTGTCTTCCATATCTCTTCTCGATACCTCTCGAGGATGAGTTGAAAATAATACCTTATTTGCAAAATCTTGGGGCAATAATCTCTGCATTACATGAATTCAATTTCAGTCTCTTTCCTCCAAATATTTGTTTCCTCCATACTTGCTATTCCGTCTTCTAAATAGAGCATAAAAAATACATGGTGATCAGGAAGTGGTAATACCGCTGCACTTTCGTTTTGGTTGACGTAGTCACTATGAAGCAACATATTAATAATTCATCTCGACGAATACAACAAATAAATTTCAATTTTCGAATTGTGGATCATTAAAAAGATTGTTTTTCAGTACTTCAAATAAGTTTTACCCTCTTTTTAAAATAAACAAGTGACAACTGTTATCAAACCCTGTTTTTGCTTATTATAATTATTAACTATCCTCTAAATTACGTTTTTAACAACTTCCTTTGAGTTTTGGCTCACATACCCGGCATATCGAAATAGGTTTATTTTGATGGCTTGCTATTTTTATTATAATTTTTGAAATGCCGGATCAAGTTGTAATTAAAATAAAACGTGTAAACTTTAACTAGATAATTAAAGTTTTCTCATTTGATTTTTCTATTATGAAATTTATGCTGTCTGGTTTCACTGGTACCACCATGAAAAACCAAACAGAAAAAAATGTGATTATTTTTATAATTTCTCAACGAAGTCGCAATAGAATAAATTTTAAAATGTTTCCAGGCACATTTTTTTAATTTTCTCGGTTGATAAGCGATTAATAATAGTAGTTTTAAGGTTAATTGCATATCGTTTGCAGTCATTAGCAACGGTTATTTTCATAAAATTATGGGCACAAAACCACTATGTATTGATATTCTGTAGTAATAAAAAAGGCAAGCTGACACTCAGGTTCCGATTTATAGGTCATAAGTATGAGTACTGTGAAACATAATTATTTTTATGGTTCTGAACTTCAAAACGAAAAAAGAGACTTTTAAACTCGTGGTATTACTTGGTTTCACGCCCATCGGTCTATCGAGACCCTTTTTCGTTGGTACACGTGGAGGTATCAAGTTGAAATTAATATAAAATACTTAGTTCTACGGTAACTTGAAGCTTTAGAGATATTAAGGTTTTAAGTCAGCCCAATTACGGAGGATCCAAAAAAACGGTCAATTATCTGATTATTTTGACAGTCTCAAATAAATCAAAGGAGTATTGGAGACCTGAGAGCAATAAAGCACTTTCCGACGACCTAGAACCATGAAATTTGGCAAGAAAGAAGGTCTCACCGAATAAGTAAAGGAAAAAATTATTAATTTTTAGTTATATCAAATAAAAAAAATGTTTCAAATTGACGCCTATATAACATATAGTAGTTAATATATTTTTGTTACAAAAATTAAAATTTTGTAAATAGTTTAGAAGGAATATATCGTACCATTAAATAAAAGTTTAAAAAAAATGAAATCTATTTAATTTTAAGGTCTTTATAGCTTATATCGGAAAATGAAGTGAAATTAAAAAAATAATTTAATATTTATTTTGTCCATATTATGATCCTATCTCATTTGTATCCTTCTGACGTATGTTGCTCATCGCTGATGATTTGTACTAAATAAACTATTTTGTATATTTGTTTCTTTAATCCGAATATTTATATATTACTATCGGAGTAAATTTTACACACAAGATCAACTTAATATTCCATTAATACAGATTTTTTTCATTTACGTAACACATGCTTATGGTTACAAAATGAAAGGCAAGTCGAATATATTAAGAAACTGTACTTTGTTAATTCTTAATTTTTTTTATATGGATTTTGAGTAATGATTCTCCTATGTGTTTTTCTTGTCTGTCTGGAAAGAATGTGTGTCGAATTGTTAGAGGCTACATGAAAGCATGTGGCCTCTAGCAATTCAAGTTTGTAACAATTTGGGTAGCAATTATATAGGTTAGCAATTATATAGCAATACAGAAAATATATATTTGAGTAAATCTTTGTATGTATAATTAAGGCGGTGGTTGAAACACAAGCGAAACTTGCAAAAACAAAATTATAATTCGCGATATTCTTAAACCATCAATTATCTGATTATTTTGAACAAAATTTAGTTAACAAAAATCTTTATATATTCAAGGTATATTTTTGGGATATGCGACTTTTTTCCCATTATTTTGTAATATGAATTCTGTATATGAATGTCAATTTACAATGAATACTTCATCTCTTAAATAAAGTTACGTAGTGGCGATTCATCAAATACACCCGTCAAAATTTCCTTACATATTCTATATGTTTCTAATCCGTGTGTTTATTTTCATGAATTATGGGCGCTGTGAAGTCTTTAAAAATGTGAACTAACGTGTATTACTTTTACCTCCACTTAAATAAATTCATGTCAATAATTACTTAATAAATAGTTTCAGAAATCTCTACAACAATTAACTATGACAATTGCTGATGTACATTATCTTTAATTCCTATGGTATTGAATACGGCTACTTATCACTGAAAGTCGATGCGCCCGATCTAGCGATCGCTAAGTTCATTACGTTAACAAATATACCTTTCCTTTAATTTAAATTTTGGTTCTTCTGTTGTATTCGTTTCATATTTTTGGCTTTCAAATGAAGATTGGAAATACAAAATTTGAGTAAATAATTGAATTTTAGAATATAGCTTTTCTTTCGGTGTTACTTAATTCGTAAATTACTTAAAAATTGTAAATTATGGTCAGAGAATATATATTATTTTATTTCCCTTTGTTTAATGCTACTAATTTATAATAGTAATAACCTCATAAATTACTTGGTAATGGGCGGTAAAAGCCAGACGTAATAAGATAATTTAATATTTATAGACTTTTAGCGCACGTTAATGGTTTTTCTATCACACATACCAATTCTACAGAAACATATAAGACGTTACTGTACCAAATATCTAATTATTTAAGAAGGTCATAACTTTCCATCTTCTGTTTGTAATTTGTAAGATGGAAGGAAAGTGATGACCTTGATAAATAATGCATGCACGTTAGCCCGTCCAGAAGAAAGAGAATATTTTCGTTATATATTTTCCATTAAAAACGACATACATATAGTTATACGGGTAATAGAGAAGTACAATAAATGTAATATTATGTTACAAAAATTATAAAAAATATTATTGTAAACACGCACGACATACTAACCTGTTAGCGTCTTGTAGCAGTAGAAGATCGGAAGTAGATCTTCTGAAATTCGGTTCTGTAGATGGATAATAAGTTTGATTGAGAAAAGCAAACGATAACATTTTCTGAGCTTCGATAACTTAATCAAAATATAAACATATTCATTTAAATTGGTCATTAAAATATAAAAACTGCATGATATGAGAAAATCGTGAAGTATTCTGAACATAGCTTAAAATAGTTTTTTGTTCTAAAGGATGTAGAAAAATAAAATAAATTAAATGGTTAATAAATTTTAAAACTTCTAAAAAACAAATTAATCCTCAAAATACCAAAAAAATGTGATATAGTTCATATTGACAATAAAAACGGTAATTACAAAAAAATTAAAATTCTAATAAACCTTGAAGCGAAACTCACGAAGAAATTGTGTGCTTTGAAAATTTATAATTAAAAAACGTAAGAGGAAATAATGCAATACGTTTTAACAATTTTATTTTTATCTTTTCAGGGACGTACTGCGCTTGATGTGGTAGATAGTACTCCTTAACAGTCAGTTACCCTGCATAGTTTTAAACCACAAGGTGATTTTCCTGTATAATTGTAATTTGTGTTTACGCATGCATGTGTGCGAGCGTGTGCGTTTGTGTACGTATGTGTCTGTGTGTATGTGTGTGTGTGTGTGGGCGTGTGTGCGTATGTATGTGTGTGTGCGCGCACGTGTGTGTATGTACGCGTGTGTGTGTGTGCATTTATGTGCATATGCGTGTGTGGTGTCTGTCGGGGGGAGGTCATGTGCGCGCGTGCGTGTGTGTGTGTTTTTGCGTATATTTGTGTGCGTGTGTGTCTGTGCGGGCACGTGTATGCATGTGTGTGTGTGTGTGAATATGTGTGTGTATGTGGTTGTGTGTGTGTGTGTGTGTGTGTGTGTGTGTATGTGTGCGTGTTTATGTTCGTGTGTGTGCGAACGCTTGTGTGTGTGTGAGAGTTAGCTTGTGTATGCTTGTGTGTGCGTCTACGTATCTAAGTGAGGGCTTGTGCGTGTGTACGTGTGTGTTCGTGGCTGTGCGCGTGTATAAGCATGTGCGCGCGTAGATCCACGTGCTTATGCGTGCGTGTATATCTGTAGGGGCGTGTGTGTGTGCATCTACATGCGTGTGTGTATATGCATGTATGTATGGGTGTGGATGTGTGTGTGCATGTTCATTTGCATCTGCGCGTGCGTAGGCGTATGCGGGTGTGTTTGTTTATGTGTGCGTGCGTGTATATACGTATATATGTGTCCTGTGCGTTACAATCTGTGCTAGCAGTAATGCTTACATGGCACCGCTCTTATTATTCTTATATTTTCGTGGTAAGAGCAGTCCGACTCCTAGTACACCATGTTACCTTGACGAAGCCCTGTTTCCAAACTCATCAACAAACTCTGTTCCTAGATGCCTCAACACTTCTTAATATTTATAAACCCTAGCGTGTAAAACCTGAGTATTCCAGATCATTTCATTTCAGTTTAGTTCTTAGTCCTCTTTAGCTATAAGTCGTAATTAAATTCTATTTAAATATTTATTGATAATTATAATTGATTTTGTTATAATTTTTAAAGTTATTAACTACCTCAAGAATAAATATGTTTTACAAAAATCATTTTTAAGACGGCGTAACATTTTGGTGGCAACTTAGAGATTTCGAAGGAAATCCGAAAAAGACGCCCCATCAACAACAATTATATAAACCACAATAAATAATACATAAGTCATTATCATCGAAAATAAGAACCAATGAACAAGCAATCGGAAATTACAAAGTTTCGGGGACAACAAATTGTCAGTGGTCCAATTTTCATCAAACCAGAAAGGAGCAAAAATTTAAAAATACCCATCTGCATAAACCGGGCGAGTATCGCTACAATTTCATGTGTATCAGTACAATAAGTAGCATTGATTAGTCTACGCCTGCAATGCATCTCCCTCGAGAACCTGCTTTGAAACCCAACATAGACACACCGATGAATGCCGTCTCAAATGTGGACTACTCACCATGTAATACTTTAAGCTATTTACACGTGTAAAAATTGTTATTTATTATTTGCTTCATAATTTAAGTTTGCTCCACAAATTTTGATTTTGCATAATTGGACTTGCATTTTGAACATTTAATTTAATTTTTACATCTGTTTAAGTTGCTTTAGACTTCACGTATAAAGTTAACCTATGATAAACCATACAGATGCAAAATTGTGAAGTAAAGCTCAGAAAAAGGTATTCGCTCTGGCCTCAGTACTAGATTCAATTGTGCATTATAATTGCAGAAGTTGTCTGTCTGATTACTTATATCTCAGGTACGACCAATATGCTTCTGAGTCAGATGTCATATTTTTAATTGTTGATAATCAATAATAAAATCCATGAAGTTTTGACTCGATCGGCTTACCATAAATCGGTTGCTGCTCAGCTGCCTGTCAATAAAATCATGATACAAAGGTGAAACTTGAAGGTGGTGAGAGGACTCTTCATTGATTAAAAGTATGTTCATTGCGTTTTGGACTCATTTCACTCTTCTTGATATAAGGAATAAAATACCAAAATAAATAAGTAGATAAATATATACAGCTACATACAAAGGCACGGAGCCACAAAGATATTAGTAGGTAGGTAGATAAGTAAATACAGCCATAAACAAATGCATGCGTGACTGCGGGAAGTCAGAAAAGTGGATGCGATTTTTATGTATGTATATATATATATATATATATATATATATATATATATATATATATATATATATGTGTGTGTGTGTGTATATGTATATTTATATATATATATATATATACATATATATATGTATATATATATATATATATATATATATATATATATATATATATATATATATATATCCAACACCATGTCACCCTATTGTAATTGATCACAAGACCTTTGACGGAACGGCGCACCGCAGGGACTGTTGCTCTGTAAGAGACTACTCTCGTAGCAGTAAGTCCGTCATGATACAACTGTATACATTAATGTACATAAATAAATAAAATAAATGTATGTATATATTCTTATGCAAGTATATTTTTAGATATATACGAATTTATTTTGGTTCATTAAACACCGCAACTTACACACAAAAAATGAAACAATTTTAACAGAATAATTTTCAAAAACCACAGATTAGGAAGTTCGTGCCAAGTGCAATGTAGCAGACGCCTGTGTGTATGTGGATGTGTGTGTGTACGTGACAGAGGAGAGAAACATCGATTTGACACAGATTCCCTTCAGTTGTTCATTAAAATATCGATTGCGCTCGATCTCACTTAACTTCGGCTTAACTTGAAGTAACCCGGTGTTATCGTCAATAATTTCCGTGATGCATTTCGGCACTTCTTGATTTCAACTCACACTTATTTGTGCAAATAATTTCCTTTATAAATATATTAAAAAACGCTATAACTATGTTGCCCTTATATCCTTTACTATTGCATTATTTTACTATTTCTCTGCCTACCTTTAAAATATTCTTACTTTCAACGTCTCGTATCCCATCAAAAGTTCATAGATTCAATCAATTCTCCTTCATATCGGATCTACTATATCCTTACTTTATACAAACGGGTTATATACTTACTTTATACACAAGGCTTTAAGTTCTCACGGGGTTTATGAACTGGAAAATTAGATCCGGGTCTAGCACCTCTGTGAGCTGATGCAGCACGGGTCTGAATGGTTTGTTCGGATGAATTATTTATTAGTATCGCAGCGTTCATTAAATGTATTTCTCTCATATTGTTGTATATTCGCTACTCGTATTAGGATATATTTCGCACTGAGTTATAGGGTGGATGCTGCGAACTTGGTAAATCGATTTTGAAGGTGATGCCCGTTATTTGGATTCATTAGTAAATTAAATAAACCATTCAAATATTGTTTATATTTTTGAAACTGTTAAAAAACCGATGTCAAAATTTAAAGAAATCATAGTAAAAAGTCGTGTTTATTAATGTCATCTAAATACATTTTGCTACGCAAACCTTCTATCAGATGTTAATTTTCGAGTCATAGGTAATGTAATGAACCCATATTATTGCATATAATGGTATAATAATTTTGTCTCTAATATATCTCTTCACTGGGTTAGGATATGTGTCGTTTCACAAATTATTTGATTACGGAAAGTAGGTTATTACAAAAAATACATTTGTACCTATGGAAAATAAACTAAACAATAAATTTACGGAAATTGAGCAAAAACTGGGCGTTATGTGATATTCGGTTACTATTATAGTTTAAACGGATATGTGAATGCGTACTTCAAACTCCGGTTTTGGTTTTTAAATTTTAATATGAATGTCTTCCTATTTGCTATTCTTTAATCATATAAATTTAGTTGATATCAGTACGTCAGTACGTATATCTTCCACAAATGAGTAATTGTCACATTTTAATAAGGAAAAATCGATAATTAAGAATCAATAATTTAAAGCAATACGCAAATTATAAAGGATTATTTCTAAACTCCAACTAAGAAACGAATAAATAAATATGTTTTTATCTTTTCCGGATGATTTCATTTATAATTAGCTATGAAATATATTTACAGGGTGTCGAAGCAAATTTAAAATTCAAATTAATATTATTTGAATTTTTATTTTAAATGTGATATTATTTAAATAAATATTTCTTTCATTGTTTTCAATTTAGTTATATATTACACAGCAGATGTGAATTTTACGATATATACAAATATTCATAAATTGCGTAATATTATGCTCCTAATCGCAATGAACAAACAAAGGCAAATCATCCATGGAGTATTATTTCACACTTCAGAGATAATATATTCTCTAGTCACAAATTTCAATCACGTTTATGTCAATGAGCAGTCAAGTATCGTAGAAAAGTGGGAAATCTCCATTTGGTGCCATTTCAGAAATTGGCGTTGCAAACAATTTTGACTAGGAACAAAGGAAACAATCGGCTACGAAGAGTGAAAATATTTTTTAAAGAACTGGGCACAAATAATTTCCATTTAATAATTCGAAAAATTCATTGCGTAAGTGAATTTTCTCTTCTGAATTACAAAGAATGAAATATAGAGCATATTTGGGAGTAAGTTACTAAGAAATTAAGAAGAAAAGGTTCCGTTCTATCGGAGAATATCGGAGAATCTCGTATGATCTATAAATAATATACATGACTTAATTTTTTTTTATTACAAATACGTAAAGTGAATTAATTTAATAATAAATTAACTTCAGTAATATCCGACATTATATGACATGAAATAAAATTAAAGTCGAAATAGGGAAATGACATTGGATTTATTTACTCTGCTATGGGAAGCAAATTTTTTTAAAGATAAGCTACGGCTTTACGCCGAAAAATCGGCTACTAAAATGGCTATTTATTGGAATATATGAAATAAAAGTTTTGATTTTTTTGGTAATACAGGGAAAAAGACTAGACTGAACGAACCGAGTAGCACGTCTTTTCAACGTGCCGAATTTAAATTTAACGAGAAATAAATTTAAAAAAATGAATTTATATTATCGCTCTTTATTGCATCAAGACATTTGCTTTCGATTCATATTCTGCATTGCATACTAAGGCATAATATTTAACAAAAATTCAATCTTTACAATATTTTACCACTCTCTTAAACCTGTGTTGACCCAATATTATTTGAAATATGACATCAGAGGAAAATGTAATTTTTTTCGATACTGTAAATTGAGATACAGATCAACTGGAATTTATGATCCGGAGTTTTCTACCCACAGTAATAAATGGCGAAATACTAGAGAAGTCTTGAAAAACTGTTGCTGAATAGAAAATGATATAAGAACCAACGATTAAAGAACCAATATTAAATATTGAAACATCATCAATACATTCCGGTATTGCATAAAATACACGAATAGTATACCAGGAGATCTGTATAGAAATTGTGTGGGTTTATGGAAAACTAGCAGTCATTTGTAATTTCTTTAAAAATTTCTTTTGGAAACGAGGAATCTGCAATTTCTAGAAATACTTGCATTTAGTTTTATAGAAGACTAATTATTTAACAGACTGCACTGCGACAATTTTTTACGAGGATTATGCACAGAAGATACATTAAAAAGGCGGTAATATCTTTGATCAGCGTGATCATCTCACCTAAAAACCATTGACTATTGACTTTAGGGCCATTTAAAGGAACAAATTGGTTTTAACGAAGTCAAAATGAGATATTCTTAAAAAATTATCGGTAATTCACAATAAGAAAATTAAAAGAAAATATTCGTCTTTACTTTTTAATACCTATATTTATATGTTACTAATACTAATAGTTTATATGTATGTATATGTATATATATGTATATATATATATATATATGTATATATATATATATATATATATATATATATGTATATATATATATATACATATATATATATATATGTATGTATATATATATATATATATATATATATATATATATACATATATTTATATACATACACATATAAAGAGAACCACAATAAAAGTATTGTGTTTATAGTACGGCTACAGTAGTGCCTCTGGTTGTCAATATAATTGGATTCGCCTGGCTCGGCACGTGTGCACTAGCGGGAGGAACATTACTGTCTAACATCCACTTGTGAATAAAAACAGGATAGTTTATTCTCTGTTAACATTTTCACTGTTATACACAATAATGATTGATGATTAACCAAAATATAACGGTTGATATTAAATGCTTTCATGAAAACTTTAAGGCCTACTTTCATAAAAAAAGCTTAGAAATTAATCAAAAAACTTTGCAATTTCGTGCTTAATATGGTTTTTAATCTATTCCATAATACGAGCGTAGCACTCAAGTTCTAGGAACCGGCCATTTGTAATAATGGTAACCAATATTACAAAACTCGAAACGATTATATGTTTTTTTTACAAACTGGCAACAATTTGAAAATAATCTGTATCGTTTCAAAACGATATTTCCTTCCTATGATTTTTACCGCAGTTTCAAGCAATAGCAAAGTTACCATCGCACACAAACCGAGTTTGATTAGAATTTTATGACGAAAGCCGATATGGGCGTAACCTGTTAACAAATTCGGAGATATTTCGGCATCGGTACGAGTCGTCTACAGGAAATTCTACATTAATATTTAGGCTTCCTAATTTAATCCATGATTTAACCAATGACTGAAAACAAAAAAGCGTTGACTGATGTCACAAAACATTGGAAAGAAATCATCGGAGATCACTCAAACACTTTATTTCACCTAAACATGGAAGTCGAAACTTGGATGTATATCCAAGTTACGAAACAAAAATTGAGAGGCAGTAAGCGCAGGAAATATTTCCTTTTGAAGAGTTACATATAAATGTAAATAAAGAGCGAAATGCTGAAAAAGGATGGATACGTCGTTCTTTAGGTAGACCGCTTAATATGCAAATATTTTTTAAGAAATTAAGACAACAGTTACCACAAAATATTATAACAGCATCCGTTTGCCTGATGTTTTGGAAAAAAATTGAGAGCAATGTTATTGCACTAGGATCAAAGAGGATTCTAGCTAGCTTATGGCGAAACTTTTGTATACTTATCCAGAAGAACGATGGAATATTTAATAACGCCGGATGTAGAAATTAAGACTCACCTACCATGCAACCCTGATATTGCATTGTACGGTTTCTATTTATCTTCTATAATTTAAAATAAACTGAAGAAAAGTCTGAGGATCGCCTGACGCAAAAGAAGCAGTGACTGTCTTCGAAAATGTTGTGGAAGAAAGGTCAAAGAAAAACACAGTTAAGTGCTTTTTTTACCTACTCTGTGTATCGTCATGGAGCCTTCTTTTAAAAGCAATGAATAAATTAAAAATTGCTATTTGGTTTGACGATGGATATTTTTTAAAAAATTTAGTTTTATCTCTCGTATTACACTCAAAATATTCTATAAAAATTAAATCATTTTATAACGAAATCTGCCTTTATAATTTTGTGAGCTCTGGGAACATTTAAAATCTCCGGGCAATATTGATATACAATATCGCTATATTAGTATTTAATACCACTATATTAGTGGTATTAAATACTAATATATTATAAATTAAATACTAATATATTATAAATATAATATTTAATACCACTATTATTATATTATATTAGTGTTTTTGTAATCACACTGCTTAAATTTATTTAACAACCAAACAATACTACATATTAATTAATATAATATAAGCATTGATTTATAAAATCTGACCATTATTCAATAATTTAATTATTCAATTGCGATCGCGCGATTCCACAATGAGCCGCCAACGGCGACGACGAACTTAAAATAAAACGGCCCGATGTCCGATGAATCACAAGTATCTAAGTTTAAGAAGATTGATCGCAAAGAAAGCATAAAGTCCATATTACATGTGCTAGATTAACCTATTTGTGCGGTCCGAGAGTACATAATTATCGTCGAAAATTTTTGAGATCGTCGTTACAATCCTATACCGTTGAATTTTTCCCAAAATATTATTTTCGATTTTATGATCGTCCAATCTATTTTCTCGACTGCATACCTATTGTCAAAACATTCGTTCATGCAAATCTTTGCGTGAAAATATGGTAGTTTTAAATTTTTACATTTTACGACAAAAATGTTTATATAATTTATATACATTTAGTTACTACTTTCGTGAATATTACTTATTTTTTTAATTTTTACGTGAATATAGATAGAAACTAGGGCTTGATATCCGGTTCAAATTTTAAATCGGTTTGATGTAAACCTTCTTATTTCGGTTACGCTCACTTTTACCGGTAAATAACCGGTATTCCCTATGGAACGTTTTATTTTTGGTTACGCTCATTATACCGGTATTAACCTTTATTAACCGGTTTACGATTGAACCTTTTTGTTTGATTTGTCGCTGTGCCTTCGCACCGCCGCACTTCCATGTTGTAGTCCGTCTTTAATTTTCAATGTGCTGCACGTGAAAACGTCGACTCACGCGTCAAAATTAGAATCACATAACCACATTTTAGATTTAACTCTTTTCCGTGGGCCGTTTAGCGTCACCCGCTATTTAATTTAGTTAAGTTTTATCTTTGATTTGTTTACGGAGAATATTCAAGAAATAAAAATGTGTTTTGTGGAGAACATAAACCTTTTTATTTGATGATGATTTATTATAGAACCATGCAGGTCGTAAAACAACAGAAATAAAATAACCCGATGGCAGCACCCAGCCGGAAAGGTAAATTTCGTGTCGCATGATAGCCGTATATACTTGTATGTGCACATTATGGCGTTATATTTTCTTTGTAAGTGATAGAAAAACATTTTTGGAAGTGATATTGAGTTTTCTAATAATCAATAAAAAAAAGAATACAAAGCCTAAATAATTTTTCCAATTCTTTATGCTTTGTGTTCTTTTGTTATTAAATAAATTAATTGTGATTTTTTTTCTTTGAAACTCGAACATCGATTTAGCCCAGCTACAAAATTGATCTAGATTTAGTCTAAAATTATTTTTGTACCGAGTTTTAGCTTGATTGTTTACGAGACGTAGGCTGTAGCGTAGCCATAATACACAAAGAGAATTCGTGAATTTCGTAGAAATTTCAACATGTCTAAACCAATCACGACCCCAGAACTTTATTCATTCTTGTTCTGGGGATCATGATCGGTTTAGGCGTATAAAAATTACCAAGCAATCAAAATTATTGAATACGAAATGAATATGGACTTCAGACATAATTTCCAAAAACAAATGTGAGCAATATATATATATACATATATATATATATATATATATATATATATATATATATATACATATATATATATATATATATATATAAATTACTATAAAAATATATAATATAGGTAGTTCTGGTAACATAAGTAAGGAAGGATTATGGATAAATGGGGGTAAATGGGAAATCCGGGGAACAGGATATATGGGAAAAAGTCACAAATTGTTGGGACTAAGTCATGGGTAATATGCTGTTATTATTACAAATAGTGAACCCATGCCGGGCGAAACGCCACTAATATATTTTCACCTTTACTTTTTTATTTTGTTTAGATACGTGTTTTTTTTTATTTTAACTGTAAGAAAATATTTGCTAAAGAATCGTTAAATATTTCAGATGGCCAAGTGATGATAAATTAACAATAAACTTCAATTTATGAAACATATTTTCTTTATTCCAGTACCGAAAATTCAAATTGTCAAATTAACTTGAAAAGTGACAATAAAGCATAGTATCATGGCATCATATATTTAGAGTATATTTATCTTTACAATGTTAATATACAGTAAAAAAATGCTAAAAAAATTAAATAACAATATTAATCATTATTATTCAGTGACATGACAACATTCTATTTCTGATACAAATGGTTATTTCTTATCTGGTACAAATGGTCTTAAATTATGCAACACGAATTTTAAAGACGAATATCATACCTAAATGGTTACGTGCTATTATAAGCTGATGTTCCGATAGAACGACGTTTACTTGCGGATAGGGATACATGGTGCTTAAGAAAGATTCATTCTTGAAAAGTTATTATTGCCTTTATTTTATACATATCCCCAAATATAATGAAAAGGGAGTAATATTTTTTCCGTCTCAAAAATGCACTGTGTTTGTGGAGAACATAAACCTTTTTATTTGATGATGATTTATTATAGAACCATGCAGGTCGTAAAACAACAGAAATAAAATAACCCGATGGCAGCACCCAGCCGGAAAGGTAAATTTCGTGTCGCATGATAGCCGTATATACTTGTATGTGCACATTATGGCGTTATATTTTCTTTGTAAGTGATAGAAAAACATTTTTGGAAGTGATATTGAGTTTTCTAATAATCAATAAAAAAAAGAATACAAAGCCTAAATAACTTTTCCAATTCTTTATGCTTTGTGTTCTTTTGTTATTAAATAAATTAATTGTGATTTTTTTTCTTTGAAACTCGAACATCGATTTAGCCCAGCTACAAAATTGATCTAGATTTAGTCTAAAATTATTTTTGTACCGAGTTTTAGCTTGATTGTTTACGAGACGTAGGCTGTAGCGTAGCCATAATACACAAAGAGAATTCGTGAATTTCGTAGTCAAGTGATGATAAATTAACAATAAACTTCAATTTATGAAACATATTTTCTTTATTCCAGTACCGAAAATTCAAATTGTCAAATTAACTTGAAAAGTGACAATAAAGCATAGTATCATGGCATCATATATTTAGAGTATATTTATCTTTACAATGTTAATATATAGTAAAAAAATGCTAAAAAAATTAAATAACAATATTAATCATTATTATTCAGTGACATGACAACATTCTATTTCTGATACAAATGGTTATTTCTTATCTGGTACAAATGGTCTTAAATTATGCAACACGAATTTTAAAGACGAATATCATACCTAAATGGTTACGTGCTATTATAAGCTGATGTTCCGATAGAACGACGTTTACTTGCGGATAGGGATACATGGTGCTTAAGAAAGATTCATTCTTGAAAAGTTATTATTGCCTTTATTTTATACATATCCCCAAATATAATGAAAAGGGAGTAATATTTTTTCCGTCTCAAAAATGCACTGCATCCGAGAAATACAAAAATCCCCAAACGTTAGTTGTTCTCTCTTTAAATTTTTGATAATGCCCTATAAGGTGCTAAAGCATTTAAAAAAATCTTTTAAATCTAAACAAATATTTTCTGTCAAATAAAGTTAGACATCAGAATGGAACTGGCAAACATTTCTCGAACTCAATAACCGCTTTAAACATGTCCACTGTTGAATCCCATCTTGTAGGACAATCTATTAAAGCATGTAGTAAATTACGGTTTCTTCGAAAACGTAACTCTCTTACAATTTGGCGAAACTCGTTAAATACTTCCTCCCGTACTCGACAACCATATCTAACTGCAAATTGCAAGGTATGTGCAGCGCATCTAACAACAGTTACTTTTGGAACATATTTTCTGATAATGTTGATATTTGTAATCCTATGGTAAATTCTGATTATTTAAGCTATCATTAGTAGATTCCATATTATCATATGAAGCATGTTGGAATCGTTGTCGGTGGCGATCTAGTAAATTTGTTTAATATTAATCTCATACCGGCTTAAAATAAATATCACAGTTTCTTTAAGGAACTCTCCCGTATTGCTCTAATCCAGTCCAAGTATACCTAGATTCCTTAGTATAATTTTATCCTCAAAAATATATTGAATGTTAAATCCTCATTGGATTTAACATTCAATATATTTTCAACATTCAATATATTGTCTTTGAGTTTTAATATTAGCCACGTGAACGTTTAATGCCAGAAGTATATTTTTTGTTCGGATATGTAGTATGTTTGTTCGGATTTCATAGGCCTTATCTTGAATATATGTTTTAAACTTTTTATAATTTTTTTAAATGACTTGTCGTCTATAACTGGGAACGGCCATCCATTTATCGTCATTAATAACGGCGGCAACTGTCTCATTTTCCTTTCTGGCCGGTGAGACATTCTCTTTATTTGACATATTAAATATTATTATTTTGTCGTATTTGATACGATGGTAACTATAGAAATGGCGCAATAAATTTGCACTATGCTTACCCTGCAAATATTTTTTAATTGATTATAAGCACTTACAGGGATCATAATTAAACTGACAGGTAGATACATGAACTAACAATTACAAAATATTGTTCACTTTATAGCTGTCCATAAAAGAAATAAAGCTATGTATAAAAATCTAATATACAGTCATTCAATTAACAGGTTTTACTAGCATTTTGGAATCGACTAAACTAGTAAGTGAAATATATTTACTTGTGTGTATACATTAGAATAGGGACACATAGGTCTCGTTAAGGATGAATTTACCTATAGACAGGCAACAAAGCTCTTATAAGCGATAGGACAAAATACAGGTTCCTTATTCGATTCGTATTCATGTTTGTCAACACGTATTTATGTAGTGGCTTTGTATGTGTAATTGAACTGGTAACTATTTTCGTAGCTTATTATTAGCCAGTTGCGGACTACAGAGTGAGCGTAACGAATTCGACCGCAGTATTCGCTGTATGAGAAATGGAAATATCTAAGGAGGCCTGTTAAATATTGTCGTAAATAATATTATATTGTCGTAAATAATATTATATGTCATAAATAATACTTACGTATATTGGCATGCTTACTCTTGGAACCAGCACAGTTTAGCAAAATTTCACTGATTTTATAGTAAAAGGATATACATAAAAAACTTGATCGTGATTATTTAATAATAATAATTGATTTGATAAAAAAATTACTATATCTTCATTTTTCAATAATTAGATATTACATATTTAACAAACATATAAATATGAATGGTGATAATAAGAGAAAAAGTTAAAGAAGGGATTAATAAAAATTTCTAAGAAAAAGCTTTAAAAAATGACGTCTACCTCACTTATTAACACAAACAAAAACTTCAAAAATTTAATATTAAATCTTTAATTTATACTTTTTTTTAATCGTAAATGCATTTAAGCAACATTGAAAATTTTATTATTTGTCAACTCAAAAAACGTGAAATGTAAAGTAAGTAAAGACGATCAATGAAATTAAAATTTTAAAAATGCATATATCACAAACTAAATATTTAAACATCATTATTATTTACCTTTTGAATGCCTCGCAAATCTCTATCTTTCTCTTGTTTAATTTTTATTATTAACATTTCTATTTAGATGCTTGGTGAGTCTGTAGTACATAATCATAAATTTAAAGTGAAAATAGTGAAAAATACTTCAGCGATGAAAAATTAAAATAGTCATTAAGAGTAAATGTTCTTAAAACCAATTTTCATTATAAAATAATAACGACTCAGTCCTATTTTTTTTATTCGTAATTTTGTGCATATTTTTAAATTTAAAAATCGTGGTTCAAATTTGGTTGATAGGTATACATGAGTAATACATATAGTACTCATTTAGTTGACCTGAAAACCAAAGGATATTGTATATACTGTGTACGGACAACTAAAATCTTGTTATTATGAATTAATAAAAGTGTTTATTTAGAAATTTTTCTCTGGTACAATAAATAACAAAACAAACAATTTTAGATAACGTGATTTTATCAAAAATACTAATATTTTTCTTCGACAAAAGTAAAAAAAGTTAAAATTGATACGTAATTAGAACAACAATTTAAAAAAAAAGAAATGCATGTAATGTCAGTCACAGGTGATCTATTTGGTTATTTTTTTATTATGGACGTAAACATTTACCAGAGCCATAATTTGAAGCGTACTAATAAATTTGATTCGTATTTAAAGTTGCGGACGCCAGACGGCGCTGATGTCACACACACAACCAATATGCAGTAATGGATGTTTTTATTGATTATGATACCAAAATAATGTCGGTCTTATTGACTTATGAATCGATTTTATGATAGACCTACAATTATATGAAATTAAATATAACATCAATCAAATTTTTCTCTAACATACAAAACAACATACATATGTAGGTAGTCAGTTTATTCACATTCCTATTATTTAAATAGGTTTCATGAATCGTTTTATTGTTATGTAGATCCTTATATTCTACTGAGGGTATATATACATATATATATATATATATATATATATATATATATATATATATATACATATATATATATATATATATATATATATATATATATATATATATATATATATATATATATATATATATATTGCTGCTTAACTTACCTGGCTGGGAAATGTGGTGAAGGTTTTGATAGAAATAGAAGAACCTACACAAAAATGAGAGCGGCGTATATTTATTTACATGACCCTTCTTTACACATTTAAACTGTTCATGAAACTTCTCAAGAAGTAAATAATAAAATAAGCCAACAGACCATGACAGGTCTATTGCTACACACCGAGTAACTCTGCACCCACCTTCAGACACAATAAGTCATTAAATAATTCATGTTGAACTCCTTACTTGCTTAAATATATAGAATTACTTTACTGTTAAAACGCAAAGCGCCAATAAAGAATTTTCACTTCAAAACTAGCAATTATGTCTAGATCATAAATTTAAGTTTAACCGTGAAATCTGGTTATGTTCTTGGTATCATGGACCTTCTAAATAAACTAAATTACTCTATTGTAAAACCGTAATGCACCACTAAAGAAGTTTCCATTTTACAAATAAAAATTAAATTTCCTAATAGACAAAGAAGGTTGGATAAATATATGCATAAATGCTTACCTTCAAAAGTTTGCCACAACCTCCCATAAGACATCGCGAAGTTTTGTTCCCTTCATCAAAGTTTAAATATGGATATATATTATTTTCCTTCTTTCTTCCCATAGTACGTAAGAAATCACCACTCGCACGCACTATAAACTAATGAATTGTATAGCCAAAAAGGCGCGACAGTGAGCAGCGAGGGTGGAGGAAGTGGAACGCAGATAACCCGGGAACATATTGCAAGTTCGGCGCCCGAGATTAACGTGTTAATAACGCTCTTGGAAATGGCTCGCGTATAGATTTCGTTCAAAACGCAACCTTTATTTCAAACCGATATTAACCTTTATTAACCGGTATTTTTCAAACCGGTTCCAAGCCATGGTAGAAACCTTTATATCACACCATCATTTGTTTAACAGGCATATGTGAAATGAAATGAATACCAAAAGAGTTTGTGGTCATCAGAACTAGAATCGATCGTGCCTAGAAATTGATGGAAGTCAATAATCGTTATTTTAAATATTTTTTTATAACATTTGTGAATATTCAGTATAAGTGGTGTTATAATTTGTACAAACTTAAAATTTTAATATGACTGTGCGATATTTCAAATAATTACTTATATTATTGTATATTAGTGTTTTAATTACGGTTTATATTACGTTTAACAAATACTAGAATCAGTGTTAATAGTAAACAACCGAACCTAAAACTGAAGAAATTCTTAAACGCCCTTTTCCAAATAATTTCACAATCACACCTATTTACCCAATAACGTTACTACAAAGTTAAAGTTACGTTAAAAATTAATAAAAGGCATAACTAAATAATTTCTCAGATGAGAAATAATAATTGAAACTATTGTTTTTTCGCTTATACTCACACTAATTTATGGCCCGTTTACTCTCTATACTCTACTATGTCCGTGTATTACTAAATCTATATAAATTGCTATAATTTTAATTTAATGTTTATTCAATAGAATTACCTCGAACATACTTATTTTTATTATGGAACCTAAATATTTTTAGTTATTATCGAGAAAACGCGATTATTTTCAAGAAAATGGTTTTTGGGATTCCGCTTTACAATAAAATCTAACTCCTGTAACGTTATCCGTGGCATTTTTATTGCGTTATGATATATTTGTTATACTACATAAAGTCAAATAAGTTTTTTAACACTGAAAATGGGACAAAATTGAGTGTCTTTAACATTAAATTATAATTAACTAACTATTGTTCAGTCTTAGTTTTTTTTACAAATAAAAAACCAGGTTAGTAATCACTCAATTTTATTAAAATGCTGTTGTAAGGACATACATTATTTACTTGTTTAATTAAAAATTACATTTCGTCAGAATAATTTCCATTTTATTGCAATAATTTTAATGTTATTTGTATACACCGAAGCTGTTTATTTAATACCATTTCTATGCTAATAAACATCGCACTGCTCATAATAATGCTCATTACCTAATCAGTACTCTTAATAATTTTATAGAATAAATTTTACGAAAATTCAGGCATATTTTTATTTTATTTCGTTCATGACGACTATTTTAAACACTTGCACAAAGTAATTTTAATAACCTATTGCTGACGAAATGTTATACAGTGAGAAAAAGAATAACGTTACTTGATTGTGATTTGGGTTTAGAAATGGCATCTATTTTACATAATTTATAATTTACTTTGACCAAAATTAGTATTTCAATAGCAATTTTGCTATTGTTCCTTTTATAAGATTTTCTACTTCATTGGTAAGAAAATATTGAATAAATATTTATAATGCATATCCAGCATTGCAAATTTTGCAGTTTTCCTATAACTTTCTATAATCTAAACGTCGAGTTATGAGTGAAGAAACAAAAATTATTTTTGCGTTTCTTTCTTTACGTAACGTGATATTTACTGCTAATATTATCTGCAACAAATAATTCTGCGCATAAAAGAGAACGTCAGAAGCTAATTAAAATAGCGTTCAAAACACGTGAGCTATCTGATCTAATTGCTGTTATTTTGAAATTAATTTTGTAATTTAAAAAAATATAGACTCATTCGCGAAATATATGTTTTTGAAAAATATTTCCCATATATTATAAAGTTGTTTTTTGCCTTACTCAATTCAATGACGGAAGTTAAAAATAGTATTTTTTATTAAATTAACAAAGGTAAATAAATAGATTCAAAGGATTTTAATTTACCACCATAAACACAACCTAACATGAAATCGTAGACGTTGAGTTATAATACAGCGACCTCGGGAGATCTCAAAGAGTTTGACATTCCCTGTTTACGTATATTTACGAACTCCCCTGTGCTGACATGTAGCCTCTCTACGCAATAGGGCATTAGTAATTTTTGATTTTGAAGGGGAATCTTAATAGCTAATTTACTATTGCTCAATATTATTGAAAAATATATCAAATAGTATATTTAAAAAAATTACAAAATTTATCCAAAGAAATAAGTTTCAAATTTTTTCTCGAAACAAATAAGAATACAGACAAAAGCCACATGGGAACAGTTTAAAAAAGATTGCTTGTGTTTTTTTGTGTACTTTACATCTTATATATACATACATAAACTAGCGACCTGCCATAGCCAATGATTTTTCACGCATTGACCCGTCCTGCGTCAATGAACGAAAAATTGCGCGTAAATTTTGCTTACTTAAAAACACTTTCATCAGTTTTAAATAATTCTTTGGAAAACTACGGTGCACAAAGGAACTTATATTTATAGGTTAGAAACAATTTCATTTGATATGGATTAAGATAGTATTTCACAATAAGCTCGAGAACATTGAGTTAACAAATAATTTGTTTTTAAATTAAAACGTTTATTACGATTCTTATGTAATGTATACACATACCTTGTTAAGATTATTGCAGAAAAAATATTATAGATCTAAAATTTTGCCGTACATTGTTTTCATGTGTCAAACATTTCTAGTGATTAAAAGATTTAAGCAGTGCAAGCAAAGATACCCCTCGGATTAATGATTTTATCCCGACTTTATCGGTCACAGGGTGAGTAATATTATGCGTAAGTATATTTATATGTTGCTCATAAAGCAAAATACTAATTAAAATGTGGAATAAATTCATTAGTTACTGGGAAAATGCGTACATATGCCACAAAAATGCATACAGACGCGACGGGGGACTTTGTTTTAGTGCCTAACATCGTTACTATTAAATTTTTACCTTGCCTTAAACAAATCAACGTTACCAAAAAAGGCCATATGCATGGTGTAACAACTGCTACTAATGAGACCACGTATATTGGCTAACATGAGAAGTGGTATTTGAGAGGAAACATCAGCATATCTTTCAAACACGGGGACGCGGCTGGGTCGACGAGCGATTGTTTTGCGCACCATTGACACACAACTCTCCCCAGATAGTCGGTGACTGCGAGACAGAATGTGGATTGTTGCGTACATTGATAAAATATCCGTGAGATATTCTATATTTATTGTTTATTAAATATGGTTAAGATGATCGCACACAGAATTTTTAATAATCCTTTGACTTTCAAATAGAGTTTAGCTGGCGAATATTTTGAAGTAATACAAAGACTTATTTGACGCTTCTCTTGTTGTATTATTAAACTCATTGAAACAATTTATTTTCAAATACGTATTTATGTATTAAACTTGAGATAACCTCTCTTTTTTTGTGGAAACTTATTTAGAATCTATGATCTTTAAGTTGTAGCTTGGTGATATTTCACTTTTCAATGTGCTATAACGTTTCGTTCGTCGTGAAGTTTTACAATAACTCGAAAGTTTGCTCAACATTTTTCATGTTTTTACGAATGTTTTATGTTGCATGTTTTAGAGCACGAGTATTGTTTCAAATAAATTAAATTAATTTATTTAATTAAAAAGTAAGGTCTCAAAAATGAGCGCACCGAAAACCGCATAAGAATCCGAATTAGAAATATTAGACAACTTACTTAATTTATAGCTTGTATAGTCCTTGGTATTCAACATGCCAGTATTTTCATATAATTCATTACCGGGTAATGGTAATTCATTATTACCAGAACGGCCCCAACAAAATAACAAAAATAAGAACGACATATTCACAAAATACTGTTTCTGTAATTATCCTGAGCACTAATAAGATACAATATAAGTTTATATAAATATTCCTCCATATTTTACGTTATCACTGGGCGTTTACGATAAAACACTTTCGACAATTTTATATAAACTTCCACCATTCTTATGAATCCCGATTCTCTAAATTATACGAAAATACTTTCAAAATATTGTTTCTTGTTCGAAGCAATCTGTTTGAATGGTTTACTCTCATGTTTCATAACCTTTAGTTTTTACCAGCACTTATTTTTTTATCAGAAATTAAATTTTTGCGATTAAATTGGAGTCGTACGCGATAAATGTTTTAACGCTCTTTTCAAATTAATTATTCCTATTCTGGATATATGTTGCATAAATTCTAAATGTAAGCTTTGAAATGAATAGAAAATTGAATGATATTATAAAGCCTGTGTCTGCCAATTCGTCAATAGAGATTCTAATTTTTTTAGGTTTCCGTAGTCAAATGAAAAACTCTATAGTTTTACCATATCCGTTTGTCTGCTCGTCTATATGTTACAGCCGTTTTACCCGCTGACTACTGATTCTATGCGACTATTTTTTTTAAGATTATACATATGTGTAATGTCTATAAAGCTATAAAGTAAAATCCATTCAATAAACATTTTAGGGGATCTTTCCTGTTCATACATAAATAAGTTTTTCAAATATAAGGTGCCCCCCGTCATAATATTTATCTATAGATTGATTCGTTTACTAAATATTAAACGCAGATCTTAAGTAGTCATTTTCGTTAGAGTCTCCCCACCAGTTAAGCCACCTTTATTGAATATCCGAATAGTATTCGTGACGTAATAAGTCAGTCGACTATAATTCATAAACTAATAAAGGCTACCTAGCTATGGTAATTCCCCTTTTAATTCTATTATATATGTACATATATATATATATATATATATATATATATATATATATGTACATATATATATATATATATATATATATATATACCTTTTAACCTAAAGAGGATATTGTACCACACATTACGCAACTTATGTAACTATAATTAAAGAAAAAATAAGAGTATTTTATTACATGTTTACTGTCGACATCCTCTTAGATTTTGGACGTTGACTCGACTTTATATGAGCGGTATTTGTAGTTCGGCATTTGTACTTGATGTGCTGTAGACTGTATTTTTACTAAATTGCTGTCATTATTTTGAAACAAACAAATATTTCATAAAAACATGAAACTTTATTAAGGTGAAGATTTTTCTTGGTTTTAGGTATGATATTAAAATTGCGTCTATCTAACATCTAATACTTATAAATATGAGGCTAGAGAATTAATTATTAGTAGATACAACAGTAAAAATGTTTTCAGCATTTTTAAAATATACTCAAATATTTTTGTTACCAAAACTACCGCCAGGAGAACGTGTACGAAATCTATAAGAATGTCAAATATTAACTATTTTGTAAGATTAGTTGCCATATAGGTTTCATATTAATCTATTTGCTTATTCTCTGACATTTCTTTTTTACCATAATAAGTGGCCTACTAATTGCTTGTACATAGTATATCATACCCAAAGTGAACAGATGCAACAATATTTATCTTGACAATACAGACTCAAATGAATATGTCCATGTACTTTTTCAAATTTGAGGTATAGGCAATTAAGCCTTTATTCTCTGCGACAGCATACATTTTTGTTCTCAAATTAATTATTAACATATAAAATAACATATTTAGATATAAGTGAATTTTACAATACTATACAATAATTTCAATAAAAATAAAACTCAAAATTAATAATAATTTGAACATTCATAAAGTCGCATGCGATTTTATTTAGTAAAAAATGAGATAAATATTAAATTTTAAATATCCTCATAAAGATTTTTTTCATTTTTGACGTCTATATTTATACATCTCCAGTTTTAGTCACTTTGAACGAACATTATATGAAAATATCTCACTCTTAGGGAGTCCATATCTTCGAAATTAATAATCGTAGAGATTATAGTGTAAAAATGTCATTAGACAGACGGTATTGAGTAAAATATCTAATATGAAATCAGCTACCTATTTTTAAAATTTTGAACCAGTATCAATAAGAAGATTATGTAAATTTACACGGTTTTATAAATCGTCTATAGTTCCGCACTGAAATTCGCGGCGTACTTGTCACTGAGCGTGTTTCAACATGTATACAATATTTTGTAGTTCGTGTTTGTCTTTGTTAATGAATTTTTTAGAGGGAAATTAATTGTTTGTGGACAAATTATTACTATTTTTTATTAACACTTATATATTATTATTAACACGTATAATAATAATAATAATTATTATTTACACGTGTATATACATATGCTTACATTACATATCTTAACATTGTTTACAAATCTACAATATATAAAAGTGCTATTAAGACTTTTATAAGTATACACACAAAAGGAAAGCATACGGCTAAGATATAGATGATTTCATCTGTTAATTTTTTTAAGTTGTTTTTCATTCGTTCTTTCTGGTCTAAATTGCGTCCTTAGCTGCCTCCACTGCGCTGCGAGAGCACACAGTCACGATAGTTTGTGTTACTGGTTTAATTTGGTCCGTACACCGAGTATATGGGCGGCCTCTAGATTTCTCACCCTCTACCTGGACCTGCACCACCAGTCTTTCGATCGAATGCTCGTTCCTGGATATGTGGCCAAAAATTTTAGTATTCGCAGATGCACAGTCGATGAAAGTCGTTCTTTGAAATTTAGTTCCTTCAGGATAGAGTTGTTTATGTGGAAAGCGGTCCGAGTGATCTTAAGAATACACCTTCAACATCACATCCCCATGACGTCAATGTTTCGACTATCTGTATGCCTAGGGACCAAGTATCAACTCATGGTTATATATCTAGTCATCTGCAAAATAATGAAAAATCTCATTGAGTAAACTTGAAACAATATTAAGAAAAAAATTTATAATATGAATTACGCACTTAACTTGCTTGCAAGATAAATGCTAATTCAAATAATAATTTGTTATCAATTTATTGAGGATTCAAAGGCAGTTAATTTATTTTTTTCTTTATTTTCACGCTGTTCCCTTAAAAGTAACCGGGTCGTTTTCCAAACTGTTCCTAGTGCTCTATCTATATAATATTAAATTTATATTTAAATTGTTTTTTAAATATATTTTAAGTTTTTGATAATATTGTTAAAACGACTTTGTGTTGAATGAAATGAATATATATGTATATATATATATATATATATATATATATATATATATATATATGGCATGGTTATAAAAATATTTCACTCCATATTTATATACTAAGAAAATTTGGCCACGTTGGATTGCTTGAGAAAAAAGCAGTTCTAAGCTTGCATTATGCAATGGGTCCTTCTTAGCACTCATTGTATTAAATATTTGCTAAAGAAATATATAAAGAGACAATAAGACAATTCATTCAGGTATGACAGAAGATTTGATAACATTTTTTTTAAGAATTTTTTTGAATAGATATAAAACACAAAAATTAGGGTCAAATTCAAGATTGGAAGCACATTTTATAAAGTAATAATAGAGCAATATACGCATTATCGCTATTACTCTGTAAGTGTAAGAATTGTAATAATTAGATATTTTTATATAATTTACCAGACACGATTTCTTTATTATTTTTTAAAAATTATTTAGCAGCTTTTACATTATAATATAAGAAATATTCTTTTGAGAATTTATTAGCTTCATCCCCGTAAAGTTTATAATATGGCCAAAAATATTACAAAGTATTAACAAAATGAAGCCTTATTTATATTCTTTAATGGTCCGCAGCTTTAGACAACTTTACATTTTTTTGGGACATAAATTGACTTATTTGTTCTTTTAGATATGTTGGAACATTATGGTAAATGTGACCTTGTGGAAATATGTCTATAGATAGACAGTTGTCTATAGATAGAAGTTAACATGACCAATTCGATCTGCTCCTACGACATATTAATTATTATCGCAAAGATTATTATAATCTTTATCAAGTTACTTATGGGATGTTCTGTTGTTGACATTTAAAAATTGGAAGGCAAAGAATATTTTTTTACTTTTCGCTATTTTTAGGAAGCCTATTTCAAAAGAGCAAAACCACACTTTCATACAAAATATTGTAGTTTCACATTTAATGCAAAAGCAAGTTTCGTAAAAAATCAAAATCCATTTCGCTCTCATAATATAAAACTATGAATAAAAATAAAAAAGGAGAGAAATTTATTTTCTACTTACTTTTATTTTTGTAAAAAATAAAAATATTGAATGAAGATAAAATGTTAGAAGAGTTATTACAAAATTTATTTTTAAGTTACACACATAGTTTCGTATTGTTAAACAAGGATAAAATAAACTGATAAAATATATTTAGTAGCAATTTTTTCATTACGATCTTTGGGAGTATTCGCAAATATTTTTTTTAATAAAAATATTTGATTATAAAGTCAATTAAAAGTTATTTTGTCATAAGTCATATTGCTTAATAATGAGTCTTTAATATTACCGCTTAAAGGATATATAAAGCTACTCTAAAGGGTAATTAATTGGAATATATTTTATGGCACAGACTAGATATAGCAGATATGTTTTAAGTTTAAATTTAATTAAAATATTTATGTACAAAAGTGCTTTAAAAGTAATTTTGAAATGAACATCTCTTATATACCTCTCTAATAACAATTTAAATCTTAAATAAGTTCCGTATTCGTATTTCCCATTAAATAGATAAGGGTAACGCAGGTTTGCGAGTAATCATTTTCCGGTAAGAAAGGGTGCCTTCATAAATATTCATGATTGAAGAAATTAGGAGCCTTATGCTTCTGTAATTAAAAGTCTCACAACTTATCCCGCAGTAAGCTAGTACCTGTCAAGGTAAATATATAAATATTAATGTGATCATACCTTACCGAAGTACAATTAAAAGGCACTCGCTCACAAAAGTAACAAGGCTAGCTCTGTGACTTTAATCATATATCCGTTATTATTTATACAACTATGTAAATACCGGTTATTTGTAAGTACATACATAAACATATTATTTTTGCACTGAAATCGGAAAATATATTCCGCTGATAACATGATATGATATTTGCTTCGTGGATTGTTTACTTTAACAAAAAAATTATTTTTTTTGCAAAACTTAAACTATTTTATTCGACTTAAAGAAAACTCGTCAAAGAGTAACTTATTGAGTAATTATAAAGGCCGATCGTGATTATTTTAAGAAAAAAATTATTAAAAAAGTCCTTTGACAGCTAAAAAACGACTATCGAATATCATGTTTCAAATGTCTTTTAGAAGTGAATTAAATAAAAAAGCTACAACAAACGAATCGTTGCAGAAACACAATGCTTATGGAAAATATTTTCATATCTCATTTTTTACACCATATACTGTATAAGATGCCCTCATAACTATCAAAGACAAGTTTTAATACGTAATTTGTTTCAATTAAATTAAGGAAAACGGTTTATACTTCTTTTTTGGGAAGTGGGAAATATTCTGAACAAAGTTCTGTGTGATAAATCCGATATATATATATACATATATATATATATATATATATATATATATATATATATACACATAAATATATATATATATATATATATATATACATAAATATATATATATATATATATATATATATATATGTATTGAATAAACAATTTATTTTCCCTTATTTTCGAACGAATTACGCTGGATAAATTATTAACTTTCGATCGCTAATTTAATATTGAATTTATTATTTTTTAATATGAATTTCATTATTTTGTTTCTTGATTATAAAAATTAAGTAGTCTTAATAAATATAAAAAGTTTATAGTTTACATTAGCTCCGTGAAGTTCAATGATAAACTCTATTCAATTGATAGACATTGTTCGTCTGTTGTATCGATTTTCAATACAATGCCTATCGTGCAACAATTTTATTGGTATTTTATATGTGTTTAGTTATAAATGTTCCTCTTTTTTAATTTTATACACCAATAATTTATACTTAACTCATCACACAAGCAGATAATAAAAACATATTTACTACCGGGTGGATGCCATCTGTGACGAGAGGTTAGGTGAATAATAATTAATAAGAATTTCTGATATCTTACATCACTTATTGGAGTATAATCTAATTGTCAATATTTTAAAACTCATTATCATTTTGAATAAAAATGATTGATTCGAATGTATATTTATATTACGATTTCTTTATTTACCCTACTCTAAATAGCATACGGATATGTTAAAAGTCTACGTGGCATACATAACAATTATAAAAAAATGCTGTGTGGTAGTATAACGTAACTTTTTAGGACTCCCTCTTGTGTGTATGTTAACGTGTGAGTTATTTGTTACTGGACCCAACAGATGGCGTTCGAGTCTCTTTCATATGAAAATAATGTTGGGCGTCACACGGTTCTTTTAGACCAATTTGAAAGTTACAATTAATAAATACTTTTACATTTTTTCTATTATATAGTACATTGTAAAATAAAAATTTCATATACTAATAATTAATTAACGATGTTTACCACGGTTTAGTTATGTATTTGGTGCTTCAGTTATATTAGGGCTCCTCAAAGTGTAGCACCATTCCGAAAAGAGAACATTCAACCATGAGTAAATTTCCCGCTTGTAGAAGAGAAATCTTATTTTATATACATAATATTAACATTAGGCGAATTCTTACTTGGCTGGGGTAGGATTCTTACTTGGGGGGGGGGAGCTGGAGTATGTAGTGATTATACAGTGTCATATTGCACATTTATCTTGATACAGCATTCCCTTTTATTTCACTAAATTTGAACACATAGCTCTTGCAATTTTACAGTGAATGAAACTTTTGTGAGATAAGACATGGAGATAGACTTTCGGAACATACATGGAGGCCTGACGGTACTTAGGTGCTACCTAATACTAGGCGCTTTTAATTACTATTTTTTTTATTCAGCAACTGATATTTAAAAAAATGAATATTCCACGCAGTTCACAGTCACCGAAATTCATTCATTCCAGCCGTAGTCCGGGAAACTCCGACATTATTCTTTACTATTTGGGTTAATAGAATGTCATAATTTAGAATATTATAGTAGAACACATAATGTGATAAAAACATGCCGCGAAAAAAGAAGATAGTAACATAAAAATGTAATGGTATATCTTACTAAATAAAGAAAGGAATTCATTTGAACATTTCTTGGCTTTTCACTCAATAAATAATTAAGCATACCTTGGCACTGACTTAGTTGAACGCCACGATTAGTATAATATACTTGCCTGAAAGTTATATGTGTGAAAAATTTCATTGTTCTGATTTATTTACAAATTAAACAATACCAATTGCCCTGTGCTTGTGAAACATACAAGGTATAAGATTAAAATAAAAAAAAATAATTTGTTGTAATCGAGTGGTATTAACCATTCTTTAATAGTTTTAACGATTTATTGGGTTACAAAACAAATAGCAGAAAATGAAATATTTTCTTTTAAACCGAATTTTCCACGCCTATTCAGTAATACTAACTTGTAATATTTCAGTAATACTAACTTGAACGCATTTCCTCAGTAAGCACAGATTTAATTAGATCACGCATATATTAGTTCCCACAATTTCTTCAAACAACCGTTCGATACTCAAACAAATATTTCAGCACTCGAGTTCATCGACGTTAGCTTTTGTGTGGTTACACGTTACATAATACGTTTTGTGGATTTTGGAGTTAATCAACCTTAAATCAACAAAAGGCCATGAAAGTTCTTTTTTAATTCAGTGGGTAAAAGAGTTCAGGATGTGTTACGGACGTCATAGATATATATTTTTATCAGAAATAAAATATTAATGCTTAATGTTTTTTTGAGGTAACCCGGTTGAAAACCTATAAATACTTTCATTAATTTTACTCAGTTTATTCTGAAGTGGTAAAAAGTTTTGACCACAACTTACGTTAGCTTTTTGTTGTAGTTTAAATTCTTAGTCATGGTGTGAAATTTATACGGATGTCGTTTAGACCATTATCGAATGAACAAATGTGTTGTATTATAGACGAAAGCGATAGAGACGATTTCTCTATATGTGATATTGAAGAACCTGCCAGTCTCAACTCAGTAGAAGAAGTCGTCGATTCGTTACACTTTATATTGCACAGAATACTCATTTTTTCCAATGACAGAATACATGACTAATATCCAATAATTCATCCAAAAATACCACTCCAAGTAACAAAAATACTTACTCCATCAAATCACCTAATAATCACGTCGCGGGTGCTGTTAATACCTTCAAGCCTGATGCTAATCTGCTCACGCCTGTTGCTAATCCAATCGCACCTACTACTAATTACACCGTACTTGCTACTACTCCTGTTATACGCCTTCCAAATAATAAATAATCTTTTAAAACCAACAGTCGCGTGAAAAGAGGGAAGCTATTAACAGCTGGAAAAGGAAAAGTTTTTGGGAGTGTATTTACCGAACAGACCCATCGCTTTTCTGACGACCAGATCCTATTGGAGAAAGTACAAACTAGACTTTCATCCAATTCTTCATGAGGAAAGTTTGTCTTACAACTGAAAAACTTTGACCTTAAAACTCTGGTACTTTATAAATAATAAAGCGGAGCATGGTAACGGTGACCACTTTTGAAAATTTCAACCATTAATTGACAAAAATTACATAACTGCCAATCAACACATAATGCATGGTCATTAGTGTGGTCATTAGTTGCTTTAGAGGAATATTTTGATTTTGGACGTATAATCCACGGAAAATAAATAAGTTTAATAAAAAAATTTAATAAATTATATACCGATAGTAGATATTAGTTGTAACTACGGATTTCTTTTGAGTCAAGACCATCAAATAGTGGAGTTAGATAAGTCGAGATTGGTCATATATTTATGTGAAGATTTGCTGAATAAAATAAGGCTTTTGTTCACTAACTACTACTATACAAGCATTCCTTTAGTAAGGTACCTAAAAACAGAGAACCGATTTATGTGCGACTACTCACAAATAAAAGCGTTAATTACTTCGAGAAATTATTTAGCAACAGCCGAACAAGGACTAAATCGCTGTAAAAAAAAACTGCATAACGTTTGAACGACGTCATAAAAGCGATATCCTTGTTCTGCCTACTTACTTTAATTAAGAGATGTTAATATCAGAAGGATATCATAGTATTTTGAAGCCAAAAATAGTTTTGACCTGCAATGAAAGCAAGAAAAGGATTTATTTAGCAGATCAGCTGGCCGTGAATATAGTCAATTCTTTTTTGTTATGTAATAAGCTACGTCCAGGAATAAAAACGAAGATATTATGTGATGATTAGTATACAATAAATAAGCTACTTGTAGTGGCTATAATACGTAAACCCAGAAAAGCTGACGAGAAAATTTCCAAAAACGCTAAGTGCGTTGCCATAAACCAGTGAAGCCAAGAGAGAGACTACCCAGGACATTAATGAAAACCAGTGCAAAAATGCGTTGTTTTTAAGCTATTTTAACCCCAAGTTTATAAATTTTATGATATACCAATGCTACATAACGAAAACCTCATCATCGACGCTACTTGTCCGTATATAATGGACGAAACGAGAATCCAAACATCTTTTAATAAATCACCACGAATTTTTTCCGAAGTTTGTTTTTTTGGTGGGAATAAATATTTTCTCTTTCCTTTTTGTGCATTCTTTTATTGTTTTCTTTTAATATGTTCCTATTATCATGATAATATCACAAAGTTAAACAGTGCTTTCTTTATCCAAACATACCCGTTGAGCCCAGAAGACTTGCCCTTTTTAGGTTAATTACTTGGGCAAAGCGAGCTTTTGCAAATGATTCTTAATTTGTACACCAATAAACTACGATAAATTTGGCTTCTGAAGACAATAAAAGTTGTTAAAATATAACATTTTTTTTACCTTTCCTTAAGATGACCGCATAGAGCTCTCTTCCCTTATATTAGGTGCATATTAAACTTGAAACTCGTGGGATAATTTTTTGTAGTATATTATTTGGCTTTTATTATAATAGGAAAATGTTCCTTTTGACAACGGGTTTAGTTTATTTTGGAATGATATATGTTTATCTCAGCGAATAAAAACAAAGAGTATATAAGATAATGCAATTGGTAAATAAAATATATGTTAATTTACACTTAATCAACTTGTCCGAAAAATTATGTTGCGAGTACTGATTGCTTTCTTATTTGGTAATAGGTGCGTCCATGGTTTCTTTTGGGAGCTAATTTTACATAGCAGGGATTTCGATTGATGACATTTTCACGCAAGGAGTTCACGAGTGATTTCAATATGTTGAGTGTCAAATAGCATCAATGTCAAACCGCCGTCAGTATTAAATATACGATTTAAGAAACAGTTGTGCACTATTTAAAAAATGCCACATTTTGCGGTCAGTAGTTGTAAGGAATAAAAGGCGTCAGATTATTGCATTGTCGTAAGTATTTCATACAAACTAAACTTTTCCAATTCTTCTTTTGTACTTGAACACAGGTCTACGTTGACCTGTGCTCAAGTGCAAAATTGTCTTGTGTCGTATAAATTAGTCGAGTGCAATTCAGGCCACGTGATAGAAGTGAAATTTCTTTGGCGATTTGTACGAATATAGTAAGGTAGCATAGAATTGAGGAAAGCAGCAATGCAATTAAAATGACTGCAAAACACAATGATAAATATTATTAACATAACGTAGGAGTGGTGGGTATCCCAATTATTCATATTTTGCATTTGTGGAGTACATCTACAACTTTCTTTTAATTCTGAATAATTAAAGCAAATAACAATTTTATAAGCTAATTCAGTGTTTAATAATAATGTGTAAATATTCGGAAAGAAAATTATATTCTAATTAAAAGAAAAAACATTTCTTAGCCAAGGTTTGCGTAGATGATATATATAAATAATGAAACTTGAAAATTTACTGTAAGACCCGAACAAAGCTAAACAAGCCATGGTACCTATTATAAATATTTTTTAAAGCAGATCCAACTTGCACTGCTAGTGTTCCTTGTGTTCTGAAGAACACCATAAATTTGTGCAAGTTGCTGAATATTTAGGAAGTTGTTCGTTTTTTGCAATAACACTATTTAAATGAACATTAAAAATCTTTAAAATTTTTAATTGCCTTTTAAAATTATATAAATCGACTTTATTTTAATATCACATTCATTTCAGCTGTTCTTCTAGAAATAATCGTATTTAGATTAAAACGCTAACTATATTCTATATTACTATACAGGCTTATGCAAATTTCATTTCAAATGAATAAATCCAAACAATCGGCTCCATCAGTACGCTTAAAAATATATAGTAATATTATTAAGGTACACGAAATTGTTAGTTTTATAAAAGTATCCATAACATTGTTTTGTTTTTATGTAGGATATATTAACAGAACGGAATTTTACCATAGTCGTCAAAATGAAAATGGCTTTAAAGTCTCAGTACGAAAAAGCACGCGAGTGACTTAATAAAATTTTACTTTATTTTTATAACGCTCTTTAAAAATTTGTATACGAATATAATGCTTTTTGATATACTGTTTTATCAATAAAGTTAATGTCGCGTAAGCCACAAAAGATTTCATTATCTAGAAGTAAGTAAAGAATAGCGTTAGAAGCATTAGTGTTATTTTTATATTTTATTAATATATTACTCAGACAGTTTATTGCTACTTACACCTGCTCGAGTGAGTGCTCCTAATTTTGCGTCACCTGTCTTTGCAAAACAAGAATACATTGTATACGTAACGATGGTTTAACTTAAATATTCTAATTATACAGTGTGTAAGTAATTAAAGTTCGCCACTTCAATTGGTAATAGTGCATCATGGGTAGATTGTAGGACACCTATTTTTTTTTTAAAGCTTACCACTTTTGAGATTTTAAAATTGTTATAAATCATTAACTTGAAAATACATCAATATATATGTGTGTATATATATATATATATATATATATTTATATATACACACACACACATATATGCATAATTACCTGACTTAGCAACTGATGGTCAATTCGACTTTTCTAACTATCTCTTTCATTTGTATGTTTTTGCAAAAAAAGGTTTAAAAAAGAAAAGGATAAGGAAATTAAATTTCAAGGTCAACTTTGTTTACATTTCCAAAATCAAATTTATTTTCATTTGAAAATTCTCAACTTTCATTCAAAATTCACACGAATATTTATGATTATAAAAAAACTATCATAGATTTTTAAAATAAACTTATTAGAATAATTGTTAATGTAATTATTTTTTCGTCATTAAGATAAATGCTTATTGACTTTCCTATGAATCATATTAATATTAATTTCAATTGTCAAGTGAAAGTAAACCCTAATGGATTATTTATTATTTTATTATGGCAACCCCTATATATTTCTTCGACCAATCAGAACGCTGAATGTTTTGAAGAAAAAGATAGTATCGCGATATGACAGTTGACTTTCATTCAATGTGCTTCGCTGGTTTTTATTAAATAATTTGTAATATGGAATTAATGGAATTACGAACACGTCGCTTTTTAGTCCTGGTCCAATATTATCTGAGGGCTTGGCCAGATGCCATTACTGAAGAAGCCCTCAGAACGTAAGCCGAACGCTATACGAACTGGTGGCAACTCGGTAAAGGTCAAAGGTACAGTAAAACGATCAATGTAATCACGAATGATGGTACACCTATAATTCCGTGGAAATCAGGTGGTAATACTCTAACTATATCGATAAACATAAAGAAAATGTTCTAAGTAATTATAGAAGGGAGACAAATTCGAGTAACAGGCACCGTAAGATTAAAATCCCCCCTTAGATCTAAAACGTTATTTGATCTGATGAAAGTTTATTTACAAGAAATTCAATGTGGAATGGAAGCATTTGTCTTTTGAATTTAGGTAAGCGTAAATATATTAAAAAACAAAATAATTTCAATTTTATTTACCATGTACGCGTGTTTTCTAATTCTTTCAAACGCTTAAATTATATTTTATTTTGACACTTTACAGTTAACAGGTACGTGCTACGTTGGTAAAGTTACATTTTGCGGTATTATTCATAGACATTAATTTAGACCTGATTATGATTACACCTGATTATCATACAAAGTTTAAACTTTAGTTATTTTAAAAACTATGCGACAAATTTAAAAAAATAATATTTTGTCGGATTACAGATTATTAATGGAACAAGTGACTGTTGTGGTGAACTTTCATTTATTTATATAGATGTAATATATGTGAATTACAAATGTGGAAGTCTGTTTGGTTTCTTTAATTATTTGCTCAATTATCGCTTTAATGCCTCTGCTATCAACCTATTTCCTTGACATTTTACACTCTTAAAACGCGTATCATGGGAGTACACATAGATAATTTTATTCCAGTATAACATTTATTTTCGGTTATTAATTTTACGGGATATGTTTTGGAATTATACCACAAAGCTGCTAAAGGGAAAGATGGTAAAATTTAATACTAAAAATATAATAATAATGTTCAGTTTAAAAATAATAAAAAGCGTGTTTGTTTTCCGGTGTTCATTTGAAATCTCACATCCATCCATAATTAAAAAAAATATGTTTCATTAGGAAAACACATAAAGGTCTCATTTGGTCAGGAGGAATGTTGGAAATATTTATACGATAATTTTGTAAAAAATTCATCGTCTCTTTGATTTCTCTCCGTAATAGGCGAGGAGATTATATATATATATATATATATATATATATATATATATATATATATATATATATATATATATATTAAGTAATATACTTTACTATTACTTTGCAGAATGAAGAACAACGCGTACGCTAATGACAGACGGAAGACGTCTCAAAACGATGTTGGCTCTCAGGCATCTCTTCGAATCCGGTTTGCTTACTCAAGGACATAGCTTTCCCGCACCACTTACTTCACTTTTGTCCACGCATATTTTGCCAATGTACGTTTGGATAAAAAACTATAAAGCGTGATTGAAAATAACTATATAATAACCCAGATGCAATAGAATCATATAATGAAAACTTCATAGAAAACTAGAGGGTAGAAGAACGAAAGCCAAATACGATTTTTGAAGTTAGATATGTATTTAAGTTCATGAATTAACCGCTACGAGCGTGCGTGACTTTACTCATTACTGTTGTTTTCTGTTAATTTCAGTGTGAATAAATTCCAGGTTAATATGACTGTTTGGGAGTTTTAAGGTTAATTTATAGTTAAAGGTTCACGCTTGCTAGTAAACACGGACAAAATATGTTCCACGAAATTTTATTTTACTGAAAAGTTGGCGTCAGATCAAGAGTCTACCGACGAAATGAATGCCAATTCAGGTGGGTGTATATTAAATAATCAATGATAAAAGCAGAGAGTTGTGCTAACTTTAAGAATAATTATTATAAATATCGAAATGTCATAATATACTTAATAATACTCGATATACGAATTGTGTAAATTCAAAAGAAAATATGGAAACACTGAGTTTCTTTAAGCATTAAGACCAGTGACAAGTCATTGCAGACAAATTGCCTTGTTATTTATTTCACTGCAACTAATGTTTTTTTTCGGATATAGATTTATCTTTCAATTATTAATATGTTTTTTTCAAATAATTCGATAAACACGGTTACTAAACACATTATTCTAAATATTATAATATTAATATTAACAAAAAAATTTTCTTAATATATTTTATAGTACTAATAAAAGAAATAAACAACAAAAATTTTACTTATTATTCATTGGTCGAATGAATACATATAAGTTATTTTATTAACAAAATTTGTGTGAAATTAATAACGCAAGCGGTGTTCAAGAATTAATAATAATAAATACAACTTCTGTTTTAATGCAAAAAACTATTCAATGATAACGAATTCAATACGTACGAGAAAAAAATTCGTTCTCACTCTAAGTGGGTGTCGAAATATATTTTTTAATTTTATATTCTGTAAATAATAATAAAATATTTATATGAAATATGTATATTTAAAACTTCATTTACATAAGTTTGAATCTATAAAAACTACAAGGATGTAACATAAAAATGAATAGCAATACTATAATGGTTCCGTTTTTTTTCTTAATAAATTATGAGTGAGTATTTGCATTTAAATCGAAAAGATAGATTTTTGTTTAATTTATAAATATTTTACTTTCACACTGTTGAGAAGAAGAAGCGCTTTGAAAATACAAAATAAAACGTATGTGCATGTTTACTGCGCTCACAATACATTATATTTTCAGTAAGTGTAATTAGTAATGGGGTTGTGGTTAAACAATTATTTTGAACCGCAGTGACATAATTCATCTAATTATTGTTGCATCACTTCCATTTTAACTAAACGAAAAAGATACGTAATAAAAGAGTAAATGCAAATTTAAAGATCGAAAAAGTAAAACCAAGTACGTACCATGCCGATGTACAGCGCGTCGAAAAGTTGGATATACCTGTTAAGTAAGAATAAATTTCGCAATACGAAAATATAAATAATACTTTTAACATAATAGTAAATGGCTTAACGTGTGTTTAATGAGTGAAAAATTATTATCAATTAAAAAAAATGTATACTTGGGTTTTATTACTCGACATTTAAGTATTAGTTTGTTTAAATATCATACATGAGAAATTTTAGAATCAAATTATAATTTCCCAGATAATTTCCCAGTAACAAAATAAATTGAATAATTTTGATTTTTGGTACACCAAATGGTTATTTTCCAGTGAAAGAAAAATTAAAAACCAAATTTGTCCTCTACTCAAAGCGATCATTTCAACAGAGACTCCTGTCCATGGAAAAATATTTTTTAAACCTACTCTCTCCCATCACCACTTATATGTTCAAAAGCGCCTTGAAATATAGTTTTAAGTAATTTTGAATACCATTTCTATTTTCATCAAAACGTTGCAATAGTATTTTTCATTTTTAAGCCCCCTTTGTCGAATATTAAATAGACCAGTAACGGATCTTCTAATTTTTTAATATTGGGTTTGAAAAATCTGCTAAAAAATTATATGGTTACAAATTTAATTATAAATTTACAACATTTAGCGTCTAGAAAATAAAGAACTTGTTTTCTTTTTTTTAAACTCTGAATAATACAAGTCCATAGTTACCACTATATACTGAATTGAGATATATTGTAAAAAATCTTCACATTTAAATGAAACTACGTGATGTAAAATTAATATTATTTTTGGGCTATCAGCAAAGATAATAGCCCACCTGAAGATGTTGTAATAGAACGAAACCTAGGTCGTGGTAAATAAATTAAAGAAAGTAGAAATAATACTACATCACGTAGTTTCATTTAATTGTGAATAATGAATTTCTATAAAATTGACGCCAAATATATTCAATATAAAAAAATCTTGTAAATTAAGTTATGTGGTTGACTATTTATATATTGATACGTTAGAAAAGATTAAAAATGGAAAGATTAGCCTGTGACATACCGTATGATGGAATATTGATTACTATCGCAACCATCGATGTATATACAATTCGATTTATAAACTTCTTTATAAAACGACTTGTGTAAGTTAACCACGCGAACTAAACCTTAAATTTCTTAACTTTAAAAGCTCTTAAATTTATAGAATCCGCAAACACGTAACTGGAAAAACCGTTTACAATGATTTTCGCCCAAGAGTATTCCTCACGAAGGCAAATGTAAGGTACTCCTTGTGAGCGATGCCTCTGTTCAATTGATTAAATCCTACTTACACGTAGGCTGTCAAACATTGTATTATACTTATGATGTTGAACATGACGATGATATTTATGATATGATAACTCCGCCATTGCCGGTCCCAAGCCTGGATGAAAAAGGAGGAGGGTTGGCTGAGAACTTGACCGTACCAGCCGCAGAAGGTCAACGCCGAGCCTCGGGCGGCGGCTAATAAACCCGAATGATCTCTCCAGTGGGCGATAGGAAATGATCCCCACGACTCGCTACTCCTGTTTATGGAATCGGGGGCACTGGCTTAACCGCCCGTGTCATGAGGTAGAAAGCCTCATTAAAAATTCACCCTAATCCTACGGTGGAGACCGCGCCAAAAGGATGCATGGCTGGGAGGGCGCCCAGTCTCTAGCGCCAACCTTGGTGAACTTGGCGAACACCTTTGTATATAGTCTTCTCACAGGAAAGGCGTCACCCTGTGAGTGACCACAAATTCGTCCAAACTCGTGGGAACAATATGAGTCTAAATAAAACCGAAAATAAATTACAAAACATAAAGCAACATAAAACCAACCTAACACAAGTCTTATCCAAAGATCTTTGCGAAACTAGGCAGAGATCATCGTCCTTTAGCTCAAACTCCACTACCGTCCTCCAACCGACCCTATGGCAATATATTAAAAGCAGTAAACCGGATCCCGTTACTAGTCAGGAAAACCCTTCTGAAATACTCAGAACAAACTCAGGAAAATTGGCAGCAGGACCATGTCAAAAGCAAAAGAAAAAGAAACGAAAGCCCAGTTGAAATAGAAAACAAACAACCAGCGTCTAAGCGTGCCAACTTTTAGGTAACTGTACATAATAGCTTTGATATTATCAGCAACGAAGATCACGAAACTGTAAACCAGGTCAAAGAATATGTACCTAAACCGGAGCCTATTTTTGTCACAGGTGTAATAAACATCTCACCTTTAAGAGACACAATTAACAAGGTCGTGGACACAGAGAAATACACATTGACCACGCTCAGATCAGGGCATATTGTCAAGCTAATACCTAAGGACATCGAAACTTATAAAATTATAAGACACACTCTCATCGAAAAAAATGTAAATCATTATACTTACAAACTAAAGAGTGAGAGAGCCTATCGAGTGGTAATTAGAGGTTTGCATGCATCGGAAGATTTATCACTGATCAAATCTGAACTTGAAGCTACAGGACACGAAGTAAGACAAGTTGTCAACGTGCAACATCGGGTAACCAAAGAAAAACTTCCTCTATATTATGTAGACCTAGAACAGAGACCTAATAATAAAGATGTATTTAATATCAAACATATCAGCCAAGATAAAGTTACAATTGAGGCACCATACAAAAAAAGGAAGTTTTGCAATGCAAACGATGCCAAAGATTTGGGCACTCCAAAAATCAATGTTTCCGCCCCTTCAGATGTGTGAAATGCGGAAACGACCATCCGACGACCTCATGCACTAAACCTCCAGAGATAAACGCCCTATGTGTAAACTGTCAAGGCAACCATCCGGCTAGTTACAGAGGATGTCAGAAATATAAAGAATACAAAGAGCGAATTTTCAAAATCAAAGCAAAACCAGACAAGGGTAAACCAACACCCTCAGAAGATGTCCTAATACCATCGCAAACCATTACAAATGACACCAAAGTACAGCACTCGAGAAGTTATTCAGATACACTAAAAACTAAATTCAAAGATCGTATGGAGCAAACAACTAATCTGCAGTCAAGTAACACTCCACCTAACACAACAACAGACAACAGTCAAATCAGCAATTTATTCGACGTAATGTTTAATAGATTTCAAGAAATCATGAAAAACATGATGGACAGCATGATGGACCGGATGGTTCAACTAATCACAGGTCTGGCCACACAGAGGGCTTAAATATGCGTATACTCACTTGGAACGCCAATGGAATTACTGAAAAACGTCAGGAACTTGAGCTATTTATGATATCGGAGAATATAGATATGGCCTTGATATCTGAAACAAGACTAACCCAGCTTTCCCACGTGAAAATGAAATACTATACGATCTATAGGACCGATCACCCTTCTGGCAGATCTCACGGTGGCACTGCAGTTATAATAAAGAACAACATTAAACATTATAATCTTAACCCTTACAAAACCGATAAGATACAAGCAAGCATAATAAAAGTCATCCTTAAAAACTCGGAGACAACCTTAGCCGCTGTGTACTGTCCACCAAGATACTCAATTACTGCTGATGAATTTAAGCAATTCTTCGAAGAGCTTGGTTCAAAATTTATCTGTGGAGGGGATTGGAACTCCAAGCATACGTCCTGGGGCTCAAGACTGATCAATCCAAAGGGTAGACAACTTTATAAAGCTACAACAGATCTTAATTTAGAATGCATTTCGCATGGAGAGCCAATCTATTGGCCTACGGATTTCCATAAAACACCTGATTTACTAGATTTTTATATAAAAAAAAACATCGGTCGAAATTATACAAATGTTGAGAAGTGCGACGATCTATCGTCAGATCACTCTCCAGTCATCCTTACTTTGAGCAAAGTAGCTATTTACTCAAAAACACCTACCGGAATTTACAATAAAAAAACAAATTGGGACACATGCAAAGAAATTGTTTCCTCCAACATTGACCTCAATGTCAAATTAAAAACAGAAGAAAACATAGAAAAAAGTATAGAAAAATTCAACTCCATAATCCACCTAGCAGCCAAAGAATCAACCTTCACAAGCAAAATAAATAAAATGACTAACAAAGAATATCCTAAGAACATAATGAAGAAAGTATTGGAAAGACGTAGATTAAGGAAAGAATGGCATAGATCTAGGTATCCCCCAGATAAAACAATCCTGAACAGAGCGACTGAGGAACTCAAGAAAATGATTAATGAGCATGAAAACTTAAAGTTTCAAAATTATCTAGCCCACCTCACGCCTTACCAGGATAGTAATTATTCGCTTTGGCGTGCTACTAAGAATCTTAAGCGACCAAAAGAACACATGCCACCTATAAGAGGAGATAACTGTTGGGCCAGATCGGACCACGAGAAGGCAACAACTTTTGCAGAACACCTCAAAGATGTCTTTACGCCTTTACCGAGCAGCAACCTGGAAAAAGACAAAGAAATAACAGACTTCTTAAGCTCTCCAGGTCAATTATGTCTTCCATTAAAACCAGTGAGCCCCAGAGAAGTTAATAGACAAATTAAATCTCTCCCGGTCAGAAAAGCTCCCGGTTATGACCAAATAGATACTACTCTCTTAACTAACCTACCAAAAAAAGGATTAGTGTACCTGGTAGTACTATTCAACGCAAGTCTAAGACTCCGTCATTTCCCTTGCCAATGGAAGCTTGCCCAGGTCGTGATGATCTTGAAACCTGGTAAAGAAGCAGCTGAAGTTGTATCATACAGGCCAATCAGCTTACTCCCTCTGGTCGGCAAACTTTTCAAAAAAATAATCCTGAGTCGATTGCAACCCAAACTGAATGAAATAATTCCCGACCATCAATTTGGCTTCAGGCAAAAACATGGCACAATCGAACAAGTTCATAGATTAACAAACACAATTAACGAAGCCTTAGAGAACAAAGACTACTCCTCCGCTGTTTTTCGTGATATAAGTCAGGCCTTCGATAAAGTCTGGCACATGGGCCTCTTATACAAAATAAAGAAGCATCTACCGTACTCATTTTATCTACTTCTAAAAAGGTACTTAGATAAAAGATGCTTTGAAGTAAAAGTCAACACTGAAACGTCAGAACTCTACGAAATCCACTCGGGTGTCCCTCAGGGCAGTATCCTCGGGCCCGTATTGTATCTGATCTACACTGCCGATATTCCTAAAAATGTTGACACAGTAATGGCCACCTATGCAGATGATACTGCTATACTGTCCGTACATTCTGAAGCAATAACCGCGTCTATATTTCTTCAAAAACACCTTACTTAAGTTGAAGCGTGGCTTGCAGAATGGAGAATAAAAGCGAATAACAGTAAATCCGTTCAGGTAACATTCAGTCTCAGAAAAGTAGATTGCCCAGCAATTACTTTAAACGGGCAACAGATACCGCACTCAAATTCTGCTAAATACCTCGGCATGCACTTAGATAGACGATTGACGTGGCAAAAACACATCTGAAATAAACGTAAACAATTAGATGCAAAATTGCGAAGCTTGTCCTGGCGCATCGGGAAAAAATCACAACTATCTAATGAAAGCAAAATGGCTGTCTACAAAACAATATTAAAGCCAGTGTGGACATACGGGATCGAGCTGTGGGGTACTACATCTAACAGTAACATCGAGATCTTGGAAAGATTTCAAACCAAGACAATGAGATATATGTTCCAAATCCCAAACTGTATAAGTAACAAATACATACTCCGAGATCTGAAACTAACAACTGTGAAACAGGAAATATCCACCAGAAGTCTTAAATACCAGACCAAGCTATCTGAACATGTGAATGTGCTGGCTACCAAACTATCAGGAGATGGCAGTGTTAAACACTCACGACTAAGAAGGAACAGTATTCCAACCCTTCATAGCAGATTTCTAAACCCAAAGTGAGAGAGATCGATGGATTCTCCTCACAGCTAAATTACATACGCAGACTGTAGTCACCAATAATAACAGCTAAATGTGAAAAACAGATTGCTGTGCTAAGCAGAATACAAAAAAAAAAAGATATTTATGATGATCATATTTATGATGTTAAACAAATTAATTAAATAATAGACGGGGACTGTAAAACATGGTGTTATACTTATTATGTTGAACGTGATGGTTATATTTATGTTGATCATATTTATGATATCAAACAAATTAATTAAATAATACACGTGGACTGTCAAACATTGTATTATACTTCTGATATTGAACATGATGATTATATTTATAATGATCATATTTTTGATGTTAAACAAATTAATTAAATAATACACGGGGACTGTTCAAATATTGTATCATGCTTATGATGTTGAACATGATGATTATATTTATAATGACCATATTTATGATGTTAAACAAATTAATTAAATAATACTCGTGGACTGTCAAACATTGTATTATACTTATGATGTTGAACATGAAGATTATATTTATAATGACCATATATATGATGTTTAACAAATTAATTAAATATTACACGTGGACTGTCAAACATTGTATTATACTTATGATGTTGAACATGATGATTATGTTTATAATGATCATATTTATGATGTGAAACAAATTAATTAAAGAATACACGTGGACTGTCAAAACATTGTATTAATATATTTATGATAATGAAAACACGTATAAAATTTAACGATACATAAAGTTATACAACTACATATAGTTAGTATGAGTTATTAATTTTCAATAGTGAACAAAATATTTTTATAGTTATGTAATTGATAAATTAAATTTAATATTTGAATAGACATTTATAATTATTTATTATAAAACTGAATAACTGCAGCACACACTCCACCAACACTGTATCATTATATATATTTATATATATATATATATATATATATATATATATATATACATACATATATATATATATATATATATTTAGTGGTGGTGGTGAGCTCATAATGTTGTGTAGCTTATTATTGGATCATTACATATAGTTACCTACTTTTTAAGTTATTAAGGAATATAATGCTTTATATTCAGACTTGATCTTGCATCATGGTTATTATAATATATAGACTGAAGTGCGCTCGGTTAAACGCAGGGCCAAGCCTTCAAAGTTATTGCTTCAAAGAAAAAGGTTTAAATCAATACTAGGTTCAAACTTCACTAATTTAGGGATATTAGAATTAATAACATTAACACGTGACTAAGATCGGCTGGAGCAATGTGTAATTAGTGATAATAAATGGATTAAATATACATGCAATTCTAACGAGTTATTGCTGAAGAAAACGTACTGGAACCGACAATAAATTAATGCAGGACAAACAGTATCCGAAGTAAATACCAAAAATGTAACGCTGAGTCGCTAGTGGAATATCACGACAAGTAGATTGGATAGTTAAAAAAGTAAGTAGTCAATATGGTTGAGTTCATTGTAACTTGACCATATGACGCAATAATGAATTATGAATTATGCTAATAAAGTCATCATATTTAGCTGGCATTACGCTACCTGATTTTCATTTTCTTTCAAAATTTTAGGCAATTACTGAGAGGACAGAGCGTAGAATATGTTCAAAAAGACCTTATAAATTGCTTTGAATTTAAGTTACCACATTCCTAAACTAAAATATATTGTTACAATCAATTAAATATAGTCTAGCAAATCTAATTTAGGGCCAATAAATTTTCTTAAAATGAAGTCGGTATTTAAGGCTTATATAGAAACTTAATATTTAAATTATAATAACACTTAGACAGTAGACGGATTTGTTTAATTTACAGATATATCTATTTAAGGATACCAATATTAATTTTCATTGAACGTATAGAAACCTTCGTACGCGAATTTGTTTCACATTACCTTAACATAAATAATTTCATAATTTAGTAAGTCTTCTCAATAGATATACAGATACGGGCATAAAAAGTCATTAGTTTTTACAGTACCTAATGCAGGTAGTACTAATAACAATATGTTAAAGAATGCACCATTAGACTGTCATAAAACTGCTAAAAAGTAGCTCAAGTTAAAAAGAAAAGGAAATTATTGAACAAAAGAAAATTTTCTTATGTTGGATGACTTTTAGAGAGTCAATGGTATGTTCTTTAATGTAACGTAATCGGGTAAAGGAGTGCTCAACAAGTCAAATTTTGCTTATTTCTGAACCTTCATCATCCCATCTACTAAAACCCCTTATGTTTGTACAGGATTCTATAAGACGGAATTTATCCTTAACGCTAAATCACACCTCAATATAGGAGTCAACTACAAAATTCTTACACGCAGCGGACGCATGGTGTGAAGATGCAATATGTCATCTGAATCTCTCGCATCTTGATTATTCTCCATATGCATTATAAGACATCTCACATATCCAATAAATAAGCCAGAGCAACGCTCTTGTATTTGTGAATTTTGTATCCCTAAGATATTAATTTTAATACATGCCCCAGTTTTATCTTTACGTTAAGGTTTTTGAAATGTTTTCTGGCTGACGTTTACAATTTTTGCATGATGTAATTTGAAGCTAGAAAAGTTTTAATAATAATAAATATATTCTTCACTTATTATACTTTTACATTATTTGTGCCAATGTCGAAAGTGTTAGGCTAAGATCACTATAATTTCAACAGGCCTCTCGAAATAAAGTAGGACAAGTTGCAAAAATTAATTATTACTTGAAATGTGAGGACGAAATGATCAGATCAAATCATTGAGCAATCTAACATTAAAATACCGTTGCATGCTGTATCATACGCCGCGCCATGGAATATATGGATTATATAGGAAGGTTCTGATGCTCGATCACGATCTATTGACATGAGGCAAACAAGAATTTTGGTTTATAAATCTTTTTATTTTAACTTTAAGCCTTTTTATTTTAACATTAAGTAATATGTTTCATTATTTATTTACCTACATTTAATGTACACAAATACATCAAGTAAACTTGGAAAATTAATAGGTTGTAAATATAAAATGTGAGGAAAATAAAAATCATAATTGTAGCTTATAAATAAAGATGAAAGAAAAGTCAAAATATAATAACAAAATAGATTGATCTTGAAAGTCGTTCAAATTGTTGCAAAAGATATCAAAAATTATCCCGATGTCAAAGTATGAAAAGGAATAAAAAAAAAGTATATTTGAAACTTATGAAAGCAAAGTTCCAGGCCACGTATATTCAAATCTGGCTATCTTGACTTAATATAATCTGAATTTAAGAAAAAAATATTAGTTAATTACGCCGACTGCGTATTTCGTCGTGTAAGTCAAGCTGCGAAGGAAATTTAAGACTTTTCAATGAATTTGATCTTTAACAAGCCACTTTATTAATTTTGGTTGTCAAGATAAGATTTTGATCGAGGTAGAGATGCTCAGACTGTCATAAAGAGAAGAAAACAAAGAGTTGTAGTACTGATTCTTGATAGAAAGTATTGGCAAGGCAATTGTAATCCTTTAACCATCAAGCCGAAATAGGAATTGACGTCATTAATGGCAATCTAGCGAAAAGGGTCTGGAAACTTTTTTAGGGAAGATTGTTTCAGAGTTCATCTCTTTACTTGTAGTGTTAAGATTAAACATTCTTGAATGCTTAAAAATAAAAAAAATTACCATTTCATATTTATGCGTAGCATTTAACACAATTTTTTTTGTATTATATTATAAACGTAATTCAGTTTTGTACCATTCTATGTAAATTTAGGCATTCAGAAAAATTGTTGTAACTTGTTCAATTAAGAATTATTTTATAAACAGGTAACGAATGTAGACTTCATTATAGCAAGAGAAAATTTTAAAAATAAAAAAACTGTGTCATGTTAAATGTTGTTGAAATATAATAAGACATTAATAAATGAGTGAAAAAAACAAAAGGCGAATGCAAATTAAATTTAGAAATGTTTGAAATAAATGAAAATATTTAATCATCAAATAGAGGCTTATCTGAAGACGAAAAAACGTAGTGGTATCATCTTCTTTCGTCAAGTTAGAAAAAGCGTGAGTTTAAAATGTAAACTGTCGAATGAAATAAATACTCATCGTTAAATAAAATTTACGCCGTTAAATTTATGATTATAATCAAATTATTTCAAAATAGAATATATTCCTACTTGCACATATTTAAACTTTTTTTAGTCTCTGGCTCAGATAAATAAAGTTATTGTTTTTGTGCTGAATAAATGAATTAGTTCAGTTACTACGGGATGTAGTATTATTTCTACTTTATTTAAATTCTTTACCACGACCTAGGATTCGTTGTATGATACTAACTTCAGGCGGGGTATTAGCAAAGATCTTTGCTAATTGCCTACCTGGAAATGTCATACAACGAAACTGTGGTTGTGGTAAAGAATTTAACTAAAGTGGAAATAATATTACATCACGTAATTCCATTTAATTGTGAATAATGAATTTCTACAAAATTAACGCCTAATATATTTAGTAAATCTAAATATTATGGAATTATATAATATCTCCATACGCTTCTTCGAAAATTCCGGACTGACATAATTTGAAGTAATGAAAACCGTAAATGGTGTAATAAATTATACCTTTCAGTCCGCTTGCAAGACTTTAGGATTGCTTAAAAGAAATCAACATTGGCATGCGGTTTCCGAAGAGAAAGTACAATGTCAATGAAAAAGCACACTGTCAATAATGTTTATGAGAGATTTTTATAATTAGGTTATTGTATTATCGTCTGTCAGATCTATTAATACTGCGGAATAACTTGAACGAACACTTCTCCGAAGACTTTAAGGGTCAGATTGAGAAATAAGCAGAAAGCAATAGAGAGCGACTCCCAAATAGGTGTTAAATAAATGCCAATCGGAAACTAACGAAGCAACCTTAGTTTTAGGCAGATGAACTATAAAAAATATAGCTTGTCGCAACCAGCTAGGCTACAAGCTTTAGTAAATAGAGAATACATTACGGAAACTAACTACGATACATTAGCCTTAGAGAATGAAAGTTTCTTAGCAGAAGAGCAAAACTCAATCTTCAATGAAATATTTAAAAGTATAGATGCAAACAATTTTTACAAACTCCAGATGGCATCGGTAAACCGACCTTATCAATTGGCTCTTAGCAAAAATAATAGGTGCCCGTGACATCGGATTAGCAGTCTGAGATTGATGCTGCGCGATTAGAAGAATTATGGACTGCGTACTCTACCGCAAAATTTCCCCTTTGCCTGCTATAATACAGAGATTCCGATTGACAACATTTTAAAATAGAGTAATCTGGTGGAAATATTAAATAAAATTAAAGTTATATATAGTCTGGGTTGAAACACATAAAAACTTATTAGAATTTTTAACCCGAAAAATGACCAAGCGGCGGTCATTGATGATATATTTCTACATTTACGAAGAAATAATATGTGTTTCAATAGATACAGTAGTAAACGCAGACAAAGCAGATAAGCGCCAAGTAAAATATTTTAACACTCTAAATCCATCGAGTTTGCCATACTATAGGCTCTTACTCTCACGATGTCGATTAGCAAGTCGCAGGGAAAAATATTTAATCTCGCAAGAGTTGAGTAGCATATTAGCTTCTAAGTTCACCTCGCAGTCTGTTTATTTTAGTACAGTCCAGTAAATATTACAAATAGCCCTCCTTCCATGAGAAGAAGGGGTGGGGAAAACTATTTTTATGAAGAACAAATATTCTCGGTGAAGGTTTACTAGATGTGAACAGGTTATTAAAATTGAGTAGAAAAATATGAATCCATCGATCGCATAAATTTTTCAAAAATTTAAATATTTTACATTTTTTTAAACAATTATTTAAAAATGACAATTATTTAAAAAATAGATAATATATCGGCTAAGTACGTGTCACTAATCAACTTAGGATTCCTTAGCCACGTATTCGTAGATTTGGTGGTTTGTGTTTCGTGGTAAAATGAAATTCCTCGAGTTATTTGATACAAAACTATGTTAGTGGTCACCTAGTACAACGTTTTACGAAGCATACTATGTGAGATAATTTGACTACCAAACCTTATTAATTGATTACCGAAAGTTGTTTAAAATACTTTCAAACTACCTGCCAAATACTGTAACCATGTATATTTTTAATTTTCGAAATAGGTGTTAACAAGATACGCGAGGAGGAGGAGAATTTACATTTTACTGCATACCACTTTGGGGACTTGTATTTCGTGAAAAATATATCGAATTGTTAAACTATTTTGGATATTTTTTTGGAGTCGATACTTTCTGTAAGAAAAAAATGTATACATTGAAATTGGGTGAATGGTGATATTTATAAAAATGAGGTTATATTCATAAAAATGATAGTTTAAAAGAAGTACTATTATATTTTTGTAATTCGATTACTTCGTCTTGTCAAATTTCTTCATAATCTCTCGTAACGGCATAAGTACAGAGGGACGATATGAGTAAATTATTATAGTTTCATATTTTCCCATTTGGTTACGAAAACCTAAAAAAGGTATTATGAACCAAGCAAAACTTACTAAATGTAAATCTATTCATCGGTTATATATTCCCATTCATTTTATTAAAACAACCCTGTTGGGAATACCTCATTTCAACTCTACCATCTAAAACGTTTATAAATTATTTCGAGATTAATATTACATTTCCGTTTGATATATTTTAGGAAAGTCTACATTAATTGACTACATCACACAGTTATTACAAACGCTGTGGTTTTATAACATTAGAAGCAATTATTTTAGTAACTATGTTGCGGGGAATAAGCACTTAAAATCAAGTATAATTTTTAATTTCACGTTTTGAGAATTTTTAAAGAATAACATCATATTACCGCACACTAAGAAATAAAATATGATGTACGTTGACCATGACGGCTGGTCAACGTACATCACATTTTATTTCTTAGTGTACGGTAATATAATGTTATTCTTTAAAGCTGCATAACAATCAATTTAAATGTATCTCATATGGTTAAGGTATTTATTCATACAAATATCGAGCTTGCATCTGATATAGTATTCATATTCACCTATTCACAAATATTAATATTTTTGCTATATAAATATGGCGACATGCGTATATTTTGAAGATTTTTTGAATATCAATATTTTGAAGATTTTTTAATGACTGAGATTAGTCTAGCTTTATTATTTTACAATAATTGCTATAGTTTTTCCATAAACTTGAGGTAAACTTCTGGTAACGCCATATTTTATTTTATTTAATTAGCCCTTTGAGAATCAGTGAAAAAACTGCCTTTTTCCCCACTCTTTAAACATTATCTGTAGAACTATTTCATATGAAATTTAACAGAATCCTTTTCACTTACAAAAAAAAACATTAATTCGTCCCTTAAACTCATCATCTTTAACTTTCTTTAAACTTAAATCAAACTTTCTACAATATGTGCTAATTATCAAGTCATCATACTACTCAGTTGCGGAGAAAAAAGGCTGTTATAGACGGAACGATTACCAGACACGTTAGAGCTCTCAAGAGGCTACGGTTTTTTCTAAAGTGTTTTATTATTTGCATCAATACTTCATATCAAGCTTCGAATACGAATATACATATTGCTTCGTATCAAGCTACGAAGCGGTATAGAAATATATTTTGCTGATTGGTTTATGATTCTTTCTTTATGGACTTAATACCTAATAAATTGGCAAATACTTGGTAACGCATTATCACAAGTATAAAACGTGTTAGGGGGTAAAAATACTGTAGTTCAAGTTTGCATAGTAAAATACTTAGCATTTCTTAACGGTAATGTAAAGCTATTCTTGCTTCCTCACATATGAACCTGCCACTAGTTACTTACTACAACCAATGTTCCCTAAAACTCAATAAATATGTGCATATTACTACATCATAATTAATTACAAATCAACGCCACCTATTAGCATTTTAAATAAATTTTATGCTCTTGGAGTGCCGGGAGAAAAAAAGGAAAAAAAGTCATTTCTAATAAATTTTTCACTCCGGTTTCACGCAAAAGTCGCGAGCACAGCTAGTTATTAATATGTCGATAAATGAGTAAAAAAGAAATAAAACATCAAATGTGATTTCCATTAGAAATCACTATCTTGTAATTTCGTCAATTGCAGATGAAATTGTCTTAAGCGCGATGATACGCATTCGAAAAGAATTATCTCAAGAAAATACCCCGAATTATTAAATAAATATCCTCTAAAAGACTCTCATCTACTACTATTACTATCCTGAACCGTTTGTTCCATTTACTTAGAGTTGACCTGCATTGTCCTTCTCTTCCATTGAGCACTTTTTGTGTTATTGTTGGTGACAATTTGGATTTCTTTCGTGCCCATTTCAATTGTCGTCAACCAAGCAGAGAGAGAGAGCCTTCCACGTCTATATTCTGTTGATAAGTTTAAGGCAAGCTTCCCCCTGTGATCGTCCGCGCGTCTATAGATATTGCCCATATTCTCGGAGATGTTTTTCTTTCACTATATTTATTATTGTGGCGGATTTTATTGTTTTCTGATTTTATCAAGTGGAGTGATACTTGCTGACTCAGTTTTGTGCAGGTTATTCAGGTGTTGTTTGTTAGTCACTCAATATTCTTAACCAACAATATTGCAGACCTTATACCTGTTTTTATTTTTCGTTTTATACCTTTGACTTTAATTGGCATCGTTCTGTTGCATATGACGCCTATGATTTATCTTCACTTGAGCCTGTATGTATTAGTTATATGTGCCATATCGCTATTAATTTTACCATTATTAAGGGTTAATATTTGAATATATTTGGCGTTCATTTTGAAGACATTTTCAGGTAGATTTAAGCAAAGATTTTTGCTAATAGTCTACCTAAAGGTATAATACAACGAAGCTTAGGTCGTGGTAAGGAACTTATGAAAAATAGAAATAATACTTTATTGCGCAGTTCCATTTAATTGTGGTTAGAATTTGGGGTAACCTGAGTAATTGCGAAATTTTTATCAAAATTTTTAGATTATGTGAACTTGTTGTTCCATCGAAAGTGCTCGACATATGTTCTGTCTTGTTTGTACTAAATTTTTAGAACTTTTTCTCCTAACACCTCTATTCAGGAGTTGAAGTTTTGTTGGAGGTTCTAGTTGAAGTTTTTTGGATCAGTTAAAGTTTTGTTGGAGAATCTATATTATCGGGGGTCAATATAACATCGTCCGCGTACAGAATATTATACACCAGTGGCCTTTGGCAGAATTTAGTCAGATGATTCACGGCAACATACACAGTATTTGGCTGAGAGTTAAGACTTGGTGTACTCTAACTTCAATTTGAAACGTTTAGCTAAGGCCTACAGAACAGCATTTGGGTAGTAACAGATTTGTACAGGTCTTGAATAAGGTTCATATAATTTTCCGGTACTCGTTGCTGTCTGAGTGATTCCCAGATTAGATACCGGGGGTATGTTCAAATGCATTTTCCAAACCTATGAAAACCACATAAAAGTTTTTGTCACAGTTTTTAACACTATTCGATAGGTCTGAGTTGCACTTGATGTACCTATCTTGGTTACAAATCCACATTGATTACGAATCAGCTTTACAACGTGTTTCAGCCTATTATTTAGGATCCACTCCTAAAATTCAAAGACGTTTGACATCAGTTTAATAGCCTTATAATTGCTATATTATATATCACCACCTTTTACCTTGTAAACTGGTAGCAAATGACTGTTTTGCTATTAATTTGGCACCTTCTAACCTGGAATTATTTCCTTATAGAGTGCATGTAAGCATTCGTTTAGCCAATGCACTCCCTGATCACCTAAGTGTTTCCAGATTTCCACTTGTATTGAAATAATCCTGATCTGGAGACTTGTTATTTTTGCAGACCTGGGAATTTGAGTTACTATTATATTTTTATATTTGATTTTGAATTGACTACATGTAACTTATTGTAAAATCGCTATTTGATATTGCTATCGATACTGCTACCTGTCACTTACTTTAACTATTAAATAAGACTACATTACATTAGAATTACTTAAAAAATTGTTTTAAATGACTTTATATTTAAGAAACATAATCAATTACCACAATTTATTATATTCTCGAAAAATAATGCAGATGTTCGTTTGGGTTTTATTACCATGTACTAAATTTTAATGACTGCCCCAGTTTATTTAAGAATCAACCTGTGACTCCTCACACACCAAATATTGAAATAATTATATTTACAGCGTCTACATCAAAACACTGTGTAAACAACAAGAAGACCTTCAAACGTTCTACAAAGAGAGTTCCAAAAGACATAATTTAATTTATGTTGGGAAACAACAGCAAGCACTTTTGTAACGTTCGGTGAAAAACATGTTTACGAGAAAGTCTCTTTGTGGAGGCCAGACATTCAGAGTAATTCACATATGTAGCGAATTAAGCAATATAACAGATAACGGATTTTTTTAAAGAGAGTATAATGTTTGCATTTGTCAACATTTTTCAGGGAATTAAGGTTTGAAAAATTATACAATCATTTGGTATTTGAAAAACTACAGCAATAAAAAGCGCAATGAAAATTTAATGAAAAGTTTTTTTTATACAATTGATACAGCTCATTTAAATTTTATCGTGCACAAACTTGCAAAATGTTTTCCGTTACATTAAATTTTAATTATATTCTAAGTTTTTAAGTTTCTCGGAACATAATCTCAAAATTAATACAGTACAGTTACTGACTAGCATATCTCATACCGGTGCAAAAATACTACGAATTTTTCAGAATTGAATATCTGTGTGTGTGCATATATATATATATATATATATATATATATATATATATATACTTTCATCAGAACGATGAAAATATTGCGTTTGAATCTAGAAAGGGGTTAATAAAAATAAGGATAAAAGGTTTTTTCAAAAGAAATGTGAGTCGATAAGCAGAAATCACATTGGAGTCTTACGTATGTGCGCACGTATATATGTAAGTCACGTGCGTCAATCGTTAGAGAATCTAAAGGAAACATTAGATTTAGTGCGGCCATTTTTATTTAATATTGCTCAGCAAAAAAAAAAACAAAATGGTACGTTTCTAAGCTCGGAAATCCATTCCGCTCTTGAATTACATCACTAAAAAATTTAAATCTCAGTCTTAAAAAAAATTGAAGAAAAATCAATTGGATTGTTATAAGACAAATCAAAGGCTATTTAAATAGGGTACCTTTTGGTATATAGATGATACTTATTGTTTACTTTATAATCAGAGGAGTATTTTCGAAAGTAAGGGCAAGAAAATAATTTCTAGATTGACATCTATTCCTGAATAATTAAACATGTCATTATAAAGAAACTTACTTTTGGCTCCATTTAGATCTCCCGTTTTACTGATATTGAATACTGTTGCATTTTAATGAACAAAAGATAGTTATAATAGGCACGAAAAAATGTTTTGTAGTTAGACGCACTATTAATTACTATCGCACTATTAATTATGTTGCGATGTGCCATAATTATCATAAATATAGAACATTTTGAAATAGAATCACAAACGACTTAAACTCATTAACATTTTTTCCAGTAAATAGATTTATATAATAGGTTTAGATGAATATTACTAAGTTAAGTAATTTAATTAATTATGTAAACTGTTATTAAAATTAGTTTTCTGACCAGAATAACTCTAAACGTTGTAATATATCACTACTCAGTATTAATTAAATTAAATTTTTTAAATCAAAACTGTGGACACATCTTCGTGAAACGTAAAATAAATCCATTTTAGCGGAAAGTGTCTTTGACAAAGTGTATTTCTGCTCAGTGTAAATTGGCTAACAATAGTGAAAACCCTTCAAGACATTATATAGATTTGAAAAAGTTAATCCAGTGAAAGGCTAAATTTGCAATTGAACCCTGCTAGTGCGAAGGTTTAATCAGAACTCGTATTTTCGCTGAAACGATGTCGGAGTTACATCTGATTCGATAACGACAGGGAAGGTTTTAAAGTACAACTATTCGACTTATTCGCGTTTTAATGTAAATCCATTTAGCGAGTTGATGAATTAATGGAATTAGTTATAGATTTTAGAGATTTTTTTAGATTTTATAGAACTTGTTTAGGTTTGTGCAAGTGTAAGGTTTCAATTATTCAAAAGTAGTAGAGAATATTTTAAATATTATTGACGTAAAGTAGTGACGTCAAGTAGTGACGTATTCTACGTATTATTTTATAAGACTTCTTTGCAGTACCTAATTTTTTTTCGTACGGCCCTTGGGAATACATTTTTCAGAAAATTTATAATAATTTAAATTTTTATTTAAAGATATTTTAAATGTTAAATCGAAGAGAAATAAAATAGATCCTTAAGATAATATATATAATTCTTACATCCTTAAGATAATAGAGTTAAAATTATTGTCATAATTTTTTTTTAAATTGTTATTTTTTTGACTAAATATTTCGATATGATTTTACCTTTGATTATAGTCCATGTTCTTGACCCAAGAAGATGGTCACGATTAATTGAAGTTAAATAAATTTGTAAGTGCCTTCATAGAAGATAATCTTGTGGTTGTCAATTTAACTTGTATAACTTTATTTCATTCTTTCGAATATCATATAAAATTAATTTTCCGTACTGTATTTATACTCTAACTTTACAATTTAGTTCAATTGGCAATTTTCTTACAAACAAAAATAAGAATGTGAATATCGTAACCTGTGTTGTATTATTAACACTTTAACATTAGAACCATTATATAAGTATTAAATTCAGGGGAAAGTTGCTGACATTAATTCATTATTATTACTAGAATATTTTTTAAATTACTATAATAATTGTTTACTATAATTTTCTTTACATGATACCTTCTTACTGCCACTACATATAGGTAGATGTTAAAATAACTATATCTCTTTATATCCTAATAAAAACACGCACAGGAAGCAATATCATAGCTTTCATTATATTCAGTTCCTCCAACATTATTCGATATTTTAGGGAATTTGAAAAATTATGGTACTTACAAACTTTTTACATCAGAATAAAAAGGTTTCCTCGTTTTTGAAAGTTACACCTATTCAAAAGACTAATGATAAATAGAAGAAAATGTAATATCAAGATCTTTATATGTAATAACATAATGATTGAAATCGTTTATGCATTTTATGAAAAAACATATTTTTTGTGTACTAAATGGATTAATGATTGCCTATTGGTACATAAAGTTTTAAATAATTATTAAGCAGAACATTATCATTACACCTAAGGCAGAAACGGATTTCAGATGTGGTACGTTAACAAGTCTATATATCTTCGTTTTTTGCTGTTCCTTGTTTAGTTATATATTTTGGCTTATTTAATCCAGTCTTATTTTAACCTTCCCACCCCTACACAATTTCAAGTCGCATTTTTTAAAAGTTGATTGTATTTTATTCCATCCATTCACTTCTTATTTGGCTTGGATAAAAGTTGTTACCATGCACTGAATTATGATTCTTGATTCTTGACGATATTTCTTTAAAAGTTAATCCGTTCTTCCGGAGTTAAAAGAAATTTCTTTTAAATTTGCACGATAAGATTTGTAAAGTGAAACAATATTTATACTAGAGAATACAGACTTTAATAAAGATTGGAAATTTCAATATATAGTTCGTTACTGAAACTACGCAGTTTCATTTGAGAATATTTTTTTATCTTACGTACTATGATAAAATTTTAAGTTTCATTATTTGCGTATTTGGAATAAAAATTTAATTTTTCATAAAAAATATAATAAAATAAAGCTCACTGTATTCTTTTGGTTATGCAGTCGCTTAATTATTTATTAGCATAAACAATTTAATGAAAATCACACACTAGATCCGTTCAAGCAATGCGATTATTTTCCTGATACGATCGCGCCAATGATAGCTCTGGCTAATGCTATCTCATTCCCTCGTCCATTTGTACGTTTGAAAATGACAGCCTGTTTTAAATGTTTCAATTCCAATAATATATATATTATTTAGCAATACTAAGAGACATAATTTACTACATGCTGGCCAGATTTCGAAATTTTATCAATGTTCTTTCAAGTTATTTAATGTCGATAAACGTTTTTCGAAAATGTATGGTACAATATTGGTTTCGAAATTAAAACAGGGCTATCCTCAAACACATTGCCATTCGCACAAACGCGATCAACGCGACGAAAAAACCTAAAAGAAGAAACAATTGGAAAAGGTGACGGCGGTTGTGATAGCGCTGAAATTCTGAATAATTAAAATAATTGCAAGCAACGACATATAGACGTTTTACAAATTCACCGAATACTGCAGAGCTCAGATTTCACAAACGCATAAAAACGTATGTATATGTACAATTTGTGCGAATATTGTACTGTAGCGACTCCCACCTAGCACTAGAAGCATATTTTGTTTCACTGTGTTGTGAAAAGTAATATGGATATAAGATTTTGTCAGAGAGCATGAATAAGCGTAGATAAGCATAATCAGGGAAATTATTAATATGCTAAATTACTTAATTCGCTGAGACAGTTTCTCGTCCTATTAAATTAAATCGTTTTTAGTGATCTCTAGAAAGGGTCGTAAGTTAGCCTTATAGTTGTGATGAATGAGAAATTGTCATGGGCAACAATTCAGCTGTGAAAAGCACATATGCTAATTTGTTGGTTCATCGCTTTACAAAATATAGTCACGTAAACTCCTCTACACGAATCGATTCCTAACGAAGAGGAGTATGCACTTCGTGTATCACATGTACAAATAGAAATTTCACGGTAATTTTGTTTTGTTTTTCTTTATATTTTTCTGAATTTGTCTTGATAAACTAAATTGTTCGTTCGTAGCTAAGCAAAATTGTTATTTATTTGGAAATTTGTAAGTATTGTTCACATTGGTTACATATGGTTTATCCTAATTATATTAATGTCAATACGACGTCAAAGAAAATTATAAGGAAAAGATTAAATAGTGTGATTTCAAATTAATTTTAGAATAACGAATATGTTTTGGATATTTACTCTGGTTTAGGAAATAAAACAATCTATCCAATTAGGCATAAAGGAAACACGGTTGGTAACAGTTACGTTAAGTAAATATTTCCAAATTGTTAAGTAAATATTTCCAAATTATGATTCTGGTCAATATTTTTTCACCTCATGCAAATATCATACTCGGTTAATGAATTAACTCATTTACGGTGAAATAAAAACAGGCGATAAAATAATTAACATTAAGATATAAGAATGCTAGTACGAAGGAATACAAAGGAAACCAATAAATATAAAAAGGTTTTTTCGGTTTATTTTCCGGATAATAATAAATCAAACGCTTCTTCCGTCCCTTGATAATAATTTTTTGAGTATAATGATTACTAAACAGTACCGAATAATTAAGAAATGGACCTATTCTAAATGGTAACAAACTTATATTTATATACCCGTCGTATTTTCTAATACATTTATAACATAGTATCATGTATCGTTAAATACTTCAAAGCAAAGCATACTTCAAAGCTCATTAATTTATAAAAATTTTCTAATAATGTATTATAATAACTTATGTGTCGAAAGTCATATATTTCAGTACCGTACATCCGGAGGAAGTTATTTACGTAGATATATAAATTCTGATAATTTTTATTTTTAAATGATAGACCTTGTAACGTCTCAGTATTAATCATACTGAGAAAAGTAAAAAATATGTGGGTTAGAAGTGACCCCCTGTTCGAGCACCCAGAACTTATACAGGTTAAAATGCTACATTTAAATAAAGTCCCATTAAACGTGAAAAAAACAACATTACTATGGGTACGTTAAATGATTCATTCAAGAAATCCGTGTATTCTTAATTTGGAACACAGACATTATAATCATAATATTAGCCTGTCGTCCAAATCAATACATAAAAAAATCGACTTAATACTCTTCCTGGCTTCAAAATTAAAATTTTTGTTCATATTTTTTTCAAAATAATATTCCTACCCGCTTTTGTTCGCGATTACGAGTACTTTCGCCTAATATACGGATCAATAACGAAAAATCTGATATAGAGATCAATATTGGAATGGCGAATTAACTTACATCTAATGTCAACTGTCTAACAATAACTAATAAAAATTACTATTAGAAATCGATAGGCTGAAGTTTTTTAACGTTACTTTAACATTTATGATGATGAAAGTTGATGAAAATAAAAATAATAAAAGGTTTAAATATATTAAAGAAAATAATATCTTTATTGCAATTTATTTTTAGGTTATTAAATTCTGTCCATGGCTATTTTTTTCTCTCTATTTTTTACATATTTAACATGGTATCGAAATGACATATACCACATTTTGTTTGCCGAAAATTATTCTCTAAAATTTTAAAAAACCCCTTAATAATTAAAAAAACCTGATACGCGTAATAACGGACAGACAAACAGACAAATATTTTCAAAATCGTCGGCATTTCTCTATAGGTTTTTTTCTTAAATTCGGAACTGATTCTAAGCTAATATTTAGTGTTTTATAGTTAAAAAATAAACAAATAAAATTTTGTCATATCGGCCATAGATTCAAAATTTCTATAGTTTTAAACCTATGTGCACCTAAGCAGATTTATTATATAAACATATCAATCTAATCATTTTATATACAAGTGAAGTAAGAGCGAATTTTTTTTCTCCCACATCCCGTCTTTTAGAATATCATTTGATACAATTTTAAAAATTATATTGTGATTTCATTTATCAATTTTCAGTTTAGTCGCAAAATCATCAAAATTGTGAATCAATGACATATATAATATCGATATGTATAAATGCCAAATTGACAAAATGGTTGGAAAATCATAGAACAATTTATTGAAAATAGTTAAGGAAAATAGAAAACAATATTAACAACCATGTAATTACACAATAATATTGAATTTACGAAACGGTAAAAGAAAACATCTAGGAATTAGGACTAGTCTATTATTCACTCTCTTAATATTTGAAATAATATCAAATATTTGAATGTTACATACACAGACCACTTAACAAGAAGACGCCGCATTGAGTAATTTTGTAATGAAAACAAACGTGTCAAATGCTGCGAGGTGCGGAGTGGTGTAAGTGAAGCGCTGTATTTGGATTAGTTACAGATTTTTGTTTAATAGTTGTGGATTGGTCACTATAAAATGGGTGAAAGAGAGTATGATATATCACGCCTTCTTTCATCCACTTTGAAGTGACCAATCACAGACTTCTGTGTGGCCAAAAGCCAGGAGTGTTTGTATGTGTGTATATTTGAATGTTTGTGTGATGTATGTGGGTTCGTTAGTCTTATGTCTCTCATTAGAAGGTAATATTTTTCTTAGTTCTGTATACAATAATGTACAAAGAACTAAGAAAACTACTGTATTAAAAGGGTTAACAAAATTTGTTACGGATTTTTTTTAAATAAGAATCTCGTGTAAAAAGTGAAGTATTAATAATTATAAAAAAATCTGGTGTGTGTTTATGATCACACGATAGAAGCAAAACTTCAAATTTTTTAAATTATGTGTATATATAATTACATTGATATTATATGATGAATATTAATTCAACAAATCAGGAACCATGCCAGATTATTAATTCAAAATACAGTAATGTACGCACATTATATTAAACTACTCCCAAATAAAAAAAATATTCACACAAATAAAAATGCTCATAAATAATACACCGCGCTGGCGTTTTACTAAAGCTTTGTAATACGCAGGCGCATACACACGTATTAACATACATACTAACATACACACGTAGAACGCTTGGACCAGAGCACGTATTAGAGAGTGTGCAATATAGATACATACCGACACTTGCTCTCTCGCTTTAGCTCGGCAATATACGTGCGCACACATATGTATAATGCTTAGTAGACGAGAGGGAAATATTACGAAGCATGGCGTAAAGGGGAGACCTTAAATTCAAATCACAAGGATTCTAAAGAAGCTTCACTTGTTTCTTTGTCGTGACACATTTTCCTTTCGAGTTTCAAATCACCACGATTCTAAAGAAGTTTCACTTCAATTACGCTATTGTCCCCTAAAATGAATTAGTTTTTTGTATACACGTCTGACTTCCTTTTTTTGAATTTACTTTTTTTGTTAAATAAACTAGTCGTACGTTAATGTATTTTTCCATAACACTTTTGGCTAAATCTATTAGGTGATTGCTATTTTGTAATTAAACTGATAATGTAATATGTCCGAAAATAATGTTTCGTTTATAAAAGTGAGTAAGGTTTTCGTATCAAAATACAGAACTCCATTCGCTGGTTCAAACTTTCTGTAATTTTCATTACTTCGAATGACAATTTCGCATTGCCGGCAAATTTTGACCACATAGTCAGAAGGATGTACTAAGCCCCTTTATTTCTTAAACAAATTAGGCTATTTTACCTCGCTTGTATGGAAATTAAAGCTTCACAACATTTATTGCACTTAATTTTTTTGAGCAAAGAATTAGCTACAAATCCAGCAACATACTCTACGATATTTTCTGAAAATAGTGACAAATTAATGCCTAATAAGTCAGTATATCGCGGAGATCAATCAATTTAAATATTTTATTGTATATTGACGTCATATGTACCTTTAACGTTTTTAAAAAGTTTTTTGCTTCATCTAATTTTTGAGAAACTATCAATTATCTATATTCATAGCTATCTATATTCTATTAGTTATCTATATTCATAGCTAGCTTTAAACCGTAATCGTGGGTTTTGGAATCTAGAATATCAAACAGATTATTCAGTAACAAAAACATATTAGCAATAGGTAGAGCTCCTTCAAAACTCTATAATTTCAGTTCTCTACAACAAATCAATAAAGCTGTGGAAACGCTTCTACTAAAGATGTATCTTGCAAGTTTTACTTTCATTATATTATTTTTGAAGTTGAGATGCTCCGATCGAAGTTTATTGGCTACATGGAATGATTCTTTTTCCTGCATGTCATGCAGATTTTTTATACAAGACCACTTTATTATGATACCCTCATTGTCAATAAAATTTTGATAGAATTCATAACTATTTCTTATAAGTTTTATCACGTGTACTTAGTCTAAAAATAATGCTATTTGTTGGTTATTTATTATAAAATTTGTTTCTATGTCTGAAAGATTAAAATTACAACCAAGTTCTTTGCCATGGTAATGTTCGTTGGACATCTATCAAAAGTCAAAGCTTTGACGATAAAATTTGCTTCTTTACACATTTGTATTGCCTGACAAACTGACATTGCTCTTTGATCCGCTGTTACTTTGTTTACCAAAAAATAACCAATGGGTACTTTGAATATAGCATTAAATGGAACTATCAGAAAAATTGAAGACTCAGTACATTTATCGTCGCAATCAGCATTAAATCCACTTCCAAAGTCCACATAACCGTGAGTTCTTTGACTGTGTGGAACATATCAATTTTGTTTTTAATATTAATTTCATCAAATATTAGTGTGCCATAAAATATAATTCCAGAGTGCTCCGATTTCAACTTAATGGCATCAAAAGCTTCCTTGGTAAAACCGGGACGTCCATCGACTGTTTTGTACCATTTTGATAATGTGTTTATTGAAAGTAAAGATGTATCAAAGGTTTTTCTTACATATTGAAGCTTTTGTCGAATAAAAGTTCAACGTTAGGGGAAAGTTCTTAATTCAGGGGAATAATTGCTGCGATTTACTTCGCCTGTTGGAACATTGAGATGTTGCCGCTTTACAAGTTCTCGAGTTTGGACACCAATTTTACTTAATAATGATGCATTTTCCTGTGATATCATATTATTCTTTCCTAATTCCTCCAGTATCATTTTCAGCGAATCCGTTTTTCTTTTCAGCCTGAAATTTGCCTCACGTAAGCACTTTATTTTTACTACTGATCCGTCTCTTTCGTGGGGAGCTGTAATTTGATGGTGTTGGCGAGACGTCTTCAAGTGATTTGGAATTTGCAGATCGAACAAGTATGCGGCTATGCGGTCGTTTGATAGCTGAATTTTTGTATTTAACATATTCTTTATCCTCAGCAAAATCCTTTAAAAATTATTAAAAATGGAAATATTAAATTAAATTTCAAGCACTAAACGTTTTAAGATAATTTTTGTAATCTGCTAAAATGTATTCAGTATTTTTTATTTAATTGTTACGTAAATAAAATTAAGAAAAACTTACAAAAACCTGCATGTAAATTTTTAGTATAACCCATCTTTTTTTCTAATAATAAATATGCACTCGTCATATTTTGCCAATTTATTGAATTAGATTGATCTGAAATGGACATTTGAATAATAAAAATGTCATTATTAGTAATCATAAATCTTTGTCATTACTCGTATTTTAAGGGCGAAATAGAAATGATTTCGATATTAATTAAGCAAGCTTCTATGAAACAATATAAAAACAAATTATTTTTTAAGGAAAATATTGGCTAACTTCAAGATATAACTATATAGAAATATTAAACTATGTTTCAAGCACTAAACGTTTTAAAATAATTTTTGGAATCCACTAAAATGTAGTCAGTTTTCTTTTATTTAACTGGAATGTAAATAATATCAACAAAAAAAGCTTACAAAACCTATATGTACATTTTTGGTATGAACTATCTTTTTATCTAATAATAAATCTGCACTCGTTATATTTTGCCAATTCATTGAATTAGACTGCTCTAGAATAGACATGTGAAAATTAAAAATGTCATTCTTAGTAATCATAAATCTTTGTCATCACTCGTATTTTAAGGGTAAAATAGAAATAATTTCGATATAAATTACGTACAATCACTGGCAAATTAAGAGTTGGGATGGAATTTTTATATAAAAAGCGTCGTTTTTCATGAATTTAAAACAATCTCCAGTGAAATGAAGACAACATATTTTTTGAAACGATTTGTAGAAAACCAATTGTAATCTCGTGCAGTAGAATTTATCCATTTTTTTAATTTCTGGGCACTTCGGAAATCTAAATGAATTAAAATTCGTTAAAAAAAGTAAGTTCGTTAAAATTAAATAATAAAACATATCAATACATCAACCAATTCAAATTAAAAACTAAGTCATCTAACTCTACTATATTACGTACGATATCGACATTTTTGATAAGTACTAATACATCACTAGCAAAACACATTTTAAATACAGAATATTTGAAAGAGCAAAATGACAGCGATCGAAATGAACGGGCGCCATTTTTGTTTACCATATGAATGTTTAGATTTTATGAAACTAAATAAACTCTTGCAAAAAAACGGGCACTTATAGGAATAAACCATATCAGAGTTATTTTATTATTATTTGATGGATTTTATATGGAGATATGATGAGAATATTGTTATTTATTATTGAGATATCGTTTTTTCCTACTTCAGTTATTAATAATGTGAATTAATAAAAAAAAATATGTAAAGTCCACAGACGAACGTTTTCATACTGGTACATTAAAAATGGCTAAAATTTATTTTTGAATATTTTTTATCAATTTAACATAAAATTTGAAAATTTAGTAACGAGTATGGCCTTCTCTACCTAAAATCAATGCGCTTAATCTGCTAGGCATGCTTTCGACGACATTTTTTTCTCATTCAGCAAAGATCACATTTTTAAAAGCCTGAATGTTTTCTGGAGCTGGTTTTACGGCTCTGACGCGTCATTTGAGAGTACACCATATGTGTTCTATCGGATTGAGGTTGGAACTTCTAACTGGCCAGTCTAACCGACGAATTCCGGCCTTCTGCATATACGCATCAAAGTCTCTAGAGCGGTGGGCTCGAGCGTTGCGTTGGGCTCGAGCGTTGCGCTCGAGCGTCCATAAAAATGGACTCGCCCCCAACTGATGTTAATGCGGATTGGGCATGAGGAATAAGAACCTCTGTTATGTACCTTTGCGCATTAAGTGTGCCATTTTCAATAAAAACTAACTCGGTACGGTCATCTGAATTAATACCAGCCCAACACATTACTGAGCCTCCACCGTAAGGGGTGATTTCCTCAAAGCACACTTCTGCAAAGCGTTCTCCAGGTCTTCGTCAAACTCGCTGACGTCGATCCTCACCACAATAGATCCTCACCAGAATAAAACACTATTCCAGCCTTGTTGAGTCGATGACAAAAACAATTAAGCGAATCTCAATCTCGCAACTCGATGCTCACGGAGCAATGTAGGTCCCCGAGCTAGGCGATAGCTACGTATATTGACGGTCTGAAGTCTCCTTCTGTCTGTCCATAGGCTTACTCGTGTACCTCTGACGTCCTCAAGGTTCTGTTTTAGATCCACGTACGTAACTTGACGATTTTGTAGCGCTTGACTGACTATGAAGCGGTCGTTCCGTGGCTCAGTGCACCGTTTTCTTCCAGAAGCGGGCCATCTACTGACTGAGCCCGTTTCTTGGTATCGTTGCCAGGTCCTTTGGATGGTGGAACGGCTCACATTATACTGCTGAGACACATAATATTGGCTACAGCCTTCTTCAAGCAGCGCAATAATTTTACTAGCTCTTATCGTTTTTTTAACCATACTGAGAACAGCAAACAGAAGTGAACTAATGCAGCAAACAGCAGGAACTTAATTAAAATTTATTCTTTAAAATAAAAAACGTAACAAATGAAAAAGAACTTAATAAGAGTTGGATTTCATTTACCGCCAAAAAATACGTTTTTGTCAGTGAAAGAGAATTCTCATTCAAAAAGAATAAATTTCAAATTTAGAACGTTCGTTTTTAATAAACAGAATACACTATACCTGCCAGTACTAATTGCAATTAATACAACCTCCTAATAAATAATATTTGGTTCATAATATGACAAAATCAAAGTCGCCCATTTTTTATGCAAAAGAGTTTAATTAGCTACATTAAGAAAATGAACTTACCGGTGAAATGTAATGCCATTTTTCTGCCAACCTGATTTTTTCAGGGACGCGAATGAAATGAAAATGATGGGCGGGGCCGCAGGTTATTCTCTGTAGATGAAAACGTTGGGAGTCGAACGTACCCTAATATGCGGCGTCTATTTGTTTCATAGTCTGTGGTTACATATAAACACATGAAATTCCATCGACTTAAAATAGCTGTTCTGTCACATAAAAAATATTTTCCTAAAACTTCTACGGTCAAAAACAAGGAAAATACATCACTTCATTTACAAAAGTTGAAAATAAAAAATTTGGGTAATGGTAGGTTTCATATTACAGAATCTTCTTAAAAAAATTTATTAATACTTTTCGCAAGTTATGTTTATTTCGCATGATTAATCTTATGCACTTTACATGCTCTCTAACAGGTGTCAATATTACGATCGTTTGATACGAGATAGATTTTAATAATCAACTCCAAATCACACAGGCAATAGAACTTGACAAGAGTATTTCCATCTAACTCATAACAGCTTACGAAATAAAAATGCAAACGTTTTTGCGCTATTGCGCATTTCAGATATTTGGAATATTTCTATTGGGCAGCAGATATTTAAGTAAAGAAACATGACACTGGCTTTTGCTACCTCATTTCTATCAGATTAATAGGTTTCTCGGTTGCCAATAAGGTTTGAATGAAGTAAGTCGTCATGCTTTGAATGGTTTTGTGGTTTCTAATAACGTAGAAGGTGTAGAACGTTCCAAATGATTACCAACTTACTACTAAATAAAAAAAACATTGTTAATTAGTAATATCTCTAGGCTTTAAGTATTTGTATGGATTGGTCCTGTCATAGATATGCATATGCATTTTTCGACTTTAATCGGTGTTACTAGGAGAACATTTTTTAAAAAGCGTTAACTGTAGTTTAATTGTGTTTCGGTCATGTGCATATTGTCAACTAAATAATGAAGTCGAATTCAAAAAGATTTATTTGATTAAGTGAAATCGGCAGTACAGTTTTTAATTCTTAATGACAATCTATTTTAACTCTCCAATCAATTTTCTACCTACAAAAGAGTAAAACTAATAAAAATAGAATCGCCATTAAATATGATTAAAAACTATTTTGCAAATTTTAACCAAAGTAGGTAAAATTATTATCTGGCATAGTTTTTATGAGATCTAAGTAAACCACAGTGGAATCACCAAAACTTTAAAAATACTTTTATTGTATACATATACATTTTGGAACCATACACGCACATATAAATTATTGGAAAACTAAGTTGCACTATCGTGACAACGAAGTCAGGGGTGGGTCGATTATTCAGAAAAGAAATTAACACGCCCTTAAGTATTATGGCCCAAGAAAATCATTATTTTTTTGGACCTTTTATGTTTTATGAGAAATGTAAGCACTTCTACACGAAACGCTGTGGAATAGATCTTAAAACCAGCTACAATGTTCTGGGCGCATATAGAAGGTTACATAAAGCTAGTGCAAAATAAGCGGATAAGCTCAGCATTAAATCAAGTCGGAAAATGAAACTCGTATGTTACATTACGCACCCATTTAATTGGAACATTATCATTGTTAGTCTAATGTTTATTAACGATACTTATATAAAGGTGGAGACTATCGCAAGTGCTTATGTACTATAATTTATACAGTCGACAGTGTACACAGACATGTAACTCTGTGGTGAAGGTGCTAGTAAATATCCTAGAATTTACCTGTAGCAATACTCTTCATCGTATTAGTATCATAATTTGAATTTTTGTTCGGAATTTGAATGCTTGGTACGAAAAACTAAAAAAAAATATCCTGACTAGAAATTAAAAGGAAATACTTTAATTATATATTAATTAATACGATCCATTCAGATCACTTATACGTGCAATGTTGCCGTCAATTACGTCGTTGCGTTATGTGCAATGTCACTTATATGTTGATTATTATGATCCATTCTGATCATTTACATGTGTTTAAAATTGATCTAGTATAAATATATTTTCCCCGTTAAAACCTTTTATAATTAATGTCATTGTAAACTTTGTGACTAACAAACAAAGTTACTTTATTTTGAAATGTAAACATTTGATTAAAAATAGTTTTTAAATATGAAAAGAATAAAATCAAAACATCTCGATGTTTATATTTAAATTCAATGTTGTTAAATAAACTAAAAACTTTACCATTGCGGAAAATAACTACCGAATCTTCAGTGCGTGAGTTTGACTCTGTCTTTATTAAATGTTTCTTAATTGTAATACTACTAGTATTAAACTTCAAAACAATTTGGCGCATATTAAATCAGCTGACTTTAACAATACTAATCAAATAATGATCACTATTAAGGCTGCGAGAAAATAAGTATAATTTACACTTAGAAAATTAGGTTGAAAAAGAAATTCCAGTTGTTTGCAGGCAATTTCAAATGTTTGGAAATGTAGGAAGAGAACCTTGATTATTATTATTAATATGAACTTTCACATGTATTACAAATATATACATTTCATACGGAAAATTTATTTTTTCGACACATTTATCTCGTAATAAACAACATTAATCAGATAAATTTATTAAGGACTCTCCCTCATAGTATTACCATTTAATAAGCATTGTTGTTTGTTTTGCGGTGAGCCCTATCTACGGTAATCATATGATAATATTTATCCTAAAAATTATATCTAGTAATTTATTTCACATAAAAACTATAAGTTTGAAATTGAAAATAAGTTAATTCATCTTAATTAGTCAATACGTGGAAAGAAATGTCCTTCGAATATATGTTTTTAAGAATTTATTGTCGAGTAAACTAATAAAATTAAAAGGAGTATCCCAACATTTATAGATACGTTGCCAATAAATTAGCTTTTATAGTGCAATTTATCGTCCTTGCAATGAATTGATCTTTCTTATCCTTTTCCGTATAAACAAATATCAAAAGTATCATTATGATTTTACGTCGTAATCGTATGTTTAGTAATCACCTTTGGTTATTACTTTCACTTTGACTTTTTTGCGTTGTAAAATAAATAATTCATTTCGTCATAATACTAACATTAATTTTGGAATAAAATCATAATTAAATATCTATTAAGTATTATATTGAATATGATAATAATTGTTTGATTTTAAGCAGGTGAAAACGCTTGAATGAAATTTACATTATGGATGGGTAGTTAAGTTGTAATAGTGGCAACAAACGAAAAAAAAAAACAAAAAATATGGAATTAATCATATAATATAATAATTCGTGTCATTAATTAAAAATTAAATTTCTTCGGAACCATCAACAATATCCCCCTTTTCCTCTTTCTAATGATATTCTGTAACTCTAACACCTTTTTATAATATAACAATGTTCAAAATCATTATCGCTAAGACAAAATGGCGGGTATAACTGCATAAAATCATGGAATTTTTGAAAATGCAGATAATATGTTTAAAAAGTTATTGCAAAAGCGTAGTTTGAAAAAATCCACTAATAATATTAATTTTTTTCTCTATTAGAGCATAGATGGTTACATTTGACTGAAGTATTATGGCATAAAAAGTAATTATCAATTTTTTAAATATGAAAAACTGTGCTGGAAATTTGACTTTCAGACTTTTACTTTCAACGTCACATACACTTATATAACTTAATTACGTTCACATTCGAATTGAAAGAGTTCCCATGTAACTTTTTTGTGAAACAAATTTGTATGTTATTTTTTGTGCTATGAAATAACAAAAATTAAAATGAAAATATAATAGCACAAAATAAATGAACACTTCTAATGATGCGTCACTAGAAGTGTTTTTGTGGACGAATTTATATGTATATAACAGTTCAACGTCACTGGAATTGATAGAACTTTCGTTTGTTATATTACTCGAAATAATAAATACATTTTCTATCGTAATTTAAAGAATCCACATTAATATTCCCCATTTATATTTGTATGCTTTATTTTGTGTAGTAACTTAGCCATAGTGAGAAACGAAAGAAAACGATATTTTAGCTATGTAATGAAATATCGAAAGACGTCTTTAAGTTCGTGGTATAAGTTAGATCCAGGTAAATTGAGGTTTAAAATGAAATATTAGATAAAAAAATTTTATTAGCAAATTATATCACGCATTCCTCGTTTTTGTCATTTTCTCCCTTTTATTTATTTGCGTGGATGAAATATCTTCTTTTTGGCTATATTAAAAATCAATTTGAACACCTAACATTTTTTTATCGTTTTTCATATATGTGAAATTAATTTTCACAGACGTGACATGGCTTTTATAGATGTGTCAACATTCTTCATAAATAAATCATTTGCCATCACGTGTCTAAGCTCATATTTCTTCCAAACACTTACTAAATAATTTCGCAATTTCATCGCACATTATCTTCTGACTAAGTTTTTTAAACATATCTCGGCACAAAATTCGGTTTAAGCAAGAAGCCAAGTGTAAAATCTTACTCTGAATAAAATTTAAACATCGTCCTCGTATAAAATTCTTTTCCTTATAACATGAAGTTAATTATTTTACTCTTCCTCTCTCATAGGTATTGTTCATAGACCTTTACAATATGTTATCTAAGTTTATGTTTTTCAACTGTACCTGTCTTTAGCATCGTCTTTAAGGCACAGGAGTTACTTAATGGCTCATGAATTAAAAATTGATCGCAAATATTATATATAATGCCATTAAATTCATTTGCAGTCACCTAATGTGAATTTTCTTTTCTTTTTCTTTGTTCAAATAACTAAAAATAACAATAAGTTTTAAAATAAATTCCCTCAAATATATTTTTCAATATCTGTTTGTATCAGTTTATGAGTATTCATTGTAAGTGCATGTGAATATTTCTATGTATCATCATTTACAAAGCTCTGTAATATCGGCGTATTATTTACGATTATCTTCGATAAGTTTTTCTTAAATAAAGCCTGGAAAGAAGAATTTCATGTAAGTTCGATGTAAACGTTTTATTAATCACAAGTTTTTTTGGATCTCATATCTCACAAGAATGAAACAGAATCCCCGTAAAATAATTTACGACTCCACATTTTCAGCCATAACATTTCTTTCGAAACCATTTAATGTAGAAATATAGTTTAACATGGTTTTAGGAATTACGGACTCGCGTATTTCTGAATAGCAAGAACATAAATACTACTTTATATAATTTTGAATAGGTAAGTCTTATAATTTGTGTTTGCGTTCGGTTCTACAAAATATATGTTGGAAAAACAAAATACAGGAATTCTAAAATTATTGTCTCTATAACTATTATTATTTCATATATAATAGTTATAGAGACAATGTTAAAAGAGATTTCTATTCTTAATGTTTTAATCATTTAAACGGTAAATAATGAATATAAAGAAAGGCAATTAAAACCTTTTTCCAAATTGTGGGTAAGTACGAACTTGAGAATTTTTTTCTGTCATGAATTAAGGTTTTTGCTTTCTGTAACTTTAATCGAATATACATGGTTTTATATTTTATGGAAGGACTAAGTATTAGGTAACAAATAATAATTCTATTTACAATTTTCTTATTAATCGAGCATTATTTTTATTATTTGAAAAATATCTACTTTCATATTTTATATGTTTTTTTTATCGGCGGCACAAAGTTTCATGTTATACTTCTTTTTCTGACGGATATTATAATAAGCAAATCTTCAGCTGTAAAATCTTGTTATTAGTTAATATTCCATTAACTTTTTATGAAATTTCATTCCAATATATAATTTTTATCTTGCCTTGAATTGACCGTGTATATGTTAAGGTGGGTCGCTATTGTTTGCGTTTTTTTACGATATTTTTTTCTTTATAACGATATAAGGTTACCAACTACCAACGATTTAGAATTTAGCAAAAATATCTTTCCAAGTAGTCTATCCGGGTAACAATTTCAAACATCTGAAATTTTCTGTTTCGGACTATTATTATTTTTAATCAAAAGGAAAAGGACATACATTACTTAAAAAAACGTAACTTTTGATCAAAATACGTATTTTAACGTGTGACATTATTGCAGCAGAAAAGGAACTTCACCATTAGCTCCTGACTCAGGTAAAGTTTGAAAATTTTTATTTAAAGTATTATTTAATATTGGTGGTTCAGATTATGTTTGTTGCCAGTCGATCAAATCTGTTTAATACCAGGAGTTTAATTTAATCTTTGGTACAAATAACTGAAGTTCTCTGGAATTTTCAATATACTTCAAAATGCATTTAGCGGTTAGTTCTCTTGTGTATTTTTTTCCATTAAATAGCAACAGAAAATAGACAACAGCAATAGCAAGTTTTTCAGGTGTGCAAAGAATGCATTTCGCATAATAATCGGATCTACTACCTTCTTCAATTTTTGTGGAATATATTTGGAATTAAACCTCAATATCCAGATACATTTTGATCTATTTTTATTCGACGACTGTAATTGATTTTAAATCAAATTTGGGCGTAAAGTTTAACTACAAACGATACGAGTTGTTTCAATTTGTTCATAGTTTTATTAGTTGAAACATAAAACCGCAAAATACGGTATAATATTATCAGCTACCAGGCATGAGATATTTCTTTCGAAGAAAGATCAGAAACATCAGAAAGACACTTACCGCTGAAAAGAGTAGATACGACATCATAATAGTTACATTAATTAGATCTTAGAACATTGAAATATCTAGCTATCCTCTCTATCCTTTCAAATAACAAAATACCTGTATTGCCCTTTTCACAGTGATCCAGTAACTTTCCAATAACATCAGGATAGGTGGAAGGTCTTGTTGTGCTAACATTGAGCTTCGAAAATAATTGTCTTAACCGCAATTTTCTAGAAGCTGCATAACTCTGTTATATTTTTCGTGAATGTCCGCATTTGTTACTATTTAATCACGGTCTGTAGTTAGAGTATGCTATAGAGATATATTTCGCTGACAGCTTATTTTTCATATATTGCAAACTCCAATCCATTAGTAGTTTCTTGACTACAAACAGAATAACCAACATATATTGAGCCAGATTTTCAGAAATAAAATGCATTCTTCAACTGCCGTTAACCGGTATTTCTTTCCTCTTTTACTTAAAATATTCAAATTGTCATCTTTTCTTCGTGATTTTCCATTTGGATCCTAGCATCCTAATGTAATCATTTATAAATGGTCATTAAATCATTTAGGATTCTTTGTCAAAAGCTGCATAATACTTCAGTAAAATCAGTAACCAAAATTGGACTTACAAGTGAACCAAACCATGAACAAATAAAAAAATAAACGTACTTTTGCTGAAAATAGACGTATTATTTATTTATTCAATAAGGAATATTGTATAATTCAAAAATCGTATACAGGTTACGACTAAGTAAACTTATACATATATGATATAGAGTAGTCTTCAGATACTTAAATAAATATATACTTGTAATAAGTAGAAAAGTATTATAGTAAACAAGAAAACATAACACACCAATAAACGAATGGCTTCAACAGATGTTATCATGAACAGATGTTACCTTCCCGACATTTAACTGGCGGAAAAACTTGAGGTTACGAGTATTTATGTAAGTCAATTTATTTGTTTATTTAATATATCCGTCAGAGGCAATAAAGTTCCCATTAATGACGGTTCATATATCAAATTAATAAATTATGCCCATGGTTTATTTGGGTACTTCTCTTTATTACATGTACACTCGATGTCAACATTTTAGTATATTACACATTTTCGTTAAAACTCTTAATAAAATAAAACTTTTTGAGTTCCATTCTTTAGTTAAAGTAGTTTAGCCAAAATAATTATAAGTATTTTAGAAATGGACAGCTTTTGTTTCACTGCAAACGTCATGTAAAATCACGCCGCTCGTTCAGCACGAGAAAACTACAGCGTGAGTACAAAGTGAATTTGCGGTAAACAGGAAGATAATTAGGATGTATCGTATTAGTATTATAATTAGTATATGTATTGTACGCATTGCAGGTGTAAGTAGTAGCATTGATTTTTTATTCATAATGCCCTGTAAAAAGACAGTAAAATTGAAACTAATATTTTTGAAAACAACAAAAAAATGTAAAGTACCACTACAGCAAATAAAATGATTAGATCCAGAAAAGTTACATTGGATTATTTAAAGGATCTTAAAAATTGTATACGAAAATGGATTAGGTCATCTAAAGGCTATAGCCTTCACATAGTAATAGAGAACCAAAATCTCTTCGGCAGCTTGAGTAAAAATAGATTTAAGAAATATTTAACATTTTCTACATAATGAGACCAAAGACAATATCAAGGAAACTAACTTTAACTGAACAAAATAAGCAAAAACTTTTACGATATTTTGAGGAATATATCATATTGATTATTGAATGTATTTGGCGTTAATTTTGTAGAAATGCATTATTCACAATTAAATGAAACTACGTGATGTAGTATTATTTCCACTTTCTTTAAGTTCTTTACCACAACATAGGTTTCGTTGTATTACAACATGTTCAGATGGGCTATTAGCAAAGATAATATGTATTATAATATCTTCAGGTGGGTTATTAGCGGAGATTTGCTAATAGACCACCTGAAGATATTGTAATACAATGAAACCTAGGACGTGATAAAGAACTTAAAGAAATTAGAAATAATACTACATCACGTAGTTTCATTTAATTGTGAATATCACATTGAAAGAAAGTAGCGTTGTGTGTAAATTTTAAATTAATAAAAATAACTTGGACGAACTGGAATAATGCCTGTAGGGTTCTCATGATTTAACAAGAGACTTTTTGTGTTAAGTTGAAGGAAAAATTATTCTTAGTCAATGAATTTTAAATTTATATTAAATTTCTCTATGAATAATTAACTAAAAACGGAAGAGAAATCAGTAGCCAATACCATGTTTTTAATAAAGAAATATGGCTGTATTTCTTAAAGTATATTTTTTGAAACGCAATACTCAAAGTATGAAGCGGCCAGCACGCTGTTCCACTCTCAACATTATTGGAAATTTTTATCGGAGGCTAGCGCCTGATATCTACTTAAACGAGAAGCAATTAGATAATTTGTTCCATAAGTAAAGAATGTTTAATGCGAGTAAAGAGAGTTAGAACGAAATTATGTTCAATACCTATTTCAAAGGCTACCGATGAGACTGAATGAAGTTTTAAGAAACAAAAAAGAAACATTGCGGACAAATTTTTTTACACAATTTTTGTTAAAATTAGTTACATCACTAATGATAAATTTGTTTGTAAGTTAGTAAACTAAATACAGTTTAAATTAATATATTTCCATTGAATCACTTAGTGTTCTAATATCTGACAAATCTGGATAAAACTGGTTTTATGCTTTTGAATTGTGTAGTGACATTTTCCTCATTCAAGAGCCTGGAAGCTTCTTCGGAAACCTTTATATCACATGCATATTAGACTTATTGGTACGACCCCAATTCTATATACGATAACTTCAAATGACCCAGTCATTATTTATAAATAAATTGTCTGCATCAAAAATGTTATTTCACCTAATAAAAAATAGTATTGCCGCACGGTTCAGACAGCATGGTTTCATGTGCCACTTCTAAAAAAAAACAGAGGTCTCTTTCTCATGTTTATAATATTTGTTATGGAATAGTATGCTATGCTTTTATGGTAGAGTGTTCTTAAGAACACATATGTGGTATTAGATTCTTTCAAGGAACATTACTGTTCAACAAAATAAATAATGTGAATTCGCTGCTTAAAAATGGAAAGAATAGGAATATATTTGTATAATATACGTGTATATACATATGTGTGTGTATAAAAGAGAATGTGCGTGTGTAAGAATTATTTTGTTTATTTCCGTAAGATTTTAATATGTGAAGTTGACGATATCTTATTTCAAAACATATGTATGACACTCAACTCGCTATCATCACTGTCTTCGGATTTAATATCGTAAATTTTAATGTTTTTTTAGTTTGGTTGCAATCTGTCGATGTACCACCACCGTCATTCGAAAGGTTTTAATTGTATTTACACGACAGTAAAAGAGCAGTCAATTTATTGTATATCTGTGCAAATTATATATAGTTGAATTATAAATTATGCACTTACTGATTTCATTAATATTCTTACTATTATTAAAACTCTAAATGTCTCAGTCAGATTCGTCAATGAGCTCCATAGATAGGATTTTCGGTCAATCTAATAAAATATAAAAACTTTTATATCGGTAACCAGATACCTTTTCTCTGAAATAAAGACAAATTACTAACCACATCTTTCATTAAACCATTCTATATTTATTTTTTAAACGAGGTGAAGATATATTCAACAGGTACCCAAGTTGGATCAATGGGTATTGTGAAAGTATTACTCACTAAAGAAACATCATCTAAATCACGACGAGCCTAAAATTTACAGAAAATTCACTTTAATTTAATGTTTCTTATTGTAACATGGATCCCATACCATGTGATACTTGCCACAGGAAAGGTTCATGTGGTAAGTGATCCATCCCATCATACCCATCCATCTAGATCATCAATTTAAGAGGTTAAGTTTTCTTGAGACGTCATTGTATACAGGCCATATTGAAGACCATTTCCATCCAAGGTTTTGTTATTTAGTAATCGATATTGAGATTGGTTGCCCACTTTTTGATAACTTCTGAAACAATTAAATTTTCAGGTGATATAGGTAGCGGTATAGGTCACGACACACTGACTCCGCAGCATTTTATTTTGAGAATTTGTGTCTTCTAGATGTTTGTTTTCCTACTATATTCTCAAATTTGTGTTCTATAAGCCCAAATAGGTTTCAAGAAATTATTGTAGATTTGTATTGTGCTGAATTTGTGCTGATGAAGTGCTGAATTTCGTCCTACCAGTGCAGTTGTTTATATTTTATATTTAATTTCTCTCTTTTTTATATGTTCTTCCCATTTTAATTTTACATTCGGAATCATTCACGGATAAATGGCCTGAATGTTTTAGGAGACTTGTACACTTCTTATTCCAAGCAAAGTTTTTTCTATCAATAAGTAACTGAAATAACGAAGAAAACAATGACGAAAAGAAAAGACCGCAAGAAGTGGCAAACAACTAGGTATTCGTACGACGTGCTTGTGACCTCTTTCTTTGTATGTCCTGAAAAAATGATTGGCCTCTTACCTATACATTATTTTTTTCTTTCATGAGTTTTCCTATACATTATACATCACTAAGTTATGCAATTCATTGGACACTAATATAAAAATTGTCGTAACATAAGAAAAGTCGTAACATAAGAATTGTCATAAGTACTCAAGATAAAAAAAATCCATACGCGGTTTCAAATATCGCCTGAAAATATTATATTTCTTCTTATTCAACTGCCCTTCTTTACGCCTCTATACTTAGGATTTGCTTTATTCTATTCAGATTAATAACCGGTTTTGTTTATATAAGTAAAGAAAATGACATTCAGTAATGTTTATAATAAAGTATTTATATTCCTTGATAATGACTATAACAATAAAGGAACCAACATTTGTTTATTTCTATGACATGCCTCAAATATTTAAATGGTCTCTGTGAATTTTGCATAGATAGTTTACGGCGTTGATTATTTTAGTAATCAATGATATCACCCGTTAAGAATAAGAGAAAAGATAAAATTGACACATTGGTTTAATTAATTGTTACTTCAGCTACGGACAATTTTAGTTCACTATCACTCACGCTTTTAGCCGGGCTCCTCATTTTTTATATAATTTTCAGAAACCTTTGAATAATCCGTAGATTTTTTTTTCTATACAGTATTTATTTATTAGTTAATTTATCATATTACCTTCAATCGTATTATGTATTTTTCCGCGTGGCATTATGAAAAAATAATTCAATATTTTATATCAACAATACGCACAACACGTTCAGTAATGAGAAATCGACACGTCTCAACACCAAACTCCTCGTTCTAGTTAACTCCAAACTAGCGTAAAGTGTGCTGTAGTTTTGTCGCGTCAATTATATGGCGAATATATATAAACCATATCTACCTCTTCGTAATGTTCCTATGAAGATTGTACGGGTTTTTCTACAATGAGCTGTAGCTTGATGGTGCCTTCTTGTTATTTGCTAAGACCACGTGATATTTTACATTGGCTTGTTTTACTTGTTAAGACCACATGATATTTTAAATGCTATAAGGTAAGTAAGTAGGTGGTTATGATATCCATGGTAAGGGGTAACGTATGTGAATTTTTTAAGGTACACAATTTCCTCAATAGCGACTAATAGGTGATTGTGATTATTGATGAAACGGCTGTTATTTTGGAAATAAGCTGATTTATGGTTTTGTTTGTACATGTTTTGTTTATTTATAGCATAAACACTTTGGTTACCGATTTTGTTTCATTATGTAATAGTAAAAAAATTCTCAATTATAAATTGATTATTGTTATACTACTGTTAATCCACAAAAATAGTCAAAGGCGTAAAGTATGTACGAACCATAGTTTTACATTTCTCGAATGTCTGTAAGAGCAGCCTGTAGGAAATACAACTGAACAATTTGATTGTAAGACGATTTTCTTTTTTTCATAAATTTTATTGTTTCTTTCATACAATAAAATAGTCTGAAACAATAAAATGTTTGATAATGGGGATAATGGAAATTGTTAACAGTCTTTCCATTTGTTTTCCTTTTTTTTCTAATCCGAATTAAACGAAGCTGTGTTACCTTTTTCCCGCTACTCTTATATTTCTTAATATCTTAATAATTAAGAATTTTAGTAAGCATATTTACATAAACGATAATGTAAACTCGTGAGCAAAATGTGTACAACAAAATTATGTCCAAAGATTTTCCCAGAAATAATTAAATCCCCCTTTCTTAAACACTATTTTTACTAGATGCGTACTGCTAAATTCTCCTAAAAATCTACCTTATTAAATATTTTTCAAAGTTTAAGCTCGGGTTCGAGAGCAAAACTTCCATAGCTATAAAACTAGTATAATTTTCATATTTTTATTCAAATTTCAGCTGATCATCCCAGCTTCACGCAAAATTTAAGACTTTAACTGTCTGGAATCTCTCTTTATGTTCTGAAAAGCTGTTCACTCTAACTGTTCTGAAAATTACAATTATTTCTTACGGATAATTATTTTTAAAGAACATGTTAAACTTTGGGGTAAAATACGGTATTAACGCCTTTACTCACACTCAATTATATTAATCTCTCTTTATCTTTCCAAAATAACCACCCCTCCCCCTCCTTCTAAACCTATTACAAATATATATGGGTGTATTTATGTATATATATATATATATATATATATATATATATATATATATATATATTTATTTATTTATACATATATATATGTGTTTGTGTGTGTATGTGTGTGTGTATATATATATATATCGGTATATGTATATTTACACACACACACACACACGCGCACGCACGTTCGCATACACGCACGCAGGCACGCACGCAAGCATTTACGCCTGCATACAGGCACGCACACACGCACCCACGCATGCACACACGCCCGCAAGCACGCACGTATACACGCACGCTCGCATTCACGCACGCACGCACGCACGTACGCACGTACACAGGTTTTAGATTAGTTTAAGATACTTGAAATTTAGAATAGTTGAAGAAGAATTTTGCCCATTTTTTTACCTTGAGAGTTTTTGACAGGTTTCCAACCATGACAACCAATGACACACTTCTAAATATAAACCTAGTCGATAAGTGGGGGAAGATAAAATAGAATAACACATTATATGCTCATATTTCTGGTTAGTGAAGAATAAATCAGAGAAAGATTATCTATGCACACTCTTTTTAAGTAATCATAGACATATATTTATCCCTAATTTTCAGATCTTCAAAGAAAGTTATCACTATTTTCCTATCACATAAATAATAACGCTAGTTTTCTTTTCAAATTATAAGATTTCTGGAACATTGGAAGTGGTTGATAACTTTTGATGATCTATTAGTGAGTGGCTGAATATAAGCTAAAATCAATCGCTTTTGTAAGTCCGTACCTCAAATCTCAATAATTACAGATGAAATAAATTTGAAACTATCTGTAACATTATTCAATGTCATCTTGTTATTCTCTACCATTTCGTCTATTTTATTGTTGGATCAACTAAATAATAGCCCCGTAATTGAAGTAATATTTCATAATAATACTTTAAACTATGTAATTTTGTGATTGCAATCGTATTTTAATGACGATTAACTAATTTTAAGGGACAACGGAATCAATATATTTCTAAATCCACTGGACCCGGGAATAATAATAAAATTTGGGTCGTATTTTTTAGGAAGTACTGGATGTGCGTAATATTGGACATAGGTCACTTTGTAAAAGAAATTGTTTTATTTAAAAATTTATTTTCCTAAAAAATAAACCATATAGATATATGCATATATATATATATATTCATTTAAATGTTTTTAAGATGCTTTCTTAGATGTTTTAAGAAATTTTACATCTCAATATTTTGTGAAACTTTCTATTATATCATTTCACGTTTTTAGATCGACAAATATTTTGATATGCTCACACTTCGCGTTTGTTTTTAGAATTCTCTCTGCAAAGGACCCGAACCGAAACCTATTGCCGTGACGACGCTACACGTTCATCTTCTTGTCCGTCCCTGGTTAGAAGTCTCGAGCTGATGAAGGGGTTGAGTTACAGGTTTTAAACTCATTTTTTTTTTTAAACTTATTTTTTTATGTGTAGTATTTCAGCTCAAAACTAAATATAGCATTAGCACATAAATCAATTTCAAAGGTTTTATGTATATACAGAGAGAGGTCTTGTAGCGGCTTGAAGGGTGTCGTTGAAACAAACCATTTAAGACCAGTAGTAGATTATAGTCTGTTTGTACTTGAATAAAAGTAGTTAGAATCTTTGTGTTTATAATAGTCTACGAGCCACGAAGGAAAGAAAGAAAAGAATTATTTTTATAGCTCCATTAAAAGCCATACAGTGAAAAACAATATCAATATTTGTAAATATAAATTGTATCACATACAGCTAGTGTATGAGGTACCATTTATATGTCACATACGGCAAGGTTTCACATACGGCAAGTATGTGCTGTTTAGATTGCTTGCTATCCGCAATGCAAAAATGATTTCGAATCCTTTTTCGGACAAACGGAAAAATATACATGCGGATTATAATTTTAAATCTTTTTTTCGTTGAATAAGCGCTCAAACAAACTTCATATAATAAAGGTGAAACATGTCAAAAAAATTACTGATTTTTTCCCCTTACATCTTATGTTTTATTCATATATATTATTATCCTAAATAATAAACAAATATTCTGTATTAATATTATTTACTTAACCAGTAAATACGAAGAAAATATACTACTAAAAAGTATAAATACGAAACAAGTTCATATTTTTTTAAATTAAATATTAATTTGTATTATATTATTTCATCACATAGGGCCAATTATTATAAACAAGATATTTGTTTCTTTTCCAGTAGTATTCCGTTGAACTCTTTATATAAACTTCTGTTCTCATTTCCAAGTTTGTTTCAATTATATTTCTTTGATGTTTTCTATATTAGTAGTACACCAAAAAGCTATAAAAGATGTTCTAAAAATGCATAAGTCTTGTTAGTGGTTACAATATTTAATATATTTGGCGTTAATTTTGTAGAAATTCATTATTCACGATTAAATGAAACTAGGTGATATAGTATTATTTCTACTTTCTAAGATCTTTGCTAATTGCCCACCTGAAGATGTGGTAATACAACGAAACTTAGGTCGTGGTAAAGAACTTAAAGAAAGTAGAAATAATACTACATCACGTAGTTTCATTTAATCATGAGCGGCTACATATAAATTACAAGTATTGAATAAATTAATTTCATAAATTTTCTACAAAGTATTTAAAGGCAAACGGTTCAAGGTTTTAATTTTAATATAACGTCATCGAACTGAACTCTAAGAAAATTCAAGCAAAACTAAAAGGAAAACAAATATAAGGAAAGTAAAACATGTAGCTCAACCACCATAACAAGGCGAAGAGAGACTACTTTAATAAGATCAAATTGGAAAACTCAAATATATGACTAAAACAAAAAAAATCATGTGTACAATTCACACGTGGTGTAGAAGTGAAACCTTCAAAAATTTTAATTTTTAAGTTTAATATCAATTTTTAATTTTGATAAAAACTAAAATTATTACAAAAGTTTTTATAATTCCCCCCCTTCCACCTCCCCCTCCACCTCCCGCTCCCCCACCCCCTCACCCTCCTCCTTCCCCTAAGATGTACCGGATGCATAAATTTTGAAGACGTTCCAACTTGTACAGATATTATTCATCAGGTATATATCAAGATAGCACACATATCCATAATCAACTAGTGGTAAGAGGAGTGTCTGTTAAAGGTAGATTTTCATTTTAGTTGACAGAAAAATTTGAAGATGTTTCTAAGAGTGTATTTTGTTGAAAACACAACGGTAACGGGCAAAACTAATTTTTAAGTCAGCACATATCTACCAAGAATAGTCGGTGTATAGTTTTTTTTTGTAGTAGATTTTTGAGGTTTTAATAGGTTTCTTTAACTCCATGTGGAAAAGGTGTGGACGTAATACAACCGAAATACAGCCGCATTCAAACTTATTTTCGACGAATCAATAAATAGTCTCCACTGTTCAGGTGAGTATGTAGAAATCATTTTAATCATGAGCCCGTGCATATTTTTACAATAGACTAGATGATTTTCTTTTTTAAAGAAATGTACTATAGTACTATGCCGTTTTCGGTAAAATAAACTATTGTGTCTGGATGTAGTAAATTTCATTGGTTTAGTCCATAAGAAAAATGCTTATCTATCTATCACTAATGAGATCATTTAATTCACTTTGAGTTATCAAGTGTGTTACTGTGGTTTACGTCATCGGCTGTAACGTGAAAATTAGAAACATCAAGTTATCGGTAGATATCATATGGTAACCGAGAAATATAAAAAATAATACATGAAATTACTTTGTGTGTACCATACTAAATTTTCAACATAATTTCTTTGCCCGAATCAATAATGAACTGTCTGGTAGTTACAAATAAGGTCAGGATGCTGACGGGTTGATAGGTGCTAAATTTATATTAAAATTTCATTTCACTTGCACCACAATGTCTGAAAGAAATTTCAAAAAAATCCTTTCGATGAACAAAAGTAAATGGAAATGTTTAACATATAAAATCTGGCAGAACATGAAAACAATCATTGCAATCACATTTTTCTAACAAATTAAAAACAATCTACAACAAATTGAAAATGATCTGAGTTAATCGATACTTAAATGAAAACCGAACTAAATATAATCAATAAATATCTCGTCACTTGAAGGGTTTGAGATGTTTTTAAAATTTCATACTGCTGAACTAGATCATTTAAATGCAATAAAAAAGCCCTATATAATATAAAACCTTTAGCGACTTGTTATCAAAATAATTCGGCTTATTGAAAGCAAAATTTGGAGAAATTGAACAAAGCCCTTGCACAAATAATATCAATATCCAAAATATTCCTCAAAACATGAATGAAAAAGTTTTGGTTATAGTGGCTATCCAAAAAATGTGACTATTCGTTTATATCACACATTTACTTTCACAATAACTTACTTTTACCACTCGGTGATATCTGTAAAATTTAAAATGGTAACCGAAAATATTTACGATCGTCATAATTCAGTCAAACCGAGTCATTTCGCCAAAGTTGTTACGTATAGCTTACGCAGCCTAGTTTTCATTCGTAGAATATGGTATTATAGTCCTGTGTAAATTCAATAAGGCTTATTTGTCCATACTTTGCAAATTTATTCGAAATAAATGGATATGTCTTAATGCCTTTATTCCATTCGAAAGTGTATAAACGTTACCAAAATGACGTTTTCCTTTAATTTTTGACGGTGATATTTTCCTCTGGCAGTCCGTTTTTAATATTTAACTGGAGTGCTGTTATTCTGCAGATATGTTACACATGCCACAAACAGTACAATTTAAAGTTGTTCAATATTACGTAGAATTATTATAGCCTGACCTAAATTTAAGTGCTCCTGCTTGATACATATGTATATCTCACACGTATGTCTGCATTTACTGGTGAATAATTTAAATTATTTGTTTTGTTTTCCACAATATGGTGAAATGTTTCGTCTAAAGCCATTACCAAATATTCTGAGTGAATACTTCCGACAATCTTCTTTTTTATGTAACGGAAACACCATTAGTGATGCAAATTTTGTTTTTTATTTGCTTTTATACAGGACTGGCTTAACTTGTGTTTATATTGGCCAAATCTTGACATGGTTTATTTATCAAAATCTGAGAAAAGTGGTTTAACTTATAACGCTCGAAAATTGCAATGTTTCATACCGCACCATTATCACAAAATTGTATGAATCGATGTCATGTTCCTTAAATTACTACTTTTCTTGGAAAGCTTGAATAGGTAGTATGAATTAGTATGAATATTGAATAGGTAGAATGTTGAAAGTCATTTATAACTGTCAAAGTCAAACCCAGGAAATTTTCATGCTTAAAGAATATTTTTAAGGTAATCATTTAGGTGTTATTTTTATTAATGCAAGTCACGGTGGTTTGAAGGGCTGCAGATAGGTAATTTGGGCGTTTTATTCGTATATGAAAACAAATATATAGCAGCCATACGTTCAACGCTTTTATTTTGTTAAGTAGGCGAGTCTGAGAAAATATTATGAGTGGATCGTGATATTAACACAGTTTTACTACTTTTTTAATTTTTATAAATAAACGAAAATTTAAATCTTTTAAGTACAAGAAAAATTTGCACCACAAAATTTCCATACATACTCAAACTTGTAGTTTTTTAAGCATTATAGTATTCCTCTTAAGTAATTTACAACTATATTAACTTTATTAATTTTATAATTTTAAATTCGATTATTTAGTATATATTGCCACTTTCTCGCTTGGTGACTGTAAAGTAGTAACGTTTATTTGTTTAGTATAATTTTTTAGTGCACATGTAACTCGTCGAATAGCAAAGCAACAAGATACTTCACAATGTTCATCCAACGAATCTACGTGCAAGTAGAGTATTACATTTATGTAAAATCCCAACGAGTTACGTCCTTATATTTCATATATTTAAACCTTAAATATTAAATGAAATATCCAATACGTTCAGTAGTTTTTGTAGGTATTCTGTAAGGGGTTTTTTTTTTAAATCGGCTAATAATAATATTTTTCCATTGACATTTCTGAGTTAAATGATGAGAAAATTTAAATGAACTATTATGGATGCAGATTATTAAAATATTAATTTATTAATTATGATACACGAAAAGATTAAACATGTAAATTTTTAATAATGCAATATAAGTATAAAATAACAAAACGTGACCAAAATTTATCACAATGCGCACAAAGTTGGCTTTCCGAATTGTCCATTAAGGCAAATTGAACCTTCATTCCGTTTTGAAAGACCTGGCATTCGGTTCGATAGCGCTTGCTAAAATTTGTTCACTCTCACTTTAAAACCACGGATTAAAAAAACATTTTAATATTACTTGAGGTCTCATTTGAAACGTCTATTTGTAAAAACCCCTAAAGACTAAAAGATTATTGTAGAGACGAACATTATATTTCAGTTACATTCATATATCCATTTATTTTTCAGCAGGTTTTATAAACAAGTATATTATGCTCACATTACTGAAATACTTAAAATCACCGACAAGATATTAGCCCGATCCTATAATTTGATTCTTCCAATATATTATTTGTTTGTCGAAGGCCGGCATGACATAATGAAATAATTACCGTTAGTTTCAATAAACACGAAACAATTAACCAAAGAGCATTTCTGATCCAACTTAATCAAGAAAACGTGATATTTATTAGGCTAACGTAGAAATCAATACAAAATCGTAGGTGAATAATAACAATAGTAAATTTATTTACGTAACAGTAAAGCATGAGTTCATTTGAAGCTTTTGCTCAAATCGGATTGAATTTTACGAACTTTGTGGGAGCAGCCATTGTGTAAGAAATTCAATGTTATTTCGAAGGATGTTAGCGTCTGAGCTTCAGGCGCTCTGTTAAATATTGGTCAATATGATCAAAATGCATTACCTTATGTTTTTAACTATGGTATAGGTGTGCAACATTTTATGGAAATTGATTGAATAGTTGGGGTATAGAAGCAGAAGAAATAAACAAACAAAGAAATGAACAAAGATACGCCCTATATCTAAATATGTTGATACCGCGAAAATATACGGTGGTGATTATTTTTACCAAAACTAAACTATAAATGATACGTAGGTATATAAGTTTCTATAAGAACAAACAACTCTTGTATCTAAATAAATTTAATATCCAGTGAAATTTATTCATAAACGAATTTATAAGTTTTACGATGCACATTCGCGAATATGATGTTAAGCGGTAATAGGACGTTCAGCAATAACACTTCTATTTATCATTATAATTATATAAATGCCATCAAAACTCTTATTGTTTGTTTATTATTCTTTTATTATAAATGTTTAAGATTTTAATAGTTAGTACTACGATTGACTTAGGTGCACAAAATCAAATATAGGCATGATATTTTTTGCGAAAATATTAGTAAGTCAACGGTATAGACGATAATCATAATTTTGTGACTTCGTTGCTGTGGGTTGATCACAGGTTCACCCTTTGGTAGCACGGTGCACCACTACGAGGTCCCGGCTTTGATGTCCGGGTCTCGGATTTGATGTCCGGCCGTTCGCCGAGCGGGATCGAACTGGTATTCTGGTTGGCTATAAGAAATTGCCCTCGTTGCAATAAGTCCGCCACGTGTATGAATTGTGTACATTAATGTCGTTAGTAACATAACGGAACAAACACCGCATGTTGTCTAAATCTTTCCTTCCGGCAGTTATTTTTTTGGTGAGTTGCATGAAACTATTTTATTTTAATGAATTTAATTATTAGTACCAACAGCGAATCAAATAACAAAAGTTAATTGTTGTTGTAAGTATAAATTCATCAATCAATGATACTATTTGTTTTAAATAACAATCAATGATAAAAGATATAATGGTGTTTGCGTAGCCTCAATTTATATTTTTGACCTAGTTTTATTTTAAATTATTCATAATAAATGTTGTTTCCCAGTATCTGTTTTTCGTTTGAAATAATATATATATAACAGGCAAAAATTTAACAAAAAGATTAGAAATAGATATTATTATAAAACAAAAGTCTAAAATGTACAATGCATTTAAATTTTTATTTGACGTTTTATTTCTTTATGTATTGGGTTAAGTAAAAATCATTCAGTGCAGTTGAAAATTGGTTAAAAGCCTTCATAGGAATACAAATCTCGAAAAAGTCATAATTTTTTTATTAGGAGTATCGTGTGGCAGCAGTGACTATAATTTTGAAAGTTTGCTTAGGAATGGATGAATTTAAACTTTTTTTATTGAAAGGACAAAATTAACCCCAAGGTTGCAGATAAATTTGTCATGCTTTATTTACTACACAAAGTTATATAATTTTCTTTGCTCTCCATTTTACTCCCAATTTAATACAAAACTTTTACATTCAAAAAGGTATCCAACTGGACAATCGTTTTATATTCAAAAAGGAATCCAAATGGACATCAAGTTTCTTGATTAATGCACTAGTTTCGATTAAACGAATCGATTTCAGGTTGCAAGTTCCAGTGTCTTTTCTTATTTTACTTAATATCATTTTACTAATCTGTGCAAGTAGCCAAGCACTACAGTTAAATTATTTGGCGCATATCTGTGCAAAGTATCTACCTTTCAAACGTAAAGGTTTTTATTTGCTTATACTTTCATTGTCGACTAATTTTTTTCATTGAGTACAAAGAGCCGTGCTTTTAATATAAGTAAGCATTCAGCTATAATTTGTTCCCATTCCCCAGCCTCGGTCACATAAGCAGATTCTTAGTTCACGCAAATTTTTAATACTCAGGACTTTGGCATATTTACGAACAACTCGTTCCATATACTTGTAAATTTAAAAACCTGCCTATTCATAATATCCCAGGATCCTGAACATTGTCCTAAATATAAAAGTGTATTTAGAACCTTCGGATTTATCACATCGTGCGCCCAAACATCCGAAACAAAACTATTAGCTCGGTGACACTAATTACATCAACGCTTTGTATGACACTGTCGTTCATAACAGATTGGAAACCAAATCAGTTATTTGGTGTCCTTATGAAGTACATTAAATTTTCGTGTTGAAGAAAATACAGAAAAATATTCATTTGACATCTCTATTGTAAATATTATTCCCATTGTCAATACATCAATCTCGCTTCTCATTTTAAGCATAGTTGTATATAACTACCTGAAAATGACAACTTTTCAGTGTTATAATTAGAATTATTGTCGTATCCAATTTCCAAGCGCGAATATGAAATTGTCCACTAATTTACATTCCACCTGTTGATACCAACGACCCTTGCTTTCCCGAATTGTTGCGCAACGCAGACGCCAAAACATAAATGATCCGAAAATAATAGGAGAAAGTAGAATATTTTATATTTTAACGCACAATTTGACAAAAATCGGCCGACTTTTTCCCATCCAAACATTATGAGATGAAACGTGCTAATGGAAAAAAAGGATATACTATATAATTAAACACACGCTAAGGGAGTTGATAGATATGGACATTTTGATATAGAGTCGATGTCGACTACTGAGCTTGTTAGTAAAAAGCTGTAAGTTGTCGACCGCCACATCACCACCTACAAACTGTTAGTCTGCGTTGAGCATAATTCGGTTTTGGAGGCATTGCCCCATCTCGACTTAATCTCTTTTTTGATTTGTCACTTTATAATCAAGATTGCAGAGTATTTGTCTTACTGGTAAATATTTATTTCTGTTTTTTATTAGCTAAACTTTTAATCTTCAGGTAATATAATATCCGTTTTAAAGAACTCGACTTGTTCGCTTGCATAATTTATATAGTGTAACCACCTATGCATAACTTTGATTTAAACTCAAGTTTATTGTCACGGAAATAAAATTATATTTGACTCTTTTTTCGTTATAGTATTAGATTTGACAGTCTCGCAAAATATTGGCGAACGTCATGCCATTATTCTAAGTAAAAAAAAATTATGTTCCCATTATGAGAATTACAAACTTTACAAATTTTTTTTCACGGGCCTTTGTCCCTTTTTTGCATGCATCCAACTCTTTTATAGCTTTATTCAAGACCATTTATGGGGATGCTTAATATAACCTTAGTATGTAAGCCACAAAATAGTCGGTTCGAATTGGATTTTACCGCAAAAACCAAACAAAATAGACGTAAATAGGGAAATTCGGAAGCGCAGTAAATCGAAGAGTAATTTTAATTTTGCATACACGTACAGACGTAAAACGTGTCTTAGATATGTAAATTTATAGCCATCATATTTAATATGGAAATAAATTTTAAAACTACCCATTTATTTAGAAAATTTTTGTAAGCCTTTATATTTTCTTTTAAATTATCCTTGAAAATGACTTTGCAAGCATTGGCTATACGGCATGATCTTATTAAATGTGAGAGATTGTTTTTAAATTTCAACCGCTTATTCAGCAATATACGCTTATTTACCCTTTTGTATAAAACCAGATAAGCTTAGTCCATGTGAGAACGCGTCTTGCCATCTTTTCACCACCAGTGAAAGAGTGTTTAACAATGGTTGAATAATTTCGAAATTAACGGCCTAACTAACTCGGTAACAATATTTCTTTGTTATGTACGTATATATTATATCATTAGTTTCAGAAGTTCATAACATTTTATTTAGTTTCTGTTTAAACAGATGGTGATGGGAAGCCCATTTTAGTTTGAAATTTCTTTACTTATAATTATTTTGTTGAGTAATTTTAATATTTTCTTATAGTTGAATGACCAGATGAAGAGCTTTAATTATTCAAAAAGGACTTTGAAAGAACTCTGGGTTTTCTCTCCAATAAAAGAGTTACTATCTTCATGAAAATTATTATATATATCTATTTCGTTTTGTCTCATAAATATGTTTGTAAGGTGCAAAATAAATTACATCCTAATATAAGAATTGTTACATCCAGGTGTTACATCCATATTCAAAGATCGTCTTGAAAAGCTACTGATCTTTAATTTTTTTTATATTAAGCGTACATTTTCCCTTTCACATTTTTAACACTTAATATTAATTTAGGACACATTGTGACTTATCAGCATAAAATCTTATTATTAAACAATCTGAATAGTCTAATCTTTCAAATACCACTAATGTTCCATCATTCCTGGTCTATTCGCAATTCTAAAAAGTATATTTGGGCGCTTTAGAATAATTACAATTTAATAAAAATTTAAATAGTCTTGAGCGCTAATAATTTAGAACAGGCTTCTGGCACATTTTAAATGTTATCATTTCTGCTAACCTAACGTATCTTCAAACGAAAAACAAGCATAACTCAAACTTCACCCATTTAGTGGAACACAAGAATTATATTCTAAGAAACTAAAACTAGAAAACCTCGCCATATGGTACCGAGGGTAGTTTCGATGAAAAAGGGTTTAACTCGAGACGCCGTAATTATGCCAATTACTACCACACTTGCAATATCTATATTTCTGTATATGTCTCTAATGTATCGCGTAAAATACGAGTAGAAAATTATTACTTGATATCATAGTAGACAAATATTGATATTTACTTGTGATGATGTTAGCTACAAATCGTTACATCATACTAGTATTAATTACTGAACTTGAAGCGTGAGTCTGAAATTGACGTGATTAAATAGTCACTTCAATATGAAAAAATACCTCCTTTTGCTTTGTATTGAATTTCCAGCAGTGATTACGTCATCGACAATAAAACATTTTTCATTGCAGCATTTTTGGAAACTTTGTTTTTTCTTCGCTCAATTTGTTTTATTTCTTTTAACTTTGAGTTGAATAATAGAAGTAACATTAAAAAAAAATTGTCAACATTTACTCGTAAGTTTATGAAATACATGCTACAAAATTAAATATTTTAAAAAATTTCCTAGTTTCGATTTATTTTGTGTTTCTACTGAAATATTTTCAAAGGAAAAATATTTTTTTGAGTATTTTTTTCGAATTTTAAGATTTCATTTCTACGTTGTTATAGCATCACCTCCTGAGTATAATTTAAAAATTTATCTGGTTAATATATTTCCATATTGACATAACCACGTTAAAATTATTTAAGTCATCTATTTGTGTACAAAAAGAATATTTTAATACCGATAGTGCATTACAGTATCCTATTGAATATAAATATAAATTAATTTAGATTGTATTTTCAAGACAAAACCCCATTGTTGTGCATAAATGCTATCCATAAGGTCATGTTGATACGTTTAATCGAATTCAGCTGCGATTATAAAACTGAAGTCGGTTGTTTATTGCTTATTTAAGTAATTACTCGAAAAATATAAATTTTCAAAGAAACAAAGGACTCCCAAATTGTTAAGAAACCCATGAATCCAGTATTTTAAGATTTTTACTTAAGATTTTAATAATTGAAAAAAAATAATTTGTTGAACCAAATTGCTTTCTTGGTTGTCAAAAACTATGTTTTTCAAACTTCTATTATTCTTCTGTATCATCGAATAGCATTCTTGAGTTATACAGCCAGGTTGATTAGATCACACCAAAACTTATTTACTTCTGTACATGTAATAATATGTGTGCGGTGACAGTTTTCCAAAATTAATGTTAGGGAAGGGGAATTTTTTTTTAATTTACATGGTGTTATAACACTGAAAATGGTCATGTTACCCCATTAACATTTCTTTAAAAATTATCTCAGAAACAAACTTAAAATGTTTGAACCATAGTTTAAAGTTTAAGGTTAACTAATCCGAGATTTATTCACCATAAAATAATTAATAGTAAGTGGTAATAAATACGGAATTTCATTTACACACCAAGCCCAACCCGGAATTGATGTTTCAAATAGATGATTTTCTCATCTATACCCCGTTTTTATATACTACAATTTAAAACTTAATATTTGTTATTAAATTTAATAATCAAATATAAATTAAACTATTTAGTGATTGCGCAAAACTTTTATGGTTGAAAGTTCCAGCTTCGAATATATTAGTCGGTTGATTGAAGCATATTAGTTTATTTAGTTCATACATTTAATATCGAATACAAAAAGATATGATTACAGATAAATTATGGAATAAATTATAAGATTATAAATATACATCGCTCTCTACGCAGAACATAATATCATAATGAATTTATCGTAACAATCGTAACCTAAATATCAGTGATATTATGTCAGTATTTAAAAAGCACATTGTTGAATATGATGTTAGCATTTGATCAAACCCCAGCTGCATGTTAAAGCCGCTTTTATTACAAAAAAACGTATGTCGGTTTAGGCCACTTGTCGCAAGTAAATCAATATTACAATAATATAATGTACTCTTCAGGTAATTATATTAACAAAAATTATTTGCATTAATTGTATACGCTTCGATGAAAGTCTTAGAGCACCTTAATGAATCTAAAAGAATTGAATTGTTTGCCAGAAATGTCGAATATTGAAAATATTTTTTAAATCCTTCACAGGTCAAATAAATAAATGCATTAAAATGTCGTGTATATTCCAAATATTATGGTAATATTTAGACATAATATCCAATAATTCGAGCTCCATTTTTACAGGTAAAGTAATATATCGGTGTTAAGTCTTTCTTTTCTACATTCTGTTCATATAAATCATAAATGTAGTTTTTTTGTTTAGTTGATATTATTTCTGTATTTTCCATCATATAAGTTATATTCTTAATACAAAATCATATCTTCAAATTGTCGGTTTACAATAAAAACTTATTCTTTTTTATGTCTATTTAATTATTGCCATTTTTTAAAAAAAAATTCAATTTTAATATTAGCCTCTTTTAATAGTTGGACATAATCGTATACCAAGCAAAAACAAAGTTATTTTACCATATCTCGGGTTTACAGTTTCAAAATAAAAACCTTTCTGATTTCGAGAATTATCAGACAGTTAATGTCTTCACGTAGGTTCCTAAAACTAGTTGGAGACCATCTAGAGGTAATTTCGTTCAAGACTATGGTCAGTCCGGGTTCATTCCGTACCAGACTTTGGCCTATTGCATTTGACACATCCAATGCTTGCATCACTTTCCTTCAATGCGAACTTAGAAGCAGTAAATAAAACTGGAATATATAATCTTCTTGTTGGACTATCTCGATAAGCTTCTAACGGCTTAATTAGGGTAAGTCTTTGATAAATCATTACGAAGATTTGCATATACATATATATTTTCAAAGATATACTTAAATCTTCTTATTATTTTGCACAAATTCCTTTGGTAAGTTTTAGGAGTCGTACACCAGTTAGAATTAATTCAGTCGTTTCAGAGCAGAAGTAAAAATAACAATCCTAATTTTACTTAATCATATCTTACTAATTTCTAAAAACGGTTAAACGCAAAATTTTATTTGAATGAAGTATAATGGGCGCTTCACTTAATTATCTAAGACGACTAGTTGTTTCCTATTTGGAAGTTTTTTAACTTAGTTGGGTTTTATTAAGCATAGAATTCCTAATTATTTTAACCAACAAATATATTATTCTCTTTATATATTAGTTATTAATTGTAATTAGTTAACTTTTGTTAATGAATTTGATCATGAATTTTTCTTATTTTGTAATACACTTTTCCCTAAATATTTTATGAAAAGCACGCTATTATAAAACTTTATTTAATTGAGTGTAAGAAGTCTTTATTTCTATTGGCCGAGTATTTCCTAATGTAACACATTAAAATAAAAATAAGAAAGACGAGAGAAGACAAGATTATTCCAACACACTCTATGCCTATGTAAAATTGGTGTAATCTAGGGCTGTAGTCGGAAAACATCCTCCATCATCTCCGGTAATCAAATCAAGAGGTATTTCTTCTTATTTGGTGGTGAATGTTTCAATAACATCGTGTCTGTTAAACTTTAGACATTCGAATTACGTTTCACTTCACATCGCGCCTGAATGACGTTAGCTAGTATTTAATTTATTTTTATGTAGAAAACCCATCAATTGTTCCGTCTACCTATCTCGCTTTATTGTAGCACGTAAAATACTCTGTCACACTTCTCTCTGTCCAGCTTTTTGCCTTTTCTCCTTGAGCCCCTGGAGATATTAAGATTTCTAATGTTTCACAAATTATTACTGCTGAAAATTCCAAACGATATGAAACAAACAAAAACAATTATGTCTCTTATTAAAGATGAATGCGTCGCTTCAATATTGCAGTTTCTTTCACACTCTTCTGGCGTATCAAGAACTTGCTATTTTATCATATTCTTTACATTTAAAGGAAGTGGGATTTGATTGCGACGATTTTTTATAAGGTTTAGAAGTCAATCAAGCTTAACAAACATGTATCCATTACATAAATGACAATTTTACTGTGCTAAATAATTTACACTATATAAATTACACGAGTCATGAAAATGGCTACACCCGAAAGTAGTATATACTACGAAAATGTAACAAATCAAAGATTTAAATTTTACATATTTAAATTATTTTCAGGCGATCTATTCTAAGTTAATCGTTTTATCATTTAATCAAATAATGAACGCACAATTAGCCTAGTTTTTATAACAAGTTTATTTTAAAGAAGAAAAGGTATAAACCATCAATCGCTAGCGAACATATCGTTCTTTTTGTATTTCCCACAGTTTTCTGTGGAAAACCAATGCAATTTCTAAAGATATACTCAATAAATGATATTATTTTGTCTATAAAATGCAGCAATTAGTAGAACATAAAGAAGTATATTTTAACTGTTAAAAAAAATTGTAATAAAGAGAAAGTGAAACAAGTTCAATTTCGCTGCATCTTCTATTTACCATTGAGGATCCCCTCAAGTCAAGTATTTACGTCACGATTTATATATATGGGTTACATATAGAATAAAAATATAAAATATATAGTGTCAAATCAACTTATAAATTTTATTTAGGTAGGTATATTGTCTATTAAACATATTACCGTTGACAAAGTTTCGCTTCAATTTTCACTTTTAAAAATTTCTTTAAAGCATACATAACTCTTGTGACGAATAAAACCCTGTTATCAAACTTGGCTTCTAAATTCTAAACAAAGCAATTTAAGCCATTATACGGATGTGTATAATAGCGGAACAAAAAATACTAGTATATTTTATATTATTGCTTGTATGACTCAAAGTTAAAACTGTGCTCGGTTTTCAAAACCTATTTCTTATTAATTTTCATAAAAGTATTTCCTGTCTTCTTATAATTAAACCCGTTTCATAATTCACTGATCGTATTGAAATCTGTTTAAAAACTGAAGAATTTAAGTTATTCATGGGCACTACAGGAATATATATTCAGCAGCATATTCGACATTGATACAACTCAAAAAATTGTAATAAAATTTCACGCAAATAAAACTTGGTTTACTATTTTTTATATTATACAATTTGCTTCAATACTCGTAATAAAAACAATCTTGGCAAACACTTCTCTTCGGGTGATAAAGAAATTGTATTTGCTGCACAACTAATAATAACGTGACAAATTTTCTTTTATGGGCTCATCTTTGAATGCGTTAAACTATTTTATCGTCTTATTTTAATTAATTTAGCTGCGTTGTAATCTTCTTGGACAAGAGCCAAATATAACTAATGTAGCTGTGAAAATCGTAAAAACGCTACTAAAAACATTTAGCATACTAGGAAATATTCCGTATATATATATATATATATATATATATATATATATATACACACACATGAGAAGCCGTCATATGTTGGTCGTAATATATATACAACAATTTCTGTAAAAAAGTAAACAAAGACATAAATAAATATATTTTACAACTATAACTACTAAGGAAATTTACTCTTACACTACATATAATAAATATGAAATAAGTGAATTTGTAGTTCCGCCTAAACGTCGTACAGCAACGTCCAAGAAGACGGCGTTTATTATATTAAGCAGTAAAGAATGCCAAGTATTTTAGTTCAAAATTAAATTTAAATAAATTTAAAAACGACACATCAAAAAATATTTAATAATTTTTTATTTTTGCTTTAAATGAAAAATCGTCTTTTCGTGTTCACGCTTTTTGAGACTCAAGGTACCGATATTTTAATTTGTTGATCGCTGACCTGCTTTATATTCTCGTCAAACTAATACTCTCTCACGCTCGAACACTCACCCGTGTCTCTGTGGTCGGCGGCAGTGTATACTTTACATTAGTACAAGTTGTGGTCTTTATTTTTTGAGTTTTTTAAAAAACTTGATATTGAATATATTTGGCGTTAATTTTGTAGAAATTCATTATTCGCAATTAAATGAAACTACGTGATGTAGTATTATTTCTACTATCTTTAATTTCTTTACCACGACCTAGGTTTCGTTGTATTACAACATCTTCAGGTGGGATATTAGCAAAGATCTTTGCTAATATCCCACCTGAAGATGTTGTAATACAACGAAACCTAGGTCGTGGTAAAGAAATTAAAGATAGTAGAAATAATACTACATCACGTAGTTTCATTTAATTGCGAAAAAACTTGATGTAAAAATGGATCAATTAACAGGCAAGTCCAGTATTTTTTTTATTTGTCTTCGTGTACTTAGAGTGTGATGAAATGTAATGTTTAATAAATATGATGATATGCAATGTTAATATTATGTTAATAGTGTAATATTATTGTTCATATTTTTAATTACCTTTACGTTCATTTTTTATAGCAAAGTAGTAAACCGCGGTATAAAACTTTTCTCTTTAGAGTTTCACACAAACTATTTATTTCTCATGGAAGTTTTGATTTACTTTTATGCTTTTTATCCATGTTGAAACGGAACGTCGATGGTAAAAGATGGGTACGCCTTTCGGTCAAGTTTAACAGTTTATGAATTTAAAATTATGTATATCGCAATACAGACTACGAATTAATTACATAAGCATATTAACGAAAAGAATAATAACTCCCTAAATAAAGAGTTATGGCCATTGTCTCTTTAACGATACTACCTAAGCACTGGTTACTTAAGATACCGAAGGAATTTTATTATTCGCACTGCAATATCGGTCTGTGACAAAATAATAGAATATTAAAAGAAAATATTTTTTACGTTTATATTACTTATTTTGGTAATATTACTTCCCTGGTTCGGTGCCAAATGGTTCCAAGGGAACCACATTGTTGTGGCAACGCTATCTGTCTGTCAATTGGTGGAACATTTCTATCGTAAAATAAGTAAGTTATAAAGACAAAATGTTTGTACAATTCTATTCAAAGACTCCCTCGCAAAGGAAGCAATAGAAATAAGTTCTTTCTTATATCTTTATAAGGGGTAAGGCAAAAAATTATGAATTAAGCTTTAATGTAGGTTTTCTGGACTAACACTCTCTTAGAACAAACAACAATTTTAGACTGAATCATGGAAAACCTTTTTTTGTGCAGATTTCGTGCATTTTTAAATTTATTTCTAAGCTTATATAGAAGATGTTATAAACACGAATTATTCAGTGTACTTCTCATGTTTCTGATTCCTTAAATTTTCTTTCGGTCAATTATATTTATTTTTCTTAGTTATTTCATTTAACATAAGTGGTATGCATTCAGAATGCGATAAAAATACTCTGCTCAATTGCAAACAACTGTATGGTATGGTAAGACTACGATACTGAGTCCTCAAAGGAATCTATATTTTGCTAATAACATGCATTAAAATAAATAAAAATCAAATATTGAAACCTGAAGAAGTGATTGGTGACTAGATACGTCTCATAACGAGATGAACGAAAGGTTCATCGTGGATTTTAATGACGCTGGTGGTGGGAAAACTGATTAAAAGGTTAGGAAGTTTACGATGACTTTTTATGAAATTTAAAAATGGGCATTATCAGCGCCTAGGGTTTGTTTCACTTCGGGATCTTTCGCTACCGTAGATATTTTATGGCACATGATAGTGGGTATCTGCTCGGTACTTACACTAAACGAGAAAGAGTAAACACACCGTGGGACCCTATTCTTTTTTATTATCGAGTTTTGTATGAAATGAGAGTATAAAAATATCCCTGTGCACCATGAAAACTAACCTTTAATTTTGTTTGTGACAGAAAAGCATAAATCACCGAAAACTGTATATATTGACTTAGTCTCTAGTACATTTGAGTCATCAATTTCACTGGCATTGCTGATTAAATTTTATTACAATCTTGCTCAAAAGGGACTTATACTTCACTAGCTAGTAATAGTTTTACTACGATTTAAATTTTTTTAATTTAAACTTTTAATAAATCATTTTTGATTGAAACTTTTAATAAATAATTATTTCAAATAACACTAAAATTAGTTATTAGTTTCTTACTGAACCGAATATTATCCGTTGAGATTCTTAACAAAAATGAAGGATCTTGTTAATTAAATCTCTATATTTTTTTCTTTTACAGGATCTTCTTTCTGGAAGTGACTCAAGTAATCATAATTTTTCACCTAATGATTCACTCAGCAAAGGTCTTGACAAGACTTCATTAATTTTAACTCTTAAAATACTAAAAATGAAGGACAAACATGAAAGCAAGAAAAAAGTATTGATGTGAATCCAGAACAAATTTTACTGATCATATTGAACATCAGCATAAAAATAAGAAAGAAGTCATAGAATATATGCTTATTAATAATGCTGATACTATAATCAGAAAAATGGGAAGGCAAGCCATATCAGATTCTTTAAGGAATCGAGGAAAATATATGTATAACAGTAAGATGAGACTTGAGGATGAGTATTAAATCCTGCCAAATAAACGTGGAGGAAACAACGATAAAGAAATATTTAAAAATTATGTGGTATGTAAGCCGTGTTTGGGGACTTTAGAGTTTAAAAGTTTTTCAAAAATATTTAAAAAAGAGATTAGATGAATTTAAACTCTTGCTTGAATCCAACTGGCAATGGGAGATATCATCCAATGCGGAAAAAACAAATAAACGTCTTAGTATGATCAAAGAACAAGTAGGTACTTCCTCTTGACGAAGACATTCAAGCTGTAATGTATAAAATACATGAACGGGAATCTAAGTGCTGTGAACAATTAATGCAAGACAAGATAACTATAAATTATGAAAACTTATATGTAGTTATTATTGCACACATTATTTTGTTAGACCAGAAAAGGTCCAGTGATGTTGCTGAAGCAGAACTAAATTATTACATTAATAGACCTAAAGAAACCATTCCAGATACTGCATTAAAGTACCTTACAGAAGATCAAAAAGAAGCAGTCTACACATTGGAGATTTTTTTGATCCCAGGAAAAAGGGGACATACTGTTCCTATATTATTTACGCAAAAAATGGGACAGAATATGAATCTCATAATTTCATGCCGAGAAACCTTAGCAATACCTGCCTCAAATTTCTTTCTTTTTGCAAAACCCTTAACAAATGAGCCCTTTAATAATTGGAAATGTCTAGAGACAATAAAAAATATGTGCAGCTTGAAAAAATCTAAAATGCTTACAGCTACAAGCATGCCACATCAAATCGCAACTATGTCACAAGTACATTCCGATGAAAATGACAAATATACTGAGCAACTTGCAAACTTCCTCGGTCACGATGTCTCAATTCATAAATCAAACTATAGACTGCCCTTGCAAGTACTCCAAAAAGGTGTTGTGCATTGTAAGCTTTTAGAAATAGAGAAGAAAAAAGGAAAGAGATAGTAAATGTAACACAAAAGGAAACCGAAAAAATTGTTGAAGATATGCCAATAGCAGAAAGCGAAAAGGCCGAAAATAAACGTGTAATATTAAGATGGTTAGAAAAAAAACACACGGTAAAGAGAAACGAGTATTAAAGATTCTAACTTCGAAAGTCGAGAACAAAAATTTAAAAATCGACACGAGCTCTAGCGCTAGACAGTGACTATTAAAGGAAAACGAAGAAAAAAAAATCTTACAGAAGGTACTAAGAAAGATAATGAAAATATTACAACAACAAAACATATAATAAACAAAATACAATGAATTTAAAAGAAATAAAAAGAGCGTACCAATTGCAGGCCCTTCGGAGAGTGACACCGATTTAAAAGTAGCAAAAAAAAGCAAAATAAAGAAGGAATAAGGTGCATATAAAATGGACAGAAGAAGAACGAAAAGCTGTTAATATACATTTTAGAGAAAATATATTACAGAAACTAAACTAAGGAAAAGCAAAATGCTTGGAAATTTTGAAGAAAGAATCAGCACTGCATCGACGTACCTGGGAGCAAATAAATACTTATGTGAATAATATTTATAAGCGAAATTAAAGTCGACAATATAAAGTAAAATATAAATAGAAAATGACAGGAAGTTATGAACAGGAAAAGTAAATTATAAACAGGAATTTATAGAATGAGGTTGTAGTTTTATTTACATTTATAAAATAGCCCTCCCTTATTCCCACAAGCCTTTTTAAACAACTAAGGTGCCTATTTTTAATATATTCGGCGTTAATTTTGTAGAAATTCATTATTTACAATTAAATGAAACTACGTGATGTAGTATTATTTTCACTTTATTTAAGTCCTAATTTCTCTATCTTTGCTAATAGCCCACCTGAAGATATTGTAATACAACAAAACCTAGGTCGTGGTAAAGAACTTAAATAAAGTAGAAATAATACTACATCACGTAGTATCATTTAATTGTGAACTAAGGCCTTGTTGACTAATTATTATCTTGGCATACATTCTTGGCCACGCTCGTATTATATTACGAATAGGAATATTTGTTTCCAGGTACGAGTGTTATATGCTACGGGGTTATGAAAAAAACCGGTTTAGTGCGAGTTCGACTCGCGCCCAGAGTGCCACACCACTATTATTTGTTCCACCGACTATAACATTAAAAAATTTCTTAATGGGGTATTGTAAGGATTTGAAAAAATCTGTTGGTAATAGAGAATTACGAATTTCTTAGAAACTTTAAAACTTAGGTTCTTTGCTAAAGGTATGCCATAAATTTCAAATAAGAAACCCTATTATTTTCATAATATTGTGTTCAGTTGTTTCGAAAAGAAGGGTGAAGAGGGACGGAGCGCTACATTATGATCTTCATTGCATATTTTTTTAAATATCTCAAATATATAGTTTAACATTAAGAATAAAATATTTTTGTATTGCTTATAATAAGCTCTTTCAACTATCTCTACACGATATGTCACACTGAAAAAAACCAATTACTCAATTTGCAACGTATATATTATACTTTGCATCATTATAAAAAATTTGTTAATTGCGAGCTGAACAAAGCATAGACAGGCAGACACGTGAGTACGTCACTCACGAGAGTTTAGCTTTTGCTTTTTAAAGCAAAAGCTAAACTCTCGTGCCCTGAAAATTAAGCTAATTACGATGTTTCTAGTATTTACCAACATGGAGTTTGTCTAATTATATACTCGAACGAACGTATTTACTTACTAAACTTATAAATCGTGGCCGTAATCACAATGTCTACAATACCAGCTACATTTAGTTGCGGCGAATACCTCTCAGTAGACACATTCCTGACTTCTTTAACAGATGCATGGTATCATTCATGTGAAAAAAGCCTTATGAGATTCATAAAATGAGCCCGCTCGCGATATTTCTAGCGTCCCCAATTCCCTAGTTAGTTTCCTAGTTCTTTTTAGTAAGCAGCGTTAGACATCAGTCATGTTTAAACTAATTGCTGAGCTCATATAAACCCAATCGCAGCGTTCCCAATTGTAAATATCTTGATGCGGAACACGATTTAACCTTGGATATGGTTTATGTTGGTTTTTGACTGAATTTGGGGAATTCCAAAATTAAAAAATATTGCACGTATTTTGTGTAACCATTTTTTTATGCATAATCTTTTTGTAAATTAGTATGACAAGCATAGGCTAAAATAAAAATAAAATCCCTAAAAAAATTGTGTGCAAATTATGATAAAAAAATTTAAAATTCTTTTTTTCTTTGCAGATGTTAATATTTAGGAATTAAACATGAAAAAAGTAAAATTGACCAATTTCTTCGTGTAGTTATCGAAGAATTCCTGCTGTATATTGTAGACATATAGCAGCATTAAAGTTATTGATACAAGTAATAAAATTATAACAGAACGAATTTTATACCCTGAAAATATTTTAAAAGGGTGATTAATTTAGCGCATAGAATTTTAACAGAAGCCAGAAAAACTTTTTTCAGCTAATATTTTTGTGCTAATATTGTATACCCATGAGCAACACATAAAAGAAAAAAAATCCTTATTACACGCATACGAAGTCTTAAGGACATCTAATATAAATTAATGTTATACAATACGAAGTAATGTTAAAATAATGAAACTATGTATGACAGAAAACTTAAAAATTTGTTTGTAAATAAGAAAAAAAAATAAAACCTGTAAAAATTATTAAAAATTAAAAAGCCTAAGTAACAATGTTTCGAGAACCAGTCGGATATCAAGCGTCTTAATATGTAATAATTTATTAAAATATTATTTCAGTAGTTTTTTAAATTTTACCCAATGTAAAGTGATAAATCTATAATATTTTATAATTACATACCACATGTATATCGAATCTATATTTCAATATTTAAACTTTAGGTGTGCAATAGCTCTATTAACAATAATTAAATTAGTTGGTTTTAAGTGGTATGAATTTCAGCGATATTTAATTACAATAGACACATTCCACAGTCGGAATTACGTCCAAAATATTAAACTCGGAAGCAACACACGCACGCACACATATGTATATGTGTGTATTAGTGTATATGTGTGTATATATATATATATATATATATATATATATATATATATATATATATATTTGTAAATTAACACACAAGATTATCATTGGATTCGCTATGCGCTGACTAGACCAGGAACTGCCATATGAAATTAATAGGCTTAATTATATTAAGGGTGAAATGTAACACGCAAACATTTTAAGTTAACCCTGAAGTATTGTATCAGACGTACATTTTCTGCCCTAGTACATACCCTTTCTCTTTCAACATTACCTCCTGCAAAATTATTTTTAATTTCATCTATAACACGGTTCCTGCAACAATTATGACGATTATTTTCTTTTAATGATAAAGTAAAATTGCATCACACGAATTCGCAACTCAATGTCAATAATAACAAACTAACAAAAATTGCAAAATTAGAGATAGAATAATTTTCTAGTGCTTGAATAATAATTTCAATGACTTAAAAAAAATTTGCTTTTGAAAAAATATTAATATATTTGAACCCCATCAAAAATATTAATATTTTTGGACTCCTATTTTACCGACTTCCTTTTTATATCAGCTTTCCTAATCAGCGTTCAAACAATAAATGGCCGTAAAATACAGACAGACGAACAGAGTAACAAGTAATTTGTTTTTAAAATTTTGATAAAATACTAAAAGGGAATCATTACAATTTTCAATAAAATACAATATTGCACTTACAGATGGATCTAAAAAATTTAAACCTTTAATACTCTATCTCCATAATGTAAATACTCAGTAAAAGCAAAATATCGATTTAATACTTTTAAAATACGAGTATATTTAATAATTCTATATTACGTTTAGGACACGTAACTTTTTTTTTCAATTTTTGCTCCCAATACCGTCCGTCTGTAAGAAATCTTATGTTTTCCCATTATTATCTGAAAATATACAAATTAACAAATTTATCCACTTATTTACAAAGCAGCACAAAATATTATGTATTTCAAATGTATCATAGAAATATTATGTTACAATCATTTATGCGTAATTTGCATTTTATTGTAACGTACAACATAAAACTTACACTGTGTACAAACCGTGTACGTGTTATAAATCTATGGCAAAAGCTGACGAAGAGCGACCAGATCTCACGTCCTCACTGTTTGGAAGAGCAAACGGTACTGAATTCAAAATATGCGCGAGCGCCGGAGATGTAATCGTTTTTGTTTTCATGGAAGCTAGTATGGAAAATTCGCGCGCGGAATGCCGTAAAAATTCGGCAACTTTGACCTAATACCAAAGGTTTCATATTTATATCATAATTAAATTTTGCGGAACCAAACACCTATTTTCGCCTATTTACGATATCCGCCCCTTAATTTCAAAAAGGTGGAGAAGAAAATTAAAAACAACAAGTGTTCTTATATGCTAACAAAGTATATATAACAATATTTTAAAGTAACAATTAATTAGTTTTAAACCTTTTCTAAAAATGTTCAGTATATTGCATAATTCGAATTAAAAGAATATTATTTTAAAACCATATTTGCATACCTTCGCTAGCTAAATCATATTTCGTTATAATTTATCGATATCGCTCAGCTGTTTAATGGTCGCCATGCGCAACCGCCGTCAAAAGTCCCTTCGTGTATGCTCGTAGATTTCCTTTACTGCTCGTGTAGCAAGCAGTAACGCGTTCGTTATGACGTCGAAGAACTTTCTCGATGCTGGCCCGTGCAACGACGCTATTTACAACATCAAAGTAAGAATTTTCCTTTTCAGCTTTACTCTACAACTTTTCCACTAAACTTTTTTCACTGTACGTTTAATATTTTCACTACGAGTTATCACAAATACTGATTAATCTCAAATCTTTTCCTTTTCGTATACGCTTAACACAGTGTTCGTCTTTTACTATTTTGATCTTTTTCTATTTCTCAACTTTGATTGTCTTTAGAGATCAACGTGACACCTTTTTATAATAACTAAACAACAATTTTTAATTTATTCAGCTCAAAATTTATTTTCTTTAATATATGGACAGTGGGCGACGCACTGTCCATATATTCTCTCATAGGTCTTGTAAATTTAATGTTACTCTTTCGTGGCTGGGAACTCTGACTGCACGCATTTGTCTTACGCGACTCACTTCGTCGACTTTCGGCGATCTTCGTTTATTTCCGTGTCTTCTGCGCGTTCTATTTAGTCTAGATCTTTCTAGCGCCAATTTTAAATTTTTGGAATCCGTAATTATTTCTCTTCAGTTAAAATTATTTGATTCTCTATGAACTGTTTCGGGAGCATGTTGCCAAAAATACGATCAGGATACACAAATTAGCATTCAGAATTAATAACGTTATTTTTACTTCAGCGTAAAATTCATTAAGTACTTTCAAGCTACACTGACATACTTAACATTATATTAAGGATATCTAATATATCCTTCGATAACAGACATCGGAAAGAGGAATTACGTTAGATACACTACGTAATGGCACAATATATATATATATATATATATATACCTATACACACATATATATATATATATATATATATATATTTTTTAATAGTTTTATTAAGATGTCAAATTTCAGCTATCGTTATTGAGCGGTTTCTACAAAAAATGGACGCTGTGAATGAAAAATGTGCCGTTTACATCCCACAGACATTTCTGGAAATATCTGTCAAGAACTGCTTTTCAATCTTCAAAATATACACACCAAAAATTTTGATAACCATATGGCAATAGCAGCTGACTACAGGATTTCATCCCTAAATTTTGTATTTGTGGATAATTATCCCTACGACTTAATGAGTGATGATTCGACCATTAGGTACCGGGTTAATAGCGTAGCATCAAATAAAATGGATTTTGGTTATTATAGTAATAGTTACCTTATTAACAAGGCTATCCATGGAAACATTATTTTCCTGAATATTTTCAGTGAAATATACAACAAGTTACTGATCATTGTAATTTCAGAGGATAGTGCACATCTTCTTTCAATGAATGTATTTAATATTAATGATAAATAGGGGATAAGCGTTCTCATTTTTTAAATTATGTTACGTGAAATGTAAAACTTACGATAAGCTATAATTTTCGAATCAGTTAAGAAATTAAAACCTTTATAAACTTGCACTTTTGGTCCAAAAATTTATTTTACTGTGAGATATTTTATATATCTTTGGAACATAATTACCGAACAGCGAGTTGAGATCCCGAATTGGGGTTTAAATAGATAATGTCTGCATTGTATTCACTCAAAAATCCTTCACCATTGCCTCTATATACCTCGAACTTAAGCTAAACTTTAATTATGTTTCAGCTGAGACTACACACCTATTCTAAAAATTCAAACAATTTACTGATAAAGAAACGTTCGACCATTGGAAAATTGAAGCGGTACATTCAACAATTGCGATGGTCCAGGTAGTTTTAAATTTGTTTGAGTCAGGTGGTTCAGGTGTTCATATGAATTTATGCAATAAACCAAGAGATACTAAATTTAGACGCTCGTCGATTGTAATTCCTCGTACCTAGGTATATTGTTAATAATACGTGTTAAATCGAATGAAAACATTTTTTGCTCATTTTTCTTGAACATAAACCATATTGAATGCTGGGTATTCAGTTGGCAGTTAAGTGCGCTCCGAATGTAACATAATTTTTTGAAGTGTGAAAAAATGATTGATACTGGAATTATAAAAATGATAAAATCATTCGTTTTAGAAATTATTTCATTGGAGGTTTTTGTAATGAAGATATTATTTTAATTTTGAGTCATACTTTTTATTACGCTTCCTTTTCAAGGTTTTGCTTAATTATTTTTTGGATAACCTGCTTAAGTTAAAAACAGATTCCGAAATTAACAATGAATTTGAAATATTTCGTATTAAACATGAAAAAATTCACAGAAAATAATCTATTCTTTAAAATGTTTTTGAGAGTAAAGAAAATTCCACAAAAAGAATAAATTCTATAATACAATAGTACGGAAAACAGTTACGAAAAAAGTTAATTTAATTACTGTAAAATACATTTTAAACTAATTAATATTTTATCATACCAAAACAATTGTATTTTATTCTTTCTAATTCCTGGGTCTATTTATTTTTCAATTTATCAAATTCTTAATAGGTATTGATAGTGTTTATTGGCGGAATGGTTTAAAAACATGATTTGCGTTACCTATATATATTTTGGTCTCGCTTCACTCAAATGAGTTTTGCGTTCGAATATATTCGGATTCTTATTTTCTTACTTTTTTTAAAACTTATACTTTTTTCCACGAAAATTAAATCCGTATGTTTTTCAATTCTGTCTCATGTATACACTGCCAAGCTGTGCAACATTAATTAAATCCTAATGTGCGAAATGTCCATTTTAAAAAACATAATGTCTCCTAAAATTCAAATCATTTTTTCATTTATATCCAATTCTCCATCAGTATATTAGTTCAGAAATGTAAAAAAACAAAGAATGTTTATTATTTTCTAAACCATTTTGTTTATTATTCTTTAGCATTTTCTGTTCTAAATAATTGTATGTTTAATTATGCGGATAAAAGTTTCAATATTTAGTTGTTGCGTTATCTAGTTTATTTAAAGTGTCGATAATCAACGTTATATACAATTTTGTGTATTACGTTGATTATCGACACCGCGAAACGTAGTATTAGTGGTGTATTCTTCTAAATTTGGGTTCTTCTTAATATTAGTTTAGGGAGAGCTGGGCAGTAGATGGCAGTAAGTAATTATCTTACCAGACTAGGACATGTATTAATTTTTGAGTACATTATCAGCGATTTTAATAGTTTGTTGAATTTTAGATTTATTTTTTGTTCAAAAAAGTATTATTAATATCGAGAATACGTGAAAGATAACATGTTTTTGAGACTTGGGCCGACGTATTTATTTACGTAATACAGATTAATTTTGAAAATATGAGGTTCAAAAAATTTGGTTCTGACGCTTAGATTTTAATAATTTGTTTTTTTCTTCGTTCCAAAAAATTAAAACCATGTCTGTATTTTTTGTATATGAATTGCGTAATAACCTGTGTAACAATACTTTGTCTAATATATTATATATATTATAACTGAATTTATATATTCTAATTTAAGAGACAAATAAAGACAAAAATACCCACAGAAAAAGTAATTCGTTGGCAATGAGGAAATAAATCATCAAGTTTAACCCAAACAAAATTCCTGAACTGTCCGACGACTTCATTACTTTAAATAACTAATACGAAACAAATATCTATTACGTTCGGTTTAATAATTAACTAAAATATCCCTCTAAGAAGAGCGCAATAGTAATTAAAAATTAAATTGCATTACCTTTTTAAGTTTTTATTAACTTTTTGTTTGGAAATACGTAATGCGTTTTGTATATAAACCTATTTAATTATATTTGTAAACCACCAAAATACTTCTTATAAAACATTATTTGAATGAGGCAAATTTAATTTTTCAAATGGAAATCAAATTATCTAAAATGTTTATTTTTATATTTTTAGATTTACCATTGTAAAAGAAGATTAACAAATCATACTGAAAAAATTCTCTGAATAAAATTTCCACCAAAGTTTTCTCCGTACTGGTTTTAGTTGTAATTTTTCATTTAAATAACAAAATTGTCCTATTTACGCTAAAAATAAATAACTTCTTAAAATTTCTCCTTCGGTATGAGTTTACCTTTTAGATAATTGCTTGCAGACACAAAAAAAGATTCCTCAGTTGTAATAATTACATTCACTGTTATGTGTTTCTTTTCTAATTTAACGTCTTCTTTCATAATTTTTATTGCCTGTAATTATTAAGTGCCTGTAAGTATTTTGTCTGAGTATTCAGTGATGTTGTGTAGTTAATTTCATGTGAAGCTATAGGTTTCCATATAGCTTTTAAATTTGCAAAATTAATCTTAATTTTTACAAAATAAAGTTAAAATTAATGTTTTATTTTTCACTAATTCTTTCATTTGACACTTATTTTTTTTACCTTTACATTACTTTTACTGTTTTTACCTTTACACACAACAATTTTTTTAAATTTACAAGTTAAAAAATTTATTTTAAATTTGAATAATATTGGCTATATTTCATCCCAAAATAAATTTCATCCGAAAACCTATTTCATCCCAAATATGTCGACTCAGTTTTATTAACGATATAAAATTGCTTGATTAATAATTTCGGTTTTGCTACCTAGACATATGTTTAAAACCATAATTAAATGCAAAATAAAATTACAAGCAAATTTTACAAAGTTATGGCACACAAATAAAATTTAAATTTGTTTCATATAATTTTACAATTTTTTACTGCAAAGAAAGTAAACTCGAAAAATTTTATTCATTTATATATATATTTTCTTAATGCAATTTCGTATTTGTTCTTAAATTATTTTTATCAAATATAATCAAACGTTATTTTAAAGAAGCTCTATGTCTCTAATGATAGCCAAATTTATTTCAAAACTCGATTACTCAACTCGACTTATTTGGTTGAGATCTTTACGGCTCATTACCAACACGTTCTAAAAAGTAGTTACACATACGTAAATACTGTCTATCCAGTTACTTATAAACTAGATGTTAATGAGAGTTTCATGTCATTGGAATAAATGATGAAGAATAAAGAAATAAAAGTTTTTAACTTTTTAAAATTAGTATAATAATGAAAATAAACACACGCTTGTATTATTAATATAAATGCATGCATTATATTTCATTAAAATTAGGCCACTTCTATCTCTTCGGTTTAGAACAAATTCCATGAAAACAATAAGTCCCGTCATAAAATTTGCGCAATAAGAAAGTGTGAGGGATAATTCACATCATCTTTTATGGGTGATATATATTGGTGTTGAATAATGATATTAAAAGCCATTCATAGATGTATAATTTGAAATGATGACTTGGAGTTGGAAATCATTGTCTTATGTAACTTATCTTTGATTCTTCATAAAAATAGGCTTTGGTTTTTTCTATATGTGTAGGGGAAGGAGCCTCAAAGCGGACACGGTAAGTTTAAATAAAAGAAAAACGGGTATTATATAGGTATAAGACATGGTCATGGACTGTGTTGCTTTTATAAATTTGACATTTTCTTACCTTTTTTTCTCAGTTTTCACGTTTTTTATAAGATTCTTCGTAATCCATTTACACTTTTCATTTTTAAGTTTAATTTTCTTTGACAATTTAATTCTCTGCTCGTCTCTAATTGATGGGCTCGTTAAAATTTTAGTTTTTTGTGTTTTTCTTTACCTCTTCGTTTTATGCCGACACACGTTTGGTAGTTGTCTAATAACTATAGGGCTAAAGTGATCCATACTTTTATTCGGCCTATTATCTAAATCGGCACTACTTCTGCCATTTGACAGGACGGGTTTAACAGGTGTTTAAGCCGCCAGTGTTAAATTCTATGATAGAATATCCCGGTATTTTCTTCGAAATAACAGCAAGAGGTGTATTTAAGGTACCATTTCTGACATTTGACAGGTCACATTTGACAAGTGTCATAGGTGTTTTCTCAATTCAAATGTCCGGTGTAAGAGCAACTTCTATGATTAAAAAAAAAGACACCGTTTCCTTCTATACCTGCGACAGGTATATATAAAGATGGTCCATCAGAGAGAACAGAACATGCTAAGGATAAGTTTGCTAGTCGAGATAAAGTCCTGATCTATGATTGTATAATTTGGTCAAGTGTAGAAGGAAACGGTGTCCTGTAAGGGTTCAGTTACATTTGATTGTGATCTTTCAAACTGATCATTTTCCGGTTCAAATGATATTTCTTTAACGGTTGCTGGTTCAAATTTAGATTCATCAAGAATGTATTTGTCTGTTGGGAAAGCCCAGTGGTTTTGAAACATTTAACTGCATTTTGAGCAGTTGCAGCTATCGTGTAGACGCTTGAAAAGAGTCTTGCAATATCGTTTTGGTTAATGATTGACCCAGCATGAATTTTATGGGATGAAGCAACTGCCTGCGTGAAGTCCCGTAGATACAATAGACTGAAGGGTATACTCTGTGCGTCGTATGGGGTACCGAAGATATAAATAATACATTATACGCATAGACCAATTCTAACGCTAATAAATATTTGTGGGATTCATGATTATCCAACACCATAATCACTTTTTTGTCCGATGTTGGTCGAATATTTTCAGTGAAAAGTCTCAGCTATTCAAAGAATAATGCAGGTCCATTAACCCACCCATTGTCAGTGCAGGACATAGCGCATAGTTCGTTAGGACATAGGGCTGCTCTGTCTAATAACGGCGAGTTCATTTCTTGCGAGAGAAAATCATAGATGATGGTATAAATTATACCATGGCATTGAAACAACAAATCGCGATAGTAAAGCCCCTTGTACCAACCAATGAAGGTTGTTTCTGGTTTTGTTAGATTCAAGGCAGGGTGCCTTGCAATAAAGCCTTTTTAACGCATCAGCTGTACCGTATTTGAATAGATGAGGAATGCGTTTTTTTTCCGCGTATTGAAAGAAAAGTTTGAGAAATGCTTCTTTCAATAAACCGTAAAATACACTGTCTATTTTAAAGACATAGTTCATAAATTGTAGTTCTTATTTTTCCGTGAAACCCGTGGTGGCCCTTCCTAATTTTTTTTGCAGGAACCTGGTTTTCGAAAGCATTGCAAAATGACCCGTTGATTATTGTTGTCGTAGTTTTTATTGCTTTATTTAATTCTGTCACCTCTTGTATCGTTTTTTTTATCGTAGTTTCACTATAAGAACCTTGTCGCGATTTTTTTTTATATTCATTCATTATAAAAAAAAATAGCAAGAGTTAATGACACAATAACAATTTAAAGGAAATAATGAGGATACTAGTTATTAGCTACATTATATTCCATTTACGGTGACATTCTCATTAATCCAAACCTAAAACTTCTTTCAATATTTTCTTGGAAATATCATAAAATTAAAGTAAGATTAATACAACACACTAAGCATATCTTTATGATAATATAGCTCACTCACTATTAGATAAAACAAAATCTACCTGATATATACTTATAATAAAACTTCGAAATTATTTTTTTTTTCATACAAGTACCGTTCGATTTATCGGAGGTGGAAACACGACTGCCGCAGAATGAGGCGAGGGATAAGGAAGTGAGACTGAATTGAGTTTATAAACGATGAATTTGAGACACTTTAGGCCCTCTTCCCCTACATGTTGATGGAAGTATGTGTGTGCTGTACTATCGCCTCTAAATATTTCGTGTGTATTATGGTGATATACATTTTCACCAATAATCTTTAATTTTTTTTCAATAACATTAAAATTTCATTAACGAAAAGGCACTCGTATGAAAGTGAGTAATGAAAATATTTTATAGGTATGATAAACAAATTTATTAATGCAAGATAAATTCTCATTCCCTCCAAATAAAGTATATTAAAATTTCTTTAAAAACAATCAATTCAGTGGACGCATGTCAGGGTCAGGTCAACAGATGATTGAATTGTGTGTTAATTAATTCTGTCACATATATTTGTTATATAGAAAATATCTAATATAAGAAAAATTATTGCGATATTTTCTTCGCTTAGTTCTTTAAAATAAACATTAATTATTAATGTATACTAGCGTGACCCGTGCGAAGTCTTCGCATTATAAATTATTCAACTCAATTTAATAAATCAAAATTGATTGCAGGTATTCAATTCATTTCTAACTTTGCACACTGCTTATTACGTTTTTATTCCATTATGAAGCTCAGATGACAGATCAAACAAATATTTTACTAAAATTGACATATAGAGGCGCAAGTATCAAAAGCATTGAGCTAAAGCGCCACTTTATTTATACGTGAGTGGATTTGAAATTAAACAAAAATTTTACCGACCCTCAATCATATTGACGTTGAGCCGTTAGATGGCAGCATTGCTGTTTTGTGTATAAAATTTTAATAATTAATTAATTTGCAAAAACAATAGCAATAATAATTTTTTTAGTTGTGGATGCCGGTAGAGCAAGCTATTATCTATAAAATGATATATAATTTATGTGGATTAGTTGTGAGGTTTTTTCTAAAAAGGGAGAGTAACATCTTAACCTTAGCGTATTAATATATATGATGATGTATACTAGTCAGTATATAGTTTCGTATTTATGTCATTTAAACATTTCTAAATAAATTTACTTGAAACTTATTTATATTGTGTAGTGAAGTTCAAAAAATTAAGATATTTACAATTATGTCGGAAAATTGACAAAAAAGCGCCAGTACACTAATATATGACACGTATATCCATTAAGTACATTCGTATCTCACCGATATTCAAGCTTGGTTTTATAAAGTAACAAATGCAAGGAAAATGCCTTTCAAATTATAATTATTAATATAGGGAAATAAAAATGTACATATTCGTAATTAAATTAGTAATATAAATAGGAAATATATAATAGTGTAAGTAAGTAACGATAAAATAATTATAAGATGTCAAGGTAGATAGTGATATTATACATATTATATAAACATGTCATAAGGGCTCTAAAAGGAATCGTCAAAAGATATAGTAATTGTTCCATTTTCAATACGACATCTATTTCACATATGTGATTACTTTGACTCACTTTCTCTTGAGTTTTATACTCGGAATAAAATAAAAATATATAATTTTTGAGACAAATTTTGAAAATGACGCATTTCGACGATGCAGATTGTGTTAAAGTTTGACAGCACTCCTAGTGCTTGCGGCGACTGACACTATTTTTGATGTTGAAAAATATTTGAACTTAAATAAATTAAGGGAGCACAAATTTCCATTATTAAGCAGAGGTAGCAAGCATATTTGACAGTAGGTTTTGATTAATTCTTTAAGACGTTTTAAGATTTATATTAGAACTTGAATATTAGATATATTTCCTGAGCAAAAAGAAAATTTATAGCTTTCGACTGCATTTTCCAGATAAAGAATCCGTAATAATTTTTATGCAATATACAACCACAGTACTGAAGATTTTAAAAATAATCTGTCATACTGAAATTGAGTATATCAGTCGATTTCAATTAATTTTTTTAACAATGAAATTATATACGATTTTTCCCACTATCGATTTTTGATGTCATTCGATGTCATTAGCCAATATTTTTAAAATTGTATGTTCCCCGTCGTAATAAAATTGTTATTTGACAAAAGAGTTGAAACATGAATCTAAAAGTATTTTATTTTAATATATTTTCTATTAGGTTTTGACCGGCACATTTAATATTACCAAATCAAAAAAAATATTTACAAATCTATTCATGATAAAATAAATGACCTAAGATATTTATAGAAATATCATAGTGAAACTAATTTCTCTCTCGATATCTGAATAATGTTTGATTTACCTGAGTGAAAAAAAAACTCACGCGGAACATGAGCATCCAACATACATTATCACTTCGTACTATTATATTTATGAAAACATATTTTAAAAAATAAGTCCTTTAAATTCAATCTATACATTATATATATATATATATATATATATATATATATATATATATATATATATATATATATATATACATATATATAGATATATACATTTTATCTATTTATAAATTCCATATTCAACGGATTTCCCCAGATTTCGGAGCACTTGACAAGTTGTGAAAATGTACAAGGTAAAAACCGTACTCAAAACATCTCTTTGTATACTTTTCGCTATACTTTATTAGGGCCTAGAGTTGAACACAATTTTCATAACACCAAGTTTTCTAAGTCGTGCACATAATAAATCCCAAAAGTAATCAGCGCTAAAGAACAAGAGAAAAGTTATTTGATGACCACGGTAAATTAATAATGATACAACATTCCGTTTAAGCTAATACCACTTTCTCCATCAAGGAATATGGTGCCACATTAAAATACGACATCGAGCAGTCATTATCCTTCAGACAATGAAATGAAAAATTAACTTTCCTCGAAGAAACCAATTGTGAAGCGTATCAATAATTTTATTCGAAATTTTAAAATTTCCATGTGGAGCTATTACAAAATATTTGATTAAAACCTAATTATTTTGTCTTATTTAGTATGGTAGATAATTTTCTACGTCAAATGAACAGATGAACCTTAATGTCAAGTGTTGTTGAAGTTTAAAAAATATTAGTCTTGTATTTGCTTAGAATTTATTCAAAGAAAAACTATTAATAAAACATTCTACAATCTCTGTGATATTTTAAATCAACCTTTTAATACATTTTAGTTATTGAATATATTTGTAATTGTGAACATCTTAGTTAGAAAAAGTTACACCATGCGATAGATATACGAGGTAGCACCTAGAGAAGAGTTAATATAAATACGCTTGACACGAATAGTTCATTATAATTTCCCATATTGCTAATTATTACATATTGTTTTTCACCTCCAACGTCTTTTTAGTCGCCTCCAACGGTATTTAGTTTGTCGACTATGTCTATCTACATAATTTCAATGTGGCTATAATGGTTTAAAAGGTAATTTTAAAAATGCAGCCTGCACATTTGTGCTTATTTACTTAAATCATTATCACTCATTCCCTACATACCCTATATATATATATACCTATCTAAATATTATTATGGTAGAAGTTTCATGTCAATCGTGTAAATCATATCTTGTTTGTGAATTTCTTATTCCTTGTAGAGATAATTATGTTGGTTATTTTTTTAAATTATATTTGTTACATTTTCTTAGACTGTAATTTTCAAACTAAAATTCCTTTGCTCCAAAATTATTTTTATTTATGCAGAAAACATATAAAAAAAAGCATATTCCACTTTTATCCCTCAATGAATCTCCATTTAATGCATGCTGAATGTAAAGGTACCAATAGAAAAAGCAAGTTAAAATAATTGTCTTACTTAAACGTAACAACGCCTCACTATTCTGACTTAACCTTGTTAAGACTGAACGTTAGATTCGGAGACGAAACCAAGCTGCGACGTGATTTGACAAGTACGGGTCACTGATCAGATTATGTCGAAAACTTTGTAAAGGGGAAGTATTTTATAAGGTTTATAGAACATTCAGTGTAACAAGGCATCGACCTGATTATCCCTGTAGGACTTACGATAAACTGACACGTTTTACTATAACTGCGACCAGGTATTTCCTTTCTAAGGTGTGAAAGCAAAAGTGTCTGTAATCTAATTGTATGATTTTGTAATAAACAAGCATAGATTTAAAAGGATCATTAATAGTAGTATAGTAAAAATAAAAATAACTTTTATTGTTTTTTTGCTACAGTTTCACTCGCGGGTAATTTATAGCTTAGATAGCTTCTGTTATCAAACAGTTTAAATACTGAATCCTGATCGAAAAGAAGTATAGTATATTTAGATTTGACTATAATTACAAAAACATTTTACTTGGTGTAATATTTCTCAATTTCAATGTAAAAATGAATTGATACATAAATTTTATACATACACTGCTATTCGTAGTGGATACAACATTTTAAATTATTTAAATTTGAAATAATAAGTATCTTAAAAGTTAAAGATGAGCTTATATGACATAGAAAATATAATTAACTGTGATCAACGCGGTTTTGCGAAAGATCCCCCAAATTTAGATATATTTTTCTGCTCTGTTGCACGTTTTAGGGACCATTATGAAGGTTTAGCGAACATCATTATGCTTGACATTTTCAGACTGATATTAGTTACCTTTATATTTAATTTCCATTCTTATGTTTCTTTATTGTTATGTATATTGTACTTTAAAACCAATTTTAGCTTTGGTGCTTGCACTTGTTCAACATTTTGTGTAAAATGAGACAAAGTCAACCTTTATGTATTTATTGTTGCGGACTTTATGTTGCGAAATTTATTATTTCGGCTTTTTAAATCATCTTGATCTAGACTTCTTTCAGTTTAATTCCTTCAAATCTTTCTTTCTCTGTTTACTTGGTTTTTAGTCACTTCAACCACATATTCTCTCTTTTTCTGACTTGTTCCTGTACAAATGTTCAATATGGCGAAGCAAAGTCGACATTAATTTCTTTACATTCATGATCACGCCTTCTTCGATATCGTTTTCTCATCAAACAAAGATTTACGGCATAGTTTCTGTAGTGATCCAGAGGTATGTGGTTTGAGAATGGCCTTAAAATTTTTTTAACATTTCTCATTGTTTCTATATAACTGCCAGTACTAAATTAATTGTATTGAGATACTCTTGCCTTATTACATATACTTTTGTGTTTCAATGCTTTTTTAAGATCGCCTTTCATTTTCTGTTCAGGAACTTGGTAAGAATATGAAGTCATTTAATTTTTCTATACCGTAATGCTTTATAGGCTATTAAATATAGATTTCTCCGTTAGAGCGAAATGAGAAATTTTAACTTATCCACGATAATACTTCAAGAAAATTTAAAAAATGTGTCCAGTGTACTGGTTGTTTCAATTTTTAATCTACAGCTTTTCCTGTGGTAATTTCGACACTATACCCTCCCCTCTAAATAAACGTCAATTTGCAACTTTCAGCCGGTTTTATTCATATTTTCAAAGGGATATTTTCAAATGGAAAGACAATCTATACATTTAAAAAAAGTTGTTTCACGCTATTTATTCGGCGTTATGTTTACAATTTATTACCAAGTACCGTGCTATTAATGTTGCCGAGTAATTTTCATGAAATATTCTTCATTTTTAATTATTTAAATCAGGGTTAACGCAAACAATGTGCAATGAAGTTTCGAACTGATATTATATTTTTCCATTAAAAATAAGCACTTTTATGGAGTGATTTGAATGTCCTTCAACCAGTTTAACTCGTTTATGGGTAAATGTAATTCGGTATGTAAGCAAAAAATGTTTCATGGATTTTTTTTATATATTTTAAGCTATCTGTTATTGAAATATTTATATACCACCCCGAATGAAATGCTAATATGGTGATAGTTTTCTTCTGCAATTTGAGTGATGTGGCTAACGATCAGTCTTTGGATTGCGATCCCGTGGCAACTCTGTAAAATCGTTTATTTAACTATTAAACATTTCAATTTTTTAGGGGATTAAAAAAAGATCGTATACTTTGTTTTACTATGATGGCATGTATATATATATATATATATATATATATATATATATATATATACATACATATATATATATATATATATTTATATATATACATATATATATATATATATATATATATATATATATATATATATATATATGCATATATTTATACCTTTATTTGTTTTCTTTAGATTTTCAAAGTTAAAGAATCTTTTAAGCTGTGAAATATTGCTGTATCATGTATACAGCAATATTTCACAGGTAAAACACACTAAAAATCTTCAGGTGTCGAAACACACTAAAAATCTTCACCAAAATTTTAAAAACTTGCTGGAATATCACTGATAGAAAGTAGGCTCGATACCTATTTTAAAATGAAAATAACGCAAGGGGTATTGTGTTATTTACTTCGATATGACGGTTTTTATATATTTGAACGGCGCAGTAACATGATATTTTCTCGATAATCTACCACTATCTTTTTCTTTAATTTATTTTGTTATGTTAATTATGTAGAAACATTGAAATCAAAGTTTTGATATATTAAATTTGGTATATAATATTATACTTATAGATTTATTATTTAGAATTTTTAGGTTAGATGGTGTAAATTATAAATTTATATTGGAAAAATTGAAATGTACCACTTATAATTTAATGCTGAGTACAGAGCAAATATAGGGAATTTTATTACAGTAACATTTAAAATTTGAATTAAAATTTTGTGCCAATAAAGTTAAATTTTTTCTATCGTGTGAACTGAAACTCTTTAGGAAGTACCTCTCTCTTTATTTACGGTGAGTAAAGCGAAATTGTGTAACATGAAGTCCGTTTATCCACAATCATGAAATGGGCTAAATATGTTTTAAGCCGTCATGACAATTACGTAAAATAAAAGCACTATGGAAATCTGACATCCTTTTAAACATCTCAATTCGAGACATTATTAACTATTTATTTAGGGAAACAAAAACAGGTTATTAAGTAAATTTAATATATTTATAAATAATACCGTTAAATAGGTTTTAAAAACTAAAGTATCCCATGTATTAAATATTTTCTAAATTAATATTTGATTATATTACGGATAAAAGTATCATGTTCTCCCAAATTGTTACATTTAAATCTCTTCAGAATTATTTTACAACTTATTTGTCGAGTATTTTCAATGTAGCGCAGGCAACATTTGGCTAACTATTAAGTTAATAATAACAACTCTCTGTAGTCATTATGACTTTCTATGGTCATCATGACAGACACCATAGCTGGATGTATATTTTATGTAAAACTTGTAAGTTTGTGTTAAAAATAGCTAACGAAAAGGTTGTGACTTTTTTAAATAACTTCATATTTTCAGAAAGACAAATTGTTTTAATATTTTAAATCTTTTTTATTTTCTTTAATTTTTATAAGAGAAAAGAAGAAAAATATTGTTTTATTTTTCGTGACATGTTTTTTTAAATGGTTCAGGTTTTTAATGATATTTCTTTATGTAAAAATGATATGTTGTTCGTCAATTTGTTGCCGTGATATTACGATGTCTTTAATTAGATCTGATTTAAGAAACATCTCTCTATTCAACACATTTTCTCGTCTTTTTAATATAACAAGTTACATAGAATATATATTGCTATAGTAAAAAGATGTGAAATATACTAAATGCTGAGAAGTTTCTTAAGTTAATGTTTGTCTATTTTTTGTTTATTTGGAAATATTTTTGAGAACACCCAGTTTTAATTAGGATAATAAAAATAAGACGTAAGACAGATGTAAAATAGTTTTCCTTTTTTTAAAACAAGTGTTAATTTTAATTTAAAATTAAACTAACCAAGTGTTAATAAACTTTTTTATGTGAAAACTATTTTACCTTATATTAAGTACAACTTTTTATCGGTGTACAAAATAGTATACAAACACAACTATATCCCTATTCATCATAGTTTTTTATGCAAGTTGAAGAATATTTTTTCTACAAACACAATCAATTTATGTTTGAAATTTTGTTACAAATAACTTTAACGTGAAATAAATGCCTTTCGTTCTTATTAACGTACATAAATAATTATTTAATTTTTACAAATCACACGATTTCATTCTAAAAATTATGATAGTTATATATAAAAAATAGTTTTTTTTGCCAGTTGAAATAATTTTTCTATAAAAACACCTGAATTTCGTTTGAGTATTTTTCATGGAATTTTCATGAAATGGAAAACTTCCTGTATCTTTGAATATCATTAAAGCGTTTACTTAGTGAATATGCACCTAGTTTTTTAAGTAGAACACAATACGCTGGAATAATTAAACAAATAAAAGTCACAATTATACTGTGGTTTAAAAATTAAACTTAAGCATTTCATTTAAGCAAATAACATTTTGCCACCAACGTCCACATTGTAAAGAAGTAAAATGAACAACAAAAATGTTGATCACATTTTTCAAAATGGTCATTATGTAATGGTATTACTTATAGTAAATATTATGTCAAAAAATAATCCATCTAAAAGGAACGTTGTTCAGATATTGAAAAAAAATATATGAAATATCTAGTTCACATGTACGTGAAAACAAATGACGAAGCAAAAAAATTTGCAAGATTAAAAAATATTGATTATCGAAAATGTTTTATTTGTTCTGCAATATATTGAATAAAGCGGCTTACAGTATTCCATAGTCTAAACTAATGACAATCTAGTATAAAGGAATATTTAATTTTAAAACGAAATAATTCCCAAATTTCTAATCCATTTTAGAAAATAGAAAAAAAATGGCAGATGTAATATGTGATATATATAGCAGATGTATTCAAAGAGCTCTCTTTCTGCAGTAATTGTTCATCTCTTCTTTTTTGCATAAATATTTTTGATATAATAATTAATATATTTTTGATATGATAATTCATCTGTATTGTATCAATCAACTCACAAAAACTAATAAAAGATGAATAGATTTTATTTACTTGAAAATATAAAATTTTCAATTATTCTACCTTTGCTTGAGAAAGGTTTCATTGAATTAACTTAGTATAAAGGACTATTTAATTTTAAATTTAGCATTTTGCTTTAATATTTATACATTATTGTTACTCCTTTGCATATTTTATGTTTAAGAAATCTGACAAAAATCGCCAAAGTATTCTGTGTAAATCACATCGCTGGTATTTTGTGCGTAACATTTTACCAATAAAATGAGATACATTTTCAAACCTAATATTTTTCCTTACGTGTTCAAACCGATACACATTCCTATGTAAATAAATATAATTTTTTATAAAATAAATTCATATTCTTTAAATATTTTACTTGTACATATTTCAATCTTATTCAATATCTTTAAGCTAATTCTTCTCCAACAAAGCAAACAAGTATATCAAATAATAAGTTGGATTTGCTATCAGTTACGAAATACTGAATTTAAGATATTGGAGCACATTTATTTCAAAATTTTTCATAATAAAATATTTTCCATGTAAATTAAATTCAAATTCAGTTCAAGGTATTAAATTTAATAGAATCTCCCAAAACTTACAAATGTGTATTCGAGTAAGTGAAAAGGAAGTCATATATAGATCTATTATACTCAGCTCACACACCCCGCAGTGCATACAAAGACCGTTTTATATTGTAAAGTGAAATTAGAAAACATTAATGGCTAGAAGAAATTGTTATTTCCCGTTCCTGATGCAAAGTGGTGAGTATAATTTAATGCCAAGTGCAGAGCGAGTCAAACCGAGGAAATTTCATTTAATATGCTTCCGTTATATTTTTTTTTTAAATTTAAGTAAACAGCCTGCAATGACATTTAAAATTTATGTTACTGCATGTTTATATCATTTATATTTACGAAGCCAACGACGACAAAGTTTTGAGAAAAATATAATGAGTCATCGCCGCCGCCCAAATAAACTGTCTCGCCTACTGACATGACGAAACAGTCGTGAATATCCAGAACTTATCAGTAATTATTGGTCAGCTCACAAATTTTATCATTTCTTTTGTTCATTATATATAGATTTCAAAAGAAATTTAAATCAGTTTAGCAAAAATTTAAACTTTTTTGCACTGAGAGGAAACCTAATGAATTGAAACTTTCACTCTTGACCTTACGTCGTTACATCAAACTATTAAATTGCACTAATTAATGAAGGTCAAAATAATTAAATAATAATTGATTAAATATATAATTATTATGCAAGTCGCCAAATATACGACATTGAAAAAATTGTAGTAGTGGATAATTATTCGATTTCTAAGCAACGCCATTTACCTCAATATTAAATTTAGTCGTTTCAACATAGTACTTTTCGCAGGACCAGTCATGATCTACCCTAGTTGCTTTAAATATGACGAGATCGCTGACGGGTTAATACGCGCTAAAAGTATATTAATATGTACACCAGAATATTTGAAAAAGTATATGAGACGCAGATTTAATAAATTTGTCCAACAACACTAAATCTTATGTAGGTGGAATTGTTGTTCCGGTTATGACACAATTTATTGTAAGATTTTAGCGGCAATGGAAAAACGATGATATTAACTGTTTATTTCTTTGCGAATGAAGAATCTTTGTCTTACGTTATGTGCGGTTTATGTTCCACAGAAACTTTTGCAAACACACACACGCACGCACGCACACACGCACGCACGCACGCACGAACGCACGCACGAACGGACGCTCGCACATACGCACACTCGCACGCACGTACGCGCGCACGTGCGTATGCAAGCACGCACGCACCCCCTCACACATATAGATACCGAAAAGTCATGCAACCGTGTATTAATTGTTGGTGACTACAATATTCCGTCGCTAAACTTTCGTGTTACAGAGAATTGTCCATATGGCATAAGAGTAAGCCTCTTAGCTACCATCGACAACAGTGCGAAATCATTTATGTAACTGCAACAGCTTAATTTCCTTAAAAATATTAATAACAAAACTCTAGATCGCGTACTTTGCAATTGTAAATGCAACCGTCATTCGGGTATCCATTACTTTGTTAGGATCGCTATTATGCTATAGTCCTCTTAACAATTAATTACTGCCCTGAGATCGGTATAAAAAAGGCAGACACCTAATAATTTAATTTTCGCAAATGCGACTATAATGCAAATAATAAAGCACTAGAATCAACAAATTAGGAAAATGTCATCACTTTCCAGTTAGGTTTAGCCTTTTACGAATTGCCTACTTGAAGCGTTGTTATACAACGAAACCCAGGTCGTGGTTAAGAATTTAAATAAAGTAAAAATAATACTACGTCAAGTAGTTTCATTTAGTTGTAAAAAAAATTTACTAATATCTTTTTCATTTTTAAGAAACTTGTAACATATAAATGAAGAAGCATTACTTAAATGAAAATAACTTGGTACTCTTTAAATTAAGAAGTCAATTTAAGAAAATTTTTGAGTACGTTTTCATAACTATATGCATATATGAATAAGATTTTCTGGTCGTAGGTTTCATTCCTTAAAAAGTCGCAAGGTTACCCATTATCAATTTCAGCATTATTAATTGAATGACACTTAAACAGAATGCGGCATATTTTTTTTAATTTCTCCCAATTTTCTTTTGAGCAGAGCCCACCTCTGAATTTGAATACTATTTGTGAAGCTTTCAAGAAGAACCTACCTCCACATCATATTTGACACTTCATATAAGTACTATAATTACTTTCATCTGCTTCCAAAGAAAGGAAATAGTCAAAATTCATAAGCAAACTAAGTCAATAAAGGAGCGGGTCCAAAGAATATCTAACCTACATTTCTAAAAAATCCACAAAATATATGGTTCACTTACTATATTATAATTTAATACTGACCCATAATATTAGTATACAAAATCTGACAGCAAACAATAGAACAAAAAATATCGATTAATACCCCTTTTGTCAAAAATATCCAAGATATTTGAAATAGTGTTTCAAGATAAGAAATATCCAGCAATTTATAGGATGGATTTGTACAAAACAGATCAACGCTAAACCACTTGTTATTTTGTATGCAATATTTCCTTAAATATGTAGGTTTTCAGACACACATTTACTCAATCTACATAGGTTTAAAAAAGGGTTTGACCAGGTTGATCTCTGTATGTTCCTGAAAAAATAAAGGGTGATTAATTTCGTTGATTCATCTCCAATATTAGCAGCAAAAAATACGCAGTGTAAGTTAACGGTTTTATTTTACCGTGGGTTCTCGAGACTTTAAGTGTACCTCGAATTTCTCTATTGATTTCCTTTTTATTTATCGTATTTATAAATTATATCAATGCTAGCTTCAAACACAGCGAGTTCCTTTTATATACTGATAACCTCAATGTTTTTTTTAATATTTCTAAAAAATATGAGATTCTACTGATCATAGAAAGCTGCAAGATAATCTTTGTAGACTAGATGCATATTTTAGACTAAACAAGACACAATTCAGAAAAAGTGTAAATTGGTTACTTTTTCTAAAAACAAGGTAATAGATTTTACTGTATGTAATATAAATAGCGATTCTTTAGAGTATGTTAATTGCATAAGCCCTCTTGGTATGATTTTTAACTGTAATATATATTTTAATGCTTACATTAAGCAGATTATTTCGCGGACTTATGTTTTGCTGGGTTTTAAGAACTACCAAGCTCTTTAAGCAAATGAGAATAGATCGAATCCTCTACACAACCGATCTCAGCTAGTAAATGATGTTGCAGTCTAAAATTCATACTATTTTCATATATTATGTATTATATATTTATATATTATGACATTATAAAGCGGGTGCAAAAACGATTTATGTGCACATTGCAATATTGTTTCACTGCTCGAAAAACGCTATTGTAATTCATTTTATTCATTTAAATACCTTACTCTTCATGAAAGCTTGTACCTGGAAGTTGCACGGCTCTATTGCCAGGGAGAAAAATCCATGCTATTGTACTTCCCTCCGCTCATTGCAATGCCAGTGCTTGCGCACCACTGCACATGCTTTGCCATGACAGCGGCAGTGCTTTCCATTGTCTGGACATATTCGCTCGCTCGTTATTCCAATACAAACAGTCAATTACACGGATTCTATACAATCATCAGTTCTTTGATACCAAGTGGCATTATCTTTTCTTTTTTTTAAGTTCGCATGAAATTTCTTTTGTCTTTCTCATCACTTTCTCATTAACAAGTCAATTCTCGCAGGTTTATCAAATATTTTTGTCTGCTGCTATGTGTTTTTAATTATTATTTCTGTTACAATATTATTGGTATTTCTTATATTAATGGTAATTTTTAAAGCATTATTGATTTTTATAATTTAATATATCTATTAATAGAAATAGTCCTTTAAGAATACTGAATAATTACACTTTAATTTAATGTATTGTAACTGTAATGTGTTCTCCCAATGTTTATATAAATTTAAATATTCATATGCGTAGAATATTAACTTTGATGTAGGAATGTTGGTATACAAGTTAACTTTAAATATTAGAACCTACCTCAACTACAAACCTCCCTCATTTTATGTCACTATGATTGTATCCGTTTTGACCCAGGTATAATAAATAAATAAATAAGTATATAATATATGTTTTAAATATTTGGTTCATATACCATTAATTCAGCTTAGAATATATTTTACCAATTACTTTTAGTACATCCACAAGGAATAAACAATGCATTTTTGTAATAAATGCCCTGCCCACTCGTTATGGAAAATAATTAAATAAACAGACATTGTAATAAATTCACTTCAAAACTTTACTATGAAATATTAAAATATAAATAACGCATACCGAAAAAAGTTTTCTTTTTAATAAAAACTCCTGAAATTGTACTCACACAAACAAGTATTCAAGGAAGCGAAAAGAAAATAAATATCCAATAATTACGTTCAGCTCAGCCAACGTGGAGAAAGCCAGTTTTAAATTATCAGCCCAAATTGGAAAACATCAATAATTTGATAAAAAAATTCTTCTTTTACTCTATTTACGCGGTGCAGCGCATGGAATTTAATGCCGAGTGAAAGGTTTAATACGAATTTCGGTAAGGAAATATCACATAATATTTCTTCGCTTTTGTTTTTCTCAAGTAAAAAAATAACTCGCAGTGACAACTAAATTACTGATATCATATTTTTATATTAAAAATAAGTTTTCAACAACTATAAACTGTAAAGAGAAACTTATTTGGGCGTTGTTCGTGGACTATGTAATGCTCGAATTTTGTTGTATTGTTCATTGTTCGTGATGTTCCTTTTTTTTGATTAAGTACATTTGGGACCATAGTAAATATCTTGTTATGAAATAAAAAATTAAAAACAATGACCAACAATAACAATTTTACTTTATCACTGAAATTAGCTGGACTGTATTTACGCGTGTAAATAGTGCTTTACGAATTTCTAGAAGTTTAACTTTTCGTGCGTAGGTTCGACATATACATTTGTTAATATATAATTTTCTTTGTGGTAAATTTTCATTTCAGTCTATAATATTACATCTGAAAATTATTAAATGAGTTTTTTTTATTTGCACATGTTTATAAATATACATTTACCAAGGAACAGAATAAACGACCATAATTAATAAATATAGGTAGGAAGGAAATATGCCTTTAGGAAAACATAGATGTACTGCAAATATATTAATCACTGACACTTTTCATGACATGTGAGTAATAAATATTATATAAGAACAAATTAAATAATAGTAAGTTGGCAATGTATTCTCCGCGAATGTTATGCCGAAAAATTTCGACAAACAGATTGAGAAATAAACATTAAGAAAAGTATCTAGGATGGGTGTAAGTGTGATTTAAAAACGTTTAAAAAGTTCTAGTTAAAAGAAAGTAACATAAGAGAAATAAAATATTCTTCCGTTAGATTTATAAAAATAAAAGCGACGAAAAAAAGATGCTTGAATGGATCTTGCCATAGTTGTTAAACGAGATTTGGGTTTTACGCAAAATGGAAATATAATAGTCCATTTCTTAAAGCATTTAGTAAGTATGTAGGAATGAGGTCGTAAAAGGCTTTCATTCGTGTATATTATAATCGTATAAAAATTCAAAAACATTTGTTTGTTCATTCATTGCCGATTTTCCGAAACAAATGGAAATAATGGTAAAGTGCCAAGTTTATGTTTAAGCATGTTGGTAAATTTACTAATGGAGAGGAATTTTGTGATTTCATTGACGTTAGTTTGCTCCGGTACCACTGATTTTGATAATCACTAAATTAAATATTAGATTCATGTGATGCGTCTTTTGTAATCCTAAGTTAATAATTTAATTAATGAAGCTAGTTATTTATATTAATAAATTTATATTACACGTTTTTGTACTGCCATTAAATATGTTGAAAGGAAAAACATAAGTTATTAGAAATTGATGTTGTTAAATTGATAGAAAAATGATGTTTGTTTATTTCATTTAGTGCGCTTGTACAGTTTTGGTAAATAACATCCAACAGAATAAGATATGAACACATTTATCATTAATATTAATATTGCATCATTGGAATGGTGGGGTTAGTATTTACGATTGAAAGTATGCTTGAAGTTTGCATAAAGTCAAGAAATTTAAATTGATGTGCGTAGAACACAATAACACTATTGTGTTCTACGCACATCCTTTAAATTTGCTGATAAATTTTATTGTGATAAAACTTTTTATTTCAAGACAGAATTTTTTATTTTAAAAGTAAATAGTCAATACAACCATGACAAAATGAATGGTAAGTGGAATAATATAGGTTCGAAAATAATATGCCTTGAGGGTAGCATGGATTCATCGTAAATATTATATTTCTTGTTAATATTTTTTTGAAATTGAATACTTAATTATTTATAAAATAAAAGTTAAAGCAGCAGTAAATTCGCAAGGAAAAATATATAGCAAAATTTTGACAAAGAAGGAATCATAACAAGAAAGGAATCTTAAAAAAAATTATAGGACGGATGTAAGTGTGAAATGAAAAGGTTTAATAACTTTTGTTAACATAGTTTTGACACTTACTTGTAGTTTGAAGAACCGACCAGACAAATAAAATATTCCGTTAGGTTTATAAAAATATCTGCTTAAAATATGTAGAACCCAATAACACTAATTTAAATTTCTTGACTTTATGCAAACTTCAAGCATACTTTCAATCGTAAATACTAACCCCACCATTCCAATGATGCAATATTAATATTAATGATAAATGTGTTCATATCTTATTCTGTTGGATGTTATTTACCAAAACTGTACAAGCGCACTAAATGAAATAAACAAACATCATTTTTCTATCAATTTAACAACATCAATTTCTAATAACTTATGTTTTTCCTTTCAACATATTTAATGGCAGTACAAAAACGTGTAATATAAATTTATTAATATAAATAACTAGCTTCATTAATTAAATTATTAACTTAGGATTACAAAAGACGCATCACATGAATCTAATATTTAATTTAGTGATTATCAAAATCAGTGGTACCGGAGCAAACTAACGTCAATGAAATCACAAAATTCCTCTCCATTAGTAAATTTACCAACATGCTTAAACATAAACTTGGCACTTTACCATTATTTCCATTTGTTTCGGAAAATCGGCAATGAATGAACAAACAAATGTTTTTGAATTTTTATACGATTATAATATACACGAATGAAAGCCTTTTACGACCTCATTCCTACATACTTACTAAATGCTTTAAGAAATGGACTATTATATTTCCATTTTGCGTAAAACCCAAATCTCGTTTAACAACTATGGCAAGATCCATTCAAGCATCTTTTTTTCGTCGCTTTTATTTTTATAAATCTAACGGAAGAATATTTTATTTCTCTTATGTTACTTTCTTTTAACTAGAACTTTTTAAACGTTTTTAAATCACACTTACACCCATCCTAGATACTTTTCTTAATGTTTATTTCTCAATCTGTTTGTCGAAATTTTTCGGCATAACATTCGCGGAGAATACATTGCCAACTTACTATTATTTAATTTGTTCTTATATAATATTTATTACTCACATGTCATGAAAAGTGTCAGTGATTAATATATTTGCAGTACATCTATGTTTTCCTAAAGGCATATTTCCTTCCTACCTATATTTATTAATTATGGTCGTTTATTCTGTTCCTTGGTAAATGTATATTTATAAACATGTGCAAATAAAAAAAACTCATTTAATAATTTTCAGATGTAATATTATAGACTGAAATGAAAATTTACCACAAAGAAAATTATCTATCCCATGGATTTTCAAATGAAAACCAAGCTTAGTTCAAATTTCATGCGTTTAGTGGAACACAAGAATTTTACTCTAATAAATTAAAACTTGTAAACCTCTCCAGGTTACGAGGGTTGTTTGGATGAAAAAGGGTTTAACTCAAGACGCCGTAATCACGACAATTACCACCACACATGCTATGTCTGTAATGTACCGCGTAAAATACAAGTGTTAAATTATTACTTGATATTATAATAGACAAATATTGTAATTTATTTGTTACTATGTTAGTCACAAATCGTTATATAATTTGAACATTGATTACTGTAATTGAAGCGTTAACCTGAAATTGATGTGATTAAATAGTCACTTCAATATGAGAAATACCTCCTCTTGTTTTGTGTTGAATTTACAGCAGTGATTAGTCCATCGAAACCCAAACATTTTTCATTGTAGCATTTTTGGAAACTCTTTTTTCTTCGCTCAATTTATTTTCATTTTTTCGAATAGTAAAATTAACACTTAAAAAAATTTCATCCATATTTACTGATATATTTATGAAACAACTCCTACAAAATTAATTATTTTAGAAACTTTCTTTGTTTAAATTTATTTTGTGTTTATACTTAAAATATTTTATGGATGAAAAATATTTTTTTGAGTTTTTTTTTCGAATTTTAAGACTTAATTTCTACCTTGTTATAATGTCACGTCCTGACTTTAAATTATAAATATATCTTGTTAATAAATCCCCATGTTACTATTACCACGTCAAAAATATTTTAGTTATATATTTTTAAACAGATAGAAACTGTTATTACCATGAGTGCATTACAGTTTCATATTGTATGTAAATATAAATCAATTCAGATTGAATTTTAAAGACGAACCCCATTGGTGTTGTGCATAAACGCTATCTGTAAAGGCATGTTGATAAAAGTTTTTTTTATCAACATTTTTAACTGCGACAATAAAACTGAAGTTGGTTGTTTTTCGCTTGTTTAAATTAACCTGAAAAATATTAATTTTCAAAGAAACAAATTTCTCCCCAAATTATTATGAAAACAATGAATTTATTCGAATTCAAATTCGATTGATTTAAATACATCTTATGATTGTTATGTATTGCCGCTCTAAATAATAAACGAATAATTGAAAAAAGATTATTTGTTAAACCAAATTGCTTGTTTGTTTATCAAAAATTATGTTTTACGAACTTGACACCCTTCTTCTGTATCATCGAAAATCATTTTTTAATTATAGATCCAGGTTTATTAGATCACACCAACATTTATTTATTTCTGCATATGTTTTAATATGAGTTCAGTGACAGTTTTCTAAAATGAAAGTTAGGGAAGGGGAATTTTTTTAAATTTATGTGGTATTATAGAGCTGAAAATGGTTTTATTACCCCAATAATATTTCTATTCAATGTTATTATCTAAGAAACAAACTTAAAATGCTTGAACCATAGTTTGAAGTTTAAATTAACAAATATGTGCTTTATTTGCCATGAAATGCTTAATAGTTCGTCGAAATGAATACGAAATTTAATTTTCATACCGGGCCCAAGCCGGAATTGAGGTTCCAAATAAATGTTTTCTCACCTGTGCACATGTGTTTATATACTACAATACATATTTATTATTAAATTTACTATTTAGTGATTAAGCAAAAATTTGTATGGTTGAAACCTTCAGTATGGTTGAAATATTCATTATTCGATTGATTTAATATAACAGTTTATTTAGTTCATATATTTAATATCGGATACGTAAATATTCATTATACGAAATATTCATTATACTGGTAAATTACGGAGTAAATCGTAAGGTTATCAATATAAGTTGTTATTTGTGGGAAATATTATATAATTAATAATGAATTTATCTTAACCTAAATATCAGAGAGTTAATGTCTTCACACAAGTTATCTTACATCTTGTTAGAGACAGTCTAGAGGTGATTTCGTTTAAGACAATTGTGAGTTCGGGTTCATCCAACAACTACTACTAATGAAAGTCTGAGTGCTTACGTCACAAAAAGGCTGTAAGTCACGCAAATGAAGCTCTCCATATGCTAAGACATCAGCGCCGCGATTGGTTCATTTTAAAACTTATAACAAATATCTAAACTAATAACTAATAACAGATAGCGTCTTTTATCTCGATGTTTCGAGCTATATTTTGCAGAAAAGGACATCAGCCGCACCAGAGAAATGTTCGACGAAAAAACTGGGAAGAAGATAGTTGTGTCTACAAAAACTTCGTTTGTTTGACAGTGCTGTACCTTCAGTGTTTTCAAACTGTATCCCTAGTTAGACATTCAAGAGAAAGTGTGGAACCGATACGTTTGCATATTGAAAATAAAACATTAGAATTAGTTCTTACTAAAAGTATTCAGTCACAAAACGAATATGAAAAGAAATATATGTTTAATTGTTTTAGTGAATTTCTAGCATGCTTATTTAACTACAAGGTGAGCGAGGATTGTATTGCTGTAAAGAAAGTTGATGTAGTAATATTTATTATAATTTGTTTGTCGAAAGCCCCTGAAATGTCAGTTTCCGCAACTTTTGACAGTAATTTAGAATTAAAATTGTTTCAAAATCAAAATGAATTACAACAATTTTGCAGGGACATTTTCCAAAAAAGATTTGTAATATTAAATACATTTTCTCAGTATTGGATATCTTTAAAAATCAAAATACTAGCAAACAATCTCTTGATGATACTTGTTTTAATATTGTTGACATGTTCAAGCACGTTTCTATAAATTTAGATGATGACGTTAAATGTAAAAAAGTAGTATTTTTTGTATGAATATATAACTTTATTAATAACAAAAAAAGAAAGACTTTGATACTGTACAAACTTTTTAATTTATTTTAGTCTATTTTATTCTATTTTACCTTACGCTTATAAGTACTTGCACCGTACTGTTTTTTTACCTATGTCTTAGGATAAAACTCTTCAAAACATTTGTTCGAAATATAACTGCAGTTTGGAGGTTTTTTTATAGAGTTGAACTAACTATAAGTAAGTATTCATTTGTCCCAGGGTTACATTAAAAGAGTTATTTAAGTAGCTCATTACAAAGATATTCATATGTAATATATTATCAAAGGTAGACTTATGTATTCTTATTATTTTCCACGAATTTCTTTGTTTTATTTAAACATGGCTGGAAGTTTTCAGATTTAGAATGAATCTCTCCTGACAGCAACAGAATTAATTACAGTAATTTGATAAGTTTTAAGAGGCACAGACCAATTCAAATTAATTCAGTCATTTTGGAGCGCAAGTAAAAATAATAGTCCTAATTTTACTAATTTATAAAAACGGTAAAGCGTCAAAGATTACTTAAATAAAGTAAAATAGGTGTTTTAATTAATAATCTTAGACAAATATTTGCATTTCATTAGGAAGTTTTTCAACTTATATGGGTTTTATTAGGCATATTTGCTTACTATAATTATTTTAACGGAAAAATATATTTGTCACAGTTAGTGATTGTTATCAGCTAATTTCTGCCAATTGATTTTGATAATAATTTTTTCTTGATTTGAAATACCGTTTTCCATAAATATTTTATGAAAAGAACATTAACTTAATTAAGTGTAGATTTAGGTAAAGTGCTTGTCACAAAATGGGGATAAAATATTTTACGTCATTTAAATAAGAAGTCTTTATGTCTACTGGCTATTTATTTCCTAATATAATACAGTAAAGTAAAATTTGGAAAAAGAAAAAAAATTAGATTTTTCCAAGACATAATTTGCTTAATAAAAATATATTTATTATACAGCTGAATTCAGAAAATCGCCTGCATCATCGCCAGTAACCAAATCAAGAGGTAATTCTTCTTACTTGGCGATGAATCTCTCACTTACATCGTGTCAGTATACTTGAAGGTTTACACACCCGAGCAGTATATTGCTACGAATAGCGCTTTAACCGGGTTAGCTTGTATTTAATTTATTTTTATATAGAAAACTCAATAATTGTTCCGTTTACCTATCTCACAGCGCTGTATTTTGTTACGTACAATATTTTGGTATACTTCTCCCGTATCCAGCTTTCTGCTCTTTCTTCTTTGAGTCCCTGGTATTATTAAGATTTATAATATTTCACAAACTATTGCTGCGAAAATTTTTGGATGATATGAAATGGAGAATAAATTTTTAATTGTTTTAAAAATTTCTTGAATAGTGCAGTTCAAGCAATACTCTTTCACCTATGTTTAAAACACTTGCTATGTTATCACGCTCTCTAGAGTTTAAAAGAAGTGGGAGTTTGATTAGGGACGATTTTTTACAACTAATTAAATACATACACAAGCTAATCAAACATATATTTATAAAACATAGAATAATTTGACATTGACTTAAATAATTTACACTATATAAATTACCCATTCGGTATGTAAGTAGCATACACTACCGTAATATTTGAAAGAACTTATCGTGCGCGTAATTAAAAATGCATATGCAAGATTATTTTTAATTGGTGAAGAGGGTCTGCTAATAATCGTCAGTCTAAACATTAGACCCACTTCGAAGATTTAACTTTTACAAAATTAAATCGTTTTTAAGCCATCTATTTTGAGTTAATTCATTTTATCATTTAATGAAGTAACAGACTCACAATTGCCTAGTTTTCATGACACATTCATTTAAAAGAAAAGTTGAACACTAGTGCAATTTTTAAAGTTGTAGTTAATAAATTATTTTGGTCACAGAATGAAGTATTTAATAGAAACTAAAAGAAAAACTTTATTTTACATGTAAAATAATTTGAAATAAAAGGAAAATGAAACAAGCCCAATTCACTCGGTCTTCAATACACCATTAAATAGAGTTTGAAGTCAAGTATTTATGATACAATTTTTAAATATGAGTTATACATATATTATAGAATTTATAGCATACCGACACACAATAAAATAAGTTAAATAAACGCTTCAGAATAACAATCGATTTTTACATTATTATATTTGTATTTTTCATTTTATATTTCAGAAATAATAAAAAATGTAATTCGCTATATAACTAATAATAACCTAATAAATTTTCTTTTATGGGCTACTGCTCATCTTTGAATGTGTTAAACTAGCTAATCAGATTACTTTAGTTAATGCAGTTGCCTAATATAAGATTCTTGGCAACGAGCCAAATATAATTTTTTTGGCTGCGAAAATCGTAAATAACACTGTTAAAGACATTCAGCATCCTAGGGAATATTTGTTAAGTGAAAATTAAACCATATATAGATCTATATATATATAAATATATATATATATATATATATATATATATATATATATATATGTATATATATATATGTATATATATATATATATATATATATATATATATATACATATATATATATATATATATATATATATATATATATATATGTGCTCCACAAAATACTGAATAAATGTTGTATCATATTTAATAATTTACACGGCAATTATATCTTGGATTATTATACATTAATGGAAAGAAATTTTAAAACAAAGATGAAAATTGGTCATTAAGGTAGTTTTTCCTTTACTTAGAAAAATTATTAAAATACACACTGAATGCTTCAAACAAAGTTATGTCTTGAAAGCTGTTTTAAAATATATTGTCAATATATAATAAATGTTTTAAATGGCAACTGCCTTTTTTATTGTATTCGAGAATATTTTTTATTTAATTACTGTTATATTTTCGGACAAAATCATATTTAAAAATAAATTCATAAAATTATTCACAAGTACCACTTAGTGAATTCTGCTAATTTGTCAATTTAGATTTTAATTTAACGAATGGCAAAAAGTTCTTTTTATCAACATGAAAGTTTTTGTCTAAATACATTGAGTAGTAATACGGAGTAGTAGCCAAGAGGCTCGCTTGGTAATGATTTTATTTATTTATTTATTTATTTATCTACTTTAATGTATCTAATTGATACATAGGGCGAACTTTTTGCTACGAGAGCAATCTCTTACAGCCAGCCACAACACTAGTCCAGCTCCGTTCGAAGAACGTCCGGGAATCGAACCCGGGTCCACGCGGTACGCCGCATCGTCAAAGGCCGCACGCCTTGTGATCAGTCCAACACACCACGATGACGACATCTGACACGGTGATGACGGATTTTCTGGCTATACACAACTTTATAGTACTTGCGTGAGTAAAAACTAGACTCAAGTTTCTCAAAGTTATGATACGATGATTGATATCCGGGTAGTTCACTAAAATCCCCAATTATTTTTTCCCACATTTAGTCTTAAATTCGAATTCTATTTTTGCTAATGAAATTTGTGTTTGAAATTTTTAGTAATGTGTATATGGCTGTTTTTAAGTGACGCTTTGCATTATAAAATGCGTAGACATCATTTTTGTGTATAAAAAAATATTTTAGATATCTAACAATTTTTGTATTTAATTTTTTATAATGTTAAAAATTTCGCATGTTCGCCGGCTAAACCTAAGCTGGCAAACCCGGATAAATGAGAACAGCCATAGAATCTTCAGTCGTATAGACTCCTAAGGCAATTTTCAAAGTTTTTACTTATGTGTAAAAATAAATCCACTCTTACTTGTATAGCCTTTAAATTGTGTGTGTGTCTGTAAGCGTGCGTGCGTGCGGGCGAACGTGCGAGAGGTAGTGCATACGTGCGCGGGTACGCTCTTTTGTATGTGTGTGTATGTGTGTAGCAATTAATAAACTGGTCAGTTCATTTCATAAGTGTTAATGTGGACTATTGTGGAAGCCAAACGGAATAATTAATATATTCACTTGCATTGCTTCAGCTATGTCGATGTGCATTTAGATCATGTTACTTGGTTCTCAATTTTTGCCGAATGGGATTCATGTAACAAGTGAATTGTAAGTTCACGAAATTTCCATATTTCATTTATTTTTTTACTCGCCGAAACTCGGTTACTAATTGAACAGATCTCTGCGTTCTTTAAAAACTCTTCATAATTAGAGATGTTAGAGTAGTTTCTATAAATTTCTAGTGTCAAGCATTAATTTACAAATTTTCATCTAAACATGCATATTTCTGATAAATTCTTATTATATTGGGCCTACTTAATTAGTATCGTATTCTATTTCTCTTTCATAACCCCTTCTGCAATTTTTTCACACAGAATCCTTAAATATTTGAAGTAGATTTATTTAGCAACATTAAGTCTATCCTACGTGCTACTTGCGTTTATTTTATTTATTTGTATATTTTTGAACATACAGTTACGAAAATATTGTATTTAGACATCAAATCTTTCAATAACGATAACAAAACAAATATTTAATTAAATAAAACTAAAAACCTTACAATGACCCATTTTAAGAATTTAATTATAAGTCATCACCAGTAAATCACTCCCTCGTGAAATCGTGATCATGTGGTTGAGCGATTGTACACTGTCACAAAGCGGAGAATATCGATATAATTTAGTTCTAGATACCGATACAACAAAAGGTAAAAGTTTTAAAATGAATAAATAAATCTGTAATTGAACGGAATGAAGCCCTAAATACTTGATGCTGAAACAGAAATTATCCAACGCTAAATTAAATTCCATTAATAATTGAATGAGTTTTAGTTCATTTACATGTTATATGACAAAGAATACGTTAAATTTAATCCAAATTTTATTAATCTAAGCAACGATATCTAAGAGATAATCGAAAATAGGCAACATATATGTGTGTGTGTATATATATATATAAATATATATGTATATATATATATATATATATATATATATATATATATATATATAATAGGATAGTGGACGTCTACTTTCAATGAATTTCTATAATATTAATGACAGCTACTACCTAGTAAGTGTCCTCATTTTTAAAATTATGTTATTTGTAATATAAAGTTCGTACTTGACTTTAATTGCTCATTAAGGCTTTTACTCTAAACAAAGCAATAAACTTAAATATTTCGAATCAAATCGGAAATCAAAATGTTTGTAAGCTTTAACTTTTGGTCCAAGATTTGCTTCCTGTGAAATATTTCGTAAAGTTTTGGTAATTTATTATGTACCGAGGCGAGTTGATACCCGAATCGGAGTTTGAACAGATAATATCTTTGTATTGTGTTCGTCCCAAAGTCCTTCGCCGGTGAGTTTATATACCTCGAACTTAAGCTAAACTTTAATCATGTTTCAACTGAGACTATACACCTATTATTAATATTGAAACAATTCACTGACTAAGCAAACATTCGGCGTTTGGGAAACTAGAAGCATTACATTCAACGATTGGGATGGTCCAGGTAGTTTTCAATTTTGTTGAATTAGGCAGTTTAGGTGTTTATATGAATTTATATAATAAACCACGAGATACGAAATGTAGACGCTCGTCAATTGTAATGCCTCGTACATAAGTAGTTAGGTATATTGTTAATAACACGTAACAATTCCAATGAAAATATTTTTTGATCATTTTTCTTGAACATGAACCAAATTCAAAAGAACAAATTATTTAATTAGCACTGCTGCCCTGCGAATGGAATATAATTTCTCAAAGTGTAAAAAATTTACTTGATTATTAAATTCAAGTCGAATAGGAGATATTTTAATGGAAGTATAAAAATGATAAAATTATTCGTTTTAGAAATTATTTCATTTATTGTTTTTGTAATGAAGATAATATTTTTATGTGTAGTCATATTTTTGTTTATGCTTCCGTTTAAAGCTTTTATTTAATGATTTTTTGGATAAACTGCTTAAGTTAAAAACATACTGCAATAGCAACAATAGATTTGAAATGTTTTGTTTTAAAATAAAGTGTACGATTTCCTTTGGTTGTAAAATAAAGTGTACGATTTTCTTAAACCAGATGACTTCACAAAACTACAAAGGGACCCCCCCAGGACATTTGCAGATAACGTAGAACAATTAATTAAAACCTGTACCATCATATTTCCTAACGAATTCGCGAAACATAAAGAAATTAACCCTAGACCCTCAATACTATATGGACAATCTAAAGTTCATAAACCAAATATACCCATACGACCTGTTGTCTCATACACAAATACACCCACAAAGAAATTAGCTTTTCACCTGAATAAGATCTTCCAAAATAAAACCAGGTTTGCGCCTAAATATACCATTAAAAACTCTGTTGATCTCTGTAATAAAATTAAAAATATACATCTAACACTTAATTGTAAATTAGAATCACTCGACGTAGTAAACTTATTTTCTAATATACCACCAAAAGATTGCCAAAATATCACTTCAGATATCCTAGAAAAGAAAAAGTTAAACCCCATTGAAGCATCGGAAATTAGAGACCTCTTTAAATTATGCATAGACCAAAATTATTTCCTATTCGATAAAAATTTTTTTCAACAAGTCAATGGCCTTTCAATGGGCTCCCCCCTCAGTACTCCTTTAGCCGAGTTATTTATGAACAATCTAGAAACCAGCCTCTTAAACAGTAAATTAGCGACCAATATATTATACTATTATAGATACGTTGATGACATCCTTATCTGTTGGAAAGGTACACAGCGACAGTTAGACCAGTTTGTTAACTTTGCTAATTCCCTACACAATAATATCAAATTCACTTTAGAAGTAGAATCCGATAATAAACTTAACTTTTTAGATATAACAATAGAACGCAAAAATAATAAACATAAATTTAGTATATTTAGAAAATACACATTTACAGACTCCATAATTAATGGTCAATCTCAACACCCTTGGTCCCATAAGTTAGCAGCCTTACATTCCGTAATCCACAGAGCTTTAACCATCCCTCTAGAAAAACTTAATTTACATAAAGAAATAAAAACTATCAAACAAATCGCAGTAAATAATAATTATGACCCATCAATTGTCACAAAACTGTATAATATTAAATTTAAAAAAATGCTAATACAAGAGATATACCCCGTCGTACCAAATAATAATAATATTTACTATAAATCTATTCCATACATAGGTAATGTATCACTCAATTAGGAAAACTCATAACTAATTATAAAAATATAAATAATATAACATGTACGTATAGTACTTTAAATAACTTGGGTAAAACCCTTATTAATAATAAAGAAAAAATAGATAAACATAAAAAGAGTGGTATCTATAAACTTAAATGTAACGACTGTAATAGAGTATACATAGGTCAAACAGGAAGAGATTTTAATACAAGATATAAAGAACACATTGCCAGCTGGCGAAATAATAAACTGGACACATCTCACTTTGCTAAACATCTCATTGAAAATAACCATCACCCCCATACTGATAATGCCCCCTATATATTACAAATAAATACAAAAGGTAATACACTTAATATCCTAGAAACATTACAAATAAACAGACATAAAAAAGATACCAAGGTTAATATATTAAATGAACTAAATATAATACCATCATCAATTCTTAATATCTTCTAGATATAATATAAATATACAACATTGATACTGCAGTACCCTGAAAATTGTTTCAGCACAAATACACATATAAATATAAGTATATTTATTAACTAAAAAATAAATAAATAAATAAATAAATATATGAATACAGAAAACCGGAGATATGTAGAAATAGTGTATTACCTTGTCCTTACTTTCAAATACCCCTTGCTTTTGTATAAATGTATTACCGATAATAACTTCCATTTAATTTTATTACACACACCATAAAGTTTGCATTGTATAACCTCACATAATAATAACAATTGAATTTATTACCCTGACTAAAATACTGATATATTGTATAAATCTCAGAAATATAATAAAACCTACACTGCACCCCTGCGATAAACTCATTAACATAAGCAATGGAAAAATCCGCACAAACCAGGCTTCCGCTATTGTGTGTGAAACATATTAATACTGTTGGTTGTTCCTAAGAGTTAATCTTTGCTAATATCCCACCTGAAGATGTTGTAATACACCGAAACCTAGGTCGCGGTGAAGAAATTAAAGAAAGTAGAAATAATACTACATCACGTAGTTTCATTTATTTGTGAAATTCCATGGTATAATTGTAAGCGTAACAATGTTGAAAAAGTCACTAACAATTAATATTAACCACCGTACAACACATTTGAAAGTAATAGCTTATTATGCAAAGAGAATGTTCATTCATTCTATCTAATTCTTCGGTCTAATTATTTATTATATTTCAATTTAGTTAAATCCCCTACGAATATTTTTTAAATCCCTTAATGAAATGAAAGTCAATCTAATTTAGTACAGGATAGTTTATAAAATAATAGGTGTATAAAACGAAATAAAAATTCATATTTTTTTACAAAACTTTTGACAATTTTTTCATTTTATTCTGAATTACAATAACAAATTTATATTATTTTAATTTCTTGTATTATTATGTTACCTTTATCTGCTTTTACCGGTGGCCTTGTTCCTTAATTTCAGAATACATTTTTTACGGATATATTAGCTCGGAATAATCTCGTAACAATTATGAATACACAAAAATGTCTATTGTTGGAATCGCTACACACCATTAGTTATTTTCATCTTAAGTTTATTACACATTTTTGATAAATTTTCTTGCATAAATTTTGTGGTTGTCTTGTGGTTTATAATTGTAAGCATATTATGACAGTAATATCTCATTTACAAGGACACATTACTATCTCCATAGAAATAAAAGACAAATTTTATATTGCTTATGAGCAGAGTTTAGTTATATTTATATTCCTCACTTCACAAGTTTTGACCTTTTACATACATCAAATAACTCTGTATTAATTCTTCTAACGGAGACCAAATCTTCCATGTACTTTCTTAAAAATTTCTAAATACGCAATAAAGGTTTTTTTATGTAATTTATTTTATACACTATTCAGTTAAAAATAAAACGTAAGTTTGGATTTGTGATAAATAAGAAAATTCAGGTACTGCAGATAAAACTTAGGTAACACAACTTAGGTAACACATAAAATAGCTATCAAAATAGTCTGTTTCGAAATACTCCACGATAATACATATTTGTTTCAAAATAACTACTATCCCTGACTTTGATCCTGTGAACGATTAAATCTTTCGATGATTTTTTAATTACGTACTAAGTCATTAAAATCGTAGTTTCGTAGTCTCTTCTAAATGAGCAAATTTTAATGAGAGATTCATGTTTATGGTTAAGAAATTTTCAATAAATTTATGGTACTGAATCAATTAAAATAAAAATGTTCTATTTAAATAAAAGTCTGAAAGTTTTTTTTCATTGCAATACACTGAAACTTTGTACTTTGAAGGAAGATAACTTCCTTCGTAATGATTTCGTGGAAATGCATAGTCTATTAATATTTGTTTAGAGTATTGTGCGCCTGTAGTAGATTAATATAAATATTTAATATTAAATTTGTTTTAAATAGCTCTTTTTCCTATTGTTTAGGATAACTGTTCTCGTTTCCCTGCATACCCAAAATATATCTAAATATTATTATGGTAAAAGTTTCATGTCAATTTTGTAAGTCGTATCTTGTTTGTAAACTTCTAGTTCCCTGTAGAGATCTATATGTTGGTTATTTTTTAAAATTGTGTTTGAGACATTTTCTTAGACGATAATTTTCACACAAAAAATCATATGAAACAAAAAGCATATCCCAATGTTATCTATATTAAATTTCATTTAATGCACGCTAAACGTAACGATAACAGTAGAAAGAGCTAATTAAAGTAATTGCCTTACCTAAACGTAACAATGCCTCACTGTTCTTATTTAACCTTGTTAAGACTGAATGTTAGATTCGGAGACGAACCCAAGCTGCGACGTGATTTGACAAGTACGGGTCACTGATCAGATTATCTTGAAAAATTTGTAAAGGGGATGTATTTTTACAAGGATGGCTGAACCTTCAGAGTAACAGAGCATCGACCTGATTATCCCCGCAGCACTCACGATAAACTGACACATTTTACGACAACTGCGATTAGGTATTTCATGTTTAAAGTGTGAAAGAAAGAGGATTGTTATAAGTAATATTGTGAAAATTAAAAATAAATTTCAATTTTTTTTTAACTTGGGTTCACTCGCGGGTGATTTATAACATAGGTAGCTTCTGTTATCAACAGTTTGAATACTGAATCCTGATCCAAAAAAGAGTATGTTTAGATTTCGCTTTAATTACAAAAACATTTTACTTCGTGTATTATTTTCTAATTTAAATGCAAAAATGAAGTGAGACATCACATTAAACCATATGTAAGGCTATATATATATATATATATATATATATATATATATATATATATATATATATATATATATATATATACCACTATTCGTAGTAGATATAACATTTCAAATTTATTTATAATTAGTTAAATTTGAAATAATAAGTATTTTAAAAGTTAAAGATGAGCTTAAATGAGATCAATGCACTATTGTGGAATACCCCCCAAACTTGGATATTTTTTTCTGCACTGATATTAGTTACTCTTATATTTAATTTCCATTGTTTTGTGTCTTTATTGTCATTTATATTGTACTTTACAAAAAATTGTAGCTTTTTAAAATTTATTATTTTAGTTTGGTAGCTACAAAATCTATTCTGTGAGTTGATATTAATAGAGTACCTATGTATCGAGAATTAAATGTTAACTCAAAGTCTTCTCATCAGTTGAATTTGGCATTTCAGTGTTTTTATCATTTTTAAGGCAACACGTAGTTGCATCATCTTATAGTGCTTTGATTTTTTTTAAACCTACCTTCATGCAATTACTTTTAGAACAAGAAATATATTTTATTTTTATGACAACCAAAAGAGCAAAACGCTATTAGAAAATAAATTTGTTTTATTTTCCCAGCAAAAAATAATATAGGTAAATGGTAAATAAATCGCATATACAAGTTAAGAAACTTACATATATGTATTCATCGATGAGATAAACCTTAGCAGATTTTGGTGGAAGTTTAAATTATTTGTGCCACAGTATTTGACTTTTATCGAAATTCTTCGACGCAAATAATTTACTTTTAAATATATTAGCCTGCAATATTTTAGTGTGACAATTCACCGCAAGCCCTATATCGCGAAACGAGGTCAAAGTGCAATCTGTCATGGCCCAGCGCACTGAAGCCCTGATATAATCCATAAAATTTGCTTTTATACTAACAACTTGCGGGAGATTTATGTAAAACATCCAATTTTATACAAAAATTTTGTATTACTCATGATCTTACATATTAGTCTTATGTTTTTGGTGAATATTGAAAAAAAACGTATAAATGCATGCTTTAATCTCAATATAAAAAGTAATTACAAATTGGCTTAGTATATAGTATGAACTTATCTTACACGGAATTTATTTTTCTTTCCGATATTTTTCATGCTACTCTTTTCCCAACATAAAATGCTATCTTCCAGGTATGTGAAGTTAGCAGAAATAATGGAATCTTATAAGCCCGTACCACGACGTAATTGCTTTTCACCACTAATTTTGACAAATGCGTGAGAATTTATTATTTTGGTTTTTAAATCACCTTGATTTAGACTTTTTTCTCTTTAATTCCCTCAAGCCTTTCTGTCTTTTTCTATTTTATTTTTGATCACTTCACCCATATATTCCCTCTTAATCTGACTTTTTCCTGTATAGCTGTTTAATATGGCCGAGCAACGGGGACATTTATTTTTTTATATTCATGATCGCGCCTTCTATAATAAAAATATGGTTTTCTCATGAAAGTTTCACGGCATGTATTCCGTTGTGATCCCAGAGAAATGTGGTTTGGGACTTGCCTAATAATTTTTTTTACCATTTGTCATTATTTCTACATAACTGTTGGCACTAATTTTATTGTATAGAGCTTTTCTCGCTTTGTTATATATACTTTTATATTTTACTGGTTTTTAAGATCGCTTTACATTTTCTTTCTAGGAAGTTGCTAAGAATATAAAGTCATTTAATTTTTCCCACAATGCCTTATAGGCTATTAAATACAGATTTCTCCCTTACGACCAAACGAGAAAGTTTAACTTATCCACGATAATACTTCAAGAAAATTTAAACAGTCATTTAAGTCAGACACAAACTATAGATGTTTCGAATTCATGTTAACAAAGTACTCCATGCATGTAAATTCAAATGCTACAGGAGCATTGGTGTTATTGGAACGCTTCTCATAATAAAACTCTTAAATTGAAGTTAGGGTTACAGTCTCTGTTTATTGTATAAGATTTTGGGAGATTTAATTACTTCTGTTTTAGGGAGTACAAGTAGAAATTTTGTTTAAGGTACCTAGTAAACAAAATATACAGATAATAGCTATTATTGCAGAAGTACCTTTTTGTCCAAGCCAAAAATTAAAATGGAAAATTTGTAAAGAATCTGAAGGTTGAAATAAATTGGCAGTGATACGCAGATTATAGAGCACCGATTTGCCTATTTAACTTTTTGACATAGATACATATACTGAAATCGAATGAAATATTTCTCATTTTTATGATGAAAACCTAGAACATGTCGTTAATCAAAATATATATATTATTTGAACATGATAATAATGGCTGGTTTTAAATTGTGAATGGCCGGTATAACAGGAAATAATTTCTAAGTAAGCAGGAAAACACATTTTTAAATTTTGCTCCACAATTTTTTTTCAAATTACGCAATAAATAATTGTTGATGAATTAATATTGATATTTTAGATTTGTTCTTTAGTAAATCACAGTACAATGATGGAGCCGGAAGGTATTGATAGGAACGCTTCAGTGATTAGGAGTAAACTCGTCAACTGTGACGGAAAAAACATCGACTGGCCACCGATTCCAAAAATCTCCAAAAGCAGAATTATTTTGTAAATTTATTTTTGTTCAGAAGCGATACTGCAAAAGTTACATCTAAGTACTCCTACTTCATTATTTTACATTTTTCTAACCACTTCTTATTCGATGGTTATTCGCAGTCTGGTTATTTTTATTTCGAAGGGTTTCAAATGTTAAAATTATGTTTAACTCACTAAATTACTTTATTAAATACATTAACAGAGGCCTAATTTTATTTTAATCATTATTGTGACGTTTCATGTTCACTATCTATACTTTTTTACAATATTAATTGATATTAAATAAGCACCAAATGGCGCTATATTCTTTTGCCATTTCAAAATTCTTTCTTGGGTTAATCAGAACGTCATTTATTAGTTTTTCTTTTTGTACTGACTAAAGGTCGATACAAAAAGAAAAAAAAAACAAATAAGTGATTCTATGGAAAATACGATCTAAGATTCAAGGAATGTAAAAGCTTAAAACTTAATAAAATTCCTAAGGGGGACAAAAATGTATGCATCAGCTAGCACTATCTTGAGGTAATACTCAATCTTTCTTCTTAAAATAAACGACGTGGTTTTTGCATCGATCTCAACATATCACGTGCCTTAAAGAGATGTTTGATAAGGTTATTTAAATTATTTATACCACAATATACAGCTTTCATTGCAATTCTACGTTTATAGTTTTATTAATTTTTGGTTAAGAAAGATTATTTAATTCACATTCACAATTTTTTTCCAATATCTTTTGCTCGATACTGCTATTGTTAACAAATTAGGAAAAATATAATGAATTGTTTGCCATACAGAACATTTGTAATGAGTTGCTTATTGTATTTAATTATCCATAATGTGTAATTATAATACTCACCTTCCAAATGCTGATATATTAAGTAGAGTCATAAATTACATATTTTAGAGACATAATTACTACAGATCTTAAATATAAATGAAAACTTAAAGTACAAGGTAATAAAATGCATTCAAAATATTAGTTTTCATTTTTGCTACATAGTAGTTTTATTATGTTCCGATAATTTCGTACTTCACAAATATTTCAGTAATATCACGTTTTCTCTTTATTTTAATATTTAAGAATAAATTAAATATAAAATTAATACACAATAAATATGTATATATGTATATATATATATATATATATATATTTTTTTTTTTTTTTTTTATATACATATATACATTAATTAAAATATGTACTTGACTCCGTAATCAGATATAAATTATAACTTCCTTTCTTAAATTTAAAAGTTATTGTGAGTTATTAATATGAAAATGTATCACCTAGTACTTTTTTATATGCAAACTGGCACAAACAGTAGTTTCGAAACGTTACGTCTGGATGACGTAACGTTTAGAAAAAGAAACTTGAAAATATTTAAAATATGTTTAACATATATGCTGTTATTGCATGGAACTGGCATTAAAAATATTGTACCTACAATTGAGTCCACGGCCATTCACTATTATCACCCATTTAGCGGTTTTCTATCAATATACTTGGCTTCTTTTTAAAAAAAACGTTTAATAACTAATACCTGTAGGCACTAATTTTTACCCACATTAGACCATGATTGCGAAAAAGACTCCATCATCTTTAATTATTCAAGTTCAAATCGATTGGTTGGGAAAAATTTTAAAAATATATTATAAAATTTTTATCCAGATATAATTATAAGTAGGTGAAGCATAAGGCCTTGTGCCTTATGCTTCACAAATGGTGAAAAGATAATCCCTTTAATTGAAATGGAAAAGAAATAATTAATTGGAGAAGAAATTAAATGATATAATAATTATACCAAAAAGAAAAAACTAAGTGAACATTCACCCTCGTAGCTGTTTTAATTGAAATAAAACCTACAGAGTACTAAGGAATAAAAATTAGGGAGTAAATAAAACAAATATATTAGTTTTTATATTTCAACGTTTAATAAAACATTGAGTGAACGTCTCTAAAAAGGGTGCCGTTCCGGTTAATGCCACCGATGTATTTACACAAAAGATTAAATGTTAGTTTCATTATTTCAATCCTGCATGATGTCGGTACTTAAAATAGTTAAAAATGAAATAATATATTACGTATTATAAGTATGTAAGGACTTTTGCATGTTTTCCATTTTTGCAATAATATGTGGGAACTGCACAAATAGACTGATAAATTTACGTTTTAGTTATAGAAGTAATTTTTAACATTTTGATTGTAGTTAATAGTGATCCGATAAATAGTGTTCACTCATGCCTATAAGGAAGTAAATTCTGTAGCTTCGGGTTTTTAGTTCTTTTTTCCGTTAAGAGTGGGTGGAGTTTCTCAGTCGCCTTGACCAATTGTCTTGGTTAACACAATGTTTGGTGTGAGAAGTATTCTAAAGGTATGATAATATAATTGGTGTTTTTTCATTTAAATGATTAATTCAACACATCATATCAACAAATTCATCACCCCCATTAATATTGCTTCTATTATGAATGACGTAACGTTAAGAATATTCTATATATGATTGTATATTAGTACAATATTTTTGGGTTACACGTAGTTCGTGATCTATGCAACTAGCTGAGAGAAAAATCTAATTTTCTCCGTCTGCTATTCCCTATTCTCTGCTAGTCCGCTATTTTTCCGGTTTTTCACTTTCTAAACCATGTACATTATTGGTATCATTATCTCTTTCTTTGTGGGAATCATGGACTTGGTTTTTTATTTGAAGTAGTTTCGGTGTTTACAATTTCAGTTCTACCAACGATTTTCAATATAAAAATAAAAAATGTACGGTATAAGCGCTATTTTTGATCCGCAGACTTGGATTTACATTGGATCCTGCATTGAAAGAGGAGTACTAAATAATATTAGTATAGAAAGTACGTCGCTAATATATTTTTAAGTCGTATTAATGTTAAATATTTGTTCATAATCTTGGATTTTGTGTTATAAATTGCAAGAAATGTGCAACTTAATTTAAACTGACGACGGATAGGTTCAGTTTTACTAACATATATCAACTTAATACGATGTACGTTTGCATATCAAAGTTTTTAATTATTCTTAACTTAATGTAACCCATCATTTGACTTGGATTAAATGGTTTTAGATCATTTATGATATTTGTAATTAATTAAAGTAGATTTCCAACATCTGAAATTTCAGTCTTTATCATAATTTCGATTTGACAAAATAGCTCAGATATAATTGTACAAAACATGTTTTTTTTTAATTTTTACTGCCAGTCAGTTTTGAATTTTCTCTTACATTCTTTTTTATACTTGGATTAATTATAAATTTGTTTTAGAATTAAAAGAAAAAATATTTTTTTTTATTAGGAAGAAATATTTTTTTTTAAAATACCGCAGTGAAAAAACTAAACTTCTCAGTTGATATCTAAGTAATGACAGTTTTAACAATGATGAAACTTACGCGGAACGAAGGTTTTCAGCACGCAGTATAATCTCATATATTTATCAAAATATATGATAACGCGTCGGATATTACGAAAGAGATAGAAACGTATATATATATATATATATATATATATATATATATATATATATATATATATATATATATATATATATATACACATATACATATACATATATATATACATATATATATATATATATATATATACATATATATATATGTGTGTGTGTGTGTGTGTGTTGGGTATTTATATGTATATCATATTTGTCAAACTTCAACTTATAATCCTTTGCATCATCCAGTTCCAAACTCTTGGAAAGTTATGAAAATGTTTATCGTTACTGTGCTCCAAAACAAAACCTCTTTGTACACTTTCTCCATACTTGATCCCGGCTTAAAGCTTAAGACAATTATAATATTGCAAAGTTCCCTTATAAACACACATTATGAAGCCCCGAAGCAGCATGTTAACGAGTGCCGTATTGCGCGTTAAACAACAAGAGGAAAGTAACTTGATATCCGCGGTAAAGTAATAATAAAACAACACTCCGTTTAAGCCGATAACGTCTTCTCTGTTAGGGAACATGTCACAACTTTGTAACGAGACGTCGAGTGTCGTTTTCATTAAATTAATTAAAAATATTATTAAAATTTTAATAAACCTAAAGCTTAAGCAATGTAAATAATTATTTTAATATTATAAAATTTTTGCTTTAAATTTCAAAACTTTTTCGTTGTCTGTTAGTTTTTATCCTTTCTAAGAAGTAAACCGTCGTATTATTAAAAATAACTTCAATGAATCATATTGGCATTAAAAAAATTTATTTATCTTGCATTCGTTGCGGGGTGACTCCGAAAGTATTTGCCTATGATAAAGTCAATAACGAATAATAAAAACAAACTTGTTTTCTGCACTTTTATATTTCAAATGACTCCCTTATTCATTGCATTTTGACTTCACAATATACATATCATTACAATAAATGGGTTTAAATAATTCATTAAATTGAATAAACCTTTTTAAGTACCAAATTATAAGAGTCCTCTTTTTGCTATTCAAACCCTAAAAATAATATAAAAAATGGTTTTGCTTAGTTACGTTTTATCAATGGAGATTTTTAATATCCATAGTTATAATTCTCTCTTTAACATGCTTTCTTTAATTCCCTTCGTATCATTTAAATTATTCAAATGTCAAACATTTGGTTAAAACTAACCACAATAAAATACACAATTAAATGAAACTACGTGATGTAGTATTATTTCTACTTTCTTTAATTTCTTTATATTATATATATAAATATCCCACCATGAAGATGTTGTAATACAACGAAACCTAGGTCGTGGTGAAGAAATTAAAGAAAGTAGAAATAATACTACATCACGTAGTTTCATTTAATTGTGAATAATGAATTTCTACAAAATTAACTCCAAATATATTCAATATCACAATAAAATAAGTAAACGCTTTACAATAATAAAAAATTCTTTGGAAGACTCATATAGAAATGCATGGGTATTTTATTTAAATGTTATATAATAAGGAAAAAAAATAAGCCTTAATTAAGATGTAATTTATGATTGTGCGTAAATCTGAAATAAAAATTTAGAGATTATGTTGGTTTTAATAATATATATATATATATATATATATATATATATATATATATATATATAAGGCCGCGAGGATTTGGTTTTCACCTTCATATTCAACTAGATTCTCTGTTTTAAACTGTGCAAATTAGCAAGCTCAAACAAATATTAAGTTTATGAATCTAAAACTATTTGGAAAAAAGTAATTACAATATTTTTATTGTCTTTTAAGAGTCCTCTTCCCATCCTCACTCCTCAGAATTCATACCTCAAATTACATGATATTAATTTAAACGTTACTTTCGTGTTAAGAAATATCCATATAAATTTGAAGAAATCTCTATTTATAAATTATCAACAAAAACATATAGGATAATATGCTGTCATTTATCTATTATATTTATATTCACAAATAAATTGAGCCGAAAAAATATTCACTTCGCAACGTATAACAACTCCGTACTGTCTCACTTCATCTATATCATGTCCGAACATTATATTCTAATGGAAAACCAAGCTGCTATACGATTGGACAACTATAGGGAAAACGTCATAAAAGGGAGGCATTATTAGGAGGATCGCACTAGCTTCAGAAATTAGGCATGGTCCTCGTCAATTTCTATGCAATAAACTGACAAGTTTTATAATAAATTTGAATTACCTGTTAAGTATTAAAAGTGATATGGAGACAATAATTACCTGAAATGTGATTGATGGAATATATAATTATTGGAATAAATTTATAATTCACTTATTTTAATTTATTTAAGCGTATTTTCTTCTGCTTTTTGCTTTTGCTTCTAATCTTGCTGAAGCTTTATTGGTCATGTGACCGCTTTTATATAATGAATAAAATAATGCTAGTTGTGACCATTGGACTTGGGATCAAATCAGATTTAAACCCGAAAAATATTTTCTATATTACACTATTTTCCAATTTCACTTTAACATTTAAATTAAACCTGAAACTTTATTCACTTCCGGGCTGTTATTTTTATCACCTTTCAGATTGGACGGAAGAAGTTATATGTTTGGAATTATTTATATTTTTCTCTAGTATGATATCCTGTTTCTGATGAATATTTAAACAAAATATATAAACCAATGGTTTAGTCTAAACATGTCGTAAGAGTTATAAAATTATTTATTAAATTGAATACTTTCAAAAACCGTGACTATTTGGTGCTTTTCGATACTTTTCTACAAATTTGGGTTTCGAAAAATAGGGGTTATCTACAAATATAATTTTGCTGTCTCCCACCTGGGGAAAATAAGCAGCAATCATTTGTAAAATGACCAGCTTATGCGCTTTTATATTGACGTAATTATTTTACTTACACTGTTTGAATACATACTTTCAAATTTAATATTTTGTTTTATGGCTCCTTAAATTACCACAACTAGGATTTTTTTCGCTAGGATTCTTTCATGTTCTTTGTCTAGTTATTTGATTTACTGGTCTATATATATATATATATATATATATATATATATATATAGGCATATATGTGAATGCATGTATACATAATTTTTTTTTCTTCACCTACACACTCATACTTTTCGTGTCGTTATTTTGTTGCAAATGCCGCTATTTTTAATTCTATTTTGCAATTTTCCGACATATATTCGGTAGAGGTCTCAAAGCATATTCACTTCACCGTAATAATTCTTTAACATTTCTTGTAGCCTTTGACGTAATTGTTAGCACTAACACACCACTATTTAATTATTTATTTATATTGTGGAAACCACGTGCACCACTTACAGATTTACACAAAGCGCTAGACGTGTGGAAGAATATAAGTATAAATAATTATAGAACAATAATTAATGAAACAAAAAGTAGTAACAATACCGAACAAGACAAAACCATTATTTTTAGAAATTACAAAAAATAATATCTACTGTTCAGTCGTGCACTACCAAACCCTTCATAACCCAGGTTTTGAAGCGGTAAGTGGAGCAAAACAAATATTCAGACAAGTTGCACCTACAAAATTGGTTCCACCAAAAGAAATATTTAGATTGGCCGAAGTACTGTGTCCACTCTTGGCAGGTGAAATAAACTATGACATCATCCACTCATGTAGCAACCGGGAGCATAAAGTGGTACTGAACTTAAGGTCAAGGGGTTATCACCGTAATGATTTAATAATTTAGTAAAATGCGTAATCAAAAGTAATTCTAATCGTAGTTGACGAGAATTATATCTGACCATGTCCATCAAAATATTTAAAGGGAATAAATGAAGATAATATCCATACATTTTGAAATATAAAAACCCATTGATTTATTTTAAATTTATTCTCCAACGTGAATATATAAATAACTATTTATGAAGCCTAGATGACGGCACTCGTATGAATTTTTATGAATAAAGCGTTTAAAATGTTGGTTAGGCGCATAGTAATGAAGTTGTCTTATTCTTTCGTGATGTGTTATGATGATTAATTTCATAATTAATTTTTAAATAATTTAAATTTTAATGATTTATTTCTTGCAATGCGCCGTCTGTGTGTACCTGTATTCTTTTAATTTAAATTTCAAGATAAAAGCATTATTGAAATAATGCTTTTATCTTGAAATTTAAATTTAATTTCTTCTCCGTAATTCTGCGTTGTAAAAAATTTCATTTCGTTTTAGTTGAGAAAACTTACATATCAATTAATTGGTCTCCGTGAAAATTTTCCCTGTTCATTATGCTAACAAGTAGATATCAATGAATTAATAAGGATTTCGTGACTTTAATTCGCTACGGAATATATATCATGACTAAGCCATTGACCATTTTATCTTAATATCCATAAAGTGTAATTAAGATACTCAAATTCCATATGTTAAAGATAGTGTTAGATTGTTTTAAAAGTGGTCACATATTTTAGATACTTGATTTTGGTGCTGTATCTTGTTGTTTTTATAAATATCAATTGATAATTTTGATATAAGGCTACTGCGCATATAGAAGTTCCGCTTTATTGAATTACTGAATTAATAAGAATTGGAGGCACTGTCACAATCCTATAGTCCTAACATCATAATTTAGTAATACAATCTTCAAGTCAGATATTTTTTTGCTCACTTATTTAACGTAGATGTTTATGGTCTCACTAGCTTTTATCCTCGACTTTGTGTGCGTGGGATTTTTATTCAGTTTTTTGGACTTACACTTTTTGGAGTCTCAAGATAAATGAGTTCCATTCTAGCGGACTTATGTTGCTTCTTCGGTGAAAAGTGGCCTTTATTCTATGTGGAATCATATACATCATATATTTGCAGCCATATTTAGAGGATGTGATTAAGTGACAAGCATCCAAACACACTTTTCTTAAAAGACATAAAGTTTATAATAAAAGAAATGTGTTTGGATGTTTCCGATCAATCACATCCTTTAGAAATGATTGAAAATCGCAAACACGCCTTTCTCAGTACTAGAATTTATATGATACTTTAGATAGAGAATGTGCTAGTATATTAATCTTTCATGTGATCTACGCCCATTGTGAGTTTATAAGCAATTGTTATTGCTCGGTGGCAGAGGTATTAGGAAACAAACAAGGGAACAAGAGAAAACAACTTCCTTTTTTCTGTTCGGTAATATTGCTTTCGTAGCAATAAGTTCACCATATGTATCAATTAGATACATTAAAGTAGATAAATTAATAAATTATATTAAAATTAACCGTGATTATTTCTTTGGAATACTCATCAAGGAATATCACAGAAATTATTTCAACAGTTTTACCAACATAACATAAAATTATCAGGTTCAAATATACTTTGGCATTTAAAAAAACCAAGGAAGCTGTTAATATGATATGACCTAGAAACGTCGAAATTATAAGCTATCAACAACGAAGTAAGTTAAAATATCTTTAAATTATTCACTAATATTAATCCAAAAGATAACTGGTATAAATATTCCTCATAGTAATTAGTATGAAAGATTTTGGAACTGTGTCGAAAAAGGTAAAACAATTAATTTGAGAGGAGAGTTGAAACAAACGTTATTCTGTTAATATGGTAGTTGACTCATTCTAATTTTTGATATTTTTCGTACAATATTATGAATCATAAGTTAATTAAAAACCAGTCTTGAAAAAAATTCAAAAATTGATTGAAAAATAAGCCAGTCGTAGGCTTCTAAATTTGAAGATACGGATAGAGTTGGGTATATCCCTATCTCTTTTCCTCCCGTAGAATATTAGATTAAGATTATTAAGAAAAAATTTCGCTCTTCATCAGCTTGTACCTTGAAATTATGATTAATAAAATAAAAAAAATAGTCAAATACCAAATGGTCACAGCGCTTTACATATATATATACGAGAATCTCAAACATAGAAAGAAGTCGGGAATAAACTGGCCATGGTTTCAACGAGAAAAACTACCATATTTCGTTGGGTTGCTTAGAGGTTTATGTAAGATGATTTTTACGTTATGTCAAAATATAGAAAACTACGTCAGCAAAATAATGATCACGGTACTTAAACTACGAATATCGGATTCGTGGAATCAAAGAAGTTCATGATCACAAAAATCGAAAGCTTAGACAAAAAATGAGTGCAGATTGGGTCAAAATAAAAATTTTACAAGAATTTTATACATTGACAGCAAGGTCTTTGCGACAAAAGGAAATTTCACAAGAAAAAAATACAAAATCAGTCATCATTTAGGAATTCCAAGCTTAAACTGTAATAGTTTAAGTCATGTAGAAACAAAATGTGTATGCAAACAAAAAAGCCATAGTAATCAGGACAGTAAAAGTGGCAGATAACAAATTACATTCGGTCAAACTATGGTCAAGTGAGCTTTGACGTCTGTAATATAGTAAAAAGGCCATTACAATAAATATTGTATTTGCCGATTTTATCAAAAAACTTATTTTCGGTTAGTCAATTCATTAAAAGCGTTGGTCAATAGTGGTTCTTTTATAACAAATATATTGCTACTGCAAGTTTAGTCACAAATATACACAGATTAAATGAAAAATAGAAAGTTTTGCGTGCATATCGGATGATGACAAATCGTATATTTTTCTGCGATATCAGCAGCCATTCAGACTCCAATAAACTGAAAAAAACTGGAGAAAATACTAAAGGTATGCAAATATCCAAAATGGAAAAGAAACTTACTAGCGTAAAAGTAATGGATTTAGTGGACTTGGATGTTTGTGGTCCGTTGTACGTCCGTCACTACGTTGCTCGGTGGAATACTGTTAAAGATGATCGATAAAAATTGTTCTTACCTTTGTAAAATATTTTGATAGTACAACAAAATGTAAATATTTTCAAAACCAATTTGTAAATTAATTAAATATTAGCATTAAAAATCTCCGCACCAATAACGGGCTCGAACACATAAGTTAAAAATTCTCTGAGTTTATAAAAACGGTTAGGATCATATGTTAAACGACCATTCCATATGCACCCGAACAAAATAGTGCAGCGGAACGGTTGAACCGAACACTGATCGAAAAGATAAAGTGCTGTTCTAGTAAATTTCGCAGATCCAAAGGGCGAGTAGACAGTTTAACATCTTGCGGTTGGAAAGCGCCTTAAACACTGCAGACTGAGAGTTTAACGAAGAGGCTAAGTTTAGTCAAAACTTATTTACGAAATACAAGAATGAAAAGTCCGAAACCTTTCAACATAACGCTAAAAGTGAAAAACGACCCAACATGATTCAATTTAATCATATATTTTAGTTACTTATGTTACAATAGCGCTTGTATGACTTCAAGCTATTAAACTATTAAAAAACAATAAAGTCAACTAACTTTAAAAATTGGAAGACGACATAAAAAAGAACTAAAATATCACAACTTCAATAAAACATGGATAATAGTAAAGAAACATGGACACAAGTAAGGTAGGGTGCAATTGTGTATTTCACATCAAGGATAGGCCGATATTTTTTCGTTACAAGTCACAACTTTGATCAAAAAGATATGCCCAAGCCGAAGGCATTAACTGCAACGATACGGTACACACACACACATATATATATCCCAAATTTTGGAGATCATTTTCCCTACATACCGTGACTTTTAATAAAAGTGACATTACAGCGATTATTAAAGGCGGAAATAATATTCGATCGTATTTTATTTCCTAAGTTATATAACACTACTTTTAGACTGATAACTACAAGATTATTATTAAGATCGCGATAAATTTTGGTAATATCTTTTATTTTATTCATATTTGTACGTAAACATACATAGTGTATTTCTCACATACTTTTAAAATCATTAATATTTAAAATAGAATATGGTAAGAATTATAATGTAATAATAAACAAGTATTCCGATTTTATCTTATAAAGACCAAAACTTATCAAGGAAACTAATAGATTTTTTATTAAAGAAAATGGTAAATTACAGCACAGTGACCATCCGAAGTAAGATGTTTCATTACTAAGTTTACCATTAACTAGTCTGTCAAAGCTTCCATCTCCCAAATTGACGGCCAGTACTCCAATTATTGTCCCTCATCACTCACGATACCCACACATTTTTCTTCTTCCTTAATCTCGTTTTACTTGCGCAACGAAAGCGTCCGTGTCCAATAGACTGGAAATGAAATTGAATTCTTTGTTGTCTTTTATATCACAAGCGTAGTCACAGGGATTTTGGTTACTTAGATCCAAATAATAGAAACAGTGATCTTCATTAAACTAATGAGACGATGAGAATATGTTTGATGGACAAAACTTTTTAATTTTAGGTTGTTGAATTTAATCAAAGATCGATAGCAAGAGTTTGTTAAAAATAGTGCAGTAAAAGTGTAAGTATACTTATTCCTTATAATCCTTGAAAGAAAACAAAAAGAAATATATTTTACTGGCTTCAAATGGACAAAAATAAAACAGCCCCAGAGGAATATTTTAGAGTAAAATTCCAATAACTATACTCAAAAGTAAACAAAATGAATTATTTGTGAGATCTTTTCCGATTCTATTTGATATTGTTAAATACCATTTGATAATTTTAGTACGCATAGGTTTGCACAAAACTCCTCACACAACTATTAAAAAGAAATTACATAGGTGGAAATAGCATAATTTTCTTAAAACAAATCCTATCTCGCCTATTCCTCAATATTAAATCTATTAAAGCTAGGCATTTAAGAATAGTCTATCTACTGCTATTATTACTACCACTATCTTGAACCGTTCTTCACATTTACTTAGGGTCGGCCTTCCTTTCACTTCTCTTTCAATGAGCATGGTTTTTGCTGTGTTGGCGTCATGCTGGGTTTCTTTCAGATTCTTTTCACCCATCGTCAACTAAGTGGAGGGTGACTTTCCCTATCTTTGCTCTGTTTCTTTCAAGACGTAACCGTTTCTGGATGTATTCCTATCATCGGAGGCGTTTTCCTTCTTTTTTATTTTATAGGATTCGATACTCCCTCTTATGTATTGGTTTCTAATTTTATCAAATGAATTGATACTCCCTGAACAGCATAAGACCTCTATTTATATTATGCTTCGTTTGTCAAGGGGTTTTGTGTTGGTTGTATAGTAATAAATTGTTGAAAAATAAAATAGAAAAATAGTTTTAGGCGGCATTTCCGTCCTACGTGTTTTGTATTTCCAGGCTATTCTTCCCACAGTTATATGTACTCTGTGTATTGGATGGTAAGAAAGAAAATATGAGATTTAGTTTTATACTATTTATAAATAAATGATATATTACTTTGACACTAGTACGAACGAGAAACATGGGTGGTATCTACGGTAATTCTTTGAAAAAGATCGGCGAAAAAAAGAAGAAAGACGGCAGAGAAGTTTCTGTTTGTCGTTTCACTATTAGTTTTTAATTTCTCCCACTGGAATATTTTACGGTCAAATATTACGATGAATGTATTGTTGTTAAGACAGTAGAGTAATTTTAATAAACGTATTCTTTCTGTCGTATTACGATAGACTTGCCAAATGGGAAATTTATCACAATACTTCTTCTATGAATTTTTTATTAAATACTTATTTAAAATCAAGAAATTTATTGATCCTTTGTAAAATATTCATAATAAATTTCGTATTATTTCATGAATAAAAAATGTGTAAATAATTTACGATCATTGAAAGGGAAAAATTTACACAATTTTATTGTACTTATATTATCAAAGCAGTACCTATTAAGCAGTACCCTTTGATATTATCAATACAGTATAATTTTCGCATAGCGTAAATTAATATTTTCTTTCTGACCACTAAATTAAACGTCGAGCGTGGCTAATAACTGGATAAGTTCATGCGTCACTAGTCGCTTCCGACGCCTAATTAGTTGTCAGAAAAAAAACCTTAATTTACCCTATGAGAAAGTTTGAATTTACACACAGGACAGAACATTACGTTTTTTGATAAAACGAATAATACAAACAAATTCCGTACATAACAAAATTTTGTTTCAGGTTTATAGACGTTCAATTAATTGAATATAATCCTAAAGATATTTCGTTTCCGTAATGAGGTTCGTTTCCAATAAATATTTGTTTACTCCTATTAAATCGACATTTAAATAATTATTTACAAAAGTGGAAAGTGGAATAATTATATTAAAAAAGGAAAAAAATGTAATTTACCATGTTATTAAATCAAACCAAAAATTTAAAATAATTTCTCCTTGGCCCTAAACGATTTAGGAACCTGATGCACATATTTACCCACATACATATTGTCCTGAAAATTTCTGATTGCGAATTTTTAATGGTTATGAAAATACTTGTAAGGTCTAAAACAAAAAACGTAAGGAACATGCAATAGACGATATAGTAAGGAGTTTAGAGAATAGCTGTCGTTGAGAACACAATAAGTCATGTTATTTGGGATGCAAGAAAATGGTTCCTGGCTTAGATGAATTTGCGCCCTACGTTTTCCGTTTTAAACTTTACAAGTATTTTCATAGCTATTAAAAACGTAAAATACAAATGTCCAGGACAATATGTATGTGGTTATAAATTTGTATCGAGTTTTACCTAAATGTTTGTGAAGCAAGGAGAAATTATTTTTATTTTTTAATCCAATTAAAAACGTAGTAAAATGGAACAAAATTATGTATGTTTTTATTATATGTTTTTTCGTGTTGTGTGTGTGTGAATTTTTTGCAGTCGATTTTAATTAAATTGATAACGGTAGTAATTCTTCTATTGAAGTTCTTTATTTAAGATATTAAGTTATATATTAACATATTAAGTTATATACATTAACAGTCCATATTTTGTTAATAAATTAAATACATATTTCATTAGTGCTAGTAACATTTGTAATAAAACGCATGAAAGCCTTTAAAATAATTTAACATCTGTGCTGAACAGACAAACACACAGATATACAAGGAAGCTAGCAAAACATATGTGTAATTTTGCATTGTCATCTTTTCCTGAGCTATATTTGAAATTTCCAGTTTCTAGCTCAACGGAAAGATAGTTGAAAATCATTTTCAAAAGTTGTACTGAATAAACAGGCAAATAAAAAAGCAAGCTAATGAAAACTTGGTATAAACCGGATAAGTGAACAAACAGATAGACAAGAAGGCGGGCTAAAAAAACGTGGTAAAATGAAATCCATTTTCACTTATTATAAAAAGGATTACATTTTCTTTTTCCTAAGAAAATACAAATATTAAGGAATATATCCCGATCCTAATATTTTTAAAACTTATGTTTTAAAAATAGTGATTAAAGTAAAGAAAAATATCGGAATATATGGACTCAAAGTTAATAAATTCACGACAAAATATCCCTGTTATGCTACAAATATGAAAATATTTTTATTTGTTTTACTAATAACTTTGTAAACAAACAACTAATCAGTACAAAAGGATACCATTCTAAATGGGCCTTGCGTTACAGAAATAGAGTATAATTTTTAAAAAGCTGGTATTTTCTTTAAACATAAAAATAAACAATTCAGCTAGTTGCATATTAACTTTCTGATATCTTACAAATACAGGTGGAAATATTCAGACACCCATTGTACGTAGTTAGAATGTCCAGTGATTTAAATAAATTTATTGTCGAATTTGTTGTAAAAACTATATGGACATTTCCATTCGTGTGCAGAAAGACTCGGTATTTATACTAATTTAAAACTTGAATATTGAAAAAGTAACCTTCGGAGTTTTCGTGCGGTCGGATTGGGTAAATTTCAGGCTTCAAAAAGTTTTCTGAGCGTTTATTTACCATGTGGCTCTCATTTTTAACATTTGGTGGAATTTCCTAATAGATAAAATAGTTTTATAAGTTGGTTCCTTAGTTACTTGGAAGATAAGTTTACGGAAAGTACCACGGAACTTTCGACAATGATTTAGGTTCGTATTTTTCTATTTATGTATTTACTAATTTGTATGGCGTCTTCACTAAAGGTTTACTTTCACGCATAATGTTGATCTGAATAAATTAAAATTTTATTGAATCAATGTATTAGTAACGATGTGGATATTAAAATAATATTTTATATTTTTAATTTTTGAATGTGATGTGCAATATTTCTATACTCTTCTAATGCTTCAACCGTGAGCTTAAACATTTTGAAAAGGTCTATGTCCTACCATTATATTTAAAATTTTCAATCTCTCAAAAATTATTTTGGTTCGCCCGCATCAACAGTATTGACTTTGAATATTTGAAACAGGTCGTAAATTAAAAACTGGTCGTAAATTAATATATCCCAACAATGAATCTATTTTTCTTAGTTCATAGTAATTATTGTTAGTCGAAAATACAAAAGAAATAAATACTTTTTATAACTTTTCTTTGTTTAATAACATATGAGAAAGGAATTGGTTTTCCGTTTAATATAACTCTGCATTTCTTCCAAAGGCTTAAAAGATCAGAGCGTAATTAATTTCATCCACTATGTGACTGTTTAATAATCACGTCGAATTATGATGTAATTAGGAACAGGTAGGAAGTGAAGATTCAGTAATTTGTTGACTAATAAAGGTTTAATTTTACTTTGAAAATTTAACAGCTTATTAAAAAAATATTTGTTATACCATTATCATTGCATTGCAATTTTGTTTGATATAAATAGCTGCGATTTAATTTTTCTTACATGAGTAATGCTTTTAATAAGTTATATAAGTTTCAATTTTTTTTATTTATTTTCAAACTCTGTGCGAGTAAAGGCCACCATCCCCATTTCGTTCCGAGATATTCGTGTTCAGCCTTTTCCATACTTTCTGTAACTTCTTCAATTTATTTTCTATAGTATTTTTAAGTATGTTAATATAAACAAAACAACAGAATAAAAAGCTACTAATTTTCTTCGGAAACGTATCAAATGTAAGTATGATATAGATAAAAATAACGCAAAAATTCTTAAAAAGACTTAAATGAACTAAAGAAAAGTATTAAAAACATCGAGATGTGGATTAAAAATGGAGATTTATTAAAGGATGTTTTAGTTAAAGAAAATATGCTTCAAATAGTTAAAATCCTTGTTACGGATAGATTTGTGTACATAGGAACAACAAAAGAAAAAATATAAAAGAATCTCGAAAGATATTTGAATCATCATGAAAGTTCTAACAGAGTACTACCATCTAACGCTCTTTCAGATTTGTCGAGTCCGTAAATGAAAAATCTTGTTTTTATATTAATCTAACCGTCAAATTAAATAATTTCAGTTATGTGTCATGGCCTTGTGTGGCAAAATCGTCACTTAATTACTAAAAATGTTAGTGTTAAATAGCGTAAATATTATTTTAATATTGTTTTACTATATGTATGAAATGACTAAATACTTCGCAAATTTTATTAAATGTTATTTAATTTAACGTATTAGTTTTAATCGCTTTAATTGAGAATTTTAAAAAAAATTTCATTTGAGACTTAAAATTATCGAATGTGAAGAGTGTGTTACAAGATATAGTATAAACAAGTTTTCTTTGCTGAAAAGATATTGCTATACATATCTTTGTAACATCTGTACAAAGTTTTAAACTTTGTTGATGTCTTCAGCAAATAAATATAAGTTAAATTTACTTAATATATTAAAGTAGCCAAAGTGAGCTAAGTCTCCAATTTAAAGTATATTTACTATCTACTCTGTTTTCTTCTTTAGTATATTGGGCCATATAGGGTGAAAGAGCCCTATGTAGAAAAAGAAATAAAAAAATATTATCATAATTTTAATATTGAGATTATATATTAAGTGTCAAAATTCATAGGCAACAAAATATTACGTACTTTGTTATCTGAGAAAATCCAATAGTCCTTTAGAAGATAACTAAAAATTTTAATTTTATTTCAATATTAGGTGTTACTGCTTAATTTTCATATTGAATTATTTATTAATGTAAGTAATTAACAGCGGTATAAGGTTAATTTGTGCATAAGTCTGCACGTTTTTATTATTAAATATCCCACTAGTGCTATTTTTATAAACTAAATTAATCTGCAGATTAAATCGGAAAATGTAAGTTTTTTATTTCAAGTAACGTATAACGTATTTATACGTGAATAGAAGAGGTCTCCATAAATATTCCCAAATTCTAAATATGTGCCAGCGAAGTTACTGGTAATAATTAGTATGTAATGACGAGATTAGAGAACAAGTTGAACAGTGGCCTGTAATCTATTTCGCATGTAAAGATTACACACATACTACTTATGAGGAATCAAAATGAATAAAAATGGAAGTACCAGAATATGGGATACCAAGGATGGGACTATGATCTAAATAGTAAGAGCTAGTAGATGCATGCATAGTAGATGTATGCATAGTAGATGGTTAAAACTGTGCATATTTTATAATTATTAATAACGTTATGGGTTGTGTTTAAATCTATATTATGATAGCAATAATGGAATAAATCTTAAATTAGTGAGTTATTATGCATATTACTAATAGGATGGTTAAAACTGTACATATTTTATAATGATTAATAATGTTATGGTTTATGCTTAAATCTATATTATGATAGCAATGAGGAATGAATCTTAAATTAGTGAGTTATTATGCGTAGAAAACAATTTTCACAGATGAATAGATTTATTTATTTAGAAAACCAGTGGGCCTGTTACAAAAGTTATTCATTGTGAAGACGTGATTCGGGGTTGGGTACGTCTTTCAGAGTATGATTTAACAGACTGAAAAGCAGGTAGAATGAGTTTGGAATTCTATCTTCATTTAAGAGTAAAAAATTATGGTATAAAATAGCAATAAGAAGAGAAAAATGTGAGAAATAAGTATGTGAGTGCAATAAAATATTAAAATAAATATAAAATATTAAAAGGAACATTAAAGGAAACATTTTGTTCTACATTTAATCTCGATATATCTATCAATTGGATGTAAAAACTTGATCAAATAGCTACGTGTCAAAACTCAAATATTTAGACTTGATTAGAATTCATTAGTACTAGCAATAGCATTGGAAGAGATACTCCATCGTAAGATGAAGAACAAAAAATCTCATTGAATGTGTCGTTGAAAGATTATGTTTACGGAAAAAAAGGAAACAATTAAAATATTAAGAGTAAAACATATCTTAATTCAGTAAAGGATTAATGATATACGAAACACATTTGCAGGGTTCTAAAACTCATCAATATCAAATATTATTCAGAAGTCATTTCATTCATTAGCAATTTGTTGCTGAAATGTAAAGTGTTTCATTTGTAAAATAATTTACCGTGAAATTAGTCTGTGAAATTTCTAACTAGGTAATAAACACAAGTTATCAAAAGTCATGTAATACCTGGGAATTTATTGAAAGTTTATCCAAGTTCTTTTCAAATGTCTGCTTAGGAGGAAATATTGGAAGAATATGCGGTACGATGAAAATAGGTCAAAACACCCATAATAATAAAAGGAAGTAAGCTAGCAATTGCTAATCCAGCTAATAACAATGATATGTCTAGAAAATCAATTCCTCTGGAAGCTGAAATTGTACAAAGATAAATTGGAAAAATTACCACCTTTGGTCGAAAGATAAATATAATAACATATACACGATTTTACCTTTGAATTAAACTGACAGTGTGATTGAAAGAACCGAACGTGAAATAAATCTCCAACATACACTAAGTCTGGTTATTTGTCCAACGAGTGTATTTTATAATAATTTTATAGCCCACCAACATTTTAAAGGCAGTCAACGTATGTTGGTGTGACCTGTAGATAAATGATCTACTCAATAAGTAAGTGAAAAATCAACCTAATAATTTGAAATATTCAGAATGTTGTATTAAAAAAAATATACTGTAGATTCAGCTACATTAAAATTAAAATTTGAGATTCAGATTTCACAAAATTTTAAAAATTTATAATATTGAAATTTTGGGGTTAAGATTAAGTTTGGCGGTGACCCCATGTGCGGTCTGTATGTACCTCTATTCAGTAATGAAGTCTATCTTGAACTTTTACTCTGTGATATCATCAATTTATAAGGCATCACACTGGAAATAAGTAAATCCTGAATAAATAAGCAGAAATTATGTGAATTTTGTTGCCAAAATAAAATTTTACATTCTTCATTTGCTAATTTTTAAAACTATAGTCCTAAATGTGGTCAAGATTTGCGTGCTTACATAAAATGTTGGAAAAAATAACGTGATTGAGCAAAAGATCAAATATAAGAGGAGGTTTAAAGCAAGAAAAGAAGAAAGGAGAAAAAGGCCAACGAACCTTTCATAGGCTTATTCGCTTAGTATCATACTAATTAGATTCAATAATGGTATCCATCTTAAATATTTACTCTGTGACATCGTTAATTCACGAGATATTACATATTAAGTAAATTCTGAATAATTATGCAAAAATTATGATAATTCATATATTTTGCAAAAAATTAACCAAGGAGCATGAGCCAGGGTATCTCACACTCTGGTATAATTTAAAAGTTCTGCGTATTTTTAAATAACCATCTAACAACACTAGCTCGCTCAGCAGCTCGAGGCAGAAGCATACGGGAGGGGACAGTGGGGTAATCGCAGTTGTTCGTGTGGCACCGGCAGGGATAATCGTGCGCACACCTGTCTCGGGTATGTCATACCCTGCCTCATTTTTAACGTATTTTTTTTTGAAATGAATTTTTAGCTTTATTTTAAGTTTGATATTATTCTTGGTCCTTTTGTATGATTTTTTACATCCATTCGTTCATTTATTTTAGTTGTAACATTTTATTATTTTTAGTTTTTGATCGAAATGGATATTGAAAGACAAGATGAATGGATTATTGCCATGCTAGAGGAGCTGGCAACTGATTTTTCTGGTGAATCCAGATCAGAACAAGAAACTGACCACTGTAGTGAGAACGATATGAATTATAGCACGGAGCAAGAGGGCGATGATTCAGTTGATATTTCATCCAATAGTCCTGTTGATGTTTCGTCTAACTCCAAGCAGAAGGAAGCTGTAGTAAATGAAACAGAAAGCAACTCTGAGGTCGATTTGTCCTTGTTTCTTTTCAGAGCAAAAGCTACAGCTCCTCGGCCTGTAAGTAGCTCTTTTAATAAGTCTAGACATGGTACAAAGTGCTGTAAGAATTGTTAGCGTCTAAATGTGAAGCTTCGTTCAGAAAACATCGTAACTGAGCGTGCTCAAGTAATGCTGCTACAGAGCATGAGTGCTGGAATATATTTATTACTTCAGACATGCTTGATGAAACCAAGATACACACTGATTCACACATTCGCCACAGACAAACAAAAAGTGCTGCTAATAATTCGAATGCTAATGCTCTTTCTACATGCAAGAAACAACTATAGGTGAGTTAAAAGAATTTATTTGCTTACTGCACTTAGCTGATCTCACCAAATCTAATCGGCGGAGATTAAAACATCTTTGGCAAACTGATGATACTGGTGTTGATATATTTGTTGCTGTAGAAATTCTAGTTTCTTTAAAATAATATTCGTTTCGATGACATATCTACGAGAGAGGAGCGTAAAATTGATAATATGGCTGCGTTCAGAAGCGTGAGTTTCTGACTATCAACGAGATATTACTGTCGTTTTGAGATTGATGTTTATTCCGCGTCTACATTCCAAACAAACTTGCTAAGTACGGGTTAAATATTTTGGGCTCCACTCAATGCCAAAAATGTAACAGGCAAACAACCGTCGGGACCATATACAATGAGTATTAATACCTTTGATAAAGTAGAAAGAATCATTCAACCAGTTTCACGCTTGCACCACAATTGAGCATCGCCTCATGTCGGTTGGAATAGTATGGAAGAACAAGATACAGATTCCTGAATCTTTTATTAGAACTGCGTGACAACCTAACAGTTCACCCTTTGGATTACAAAAATACATCACATTTGTTTTCTATGCGCCAAAGAAGAACAAGGTGTTTGTCTTTATGTCCATCATACACCATTCATTCGAAATTCGGGCTTATCAATGACTTACGAATACCTGCATTCAAGAAAATAAAAAAAAATATTCCAATCAATATTCGCCAACGAATCGAAAAACAGCTCGGTGAGCCCGCTCACTAGGTATGTGAATGTACTTGGACGATATGTCAGATGCCAAGATTGTCCACACAAGAAGGATAGAAAAACCAAACACCCTTGCAACGCTTACGCCAAGCCCATATATATGGAGCATGCAAAATTTATTTGCGAAAATTGTGCTGATCTCGATTGTAGTCTCTAATCATATTTTCACTTAAAAAACACTATTAGGTTCTTTTAAGATGGTAATCATATTATCTTTCAGTTTAAATTTATTTATATTACAAAGAAGAATATTATTTTTAAATTGATAATTTTAACAAACCTCTAAACTTTTGTTCTCATAATTAGACAAGAAAAATATTAGTAAATAATAATTATGTCATAATTAAAACTTTCTTTTATTTAATTCCAATAAATAATCTTTTCAATTATGATGTATAATCAATAGAACTAAATAAAACATTAATAAAAACTATATTATGGCACATTTGATTTTGGGTTTGTCGTACCCCGTCACATTTTTAATGTAAGTTTTTTTCTGCTGGGTAAGCGTCTCGTCGGGTAAGTTCTTTATGGTAAAATTTTTCACCGTTCGAAGTATATCTCTTCAAATAATTTTGAGTAATATAGAATCTGCTTGTTCCCTAGTGTCTTATCCTGGTAAAACTATGGTTCACAAATGACATGGTTTTCTACACGAGGCAAAGAGTTCATTAAACATTTTCCGGTTCATTTGTGGGATTCATTTTAGAGCAAAGTTCAAATTTACTTTGTGATCTATTTAAGAGTATACATAAACAAACTTTTATATCGAAGGACAGTATTAATATTAAAGGACTTTATATTAATAAATATTTATTTTACATTTACAACTGGATATTCAAAGAAATTTTGAACTTTCTCTCGTTGGTTTTTTTTTACAAATGAGTTAATTTCACAATTTTATTTAATTTTTCAAAAAAAGAAAAAAATTATTTCGAGGTTTTTGATACCATCACAACTAACCTTCAAAAGGCTTTGACAATCGTTATTTCTTATTTCAAACTAGGGATGATCACCTAGAATTATTGGACTATTCCAAATAAAAAACAAATAGATTTTACAGTGACAAATACATTTTATTAGTGTGTGTTTTATTTATCATCAAGTTCAACAATTTAGTTTGCTCATTTTCTATTTTTAATATTGCCGTGGTGAGATCGAGGATAGTGGTTTTCATTTATATCACTTGATGTATGGATGGGAAAATTATAGGTTATGCCATCGTCAGTACGGGAAGATTATATATTTATTGCTAATACTGATTTCTCTAAGGAAATATATCGAATTAACAGATTTAATATCTATAGCGTTAAATTATATTTGGAACATAGAATATATTCTCGTCAGTTGCGCGGACTCTGACAACATCTAAAAAATAAACCTTACTGGGTGGAGCCTAGCTTGGCCAAATCCATCCTTGAAAAAACAACTACTTTAGAAATAAATCACAGACTGTTCATTCTGCCGTAGTCGTGCACCAACCTCTTGTAAGGATATCAATTTTGTTAAGGATACATATCGAGTTAAGTCTAGTGTCTTCTATAGGGTCAATTGGTACGGTATTAAAACATGAATGCACTGTCATTTTTGAAAACATTTTAATATTTCGTCGACCTACTTTGTAAAAAACAAATTATGAAATACATATTGATACTATAAAAATATATAGATGCCATAAAAATATTAAAATTATAGGTTTTTGCGTATTCATTTCAAGTCAATAAATTTATACGTTTCATTTAATTTTAATAATCCTAAACTATAAAATGTTGATAATTTTAATAAAATCTGTTTATATTACATAGATTTGGTACGATCTATGTAAAATATACAGCCAAATAATACTTTATGTTACATGGAGATAATACGTATCACATTTTACTCCTAGATAGATTGAAATATTTAAAACTGCGACAAAATTTATCTGCAAGCGAATACATGCCAAGATGATAGATTTTTTGGCGGTTTTTTATATTTACTTCTATATACAAACCTTTTTACGTTTATTTTGTTGTCATATATAGATATGTTTATATGTTGGTCCTTGGGCAGAGATAAATCAAAAGCGTAAGATTACATAATCATACGCTTTTGATTTATCTCTTTTCTTATTTATACATAATTTGAAATACTAGTAAACTGATCGCTATAACTTAAGTAGTCAGTATTGATATTAATTTATAAAATAATTACTATCTAAAGCACAATAAACACTTACTTATTAAAATGTTATAGCAGTCATTCAGGATCGCCACCGTTAAATTATATTTAGTCGTAAGCTGTAACGCCCCTTGCAGATAAAAAATGAAGATTGTTGATATTTTGATAGATATAAAAAATTGCTATCTCTGGAATTCGTAAAACTTTATGGGAAATAGGCAATAGGCAGGTGTCTTAAAAATTAGAATTATAACATGTAGGGGGCAAGAAAATTAGTCACCCAATCCTGTATGCCGACAAATTAACATTTAAATATTTCGTGCCTATCAATTACAAGCCTGGAACTACGGTCACTAATATATTATCGAGTCTAACGTGATCTTGAAAAATAAAACAATATTTAAAATTGATTCCCCGATAAGGACGAGAAGTTCATAAAACCGTTGTCGATACAAAATAGAGAAAACACGCAAAGATATTACTTTAGAATATGAATTATCATAATTTCGTTTTACATTTCTGAGTTATCACCTTCTCATTGTGGCCGAAATTTTTGTATTTACATTTATTACCATAAATGCAAATCATGACGAAGTTTGATTTTAATAAATAATTATAGACTTCCTTCTTTTTAAAATAAGCTCCTTATCATAGCGATAGGTAGTGTTGATTAAAATTTTGATATTGTAGCGTGATATAATATATTTCATTATATTTTTATAGTACCAGACAATTAAAAAGTGTAAAGTAACGTGCACAAATATGTATGTTAGGATGTAAGAATGGATAATATGACAATGCGATTTATTGACCAAAATACGAAAATATTGAAATTTAATTCATTTAGTTTTTGATATAAGCGGACATATATTTATAATAATTTACCGGCATTTGACTTTTTTAAATCAGTAAATATGATAAAACAGCAAGGGTAAGAAAATCTGCATATTAACAATATTTAAAAAAAAAACAAGTTTATGGGGACATAAATAAACCGTTGAGAATAAATCGACTATTTTTATAATTCCGTAGCTCTCATAACTTGGTCATGTCTCTCTGTCCGTCTGTATATCTTAGCATCATATTTCTTTCATTTTAAGAATGATTGTAATGAAATTTTATAGGAAAACGTTGTACTCATACCTTATCAAAATTGTCCTTAAAACCAGATACAAAAAGAAGCCGTGAGAAAAAGTTGACAATTCAGCTGACATGAGGAATTACGTTCATATCAATCTAAAAAAAAGTCGTGTCACGTGGTTAAAAAGTTATTAAATTTGCAAGAAGTTATAAAAGTAACATAGGTGTACAACGAGTGAAGTTTTAATATAAAATTTAAGTTTTCGTACTCGAATAAAAAATAAACTCAAAAAATAAACTCAATATCTTTTTTTTTCAATCACATTGCAATACTTTTAATGTAAATGATATTTTTGTGCATAATAAATCTATTCCATATTAAAGTTAATATTAATAAACTTAGTTATTAATATTAACTTTAATTGCTTTATAAAAAGCCCAGCCCAGTAACAAAAGAGCTAAGAAACGTTAGATTAAAAATTACGCAGCAGCTTGTTCCGACCTAAATGATGCAATTCATATGGAATCGGCAAAATATTAAAATAAATTTTTCTTCGCCAAAACAAACATAATTCATTTTTCCTTTATTGCTGAAGCAGAACAACATCTTTGTGAAGCACTGCCGGGCCTGCAGGACAAAAGAAAACATAAAAAAATATATAAAGAAAAGTAATTTGTAAAGCGAATTTGAAAAACAAGACGTTTAGATACGTATTAATGCTGTTTGTTACTTTGTGCCGTTATTGAAAACATGAACAAACTGCTTTCGCAGAAATTATTTTGTTAATCTCCAATGTATTGTTAATTCCTTTGGTCAAGATATGATTTGATTACTTTTTTTTATTTTGGCGTCGACATTTCATAACGCTTAAGATACAATTAAAAATTTTATTTCTCTCTTGATTTTCAAAAATGTCATTTCAGTAAGTACTATATTTTATTAGTACTTTATGGTAACTAACGAAAATTTGAATTAACTCAAGCAGTGTGGTATGGGTAATATGAGTGAAAAATATTTATGCGTGCCTTTTAAATCTCAACTTAGATCTAATTATACATATCATTACACATACATTATCTTGGCACTTATTTTGATATCGATCTTTTTCGACTAATATGATTATTTAAAAGAACCTTGGGCCATTTTCCATAATTCTCTTTTTGATGGGATTTTAAGTTTCATCTACAATTAGAACTTTACAATTTTACTGGCTCTTTGGTTAGTCCTTATTGTTGTGGAGTAACAAAAATATCAGGGCAGTTTAATCTACATCGATATACCCCGTGGCCTACTCGAAGAAAATATATTATTTGGTATAAGTTTCAACAATGTATAATTATTATTATGTAGTTTGAATATCTCTTCAACTTTGGTATCACCTTCAATTATGACAAATTAAATAATAAAAAAGTTTTTGGAATATTCTCTGATTTTCCTCTCGATTTCAGTTTTAGTTTTTAAAACGTCTGTTTCCTATAAACATAGCTTGGAAAATTTATTTATTTTTATATTCCTTTTCAGCTTGATAACTTAATATTCTTTAATTTAATGAGAAGTCGTAAAAAATGTATTTGTAATACGCTAGTACCTGCAGTTGAACGTTTCCACATTTTTGACAGCAATTTCTAGAGCTGATATTATATTATAGTAAAATAATTCTGGGAATATAATATTACGCATTGCCCTAAATCTATATTTGTTTTTTGAAAATGATATTTTAGTGTTACTTACTACTTATGTAGAACAATGTTGTATTTGATATACATTTTCAATAATACTGCAATATATCTAGAAATATAAAACAATAATTAAATGAAAATGTGTGGGGGGTGAATACTTTTTATATCGTCCATTAAAACCATAAAAAAGTGTTCACATCAAAATAATTGTTAAGTTTTAAATAGTTACTTAAAGCTGAATTAGAATAAAGTTAAAATTCCAAAAGTACGCGTTCTTAAAATTAATTTAAACATGTTGCAACAATAAAGACTTGCCAGGTTTGTAAAGCCACTGCGTAAACATACGCAGTGCGTCCAAGACTAGCGAGAACTTGCCTGCATTCTACTGCGTGCTTAGGTTAGGTTGACAGGACAAATATTATGGATTCAATTAAATGAAAGCGAGATACCGATACAAAAAATATGGACATACGTTTAAAATATCCCATACCCAATATTAGTAAAATATCCTAATTACTCTAAAAAATATTAAAGTGTTTTTTGTTTCTTAATTTGTTAAAATATTAGTTGCAACTTGACACCGCCAGCAACATCCGTTTCCATAATTAGATTATCTATGATTCATTACTGACTTTTAAACCAAAAAGAAAAAAATAAACGTCACTTGTCAGTGTCTCGTATTCTTTGACTCTTCACTCTGAGCTAGTTTCTTTTTGTGTAATTACTGTATTAAAACATTTATTCTATATTTTTTGCCAAAATATTTATTAGAATAACAATTATCTTATCGATTTTTAAACAATAAACTCATCTCAGGAAGTTTTACATACTTTTAGAGTGTGTTTCGTCCAAACATGCAAAACAAGTTTTACGCAAAAACTTGCATTTCCTTAAGAAATAAATATATATATATATATATATATATATATATATATATATATATATATATATATATATGTATATGTATATGTATATATATATATATATATATATATATAAATGTGTATATATATATATATATATATATATAATAATAACTTATAAGCTTTATACCTTCATTGCATGATTCCAGTTATTGCGAATAACATTCATAAACCAGTGTTTACGCAGAGGAAGTTGCATATAACGACTATACAATGAATACCATAAATATACTAAAGGAAAAAAAGAAATTTGTTTTCTCATCTTCTCTCTCTCTCTCTCTCTCTTTCTTTTTCTCATAATAACATTTATTTTGGTTTTCACTGTTTCACTGTAATATAGGGCATTATCTCTAACGACGGAACCTTTCGCGTAATATTTGCTCACTGAACTGTCATGATTTATAAGTCAGAACCCTGGGACTCTGCACACGCGACCAGGTCACACATCATTAGTTCAAACAATAAGGATAGTTTAAATTAACTCCCTGAATACTTTCAGTCGCCGCGCTAAACAAATATTCATCCATCACCCTTATGAGACACGACAGATCTTCATCTGCCGGGAATAGAAATGTTCCGCCTACCTTTTCTCGTAGGAAATTCTGCCGCATTAACTTAGTCACAATTCCACAATATTTTATTCATGAAAGCAAACTTTCTTATGAACTTTGCCGTCACCTTGTTTAAGTGAAGTTTGCATTTCTCCAACAACTTGCCGCAAAAGTGCTTTGTCTTGGCTTTTTCAATTTTAATTTTTTTACGTTTCATTCTTCGTAAAATAATATTGGATGTACATGTATTTTAACAAACTTCTATACTTAACGTCTGTAAAAAATTTGAGGTCCAATTAATTGTATTAATAAGTAGATTGGAAACATTTTTACTGGTAATCCTCCTAATTTGAAATAGAATTATATTAAATGCATCGTTCGTTTCATCCAAATAATTTTTTTATTATAATTTCATAATTACCCAGTCTACCTCAATGAGTCTTTAAAGGTAATCTTTAAATGAAAAATTATTTATTGAAAATTTGCTGAAATTACTTGCTCTAATGAAAATAAATTCGCGCATTAGAAAATGCAACCTCTAGTGTTTTTACTTCTCATTCGATTTTAAACTTGTTTAAAAATTCGAACTTAAGGTTTTAACAAAATATTACCGGGTAGAAAAATATTTACACCGTTCACATCCAAATATGTACTATATACATTTTCATATAATATCATTCACGTAAAGCAGACATTCCGTTTATGACATGGCAATTGACGAAACTTTCTACATCATTATTTGTGATAGAAGATACTAGATAATCAAATAAAAATTGAATAATGCACGAATGTAATTTATTATTGTTTTCGTTTTATTAATGAAAAGTTCATTTCATTTATTTGGAAAATTAAGTATTCAACGGTTATTTTACTTGTTTCAAGTTTTGTATATCGTGTGATGATCTTATAAAGGTTCCGTTTTTAATGGGCTATTTATGAAAAACAAAAACATATTTTTCGAATTTTAGTCGTATGCTCTAAGAGGTATGCACCACGATGTCGAATAAATCCATTTTTCACTGGTTAGAACATTGCATGAAACCATTGCGATTATCCTAGGTCTAATATTTTTTGAGAAATACACGATATTTTTCGTCCTTCGAAGGATGTGTAGAATATATATATATATATATATATATATATATATATATATATATATGTATACATAAACATTTTAAAAGAAACACTTTGTGCCCTTAAGTTTTTTAAACTTTCATATAAATCTAAAGTACCAATAATAAACTCTTCATGTTGAACTCTTAGATAAAGTAGCATTACGGAGTTTAGATAATTTTGTTATTCTTATTTGATTTCATTCGCTAAAACACAGAAGAAAAAACTTAATCCTAAGCAACTGACACCAATCAAGCGTAGTGCAAACTGCGTCCTTTTATAAAAAATAAAAAAGTTTGCAAGAAATAAGATATAATAGCGTTAGACTACAATGAATACATTTAAAGTCGCAACACAATTGCTAATTGTTTATGTTTATTTTCAATTTTGAATGTTTGACGTGTTTTTGTTGTTATGCCTAGTAAAATATAGTTTTGTTTAACGAGTGAGAATTCCATTGGCATCATAATATGAAGAGAAGCGTTTCGTTTGTTTGCTTGTTCTTTACGGTGTGGCAAAATGTTATTTGTGAGATTTACTTGACACTTTCACCATCGTATCGTGACCGGGTAGATAAATGGTACAAACTATTTTTTCTGAATATGTGGGTAAGGATCATGTATGAATTATATCAGGGTTTGATGGTAAAAGTATGTTGAGAGCAAATGGTCCCAAAGGGGAATGGGGAAGTTAAGACTTTGATAACATTACGGCTATAATATGAAAAGAACGTTTGCGTTGCAAGCATTGTAAATTAGTATAGTACTCATATTTTTAACGCAGGTATTTTATTTATTTTTCTTGTTATAAAAACAGATTTAGTCAAGGGAAATATTAGGTTTAATTTACTAAGTTTCATGCTAAATACGAAATTCATATTTCTATAGCATTATTTTAACTAATATATAACGTGACATTACAACCGGTATGTCATGTAACATAATAAATGAACTAATGCTAGAGGATGGGAAGAGCGCACTCAAATATGAACACCTTTAACATAGAAGGTAGAGAGAAATTCATGTGACGTAATTGATAAATGACTCCTAGTGAGCGATAATGAAAAATTGAAGGGGGTGGAAATGTGTCCAGTTCAATTTAGATTAACATTTTTAAATTGCATTGCAGTAACATAACAGAATAGGGGTTTGGCGACTAGTTTTATATAAATATTATATATATTAGGTAGATTTATTAGGCTTCAGCTGGTAGTTTCAATAAAATGTTATAATCTCGGTTAAGAATTATAGGGTGGTCACTATTTATACAAATAATAAAAACCCGTGTGATGTAATTTTTTTCAAGAGGGAAGTAAGTTCGTGCGTGTTGCTTCTATGCAAATGGAAGTGTTTATAAATATTGTCCTTGTTGGGATGGTTCCAAGTAATTTTGTATAAAATTAAGAACTTTCAATACGTTAACGAGGCATATCAATTATGTATCAGCAATAATGCTTGCGGTATTGGGAGAACTAATTCATCCCATGAAAATTTGGTTTATCTAAAGTTTTAAGATTTTATTGACATTTGTTATAATTGTTAATAGGTTTTATAACTCTTGTCAATAGATTTATAAAAAATTGAACTAATTTTTAGTACGGAAAGATTCGAAAACAAATCTCATCTCATTTTTTTTCTTCCTTAATTGTTCCCTCATTAGTAGGATCGTAACCAATAACGATAGGTGTCGTATTGCTTTACTTTACTTGATGCCAGTTGTTGCCATCCTACACTAAGTTAACGGTTTCGTGAATGGTCATATGGTTGGTCCAACAAGCCGGTCTGCGGCCACGAGGTCTTCTCCACTCGACTCTTCCTAGTAGAATGTTTCGCTTCAGGTTCTTGTTTTCCAATAATCAGGGTTTTTTGTATTAATATTGCCGCAGCGTCTGAGAACTCGATGCGTTGCTGTAAAGGACAGCCAATCCTAGGCGTAGATTTTTTTTATGATGAACTCGTTTTTGAAGGACCTATTTGCAATGTAAGATACCAAGAGCATGCATCCCAGTATCACGTCTCGAAGGCGTTGATGTGTATTTTATCTGTGGCTGTTATAATCCAGGCACAAGAACTGTAGAAAAATAATTGAATGTGTCTAAAAATAATTGAATGTGAAAGTTTGTATTCTATTAATTCGGTCTTTCGCTTTAAATTTCTGTGTCTCTGTATCTTTGATAATCGCGGTGTAACATTCTTTGCAGTTATTATATGAGAACCGATTTTTTCTTTTTTTTTATCATGACCAAAATTTGAACATTATTAAATATTTCAGTATGTATAATAATTTTAATAACGAGGTTTTAAATTTTTTGTGTAAAAATAAATATCTCCCTGTAACCCCCTACTTATCATTAATTTAAATTTTTTTTGTAATTTAAACATAAATCTCTAATTTCGTCTCGTCTTAACAACACTGGATTTACATTTTTGCCATTTAAATACAAAGCTTTAATTGTGGGTCGTCACAAAATTTTTGTAAGTTTTAATTTCTTCACCTACATTATCTATTCTTTGAAAGCTTGTTTTGCTAAAGTTGTTATATAATGTCTTTATATATATATATATATATATATATATATATATATATATATATATTTATTAATGTCAAGGAAATTGAAAATAAGTTTATTTATACTTGTAAAATATAATGATAAAATTTATTTCGACACTCGTTTTTGTACTAAATTATTAAACATAAGTAACAAATTTTTAGGTAGCAACAAATAAAAAAAGCAAAGAAGTATTAAAGTAATTTCTCCGTTGTCAACGTGGTGTGTTGGATTGATCACAAGGCGTACCACCTTTGACGGTTCAGCGCATCGTGGAGATCCTGCTTTGATTCTCGGCCACTCGTCGAACGGAGCTGGACTGGTGTTCTAGTTAACTTTAAGAGATTGCTTTCATAGCAATAAGTTCGCCATAGGTTTTAATTGAATAGGTTAAAGTATGTAAATAAATGAATAAACAAACCTAATTAAGTTATTAAGGAGAGAAAAATCTGTGGGTTTAACAAAATATTAATTTCTGGCCATTATCATAAAATGTCAACAACATCATTCTTAGTATAACAATCATCAATATTTGAATGACTACGTTTGAATTCAATAAAAACTTGTTTAATTCGTAAGATGGTATTCATTATGGTAGAATGCAAGTACGTATAATATTTTTAGTGCTATATTAGCTAATATCATTTAGAATATTTTACATATCTAACGCAAATGAGTAAGATTTTTTAAATATTATCTTATTTACCCCCAAATATAAATAAGATGTAAAGTAATAATAACAATTTTATTTACAAAATGCAACCATACTAGTAGAATGGGATATGATGAAAAAGCAAAAGAAAAAATGTATTTTCTTTAATTTGTTTCGGACTATTCTCCGAGTAAAACAGCATCCAATGCTCATCCCGATTCGGAAATAATTACAACGTCGGTAGTGATACGCTTGTTGTACCTATTTGAAGACACTTCCCTAAAATATTTCGTAAGAACATGCTTAAGGAAACACATTTTATAAAATATTTAAGTATAAGCAATTTTGAATTTTTATTAACTGTGAAATTATAGATTCCCCTAATTTACACAAGGAAATCTAGAGAGAGAAATTGAAGAAAATATTAAATAATAAAAATAATTTCACACTATACACTGAACGAAGCCCGTAAATTGCGCATGAAAACTACTTTTTGATAACTGGTATGAAACTATACTTCGTAGCAAGAACTTTCATTACTTAACTTTACAAATACATTTAACTGTTTAACATATACAATAAAGTTAAATATATGTGGGTACTTTGTCCCATTTAGGTACAGCAGACCAAATTAAACGGGTTAATTTATTAAGGTCTCTTTCAAAGGTTCTAATATTACATAATTTCTATATAAGTGGCCGTATCCAATATAAAAGCTTAAAATACGAATACTTCGGTTAAGTTGAAAAATATTCCTTGTTATAAGTTTTGTCGTTAATAGAAGTGGTTTTCGAAGTTTTTTGTGTTAAAACCTCCTGCTCCCTGTTAATAATCTGCTAACGAGTGGTAATGTTTTATTTCACTTATTATAATAATAATTCAATAAGAAATAATTACACCAAACTTTTATCGTAAAACAAAGAATGTAAAGATGTTAATTGCAATTGTATTATTGTAAATAATTTCGCGGAACTTTGCGTAGAATTGACCATAATGGGTCAGCAGTGAGACAACAATAACAGATATTAGTATTATTCCAGTTTTGTTTCGGAGTTTATCCATTCATCGAGCCATCTAACCAGAATGGATGCATGCCGTCATTTAATCTTCCACATGCGGCTTTATCGAGGCAGGAATAATATTATTAGTGATCACTAATTAATATCTATTAGACTTTTGCTTCTTGACGTACATTTTGATTAGTTTGATTCGTCTCATCTGAAAAATTATATATCTGAAAAACATCTGAAAAATTATATACAACATAGAAATATCTATGATATTATAGATATTTCTATGTTATATATAATTTTTAACATCCTTCTTTATTATTATTTAAATATCTAATTAATTATATTACAGTTGTAATTATTATTGTTAATAATATTTATATTTCTTATTTCTATTTCAACACAATTGTAAAATCTCATTTCCTAACTTAGTTAATACTGGAATATTATAAGAAATAAAATGTAAGAAGTTCTTTTCTGTCTGATTCAATTTATGTCGACGCAGACTTCTTTTCAATAAATTGTCCATTAAAGACGGTCGCGTTCATGGGCTTCGTCAAAAATTGTTCCTTTTTACGGAATCCTTAAAACGTTATAAAATCGACTCGTGAATGCGATTCCTGAGAAAAGTGAAACTAAATTAATTGTTACGTCCGAGATAAAAATTGTTAATTGATAGAATACAATTTTCGAAATACTAAAACCGAAGGCTATGAAGTAGATTTAGTAAACGATTTTTAATAAATTCAAAGATCCATAACATTATTATCGTCTTGGTGATATTATTTTCGGATATAAAGAAAATTAAGTTTTTAGCCTCAGGTGTATTACCGATGAAATGAGAATAATACAAGCGAAATTATAAAATAGTGTAAGTTTACAGACAGCAAATACAAATGACGTGACGAGTGCTCTAGTTGCGTAATGATAAAAATAGTTTTTAAAAGAAAGTCGATCTATTATTTGACGGTGTTAAGCTTTCCAAGTTTAAAAACTATAAGTTTTGTAAATTTTCAACTTGAACATCAATAAATGCTTTGATTGAGGATGACGGTGGCATTCTTACGTTTAATAAAATGCAAACACCGCATCGTTCTCCATAGTTTTGTTTATAATTAGATTTACTTAACAAGTTTTTACCACCTTTACTTCTATCGGTAGCTTTATTACTTTGAGTGAGTGGTTATAAGATCATGTATTAGTCTTTTGATACGGGGCAGGAGCGCTCAGAAGTGTACTTCGACTAAAGTGGATGGAACTGCAAGCAGAGATAGTATAGAACGGCAATTAAATTTTTGAGAATGTAAGTATAGAAAATAAATATTATGGTAGGTACCGGAAGTTACGTACGTGTATAGTGAGGACTGTCACATTTAGATGAATAAGAAATGTCATTAGATTAACAAGAGATGAATATGAAGTAAAAGAGACGCTGAGCTCATTTTTTTATCTAATCAAAGTTCTAGAGATAATAAACACTGAATGCGTAATAGAGCGAATTCAGTAGGAAACCAACGGTACCAAAGTTAGTGGGGCAAGGAAAACCTACTCGCTCCTGATTAGCGCATCTCTTACATATATTACATAAGATAGTGTTTAAAGTATTTGAGATTTTTATACTCAAAATATAAAATTGCTTATGGCGAAGTAATCTACCCTAACCTGTTATAAACATTGTAATTACTGATTTATAAAATGTTTTATTTAATTAAGTTATGTATTAATTTTTCACTTGATGTTGTACTTTTTTTTAAATAAAATTTCTTCATTTCGTTAAATACCTCATAATTAGTAGAATTAACTAATAAATGTGAGCAATAAAAAGGAGGATTAAAAATTAAAACTGTTCTGGTGGAAATATATTTAAGAAAAATGTATCAATCTTTTAAAGTATTATTTAAAAAAAAATTTAATTTGTCTGTCACAAGTAATTAAAAACCAAAGTGATTTTATTGAACATATTTGGTTTTAATTTTATAGAAATTTATTATTCACAATTAAATGAAACTATGTGATGTAGTATTATTCCTACTTTCTTTAAGTTCTTTACCACGACTTAGGTTTCGTTGTATTACAACATCTTCAGTTGGTGGGTTGGTGGGTTAGCAAATCTTTGCTAAACAAAATCATCGTAAAGTTTTTGTAATGAAATAATGTTAAATTTCGTTATCCTGATTCTTAGACTTTTTATTTACAGGGGTAAAAAGTTAGGACGAAGGAAGGAGCGGATGGTTTTCACACACTCATGCCTCTCGAAGGAAGAAAAGTATAGAACTTACTAGTTTTCCTGATTGTATTTAATAAACAATTTCTTTAATTTTTCACACAATAGGGTCCATGAGGAACAAAATAATTATAAAATGTGATTCCTTTTCCTTGGCTACGGAACCATAAAAATTACAATAATTTACAATTTAGGTAACGGTTGTAGTTTTCGTTTAATTAAAAAGAAAACTATCGAATATCGCATCACATAAATAAATAGAAGTGACTGATATTTATAGTTTTGTTATTTTTTCAATAATTTTAGCTGACTAAACATAAGCAAAAGCCCAGTAAAAAACAAGTTCGAAAGTAAAGATCGTCTGCGTGTCAATGACTGAAACAGAACATAATGAACTCGTCTGACTCGTGGCATCAGCTAAGATTAAAATGACAGATAAATGTTACTTTTTATCCGAACACAGTGAGATGAGAAGAAAGATTCACCATTTTAGCAGTTCTTTTATGAATTTTGATATACGAGTACCTGTTCTATGCCAGGAATCAAACTACTTTACCGATTTTAACAAAAGCTTTTTCGTAGTTCTATAATTGTTATCATCCAAGAAAATTTGGCCACTATATTTCCTTGGATGATAAAAATTACATTTGAACAATATCGAAATGAGTACCAAACTAAAGAATAAAACGAGAAGATTAAAATATTACTTACTATTAAAATATTACTTTATATACTTACTATACATACCTCATAACTTTTAAACCAATAAACTTATTTTCACAAATGAGTACCCCGTGTATAAACATCGTTTAATTTGGAGAAAAGTGATGTGTGTAGGAACCGGAACGTCATATACATTTTTTTAAATTTGCTAAACCTATCATCAAGTGAAAATGTTTTGAAAGGCCACTTATGTGTGTCGTATGAACATGTCGAATAATTGAAATAAAAAAATTATCTGAATACAACATGAAAGATATTAATGATAATTTTAAAAACATATATATGACACATTAAAAAAAAGAATTATAGAATTATAGCCGGTAAATTTATTTAAAATTTTCATTAGAAACTTCTTTGTTATAGTCGAGTTTTTCCTGTTAACGTCCCTGTAACTTGCATCTGAATGTACAACTGGAGGAGGGCAAGGTGAGACAATAATTTTTTACTTTTATGCTTCTTGATGTTGCTCAAAGGCATACATCTCCTTTCTTACTGAGATTCAATTTAACACAATATATTTCGAACCACGTAAACTGAAAAATCGAGGCTTTTTAAATAAAACTGCAGTTTTGTATAAAACAATTTAAAAGATCGCAATTAAAACAATAAATAAAAAGCAAACCTTACGCGGCGTATTTCTATAACCACTCACTAAAATAATCATTGCGCTCGGTTTTACTTTTTTTGAAATAATTAAGTGTTATCGTCATTAGTCTCTATGACAAATTCTGTGACGTATTATATTCGATTCACGTCTATCTGCGTAAGTAAGTTTCATTAGGGGTTTGTATTAGGTAAATGTAAAAAAAAACTGCGATTGCATTTCCCTTGTAATTTTATGTATTTATTTTTACTATTTCCTCGCTTTGAAACATCTTCTTACCTCCAATGTCTCTTATCCCGTAGAAGTTTGTCGATTCATTACCTTATCGTTTATATGGGATCAGTTATATACCTACTTTTATATACGGGTTCATGGAGGACTTATAAGCTTACACGGGAGGGCTTGAAGTGATGAACTGGAAAATTGGCTCTAGCAGCTGTCCGTGTTGATGTGGCGCGTGTCCGGGCAGTATGTCTAGATGAATTATTTATAAGTATCGCAGCGCCCATTAAATGTCATCCTCTCGTATTGTTATTGTATATACGCATTAGGGTACAGTTCACACAGAGTCATTGGTTGGATGCTATGATCTGAGTAAATCGATTTTGTAAATGATGTCTGCCATTTCCATTTATTTGCGTTTAATTAGTGTTGGGGTTATTATGAAATATTATTTATGCTTCGAGATATTTTTGAAGTTAAAACTATCGCACATTTATTATTTACACTATTTGAATTGTGACGTTAATTCATAGGAGATATTTATTTTATTTGTAATATTTTATTTTATTTATTCATTTACATTAGAGGGATGTTGGTGTAATTATAATAGAGGTATTTTTTTAAATATACAACTCATTAAATTGTGTTGAATAAATAATGACGACATATTTTGAATAGATATTATTTCACATACCATGGAGAACCCACACTTTGGTGTAATTGCGATCAGGTTATTGAGCAGTTAAATATCATGGCAAAACGGGGAATTTCTATACAATTCCATTTTAGCTATTGATGTTGCAAAAAGTTAAAACTATCCGAGCGAAGGAAGAAATAAGCTGTGAAAGAAAATATATATAAAAACATTAGGTGCAAAATATTTTCATTTAAGAATTGAAAAATTAATTTTCTTTTCCGACCCATTAAGAATGAAATATACAGCTTGTCAAGGAAAATAATGTTAGCAAGGCCACTCTAATGTTGGAAACTCGAATAAACGAATCATACACATAAACACACACACACACAAACACACACACACACACACACACACACACATATATATATATATGGATGAATCCTTTTCAAACTTTGCCCAAAATAATTCTTGGGAATTTGTACGATAAAGAACAAAGAAGGGCCATTGGGAATGTCTAATTTTCTACAGTGAAATTGCAAAACATTCATAACTACTATATTCTTCCTCACGTCTGTAAAATAATAATTACAAAATAAAGTTAATAGACATATAAATTTAAAACTGATTGCCCGTTCCAAAATTCCTATGGCCAATGGTTTTCACAGCACACGACGATACACGATCATTTAGAAGCCAACGCCTTTCCGTTAATAGTCGAGTATGATTCCTTTTCTTCACAATCGTACCTCACATGTATAGGTACGATTGTAAGCAAAAGCAACCACCATCCCACAGTTTGGTGTGCATCTGTTTAAATGAGCTTTTATTAATGGAATAATAGAACACCGTATATATTCGTTCAAATATTTCTCCCCTACTTGACTCGCGCACATGGAATACTTGGTAGAAAAAAATGTAAAACGAAGTTCTATAAAAATCTCTTCAGTTGCTTTTACGCCTTGGGATTCTTTAGAAACATTTTCTAATATATAGCAGTAGAAAACTTTTGGAAAGAAAATTGTTCTTATGAAATAACCTTGATATGACTATATAAATTTACCTGTAAACAAATTGAAGAATATACTTGAGTGAAGTTTACATAACAAGAAAAGAAAATATAGTTACAAAAATATTAATAATTTTAATAAACTCGAAAACAAAACAAAACTCAGAATATGAAATAAAGATTAATATATTATAATAGAGTTAGTAGAAATTTTAACGATAAGCCACATTTCAATGCCAACAAATAGTGATTTTTATTACGAGTAAAACATTTAAATGGCTTTAACCTAGAAAATATGCCGTATAACTTTAAAATTTTTCATCTCGTATGGGAAAAAGGATTAAACGACTCCTTTACGAGCCGAGTAGCACGTCTTGGCCGCGTGTCGAATTCATATTTATGTAGAAATAAATTTACATAAAATGGATTTATGTAATCGCTGTTTATTCGATGAAGGAATTTGCTGTCGATCCCCATTGGATATTGTACATTAAGGTGCATTATTTAATAAGAAATTAATTTTTTCAATATTTTATAACCATATCAAGCCTATATCGATCTAAGGTAAAGACTCGATGTTTGAAATAACACAAATAAAGGTAATTTCATTTATTTGGATATTATAAAATAAGTTTAAAATGAATTGAAATTTATGATCCGGAATTTTTTACTTATTGTAGAAATCAGTAAAACACCGGGAAAACTTTGAAGAAATATTGGTGAATAGGAATTATATTAGGAGCCAAGGGAACATCAAATACTGGATACAAAAACCCAATACTCTGAACGTCATTAAGACAATTCGATATTGCATATCGTGCACCTAGCATCTTGTCTTGCTCTATGAGTTATTGTACGTGACTTTTTATAGAGAAATTGGGTAAATTTAAGAAAATTTAGCAGAAATCTACTAGCTTTTCTTAAATTTACACAATTAACTTTTACCATTGAACTTCTAGGAAGCCATCTTTAAATTTCATTAAAGATATTTTTCTCAATAGACAGGAGTTTTCAGTAGGACGGCACTCCACTACACTGCGGTAATTAATTACGGATGTGGCGAATAGAAGATTATATTTTTCCCTATAGCCTTTGGTTTGGGGCCATTTAAAATAATAAATCTGATGTAGACGTGTAAAAGAGAATATTGGAAAATAATCAATAACGCAGTGTAAAAATAATTGTACAAACTCAACTCAACTTTGGTTTCTGAATATCTGCACTATAAATAAGTTTTTTATAACAGAACTTCCTGCTTCCTTCTTACAAAAGAGGAATGATTACAATTTAGTTAGTTGGTAAAAGTTTGCATTTAGCTTTTATTTTAAAAAAAGTTACATAACATTACGTATTTTGTCATTTTTGTTATTTCGTTATATGTAGAATTACATATTATCTAATTTAACATTAATTTTGTTTGTGCAATAAAGTTTAGAAAATGGAATTAAATTATTTTTTTTTCTGAATAAAACGTTTGCTATGGATATAGTGTAATATAATATATGCGCCGTTACGGTCTTTCGTGTCTTTGGGGGAATAATTTTGCCATGCTTTATTGCCAAATATTTCTAATGATTTAAGCAGCTCATGCTATGACACCTCTCCGACGTATACTCATATCGCGACTTCATCGATCACATATCGAATACTTTCAGAAAATATTTATTAAAATATAAAAACTGGATACATAGTTGGGTGCAAAATTTTGTAAAAAAATTATTAAGTAATATTTTAATGTTACTAAAATATATAAAAAAGGAGGAAATATAATAAATATAATTTGGTTTCTTTCCAGATTTTTCACGCTGGTGTTTTACAAGAGTCTTTTCAGATTTTCTGTTAATATTCTATTATAATAATATTGGATTTCAATTTTGGTTAATTATTAAATATTTCTATAATATTTTAATAAGTTTGATAACTCTCTAGTCATTTTCTTAATATTATTCACTAAGTTTGTACGAAAATAATTTAATATATTTGTATTGGGCAGATTTATTTAATTCTATGTTTGGATACGAACAGAATTTTTGTTATTTATTTAGCACGGTGATCAAAGTATACTCAAATAAGCAAAATATAAGTGAGAGTATTTTTCATCTTACGATGAGTACTTCCTGATACTAAAGGTGTTAAATATCCACTCTTTATATTAAATATTCCCGGAAGAAAAATGTTAAGATAAGCAGACAATATACTCCAACGACAGACAGTTCGTTTCGTTAAGAATAGAAATGAGTACTACTTTAGATAATGGAATATTTTTCGAGGTGACATTGGATACTAAAAATTTTTAATAAGTTTTTGCTAATAGTAATAGCGTAGCTATGTATGTAAATATGTTCATAATAACTAACCAAATGCGAGTAAAAATAGGCACAGAGTAGGGTTCTGTAGTTGTATCCCTGAAATAGTTTATCCCATGGTTGAAAAACTAGAGAGTGGGGGAGATATGGTGGATACCATTATGAAGTTTATTATTTGTTAACCCTGTCATAAAATTGTAAAGTAGTAAACGAAACCTCAATTTTATATTTATGTCCCTCTTAAATGACAATCCATTCCATGCAATGCAAAATAATGTTTTGAGAACTTGTAAAATTTTTCTTTCATTTTTCGCTTTGTAACTTGAAATTTTGATTTATGAAATAAAAAAATTAATTAAATGGTTTATTGTCTGAAAACAAATTAATTAATGGTTTATTGTCTATTTATACACAAATATATTTTAATCCTTACACATAATTAATAAAAAAAGTTAAACGTTATAATTGAAAACAACTAATAAAATTTTACATCGTATAGCAGGTCTTCCATAGAATTTTATGTACTGTTTCATAATATATAGCTGTAATGATAATATTAGCTAGCTTGCAAGCAGTAGGCGACGATTAAATATTAAAATCCCATCTTTGTTAGGTAAAAAATAAGAACAATATTCTGAATCAACCGTGGTGCAATGCCAAATTATTTGCAATGTTAATGGGCACTACATCCTTACTCGAAGTAAGTCAGCGTTAATTCTGGTACCCACTAAACTTATTGGTTAAACCACTTTGTTAATTTGAAAGTTTTCCAACAGCTCAAGTCTACAACGTAGTCATGTTTCGCGTCAAATATAGCTATTGCTTTGTAGGTGTAAGAGTTATCATATTTGGATATTTTTATTTAGTTTACGAGAGATAATTTTTTATTACTTTTTTAAAATAATTCTATAGCTCTTGCCGGCAACTTCATATCTGTGGCCTTTAAAATATGGCAGAAAATATTAAGGGGCGGAAATATATCCTCCATACTTCTCAAATTTTGTTTATACTATCAATTAGTTAGACCATTTTTCAGTTTTTAGCTTACAAAATTGATCTTTTAAAAATTAGTGTATCTAAAAGTTTGGCCAATAATTTTTAATGTGTACTTCGAAGACTTGTTAATTATTATTACAAAACGAGGTACTGTTCGAAATTTATGTTACGAATATTGCAAGTAATATGCTTTTTAACTTTTTACTACATTTTTCAAAAAGTTAGAAACTTATTCTTACACGAAACATTGTAGTAAGAAATTAATGCAAAGCACCTGTACCTGCGAAACAACCTGGACTTCCTGGTTCCCTCTCTCTGGCTTAAAAATATATTATCCTCCTTTATTTCATCATGTCAAGAGCATCGGCGTATGCAATATCAAATAAACTATCTAAATCTATTTTAAATGTCTCCTCAGGGCGTTTGTAAATTATTCAAGTTTTATTACAATTTTATGGAAATCTCGCCAAACTTGGCAAAGGTCTTGTATACCTGTTTTTAATACAGTTTGGAATAGATTTTGTTGATATTCTTGTATTTTCTCTGAAGATGGTACACTCACAAATAGAGTCATTTACTGATAGTTTAACTTGTATACTGAAAAACGAAACTGCGAATATTAGTCTATTTGAAGGCAATTTCGCATATTTTATCTGATTCTCCTACTAAATAAACATCTTTTTTATCACTTCGTAGTGTAACTGCCGCTATTTTGAAGAAAATGATACGTGTAAATTGCGCAGGAATTGATAACGTAATGATTGATTAAACGGGCTGCGTACCTTATTCGCTGCAGCTTGTATGAATGATTCCTGTTTATAGAATACGTTAAAATTTGTTTTAAGTATATGTTAAATCTTGATAAATAATAATAAAAATTAACGCATCACTTTTCCTATACGTTAACTTTTTGCACCATTCGAAAAATCCATACATTTTAAAACGATACTGTTTTATGTTTATACGTTTGTTTATTCAGATACTATGAGCTACACTGTATGATGGTAAAAGTTTCATGTCAATAGGATACTCCATTATTTTGGCAAACAATTTAAAAATTTATATCATTGTGAAGTAATCATACTCATAATCAATTTTCTTTGAAAAAATCATCTACGGGTAAAAACCAACAAAAAGATTATCAACGTTTTGGATTTTTACATGTACGAGTATAGTTGGATGACAATAATAAATAGGAAGAAGTTCGTAAAGCCCGACGCACACCACATATAATTCAGCGGAAAACGATCCTATTCGAATGAAAGAGTTTGCATCTTTCCGAAAAGATAACCCTGAAAGTTGGGAAACTTAAAAAGGGTTCCTGTATTCTCTATGAGTACATAATTTTTTGACGTGAATACGTCGTTAAATTTGATACCATATGGGGGCAATCCAAAAAACCTAATGATTACAATATCGGGGGATAGAGTTTGGCGTTGCAGTTTCGAATCTATCCTTTATATCAATTAAATTATACCACTGGATAGCTAAAGGATCAAAGAATTTATTACAATAAGCGAGAACAGTGACGCATTGCGCGAGGTGGAGAGGAAAGTGCCGCCATTTTGAGGCTATTTTTCAGTGTATCGAGATTTGCAATTAGTATAACTTTTGATTCGGATAAGCTACGATGTTCGTTTAAGTTTTAATCGTCAGCTGTCATCAAAATCTATCGATTGTATATAAAATATTAGTTTAAAGTAGTGACAGTGAATATAATAAGGTGTTAGAATAAAAAAATATTATTAAAAATATATAATGTCGGCCTATACGCATCGAAAAGCCAAAACCAAATACAGAGATCGTGTACGGCTGGAAATAACTTATCAAGAACAATCAAATGGTAATAATAAAACACCATAAGACCGAGTCAAGCAGTGCCGGGAATGTAAAAGAATGAATGCGGCCGAGCCGACCAACGACGGTGCCAGTACATCTGCAGCTTGGGCGGTTGAAATTATGCGTTACATTATACCACTGGATAGCTAAACTGGATATCTTTTGTATTCACGTACAACACACGGCCGTGACACAGCCACACCCCATTTTTCACTTGTATAATAAACATCATTGCAAATATTTGCTATAATAAACATCATTGCAATAATTTCACAACTAGACCATTTCCTACCGAACGGTGGGGGGGGGGGTAAGCAATGATCATGAAGTGTCATATTGCACTTTCACGAAGATACATCATTCCATTTTAATTCATTCAATTTGAACACCTAGTGCCCATAATTATTTGGTAAATAAAGCTTTCGTGAAGTGCCTTATTGGGGGATGAGGGATTATTAGGCTCACTACTACGTTTGGGTCATATATATTTTTACATTAAATTAGTTTTACATCCCTAGACACTGGTGACAAGACTTTGGTAGTAGGCACTCTCGAAATTTTGGTATTATTTATTTCGTTTGTAATTGCATACATAGTGAAAACTGAATTGTTTATTTACTCATCACTTTATATATAGTTTTTATTTTGATTAAAAAATACTAAAAAAATTTATTTATCCGAAAAAAAGTTCTTGTTGCTGAACCGTTGGTTTAAAAAAAAGTTTTTCGACCAAAATGTAACTCGCGATGTGAGGCACAACTTTGATCTCCACAAGTTTTTTTTATTGGTACACACTCCGATTATGTGCAATGGTGCAGTTGTCTTTGGATACTGATTTTCACTTTTTCTGACATGGATGTCAGGATGTCATTGTTCAGCGTTGCTCCCGAATTTCGAAATCCGAGACAACGCTGCGCATTATTGGAGTGCGTTACTATGAATAAATTAAGTGAAAGGCTGATGACATGGAACACCAATTGCGTGATTATGGCTTGTTTTTGACTGATTTATTTAATTTACCACAATTCGTTAGACATTTGAAGAGATGAAGGTAAAAGTATTTCAGTAATTATACATCCAAATTGTTTAAACGTAATAAAATAGACATCATAAAAACATTAAGTTACAACTGCAAAATAGAGGTTGTAATTTGCAGTTAGACCATTATCTCATAATTGCCGCAAATCAAACATTTCTAAATAATAGAGAGGGGTCCTTTTGACAACAAAGTCAAGCATAGATTGGCCATTAATAAAAAGACTTAGCAGTTTGATAAAGAGATGAATTCACAAAAATTTGTTGCCATCAGTTATTTTGATCCAACAAACTTTTCTATGGTCTACATATCTATGTTATATGTGACATGTAAGCACTTCTACTTGAAATGCTTTTGAGTAAACTTAATACCAGATTCGAGGTTTCGGGCGTACTCATCACGTTACGGTAAAAAAAAATTCAGTGCTGACCATAGGAGTCCGATGCTATATACTACTCCGCCTTTTAATGTTAAGTGATTGATTTTCTAGCTTCATATTGAGTTGCAAAATAGAATATAATTTCTAGTACGTTATTATTTGTTCATATTTGCTAAATTTTTGAATACTCAAACACTACTACCAGTTTAAGCTAAGTCACAATAGCCTCATCCACTTGTATTGCTTCTATATATTTTATAATTATGTGAATATTAAAAAATATATTCACGTGCAATTGATAAACATATCACATACAGTTACTTAAACTTAACATATTGTTGTTGTTCTCCTTCACAAAACACTATTCTACATTTTCTTAATAAAGTCAAGAACTACTGCTCAAGTATTTCTTATCACTAATACATTGAATAAAATTTTATTGTTTTAATAATTTCTTGATCATTATTTATTACTTTTAGGATTTGTTTACTCTTCTTATTCTATGAGGAATAGGACTATTAAATTAAAGTTATTATTTGGTCTATAAATGAGGATAAAAACGATTTATCTATGTCCAACACATTACAATTTTTATTTCGATTTTACACTAACTTTTGTCCGCCGCATCGATCATATATATTTTTTGCTTTTGTAGAGTGGTTTCTAGTAGTAATGTTTTTATCTCAAGGTTACCTTTGATCGCAATAAAAACGATGGTAAAATTTAGAATTTCAACTTTCAATTTTTTAATAATCGTAAAATGATTATTTGATTATCACCACTGAATCACAAATAATTTCTCCTCCAATAAAAAAAAATATTATGATAATTCAAGACCTTTAGTCTAAACTTTATATCGTGTTACCCTATAGAACAGATAAAATAACAGTATTTGGAATTCCTCTATTCATAAAATTTTATATCATTTCATATTTAAGAAAAAGGCAAGATGAACTAGTTTTCAGATAGTTTGTTTAATTATCTTACACAAAAGCATATTTTCAATATTTTAATTATATCGACAAATGGTTTACCGAAAATTATTAAAGAACCTGAAAATGACGATGTATTTGTGTGTGTTAAAAAAAGTCAGACATTCACTAGCACGATCTTAATACACAAGTCAAGCAATAATCATAAAATGCTACGGAAATAAAATCTCATTTAATCTTATTTATATTACGTTACTCGTTTTTTCTTTTACTATCGTGGAAGGAAAATTTAATTGGCAAAAACCGTGCTTTTACTTTATATAATAAAGAAATCGTGTTCGCGATGTATCCATTATAAACTTAACAAAGCTATCTTTATAGGTTACTGCGCCTTTTTAAATATGTTAAACTGTTTATAATATTATTTGAGATAATGTATCTACCTAATATACCTAAGTATTTGCGACACAAGAGGTAAGTTTAACTAATTCGAATAAAAATTAACTGTTAAGACCGTAAAACAAGCTAACGGTCATAGAAACAATGTATAGAGAGTAGCGATTTAAAATAGTATAGATAGGGTTTAAGGCGCCTCTCAGTAGTCTTTCTTGTACGTCAAATTCCCATCATCTTTTAGTAACGTTAATAATAGTAATTTTAGTGGACATATTTCAATAAACTAGAAAAAATTTTCATTACAAGTAGTTTTTTAATTAAAAATAAAAAAAATTAATGTTTTCAGTTCAAAGCGAGAATAGATTTCATTACTATGTTTAAAAATAACTTTTATGGCGGATAATAAAACAAAAGTTTTGAAAACTGAAATTTATTGACTCCCTTACATACAAAATATTGTTAAATTTTATAGTGGCGGAATTTCCATTGTGTTTTACGTTTCAAATCTTTAATGAAAACCTAACACTAACTTCAACTTTAACTAAAGGCCATTAACTAAAGAACTTTAATTACCACAAGAGACACATATTTGTTTATTTTTGTATTCTAGTTATGTTACAGGAAACACTTGCCGTTCATGTTACGATAATTTAAAAATAAAAATTACACTTACTTCCTAAAAAAAATTAAAATGATTGCTTTCAGCTTTTGATTGTCATCTTGAACTCAAACTTAGATATAATTTACCTAAGTTTTCCTACAATGCTATCACTAATGATTGTATAAAACTAAAATGTATGTTCTCAGCATTGACTTACGAAAATTCTTTTCAATGAAATTAATTTAGATATTAGAATTTAACAAAAGAATAAACAATAGATTTTGTTTCTGAGGATGTTGTGGTGAATAATGTCTGAATAGTTTTTGTCTAGGAAAGATTCTATGACGCGGTAATTTAGGCTCTTAAAGTTTTAATCTGCTGTGATGTTTACTAGACTTTAATAATTTTTTGTGATTGTTATTATATAATTATGTAAATATTTTTTTATTAGACTCGTAACTAATTATTAACATTTTAATTCATTAATGACGCATGAAGTTATAAACCCTTAAATAAGCAGCGACTTTCTCAGAACGCCCCTAATTAGTTTAATAAAATGGCTATATAACATTTCTTAAATTGGGTTGGAACGGTTGAAAAAATTTGATTGGAGTGTTCTTTAATTTTTTATTTCCATTTTGCGTATTAAATATTTGAAGTAAACCAATATCTTTTAGATTCAGGTTTACAGCCTCGGCTGCTTTTTTCTTTCGATTATATTCTGCACCTTATTTCTTACTTCTTCAATTTGAATGCTTATGACAACGGGCAAGTGTATTTTTAACTTTAAATATAACATACAAAGTATTCGGTCTTAAAGAACTATATTTATCAAAGTTCATTGTTATATTTCGACTAGTTGTTTTTATTATTATATTTCCACTAGTTCATTCACATCTAATGGTTCACCTGTGTTTCAGTTTGTAGAATCGAATGAATTTCAAAATAAAGAAAACGTTGATATTAATATCATAACATCATGAAATCATCATTCAAACATTTAACTGATGTTTGAATGATGAGTTCTAGTATATTCTAAGATTTTAACAAATACTTGCGTGATTTACAGTTACAAGTGTGTTAAATTTAAAAATAAAATTGCAAATATAGATCGTGACCAATTGAAAACAAGCTTAAGGTATATTATTGTGTAACATAAAAGTTGTCAAGTTCATTTTGACTAACCTAACCTGTAATCTTCATAAATTCAAGTGAAAATAGACATCTCGCAAACTACGACCTTCGATTTGAATTTATGAGCTTTGCTCTACCGGGTAAAGCTAGATGACTTCTCCCGAGGGTTACGAGGGTCGTTTGGATGTAGTAAGTGCTTAGTTTGAGATGCGATAGTTGCGCCGATCGCTATTGAACTCAAGTTTATTTACTGCACAAAATAAATGTGGAAAACTCATCACTTGATACTATGTATCATTGATCAATACAAACATGTTCATATTATTATTTAAGAAAATTGGTATTGAATAAAGAAATAATTAACTCCTCCTACGCGAGATATAAAAGAAATATTATTATTAATTATCAGACAATTTTCGAGTTCTTATTAGAGCATGTCTTAAATGAATAGTACATATTATACTAAAAAAGTGAAGCTTTGTAAAAAGTTCTACGTAAAATAACAATAAATAAAATATTTAATATAATAATAATAGCATTTAATAAGTTTGTTTAACTTTAACAAACAATATTATTATAATTTTTAACTTATTTATTGTAATGAGTCGTCACCTGTTCTATTTTATTTCTAAACGCAAGTCAAATGAATATTGTAAAGTGAGTAATAAAACTGAAATTGCAATCACCTGTTAAATTAAAACTGTGTCAAATGATAATAGCGATTCAAATGTTTAGAAGAAATAAGGATTTTGTTTTGAACTTTTGTGACAAGACGTTTTTATTTGTAAATCTTGTAAAAGGTAATAGAAAGCTATAATTAACAAACTTTGTATACACGTTGTTATACAGACGCGAGCAATTATTAGAAATACATTAATGAAAGCATACGTTACATGGAAAAACTGTTACAGGTATTTTATGGAAATGTGTAAAAAATCGATACATTCCAACAATTTAGAACATTAAAGTTCACTAAAATTTACTTGCATATTTACATTTTAATAATATTGAGTTAAATTAGAAAGTACAGATAATTATTATTAACTTCACAATAAACGGTTAAATTTCCACAGAAAAGGCAAAGCGTGCGGAATCCAATATTATATCAAAAATAGTAATACCAAATGAAACTTGATTTATTTTATTTTATTCAGTTTCTGTATTGAATAACATATTTCAAATATAATGTTGGACATAACTTCAAATTGGTTCTAGCTCGACTGATCACTATTGTTCATTGTTATTTCTCCAATTGCCAACATTATGGAGGGCACATTATAACTGCACGGCTGTCAAAGTACGCAAATCACACGACTTTGTCCGTTTTATTAATTCTGGATAAAATCTTGTTCTTTGATAGGTGGCTAATATGAGGAACAGGGAAATAATAAATTAAAACAAATGCATACAGTACGTGCCACAATAATATTTTATTTATAAGTTAAATAAACCATAAAACGTACGATAAGATCTATCGTACCCAACATTAACGTTATATTTTTGGGATTTGTTATATTTGTTATATTTTTTGAATTACTATTGGTTAAGTTACAGTAAATTGCACTGGAAACTTTTTTAATTGAATTAATTTTTTTTCTGATAATGAGTACCTTAACACTATAGGAACCGAGACATGTTTTAACATTTTGGTGATGTAACTTATGTTATCTGTTCAAATAAGTCGAGAAGAATGAGTTACCTAAAATTTGTGGTAGTCATGTATGCTTACGTAAAAATATTAGCAAAGCGTTTATGTACTTTTAAATGTCCGAGAATTTGTTTGAATGTCATATTTAATATCTCTTACAATGTCAATAAATCGGGATCATTCCAAATATTACGTAAAAGCTACATCGAAGTACAGTATATTTTTGAACTGGTTTGGTGGAAGTTTAAAAACAAATGCTTCTAAAAATGTTAGTAAAATAATAATGCAATAGTAATATTTCATATAGATAAAAGTGTATCACAATTTTTGTTAATCGTATAGAAGAATAAAACCAGGATTGTCTGAGTATGTTGATTAAGGATAATGATTTGACGTACGTGTATTTGTACATAATTGCTAATTATGAAAAGTCAGTTATTACCGTATAAATTGTATACCTGGGACTAAAATTGCAGTAAATATATATTGAAATCAAATGATGTATTATGTACTTTATTTGACGTTTGTAAATTATTATGTGTCGGGACAACTGCAGTGTCTTGAAATTAGCACTTTCTTTGCCTAAGGATCGTCAAAAGTCTGTTTAGTTTTGTTCTGGCAAAGTAAAAAAATCACCAAAAGAGTTTACTCTGCGCTGATTTGTTATTAGAACATACTTATATTAATTCGTTAGAAAAATAAAAGCTATACTAATTTAAGGAATTTAGAAACTCAAAATACAGATGAGTCCTTAATTTAAGACATCTACAGACTTGACTAACTTATGAAAAAGAAAAAAAAGTTTATTATCATTTTTAGTTGGAACTTCTAGACAATTGTAGACTCTAAACGTAATGTTTTTAATCTCTCTTATACTAAAAAAATAAATATTCAGAAGATTTTATGAAACCAATTTGTACCTTTGTAAATTAACTTTGAATTTGTTATTCTGGAAAGAAAGGAGTAAGAGAAAATAAATGTCTTTGATGACTTTTCAATTAAATATTCATTCTAACCATGCCTAAGTATTCAATCTCCAATGTCGTTTGAAATTGAGAAAAATATGGAACAAGCAAATACTCAAATCTATGTTAAACAAGTAATGTTCGTCTCGTTATCGTCAACAATTGTATACAAAATTTAATTTCATGTCACTCTTCAGATTCTGTTAATTGACGGAACTCATATATTTCTGATTTAAATTGTATAATAATTAGTTGAAATTTGGATATCCACACCATGATTTGTAAATCCAAAAGCAATACTAAAACATACCAAGTAATAGTTCAATCGTTGAAATTATTTTGACGCAATCTTTCGGTAACAAATGCTTTTTGCGAAATTGATGCACGCTTCTTTCTTTACGTCTTGTAGCTGTGCCACCATATATTTAAAAACTTATATAATATTAAATGTAAGCTAGAATTGAGAAAACATATTTTTATATTTTGTTTGTATTATAGCATAGTCTAATGAATTCTGTCCTTTTCTTCAGTACATTCAGTACTTAATATAGCAATTGAATATATTGAGATAACTTCGAAATAAGTGCTTTTTAATTCGTAATTCTTATTTAGAGCACAATTTGTGTGAAATCCACCAATTGTTTTGGAGCTAGAGCAGAAATAATCGACACGGTATATTGAAGTACCTACTACTATCCTTTTATTAGAAAGTTCCAATTCACTTAAATAATCTAAACAGCAGTATTAAAAGTCAAAACACACCTCATGTTTTTAAAAAAGGGGTTTTTATTTTTGTAAAAATTTGAATAGTTTAAAACTCGCACGCACGCACGCAAGCACGCACACGTATATTGTCCTTCCTTTTCGATATTCAATTTGTTTTTATAAAACATTTCAAGCTCTTTGTACAAATCTCACTTAAATGTGTTACATTCATGCAGCAGTATACATACTGAGAAACCATATTTTATGAAAAACTTCATCTCCTAAATAATTATTACTTAGAAAAAGGTAATATTTGGATCAATCCAAAAGAAATCCCACTATTGAAATGTAGCGCCCTTCTTGGTACGCCGCTGGGATAAATTTAGTCCAATTCAATAAGTGTAACGGTCAGCGAACTAATATAAAACTAAAAAATAAAAACAATTTTGTAGAGTAGTTTAAAATATTTTATCAAGTATTTACAGTAAATAAACTCATCTGATTTGGATCTAATTATTGTTATTACTTTACTTGCAAATTACCCATAACTAACACTATCTACAAAATAATTTATTCCAGACAGCCTTTTTGTATATATGACACTTTACAGACAATTTGTTATACGCACTGTGACTTGACTCGGCAACGTGTAGCATGTATCTTGTTTCTTTGGAATTTATTCCGGAATTATAAATTAAATGTTAATCTCTTTTCTTGCAGTATACTTCTCGACCAATATTTATCCTCATTGTAATAGAAAATCTCTCCGTTTAATTTTACTATTGTTCTGCATTTTGTATAATGCCCACTGTTTATGTTCGCAAAATCTAAAAGTTTGTAAAATGTTATGAATTGATCAACGTCTTGATGGTACTTTTACTTACGGCTCATGTTATCTGTAATATCTGCCCCGTATTTTCATTCACTGTACAATAATTGTCTTATGTTTTTATCTTTAAATCAGTAAGTATTTCTATATTACTACTACTAAATAAATATTTTGCAGTCTTCAGGCAAATTGGTATTTCTCTGTCGCCTCAGATCCGATAAGACTTATATTTTTTTATTTAAAATATTTAATTGAACATAGTAAAACGAAAAAAGCTAACATACACACGTAAAATTTTGTCCGTACTTATCTGGTTTGAAGTTCATAAACTGAGTGAATCGACAACGATCTTTACAGAGAAAATAAATTGTTCATTAATCGTTGTTTATGGCCCGAGTTTAAAATAAACTTGCGCATTATGAACTTGTGCATTATGAACTTGTGCATTACTAACCATGCATCAGAGATCAAATCAAACTTATCCTCACTTACTTCTTGGTCTTCTGTTAGAGATGTCCTCGAGTCGCAAATACTTCATTCCCTCGAAAACGATTAAGTGATACAATTGTTTTTACGATAGAATTATTTCATTTCATTTATCGCAATAAATTCCTGTTCATATTCTGTTATTCAATTGCATCACGTATGTAAATTCACACAATATAGGCCTCAAATTCTGCGACAGATAAAAATCAATTGTCTTCCTGTAATTTTCATCCTGCTTTTTTCACAATATATTTCATGATATATTGAAGTATGTTTTTAAAATCATTAGGTGTCAAGGCGCTTTTACGGGATTTTTCAGCCTTAAGTTTAGCATATGAAGTTGGTCCTACAAGATTTTTGAAGACATTTTGGCATCCGAGCCTACCTAACCTACTGTTGATTTTCCATTGAGAACTACGAGAAATAAAACACCTAACAGGAACAATGAATGCATGCCAAAAAAATCATTTCACAAATTCCAAGCGATTCAATGAGTCATCCTGTCAAGGTAATGCACAAGTCGCAAGCCATCCATCCATTTCACTCATTCATTTGTTACGTCTAATTTACATTTTGAGATATCCTTCAAAGTGAAATTTCGTTCGGTCGAGCCGATACAATTTTAAATTGAGTAATGAAGCGCAAGCCATCGTAGCGAAAACAAAAACTTACATTTGGCATTAATGACGAATGACCACAATGACTAGTAAAGTTCTATTTGTTTAATCATCTTGCACCCCCTCGCCCCGGTCCGACCTGCTTCAGACAACATGAAACTTTTGGTGGAATAATAAGCTGAATGATATTTGTGTAAATACAAGAAAAGATTAATGCTATTTTTAAATATCATATTTGTATACTAACTGGAAGAAAGCCAATGTAATTAACATCAATTACATTTAAATATTGCGCAACAAATATCTTCCGATGACCGGACCATATAAATAATTTATAAATAATTTAGGAAGGTACACTTATTCATTAAAAGTCAAAAAGTTTTACGATGCGTGGTAAAAAATAAAAAGTTAGAATATATTTGTTATATATATATATATATATATATATATATATATATTCATAAAATATTCACAAAATATTCTTGTCAATGTCAACTCTTATTTCCGAGTTCCAAATATTTTAATATTTAACATTGTATAAGTTACAAAACTAAACTTATCTTGTTAAGATTTACATACTAAACTAGAAAACAAACTTGAAACTTCCTGATCACAATCGGAAGCCGAAATCTTTACAAGTAGTTCAAGATTTGTTTTCCGTAAAATGTTTCCAATTTCTCTTAACTACGTACCGAGGCGAGCCCAATCCGGAATTGGAGTTTAAAATAGATGATATCATTGTATTTGTTCAAAGATCCTTTATACGTTTCGAACTTAAGCAAACTTTACATCTGTTTAAACTAAAACAACGAATCCATTGTTAAAATTCAAACTATTTGACAATTAAGTAAATTTCCGACATTTGGAAACTCGGAGCATTGAATTCAACTATTGGGATTATTCAAATCGTTATTAGTGTATTTTATAATATGATAGTAAGAATAAATTCAAAATTCAAGAATATCGACGATAGTTTGAGTGGAAATTGTTAAACTATGGGTGTAAAAACGCGTAACTGACGTTGAAAAATAAAGTTTATTTATTTAATAATAATGTTCCCTATGAAAATTGTCACTATAACATTCAGATGTAAAATACTGACTGTTATGATAAAAATTTTCAGCAATAAAGAGTTTAAATACCTAGTTCTGATGGCTCAACGAGTAAATGACGACAGCCGTAAAGAAAAAAACTATTTTAAAATAGGATAAATGATAGTTTGGTTTAGGTAAGTGAAAAAAATGTTTTGACAAAGGTTTCGAAAAAGGTTTTTTGAAATAAGTTAATAATTATACTTAATTATCAAAGCATTTTAATAAAAGTGCATTTAAAATTTTAAATATCCCTTCAAGTTTAATTTATACAAAGACAATAATAGAATACCAATACGATATTTTTAATTAATTTGCGTTATCTCCACGTACGAGTTTGATTAATCTGCGTAATTAAAAATAATTTCACCTAGTCATCAATTTTATTCCATCATTATAATTTACTGAAAAGTTAATCCGTTTTTAGTGGGGCTATAAAAAGACAATTCTAAAAAAACCATATGCGTACAATGGAATATTTTCAAAATTTTAGACCCAAAACCTTTATTAAGGATGTTAGAAAGGATATTGCAATTTACTAAAAATTTTTATATTTTGGAAATTAAGGTTATATTAGATTGAAAAATATGACTACATAACAGTGGCACCTAACCCGTCAACTGAAATAAACCCATTTTTGGGGGTTAGAACTAAAACATAGAACCCTTATATTTTAGTCATGTCCATCTGTCACAATTTCAACAATTTTAGACTTATGTGTATGCAATTTTGCAATTAGACGCTTGACATTAAGATCTCAATTAATATTTTGTAAAATATTGGAATAAAATATGTTGTTTTGCTCCTCCATGCATGTAAAAGTGAGAGAATATTTTTTTCGTGCCTACTATTCGATGGAATACCATTGGATGGATCTTTTAAAGTTAAAATTGTGGTATCGTCTTCCATTTTTCATCTTCAAAATTTAACATTTTAAACCTTAAAACGTGCAATATATATTTTTTCCTGCAATTTTTCACTTAAATATTTATACATCTGGGTACTCCATTAGAACGTTTAATTATTTTTTTTTCGTCTAACTTGCAATGACCATTTCAAAAGATGTAGATAACTATGGAAATAATATTAAAACGTGCTGTTATGCAAATTGAGAAAAAATTTTGGAATAAAGCTGAAACAAAAAATTTTAATAAAGTGGTCGCTAGTAAAAGTTAACACATTTTTTGAAACTTTGGCTCATGGATTTAGTTCAATTCGTTGTAGCTAAAAATTCAATTTGTTTAACGTATTCGCCCAAAATTTGTTTTTTTAGTTGTTTGTTATTTGTGTTATAGGAATTTTTAGTGGTAGATTAAGTACATGAAATTCCAGAAACGTGTGTGCTATAACTAATGTATTTGTAAAATTTTGGAATATTAGGTTATCGCAGAGAAGTAAGGAAGTTTAATTCCAAAAACGTATGTGCTTTATCCGGTTAAATATATATTAGCTGAATAAAGGGAAGCACCCTATACACCATGCCGACATGACACATGAAACATTTGCTGCAAGTGTAAGTTGCACTTGGTGGAAAAATTGACCAGCGTTCTCCATGACAATATGAGTTAGTGATCTGTACTATTGATAACAATTAATAAAGTAGTTAAATATTATGATCATCACCCAATATTAATTATTTCTTTTATCTAAATTTAGTAATATTCGGAAAGAGAAGAAAGGAAGAAACATTATATATCCTATTAAAAATAATCATAATTTTTATTACATGATTGTCACGTTGATACCATTGAACTTATCCTATACAGGCCAATCATAAACACAGAATTAGGTTTGGAAGCTTTTACAAAACTTTTGCATGCTGGGAAAATGAACCTCCGTTTCATTCCTCGACATGGCCTGTGTTGCTACTGAGAATTAAAAATATTATCAAATTTTATGATCATCACACAAAATTAATTTCCTTTGAAAGTATATCATTAAAAATTATTATTACTTAATAGTGTCAAAAATATTTGGTCCATCTCAATAATTTTTGGAAAGAGGATGAAGATATTAAGAAAGGTAAATGTTTTAATTTAAATGATATAACAAATAAATTAAGAACAGTCACGATGCGCTGTCACGATGTGCTGTCTCAAGTTCTGTATACTTCTCTCTCCAGTTTGAACCTTACCTTTGGTATATAAAAGGGGCGTATCGGAATCACCAAAATTCATCCAGTATTCGTTACCTGGACTTTACTGTGTTATATCACATTCTACACCTGATAACAAGTATTCGCCCTTATAATCACTTTAAAATAGTTTACCCTTATAATCACTTTAAAATAGTTTAGTTACCTACAGTGCTTGTAATAAAACTGTTAATTCAAGCTGAATAAATTTTTATTCCATAAAGATGTGGTTATTGCCATAAAACGTATAAAGATTTTATTACGTTCTCATTTACATTTAAGGGCCATTTTAAAAGAGCTGACGCGAGCTACATAAGCTGAAGTGCCTGTGTCGGTGTTCACAACATATTTACCAACTGAACTCAAATCAATAAATATGCGAGATAGAATTAAGGTGTGATATTTTTTACATTTTCTACACTCGTGTGAGCAATGAATGGAAATGTTGAATTTATACAAAAATTAAAGATAAGTGGTTTCTAGTAGGATATATGTATGCAGTTCTATACGACACATGTAATATGCAAAAACGTATTTAATTATTTTAACGGATTACAAAATCTCGAATAGATTGTAGAGAACGCCATTCGTAATAGTATAGTTTAAATATATTAACATGACCACATAGCCTCGACATTAGTATTGAGATAGAAATTAATATTCTATATTATTTTTCATTAATGAATATTAGAAGTATATAGATTAACACCAAAAGAAAGAGAAGTATTATAATTAACAGCAAAAATAGACAATATATGACCAAACAACAACCAAACGAAAAGAAAACTTAAAAACTGTGTCGTATAATTGTATTCACATGAATGGGGTTGGCATTGGAGTAATCTAGAATTGAAGAAATAAAACAAATTTCTTCAAGTGACATTTCAATGGAAACAATTTTAATTTAATAGTATACTTAAAAACAATTAGATAATTTTAATGCAATAAAGTCTAGTACGGATTGAAATATAAAATAATTTTTTTTTCCTGGAAGCTTCTTATAGTAACGTGGTCTGCGTTTTTGTTAGTTTGCTGTATAACTGTTGTATATAACACGAGAGTGCATATGTAATATTATGCTGTCTAAAAAACCGTAAACCTCTAATAGAATAGTGAAAATAAATAGGACTGTGCATTAAAGATATTTTCGAAAAAAGTGAGTTCGGAGACTATAAATGTATTAGGAAAATGAAGTCAACTATTTTTATCTATTTATCTATTTGTACGCGCATTATGTAAAAACAATTGAAAAAATTTTGAATAAATGTGTGAAACGAGGTAGATACTATCTTATTAGATATTTGTGAAGTGGATAATATATCTGAATATTTGTTTTTATGGTTCCGTCGCCAAATGGCAAAGATGAAGAATAAGGAACCGTTAAAATTTCATTCTGTCCGTCTATCTGCATGTACGTTTGTATGTCCGTATGTCACAGCCTATTGATCCACAGAGTCTATTGGTATTATATAAGGTATTATATGAACGGATATACAATGAAATAAGGGAATTATGAAAAAAGTAATATTAAGATTGATACCCCATATGTGACTGAGGGATGAAACATAATCTAATGCGCATAGGCGTGTGGGGTATCGTTAGTCTAAAGATTTAAATAAAAGTTCCAAATTAAATGTTTTATATAAGTCAATAATTGGTGAGATATGTGCTTCTAAATTCTTAAAAATGTGTGTCCCCCGTATAACTTTTCATCTAACATGTGTAAAATTCTGAAAAAATGAAAGTAGTAGAAATTAAAATAGGCTTTCAGAAAAATTACTTTGAATGAGATATGCTGTGTAATTTTTGAGGTATGGAATATATTCGGCAGCAACCGCTTCAGTAATTTTGTTTTTCAAGTGTCTTTGAGAAATAGAAATTTTTAAGTTTAATATTGTTTGGTGCTACGGTACCATCGGTGCACGAGTTCGACTCGCCTTTGGCCGTTTTTTTGGTTTTTTATCCCGTAAAAAGTCTGAAGCTTTAGATACATTTTTAATATTGCATGCTTAATCAAGAAAATATAAAAAGGTGTAGGTAGTATTTCTGTGGTAAGAAAAGTCATAAAATATTTAAAAAAACTCTTAAGAACCAGTGGAAATCGCACTATTAGTGTTCCTTTGAGGCATTTATAAATAATTAATGGTATAGAATATTCCTATTAAACCATTTGCAAAATTTTAATTTTTTAAGACGCAAATATATTGTCTACCATAACATTCACAGGAGCAAATAAAAAAAAACATCATATGATATAAATACAAACTAATGATTTTCGGACTTTTTTTCTTTATTTATGCTGTAAAATTTTACTCCTTATCAAATTTCATCATTCTAGATCAACGGGAAGTAGTCTATAGGTTTTAATTCACCTATATACGAGTGTTAAAATATGCGGCACAAATGGGCGTATTTTTAGTTTTTTTTATTACGTTGACTGTGAACCTTTTTTTACAGCTCAAGAAACCGTAAATCTAAGTATTTAATATTAATTTCAACTTGATATTTCCACGAATTCCTGAGAAAAACTATCTCGATAGACAGATGTACAATAAAGTGATCTTATAATGAGTTCTTTTTTTCTTTTGAGGTAGGGACCCTAAAAACATATTCAATGTAATTCGGATCGGAGTTGAAAGGTCTGTATTCAATCGTTTCGTATTTTTATAATCAATGTCTCTTTAAATTAGAACCTCTATTTAAATCTATTTAATTTGAGGGGATGGTTATTATTGAAACGAAAATGAAAATGAAAAAAATATTTGACTGACCATATTATTTTAACGTCGTCCTTCAATGAGTATATAAGCTGAAGCTAATATAGTCACTGAGCTTATTCACTCACTACACGAGTATACATTCACTTACTATATTCGCTTACTGCTCTTATACACTCACTATACGAGTATACATTCGCTTATTGCACTCACTTACTGCGCTTATACACTCACTATGCGGGTATACATTCACTTACTGCATTCACTGCACTTATACACTTATTATACGGGTATACATTGACTCACTGCACTCACTTACTGCGCTTATACAATCACTATACGAGAATCATTAAATAAAAATTATATATATTGAAACAGGATATAATATTTAAATATCTTCCCTTTAGTTTTGGTGATTTTAAAACATTATTACATTTCGCTTTCTACAAAATAAACTGTTTTGAACCATTGATTTTTCTGTATTTGTGTTGCTGTGATTTGTAATTTATATATACTTCATTTGTTGTTATTACAAGTTCCATTAAGACTGGACAGGTAACTATGAAAAAAAAATTTTTTATTGTTCTTACGTTTCATTGCAAAATATAACAATTAGTCATGTTGTAAAGTGTAACCTTAAAACCTAGTTAAGTTTACACTACGCAAAATAACCTGCCTATTTTGAATGACTAATTTAACGTTTATTTTAAATTATTACTGAATCCACACCATTTAAATTGAAAGTGTACAATGTTATTACTATTGAATATTAATTCTCGTCAAAATGGAGTAGTAGAATCTTAATACAATTGTAATTATTTATATGCACATTTTAGACATTTGTAATTTTACTAGAAGGATTATTTAAATTTGACTGCTAAATTTATTATGAGAAGTCTTGATACATCAATTTTTCTGAAGCCGATCATTAAAAAACAATTCGACTTTATTAAGATGAAGACTTTGAAGGTGCGATAAAAATTATGTTACAATTAATTTTTAGAATTAGATAAACCCTTTCTGGACAAAATAATTATTTTTAACACTTTATTTGACATTAAATTGCTGCAAGAATCATAGTAGTTATTGATATGGAATATGAAAAATATTGTTAATTATATGCTGTTATTCTTATTATTAAATTTAGCGTAGATCATAAGATAATTAAATATAATAAAAACCAGTCAAATCCAAGTAGGACTTGTGCGGTTATTTTCCTAGTCATTGTGTAAACATAAACAGCATTGAAATCTATACCAGAAGTGTATAATGTACACGTAATGGTAACTTTCTAACATCTTTTTAAATTATGAGAGTAGGAAAAAATTTAACATTCAATCATATTTTTCTCACGGTTTTTTTTTTTTACTTTAAATTTAACAATTAAATTCCTTGTAATGAAATAAAAACGATTACAGTTAATGCGATGCAGATAATTTTGGTCAATGTAGATGACATCGTTAACATTAAGGATTTTTTTAAATTTTTCTTACCGATAGCTTTTGAGATCGCAAAGCAAAGCGCAATTTTTTTCGAACTTAGAAGTGAATTATATATAATCTGAAATTAGTATTATCTAAAAATATGTATAATACATTACATATATTTTATTCCTAATTATACATGAAATTAATTTCGGAAAAGTTTTCAAGGGCCGTCACCCCGGAAAACTATTCACCGAAATTAATTGTCTGTAATTGGGTCACCACTTTCCACAACTATTCCAAATTTCTACTTTATATTTCAAATAATATCCGAAAGGAATCCTGTTGGAGACCAACAGAGATACCTCTCACGTTTACCCCTTGCTGGTTTTGATACGAAATGTTAACTTCTTAATTATCAGAAGTGTTTAACTCTTAAAAAAATTAAGTGAATTAAAAACGCATAAAGACATTTTTTCAACAAAGTAAGCTCAAGCATACTGTAGCGTACTGCGGATAAAAATTTTCGTGAAATAAAAAAAAAACACTCAGAAGTGATGGTACTCCTAAAATTATCTTTTTCGTTAGCAAATATTTTCATTGAATTAAATTACCTAATGTTTTTATTGATCAGTAAATGTTATTCTGAAGTATTTTGGCACGTGAGATGTAATTACATGATAATTATGTAATATTATTCTACAAAATGATAAGTGCTTCAGGGTAACACCAAAATTCAAAGAAAAGTACTAAATAAATAAGCTTTAAATAGTATAGACCTATAAATTTAAAAGTTTGATGAACCCGAGTACATAATTAATATTTTTCTTAGATTTGGCTAATGTAATAAAATAGGAAACAGCTATCAAGTAGAGAAGCAACAGGAATGAAAATAAAACTAGTTAGACACGAGTGGAACTAGGATTGAAACGGTTCTGCACTTGGTCGTATGGACACGTATAACAATTTGATGAATAATTGGATATTTAGCATTTTTTTACTATTTACAAATATTGGTATTACTCTGCATAACATATTGTCTTAACTTTTCATTGAAGTAAGACAAATAACTTACTTACTTACTCTTTTTAATTCGTTAATGTAGGTGAAATGAAATAATATTCCATTGAATAAATTATAAATCCACTCTAGACTTTTTCAGCTTTTTCACACGAATGGTTAAAAAACGACAGAGTATTAACGTAGTATTAATTATAATACATCTTCCCATAAAATTTCCTTACAATCAGTTTTATATTCAGAGAGCCATGATGATATGAAATATGGATTTGTAAACAGACAGGCATGATGAAGCTACAAGGGCTACGTTTTTACTTTCTCGTTAAGGACTTATTAGGGAATGTTTTAAGAGCTGTTTTAGGCTCTTAAAACATTCCTTATTAATATAGGAACATTTTATGTATTCGCATTTTTCTAATAACAAATTGAATATGCCCGAAATATCTCATAATCGAAATAAAATACATCGTGTTTTCTCCGCAACTAAAGGAGAAAAAATAATAGATTGCCTATAACGTCAAGAATTCATAAGATGTGTTTGTAAATGAAACTTGAACATAAATTAAACCTGTAAGATATTTATCAGGGCTAACATTATTACAGTTACTGTAGTAGAATCTATTTGTTATTTCAAACATTACCATAAATAGTGCCAGTAGTTATCCGAAACATGTTCTGCGTATATACTTTGTATTTATCGAACTGAATGTTAAACCCACAAGAGGGTCTAAGGACTACATGATAAATTTTCATGAAACGATTCCATAATGCATATTGTAATCCACCTAGACTTATTGTGGGAAACCACTTTATTTTTCTTACATAGGGTGAGTCGATTTTCCGAAGGAACGCTCCGCTGTCCGTTGCGGTTTGTTTTTTCTTGGTCAGCTGCTATTTAATAGATATTTATTTACATCACATTCAGTGAAACCTTCTTGTATTGTGTCGATTTTTTCGTCCCTTGATATTTTAGTTTATATTTTTGGTTATATATTATGTCCTCCTATGTATTACTTTCTGCACAGGAACACACATCTCGTCAACTATAGTATTTATGCTCATTACAAGTCCTCATCAATTATACAAACATTGCAGCTGAGTATCTAGTATTCGAATCTTATCGGTTACCAGACGTTCATATCTGACAAACTTGTGTCTTGTAACTTGTTACCGCTACAAAGATACGCAATGTGTACAATACTGTGACATGAGGGGTGAAAAATCAATTATCGGTGCGTACGTATAAGTGGTAGGTCTAGAGGCGATTTCTAAACGAATATTTTTTTAATTCTCGAAAATCTTATTTACAATAAAGTTTAACGCAAGTCGTCGGATGGTTTATCATAATAAAAATATTGTTTATTATACTTTAAATATGGTATGTCATCAGTAGTATGTAAAACAATACAGTAATGCAATTTGAAAAATTGGATCCAGTATCTGAAGTTTAAAATTTTAACATTTTTTTTCATGTTTATTTATAAAAACCTTAATATATTCAGTTTATTTTTTTATCAATTATAAATAATAAATTCTTACATTTAGCAGTAGCACGATCGAAATGAATTTGTGTACGGACGTAATTGTGGGATCATCTGAATATGTTTAGTAATTCATCAATAATCATAAACACAAAGCAGATGTGTTCATATATATTTAAAAGTAAATTGATAATTTTATTAATATAATTATTGTACATATAATTTATTAATATAAAAATGATTGGAACCATAAGTTATTTTAACAATTTAGCAAGAAATACTAAAAACAAAAAAAATTGTCAATAATTTTTAAATTAGAAGATGTGTGTTCAGTACTATATTTATAAGATTCTAATATTCCTTATCTTTTAATAAATCAATAAAATAAACTAGATGTAATTGTTCTTAGCAATCAATCGGATGCTGACAACGGTCGACACGAAACTGTTCTGAATAATTGTCCAGTTGCTTCAATTTGGTGGCTTATAGGTCTATTCTGATTGAATCACAAGTAATATTTTTCATGTTAATGTCAATAAATATACTTGAAAAATGTAACCTTACAAACTTATCCCAATTATTACATTCTTGTATCCACTATGAGAAACCTGAAAGTTGTCACTGGCTTTTCTAGTACACTACTACTTCTTAAGTGTTGTTCAGGTTATAAGTTACTTGCATTCTTATGGGATCATTGGAAATTTGCTAATATATATTATATTTAAAGGTTTGGTTTATTGTTTTCACTTTAGCTAACTTTATTTTTGTATTCATGGCAGGGAAAGTTCAGCAAATAATGGCAAAATTTTACTATTTTCAAAATAGTAAAATCTACCCTGCATTTGGGAATCTTATGTCTATTCACTGCCATGAATTCGTACATAACACTATTATTTAATGTAAAGTTTTCTTTTGATATTTTGAAGGTCATCGTCCCCCATTCTATTCTGTATCGTTATTAGTTTATGGTAATTAACTCTTTCTAATATACGTTTTTAATAACAAAGTATCATTTGTACTTTTTTCATTTTACTCTAAAACTCCTTAAATACAGTTATAAAAACAGTTTATACAAATGATTTAATACTGTAATTGTATTGTACCTCTCTGTCTTATTAATGCAATACTTTCATGTACCAATACCTTGTGGTTGCATTTTATTTAATATCTTTGTGAAATTTACTTTAAATGATTAGCTTTTTGTAAAGGGTAACGAAATTGCACGTTCTTTTTTACACTAGTTGAATACTTAAGTGACTTAAAGATTATTATACCATATTAAAGTACAATCAATAATTATGCGAGTTTACATTATCTATTGCAATTTATTTTTAAATATTTTTTTAATCTATATTAAATATAATACTTAAGTATATTTTAAGCGTTTGTCTTAAGTTTTGTAATTTTTTTAATGGAAAATTATCGCCACTTTCGGTATATGAATGCGTCGTACTTTATAAATATTCGTGCAAACTCTTATGTTCCTAGCATGATGATCTCAATATACCCCGTCGCAGATACATGGAAATCTAAAAGTAGAAAGGCAAGCAGCACTGCGAGCTTCCTTTCGTACGTTACAGACATGACAAAAATATGTAGATTGCGCTGGTCACGGCCGTGACCGAGCCGTGACCCAAGTTCAATAATATGGTCATATTTTTTGCTGTTGAAGATAAAGTGAATATATACATTTTTAACGATTCTAATTTATTTAAAGGATATTCCGTTTGGCTCGCCGACGATAAAGTAAACATAACTGCTTTCCTTCAGTTACAGTTTCTGTCGAAGATAGACTTTAGTTTGTAATTTTGTTATCGCCGACGACACTTTTCAGAATATAAAAATCGGTGAAAATATTTTATAACGCTGGTGTGGATATTACTATAAATTTAAAAATCTGAGTCTGTGATTAATCATGTTGTTATTTAAACAAAGTATAATAACAACATATCATGTACAAATAATCCAAAAAGACATTTTGGTATTTTTTGACTAATTACATTGTGCTATCATTAAGTAAAATTTTCTTTGATCCGTTTGTTTTTCCCCGCAACTTCAAAACAGTTCCACAGATTGTAGCATCAAATATAGTGTTGAGCAAAGACCAAGTAAAGATCAGAAATTATGTCATCAAAAATGAAAAAAACATATTAAAATTTTCAAATTTTACCGAATTCAGATTGGAATTATATTTTAAATTATCTGCTCACAAGAAATTGAAGGTTTTGAGCGTACATTTTGGTACAAGGAAAGTTTGGTGAGATTAGTTTATCTTTAGAAAAAAAGCTTTTTTTAATTTATTTATTTAATAAAGGAAAAGCTGGCAATGAAACAACAAAACGATGAGATTATCTCGGAGAGTTCGTTACTATATATGAACCGATAAAATATAATAAAATGAACTAAATTAGCATGTTTACAAAATGCTTTCATACTTCGTTCCACGGAATAGAAAACGTAATCAATCAACATTTGAAATAGCACCAGCGAACATACTAATGTATATATTTAAGACAATTATTATATTATAATGATTTAATGTTATTACGATATAATGGAAGTTATTGCAATACTAGCTGGGACACCTATCTCTTCATACTGTTTGTTTCTTACATATTATACATTGTAATATACACGATTGTAAGTCTGTCCGTATCGAAACTGAGTCAAGGAAATGATTGCATGCGTGCGATAGCAAAGTATATAAAATCATAGCGGTTGTTTGTGTTGAACTCGATAAAGTTATATTAATATAGCTAGAAACGATTTAAAAGGAAATTAATTTTCTACTTTAGATTGCGTGCTTATTTAATTCTAACAACTGTGATAAACCTGGCGTGTCCAATTTGATTTGTTTAACAATTTTGATTTGCGAATAATCACGTGAGGCCAATTATCAGGAGAAAGTTAGATCTGTATCGAAACATAATCTTTTCAATTTATATACTTAAATTGTGTACAATCATTTAGTATTAAGTATAATGTACTCTTATAAACTAACAATAAGGATTCCCGATAAAAATTTTTGTTCTTTTCTTATCATCATATCTATGCAACGCAACCTGTTTTTTAAATATGTTATGCTTTAGGTCATTACACATCATAAACTTAAAAACAATTTTTTACTGCGTTATCCTCTAAATATCAAAGTGATGAAAATAATCATTGTCGGTACTTTCAGTGAATAAATCTAACTTCACTAGCACTGTAAAAATTTTATTTTTTGTGAAAGAAAAACAAATATCAATAAATTATGGACAAATATTATAATCTCTCTATACGTGCAACTGATCCGTTTGATTTTGAAACTAATATAATGTTTAAACGATTGTCGTTCAGCTCTTCTTGTCTTATAAATTTACATCTATACTACCCGTCGTTTATTTCCCACTATTTCACAATCATAGCTGGATAGCGCGGTTTTTAATATACTTGTAAATTTGAAAGCTGAGCTTCTTGATCGGGCCTTACATTTTATAGCACAGTTATAGTAATATAATGTATATTGCAATTGTACACAGAAGGTACAAAACTCATGCAACATTATTTTTTAAAATTGATACTTCTGCCCTTCATATTCAGTAAATTATTAAATGTTGTATTTAATAAAATTTTGATTTATATGTCTATGAGCCTATCATAAGATATTTATTTATACACAAATTTTAAGCATTTACAATATAATTCAGTTTGATATGCATACTACAAATTTTCACAGCATTAAGATTATATACAGTTAACGGTTCAAACCGAAAAATGTAATTTGAGAATTTCAATTAATTAATTTAAATCAAATTATCAACATTGGAAGAAATGTTTGTATCTCTTGTTTGTATCTGTGTTTGTTTTTCTGAATGTAACATATTTGTTATTTGATTAGGTAACCTAGAACGATCATCATGAAAAATGTTTTTAGGTTGTTATTCAATTACAGAGAGATTTTCACAACACTCAGTACAAACATAGTTTATGAAGTATTATATGCTGTATTTTCTTTCTGGAAGAAAGTGAATCATAGCAAATAAATCATCTTCCCTCAAGGTTTATATTTTACAAGAACTAATTTACGCCCTGTTTCCGATGTTATAATATGTCAATTTTTACAGGTAATATTTAAAAATATAAAAAGGGAACTATCAGGGCGGCGTCAAAAGTTGTATTGTTCGTCCATCATTTTGGTGTAGTAATTTTAAATTTAAAAATATTAACCGAAAATTTTAAATTTGCAGTTCTGAAAACCCACACATACTGATTTTCAGTCGTATACCGATTTTCAGTCGTATATATATATATATATGTATATACTTATAACTTGTCTAAATAGGGTCTACACCAGTAGGCACCAATGAGCATAATACAAAATTGCATTAAAATAAATGGTATTTACCTATAATTATAATTTTTAATTAATGAAAATATTAAGGTCAAAGCTATGAAGGTCATTTTTATTATTTGCCATGAATTTTTAGGGTAATAACAAATTTTAGTAATAAAAGTAAAAAGAATTAAGAAGGAAAACGGGATAAGATTTCACTGTGCTACGTTTATGTAGAATTTCTTGATATTCCTCACTTTACATTGCTTCCGGATTTACGACTATCGAATTTCCATTAAAATCATATTCCATTTTCCACTTAGAAAATTGATTTGAGACAATTGATTTGATTTACCCTTAGTACTTTTTATGCACTTTTTTAACACTTTTATCAAAGAAAATAGAACAAGGCAATACCAAATAATGTTTGAATAAAAAAGTATACAAAGAAAAGTTAATATATAAATAATTATCTAATAAATAAATAATATAGCAATTTCTTCCAACTAATAAAAGGGAATCTGGAAAATCATAAATAATACTTTGTAAAACTTCCTCTTTATAAATAAATAAAATTTCAAATTGACTTGAAACATGCATGAAATAATGTCTAATAGAGAAAACACCTATTCTAATTTTGTAGTAAAAAAGTAATCTTCATTTTATCTTATAAAACTAAAACTTATTAGGGAAGCAGACAATTTTTCATGAAAAATAAAGGTAAACTAAAACATACAGTGGCAGCGTCCATCAAAAATAAGACTATCTATATATAAATAAGTTTCATTACTAAATTTACCATTAACCAGTCTACCAAGGCTCTTCTCTGCCATAGTGACCACCACTGCCCCAATTATTGTACCTAATGACTCACTATACCTACATATCTTCCCTCTTCCTTAATATCGTTTTACTTGCGCAACAACAGCGCCAATAGGTCGGAAATGACTTTGATTTGTTTGTTGATAACGGAAATAGCTTTATTAAACTAACGCGGGGTGTATAAATATGTGGTGGACAAAATTGATATTGTGGTTACATGAAGGGTCATATAAATTATTTGAAGGATTGATTATGATTAAACTTATATTAGATCGATTAGAATGGTTTTTTTAGAACTGGTGCAGTAAAATTATAATTTAATATGCATTGGTTGTATTTCGTACAGTTTATTTGTAACTAAGTTTTTTATTTCTTCACTTGTTGTGGTCAATTATTATTCGAAGGAAATTTAAAACTAAAATTTTCCATTATATTTTATTTTATTTGGCTGTAAATGAAAAAAATAAATACGAAAGTTCCTCATGGACATATTTTGCAGGATAAAATATACCCAAAATAAGAAAATTAATTACTCACACAATTAACTCAATTTCTATTTGATATCATTACACATCATTTACTAATTTTAGTCCGTGTATATTATCAACCAAAATCTCCTGGTAAAGATGTTATATACTTAGATAGGGTATTATTTACAAAGAAGTAGCCCGATCCCACCTTTTCATAAGCGTCAAATCTATTAAAGTTAGAGATTTAAGAAAACTCGAGTGCATGCCTTATATTATCTTTACAGAGTTGTGTGTACGTACTTATATTTGTATTTGTATATGGGCACCCTCAAACAAAACTGAACTAAACCGTATGAGTATGTTACTGCATTATAACTTTTTCATTTTGAGACTGTTCGTGATGAAATCGAAGAGCTAGATTGTAATATGTAATGTATACAAAAATATAGAATTATGTAATGCCTAGACAAAATATTTTAAAACGTTTTAAAGTAATTAGATACGTTGAAATTGGTGAAAAAAATTTCGTTTGTCATCGAGTGAACGTCTGGAAAAGGTGTATAAAATTCCATAAAAAATTTCCAGTTAAATATTTTCATACAACGTTGCCTTTCCCATACATAAACTTCCAAATTATTTGACGCTGTGTCACCTGTATGTTCTCACAATTTTCAATCATGGATATAGAAAATTAAAAATATATATATTAAGTTAAGCACTTTTTCGTAAGCACTTCAACGCACAATTATTTTAGTCAACTTGCGTTTATACATAAAATGAATAATTATAAGTAAACAGTTCTACGGCTGTAAAAGTTATCTTACGGCTGTAAAAGTTATCACAAGAAATCGTGAAAATAATATTTATCTATCATTATTCAGGAATTGTTTCTTAGATTATGAACTCTTAAACATCTAAATGTTTATGTATTTTTATGTTCGCATGAACGAGGTCCCTGTATTGCAAATGTTTTCCGTATATGATAGGTTCGTTAAATGTATTAGTAATTCCAATTAAAAGCCCTAACTATGACGTATGCATTACAAAGTTTTCTGGAATAGGAGAAATAAAATAAAATAAGTCTCCTAAATATTACACCAATAAATTTCTGACCTATTTCAAACAATAAATTACAGTATCGCATTTTTGCGGAACTACGAAAAATAATCGTATTTCATATGAATAATGAAATTATATGATTACTGTGCATTTCAATTAATGCTATTGAGTTATCTAATAAAGTTTTTGTTACAAGTTGGGCGCTTTTCTAGGTTGCCGTAAGTTCCAGATTATATCAGGTAAAGATAGGCAGAAGTGCGCTCAGTTGATAACGATAACCGCCAAGTTTTCAAGTGAGCTATATCCGTGGACCTAATAACCGCATTACGTCATAAAACATTTTTTTTAATCGTCACGACTTGTCTACTCTTCTAGGTAATGTTTTACAACAATTATTGGCTTTAAATATAACTTTGACTGGCTGAATTAGTAGTTGGTGTTAAAATCAGGAAAGTATATGATTTGGTACATCAACAAAATCAAGAAAGTACATCATTTAAAATCAGGAAGGTACATGATTTGGTACATTGAATAAATATGATAAAGAATATATTCATCCAATTTTAATTATAGTGTGAAAAGTTTCCCGCCTAAGTTTCATCTGTAATATGTTTTTTTTTCTTTTATAGCAACATCTCGTGAGAAAATAAATGGAATACTGGTAGTCTTATAGCCATTGACCGTAACTCATAAATATTTAAATCCTTTCTTCGACCGCTAACAGTAGCTGGACAGTAATGAAATATTACCCTTCGAAGATTTCATCTACTCTAGATATGAAGTCGTGACTTTAATACCAAGTAATAAAATCTGAAATTCACTTCCAGTAATAATGAATACCGCATTCTAGTGATGAGAAAATTTCTATTTGGTTCAATATTTCCATTTTATGTTAAAATAATATAATACTGGAAAAACATTTTCACGCTTAGGTATTTTCATGAAAAGGTTACATATAATATGCGACAGATATTGTAAACAAATTTGTATCCGATATGAACTTGGCGAAAATTTACTTTGAAGCTCTTTTCAATAAATAGGAATTAATTGATAAGTAAATAAAAATCTGAATTTTTAAACAACAGAATGGTTTTATAAACTAAACAGGATTGGCACCCAAAGAGCTCAATAAGAAAACAAAAAGTTCTTTACCAAATGACTTTATATTAAAACATCATGGTCTTCAAATTATTAGACAAAATATTTTCCCTTATGTAGCTGAAATTTGAAACAAAATACGAAAAAAAAATTATTAAACGCGTGGTCAAGATTAAAATATCAAAATATTTTTTTAATTATTCTGGCCAAATAATATTATAAACTCAAACCTTTATAAAATAAGGTGAAACAAAAATCACTGCAATAGATGGAGATATAAATCTGGCATATTTTTAGAACGCCTCATGATAAAAGCTCACCTGGATACCTTTACGTGTAATTACTGCAAAGAATATGATTCCATCACGTAGAAAGACGAAAATTCGGATTTTCTTGGTGGAAAAAAATAGAATTTGAAGACATTCAAATTTAATTGGTGTGTAAGATAGAAATTGAAGGAAAATAGAGAGTAGATATGTTTGAGGCAAAAACCGTTCCAAATCACCCCAGGGAATAGCAATGAAAACTGAAGGCGTTTTGCGCTGCTGGGAGTAAAAAGGAAATTAATAAGTATATGCACAAAAGTATTTATCTTAAGTCAATAAATCTAGCTTGCCTTCTTTGTTTATTTTTTTATTACAATATATTGTACCGAAAAGGACATGACCTTCCTTTGACCAACATTGTAAAAAGTACTGAATAACATTTCCATTTAACTTTATAAGACGACAGGTGACACTGACAGTTTTTAGTCCAAAAAAATGAATCAACTATGAAGTTTGTAATTTATTTATTGTTTTTAAAAATAGTTTTTGTGACTATGCATCATTTTATTCAATAGTACCACTGAAATTGGCATTCGGCTTATTCTTTCTTCTACGTGTTTTCACGATATTCTGGGAAATAGTCACCGCTTCTTGGGAAATTACATTCCTTGAAGTTCTTTCATGCTAACTTTAATTCTTGTGAGTAAAAAGAAACCGAATGATACTAGATCGGGGCTATATGGCAGATGGTCAATAGTAATTACATCCGATGTAGCCATATATTTGGTTGTTCATTTGACTGATTGTACAGAGACGCTGTGGTGAATATGGAAAATTTTAATACGAGGACACTACTATCGAACTTTTTCAAACAACAGGGAAATAATTGATGGTATATCAGTTTGCGATAATTATTCTCTTATTTTCCAGACCAATCGCTGGATAATAACCTGTCCGTCCCAAGAACGAAGAAACAATTTATTTCCGGTCCACAGTCTTCACTTCATTTAAATAGGCAGAAGCAAATAGCATCCCAGTCTCTGGTTCTCAATAATATACTCAACTTTTGTCCCCGAGGTAATATCGAATACAACATTTGGGTAACCTTCGTAGTATTTTTCTAAAGTCAGAACAGAACATCTTCGGTCAAATTATGGGCACCAGTCTAGGAAAAAGCTTCTCGATGGCTAAATTATTATATAAAATCCCCTGATAGACTATTATTTTGTCAGTTTTTACTATAAACCACAGATCATTGAAGTTGCTTTTAGTGATCACTGTTGACGGGCTTCCCTCACGCAAATTACCATTGAGAACAACCATATTTGAATTCAATAATCCAATTATATTAATAATAACTGTACAGTAGCACGGGATAAGGCATTTTCAGGAAATGCCAATCAAGTTGATCATAACTTTGTTGACTGAGACAACGAAAGACATAACAAATTATCCAACGGAAATTTTCTTCTGATATGTCGGATGTTGACGTGATACACATAATTATGACATTGCTCACAATTTTTAAAAACAGACTAAATACCTTAATGCATTACCAAATATTTCGTTTTTAAAAAGTGTTTAATTTGTTATTAACATTATTATAAATTATATTCATTCAAATTGATAATTTATTTCCGAAATTATTTAGAAAGTTTCTTCATTGATATTAAATTTATAATAGTGGTAAAGTTAAAATAATATATTTTTTAGAATCAAGACTCATACTGAATACCAGTCGGATGAGATTAAGTCTACTTGCTATTTGCTAACATGAATGATTTTTAGTGAATATTAAGCAAAATAAGACCTAAAAATTTCATAGGTAGTGTTTCTATATTTTATTATGAAAAAAAATTGGTGATAAAAGAAATGAAAAAAACAAAAACTGCATTTTTATTAATTTTCCCGTAATTTACATCCTGGCAGATTAAATTCATGCACACACGTACGCTTGCACGTACGCTTGCACGTACGCATGCACACACGCATACACATGTGGTTCATAAAAAAACAAGAAAAATAAATTTATGTTAAGTTAGTAATAAGATAAATTAAAATTTCGATATACATTTCTACGAAAATAACTTGGTTACCTCTGTTATATTATTTCGAAATCTGGGATAAAGCCGAATACAGTTAAAAAATGCCATCAGAAAATACTCAATACTAAAAATTCAAAGGTACAAAAGCATTCACAAGGCTTTCCAGTTTCATTGATCCAAAATTTCAATAAAATAATGAAACCTTCTAAAGACCTTTTACAAAAAGGAAACGCTGAATGAAAAAAAATTCGATCGTTAACTTACTTCTTTATATAATATACTTGTATTAAAGGTTTTAAAATAATAATGGTATATTTATTTTACCTAAAATTATCACGAAATCTATATATTAATACTCGAAAAGAAAACTTTATTTCTATCCCTTTTTAGGCATATTGCGCATAAGGAGTGTAAGATTTGGAATAGTTAAAGTTTATATGGAGGAGGAATGCAGAAAGATAAAATTTGTTTAGAATAGATATTACAAATATGTAAAATTATATATTTCAAATACATTAAAAGATTCATTGTTTACTTTAATTTTGTCAATGTCAAATACATAATAGTCTGTGGTCAAACAGTCGCATAGAGTAGAGATTTTCAGCAACGAATTTTAATATGCCAGATTGACTAAACGAATTTCGAGCTGTGATTTTTGAGTGATTACAAATGTTCATTGTTTTCAAAAGTCTGTGGAGTGAATGTCAAGGCAAAAAAGCGTTTATTTCATAATTTGTGTAATAGATAACTGTGTTTCATATGTTAGTAAAATACAGTTTGTTTCATATATACCTCTTGCAAATCTAATTCGCCGGATCTTTTGGGATATTGTTTGAACTATAAATGTCTAACTTAATATAAAATTAAGAAAATTTAGTTTATTTTGGTAAAAATCCTTCTCAAATTTGGCTAAAAGTAATAATATTGAAAAACGGTAATTTCACCTCATTTTAATTTTATTTTAAAAAGCTATGGAGCAATTTAGCTAAATAGCTAAATCAATTTAAAACAAGGTCATATTAAAATTTTGAGAGGAAATAAAAACATTTATCGTTTACTTTGGTAAAAATCGCTCTCAAAAATTGTACAATTGACATTACAGGTATATATAAAACTAGTAATTTCACCACACTTTTCATTTTATTTAAAAAACGCATTGAGCCATTTGTCTTAAAAACGAAGTTAATGCAAAATTATGTAATATTAACATTTTGAAAAGAAAACAATATTTAGCGCTTAGTTTTGGTAAAAATGGCTTCCAAAAATTAATTTATCTATCCAAAAATAATATATATATATATATATATATATATATATATATACTAATTTAAAACTGAAGTTATAGTCTTTTTAAGTACATATTTTTGATTATAGATCATACATATTTTGAAGTTATTGAAAACATATATTAAAAATTATTTGACAGGAAAAACGAAACAAACAAATTTTTTTAAATTTAAATAAAAATTATTAAAATACGGACCATGTCGTACTCTACATGTGAAATTATATTTCAAATAATGAGGTTAGTATTTTTCTTTAAATTGTGCGTATTATGGCTCATATCAATATATCTCTATGTTGATATTTAGATATAATATGCAGATTCCGATTGAAACGTTCATCCTTTGGTTTGGTTTGGTCCTAAATTTTGGATAAATCCAAAAAACTTTTAACTTTTAATCACATTAATAACAAATTGCATAGTAAGAATAATTTGATTTTTTTTAAGACTTAACGTATGACCTACGTGGAACTAAAGATTTAATGAAATCAGAAAATATATTTTTCCGAGTACTGAATTTCACATGTTACGTGTTGCTGTTGGGTCCTGAAACTTTTACATATTACTCTTTACACTTTGTAATTTTAATTTGACCGTTGTCTGAAGTACAAATTAAGTTATGCAAATATTCGTACTGACTTTATTTTAGTTTTTTTATCTCTGTCCTTTGTTTAGTTTTTAACCAAGTACGAAGAGTTAAAATTGATACAAATTAGTACAGTGAGAAAACTGCACTGTGAATTTATATACATTAACAGAACTTTATAAACATATTCCTGCAAATGACTTAATTGGTATTTCTCTTTTCCAAATAATTTTATATAGGCAAACCACAATTTGGAATTCAAATTATAAAAAATACGTTTAAATTCTTTACAAAATAATTAAGCAGATATTGTGAATTAACGTTTAATTAATCTTAATCACCCAACATAATTAAATCAAAATTAAAAAGCAGTTAAGGGCGAGATTAATTTACATCATTTACAACTTCATTTTAAATAAAATTGATTAGATATTTGTGTGGTTAATTATTTACGGTATATATAAAATAAAAACAAAAAAGTAAGGAATTTCTTCACATACCACCCTAATTCTTTTTTATTTGTTTTGCTATACTTTTGAAAGACAGACGTGTCGGACAACTTATTCCAACAAAAATAATTTTAATAATGTCAGTAGATTTTGACATAAATCTATTCATTCATATAAGCAACAGGCAGACAGAAAAACATTTTTAACATTATATTTATTTATAGGGTAACAAGTGAATATGAAAACGTAAAAGTAATCAGAAGCTGAAAATTTACAATTTATAACGGGACACTTCAGTTTTATTTATCCCTACGATCTGTAAAACTGTAGTCACTGCGATAAACGGACAGACAGATAAATATGACGAAATTATAAGTATTTCATATTTCAATACACAGACCTCAAAATACCGTTCTATCTTCCTATTAATTTTGCGTGTGTTACTTGTTTTATTCGGTTATTTTTCAAATACTCGCAAACACTGACCTATATAAAAACATGGCTAATGGAGGTAATTCGTCAGTAAATGAAAGTTAGTTATTATAAGTGGCGAATTTATTATATTAAGCGGAAAATGCTTAAGTGAACTGCTATCTTGGCGCGATAGATTTCAGCGCCTCTACGGGCGGCGACATTATTCAGGGGTTGACGAACTGAGATAACAATAAATGGTGGTTTCGTACTTCCGCTGAAATTTCTTATCAGTTAACAGAACTTTAATAGATTCAAAGTTATGATGTCTTATTTATATGAAAGTATATAACTTCGCTTTTAATATAGGAAATGAGAAAATTTTGAGCTTAGACAAGGGTGTACATCTCGCTAAATATTGATATCATTATGAAAATTAGATACTACCATTCGTTAATTTCTATTAATTTTACGTAAGTAATTTCCATATTAATGATAAATTAACTGACGTTTTAATTTTGTTTTCCAAATATTTTAAAGAATTTCTTCATATTATTGCCTAAAGTAAAGTATATTCAGAATAAAAAAAATATGTAAATATTTCCCTTATAAATATAAACATCTCCCTCATTGACTTTATTACCAAATTATTTAGAACACAATATTATTTTCAATTTCATAATGAAAAAATAAGCGTTGAACACTGAGACTAACTCCACGATAATATATATATATATATATGTATATATATATATATATATATATATATATATATATGTATATATACATATATATATATATATATATATATATATATGTATATATATATATATATATATATATATATATATATATATATACATATATATATATATATATAGTACCAGGTGACCGAGCGATGCTCGGTTTATTCAAAGTTTCCCATAGGAACGTGAAATTGCTTGGTTCATGGTATTAGATTTAGTATTCGATTTTTTTCTCTTTCCCCGTCCCTTTCCCTTTGCCTTTGCTTTCTTTTTCAGTCTCGCCTTCCCATTCACCTTCGCGTACGCTCTCGCGTTCACCTTCGCGTTCGCCCCGCTTTCACCTTACACTTCCCCTTCGCCTTCCACTACACCTTCTTATTCCCCTTCCCCACTTCTCATCTTCACCTGCCCCTCCATATCCCTTTTCACATAGCGCTTCCCGGTACTCCCCTCACCCACCCCTGCGCCTCCCCCTTCACACCCTGACCACACCCTTCTCCGTTCTTTCTTTCCCTTCCCCTTCACCGTTCCTTTCCCTTCACCTTTCCCTTCCCTCGATCTCAACCTTCCCTTCCCCGTCCCTTTCCTTTGCGTTCCCCCTTCCCCTTCCCTTCCACTCTCCCTTCCCCTTACTTCTCCTTTCCCTTACCCTCCACTTCCTCTTCACATCCCCCTTCCTCACCCTTTCACCACCCCCTTCCCCTCACCTCACCCTTCACCTCTACTCCCCTTCCCTTTCCCCTCTCCCTCTACTCCTGTTCCCGTTCCCCGACCACACCCCTTGCCCTCCCCCGTCCCTTTTCCTTCCCCCCCCCCCTCTCTATTCTCTCGCCCTCCCTCTCCCCTCACCCCTTCTTCACACCCCTACCCACACTGGCCCTCCCCTTCCTTCCCCATCCCCTCACTTACCCCTACACCCCTTCCCCTTCCACTTCTAATCCCCCTCCTCTTCTCTTAAAATCCTCATCCATCCTCACCTCCCCTTCCAATCCCCCTCCATGTGTATTTTAGACAATATATATTGCAGTCTCTCCATTATACTAGGTAAAGAAATACACTTTTTTATAATATTGTTTTATTCAGTGGGCAGAATGTTTCAGAGCTTTCTTTTTTATTTTGATATCACTCTGTCAACGCCGTAGGAAACGGGAGATAGTTTATGTAAATTTGGGTTTTTGTACGACAACAGTATGTACTGTTGTCATACAAAAACCCTTTCTAAACAAGTAAACAGTACCCTTTCTAAACAAAACTTTATGGAATGACATTTTTTATTCCTCTTCCACGACTTTTCTTAAAATACAGACCAGATGGTAATGATGTTAAACCCTTCTGATTTATTCTGATTAATTCCTTTACTTTACCCACCTTCATATATATTCGTTCGTTAGTATTACTTAAGATGGGCTGAATTTCTTTCCACTATTAATTTTACTTTGATGACAATTGAGCGTAACTTCAGTACAAGACAAAACAATCAAACATTTCAATCAGTTCAGTAAATTTCTGAAATACCTTTTGCATATATTAATCTACCTTTTGTATATATTTAATCGATTGAACGTAATTTCACACAAACATTCTATTTAGTGAAACATTTTTATGCCTACAAAATGTATAAACATATGTATACAGGAATTAAAAATCACTATCAAAATATATGGCAGCTCTCAGTAGTCATCATCCACTTATCATGGATTATCAAATTAAAACAACCTCGATTAAAACCATTAATAATGACGTTATGTTAAGGGAAATAAATTAAGTGCTATAAAAGTGGTCCTCAGAAAACAAGGTAATCTGTACTTAGTTGTCATTTATTATAACTTGCGGTTTCCTGTTGGAACTGCTCATATGAACTTAGGAACTTTCATAATTAGAACTGTCTCTTTTCTGTATGTAATTTTTTGACTCGCTATCTTATTATCCTCTCTATTCTACGTTTCAATGTGTGTCTAAAATTGTTTAATTTTTGGGTAATCACTAGCTGGAACTACGTCTTCCGTTCGTTTCAATAGGAGTGGGATTTTTATAACTTGGCTGTTTAATATAACTTTATTGCTCAGCAATTTGCAGGGTACTTGCCGCCCAAAAACAGAGTGCAATTTCGAATACATTTAAATAAGTACTTGAAATTACCCTATTTACGCTGTTGCGAAATTAGTATACAAACGATACGGATCCCTTTCGTTGAAAGTGTTCCGTATACTAATGAAACGTACATACAGAAATACTAATACAAACGTACTCTCATTCATGTATATTTATTTCATATTGTTTCTATTAAATATCTCTCTATTAATCTTGCTGACTGAAGCTGTTTGTCTTATCTTAGTACTACTTTTTTGAATTTAATTTGCTTGAATATAAAAAAAAAATCCCTTCTAAATTAAAATCTTTATATTACCTTTATCATTCACAATTTTGATATCATTGTACATACTATAATTTATAATATTTCTTAAATTTGTTAATTCTTAATTATTATTGTTAAAGAGTCGTTGATACATTTTGTTTTTACTTTTTAATTTGTCAACAATAGACATTTACTTTAAAAGCTATATACCACTGAGTAAGTAGAAGATTAAAATAACTAAAATGATTATTTTATGATGGAACAATGACAAAATACTTTCGTCTTTCCTAGAGAATTATTTAAAATAATAGCAAGGGAAATATAGCATTATTACAATTAAGTGATGTTTGCAAATAATAATATTTAATTTTTTTTTAATTAATCTACATTTATAAATATTAAAATAAATCTTATGTTTACAAACATTTTCCTTCGTTTTTTAATGAATTACCTATTATTTTATCGTCCACAGTTTATATATTCCATAACAATTGAATAGTATCTAGCAGCCCACCTCGACTTGCTATGTGCATATTTTAGGGTAGACAAATATATTGTCTACAATATTTTTTTATACACCACCTTAAGTGTATTACCCCCATCTGCCAAAACAACCCATTATAAAGCCTTCGTTAATAAGCCTTCATTTATTACGAGTACAATTAAATTATTTCAACTTTTTTTTATATGTATTTTCTATTTTCCACGCTTTATTTTAATTAATAAAATATATTAATCTACTACAACATGATACAGCGACCCTGTTCTCCCTCTTTGTGCGCGAATTTATCAGAACGGACGTCATTATAATGGGCATTTCTACTTTTCTTTACTTTCACTAACCTCATAATTTTGCTCATTTTATTAATACAAATTATTAATATAAATTTTTCTTAATACGATTCTTTTATTAATACGATTATGTAACGTGAAGACAAATTGTTGTCTGTAGAAAACTCATAAAATAAATATGATTTTTATTTTAACGAGAATTCATTAATTGGTCTAAACATCGCCACTTTTGTCCTACACACTTATTTAATTAGGGACCAGCACTGTCACCACGAAATTTTACAGATTGACATTTTTAAGAGCTATAATTCCTTGTACACATTATTAGTGTGTTTGTATTAGGTATGTCGGCGCTCGTCGCGAAAATGCTCATACGATCTACTTTTTCTCCGACTACGTTGACATTATCAAATATGTCTCAAAAATTATACAAACTATGTTCATACTCCTTATCTCATGTAATTTGAAAAGTGTAAGCTATCATTATGAAACAATTTTATGTCAATGTGCATAAGTTTTTTGCACGAATTTCTATAAGTCAATCAAATAAACAAAACTTTTTCTTTATTATAACGTGTTTTTTTGGATGAATACAACAAAAAAAACGAAAAAATCACGATGTTGGCTTTATTGATGAGTACCGTGGCTACCTAGAATGAAATGGAATCGGGAAGTTCGAATCTTTACCAATTTTTCAAGCAATAACTTATTCAGCGACAAAGCTCATTTTTGATTGAATGGCTACGTCAATGAATTAAATTACCGGATTTGGAGAGAAGAGAATTCATGGGATGTTATTGAGACGCTATTATATCCACAAATAGTCACTGTTTGATGTGCTTTATGGATTGATGGAATCATTGACTCACATTTCTCCAAAGACGATGCCGGCGAGAACATTACAGTCAATGGAAAGTGCCTTAGATCCATAATGGATCTAAGGCACTTTCCATTGACTGTAATACTAACTTTTTAGTTCACAATTGAATGGCATTAATGTAATTGAATGGCATTCACCAATTTAATGGCAATAAATTTAGGTTTTTGTTTCAATAAAACGGTGCAACGTGCCATATAGCATTCGACACAATCAATTTATTGGAGCAAAAATATGATAAACGTATAATTTCGCGTGATGTCCTTGTTAATTGGCCTCCACGATTGTGTGATATCACGCCTTTGGATTGTTTTCTGTAGAGATATATGAAATTGCTAGTTTATGCTGATAAAACACAGACGTTTGATCACTTGGAAGACAAAATTCGCTGCATAACTGTCAAAATATGACCCTAACTGCTCGTAAAATGATTTCAGAATCGGTTTTCCAGATTGCGGCGGCCACATGCATGAAATCGTATTTAGATATAAAGGGTATAAAATTATCCTTTCAATAAAGTTATTTTCATAACCATTATTATAATTATTATGTGTTCTTTTATACTTTAAATTATACCTTTAAAAAACATCCGCTGTGAATACGACTCCTTTATAAATATCTACTTAGTATTACTATAATTTTAATTCTAAAATCAAACCATGTTTATTTTTTCATCATCATAATTCAATAAAAAAGGATATCATTAAATTGATGGACGGATGGATGGATATTTAAGATTCACACCCATATGTGTATGAACTTAAATGAATTGAAGATAGACTGATAAAATTACAATTATATAATTAGATTAAATAAATAGTAAATTCATAGCTGATTCCTACTAGTAAATATTTCTAATTTGTTCTGAGTATTTAATAACCTTAAATTAAGATCCCGAGGTATCACAACTTTCCACAGTCAATAAAAGTGTCTATGAAAACAATCTCCGAAACAAGTGTGAAAATTTAATTTGGTGTCAATGACGAAGCTGGAGGATTATCGGATATAGATAACCCATACCTTTTAATAAACACCTAAATAATTTTTGTAGGAATACATTATTTAATTAATTACATTTGTTAATATTTATAAATTTAGCAATAACATATTTATAAAAATACATATTTCGGTATTTCAACTAACATTTAAAGATTTTAGTAATTCTGTAACTAATTTTCAACATTTCTCTTTATAAACGTGTGGACACAAAATTCATTTTAAGTTGGGCTCAATTAAACGAAATAATCGGGTAGTGGAAAAAAATAAATGTATCTATCTAATCGAAAACTAATTAATCGTTTTAATAAAACTGAGCCATCTTGATTTGTGGTCTGATTTTATACAGAAAGTAAATCAATACGCTGTTTCTATCTGGGGGGGGGGGAGTATATTTCTACGAACGTTGCTGCATTCAAGTGTTGGTAACAATAATAAGACTGGCTAAAATATTATTGAGTTGATCTCTGTCAATTGTTTGTGCAAATGAATATTGTATAGTTTCAATCTCATTTCTTCTCGCTTAACTCTTACTACTTTGTATTTATGTTGAACCTTCTGACGTGTCAGTTGTTTTACTTTTAGTATTTAAAATTGGATGCCATAGCAGATATTCATTATTTTCATTGCTTTCGATATTCATTCATATCTTGCATTGTTTTCGTTTATGTAAATTAATTTGTGATCAACAATGATTTACCGCATGTTTTATTAGATTTCTATATTAATTGTAAAATTATGTAATTTTTAATTATGTAAATTAATGAGGAACTAGTGCAAATGAATAAATAGAAACGATAAAAAATATTGTTCGACGAAATTCAGTAATATCTAATAAAATAACTTTCTGTTAATCGAAATGGAAAATGTGTTGCAAAAGTGAAGCGGAAAATTAACCGGGTGAATTTTAACTCCTGCATGGTACCTACCATTACATAGTAGCGACTATACGAAGACAAACCTAAATGGTTATTTCAAATAATGTTATTTTTTACTGAAACTTCTTATCCGTAGAAAGAGCGACAAGAAATTTAAAGTTATAATATCTAATCTAAATACCAATAATATTACAGAAAGCCTATTAATAGGCATTAATAGGCTTTCTGTAATATTATTGGTATTCATTTAATCAATTAATTGAATCAAAGAATTTAATCAGGTAAAATAATTCCAGCTTTTAAGTTTTCCTATTAAACTTACTTTATAACTTTTATCTTTGGAAGTATTATATTATACTCTTATTATATTTGTATATCGTCTAATGTCACTGAAACTAAAAGAATAAATTGAAAGTACGCTGGTGAAAACATTGATTTAAATTTCTATATATTTGTTTATGCAAATAAATTGCTTATGTCCGCCATATCATTTCAAAAGACGGGATAAAGCCGAATTTAATTAAATGGAATGTAATAAGAAAATACAAGATACCAACAATTTTAAAGATATAAAAACATTAGTCAGGCATGACAGTTATGTTCATCCTGAATTATAATGAAATAATGGTCTGTGATTAGAATTCCAGAATACAAAAATTTATATTTTTAAAATTTTGTTTTACTTGATAACTAAAGAATTTTGTAAAAGTATATTTATGGTTTAGAGAAGAAAGGAACTCTTTAGTTAACTAAAATGATTACGGAATTTTTATTAATTTATTAAGTTTTTCAACTAGTTTTTGTTTTGTTTTTATGTATGTTTCTATATACTTGCTGCAAAATTACAAAATGATTGAATGGATAAAATCGAAATTTAGAATGTATACGCATTTAAAATTGATTTTCTGATTTGAAAATTATTTTTGGAATGGGAATTATAAATAAACGGATTTAAGAATAAAAAATAAAATTTTAATGACCCAAGCGCTTCTTGATAGAATATCATTTTGAGGTATATGAGGGTTAATATTATTTATAATTAGATTTTATGACCATGACAACTTTTAAATTTCTATGTAGAAAGGTTTAAAAAATGACTATGATAGACGAATGGAGAAGTGAATAATTTCATAGGGGTTTCGTATTTTTGCTTCGTTCGAGGTAGGCAACCCTAGAAAGAGGAATTTGGAAATAATTTAAAAATTGAAGAGAAAAAATTCTTTTCAGAAATAAATTTGCAAATTTTTAAGTTTTTGTAGACTTATTTTACATTTACTGCGAGTTCTTGAAATTTAAAAATGTAAATTTTGTAAACTTTGGTATATTTTAAAATCTTGGCCAATTTATACCACGATGGAATATTTAAAATTTGTTTTTATTATTCGAAAAAATAATTTAAATATTGGCGCACTTACAGTGAAAAATTAATTATCAATTAGATTATCGGAAACAAATGTTATTATAGGAGAAAACTAGTTTAATTACAAATCGAGATGAAAGTTAATAATAATTAAGTGACTGAAATTATGATAGAATATATTGACTACTAAATATAATCAGATGCAAATTATCTCAATAGTTCAGTAAATTCACCAAATGCAATAGTTTTTTCAGTCACAGATTTTATACATACGTATAAAATCTGTATATGCTATAAAATATTAAATTTACGAAAATCGAAAAAATATTGCGACTCACAAAAGCAAAGAAGTAATGTAAAAAAAATTATGACATAATTCTTTCTAATGAAAAAGTTGTCTAAATAGATATCAGAGCGGTATTTGGTTTCCACTGAGAACGACATTACAAAATAAATAAATCTAGCAAAACAGAAATTGTAAGTGCAAACACTTTAAGACTACACGCAAAGGCGTTTATATGGTAATATATTGTTTTATTATGTAATTTCTTCAAAATACAATATATAATTCATAAACTGTAACCTAAAACTACTGCCTAACTTATTACAGGCTTATACAAAATGTATTTGTTAGCTTATCCACTTTCTCGAGATTTAACGTTCACGTATAATTTTTGGTATAATCATTCTTACCTATATTTTCCCCTATATAACTTTCCAATTTTCATAGAGTTCCTTGTCTAATTTAAATATCTTTTTCATAAAGACATGATTACGGCTGAAATTTTTTTAGCCCTTATTTTGGTAGTAATATTTTTTCACATTTACTGAAGTAACACTGAAAGTTTCGGAACATCAAATTAAAAGCAACTAGCATATTGAATACATTTGGCGTTAATTTTCTAGAAATTCATTATTCACAATTAAATTAAACTATGTGATGTAGTATTATTTTTACTTTCTTTAATTTCTTTACGAAAGATTTTGAATCTTTGCTAATATCCCACCTGAAGATGTAATACAACGAAACCTAGGTCGTGGTAAATAAATTAAAGAAAGTAGAAATAATACTACATCACGTAGTTTAATTTAATTGTGAGCAACTGGCATGTTCACAATTTATTTATTTGATAAAAATAGTTTCCATGTGCTCTATGCATTATTTATGGGATATTATTATATGGGACGTAAACATTCTGAGAAACAATCGGCCCATTATTCTTTGAACGTTCCTTCCACAGCCTCTTCAAAGGCACTCATCACTTCTTGATTGTCCGGCTCAATTTCTCATAGTTTATCTTTTATCGATTCCTGCGAATTCCTCACAGTTTACCTTTAATTTTTGGAAATAAATATAAAACAAATAGTTCTATACTACGGGTGCGGTTACATTGCATGAGAGGCAATAGAACGTATGAGAAAAATCGAAGATATTGCGCGATCACTCGAATTCACAGGTCTTATGGCAACGGATAATGATATGCAATACTCGTGTCGTAATTTGCATAGATTAGTCGCGTATAAATAAAACTCAAACAATATAATTTAAATATATTTAATCGTTGTGTGGATATAGAAATGAGTTATCAACAGGTAATATTAAACATTATAATACACATTTCAAAACAAAATTTCTAAGGCCGCGGCCGTAGTATAAATCGAGGCTGTCTAGTGGATGACCCATATTTTCTTTTATAATTTCTTTCTTAATATTTGGTCGTTAGTCTGGGCGAATATGCAGATGCGTTGTCGTCATTAAATAAGATTCTACTAAGTAGGCGTTGCTCTGAATTTTTTTCAAAATAATAGACACAATTGCTAGCACCTATATCAATCTGTTCTTTATTCTTGCTGTTCTTTTATCTTTTAGGATAATAGTTGTATGATAACCTTTGGATGAACAAAGAACCAGGACTTCATATTTTTTCCAATACTTCTTTTTTTACTACAAATTTGTGGCAACTCTTCAGAAACAAACTCCCACTGTACAGATTGATTGTTAGTTTCGGGTTCGTAATAGTATATCCAGCTTTCGTCATGATTGTGTTTTGGTCAAATCAACAATATCTAGCGCAAAGCTCCTTGAAATTTAAACCTTCCGTACTCGACGTATATGCTAATAGCTAAACGTGTCCGAATCTATATATAGATTAGTTGCACAGCACTGATATTATCTTCGGTTCTTTGATATTCAGAAATTTCTTTCGTGAAAAAATCATTTTGACGTTACTGATTCAAATTCCCGCCAATTTGTAGAAACAAATGACCAATTCAAAGAAGGTAATTTGAATAAATTATCAAAGATTTCGTGTTTCGAAATTTTTAAATTTCACATACATATACATACAATAGCTAATCAATAGCTAATAGCACTTAGTGGCTTTAAATTAAGCACGCTTGTTTTACTTAGCTTCTAGATATTCGTTAAGAAAATGGTTTTCGAAATTCGAGTCTTGAAGGCGTAAAAATGAGTACTTTTTCCGGACAAACCTTGAGGAGCGTTTGATTATATATACGGAAATTATTTTAATAGGTTGAGTCGAGGTAAACATTTCTTTTGAAATTATGTGATTATTAATTTACATTTATACTTTATTGCTTATGCTTGGCCTTGTTCAAAAATTTTGGAATAATGTAGCAAAATTGTATGTTATAATCTTAGTAATAGAGTAAAAGAAAAAAAATTGTGCTAGTCTATTTAAGGTTCATGCTACACGGAAAATAAGCATGTTACTAAAGGAGGAAAATATTTCGTTCCGGTATGTACATGACTTGATACGTCATGTAACGCCCGTCTCTTTTTACGACAGAGAGTGAGAAGATTATGGAAAAAAAGAAGAAGATTTATTTAGACATACACAAGCTTTTATTTTACATTAAGTGTTTACTTAACTTAAATTAATTCTTTATTCTTTGGCTATAACATATATATATTAGCTTGAAATCCTACTTTGTTAAATGTTGTAAATTACATTTGCCATTGACATCGCTTCTTATTAAAAACTTTACATCTTTCTATACATTTCCATAATAAAATATCCATAATAAATAAAAATGTTGGTTATATTGTATTATTTTTTCAAATATGTATTGAATTTTATAAATATTTTGATTTACGTTATTTTAATGCATTCACCTTTTAAAATATTTACTTTTTAATTTTATCGTAAGCTCTTAACAATTAATGATCTCGTAAATAAAACAAAATTTATTGTCAAAATTTTAATTAGTACTTAAAGTTGTGATCAATACAAATATATCGTGGTAGAGCTTTGATAAGTAAAATGTAAGTTTTTTTTAACTCATATTCAAATTTCATATTCCAAACGATGAAATGGAAAAAAGAACAAATTTGGGGATTCACTTAACACTCTCTTAAAGTTTTTGAACAAATTTCGCTAAAATCATTTTTTGTAATTTACGTCCATATTTGGAACTTAACTATAAGTATAATCCAATTTGCTAACGAAAAAATCGATCCAAGGTCATTCATAAAATTTCACCTGAAACAATGATAATTTAAAACTTCTTATAAACAATTCACAGTAAGAGAAGATGAGGTGCAACTATTTTACCTGAACTAATTATTTAAATAAAAATAATGAACGTAAAAACAAAAATACTTTAACAAAATTAATTTTATATTAAAACGTATTCATAATAAACAGCTTCTATGTAATTGCTAATTAACACCCGGGGTTTATTAGCGCCTTGTCAAATAATAAATAAAAGGCAATTTTTGCTAATTATTAAAAAAACACACATATTTCATGGGTTAAACAAAGGAATTATCACCTTTACTATGTTAAGTGTTATTCAACTTTAAATATAAATTCTTTTAAAATACCGTACGACAAAATGGTTCCTTAATTATTTTTGCATATTTATAAAAAAATTTGTCGTATACTCGTGTAAATATTCAAACGAAACGAAAATAAGAAAACCTATTCATGTTAGTTTTTAACAGACAGTTAATATACTTGTTTACAATTTGAGCAATAATTTAATTTAATGAAACTATCGATGATATTTCACTAAGGGTTTAACTTTATAAATCAACTAATTAAAGAAGAATAAACATAAGTGATACTACGCAGGCGGCATAAAAAAGATAAGTAGTATGTAATTAAAGAAATGTCAGACTAAAAAGAAAAGAGTTTAAAAATAAAAAACATTCTTATATATTCCCAATAGTTTGCTTATTACTTGTTTCGTTTAGTCATATTACAGATACTTGCATTCACTAATTTGCCAAATCATAGGCTAATGAAGGTAATTTATCAGCAAATATATAAAAGTTAGTTAATTTGAATGTGAAATTTATTAGGCGGAAAGTACTTAAGTGAGCCGTTATCTTGACTCGATGGATTTCCGCGTCTCTACGGGCGGCGACGTTATTCAGCAATGGTCGGACTGAGATAACATCAAATGGTGGTTTCCTCCGATAATGGTATCTTTCGCTGTAATTTCTTATCAGTTAATTGAGCTTAAATAGACTCAATGTTTTGACGTTTAATTTAGGTACAAGTGAGTTAATGGGAAAGTTATGAGGCTATATAAGGTTATAACGGTAAATAGTGATGTCATTATTAACTATTAACTTTGAAGAATATATAATTTTTACATGTACAATAAGTAATTCTAAACTAGATCCTACAAGTTCTATACAAAATCTCGTTTTGGTTCTAAATTACTTTGTCAGGCTATGAATATCTAGTAGATTCTCTATAAGATTCAGAATGTGTTTTGCGATGTCTTGATATCAACTGTATTACAATTGTATGTAACGATCTTCTCCATGCTAGAAGTAAGTTAATTGAGCCTGTGACATTGGTCGTCTTAACAATATGTATCCGGTGTTATGCAAAAGGAAACCTAATGTCAGTTCATATAAACTTTCTATCTGTATCCGGATACATAATATCTGATGTTTTATTAGACACAGCTGGCACAAAGTGCGGCATATAAGTGCCTCTCGCAACGAAATTCACAACAGCGTGGTAAATAGCTTAAATAAATAGAAGTTTATTTTACACAATTTATATTCTCGTCTCTCTGTTATATTTGGTGAGAAGAAAAATTATGTTGAAATATGTTTTTACTTAGCAGGCAGAGAATTTTTTCAGTGAGTTCTTTTTATTTTATCGACTTAGGTTCTAGAATACTTGTCGTAGTAGAATTTGAAAAATATCTTATGCGAATTTTATGTGTAACAATAACAGGGCAGGAGATTTAATGATAAACCAAAGGTAATGTTTTTATTCGCACCGTTTTCTAGAAAGGTAGAATAGGCAACGATAATAGAGCGTCGTACTGCTTAGCATGTTTTATTTACTTTATCTATTGATGTACAGACTTTCATTTAAATTCCTTTATTAATTGGAATCTGAAGAGACCGCACATTAAGGAGTCAAATTGCTTCCTACTCCTTTACTTTTAATTTTGGCGATAATGCAGACCTGGAATGAATTGACATCAATAAAGAGTCATAATTTTTTTAATGCGTATTTTTATAGGAAAGAACTAATTTCTTTGACATCAATGGAAATCAACCTTTGAGTGTTCTTGTGTAAATTACTGAATAAGTACTTAATGCTTATACTATTTTCTTGTCAATACAAATAGCTAACCACTTTTGTGTCCTTAAATCAGGATAATTGGAGACCAAATAACAGTATAATTATAACATCAATATAACTGATTTTCGACAAATTAAACTACGTGATAATATCGAATTAGAGGCAGTAGAATAAGTGAATATTTAGTTTAGTTTGTTCTGAATCATTAAACACTTTGACAGAAAAGGTGAAGTACCGCATGTTTTTACAATTCACAACGACTTTAATACCGTCGTGAATTTCTATGAATGAAATTAATTTTAGGTAAAGTATCTTTTAATAAAGATATTTTACGTAAAATTCATTTCAGGGATAAAATTTAAACAGGAAGCAAATATCTACGTTTAGGCTCTGGGGTTTATTATAGATAGAAAAAGCATGTGCCCCCCAAATATATTTATAATTTTATGTGCTCAATAACAGGGTTTGGTAACCGTTACAAATTTGGCTTAAACCGATTAAAACCTGTTTGACGTAAGTGCATTTAAATCTTTTTGTTTTGGTTACGTTCACCTTTACCGATAAGTAACCGGTACTTTCTATGGAACATTTTAATTTCGTTACGCTCATTATACGGATATTAACTTTTATCAACCAATTTTTTCGACCCAATTTTTTCTTTGATGAGCCGCAGAATCCCGTTGCGTCTTCGCACCGCTTCCTCGTAGAACGCCGTTAATTTACAGGGGCAACAGGGCGCGGCACGCAAAAATATCGAAAATGGCGGCTGATTTAAGCAGCAAATTATTATTCAATTGAATTGGGCTCTCTATTTCCTGTACAAACGGGGGGTTTTACCTAAAATACGATTGGAATAAAGAATCTACCTCTCATGAAGAGCCGGATAATAGTGCATATGAAAAATCTTAGACTCTCGGAGTACTGGTGGCAGTTATAGTTAATTGCGCCAGTCTCTTCAAAGGCGTACCCAAATGGGTACGTGCTATTATAAGCTGATCTTCCGAAAGAACAACGTTTATTAGCAGGTGCGGAGACAAGGCGGTTAAAACGATTCTTTCGTAAAAAGTCATCTTTTTGTTTCATACATATCCCTAAATATAATGAAAAGAGTTAGAGTATTATTATTTTTAGATTCTTTTTCTTGAGACATTGCAATGGAAACCGAATTAAAGCAGTTGGAGTTTCTATTTGATCGCTTTAGCACGATCTGCTTTCAAAGTCAATAACCGCTGGACGCGTGACGGGAAGATGGTTCTAATGTTTCCAAATGGGTGTAAAGAAATTATTAAGGGTTATTATTAATTTTCCAAACCACAAACAGCAACGAACGTCGCACACGTTCACGTAATCCAAAATAAAATAAAGGTATAATTTTATTTTTGGATTCTTGAAAAATGACAACTACCGCTATGATCTATGTAATACGTTAAGTTTCAACTTGATTTAATGTATTCTATTCACTTCTTTATTGTAATTGTAATTTCTTATATATTTATTCTCACGTAACATTCAGATAATCTGTTTAAGTATATAATTAAGTTTAATTGCACTTCGTGTGCCATTACATTGTTTACATATTGTGTGCGTAGGCGCTCAGTTTACTGCCGTGTCTTTTGTGATTTACGGCCTGCACACAGATCACAAACCCTTGCACGAATATTTATTGTATAGTATATTATCTATGCCACGTTTATAAATATTTTTTTCTTTTATTATTATTATTATTGGTTCTATTAAACGTAATTAACCTTCTTAATTTTAGGTTTTCGTGTCAGTATTTTAGCTGGGTTATTTAGTATATATATATATATATATATATATATATATATATATATATATATTTATTTGTTTCGTTTTGTTTGTACTTTATTTCTGTCTCTCTTTTTGTGTCACTGGTTGACATTAATATAACTTTGTAATATATTGACATGTCATTCGCATCTTTCTCCAATTGCTTTCATTCCTTTTCTTCTAACCATTCGCTGGATTATTTAGCTGAAAATACATTTTTATTAGTGACACTTGGCTCAAACTTCACTTTCATCAAATTTGTATAACATATCTATCCCACCGCTTCTGTCCAAAGTCTTTGAACGTATTTTTCACGGTCAACTTGAAACTTTTTTCAATGCTCGTAAGTCTCTAAATCACTTTAATCTGAGGATTTAGAAAGGTTACTGATGATAACACAAAATCACTATACTCGCTTGATGCACAAATCACTATACTCGCACTTTTTGATTTCAACAGTGCGTTCAACTGTGTTGATTTCAATATTCTTCTAACTCGCTAGAAATATCTTAACATATTCCAACAATAATTTGATTGGTTTAGCTTATATATACATGGAAGTAGGCCATCTGTTAATTCATCAAATACGTATTCTCTAATCTCGGTTCTATCTCCTCTCCTTTTCTTAATATTTATTCATGAACTTATTAAGAATATCTATATAAATATTTATCTCTACGCTGATTTATCTCCATACTAAATTTAAAGATTTGTACGATCTGAAAGTATACTCACCCTACTTATTTCGAAACAGACATCTACCTCTTACCAATAATACTTTATTGTCCAGCGAAAATATGGAATTACCTGGAACCTTAAATTAAAAAAACACCCTAAAGATTTTCAAAGATAGAATGGAAAAGTCATACCTATCCTGAACCTCTTCTTTTGTGCCGTTGTCCTTTACTTTTTCCCATTCTAAATCATGTAAATAGTTTTTTCCCATCCTAAATCATGTTAATACGTTAATTGTTCTATGTGCAAAACATTTGATAATGTCTTTCAAGGTATTGTTATGTATAATGATAATGTCTTTCAAGGTATTGTTGTCTTTCAAGGTATTTGTAAGTATGGCTTTCAACCCTTTAGTAAGGTACTAAAGGGTTCAAAGATATTATACAGGTGTGCCGTAAAGAGTGAACCAACGAAGTTTTGGTGATAGAAGATGTTATTACACACAAAAAAATATTACATTTTATTATCCTAGACCTAACAGTTTTAGATATCTGTGTTTTTTAAAAATTTTTTATAATTTTTTTATAACTTGTTACAATTTCCTTTTTTCTTATTGTCCAATATCTTTAAAAGAATATTCGTCTTCCCAATTAAAATGTTATTCATTCATTCATCATTCAACATAACAATTAAATGCTGAAATATGTGGATTTGATTCAATTAAAAAATATGAAAGTGGTTTTAAAACAATACTAATGTAGAAAACGGCAGAAATCTATTCGTCGTTGATAGTCAGCAGGTAGCAGTGCTTTCACTTGTTGTACATGGCACTGGTACAAATTATTTCTTCTTAAAATGTGGTATTCTGTACTTCTTGCAACACCAGTACATCTAGAAATCCGCCGAAAACTAGTAGAAGGAGCTTCTTCCACTTCGGCCAGCACTTGACGCCCATCAACATTTCTAGGTTTCAGGAACTACATTTTTAGAAATTCGAACTCTAAATATGCGTTATTTACACGCAGAAAGACTCTGTAATCGTGATTCGGATAGCGCTCGGGATATGCACGTGTAATTTGCCGACCATTCCAATCACATAGCCTGTAACTGAAATACGTGTCTGCATATTCACGAGCAGTGTAGATCTGAGGCTTTTTGTAATACAGTAGGTCAAACAATATCCAAATCACAAGTACAAACAAGGTGCAATTCAAGCGTAGGTCAACAAATAAAAACCATGGTGGGGATAAACAGCAAAAAACACATTGTTAACTCCGAACAATAAACAAGTCTTTAAAGAAGCGAAGTTGTTGAGAGGAGTAGATGGAGTCGCTTGCCGACTGAGAGCAATAAAAAGACCATACGAGTGGGAAAGAGACAGCGAAACATTTCTGGTAAGCGGTTATTTTGATCATAAGCATTTCGAGTTATTTCGATAAAGCAAGTATTTTTCAAATATTAACAGAATTAATTGTAACAATGTTACCTTTGTGGAATCTGTGTGAATTGAAGATGTTTTTTAAATATAGTTCCACAAGGTTGCTTTACATTTTTCAACACTAGCATTGTTCAAAAATCACTTTCCATGTTTTATAATTGAAAAAATGCACATGTTTCAGTTATTAATTTTTATGTTGTCATTAATAAATTTATTTGACATTGACAACATAAAAAATAATTTATTTGTGCAATCTATACTATTGTAAGATAAATTATGCTTGACAGTATAAAAAGATCATGCTAGCTCCATTGCTATAATATTGTTAACGTTACTGGATCCTGGACACCTTGACAATATTTAATGTCAGGAAATTTTGTAACACCGCACCAGATATTTTCTTCAAATCAGCTTTCATTTTGTGTTGAGTACATTGATGATGCATTATTTGAAGAAAGAAAAGAGACTACCGCCAACAGACCGAACAATCACCATTTTCAGAAATTCTTCTATTGAAGTAATTACGATCAATAATTAAATTTTTAATTAATAATTGGAAAATTTTGGGTTTGAAGAAATCATTTTAATTCGAAACGATATATTAATCGAGAATATGAAAGTCTTATTTTAATTCAGACAATTAATGTAGAAAAATACAAATTTAATTTTTAATTCTAATTTTGATATTAAATGTTAAAATTATTGTTTTAAATTAAACAACTTAAATTTAAAATATTAAAATTAATTTCCAATACGCATATTTAAAAGTGAAAATTATTTATTCATCCAGACACTAGGGATTAATAATTAAATATTAATACGTACATCATAAATTTGGGGTTAAAAATTAAAAAAAAAAACTAATTTTAGTTTAAAAAACCTTTCTAAATAAAAATTTGTATGAATATTTGAGCAGTATTCAAGAAGGTATTAAAAACTTCTACAAAGAGAAATATTTATCCCAAGAACTTGTTTACAACTGAATAGTTGAATTACGATTTTAAATTATAAACTTTAATAACTTGTTTCTTTTGTTTAGATCTAAAACACGACTAATTAGGTTAGATATTCGTAAACGAACGTAGAAAAGAAACAGAAATCGAAAAAATGTTTTCCAGAATAACGTACATATCACAACAGGTATGTATTAATTAACTCACATACCTGCCCAATGCCAGCTGAACCGATTATAAAATCCACGGTGAAGAGAATACGTCTTGCACTATTCTTATTTTGAGGATTACGTTTTTTATACCATTGTATTGCTTTCCCCACTCGGGTTTATATTTTTGCAATAATTTCGATTTGATTATTTTAGCTTTTTCAAAAGTGGCCGACGTATAAGTATCACTATTAGAATTAAAGGCCATTTTACGCAATGCAAAACAATCAATATTTACTTCAATGAATTCTTTGTTCAAACAAACACTCAGTCATAACAACGTAAATAATGGTAGTTTAATAAACTGCAACGGAACCCGATATAGGCAGTTTTTTTGTTAAATGGCCCTGACCCTGCCGACTAAGTACATTTGCCCGCAGCGACGGTTGATATAGACAATTATCATTAATAATTCAACAATTTATATCGCGATAGGGACATATGTGATAGATGTCAACTGTCACATGCGACATCTGTCGTTTCGATCAGTAGCAAATAATTTTAATCGTATGTACTCCGTTTTGTTTTATCTTAGGTTGATGTCATTAATCCTTCGCAAGTTACGAGGAGTATTTTGTTTCGCATATTAAAGCATAGATTCGAAATAAAGTATATTCGCCTACTTTATTTTTATGCAAAAGTATAAAGAATAGTTATAAAAAATAAAGTAGGACACGTTATTATAAAGTATGATTGGCATCCCTGGGAGAGGAGAGGAGTAGGGCGTAGATCACCGGGGAACATGTCACTGCAAGTTCACGCCTGGGATTAACTGATCAATAACGCTCTTGGAATTATTCGGAACATAACCTTTTATTTTAAATCGGTATTAAACTTTATGAAATATTATTTTTCAACCCGGTTTCAAGTCCTGCGTAATATTAAATTAATAACTCCTTTTTCAAATTATAAACCAATTTTTCATCAATATTTTCATAATTCAGCCTTCATGGGAAATATTACTTATATATTTTCTCACCAGTTTGAAAACTCTCATTTTCCTAATTTAGTTTTATTTACATTTTAGCTTGGGATCTCACATTATACAAATAATAAATCAGTACGATTTTTTTTCCTGTGACAGAGGAAATTCGCCCACGAACACAGTTGTATTTATGGCCCAGAATCAATAATAAAACTGTCAAAAATATTACGGAATTGCTCTTTATCAAACATGTATACTTTCAAATAAAAAATCCATAATTTCTAATATGTTACTCTATTCGGAGCTGTTACTTTTTTGCATTTCCATAAAATTTTCTTAAATATAGTATGTTTTATTTTTATTATATAAAATCCTTCTACTTTAACTATAATTTATATTTATTGACCACGTCAAATTTCAGCACTTATAAAATTCAGTCGGTTGGAAGGGATCGCACTCTTATTTAAGAATACCGAAAATAGTTGGCGAGAATTATTCAGTAAATAAATAAAATAATGAAAATTATTTGGTTGGGGAACCTAATCGAATTGCTAAATTGACCCATAAAATGTTAGCTCCTGCGTGGGAATTATTTAATGACGACAATACTGAGACAAATACTAAGCAATTTATTATTTCCAATAATGTTATCTCCTACTAAATTTTCTTATCTATAAATCAAGACCAAGAAATTTAAAATTACAAGGTCCAGTCTAATACATACGCCTAGTTTCGCTTATCAAATTATCAGGTTACCAAAGTTTATTATGGGGGACAGTAATGAGAGCTCACATTGACAATTCCAGTGTGTACAAATATGTCCACATAAGTGTACAAATTCCGAGCGAGTGATAATTACTGGAAACTTTTAAATCATGAAATTGACCATTTAGAATCGAATTACAGTTTTATTTTCCAAACAGACTAAAAATAGTAACAAACGAGTGATCTGTAGAGAGAGCCCTGGGAGTACTTAGGTACAAATATAATATTTAATGGTAGCAACATATTTACAAGTAGTCATATTATTTATTGCCATGTAAATATATAACCTAGCATACCATTTACAACCATAAAATTATCTTGAATTTGTCAAAAACTATGAGACTTGTGAGTATTGCCTTCTCTTAACTCTTATTTCCATAATATTGATTTTAGCAGCGGTGCATACTTTTTTGTCAATTTTTTCAACAATATATTTAAAAATGTCCTTTATAAAATTCTGTAAAATATTTTAAATGCTTATAAAAAATAAGTATTTTTAGTATCCATATAACGCGTGCTTCGATCTATGTACAACAGCCCTTATATTATATGAATTTAAAAAAGAAATCATAACAGAGCGAAGACTGACTTAACGAATAGCGTAATAAAGTTTTTTGTAATTTTTTCTTGAATTAACAATCAACCATTTTTGTTTCAACCCTTAATAGACGAACAGGGAAGTATTTGATAAGATACGAAACGAATGCAAGGTAGGATATTAGTTTTGATGGGCTATGCAATTACTGAGATCGTGGCAATTATTGAGATCGTGGTTTAACGAAATATCTATTTTGTGCTTTAATGGCAGTTAAGCAACATACAAATTTTTACTAAGAGTGCATATATATTAATTATTCGCTACGTAACGTAACTACGTTTATGAATAACGGCCTAAAGTTTTTGATCGTATTACGATTACTTGATAAATTATTCACAGAATTTTAGAACTAACAGTGTCTGTATACATCCGATGTATTCAAAATGATTTTAATATTCATTGTAAAATGAAATATTTAAATTTATGAGATATATGAAAGAAACGTAATTTGGTTTTATGAACACAATATAGGTGGTATAGGTGAATGGTTATAACCGAGTGTGCAAACGTACTCGTCTGCTTTAAAAATTTTAATATGAAAATCTTTAAAGCAAAATGATGCAAAACGAATTTTCGAGCTTTTAATTTCTTACTGTTTACAAATACTATTCATTATTTCTTATTGAGTTTTTGAATATTAAGTGACTTGTTTTATGGAAATATTTTTTTATTATAAAACGTCTGTTCTAAGGTCTATTTAATATTATTAATAACTTGATGTAATCCAAAATGTTGGTTGCGCATATCATCAGGTGTCAATTGTTTTCTCGACAACTTATCCATGTTTGAACTGGTATTGTATATTACTCGAGACTATTACACAAACGTCTGAATTAAATGTTAAGATAGCTTTAGAAACGAAAAGTTTGATGTATTTCGATATTCGATTCACAATTTTAGAAATATAAAAATGGTCTCTTTAGCTTGTTTACGGTTTACTTTAGATACATAGCTGGTTTTTTTTTGAAGATAATATTTACAATTTTAGGATAGAAATAGATTTTAAACAAATATATTGAATATATCTTTCTATTGAACCACTAGCTTTTGTTGTTTTTGTTTTTGAGATTTTATAGCATTCGTAGTAGTCATACAAATAAAGGTATGGAAATAATAAATTAAACGTTAGAATTATTTCATGAAAATTTATTGTATCTATGAAAGCAGGCCACGGAGATTAGTGGAAGTTTTTTACTTACAATTAATTTGTCTAATTGATTGAATCTTTATTACGATTTTATTACGATTCCGTAACATTGCATAATCTATAGTCATCTCTTTATCTGTAAGAGTACATAAATGAAAATAACTTCAAAATAAGTAACAAATTTTAAGGAATGGCATCGACAAATATTTATAGGTATTCCTACATCTTATATTTATCCGTTTTAACTGTTTTCTTAATTTGCATATATAGCGAATTGTTATGTAATTAACATATTGCATGAAAAAAAACTAACATTTCAATTACGATTGGTATCATTATTATAAATATTGATGTTATAATTACTCTAATAAAACCTACTAAAACGTTCAGCGTATTTTTTACTGTAATACGACTGAGAACTATAAAGTCAGTTTAAGCTTCTGCGAAAATTAATATTCAAGTTGATCATCCATATATTTGGACAACTATCTGCTTCCGGCTCGACGGTATGATGTAATGCACGGCCTTGGCATACATTTTAAGATGTCAAGCGGATTAAGAATTCTTGAATGTCTTATCAATAAATTCGATATGAGGCACCGTATGTTATTTGTGCATTTGGTTAAAAAAATATCCTTAGCTTAAAAACGTATTTGTGGAAATTTATTAATATTATTTATCTTTTAGTTTATTGGAAAATTATTTTTTTCCATTAAATATTATTTATAGCCCTCCCCAAGATAAAAACGCATAATTTTTCAAGAATATTTTATATTATGCAAACAATTTTTATCCGTGTATTTAATGTGAAGAATTCCAACAACATTCCTTATATTAAGTTGAGATATTTGCTTTCACAGGACAGACGCAAATTCCGTTCGGTCACTTTTAAGTTACACTAACAATCTTTATATTTTTTCCTATTATGGATATTATTTCTTTTTAGAATTTTTTGCTTCATTTTTCCGAAAGCATTAAGCAAAAAAGGTTACATGATCAGGTGCTACTTTTTAAACATTTTTACTCTTGACCTTTGAACCTCATATAATTGTAATACATATTTATTAAATTACACGAACATAGAATTCATATATTAAAAATACGGAACTAAAACAATGCAAGGTATAAAATAAATGAATTGTCTCCCTGAAAATTTATGTAGGTATTTTGAAAACCTCTCAACTAACACTTGAGATTCCGTAAACAAAAATAAATCAGATCTTCTCCAAGTACTAACTTCTATTTAGGGTAAATTGTTACATGTCTTTTCTTTCTTTTAAGAAATAAATATTTCTACATCTTTTAAGAAATAAATATTTTCTACAATAAAATGTTTCTTAGACTTTTGTTTATCATTTTATGCAAGTTTTGGGAACTTTGAGCCATTAGGTTTTGATCTAACTAAGCTATTTTTAACTGCTTCTGTTTGGCATATTTAGAATTTTTTTCCGTAGGTCGTTTTTTCCGTTTCCGTAAAGAAAATGTTATCAAGGAAAGAAACTACGCGATAAAATGTACGGAAGTATGGATGTGAAAAGTAAGTATACAATTTGTACGAAAGTAATAAATAATATCTGAAACTATTGAGTCTGTGATGAAATGTTAACGAACGTTACCAATAAATATTAAAAAATTATCCGAAGAATATTAGAAAAATTAGTTTTAAATATTTTTGAAACATAACATAATAAAGATTTTTTCTTTGGTAATCCGAGTAACATTTTAAAAAAAATCATCGATCTCCTGACAACAATATTTTAAATTTTTTAAAAAATTAAATTTTTCTTCTTTTGTTTGAGACACTAGTTCTGATAATATGATGATATTCCTACTTATAATGTTAACAATTAATGTATTTCTTTAAGAACTATTATATTTGGCGGCCTAAATAACGACAGTATAAACATAACGGATTTTGGTATAAGCAAAACACATAATTTTTCATTTATTATAAAAACTTGCAGTTTTTATTACAGAAATGTTTTGTAAAATCATAGTCGATCAAATATGTAGTGAGATACCGGAAACAATGTAATATGCTTGTTCGTCGTCAAGAAATAAATAATTTATAAATTAAAGTGGGCTGAGTAATTTGTTTGTGTTTCGTGATTTTAAAACATAACAATTTAAAGTGATTTTTGGATTTGTATATTTCAGAATAAAGTTAATTATTAATAGCCGATCTTAATACAGGCACCACACCTCAATTAACGATATATTGTTTTTTCAAAGATTTACCATTTTTTCCAGATGGTTTGTGATTACTATTTTGAGACTGTTTTCTCCTGAGAGGATTTTTAAACACCTGTATCGTAACATAACTGAGACTAAATGTCATTTTTATTTTACATCAGTGTCATTGCAATTTGTTTACAGTCCATACCTGTTAGCTTTCAAGTTTTTATTCACTTATTTAATTTCGCTTCAATATCTTCATTGCGACATTTACTCGACATATTTTTAGTAACAAATTCATCTTAAATTTCAGTTGTTTCTGTAAAATCTATTATTTATTTATGCTCTTCTAACTGCATTTATTTGCTGAAGTTATCCAGTGATAAAACTGCGTTCTTTTGAGCGTTTCTTGCTGTATATTACGAAATTTAATGGCTACATAAATACCATATAGTGGTAGATATTCCTACCTATACGTAGAAGTTGAGAACGCAAATACAAAACAGATATGTGTAGGTTATTTATTGCAAGATAATTTATTATGTGTGACGATAAGTACGTAGTAGATCGCGTAGCTATAAATCGAGGCTAAAAGGCTTAAGAGAAATGATTCGGTTTAACACAAAATAAGAGCGACAGAAAGATAAATACATTATTCAAGGATATTCAAAATGAATGGGATAATACCGATTTATAAAGTTGTATTAAAAATAGCATGTATATAGTTTCATAGAGAAATATGAATTATATCTCTGATACTTTTATCTTTTTAAAAATGTTCTGCCAGTAAGTATCTATTATAGGTTATTTCAGGGCGATTTTAATTTTAGTGCAATTTTTTTTACCACTTAAAATTTTCAACGTACAGAAATCCACTTTCTTCTTAGAACGAATGCCATTACATAAAAAGCTTGTATTATTAATTTATTAAAAATTGGTTTTTAAAATGGTGTCAATAAATCTAATTAACTAATCAAATGTACTTGGAATTCTTATATTATTTGTTAAGCTATAACGTTCAACAATAGTCCGCAACCATCTTTGCATCCCGCTTGCCCTAATAACATTATTCCATTATATTCAAATCTTGGAGGAATCTCGCCCCCTGTTCTCACTAATTTACTCAAAATTTTCCAAAAAGTAAATATGATTTCAGAACGCGAAATTTTAAACTCGTTTGGCATTCCAATAACCTAAAGTTTTCCAGCTTTTTAAAACTTTTGCTTCCAAAATCTTACATTTCCAAAGTTAATTCACGTTCTCGCGTACGTAAACACTCGTTCTTCTTTTTATTCATTGTAGCATTTGAATCCTGTTCTTATATTAATATTCTTCATTCAGCTTGTCCTCGGACAGTAACTTTGCCAGATATATATGAAATATTCTCCATCATTTGGTAATTCTTTCACAAATTGTTTTATCAGCTTTAATTTAATAAAACGTGGAAGAAGCAACACTTCCTTTGTATTGTCCATATTTCCCTCCACATATTTTTTGTTCCGGTTTCCTAGTGTTTCCTTGAAAGTCAGTTCTTTTTTATCCAGTGTAAATCGATTTTATTTCGGCTATGCAATTCCAACAAAAAGTACACAAATTTTATAAAGCCCCTGTCCTTTGAATAATATAAGTAAAACTTTCAAATCACCTCATATGACTCATTTTATAGAGTTTTTTAGAGCGATAGAAAAATTCTTGTTAAATTTTTTTCAGATGAACGAAACGATTCATAGGCAAAGAAGCGTATTTATTCCCGTTATATAAAAGTCTTGGTTTTAAATTGCCTTTTGACAATATCTTTGAAACGTCTTCACCCAGTGGCAATATATTTAACAACATTTCCACACGTCCGCTAATATCTTACAGTATATTAATTCGCCATCTTGAAAAGAAAATGGAAAACTCTTAAAGTTTTCCTCTTTATAAGTATCATAATAACATATTACGAAGAGCCAATAATTTATTTTTTAAATTTAAATACAATTTTCAGAAGAACCAAATTCTGCATTAAGACATTAGATTCTGTTTGATAGCACAAATAAATATTCAACTTTGCTCTCTTCTAACGATACGTGTCTTTTCCTCACCTCCAAATTTTCTCATTTAATATCTAAATTTTCAATATTAATCACTCTCAGCCTAAAATGGATCGACTAGATATGTTTATTTCCGTTTTGTTATATAGCATTGGTTTACTTACAATGTTATAAGCCTCATCTCGGGTTCTAAACTATCAGTTTAGCAGATTTGGTTGTCTTAAAATGTTGTCATCTATCTGTCACATTGGTGACTTCCTCGATCTTAGGGTTGAATAATAAAATCTTACGAGTCCTAAATTCAAGAGTTTAAGTAACTGAAATCTGGATGAACCGTTTATAAATCAAGAAAAAAGCTAAGCAAAAGATCAAGAAGTTGCTTTATCAAAGAAGTAATAAAAAATTACATCATTAAAATCATGAGGTTTAAAATAACTTTAAATGATTCCGACATCTGGAAGTGGGTGAAAATCTACTTTGAAAATTCCGTGTTTTTTAGCCTTTTTTTGTTTTAAAACTAACATTTTCTGTCACTTTATGAAATTATAACATACAACATTTAAATGTGCATAAAATTTAGTTTCGCTGATTCCTTTACATAGTTACATACAAGTCGACATAATAAAATCGTGTTAATGATATGTTATTTTTTACAATTTTAGTTAACTCAGAGAATTGTTCATTTACCTAAAAATATATAAATATGGGAAGACTTTACAAAAATGTTTTTATGCCACGAAAAACTATAATTATATTAATTCCCTTATGATACTGAAAAATGTTAAATGATAGGAGACGATTTAGATGCACAAGACAAAGGATAATGGTGTATAAATAATATTGGAAAGACAAACTTATTAAACACAATTTTCTTGTTTTTCACAATATTCTTTATTTTTATTCAAACTCTTTCTGTAATGTCTAGTTTTAAATTAACTGATAAAAAATTCACTAAATAAAAAATCTATATTTGATATTACGTTGTGTGGTTTGCAAATCGGAAATATTAATAGTTACAAATATGTAATTAATTAGTTACAACTATATGACAAATTAATTAATAAAACGACGAATACGCTCTTAATTATGAAAAATATAAAACTTTAGAAATTTTGTAATACATAATTTTTTAACAAAATTTGATCCAACTGTTCTTGACTGACTCCACTATGTTGTTCACCACGATCTAGAAAAATATGCAGTAGATGGAAAGGCTTAAGCTCCAAATAAACATAAAAATAAACGCTCTTAAAATATTTCAAATTTTTTTTTGGTTATAAGCGATCAGCCGAATATATTTTCAAAACATTGTAATTAATATTTATATATTTAAATTTTTCTCCCAAATATTGAGAGAAAACACTGCAGTGTCGTTGCAAGTCTACAGGCATAAAGGCACACTGCTAAAGTAATAGTTGCAAAAACAACTTTGAACGAACACTGCAAACAGTTTCAGCATGAAACAGCGAAATTTGCATAAATGCAATTTTAACTTAAATCACCTCGAAATAGCGAAACGTGGCAAATGTTATTGCATACGACTTGCTATAGTCGTGGAAAATGCATATGCGGAAATTTAAATTCGAACGCTAACTAGGCTGTATTTTTATTATTATTCAGATAGTCGCTGATTACATTAAACTGAAACACGTACTGGGCTGAATTTTTAAAAGCATTTTATACAAAATAATGTTTTTATTTTATTGAGTGGCGGTATTATATCTTTTAGTCATTAGATATATAATATTATCTTTATAAGTAATGTTCAAAATATTTTCCTAGTTTAAAATGTTTTAGACAGTCAAATTTTCAGGTTGCCAATAAAAATATAATGAAGTTAGCCATCAAATATAAATTTTTGCATAGAATCTTCCCGACCATGCCCATCTTATGTAACATGATTCGCAACTCATTTGAGCTGCGATATAAATAAGACATTTAGTTATAATTGTAAGGTTAAATGGTTAATTTAAATTTAAATTAACCGATGTTAAAACGGTTAATTTAAATTTTAATTGGTCGATGCATTTAAATTTTAAAGAGAATTAATGAATTGCTGGAGCCGCCACAGAGAGCATATTTCGTCGATGCACTCTCAAACGTGAGCACGTTGTTCTGTGGGTATGAAACTTTAGGTCGATTTATTTGTTTCAGATTTTCTTTTACTATTTAACTACTTATTACTTTTCCTGTACCATATTATTATTCGCAACCTAATAATCTCTACACAAAACATTTTTTTCAGGTTTCAAAGGTTCACTTATATCCGAGACTAGCCCCGATACACTACAGGGTCGTCATCTCTGCTGCCTAAACAGTTCAATAAATCAAATTAGTTAAAGCGATGCGGTACCGGAGAAAGTTTTTAATGGCATTTATTATTGAATAAAATATTGTCTTACGTTTTTTTATATCAATATTTAAATATAAAACAATTATTTTAATTTTAACAAATATTTAGGAATCATTTTACTATTATATCTAAAGTTTATTTATGATAAATAAAATCATTATAAATATTTAGTAGTATTTTTTTTGGTAAAATTGCTTTTTGGGATAGGCGAATTCGAGTTGGGCACCAAATCTTGTGACAAATAAATTTAGTCTTATTGTTACTGTTTACTGTATTTATAGTAAAACAATAAATTGAATAGAGTGCTAGAATTTGATTTAGGTCGATATTTTCAAAAGTTAAATAAATGTCAACCGTGCTAAATGTTTAAATGAGTAACTAAAGAGAAACACTAGTTATGATCGATTTAGTTTTAATACGTTCACAGTGGAATGGTTCAATAGAGCCAGATCATCAAAATCGTCGCTGAGAAGCGGACGGCCAGCAAGTGATAAATAACATAATTTTAGGTTTTTTTTATAAATATTTGAAAACATTTTTATTATACCCTAACAGTTTTGCCATATCTGTCTTGTTGTAGAGCACGTTAGCCCATATTTATTTAGGTAATTAACATTCATATATTTATATAACAATTCTACATGCGGAAATTATTCTTTAATTTTTTTTAAAATTTTGCGTATCGTGTCGGAGTGTTCAAAGAGAAGTTTGGTACAAGGTTTAAGAAATTTATTTTTCATAATTTTTTTATTTTTATTAAATTGTTTAACGAAATGTTTTAGATTTTTAAATGATTACTAAATAAAAGCGGGTATATTGAAAAGGACCTCACTTCCTAAATACAGAAGAAATTGATGAAATAAAATTGAAATTGCATAATGGAATTTGAAAAAATATATTTAACAGAACTCTGTCTTCATTATCTAATGATAATTCAGATGATGGAGAAATAAACGTTACGTTCAGAAGATAGGTCATAAATCTTTGGTATATGTAAAACTTTATGCTGTGACAAACTTGGACTCATAAATATAACGAAAGGGTCAGGATCTCTTTGGAATTCTGACATTGAAAATAAAGTTTTCTCATTCAGAAAAATGTATCTAATTTTGGTTTTTATCGGAATGACATGAACCACTACATATCCATTTTAAGTATAACTTTGACTGTTGTATTGAGTATATTCCTTGAGTAATATGATTATATTTATAATCACGCCAAGCCAAAAATTGAAGCATCAATAGCAAAAATGGAGCAAGTTGAGAAAAAAGTTGTAACAAAACCTATGACCTAACTTTTTAAAGTTATTGATGGAAAAATCGAATGCACGCTTTATAAAGGTTTATAATGAAATTTATCTTTTCCTAAACTCGTCTGTAATAGGTAACTTACAACTTATGTGTTTGGTTAATAAAATTGATATTTATATAAATGATCACTTTATGTAATTAAATTATAACATTTTCCATAATATGCACTTATTTTAACATACAATTATTTCACTAGCCTATATATCTATGTTTTATAATATGGCATACCTAATTAGAATATTTATCAGTTTCTACTGCCATACTCATTATATAATATCAACACAACAACGTCTGTTCCTATACATAACTCCCTTTGCTACTTCATTTTTTTACCCAACTCACTCGTAATTTCCTTCAAAGCACTTTCAATGTGTGGAAAAGGACAGTCATGAATTTACTTCAACTTTGCTTGACCGAACATCGCCTCTCCAAACAAAAAGCAGGCGGATTACTAAGAAAACACAGGACCTTTTTCCAAAACAAATTCGGATAAACTCTATCTGCCTCATAAAACCTTTAAAAGACACGGAGTAACTTATCTCTACGAGTGCTGAGGCTACAAAGCTTTACTTTATCTTTCGTTGCTATTAATAAATTTTTTGCTCACAACGACGGTGCAAAGCCAACGGTATATTACCGAGCGTCTTTTAGCTGAATTAGGACAAAGTTGCTTACTCTTTTACTATAGGTTTTATCTAATGAGTATATTCGTATTTAAAGTGACAATATTGACTTTTCCTGTCTTCTAATATTTACAGTAACGTTTTTTGTTCCAATTTTAATAGCCCTTTAATGGAAGACTTATGGAATTAATTCGATGTCTGTCTGTTGCAGACGTTTCTCTATCTTTAGGCACAGTTGAATTTGAGTGAAAGCGGAAACAATTTTTTATTTCATAACCATTGTGATTTCAAGACAGTATAATTTCGTTATTTATTTTAGTGTATACACATTCTTTTAAGACAAAATGCTACAAAATATCCCAAAATTTGTTGTGAGCTATTCGAAAATTATCGGTTAATAAATATGGAACTTTTTGTGATGAAGTCTATGTTGATCATAAAGTTTGAACATTGCTTTAATGCAAGTTATTTATTTTTTGCTGCAATTTAATTATTTAAACGCAAAGCAATAATGATTAACAAAATGTTTATATACAAAAATGACGTCTTTCTCACATTTCTGTCATTTATTAATTTATTACAACGTTAACATAATATGTATTCTTAAAAATAATGTTTGATTTCTTGCTATATCTTGAAAATAATGTTTGAAAAAATTAAACATGATGGGTCGCACAACCCATTATGTTTAATCGTATGTTAAGAAATGTGTTAAAAATTCCTATGACATTTATGGCTAATTATTATATATTGTATTTTATAAAGTTTTTATGTTAAAATATATGACCATACTTTTAAGTCAAGTAGACTGAAGAAAAGAGTAAACAACTAAATTGTTGAGAATACTGTTTTCAAATTTACCTTAAATAATTGTTATATAAAAAGGGATTAAATAAAATGCAGCCATACCACTATATTGACACTTAACTTAAGTAAAGTAGGAATAGATAGTCATTTATTAGTGTAGAATATTTTTGGACGTTTGTATTTTATGTCATCACGCAATCTACGTAAAAGAATGCAGTAGTGAGTAGAGTTTATGATGGTACCCTTGGATAGGTAATAAACCTTAATGACTAACTTCGAGTTCCAGAAAATTCAAGCAGTTACTTTATTGCCGACGACATCCCTTTCGTTTTTTAATTCTTTTCAATGTTTTTTTCTCTATACAAGGGTGACGGGCCAACGTTTTATCTACAGTCACAAATCTCTCCAAAATTCTTGTGGCTTCAAACGACTTCAAATATTTGCAAGAAATCTTGAGTCTTTAGTCAATAATCCCAGATGTCTCTCTATATTTAGTTTACGGTCTTCCATGATCAATACACAGATTTTTCCAACTTTTTCTTCAGTAGTCATAGTCGAAAACCCCCAAGTAAGTACCCCCTTTGTCAACCATGAATTCAGTAGACCACTTTTTAATAGTATTATATTGCAAAGCAGAATTTAAAAATATCACCACTATGGATCCTGCATGTTTATTATTCCATTGAATGAAGCTGCGAACTTTTCAATCCGCCCTCATCATAATGCATTTTGAACATTGTTTCTAGTAAATTCAATTTTCATACCTTTCATGCTCTGTACTTTTAAGTAATGAAGGTAAGTTAACAAATACTTAGATTGCAAATTCCCAGTCCGAATCTTTGATAAATGCCATCATTTATAGACCAGAGACAAATTAATCAATGCCTCTTTTAACAAAAATCGTACAAAATTCAGATTAATTTATTTTAATGGAAAATAATGTCTGCAGTTTCGTTGTAAATTTACGACTTTGTAATTTACTGATATGAAACGTTAGGTACAACCATTAAATTCGACCGATAGTACTTCGTACCAGCACATAAATGTGTTCATCTGTTAATTATATTTAAACCTGCACATAAAATACTTTCGAGAAATTGATGATGTTTAATGTAAAGATAATATTTTGTACCTTGAATTACCATATGTTAAAAATTACGTTTTACCAGATCATTCCTAATGTTTCTTGCAATATTTTTTCTGGTTTCATATAAGGTTATGACAAATTACTGTAAAGATATCACATTTCAAGTTTTTCCACATTTTTGTTATCCGTGATTTACCCCGGCTAAATACATGATACATCATTATTTTTTTGAGCTGTAACTTATTCCACCACAGGTGTAACATTAGATGCAACCATAGAAATTTGTGGCATACACCATGCATTAACTCTGTTTATGAATGAAATATTTAATAGTCGCAAATTATATTTTTACAAGTAAATTAATTACTTTCGAAGCGGAATGCTTGATAAAACGGTTCCCGTTGTATAATTTCAAAGCAGCCCAAACACAATGAATAGACTTCTTACTATTGAGAAGTCTGTCCCTAGATGTTGGCTATTATTTGCGACTGAAAGACACGCCAAGATATGTCAAACGAGCTTAAGTTCGATGAACTTATTTATTATCATAAAGGAGTACCGTAATCCTAGGTTCATTATTCGACCCTGGCCACTACTTTAAATCAAAAGACCTATATAAAAATTCAAACGGGTGCAAGTATAAAGAATCTACTAGTCCATTGGAGAGTTCCTCTCATCATATTCCATCATAAGAATTTGGATACCACTTGTGATCAAATGACTCGTCAAATTAATTAAAAACAGCCTGAAATCGATAAAACTACATCTCATCAATGGAGAGTAAATATGGCAAACGAACCTAAATACGATGAAACTACTTCTTGCTGTTAAGGATGGCAGTCACCATCATCTTTTCGTTTTATCGTCGGACCCTCGCCACTTCTTGTGACCAAAAAACTCGTCAAGAAATGTCAAAGGTGTGCAAACATAAAGAATCTACTATTCGCCATTGAGAAGTTTTGGTCACCAAATTCGGGCTCCATCGACAGCTCTTCAAGATAAGTTAAATAATCCACAATCGATGAATCTATTTCTTGGGGATTTCGGTCACCAGTTTTCAATTCCATTATCTGACTTTGATCGTCATATTTGACTAAAGTATTTATAAAAGCATGTCAACTGAGTTCAAACTCAGATGATATTCTTATTCGATGATGAGTTATTTAGGATATATTCGAAGTCCTTCATCAGGTTTTTCTGGCCACATTTATGCGGAATCTCTTTCATTCTATTTCCTTAAAAATAATAATTATTGAAATTGGTTAACGTGTCTTATAGTTACAGAAGTAAATACATGAATCACTAAAAATGGTACGAATTCATCAAATAGTTAAAAGTTATTCACAAACTATGAACGCTAAAGTTACGGATAGTAATTTATGGCTGCAGAAGCGATCTCTTACATAATCAACCACAACACTAAAAAGAACATTAAAAAATACTGACGGTAATTGTTAGATTACACTATGCAACATGTTTAAAACTTTTTATTTTTACTGAGTTTGCAACATGCAATTATCACTTCCCATCTATAACTCAATTAAGGAATATAAATAAAATAGTTACATCATGTCAGGTTTCATAGTAACTGGTACCTACAGATTTTCATAAAATTAATACGAAATTAGCTACATATGATCCCATTTTTAATAAAAAGCTCATTTTTTCACTTTTGTCTTCTTATAATCAGCTCTCAAAAGTATGACTCGGAAGGCACTAAGATATATTAAAGAAAAATAAATTTCCAAATATACACAGGTCCTATGTACCTTATAACGCTTTTCAACTGAGCTACTCGTAATTCCTAGTAGAAGCGTTCTCCACCTTAGTCGCTAATTGCGGCAATTTTCATTAACATATTACATCGGATAATATGATAAGTATTCAGCATGAATTTAATTTTTTCCTAAAATATGGTGATTTGTGATTCCTAAGAAACGTTTTTGTTACATCGACATAGCCAATCATTCCTCCTTTCTGTTTTACTTTTTTTAAAATAGAAGTAATAGTCGTCTATGCTTCTTGGGTTCACGCCGCTGCATTGGTATACTAAAAGTCAAATATTTATAACATATTAACCACTGCAAAAATATTTATAACATCTTAAACAACTCATTCTACGCAAACTTGATTTGCATTGGTTTGTATTACAGTTTTAAAATAAGTTTGATAACAACATTGCGAGGTAACAGGACTTTGTTAATTTTAAAGCTTGAATTGACCACGGATAAAATAAAATAAGTTCCAAGAATTAATACAGATGCAGCGTATTTTGTAGACTAACAGAGGCTTGTAGAGTAATCCAAATGTTTTGATAACTTTGTACGCAAGAAAGTGGTACTTTTATAACTATCTTCCAAAACGTGCTGTATAAAGTAAAATATAAAATAAAACATTACACATCTCTCTTTTGAGACGATGCCAAAATTTAATTTTATTTTATTATGTTTATTAATGATGCTTATACGAATAAATAATTTTAAAAATAATTCAGAAAAATACATTATCTCTTATCTAAATATATAATCTCTTCGTATTATATTATTTATTTTTTAGATGACACATACCTAAATACATTCCAAAAATATATCGCCTAAAAATTAGTAAGAAAATTTTAAATAATAATCTGCGGATAATTTTTACCCTGATGACTCCCATTTATTTGTTACAAATATTAATATTATTTGTCATGTAAGTAAATTTGTTAATATATCTTTCATAGGCTTATAAATATTATGGATATCTCAAAAATAAACAATCATTTGTATTATTTTCCAGTAAACTTTTACAAAAGGTATTTTCATTTTACAATTTGGGAAAGAATACGGGTGGGGCATATTTTTGTGGATATTTTAAATGAGATCTCTAGAACTATGTTACATGAAATTGTGAAAAAATATATTAACTTGCTTTTCCGAGTTATATAATACACAATACACGAAATTAAAATATTAATTATCAAGTAGTTTATTGACCCCATCAAAAATTTCATGTATATTTCTGAGCATTAACTATGGAGATATATGCTGGTTAACTAACTTTACCACTATGCTAAATAGAAAGTTGTAAGTCAAATCGTTTCTAAGGTTTCAAACGATTTCTAACGGCTGTGACAGACAGACAGATAAACTAACGAAAGGACACGTGAGTGATCTAATAAGGGTTTAATTTTTTTTTTCTTTGCAAGTTAACAGAAATTATTTTATTTAGATAACACTTCACCACTTTTAATCAGATACCACTTCCTAAAATTTCTATCAGAGAATCCTAGAATATTTAAAAATTACAGAATAGTTAACTCATGGTATACGCAAAAATGTTTTCTTATCCACTTTACAAAAAGGACAATTTGTGCTAGATGCTGTGCCACATACTAATTGATATTATTATGTGATGTAACTGCGCGCAAAGTTATATGGAAGGACCGGCATGACAAAGTTATGCTTTGATTCATTGCCGAAACATAAAATTATACATTTTAATTAACTATTTTATTTGCTATGTGTATTATACTTGTATGTAAAATGTGTATAATTCCATTATTAAAAAAATACTCCAAATCAGTCGAAAAATTTTCTTTTTTTTCTATACTCCTTCTGCTCTATAAAACATTTCAGCAGAATATAAAAAACGAACTGATTAGTCTTTAAGAACTTATAACACAATAGGTCTATCTAATAGCTAATAAAACAATTTGTTTATATACAGAATCTATATATTATATATGGCTCATCAAACTCTCTATGTTCATATTCACAAATACTACAAAATGTAGAATTTTTTCAGGTTAAATAAATTTCATGCTTCTTTAAAACGATTGAAATGTTTTGCAATCAGAAGAAAAGGGTCTCAACGTCAGATACTAAAAATTTCCGTAACGTTCGTAGTGCGAGTTTTACTTGTGACAAGAGAGAACGTAGATATTTATTTAATGTATAGTTTATTGCTCGGCGTCCTAATTTTCACCTACTTTTAATTGTATTATTCGATGCTACTGAAAAGATTCTAGGCTTCATTTTACTATAATATTGGATATTCAGGTTCTTAGATTGGAGTTAATTAAAAAGTGAAAAAGATTAGGGTTACTTATGGTAAACAAACCGATTACGAGGTCCAAAGCAGTCGATAAAAATAAAAACTTTAATATAAACAATTAAATATATACTTTTTTATTGTTTACGGGCATACAGATTTTTCTCAAAATTTATCTACATATTGTAATTTATATTGAAAATAGTAAATTAACAAAATTCGCGATTCTCAAAACTTAGGGCGAAACTTATGTACTTTTAATTACGAGAATAATAATTTTATTAAATATATAATTTTCATGTTTAACTTTACTATGACATTTAAACTTATATAAAAAAAGTAACACTTTTTGTTCAAACAAATGTTGTTCATTCGAATATGGCATTTTATAATAGAGTTTATTTGTTGCATCTATTTTCAAAAATTTAAATAATAATTATTATATAACTAAAACGTACCCAGCAATACATATTTCGTTATACCCGTCGAATGCCTCACATACTTGAGTGCAAGGTATTCATTCCATGCGTGTGGGCACCACCTGCTTCTATATACTGTGTGAATTCATTCATTATCCTTCAAAGTTTTCCGTCGGATAAAAGCCTAAAGTAAGGCTGCTTGAATTATTGATTTTAACTCAATTAACGACTCGACATGTGTGATATGTATACCAATGTATTGCGTGAAAAGATCTTCTGCAAGCTTGACATAGCATTATAAACAAACATCGCGACCTGTTTTAATAAGAATCTTTATTTGCAATCACGTAAATAAATTTCTTTCTTTCTCCTGGCGTGCATCGTTTCAATTGAAATGTAAGGAACGGGTGGAGTTTGTAACGTGTCTTTTTGCTTTCCCGTCTTCAATATCGTGGAATAATTGAAGAATTTTTAATTTTTCACATAACGCAATACCGAATAATCTTCTCCGTATGCCTCGTTATGCAGTAGAAAAGTAAGCTCGTTAAATATCAAAGCTTAAGGGATCAGTTTTAAAGACACATAAAACTTCAAACCCCCTATTTAACTGAATATGAGCGTGCTATTTGGTTTTTTGTTATTTTTATATTAAGCATTCCTTAGTAGGGTTTATTTGCATAATTCAGGTACGAACTAAGGTAAGTTGCCAGCAGTAAATTGAGTTCATAAAGTATTTTAAGCTATTTTTCGTAAAGTCTATCAGAATTAGTTTTAATATTGGGTAAATTTATTATTTTACAAATTAATTGGTTTTCAAAACAATGTAAGATGAATATCAGAACAGATTTAGTGACCTTTTAAAGCGAAAGCAGTGTTGAAGAGTTTTAAATTATAAAACTCGATCTTATTATGACTAATGAACTAAAAAGCGTTAAACTATTTAAAAAGTCCATTGGACTATTATCTTTTACATTACTGTTTTGATCATTCTGAATTTTATTAAGAATCTTTTCATACACCATCGAAATATAAGAAACCTTAATTTGCACACAGAAGACCACTCTATGAATTATGTACAAGTAACAAAATAAGTTTATTAACGCAGTATAAGCCCGTTACAAATTTTAGTGACGCTTCTTAAAAGAAATTATAATTTAACATAAGAAAAAATAACAGTACAAGTTTTGCATTAAAATTAAAGAAACTTAGAAAATCGCAAAAGTTTTGCAGATAACGATATTGTGAAAAGATTTATAACTTTCACATAATTTGTCCGTTACATCTATTCATTTTTTGACACTTTCTAGCAAAATTTTTATCGACTTTCATCTAGAAAAACATCTTTTATTTAAATTTGTAAAGTAAATTTTTAAATATCCTTTTATATTTTATTAAGACGTATAATTTATTTAAATAATATCACTATGGAATAGTTTTAATAAGGAATACAGTTTAGAACCAAAATGTTTTAATTAATATTGATTAAAATGGAAATAAATTAGAATTAAATTAAGAGCATCGAATTTGTAAGGAAATTAAATAATCGATGGTATAGCGTGGACATGGCGTGCAAGAAACTTATGAATCAAGTAGCATTAAGTACTATACATTACTAAATCTCAAAATATTACATACACATTTAAGAATATGAAATACACATACACTATTATCCAAGTAAATTAAAGCGTTTTGAAGTTTCTATTATAGTTTTTAATGATGAAAGGATATATAATTAAGGAAATTCAGTTCTATATGAAGTAACTTGATGCGCCAAATTAAAATCCTGACTCATCAATATTACCACTTTTACTTTCTACACATAAACATTAAATTCAGCCCCTACTAAAATGTTATCTAATTTCAAGATTAAAAACATTCCGATTTTTACGAGTCTAACAGACGATGTCCTTCTGCTACTTTCAAAAGCATAAAGCAAGGCATATAAACTTATTTCAATGTTTTTCGGTACTTGTAAGGAAAAAGGAATATTTTCAGCCACTTGTGATCGCTATTGTGTTTAAAGTAAAAAGAACCATAAATTTATATAAATGATCTGTTTATCATCAAATAGGAGGCATCGTATTCGCCTGTAATACAAAGAGAGACTTCCAGACGATCTGTTGCTGCGATATTTGAACACACGTATAGATTTGTTTTTTAAATTAATGTAAGTAAGGTAGAGGTACTCCGGTATTTATTCGATAATGAATCTAGGGTTCCGCTGACAAACAGGGAAACTTTACATTTCATCATTTCCGTGGTTCCGTGTCTGTCTGTCATATCCACATCCATATTTTAGTGAAGCGACGATTACAAAATGAATAATATATTTGAAAAAAAAAATGAAATATGATTTTTAACGTACCAACAATTGATTTAAAATAACGATTTCACTAATAATTTTAATCCATTTTGATCTTATAATATTATCCATTTTCATCCATTCTTTATATCCATTTTCATCTTATAAATATTAGATTTTTTACGTCGTATAGTATAGCTTAACCGGTATTTCTTGGGATTTTAAAGTAACAACTTTATACCGCAATATTTGTAAACAGCATCGGGAAAATTAAACTAAATGGTATACGGAAAAATGTTAGTTTTATTAGATTTTTCACATTTATCCACAAATAAGTACATTCTAAAACTTACACTTTAATAAGATACATAAATTAGTATGTCATTTAATCAAAATTAAAACATCATAAACAGGATCCCTTACATACTTAGATTATAACTTTAGTGATGCTGAAACTCTCTTATTTTATTAAAAATAATACATAAATCAACGTTTTATTTTTTTCTCAGTTCTAATTATTCAGTAATTTTAAATTAGCTGTTCTTCATTTGTATTTGTTTTGTATACTTAATTGTGCCCATTAGTGTTAAACAATTCCAAGAATAGTCGAAGTTAAATAACAAGCGACAATTTATCAAACATATATATATATATATATATATATATATATATATATGTGTGTGTGTGTATATATATATATATATATATGTGTATATATATATATATATATATATATATCGTGTGTACATATACACGAAATAATTATAATTTCGTATTCTACATCCCCACCGTGTACTGTCTTTTAAAACCAACTGTGCTTACAAAGTCGAAAATTTATTATAATAGATACAAACCATAAGCGCATTGTAAATTTTAAATTTCTGTCTCGCCAGATTCTCGAGTTTCGTTGATACGTAAATTAATATTTACTCATACAATATGTCTTGCTCAAGTATGTTGGTAATAAATACAAAGCTTAGTACCGTAATGCATATGTATATATTCATTAGCTAGGAGCAGCAATGCTATATATTAATTTTAAAGTATTGAGATATACGTAATGTGCATAGAAAAGTATGGATGGCCTGCAGAAAAATTACAATTTCTGTTAAGTGTGATGAATATTTTTCTTTTTTATTTATTCCTTAATAACCACCGAACATTTTCGTGATTTTAAATCGTTCCTTTTGCAAATAAGAAATCATAAGACAAACATTATTTTATGGACGTGGACCAAAATTATTTCATCGATTTATTTTTAATCGACAGGTCTTTTCTTCTTTTATAATTTATTCTCTATCAAAATCTCCATTTACAGTATTGGTTTTACATTTTTAATGAGATATTAAGTTACAGGTTAAAAGAGAATTTAAAAAAGGCCATTTTACTTGCAATACAATAAGACCATTTTGCTTACATTACAAGGTTTAAATTTTTATAGGTACCGTCATCCGAAAATAATATTTCACTATTACAATTAACTTTAAAAAAATAACTGAAATATTTAAAAAAATAACTGAAACGACTTCAAATAACCACTGATGGGAAAGCGCACTGAAAAATATACAAGAAAGGAAATAGGAGTAATCAGTTGGAACTTTTAAGGTGTAATATCGTTTCGGAACAAAATTAAATTTCAAAATACTGCTACTATTAGGGACTGCTGAAATTGGTGCCAGGTTGGTGCTTCTCTTTCTCTCTCACGGCCATGTACAGCCACACACACAGATGAGTATCATTTTACTTGGCACTGACTCCGGAATTTGTTTAAATTTGTATACATCATCTTCCGTCTTTATTATTGTACCCTGATTTGTTAAAAACAAATTTATTTTGCCGTCAATCGTGTCTTATTATATAGTCATTCAATTTATTTCATCTAAACTCGATCGCGTATACTGGTCAATGCTGGGGAATTGTATGGTGTATCTTCAATGTTCGTGGTATATATTTTGGCAATATTTTAGATGCCACAATGACGGTATGCTTTCCAATAAGAAGGAATTATGAAAATCGGTTAAAAAGTACAACAAATATTGGTTGGTTCTACCTTTTTGTCATAATATCAAGATACTCAACATTTTATAGAATTATGGCGACTTAATGTACTTACATATAAAGATTTGTAATATAAGAGTTATAAGACTACTAAGAAATACATAAAACCAACTACCAGGTGGACAAAAGAAACTTTCAAAAACACCGCAGTAGGATAACCTTATCTTAAAGATATATTTACCTGGCGCAAAGTCAAACAGTGGAAAAAAATTCCATACGACGTTCGTGTATATATATATATATATATGTGTGTGTGTGTGTGTATGTTTGTATATATATATATATATATATATGTATAGCCATTTGGAAATAAATATACTTATTTCCAAGCACGAAAATGAATTTATTTTTCTCACTTGACTCGTGCGTCGGAACATTTCAGAGATGGATGGTGGATATAGTTGCAAACTTTTTTTCTTTCCCGTTACGGAGAAATTGCGGAAATTTTCATTTTTCCCACAACGTAATATTCGCCCTGTGCCCTGTAAAGCGGCGGAAGGATAACCTCGTTAAAGCGCACAGCATTATGATATTTATTTACTTTTCGTAGGAAAGATTAAACTCCAAAGTTCAAGGGATACTTTTATAGAAAGAAAAACTTTAAACCTCCGTGTTTTGTGTGTATACTAGCCTGTTACTCAGTTTTCACTTTTTTGGTATTAAACCTCATTCGGTAAGCGTAAATTAGGTTTGACATATAATTTTAGATGTTGTACGTAATTCCTTATTATAAACAAACGTAATCAAATAAAATCAAATGCGACTAAACACCTTTCTGACTTTATCAAAATTATTACTTCTACTTTTAAATTGCTTCTTTACTTATGATACCACTTCTAGACTCTGTTATATGTTAAATGGACAATAAATTTATATAATTGAATCCGCTTTTCACCAAATAGGTGGCATCTTTTTCGAATTATTAAGAGATTGTCCAAATGATCCTTTGATGCGATACCATAGCACACTGTCGAGTAGTTCGTTAAATTAATACGAGTAAATCCGGCAGCTTGACATGTTGCAGGCTTCTACGCGGTAGATAATTTTGACGGGTAACAAATGGCTTTACTTAGATCGGATACATGTGTATCCTCGTGTGTATGGGAAATAATTCTAGAGCATGTATTTGCCAATGATTTTCAGCGTCTCATAATTAAACACGGAACCCTTAACATTTTATTATTTCTGTTGTTCTATTTGTTACAAGTGCAGCCACATTTTATCGATGCAAGAGCTCTACAAGTCTCACCTGTTTAATATTTTAATTTTTCAATAAATGTAATATTATTTCCAACATAAATGTTGTTAAAAATGTATTATAATTATTTCATTAAATTAAGAATATTTCCGACGTATAAACATTTAGTTTCACTACGACGATGTCCAATAATGGAAAACAGTTTTCATTGTTTTGAGTAAAAAATATTAGACAGGATAAATTTTAAATAGTTAACCGATATTATTTGATAACCGATATTTATTGAGGATTTAAAGTAATAACTTTATCTCTGTAAATTGTTATTTGTAAATAGCATCGGAAAAAATATTTGAAATATTTTTAGGAAAACATAACGATTTAATTATTCTTTTAATTTTTTTTGTATATTTCAAAAAAAAATTATGTGTGATTATTTTTACGCAATTCGCTAATACTTATTATTAGCGAATTGCAATAAAATAATTTCCAAATACTGAAAGATATTTATTTTGGGTTCTGTTATGATATTTTTTATTTATCCATAAAATACGGTGTCCTAAAACTTATGCATTTGCGCTTTATTAGTACGCATATAGATTTTATTTAAAAAATGACAAGATAATCGTCACGTAATTATCACTAAAATCACTATTCATCTGCCAAGGACATTTTTTACAATTTGGCTTTTTTAATAAGATATTAGTCCGTTATATAAGGCTTTAATTTTTTTGTAACATCAACCACAGGTTTTATTTTAAAATTACAACTGAAACAATAGAGTGACGTAGCTAAACTTATGTTATAGCGTACTATTACTTAAATAGCGGTTGTTCGCGACTTTATTTTTGCGGACTATTTGGTTTACCCCGTTTTAATTGAGAGTAAGATATGTAGTCAATAACATTTAAAAATGTCGCGAACGCTAATGGGCCAAAAGTTTATTTTTTATTTCTTAATTTTCTGCTTTAAAAGAAACTTTTAAAAATACCCAGTGGCTTTCTTTAAGAAATGGAAAAGTAACATTTTTATCCGAATACGTTTATCAGTATGTGAATTCCGACAGTCAAGCAAATAAGTAGGCAACAATTCCGGAAACCAATGCGTTAGCTTTTTGCTTATAGTCTATATTAAACTATTACAGATCCTAAATTACTCTTCTCTGAGAAGTATCCAATGCACTGACTTCTTGGCTTTTAATATTACATTGTATGTACAGACATACAGGTTTATTTTAATTGAATTATTCTGTGCAATACTTAACGAAATATGCTTTGAACCTTTCAAAGGTTAATTGAAAAATAGAAATTGCATTTCTGCAATAATATGCCTACACCACGGCTTTAATGTAAACTCAATCTAACTTCAATCGGAAATTTGGAAAAAGTCTCTTATTCACTGCGGTTCGTAGATATAAATTATTATACCCGTGGAAATTATAATCCTAAGTCTGAGGTTTTATTAGAAGTACAACAGGTAAATTTTAACTAAACAATGTTCTTATAATTGAAAAATTCGTTTTGTCTCAACTAGTTTTTAGAAAAAAATTTGTTTTCCTTCGAAACTATATAAGTCCATTTTATTTTAATCGTGAATTCTCGACGGCCGGCAGATTATATACGTAAAATTACAAAAACTACATGGTCATTGTTTAAAAAATAAAATCTAGATGCCAAAAGGTATTTGAAAGATAAAAAACAAAAATTTACTCTTCACAAGATTCAATTTTTATTCCTCAGGAAAATTTATCATTGTCCATAACCAATGTCAATAATAAAGTACATATTAGAATCAATACTGTTCATACGCATATCTTCATAAACTTTTTTCTTTATATTTTTCCTTAATACGTGTATAATTTTTTTTGTTACAGTTTCACCCATTTGAGATATTGTGATGGAATGAAGTACTCCATTAAATGGCCCAAGAATTATTTTCAAGTTGCAAGTGCCGTCGAGAATTCACGATTAAAATAAAATGGACTTATTTAGTTTCAAAAAAAGAGAACTTTTTTTCGAAAAACTAGTTGAGATAATATGAACTTTTCAATTAGAAGAACATTATTCAGTTAAAATTTACTTCTTGTATTTCTAATAAAATCTCAGAACCTTTAAATCAATTATAATTTAGAAATATACTTTCCACGGGTATAATTATTTGCATCTAGGAACTTTTTACGAATTTCCGGTTGTATTTAGCTTCCGTCGAACTAGGTTTGGATGCATTATAATAAAGCCGTGGTGTAGGCAAATTATTGCAAAATGGCAAATTCTATTTTTCATTGAATCCTTGTAAAGGTTTTTAAAAAAAACGTATTTATTTAAGTATTGCACGGAATAATTCAATGAAAATAAAAGTCCTATGTATTGCTGTCAATGAAACAAAAAACTCGATTCTCAATGAAGTTATTTATTTTATCGCCTAGTTTATATTAAGATACGTATATTATATATACATTTTAAAGACGAAGAATTATAGACAAATATCATATAGTAATAAGACTATAAAAACGCGTTAAATACGGTGAAACTCGCACTAAAGAATTCCATATATTTAAGTGTACATGCAACATTTCCAACTAAATTGATCCAAAAAATAAAAAAAAATATTTCATTAATCGGAACAACAAAGTTGTTAGACACAAATTGACATCACATCAGGTAATGTCCTCATATCGCAGAACTAATCGGTTACTTGATCAAACCGCCTAATTTCATTCATTTATTTGATATGGGGAAACTAATTCATTTGATAAATAGAGGGTTCATACAACTTTATACATAAAATATTTTTATCATATTAATGAATTTTCTAAAATATTAAATATGTGAAAGCATAACACAAATCTTTTATACGAATCTCGTAATAAAGATTTGTGTTATGCTTTCTAATAAGTAACTTGTCTTATACTTTCACAGATGTGGTCAGTAATTATTTCTTTATCACAAATAATAGCAACACCTCATGCACTCATGCCTCATGCACTGTGCCTCGTGCACATCTGGAAATGTTGCTATTATTTATGATAAAGAAATAATTACTGGCCACATCAGTGAAAGTATAAGACAAATTACTTATTAGAAAGCATAACACAAATCTTTATTACGAGATTCATCCCAATTTTGCTATTACGAGGAAGCACTTTAAACAAAAGATTAAAATTATTTATTATATGCGCCACATAATTTAAATACGAACTTCAATTAAAAAGTTCATGACAGTCAGTTTCAAACCAAAAGAGCTATTATGTTTTAGTTATTGCTCCCTCGATTATCCTTTAGCTCTTTGTTTCGGAGCTCTCACAAACTGACAGACGGAAAAAAGAACGTGACCCATTTATTAATTTTTTTTGGCTACTAAACCGTAAAATTGTAGGAAAATAAAAGTTTTCGTTCAGTTTATTTACTTACCTGCGGGTGAGTTTTTAATAAAAATGGTCACATATTTAACATTTTAGAAAATTCATTAATATGATAAAAATATTTTACATATAAAGTTGTATGAACCCTCTATTTATCAAATGAATTAGTTTCCCCATATCAAATAAATAAATGAAATTAGGCGGCTTGATCAAGTAACCGATTAGCTCTACGATATGAGGACATTACCCGATGTGATGTGAATTTGTGGCTAACACCTTTGTTGTTCCGATTGAAGAATTATTTTTTTTAATTTTTATAAAATTTTTCAGGAAATATTGTTTTTAATACTTAATTAGAAAACTTACCTTGTATTTATCTGTTTTAATAAAGCTACACAATTTACTCTGAGGGTATAGACGACTATTGCAACTTTCATATGAATTAAGCAAGAAGATTTTTTCGTACTAAATTCGATCCTGAGATTCATGTTTTAAAGCTGCATTTGATTTTCTCCATTCATTTGACTGTTATTTTTTAAATTAAACTTCCATAATTTTTTAAGATATTTTCTGAATCAATTTTTGGCATAATATTTACAACAAAAAAAATAAATATTTACAACGAAAAAAGATTACCTTTTACCAAACTATCTAACATTTTACTTTATTTGCCACACAAGTAGCGGATGCATAACAGGTTCATGTTTTATATGTATAATATTCAGTGTTTATATATATATATATATATATATATATATATATATATATATATATATATATATATATATATATATATATATATACATATATATATATGCAAATATAAATAAAAATGTGTTAATTAGAGATGTTACAATCAAAAGCTTCGTTTACAACGTTGATAAAAATTTCCAAGGAATAGACTTTGCCTTAATTCTAGGCATTGCAACATAAGCGTACTATTTTATCCAGTAGCTAATGACAATGTCGCCTTGGATAATAATAACCTCTCACTTGAAATTTATAAAGACAGATTAATAATTACAGAAATATATGAGGAAAACAATAATTGACATTTGACAACCTCATCGACAATCTCAACTATTGCTACCTAGAAAGATAAGAATGACGAGATATTACCTAAACCTGTCGGCAGATACGTGTCTGTATATTAATATCTTGCGAGTCTTAAAAGGTAAAAAAACAAAAATTCGTAAGGAAAAAATCGGCACCGAAATACATAATATTATCTATGTACTAATATGACTTTATAGAACTTAAATATTCAAGACAACGAAGAAAATTTGGAAAGTTCACATATACTTTTTGAATATCTGTTTACTGATCTATATATTAAAAGCCAATGTTTAAATGTTTCGTCTGCTGGTATTTAATAAAAAAATTATTAATATTTAAGTCATTTGTATCATGGTTGTACAACTTTACATATATCTAAGAAATTTAATGAAAATTACGCTGTTATAAAACAATTAAAACATTAATTTAGGGTTACATATGTATGAAAAACTCGATGCCTCGTGAAGCCAATCACTTCATATAGAAAATATAATAAATTGTTATGTTTGTTACAGAAAGTAGACCGAGTTGTTAGATCTTATATTTACAGTGGAAAGCACTTTTATGAGGTCACGGCAATCTTCTGTCAAATGCGATGTAAATAAGTAAAATTGTCTGCCATTTTGACTTGGACCAAAAATTTGCAACTTGTCACCTTGAAAACCGCCAGATATTAAGTTTAGTCAGTCTACAAACAAAAAAGAATGTCCACGGTGTTGGTACTAACATTTATTTTCGTTTTCACCCATAATTTGTAATTTACGACTTTAGAAACGCTCAAATACTGGTTTATAGTCGAATTGTGTCACAAATAATAACATTTTAATTTAATAAATTATTTTAGTTATTACCTTTCATTTATATCACTAATTCACTCGTAGCAGATATTTGAAATTTCCTTGTGTAATATTTATATTAATTACTGCTAAAAACTAAAAAGAAGACATTTGAATTTTTCTGGTCCTTGTAACGGAATGAACTATGGTTTATATAGTGTTATGTGTCGTAGTTTGTCTAGTTCACTCTGCTTATTAAGGTTATAAACGTTGTTATAATTAAAAAAAAAAATCCGAGTAAAATTATAGTTTGTTATACTCGTAGAACAGCTCAACGACTTCATTGTAAATTATTATTCTACGCGTATGAGGAGCGCTCGCTTACGTTAGGAGCGCTAGCTGAGCGAAGTCATTCGTTTTCCTTCAAGTTTACCGTCGGATAAAAGCCCAAAATATGTCAGGCTACTTGAATTATTGACCTTAGTTTAATGAACGATTCGACATGTACCACTCACATCATTCGTGTGGCCTGACGCTAGAATGGCCTGAACTTATTTATAATTACTTGGATTAATTTATTCCTTTCACTTACCCTGCGAAGTGGAATGATTCATAGGTGGAACGGGTACAGTTGCTAACGTTTCCTTTTTATATCGAGGAACTTTTACTTTTTCGCAGAAAATAAAGCCGACCATCTTCGTTGTGTTCCCTATAAAGCTGTGAAAAGATAAACTCACCAAAGCGCGCAGCATTATGACTTTCTTTTACATTCTCTAGAAAAGGTTGAATTTTACAAGTGAAGAAACATTGTATGGACGTAGAAACTTTGAACCACATAATTTTACTTCATTTGGCTTTATTGAAGTAAGTCGAATGAGAACTGAAGGTAACTAAACTTTCGCAAATATAGTAATTTAATATTTTTGCATAAGTCTTTGGAATAATTTTCGCATTGAATAAATCTATTACTTATCCAAATTAATTTTCTAAATTAATACCGTTGAATATTCATATAAATTTCCAAACTTTCTTTAGCAAAAGCAGGGACCGACAGTTGTAAAATAGATAATTTAGACTCATTAGAACTAGTCTAAGTTGAAAATGGTACAAAACAATTATTCTAAATTAGCTTATTATTTATCATATATACTTTATAAAGAGAGTGGGTTTTTTGCATGTCATTTGATTCTCTCACTCGTAAAATACTTTAGACGTACGAGAAAGAAGAGATTAAAGAAAATGGAGAAGCTGCTAATATAAGAAAATTTTTAAAATCTCGTTAGTTATTTGTAATATTAATTTATATAAACAATTTAAACTTTTTTAAATATCTATTTTCTTTACATATATCAAGCAAAAGAGTTTAGTTATATTTAAAAAATTTGGTTTAATGATGTAACTGAGGCCCATTAAACGCTATTCTAAATTTCACAAAAACGTATGTTACTTTAAAGAATAGCTACAAAAAAGTATATAAAAGATAAAAAAATACCAAATTAAAAGAAATGATTACAAGGAAATAAAGAAACACCGGTATAACACTTTTATATCAACTATTTTAGCATACACTCTTTTCCAAACATTTGAAAGTGTACATATATTTTAAATTAAAACAATGTAATATATATCAAAAGAGGACGAATAATAAATGAACAATTTTTAAAAATCAAAAGATTAATGAAGGGAAATTAATTCCAAATATCATTATATCTAATTAAAATAAAATTCATTACTATACACTTCTACATTCAATTGTTTGTTCACAGAAGCACTAAGTTTCATCTTTACTGAAATTACAATAAATTGTAAGATATAAAAACTTTTCGATTGCTCTACGAATTGGTGCTTTTGCTGCTTTAGAAAGCACAAAGCTAAGGTATATAGTTTTAACACTTTTACCATGCTTGTGATAGTTAAGGATTAAGGAATATACCAACATTTTCCCAGGTCTAAGGAGAAAAGATTTCCACTTCTTGGATAATAAATTTATTTAATTGAATCCGCTTTGTACCATATAGGTGGCGTGGTATTGGCCTAAGAGAAACTCCAGACGGATTTGTAGGTGAGACACGATGTCGCACTTGTCGAGTCGTTCGTTGAATCAATGCGAGTAAATCGGACAGCTCGACATATTGCAGGCTTGACATAACGCGGCAGAAAATTTTGTCGGATAAGAAATGACTTTACCCAAATCGCGTATACGTGTGTACGAGAGATAATTTTACAGCGGCTTCTGGGATGCGTTGATGGTTTTCATGTTTACACGCAAGAGTATTGAAAACGCCCTTATCACGTCACATACTTAATTTTTTTACAAATTTCATTTTAGTACAATTTTTAGTAAGAATGTTGAAAAATTTAGTTTGCTTTTTTTAAATTAAAATCATTTTTGAGGTGCTAGAATTTAGTTTTAAAATAACGAAAATAATTAATTTAAACACGTTTTCATTCTTTTTGAGTAGAATATAATTGAATGTGGGGAATAATAAATCTTAAACTCTTCATATTGCGTTATTTGTAAACGTGATCAAGAAAATTACTTAAGATACGAAAAATCGAAGATATTCCGTATAAAACAATAATTTTATTCGTCTATTTATTTTTCGGAAATAATATTATGTAAAACAAAATTAATTACGGAGGCAAGATTATAGCACTCTTTTGTAGAGTATTTATACTGATAACATAATATTAACCATTTACACAAAAACCGTCGCTTTCTAAAATTTATCCACTTACACTTTAATAATACGCCAATAAATTTTGGTTTAAAATACAATTTTTGGTTTAAAATACAGTTTTATGAGGATATTTGATTTAAGATATAACTTGGAGAAAGTCGTACGACTTTAGTTTTTTAATAATTTTGAAGAGTTTTTCTGGGTATACGTATCCCATACACTTGAATCATGTTATTAGATTTTAATATCCTGTAATAAGAAAAGCTGCTTCAATAAACTTATATTTAAAAAACAGTTCTAATTTAGGAGACAAACTTAATTATTGACAATTACATTTACTTTATCGTATAAAGCGTTAGTTGATTGTAAATATTACATTTCTCCCTCAAGATTCTCGAGTTTTACATATATTATACATTCTCGAGTTTCATATACCAAAATATGAATTATTAAGTTGTTGATTCTAATAAATGTCGCAGCGTTTGCTCGTAATGAGACTTCATGCAATCAGTTAAATTAGTGGAGGTGCCGAAGTCACGTGAGAGTAAAGTTATTTACTAGTTATCGATGGGCGGCGCCCGTGCAAAATGTTCATTGCAATTAGATATTATGGAAATACATAAATAATTTATTTCGTCGTCATTTTAGCTGATTGTATTTAAATTAATTATTAATATTTTTGTTTCTACTGAGAAGAATTCTACTGAGAACATTCAATATCATTCAAATCGTGAATTCACATTTTCATACATCAATTTCTTATATTTTTCACTGGCAATCTGGCAAGTTTTGCGATATAAATGTTAAATGTATATTTATTTATTTACTCCCATCCCTATTACTAATGTTAAATTAATTACCGAACTATTAAGATTTGTTTCTTAAGTTAGGAATACAGAAAAAAAACGAATTGAAAAGCCAAACGAGTTCTTGTATTTGTAGGTGAAGGTGAATCAAAATATCTAAATCAAATGTGAATATATTATCAATATAATCTGAGATTAATTTAAGTAAAATTCTTTGTAACTAGTGAGCCAAATCTGTTTATAAATAAAGAAAAACTGTTGAATACAAACACGGAAAGTGCCCATTTATTCTAAAGCCTTTATTTATGAAGAATTTATTTTGTATCTTTTCCAACATGAGGCTGTAAAATCTTATAAACAAAAGCCATGAGTTAAGTTTATACAAACGATATATTTCGACTAAAACTTTCATCGTGTACGAAGTAATTGCAAACATTTTTACATGTGATAATATTATTCAAATCTTTCCCAATATTATTTTATATTTGGCATCCATTTATAAATGAAGCAAACAAAACGGATGAGTATAAATGTTTCGTTAATAGTAGAGAAAATTCAGGTCCATTAATTAATTGTCAAAAATATTAATCTCATGCAACAATTCAAATATTAATGGAAAAGAAATAAAAAAGGACCATTTTAGTAATATGAGAACACTGTCCGTTTGAAGATGGACGAAATCGAGCGTTTAGATCGTGCAAGCGAAAGGTTGAGATCTAATTAAATGCTGTACCAAATTATTTCTTTGAAGTATTTGTCAAATTTGGCTTGATAAAACTAATAGAATAAAAGTATACTTGCTTTAGTAAGTTGCTCACTGTTTATTATCAAACAAATTATTATCGAGTGAAATACAACGTTAACATAAATGTTTATATATATATATATTTATATATATATATATATATATATATATAAATATACATATATATATATATATATATATATATATATATATATATATATATTTACACATTAAGAATGATATAAAAAACACATCGTATTTTTAAATGTAATTAAAAATTAATGTACCACATTCTCTCTTTTTGGCTTATAATTTCTAATTTACGTATATTATACCCAAACTTTAAGTTAGGGCTCGAAAATAGATTGTGAAATAGTTATCATTCACACTGTTACACACTTTAAAAATGAATAGGAGGAAAAAAGTGGTTTTCAATTAAGTGTTATAAAATTCGTTTTCAACTTCCGTTGGGAATTAAGTTTTATATGGAAGATTAGAATTATTATGAAATGGCCATGATTACAGAATTAGTTTTTGGAAAAGAGGTGAAAACTTATTAAAACAAGTTGAGAAGATGTAATCACTTTGATTACAAAAAAATATTAAAAATGTTCAAAAATTTCCAATTATCTTTTATATGTTTAATAAAATTTTTATATGTTTATTGAAGTACATTTTTAAATAAGGAGAATATTATAGTTTATGATATTAATGACGAATCTGTAAGGGGATATTTTCTGGAATTTATGGATTGAAATTAACTTGATTCGAACTTGACCTACGTTGAAGATGTAAAAAAAGTGTAATTTGTGTTAATAAATTATTAGTATTCAATAAAACCTTGAAATGCTTAGTACGTAATTTATGTTGGCGTTATTTAAAACCACTAAATGAACACAAAGCTTCATAGTTTGTCATTAAAGTTGTTAAAGGAACTTTGTTATGCGCTTCTTTTTACTAATACATTTTTTTTTGTATTATTAAAAAGAAGCGTCTATCTAAGGTCCTTCTTCGATGGTAGTAGTGGAGTGTGAGGAGTAATTTAAGATCGTAATAAAGATTTATGAACATAAAGAAAGCGCATATATCTGTGTATAGTTAAAATCATTATTTCCGTTACCAATTTGAGTGTATTTTCAAACATAATTTTAAGCATATACGTATAACGAGTAATTTAATTAAATTTTTATTAAAGGTAAAATATAAATTTGGTGCTTCGTATCTCAAAAGTGTAAAAAACGGGACACCTAAAAGTTCAGTCAGGTATCCATCCGTTTGTTTTTCGATTGTAATCGGCTTTTTCAAAATCTGTTTGACGTAGACAATTAAATTTTCTTGTGTACTGAAAGGCTAATTAATCCAAACATAATTAATATATAATAATTATTACTCAAAAATATGGAAAATTTGCGAGGGGGTGAATAAATACCTCAAATATATATTTTTTTCATTTTATGTGTCATGTAGAATATTAAAGAAAATAGCAAGCTACAAGGATTTTAATTTTAGGAAAGAGTTTTAGTATTTTCGTCCCAAAATAATGCACGAAACCATATATATATATATATATATATATATATATATATACCTATATATATATATATATATATATATATATATATATATAGTAGGGTGATTCATAAAAGACCGAAAAATTTTTTTTTTACGTTTTCTTCACTCTCAACCCTTTAATTTTATCTATTCCACAAGAAAACATACCAGGATTTTTAATTTTTTTTTAAATTTATATTTAAGGGTCGCTACCCAGTTTTGAAATTCGAAAAAAGCATTTATTATTAATAGTTTATTAATACCAGAACTGAGTGTTACGTATAGATTTTAGAAAAAATATTACACTAAATAACAATAATTATCGTTCCTCTAAATTATTCAGTAAAAAGAAAAAAAAAATATAGTAGATTTGTATATTCTATAATTCTTAACTAACAACATTAAGTATTGCTTCTGCTTTTCCCCATTAGTATGTAATTTATTGTACTCTTCCATCAATGCAACACCCCTCTCAGCTATATCGTTAACGACTCATATGTCTACAATTTCTTTAGATTTGAAGCTTCTTCCTCTTCCCATAGCTCAGGATCTTTCTGAATGAATTCGCAAGAAATTCCAATAATTTTGAAAAAACTCATAGTGTTTGTTGATATGAAATCTTCGATTTTTCTGTTTACGATTGCATTATATTCCAAGGATGCCTTTTTCGGATTATTTTCCGTTCCTTCAGTTTTCATAGCCAAAATCGTATTACGTTTTATTTCGATAGAAACTCGTTTGTCAAAAAAAGCTATAGCAATTAGTTCTTCGGAAAGATCTCAAAGTTGACCCTACATTTTTTGCTGGCGACTTTGGCTACAACTGTGTTATGTTTTTCAAGAATTCCTCCCAAAAAGATAATTATCAAATAAAGAAGCTCTTTGTGATCGTCACGAGGCTGAAATTGTTCCAGTTGATTCTCAGCAAAGGCGATGATATCTTTTGCGATAATTTGAACGCAATTCCATGTAGATAGTTCAGACTTAGTAGTTTTGAAGTCTTTTTTGTTTATTTTTGGCCAGTAGCTTTTAAATCTTTTAAGAATCATAATTTCAGAACCACTGAAAGGTCCTACAGCTCTTACAACAACACGTTCGAGTAAAGTATCTAGTATATGATGCCGGCATGCAAATAAAATCAGTTCCTGTTGTATTTTCTGTTCTATAAGAACACATGCTCCGTTTATTCGCTCTGTATTAGATGCTGTATCAAAACATACATTTTATTTTAACATATAAAATTCATGATAAAATAGTCTCAAAAAAAGCACCATTATTTCTCCCTTTCCATCTGGAAGCTTGGGAACAGCCAAGAGCTGGTCGACTCCTTTTTTAGATACCAAAATTGATAGACGATCTACAATTTCATGTCCGGCTATGTCATCCAGCATCTTTCCATCCCAGTGCACATTAAGTATATTTACTGGTTGGAAATCAGCTTTAATAGACTCAGCATCATCAGACATCAGCATTTAATAGACATCATCTGTTTTCTAATATCCTTTGTTTAGCGACGTATAGAAGAATAACTAACGTTATATTATGATACCTCACAGCCCAGACGTTTGAGTGTAGAAGCCAAAACAACAGTTGCATTTCGGTCAGTCAACTTAGCGACATCAAGAGTAGTAGCTAAACTCAAATCTAAAATTCTTTTTCGGCTTCGTTTCTGTGGTGTACTAAAACCATAGCCTGAAGAGGGCCTTGGCTGAGGAGATATAGGATGACTTTGACTTATATCGCTATCGCTTTCATTCCCTGCAGAAGAAGCTGAAGATAGTAAATCACATTTCCCAATTAATTTCTTCGTTGCTTCTTTTTCCTTTTCTATCATCTTTTGCAACTTAGCTTCTTTTTTAATTGTTTTTTTAAGTTTTTTTGCATGGCTTCTGCCAATATTACCAATTTTTCCTGGACGACTCATTTCTCTTTGTTTTAAAAGGAATTACTTACCTTCTTCAATAGTTATCATATTGAGAGCATTTGAGTGAGCAATATCAAACAACACATTTAAATTTGATTGCCATTTGTTTTCTTTTTCTTTTGTTGCTGCTGAGCGTTTTGCTTTATTTTCTTTATTTTTTTTATATTCTGCTATTCTTTGAAATGTTTAAGTATTTTTGTGATAACATGTTGTTTTTCTTTGGTAGGAATAGTTGCTTTTTACCATAGTGTCATCACATCACTTGCTGTTAATGACGCCGATTCTCTATTTGTGTTGTTCCTTACGTTTTTATAATGAAAAAATAAACACTTCACTTCTATCACTGACGGTAATTTTGTTTGCACCAATTCGGAACGAGATTGTCCAATTAACCATATTTCAGTCCATTTCGCAATTTTATAATATTAGATGTCATTTTAGAAATACAAATACGAGTATAAAGCTATAGTAATCACATTTACAATCAAACACAATCACTTTGACTCGCAACGATGGCGTCACTGGATAAGTGTATAAAATAATAATGGATTGTTTATATTAATTAAATTGTGAGTATCTACAGAGAGCACTGAGGTGCTGACGAAGTGAGTAAACAAAGAACTGTTTAGGTTAGCAACTAAATACTGTCATCAAAGTTATAGAAGTAAACCATTGACAACATCGCAATAAGTGCCAATTTTAAGGTAATTCTTAAAAATCTTATAAGTCGGTAGCGACCCTTAAATATTAATTAAAAAATCCGAAATTTAAAACAAATTATTATTTTAGTAGATAGAATAATATTATGGGTTGAGAGTTAAAACAATTAAAACTTGAATTTTATGAATCGCTCTAATATATTTATATATATATATATATATATATATACATATATATATATATATATATATATATATATATATATATATATGTATATATATATATATACATATTTATATATATATATATATATATATATATATATATATATATGTAAGTTCTTTGCTGATCGCCAATCGCTGAATAGTTTTGTTTACACTATAAAATACAGAAGAATTTGTGTTGTTTAAAAGTTGATAATAGTCTTATCATGTACTTAAAGTAATTATGTTTTGAAAGATCTGTTTATTTTATATAATATTGTATTTACATTAACCGACTTGTTTACACATACCCGTAAAATTTCATGACATCGCTAGTCATTATATAAATTAATTTCTCATACTCAGTCCGACAAATTAATGAAAATAATCAAAGTTTTGCAATACAAGGAAAGTAAAACAAACGCAAGGAATCGACTTGGATTTGGAAATAAACAACTGTATTGTTTAAAATAATGAACAAACATTTCGAGTTTTCTTTAAGTATAATAACCAAATATCGCTTTTCAAAATTTTAAATAAGAACAAATAATTTCTTCATACGAAAGTTGGGTCTATATAAACATACTGACAAATAAAATTTTTCAACAAAGCTTTATATGGTACACTTTTAAATTATTTTTGTGGGTAGAGATGACTATTGCAACTTTCATAGAAATTAAAGAGATTGTTGGATTGTTCATTAACTAAATCCGGTTGTGAAAATAATTTTAAAAAGAAATCCTAAAAAATTCCGCTTTCGATTTCATGTCTGCCCAATTTTTGCAAACATTTACTAACACCATTTGTTACGTTTAAAACAATTTAATTTTATTTTGGCGGCGTTAAATTTAAAAAGAAATATTTCATTTAGAAACACTTGACCTTTCTATTCACAAAATCTTGATGTTATTATAATGCTAATCTTAGAGAGTAGAAAGACGGCGTAAAACTTGATAACTATGCTATAAGGGCAATATAAGCATCGAAGAAGATTTAAATAAAATCTTAAAAAAATATTTTCCCGATATAGCACAAATATTGTTAAGTTTTCGTTAGACAAAATGTAGCTATTAAGATGTTTCTTTATTAATCTATATACAGAATAGAGAATATGTTTCATTAGATACTTTCTAAAACAGTTTATTGCTGGAAAATGAAATTAATTTGATATAAAAATACAAAAGAAATTCTATATATAACGATTATTTTATCTCTTTTTCGAGAAAACAGAACAAGGCGAATTTATATTTTTCTGCTAAGACTTGAATTCCATTTTCACTATTTCGTTTCTCTTATTTTATTTCCTTTCATTTTTAAGTTTTCATATTTCCTTGATTTCCTTTCATTTTAAAGTACTACAAAAGGATTTATAAACATTTCTCATTTTGAAAATAATTCGTAATCATTTACCAAGAACATTTTTAATGAACCATTGGTTTATAAATTCGTTCTGTTAATACCATTGTAGATGTAAATGAACCCAAATGAGCTACACATGCTCATTGTGTATTTAGATCGTCATTTAAATTTGCATATCAAATAAGAAAAAGCTCCTTATATTTCTTACATAACAATATAAACCAGAAATAAACAGAAAATTAATACATAATTCAAAGGATATCATTTTCTGTTCATCAATTTAAATATTTGTAAAAGAACGCTTTCTTCATATACTATTATTGCAAGTAGAAATTAAGTGTTCAACCATTTGCGTAATATGAAATTCCTGTCCATAAAATTGGTAAACAATTAATTATAATACTATGACTAACTGTAGTAAAATAGCTACAATATTGTATTTCTAATTTTAACCTTTTTTCAATACGGTAGACGTAAATTGTTTGACCAACATTTTTGACCATTTATGGGAAGAGAGTCTTTATGTTCACTGGGTGATTTTTAAAGATAGTCAAAAACCGAATAAAAGAGAAAAAAATAAATTCGAAGCTTTATTTGTATAACTATAGATCTGCAACGTATTGCCATGGGTTTTTCAACATTTATTCACTTTCATGTAGAGAATTAGGATAAATGAAAGGAGTGAGAATCTGAGCAAATAAAGAAATTTTGTCTTTATTCATCTTTTCTTTGTAAAGATTGGATAGATCCGTTTTGATAAACTATTTATTTTATTCATTTTGAAATGGTTACAAAATATTTTACTCTTCCTGCTAGTTTTTCGTTTCTCATGAATTATTCATTAACAAGCAATTTTTTTCCGTTAAGAATTTTTAAAAACTGCAGCTTCAGCAGGGTCTCCTTTATACAGAAACCATAAATACTTATTTTCGATTCAGACTAAGAAAAAGTGCCTTCTTCAATGAACAGTCGTATTTCTACCTGACTATACAATTTTTAACTGACTCTTCGTTAGCATAAGAAGCGTTTCCTCATCTCGTCAACGGATTAGGTTTCCGTATTGAAACAAACGGACAAAATTATACTTTGTTCGTTCATCTGTCCTTCCATTCGTTACTGTCTTCGGAGTTCAGTAGTATTATATTCATACCCATAAAATTTTTCAAGTAATTGTTTAGTATTAAGAAATAAATTCTACTCTCAAAGCATTAAGTCTTTCAAAGCAAAGTTGGTTTTCAAATACTCTTTTTCAACTTCAAGTTTTATTGAAAACGGTTCAAATATTAAGCTATTCAGTGACATGAAATATGTCTCACCCCCATTTAATAGCTCAGCCTAGATTTGACAAGCATGAAAAAAGTCAGGAATCGGTTAATATTTCCAACAAAAATTAATATAATTATTTCAAGGAATATGAACAAAAACGGAACTCTACTTTATGCGTGTCCTCACATACAATTGGTTGGTTGTTTAATATATAATTCATTGCTTCAGGTTTTAATACTAATTTATAAATATATTATTCAATATACTATGAAGGTCTAGCATCTGACTAGACGTCATCTATTGACTATGTTATAAACATTTTATTTACACAGGAATGATACGATTATTGTTCCGTTGAGTCAAAATGAGAAATTTTGTATAATATTATAATAAACTAGATACTAAATAATGTATTAAATCAAAGCATAAACGTAGGTGTTATAAAATCTAGTATTAAAGGCTAAAAATTGTTTTATTAAATCTATTTCCTAACGGTTCAATAATCAGCTTACAAAATTCGTGATTCTTAAAAGTTTGTTATATAATTACGTATTTTTAATTCTACTAGTAATTGTAACTGGTGGATCCATTTCATTATCATCTTCGGTATTTTATGTGTAATTTTATTATTTCATTTTACAACTCTTAATATATTTACAAATAGTTAATATTTTTTTCCTTATAACAGGAACGCCATTGTTTCATTTCAATATATGATTGTATGATGCTTAATTTGGTGGTTCACCCCTTTTAAGAATTAGAAAAAAATATGTGGCTCATTATCCTTGTAAAGCACCTTACAGAATACATTGTGAATTATCATTCCATGCGTATGAAGACCGCAAGCTTACACGAGTTAATTTATACCTTATCCTTGAAAGTTTTCTGTTGGGTAAGAGCCTAAAATACAACACGCTGCTTGAATTATTCATCTTAATTCAACGAACGACTCGACATGTGTCACATGTTTGTGTATCACATCCGTAGATTCTTTGCAAGTTTGACATTATGTTATGGACCAATAGTGCGACCTGTTTCTTATTAAACGAGTTTGTTTATAGCACGTGGATGATTTTATATATCTCGCCTGATCTGCGCATTGGGACAGTTTAGAAATGAGGAGCGGATGCGGCTAATGTTTCTTTTTCTTCTTCATCTTCAATATTGCGTATTAATCAAATAACTTTCCTTTTTTAAATAAAATAAATCCAGAAAATCTTCAACGTGCGCCGCGTGACTAATAAAACGGTCGAAGGATAAGCTCGTTAAGGCGCGCAGCATTATAAATTAGTTTACTCCTCTATTGAAGGCTGAACTAACAGTTTAAAAATAAAATATTTATAGAATTAAAAACTTTAAACGACTTAAATTTTTTATGTATAAAGTTGTTTGTTTTGTCTTTTTCTGTTTTGATATTGAGTAATAATTATCTGGATTTATTTAATGATAAGAAAGCACACTTCAAGGGTATAAACTTTTAACGGGCGTTTTTCTCCTAAATAATTGAAAGTGTTTTTTGTAAAGTGTTTTAAAGTATAAGACATTACTATAACAAAGCCGTTGTGATAAGTTTATTAAATAATTGAAGGTGTTCTTGAGTTACATTTTGCCTATTGAATGGACATGTTGATAATAACGAATTTTTTCCAAATTATTATTGACATATAGCAAAACAGATTTAGTGATTTTCTCAAGTTGAAGCAGAATAGAACATATATTTATTATAATGGATCAAATTAACGACGTTATCATTAACTCTGCATTGAAAATGGCACTAAACGATTTATTTAAACTTGCCCATTTCTGTTATATGCGAACTATTTACCAATCAATTTGAATCATTCTTTACGATATTTTTTCAATAATAGTGAATTTACTATTTGTACTTTTATATACCATTTAAATTAGATAAAATTAAATAAAATATACCTACAGAATGTTATTATGATAAATTAAATGCGAGTAGGGAGCAACATCCATTTATGCTTCATTATTTCGAGAATATATTTCTGGAAATTTTTTTGAGTTAAATTAGAGAAGAAGAAAATTGCACGAGAGTCGTAACGCGCATTCTCATCAAAAGAGAATTATTTATCCGCAAGTCTTCCTTTACCAAGGAAATATTTCTGGAGGAGTATAATTAGAACTTTCAATTCATGTGCCACACAACTCAAAACAAAAAATTAAATATTTTGTATACCAAAGTCTCACTCACTTTTTAGGTTCTTATTATTATAAAATATGACGATCAATAAACCCTATATATATATGTATATATATATATATATATATATATATATATATATATATATATATATATATATATATATATATATATATATTTATATATAAGCAAATTTAAATTTTCAACGTCAAACTTATTCTTAGGATAACGGCTGTGACACTCAAGCGGATAGACATGTACGTGATTTTGCAAGATTTAACATTTCTTTTTCTTTTGAAGTATGAAAAGACGCTTTATAAGTATAATTTCGTATAGTAATAAAAATACACGCAATTCAGTAAAATCAATTCTAAGTGGACCAACTTGTCATGTCTTAGTAAAATTCTGCCTTCACAGAAATCATTGCCCCGACTTCAATTTATTCTTTATCAACATTAGAAACTTTAAATTCCACCCTCACTCCAATTCTTTTCAATTATAGAATACGGAACCTTCCTTTTGCTATAAATTGTATAAAAGGAGATATGAAGGGATGTTAACAAAACCTCACGGCTTTCTCTCTTTAATTGAGTTAACTTAACCTTACTCGTTTAAATGTAATAGATAGAAAAAGTACAATTTAACTATTTATAACCCAATAAGTAGAATTAAATTTAATATTAGATGGTATTAATGTTTTTGGCCAGTTTTTAATACGATACGTGGATGGTCAGGTTGAGTTGTCTGTTAAAATAATGAGAGTAAATCGCGCAGCTTGACACGTTGAAGGTTTATGAAATATTTGATGGATAAATAAACAATTTACTCAGACCTCGTACGTTCATCGGCTTGTAGTGTTTCGAAAATAATTTTAGAATGACGTCTAAGATAGTTCAGATATTCGAGGGAATTGAAAATGGCTTTGCCCTTTTAACAATTTAATTTTATACAAGTTTAATTATATCACTTTAGACAAAATTTGGGGAAAAGTTTTATTTAGTCCATCAAACTAAGGTTTTGTGAGTTTCTTAATAAGCATGTTAGATGATTCAAATTACGTCTTTATTGATAGATAAAAATAAAATTAATTTTTTGGAAAGAAGTTTATGTTCTTAAAAGTTATGGATATTAGAAAGAAAATTACTTATCTGCGTCTATTACACACAGAAAAATAATCATTTTGTCCTCTACATTTTAATGCAACTATATTACCTAATCCAAATTAAAACTGACAATAAATATTGGCTAATATGTAAAGTACAAACAACAAAAATTAGAAAGCACAAAGATTTTTATTTTGGTTTTACTAAGGTATTTTACACTTAATAATTCGGTTTTCTGGATCTACTTGCACATGAGAGTATTAAAATAGTCTTTGGTTTAAAAATGTTTAAAACTCTATGAATATGATTTCTTACTTATCATTTATTCCTACTTAGGTTTTAGTACTGCTTTATTGAGGACAGTACAACAATTGATGTTTTACAAGAAGATAGTTCAAAACTCATTACCGAGCTACCGAAACACTTTTAGATTTATTACGTGTGCCTCATTACTTCTTAATGATTACAAAAATAATTGGAATCTAATAAGATTCAATAACAATAAACTTCATATTTAATATTTACAAACTTAATATTGCTTTGATAAACGTATTTTCAAAATGTGTGAATACATGGAAATTGAAAAGAAAAACTTAACTAAAGTGAGTATCTCGTTGATTTATCTTATAAAGCGTACGATCACTGTAAATGTTGAATGTGTCGTTCAATATCCTCGAGTTTCCTTGAAACGTTAATTATTATATGTTCACACTATACGTTTTGTTCAAGTACGATGGTGATAATTACATCCTTGTACAGAGACACAAATATAACGCTAGTTGTAGCAACGCATTATAACCGGGACGGCGTAGTTTTAAGGTATTGAAATAAAGGTATTCCCGTTTAAATAAATATGCAAAAACTACCTTACTTCGAATTAACTGAAATAATAACTACGAAATCATTTATGATTTTAAATCATTACGTTCATATGACAAAATCTAAAACGAAGGTATCCACTGTCCTGATTTTTTTACTCATTTAAATACATTTTTCTCTCTTAAAGTTCTTCCTCCACTAAGGACAATACGTAATATTTATTTAAAATGTTTAATTTGATGTGATGAGAATTTAAGGTGACTACTAACATAATGCGATTTTGTCTACATTATAAGTTTTAATTTATTGGTAACATCTGTAATTTATTGGTATTACTAATGTAAATATACATATTATATACGTAATTACACATATTAGAAATAAAACCTCTTAAACCCTAATATGGGTAAGAAATGCAACATTCCAACTTTTTTAAGAATTAATTTAGTAAAATCTTCAACAAATATAATTCTTCCGACAGCTTCTCGTAATAAATTAAATAATAATTCTTCTCAATAGTTTCGATTGCAAAAATTGAATTATATGTAGGCGTGTCTTATAAAATAATTATGAACATAATCAAATTGCAAAAACTGACATACTGATAGATTACTCGCCAAATTGTATATTTTACTTTTTTATGTTATTCCAAAGTTAAACTTAGGTCGAGGTCGGAATAGTGTTTGGCAGATGAACTCATGACGGAGCTAGTTGTAAACTGAGTTTATTAGAGAATTAGGGTCTATTCTGTATTTGTGCAAGATGTAACTTTCTAACTTTTTAATAAATTTATTAGTAACATTGTTTTTTATTTAATGCACCATTTTTATTTTTTATTTTACTGTTTTGTTTTATGTATATGATACTAGACAATGGCAGCTCAAATTCTAACTTCGCAACCGCTATTAATTCTTGCCTCTGATGCTTTTCATAGCAAAAAAAGTTCGCAGCGTTTGTCCGTAATAGCACTTTAGCATTTCAAATCATCTGTCTCGACATTAGTTAAGTGTACACATAAAGTATCTGATTAAAGTGACCCCAGCGTCTTAATATATCGCTTGGCTTAACTGAATGCATATTCCTATCTGTCAAATCATAACGATGAATAAATTAATGGAAGTACTGAAGTCGGATGGTAATAGTGGTACTGAGAACCTTTACGAGGTATAGATGTGCGTCACCCGTGCGAGTAGCACATCGCAATGAGATATTGTAGAAATGTATGTGTAATTTATTTTCTCGTCATTGCATCATATTTATAATTATTGAATTGTATATTTCTGAGTATTTTAAAAAAATTTCTTTCTGAGTATTTTAAACAAAATTCGTTTGTGGTGTAAATTCTCATGTGACATATATTATTGTATGTTTATTTTTAAAACATGTTTAAGGAATTTCATGACAATTTTTGTGACATAAATGCTTAACACATACTTATTTCATCACTTTTGTATTTTTTATTGATATAAGTTAAAATTTCTAACTAGACGTTCAAGATGAAAGAAATTATGCACAATCTCCCTTGTGTTCAAAGAAACAAAACCTATTATTGGCAGCTAAAATAGATTAACAGATGAAATAGATTATGAGTGTCTTTCATCCGACTATGTTAAAAAAAGGAACACAGACAGGGATTGAACCACATAAAATAATGCAAATATTTATGAAGAATTCATTTAGACGTTTTTCCACCTTTAGACGTTAGTCCACAGTTGGGAAATTGTAAATATTTAGGGTACATAATATTTCTATTAACCAATGTATAAATATTAATTTTTCACAACGTAATTATATTGTGTGCTATATTTTAAACGGCTAATATACAAAATTAGAAAATCGATGATATTCGCTCGCATTTTCTTGTAATCGTTTAGTCGTATTTTTGAAGTCGGTCTTTTTCGTGGTTTTCGGCTCTGTATTCTCTAATGTAAGAGAGGCTACAATTCTATTTTCTCATATCTTTGGCTACATCTCATTAAATGTGCAATTTGAAATTATGAAAAATTTGTGTTTTTTATGTATTTTATATTTTATCATATAAATATATTTTATATTTATATAATTCATTAAGCATTTTTGCTATATTCTACATTACATATATTATTAAAAAAATTGGTATCTTTATTTATCCCTTCTTTACTTCAAATAATAAGATTATATTACTATGCCTAATTTCAAATTTCTACTTCGCGTAGTTTCTACGGAAATCGTAAGGCAATATATGCAGAAAAATCTACATATACTGCCTTACGATATATTACATTGGCGTAAAAACGTGGTGTATGTTTAAAAAATTAAGAAGTTTAGAATCATCTCTATAGCTATCCAACAACCGTGGATTTCTAAAACCTCATATTTTTTCATGTATTCTTGTTGATTGGTTTCGGAAATGAGATGAAAGAACATACGTTTTTAAATATTTTTAACGTGTCTTTGAAGATGTAATACCTATAATTATATCTAAATTATATTTTAATTAATGCCTTTCCTGTTTCCCTTGTAATCAGACTCACACAATACATGAAGTTAAAAAAAAATCATTAGGAATTTCCTCACGAAGCATTTTTAAATGAATATTTTTGACAAGTAATTCTTGTGTTATATGAGGATAACTATATTTTATTAATACGCAAATATTTCAAGTTTCTACGCCAAGGTGTTTCCGCGAAAAAGGCCTTTCATCAACGGACACACATGTGAGTGATCCTATAAGGTTTCCGTTTTTCTTTTTTGAGATACAGAACCGTAAGGAGATATATTTATATTTTTGTACCTCAGTAGAGATAATTTGTTTAGCTTATGTAAATTCATTCAAGAAAAAAATAATTTCGTGCAACTATTCTAACTTTATTGACAATAAATAAACGAAAATTTCAGTAACCATATTGCCATATGAGACTATATGAGACTACTGCAACTAAAAATGTTTGAAACAAGGTTTCCATAAGCCAAATGGAAAAGAAAAATGTAAGTGGATATAGAAAATGTTCTTGTTTTACTATTTTCTAATTTAGTACTGAATTAGATTATGAATGGATTTGCAAAGCAAATAATAATTATATATGTAAAATATTTTGTTCTGTTTTCAAGTATTTGACAAATTCAATTATGACTTGCTTTATTGTAACAAGAAAATCATCTTATTATAGATAATTATTTTAATTTTTAACACACATATATATATATATATATATATATATATATATATATGTACATACATATATATATATATATATATGTATATATATATATACATATTTCCGAAATAAGTTCGGTTACGTAACGAAAAAAGAAATTTAAAAAAATGATGCAATGTACTTTCGCTTTCGAATTTGATTTAAATAAATATTTTGATTACGATGCTCGCTACTTCGAATTGCATTTGCATATCAAATAAAATGAAGTGTTCTGTATTTCTTATAAAAAGAAAGAATTACAGTTTTGAAATATGTTCGCATCTGGTTTTTTTACTACTCGTAAACCACAATAGATTTTAAAAAGATTGGCATAATATTTGAATGACGTATCAACGAAAAATCTTATCGAAAAATCGTTCATTTTTGTTTTTATTAATTAATTGAAAACTAAATTTCCCTTGAAAATACTTCAGAAAATATAAGCGCTAAAACAATATTTTTTGTGATAAAGTCCTTGGTATCAAATTTTTTATTTGTGAAGTTATGAATTCAGTAAATTTAAAAGTTTTTGCGTAATATTTGAAAGGTTTTCTTAAGTGAAAAAAAATATTTCTGTTCCATAAACTATTTTTCGTACAATTTAAAAATAATACGAGCAAACAATTTTTTCTCAATAACTATAATAACGTGTCTGACTTGTAATACATTTTGACATTATTTTAACCTTTAATTAGTAACACTCTAATCCGTGTAGGACCGACAGTTACTAGCGCTATAAAGTAAGGTACAAATATGATTTGGAAAATTGCTTAGCATCTAATTAAAATGAATTTTTAGGACATTTTGAGAGATTTTTTTAAATAAAAAAAATTTCTGGCGGTGTAGAATATTTGTGAAAATTTTCTTTTTTGTGTATTATATGTAGAAATTTGACACATCTTCGTATTTGCATAGAATTTTCTTGCTACTAATTCTTGAGCCCTAATAAAATATCCTCCGACTTACATGCTTAGTCCATTTTCAGGGGTTGTAAGTTTGTACCTACCGACGAATCTATTATTATCTAACGTCTTTTGTGTGATTCCACTACCTTTTGAAGCTTTAGCTTAATTTTTTATTTTTTAAATTACAACTGCATTCATATCTGAAGCTACGAACGTACGAGAAAAATGACCATCAATTATATTTTAGTACACCCAGCCACATAGGTAAAACGTATATCTTTGTATTTATGTTAACTTTAAATTTTAGACTTTTCGCTTCATAGAAAACAAAAGTAAGTTAATAATTAATACCGAAAACATTTTTTTGGACAAAACCGTCAATTTATGGAACTCTTTATCTTATAACAAGTTGACAAAATAATAATTTTTAAAAAATAGAGCTAATTTTTTGTATTTCACAATGCCTTTTTGGGCCAGGTAATTGCGGAATAATAGTCCTATTTATTACACTTTGTTAAGCATATGTTTGTTCAACTTAGTTTGCTCGTCTTTGCTTAAATAAAAATACCACTGAAGGAATGTTCACGAATTGTGTTTCCCTATACTATGATCGTCGTTTTTCTCTGAATTAGGTTTATGTCCTTTCATTCCTCGTTAGCCCATTCGTCGTCAGTTACATGAAAAGACGGCTTTTGTATTTATTTAATCATTAAGCAGTGTATCTATTATTGTTTCAGTATTGTGAAAGAGCGCGTAAAACATAATAATTAATCGGCTGTAAAAATGGAATTATTGTAATAAAATGTTTTAAATGATCACTAAAAATTTTGGCACACCAAAAGAAAACTAAACGCAGAACATAAAAATATAGTTATAACATTTAAGAATGCAAAATATTTAAAAACATTAAATACACGTATAAATATTAATACCCTGAATATTGTTACACTCTTAGTTGTATAGTGTCATCTCTAGTCCAAATATAGTTAACGATAAACGCAGTGAGTATGACCAAAATAAAGTCGCTTAGGGTCGTTTCTATAACACGCAACTAACCAAAGGCTAAAAAACACTGTTTAATGCAAACGTACACGCGTACATATTGCAAGACTTTGTAGTTATAAAGATGTTATAAGTACAAAGTGTTACAATATGTTACCTAAAGTTGCCCTTCCGAATGAGACTTCATTTAAAGAAGACAATATATAGAAAAGTCGTCAACTCTAGTTGTAATTGTTTAGTAAACGTTCTACTTGCTAGCTAACCCAAAACTTTTGCTCAGATTAATGGACAAATAACAAAACATTACCTGTAGAAGGAGAAAAAGTTCAAGTCAACATATCGGAACATAATTTGAAAAACGGACAAGGGTCAAAAAGAACAGCGCGTGAATGTCGATAAAAGCGAGGATAAATCATGGCTGGGGCAATTTTTGGGACGATTTGAATGTGTGAACTGGCGGAAAAAAATTTTGAAGTTTATGCATACAATATAATGTAGATTACGTACGTATATATGTGGTTATATCATGTTTGTGTGCTTTGATAGTCCTTAATATTTTTATTTTAAATTTAGCTTAAACATATATTGTAGCGAATTTTACCAAGAACGACAAAACATTTTAGCAAAAAAGGTACGAAAAAAAGAAAAACGATTACACAGGAAAAGTTAATTAGTGTAAAAAACAATATAGTTTCAATTATTTTAAATAACGAGGGCACATTTCTAAGTTAAAGTAGAACTTGAATTCTAATATTCCACTTATTTCATAACACTTAAAATTTGCCTTAAAAATTAAGGTTTCTTACAATTTCAAATTACTGTAGCTTCATTCTATACTTGATATATTCTTTTATGTATACGTGATTTAGCTTCAAAATTTATTCAGGCTCATTTTTATTTCTAACGGTTTAAATAGACGAGGCCAGTTATCCAGAAAAAAATACAATTACTGATATTTCGGTTCGGTTAGCTACAATATATTTCTCTTTAGACAATATATTCGTAATGCCTGTTGTTTATGTCCATGCAATTTTTCTTTAATAAATATTTTAATAATGTCGCTTAAGAAATAGATTTTCTGATACAAAACAGAAAATTATTGAACGTTCGAAATTGCGTAACTCGAATTTCATCCTGGTAGCAACGAAAATATTTAAGCTATGACATAGCCATACTTATTTTATTTTTATGGGTACAAGGTTTATACACTTTATTAGAAGTTATATTAAACTTATAAACTACGCACAACCTTTATCATAATGTTGAAGCCGCTTACAAGCGATACGCAAAGTCGCACAGGCTTTCTCACACAGACTGTTAAATGACTGATCGAAGCACTTGCCTGTAAAGATTCTTACTGAGCAGAACAACATGATATAGAATAATAATACGGCATAAGATTCTGGGTGGACAGGCCAGGTCAGGTAGCTAAGTAGTAAGCCATATCGTGACACAGGATTATGACTCAGTATAATGAAAACAAATTGTGAAAATAGTTCCGCAGTGTTACCGAACTATAGTAGCCAGTCCAAATCTTCGTTTTTATTACTGTAATTAATTTATTATTTACCTATGAAATAAGTACAAGTTCTCTCCCAATGTTATTAGAATTGTAGACTTATCAACTAATATATAAATAAATAATTGGTAAAAATCCAATTATTCATTTATATGTTAGTCGATAAGTATACAATCCTAATCCGGCCTGATTTATACATTTAAAATCACACAGCGAGCATAGAAAATAGTTATGCGTATATTTTCCTTAAAAGATAAAATCCAATATCATAAATTATTGGTAAATATTCAATTATTTATTTATATATTAGTCGATAAGTCTGCATTCCTAATAAAAGTAATAACATTCGTTTACAATACGTAGATTTTGAATTGTGGGTTCGTAAAAGTTATAATAAAAAGTGAAGACGACGATAAATATTCATTCCATTCTGCCCGTAATTATATACGGCGCTAAAAATTTGGACAATTATGACAATTAAATTTAAAATCGCACAGCGAGCGTAGAAAAGGGTTATGCGTATAGTTTCTTTGAAAGATAAAATCCTTAATAATAAATAATTGATAAAATTGGTTCTGTTAATCGGTCCAACTACGAGTATGTACTCATTTAAGTGTTACTAATTGTTATAAAGTTGTTATAAACTTTTCGGTTGCGCGTGTGTTTCTATTACAATTAACGTATTTTTGTCCGAAAATAATATTTTTTCAATTTAAATTTTTTTATGAATCATTGACGTAGAAATGCGTAAACTTAAGGTACAAGTTGTGATAAACGTGAGGAATATGATAATCTTATATAAATAATAATGCGATTGTAAACTTGACTTACTTTATGTTTTCTTGGAGACACAACTATGAATTTCACTTTATTATCTATCGCTATCGTTTGTCTAATTATACAAAAGAAAAGTACAAAATAACATATAGCCAATTTCTAAGTTAAATTCACCGGACCAATCGATTAATGTTATGATCTTCAATAAAAACCTATCTTATCGATATCCAGGTTTTGTTCAAATTGTGAATTAAAACTCAGTAGAAAAGTTTATGATATTTTAATTATAATTATGAAATGATAAAATATAATTATATCTTCATAAACAAAATACCTGTTTCTAAATTAAGTTTCTTCTGTTACGAAATAAGCAAAATTGAAATCTCTTTGCAAATTAAAGCATACAAATGGGTTTATTAAGATACAAAGAAGGATTAAATAATATATAGCAAATATGATTGATTTTCACACTCAACGAATTTATATAATAAATAGACTTGAAAATAATAATTCATAATTTTAAGTTCTCTAAAATATTTTCATTTGGGAAAATATGAAAAATACTTAAAGAATATTGGACATACGTCCACGGTCACTCATTCATATGGTCCACGGTCATTCATTACTAACATTTATTTACCACTTTTACATTTTGTCGACACGCTTCTTGCTCCATGAATTATAACTTCTCCTTTCAATTATAATCGTTTAGAATATGTATAATCGTATGCATGCCATATATAATCATTCCTATCATCTAAACACTAAACATGCTGAAAAAGAACTCAAAACATCAAAACATTTAATTTTTCCAAAATAAATTATTAAAATACATAACTTTTAAACTAAAAGGCAACAAAAATGCGTCTTCAGCAGTTTCCGTCTCAAGTGACGAAAAAAGAGCTTTTGGACATTAATATTTGTTGAGCCTGACTACACGTTTTCTAACCGACTCTTCATTACGACATAATCGTGAAATTGGAAAAAAAATTCTCTTTTACCCAGTATATTTTAACCTTCCCGGCTTTTTCTGGATTTCATTGTGAAACAAGGAAATATAACTTCGATATATACAGCTGTCCATCTGCCCATTTCTGTCAGAGCATCAGGATTTCATAAGTTTTAGATTCATCCACATGGAATTCTGCAAATAAAGATTCGATGATGCTGTAGTAAAGAAACTAATTGACAAATAGTGCATAATACAAGTAATAAATAGTCAAATAAATTTTTCTTTTTGAAATATTTATCAATCGTAATTCCCACTGATGTTCCAATAATTAACAAAAAAATTATGATACCCAAAACTTTGTTATAACAATTATATATTTTTAATTACACAAGTATTTATAATTAAATTTAATAATTTCATTACCTACGATAATTTACGTATTTAAATTTACCGTACTACTCATAAAACTTAAAAATACCTGGTATTTTCTTCCATGTAGCAGGAATATCATTTGCCCATTTAAATACGTAATTATATATCGTAGTTTTTCTTGACGATCTTATTTGTAAGAATTATAAATAAATATACAATGTAAATAAAATATACCGCTATATTGAATATAGTCCGTTATTCCCGCACCTCACAAACCTCAGTGTAAATTATTATTTTGCACGTACGAAGACGGCACGCTTACGTAAGCTGAGTGCAGTAATTCGTTGTCGTTTAAAGTTTTTCGTCGGGAAATATGTCAGGCTGCTTGAATTATTGACCTTAATTCCATTAACGACTCGTCATATTTTACAAACATATTTGTATATAATAAATAATTGGTAAATATCAGGTAGGTTTTGAATAAATAAATAAATTACTTAACCCTAGATTACTAACCTTATTTTTCGACGTTTAATACTAATCTTCGTCGTTTCGACTACGCTGTATAATGGAGGGGGTTTTAGGGGTTTAATTAAAAAAATATTTATATTTATGTTTTTATTTTAAATAATAAGTATTAACCTACATATTTAGAGATTATAATATATACTTTAACATATTTTTTATTCAAACAGTCATCATAATGAGATCATAGCTTACATGTATAATGAACTTTTTCATAAATTAAAAAAAAAATCGTACATATTATATATAGCGTTAAATTGTTCGAAATAAACTATAAAAACAAAAATAATATCTGAAAAATGAATTAAAAATAAAATTTTGGTAATGATTTAGGAACTAATACATTTGTCACACACATCAAGTTTGTGTTCCCCACACAACGACTTATTGCACTTAGTGCACCTACTTTTAGTCATCCTTCGCTTTTTGGAGGGACATATGGCACATATTTTTCTTTTATTTTGCTGTGGGGGGACATCAGCTGCATTACTTTGCTCAGTCTCATTTATAACACCCTCATTACTACTTCCTGGCATGTTTAAAATTTGTGTAATTGAGTCCCGCAGACTAGTTGTAGAGTTGGTATAAGCAATCTTTTTTGCATGTGTGGTTCGATCAGCTTGTGATGCAGAGCTTTTAGATATTCACGCCTCGATAAAGGTTTTTTCTTAGCCTTTATAGTGTTTGTTACATAAATGACGTAACTATTTATAAATGCAATATTTAGCATAACATAAAAGTTGCACAACGGCCAGCGTCGTGTTTTTCGATTGCAAGAGGCAGTGGAACACATTTGGCCCAAAGTATCTACGTATCTACGCCTCCTTTGGTTTGAATGTAAAATTCAACCACTGTGGCCTTTTTAGTTTTTACATTAATGGTTCCCTCTTCGTCACATGTTGATAGTAGGAATACAACTTTTTGGGGTTTTGCTTTGTAGGAAAGTAATGTTAGTTCGTTATCATAACAGAACATAGCTGTTCCAGTTCTTCTAGTGCGTTCATTTTCATATTCTACCGGTATCTCCCTTTTGTTAGCTCGTAGAATTCAAACCAATGTCAGCTTATATGGTTCTTTTACTAAACCTTTGGCTAGTGGCACCGAAGTGAACCAATTGTCCATTGTGATATTTCTATTCGTACCATGAACAAGTACGTGTCAATTTTTTTACAAAATATTCACCAAGTGGTACTCCATCTGTTTTAGTAAAAGAACCTAGATAAGGCTCTGCATCCACCATATACTTTGTAGAATTATCTACAATCATCACAGTTTTGATACCATATTTATTTCGTTTATTCGGTATATATAAACGAAAGGGACATCTGCCTCTGAAACCTAACAACTGTTCATCAATGGTAAGGTAGCATCCAGGTTTATAGTTCTCTCGACACTTACCTATGAAAAGATCCCAAATATCTCGAAAGGGAGCGAACCCATCAGTTAACCTCCGTTCTTAACGCGTAGACTTATCGTAAAATCTTAGGGGGTTTATTAGCAAATCAAACCTTTCACAAGATATTGTACTGCGATCTCGGTTTCCACAAAATGTGATATCAAACAACTCTCTAGATGGTAAATGATTATCTTTCATTGCTACAGATAATGTGAGAATGCCAATGAGAGCTCTAATTTCATTAGCATCGGTTGGTCTCTTAGTGGATTTCAATGTTTTATATTTTTAAGACTTTATTGCTATCTCTGCATTGGTGTGGGTTACAATTAAATCAATCATATTATCAGTAATGAAACATGAAAAGCATTGAAGTGGATCTAAAAGATTTTAGCAAGAACGTACAGGTCCAGATCTTATATGAACTATGTTCCTTGAAGGTCTTCTGCTTTGTGACCTTGGCTTTCGTGATGACCATTTGTGTTTATCTTTCCCACGAAGAATGTTACGCGATGGTCTTATAATCAAATCTCTAGGATCTGCTGAAGTGCTAGGTGTCGCGTCTTCAATGGAACGTGGTGAAGATGTATCACTACTTGCCTGATAATCTTGATCTGGAAGTTGCTCTTCATTCACAGTAGAAACTTCATCATCACCCTCCGTTTCATAGGCGGGATCAGCCTCAATATGGTCTTCAGGCTCACTCCCTGATGAATTTTCCTCCTCGCTTTGGCCTTCTAATAATAACGCACGATTTGTATCTAAAAAAATAATAATAATAGACATCATTATTACTAAAGAAAAGATAAAAAAACGTAATTTTTACTTAAGTAAAAAGTTACGTTAGTACTAACCTTCGTCGATGCGACGAGCCATGGTTGCTGGAACGGCGCGTACGGTCCCACTACACACAAAGCACTACCGTCCGTCGCGAAGGCAGCGGGTCGACTGAGATTAGCTTAAATTAGAAAACCGCACGGTCGCGCGCGCAAAAGTTATCGCGATTTTTTTAGTGGCTCGTCGTCGAATCGACGAAGGTTAGTAATCTATGGTTAATTTTCAGTATAGCAGTAGGTTCTCTGATAGCCTCACTTTACGTTATAGGCAAATACCGCGACCTTTTTGGTAATATGAGTGTTTATTGAATGTATTTATATCTTTTGCTTGACCTGCACATCGGGACAGTTAAGAGGGTAGGAGCGTGTACAGTTGTTATCGTTACTTTTTTCTTTCTCGTCTTCAATATTGCAGAGTAATCGAAGAAATTTTATTTCTTTACACAAAACCGAATTATCTTTGTCGGGTATCCCATATAACGATCGAGGAATAAGTTAGCTAAGGTACGCAGTTTTATAAATTTTGTTTATCCACCCTAGTAAAGGTTGAATTTAATAGTTTAAGGAAAAATTTAACCCTTGAAGACCTTATTTTATGTATGCTAAGTTGTCATTTTGTCGTTTGCTGTTTTTGGTACTAAGTCATCATAATCTCGATTTATTTAATTAAGAGAATAATTAAGAGAAATAATTAAAATAACTGATTCGCCGTTACAAATTCAATAAATATGGTAAAGTGTTTTGTGTGAAACGTTTTAGAGTTACATTTTATATTTTGAATAAACATGTTAGTAATTATAAATATTTTCCATATTATCATAATATATATAGCAAAATAGATTTAGGGATTTTTCAAGTCGAAGCAGTATCGAATAGATATTTATTATAATAAACCTAATTAAAAACTTTACCGTTCCTGCACGTTGAAAATAGTACTAAATGATTATTATACATTTATCTATTCCGATGATATTTATGTTTTAAACCCTCTCCGTGTTTATAAAACGATTTTGACGATATTACTTCAGTAATCGGGATATTTATTAAGTACATTTTTATATACCTTTAGAGTTCGGAAAATATTAAATAAAATATATCTAAAAAATGTAAACACGTGAATTTGGTGCAAGTAGTGTAAGTTGTAAGTGAGTATCGCTCCAATCACTTACGATTCATTATCTGCATAATATATTTCGCGACTCTGCTTGTAGGGAAGAGAATTTTAACGCATTAAAAGCGAATTAATTATAAAATTATTTATAAAGAATCCACAAAGGATAGTACATTATTCGTTTATACGCAAAAAAGTAACTCTAGAATCCTCCGAAAGCAAAATAAAATAATTTTTTTTCAGCCGAACTCGATTTGTCCATAATTCTCATATTACATTTTTAGGTTATCGTTACCAAGTAAAAAAAACAACTTTAAAAGCTTGTTGAAAATATTTGGTATTAATTTTGTAGGAATTAATTATTCACATAAAATTTCTTAAAGAAAGTAGAAATAATACTACATCAAGTAGTTTCATTTAATTGTGAACTTTAAAAGTTTAAATTCTATTAGAATTTCGTTTAATTGTAAGACGCAAAAATATTTTGACCATTAAAACTGTTAAGGAATTTACATATTTGCTATTATATAAATCAGGCAAACAACCATATACTGTTTTTTGGAATTTTGGCGATACTTATAACAGAAAGGAAAAAGTGATATTTACTGTCAATCAAATTTTTCACTCCTTACCAGAATTGTCTTAATTCTATTGTTCATAATACGGTATAATATAAGTGCGTACTCCACTCGAGGTGTTTATTAAATGAATAAAATAAATAATTTTACAACATCATCTGAAATAGTTTAGAGATCCGAGGGTATTAAATATGCATTTATCTCTTCAACACTTCTATTTTGTATAAATGAAATATATTATTTTCAACAAAATTTCGATAAAAGGGTTAATTTTGTTTATTATTATTCGTGTGCATATTTCTATGAAACTGGTTGTAAGTAAAATAAAAAAAAAATTAATAATGACAGTTTGTATTAGCTGATACGTATATTGTAAATAACAATAACATAACAAAATGCCTAAACATTTTGTTTTTTTTAAGATTTTCTTGACTTTAACCCTGCATTTAAATCTACGATATAATCGATATATTCACAAATCTACGATATCTACGATATAATCGATTATAATTGATATATTCAAATCAATTTTAGTTTAAAAATGTTTAAACCCCATAAATACGATCACTTACTTGAGATTAATTCCTACTTAGGCTTTAATATTACTTCATTGGTACTACCCGTACGTATGTTGGTGTTTTATGAGAAAATAGATTTTAAAACTCAATGTCGAAGTGTATCAAGACTTTTAGCTTTTCAGTAATTTTAAAGTAATTCGGTAGAATACATACAAGTATATGTAACGAACTCAAGTAGAGAGAATAAAATATATATTAGAATACATATGTATGATGCTTTGGAATAAGTGTAAAGAAAATTGGGGTATTATAAGACACAACAATTTCCCAAATTCCACAATAAATGTAAAAAAACTTAGACAAATTCGCCTTTGATGAAAATGTAACATCCGTGTTACATGAATATAATATAAATATAATTTCATATTCTTAACTGCCGTTTTTAAGATTCATCATATTGTCTAACATAGTCAAAGATATTACTTTAATAAATGTATTTACAAAATGCTTCATAAAATGATAACTTAGGAGACTAACTTACGAGTAACTAGCGGCTGTTACAATGCTTTATCCTATCATATAAAGCGTATGATCATTGTAAATTTTCAATGTCTGTCTCAAGGTTGTCTTCAAGTTTTACTGAAATATTAAATATTAGAAATTCGTAGAACATGTCCAATTCAATGACGATAGTGATCAATACAATATTTTCGTAGAAAGAAAGACATAAAATATATTACGCTAATTACTAGTTGTATCGTTGTATCAATTTCTTGTTATGACGTATTTTAAATCATTATATATACATATATGTATATATATATATATATATATATATATATATATATATATATATATACATTGTTTTCATTGTAATTAAGAGAAACTTTATGAAAAAATACTTACTAAAAGAGAAACACTGTAATAAATTTATCTTCCCGGAAGACAAGACTTGTAGTTCTCAATATTAATAACGCGACAGTGTTCACCGCATCGCTTTGGTTACGCCGCGTGGCATCCATTGGACATGCACTGCAGGACCCCTAACCCTCGAGTTAAGTTAGAAATAGTCTATCTCTAGAACGGAATGATACACGAAAAGCAATTATTAATTATATTCGTTCCATTTTGTGCTTAGCAATCCATAGATTGAGAGCTTGACTTTTATATTTCGCCTTTGGAAATAATTGGTAAATTGCCATAAAAACAAAAGATAAGATTTTGTACGACATATTTGTTTAAACATTGCGTTACAAATAATCATTTTACCTTGCATATCGCACGATCATGATTGAAAATTGAATAAGCAGAACTCCGACAGGTCGAGTTTTCGTTACAAAAAAGCCTAACTTTATACCTAAAAAATACACTGTCCGTAATTAATTGATTTTTATATAACTAGCTATTTCTTTCAATTATTCAAAGAACTATCAATTAAAAACAGTGCTAAGTTTGAAAAACTACAATCCATTGAGTTTATAAAAAAACAAAAAGTACAGCTAACAAAACAATGGATTTAAAAATAAAATCTTCGCCGTAGCTCTAGTGGTAATTTTAACTTCAAAAATCCTATTTTTTAAAATATACCCACCATTCTTTTATTTCAAAGTAACAGATTTCATCATTTGTTTTCAAATCGTTTGAATGAAACAGGCCAAGTGTGAGTCCTGTGCGAGTATTGAACGTCCCGCATGTCGATTTCAATGAAAGAAAAGTGAAAAGAAAAAATGTAAAGCCCTTATAACTAGTACTTTACCGATACTTATTTAATACTTCACCCTACACTTCATTTTTTTTTAGTCTAATTCACACTCTCTAAAATTACTTTACAAATATTTATGAGTATAATTAAAATGTATCAGTTAATATATTTTATCACTATACCAAATTTTCAATTTCTATTTCAAGCGAGAAAAACGTCTATGACAGATAATATCTAAGCGATCTTATAAGTGTTTCGTTTTTCCTTTTTACTTACATAATCATAAAAATAGTTAAAAACATAGGTGCAGATTGGACCACATGCAGTAACGTATATTTTATACATGTATCAATTTTATGCATGATAACTTTAATTTGTGTTCTTATGAAATTTATTCAGCCTCTGAAATTGCACGAGTATGATGCCTAAATAACGAAAGTAAATGTTTGTAATAATGAAAGTAATTAATAATGAAAGTAATTAATAATGAAAGTAATTGTTGAACGCAAAATATACTTAGTAATTCAAGTAGCCATTTATACCTAGATATGCGAATTGCGCTTTGTAATAGAACGAGGTATAAACTGCATAAATTGTCACTTAGTCTATGCATAAAGTTTTTATTACGGTCAGTTGTAAATAGTAGAGTCAAATAAAGATTAAACCTCAGAAAAGAATCAAGAAAGCTGAAAATTTTCATTGACCTATATTTAGACATTCTGAAGATGGATTGGAAATTCTTAAAAAATATTATGTCTGTTTTATTTCAGATATAAAAGGGTAAAGTTCACGAAAACTATTTTTGTGCAAATTTCTCGCTGTGTATGCCTTGCATTAAATTGGAGGTTTTAAAAAAATTACAGAGCATAAATTTGGCATAGAAATTTGGTAATTTGTATGTTTTTGCACGTTAAATAATTTTTGAGCTGTAACATGGAGAGTGGGAAGCATACATTCGCTACGTTATGGAGGATTTAAATATTAGTTAGGATTAGATTTCCCGAATTCGAAAGTAGCCTATATCATTTTCAAACCGACCCACCATCTCTGTGCGACGTGAAAGAAGCACAAACGCATATAATTTTGAATTTTTAATATTATTTGGTATTGTTGTATTAGTTAGGATATAAATTTTTCCACTAAATAGTAGCCTATATCGTTTTCCAATCCGACAACTACCTCCGTGCAAAAAACGTCGTCGTCAGCTCGATCCATAGCTCCGTTGTGGTATTAAGGAAGGGCAAATAACCCCCTTTTGAATTTTAGTTGGTATTAGTTAGGATAATTGTATAAGTTCGAATATTATTTTCTAACATAAAAAGTAGTCTACATTATTTACCGAAACGACAACCATTTTTGCGTAATAAACCACATTAATATATGATTCACTTATGACGTCAACGGAGGTCAAACAAACACAATTGCCATATTATAGGTAGGACTTAGGAAGAATTAAACTGTTAATATAGATCAAAAGTTTATAACAGATAAATACTATTACTAACCTCATCTATATACGTGTATTGTAACTGTCATGTTGAGGTAGGTGACACATATAAGTATTATTACAAACGCCAAATGTTTATTTGGACGTGTCTTGTAATCGTCAGTTTAATTTAAGTAAACCATTTCCCTTCCGGAATGACTACTAAACACGTTGTTTCATCTTAACAGGCTATATGTTACATATAGGTAGTTACAAATAGCTAGATTTTAACCACAGTTTTTACTAGTTTCTTAGTTTTATTTCAGGATATAAGTAAGTAAAAATTAGAAGCGCGAGAACAGTTAGTTATGTTATGGAGTGTGGAAGTTGTGAACGAAAAATGGCTTCGCATGTAAACTATTTGGAATGCGTACCTAAATTAAAAGGCGCAAGAACCATAATAAGGGGTGCTTTGAGGCAGAGAATTCCTTAATATTGGAGGGATACATAAAGTTGGAGCTAGGTCAACCATTAATAGGAGCTGCAAAGGATGTACAGACCAAAATCAAACTTATTTTAACAAAAGGCCCGTCTGGTAAGGAAATGCAATTTTAAAGGGGCTGTGGGACAAATTGAAACCATTTAAAAAGTGCCTGGTTTATATTCCGGTGATTTACAGATTATGACTTGTACACATGAATGCAAATTTGCAATGATAGCCGAAAGTTTCCTGTGTGTACCGGGTCTTACAACGAACCTGTTTTCTATGAGTCGATTGATAAATAAGGGTAACAGAGTGTCCTTTAAAAACGAGGGTTGTGATATTTAAAATAGAGAAGGAGTGTTGGTGGCTACAGATTTATTGGTAAACGGGGTGTACAAACTTAATACACCAGTCTACTTGATAGCTAGAACAATGATAACCAGCAAAAGTTGACATCCTAGACTAGAACCTCTCAACAATATCTACCTAAATAAAATGCAGGATGCTACTGAATGATTATATATTGATAGGAAGACAGATATAAGCAAGTCTTCCTGTATTATATGTTGTGAAGGGAAACAAACTCGATTGTCTTTTCCTAGTGTTGGCAATAGAGATACACAGCTCCTGTACGTAGCAGATACATATATCTGCTAGCCAATGGAAAGTATCTCTCTGAGAGGATCAAGAGAGTTTATTATTTTTGTTTATGACTAAAGTCGCATGACACACAAATACTTCAAGAAAAGTAAAAGTGAAACCTTTTAATATTTCAAAGACTTTAAAATCAAGATAAAAACTTACTAGACAAGAAAATTAAAATTATGCGCATTGATAATGGAACATAATTATGTTTTGTAAATTTGATAATTTTTTGAGAATACGAATAATCCGTCAAAAATAAGTCTTTAAATAAAAGAATAAATCAAACAGTCATTAAAAATGCTAGAGGTCTTTTACTAAAAGCAGGCTTGGAAAAATAATTTCGTGCAGAAGCTATTAATATTACAGTTTATTCATAGAATCGAAAAGTATCATGTGGAAAGAATGATAACACTCCATATGAATTATGGGCTAATACGAAACCCGATATTAGTCATCTTATACTATTTGGTAGCACCTTAATATTTTATGTATTTTAAGATAAACAGCTAAAGTAGAATAAGAAGTTTAATATTTACATTGTAGTAAATTATCCTGATGACATTAATGAATACACATTATATAATTCTATCTTCTTCAACATCGCATTCTTCATTTCTGCAGGTCGTGTCCATCCTAAAAAGTGCTGGTGGCTTTGTGTATTACTTTTTTTTTCTACTCAGCCCTGTGCTCGGCTTTCCTAACAACAGATGTGATTGGCCTTCCATGTGAGCGTGGTGACCTGGTCAGTCCGTCGGGTTGGAAATTATCTAACCCTATAACCCAGTTAATTACAAACAGTCGAGGTGTTATCATCGTTGAAAATGCCTTGTAGTCAGATAATTTAATTGTTGTTGAAAATCATGTGGACACAAGTGATAGATAGATGTTCGTTTTATATGCAGAGGTAAATGAATTCTCAGATTGATTGGGGAAAACAATTAATCTGACGATTCATTTACCTATGCAAATAATTTAGACTTGAATTATAAGCCTTTAATACCAAGTGAAAGTGAAGGCTCAAATTGTTCTCACTGTAATATGTGCATTATCTAATAGACAAAGGCAAAAATAAAAAAGATACGGCTTTTTAAACATGTATACACAAAGTATCGATATAGGACCAGTGAGCTGTTATAAGAGGAAGCGCTACAGGGACCGGAGAAAGAGTATTGGTTGCAGGCTGTAAAAAAATATTATATTGTTTTGATAACAACAATGCTCGGAAACTATCAGATACTCCTTTTAGTGGCACTATTGTTCAGTATAAGAAGTTTCTGAAGTAAAAGTGTGATGGTAAAAATAGCTTACGTTATCCTGCAATATTAATTGCAAAAAGTTGTAATCAGAAATCGGTACAGATTACTATGGGACTTTTTCTCCTGTAGTGAGACATGCTACTTTAAGTTTATCGTTTGCATTTTCTAAGCCATTAAGATCTATCTATCTAGCAACAACACATATAGATGTTAAGATAGACTTTTTTAATGGGGAATTGGAAGAAACAATATATATGCAAAAGCCAAGTTTGTTCTAATAATGGTAAAGTTCTTTGAATTAAAAAATGCAATATATGATCTCAAACAAGCCTCCAGAGCATGGAGCAAGAAAGGTAATAATTATTTGTCTTAAAACTATTAAACATTTTTGTATACACACATGGTTCAAACCTAGATTTTTCATAATCATTAGCTATAATGATTATAAAAAATCTAGGTTTGAACAATGTGTGTATACAACAATTTTTAATAGTCTTAAGACCATTATCACTATTGACGTTGATGATTTATTAATATTTTCCAATAATAACGTAAATGAAACTGTTGAAAGACATTTCAAGTAATTATTTAAAATTAAAGATTTAGGACAAATCAAACAATATGTCTTTGTATGTGTGTGAACATTGATTAACAAAGAAAATCATATAATCACTTTGAATGAAGTCAAGAGATATATGTTGGTCAATTATTGTGTAAGTTTAGTATAATAGATTGTAAAGCTATTAATATATCTATGTGGATTAAATTATGTATTGAAAAATGTAAAAAAATGTGGAATGTTGAAATCTACATCAACTCATAGGTAGTCTAAAAGGTACCTAACCATTCTTAGTAGGCCATATATAGATTATTCCGTGGGATATCTTAGTCAATTTAATTATTGTCATAGTAATGAACATTAGTTTTATGCTAAAATAATACTGAAATATTAAAAGAACTAAAAGATTAAGTTTAAAATATTGTTTAAGTAGAAATGATAACATGAAAGGTTATGTTGGTACGGATTGGTCAAATAATTGTATAGATAGAAAATCAAACTCGACTTTCTCTTTTGTTTTATTAGGTTTTGTCATATCTTGGGGATGTAAGAAAATGAAAATCTGTAGCACTGTCTAGCACTGAGGTTTGAGTATGTGGAAATCTCAGAGGTGTGAAAAGATGCTGTATACCTTTGAAACTTACAATATGGGGATACTGAAAAATTGCATACTATTACCATTTTTAATTATAATCTAAGTACACATAAATTGTTGGTAAATCCAGTGTGATACAATAAAGTATGTAATGGAATAAGAAAATATGAACTGAATAAAATATGTTGATATTCGATATCATTATTTTAGAGAAGTATGTGTACATATGAAATTGTTCAATATCACTATTTGCTGATAGTTGTTATGCCAGCACATATCATAATGAATAGTTTAAATTATGTTAAACATTTTAAATTAATAAATTCATTGCGCATTCAATCTTTTTAATATTTTAATAGCGGGGGTATTAATTTTAATCCAACAATGTAACAAAAAACTGTTATTAACAACGCCGTCTATTTTTACTTGGACGTGTCTTGTAATTGTCATGTTAACCAAAGTAATTTGCTTCCCGAGTGACAGCCGAACATGTCGTTTCATTTCAATATGTAAATAATTTTGTTACTCCTTTATACTGAGCATGTAACTATACAAAAATTCGTCGACTCGTTAATCCGTTGTGACATTGCTTCTTTCTTGCTTCTCTGCTTTATTTCAGTATTTAATAAGAAGTTTCCTGTAGTAAAAAGTATCTTGTATCATTTCCCGATCCCGAAACCTTTTTTCAAGAAATCATGTCAATTCCTTGCTCTTTTGTTATCTGAAAAAGGACAAACAAACGTTAGGATAATAAAACTATGGAAATGACTTGTTGAAACCATTTACAAAAAAAAATATGACGGTTAACATGACAAAAGCAATAGAACAAAAAAATATTGGTTATAAAATATTTGTCTGTAAGCCTGTTGCCTGTTGCACGTAACACACAAAATAACTAAAAGAATTTCCATTAAACTTTAAGATAATGTCATGTTTTTTCCCAATCGATCAATGAACAAAAAGATTTGACGTTTCAGTATATACTATACTTATTTAAGAAGTTTACTTTCATAATTTTTATAATCCGTGGCATTACCTGTATTAATCTTACAATTAACTTAATTTTACATACTAAAGAGAGCAAATCTAGTTAGAAAATAAATCGTTAGCCGCTTTGCAGATCGTTATGTTTAAAGATACATGTCTGCTTTGACTGCATGTATGAACAAGGAATAGGAGATGGAAAAAAAATTGTAGTTTTTTATTATTTAAAATACAATGATATTTTCTAACATTCGATGTCTGATTCCGTATTATTTTAAGAATAATTCAAAAATATATTTAAGGCAAAATCCACGAATGATAGTAACAAATGTTGTATTTATCGTCCCTACGATTTCGGTTTATTGAGATAGTTTGTCAAGATTCACTAAAATATAGTTGTGTTTTAGGAGATGTTACTTTACAACAGACTGGCTCTAAAGTTACATGGCCCGTATTGTCCTATTTATCGTATGTATTCCATTCAATTATTCATATTTAATAGAACTTTTGAATTGTTTCTTTTCAGATTACACGTATTTTTGGAAGGATGGAGGTAGAAAGCGCGTCAGGAACTTTTCAGGGAGATTATTTTCTTTATATTTAAATTATTATTCACGAAAAATATGACATTTAGTTGTTAAATTTTTACGGCGTGTTTTTAATTTATAGGCATACACCAATTAGACAAACTAAAGTGCATATCCAAAAGCAAAACAATATTAAACATTAATTAGTGATCAGTAGTTACTGCTGTCTTGATAAAGCTGCATGTAGAAAATAAAACGAATTTATAAAGCTACTTTGATCAGCTGGCCAGGTCAATGGATAAAATTCGAATAAAAACTGGAATAACACTAATATTTTTCATTATTTTATAAATGTAATTTTAGTAAATTAAATTATTTAGCAAAATAAGATATAAAGCACGGAATTTTAAAGTTGTTTCACACCAACAAGCGACGTTGCTACACGTTTATTTGTGAATTTGCGACTAATAAATATCCGTTCTCGAACTGTATTTTGGAAACATGCTCTTAAGATATTATTCATCACATACCATTAGTGCTAAGAATTTGAAAGCCAGAAACTAACGATGATCAGAATAAAGGTTTATCATATCAGGATCCTGATACTTGTAAAGATTTAGAGTCATTTCCTCTTATAATTTATATTCGCAAAATAAAAAAAAATAAGACTATTAGTGATCGCTCCGTTAATAAAAGAGAATTCTAAATTAAAAGACTGTATTATGATAATGATGACGGCAACAATTTAAATTAAAATTAAATGTCGGAGACATCATCATGCAAATTATTGTGCGGTATTAATGCTATTCGTGTAAGCGTTGAAAATGGCAAGAAACATGGTATCTCTAGTAATTAGTACCTGTCGTAATTTTTGATAAAAAATGTAAGATACTATTTCCTCATAATTAAAATCTGTTTTTATGTGGGTCAGAAGAATGCAGATTTCAATTCTATTTTAATTTCCTTAGTACTCATAGTATTAAGGATTAAAAAAAGGCTAGAAATATTTCCGCCGCGACTTTCCTAGTTTTATTTCTTTTATGATATTGGTGGTTGAAGAGATCGACATTTTCAATTAATAGCTACTCTTACCTCGATAAAGCCCATGTGAAAAAAATCACTGTCTACAACCAGTCTAGTTAGCTGGCCTAATTAATGGATGAAATTCGAATTAACACTGGAATAATACTAATATTTATTACTATTGTATCGACGTAATTTTAATAATACAAAATATATAAAACTGGTTACCGATAAAGATAATCTGATGGCTGTAAATTTCTTGCAACCACGCTACACATATATAAATGAGTTCAAGGATAGTAAATATCAGTTCTTAGCGCTATTCCTGAATGTTTTTAAAAATTCTGCTAGAATAGTGCCTGGACTAGGGGTCTTGTGGTTTTTAATTGTTTTAATTCCTTCCACAATATCATCCAGCAATGTGGGCTTGATTGTTGTTTTGAGTAGAGTGTTCAACATTTTGTGGATGATCCATGTTGAGAAGGTTTTGAAAATGCTCTTTCCATCTTTCAAAGAGTTTTACCTTGTCTCTGAGGATCTCTCCATTTTTTTCTGTTCTTAGCTTGAAGACCCTGCGGTCAAAATTTATCTTACGAAAGAAAGCTCTGTTTTCGTTTGATCCTTTAAGATGTTCCACATCTCTGAGCAGATCATCGTGGCATTTCCTTTTCTTTCCCCTGTGTATTCACTTTTCTTTCCTTCTGGCCGCTTTCCAATCTTCTACTTAGTTTCTTGAATGTTTCCTTTATGGGCGACTGTATATTCATTCACATGTATTGGCATTCGGCGCCACTCCCTCCTTACATGTCTTTTGTCACTGCCTACGATATTTTTTTCTGTTTCCACAATAGCTTTTGAGAACACGCTCCACTTATCATCGATATCTTCAATCATCCATATATCTTGTCAAATTCATCTTTGAGTTTATTTGTTTAATTCAAATAATCAAAATTATTTACATAACAAGTTAAAATAAATCCGACGATAAATATTTAAGAATGATCGGAATTCAATTTGATGAAGTTTTGTTCTTTTTCAAGGGTTACGTCGCTAAATGGTAAAACTGTAATTTCATTATATTTGTTAGTCCGTTCACATACCACATACCGCATTAAAACTATGAATGATCGGAATTCAATTTGATGAAGTTTTGTTCTTTTTCAAGGGTTACGTCGCTAAATGGTAAAACTGTAATTTCATTATATTTGTTAGTCCGTTCACATACCACATACCGCATTAAAACTATTTTAGTTTAGAGGTAAACGAATGGTATTGAATTTCGTGAATATGTGAAAATAGAGAAAAACATTTTTTTTAAGTATTACCTCGTTCTCGAGACTTTTTAAAATTCATTCGGCGATATGTAGTAATATTTTGTGGGTACGCTAAGTTTTCTGATTCAAAAAATAAATATTAATCATTTTACTAACTAAAGCAACTATTGTGACATACATAAGTACTAAGAAGAAAGACTTTTTAACATAACAATGGTCATGAGAAAAAATTTAATATAAAAATTATTTGATTTCCGCTTTTAAATTTGACTGAACCACAACGTGAATTCATATAATTGCATCTAATATATGATCTTCATTTCAATTAATTTGGTAGTCAATTTATATTGATTGATTATTTAAAATTTCTGGATATTTTAAATTATTAGCTTTTAATTAGCAATCTTTTAAATTTATAAACAATTATTTTAAGGGAAACTTCTTTGCAATTTTGATTTTTGATTTTTCTTGACCCTGATGTTCTTAAAAATTACTTTCTATTTTACATCAGCAATTTGATATTTGAATTCTGGTTCGCAATAAACTACCGTGACAATTCCTGATAGAATTTTGATTTTTAAAGATCGACCAGAAAATATTTTTCAAGCGAAAATGGCTTTAATATATTCCTACAGTATTAAGGTGGCTAATTTAAGTAGAATTTCATCTCAAATGGAGAGAAGTATCCTGCACTTCTTAAATGGCAATATGAAAAAAGTTCTAAATATTACCAACGGATAATAAGTAGGACATTAATGCAAAGTAAATATCATACAATTTTGTTTCTTATTGATTAGCTATTTTTATTACGAACTGAGTAAACAAAGAAATTTCAAAATTGTAATATTAGTTTTGAACAATTTTTTAGAGCTTGCTAAATGCCGAATTTAAATTCTTTTGATTGGGTACGTTTCTGTATAAAGAAAATTGAAAATTATTCTCACATCTTTTAGGGGTAAAGTTGTTCTATGCACATAGAAGTTATTTAATTTGGATCCATTGAAATGGCAAGGTAACAAAAAATAATGGAATTTTAAGTCGCATCGAGAGGTTTCAATCTCATCGCCAATTGCCACCCCTCATCAATATTAAATTTAATAAACTTAATCTAGCAAAAAAATGTTGGGTTAATTTCTTTTTGTGGCTTTATTTATATATCTACTTTAGATATCTACCTATTACACCATGCAATGGAGAAATTAATGTCGCATAATTGAATTCACAAAATTTTAATTAAAAATCTCTTAAAAATATAGAACTATTCTCCAGAAAAAAATTATTTAAACAAAATGGCGTGATACGAAGATGTGGTGAGTAATATGGAGATATTTGTTAAATAGTATGATAAAAAAGTTTCTCCTATAGGATCTTCTTTACTGATAAACAAGTAAAAAATATTATAAGTGATTGATTGTTTCTTTTTTTATTTAATTCTAAATTTTAAATATTTTATTGAATTCTGGGATAGCGTCGATCATAAATCGAAATATTATCGGTTTTCATATTTGCCGATTCACATTTATGGTTTCTTTACATCAAAATATTTTGCCAACCGTGCCTGTAAAAAAATTTTCGGCAATGTAATATAATGACAATTTCAAACAGATGTCACCATTAGCACAAAACATGGTATATTTTGTTACGTTCTTATTCATGGTAGTAAGTTGAACATTTGAAAATAACTAACGCGTGGTACAAAAGTGAAAGTGGCTGTGTCGGGCTCGACAACATGTTCACCAACTGGGTTAAAATCAATAAATTTGTTAGACAGGACTTAATTATGTTACTTCGCATAATCTACACATTTTTGTGCGAAAATATTGAATATAAGTCGAAAATATTGATTAAAATTTATAGAAACGGAGGACAAAATATTTTATGTAGGATATATGTATGCAGATCACACAGTTATATACGATAAACGTTCTCGTAATATGCATGAATGCATTTAAGCTACGATATTTAGAAAATATTTAAAAGTCAACCAAGATTTTAATAAACCAATAGTTCTTTTTAGTATTTAAAATGGTAGCAAGATTATATAATGAAAGCTATAATAGATAATTTATACGTAGGAAGACGAGATTTACTATAAATCTGAATTAAGTTGGATTCAAAATCTTTTCCCATTCATTGATTTTTTTAGTGCGAGTATATACAGCGGAATATTTTTCTCTTTTATCGCGTCACTATTGCGATGTTATAGAATTTTTTTTTAATCTACTTAGATTCTTTAATACCCTACTGCTTAATAAGTTTATATTTAAAACTGATATTATGAATCAGAGAAATTTAACTTTTGAAATCGATTTAATTAATGATTTAATGAATAATATTATAAGTCATGATTCATTATTTTTCAAAACAAAATTTTAGGCAGATGTTGTATAACACCCTTATTATACTATCTAAAACTGAGATAAGATTAACATGTTAAAAATGAATGAAACTCGTATTATGAGTTTCGTGAATATGTAAACATTTAAGGCGACATAGACTTTTTACAAATATTAATACTATTTCTGTAAAACAATTTACTAATATTATTATAATTTTTCATTATGTAAATTTATCACCTAACATATCTTTCAGAGGCGTAAAATATAGTAAATTTCTCGAAGTTATAGTTTTTGGCAACTTTAAGTTAAATTTCTAGTAATGTTGTTTTTCTGTAAAAAAAAGAGACAATTGACTAAAATATCGCGAAAAAATAGGAATTTACTGTAAAAATATACACGATTAGTAAATTGTAATTTTAAGTAATTTTTTAGGTGTTTTTTCACTAACTAAATTATATACAAAGTTTAAACACCTCTTCAGTAAACTGGATAAGAATTCATGTAAAACAATCAAGCATTAAGGAAGTTACATCAATATAACTATATATATTTTAGATAGACCGGAAATTTTTAAATTTGTGTAAAGTAATAAAGACGAATATTGTCTTAAATAAAGAACAAATAAAAAAACATAACAGAGAAATTAATAACTTTCAGAATATTAACTGAATGCATTTCACATTAAATGTTTCGAAAGAAGTTAAAGTTGATAAAACACCAGGTCTGGATGAGATGTGTATCTTAAAATATCATTACAATTTCTGCAAACATACGAAAAACATATGAACACTACAGGATATTGATGCGTGGTTTTGACAGAAGAAATTAAAAAAAAATAATTTTGTGCCCCCAAAAAAAAATTTAACCGAATAAAATAGTACTAAAACATACAATAAGAGGTTTTAATGCAAATATTTAATACAGTAATTTAAACAAAGATTATCCAAAATAATTCTTGTTGGGGTTAAACAGAATTAAATCGGTCCATTATGTACATTTATTTTTACACTAGAAGTCTATTTCAGATTTTATTTAAATTAGAAAGTCTCTGGGAATTTAAATTATAATATTTAAATTACTTTCGGAGGGATTATGTGAAGCTTGTCATTATGCAAATGAAAAACTAAAAGAAAAAAAGAGTGTGAAATTACTTTAACGTCTACCATAAAAAGAGTGTATGAAAGTTAAAGCTTTACTTTGAATAGAATATGACGATAATTAACTTGTAGATCACCGTTTTTCTTTTCTTTTTTCCTTGCTAACGTTATATTGAGGTGTTTATAAATATTGTTTCAATGTTTTATTCAATAACGTAGCACATGTAAAGATGATCCACGATTTATTCGTATTAACTAAATTCTTAATCAATTCTATTAGAAGTAATTTACCACTATGAAACCAACCATGAAATTTTAGTGAAATAAAGCAAATACCGAAGTTAGAATACAAAAGAAAAAGTAAGTATATTGTAAGGAAAAATAGACAAAATTATGCGAGCCCTTCTCACCATAAAATATAATGAAGGATATTAATGCATACGCATAGATTGTTATTAAATCAACTACTTAAGGAAGTTTACATTTCATTATTTATTTAAACGTTTTATTTCAACCTTCCTGTATATCGAAATAAATGGAATTTTTCTCGATAAAATTTTATTTGTAACATTTCGACGAAAGAAAATTGGAATAATGATATTGTGAGGATTGTAGAAATAATAATAATTTACTCTTATGCACAGTGCAAACAGAAAATAGCTTTCAAGTGATTTTATTAACATTAAATTATCTTGTTCATTAACATGAAAGCTATCTTATTTCTTTTTAGAGAAAAAATGTACATCTTAAAAATTTGTAGTGTTAAATTTTTTTAATATTTTAACTTCTACTTATTTTCTTCAGTATCGGTTTCCATTTCAACTTTCAGCATTATTTGGTTTTGACAAGCACGTCGCGCATAATTAAAAAAATATTTGTACGAGTACGTCAGAAAATTTAAAGTCAGAAAATAAATATAATTGCTATAATTATTCTGTCGTATGAAATCAAGTAAAGTGTTATTGTAAAATATTTTTTCAATGTAAGTCAATCCATTCCTTATATATATATATATATATATATATATATATATATATATATATATATACACATATTTATATATATATATATATATATATATATATATATATATATATATATATATATATTAAATAAATTTGTTACAATTGTAAAGTAATCTATTAATTATATAGTAATATATTCATATTAATAATAATTTTAAAGTAACTAAATAAAACTAAGTGATCTAGTATTATATACACTATTTACTGCCTTTCCATTATATTAAAAGGTCAATTCCATTTTTTCTGGGTAGCTTCAAAATTGTCGGTATGTTAAAAAGCATTTTCTCGACAAGAATACAATTCAGCATCTTGAGTTCCTTTTTAATGTTCTCTTGCATCAGAGGTCAAAGAGCGGTTACTGTCGTATTCTTTACGACCAGTTAAAATAGGTCTTCGTGGCATTTCGCTATGACAATAAAAAAATTAAAATTGTTGAAATTTAATTTTTGACGATTTAAAAAATCCCAACAGCGGAAGTTGATTAAATTTATCCTTACAATTTGTACTGTGTGGTCCACAAAAATTAAAAAAGTAATTTTAATTTTTTTTTTAAATATAGATCGATATAGTTTCATTTGACGATTATTTTATTATAGTTATAGAATGAAAAAATCTGGACAGCAGAATTTGGTAAAAAACAATGTCAATACAAATTGTATGGATTCTGTATCTTGTTTTATTCGATTTATGTAGTTTATTTAACCTCCACAATTTACTATCTATTCATTTACGATATACGAAATTCTACATATCACGTTTCGATTTTGTTAGTAAACATTCTTTCTAGAACTATTACACATCTGCATGCTGTATTAATTCTATAATTTTTTAACAGATGCCGCTAGTAGCAATCTAGTTATTAGAAATATTCACAAATCACGTGTCGATTTTGTTGTTTAGAAATTTTAGAAATATAACACATTTGCATCTATGATGTATTAATTCCGTAATTTTCTAAAAGACGGCACTAGTAACCACATGCTAGTATTATGCTTTATTGTTTCGTATTTTTTTTATAATTTTTTAAAATATTTTAATTAAAAAATAGCGATGGATAACAAATCTTGATATGACTTTAAATTATTATGTCAAATTTCAAGTCCAGAGATGTGATAGTTTTTTCGTAAAGTGTACCACAAAACTGCACGGGTTGTTGAATAGTGTTAGGTCTCGTTTTGCTCTCCATAATAAGGGATTAAAAATGAAAATGAAATAACCCATATTTGGAAATATCCGAAATATTGGGTATTTCGGAATTAATTGCGATATAGTAATTGAAATTACCGCTTACAAAAGGCGGCCTGTGACCACGCATAATATTTTTTTTAATTGTTCTCTAGATTACCGTCGGAAGAATAACCACAAATCTATATCGAATACTTATGACTTCACAAAACGAAAAAAAATTCTAATTTGTCTGCCTCAGGCAGTTTATCTGGTATCTGCTTTTGATATACCGGCGGATATATTATTATAAGGTTCTTATATGATATTTCTTTCGTTGTGATACAAAGTGATATTTTGTATGTTGTCATTAATGAAATAAATTATCACAAAGTAACAATATTACTACGTTCACAATGATATTAGGATATAGGTCGTCTACATCGATAACACACGTTTACCCAATCAAGTAAAGTGTACTTTATTATGTAAACGTTTTCCTCGGCGCCTCATAATACTGTCGTAACTTTGCGACTTTCATAAAAAGTATGCAAAAACATTCTATTATAGATCGCTTGCGACATTTCACATCCCATATAAATTTTTTAAATTTAACATTATGTTTTAACAAAAATCATCAAAATTTTGGTAGAAAAAATATTACACATAACTTATTGCGGTTACCTAAATTTGTAAAGGAAACCAAATAGGCTGTGCAACTAGTTCAGGCTACCGAGATACGTATAAGAAGTATTTAATTTTAAAAATGTGTTAAAATAAGTTTTTTGATATTTATTTAATTTCTTTTCCTTTATAGTTCAAGAACGTTACAAAATATTTTTGAACGAAAATTATAAAAAATTTTGGAATTAAAAATTGAAAAAGTGATGTAACATTAAATATTATACATTTCAATGCGTATTCTTTTTTATTTCAATTGTATCGGAGGCATACTTTTAAATTTATACGTATCCAAAAAAATTAAGGTAAGATGAGTTAATTTAAAATATCATTAAAAAAAAAAGAATTCATGGCTATAAATAAACAATTTTCTTTAAATTATTATTTGTGAATCACGCAATAAATTAATCTGTATTTAGATAAGGTTTCAGTATGGTAAAAGTCAGAATTTAAGAAATTACGTCTTGTTATTTTTGAACATACCTTAAAAAATGTAATGAGTCGTTTTAAATGAAACTTTATTATTAAAATAAATAATATTTATTTATTTTAATAAAACATCAAACAATTCGCTCACAGACGATCATAACATGCTTAATCATTTTGTATTAATAACTACTATTGCTGTAAAAGAAAAAAATCACATAAGTTTAACCGCGAGCAAAATATAAATAATACATTAATTAAATCATTCAATGGCGATGAAAAATAATTGTACCTAAACACACTGGTGTGAAACATGAATACATAATGTATAATTTATGTGAAACGACGTTGTAAAATTGAACAACCGTGAGAGTGAATTAAACAAGACCGGCGAAGTTCAGCAGGGGATATATTACTTGCAATCGTTTTAATGGGTTACACGCTTTTACTATAGCTTTCGAATAAATATTTCCCCTTTTTTTAAATTTCATCTCAAGAATTTCCCACTTTTAGGGAGATGCGATGTACATTACCACTAAGAGAGGTACGCTAGAATTATGAATATTAAACTGGCGAAAATTGTGAATGGGATATTGCCTGATGTATAACTTAAGGAACGCTTTGTATTAAGTAGATATTTATTTCACGGGACTAATAAAGTTTTTGCTCAGTGAGTTAGCCAGTATTTTACTCCAAAATAAGTACTTAGAAAATATAAGAATTGGTACTCGTGGTATTGAAAGTAGTTTGATTTTACTAAGAATAATTACTCAATTGAGAGCTGAAAGTCTCAGTTATATTCATTACAACTTGTATTATATTATGTATAAATGCTTTTATTTTCAATTGAATACATAAAGTTTTGTTTATTTATAAAAATGGAAAAGTGAGTTCCGAAGCGTGCTTAAAAACTTATGTTTAAAAGGTTTAACAAGGAAAGAGATCGAAGCTGAGTTAGATGAAGTTTATAACATATATAATCTTGTCTTTGCAACTGTTTAAAATGAAGATGGTAACTACTTATTTTACCTGCCAAGCGGCGTTTCCTCGTCACGGCCTTTATGTTCTACATAAACTTCTGTCTGGTTCGTACATTTCGTATTTATTATACATGTTGAAACTTGTATTAATTTAAAAATATGCACCAACAATATATTATATTGTTAATTTCCCAAAATTACAACAAAAAGTGAGAAAATTTTGAAAGGATTGACAGAAGTCTGACTAATAGTGGCCGTGTTGCTTCAGGTGCAATCTACAATAATTTTGCGTAATCATCCCCAATGTGTAAATGAGTTCAAAAGTGGCCGTACATCTTAAAATATGAACATCTTTCGGGACGAGTAGTGGAAATAACTAACCCCGACATGGTCGACAAAATCCCTGATATAGCTTTGAATAATCGACGAATCAAAATGAAAATTTTGCAAAAAAAATTGAGTGTGAACAAATTGTGGAAGGTTGTGGAAGGGTGCTGCTTTTGCTTTCAAGGGAGAATGATAGCAATTATATGGCCGACTCTGAGGCTGTTTTGTAGTTTTTCCGTCGCAAACCTGATTTGTTTCTGCACCGATACATAATTATGGACGAAACATTACACCACTACATTCCAATGACAAGAAAACGGTCAACATAGTGGATTTTTGAAGGCGAACGGACTAGCATGGTGATAGCCAGGTTTTTTTGGGATGCACATGGAAAAAAGGACAAACAATAACTGGACTGTATTACGCGTCGTTATTGCATCGGTTGAGGGAAGAAATAAATAAAATGCACGGTTGTACACTTAAGAAGTTTCGATGGCGATAATTATGGAACTAAAGTTTGAATTATTACAACATGCACCGCATTCCTGGGATTTGGTGCTTAATAAAATATGAAAATCAACAGATAAAAAGTTCAGCAGTTAACTGGTAAATAATTTTTAATTATAGGTTTACTTATTATATTTGTAAGAAACATTTTTTCAGTAACTCTGATTTTGATAATAATAATTTCAGATGATGAAACAGAACCTGACGAAGATGAAGTTAGAAGATGAAATATAATCTAGACGATGAAATTTTGGAAAGTGATGACAAGAAAAACGAAGATAATGAAGATTATGAATATTAAATAAAAAATCCACGTACTTATTAATGAAAACCTGATTGTTTTATCTAACAGAAATTATGTTTTCAAAAAGCTTGGTTGGACGTCACCATGGGATATTATCCGTTGTTTTATACACTCATATATATATATATATATATATATACATACATATATATATAGATATATATATATATATACACATATATATATACACATATATATATATATATATATATATATATATATATATATATATATATATATGTATATATATATGAGTGTATGAAACAACGGACAATATCCCATGGTGACGTCCAACCAAGATTTTTGAAAACACTTTATATTAAAAGAAAATTTTTTGTATCTAATTGGATATGTTTCACATAAATCTCCTGCAAGATATATTAATATCTAAAGCAAGTTTTATAGATTATATCTGGTCTTCAGTACGCTGGACCATGACATATACATACATACATACATATTAAAATACATACATACATACATAGATATTAGTAAATTGTTTATTTCTATCAGAGCCCTCCTATTTCTAGTAAATAAAATGGAGCTTTTAAGTCGAAGTTTTCAACTCTGAGAAAATAAAGTTTTCAAATATTATTATCATTCAAAAAAATTAATGATGTATATAGGTCAATATTAAAGAAACATTTATCAAATATGCATACCATTTAATATATTTCTTTCTTATTTTTCTGCTATTTCTCCTCTCTACTCTTTGTGAAAATGATATATTTAAAGAAAATATGATTACAAAAGGTCTTATATTTTTATGTAATCTATCCAGGTAAAGCTTTAATTTCTGCATAAATGGATGAATAACTTTTACTTTTAGCTATTAGTGAAAAGAGAAAATTTTTTCCCGTTTTTATATTATACATAATTCACGAATTGCATGAAAAATCAAAACATTGCTTCGTAACCACCTTCTTAAAAAATATTTCGCACATAAAACAATCAATTGACAAATACAAGTAAAAATTAAATTAAAAGTCTATGTCTAATTTTTGCTCTAACCTATAGACTAGTGAAAGATTTTTAACACCGATGATGTAGAAAATTACGGATAACTAATTTCCTTACTTTGTTTTCGTCTATAAATTAAAGAGAAAATTAATTTCTTAGAAATTGTGAATTCTTAGACCCAAAATTATACTATTTGTATTTTAACTTGATGAATAATTCATATTAAATAGTAGCTTTTAGTAAAGTAATTAAAATGGAGAAATAAAAGTGAATAAAAATTTCGCTGCGAAAAAATAGCCCTTAAAATTATGATTTACAAACTTACATGTAAAAAAATTTAAAATAAATATACTATCGTTTATAGAAATTATTTGCTATAATTTAATGAAAACTAATTTTTAACAATTAATAAGAATATCCAACCAAAAAGTAACTGGCTAACAAATTAGACTGCATGGTCATCAAATGATATTTTTTTAATGGATTTATTTATTCAACTTAAAACTTGCTAATTATGTTGATAATCCCTTGTGTTTTTTTCTGTTTATTCGGACTAATTTATGAAAGGATCAAACCTACATGAATGGTTCTTATGGAGTCCACCAATATCTAAAACATGCATTTTCACGCATAACATATATCAAAATCAAAGTAGCTCAAAATTTTTGAGATAAATTGAATGAGGATATTTACATATTTTTAAAAGAAAGGCAAAGGTCGACATTTGTATGAAACAGGTGTAGCCGGTCACTGTACGGTAAAAGCGCACGCTCGACCGCTGCCCCCTGTTGCCACGTCGCGCGCTGTCAGCGAGGTGGCAGAATTTACATCACAAAGGACCGGACTCTGGTGTTCATAATAGGTAAGGGAGCCTATACTTTCAGACGTGCCCTTTTATAATAATTTATGTTATGCAAAGTGGGGTCTAAAAATAATTTTATTTTATTTGAAATCAGTTACCATTCGGCCTAAGTCAAGGTTGACCCGTAGTTTATGTGACAATGTTGTGCATAATGAATTATTAATTGAATCTAATATTAAATAAAAAGAACAATAGAAATAAATGGTTATTTTTTTCCATATTCAGGTTAATTTCAGACCTCATATTAAAACATTAATTACTTAAAACTAATGTTCAGGAAAGCCACTTTCATACAACGAAGTTTGATAGTTCTAATGCGTTATGTCCGGATATTATGAAATAATTGCTGACAGTACTATTAGGTAGAAAAAAATAGGTAAATTCGTTAAAAACCTTGCCCTGGAAACTTTTTCCGTATTTATCTACGATACACTTAGAAATATACTCTGTACAGATAAAGAGTCAACGGTTTATGAAAGTGTTCGTTAATTGTCATTACATTTTTTTTTGGTCTGAAAATAGTATTGTAGAAATAAGTCTTGCATAGATTTTTTTCAACAGATAACAATGTTTTCGCCCGAACGAGCATTTGGCTTATCACACACTTAACACTCCATTAATAGAACAAATTTATTACACTTATTGCTAAAATGTTATCTTATATATTTACTTTTTAAAATTGAAGCAATTTTTAACCCTTTTTAAAATACCTTTAATTTGTTGGGTATATAGAATTGTTCTCAAAATTGTGTCGTAGAAAATCCGTAGCCAACTTTAGTTTATTCAAATTCATGAGCCATAAACAATTACTGATTTTGAAAATATAAACTCCATTCACAAATTTAGATTAACGATACTGGACGGCTCATCCATCATTAGACAGATATAATTTTTTTGCAGTAAGTAAAATATTTCTAGTGTTAAAACCTTAGAAACTCTTAAATTACTTAGATGTCAATGTCCTTTTTATAATTTATATAATAAAAATCGCAAAACCTGGAAGTTACCCTTATTACTTCTGTGTAGACGAGACAGTTGAGTGATATATTTGGTTCAAATTTTTGCATTGAATTCAGAATACAATAGAGCATATTCCATTTTACTTTGCTAGTGTCGGAGAACAGTAATAGATATAGTAATATTTCTTATTAAGTAGGTGATCATTAGTTTGTATTTCATTTCATTTATTAGTATGCTATTCGCTTGCAACTTTATTTTAATCGTTCTTCTGAAAAAATAAATATATTTTTGTCGTATATTTCCTTAAAATAAGTCCCACGGTTACACATCAGCACATGTGCAGACGGAAGAGTTAATATAACGCTCATGTTCTCCTTAATCCGACGGTGCAAAATACACAATATATATATATATATATATAATATATATGTATATATATATATATATATGTATGTATGTATATATATATATATATATATATATATATATGTAATATTTTCATAATTCAGACTTTTTCAGGAATAAAATTTCCACGATCAAGAGTGATAAGTACATACTGACTGTCAATTTGCAATGTGTCGACTTTCATTTCAATTGGGGAAGTATATGAACAATCCAATTAGCTAATTAACAAATGTGTCTGTAACACAATCTTAACTTAAATCTTTTCTTATTTTCATTTCAGTATTCTCTACTTGTCAAAAACCTTTAAATAAAATTATTACAATTAAATTGCATAAACAATTTCAAGATATACAAAGAACCACCCACCTTACGATGTGCCTATTCTGAGCGACTATTTTTTATACGACATACCGCTTCTACTTGTCTAATAAAGTTACTTCGGAGAATTAAAAAAAAATGAGTAAAAAAGTTTTGGTGTGTAATATGAATACTATAAAACTAAAGAGGAGTGATGTTTTCGTATCTGAAAACAAAATATATTTAAAAAGTAAAGTGAATTGCTCAATAATTATAGATCTAGTAGGCAATATGCTCTTAAATTTAATTTTAAATAGCTCTATTAAAATTGTATTTATATTGTTACCGACTGTTTACTGTTCTGTGAATAGCAACCACTATTTTAAAAAACAGAAATGAATTTATAAAATAACAGGGAAAACAAAAATTGCAGAGAATAGTATGGTAAAAATAACTCAACCAAAAAATATACAATTAATAATTCTCTTTTTATGCACTGTGTACGCTCAGCTTATCTTTCTTTGAATTTTATATTTACAAAATAATTATTTCCAGTATTCAATATGAAATAATATATTTATTTTATATCATAACATGGTCTTGTTCAGATACCTATTTATTTAAAAACAATTACAAATTTTAAAATACAATTAGCAGCTACGTTACTAAAACTGCGTGATCTAAATTAATTACTTTGTTTTCTAATCTCTTAACATACTTGTTCGTATGTAAACTGGGATATGTATTATTTACTAATGTACCAACTATAGTCAGATCTCCTCAAATTGATCTGTATCAGTCAAATGACACTAGTTGTGTCTTGTAATATAGGTATTTCAAAAACTTGATTTCTAAATATTACAAATTCAGAATATAAAATTTTCAGAATAATTCGAAAATGTGAAATAGTGACATCTCTATCTATCTGGTTAATGACATGCTTTTCACTTCCTACATATTTTTGATAAAAAAATGGTGTAATTCTGTGATAAATTTGTTGATTCGCCTTTATTGATGATGTATTATGTATTTAAATGGATATTTATGGAGGATGGATTTATGATTTTTATTGTTTATATCGTTGTCGAAAGAAAGTTTTATTTTTTAGGCTTTAAGTGTAATTTTCATGTCATTAAATTTGTTTGGTATGAATATTGTTGCATAATCTTAAATTTGTGCAAAATACATTGTTGTTGTGATGGCTGCGTTTAATAAATTTACCACAAATCGGATCAATTTATAAAGATGTAACGGCTACTAGCAACATGTCAAACTACTATAGCTTATACCATTTGAGGCTATTAATAACCCATATCTTCACTCATTCAATTAATTACTTCACTCATTCATTTACGACGACCCTCAATGTGTTTGGTGTTTATGCCTTCAAAATAGTCGCTATCGTTTTATAAAATAATAAAGTAATAACGGACTGTTTTTTTTTTCTCACGATGAAAAAGTATTTAAGAGTAAAGGTATCACTTGTATACCCTACCTTCCCCCTCTAAAGATATTTTTGATAAATCTATTTCAATTAGCATGAGGTTTTGGTGTAAAATTTGCATGTCTTAAGTCTGAGAATTGGTCCGGAATCGATTTGGTTTTGGACTTTACCAATACCAAAACTCTTATACAAAATGTAACGCGTATATTGTCATGGCCTATATCAAGCATTTAAAGTTTATGTTTACGTATTATATAACAAAAATAGTAAGATATCCTACAGATAAATATTTTTTTTCACTTTGGTGATTGAAGTGAAAACACAACAGATTATATATTCAAATAAAAACCACGCGAGCTGGATCACAATATTATTTATAAAATGCTTTTAATATCAAGGCTAATTAGTTTTTATTTAACATGTAACTCCATCATATTATAAAAGTTTTAAATAAAGCTGGAAAGTTCGATCAGGTATTTAAGGGTTCATAGTATGTTTATTAAACTGACATACGTTGTTAAAACGTTCTTGAAATCTTAAAAAAATTTTTGAGGCACATACTTCACGAGACAAAAGCCCTACAAAAAGAGTTATTATCCATTGCATTTTAAAAAGCTCTTCAAGAAGATCCCACTCGTTTACCGTGGGAACACAAATTTCATCCTCTATTTTAATTTCTGGGGTATTCAGCTATCTCTATCCACAAAAAAACCTTCGTAATCGATATTAGGCTGCAATAATGATGTTGTGACTTACGGACATATACATGATGGTATTATAAGTTACTTTTTTGTTACGTGTTAATCATAATAATGAATAGTGCCAATTTATTGAATTCATTTATATTCAGTCGATTGTATTCGTAGTGGTATTTACATAAAGTAACGTCGGATTAGTTGCTGAAACGGAATGGAGTAATAAACAGGAACTATCATAAAATTCGTTTATTACGTCCATTAAAGGCAAAACCATCAAACAAACAAAATTATTTTTGTCAAGTGTCAAATGTGAAACAATTGTCGTAAGTTAGAATTTCAATCGAGATAATCACTGTGCTTCAATGTAGTTGTGTTAGTTTATTTCAGCTCCCGGTCGCGGGGAGAGATATAACGTCATTAAGTGAAAACAACAAACAACGAAATAGGAAGTTGTATTTTAGGCCCATATAATACTCAGAACTTTCTCATGAGCCATAATAACAGATAACATGATATTTATTCGTGAAGAAATCTTATAAATTGAATCCCTCCAGAAAGCAGTGATTAGAACGTTGCTGACATTACAAAGGGATTTTATTTTTACATGTTTCCTTTGCTATTAAATATTAGCCTGTTTTGATTGTATAGTGAAGCCAAATTGGAAAAACTTTCAAAAAAGCGTAATTTTTGATTTTCTGGAATTTCAGCTTTATGCAAAAAAATTTGATTCACAAAGGTTTTTGTTTATTTTATATTTGTGAAATCGGAAAATTTGATTTCATTTAAATGTTGGATTGTGCTGAATGTTGTCAGACTATCTCCACCAATTTTCTCCACTGTTCACAAATCACCAGCTGTCAGTAAGGCAGTGAAAGTCTTTGCTCTTCTGGAGGATATAGTTCATCAAAAAAACTTTGAAATGAAACTTGATCGGCAATTTTGCTACATCTCTATTAGTAGCTAAAATGAAAAGGTAAGTATATTTTACGATAAATTTTAAATTGAAAAACGCAGAGGTAATGACGCGTATTAATCCGTTGGTAACTCTGCTTTCTAACTTCTTCTTCTTAAAGCCTGTTCAATTAACCTGTTTATTAACTGATTTTAGTATATTTTCAAGAAATAACAATATACAATATACATGTTACGTTTGTATTTTCGGGAGTTCAGATAAGTACTTTCTGAATTTAAAGAAGTTTACGTTAATTTATAATTAATTTAAAATTTACAGTATAGTTTAATTCAAATTGTAGATTAAAAGCAAGAAAAGTAAAATTATTTCTCTCTAAAGAAGAAACTCGTAACATGTATATTCCGAATATTTCTAAACAAAATTTTGCAAAGCTTATTTCTTCTACTTATTTTTTGCGACTTTAGTAGTAAATAGATAAATACACATATGACATTTTAATCCTTTACCTATTTAATTACCACTTTCATATCGAAGTTTAACTACATTTTAAGAAACTATAATGGCAGAATTTACTTGTAAATGTTTAAGCTTTTCCTTTGTTTACATTCATATCTTCGTACGGTACAATTTCAATACGTAGATAAGAAGAAAATTAAAAAAAATATGTGTATATTGTACCTTCTTTTTTAGACTTACTTAGGCAACAAACCTTTTTAATTCGCCATGTTACATTGTAAGCACTGAAGGTCACATGATAAGTGTTGCCTCTGAAAGACCTGTTTCATATTCTTCTGGCTTTCTCTCCAGTAAACCTATGAGTTCTTCCATTTAAGGAACCTTCTAATTTTGCTACACTTATTTTTGAAATTATATATCAGCTATCTAAATTTTAATGAACAGTGGCAACAATGTATTAAATACATTCTTTCCCCTTACCGTGGAATGATGAGTTTAAAACAAGAATGTATTTTATACATTCTTTCCCCCGAGTGATGAATTTAATATGTGTATTCATACTTTTTTTAATAGCTTGAAATAGCATAAAGTTTGAAGTTAGCTTTTGTGGGTGAGCTGTCATTTTTTTATTTTGTGCGTTCTTTACAATCTTAATCAAGGAACTGAGAGTGAACACATTTAAACTGTAAATATATTTCGCACTTGTGGAATTATTTACACATTTTATTTTTTTTAAATCTGTCCTGGTTATATATATAGTTGTTACATTTTCATTCCTTTGATTATGTTGCACAACATGACATTAGTGTGATGTGTAAGTTATTATATCGCATGACGTTGTGGATGTGTAATATGGTATTTAAATTTATTAATCATTTTTTAGCAATTATTCGAGTTTACGTGGAAATATTATTTTATATTTTTAATGTCAATTTCCAAATCCACACTAATGATGGAAAAAAGTCCTCAAGGGAAGTTATTTGATGGCAGAAATAGTTCATTCTGACTGACTGATAGCGCATGAATAAAATTTATATATTAGAAAATTAATGCAGTAAATTTATGACATGGCGCTCGCATATTTATTATTCAATATTTCCAGGTGGCATTCAGTTCGTAATTTGATCAATATAAATCATATATTGAAAATAAGGTATAAGGAAGTTCACACTTGTTGCAAATATCATATAATCAATAGATGCAAAGAAACAAAATCTGTTTTTAATTGGATCGATTTGCTAGTGGTAGAAACTTAGTGAACTCTGAAGGCTACCAATTGGCAACACGAATGGAAATAAAACAGAAATAATATGCTGATTGTTGCCAATAAGCATATTTTTTTCATGAACCAAAAAATATTATCAGTCGATTTGTTTTCAGATTTATATTATTTGACATTGTTCAATAAAATTTTCTATGTAGTTTTAATTATCATGAAATTCGTTCAACTAAAAGTGTAAATATCTGAGCATGTTCTCTATCTCTATTTCTATCGAAATAATCATATTTTCAAGCATCGCTGAAACTAAACTCGTAATGAGTTTATTTAATAATATAGTAGCAGATTTTAAGCAGAGATGATATTTTCTACACATTCAAATAGTATGAGAATGATAGATTTGATGCAATCTGTTATTGTTCAGAGAAAAAAATCTTTATTTTACACGGACTCTAAATGTTATTGGGCTAGAATAATAAACTTTATCTTAAATTTTACTATAATAGGAACTGACATCAAACTTTTAATTTACTTCGAATCTACCCACATGCCCTATATATATCCTCATGTGTATCTGCTTTTACGATTTCAGATTCCGTTGAACATTATTAGGTTTATCGAACTTAAAAATTTCACAGGCCTTCATTTTTCATACAACCGACTTTAGACCTCTTAGTTTAGATACTTCTTCTTTCTCTTTTCTAGGCACTTTCTTATATGGTTCTCTATATCTAATAACTACAACAAAGAAATGGAATTTGCTAATTTTGCAACTTTTTGTTATTTTATATAAATAAGTGTAGAGGAAAGTATTTTTCCCCATTTATGTTCGGAGAAAATGTTTCCCTCGTGCTTACGTAGATTATTGTAATTGTAATCATTATGTACTGTGCTTAATTTATTATATATTTTAAAGTTATATTTAACATATGTATTTTAAAGTAGTATAAATAAACAATTATAGAAATTTACTATCAAATGGTAGTAATTATTATTAAATATATGTCACAATCAAGACAATTTATAATCTTTTTTTTTGTTCAGAAAACTCTATTCACTTATTTCAGTGATAAATTCTATGAGAAAATAGCTATATCAAATTTGCCGTAAATTATACATTCTCGTTCATCTTAGAAATGGAATTTCAAAAGGACTTTAAAACTTCTTGAAGTAGAGACATTTGACATACTCGTATATTAGTGTTTAAATAATCCTTTTCACTTTGAGTTTACTCGATGATAAAGAATTCCAGATTAAAATGTTTGCTTTGCTTAGTCACTCTGATCATGTTTGATAAAAAATTATAAAAAAAAGTTTTTGATACTCAGAACCCAACTTTTCAAATATCACGTACGTTTAAATAATTATAAACCTTTCTAAAACCTTAAAAAACTTTTCTTAAATATTGTATGGAAATATCGTCAGACAGAATAGTATTTAAATTCAATTTATTAGTCATTCGTAACCGTATTTGTGTTTGTAATTCTTAAAAATTAAATTTCTTTTTTTGGTTTAATCTGTATAAGTCATGACAGCATGCAAGACACGTTCATTTTCCAATTCTATATCACCTCAATAAATTATCTGTGTTGTACATTTTCAATTATAATTTGGATTAAAAGATCAACTAAAAACATGTGTTTGTAAAAATATTAAGGACTATGTATACTTTTTAAAATTAGGGACATAACTTACAAAGTGATTTTGTTCTATAAAAACGTTATTGTATAAAAATCACAGCATAATCATTTTTTCGATCTAATAGTTCTAAGCATAATATTTTGTTTCATTCAAAACTATGGTAAGTCGATCAATACCATTTACTTATACGGCTAAAGCTCAGAGCGCTTCGAATTAAAACTGTTGTTAACTTGAATCTTACCTAAAATTTGAATCTTTTACTGATTTTTATTACATTTATTAAAATTTCCAAGTAAATAAACTGAACAGTTTGTGAGAAGTTTAATAATTTATATTCTGTCATGTTTGATGAGTATGTTACTCCCGAACTTAACTATTGTGATATTATAAGGGTTTAAAAGAGGAACATCAAAGTTTTTTTTCAGTTATTGCCGGTAGTGATGAACATTTTAATTTCGATAAAAAGGTAAATAATAATGAAATTATATAGCAATGAATATGAAGGGTAATTATTTTAGGAAAAATAAAGATGTAATTATTTTTATTTCAGATATGCGTGCTACTCTTAGAAGCATTTTTAATTAAACAGCCATTTGTTTTCATAGAAACACGACACACAATAAACATTACTTATAAAATACTCTTGAAAACATTATGGACGTAGCTAGTAAATAAAAGTATAAATACTCGAAACATGAGTAGCCATGATCTTATTATTAATTTCTAATGCGAAATAAATATATTTAATTATTAAATATAAACATTAACATTTGCTTTCGGTGATAAAAATGTTACAGATTTTAAAAAAAATATTATTGTTTTCGACCTTCTCAGATTTATACGCCATTTTTTGATTCCAATTTCATTATGTTATATGTATTTCTATCCGCACCGCAAGAAAAACTTTTACGAGCGATCCGTCAATAATGTCGTATAGCTTGATTCCCCTCCGTCAGATCTCCACCGATCAGAACCCCCTGCAATATTCAATCTTGGTTGGGCAGTTATTCATGATGGAGCCTCCGCTCGCTTCTCTCCTCAGGTGTGAGTTACGTACAGTGATACGTTCTTTAAATGCCAAGAGCACTATATTGATATTCATCACCAGTTGACCTGATTTCAGTAAGACTACGCTTGGCAAGATTTTCGCAAGATGTATGCGAGATGGGTCCTCAAAATATTCACCGGAGACCATGAACTGTAACGTATTGGGTGAAATATTTTTCTATTTAATTGTAACTGGCAATAAAACCTGAATACACTACAGAATACTCGAAACTAAGTCAAAGTCTCGTTAGTGGCCGCTTTCAAATTTGTCGAAGCCGCAAAAGTTCAAATAGACATTATCCACCGGTAAAATGATGGCCACTTTGTTCAGGGACAGAAAATATGTATTATTGTGCGAATTTATACCTACTAGCTCAACAATAAACGCTGATTGCTATTGTGAGACTTTGAAAAAACTTTGCCGTGCCATTCAAAAAAAGGAGGGGAATGCTGACGAAAGGAATGTGTTTTCATCATTATAACGCTCCTCCTTATACTGCCCATTTAAAAATCGATCTCCTGACACAATTAAAATTGTAGTGTAAAACTCCATAGTCCGGACTTAGTACTTAGTAATTATCATCTGTTTCCTGGGTTGAAGTGATACCTGGGTAGAACGAATTTCCAGGCGGACAACGAGTTGAAAGGTGAGGTAGAGCGCTACCTGCGCAATGCGGCAAGAGAGTTCGCAGCATCTGCAAATCTACATCGTAGCAACAATAATTACATCAAAAAATAGGTAAAAGACCAATTGTTCCGTCGATGTACAATTTACTTCCAATAAACGTGTTTTTTATGAAAAAAATTGGAGGCGTTATTTTACAGACAAATCTTGTATGTGTATGTTTTTGGCTGTTGAATCATAATGTCTAATCTATGGGACCGATTTTGATAATTAAAGTGTCCATCGGTTTATCTTTGTCATACAGATAGCCTATACAACGTTACGCTGAAACAAGTATGGCAAACATCATACTTGGATAGTAAGAATTTCCAGACGGACAACGGGTTGGAAAATTAGTTTGAGCGCTACCTGCGCAACGCGGCAAGAGAGTTTGCAGCATCTGCAAATCTGCATGGTGGCAACAATAATTCCATCAAAAAATAGGTAAAAGACCAATTGTTCCGTCGATGTACAATTTATTTCCAATAAACGTGTTTTTTATGAAAAAAATTGGAGGCGTTATTTTAGACAAGTCTTGTATGTGTATGTTTTTAGCTGTAGAATCATAATGTGTAAACTATGACACCAATTTTGATAATTGAAGTTTGGTTTATTAACATCGTACGGGTGACCTATGCAACGTTAGGCTGAAACAAGTATAGCAAACATGAAGTGTACATTTTATGGGAACTTAAAATGTAAGTGCAAAATAAATGTGACGTATGTAATGATGACGTTTAAAATATATAGTTTGTGAACAATATTAACAAATTATCAAGAAATAGTTTAAAAACAAACTTTTAGAAATACTTTATCAGTTCGTATTTATCTTATGTATAAATATAAAATCAAGGTTGCAAATTTGGAAAAAATGCTAATTTGTTGAAAATCCGGTGTCCGTGTGGCTCAATCAGGTGAATACTTTAGAAACTTTATTTATGTGGACTTAAGCCTGAATTAAATTTGAACAAGCCTTATTATCCTAATATACTGTCAAAATTTAAACAAATGTGGAGTTTGAACTTGAATACTAAATTAATATATAAAAAATGTATGAAAACCAAAAATTCTTAAATGAAGTTAACAACTGATAAAAGTAAAACTCGACTCTAAGTAAAACCATCCGCTAACTAATATTTATAAACAAGTATTTTTTACGTTTTCCATTTCAATAACAATTTGGTAACAAGGTTTAACTACTATAAACATATGGAAATTTTAATATTGAGTAAGTAAACAGCATAGTCGTAGGGGTGACTGAACAAAGAATTAAGTGCTTCACAAATTGTCATTCAAAATCGACAAATAAGGAACTAAAAAGAAGTGTTTGTCTTTAGTCAGTGAGTGATTTTACCGTAGTCCGGGTTAGCGTAACGTTCAGCATATAATTGCCTAGGTGAAAAGCATATTCTGTGTAAATTCATATCTTAGTAACAGAAAGTTTGGCCATGCGAATATTAACAAAATATTTATTAAAACTAAATACCCAAATTTACTTTTCAATTATTGAGTTAGAAATCTAAAGTGTATGACGCAAAAAGTGGATGACGCAAAGAATGAATGCCAATAATGGAGAAATCACGGGAATGTTAGAAGTGAGGGTGTAGGCAATGGATTTCTTTAGATTATCAAAGATCAGTCGGCCCTCCTCTACACCAGGCACAATGGAGGAATAAACTCATAATTCGTATGCTGAAAGTTTATCAATTTCTGACATAATTTTTGTACGCGAACACTTGTCACATCTAATTACATTTTAAAGTCAAAATAGCTGCGACAAAATGCTTCTCTTTTGGAAATATAATTAACGTAGTTGAAAAACGGTTACATGTTCCGTTAAAAAAGATAAACCAAAAACGCATGTGAACTTAAAAACAAAGTCCCGTTTTATAAGTAAGTCTATTTTAATTTGATTTATGTAAATATATTGCTAAATAAAAGTTTACCGCCATTTGAAATTATTGAAATCTTAAGTGACGAAGCAGAATTCGAAGTAAATTTTTAATTAAATATATGGCAGAGTTTAATATTCTATATCGAATATTTTGATACTATAAATTGTTTTTGAAATAAATTTACAGATTATAATTTTACTGGTATATATGGCAATTGCAAATTTTAATGCTGGACTATATTGAATGCATTGAACATTCTTTAACGGTAATAATTATACTTATGAAAACCACTTAGTTCAACGCTTATGTAACGTTTTAGTAAGAATGGAATCATGATATAATGTGTTCAAATTTTTAACTTTTAGGCAAATCCAAATTATAGTATGCTCCCTATTCTTTCATTATTTTATAATGAAGGGTGATTTTGTTTTGAATCATTTTTCTTGAACTTTTGAAATTATACGCTTCAGTAAGTCACGTGTATGATGTGGTTATGTTTACATTATAAAACACTCATAAGACGGTCGTTTTCACCTCTATAAGGTGAGTTACATGGCTCAACTGTAAAAGTTATTCACGTAATAATAAAGTTAGTAATATATTTGTTGATAATATTTGTGAGTATCCAGAATAACAAACAGATAATCTTTTATAGGGTTCCGTACCAGACAAATTCTAACGGCACTCAATTGCTCTCATTAGTTTTTTTATTGAAATGTCCATCATTACTCTCTAACTTATAAACTATAAATGCTCTGTCCATGTTTTTGACATTTAGTGTTAGATAATGTAGAATTGAAACACAAATCCAGAGCTCCCACATCGAATTACTCCTATCAAAAATATACTAGGCAATATTCCTCACAAGTTTCTGTTGAGGAATAACCCACTACAGCATCATAAAAATATTGGTTAGAATTTGACAGCGGGAATCGACGGTAAACCATATAATTTTTCAAAAATGAATAACAAAAGTACTGTGATCGAGTTTGAATGGTATAGTTCTAATGATAATCAGTCAATACAGTTTTAAAAATATTGACAAAAATATAGGCAAGGTAAACCTACCTATTGACAAAACCAAAATAATGGCGTCGGGAGGTAATTATAGGAAATTTTCACTGATGAAAGTAATCATATCGAGTTTGAAATTATTTAATTTGTCTTAACGTAAGCAAGAAAATAACAAAGTAAACTGGTAGGCCAGTAACCGGTATGTATAGAGGTATAAATGTGGGGTATTATTTGATTGAGGTACATAAATAAACAAGTGCAGATGTAAACAATTGCATGAAGTGATTATACATTAGTTCGTAATTAGGTAGGTAACTTTGTATATACAGATATATATGTGGAGTATATACTAAGACGTACAGCAACTGCAATATTGGGAGCAATGTTAGAATGTAGGTACAAAATTACACAAAAGCATGATGTGACTCGGATATCGATAGGCGGATATGTGAGTAAAGGTTTGAACCACTGAATACAGTAAACCCAGGAGTGGGAATATGTTTAAATATCCGTACGTGAAATATAAAACTCGTATCTGTGCCTGAATATACATGTAATGGAGAGAGGAGAAAATCGTCGACTTAACACAGATTCCAAAAATCTCTAGCCTTAATGAAACAGTTTAAACTGAGCACTCGTTCATGAGGGTGTTTGGTTTTTTTAAGTCGGTTCAGAAGTCTGTGGTTATTTCAAGCCCGTTAAATTTTTTGGTAAAAGTTTTATTGTATGTCTGGTTGTCTAGAGCGGGAATTAAAAAAAAACAAAATATTTTTTCCCATAAAAAATAGATTAAAGAGAATTTTTTCCTAATAGCAAATACGACACAGAATACATAAGCAAACAAAAATTATAAAAAGGAAAAAAAATAGAAAGAGGCAAAACATATAAAAAATAATCCATTAACCCATTACCATAAAACCATCCACGTGAATGAAGTCACAGGCAATAGCTGGTATGAATATAAAATATCACGTATAAACTTCACGTTTCTTACGACCGAAGGATTTCACTGTAGTCGCAATCACCCAACTGAGAAATAAAAATTCGGATATTGTTTTCGCGAAAGTAACAGCGTTCACAAAGTGTGTGATATTAATCTAGTAAACGTGAAATATGTTATTCATATTTTCCTTATTTGGCCTTTAGTCATGTCAAGAAAATTTTATCGTTTTTGCAACATTTTTGCTGTAAAAATGAAAAAGAAACCGTTTGTATTTATAAAAACAGCACAAAATAAAACCTCCTCCTAATTGTGACAAACAGTAGGAGGTGTTATAAATAATTACAAAATACTTTTCTTTATTTGGCATGTATTAAAATTATTTTAAATTACGGATGTTAAATTAAATTAAATTATACCTGTAGTAATATGTTGCATAATTAAAAATGTTTAATATAAGAAAGCCGGTAATTGCAAATTCGACTTTTTACACTAATACTGTGAGAAAGACGTCTGTGAAAAATGACTACTAAGTGTTTAAGAAAACTGGATATTTCTTAATGACAGTTTTGCAATCTCTGACAAAAGCCTGAGATTACAAAACTCTATACTTAATTTTAGTGTTTTTTTTAATAAGTTTATTCATTTCTGTCATTTAATTTTGTGGTCCTACACACAAATTTCTATTTATTAGTTAACTTGCTTTTTATACGTTAAGTTTCGTAAACATTTCAGTCCTCTTAGAAAGTAGAAAAAAAGGTGATTCAACAATTATTTAAGACATGTACTTATGGAGAGACAACAAAGGGCTTTTGCTTAAACCTAAACTACATATGCTTGACCATTGACAAAATATGTGGTCTTCAATTAACCGTTTGTTTCAACACCGTCCGTAGGAGCATGCGCTGATATAGCCCAATGTAAAATAGTAGGTGGTTCATGATTATGGAGCCCTTTCTAAAGTTTTCCAATGATATTTAATTATTTTACATAATAAATTATTCTGGACACTATTATTACCACAAATAGAAAACTTGCTTCTTAAATTTTCTGCTTACCTACAGAAAATTCCTTCCAACCAACACTAATATTGTACAAACCGTATCCAATAAGGAGAAAATTTGTAATTATTATTTATTTGTCAACATTTCAATTGGTACCCGAGTAAATATTACGTTAAAAGTGTATGAAAATGTTTGGGATCTAAAATGATATAAAATATCACACATACGTGCTCATATATATAGAACCAAAAATAATTGCTTTTCAACGCTCGTGCAGTCCGATGGAAATATAAAATCTCTGTTATCTTTGTTGAATCTCTGTTATCCGATGGAAATATAAATGATCCAATTCTATATTTAAGACTACTTGTCTTAAATATAGAATTGGATCATTTATTTATCTAGAGCACTGATTCCCAGAGCGGTCTGTATCAACACCCAAGTTCCATTATGACCTCCGAAGGGATTGACCCTTCGTAGGTTTGCAGGAAAAAAAATTAGAAGTCCGTGAGATTTAATGGGGGTTTACAATAATGGATCTCATTTAATTTTGGCTTTCCATAATGAAATAAAATAATCTCAGCAAATGTCTTAAAAAAGAAAGGTCAGCAGGTGGTTACTCAAAACTAACAACCATGAAAAGTGATTTACGTGACAAAAAAGTTCAATATATGATATATTAAATATTACCAAAAAGGTTTTATTACTAAAAAAAGATCAGCAAGGCGTCTACCAAAAACGAAAAACATGACAAATGGTCCACAATAGAAAATTTCCAAAAATATAATAATTTCAGCAAAGAGTTTTTATGTCGAAAAAAAGGTCAACGGAGGGTCTACCACAATCGAAAAAATATGGCAAGTGGTTACGAGATAAAAAAAGTTTAATGAATGGAATAATCTCAGCAAAATTTTTTATGTTTAAAAAAAGGTCAAGACATCTACCAAAAACTGAAAATCCTGACAAATGATCCACGGGACAAAACGTTCCCTGAATAGAATAACTTCAGCAAAGAGTTTTTAAACCAAAAAACACGAAAAGTAGTCCACGAGACAAACAATTTTGGAGACCACTCACCTAATGTAAATTTATTTTATGTGAATTATTTAATTTTTAAGAAAGAATTGGTGAATAACCTATAAACGTTGAGAGGTACGTGTAATTTTTACCGTGTAATCTGTTAACTTACCGATTACATGTAAATGTATTTTTCATTAATTTTTTCTTTACATGACTGAACTCTCATTCATTCTTAACATATGTTTGCCATAAAAGGAGCATTAAATGATTCATGTGCTGACACAAACTATTTTGTAGGTCTTGTATCTCTGTAACCAAGGATTTTTTTCACTAACCTTTCAATTATTTAGTGCTAAATTAAAAATTGTTTCAGTTTCTAACTTCACAAGACAATGACAATTTCACATATATTTTTTCTTTTTCCCCTCAGTGCCCACCGATGATTGAAGGTAAGTCATGTTAATATTCCTAGTTAATGCCAGTTATACGTTAACCATATATAACCACCAATATCATGGTTATAAGTGGTTAGAACGAAAGTAAATGAATGCTTATGTGATGTTTTTTAATAAAATAGACTTGCTTTTATTATTTTCTGAGATAAAGAAATTCAATATAAATTGAACTTTAAGGTAATTTTTTTATACTTATGAAGGAAACCTTGAAAGACAAGTGGCGTTAATATCGGGTTATAAATCAGTTTAATATAACTGATAATATGTTAAAAAGACAAACGTTATCGTGCACGATAAAATATCCGACGTCGTTTTTGTTTTGTAAATATCTGAAACGAAAATTATTATCTGCAGTATTTTTTTTAAATATTGTCCAGAAATAAAATATATATTATTTATAATCAGCAATATTCATGAATTCTTTTTTCTCAGCATGACTGTTCAAGATTTCCTTGAAAAGAACTTTGGAACTATGCACAAATCAGCTTTCTTCCATTGAAAATCGACATTTTGTAGATGATCAAAGCTGCTTTTTTTGGAAAAATATTGTAGACAGAGTGTAGCCAAATGAGTCATTATGCACGAAGCTGTTATTCGCAGCTAATATTTCATATATTATATATATATATATATATATATATATATATATATATATATATATATATATATATATATATATATTTGTAAAGAGTTTGATAAAAATATTATGTGCCCTTAAATGTTTATACGTATCCAAAAATGTAGTCTAGGGTGTTCCTGGTAAAAACAGTTCTACTGACACTTGAAAGATTTCTTTTTTATAAAAGTGAGGAGAAGAAATTTTGTTATATAGCGTCAAGCACTTTCAAATTAACAAGTATATTAAAATTTCCCCCTGCATTGAACTTTTACTGACATATATATAAATGTGTCATTACGTATCTTTTCCTGTAATTTGAAACTATTGACTTTAGGTTTGTTTATGAATTCGGGCCTATGTCCATTTGTATTTGAGTTCTTCACTAAGTTTTTGGAATTACTTATTTTTTGTTTACTCTTTTTATTCATCGAGAAGGTTATTTACTGATAAAAGAACAAATAATTTTCTAACATACCTTAAGATTTTTTTTAAATATTAAGAAATAATTCCTTTCAAAAAGTTGCGTTGAAAACTATTAAATGCTGTAGGGATTTTCAATTATTTCAATATTTATTGATTGATAAATGAGGACAAGATGTTTAATTCAGGTCAATTACGATTTTAATTTCTCCTTTAATTTGTGTGTATCCAACCTTATCAATGTTACTATATTTAAAAAGAAAAATAAAAGTAGCACATTCTCTTTGTCGGTTGACGAGTGACATCGCAATGAAAAAAAGAACTATTTTACTGTAGATTATGAACCCAGACTAGTTTTCTAGCCAATTATACAGTTTATCTGTGGGTGAAGTTAGAAAAGTGTAATTGTTTAGTAAAGATGAGTTCAAACTTTGTCGCCAACGTGCCTAAGCTGATAGTCAGGGATAATTAGGATGACTGGACGTTTGCCGTGGAGAATTTGCTGATCTTGAAGGATATGGACAAGTACAGCGCATGTACAATGGACGCCCAGATCAAGGCTAAATTAATGCATTCAATAGATCAGGCATTGTAGTTGCATATAAAAGAAACAAAATCTTCGAATGATTTATGATTGATATTGAAAGATATTTTCGACGATTCGGTTTTTCGAGGAGGATCGCTTTGCATCAAAATGCTATAAGACAAAATAAATAATAAAGATGAATTTTTTTGACCAAACTGGAAAGGTGCGATTCCATGACGAATTATATTACGCAAATTATAGAAATAGCGCAAAGGCTTAATAGTTTCACTATCGTTGATAAATGGAACGGCTCTCTACTACTTTTTAGCCGGATTACCAGATCGTTTCATGCCTTAGGTAATGGCTATGAAATTTAATTAATATATTTCAGAAATAGGTGAACTGGATAAATGCTCTGGATGCGCCATCAAAATATGGCAGAAATACCGCAATGTTGATCATACTAGTAGCGGCACTAGTACAATCGACATCATCAATAAATTATGATAAAAGGAATGATATTGATGGTACTGTTAATTACCGTGCTAAACTGTTGGCCAAAGGATTTATGCAAAATGAGGGCATTCATTTCTCTAAAACTTTTCTCCCCGTACCTAAGGCACACGACTCTGCGGTCGTTGTTGGCATTATTAAATTTTGATATTACAGATCTTGATTTGACTACTACTTTCTTGAATGGGGAGCTCAACGACTAAGTTTACATGCCAGAAGGATTGGATAGTTCAGAATGTTCTTTACAAATATTTGTTGTATCTGTTATTTTTTATTAGAACATATGTTCTGAGTAGGATATAAATTGCAAACTTTAAAAAGATATATTTTCTAAAGCGACTGTTGAGTCGCATTTTGCGTATTTTTAAATGCACCATTGTTGTAATTTACAAAGAATTCACTTAATTGATGAATAATGGCTAGTCAATGCCACCATTCATCATATGAACATCAATTGAGGAATAATGAACAGCTCAATTTAACTATTTAAAATAATCGTTGTCAATATGGAACATAAAATTTTCCGCTATAATGTAGAGACAATATCCTATGTTATTTCGAAATAGGTGTAGGTTGTTTTTCTATCGAGTACTATTGTTGTTGCAATATTATAGTTGGCGCAATTTTGCCTTCACTTCCAGTCTGAGCACACCATAAAAATTTAAATAATCTTTTTTACTGCACTCTAAGTGCTCATGTGTCAATGGACAAGGAAACTTTTTGAAGAAACATTTTCCGACAAATTTTGAATCCTAATTATATTATAAGGAAATTATACATATGTTGACGGATAAAAGACCAACGGACGTCTTTTCGTATTTCTGGATAATTTATCAATTTTATGGAAAAATATTTTGGATACAATATGAATTTTATGAAATGTTACGTAATTTAAAATATGAAATACTGCGTGTTAAAGATTTATACCAGTTTGTAAGTTTACTCTTTTTTTTAAAATAAAGCTTCATCAGCGTCTTCAATTTTCACAGTTGTGTTAATTTATTCCTCATTAGTGTTTGCTTTAGCCTGAGCCCGATACCTTCTAAATACAGAAAATTAAACTACGAAATTAGATGATATCTTCTTCACCCGTGTCCTTATAAACGTCAAAATAATAAAAAATCACGTAATGTTCATTCATTCACAAATTACTACATTTAGAATAAAACTATGTTTTACAAATTTCAAACAAAACTGAAAGAAAATTACATTTCACTTTTGTCACAAATAATTTGATTTTATTCAGACCTTCAGTTGCTAATTGAAATTATTTTTACCTTTCTATTGCTTTGCCATATGAAACTAACTAGAAATTTAAAACCACTGAATTTTTATATTTATGAAACTCTAGTTGTTTAAGTTATAAATGTCTTACAACTATTCCACGTGGCTAAGTTCATTGTAAGTAATATTTATTATGTAGGATTAATATATTTTTCATTACTAGGGATAAAAGTACTACTAAAATTTCATTGTTTTTTCTGCAAAGAGTCTACGTGTTTCTAAACGTTAGACAGATTATTAAATACTCAAATATTTATTTTAGTGTTTCATTTTACATGTCACTAAATATTTTATTAGACGTTAATGGATAGGATAAATCTGGTAAAATCTCAAATCAAACTTAAGTTTTTTTATTCGTTGATATACTTAAATTTAAGTAGTTTTATTAGTTTTCAACCAATGACGTTACATTATATAGTCAAGTTATACTGGTACCAAATTTACGAGATACGATTTCACTTAACGCTTACACAAATACTAAATAATTTTGCAAACACATTTTGAAAAAGGAAATAGTAATTATGAAAGTTTCTAGGTACAAGTAATACATTAAAGTAATTCACAAATTATTAAAAAATGTGTTCTTGTTTCGTGTGTCCAAGTGAAAAGCATTTAAAATTTATAATTATTAGATCTGTACAAATGAAATATTTGGGTACGAGCATTCTGACTCCTTGATATTCTGCTTGTATGTACTTCCCACTCAGTTGGCAGTTAAAAGAATGATATAACAAAGCGAAAGGCTTCAAAATTAATTTTATTTCCTTTTTGAAATTATATTTCTTTAGGCGCGTTATGAAATAATTTTCAGCGTGTAATTTATTTACTAATTATCTGAATAACTGATAATAAATTTGTTACTAGACCTGGTATATATAGCGCTTTTGTTACTGGAATTTTTAACTTGGTAGTTTTGCTATTTTTATTTGAGCGTCACAATTGCATTAAAGAGAAATCTTTAATTTTGTCGATTAAAATCTCTACTGCATCATGTATATTGGCCTGAGTGTCTATCAATTTTCTTAAATTTTCCACTGATGAGAACACGCTGAGAGCATTTAATTGTTTTTCAATACGTTATTTTGACATTAATTTGTTTAATGCCCAAATTATATAACGATAAAACAAGTAAGGGCTAGCACCTCAGACATACTATGCGCCAGAGAAAGTACCAACTCCTATATCGCATTATTCAAGGCAATATTCTAGGCCGTAGGAGGTCTGGAAAGAGAATGGTATTCTGGTTGAAGAACCTACGCCAATAATACAATAAAAGCACTGGTTTAATTTTTCTGAAAGCTGCATCCAAAGTTCAAATAGCCATAAAGATTTCTGAACTTAATCAAAAGAAGCCACTAAACTAAGATGAAGAAATAAGATTTCGAGTTTGACTTTTCGGACCCCAGCATTTTGGTTGATTTGTGTTTCATGTATTACTTCTCAATGCAAATGCACTCCGAATGTTAGATAATTTTAAGTGTTCCATATCAATCAGTTTCACTTTTATGACATCCACCATTCTGTCTGTTCTTAAATATTAAACTGCCATAAGAGTAGCCAAATTTTATTTGCTTACCCAACTAATGAAAGTGAAACTGTCCATTACCACTAATAATGTCACATACTAAGCTATAGTTTTACAGTTTTCACGACATATTAATATAACATTATGGAGTGGTCCAATTTTTCTTGAAAATCCGGTGTTGAAAAGTATTCCTTTTTTTTCATCCCCAGTCTCTTAGCAAAGTTTCTGCTTTAATATGAACATGTTTGTTCAGCGGTGAAAAGTGTCTTCGCTTTCGCCTTGGAATTGTTTCTTTCTCCTTTTTGACAATGCTGTCGAGAATAAGAAAATTTTCAATTTTGATATTTCTCCGTCCCTTGTAAGGCTCGAATATTATATTTAAAGCCATTACTCACTGTCGTTAATACAAAATAAAAAAAACCTGTGCACATAGTTTGTTATTGACACCCATTATTTTTGTGGTTGTCTCGTCCCTTTTGTAAGCTTGATTAATTAATTAATATTATTAACCTATTAATTAATTATATTTGAAGCCATTATTCACTGCCGTTTACACGGATTATAACAAAAAATAGATAAAAAGCACTTGGTCATATAACCTGTTATTAAAGTTTGGAAGTTGTTTATCAGATTGTCTGCTTTATGTAATTAAAGCTTACCGCACATATGGCGCAGCAGATTATTACTCATTTGAGGTATTGATCTTCAATAAACAATTTAATATTCAATAAACAATTATATTAAATTGTTTATTGAAGATATATAGATCAGAATAATATTCAATAAACAATTTAAAAAGAATGGTGCCGAGATAACTATTTCCGAGACAGAATTCCTAAACTCGAAACTAATATAAACATTATGAGTTCATCTGAGATATTATAAGATAAAGAAAAATATACCAATAGATATTTTCCTTATACATTCGTACATTTCTTAAAATAAAAATAAATTAATTAGATCTGTTGGGCAATCGACACTCATGTGCGGATCCTAACTCTACGACGTACCCAAAAATATGCGTAGAGCTACTTGTGAATTTTTGTCATAGAAGCACATTTGAAATAAGGGGAATTGCTTTTTCTTATTTCGTAATATATTTAAAATATAAAAGCATCCAAATTTGTTTAGATATTTTTTTACGAGATTCGGATTAAATATATGTTAAAATGCAAAAAAGGGTAATAGAATTGTTTCACAAAGGTAGAAAGTAATATTTAAGATACGAACATACTTTTCATAAAATACGGTGGCGTTTTACACATCAATTTTAGAAAGTGAAAATATACGCAAAATCACTCTTAAGTAATGTCAGTCCTATAAAACATTTTAACTTGTCGCTGTCTTGTGTCATTCGCATAAAAGTATGGCGTCACATTTTCATTGGCGTTCCTTAATTCACTACTGTGTGAAAATTTATTAGATTGAGTTTCTTCCTCAAATAAAATTAGAGTCTTGTCGAATTTTGGTGGATAAGATTTATTTTAATTAAAATGTTTGTTAAATAATATACTTTATTAATATTTTTGTTGATTGGTGGATTGACCGTGTTTTGCACGGTACCATTAGCATAATTTTACTATTTTAAAACTCTTTTACTCTCGCTTATAGATTATGGCAAATATTATGCATATTATATTTATTTATCTTAACTTTTATAAACTACATTTTTAATTTTTTTAAATATCCTTATTTAAATTTACTTCACGAGAATGACTACCTTGAAAATTACTGACAATATGAAGTATTAGTATTTTATATTAAATTAACTTAGTTATTCTGATAAGTAAATCTCGACATAATCTTGTAGAAATGGACATAATTTCTGAAGATTTGACTTTAAAAAATAAAGAAAATATATACCCTTACGTGTTTCCTGTGAAGATACAAGAAAATTACTTTTCGTAAATAATACACGTACATTTCTTATTTTTAGAAGGTTAAAGAATTGCGTTTAGATATACATATATAGGCAAGTAGCTCATATAATAAAAACTCATAATGCATAGATCTGGTTATTCTTACTAAGCGTAGGTTTTCTTTAGACCATCTAGAATATGTATCGTCTTCATATTTTCTAGTCTAAAATAGTATTTATAGATATAGGCTCGAAATTCATCATCAGTACTGTAGTACCATGAGGTTCTATATGCGATTATTGGAGAGGTTGCCTGTTAGAATTCTCGCCTTAGTAAAAAAAACGTTTTGTGGAATATGTCACAAGAAAGATAACGGATTACATGGAAGTGTATTTCTGTGTATTTACAATACTTAGAATGAATGACATGTTCATAACTTTCTATACCTGGTATTACAGGTAATATCCATGACAAGTGCAATATGTATTAAACAAATATATCAAAATAAGGTAGTACTCTTTCAAACGAACAATATAACTAACCTAAGTTAAATCCATTAAACGTTATATAGTTGAAACAAACAAGATTAGATATTTTCTATTTTTGAAGGCAGCATATTTTTTACGGTTTTCAATTATTATCATAAAAAATTCATTTATTGTAATGAAATAAGTTTTATTCCAAAGAATTTAACTTCTGGAATGGTAATTGGATCAATTTATCTCTATAAAAAGAAATCATTGGGATCATTTCTGTCAGGAAAACTTATCCAGAAACTAACTTTAGACTTAAACTTATAACTTTTCAGAAATATATCCATGTTATTTTGAAATAATTATTATTTATCTCAATAATAAATCACTCATAAAACATTCATCAACTTTAAAATAATTGCCACCAAAATATTGATAGGAAAATTCCAAAGGGCACATAAAAGAATTGCTTTTTTTAATCGCTAAAATGTCCACATTTTATCAGAAACGGTTTAATGAAGAATCATTAAAATTTGGCATACAGCATAATAATTCTTTTATATGTTAACACTCTCTGTCTCTCACATGTCAACACTCCATAACATTCATATGAATATTTTAGAGAAGAGGATTTAAATGCAAAATAATTTTAATCCAAAGAACCCTATTAGCCAACGTGATTTCAATTTTAGTTTCACAAAACAGTTGTTGTTTGAATTTACAATTAATCTTGAAAATATTTATAGTTAAACGTTTATGTGAGTTTATTCCTAAATGTACCTTTGAATCGTTTTTTTTAATTTTTTTTCTTAAAATACATACGTTTCGTTTTACGATTGTTAATAATGAGGCCCATATTACTCGACAGCATTCGCAAGGACTATAAATGATTCCTTTGATTCAACAGCATTTGGTCAGATTTATACGAAAATGTCTCAACGTAAATTGGTATCTGAATCACAGCTAGTCTTCTCTAGAAAAACATTTAAAAAGAGATAATATAATGAGTCATCCTACTGAATTTTAATCTCATTCAAGTAACGATAAAAATTAATTAGCAATTGTTGAGGAGGGATTCTTGCGAGTTATTCTCGGCGGCATGAAAGATCCGCAGCTCAGAACGTTATTTTGTGATCTATAGTTTATTTATAATGTATATAATCTACAAAGATTCTGATTTTATTGAATACGTTACTTTTAATAAAATAAATTTTGTGTCTCTCTTAATGACGACGGAAGAGAAAAATCCCACAAAGGAAATATTTTTGACAGAGCCTAATTGAAAAAAAAAGGGATGAGGCCAACGCACGCACGCACGCACCCATGCACGCACGCTGTTGACCAAAGAATATTTTACTCTTAATTTAAAACTGTACTGCGTAAGCAGGTGACGCGGCTGATAACAGTATAAAGTGGCCTTTGGATTTTTCAAAATAATATGATTAAAAACTAAATTCAGGCTTTGTTCCAAATTGTTCGTTGGTTTATTTTGATTTATACCAAAACATATACATGAAACGTGACGCGATTTATGACATATCCGCCTATTTTCCTCTACCACCTATCATTTAATATTTAAATAAAAGGCCATTATAATGTAGTGTGATGAGAACTTTAAGTTTTTTAATAAGCTATTGTTAGCCAAGGCTCGTATAATTACTATTACCCTTGTACATAAACATTTAATAAAACTTTTGTATTTTTTCAAAGGATTTCTTATAAATAATACTGCTTCCTATTCTAATCATGTCACAAAAATTTAAACCTTGTTATTATTGACATTTTTCGAAGTATTACATTTTTCCAATTGTAAGAATTGCAAGTATAAAGAAAACGAAATACCAAATGCTTTATTATATAAAATATAGGGTGGAGAAAAGATTGACAAATACACTTGGTTTCGAAAATGAAAAAAGAAAAATAGAACCAAAAATGGGTGAATGAAATCGAGGAACATACAAAATATAGTCATGAAAGAAGATATGAAACAGAACATACATGAAAGCATGTGTAGGAATAAATAAAAGTAGATATTTCTTGGAATGGAGAATGATAGCCTTCTCTTATAAATGCTTATCGTGTTTAATCAGTATACATACAGTCTTAATGTATTGACAAAGATTGATTGTTTAATTGCTAAAGAAACATATTCGCTTCAACTTTTCATTTTTTATTAAATATGAAACATAAAACCTTAAGGATTTTATGGAATTCAGAAGTATCGATCAAGAAATTTTTGGGTTGAATATAATAAACTAAAATTACATACCTCTATTACCGTATACTTAATATTGAGGTTCTTTTCCAATTTTATATTTTCGTCTAAAAATTTCTTTGATGTCTTGAGATTTTCTGTTTAAGTTTTTCTCACAATATCTGAAAAATGTATATTTTTCTAGGTAAAATATCGGAGCATCGTAAAACGAATTGTGTTTTAGTAAAATAATTAAATATAAGACGTAGCGAGTTTTGTAAGGCTATATTGGCAGTTTTTGTTTTGTTTATCGTGGCTCAAGGAAGCTTACTTATTGGTGCCTATTCATTTCCTAATAAGGAATATATTCAAATTATTTTCAATGATTTCTAACCGTATTTTTAATTTTTATTAGATGATATCTGATCGATATAAATGAATATGCGAGAAAGACTCATGTTTTGAATATTTAAATCAATCATTTCTCTTAATACGATCAGTATCTTTAATTTTAAATCAACAGTTACTAAAGAGTCGTTTCATATATTTAAATTTTTAAATTTTTTTTTCATTTCCCATAATTTTCCTACTTAATATTTCGTGCCCATTCTAAATATTTTCAGGACAATTTTCTTTTGGTTTCAATATTACAACCAAAATTATTGTCTGCAAAGATTACGGCAGGGTAACCTGACGCGGATACAATCGAAAAATTGATAAATTTTCCGTAATAAATTGAATAAAATGTTATAGAAATCAGCAGTTATTTACGTAATCGGTATCTATGTTCAAAAATAATCTAAATATTTAATGTTATCAATACGCTTAAACTGACACTCTTATAATTGAATCTTGTATACTGACTTTTTTAAATTTAAGCTTTATTGGATGCTCATCGTTCGTTATATTATGTTACACGTAAATATTCGCTTTTATTGATATTCCTCTCACAAAATATATTAGTTACAAATGAAAGAAAGGTTGTATCAAAATTTAATGGATAACTATTATATGTTTTGTTTACTTTTCAATCTACCATCACCGTAGTATTATAAAATGTAGTGTAACATAATAAAATAAATATTTATAATATTTTATAAAAGTGACATATTTTGGTTTGCCCGACAACGTTACTACACGAATATAAGCTGCGTTATTTTATAATTTTAAGCCGAGGTTACAATTTATATATATATATATATATATATATATATATATATATATATATATATATATATATATAAAGAAAACAAACTTTCCTTGTTTTTTAGGTTTCCCCATTTGCCGAGCAGTGTGTGAAGGTAAAGTAACTAGTACAAAAAAGTTATGAGAAAAAAGATAAAAGTACTTTCCAGAAATTGACCATTAGTTGATGCCTATGAAAAACAAACTGCAATATGTCTAGATAATGAAAAATAAAATTAATATTTGCAAGTGGTTTAATAGAAACATTATGCACACTTAACTCTTAATGTACACCTAAGTTTGTGCGGAACATACATGATGCGAGTTCCACTCGCACTTAACAGATTTTAATCCTTTTGAAGTGTAGTATCTTAAAAGCACTGAATTATTCTTACGAGCAATTACAAAATCGTAATAAACAAATATGTAAATCGCAACAAAACTGAAACATTCAAAGTTACAATTAACAACGTCAAATAAACAATGTTACCGCAAGCATACAAAATTGATTGGAATAGAGATATAATATTCAATGAGAAAAAAATTACGGGCACAAACTCTAGCATGTAGCGGCTTCGTTGCACAAATTGTGTATAATGAAATAATATTTACACACGCGCATGAATTTTTATTGAATCAATTACATTAAGGAAGACTACGTTTCATATTTCTTGAAATGTTTTGACGTGATAACCTCTCGCTCTCGAGAAGGCATGCACATTCAAAAATTTAGAGTTACGGAAATTAACTTGTTGATCACCGTTTTTCTTTTCTTTTGCCGCCTGAGTTGTATTCGAATGAGATCTATTTTGTTTATATTTATAATTTATTATATTTAACGTATAAATAAAGAGATTGCTTTCAATAAACCTTTTTTTTTTAATTTTTCAGTCCTTGTTTAATGTATCAATCCCTTTTATGGGGTCAAAACGGGTTCTTGTAACTTATTGTTATTGAAATGTAAATGAAACTATTCACTACATTTCGTGAATTATATTGTCAGTTAATTGCCAATTCGTAAGCGTAAGTGTAATGCACATATATAAGGCAATGGCTGGCAGGCAATAATTGCCAATTCGTAAGCATAAGTGTAATGCACTAATATCAGAAAACATAATTTAGTAAGGAATATAATTAATTCGAAATCGTTTAATTCTCTTAGAAAAAAGAAAATTAAAAGAAGTTATTCAATAATGAAATGTATTATTCCATATTAGGGCTAGTTTGCGAATGTAATATGCTAGAAAGAGTATATCCTAAATTTTAACTTTTTACATATTTCAGAGATGAACTTCTATACCGAAAATGAAATCAGTTATAAAGAAACGGTTTTCAAAATATTATATAATCAATTGTTGTCTGAATTTAGTCTTCGGAAATTGGAAAAGCTGCGATAATTTTTACAAAAAAGTTCCAGGTTTGGAGGCGCTATTTAGTTATATCCATGTGTAAATTATATAGAATGAAGTCAAAAGCGTTAACGAGTGGGTAAAATTATAAAAATAAAGGCTTCACAAAATGAAATAGAAAATATTTACGGATTTTTTTTTCATTTTCACCGTATGGAATAATAAAATAATATTAAGTGATATTAGTTTTAAATTAACTGTATATATTAGTAAACAAATAAATGTTAGAAATTAAAAACGTGTTAAAAGCGAGCAGTACTCGCGCTACAAAAGTTCTATACACATTTAGGCACATGTAAATATTGTATGTTTTAGTATTTTAACGTATCTGTTACATGCGTAAATATATCTGAAATGATATTTAACATCATCATTATAATTTTCTGATAAACTTCTAGTGTCGTTTTTTCATAATTTTGAAATTTTGAATTTTCTGGTTGTTTCGAATTAGAAAGAATAGAAGGAATGAAATTTCTTTAGTGGAAACATACAGCAATGTCTCTTACAAAAAATTCTTAAGAAGTAGTTTTGACATCCGTATAACTTACTCTTTCAATCGATATCCCTCAATCGATTTGCGCACTTTGACATTTCTAAAAAATAATTATGTATAAAGATAAATTATTATTACTTTAAATTTCATATTCTTAGGTTATATGGTGTCTGAGAAAATCACATGTCATATGCAGAAGGGCGGAAAGATCGACGATTTTTAAATTCATTACGTTTTTAGATACTAAACTTTAAAAACATATCATAATTAATGATAAATGCTATTAAACTATTTAAATTGAATTTCAAATATCAAATTATTCTTTTCTTACTTTGAAATATGTAATTAGTATGATCAGAAAGTAAATATGACTTACTTTTAAAAAATATATCAATTGGCTCATGTAAACAACTGTAACTTTCGTTTTCAGTAACGTTCTGTAATTCTCGATATTTTATTAACATTTTAGAAGTAAGTACTTCCTTTAAACCATAAATAAAGATTTAAATTTTAAGTAATATTTGCTGATAAATGCATTACACCGAGTTACAAATTTTTGAATAATTTATTGCACAACTTTTTTATAAATTATTTTAATATAAATAAAACCAAAGAACTTCATATCTTATTCAAAGTTGTAAGTTTACTAGGTTGTCTTAAAGTAAACTTCGACAAAAAAATACCCAAGCAAACGAAAAGGAAAACAAGTATATAATAATTTCATCAAATATTCTATCCATAATTTTTGTTACCAATGTTAGCATGACTAGTGTGCAGTGACATTTAAAATTGAATTAGCATTTTATTCACAATTAAATGAAACTAATATCATCACCCATACTTAATAACTTCTAGATAAAATATAAATATACAACATTGATACTACATTACCCAGTACCAGTGGAAATTGTTTCAGCACTAATACACATAAATATAAGTATATATATATATATATATATATATATATATATATATATATATATATATATATAATATATATATATATATATATATATATAATAAAAACAAAAAATGAAAAGAAATAAATAAATAAATATATGAATACACAAAACCGGAGATATGTAGAAGTAGTGTATTACCTTGTCCTTACTTTCAAATACCCTTGCTTTTGTATAAATATATTACCGATAATAACACCGTAAAGTTTTCATTGTATAACCTCACATAATAACAACAATTGAATTTATTACCCTCAATAAAATACTGGTATATTGTATAACTCTCGGTAATATAATAAAACCTACACTGCGCCCCTGCAATAAACTCACTAACATAAGCAATGGAAAAATCCGCACAAACCAGGCTTCCGCTATTGTGTTTCAAACATATAAATGCTGTCGGGTGTTCCTAAAAGTTAATCTTTGCTAATATCCCACCTGAAGATGTAACACAACCAAACCTAGGTCGTGGTAAAGAAATTAAGGAAAGTAGAAATAATACTACATCACGTAGTTTCATTTAATTGTGAATAATAAATTTCTACAAAATTAACGCCAAATGTATTCAATATTAGCATTTTATGTCAATAAAATTAAATTTTTTCTATCGTGTGAACTGAAACCCTTTAGGAAGTACCTTCCTCTTTATTTACGGTAAGTAAAGCGAAATTGTGTAACATGAAGTCCGTTTATCCACAATCATGAAACGGGCTAAATACGTTTTAAGTCATCACGGCAATTAAGTAGAATAAAACGTTAACATTAATAGATTTACAACTTTGTTCGTTATTTCAATACAAACAGTATCGGAGGCTACAACTGCCTTTATTTTTTGGACGGCCGCACTGCGAGAATTCGGATATGCTTTTAAACATCTGAATTCGGGGGATTGCTCACTATTTATTTAGGTAAACAAAAACATGTTTATCAATTAAATATGTTTACAAATAATACAGATTAAATAGGCTTTAAAACTAAAGTATCTCATGTATTTATTATTCCATAAATATATGTTTTATAATATTTTGGATAAAACTATCATATTCTCCCAAATTTTTATATTCAAATTCCATTAGAATTAAAAGTTATTTTACAACTTATTTGTCGAGGCAATATTTGGCTAACTATTGAGTTAATAATATCAAAATAATGACTACAGAAACAAATAATCCCAGCTCTCGCCGCGAACACCAATCACGTGCATCTGTCCGAATCTACTCCTATTATGCAATATTCCCAATGACATTTTGAGACACCGTAGCCTATTGAATAACTATAAAGTTTATGATTAGTTCCAAAGTATAACCGCTTTAGAACTAATCATAAGTTTTAATTACGTTACAACTGTAACACTTTAATTCTGTACCACTTGTTTACAGGTTAGTATTAAAACTGTTACAAAATACTTTAAAACTGTTACATTTGTGTTCCTAATTACATGTTTAATATTTTTCAAAATATAGTTTTTATTGTTTATAATTTTAGGTTGGATATTCAAATTTTACATGAGAGCCCAAAAATTCAATGGATGAATTATTTTGTAATCCGGAAAAGAAGTTTTTGAATGACCCGACGAATAAAATAGTTGAAGGGTGTATTAATTGACAATAGAATGTAGTTTTGCGTCAATTAACGAAATATTGACATTAGCACGAGTAACATTTTAAGGTAAACATCGATATGAACTGGAATACTTCTGTAATTCTACCCACATAAAAATTTTACTATGTAAAATTTATGGTATTCATTTGTTACATAAAATGGCTGGTTTCATATGCTGGTATCCGCATATGATTATTTTTTTATAATCGTACGTATTCCAGAAACATAGTAAAGCACGTAGAAATATTATTAAAATTGTACGAAAATATCTTTTTTAGTTTTCAAATTTAAAATTATGAAACTATCACAGAATGTTTTAAGCCACTTTCACTGCTCGTTAATATGATTTGTTTGCGGATAGAAATATACTTGCTATTTAGTATATATTTATATTTTGCCTTTTATTTATTGTATAAGTTAAAATCTTTAAAATAAATGGAGCGTACCAAATTAATCAATCCGTCGGAAGTTTGTTTTATGTAAACAGTTCGTTGATGCAATGCCGTATTCGATATATAAATATTTCTCAATTTTAAATTTCACGCAGCATATTTTACTAATTTACTCGTACCAATGTATATACAATACAGTTGTACATGTATCGATAAAAAAATTTTATGTGGTTTTAGTCGAAAAAAATAGAATTATTTGAGATGATTAAACGCCTTTGCGCTAATTCTAAGTAGTTTTATTTTGCTGAATTAACTTTCCCAATGTTATTATAGAAACGGATAATAACTTCCACAAAATTGTAACTGATCATATAATAAAAATATTGCAAGCATTCTGACAATAGTCTGTAGTTGTAGTCAGAATCTTCATAATAACATAACTTATCGACGTTACTTTTAATCATCAAAGGAAGGAATCACCCCACATTGTAAACCTTATTGCCTATAGTTTGTATCGTTGTTTATATACATACTTTATTTTGATGTGTTAAATAACATTCATAGCATAAAAAAATGTACTAATACATGTTGCATACTTTTATTTATTGTTGTTATATTATTTGCCATAAATGTTGGAAAATATGTGTTTTTTTTCCAACCCTCTACATGCATTCAGAACAAATGAGTTTTAATGCCACCTTGCTTATAAAGCACTAATATTTTAAAAGTATAAAGGAAATGGATGAAGCTATTTAAATAATTTTTTTATTTTAGTGACCTACTAAACAAGAAACTATTATTTAATTTCGTTTGAGGTCTTTTACTGTTATGGTACTGGGGAAAAATATTGAAAACTTAAAATTCATCCAGAAGAAATAAGCCTCTTTTTATAGAATATGCTTCAGAGTTAACGCAAATAATACACATTTTATTATATTTTAAATATTGCAAGGAAAAAGCAAGCAATAAAAAATATGCATATGTACAGAACATATTTTGTTATATCAGTAGGATATCATTTATAATTTTTATTATACAAATTCTGCACTTTTTGCCTATTTTCACTATTGTGGGTTTTAATTTTATTGTTAAGTTTTAAGGTGCTGTGTGGATTGATCAGAATAGTCAACGCATTAATTTGGTTATGGGCTTAAGTGGAAAGTTTGAAAAATTTGTAAGTGTTGCATTGAAAAGTGTTGAATGTTTATATTGGGGTACCCAATATAAACATTCATTTAAAATTTTTCATCTGTTTGTAATTAGTAATCATTATACAAAACTTCTGATTTTAAATCAGTTGGTAAATTAATCTGGCAGATTAAAAAGGCTATGAAATATTGTCGCAAACTTCAGTTGGTACGTACGAAAAAATACTTTAAAAAGGACAGTCATACTTTTTCAAATAATATAATTAAAATTATATTATCCAGAAAATTAGGTAAAAATAGAAACTCACCGCAAATACAAACAGAAACTCATTACAAAATTAAAAATAATATAGATTGTTTGCCAAACATTTCTAAAGCTTGACTAAGTAGTAATTGTTTAACTCTTCTTTTTTTAGAAATCTAAATTATTAATATATTTTTAATACGAAAATTGATTTGTATTGTAACAATCACCCACCAAAACTAATAAAATATTTACAGAAGTTTTACTTGAAAAAAGTGTATTTTCATTTATTCTGCCTTTGCTCTAGAATAGGTTTCATAGAATTATCTTAATAATCTCTCTTCAACAACATTTCGCTTCAATATTTATATATTATTGTTACTCCTTGGCACATTTTGTGTTTTAGATAATCTGATAAAATCACTAAAGTATTCGATGTAAATCACGCCGGTGGTTTGTTTCATCTGCGCACACAATAATTTATGCACAGTGTATGAAAAATTTCTAAGACTTTCCGCAAAATTGAAATGTCATATGATGAAACGAAATATTGCATAAAATGAAAATTATATATTTTACAAAAGAAATTAATTTGGAAGAAACAGTTAACAATGTCATTCAGCCTCTAAATTATAATGTAACGCAGTGTTCCCGCAAAATTTGTTGTTGCTAAATTCGATTAGCCATATCGGACAGAATCATCCATGCAAAAATATATTTTTTTAATGTCTATTTCATGTCTGTTAAGGTATATATATACCTAAATCACTCACTCTTATATACTTAATATGGTTCACATTCAAAACAAATACTATCCAATTTTTGTGTTGAATAATTTTATTACACGTACCGCGTCTAATGTGGTTTCACTTAAAAATATTTTCTCTTAAATATAAGTGATATAAACATGTAGTAACATAAATTTTAAATGTCGTTGCAGTCTGTTTACTTAAACGCTTTTTAAAAAATATAACGGAAGTATATTTAATGAAATTTCCTCGGTTTGACTCGCTCTGCACTTGACATTAAATTATACTCAGCACTTTGTACAAGGAACGGGAAATAATGATTTCTTCCAGCGAGTAATTTCGGTTTACAATATAAAACAGTCAATCTTTGCACTGCGGGGTGTGTGAGCTGAGTGTAATAATCGATGTTTGAGTTCCTTTTCACTTGCTCGAATACACATTTGTTGGAGTTCAGTTTTGGGAGATTATATTAAATTTAATACCTTGAAGGGAATTTGAATTTAATTTATATTGAAGATCTTTTATTATGAAAAGTTTTGAAATAAATATGCTTCAATATCTTTAACTTAGTATTTCATGATTAATAGGAAATCCGACTCTTTATTTGAAATACTTATTTGGCTTCTTGGAGAAGAATCAGCTTAAAGAGTATGCTAAGTAGATGATTGAAGAAGACTGAAATATATATAAGTAAAATATATTAAAAGAATATGAATTTTTTTATAAAAAATTATATTTATTTACATTCTAATTCTTTTTCTTATCATATTTAGCATAGAAATATATGCATCGATTTGATTACGTAACGAAAAATATTAGGTTTGAAAATGTATATCTTTATATTGGTAAAATGTTATTCCCAAAATAACTATTGATTGCAAACAAATATTACTTCAAAATATTATTAAATTCATACCTCATTTGTTGTGTCCGTTCCTTAAAAATAGCAACTGCATGTTTTCATAATCAAAAGAATACATTGTATAAAACTAAATCACGAACAGAATAAAATTAAATAAACAACGGTATAATTGAAATACGTGCAACGCAAAAATTGTTACATCAAAATGTCAAAACAAACAAACAAATAAAGAAGCAACATGAACGTAAGATATTTTTCATGCGGCGTTCACTCACCTTTATATGATTACTCTCTTGGCCCCTAATCTCACAAACTTGGCCCCTAATCTCAAAAACATTTCATGAAAATGTTATAACATATGTTTCTTTTTGACATTTAATATAACTCGGGATAAGAGTTTATGTCCAGTAAATCAGAAAGTACACCCTAGTGCAGTATGGGTCCTAGTGACCTTAGTTTTACATGAGGTTTTCTATAAAGCACGGGAATTACTAAATTCTTCGATTTATGTTAAAAATATTTGATACCACATTTTCCTTATTTGATACCAGATTTTCGTGACGGCCATTTTGAGTAATCTGATCAAGACTTTTAGTTGTTCATTTTCTATGTACTTCTCCACAAAGTAAACGTTGCTGACAAAATGTTACTTGCATAAAAGAAACTATTAAGTTTAGTTTTTAAACCCCAATTTTGTAAGTTCAATTATTCTAACGTATTGCGTTCTATTTAAAAAAGTTGGTGTAAGTGCACTACATATATACTTTAATGATATTCAAAGATACAGATTTTTCATTTAATGGAAAAGCTAATTATGCAAAAAAAACTTAAATATAATTCAGGTTTTTTTATAGAAAAAAATTTCAACTGGTCACAAAATCTATTTTGTATTATTCTTTATCATATTTTTTTGGACGGAATCGTGTGATTAGTAAAATATGAAAAATTAAACAATTATGTATGTACTTTAATAATAACAAAAGGTATTTATTTCATGTTAAAGTTATTTGTAACAAAACTTAAAACATAATTTGATCGTGTTTATGGAACAAATGTAGAACTTACTTGCATGAGAAAACTATGGTGAATAGTGATATAGTTGTAGGTTTAGATACTATTTTGTACACCGATAAAAAGTTTTTCTTAATATAAGGTAAAATAGGGAGTTTTCACATAAAAAGTTACGGACACTTGTTTCAAAAAAAAGAAAACCATTTCTCATTTGTCTTACGTCACATTTTTAATATCAAAATTAAAACTGGGTGTTGTCAAAACTATTTCCAAATAAACAGAAAATAGACAAATATTAACTTAGAAAACCTCTGTGTATTTAATATGTTTTACATCTTTCTTATTGTAGCAATATACATTCCTTTTACTCGTTATATTAAAAAGACCTAAAATGTTTTAAATAGAGAGAAGTTTCTTAAATTAGATAAATATATATGTAAAGACATCATAATATCACGGCAACAAGTAGATGTACAACATAATATCATTTTCTACACAAAGAAATATTATTAAAAGTCAAAACCTTTTCGTTAAATATTTTTACCAAAAACATACAAGTTTTACATAAAATATATACCAAGGGTAAAATTTTGTGGTAATAACTCAAACTGGGCTACATACTGGTACAGTAAATTTCCTTGATATAATGAATTGTAATTTCTCACTATTCTCGCGTGAAATTTGCAATTGTTGGTGTACAATATATTGTCGTTGTTGTGTCCATATGAGTAGAAGAAGATCTCAAAGGAAAAATGGTTGCCAGAGCCTCGAAAGATTGGACTTCTCCAGTCCTGCAAGACGAGCCGCCGGGAATCAAACCTGGGTTCCCGCGGTGCGCTTCGCAGTCAAAGCCGTATGCCTTGTGATCAACCCAACACACCACGGTGACGACATACTTTATTAAATTTGAGCCGTTAAAAAATATTATTATATTATATTTTTAACCGCTCTGTAAAATGGCTTAGAAATTTGGTAATTATTTCGTTTTAAAACTAAATACTCCTTTGTACTAGATTCATTACATTAGTTTCGACTATGGGATTATTGCAGAACAAATAAAAAACTTTCAATAATCAATATTTTTTCATCTTCTTGCAAATTTCTTTGTTTTTTTATTCATTTTCATGTGAATGTGAACTAGATATTTTTTCCAATCTCTGAATAACATTTCTTTTATATAGATTATTTTTTGACGTAATAGCTACTATAGGATAGGATTTGGTATAAAAAAAGAAAAAAACTATCATAATTTGTCTTTCTCCACTATCTTTACGTCTTTGCTCCTAAATTTTCGTGCGCATGTTTTTGTGCTAATGACTAATAAATCCTATCGTAGTAATATAGTTTCTTTATAGTTATACGTAAGGTATATATATGTTATACCCAAACATGATTCTGCAGCAGCAGAGAAAACATCTGCCCTCATCTCGTGTCCTGTAACATTAGAGTTCACCAAAGTAACCGGATGTCCGGTCGGTATATAATTATGAGATTGGGTTCTATGATGTATTATGCTTGTATGATTTTAGAGTGCAAGAGTTTAGTTAGGTAGTGGGATAGTTTATCAAATTTTTCTAATTCTTTTGCAAGAAGACATAAAAACGGCTCTTCGAGAAATATTGTACGCAAGTTAGAACTATGAAAATTATAAAATTAAAACTCAACTTAAGCCAACGTAATTACAAATGTCCGATAATATAAATATCAAAATTTTATATGTACTAACGAATAATATATTTCAAGCAAGTTAGAGTCAGTGTGCACTATTTGACAATTTTCTTCGTTTCCTTATTATATAATGATAGTTGTTTTTTTTTAATTTCAATGCTTTAATGGTTTAATTACATATTTTGGGAAATTCCTTTGTTCATATAATTATGACAGTTCTTTTAATTCTTTCCTTTTACGTTTACCTACCGTTGCAGTTTCTAAAATGTTTGTACACAATATTGGAATTATCAAAAAATGTCTTTTTAAAACGCATTTCTTAAAATTAAATGGACCATTTTAAATAAGACTTACAAATACACATATACTAATATAATTTACAGAGTTTTATAAACGGTACATTCTTTATCTTATCACGGTCAGGTGAAAGATATTTGTATATAAAAGGAAATTATTTTAAATGTTTCAGAACATCTGAAATAGTATATGAGATGCTGATTTCATAAATTTATCCAACAATACTAAATCTTATGAAGGTGGAAATGTTATCGCGGTTATAACAAAATTTATTGCAAAATGTTGACGTCAATGGAAAAAGGACGATATGAACTGTTTATCTCTTTGCGAATGATGAATTTGTGTCTTACGTTATGTGCCGTGTATGTACACACACACACATATATATATATATATATATATACATATATATATATATATATATATATATATATCAAAAATTCAAGCAACCGCGTATTCATTTTTGGTGACTACAATACTCCGTCGCTAAGCTACCATCGTTAACATGTAACTGCGATAGCTTAATTCATTCATGTAACTGCGATAGCTTAATTTTTTTAAAAATATTAATAACAAAATTCTCGATTGTACACTTTGCAATTGTAAATGCGACCCTGATTCGCGCATCCATTACTCTGTGAGGAGTACTATTATGCTATTGTTCCCTTCGCATCTACTTGCTGTCCTGATATGGGTATGAAAAAGGCAGACACCTCAAAATATAGTTTTCAAAAATACGACTACAGTGCAAATAATAAAGCCCTAGAATCAACAAATTAGGAAAATGTCATCACATTTCAGTTAGGTTTAATCTTTTACGAATTACCAACCTGAAGATATTATCATATAACGAAGCCCAGGTCGTGGTCAAGAATTTAAATAAAGTAGAAATAATAATATATCACGTGGTTTCATTTAGATGTTAAACAAATAGTAATATCTTTTACATTATCAATAAACTTTTAACAAATAAATTACAAAAAATCAAGAAATATACGATTTGTATACTCCTAAATTAATTCATATTAAAAAAATACTTGTTATTCTCTAAATTAAGAAATCAATTTAAGAAAATATTTGAGTATGTTTTCGTAACAATGTGCAGAAGAAAACAATTTTGTAAATATTAACATGAAGAGTTTCTGGTCCTAGGTTTCATTCCTAAAAATGTCGCAAGGGTATCCTTTATCATTTTCAAGATCATGAATCGAAGGGCCCTTAAACAGTATGCCGTACTTTTTAATTTTTCCCAAACTACTTTTGAGCAGTGCTCACCTCTGAATTTAAGCTTTCAAGCAGAATCTATCTCCACACCATATTTGACACTTCAAATAAGTACTAATATTACTTCCATCTGCTTCTAAAGAAATGAAATAGTTAAAACTCGTAGGCAAACTAAATGAAAAAAGGAGCGGGTCCAAAGAATATCTAACCTACATTTCTAAAAAAATACACACACAGTACACTTTATGGTCCACTTAATGTTACATGTAATATTAATATACAATCTGGCAATACAAAAAATATGTCAAAAATTATCAATAGATATCCATTTTGTCAAGTATATCCAAGATATTTGAAATAGTGGTTCATGATAAGATATATCTGGCATTGCTTGGGATGGATTTGTACGAAACCGATCAAAGCTAACCCACCTGTTATTTTGTAATCAATATTTCTTTAAAAATGTAGGTTTTCAGACACACATTTACTCAATCTACATAGGTTTTAAGAAAGGTTTTGACCAGGTTAATCTCTGTATCTTCTTGAAAAAACAAAAGGTAATTAATTTCGTTAGTTTATCTCCAACACCAGCAGCAAAAAAGACGCAGTAAAGACGCGGTTTTCATTTACCCTGTGTTCTCGAGACTCTAAGTGTACCTGGAGTTTCTTTATTGATTCCCTGTTTGTTTTTCATATTTGTAAATGACATCAATAGTTGCTTTAAACACAGTGAGTTTTGTTAGAGTGAGTTTCTCTTATATGCTGACAGCCTCAATAGTTTCTTCAAAATATGAGATTCTACTGATCATACAAAGCTACTGGAAGATCTTTATAGACTATATGCATATTTCAGACTGAACAAGACGCAATTAATTCACAAAAAGTTTGAATCGGTCACTTTTTCTAAAAACAAGATAATCGATTTTACTGTATGTAATATAGGTAGCCATTCTTTTGAGTATGTTAATTGTATGAGCGCTCTTGGTGTGATTTTTTACTGTAACATATATTTTAATGCTTACGTTAAGCAGATTATTTTGCAGATTGATGATTTGCCGGGCTTTGTATTAAGAACTACCAAACCCTTTAAGCAAAAGAAAATGAATCAAATCCTCTATACAACCCTTCCGCGATCTCAGCTTGTATATGATGTCGCAGTCTAAAGTTAATACTATGTGACATGATATGATAAAACAAGTGCAAAAACGATTTATGCGCACACTGCAATAATCCTTCATTATGCTCAAAAAAGGCTATTGTAATTCATTTTATTCACTTAAATACCGTACTCTTCATGAGAGCTTGTTTAACTTGAAACAATAGCGCTGTCTAGTATCTGTTGCAATCGTTACAATAATGCCGACATAGTAAGTCGTTGTAGTTTGTAGTGCCAGGGATAAAGATCTATAGATCCCCGCTATTGTACCTTCCCTCCGCTCATTACAATGCCAGTGTCCGCGAACAGTCTTTGCTATGACAGCGACAGAGAATTCATAGCAAAGCCTGTTCAGTGGTGCGAGGTTCATTGTCTGGGCATATTCGCTCGCTCGTTATTCCAATACAAACAGTCAATTATATGAATTCTGTACAGTAATCAGTCCTTTAATAATTACCAAGTGGCATAATTCTCTTCGTTCGACATGCATTTTTTATTTCTTTCTCATCACTTTCTGATTAAAAAGTTAATTTTCGCAGGTTTTTTAAATATTTTTATCTGCTGCTATGTGTTTTTAATTATTATATCTGTTACATTAATATTGTTATTTCTTATATTAATGGTAATTTTTTAAGACATTATTTATTTTTATAATTTCATATAGTTATTAATTGAAACAGTCCTTTACTAATATTAAATAATTTACACTTTAGTGTAATGTATCGTAATTGTTTTGTTTTTAATATATTGTACTATTGTTTACATAAATTTAAATATCTATGTGCGTAGAATATTACTTTTATGTGGAAATGTTGGGATACAAGTTAATCTTAAGTATTAGAACCTCCCTCAACTATAAACATCCCTCATTTTATGTCACTATGATTGGATCCGTTTTCCACCATTTATAATAAATAAATTTATAAGTAAATAATATATTTTTAAAATATTTGGTTTACATAATATTAATTCAGTTTAAAATATATTTCATTCATAAGTTGAATATATCCGCGAGGAATAAACAATACATTTTCAGTAATAAATTCTCTGCCCACTCGTTATGGAAAGTAATTAATTAAACAAACCTTGGAATAAATTAACTTTTAAACTTTACTATGAAATATTAAAATATAAATAACGTATAGCAAATTCACATTTCGTTGAAAGTTTTCTTTTTAATAAAACCTTCTGAAATTGTACTCAAACAAGTAAGTATTCAAGGGAGTGAAAAGAAAACAAATATCCAATAATTACGTTCAGCTCAGCCAACGTGGGGAAAGCCGGTTTTAAATTATCAGCCCAAATTGGAAAACATCAAAAATTTAATAAAAAAATTGCTGTTTCACGCTACTTGCGCGGCGTAGTGCATGGAATTTAATATCGAGTGATCGGTTAAATGCGAATGTCGGTAAGGAAATATCAAATAATAAATATAATAAATAGTAAATACAATATTTCTTCGCTTAATTTATTCGACAGTTGTTCGTTTTTCCCAAATAAAAAAAACAATTTTCGGTGATAATTAAAATTAAAAATGTCATATTTATGTAATAAAAATTATCTTTTTAGCAACTATAAATTATAAAGAGAAACTTATTAGGGCGTAGTTCGTGGACAATATAACGTTCAAATTTTGTTGTAATGTTCGTTGTTCTTCTTGATGTTTGTGATGTTTATTTTCTTGATTAAGTACATTTGGGACCATAGTCTTGTGGTAGAGCAGAAAAATAAAAACAATGGCCAACAATAACAATTTTGCTTTATCACTGAAATTAGCCTGGTCTGTATTTACGCGTGGAAATAGTGCTTGAAGAATTACTAGGCGATTCACTTTCGGTGTATAAGTTTGGTACACATTTGCGAATACATAATTTTCCTTGTTCTATATACACATTTGCAAATATATAATTTTCCTTTTCAGAATAAAATATTCCATCCAGAAATTATTAAATTAATTTTTTTAATTCCACATCATGTTTATAAATATGCCTTTTCAAATAAGCCGGATAAATGATCATAATTCATAAATATAGGTAGGAAAGAAATATGTCTTGAGGAAACCATAGATGTATGGTAAATATGATATTAATCACTGACACTTTTCATGAGATATGAGTCATAAATATTATATAAGAACAAATTAAAAAATAGTAAGTTGACAATATATTCTCCGAGAATGCTATGTCGAAAAATTTCAACAAACAGTTTTAGAAATAAACATTAAAAAAAGTATATGGGTGTAAGTGTGATTTAAAAATGTTTAAAAAGCTCTTGTTAAACAAAAATGAGTTTAGAAATATAACAGAATTCTTCCGTTAGATTTATAAAAATAAAAGAGACGAGAAAAAGGTGCTTGCGTGGATCTTGCCATAGTTTGTAAACGAGATTTGGATATGACATTCGATTTTTTAAACTATTTAGTAAGTACGTAAAAATATAGTCATAAAAGGTTATAATCGGATAAAAATTAAGTAATTTATTTGTTCATTCATTGATAATTTTCCGAAAAAAAATTTGTGAATGTCCACATAATTGATTTTAATTTATCTAAACCAACTTAATTTTTTGAATTTAAAGTATTTTACTGAAGCAGTGGTCGAATTAAAATGTCTTCACTTTCATGTGAAATTACTTGGAGTTTAACGTATTTAAATGCTTTGTTTAATATCATAAAAGAACACCGTCAACATATTTTCTTTAAGCTAAGCTTCTTAACGGACGTTTGGGATGGTGACCAAAGGTGAGAAAAAAGTTAAACGTCACGAACGCGGCAATGAATCGCTCCTCATTGACTGGGTAGGGTGTATTGTTTCCCAAATGAATGAGCGAGATGGAGTAAAAGATAAAAAAAATACAACAGTCTGTGCATAGCTCTGCGTTTCGCCCATCTTCGTTCTCTTTATACATATACACCCACACACACATACATATATATATATATATATACATGTATGTACGTGTGTGTATATATATATATATATATATATATATATGTATATATCAGTACTCCATGTGCTTCTTGCGCATGTATTTATGTGTTTTGGTTTTTTTAAATGTTTTTATTGTGTCATCTCTATCGATTTATATTATATTAATGAATAATTAAAAACTGAATTGTATATGTGATGCGTAAAAAAGTTCGCTATTTCCGGATGTACCACTGGCACACCCCACGTATTTTTAATTTTTCTTTGCTACGATTCTTATATTAACAAATTCATTATTTGCGATGCAAATTTGTTTCCAGTTAATTTTATGTAATATAGCTCCAACTTTACTAAAGTAATTTATTTCACATTTTTATATATTTCAATATACATACAACAATCTTAAAAAATGCCCTGTCTTACTGTTGCTTTTTTTTGTGTGCCTTATTATCTTAATATTCTATCCTACAATTTTTTTTTCTCTGCGTTACTGTACCAGCCAGTATTGCAGGGTATAAGAAGTTTCCATGTGTCTGAAGTTCAAGTGATTCAGTTCGTATAATCTTATCACCATGTGTCTTACTGTACTGTGAAATTATTTAAAATAAAAATTCATGAATAATGGACAAAATTAATAATAAAAATGTATTCACTATTTATTCTAGTATAAATAAACACATTCTTAATGATATTAGGTCTTATATACAATACATGGTTGGGTTTTTCATAGACCAAACCTTGAACTGTTTCATTTATAAAAACACATGTGCCTCTGCTAATGACAGATTGTCGCTTTTAACCTTCAATTATAGTCTATTATTAAAATCTAAGAAAAAAAGTAAAGCGATTGAATGATTTAGAGAGAGGAATCTAAGCTAAGAAAAGATTATTAATTTAAAGATTTAGAGAGAAAAGGAAGCACGTGAACACTCGTAAATTAATAGTGGGTTCTACACATACGCTTGCAATTTGCTGATAAATTTTATTGTGATAAAACTTTCTTGCTTCAAGATGAAATTCTTTATTCTAAGAAATAGATTTAAAATATATATTTAATACAGCCATAAAAAAAAAACGAACGGCAAGTAGATTAACATAGATATAACATTAAAAAATTTGATAGGACGGGTGTAAGTGTGTAGTAAAAAGGTTTAATAACAGTACAGATTTTTAGACGCTTTATATGACATCGGTGAAACCTATCTCATAAATATGCTTTTTGAAGAACCAAAAAGTACTTGCAGGATTCCCTCAGTAATCTCATCTTCTGGGATTACCCTATATTAGAGGATGGGCGACCTTTGGAGTCTAACTTAGAATTTTCCCTTGACTTGCTACTTAGAGAAACATTGATATGCAACATTTTAAAACAGAACAGACTTGTGAAAGTATTTAGAGAAACTAAAGATATAGCCTGGTATTAAATTACTATGGTACACAGGAGAGGTATATAAGTTTTGAACAGGAATATATAGGATATCAGCAGTAACAAAACTTATAACTTTGGGCTATATGACAATATTACGAGCAGAACATTTTCGCCGAATTTAATAAGGGTAATTAGAGTCTGTGAGAGGCCAATTTATATTTATAAAATAATTTTTTAATGAAAGCAACAGGATTTAGTTAACTTTTCCCCATTGTTTATCATACACATTCATTCCCATGCAGAAACGATTAAATACTCTATTAAAAATATCTCTGAAAAGAATGTAGACAGAATATTTATGGCAGAATATTTCTTTTTAGTTTTAAGCAATTTTTCCACACTGATAGTATTACTAAAATGAAATCATTTTTCATTCCAATATTTTTAAAAATAATATTATTTGATTTATATAATTTTGCCAGAATGTAATTTTTAATTTTATGTTTGAAAAATACTGCAATACCGAGTTGGTACTATATACCATAAAAAATTTCTTATAAACTATATTTTACTAGCTTTTATGTAATTTAAACATCATATCTTTAAAAATTAATAGGTTATAAGGCTTTCTTCTTGAATTTTTTACTCCTTTCATTCCCACAAAAATATCTTCTTCAAATAATCTAGGATGTTATCTACTTTACACAGTTATATTTTAAATTAAATAAAAATTGTGCATGGATATGAATGTGACAGTTCCTTTTTCAATATGAGTGCCAGTTTAAAAATGTAACTCAAAAAGTGAAATCAATAATAAAAAATTTTTCGTATAATATCTGGAATACACCACTAATGTGTTGCAAATTGCTGTTTCTGCTGAGTCTTCGATTAGGATAGAAATTAAATAATTTAATTCATTTTAAACATTTGAATTTTTAATATTCATTTTGTAAAAATCCTTTGCAGAGTTAATTAATGACATATTCTGAAATCGGTTAGAAACATGTAAAATTATGTTCAGAAAAAATAGTTTCGCTATAACAAATTAATTTCATTATTACCAAATGTTCTTAAAATATTTTATATATATATTAGTGCTTAACTCCATTCACTTCAAATTGTCTCTTGTAGTTTTATCCCTAATCAAAGAAACAAACTTAAGACATTGTAATCATAATTGAAAGTTAAAACCTTCTGAAAATTAGACACATTTTAATTGTTATAAATTTATATAGTCCAAAATTATATATCAAAAATTTTTAATTCCCACAGATAATTCAAAATTATATATATAGTCCAAAATTTGTTTTCCACAAGGTGCCTCTTATTCTTTGCCTATTTAATTACGAACCGAGACGAGTTGAACCCGGAATTGATGGCTAAAATAGAAAACGTTTGACTTGCTCAACAGAGCCACGACTTTGCGTTTATAAACTTCTAATCGAAATTAAACTTCGCTTCTGTTTCAAGTAAAACTACAGATCTGTTGTTAAAATTTTAGTAATTTACTGATTAAAGGATCGTTCGACAAATGAAGGATTGTGGCATTGAAATTGATGATTTGGATAATTAATGTGTTAGACATATTTGCGTAATTAATACTTTCTCCAAACTTAATATATATATATATATATATATATATATATATATATATATATATATTTACATATATATATATATATATATATATATATATATATATATATTTAGTATATATATTTAGGCATACCCAATATTTTGGATGCGTACAATTTTGTTTCTCACCTGTCGAATTTCGTTCGTCATTGCTTTTGATTGCTCCAGATAATAAAATTATTAGCAAAATTAATACTGTACAATTTCATGGAAAAACAATTTTATATTTATTGCAAATCTTCATATCTAACTTTCAAATTTCACTGGTGGACTTTTTAATTTAAAGTTTGAAATGAGAGAAGTGAAAAAATCAACGCATTTTTAATGGTTAATTTGTTTTAAGGCAACAAATTTTAATGGTTAATTTAATGATGTATCTTGGATATACAGTATATAATCCAGTAATCTGGTAAAATGTTATTTTTTTAATTAAGTCACCCAGTTTCAAAAATAATTAAAGTTAAAAATTTTGTATGAAATGGTAATTATGGGTAAATTATACTGTATATTTATTGAATTAAAATAAAATATTCAAAGATATAACACGTTGTATATTTTAAATTATCGTTCAAACATATTTTGTATAGTATTTTTTAAAAATGCCGCTACCAGCATTGAAATTAGGGTACTGCTGTTATAGCAGTTCTGTGACAATAATGATAATACCAAATATAAGAGAAAAAGAATTCTACATTTATCCGTGAATACTTTAGCCATAAGGCCAATATGGCTACCATTAATTTTATAATGCTCACGATATTGAGCTTTAAGTTATTTTTTAAATAATAGATCTTTTAAAATAATTACATATTATAGTCTTTTTGACTCATTTGTTTCCTTAAATATTTATTTTAAAATCTTGCAAGAAATATATCTTAGGAATTACCATTTTAATTTTTCAAATATTAATACAAACAATGTAATATATTGATTAGAGAATTCATTAAAAAAATGTATGTTCATATCTCCTCTTCATATGCCGCTGTCGGATTAAAATTAACTAACACGATAAGATTATTTTTACAAAAAAAAATTTGAAAACGATCCACAAACCAGATTTTATAAACAATATCATATAGATTCGAAAAACAATGTTATATTCGATCAGCTTCTTGAATTTTTATACCACAATTTTATATGAACTATAAAATATAAAATAATGAAACTTTAAAGTGTGTTAATAGAAAATTTATCTATTTTAATTTGTTACTTTTTAATGTTTCTCAACTAAATGAAACTATGTGATGTAGTATTATTTCTACTTTATTTAAATTCTTTACCACAACCTAGGTTTTGTTGTATGACAACGTATTCAGGCGGGCAATTTATAAAGATATGGTTTCATAATCGTGAATCTTTATAATCGTGAAATTGCCCATCTGAAGATGTTGTTATATAACGAAACCTAGGTCGTGGTAAAGAATTTAAATAAATTAGAAATAATATTACATCACTTTTTTGTTATTCAATTGTGAAAAAATAAATTGTGATGAATTTCTACTAAATTGACGTCAAATATATTCAATATTTAATTTACATTACGTTCTTACAGGAAAGTTTTGATATGTACAAAATCCTTGTTTTTCATTTTTAATTTTTTTTTGTCTTATACACCATAAAACTTATTGGAAATAACTTATTGCATAAATTGATCTGACCGTCTATAAAAGTCCTTAACCTTTTATTTCGGCAGTCGGCCCTAGCGGAGCACCTAGCGACACTTTCATTAAATATTTCAGATTACTGGTTGCCTGCTCTTTGTGAGTGAAAATGATAATATTTTTAATAGTTTGTTGCTGTATATTGTACGAAATGGAATCTCTAATGGTTTTAAAATAAACATTATATTTTGTGCTTAGTTGTAATTTTATTAGAAATCGTAATTACCTAACGTCACTCAGTACACCACTCCTAAATTATACTCATAGTCTAAGGCAGTTTCTCTACACGTACACGACATATTATGGATTCGCTCGGAGGTGTAGTTTGGCTCGAAGTGCGGAAGTGAGTTTAGATACACCTTGATATATTTCTAATCACGATGAGTTCTAATAGGAATAAATTCTGCTTTTTATCACTAAGCTTATTGTGGCAAGTTGTTTTTTTTTGTTATACTTTGATTACGAATTTACCGCACGGAATAATTTTCAGAAGTAGTTAATTTCTCATTTAATATCAAATAATTATTTCAAATTGTCTTACCGTTTTAATTTTTTATAAATGTTAGTAGTTTGACGTATATGTGAATCTTCATATATTTCTTCATGAGGATCTCACAAAAATAGTTACCTCAACTTTTGATTTCACGAAGTATAAAGAGGAAGTACGATGATCGAGTATTGCTTTTTTGTCACATTTTTTTGATACAACAATATTTAATTTAATTTAGACAATATAATGAAATACAATTAAATAAAAAACTCACCGCTCTTTTTATCTAAAACGATGTATTAGTGGAGGGTGATACATAGTAGCTATCACGCACATAGTTTTTAATCTATGTAACAATATTTCTGCGTTTGCTGAATATTGATGTGTTTTTACTCTTTTAGGAGTAATTTAATGTAATTTTCGTTTTCTTGACTTTAATGTCTCTTATCTATTTTCTCTCGTATTGCTATTTTAACATAATAAGAATTTCTAATAAGTGAATCTAGAGTCGACAAATTCTATTAAAATGCAATCAAAATAAAATTATTTCAACTTTGCTTCCATATTTTGATGCCAAATTAAATTATTTTAAATAATAATTTTTTGAAAAAAAGAAATTTTTCACCATATCAAATAGCAAGCAAATATTAATTTTTACGACTAACGTGTAGCCGTCTTTTAATCTGATAATACCAGACGCGATTGATATTTATTTGGAGACCCTACGTAAGGCTTTTTTGTCATATGAATGCCTCTTTGAACATAAATTCAAATGCATTAATAGGTCATTATATTTCAATAGTCATGTCCTTATAAACCACAATTCCAGCTCTTCTTATTAAAACCTTATGAAAATTAGATGCAGTTTGTAAATTCTTCCTTAATTCTAGTTATTTATTAGATTCTCTTTGCGATATAGTTTCTTGTATTATTTTTTATCGTTGTTCCTCCCCTTTGTACTATTTTGGGAGAAATACTTCCTTCGTTTTTGTTAATAGGTCGTCATGTAATTTCACTATAATGAGACAAAAATAATCCACTAGCAGATCTAAATAAATCGATTTTTTCAAAACCTATGATTATTATAAAAGTGCAATGGATTCTATTACTAAAGTACACTTATTAATTAAAAGCTAAAGAGCTTTGCATTAGTTCGAGTGTCAAATTATTACATAATTAATAAAATTTTAAATAGGTAATAGAATGTAATTATTTTCAGTATTATTACAAGTGTTTACTTGGGTACCAACATGGTTTGGCTTATTTTTGTAGGAAATAAAGTTGAGTATCCATAATTTAAGTAAATAATTATTTTTGAGGCTCATGCAATTACATATTTTTCAGGTAACCACGTTATTAGTTTTTATCTCACTGTTTCATTTTTGCGAAAAAAATGGTTTTGGCAACTCTAATTGTCGAGTTCGAAAACAATTTTTATTTTTATTATTATTTCCAGGTCTGAGGGTGAATTTATATTTTTGTGAGCATTATTCCATGTAACTGACATTGTAAAATAAAAATTATTTGTTATACTAAAAATATATATATATATATATATATATATATATATATACACACATATATATATATATATATATACATATATATATATATATATATATATATATATATATATATATATATATTCCATCGAAACTAATTTGTAGGAAATGTTATTATAAGAACAGGGAATTATACAAAAGAGAGTAATTATTAAATTAAATATTTAAGACCATTAAGAGTTCACAGCAGTCATAGAGAAAAATTAATTATAAAATTGTGTAAGTTATGGTTTTGTTTTCACTTAAAATGAGTGAAAATGTCTCATATTGCAAGGAAGTCTCCCTTTGACAAAATATTTTTAACCTGTATTTTAATTCGAAAACAAAGAGGTTTTCGAATTAAATTACTATATTTTACTTAATTACTTTATGTATTTTAATAATAGTTTTTATTTAAACTTAAATACATCTCCAATTTTTATTTATTTATTTACATGTACTATATAAGCAAAACTTAAACACGTAGAGTATCAACAAGATAAATCTACCGAAATACGCAACACGTTTTCATAAATATATATCATTAAAAATACACTCATTATATTTGAAAATGGGACAAGATTTTAAAATAAAAAGTCTCTTACCGTTGATATGAGTCATCTAAGCTGAGAAGGATAGTAAAATAGATGTATTTTGAGATGACTGACATGAAATATTTCGCTAATTTATAACAAAAAATTACGTTCAGTATATCAAAAATATAGTGAACTATAAGATAGGAAGCAAATTTCGATTTCTTATATATTTATTTCATAAACGTGTATTCAAATGGCACAGAATTACTCTCTATACTCTCAAATAAAATGTATAAAACTATCAAATGGAATTGATATAAAACAAATGCAGAAACAAATAACCTATCGTCGACCGATATGATGGCCGTGTAAGGAGGTTTGTTGGAAAGCCTCTGATATTTCTTAGATATTCGTAATTTTAAAAAGAATTTACTTTCTTGGCCATTGTATTATTTACGTGATATAACACTTTTATAACATTTTTGTCATTGTTTTATTTGTATGAAGTGATATTTTTAAATTTTGTTTGTGCCGAAGGTGTTAGGTAATAAAATTGATCTTTCATAAGTAAACCTTATTAATAAAAGGAAATAAAATTATGATTAGACTAGATTAGTTATAAAACTATACAATTATTACTATACGGTTTAGTTTATAGAACATAAATGTACATTGTAAAGTTTTGGTCAATAAAGGGCCGCGCCAGATGATTATTTACAGATAATTACTGTTCATCGGTCTGTGTATTCTCAGATGAGTTGTGTTTTGATTTGTTGTGAGTTGAAATTGTTTATTTACGAAAGTTTGAGATACCAGATTTTCTCTATATAATTGTAAACTGACTTAAGACTTTCTTTTTATAATTTTAGACTTATTTGTATTGTCCTGAAATAACGTCAGAAAGTGATAATGAAACTCTGGTTGAAACAGAATTAAACAAAAGAAAGCTGTTTATAACCCTGGATAATGCAAAATTAATAGACTTAAAAAGGCAAGAATCAATAAAGATAAACACATTAATCACAAACAAAATGTTGTTGAAACAGGCAAAAAAGGATTACCATGCTTATAAGTTACATTAATCTTAGTATGCATTTATAAATTCTCTTCCTAAAACATCAAAATATATTCGATGAAAAGTTAGGGTATGTAAACCATATAAGTAAGTCTATTATTGGTTGGCATTACACTATAAAATTTTCTGGCAAATAACTATTGTTTATTAAATAAATAAATAATAGATCATTATCAAAAGAACTTTTATACCGTAATGCCCTTCCTAAAAACCTATATATTTCTGGTCATATTATATTGCAGACTATTCATTCTTTTGTGAATAACCGTTCCTTTGAAGCCTTTGCCCCAAAATTTAATGTAATGTATCTTTACTCACAAGCTGTGTAAATAAAAATATATTACCAAAGAAATAAAAAAAATGATTTGTCTAACTTTTTTCTAATTTTGAAGGTGCAGATTAAAATAATTTAAATAATTATCAAAAGAAGGTTAAATTGATGTATTACGCGGGTCGCTAACGTTTCCTGGCAAAAATTAACAACATTTGTTTAGCAATATATACAGGAAGAATGGGTACAGTACTGAAAAAAGGAACCCTTGTAAAGTCTTCATGTCCACTTGTTGCAACTCTACAGTTTCCAAAGTTTAATAAATACTTTTTTTGTCAATAGCATAGAATAAAATGTCATTGGACAGGTCATTAAATTAAAATTGAAGTAATGCATTTTTAATTTTCTAGCCATAAAATTTTAAACATCGAACCTTAAATATTAACCCGTAGTGTTATGAAATGTTAAGTATTATAACGACAAGGATGTATCATCCCACTCATTAATAAAATGTACATAAATGTTAATTCATTTAAATAGTATTAGCTGAATAAAGTGAAGCATGTTTAAGAGATGTTGATAAGACACATAAAAAATCGTGGCAGGTGTAAGTTATGCATAACGAGAAAATACACTTGCGGTCCTAGTGAATGTGGAAACGGGAGCGCAATTTATAAGAACTTATAATATTCTAAAATGTTGTAATTATTATTTAACATATATTACTTATGTAACTGCAAAATTCAAAGAATTGGGTTTTGAAGCTTAGGCTTTAATTGTTTTTTTTCTCTGCCCGTTCCTCTAAATATTCGACTTAAACTTAAAATCATGTTGGTATTTTTATATATTAAGTCCCTAATCATTTCTCTTATAATATTTCAGTTAAATTCATTGTATTTGTTATAAATTCATTCTTCTATTTTAATAATGCAATAATGACGAGAAATAATCAGAAAAATCTAAATAATGATGAAATAAGAATGATAAAATAGACATCAATGATGAAATAAGACATCAAGTAATGATGAAATAAGACATCAAGTAATGATGAAATAAGACATCAAGTAATGATAAAATAAGACATCAAGTGTAACCAAAAAATTAAACTGAAATATTCACGACTTTATTCTTTGAAAGAACTAAATCGGTCATAAAACTTGATATTTAACCAATAGAATTGCAATAAAGAGCGAACTAGACATTTGTAAACGATCGAGAGTCTGATGTCGTAAAATTGCGGTTAGAAAATAAGAGGGCCATCAGGCTTGCATAGACAGTCTTGTCGAAACGCTGTTGATCATGAAAGATAAGACGACAAGAATAAAGAATATAGTAATGTGTTACGTCTGTGACAATTTGAAGTAGCTGTAGCTTTGCATAACCTAAACAATGAGAACTCTGTGTCAATCCGTGTCATCGTTTGGAGACAACTTTACAGTATGAGACTTCAGTTTGTTTAAAAATTTTTCGTTCATATTTTACAATGCAATTAGATTTTTTTAAATTTTTTTAATAAATATTTAAATTATTATTTTATAAAAATAGTCGAAACAAATATTTTAAAGTTCGGTTTTTCAATTGACGAAAAAAGCGCTCTTGGTAAAGTATAATACCAACCAATGACCATTAAATTGAATTATCGCTTTTGATTTTAATCAATAATTTTATTTAAAATTTTTAAGCAATTGTTTTAGATAATATATTATGCGTTATGTTAGTTATATAGTATGTAAATTCTGCTAATCCAAGCTGATTTCACAAAACGATTAACAAAAAATCTTTGTACACTTATGTCTTAACATTGTTTCTTCAGCTTGGACCTATTTGGCTGATAATTTCTTCTTTATTTTTCCTGTAAATACGAAGATGAATTCATCTTTCTTAATAGTTATATTTACTTTTATTGCATTCTTTAATAATTTATCAGCGTCTTCCATTATTTTTAAGTGGTGTTTCTCCTGAATAAAAATTGATGTTGTGTAGTTAATTTTATGTAGAGCTCGAGGATTCCTATGGTTTTTGAAATTCTGCACAATGCATCATAATCATTATAAAGTAACATTCAATTTAATGTTTTTATTTTCACCGATTCTATTACTTTGCATTTCAATTGATTGCTGTGAAGTTTACAATAGAAATTATTTTGATAAGATATTAAAATACTTATTGGAATCATTTTAACTTAATCTGTTCATCTGTCGATTCCATCCCAAATACGCCGATTCAAATTTATCAACGTTATATTCAAAATTGTTTTTGATTACTTTTTCATTTTTAAAACTACAGCCGTATCAAATCTATTCATGACAAAATAAATATCTTAAAGTAATATTTTAAATTCCACAAAGAAACTAACTTCCTTGTTTATGTCAAAATGATGATAGATATACCTTAATGAAAAAAACTTATGCGGAACCTATTCAAAAGCATCCAGCACATATTATTATCTCATATAGTTTATAATATCTCATATCGTTATTAATACAAAAATCTTTAAAAATTAGTCATATTTTATGTTTTACAGCAGCTAAATGATACGAAATATAAATTTTTCTTCCCGGAAAATGACTTGGCTTATGCAAATGTTCAACATAACTGTACTCACAAAATCTCTTTTCACCATACTTACAACGGTTTATTCTCACAACAACAAGAGGAAAGACACATGATGTCTGCCTTAAAGTAATAATGAGAATATATTCCATTTAAGCTGATAATACCTTTTCTCTCAAAGAATATGGTACCTTTAAAATACACTTAAAATACAACGTCGAGTACGGCTTTATTTTTGTTGAAACAATGAAATTAAAAAATAGCTTTAGTAGAGAAACGTTTTGTGAACCGTATCATTAATTTTATTCGAAATTTTTATTTTACCTTCTACATAGAGCTCTTATAACATATTAGAATAAAATTTAATTGTATTTATCTAGTATCACCAGTAGTAATTAAATAGCACCTAGGATAGGATTAATATAAAAATGCTTGGAATAAACATTTTTATATAATTAGCCATATTGCTAATGACTATAGGTCTTTTATTACATCTAGCCTATTTGTTCGTAGATATTTACTTTGTCGACAAAATCTTCCCATTTTATTTCTATCTATGATATGTATAACAGTTTAAATGTTTATTTAAAAAATGTTGTTTGTACTATTCAATTTATTACATTAAAGTCATTATCACAAATTTCCTTAAATATGGTATATTTATTTATATAGTATCATGATAAAAGTTTCTTGTTATTTGTACAGGCCGTACTAAATTTGTAAATATCTTATATAATGGTTCCTTTTAGAAATCGACAAATTAATTATTTTTTTAGATTGTGTTTACGACTTTTTTTTATAGTTTAATTTCATTCAAATCCTTTTAAATCCATTAATAAAATTTAAGGGGTAATTAATGGAATTAAAATGTACTCCGATTTTCATCACGCCATTAACAGCCATTCGATAAACGCTGAGCGTAAAGATGGTAATAGAAAGAGCAAGTAAAAGTAGTCGCCTTGTCGAAACATAACAACACCTCACTATTCCATCTCAACCGTTTTAAGTCTGATCATTAGATTCGGAGACAAAACCAAGCTGCGACGTGATTTGACAAGTGCGGGACACTGATAAGATTATCTCGAAAATTTTGTTAAAGGGTGTGTTTTTACAAGGGTCGTAGACGCTTCGGCATAATAAGGCATCGTTCTTATTATTTCTGTAAAGGTCACGATAAACTGACATGTACAATAATTGCGACTATATATTGGAACGAAGTTCCTTATCGCGCGTTGCGAAAGGGGGCTAGACGGAAAAAATTAAGATCAAAAGTTGTAACGACACTTTTTGCTATAGTTGCTAGCGGGCGCGCTGCAAGCCGTGCGGCGTGCGCGTGTTTCTCTGTCTGTCTCTCTCTTTCTCATAGAAAGCGAGCCTATTATTTTCGTTTCGTCTTCCTATTTCGCATTGAACAGTGTGGTGTCGAGACGATTATTTTTGTTAAGTGTATACAGGTTTTTTGTACACCATAAATAATAAAAAATAATAACAATAATTATTATTATAACTTAAAAGAAATAAAAATCCGGTGTCCCTTGACACCTCTCAAGTTTTATTTTCTTTTTTACGTGTGAAGGGTATGCAAAACAAAAACTGTCCGTAAAATGATTGTATGATTTTATAAAAAAAGTGTGGATTTGATAGGATTATTAGCAGTATTGTGGAAAAAGAATAATAATTTTTTATTGGTTTTTTTAACGCTGTTTCACTTGAGTTTACTTTTTTTCTTCTACACTCCTGCTGGTGGTTTACAGTATAGGTAACTTCTGCTATCTAACAGTTTAAACTTGTGAGAGGAAGTGTGTTTATATTTCACTTTAGACAGAAAAACATTTTCTCTGTTTTGGATGTAATAATTTGATGTAACAATGCAATGAGACATTAAATTTAGCCACATGTAAAATTAATTATACTGGCTATTCGTAGTGGATAAAACATTTTACTGTATTTAAATTTCAAATAATATTTGTCTTAAATATATATATATATATATATATATATATATATGGGCTTGCTATCAATGTCGTATTGCGAGAGGCACCCAAACTTGGTATTTTTTTCTGCTTTGTTATCCGTTTTGGCGAATACCATTATGGGGTTGCTTTATAGTTTTGAACTGACATTAGTTAGTTTCATATTTAATTTTAAAAATTGTGTGTCTCTTTTATCATTTATATCGTATTTTTAACCAATTTTATCTTCATTTCTTGCCAACGTTTGAGCCAACGTTCGTCAAGTGTTTTGGGTAAAAAAATAAATTGGAAAAGGGAGTTTTAAAAAAAGGAAAAAATAAGTAAATAAAACCCGCTTTTGAACAGCATTTTATGAACATTGGCTTAGCCGCCGCAATAAGATAAATTAATATTTTTGTATTTCAAACTTGTTATGAAATATTCACATTATTCAGATTGAAACGGATTTTAGGGGTCCATAATAAAATGTAAAATTGATCATTTTAACGAAATGTAAAACTTTAACGAATCCACAATTATATTAAAGTATTATTTTTCTTTTATTTAGACTAAGCGTAAAGTTATAGACCCTTCGAATTCATATCCATGAAGTACCTTACATTTACACAATCTATTATCCAAGTTAGTATTATTCGAGTACCTATGTATTGAAGATTAAATCTTATACACACAAAGTTGTCTCATCAGTTAAATTTGGCATTTCAGTGTTAGTATATTATTTTAAGGCAACCAGTAATCAAGCATATATTTTACTGCTTTGTTGAATTTCTGTTTAAAATAGGAAATCTCACATGGTCAGTATTTTGTTATAACCAAAAGATAAAGGCAGAGTTTATTAATTTCGGGCAGTTTAAAAAAATTAAATTTTATTTTATGAAAAACCAAAAAATCAAATAGCCAATAAACTTACAAGAAAATAAATTTGTTTTATTTGCGAGGAGGAAGGAAATAGATAAAATGGACAAATGAGCAAAAACAGTAATGAAATAAGGGGATAATAACGCTAGGTGTGTAAAGTAAATACTTTGAAACACTTTGTGCACTTAAATGTAATAATGGATTGTTCAATATATTTCTTTTCCATGAAAAACCAGGTGAGTGTTTTTAAGGAATGTTATCGTGTTAGGAATATATTTACATCGTTTATGTTGGCAGTTTTAACATTCTAAGTAGGACATATAACTGAAGTTTGAAAGATTTAGGTATTCTAAATGAAAAAATAGAATGATTTAGAAGGTGCCCACGTTTTCTGAATTCAAAATTAAATCCCAAATACAAGTAGTTATACTTAGATACATGGATTCGTTAAGATAAACCTTACCAGAGTTTGGCGGCGGTTTAAATTATTTATACCACAATATTTAACCTTTTACCGGATTTCTTGGACGCAAATAATTTATATTGAAAAACATAATTCAGTATTATTTTCAGTGTATCAATTCATCGCAAACCTTATATTACGCGAAATGAGGTCTAAGTGCGCTCCATCATGACTTAGGGCACTAAGGCCTAGCTATGATTTATAAAACTTGCTCTTATAATTGCATTTTATGAGAGATTTGTGTAAATTACATCCAATTATAAGCAAGATATTCCCTTCTAATGTATAATTATTTTTTGGTGAGATAACGTTATGGGCTGTTATCCATTGTTTTATATCCCCATATATACAATCATTGTTTATGGTAGTTGTACATTCTCCCTCCAGTATTTCTCACTTTGGTAACTTCGAAAGACCTGTGCCTATTTACCTTTCTGTTCTTATACCATATTAAAAGATGGTTCAATATAGAATTTATTGAAAATGACTCCAGAACACAAATTCATAAAAATTGAATTGCTAATACTATTGACATTACTTTATAATCATCATTTCTCATCTTGAATACCAACTAACACTCACTTTTAGACCTTATTTTAATTTCCTCCCCGATGTCACTTAAACCATAGTTGGGATTATCTTAGAACGATTTTATATTTTTGTTCTATAGATAGGGTACTACCAAGCTTAACCCTAAAGAGCATAATTTCAAATAAATCAAAAAAATATTTCAATAAAAGTTTTAAAAGTTCACTTGTAGTGTTTTACATAAATTACTTTCTATCGACATTTATTTTTAGTTTGGCCAAGTGCCTTTTTTTATTTAGAGAGGCAATTTAATTAAAAGGTCTTGTATTCAAATCATCAAATTTAAGTTTTCTAAAATAGAAACCAATAGTTTTAAAAATTATTTTGGTTAAGTCTAAAAAAAATAACATCATTTTCTATACGGGAAATTACAGGTGAAAATTTTGTACTTTAGTAAACTGTTTTAAATTTACGGTATACGAAAGAAAACTGTTCAGTACGAAAAAATTCACATTAAAAGGATCCTTGTAGGTTAAAGTGTATGTACTACTATTTGTTACGTATTAATAGAGACTGACCCTAAAGATATAAATAATATTGTATGAGAAAAGTATTTGCCTTACCAAAAAATAATAATCACACAATATTAACGATATGATTGTCTTAACATTAGATTCGGGGAGGAAACCAGGCTGTGACATGATTTGACAACAACAGGCCACGATAGAATTATCTCAAAAGTATCGTAAAGGGAATGCATTACTAAATGGGTCGCAGGACTTTTAGAAACTACTCATAGCCCTCGATATTCGTATGCCAACAACAATTAACTGACACATTTCAAGGCAACTGTGTTTTTAGGTTTCAGAAGTGAAGTGGAAAAAGAAAAGTGTGGAATATAAATTTAAGCGTTTATAAAAAAAAAAATATTTTGTGTTGAAATATTTGAGTTGTCTGTAACTAATGAAATGAAATACTAATGCATTTCTCATTATTTCTTGAAAGGAGCTTTTTTTTTAATTAAGTTTTTTTTATCATAATACTGCTGATGATTTACATCGAATAAGCGCCTTTATACAATCATTTAAATACTACTAGTATGGAGTGATTGGACGTGAGGTTAAGTTAGATTTAAGCTAAAAAATATATGTGTTGAATTATTTTCCAATTTATATCTAACATCTAAATGAGATATGGAAATTCTAGGTTATAATTTTTTACCACTTTTTCAATTCGATGTAAGTAGTGATATATTGCAAATTATTGATATTATGTTATAGGTGTGTATTTAAGTAAAATGTACAAACGCATGGTTTAATCTAAAGGTAAAAATAGTTATAAATTAGTTTTTTGTCAGACATGAACTTTTATGGAAGAAAATTTGTTTTTTACCTTTCTGCCAATATCTTTATACTATCACCCATCTATGTGAAGCGAGCAGCAATAATGGAAACTTACACGCTTTTATCATGACTTTACTTCTCTATTTTTGACAAATATTTTCATGCATGAGATTTTATTATTGTGGCTTTTTTGTTTCTCACTCTTTTCAAGATTGCCTTGCATTTTATATTAAAGAATTTGCTAAGTGAACAAACTCATCTACTTTTTCTATACTAAGATTTTTTTCTTCTTTCATGACGAAAAGACAAGAGCATATTTTTAATCGAAATATGAGTATTATTTGAATTATTTTTATACTCGCTCCTTTTAATAATAATTCGAAGAGATTATAAATGAAAAAGTAGTTAAGTTTCGTAATAAAGTAAGTAGTTTAGTTTCGATTGATTGTGATTCAAATTCTGCTTCACTCTTTATAGCAAATAACAAAATAAGTAATTGTCTGTAAATTAAGTCCTATACTTTATATTCTTTTTCACCAGTTTTAGTTTTTAAATACTTGACTCAAGCGTATATTTTTTTATTTAAGTAAATGCTATTTTTAAGTGGCCTTCAAAAAAGGAGAAGTTCTCATTTCGACTGTATTTATTGCGTGTTATTTCACTTCTTCGGCATTTATCAACCAACATGAATACTTCTTTCTTTATTTAGAAGTGTATTCTTCTTATAGAGTACCATGAAAAATAAGATAGAATCTGATCATGAAAATTGAAGATTGCCATAGAATTCCTCAAAACTGAATAACACAGGTGCCGTAATTGAGTTTGTGTAATGCAAATGTAATGTTAATCAAATAATATACAGCTAAATGCTATATAAATGTATCCTTTAGCAAAGTAGAGTACAATGATGGAACCGGAAGGTGTTGACAAGAACACTTCAGTGATGAGGAATAGACCCGGCAATTGGAACTAGTTTTACTGGTCTTGATGTAAGCAAAAAAGTAACAAACTAAAGAGGTGATAAGTATACACTGGTATAATAAATTTCCCTCTAGATCTCAATTTGACTACTTTCTTTGTAATCACATCATCATATTTCTGGAATTTTTTAGCGGATTTTGGTTATTCCCTTTTATTACGGAGGGTTTACCTCCAGTTACCGACAAATGAAATTTAGACCATATCTGAGTATGTGGATATCGACTTGACACCGATTCCGAAGATCTTTAAAATTAGAATTATTTTTAAAATGTATTTACGTTCCGAAACAATATTTTATCATGAAAGTTCCAACTAAATACTAGTATTTTCATTATTTTATATTTTTCGAAGCGCTTTTTATTAAGCGCTAACTTAAAATCTATTTGTAAAACCGTTTTATGCGTTAGTTATTTCTGCTGCACTAAATTACTTTATTAGATATGTTCATATCGGGTGAATCTTATTATAATAATTATTGTAATGTTTATATTCGCCACCTATACCAAATAAATGAATAATTTTTTGCAATAAAATCTATTTATATAATTAAATGTGCACTAGAGTCCTATATTACTTTACCATTTCAAAAATTGTTTCTTAAGTTAATTTCAATGCAACTTATTTTTTCCTTATCTATGATTCTCTTTATTATTTTTTCTTTAAAATATAAACAATCTAACCTTTGATGAATTCTACGAAATTAAACTCTCCAACTGTCATTTGTTTTGTTTTTTTTTTAAGTTTAATAAAGACCATCGATTTTTTATGGAAATTACGACATAAGAAAATAAGAGATTCGAAGAAAATAAAATAATTTAAATTTCACCAATTTCCTAAGCGAGACAAAAGTCCACACCTTGGCTAGTAAAGTCTTTTAGATATCAATCAATCTTTATTCAAAAAATAATAGATATAATTTTGATATCGACCTCAACATAATACGTGCCATAATAAAAATTTGGGAAAGTTAAATATAATTATTTGTATCAAAATATTTAGCTTTCTTCCTAAAACAAATCCAAAAAATTTTTTTTTATTTCCCATTAAGAAAAATTAAGCATTATTTAATCCATCTGCATAAAATTTCTTCTAATATCTTATGTTTGCTTGCAGGCGTTAATGAATTATTAAGAATCTCATTAATTTACTGATTTATAAAACACGCGAATGAGTAGCCAATTTTATCTAAATATCCATAATGTGTGATTGAAATACTTTAAAATGCTGATTTGGCCGATAATGACGTCATTATAAAATAAAGGAGTCATAAATTATATCTTCTATAAATAAGACCTGTATTTACTACAGACCTGAATTTTAAATAAATATTTAAAGTACAACGTCATAAAGTAGTTTTAAATACATAACAATTATTGTCATCGCTACCTATTAGTTTTACTAAAATGCATAGGAAGAATTATTTATTTTAGTTATTATAGCATTTACTTTTTATTTTAACTTTTAAACATATATTGAATGTAATAAAGGTACATATTAAAACTGAAACATTTTTGTAATGGCCATAAATTTTGGATACCGTTCTGCTAATTTATTTTTAAGGAAGCTTTTAAATTTCAAGTTATTCAAAATTATTATAAATTTCAGTTGAAATACTCGTTATATAATAAATTTAGAAATAAACATTAATCGTTAAATCAACAACTTATGGCATTATCTATATTACGCGCGACAAGGTTAAAGTCTGATAAATTTAAAAAATATAATAAACCTTATAAATTTAAAAACTCTCTTATCTAAAACAAATGTTTTACGCATAAAATAAATGTCTTCTTCTTTTTAAAATAATTAATTTTTCCTCTTTTGTACTATTTCAAGTTCGATCAAAAAATGTTTTTTTGTTGGTGCCGCTATTTTAAAATTCAAGATAATTATAAAAATTCATAAAACCTAATGACTATAGATATAAAATTACGTTCAAACTCGACCGTGATTTTGGGAAAGCCTCTACCATATTCCATTATTTAAATTTAATTTTATTTTCGTATATATCATGTATGTATATCGAATTTCAAGTCGTTTGGCTAGAGAAAAAAAAAATTGTGTTATAAAATTTATATCTGGATATAAATACATATAAGTGGGTGAAGCGTGAGACAAAAGCATGGTGAAAATAAAATCTCTCCAGTTAAAATGGAAAAGAAGTAATTAATAGCAGGAAAAAAACCAATAATTAAATACCTAAGGTGTAAAAAATTAATAAATGAAAATTCACCGTTACAGCCCAATTGTATAATTACTTTAAATGAAATCAAAAGAGTAAATCCATTTCAGCAAAGGAATAAAATGATGCGTTATAGATAAAGCGAGTACTATGAGCTGGTTTTTATATTTCAAATTGTTACAAAACATTAAATAAATTATAACTGGATTTAGGACCTACGAGTGAAAAACGTCTCTAAAAAGTATGCCGTTCGAGTCAATGCCACCGACGGCTTTGCACAACAAATGAAATGGTAGGTTCAATATTTGAATCCTGCATAGTGTTAGTACAACTAATCGTTAAAAATGAAGTAAAATGTATTATTCGTAAATAGGAATTTTTTCTAGCTACTATTTTTAATATAAAATGTGTAAATTATATAAATCGACACACGGACAAAAATATTGGTTACAAGAGTAATTTTTAACCTATTCAATATCAACTTAAATTTGATCAAATACGTAGTGCTTCACTCGGGTCTATGAGGAAACAATTATTGAAATTTCGAATGATTAGTTCTTATTCCTATTAATAGTGGGTGAAATTTGTCAGTCGCCTTAATTAATTGTCTTGATTAATTAAATATTTAGTATTATAAGTATTCTAAAGATATTATAAAATAATATCGTTTTTTGTTTGTTTTGCGCATATGAAATAATTAAAATTATAACTGAAAAGATTATATTGACAAATCAATCACCCGTTTTAATATTGTCTCTGTTATGGATTACGTAATGTTACGGATGTGTTGTACGTTCTACATAAGATTATGATGCACTATTGCAATGTCAAGGTTTTCTTTGAACGAATTGTGAAATTTAAGGTTTATTTGAAATAGTCTCGGGGCTTACAAATTTAGTTCTACCGACGACTTTCAATATTTAAATATAAAAGAGAGAGGCGCCATGTCTTATCTTTATACTTTTACCTCTACATTTCTGTATGTTCCTCATTAATTACGTAACATAAAACTAAATAGTAACTAAATACTAAAATAAAATTCAAATATATTCTAAATATTATACGTATAGAAACTATTTCACTGATGGGTTTTAGGTTAATCTTAGATTCTCGGTTATTAATTTGAAATATTGTGTAATTTAATTTAAATTCACGAAGTATACAGATAGTTTGAAAATAGATATAATTTTAATATGATACACGTGTATCGCATCGAAGTTTCTAATTATTCTTAACTTAATTTAATTTATCAGTCGACTTTAGTTAAATTGTTTTTAATTCATTCCCTATATTGAGCTTTAAAAATATTTTTGTTTATGATATTTCAATCTGATTTTTATCTCATTCAAGCGGATTTTCAAAATTTTACATTTTTATTTTCTTTATCGCAGAAAAATTTTGATTTGATAGAGGAGCTCCAGTATAATTGTAGAAATTACGTTTTTTTATTTTTATTACCTATCGTTGTTTGTTTTAAATATTCTCTCAAATTAATTTAACTTTAGTATTTATTATCAATTCGAGATTTATTCCCAATAATACAAATAACTAAAAATAAATTTTTTAATATCGCAATAAAACTAATTTTTCCCTTGATATCGATTAATGACAGATTTAGTTTAATCGCGGAACTTGTGCGAAATGTAGGTTTTCAGCACGCATTATCTCTTATATTCATAAAAATATATCAAAATGCGTCGGATATCGAGTATTATGGTTAAACCAAGAAATATAAACATTTCTTCTCAGAATGTGATCGAGAAAATTTTCTTTACAATGTCATCGTTGTCAAACTTAAAACTCCATTATCCGTTGCCTTCTTCAGATATCGAAGCCTCTTGATAAGTTATGAAAATGTTTATTTTTACGGGGCTTACAAAACTTTTTCACGCTTTTCGCCATATTTTATCACGACTTAAAGCTTAAGATAATTACCATATTGCAAGGCAGCGTGTTACAGAGTGTCGTAATTTGCGTTAAACAACAAGAGAAAAGTAACTTGATATCCACCATAAAGTAATAATAAAAACTCCATCTAAGCTGATAACGTCTTCCCCCTCAGGGAATATGGCATCGTTTTGTAACAAGGCATCCAGTATGATGACATTTTCATTAAAAATATGAAATAAAATAATTTTAAATAATTAGGGATATTATTTTAATAACACGGAAGTTACAAATCACACAAATAATTATTTTCAGTAAAGTACGTCTTTTTTGTGGCTATTATCAAATGGGCAAAGGTATAAACATCAAATTTTTATCCTATTTGATCTGTGAAATTATGTCATTTATGACAAATTGACAGACAATTTAAAATATTGCTAATGAATGATGTTTATGTTAAAAAAAAATTATTTTGTATTCTCTTCGAGACAATCCCAAAAGTATTTTCTTTTTCCAAAATTAATAGGAAGTATTGAAACAAAATCGTTTTTTGTGTTCTTTATAAATTTTAAATTTACACTCTAATTTTGTCGTCTCATCTTCACAAAGCTTATACCCAGCCCTATTTACCTATACACTAGCTAGTGCCTATGGATGGCTTTTGTTATAGATTAAAAAGAAAATGAGATTTAAACGCACTATATAATTACACAACATGTTAAATTAACAAAGGAAATATTTTTAAATAAATAAAGAAAACCATCAATTTAATATTTTTATAAACCAATTTATGCGAGACGTTTACAGAAATTATCAAGGAAAATAAATAGCACAAAGGCATAAGACGATTCGTAAAAAAAAGTAAAATCGATTGAACAAAAATCATAAATAATTTATCAAGTAACTGCTACAGATTTATCTTATATTAATTCAATGTATTTAATTATTCTTTCAATAGTCGGCTGTACTTTTTGTTAATTCAACAGTAATTTTCTGCTGTTAAATTATTGCATTTATCATTTTCTTCGCTTATATTTTTAACAAAATAAACGCGAAGAACTGTTTTATATATATATATATATATATATATATATATATATATATATATATATATATATATATTTATATATATAACATAGGAATTTGCCCTTTAGTCAAATACCGTAAAATAAAAACGCTTCTAACAATCTTTTATAATTAGCCACATGGCCTATTATTGTATATCTTATCTTGCATATATACATTATATTAATATTGTTCTCATTGTTTAAAGATTTATTTATCAAAAACTCACCCGGAACAGTTTGACTCGTTTCATTTCAATTGTTACCAGTTATTATCCACATGTTCGAAAAAAGATACTGTTTACCTTATTACGGATATCTCAACGCCGAATTCCAAATTTAAACTCGAATACCTCAGTAAGCAACAAGGCTAGCGAGAGAGTAGGGGTTCGATAGCTCATTGTCGCGGATTTTTAGTCACCATGTCATATTGGTTTGGCGCACAATACGCTTTCACAACGTAAATTGTGAAAGCGTATTTTTACAACGGTTTTTCTACTATTGAGGCACGATACAAGTTTTTTAATTATTTTGTAATCCATCGTTTTATGATGCGTGAAAATATTAACAATTTTTTTTATACCGCAGCTACGAGAGAAGGATGTTAACTAGTTAGATGTGTGGTTTCAACAAGATGGCGCCACTTCCCACACAGCTAGGGTCTCCATGGATACAATTTCCGGAAAAGTCATAATTCGATTTAGAGACAGAATTTGACCACCCAGATCACCCGCCTCAAAGTAAGAGCTTTTGTAACCTATCTTATAAATTTGGTGCAGCTGAAGGCTAAAACATCGGAAGAAGTGAATGCCATCTAAATCAACATTCTGCGGCGCTCAAATGTCGCTCATTGCAAATTTCCGCGACGCTTTCAGGAGTGCGTTCGCCGTGATGCGAGACAACTGTAATATTTTGTATGGAAAGTCTATACAAATATATTTTAGTTTACAGTGATTGTTTTTTTTATTTATTGAATATATTTGGCGTTAATTTTGTAGAAATTCATTATTCACAATTAAATAAAACTACGTGATGTAGTATTATTTCTACTTTCTTTAATTTCTTTACCACGACCTAGGTTTCGTTGTATTACAACATCTTCAGGTGGGATATTAGCAAAGATTCTAATATATTTGCTAATATAATATAAAAGAAACCGCCTTACCTAAAATACAATATCACAATATCCTACCTTTAACGTGTTAAGTTTGAAAATTAGATCCGGAACCAAAACCAAGTTGCGACATGATTTGGTAACTACTTCCGCTAATAAGATTATCTCAAAATACTGTTAAAAGGATGTATTAAAAGATCGTAGGGTCTATGGAGTTACAAGGCGTTGTCCTGATTATCTTTCTTGCAGTTACGATTAATCGACATGTTTAACCAAATCTGAAAGCAGAAATTTTCTTTTTTAAGATTGAAAAGAGATACCAATACAAAAATGTCCATAATTTTTTTGTATGATTTTATCAAAACGAGCGTAGATTCGAGGCGACTTTTAACACTGTTGGAAATAATATTAATTGTTTTATACAGGTTTTGAAACAAGTTTCCACTAGAGTTTATTTTTTTCTCTTATTCTCTTGCTTCGTAATTTGAGTAGCTTCTCTTATCTAACAGTTTAAATACTGCAAACTAGAAGGAAGGAAGTGAGATTAAATTTCACTTGGAGGAGAAAAATATATTCTCTATAATAATTTTGCAATGGAATATTAAAATTTAACTAAATCAAAAATAAAATTACTCCTATTTGTAGTGGATTAATTTGATTAATGTTTTTTTTTCCAAATTGGGAATAATAAGTATTTCAAAACTTAGAGAAAGATCAGTATCAAGTATAAAATGTCATTTACAGGAGGTATGTGAACCATATAAGAAAAGTGATTATGGAGTTACATGATAATTTACGCCGGATATTGTTTAGTTTCATCTTGAATTGGAAAAAATGTGTCACCTGTACCAAGTTTTTAATCGATTTTTTGTAAATTTACTTAATTTTTTCCTTATTTTATAGGTTTCTTTTGAACATAAGAAGCTTTTTTCGGTTTAAGTAATTTATTAAATGAATACAATTAAATGAAACTCTGTGATGTAGTATTATTTCTAATTTTTTTAATTTCTTTATCACGACCTAGGTTTCGTTGTATTACATCTTCAGGTGGGATATTAGCAAACATCTTTGCTAATATCCCACCCGAAGATGTTGTAATACAACGAAATCTAGGTCGTGTTCAAGAAATGAAATAAAGTTGAAATAATACTACATCACGTATTTTCATTTAATTGTGAATAATGAATTTCTACAAAATTAACGCCAAATGTATTAAATTTTTAATGATTAAATGAAATAAACCTCTTAGACAATAAGATGTAAAAACGTCTCAAATATTAATAATATTTTTAATGAATAAATATTTTAACCGTAGATACATTTGTGTCTTCAATGTAGGTAAGAAAGAATTTGCTCATCTATACATATCTTTAATTTAATGATACAAGTAGACTGCCAAAATTATGTTGAGAAACATTTACTAGATGCCGTTAACTTGACTTTTCATATTGTCGACATACGTTGTTACAAATTTGCAAGAGACGGGTAAGAGAAAAGTTCTCTCAACATATCTCACAGAGAAGAAACTATAAAAAAACTAACTAATTAATAGACATTTAAAAAAATGTTATTATAGCCTATTACCCCTACTATTACTATACCGAGCGCGTAAGAAATATTTTACCATTCCCAAGCTCGATGTAAGTACTAAATAGAAGTAGCTCGATGTAGGAAGTACTAATAAATTAATACATATTTTTTACCTATTTCTATATATTCATCTATTTCAACTAGATATTTTGGAAAATTTTATCAGAATCGGTTTTACGCGGAAAGAGTTTTGATTCTGTAATATATAGACAAGCCGAAATAATGAGAGTTCCCTTTTTGTTACTTAAGAATGAAACCAAAAAAAGAAAATAATTATTTGAAAAGAATAAAAGTGGTCGTTATTTTTTTTAGTAGAGACTTTTAATAAAAATTGCTGTTTTCTCTCTTTAAGTTCTTTGTTTAATTCCATTCGCATTATTCAATTTTTGTTTTTGATAAAATCTTATCACAGAATAAAAGATATAAAATTCTATGGAAGAATGGTTCAGAAATATATCTATATTTTTTAAAATGTTAAGTTATAGAAAATAAAAAAAAATATGTCTGACTTGAGACGTAGTTTATGATCAATGAATCTGGCTTGAGACGTAATGTCTGTATTTTTGTGAAAACAAATTGCCACATTAATATTAAGCTTTTATTTAAAAGAAACAGTTGGCTTTCATTTAATTTTTTGGAACGTATAAAGCCATTTTTTTATTATCATTTCGAAAATACAATTCTATACTGAAGCTGAAAACCGAATACCGAGGGTGAAAACCGATGCCAAGTCGACACAAACTGATGGCTATTCTTCTGATAGGTACAGATCTAAGACCGTGGGTGTTCGATTTTTATCTTCTTCGAAAAAAATAAAATATAATATTTTATAAGTATTTTAGACTTCTCTTAACTTATTCTCCTTAGAATTCGACTTGAAATTCACATAATAAGGAAACACCCATGCAAATTTAATGTATTCTTCATTTATAAATTATCAACCGAAACCTATGGAATAATAAGCGTAATTTATATGTTACTATTTGTCTATTTTATTTATATTGACAAATAAAATATGTCATTAAAAGTGTTTACCTTAAGAAAAAACAATAATCTCTCACTCGCCTAATTATATTATGTCTGAATATTAAATTCTGATACGAAACCAAACTTCTATATGATTTGACATCTCAGGAAAAAATCATAAGGGGAGGTATTATTACGAGGATCACACGACCTTTTGAAACCAGATAGCTCTCGCCATCTAAGTAACAGTTACAATAAACTGACACGTTTTACGGTAACTGTGAAATTCCCTTTTTTAGGTTTCGAAAGTGACGCGGAGATAATAAGTTTCAGTAATGTGATTGTGGGAGTTCATAAGTATTGGAATTAATTTATGATTGATATCTTTTCATTTATTTAACCTGACGGTTTATAGTTCAGGTAATCGTTTTTATCTAGAAGATTAAATAATTCTAGTTATGACCCACTGGACTTGGGATAAATCATAATTTAACCAGAAAAATAATTTCAATAATATATTATTTTTCAATTTCTTCCTAAACATTTAAATTATTCATAAAAATTTATAAACTTCTGGACTGTTATGTATAGCACTGTTCGAATTTGATGCAAAAAGTAACTTGTTTTGAATTATTATTATTTTTCTTTAATGTAAGTTTTTGTATTTGGGAATATTAAAAAACGGATCAAACATGATCTGGACCAAATACATAGGAATAATTATAAATTGACTAAAAAGACATGAATATTGTTTAAACAATATGTGTTTGGTTTCTTATTTAACATTTTTTTAAATAACTCCTAAATTAATATTATGCTATCTCCCACCTGTGTAAGATAAGCAGCAATAATTTGTAAAATTAGCAGTTAGGCGACTAAGTGTTGCAATTATTTTGCTTAATTAATTTTGACATATACTTTCAAACATGTTATTTAGCTTTGTGACTTCTCAACTTACCAGGCCTGAGATTTTTTTCACTATAATTCCCTCAATTCTTTGTCTTTTTTTCTGTGTTACCTGATCCATATATACATTTCTAACTTTATTTACGCAATCATATTTTTTATAAGATTATATCCTGAGTATCGCTATTATCCATTTTGCAACGTTTTTCAGCATATATTACTCTGTGGTCCCAAAGCACATACATTTCATCTCGATATTTTTTTTTTGCTTTCCACATAACTGTTGGCACTGTCATAATATTATTTACTTATATCGGTAAACCTCATGCCCAATTTACAGATTTACCCAAAACGCTGAACGAGTAGAAGAAAGTAAGTGTAAATAATTATAAAACAATAATTAGTAAAACAGCAAAGTGGTAACAATAACGAGCAAGACGGAAACACACAGAAATTCGAATAAATAACGTCTGGTGACCAGTCGTGAACGACCAAATAACACATAACCCTGTTTTTGAAACGTTCAATGGAGCAGAAAGAATATTTAGATAGGCTTCATCGAGCAGAAAGAGATACTAAACTCAAGATCAAGGGGTTATCGACGTAATGAGTTAATAATTCAATAAAAAGTGCGTGGTCAAAGGTAATTCCCGTGGTAGTTAAAGAGATTTATATTTGATCATGTCTGTTGTAAAACTTGAGAGGATTAAACGAAAATACCCATACATTTTGTAATATAATATATTTTAAGAAAACAATTTCGGAAAAAGTAGATATGTAAAAAAATATTAACTCAAAATAGGTACCTATTATTTACAATGAATACATAAGTTATATATTTTTAAGTCGGTGTCAGCCCTGTCGACTAATTTAATACAATTTATAATTTGTCTAAAGTTGGATATCCATAACACATAGAGACGAATAGATAGTAATAGCCGGCGGTGGTGAGCTGCTAGCCGTTAGGGAGGCTATTCTACATATTCAAAGTTCAATATCAGATTTTGCTAGTCACGACTACCACTTGTGGAGTTCCATTCTCCATATACGAAATACAATAATAGATTTTACATAGTGACAACTAATCAGTAGCAAATATATTCAATCACGGTTTATATACTATCATTAGTTAAGGAATTGCATTAATCATTAAAAATTACTAGCAGCAAATATCTTGAATAATAGTTGACTTCTCAACATCTGCTAAGGAGTTACATTGTTTATTTCCAGGACACATCATCAGACTTACATGGTAGATGTTGTACTTATTTTGCAAAGTAACCACTAGCAGCAGCAAATATTTTGAATCACGTTTAGTTTATTACCATCCGTGAAAGAGATCCATTTTTCATCTACAGAAATGTTTATCAGACTCTGACCTGGTCGACAGTGTAGTTATTTTGCAAAGTTACAACTAGATCCAGCATATATCTTGAATTACGGTTGATTTACTACCAGCAATTAAAGAGTTCCATTATTAATTTCTGGACCTCACAATCTGATTATCATAATATTTATAAAGGACCTCCTCAAAAGTAGCCTCTTTCAAAGAAAAAAAAATTATTGAAATTGGTCCAATCGGTACAGAATTATCGCGGATCATACTTAACAAAAAAGATTCCTACGAATAGAGAAACTTCGCCTTTTTTTGGATTCGGTTAGAAAAACTATTAAACTATTTTAAGTTTTTCTCTAATATGAGGATAGAAGTAACTCTTTAGGAAGTAACCTTTACGGCCAGGATTTTAAATTTCCGAACTAGATGTATTGTTTATGAGCTCAAAAGTAATTGGCAAAGAATTTTACGGGAATATTAGGCATTCCTGCCCCCAATAATTTTACAAATAGGACTCGATCAATCTTTTTTCTAACAAAAATCATCTGCTTGATAATCTCGGTCCCCTGACCACATGATCCACAAAATAAGTGAGACTAGAAAACGTGCTCGTGGACCGTCAGCTAAAATTCAATTTGCAAATAGACACGGCGATACCAAGTAGTCGAAAATATTTTAGCAAATGAAGATAAGACTGCTACGGGTATTTAGTTTTTTTGCATCGGACCTAGAACCAGACTTGAAAACAGAATATATAATACATTTCAGAATTTAAAGAACGATTTATTAAAAATGTTAGTGATAATTTTGTAATGTAAATGTTGCTTTCTTGGATATCCTTTCGTTATTTATTGCTTTTTCAAAATACATTCTGTCAGCCGTATATACTCCTGGTTTCATATCATCCTCTGTCTCTAAACGAAATTGAACTTAACTCATATACCTTCTCTAAGATTACATTTTCATTTTCTATATATAAAACCTTGTGCATATGTATAATATACGTTTTTTTCATAAACTATACGTAATATTTCACTCCTATGTGACATTGAAAGGAAAAATATTAACTTACTATTAAAATATAATAACTACTAGACAATTTATGAGTTTTTTTAATTTAACCTACAACCCGTAGAGCTTTTAGGAATTTTTATTTATGGATCAGGACAAGTCTTCAAATATTATTGAGTTAGCTATCAAAAAACACATCATAAATAAAATGGAGCACGTACAAATCGGTTTGTTTCGCAAGGTGATGTTAGAATTAGTGTTTGTACACAGTTTTAGGGTAAACAGTTCTTAACACATTCTGTTACTTCTCTTTTAGGATGTATGTAGAAAATTTTCGTAATGGGAAATCTTATTTATTTATTTATTGAGAAACTAAAAAAATAAGTAACAGTGAGGTAATTGCATAACAAAAAGATCAGACGATAATACTTAACTATAACTAAAATTATGTGTGCAGGAAATGAAGTCATTATCAAGGGTTATTTGTGTTAGCAAATATATTACGTAATATATTGATTAATTAGTAACGTTAGTATTAAATTAGAATTATATTATTTTCTACATACTGAACAAAACATTAATTCTATTTAAGTTGGGTTTTAATTTGTAAATAATATCGATTGTATTTCCTTTACAAATATTAATAATTTCGGTTCACAAATGTCCAAGGAAGGATGTTGAGAAACGATATCTTTATGTAGTCGGCACATTCATTAATAATAAATGTGTTTCAATGACGAAGGAAAAAATCGAGGATGGAAAATTGTTTAAGAAACTGACAAGTGTGATAAAATAAAGTGAATGGTAACTCGATTAATTTTTTTGATGTACATGCAGATACTGAAATTGAATAAAAGACTTTTTTTTTCTTTTATGATAAAAGGTAGGACCAGCTTATCGGATGTAATTTCAAACATGTGAAACGTGAATATTATTTTAATTTGTTGAGATTCTAAATTTATTCTAAAAGGAGATTCTGATTGGATGTCTAAATGATTCTAAATCAAGAGGCAGGAAAAGACAATGCCAGTTTATGCTCGACTACTTTCACAATGCTGATAAAGATAAATGTTGCCGATTTAATTTCAATTATTTTAATTTCTTTTACACATTAATTGCAGTTTTCCAGAATTTTTGGTTTATATAGATTTCTCTTATTCAGTATCCAATGTAAAAAGTCAACGACATACAGTGAAATTTTAATCATTATTTTTCATTATACGCTTTAATAAATCTATGAAATTCGGCTTTCTGAATATCACCTGTCATCAATTTTATTTTATTACCCACAAATAACAGATATCCTTTAAAAATATGCTTTTAATTTGTGATTTGCATAAAACAAAAGATTGGAGGAAAATAAAAGCATAAATATTCAATAATTTTCAAGTGGCACAAAAAATGTTTGTTCTTAAAATTAAAGGCTTCAATTATTACACCGGCAATATAATATGCTTCTTAAGAAGAGTTTGGCAAAGATAAATTTAATTTGTTCTTGATAACTGCGTTGAAAAAATTTAATTCCATTTTCGGTTAGAAAATTTATGTAATATTTAACTCACCTTCGCAATAACATGTAAGTACACGTTCATGAATTAATAAGTATTTCACGACTTCAATGCCCGGTGGAATATACATCGCGAATGGCCCATTTTATCTAAATAAGCTTAAAGTATAGGACTATTCACATTTTAAATGTTAATAATGGTCGATAATGACATCACAATGTAATAAAGGCAAGAATTACATTTCATATCAATTACACCAATATTTACTGCAGACATTAAATGAAAATTAAAACAAAAATTTTAAACGAAACGTAATAAAATGTAATCTAAATATTTAGCAATATATATATTTGCCACCTGCTCGTTTTGTTAAAACGGAAGTGCTAAATAATGGATTATTTCAGTTTTTATCTCACGTTTTATGTATTTTAACTTAAAAAATAAATTGAATGCCATCATGGCATATGTAAAAAGTTAAACGTTTTGATAATGGCCATAATTTTCGGATACTATTACGCGATGTAATTATTTTAATGAAACAGTTGAAACTCTGACTGGAGTTATTGAATCATTTAGTTAAGTACTTTCGTATGTTTAAATTGAAATTGAAAAAGCTTGATGTTTATAAAAGTATTTTATTTATGGCCAGTATTACGGCACGTTGTGTGCGATTTAAATTTGCTTTAAAATATTCATATATGTTATTTTTTATTATCAATTTATCACCCAACCTATGAAATACTGAGCAAGGTCGAAATTAATTTGTTATTGCAAAGAATATTTTAATCGAGAAGTCACTTGTAAATCTGATTTTCTTGGGCACATTTAGCGAGATACAAACGTATGGAATTTATGTGTTCATAAATATGAGGTACATTATCTTAATAATATATCTTCAAATTTAATGAAATTCGTTTTTTTTTCAAAAGAACCTAATACAGTTCATAAACGTGGGTGGATTATTCGATTTCTCAATAGTTAACTGTCTACAGATTAAAATATAACCAAATAAAACATATCATTTTTTTGAAAAAATTTAATTTTTTCAATTTTAAAGTTCTCATAAGTGGTGAATATAGAAATAAATCAATCTATAGCTTTTATTTCGATAAACGTAAAAAATGTGCCATCTAACATAAATAGCCTTCTTAGCTGCACAACAGCGAACTTAACTACACTTTTTGCCTTTAATTATGCAAACGAAAAAGAATAATCGAGTTTCAAGACCATGTTCATCAAAAGAGGCGACTGATGTGATCTCTAGTAAAAGCCCACCTTATCAACGTCGGTGTCTTGATGTTTCATCATTAAAACCTACTCGTTGGTTTCTTGCTATAACGATACGTTTCGCTTATTTTTATATCTTCCATCCTATAAATTTGAAGTGGCTTTGTAATACTTTCTCATTTATTAAGAAAATATTTTCTACTTTCTATAGTATAATAATAGTAACAACTTATGGTATTATTATTAATTATTAATAATTGTAAAATAATTTGAATAATTTCTTTATGATATGACCTGTTTATAATTGTATTTAAGCAACACTGGGTGCTTTTTTGCCTTCCAAATATTTTCAAATTGAGATAAGACTTGAAAGATTGTCTGAATTTTGATGTTAGTTTTGTTTCTTTCAAACTTGCAATGATTAATTAGAATAAATCAAAGAAAATGTTTATTTAGGAAAAGATGTTGATGCTGATGATGTTAAAGTTTAAATTTCTGACAGTATTTCTTCAATAACGAAAATATCAATTAAATTAAATTAATTAACAAGGAATTTAAACTATTCAGCTTAGCTAGTTGGTTTGCTTGGTGTATTATTTTACTCCCAATATTTGTTTTATTTTTATTTTTTATTTTTTTAATAAAAATTAATGCCTCCATTTTTACTACCGATATGAATTAAAATCGAACAAACCCCAATAACAACCACTAACATTTCTATAAATAATAGGCCGTGATAAGCAAACACTTAAATCACAGTTTCGCTAAATAACTATATTTTGTCAAGGTAATTAATTTTTAATTTTCCAAAAATTTCTCAGGATTATTAATAAGAAGAAAGCTATTAAGTATGTGTAAAAGTCGCTTTACATTGATTCCGTACACACTTGCATACATATAAATATTTAAACAAAGAATATTTAATGTAAAGTGATACTCGTACACGAAACAATAATACTTTCAATAAATATTTAAAAATTAAAATAAAATATATTTAAAATTTAATTACATAAAATTTTATTTTTATATTTCACTATACGGTAATATTCAATTATTAGCTAACAACTTTGTTAACCTTTGAATTGTATTCTTGGTTAGATTAATGAATATGTAATGAAATATACAAGTGAACTCCTTCATTAATATTTATCTACACATATTACGTTTATTTGAAAAGTATTGACGTATCTCTATATTGAAACCATTTACAAAAATATATTAAAGGTTGAGTAATAAAAGTAATATTACACAAACTCCTTGCAAACATACTATATAAAACTTTTATGTCATATATATATGTAAATATGAAAACACTTTCTTCTTTATTTTTTTATATATGAATCCGTTGTCGATATTTTTAATTTTATTACTTTGGTAGCTTTAGTATTAATTTTTTTTTATTCGGATGGTGTTTCTAGAAAAATGTGGAGATTAACAGGAAGTAACATTTAGTTTTTAATATTCTCCCAATTCATTCGATCTGTTAGAATGTATGCAAATTCCATGTTTCCGAAAATTAATTTAATTTACATATGTATATAACGGAAGTGTTTAGTGTACATATCTATACTAATGGATTGTACAATGCATACTGTGAATCGCGCTATAAAATTTTCCACCTGGGCACATTGGTTAAATGAGTATGGCCAGAAGTGAATTGTGGAAGGAGAAGAAAGCTGTATAAATGCTATAAAATATAAAAAAATGTTATAAAATATAAATGCTAGAAAATATAAAAGAATACGGGAGTGATAAATGCTTGAGTTGAAACTTGAATGCGAGAAGACCTATGAGGGCTGACATTATTGTTAATCGTTTTTCATGCATAAAATTGTTTGATATTGTATATATCAATTATAAGCTTCCTGTGTTTCCTCATTTTGTTAAATTAGAATCTGTTGTTAATATATACTTATTTTCGTAAATTTAGTATCTAGCTGTATACATTTGACGGTGATGTACCATATTTTCTACAAACATAACAATATTGTAGAATTGGTGAATGTCTACAACTGAGTTATTTAGAAAAAAAATTTTTTAAGGAAGAAAAAAACGATTTAATATAGAACACAAAAATATTGTTCTTTAAATCTATGTCCTTTCTTTGTGAACCTGTTTATTTGTTTGCGTACCATGTAAGAACGGTTAAAAATGTTTCAATTAAGTCTTCATTGAAGCCATTATAATAAAAATAGGGAAAGTATTCCATGCCATTCAAGCGACTTATTTGCTATATATATATAATATAAGCAATATAATATAAGCAATATGTTATTGCGAAGTAGGCCTCTGAACGACTTGATTGACAAATCGGCGTGTTTTAGCTGAGTTCAAGGCCAACTTCTTTAATAAATTTTAAACTTTTGGCACTTCATGGCTTTGATTTTCAATTGAATACTTTTCTCCATGAACTTGTTTGTTCGTCATCCAGTCATTTCCAACCTATAAGTTGTATTATTGCTTCATGCCAAGTGCCTTATATTCAGCATAAATTAAATATATGTTTTGCTTATTGATGTTGGTGAGGAATTTTGTCAAATAATCTTAATAAGTCTTGGTCGTCATTTCACTTTGCTTTTATGCAATAAAATTTATGTCAGAACTCAAATATTACTGGATAATCAACAGACTTTTTCATATTTTTCAGGATTATATTCTAGCAGGATTTTACACTCCATACTAAAACAATGTAGCATAGACGGCGAGAGAGTGCCTACGGACGAATATTAATAGAGCCCAGCACTTATCATGTGACATAGCCAAAAGGGTCAGCGAGTGGCGACAAAGCAATTGCAATTCCATATAAATGAAAATTCGTTCTTCGTCCTTCGAAAATTCTATAGAAATGAAAGCCTGAGGATTTCTTTAATAAAAAAATGGAAACTTCATTATTTTCATTTATGTTGCAACTGGACAAAACAATAGAAAGCCGAGCTGTCTGGACGAAAGCCTGATATCTTAACTAAGAGCTACATGAGTTCATGTTCGTACATGTATACCTTTAGTAATACTATTGTGCGATTGCATTCAGATTGACTGAAATATTAATGCATGAGACAATCACCTAAATGGTTAAGAAATTTCAAAAACATAGAATATTGTCAATAAAATTCATTAATTTTTGTTTATTTATAGGAACTACATAAAATACAGTTTCTTACATCTAAACAAGTAGGTAGTTGATTTAATATGGATTTAAGAAAGAATAATTTTGTTGTAAAAATTAACAAAATATACCTTTCAAAATTTGAAATGTTATATGCTTATATCCAGAACTTTCGTAAGGATTATACAAATGATAAACACAGAAAGAAAAAAGACCCAACGTTTGTGAGATTATTAAAAATCACACGATTTGAGAAATTGATTTCATTACCTTCAACCTCAGGTAATCCCAAGGATGCGCTACTTTTTCCCAAGTCAACCCCGACCCAAGCACTGCTTAGAGGTTACGGGTTAAAAAACAAGGGATCAGAAACCATAATATTTTTTTTTATTTATACACTATGTACTCTAATATTATACAATTTATATCTCTCATTTACACGCCTCTACAAGTTATTTTGCGGTGGTTACTACATCCAGATTTCTGAATTTTTGTTTATACAATTCACTTGTCCTAATAGTATTGTATAGTGTATTCACAAAATATTTGTTACGACTTGTAACTAAATAGATCATTTAAATTATTTGTCGTTTTCGACTTCAAAATTTTTCTACTTATAATTTTATCTACTTAAAATCGTTTAAAAAACATCAAGTACTAGAATAGAGCTGGGTGGCTAAAGATTTTCATCAGTTATTCGGTTATTCTCCTACCTACATACCTAATTACATTCTAGGACATATATATTGATATTTCAACCTTAATTTGTTTTAGTGTATAGTGAAGTAAATACGCGTAGAATTAAATTTTAGGTCCAGGTATAATGAGTCGAGATTTCTGATTTTTTAAACAAATATTAGATTATGACTAAAGGTTATTAGGAATATAGAATAAAAAAATGATGAAAGGTTTTATACTTTCAAAAAATATATTATAAAGGAATACGGAATAAAAAGAATGTGAAGAACTAACATGTCAACATAAACACGCCTCATTCCTCAGTGGTAATGAAGATGAAAGGTTGTATACGGAAAGGTTTTAGCCAACTTTTTCACTTCTTTTTTTTTTATTTAAAATTCCTCATTCGACTTTATAGTCCAATTCTGCTTCTTTAGAACCATTTAATATATTTGCCCTATCATATGCGATACTTCACAGATATTCTTTTCACCTGTTATATATTTCAGTCTTGAGTTTTTCTAAAAACACGTGCAACTGTGATGTGTTTTGTACATAATTATAAACATGTGTGTGTACATAATTCTTCTTTTAGTGCCGGTCAAAACCCTGCGCTTTACTCGAAGAGATATACTTATTTATTAATTTTATTAACAATAATATAATTTCTGCCATACAAATAGAGAATGCAGCGCTTTAAGTAAGATGCGGAGTCTCCTTGAAATGTAAAAGTTTACAGAATATGCTTTGGATTAATCCTCTGTGTCTTGTGCGAGTTTGAAAAAAAATTCTGTTTCCATTTCATTCGAATACTATTTTAATTAATCCATAAATTTAGGCACCTATTACTGATACGTCTAAATTTAAAATTATTTTTTTCAAAATTTAATTTGTTTCTTTTAAAACTGTTTATCGGAATTATATAACAATTTTCGAAATTAATTAAATTCAAAGATTATTAATTGCGAAAGTTTTTTTCCCATTTACATTATTGAAAAAAGAAGTGTAAGAAACCATTGTGTGTTACATAACTATATATAATACAAAATAATTTTTGAAGTTTATATGAATTAATTAAAAAGTAGCTGTTCCAAGATTTAATTTCCTTAAATATTTACCATATAAAACCATCTTTATATTATGTTTGTTTTGTTATTGTGTTTTCAAAAGATATAAAGGTATTGGTTATTATTCAAGGGTTAAATCCTTTTAAGTAGTTTATAAATATGAGTTTAAAAATAAGCCTTTTTTATGTTTATTTAAACTGAAAATTCTAAAACAACAAGGAAACTACTTGGGAAAAATAAGTTTTTTCCAAGGGGTTACACATTTCATTTACTTACTTCTGACTGTTAGCGGATTAATGTTGTTTCTTCGGTGAAAAAGTAGCACATATCTTCTTTCATATCATGAACTACTTATGTTCCATACTAACTTTTATAAAAATTTGCACAGCAGTTTTTATGTAATTCATTAAGAAACGAATACGTTAACACGCTTTTCTCAATATTAGTATTTCAAAAACAGAGTGTGTACTAAAAGAACCGTCATTTGATGTTTGTTTCTTATTTGCATCCTATGGAACTAATTGGATAAATATTTTTATGGCAGAATATAACTCGTTTTATGATATATGCTAATAGTAAGTTAACTAGCAATGCATTGCCTGTGTAGAGATATCAGTTAACAAACACAGGAACAAAAAAATATGTCTTTCGAATTTAAAATTCTTAAAATGTTTAGTCCATAACAATATCTTGTAAAGCTAATTAAATGTTAGCATTAAATAACTCCGCACAACCAATGGACTTGAATACATAAACTGAAAACTCAAGAATTCTCTGAGTTTATGAAAACATATAAATTAAAAAAAATAGAATTAAATGAAGACTTACTGAAAAGTCAAAATGCTTACTGTTCGACACTAATCTCCTAAGGCCGTATTAGGATGATGCAGTGTATAAGTAATATATCTTAATAATAGATGTCCAACTCAAACATCAGAACATAGAACTTGAGAGCAGTTGTGGTCAAGAAAGTAATCAGATATCAGTCATCTGAGGGTATTTGGGTTGTGAAGGCAATGATTATTGTCCCAAAAAAAGTAAGTAAGGAAATAGGATCACAGAAAAAAAAGATAGTTTGTATCTAATATTTTCAATACCCGAAATTGTAGATTCATAACCAAATAAAAAAGGCCAATAAAGAGTAGAGATGCTGCATTCCTAGAATTCGCTGGTAAACTAAATGTTCCAGTGAACCTCATTACAAGTTTCATATGAAAAATAAACAACAAAAAAAGTAAACTAAAAGTTATTAATTTAGCAGTTTACTCCAAATTATTAAAAAAAATAGTTATATGTGATACATCCTCTTTCCTTAATAAATAAAATTTTAATTTGATCCGAAACCTGCACGAAATTAGTTCTTATTAAGGATATGGCTATTCAAAAATTTATAATAATTTTAATCAACAATTCATAAAATAATAATTAAAATTATTTCAACTTTATTTTATACAGACTAGTTTTCATAAAATTCGGAAAATAATAGTTTTCATAAAAGAAGAAGATAAATTATACAGTGACGGCGTCTATCCGTTGTAAGATGTTTCATTACTGAGTAAACCATTAGACGCGGGGTTGATTACAAGCCATACAGCCTTTGACGATGAGGCGTACCGCGGGGAACCGGGTTCGATTCCCGGCCGTTCGTGGAACAGGGCTGGACTGCTCTTATGGTTGGCTGTAAGTGATTACTTCCATAGCAATAAGTCCACCATATGTATCAATTAGATACATTAAAGTAGGTAAATAAATACCTAAAGTGGGTAATTGCCTATTAAAGACCATCTTTGTTGTTGAAGATCAATAAAATATCGTCCGCATATAGAATATCCATAACATCAAAAGCATTTTCCTTTTACTAAATTTATCATCGAGGCGATTTTAACCTTCCGTGCACCACGTGAAGTTTGATATACCCCAGCGAAACATAAATTGTCGTATATTTTAAAACGGTCGCGCGAATTCCACGAAACATCGAGTAGCTGGAGTTGCAACGTTACCAGATCGCATAGTAAATTAGTTGTAGGGTCACAGGCGCAGCGGACGGCCGCCCCCAAAATGTGGCAGGGTGTCATAAATCCCACGTAGTTTGGGACGTCGTCTAAAAGGTAAGCAGTATGACATGCAAAACTTATCTATTTCAATAAAAAGAATATTTATTTATTTTGTTTTCTTATTACTTCAATCGTTTTTGAATCTATTTCCATGGCTCAAAATGGCTCGTCGTGTAAAAGAAAACGAAATATTATCGGCACTTATGGATGATAGTGATAGTGACACAGGTGAGCTATATTTATCCGGAAGTGAAGCCGATTCGGATCATTTGAGTATACAATCTGAAAGTGACATTGAAGAGGATGTAGAGGACGAGGACATTTCTTCAGGTGGTGACTCTTCTAGCTCGCAAGGTTTTTATATTGGTAAAGATGGCAAAACAAAATGGCTAAAGGAGCCACTGAGAACTAACGTTCGTACAAGACGAGAAAATATAATTACACATTTGCAGGGAGTGAAAAGTAATAAAGACAAGAAAACTAGTTTAGAATGCTTTGAAGTATTTGTTTCCAATGAGATACTTGAAACGATTGTAAAATATACGAATGTAAAGATAAGTCTTTTGAGACAACTTGCACCAGACGGTGAACCGCTAAATGTTCTCTATAAAGAAACTACTGCATATGAGATGACAGCAGTTTTTGGGCTCTTATTTTTAGCGGGATTATACCATTCTGGGAGACAAAACCTCAATGATCTCTGGGCTTCAAATGGTACTGGAATCGAAATATTTCGGTGCACGATGTCTTAAAATCGATTCTCATACCTACTCAATAATATGAGATTCGATGATGCTACGACTAGAGAAGAGAGAATAAAGACTGATCGTTTAGCACCAATCCGAGACATATTTGACATCTTTGTCCAGCTTTGCCAAAACGCATATACACCATCCGAACATCTAACACTTGATGAAGAATTGGTTGCCTTTCGAGGGAGATGTGGATTTCGGCAGTATATAAAATCAAAAAAAGTATAGAATAAAAATATATGCCTTAGTAGACGCTAAAACATTTTATACTCTAAATTTAGAAATTATTGCGGTAAACAACCAGATAACAGTCCGTTTATGTTGAGCAATAAGCCATTTGACTTAGTAAATCGTATAGTGAACTGCGTTTCCGGCTCGTCAAGAAATGTTACCATGGACAATTTCTTTATCAGTCATGAAACTGCTGAAAACTTGTTACAGAAACATAAATTAACGGTAGTTGGTACTTTGAGAGCTAATAAAGCTTGCATTCCACCATGCTTCAAGCAATCTCGAGAGTTATATGCATCACGGTTTGGCTTTCAAAAAGATGTCAGTCTCATTAGTTATGTTCCAAAGCCCCGAAAGTACGTTCATATGATGTCATCCCTTCACCACGATAAAGAAATCGACCATGAAACTGGAATCAAGCAGAAACCAACAAAGATAACTTTCTATAATGAAACTAAAAGTGGAGTAGATGTGGTCGACAAACTCGCCAGAATATACGACGTTTCTCGCAACAGCAAACGCTGGCTTCTCACTATATTTTTCTCGATTCTCAATCATGCAGGAATCAACGCTATGATTTTACATATGTTCAATAATGGCATTGAAGCAGGAAAATCTAACAAAAGGAGGAAGTTTATTCGTGGTTTGGGAATGGCTTTGATTGAAGAGCACCTGAGAAACCGCAAAGATAATCCACGAATTCCAAGGGATTCTCGTAAGCCCATGAATGTTTTACTCGGTGAAACAAGTGTGGAACCACCAAATAAAATGCCAAGACGTATAACAAGATGTTCGGAATGCGATAGGTGAAGAGATCGAAAAACAAAGTACGGTTGTGAGCGATGCGAAGTACCTATATGTTTAGAGCGGGCATATTTTTTTTGTAAAAATGAACCAACTGGAATCTCAAGAAGAGTAATCATGTTTATTTATTTTATTTATTATTTTTGTTTCTTATCTCATTAGGGCCTGAAATGAAGGTCAATCAGAATTTATTAGTTAAGTTTTTTTATGAGGCTCAACCAAAGAAGATGGTCCCTTCTTAGTTAGTAAAAAAGTACTATTTTTGTTACTATGCCTAAAGATATTAAAAATGTTTATTATTTTTAACAAATTTATTTTATTTTTATTTCCTAATAGTTCAAAAACAATGTTATTACATAAAAAATCAACTTTAAAAAGATTTTCCCTACAAAAATATAAAATTATATTGGGGTATGCTAAACCCCACATAGTGCTGGACGCAACTTTTATCCACGTGGTTCACAGAAGGTTAAAGTTCCATTTTACCCATTATTTTCGAATTTTGTCAAGGAAGTAATATCCGTTTATTAAGTGTTTTTTGTCAGGTACTCAATATTCCGAATCGCACAAAGTGCAGGTCTTAAAGCTGATTTGTGTATTTTTTCTTTGCTTTTAAGTGGATTTTTTCTGTCTTATATGGTATTCACGAATTGTTGGTACTTAAATCAGATGTATATAACTATAACTGCGCTATTTCATTGATGTCACACAACTTTAAAATTTGAGAGCGGATCCTAAACAATAGATTGAAACAAATTATAGATCCGACTCCAAACTATTATCGTTTCATAGCTGAAAAAGCTACTAAACTACTTTGGCATTAGTTTGATGTTATATGGTTCTGAATTAATTCCTTATACATCACCCCATACATTAAGTAGGTTTTTTCCAGACTTTTGCTGTTATTTCATCCAAATCTGGAGATAAATTATTTATGATGTTTTATATGCATTTTTATACGTTTATTTGCGTACTTATAACGTATTCGTAAATACGTTCCTATTAGTATTCTTATATATTCTTATTTATATTTTTGACACCAAAAGAATATTTAAAAATCCTATCGATCATAATTTACAAATAGTTTAATAAAAACCATAGACCTTCAAATGTTCATTTTTTCACGTGTATTTACGTGTGAACGGAACCATTGTACGGTGAATCAAACCCGTAGTTACCACGGTCATTATATGTATCAATAATTTCAAATCTAAGTAATAATTGTAAATTGGGCAATTCATAAATTTTGCTAGCACATGAAAAAAAAGAAAAAAACTATTCCCGCAAATTTTATATGAATAAACTCCCGACCTCTGAAAAAATAAATTATGAAAATCTAAATTTTCACCTAATTATGAAAAAAAAATTTTGGATTCGTAAAAATTTTAAACATTGGAGGAGACTCAACATTTTAATGAATACAATATGGTCTCCTAACAAGTTTTAGCCACGAATTTGTCGTGTCGTGGCACTGAAAAGAGTAGACGAAACTTGGAAGCGAGCAGAAAATTGTTATGTTGATTGCGTCGCTGCCATTTAATATAGGTTTTTGTAAATTTCAACTTAAGAAAAATTAATTTATGTACTTTACGATTAATACATGAAACGAAATTCTATTTATATATTCGTAACAAAGTGATATATAATTATCAAAATCATTATAATAAACAATCCATAGAGTATTGTAAAATAATTTTTTTCATTGTTTAAATGACCGTCACATTAAATTTCATTATTCCTGTACCTTTATGACATAAATTATCTTACTGAAGAATTACAAGCATCTAGCCACACACGTGTAAGAGTTGTGAGTTTTTCTAACAAATCATGAGGCGTCTCTGCTTAATTTTGTAGAAGAAAAACAAGTTTTTCAAATGGCCGTCACTGTAAATTATATTATTACAGTTATATATTATATTCATATGTTATTACAGTTGTTACAGTTATTTATATATTATTACAGTTAGTATATTATATTTATTACAGTTATATACAGAAGTATCTGTTGAAAAAAACTAAATGTACCAAGTTTCATACGCGTAAAATCTATGAGATTTTAAACAAAACTATAAAGCCTCTGCCAGATTTCAGGGAATAAAATAGATTTTTTTCAATATTTAAAGGGCTATTCGCCTGAATTTGACTGCCATAATTATAATATTACTACTATAATTTATTATTCTGTATTTTCAATTACTGCTATAAATTAATACTTCAGCTTTCCAGTTCAAACGTAGTTTTAGAGTAACTATCGGAATCGATTCATCGTTCGCGATAAAGCGAATGTAACGATTTTGTGCGCTCTTTTTCTTGTAGTTCGGGCTGCTAGTTACAGCATCATCATTTTTCTAAGTTAAAGCAAAGCTGCTGTGATGATTACATTCATGGACCTGATAACTACGTTACCAGAAAGAAAATATATTTACGTCGTTACCAAATACGCAACTTTTTACTTCATTATTTGTCAACAAATATTAACTGGAAATATACTATTGTAATTGTCACTAAACGGTACTAAAATATATTAAAACCAGTATCAGGTGTCAGAATGGTTAATTTCGCAGTAATTTTCTTACCGCTTATATTCTTAAGAAATAATCATATAAAAATCATGGAGTTACGTTCCTAATTATGGATAAAACAGTCTATGAGGCATAAACAATTTACAATTAATGTTAATAAATTTTAATTTGCCGTTAAAGACACGATTTACAAAACATTTATATTCAAACTACTACTTGATTTCAACTGTCTAAAGTTCAGATAGAGTTAAAATTATCAGCTTAGGTTAATACAATTTTACTAAATTCCATTTCATTTATAACACAGTACTTTATTGTAGCAGAAATCTGACGATGGTTTCGATTTTAAATTTTTATGTCTGGTATTCGCAGGAAACAAATTAATATTGGCTACTGAAATTGAAATTGAAAAAGATTTTCAAATACCTGGGTCCTGTGAATAACAAACTGAAATTATTCACAATGATCGGTTCATATTGACGGTTTGTTGGCTGTGTTTCAAAATATTCATTTTCATGCTGCTTTCTTATATTAGAAATAATATTCCCAAATTTTCTGTAAAGAAAAATTACGCAATTTATTTAAATGGATATTCCATATAGATGTTGGTCATTACCTTAATACATAAAATATTTTATTACATTCTCGTTTACGGTGCTAAGTTGGAAATTAAAAACAGTTTGGCGCGTACAGAAGCCTAAGTACCTGTCTCGGAATCGACAAAATGTTTATCAAATGTATTAAAATCAATATATGTGCTAGATAGATTTAAGTTGTATTACTTTGCATCTTCTTTACTTTCTTTTCCAAAAATATTTAAAATAATATAAAAATATTCAATACAATTTACAAAAATGGAAGATAAAATATTTTATATTGGATATGAGTATGCTATTGACACCATTCTAAACCATAAATATAATGTACGCTAATATGTGCAAACCTTTTATAAAAAAAATTATTGAAATTTTCTGTAATTTATTTAAAAACAAGAGAATAATTTTAATGCCAAAGCGTCTGATTAGAATTTATAAATAAAATAAAAGAAATTTTAATGGAAAATTTCTTGAAATATTATGGCTTGTTTGTTTTTCTTTCTATTATATAAAGGTTATATGAAATATGAAGGCACATGTCGAATATTTACCGTTTAAAAAAATTATTCGTATAATGGTAGGATAAAAATAATAGCAGTCTGCACGTCAAAGATATTTTCGAAGAAAGAGCTTTCAGTGGAACATAAATATCTTTTAAAAAATAAGTCAGACGTTTTTTCCGTTTGTCTGTTTTAATGTGTATTATCTAACAACTACTGAAATATTTTGGATACAATTTTTTACATTGAATAAATAAGTGAAGTAAGGGAATTACTATCTTAATAGAAGATAAAAATATACCTGAATAGATAAAAATATGAGTTAGTTTTAAATATGATTATGAGTTAACCTTGAGTATTAGTGATATTATTATAAGTTAACCTTGAGTAAATAAAAATATACCTGAATATTTATTTTTTTAGACAATGTGTGAAGTTTTAGATACCTTTTTAATGTTTTATTTTTTAGTCTAGAAAAGAAGCAAATGTGTACTATTTCTTTAGTTTAGTTATAAAAATGATAAGAAGTCCAAAAGGGCATCCGCCTACTGACGACGGCATCGAAGTCGACTGTTGATTACATAATTCACTGCTACAAGCCGCTGTCTAAATGGCAGTTTCCCGAGAATTGTAATTTAAATTGCAAATATCAAAATAATCATCGTCTTATTAGTTCCGGTCCTTTTAAAGTATTAGTGTGTTTCAGCTTATATAAATTATCTATTTTGTGCTTTTTCATAATTAATGATATTTTGGCTCATATTTTAATGTAAGTTTTCAGTTTGTTGTTATTACAAGTCCATTTAAGGTTGGGTAGACGAAATGAGCTGAAAGACCAATACGAATGAATGAGAGATCAATACGAAATGAACAGTATAAGGTTTCTAGGTCACACTAGGCAAAATAACAATAAAGTACTTAACCTAACCTAACCTTAATCGCTGAAGGTTTCAACGAAAAACTTTCCTAAAAATATCAGGTCAATTAAACAATTTGTGGCTAAAATAACTCTACTAAATATTTTAGCAATCTAAAGAATATTATGAATGTATTATGGACTTAGCATGGATAATATCAGGATTAAAAATATAAAAAAACAGCCCAATGCAGGTTGAACTTGAACGCTTAGGATTTCGTAATTTCGGATAAACACTATTCCTGTCATTGAAGTCTATACCAATAGCCTGTCATGCGAGTGCAACCTTTTGGGTCTACAACATTTGTGGAAATCATATTATCGTTATTAAATAATGAAATATGGGCTAAATATATATATATATATATAATCATTATTTCATAGAAAAAATAAATATAATCATTATTTCATTTCCTTTAATAAATATTTTTTAAATAATGAAACACGACACACACTAGCACACAGAAATTTTTGAAATTTTTCTGACAGAATGATTCGAAGATTAACGCAAGACTGAGACTTTTTAGATTTTAGAAATTATGAAACTCATTAAAAATAAGTTACGTGTATCTCGAATTATTTTATGCATAAATTTTCATGTTACGTATTGAAAAAGTAATTATTCATGCCTTTCAACTGTATGCTTTCTACAACTCTTCTATATTTTGACTTTCTATTTGCAATGATATACAAGAAAAATGCCCATCAGAGACTTAAACGGACCAAGGTATTACGTTTCCAGTTCTATAAGTTTTGATATAAAAAAATGTAGTTCTAAAAAAACTACTTTTGTAACCTTTATAATTTTTCCTTCCAAATGAGATTCCACAGACCTTAAATAAAAAAACGAGTACCTTTTTTTCCCTCTCTATAATTTCCATCAATTTGAGTGCTAATAGACCCTTTCACCAATATATTTAGAAATAGTTTACATACAATTCTAAAATAAAATATTGCTCCTTGCAAATTTTAATTTTAATTGATCTTTATGATACATGAAATTAGAAGAAGATAGTTTCGGGTCCATCATTTCCTCCCTCTAAATTTTGATATCTTTTTAATATAAAATAATGAGATATATACGAGTAACTATGCTATATAATTACGATAGACACTAAGTTTCACGTAAAGTTATTGTCGAGAAAAGATGATGTGATATACGAACAGCGTTAAGAACACCTGTTTTTACGCCTATTGCGACCTAAGTAGGGTTTCCTTTTTTTCCTCTTTAGGTATGGAACTTTAAAAAGTTTGTATGAAAGGGAATACATGTCAGAAGTTAAACTTGTTCTGTTTTGGGCACAAGATAATAAGTAAAAAAAGAAATCATGAGAAACATAATAATGGAGTAGATTTACCGAACAATTTGGAAATTTCAAAACTGTCAAGTGGCACTCTTGCCAGTTAATTCGTATACATTTTTCCAGCTACGACATACCACAAAAAGTTTTACTTGGAAAAACATTTTAAGTATGAGTGTACTAAATATGTTTCAAAACGTTTTAGAGACTTATAGTCATCCCGGAAATGAGACTTCGTGTAAGAGCTCTAATGCCGTGAAATATGAAAGTATAAACAAACTGACGGGCATAACGAAATTGCAAGGTCTCCTTTCAAGCATTCTCGCCAAGGACCCTAAAACAACCTTTAAAACGGCTCTATATAATGTGGCACTTAATGTATATTTTTTATATATTTTCGTAAAGCTAGTATTAAATCTAAATTGCCAAACAGTCTTAAAAATCAAAGAAACTATAATGGAACTTCTTAGCTATGAAAATAGTAAAAAAAATATAGGTACGCATGATATTAAACATTTAAGAGAAGTTGTTTTAAATTACGTCTGGAACATAATTTAAACCTTCAAGAAGTTTCTCAGAAAGCAGTATTTGAGTCAGAGTATTATGGTCTCTACACTAAAACATATTTGTTAAAACAGAGATGACCATAAATAGTTCTAGTGCATTTTCAAAACATTTTCTGTGTACATGTTGGTATCCATCACACGGAATTTTAAACCCACTAGGGAGTCGAAAGACAATATGATATAACCTAATGAAACGGTCTAACAATGAACATCGTAACCCTTCGCAGGGACTTACCGTGGGAAAACAATTTATTTTCCTTACATGAACAGAGTTGATTTCCTGAAGGAATATTGCCAAGCCGACGTCGTCAGTTACGGATATCTTGTATGTTTTTTTTCTTAATCGTCTGGTTTCTAATAAATGTTTGTTTAAGTGATATTGAAACCAAAACCTCTTGTATTACTATTTTGAGCTTTTACCCCACTTGAGAATTATTTTAGTTTATACATTATATTTATCTCTTTATTATTAAGTGAGGACACTCATATCTAGTCAATTATAATACTTGTTCTCATTACAAGTTCTCATGTTTTATATAACAGTGACAATTGTATCATTATTATTCCTTTTTAGATTTTTCGAATGTGATTTTTTTAAACGAATTTTTTTTTGTTTCCTATGTGCAAGTTGTCCTACATACCACTGTATATAAAAATAGATTATTGAATTTTATAGCTACACCATAAATTACATACTATACATTACAGATTATCACAAAGGCATAAAAACGTTGTCTATTCATTATACGGTGTGCCATCCACGGTATATATTTTTATGATTTTGAAATCCGAAACCAGTATCTTATTTATTAATTTTTACACATATTTACAGAATCGGTAAACGCATTATTTAAGAATAAAGAATTAATTACTTAACAAAATTTAAACTTATGTATTAAACCGGAACCAAAATGATACAAGACTTTTAAACAATTTTCGACAAATTTCGCTTTCACTCATCATAAACAAGTCACAGTCTAGTGCAACCACGATAAGGTGATTGAGTATATTAATATCGCGGGAAACTAGAGAGTTCCGGTATAATTTGGTTCAAGAGTATAACATATTTAAAAAAATTGACGAATACCTAACCACGAGAAATTATCAGGTACGGAGAATGAAAGTTTTCTTAATAATAAAGGGCTTAAGATTCATGCTTTTAACAGTGGAAAGACAAATTTTACAAACAAAATATCTCATCCGAGTTGCCTAGAAACTGGATGAGAATTTTGTAATGGAAACCTAGAATACTCGAATAATGTAGGTAGCTAAAAGAAAAGGAAAGTAGCCATACTGTCTTATGTCTCATGTAGTAGGTATCTATTGTACCCGGTCAGTCATCAAATTGTACTTGGCTTCGTGTGGGCTCCAAATGATGAAGCCGAATTCTAATCGACTTGTCTCTAATAACCACAGTACAAAAAGCATTATGTTTATTTTATTAATTAAAAATCTATTTACTTCATCTATACTTTTATGGGTCATAATTAAAGAAGATGACTCATATGCATATAATTTTTGATACAAATCAGTCCTCCTAAGTCACATCTTTTTTTATTTCAAATTTTTAAAACGAGGCGACATTTAATATCTTTATTTTATTTTATTCTCCCTCAACATTCTTGATTATTTAAAATATATGACTTTAGTCTTAACAGATTTGGCTTATGAAGTATTGTTTGCACTTATACTAAAATATATTCTAAACAAGTCTAATTACCATTGCATATCAAACCCCAATTTATCATAGACGCTACGCCATTATAGAAACGAATATTTCAAGTTTAAACTCGAACGGAAACTAATTTCACTGAGTAATTTTGTTTTTATAATTTTTCCATGTAACTTAAATTTCTTATATTACTTCATTACTTTAAATAAGCTTCAACTCATGCTTTTGCATGTGCTACAAAAATAAGAATTTCGATAATTTTTATAGCTTTTGAAAACATTCCGTTTTCAAGCAAAGATCACATGTTAAGATCACCCAATTTCAATGAGATTTCATTAAACTGACGTAATTGTATATTATTAAATCATCTAAATATGTTCCGTAATTTTTCGGTCTTCAGGGGTAGAATCGATTGATTCACATCCAACAAAATTGTCGTTTCTATTTTATAAAACGAATGCACGTTAATAGTTTTAAGATAAAATTTTAATTTATTAGTATTAGGGATAATTATGATTTTTTAGGGTTTAATTTACATATTTGCTTTGCTAAAAATCATTTTTGTGAAAGTTTAGAAAATAACCAAAAGATGTTTTTGGTTTTAAACTTGCCGTAGGTTTGAGAATCTTATCTTTGTTTATTACCATTGTTAATTTGTTGTGTGGTATAATCATATATATTTTTAATCGAATTTGTACATAATTATTTCATTTAGTTTTCCTGGGATATTTTAAAAGTCATGTAGATTAGCCTAGATTTTATTTCTTTTTCAGATCCATTTTTCAGTTAATTTTGTCAACCAATCTGTAATTTATCATCCTTTGTTGTATAAAAAATGATACGTTTTAATATAAGTTTTTTATAAAAAAAGTGATACTTTTTTATATTTTCTTTATTTTGTTATAAAATGTCTTACTAGGGGCTATGATTTCAATTGTTTTGTAAACATTCATATTTTTACTATTGGAGTTTCAAGTAGTAAGATAATGTAGGACTCAAATTACTCTAGTTGTTATTTAAACAATATCTGGGTAGCACATAGTTTAAATTCTTGGTAAGAAAATAATTTTCATTTTGTAAAACGCAATGAAATCATGCGATTTTTTCTAATACTAATTTAATATATTTTCAAAATGAAAATACCAGATTAAAGCACATTGAATAGTTACTTCAATTTATAGTGCCCATTGCTAATTTCTTTTTAATTTTTTTTTCTCTATTAAGTATAATATGTTTTAACATGTTAAAAAGTTGCCTTAAATCTTAATAAGTTTATAAATAAAAATTACAGTAACTCTGGATATACGAACCTTTTGTATCTTATAAATTTTAGTAAATACTCTTCAAATTCTTAACGTTTATACTCACGAGATAGTGACTTCGATAGGATTGTTGGACGCAGGTGTATGGAAATCTAAAAATAAAAAGGCAAGACATACTACGAGCTTCCATCTAAAACTTAAAAATGGGACAAAATATATAGATTGCACTTTTAATCAATTTCCGGTGAGATAAAAAGTGAAAACTAGTTTAGGTAAAAAAAGTTGTATAGTGTTAAATATTACTTTTACCTAGTATTTAAAGTTCAAACACTTAATTTTATTACTGCTTTGTTTAGAGCTGTGGTGACAATATGATCCAGTTAATATTACTAGCAGAATCAGTAAAGTGGAAACATTACATTGAAAATATTATTAAAACTGGTTACATTAATGGATAAGTTTATTTGTTAAATTTGACGAAAACCACAAACATGATTATATTTCTTTATTATTTTCTGTTTATTAGATAGTGAAACACAGTGGAGACTTTTATGTTATTAGATCTTTAAATTTTCTATGTAACAAAATTGCCAGTAGCTGTTATTATTACTTCATAAGCAGACTGTGTGATATGATAATTAGATTTTAACGGCTATGTAGACGCAGTGTATTTCTATTATCATAAAAACTTCCATGTTATTGATATGCTCCCAAGAAGGGTCAAAGAGTTTAGGTTCTCGACGTCTATATACTTTTCATCTCATTATTTGGTGGATGTAGCCGTATACTAAATGTACCTAATAATTTTGCCAATTATTGGCAGGTACATTTGAAAAAGCCTAAGTCTAATAAAACCGCATTTTGGTCTTAGATCCTTATTGCCTAATACTTTAGCTAAATTCTGGTTGTTTCAAATTTATGAAAATATCGTTGCTTGATGTTTGCGAATTACTATCTTCTACTTATTTCTACTCCTATATCTATTTAGACTGGGTGTAAATATGCAATTAATATATGCATGTGTTAATTGTAAAAACTAGTGGTATGTATATCCGTATCCTATCTTTATTTCTATTTTTATTGCGAAGTGACAAATTACAATCATATTGTTAATCCGATTGAATATAGGCATATAGTCATTGATTTATTAAGTTATTAGGAATGTATGATCACTAATATAATTTTACCTATAAACTAATGCATGTATTATGAATCTACTGAGAGTAAAAGTAATGAATTCACCAAATTTTGAAATGAAATTTATAAACATTTATAACGTGAAATTAACGACTGTCATTAGGTGGAAAAATGTAATGTGCAACTATTGTATATACAATCTCATTTTTCAACATTGAGCCCTCTTAACATAAACAGAGACCTTGAAATATATAAAATAAGTTCTTCCCAAGCGTGAATACTATAACAACTTATGTCCAATTGAAATATTTTCACTTGTAAATGTATTTATAAAAATAAACGAAATCTTAATCTCACTTTAAACCTATATAACATTTTTCTATATAATACAAGAAGATGCATTTCCTCTGGCTATATTTGCGATTGCATAAAAATAAAATATGGAACATATTTTTATTGCACAATCTAGAGATGAGTTAGCTGCAGTTATGTAGTATTTATCGGAATGACAAAGTCTGGTTAAATTGTCACTTTATTCAGCAAGCATGTGCGTCGCTCCACTTAATCGATGTAATAAGCTTATGTTGGACTTAGGTAACTTTTTCATTATCGTGAATACAAATTATGAAAATTTACAGTAACTTTTTCTTTAGCGTATATCAGGTCGTAGTTTTTTTTTTAAATGTTTAACTCTTCATTAATATTGAATTATTTATCTCTTTCTTATGCTTTACGAGTTAGTTTACTCCAACTTTTCTTTATAATGTGGGGATTGAGTGATTTTGTAAGCCATTTTAAAAAAGCGGGTTTTTTTCTCTTTAATCTACCATTCCATAAGAGTAGAAATATTTACACCTGTTTTGTCTTGATGTTAATTCCAATTTTTTTCTAACCATATTTTTGTATTGAGTAGGGAAGTGTGTCATAAGTATATCATAAAATAATTTGGTGTGTCATAAAATAATTTGGTCCCTTATTTTATAAAACCTTCTAATAAATAACTAATTCTCAACCATTTCAAAATTTACTTAAAATCTTCGATTTATTTCATTAAATATCCCAGCAGTATTTCAATTGGTTCAGACGATTTAATTTCTTTTATTTATTTAAAACCATACAAAGACATTCTGAAATCAATACATTCCTCGACAAGCGGATCCCTAAACGTTTTTCTCTTCGTTTTTTTTTATAGTTACATACTCAGAAAACGTTACAGATACAGGTTTATCAAACTTTAATTGTTGATTAATTTTCAACGCAACTAACTTTGGCAGTCTCCGAGCGAATCATTGCGCTATGAATAAGCTCGTGCTCTTCATAGGTTATTCTTCGTTTTCATTCCCCATGAATTTTTTTGTTGTTCCATCAATTTCCGTACAGAAAAAAAATGATTTTCATTTTATTTTAGTCCATTTAATTTAATTTAATTTATTTTATTTTATTTTACTCTATTTTATTTCATCAAAGGGAAAAAAAGTCAAACAGAAACTATTAAAAATATGAAGAGCACCTAAATTAGATATTATGTTCATGTTCAAACAATTCCATAAAGAACGAATAAAAAATAAAGAGACTTAAAATTGTTCAACTAAATAGCACTCTAAATATGAAAGTGTTTATGGCACTAAACGAGACCGCATTTTATGTGAAGAAGGTGTAAAATCAACACACATAATTAACCAAAGGATAGAGCCGTAAATATAAATTATCTACGTAAGGCGCTCAAGGTAAATAATTTGGACAAGTAGTAAATTAATTATATCTATACGCACGCACTCACGCGCACACGCGTATATATACAGATACACACGCGGACACGCACACACACGCACACACACACGCACAAACACGCACACACACACACTTTGAAACTTTGCCGCATGAAGAGGCTGCTAAGTTTAATACCACGTCAGAAACAAAATAAGACGAAATAACATGAATTACGTAAAATTAGTGATTTAAACATTTAAACTTGCCCTTATTTTCCCCCTGATTCCTTAACGAAAGAACAATGTGATAATTACCAATTTTTTCCTTAAAACATCCATAAATGTATGTCACCTTACTTGATGGAGTATGAGCATGCTTTCGTTAGAATGCTTTACTACAGAGAAAATTAATCAACCTAATTTAACATTACAGTCACGTAGTGAATAAGCGTATCAAGAAATTAGGATGTTCATATTTAATCCATACACTTGAAATAAGATTAGTCGATCGAGTAGAAAAAGCATTAATCATATAATCACCAAAAATATCGCAGGTCGCCTAATTGCGTCGGTTATCAGGCAAACAATATTAAGTGTTGTTCTTAAATTATAAAAACGCCGATATTTATATATATAACTTGAGGATCTGCTGTTTTAAATTAGTATTTTGTATCTCAAACAGAGACTCTGCCATTAAATATAGAGTTCCAGTTTCTTAGTCCTGAAGCTGCAGAGCTATTGATTTAAATTATGATCCCTGATGATCCGTTGTTTTTGAATCAGTATTTTTGGTTTCAAGCAGATATTCTGCCAATTAACTCCGGGTTTCTGCCCTAGTCATAACACTTTAGGTGTTCTGATTTTTTACTTAATATGGTGAATCTCAAGTAGAGACATTGCCATTAAAGTCTGGGTTCCAATTCCACAGTTCTCAGGCTGTGAGAATATTTCTTAAATCATTAGAGTTGAGGACCTACTACTTATAAATTAGTATTGTAGATCTCATGTAGAAACTCTATCTTTGGACTGTAGATTTTAATTTCAATATTATGGCATATTTCGCATGTTTCAATACAAATTTCCATTAATTAATTTAGATAATCCTTTTGAATCAGTACGGATTTATATATATATATATATATATATATATATATATATATATATATATATATATATATGTATATATATATATATATATATATATATATATATATGTATATATATATTTAGTTTTATTAAAGTGTATGACTTTTAAGTTACGTTTAAAATAAATGAGGTAATATAGATATTAAATACATTTGAAATTCGTAATATTCTTGGTAATTTAAGATTTCATAAGCACTAAAAACGGAAAAATAAACATTTTTCTTAAAGAAATTGCACAGACTTCAGATAACCACCGAGTAAGAAGTGTTTTGAAAAGTATAAAATAAAATACGAGTAATCGAGAGTTGGTACTTTTGTGGCATAATTTCCTTTCCTAACGTAAAATATTAGCAAAATACTGATATTACTAGAGAATTTGAATAATATTGCTAAATGAAATGTAGCTGTCATGTGTACATACTTGGGTGGACGTGTAATTGAAAGAGAAAAAAAGCGTCGAATTGGGAAAAAAAATGCTTTTCAGTAGAAGTTCATTGCTTGAAAAACATATTTAATTTTTTGAAAAATCAGTTGAGTTTTTCTATTTAACTTGCTTTTTATTGTTATTACTATTATTATTATTGTTGTTGTTATTTCTGCTATTATTATTTTGAAGTCATAACCACCAGCTGAAAGGCGTTCACTGCTGAATATAGGCCTTCCCTTAAGACTTATTATAATATCATCGGCCTTTTACATCTATCCATCTACCGGGGTAATGTACTACATTGGTTATTCCAGATGATGACCAAGTAGGTCACCATCCTAGAATCTGTTTTCCCTAGTGATTTTAAGTCTCAGCGCTTTTTGACTTGTCCATTGCCACTTCAGCCTGCCACATTTATTTTGCTCAATTACATATTTATTGATTGATATGTTTATGTCCTTAAATGAATAGAATTGCTACACATGACCGGAAAATTTCTACCAGGGCAATCGCTTACAGTAAACCAAAATACCAGTCCAGTTCCGCTCGACGAGAGGCCTAGAATTTAGCCTGTATTTACGAGGAGCGAAAAGGACAAGATGTGCCTGACAACTTTATAAGATATGCCAGAGACCTTAGTTCCTTATTACGCATCATATTTCGTTGGTAAACCTGGAGCATAGGTTTTTCGTAACTCACTCAATGACTTGAAGCTTTTTTACGCATTTAATAATAAAGAGGTCATGTTTTACTACCATATGTTATCATTAACAACACACATTGCTTGAAAATATTCATCATCATATACGTATTATTGTCTAGAAGATAAGCCAATTCTCCCGTATGTTTGGTTTTTTGATAAACTTCTTCCTCAGAGTTGGTTTTACCTAAGAGGTATGTTCTAGGTATACATAATTATCATTATCTTTAAGAGTAACAACCCAAGATGTGCCGATACAGGTCTAACACGGACATTAGGAATGAACTTTGTCATGTCCATATTTATTTTAAGCCAATTTGCTAGGAAACTGTCTTAGGTTCCATTGCATCTAGGTGGTCTAAAAATGTCTTGGGCAAAATTAAGGTGGATGATATAATTCCTATTTTTACTGGTATGAAAGCTGTTTCCATCCAAGAGCCAGAAGACACCTTGGATGGCTGTGGTGAATAGTTTCTAAGAGATTACGTTTCCTTGTCTTATACTTTTCGGCATTTCGATCAATATCGAACTCTGGTTCTGTAATCGGACTGATATGGTGGCATTGCCAAACATATACTTCAAAACTTATAGAGACTGAAACCCGATCCAGATAGTCCTCAAACGCTAATTATAATAACCGATTACACTCCTTGCACTTTTTGTAATTTGGCACAATATATAACTATGATCTAAGGCATTAAAATATTTGTGAAAACTAGCTTTTTCGAAAATCTGATGGTCACCAAACTTGTGCGTAAGTCGATTCATGATGACTTTCAAAAATATTTTGTTGTTTATAAGTCTCAATAGAATGATGGGGTCAAAATATTGATGAGTTTATATGTCTTCTGCATGGGTCTCTAATACTTTCGTCAGTTAATAGGAAAAAATGGAATTCTTATAGATTATTTAGGTTTCCGTCCATCTGTGATTTGGTCACAGTCGCTGTTGATGTAAACGGTTTCATGTAGAAACCTGAAATTTTGCATTGCGATATACAATTTTAGCCGGCACATATTTCAATAATTTACCTGGGAAAGTATCTATATGAAAATTTTAGATGGAACTTGGATAATTATGTACAAATTTTTATTTTGTATTTGTTTAGGTATAAAAAGTTTTAGAAAACCTCCATAAAAATATGTTTTCTCTCTCTTCTCCCTTTTTTGGCCGTAACTACTAAAATCAGAATTATGAAAAGGAGGTTTTACTAATAGTTTACTTAAATTTTATCGAAAAACTACAGTAATAATTCCAAGTATCTTAGCTTTTCGCGATATTTTTAAGTTATGAAAAACATATTAAGCAATATATTTGTATAAAATTGATATTAATTTTGTAAATAATTTACAAGAAATACTGGATACCGTTAAAAGTTCATATGTGCCGAAGTATATATGAGCTCCCTGTAGGGAGAATTCCACTCGTACTTTTTATAGCTCTAACACATTCAATCTCAGTTCATACACATGGTAATTTAAAATTGTAAATTCATGCAGATGAATTAAGAAGTTGAAGAATAATGTTAATTTTATTACAATCTATCTACAAAAGCATGTCCCAAGGGAAAAAAAACAAGTCAGAAAAAACAATGGTTGCAAACTAAATTACTTTCATCAACGCTAGTATTAATTTGTTATGATTGCTAGTCTGTTCTTGTTTGTACAAAAAAATTAATGGTAAATCATTTATTTATTTGAAAGGGAACAAATATTTTAAGATTATGCGGTAAATAATTGACACAGTTGACATACAAAATTTTAAGTATGGGAGATAATGAAAAAATGATAATCTTATAATCTCACAAAATTTTTCGGAAAGGTAACCTGGTAAAAAAACACATGTGCCGCCTAATGTCATTACTTCATTTCCAATTTTTCATTCCCACTTATGCGAAAAAAATGTTCAAAATTATAATATCCCCATCCGATCTACATAGATCGTTACATACGGTTTATTTGAACTCCACCCCTATTAAGTAAAAGAAATGTACGTAAAAGCTCTACGTCGTCATTAGAGTTGACCAGTGTAACAAAGTAAATAGCTCGCGTTGTAAGTCGTGTTACAAATTTTTATGTCGAAAATGCGAAGAAAACTTGTCGCTTTCCGAAGTTTGTTATATTCAGAAAACTTATTGGAATGTACATTAATAAAAAAAGCGAGGGAATGACAAAAATGTTCCAATCAGGTTTAGTAATTTTTTTCAAAACTAAAATCGTAAATATTCAGGTTAAATAAGCATTGAAATGTGTACAACATTTCTATCTAGCAACTCACAACTGTGAAAAATTTGTTTATACCTTGTAAATGTATTGCCAAGCACATTTTTCATTGGCATAAAAAATCTCCTAAATGATGAAATTTAATACCCTCTACTATGTTTTCTGGTAATAGTAAGATACAATTTTAGTAACGTTATTTTATTTCTCATTTTGATTTACCAGTTTCAGAGACTGTGTAGAAAAAATATGAAAAGTTTTAATAATTAAAAAAATGGCTCTAGAATTATTACAACTAGGTCTTTCAATCATTTATTCGATATTCTTCATTATATATGAATTAAAAACAATTTTAGTACATAATTTGCCCTCGAAAATCTTTCATGCAAATATGTTTGAGTGTTTACTATTGAGACACTCTAATCAAGATGCCTTGTGGGAAATTATAAATTTTTACGTCGAACGATTTCTGATTTAAAAATCTGGCAGTCAGTTTTAAACCTGCTAAGCACGGGATAAAGTCTTATTTATTTTATGCAAGAAAGCACTCCGCCACTAGTTAAATAAATACATATTGTAATTACAGTAGTCCAAGTTCATTCCATCATTAAAGTCTTGCATGAGTAATTAGATTGATTTAGACAAATATTTTGATTTCGTATTTGTGTCAGTTTTGTTGATTTATTTTCTATTTACACTCTTACAATCGTTGAATTGATATGAAAAAACATAGAATTTTTTATTTTACATTAGCTATGTTCATTCACTATCAACACGAAATTTAGATTTTATTACTTAGTTTCTACCATCGTGAAAGCTAATATTCTATACGTGTAACGAATTTATTAAATTGCAAAAAAAAAAGAATCAGACGCTATTAAGTAAATGACGAGGGTAAATTCAAAGTGTATCATTAAAAAATATTCGTAGTACAATAAGTGAAATTAACCAACAAGTATATTTATATGTCCAATACAATCTATAGTTAAGCGTCAAATATCAAATAATACAACTCATCTAATAAATGAAAAAATCCAGACAAGGTAAATTTGTGTTCAAACACCAGTTAACACGACGATCTATCTGATTATTTACATAGAAAGCTTCACCTTTTGCTCAATCTTGGTCACAGAAAGACACGTTTTACCACATTTGTCTCATCCATCATTCTTCAAAATCATGCTTTTGTGTTGGCATTCGAACCTTCTACTGAACCGCTATTCAAATTATGAAAATATCAAAGATGTCATTAATTAAGTAAATTAAAAAATATTACAACGTATAAAACATTCATAACCTAAATAGAAAACGACGAAAAAATGGAATAAAGAGATTTTATGCCTATTTGAGAATAATTCTCGTCTAAAAATGTGTGACGGAAAGATTTTAAGTAAATCTCAATTTTCTAATTGTGTCATAGAATACAAAAAGGACTTTAAACTTATTTCAATATAGAATATTTCTTAATGAAGTAAGCAGTTTTCCAAATATGATGCTGAAAACACTACTCTTCGAAAAATAGTTGGATGGTAGACAATTTGGACAGAGATTGCAATAGCATGATCTCTCCGGACGGAATTTATTCTACCTGGTTTGCTTTTGTCAAAAACAAAGGTAGCAAGTAGTTAAAAAACCCATTAAATATGCATAATTGTGACTGTTTCTTAAAGCGCAGGTTCTGCATTAGTCCAACGTTACACATAATTTAATTGCTGCGAAAACGGTGGACGTATATCTTTATTTGCGCGAAAGTGATTTATGAGAAAAGGAAATTTAAGTACTGTAAAACGACAGTAACCCAAACATCGAAGTCGTTTTTGTATAACGTGAAAATAAGAAAAGGACTTTTATGTACTGAACTGGCCGTCGCAGTCGACAAATCCAAAATCCTCAGAGAATGTCTACGGATTCATAAATTTCAAGCTTTGAGGGAAAAAATTTGGAATATTGAACAGATTTGGCTATTATGCAGGTCATGGTTTCCAGGTTACGCTTTGAAATTTGTAGAAACGACCCCCAAAAATGCCGGAAACTTTGAAAAATTCAGTCGACTAGACAATTTATTAATTAATCATCACAATTTTTATCTTGTAGCATATACGTTTTTTTCTTCAATATTAATACGGTCACTAAGTAGCTTTCCAGTTTTCCATCATGCGTTTTTATAAAATAGACTGAAGTTCAAGTTTCCTACTTCTACTACCCTGGACCATTTGTCCCATTAACTTGGAGTCGGTCTTCCTTGTGCTTCTCTCAAACTAATTTTTTTTACCCAATATTCATGTTACTCTTCTGTTGTAGGTGGCATGTATAATCAATATCTGCTCTTGAATTTAATGAACCTTTTTTAATTTCGTGTGGATCTTTTAAATTATATTTACACTTAATTATATGTTCCGTGCATGTTGAAGTGTAAATCGTCGTGTTTTATTATTGTGAAAGCTATGACAATAACTTTATTGAATAATTCTATTTTAAATGCAGATAATGAAGAAGTATAGGAGATTATGTGATAAGAATTAGTTAGATAGATTCAGTTTTAAATTTCGCTTCAATTTTGCTAAATGCTCGTGCCCCTCGTCCTTATATTTTATTAATAAATATACATACAATTACATACAAACCTTTGTATGAAAATATTCAACGAATCACATTTTATATCGTTGTGTTATAAATATATTATTTTATAATTTTTGTGGGATAATTTTGCAGTTTAACCATATTATTATTCATACATTTTTCTTCTTTTTCACAAAAATGAAATAAGTGTTTTTTATTTTTTTGAATTTAATATTTTCCTCCATCACGATTAGTGGTCTTCACCGGTCTGGTAGCTTCCCTATTCATCTCCTGTATAAGACATCGTCTCGGTATAAAAAAACCTTGCGAAATTGGGATTAAAATAGGTGCAGAATTTGTTGTGAATAAAAATGAATAAGTACAGGAATAAAATAAAAAATCAGGAGTAACAAATATATTTATTTACGATATACAACAAAAACGGACGTTAATACATTTATTCATCCTGTTAATAAATTTATAAATTTTGACATCAAACGTAAATATAATATAATATTCCAGTCTTGATTCTACCTTTTATAATTGTCGAATAAAAATAAATTACAAGTGAATTTTATACTTTTTTCCTGAAAAATAAATTCTAGAGATGAACGAAGCAGTAGGTCATTTACTCATTGGAACCGATTTCACTGGTCGAACTGTCCATATTCTGAACTTTTGCTTCAAAACATCATCATATACTGAGTTTTTAAAACAAATTAATAAAAAATATTCTTTTCTAATGTACGAAAGTAGCACAGAAGAGGGGAAATTATGTTGTTCTTTCTTCTTTCCTATGCACTCGTATTGAGATTAAAAAAATATTTGATTTTAAAAACGATATTAATCACGCATATTCAATAAAGATTACGGCGTCTTGCATGTTCAACATGTTTTCATATTCCTTGACTGTATATCTGTATCACTTAGAGTAAAGTTAATAGAAGAACCTTTAAACAAACAATAGAAATCTTTAAATCGAAAAAGAGTAATAACCGCAATTAGCTGAGTAATAAATTTTTAACGAGCACGAGTTTTTTAAGTGCACTAGATGGAGTGAAGTTATTGCAAAATTAACAAATCATTTAAGTTTTATTCGTTATTTGAGGTCATATGTGAGCTTTCAGAGCAACTTTTCGTATTGCTGTTCTAATATACTAAATAATACATTACCGATATATCAAATGAAGTTGAAAGCTGAAATTCACGTTTAATATTATTTTATGAACAATACTACTTATTGTTTCTTAAAAGATATATTAAGGTAAAAATTATATAGTAATTTTAGTATATTACAAAATCATTTATAAAACGTTTAACATATTTATTAAAGGAAATCGTCCTACGTGATATTTCTGAAATGAATTCAAATATATCCTTTCTAGGATTCGGTACCTCAAAAGGAAAAGAAGAACCCTTCCAAATTCATTCACATATCTGTCCGTCCGTTGGCCATAGGCGTTTTTGTAACAAACCGCATGACGTGCAAATTTAAAATTTGACAAAATAATAAAACATTAATGCGCATATATCACAATAGCTAAAATTCAGAAATATTTATTTAAAAATTTTAGGAGGACCAAACTAATTACACAATTTTTTTCCACATTCCATGTGAAAAAAATCGGGTAATTAATCGGTAATATATGAAGCATAGTTTAATAAGATTTGTTCTAAAAATTTTGCATATTATTACTATATTTTTGAAGGTTAAAATAATGAAAAATATTTTTTTCATAATTTTAAATATTATGTCTACAAATACATCATAAAAAATATGCGAAAAAAATAAGTTCCACGTCCCCTTATTTCCGAACCTACCAAACTAAAAATTATTAAAAATATAGGAGTTTTAGAGACCCAAGCAGGTTTCAGCAAAACTATACGATTTTACGCCAATAAAAGGTAAAGTAGACAATATTTATATTTTCCCATATTCATAACCGATTTTTTCTGAAATCGTTATATGGAAAAACTTAAAATTTAGCGTAGTGAAATGTCTTATTAATAAATATATTTTCACTATCTAACTTATCAAAAGTGTTAATGTAAGAACAAAAGAAAATTTCTTACTCAGAATAAAGTCATAAATACTTTTAATTTCAAAACTTTTTATGGGGGTATTATTTAAAGTATTTGTTATGAGCAATAAAGAAATTTTTTTTATAATTTTGAAATCCACTTTTAGAAAATACGCAAAAAAAGCATTCCTCCTTATTTTAGAAACTAGTAGTAGAAACTATCGTGCAAATTTCAACTTATAGATATCTTAAATATAGAAGAATCAGGTATGTTATACTTTAGTCCAACTTTTTATGTATTTCACTTATTTCGTTTTCATTACTCCGTTTCATAGATTTCTTAACTAATTTGGCAGAATTACCAAGAAGATGGAACAATTTTCAAAGTTGCGTCCCTTTCATGTACTTCATTTTTTTACGAGCCTAGTGTGTGACACTGAGTGCTACTGAGGGGATACCAGCCTAGATTTAGTGTTATGTTGACGGTAGGCTAAAAAAGCTTTTTCGAAGAGTGTTTTTAAGATGATAAATAATATGAAAATGGGTTAAAACTATATCGCAATAATATATACTAAAAGAGTTTTTCCAATATCTTTGCTGCAAAATCTTAATAAGAAGGCTACTTGGTATTCCTTATATTTAAAACTTTTAAACTAAATAAAAAATCTCATATATCACTTCTTCAAATTATAATTATTGTTTTAACGACATATTCAGGCAACATTAAACTATGCCCAAAATTATGATATTCGAACATCTGAATGCTGCAATAAATCTGTATAGAGTTTCAAATGATTAAGGTTATTTTACATAAAAGTAAAGAACGAAATCTTTATAAAATCCAAGGAAAATCATAGGATTGTGTAAAATAAAATTTATTGAATTTAAAAACAGCAACTCTCAGCGTAACAAATATTTCAATGTTACAAGTGCAAGGCACCTCTCTATGGATCTATTATTTGTCGATTTTTCCTAACAAAATACAGCACACTCGTCCGACTGTGTATTTGTCTACCTGCCTATTTATTCGGTACATCCTGAAGAACTAGTAACTAGATTTAATTTTTAATTTGTCATTGCGTAGAGAATTTACATCACAATTAATCTAAATACATGAAAATAATTTAAATTTAAGATTAATTTTAACATCAAATTTTAATATTCTATAAATTTTATGTTTTCTCATATTTAGCTTCCACTGGTTTTTAGTTGTGTAAAAACCATTGATTTAAAAGCGTCATCATTCACTTCTTTGTACGGCTCCCCAAAAATCCGAGTTAAATATTTGGGTTACAAAATTTCAAATTAGAACACTTAACTTTTTGACAGGCACTTTCGATTATACGATGGCACTGGCGGTAAATAGGCTTTGGCAAACCAAATAAGTGGGTTTCTTTTTCTGAACATCCCCACCCAATACATATCGTGACACGCTCCTCTCTTTATCTATCTGGCAGGAAAAAAGTATGTGTTTTTCAATTATATATCCTCGTAAGTAAAATAGAAACGAACAACAATAAGTTTCTGCATTTATTATTTGCTAATATATGTTTTGAATAACAGCAAATAGATTCCTTGACATTTATTTAAAAAAGTTAGTTTTATTAACTGAGAAAGAAGTGAACTGTTGTGATACAATAATAACTAACAATAATTATACAATAAAGTTGAAAATAATAAATTTCTGTGTTATTTAATAATAATTATATACAAGACGAATAAAAAAAATGCACCCGCGAAAAATTTAAATTGTTTTACTTATAAATGCTAATATGAAAAATGAACTCAAAAAAACCAGTAAATAAATTAAAATTACCTCTTTATAGCAACGTGATAATTATCTAAACGGACACAAAAAAAAATTTAAAAATTATGAAAGACGTACGAAAAAATAATTAAATTGTTACGTCTCATTCGTGTAATTTTATTTCTTTTTTAGGATTCCGTGCCTTAAAACCATAACAAAATATTTAAAAACAAAAAAAAAGATCACTCAGGTGTCTGTCCGTATGTCAGCCACAGCCGTTTTTCTCAGAAACTACTTTACGTAGAATCTTGAAATTTGGCACAAAATAAAACATATTTACTCACATATATTCTGATAATTAAAACTTAAAATATTCGTTTGGAAATTTTAGGTAGTGAAAATTAATTACTAGAAAAAAAATAATTTATTCTACCTATAATGCGGGGTGTCGTTTGAAAAGGCTGATTGTAAGGGTGTCAAATATATTTTTTCATCATTTCAGCTATTATATGTTTAGAAATTAAATGAGAAATAAGTCAAAAAAATGTATCCCCTCACCCCTTATTTCTAAAACCACTCAAGCCAAAATTATAATTTTAATAGCCCACGTAAAGGTCATAGAAAAATTATAGAAAAGATTCTAAACGTCATAATATTTCAAACAATTCTCATGGTTTACCCATGGAATATATAGAGGAATGTATTTAAATTTGGAACCGGTTTTTTCACATACCATGGGGTGTAAAAATGTGAACATAGGAAAACACATTTTTAACGCACGTATTTTATACATCAGTAATATTTATTAAAATATTTTTACAAAACTCGGTTCCGTTTTAATCTCTAAATAATTTGTGAGACGTGTAACGTATCAAAGCAAGTACAAAAGGATTCTATCAACTAAAAGCCCACTCATAGGTAGGTACTCCCTGTACGTATTATATATTTAAGTGGGAAGTAATAACACATAAAGTGTAGAAGAAATATATGAAAATAGATGACCGTAGAATTTGCATGAAATGGGCTCTTTTTGTGTGTCCACTATTTCTATGATTTTTGAGCATCTTTCTATCGATATTTCAAAATAATGTTTTCTTGGTAGAGTAAGTTTTAGAAATACAACAAATTGGAAACATCATGTTCTGTTCGTTAGGATAAACTAGAAGATGTCAGCTACAAGGAATAGAGTTTGATATATGTCAAAATGGAATACATAAATAACATACATATAACAGAGAAGTATATAAAAATAAATAATATCACCAAATTTACTTTTCACTTTAATAGCACAATTAAAAACGATAAGGGTTAATAAGATAAAGGTTTTTTATCCTCATTTAAAAATATAGCTCGAGAGTGCCGTAACAAATATTGATCTTCTTAAAATATCTCTTTTCAGTTTTCATGTACCCTGATAATTTTTATGAAGTTAATATATGAAAATGTGAAATAGTTTTTAATATTGACCCGATTAGCGAATATATAAATTAAGTGTAACTTAGGTGTTAAATTGTATTTGATTGTGTATTATCCTTCTGAGTAATAATTATTGTAAACAAAATGTAAATAAAAAATCATTAAACACAATTTCACTGAGCTTGAATATTACGATAAGATTTAATTTAAATTATATCACGTTTCACTGTGGGAAAATATCAATATCATTTAACTAGTTTCTAGTAGTTCTGCCTAATTTCCAGATGAGAGTAAAATTAAATTAATATATTTACCGTACAAGTTAACTTACTTGGTGAAATAGTAAAGGTACAGGTAAGGTTAGAATGCGTTACCACACAGAAAGTTAAGAGTACGTAATATCTGCCATACAGTCAGATAATCAACAAATAGGAATATTGGAAAATTAGACAGTTCGGATAGAATCAAAGTTCCACTAATTAGATTAGTCAATGAAATAGTACGACACGGACGAGCTAACTAAATAATTAATTAACAGCGATTAGACGAACAACCTCAAGTAATTCACATTACCCCAATTCAAATATTTACTTAACCTAAGTAGTTCTCTGGTAATTACCGCTGTTTGCAAGAATGAATTAAACATTTGTATTCTAAAAGGTATCACATTGTCAAAAAATATTGATCTTACCGCCAACGATCAGCTGTTAATTCTGGTATAAAAATGAAAATATTTTATTATATAGCATAACTATCAAACGGCTGTGAGATCAGCGGAATAAAAGAAATCTTTTATTAGCAAATCAGAGGGTTTAGCGAGTATTTGTTAATCATAATTTTGCACTCAATTCAAAGGTAAATTATAACTGCTATTGCAACTGTGTAATTTGTTGCAATTGATATTTATTACCTTAAGTATTGAGTTGGAATTGCCAAATGTGTTTCCAATAAAATTTTAATAAAAAAATTTAATCGACTTCAAAACGAATTGCAATAAGTCAGAAGCCCTAAACTATAAAATTATTAAACGGCAGTATGTCTAGCAATACGTAAATTTATGAATTCAGTCATTGACCTTCATTTTAATTTTGAGGAAGATAGAACAAAACATCTTTTCCTTAATTTTAAAACTCCGTGATATAAACTTTACCAGCAGACGAAAGGATTTCCTTTTACTAGTCCCTGACTTAATCACGTCCCCAATATTGGTCTTTTTAGTGGGTCATTTGGTTATTTACTAATGACAAGCTCAAATGGAATTGAAAATGTTCTCGCCTTTATCTCATGCCAATGGTAATTTTTGTGAAATTTTATTTTTGATAATTGATTGAAAAAATTAAGTAACAGTGACTAAATGAATTTGAATAAGTAAACTTCTTGATGCCAGTTGTTAATAGCTGCTACCCATTTATTTCACTAAGACGTCAAGTTAAGCTGTGTACGATGAAGCATACTAATCTGATAGTGTTTCTACTCAGTAAATTAGTTGATTAGTAGGTACTGCTCCTTAAGTATGTTTATAAACCGTTAAACAAGATTTCTTATGCGTGTTTCAATTACTTGATGTTTGTGAAATTAGTTTGCCTTTAGCGTGTCATACTGGTTAGTTTGTATCTCTACTTGATATTTTATATATTTGAATAAACATTTATACATATTTTCTTTCAATTGTAAATCGTGATCATAAAAACATCCCATTAATAAAGGAATCAGATCGAGCTGCACTAAAAAAGTAAAGAACTGAAGCTTCAGTGGGGGTGATATTTTCATTGGTGTCAAAACCGCATGTTGTTGTTTTTAATTAATATATGATTTAATTGTTTAAAGAATAAAAAGTGTAAGTCACTTTTAAGAAAAGGAATATTAGCAAATGTTTAATATAGTTGACGAAAACGATTTCTTTAATTGTACTCTGCTTCTTTTTAATTTTTCTATATATAACAAAAAGGAAACAAAATAGTACTTAAAATATATTAGTTACCTATAATTTTTATTTCGTATTCAATACTCCATCAACTTTTCAGAATTACTTTACTGAAATATCAGATCTAAATTTTACTAAAAAATCTCGTAAGATTAGGTTAATATTTTTGCTACAGCGCAAAAAAATATAATTTCCTTATTTTCGTCGTCGCAAAGAATATTTGACAATGATTAAATTTTATTTTGCTAATAATTTTTTTAACAGTTAGCAGAATTATTGTCAATTCTCTTTTTTACCAGGATATCTACTTCTTAAATGTAGTACATTTTTAATAAATGCAGTATGTAAAATAATTGAAATGGCTAAGAATTATTTTGAATTTGAAATATAGTTCTTATGGAACATATAGTTGCTTTCGGAGTTTCCGAAGTACAAATGGATTTGGTAAGCTCGTGTGTACTATTTGAGTAGTCTACTTTAATATTCTCCTTGTTATTTTTTTTAACTGTGAATATTATTAAAGTATATGTATACGAGCCCACTTTGAAACTTCTTTAACTAATACCGGCTGGCTAGTAGTAATTAATTTCTCTAAGTATCAAAATCATGAAATATGTAACTTCATTTTTTCTAGTCCTATAACGTTATAACATTTATCTTAAAAAATAGGTTGTTTTGTTAACGTAAAGGTAAATTTAATGTTTTCTTTAATTTAAATTTAATGTATGCATATGCACACACATATATATATATATATATATATATATATATACACATATATGTAAATATATATATATATATATATATATATATGTATATATGTATATATATATATATATATATATATGTATGCATAATTTATTTATTTATATACCCACATGTGTGTGTACACGTATGGGTACGTGCGTGGTTGCGTGCGGACATGCACCCGGGCGAGAGTAGGAGCGAGCGTGCGCGTACGTGTTTTATGAACATAACAATAATAATATATTTTTTTATCTAGTTTTGATTAATTCTATTTTAGACACGGTGAGATCTAAGGAAAATATCTCAATACATCAGGGTAACTCTTATTTCTGTTATAGGTTTAAGCGATGCGGTGTTTAAAATTTGTAACCAAGTAAAATGCTAGCGACTTCGTGGAAATAATGAAAACGGGTTAAAAGGCTAATTTTTGCACTGTTTTAATAACGTTTTTCTATTTTTTTATACCTTCTTATTCATTTATTTTTTATCGTTTTACTTTAGTTGGAAGAACTTCTCAATATACTAAATTTAGAGTTTTATTCTTTTGACTTCAGGACGATTCCGGCCATTCTAAAACTGTATCCCTGAAATATATTTGCTTTGAAAGCAAACGGTAGTTTCAGCGGGAACTTCACACACTTCAGTGCAAATAGTTCATTGTTCAAAATCAAACGCTCTACGGTCTCCCAATACCCCCATTCAACAATTGAAACCATAACCATTGCAAAGCACATTACAAGTTAATCGAGTATATGAGGCTGGGCCAGACGGGCGTGGAGTAATTTTTTTGGATGATTTAACTCAACACATTTTACGAATTTTCAAACAGGTGATTTTTAAAATATATATAAAATTACGAGGTGTGTTATTTTGCCCTTAATTTTCTCTCTTATAACTACCCCTAGATTTATGATATTAGTCTCACATTTTATTCTTGCGTTTAAATGGTCCCTAAAAATATTGCGCAATATTCAATTCACTGTGCAGTACAGTCTATGCATCTTCTTGTGTAGCATAGAGTAATTTTTTCCTACTTTTATAATTTCTAATAGCAAAAACCTTTTGGAGCAAATCCATTGTAAAAAATTAAATAAAAAATAACCTATGTTAGAAAGCTGGGTATCTTCTATTAACGAGTAATGAAGTTTCCAAAAGTAATTTACCAAATTGCCTCGCTCTAATAAATTGGCAAACTTTATCCTTTATTGCATTAATACGGATATTGTGCTAACAACATCATCACCGTTATCCAAGTTTAACCTTTACCTGGGTAATTGAGTAAATATATCCTTTTGTTGAGTGCCATCAATGTTCTATAAGTTTTAATCAAATAAATCGCTAGTCTCTTGTAAATATTCTTATGTTTTATTACAGAACACGGATCTAGCACGCTTCCACTTCACACACAATTTGAATAGCAGCGACTTTAGATGGTTACGATCGTTGCGAAATTAATTGTTATGTCTAACTTCCTTGTGTTAATCTTGTAACGTCAAGTAGTATTTTTAATGACGAGAGAGTGGGAAAATTAGTTACTAATACAATTAAAAAAATAATAAAATTAATTATTTACTTTCGAATTGCAGCATCGAACGTAAATGTTGGATGATATGGACTCAGAAAGAAGACTATCTAAAATAGATCTGGTAAACAGTAACATAGAATTTATAACTATAATAAAAAACAAAGAAATATGTTCATGAATTTCAATTTTCAAAATGTAATCTAAGCAATACCGATAACTTTTATTAATTTGAGGCAATACCCTAAATTAAATGGAAACTTATATATGACACCCTCATTCTATTTTAGAATTGTGTGTGGCATTTTTCGAAGACCTTATCGACCCTACGAATATCATGGATTATAATGTTACCTTTCTGCATGGAGAATACCATAAGACACAATTAGCACTATGTTTCATCTTGCTTGTCCAAAGGGTCCTGTAGAAATATCCTTTATAAACTATCATGGAAAACAACTGGACTTTTATTAATTCTTATATTAAGTAATTTAATTTTGTAATGCATGTTGATAATACATTAGAGTTCATCTGGGTTACTACTGGCAATTTTGTCCACTCTTCGGTTGGACACAATTGTGTCGCATTACTCATTTTTGTAAAAATCTTCCCCTGTAGCGTATCCAGATTTGGATCCTAGACCACTGATGATACTGAATTTATAGCTATATAGGAGAAATTATAAAACTACACATTTATGATGGTTGCATAAAAAGGAAACAAATGTTCCCTTTAGGTAGTTAAGAAGTACTCTGTCAATTAAGTTGAGTAATAATATTGATGATTTCTCTTGCAAATGTTCACCAAGTTTCTCAGACATAGAACTAAAAAATATCATTGAAATGTAGGTGCGTCCAGCGGCTTTTGATGATGAGTACACAGATATTGCCTTGTTACCATTTTATTATACCTATAGATTATATATTGAAAAGGTAGGTGCTAAAATGAAATTATCTATATATAAAGTAAAACAGTGAAGATTTTTAACTAAAACGAAATGCTATACCTACTAAAGACACGCTACTAAGCATAAAAGCAACAGTTTTTAAAGTTTTGGTCTGTTTGTCTGATGAACATTGCCGCGAGCAGGGCCGAAATGGTGTTATGGTTGGCTGTAAAGATTGGTCTCGTAGCAATAATTCCGCCACATGTATCAATTATACATATTAAAGTAGATAAATAAATAAATAACGTGCTTATCTTTATTTTCTCTATTTAAGAGTCTAATTTTTATTTTTGTAATATTTGTTTTCAACGCTATAAGAACTTTTTCCCGTCTCCATTATTTCGCTATCGGAAGTACAATAAAGGTCAATTACTGAAAGTTATATAGAATGCTGACTGCATTTTATCTGATAATTAATTGTATGATTCTAGTGATGTTTAGTTTCAGTTAGTGCTTTCGTATTATGTATACTCTCACTCATCGATATTATAAAAGTTAATATTTTTCCAATTATATTGTCACATCTCACTTCATTGCCAAAGGTTATTTAATCATTTTTATGTCTATTTCTACATCTTTTTAAGATACTAATTATCAAAGAGTAAAATAATTTTTGACAAGTTTTAAAAATTAATCGAGTTTTAAAGGTTTAAACTTAACTTTTATAAAAGTGTTCATACACTATTTTATGATGGCATTTTTAGTAACGCTGATTCCATTTTACTAAACAGAATGGCACAGAGAGAAATCCCCTTTTTATATCTGTCATAAAATTTAGATGCTTAACTCGTTCATTTAAGAAAAAAATTAGGTAATATTTTCACTACTGTTTCATAATTAACCTTTCATTGTACTTTATCGAGATAACAAATTTAGCATTTTAAGACTATTTTCCCTTAATTCCTACCACCTTTAACTACTTGTCGCCTTCAGTGAAAGCAAAAACATTTCAAAGCGGCTGATATATTAAATTAGGTTTATATATATTTTTATTTTTTTGTAACTACCAATATATTTATCTCATTATTTGTCCATAGAAATCTTTATCTTAAGAAAAATTAAAATTAAAATAATATATCGGATCTTTGATTAAATCTTTTTGAAAAGAATATCTCTAGTTATATTATTATTCTCCAGTATAATATTACGTTAGAATGAAAAAAAACACGTGCATGTGGCAAAGGATGATTTCTAGCATTGTAAATTTTATTAGCTTTTTGTGACATGTTATACTGTTCCTAGAAAAAGTCTTTTGACATTTCCGGTTATATTGATTCATATTTCAAAAGAATATGTTATATTCTTAAGAACAATAAATACCCCTGGCATTCTAAATATATATTATATGCCTTTTGAAACCTTATATATTTTCTCCACGATGAATATTACTTTTCCTAGAAAATACATTAAACATCGGCTTAGGCATTATTTGCTTCCGATTTTTTTATCCTTGTTATATTCTTTGTCGTCTACTGTGTCGTTATTTTCTATTGTTTTTCTGTTGTATACTTTTAGAAATAATATGGTCGATTCTTGCAAAATCTGATATCCATCAGTTTTATTATATTTGGCTAACAATTTTTTGCGATATTTTTAATATACTGTCAAATTAGTAGTTTATTAAATGAATTGTTGCTAAATAGCCATTAGGATTCGAATACACTACTAACTTAATTTTAGAGAAAATTCTCCAAACGTAGATAATTTTACGTATTTGATAGCTAGCACACTTCATTTATTGTATATAAAGTCACTGTTGTTATTATGTATTAATAATTATGTGTAAATTAGTAGTGTATTATTTTAGTATAAATTAGTAGTGCATAAATTAGTAGTGTATAAATTAGTAGTGTATTTATTATTATGTATAAATTAGTATAGAGTATTAAATGATAATCAAAATATTGACCCATTTTTAAGCACACATTATTTTACCAATAATTAGGAAAATCGGAAATTCTTTCTCGGAAAGCCGCTCGAAACAATGTAGTAAACGTGCTAAAACATGTAAAGGCAGAATAGATACGTCGTGTTAAAGTATAAAAAATATAATAATTCCAAGTTCATAAATTGTAATTAATTTATATGGGAAGATTTTTAACCGACTTCAAAAAAGGAGGAGGTTCTCAGTCCATGGGAAGCTTTTTTCTTGTATATTCGGCTATAATTTTTTATCGAGTGGACCGATTTCAATGATTATTTTTTTATTTAAAAGACAGTACCTTCGTAGTAGTTCCATATAAATAAAGTGTGATGCTGGATGAGTGAGTAAGGTTCGGCAATTAATTATGAGACTCCTTTGCTGATGGCAGTAAATCTATTATGATTCAAGATATTTGCTACGGGTAATTGTTACTTTGCAAAATGACTATACCACTTACCAGTTTAGTGTCTAAAGATGAGTTCTGGGGATGAACAATGGAACTTCTTAACGCTCGTTTTTAAATCAACGGTGATCAAATATATTTGTTACTAGTAGTTGTTATTTTGCGGTATAGTTAACATCGTCGACCGGGGCAGGGTATGATTATGGGTTCTGGAGAAAAACAATAGAAATCATTAACGGATGGTAGTAAATTGAAAGTGATTCAAGATATTTGCTACCGGTAGTTCTTACTTTGCAAAATAACTACCTATTTATCATGTCAGGGTCTAATGGTGCATTCTGGAGATTAATAATGGAACCCTTTATCGCGTGGTAGTAAATCAAACATAATTTAAGGCATATACTACTTGTAGTTTTTACTTGCGCCATCAATCAGGTCAGTACGTAATGATGGATTTTGAAGATTAATAATGTCACTCCTTAACGGACGATGATAAATCAATCGGTATTCAATATATAAGCTACTGGTTATTTTTTACTTTGCAAAATCTGATATTGGATTTCGGATATGAAGGATCGAACTCCTGAACGGCTAACAGCTAACCATTGACTACTATCGCTTCATTTCTATGTGTTGTTAATAATACATTTTAGACAAAGAGGAAATTATCTATACACCTGCTTTTGTCTGCGATTTTAATAATTATCCAATATTTTAAGAAAGAAAATAATTTTTCTGATTAATATTAATACATTAATCCCTAAAAATTCTAAAGTAAAATATTTTTTAAAAAACCTACTTCAAAAAAGGTAGGTACCAAAAAGTAAAAAATAATTAACTCAAAATAAGGACCTACATATTGGCATTAAATAACTAAGTTATTTATTTTTGTAGCCTTATTTTTGTACCGTCGATCAGCTTAAACAAATGTAAGTTTTTATGTTCTAAATACACCCTTTATGGATATAGTTAATATTGTGAGTACTTTAGAACTTCATGTTTTGAATTTTGATTACAAATTATCATAAACCATAAATCTGTTTAATGCGATCTACAGTGCTGTCACCGACTTAAAAAATAAATAACTTAGTTATTTAAGGCAAATATGCAGGTACCTATTATTAGATAATATTTTTTTACATTTTAATACATTTCTTTTTTGAAGTGGGTTTTTTAAAAATATTTTATATCACATGATAGTAAATGTTTATAACTATATATTATAAATATCGAAAAAAATATTATTTACATTTTGTTCAATATTTACAATATTAATGTTGATGTTTAAAAAAAATAAAAATAGTACGAGGACTATTGTCAATTTAAAGTTAAAAATAACCACGACGCCAGTGCCATAGCGATACATCGTCCTATCGTAAATTATAATTACGTTAACTATATGTTAATTACGGGTTTACAAAAAAGTAAGTAAATATGTTGTTAGTTTTGTAACTGAAGAAGTACACATAAAATCAGTAACAAATCAATCATAAATAGTTAAATAAATCGACATAACAAATTTTGAAGTTTACTTTTGACACACGGTTGCTATGTGACGTACGTACCAGTTGATAGCAGTATTGAGTGCCATTTTTGTATTAAATTTGTCTCAGGTAAAATCATACACGAACGTGATTCACAAGTTAAAATTATACATTTTTTCGCATTTTTATTTTAATCTTTAGCAGAATTGTAAATAAATGAAGACAAATTACTCCGTCGAAATTAATATTTATATAATAGAAGGAAATGCGGGCTATGAGTGCATTTAGGACATAAGCATATAATTTCTATTCGTGACCATTATAATTAAAATAAAACTGTAGCTGAACCTATCAACAGTTTTATATTTTAGATCTATATTCGGGGACACCTTTAGGCCAATATTCGGGGACACAAGTCTTTTGGTTCTAGATATTTTAAAGTTGTTTACGTGGAAGACCGCGACACGTTAAATACAATATCTTCTTTTGTAGACAAATACCAATGCTCACCAAGATGGTTAAAATAAGTGAGGCATTATTTTTATTTTTATTAATTAAATATTCTTGGTAAATTTATGGTATTTCGAATGAAAAATGATTGATTATTTCTTGACAAATACTTTTTTGTAAATTGACAAATTTTAATTTGATTTTAATACTATTATTTTATTAAAATTTTGTTGAGCTAGGTTCCAGTTATATTGATTTTTATTGCAAAAGCAAATCTGTTGTAGTGGTGGTTTACCAATTAAACTATTTTACATGAAAGATAATATTCCATCATTGACACTCCCATTAAATATTATGAAAAAAGTGACAAACTTCGTACAAAATTTAAGCAAATCTTGTGCTCTTGATTTTATAAACTATGTAGTGAACAACCAATTAAAATATCACCTAACTGTTGGTTTCTTTGAACATAATTAGAGTAGTGAACTTTTGATTAACTTTTTCACAAATGAAATAATACTTTATGTCTATATGCTTACTTCTTTTATGATACACATGATTACGTATTAATTTAATTGTACTTGGATTATCTATGTATGAAAGTATGGCAGCCTTAATTTCCAAAACATTTTCAAAATTGTTAAAATTAAAATATTTATTTTACCTCTTCACAAGCAGCCATAAATTCTGTATCTGTCATAGATAGGGTTACAATATTTTGTTTCTGGATAGCCAAGTTATTAAACTACCATTCTTAAAGCGATATTTATCCTGCAATGAGTTTTCTATTAACTATCCTGTACTGTATACCAATGTGTGCGTTAGTATTTATCAAATAAACTATTTGGATAACATCTAATGAGTATATTTTTGATATTTATTAAATTACGAAACACACCCATTGATGCCTTTTTATGTTCAGTACTAGGGATTTCACGATATATCTATTAACATATCTGCTAAGAACATAAACTATGAATGAAATATCTGGTCTTGTAACCAGACAAACAATTAGCAAACATCCTACAGCTTCCCTGTGTTTAAAGTTACTGACATTATTATTTACGTTTTCAGTAAGAGTGATATTTGAATTTGTTGGATTATTAGGGAATTGACATTATACACAATAAATATCTTAATAATATAATCTACTACGTATATCATCTTTGAATTGCAGATACACAATTATAGTTCCTTTCTAATGAAGACATTACCTTCTAATTCCCTTGGTTTAAACCAGTTTTTTAATTCATGTATTATTGATAATAAAACTTACTTGCAAGTAGATATTAGCAGAGCATTATTAACATAGATATTAGCAGAGCATCATTAACATAGATATTAGCAGAGCATCATTAACATAGATATTAGCAGAGCATCATTAACATAGATATTAGCAGAGCATCATTAAGATAGATATTAGGAGAGCATCATTAACATAGATATTAGCAGAGCATCATTAACATAGATATTAGCAGAGCATCATTAACATAGATATTAGCAGAGCATCATTAACATAGATATTAGCAGAGCATCATTAACATAGATATTAGCAGAGCATCATTAACATAGATATTAGCAGAGCATCATTAACATAGATTTGATTTTCTTTACACACTTTTAATTTTTCCTTAACAGGTTTAGTCAATACATATTACTGTATAGAGCTGGTTTCTTCTTTATATGTCTCTAGTATAAACAGCAGGACTATATTTGGTTTATAATTTTTGTTTATTCTTGGTTTTAGATTTGTCGCCTATTTCTCCTACATCCTGTGATAGTTTATAAAATTAGTCATTCTCCCACAACTTAACATATTGTCACTGGAATCTATTAAAACATATATCATTTTGTATCAAAGTGTCATAATTATTGATGTCATTGGCATATAGATCTGTAACATGACAAACCTAACTTGACATTTACTTTTACTAAAATGTGTATGTCTATTATATTTCTCTGAACGTCTAAAAGTTTTGCTTCATTACAAATTGTATTCCATGATATTTTTACTTAGTGTGTTTTCATATATACATACAGGATGTATAATCATCGTAACCAACTAAAAATAGTTTTTCACTTTTCTAGCTTGGCTCTCAGCTGCTTAGATGTATTTATATATCCTTCACTACCAAATAATTCTATTTGCTGTGGGCATGGTTTTACACCATTCCATTGTAAATGATTAATGGATATCTAGCATTAACTATTTACAATTGTATGCACTTACCGTTTGCTTCCCCCATTTTATTCAAGTGCATTTTAATCAGCACACCCAAGGATAATTCCTTCCTGATCAAGGAAAATAAATTTAAATATACTTTTGACATATTCAGTACTATTATATGTATGCAATATTTATTATATTATTGTGCATTAATTTATTCCTAATGATTTGTTATATATCTTAAAGTATTCAAATATATCACTTTTATTCTTAATAAGGTGTATAGATCGATGCTAGATTTTTGGGAAGAATGAAATATTTCAAATAAAAAACAAACTTCCAACTCATTGGGCTACAGACATTATAAGCAAAGTAACCTGGATTCAATTGACTCCGCATAAATTTCTTGAATGGCTACCTATTTTGCTTGCGATATGCACATGCGTCACATACAAGATCACATATACTGTTCACTATGTTTAATCATTCACATATTCTTAATTTGTCTTAAATTAACATGGTCAAACCTTTCATGTTAAGTCCTTAAATCACATCTTACTAAATTACATATTTTATCCAGTACTAGATTAATATTAAGTTCAAGTAAATTAATAGTTTAACACGTAGTATTAGTCTACCCACCGTTCATCAGTGGCGAGTAGTGTTTTTTGCGTAAAGCAAGCTACTACGGGAGATAATTCTTATCATAGTTCTTACTAATCCAATTCTTACCAATTTCATTCTTCCTGCTTTATATTCTTAGTAATTTAACATTTTGGAAGACCAAAACAGTAAACCGCTTAAGCATACATATTTATGCAAATGGTGTTAAATTGTGAACCAAAAAACATGTCGAGAGTCACTAAACTCAATTATTTCTTTATTTATAATTTTCAAGTTACTTAGATCGGACCAAATACAATTTAACACTAGTCAATATTTTGCTGTTTACTAGTTATTAAATAAAAGAAGATACATGTATGTAAATTGGAACGATATATTTAACAAAAAACATGTTTACTCGAGTTAATTACATAAAAAAAATTATTTCCAAAATATTTCTCACACCCACTGCGTATTTTCAAAGTGTTCAATATATTTTTCTTAATTTTTAACTTTAAGGTTGAGGTTTTAACTTTAATCGGCGCCTTTTTTCCTTAGCTTAGTTTGGCGACTTTTTTATTAAAGTAAAATCAATTTTGAAAATCGTTATTTTTGGTTAAAATCACGAGCCGTATTTTAATATTAGGTATGCTGTTTTTTATTATTTTTCTTTCCCTTATAGAAAGAACCAAACGAAAATATACTCAAGAAGGCCCAACATTTTACTTCAAATACAACTCCCGTGTAACTGAAAATATTGATCGCATATGAAATGGCGTGCAGTACATTTATTAGAAACATATAATTTTAACATTGGCTTCAGTCTGCCATTCAGAAATATTATAATAATTTTTCAATAAAAGATAAACTCGAAAATATACATTATTCCCATCATTAATAATACTAAACACTGAATATATAAACACAAACAGGCATTTACATGAAAAAGAAAGTACTCTAAAATATTATTAAACAAGAATCATCATGTCAAGGGAGGTTTTAACTTTAATTGGCGAATTTTTTATCTTTACTTAGTTTATGAGTCGTATTTTAATAATAGGTATGCTGTTTTTTTTATCAAAGTAAAACCAATTTTGAAATGTTTCTAAATTAAAAAGTCAAATCTCATGAAAAGACCATCGTAGATTTCTTTTATAAATAATACCAATAATTTTTCAAAGCACATACAATGCAATGCCAATTTATTTCAGGTTGTGTTGCCTGCTGTGCGAAGACATGTCAATATAAACGGACTGTTACACATGAAACCACGCGGCGCCCTGTCGCGTGCAGAAACAGAAAGTAATCAAAAACATAATTAAGCCCGAATCAAAGTGACGTGCAACAAAGTGAAATTCAATTTGGAAAAACTGTTTATTCTTTGCATCAACAGACTTCAAACATAATAGTATATTGCTTTATTCTCCCTTTATTTCAATGTAAAATTAAATGATAAAAAGTATCCTGCGCAAAATTAACATATTACTAAAAATTAAAAGAATGAGTGCTATCCCAAAATTAATTGAAAAAAAATTTAACCAAGATTCTATACCATATAATGTTTATTAATCGTCGTGTATTCGATAAGAGTTAACAAACAGCACACATTTAAAAAAATAGTGTTTAATTTCAGTTAAAGTAGGGAATCCGAAATTGACAAATAAATGTTTCTTGATATAAATATAATCACATAACTACGTTATTTCTAGTGCGCGTCACGTAAAAACTATTAGATGGAATTTAACTATTTGTAAAAATAAAGTTGTCGACCTTAGAATTTCATCAGATACTGCAATGGAAATTGTTAAGGTTGTTACTCAACCCTACTGCTGCTGAATTAATTAACGTATTGCTACTTAATTAATTGACAGTGACACCTGTTTCTTTTATATTTTAATAAAGGTCTTACTCGAATATCTAACCAATATATATATATATACATATATATATATATATATATATATATATATTGATTTTATAATATCATCACTTGCTAATAGGTTCTAGACCATTACCTTGGTGCGATCTAGAGGAAGAAACTTTTAAGTGAAAAATCATTTATTTATTTATTTGTTTCTGCAAGCTTAGAAAACTAAGTATACAGTGACATACTTATTGCTACAAGGGCAATTTATTACAGCTAACCACAATGAATTGGATGAGAATATTAAGCGCTGTGGCAGATTGTAAGTGATTTTTAAACATTAATTAATTCTACTTATAAGGTAATATTTAAAATATCTTGTAGTAACAAAATACTATTAATTAAAAATAATGAAATATTTAATGAACCAGTTTACAAGCCTTCGGACTAATTGAAGCGAGGCCCTCATTGGTGGTGTTTGTGACGGTTATTATAAAACATACATCATAATGGGCTTTTATTTGCAAGTGATCAGTGTAAAGGCGATCGCAAATTATGAAAAAGCAAAGTAAAATTAATACTTGTTAATATTATAATAAAATTACTATGTACGTTCAAATATCTATGAGTGTCGTAATACGTACAAAACCCTCGTAGTGTAAGTTTTAATCTTGCTTGGTTTATATGACAAATAGCATTACACATAAATCGTGCCACATTTTATGTGTATGCTGTCATATAAATCAAATAAACTGACGGACAATTTGGCACAAAGTCTGAATTTAGCTTTTAATCATGATGTAATTTTTAAAAATCCAAAGAGATCCATTGAGCGCTTGATGCGGGTGATGACAATATAAAGTGTATATTGTTATCAACCGCATCAAGCGCTCACTCAGTACAATTTTTAGTAAAAAGTAAAATATTAATCGCTTGACATGAAAGAATTACCAAATAAATAAATTAGCGTATGTAGTAAAAACACGTTTAGTATATGAATGGAACTAAATGTGTATATATATATATATATATACATATATATACATATATATGTATATATATATTTATGTATATATATATATATATATGTATATATATATTATATATATATATATATATATATATATATATATATATATATATATATATATATATATATATATATAAATGTATATATACAGGTTGTCCACTGGCAGATTTCAAAGTTTGAACAAACATAGTTTCTGAACGCAACACATAAGAGAGGCGCGGGGGTCGTCGTTAGAAGCGCAAGCAGTGCGAATGTTTTAGAAGCCATGGAACAGTGGAGTGGATAGCACCGCGCTTTTGCCGTCGAAGCGTACATTTCGAGTGGATTTTCGCTGTCTGTAGCACGCCGTCGATTTAATAATCGTTTCAGTATTCGTCGATTACGTGATGGACCATCGATCAACCTTATTCAGTCATGGGTAGCAAGGTTCAGAGCTACAGGATCAACATTAAATAGGCCCAAGCCAGGACCTACACCATTGGTAGCCACGGATGAAAATGTCGAGCGTGTTATGGTTTCTGTCGTTGAAAATACCCGTTTATCACACGTTCATCGATATTGGGAATTCCGAAATCAACTTTACAGGTAATAATGCAAAAAAATCTCAAGTTCCATCCATTTACAATTCAAGTTCAAGATTTACACGATTCTGACTTTTAATTAAGAAAAACTTACGCGGAGGTGATGTTGTTGAGATTTCGTACTGCTACCCGGATGGGCAACATATTCTTTAGTGACGAAGCTCACTTTCACATTGGAGGATATGTGAATAAGCAGAACTTTCGTTACTAGGATGTCCACAACCCAAGGCAAATGCATCAAGACAGAGAGAGAAGACCTTTACATAAGCCTAAAGTAACAGTCTGGTGTGCCATGTCTGCATCTGCAATCATAGGGCCTTATTTCTTTGAAAATCAACGTGACCAAACTGTAACTGTGAATTCAGAAAGATATGCCCAGATGTTAAATGACTTTTTCAGAGTAGAACTACAGAATAGTCCATCCTTCAACCAAAAAAGATACAGCTGAACTCCTTGGATCAAGACTATCGGAAAAGAATATGCTTGCTCCTGGTACCTCATTTTCTTGGTATCGCAACAGAGAAAAAGACTCTGTACCACATTTTGCTGAAGATCATGATCTAGTGTATTGTAAAGACATTCCTGGCTTAATGAAAATGTATAACATCGAATATGACGTGAACTAATAGAGATTGTTCACAGACTCATCGAGGCGAAGTTTGAAGGCAGTCTTTTTGCATAATGGCAATAAGTACGCTTCACTGCCAGTCACCCATTCTATACATTTAAAAGAATGCTATGACAATTTGAGAAATGTGTTGGATAAAATAAAATACATACAACACGGTTGAATGGTCGGTCGAGATCTGAAAGTTGTAAGCATGCTGCTCGGTCAACAAGGTGGCTAGACGAAATACCCTTGCTTTCCCTGCGAGTGGGATAGTCGAGACAGACCAATATTGTCCACTTTGAACTAAGAAAGAGTCGAGACAGACCAATGTTGTCCACATTGGACTAAGAACTGAACTAGTTACTGGAACCATAAATGTTGTGAGAGAAAATTGAGTTACTTGGGAAAAAGTTTTGCTACTCCCTTTACACATAAAAGTGTGAATGATGAAACAATTTGTGAAGGCGCTGAATAAAGATGGAGAAGGTTTTAAAATGAAATCCGCATTTGTTGTTATAAAGTTAAAATAAACCTACTTTGTATTAGAGGTGTAGTTTTTTTTTACAATTTTTCAAACATTGAAATCTGCCACTGGACATCCTGTATATATATATATATGTATATATACATATATCTATCTCTCTCTCTCTCTCTCTCTCTCTATATATATATATATATATATATATATATATATAAATCTATATATATAAAAATCTCCTCCGTCGTAATTAAGAGACATACTTTACAAATCACAAAATTAAACCTTCTAAGCTGCGGATTAGAATTTTTCATGTCATCGAGAATAACTCGCAAGAATCCCCTCTCAACAATAGCTAATTTATTTTGGTCGTTCCTAGTATGGTATTAAAATTCAGTTGGACGATTCATTATCACGTCTCTTTTTAAACATTCCCTTGGAGTTTCCAAGCAACTAGCCGTGATTAAAATATCCATTCTCGTTGAGATATTTTCCCATAAATCTACCCAAATACTAGCCTACTCTGATGAAATCGATGTATTTGTTTGCATCATTTCGCTGTTGAAGGAATCGTTCACAGTCCTTGCGAATGCTGTCGAATATATGGGCCTTATTATTAATAATTGTCAAACGAAAGATATGTATTTTTAGAAAAAAGTTAAAGCGATTCAATGGTTCATTTAGAAATTAACTCACATAAATTTTTAACTATAAAATCTCTTCAAGATTAATTGTAAATTTAAACAACAACTGTTTTGTAAAATTAAAATTCAAATTACGTCGGCTAATAGAGTTCTTTAGACTAAAATGCTTTTTGCATTTAAATCCTTTTTCTGAAATATTCGTATAAATGTTTTGGAGTGTTACCATATTAAAGATAGAGAGTGTTGACCTATAACAGGACTAATATGTTATATCACTACGCCAAATTTTAAAGTGTCCTCGTTAAACCGTTTCTAATAAAATATGGGAATTTTAGCATTTAAAAAAAACAACTAACCCTTTAGAATTTTTCTATCAATATATTGTTAGCGATTATTTTAATAATAATGATTGTCTTATGAGTGATAATTATTAAGGTAAATAATAATTATTGCAAAATTACCTGGACACACTTCTGGAAAGTTTTACTAACCGATATAATTTTTATAGATATAAATTTATTTTCATAGATATATTTTTATAGATATAAATTGATCCAATTACCATTTCAGAACTTAATTTTATAGTTATTTTTAGTTATTTATTTCATTGATATATATGAATTTTCAATGATAATAATTCAAAACCGTAAAATATATGCTGCTTTGAAAAGTAGAAAATATCTAACCTAGTTTGATTCAATTAAATAACGATTATGTTTAATGGATTCAATTTAGGTTAGTTATATTATTTCTTTGAAATAGTACTTCCATTTTTATACATTTGTTTTATATATATTGCACTTGTCATAGATGTTGGCTGTAATCACAGTTATATTAAGTTATGTATGTGTCATTCATTCACGAAAGCGTTGCCAACATGATATTTGCCTGTATTTGTGGATGTGCGTTCCTTGTTGATCATGCAAAATATGGCAAGTATTGTAAATACACAGAAATATACTTCCATGTAATCCTTTATCTTTCTCGTGACATATTCCCCCAAAACGTTTTTATTGATTAAGGCGAGATTTTTAACAGGCAACCTCTCTAATAATCACGTATAGAATCTCATGGTACTACAGTAGCATGATGAATTTCGAGCCTATATATATAAATACTATTTTAGACAAGAGAATATGAAAATGATAAATATTCTAGATGGTCTAAAGCCAACCTAGGTTTAGTAAGTAGTTTTGCTTTTATATGTATATCTAAAGGCGATTATTTAACCTTCTAGATTACCTTGTAATGGAAAATGTACGTGTATTATTTAAGAAAAGTAAATTTCTTGGGTGTACATTTACAGGAAATACGTACGTGTATATATTTTCTTAAATTTTTAACGTCAAATCTTCCGAAATGATGCCCATTTCTGCAGTGCTGATGCCCATTATAACTAAGTTAATTTAATATAAACGACTAATACTTAATTTTATTAGTAATTTTCAAGGCAGTTATTCTCGCGAAGTAAATTTAAATATGGAAATTTAAAAAATTTTAAAATTTCTCTTATAAACGTTAAGATAAATAAATATATTATGCATAATATTCACCATAATACATAACTGAGAATAAAACAATTCTAAAATAGGAAAATTGCGCTACAATATGGTATCGTGTAAAACACAGTGAATCCATTAATCGACAAAAACATTAATCAAATATATTATTTAATAAATATATTATAATTTTTAACATTTTTAAAAATATGGCAAACAATTTGATACAAAAAAACATTAGTCATACTATAAAAAAATTATGTTTTGACTACAAAATCTCGTTTGCTCTCAAATCGAGGCATCAGTTTCTGGATTCAAGTTTTGCTCTTATTAAAGCTTCTCTTGATTTCTTATAGCATATTGACATAGATGCTTCAGTTACTATTTTCACAGAACGTTCAACTGTTTGTGTGTGACATGGTAACTTTAGAAAAAGTAATTTTTCGTCACCGTGAGACTCAATGATCTTGTTTATTTCATCATCTATGACATCTCGAAGTATTGATAGATCGTAAAAGTTTTGTTGCAAATCGATGAGGTCAACATAACTATTGGCTTCGAAATTAATTTTTTTTTACCAACCCAAAAGGACATGCTTTTAACATGTGAAAACTAGCATTACGCGAAAGAAACATCGTTAAAAAACGGATGTCACATTTTTTATTTCACATTTTGAACGACCTTATTTATAATTTAAGTTATTTTACGTCCGAAATTTCCTCCCAATTGAGTACTACAGAAAAAATGAAAATTGCATTATTTTCATATATTGGACCAATTTACCTATACGTACTTATAAAATTTAATTACAATTGGATCTGTATTGAAAGTGTTATGACGTCATGCCACATGAATGGAAAGACAGCCAGACATGATGAAATAATTATGGTTTCATATTTCGCCATTTGTCTATGGAACCCGCGAAATAAAGTGTCAATTAGAGTACTTTTAGAGAAAATAAAAACTTTTAAATTAAAATTGAAATTTCATCTGTTGATTCCATGGGGTTTTCCATTGAAATACTAACACCATTCGACTTTATATAATTTTAAAAAATGAAGAAAAGATTCTGTACATTGTTAATATTTTACACTAAGTTGTATATTCTCGTTATATACCATCATTCAATATGTTAAATAAAATGAACACTTGTCATGGTGTCTGACTGGTACCGTTATGGACGAGAAATTAGATTTTAAAAATACTGTACATGAATATTGCCACCAACAATCTTTGTATAGGTACCTGTATATAATAAATACCTGTTATCAACGATTAAAAATGGTGGTCTACGAGAGTTCTGTACATATTAAGGCATATAAGAGTATGTAGTATTTCATTTAAACCATTTACAAATATTGACAATATTTTTCACCATGGGAATACATTGCCTAATATGTATTCCGGAGTAAAGATATCAAGGATATTTTGAAACCTGTAAAATTTAGAAACATTGCTATATTTTGTAAACATTTAAATTATATTTGAAGTAACATCGCTTTTTCACAATTTTAATTAGAACTTTTGGAGATAGGGGAAGGGAGACAAAGCTTTTACCAATATTTTCATCAATAAAAGCAGTGTGACACACGAGCAGAGGGATGAACACATGAAAGGGTTTTTTCTTTTTAGATACGGAACCTTAATAATTATCTTCATGCCAGTACATACTATTCATAAAAATTGCAATACAAAAGTAAAGTAATGCTACTTATTAGCAAAATTATAAGATTATCGAATATATTTAAAAATTTAGTAACATTATTCCCGTATCAAGGCAAAAAATGGTTTTATTTAATTGAATAAAGGAACGCATTGGGACTGAAGGACCAAAAATATAATTTTAAACAAAATTTTAAGATATTTTTTATATATTTTTCCTGTGTAATTACAGATTAACAGGTAAACTATTCGTTTACTTTCAAATCATTGTGCGCTGCAAACATTTTCTTTTAATTTTTAATGAACGATGTAATTTTTTCCCTTAAAATCCATTGATTGCGCCTTAAAAGTGCAAGAGATTTCTTTTAAACTATTTTTTATACTTTAAAAATAATAACTACAAAACTATGTTTTCTGAGGGAAATTTCTTTTAACCGATTGTAACCGTAAATACGCGTACCCGTTGAAATATATGAGATGGTAATTTAAACCAATTGCATGATTTATAACAAGAAGTGGAACATAATGTGTCAAGCAATAATTAAATTCAGTTTTTCACTTACAATCATTACTTTAGTTGAAACATTTAAAATCATATATGTTAAAATAATTTTTCCGTTTAAAATATATCCAATATATATAGCGTTGTATTTCATTATAAAAAACCTAACAATGAAAAGAGCATTTTATTACACATAAAAAATTCTTTGTCATGAATAATTTCTAGTAAAACCTTAATTGCCTAATAAATTTCAGTGAGGTTTATATTTGCATGCCTACACTACCTTTCCATTTATCTTTTTGCACCCATTCTCCTTTCTAACGTAACATCTATATTTATATAAAAATATGAGTGGTTACATAATTTTCATACGAAACACCCTTTCACCCTATCACCAGCGCCAATTTATTTTTACGTGAACGGAAATTGTTATCTTTATAAAACGAATGGTATACACACTTGAAATTGACACTTGAATCAAATACTTGATAAAATATATTAGGGCTGAGACCTTTAAATTTTATTAGCACTCACAAATAGATTTACTCCTCATAAATAATTCAAAATTTTGGCAATTTATTATAAAGTGAATAATTTCTAGGAAAACGACTTCTGAATGAATACATGTACGTCAAAATGATCTCGTGTGCACTTTACCTAATTTGACAAATATTACTTTAGTAATATATGATTAACAATGTTTCATAATTAATTTGAAAATATCATTCAGAGAAATTCAATAAAAGAAATTTATTACTTTTCGAACTCTTACTAAATAATAAAACAATTTACGTACGTCCCGATTGAAACCGCAAAGAGGTGATTTTTGCAGCGTGTACATAGAATCTTATTCTTTGTTAACTCTTAGATTTTAAAAACTTGAATCGGTCTCTATGAAGTTGATTAATAAATTATACCCCGAGACTCCGTGATGATATCTGCTACATAGATATGGTCTCTGTTTGATTGACAATCAAAAGTTAACATTACTTATATATATTACCTTTTCAAAATAATGAATATCTAAAATTTGTTTTAAATTATTTTTTATGAATTTTCTAAGTATTAAGGAAAAATGGTTTTATGATTTCTCGATGGGAATTACATTTTGTTTAAAAAGATATGTTAATACAGATGATTTTTTTTTGCCACTTCAATAGAATGCAATTTATTTAAGAATATGAAAATATTAAATTTTGTTCATAGAACGAGGACTAAAGTGGAGCACTTGGATAGATTCACAGTAATCTAATATTTAAAAATAATTAGTAAAATCTTGACTTCATTCATACGAATAACAAAAACAATTTACTGCAAAACCTATTTTCTGTATCTATAAATTATAACAAATTTTGCTTATGTTTCCACTAATAGTCACTATACTTAATTAATACAGGTTAATACTTTTATCGGAGTCAGCAAGAATGAATCTTTATCCGAAAAAAATTCGGTAAATACAGTGCAGCGTGTAATAATGCCCAGGAAACAGATATCGAATATAGAATAATTTTTTAATTTAATGGTCCACATTCATATAACATGGTACAATGTATTAGTAGCAAAGCGGCCGCAACTATATTTTGCAATTTTATTTTGACAAGCGATTCTAAATTTGTATTCAATATATTACATGAATTTTTTAATAAGATCAGTTTGCGTCTCTGTATAACGGTTAAGAATCATTTCTCCAGAAATGGTCAGCGATATGACCTTCATATTAAAATCAAACGCGTTATTAAATATTCAAAAGAACTAAAAGTGCGGCCATTAAATATAGCAAATATACTTTGATACTGAATCAATCCTCAAAACTACTGAATCCTTAAAACTACTTTCCCGTTGATTTAGAATGTTGAAATTTAATATGAAAGGATTTCTTATAGCACAAATAAACAAAAAAAATATTTAAAAACTTAAACCTTGTTTAGAATTATTTCCTATCAAATTTATTTATTTTATTGCTTGATTTTGTTTTTTTAATATCTTTAAAATACCTATTTTTGGTACTATGGCGAAACAGAAGGAACTCCCAGAAAGCGATTTCTACTAGCAATTAACCATCTTCCTTATGATATATTTGACCGTTGCGTAAAGATATCTTTTACAATATTAACGTTGCAAGTTGGTTAGTCTTCATTAGTCTTAAGACTTAAATGCTACTGAATACGAAGTTGGCCTTATTAGACTTTTAAGCCTTTTAATGTTCCAATTTATGAATGAAATAAAACGAAGACAAGGATTAAATTTTATGACTTAAATAAGACAAAGCCAAGGATTAAAGGAAGGTATATTTGTAATATTATGACCTTATTTAAGTGGACTGTATTTCATGGATAACTGAATTTAAATTAAATAAAATATTGATCTCAATTTACTTTCCACGTAAGGTAAAAATATTAAATTTTTCGTTTTTTAGTTTAGTTGAAAGAATCCAAGAAATACTAAAGTTTAATAAGTAACACAATAAAGTACGTTAAGGCGACTGAAATAATTCCGGAAAATTTAGATTTTTCTGTTTTTTGACTTTCACATTAAAACGATGTTTACTTTTGATACAGACAACGTATTTTTCTTTAATGTAAGATGGACCTAATTTACCACAGAGCAAATTAGGTCCATCTCATCATTACAAAAATATGTTAAGAGCTAATTACTTACCGATTTGTTAATAAACGAAAAATAAATTTACGAATTGTCATCGATATTTTATCACCACTGGATGTCATTAATATCTTTCATGTAATTATTCAGTAATTAATTTTTCAGAACAAATCTTTTTATATAAGCCGTGCCGTACTTACATTTTTAATATTTAATTCAATAAATAAAGATATAATGAAGTAAAAAACAAACCCGAAATAAGGCGAAGTTAGCTTTATTGCCAATAAAACTATTATTACAAAAAATCTAGACGAATAATGTAAATAATTTACATTTTTATGGAGAAAATATTTTACAAATTACAGGTTTACTTATTTTTTATTAATATATCGATAAAAATGCAATATTGATAAAAATTTAATTTCGAACGTAATACGTTTAATAATCAAACAGTATAAAACTGTTTGATTATGTCGAACGAAACACAATGAAATAATCATCCATTAGTATAAAGTATCAATAAGACAAATAGTCGAAAAAGTACAATTAAAAGAAAATAAGAAGAGAAATAACAGAGAAGCCTTAGACAGGCTAAACATAAATAATTAGAATAATATGACTTTCCGTCAGCGTTGATTACTCTACACAAATCAGAGGTGGCATAATGGTATAGACAGATTGTGAATAACAATATAGACAGAATAAATGAAGGAAGATATGTTTTTTGTGGACATTTTCGTCAATATCTCTTAATCTGCTTCGTATACAAATCTGAAAGAAATAACTTTGGAATCCATTTAACTCGCCATTACAGTTGATACTCCACCTGAAATACGAAAAAAAAATATTGATTAATTCTTTTATCGTCCGAAAAAATTTTATACACATATTTTTTAATAATTTTAACAAAATAATAATATATCTTTGTATTAGTAGCACTGTCTTGGTTATAAGTGCATTGAAGAGTTGATCACTAAGATCAATTCCTCAAATGAGTAATAATCTGCTGAGCCATATGTGCGGCAAGCTTTAATTACATATAGTAGACATTCTGATACTCAACTTCCAAACGTTAATAACAGATTATATGACCAGGTGCTTTGTATTAATTTTTTTCCTATAATTCGTATAAATGGCAGCGAATAATGGCTTCAAATATAATTTCAAGCTTACAAAAGGGACGAGACAACTACAAATATTGGGTGTTAATAACAAGTTATGTGTACAGGTGTTTTTTTATTTATTTATTTCGTGCAAATGACAATGAGTAATAGCTTTAAATATAATATTCGAGCCTTACGAGGGACGGAAACATATCAAATTTGAAAATTTTCTTATTTCCGAGAGCATTATCAAAAAGAAGAAAGAAACAACTCCAAGGCGAAAAAGAAGCTACTTTTTACCATTTAACAAATATTTTTTGTTCGTATTAAAGCTAACAATGTGCTAAAGAACTGGGGATGAAAAAAAAGGAATATTTGGCGACACCGGATTTTCAAGAAAAATTTAACCATTCCATAATATTATTTTAATATGTCGTGAAAACTATGAAATTATAACTTAGCATGTTACATTATTAGTGGTAATGGACAGTTTCACTTTCATTAGCTGTGCTACGCAAAAAAATTCGGCAATTATTATAACAGTTCAATATTTAAGAACAGATGCAATGGTGACGTCATAAAACCGAAACTGATTGATATGGGACACTTAAATTAATCTAGCAACACTCGGAGTGCATTTGCATTGAGAAGTAATACATGAAACACAAGTCAACCAATATGCTGGGGTCCGAAAGGTCAAACTCGAAATCTTATATCTGTTATTTTAATAGTTTCTTTTGATTGAATTTAGGAATCATTTAGGCTATTTGAATTTTGGATGCAACTTTCGGAAAAAACGAACCAGTACTTTTATTGTATTATTGGCATAGATTCTTCAGCCAGAATATTATTCTCCTTCCAGATCTGCTACGACCTATAATCTTGCCTTTAATAATAAGATGTAGGAGTTGGTACTTTTTCTGGCGCATAGTATGTCCGAGGTACTAATGCTTACTTGTTTTTATCCTTATACAATTTTGGCATTAGAACAACTAATGTCAAAATAATGTATTGAAAACAATTAAATGTTCTCAGCGTGTTTTCGTCAGAGAAAAATTTAAGAAAATTGGTAGTCACTATGACTCATATACATGATGCAATAGATATTTTAATGGGCAAAATTAAAGATTTCTGTCGAATGAAATTGTGATGCTCAAATGACAAAAGTAGTAAAAATACCAAGTTAGAAATCCCAGTAACAGGAGTGCCATATATATACCAGGTATAGCAACATATTTATTATCAGTTATTCAGATAATTAATTAACTAATTTCACTTTCATTATTTTATCCTAACGCACCTAAAGAAGTATAATTTCAAAAAGGAAACAAAATTAATTTTAAAACCATTTGCTGTGTTATACAGTTGCATTTATTTAACTTATAAACAAAATGAAATAAATACAGTTGCAAACTGAGTGGGAAGTATATACAAACAAAATATCAAGGAGTCGGAACGCTTGTACCTAAATATTTCATTTGTTCAAGTCTAATAATTATCAATTTTAAATGTTGCCCACTTGGACGCACAAAAAAAAACACATTTTTTTAATAAATGATGAATTACTTTAATCTATTACATGTACTTAGGAACTTTCATAATTACTATTTCCTTTTAAATGTGATTCAATATTTGAAAGTCCTGGTCCTTGTCCTGGAAAGAAAATCGTAAAATTAAATGTAATTATTTTATTATTTTTTTCGTCGGATTAATATATTTTTCATTACTAGGGTGAAGGTATATGTAATGAAAATAATGTTTGTTTAATTATTCCGTGATTACGAAGTGTATACGTATTTTTTATCGATTTTTATGGTCTGTTTTACAAGACAGACCAATTGATAAAAGAACAGTGTTTAATCTTATTATTTCTTTCAACTTTTTACTAATCTTTTTATTATTATACGAAGCTGTGTAAAAAAAAGTTTTTTTAAAGATGAAAGTGTAAGTTGAAATTTACGATGTGACATACCGACGCGAGTTTTTGTGTTATAAAATTTAACATGAGTTCAGAAAGGTATACTCTACGAAAGTCATGGAGCCTCTGCCAGTAATAATCAATCCTCCCTCCTCCCTTCCAAAAAGTATTTTCTGTTTTAAGTAGAGTAAAAATGTGGTTTACATCATAATAAAAAGAGCTAAGTAGAATATTGAAGTTTGGAAAAGCAGTAACTGAAATTTAATTTGATCATCATAAAATTTTAAACCAAATACGAGATTCAAATATATCGAAAATATTAATAGTTGTTGCTAGGTGCATTTTTTTACGTTAAAGTTTTGCAGCATACTAGTTCAGATATAAGTGACGACACATTAAGCATGCTTAATATGTCGTTTACATCTTCTTGTAAAATGTGATGAGAAATTTGTTATGTTTTAAATATAAAGGACTTTGATTTGGTATTCATATTTGATAAATGTTTATTCCATGTAACAAAAATATGATCCCAGCACTGATAATTTTCTAGTTCTATGAAAACGATCAGTACTTGAACCTCGTCTAGAAGAAATTGTATCATGTTGATATCGGCAAGTTGTCTGATACTCAATACACTGAGAATCTCGCCGAAGGTCTATAATACTGAAAGACAACCCATAGTTCGATTAACCATCATAGTATCGACAATGATCGTAGTTCAAAACGACAGATTTATAAAAGCGAAGGAGAAGATAGCATCAGCCATAGCCATGGAAAAAATATTTACCTTCTCCTAAATGGAAAAAAATCTTTAAATATTTCCTGTTAATTCAAGTTCGGAGTGAAGGATTACAGTAATAGATAATTGCGTAACTATAATATTGCAAAAAACAGAACTGAAACAATAATAGTACTCGATAGGAAAACAACTCACAGCTATTTGGAAATTACACAGGATATTGTCTCTACATTACAGCGAAAAATTTTGTGTTTCACATTGAAAACGATGACTTTAAACAATAGAATTCAGCCGTCCATTATTCATCAATTGACGTTCATTTGATGCATGACGGCATTGACTGTCCATCATTCATCAATTAAATGAATTCTTTGTAAATTACAACAACAAACCTTCCAAAATACGCCTGTTGTCTTTTAGAAAAATTATTTTAGAAAAATTGCTCCTGCATTTAAAATAAATTTTTCTAGAAAATTTCTTTTATATGCAGGTGCAATGCCAGGTCTATTGAGTGCACTAATTTAGCCTTGGCCTTGGCGTCCATTGTAAATGCGGCTCCGTCCATGTTGGTATCATGATATTATGTATTTGTCCATACCCCCCAAGAACAGCTCCACGGCCGCACCCACTCATCGTACTTGTCCTTGCCTATCAGCTTAGGCAAGTTGGTAATAAAGTTGAAACTTAATTAAAGTTTTACTGAACAATTACACTTTCTTAATAACACCCACAAATGGCTAGGAAACCATAAATGGCTAGGAAACGAGTCATGGTCCGCAACCTACAGTAAAACAACATTTTTTTTCATTGCTCTATCACTCGTCAACAGACAAACAGAATGCGTCTCTTTTATTTTTCTTTTTAAATTTAGTAACGTTGATAAGGTCGGATATACACAAAATAAAAGAGAAATTAAAATAGTAATTGATCTGAGTCAACAATTTTATCCTAATTTTTCAATCAATAAATATTTGAATAATTGAAAATCCCGTAAGAGCATTTCATAGTTTTCGCCTTATTTTTTTGAAACGAATTATTTTTAAACATTTGAATTAAATCATAAGGTAAGTTACAAAATGATTTGCTCTTTTATTAGTAAATGATCTTCTCAATGAGTAAAAAGAGTAAATAAAAAATAAGTATTTGAGAGAATTTATGGAAGACTCCAAATATAATTTCAGAACAAGAACGTAAAATTAATAATTTCAAATAACAATTAAATCTTTCAAGTATGCTTAGAACTGGTATTACCAAGGAACCCTGGATACATGTAAAAATATAAGGGTATATACAATTTTTATCAAAATATTTACAAATATTAATGTTATATATATATATATATATATATATATATATATATATATATATATATATATAATGAACAGAAATTTGTGTATAAGGCTACAGACTTAAAAGATAAAGATTAATAAATTTATTAAAAAAAACCAGACTACACAATTAAAATTAAGTAAATATTTATAGTCATTAAGAAATATCCTGTTTCCCTACACTCTTAGTAGTAATTTTTCACAGACGTCTTTCTCAGAATATTAGTTGTAAAAGTGGAATTTGCACTTGGCCGGCTTTTTCATATGAAACATTTTTAATTATGCAACATATTACTATAGGTATAATTAAATTTAAATTAACATATGTAATTTAAAATAATTATTAAAAGTACTTTGTAATTATGAGTAACACCTCCTAATATTTGTCACAATTAGTATTTAGGTATTATTTAGTGCTGTTTTTATAAATACAAACGTTTTCTATTTCATTTTTGCGGCAAAAATGTTGCAAAAATGATAAAGTTTCCTTAACGTGACTAAAGGCTAAATATAGAAAATATGAATAACATATTTCACGTTCACTAGATTAATGTCACACACTTTGTGAACGCTTTTACGTTCGCGAAAACGATATCCGAATTTTTATTCCTCAGTTGGGTGATCGTGACTACCATGAAATCCGTCGGTCGTAAGAAATGTGAAGTTTACACGTGATATTTTATATTTATACCAGCTATTGCCTGTGACTTCATTCGCGTGGATGGTTTAATGGGAATGGGTTAGTGGATTATATTTTTATGTGTATTGCCTCTTTCTATTTATTTTTTTCTTTTTATAATTTTTGTTTACTTATGTATGCAAATTGCTAATAGGAAAAACTTCTTCTTTTTTATGGGAAAAATATTTCGTTTTTTTTAATTCCCATTCTGGTCAACCAGACATATAATAAAACTTTTACCAAAAAAAACGACTTAAAATAACCACGGATCCCTGAACAAGCTAAAAAAACAAACACTCAGTTAAAACTTTTTCAGTATGGCTAGAGGTTCTTGGAAACGGTGTTAAGTCGACGTTTTTCTCCTCTCTCCAATGCATATAGATCCAGGCACAGATACGAGTGTTATATTTCATATACGGATATATAAACATATTCTCACTCCTAGGTTTACTGTATTTAGTTGTTCAAACCTTCTTACATACCATATATCCGCATGTTCATATCTGAGCCACTTCATGCTTTGGTATATTTTGTACATACATTCTTACATGGATCCCAATATTTCAGTTGCTGTACGTCTTTTAGCATTTAATCTACATATATATCTATATACACATACATACCTACCTAATTACGAACTAATATATAATCACTTAATGCAATTGTTTACATCTGTACTTATTTATTTACACCAAATAATACCTCATTTTTTATACCTCTATATGTACCTGTATGCACTGGCCTACCAGATAACTTTGTTATTTTCTTGCTTACGTTAAGACAAATGAAATAATTTCAAGCTTGATGTGATTACTTTTCATCAGTGAAAGTTTCCTATAATTACCTCCCGACTCCATTATTTTGGTTTTGTTAATGGGTAGGTTTACCCTGCCTTCATTTTTGTCATGATTTTGAAAGTTATGTTGTCAGATTATCATTAAAACTATACCATTCAAACTCGATCACAGTACTTTTGTTATTCATTCTTGAAGAATTCTATGTTTTACCATCGATTCCTGCGGGTAAATTCTAACTAAAATTTATATGATGTTGCAGTGGGTTATGCCTCAACAGAAACTGCTGAGGAATATTGCCTAATATATTTTTGATAGGAGTAATTCTATGTGGGAGCTCTTGATTTTTGTTTCAATTCTACATTATCTAACACTAAATTTCATAAACATGGACAGAGCCTTTGTCGTTTGGAATCTAGACGGTAATGATGGACAATTTGATAAAAAAACTAACGAAAGCAATTAAGTGCCGTTCGAATTCTTCGGGTACGGAACCCTATATTATCTGTCTGTCATTTGAAATTCTGCATACTCTCAAATATTAACCACGGATATATAATTAGCTTTATTAATAACATTAATACGTGAATAACTTTTGCAGCTGAGCAATGTGAGTCACCTTATAGAGGTGAAAACGACTTACTGAAGTGTGTAATTTTAAAAGTTTAAGAAACATGTTTCAATAAAAAATCATCATCTAAATTAGTTGATTAATTCTAGAGAAACAGTTAACATATATAAACAAAATGTACCACTGCAGCCTCTGGCTAAGGAATTATAATTTGGAGTTCAATGAATCAAAGTATATGTTTGAGATTCATAAGATTATTTCAAAAAGGGGAAATCTTAAAGTCTTACAGTTCAGGTAGGCAGTGCCTCGGCACTATCAGGATTGAGGAGGTGGAACCCAAAATTCAATGCTAGAGTCGCTGCTTAAGACCCACAATACTTATTCAACAAATGTAGATCTTGCTAGTCTCACGATTTAGATTACTACACTTGGATCATCAATTTATGGATCAAATATATCTAATTACCTTATTGATATTTTGTTACGTCCAACAAGTCCAAACTCGATAAATTCCTCCTCTTTACTGAAGAGTTCCTGTCAACAAATTTCATCTTCTTCATTGTATCCTAATTTTACTGACGGGCGTATTTACGTCACACTTAGTGACGTCTTTTTAGGTAATCATTAAACCTAGGTCATTCAAATTCAATCACGGCACCTGTGTTGATCAAATGTTAAGAATATCATTTTAATAGTCAGATTCCGACCAAAATTTTCATGCAGACATAGTGAAAGTATACTGTTTAAAAAATAATTACACAGATTGGTTAAAAAATTCTGGAGATATCAGGAATATATGCAAAAGAAATACATCTCATTGTTTGAAGACGTTTCGGAAATCGCGCGGAGCTCAAACAGCTTACAATAATTTTGAAATGTTGTCTCTGGGATTTATTTTTTGTGAAAGCAAATGCTATTTCCACCGAAAAGAGTAAGCACTTAAAATCGTACGTACTACGTACGGGATATGCAGAATTTATGCTTGGCTGACACTCGTAATCGTAAAAAAAAACACAGGTTTATCGGTTTACTTCTTATTACGTCAAATTGTTCGAAATGTTGACTCTGATCTAAAATAATATTTCTTAAAAATTGGCGCCCTTTTTGTTAAAACTCGCAAAATTGGAAAATTACATACTGATGATTAAGTTAAATTACAAAAATATTTCCTGAAATCTTTGGTGGCCTATTTGTTAAAGCAACACGCAAGAACTACTAAATTAATTTGAATAAAACTCTTGTTTAGTACTGGATAGGATATAAATTAAAATCTAGATTACCAATTATCACGACTAGATAATTCCCAAAAGATTTTCTGCTTGCCCATTTTCTGTTTGGTTATAATATTATTAGATATTTATTGTAGCAAATGATTAAAGGAAACATTTTCAAGAAAAATCAGATCCTTGTTTGAAATAACTTATGTCATTTACCGTGTTCCGAACGCTCGAGTGATGCATGAAATTGAAGAAGCCATTTCAGTCACAGATTTACTTTTATTTCCTCACGTTTGTTTACTTGTGTTTGATGCAATTAGGTTGACATGAAAAGTAATGAAGAATTTGAATTGGCAAAACTGAAAATAAAATTTCGAAAACTGTAGGAAGTCTACAACAGTCCTGTCTTAATTTTGTAATAAACACAATTAATTTTTTTAACAAATGTGTAAATTAAAAAGCTACCTGTGATAAAACCTAATAACTCTATATTTTACACGCTTCCACCTTCTCCTACTTTAAAAATGCTACAAAAATGCAGGTCTATTTAATCTATTGTTTCAAAATTTTGACACCGTATATTTCACGATGATGTACAAATGAAATCGAATGCATTCGAAAAAAGTTTACAGTCTCTTATGTTTGAGGTAACAAGATAATGATAACTCACACCCACATACACGCATGCACACACACACACACACATATATATATATATATATATATATATATATATATATATATATATATATATATATAAATGTTTCTTTTAGTTGATATAATATTTTAATCAATAAAACATTTTTATTGAACTTTAGTCTGAAACTAATAATATAAAATTCACTGAGTTTTATTATATTTATCCATTATACATAAATTTGAATAATGAAGCTATGTCGCCGCTTTTATTTGTTTTCTGACTAATTCTCTCTTCCATTATGTTAAAATTTCTCCAAATAGTAATTTTATTTTATATATATTATCACTTAAATCTTTTCATATTTCCCACAATTCCCAACAATTTTCATTCAATGTGTCCAGCCAAAATCATAAAGAGGAAAGTTTTGTTTATTTATTTTTAGGGATACATCTGAGAACTAGTAATAATATATACAATTTTTGCAATATTATAACAAAAAATTTCCAAATTGGTCTTGATTCTATAGGCTACATAGTACTTATATAATTGTAGTTATTGAGATGTGGTTGATAATATCAATACAGAATGAGTAAAAGTCACCGGTCTATTTACTTTTTGACGAACACTGGCAAAGTAAATAAGAATCCACTAATATCATACATCTAGCATAATTGTAAATCTTAGAAAAGCTGTAAACCTTTTAAGATGGCATATATCAATTATTTTTGTCCAAGAAATTATTAAGTAACGGTTTTAAGTAAATTAAATTTTACTAAAAAAATTATAAACAAATTGAGGTTTTAGGTTCGATTTATCAATCTTTATCAAAACTGATATTTACAGTTATTCTATTCATTTCTTATATATAATATTCAATCTTTACACTTCATAAAGTAAAAATAAAGAAAAGAAGAAACACACATTTTGATGATAATGGGTTTTATATATTCTCGGGCGGAGAAGTGGAAAGTACGGAGACGCCACGCACAGTGACGCGACATGTGGTCGAGTGTCCAGAAAAATGCTCAAAAATTTTGATGAATGATTTCACCCTATTCTAAGATCCGTACCCATGTGTTTTACCTCGGTCATTTAATTTAGTTGTGTTAGAAGCATGTTGCATTTCATCTTTTTATTTATAAGTTTTTGTAGGCTTATATATTTATTTATTTTATTAAAATTCCTTTGTTAATTTTGTAACGAAAACTGAATATAGTTTTTAAGATAACTGATAAAAGGTTGATTGAAAATGCCTAGACCTTTTTTTTTGAGAAAATGTTTGATGTTTTATTTTAATACCCATTTGCATATTAAAAATGTTTTGCAATATTTTTCGGTTGCAATATAGGAATAATTCTTTTATTAAAAGCATTGAGAAAATATTTATGGAAGGGGAATCAATTAAGTTTTACATCTGAACCAAACTCGTCGCTAAACTGTTTGAAGAGTTGAGGGAAATACAAAGTAGAGAAATTCATAATATATTTATTTAGATAATAAAGTATCCAGTTGAGTAAGAAAAATGCTAATACAATAATTTTTGCAGCCTCTGTCGTCCGTTTTTTATTTTTTTTTCTCGTTTTTAAAGTAAGCCAATTACTCATTTAATTTTCGTAAGTAGAGGATATCGCGAACAAAAGTGGTTACACTATTTTCAAATGAGAAATGAGAAATTATTAAAGATGTAACTTTCTAGAACATATTTTAATCGATTTTCTTCAGTAAATAGCTAGATTTTCTTCAATAAATAATAGCTAACATTCGTACTTTTGCAAAAAAATATTAGAAGTAAGCGTGTATGCAAATAATTTCATGAAAGGAATATTAATTCATCAATCCTTATACATGAAACGATGAACAGATTTAAATATTGTAATTAACAAATATAGATATTTCAAAAGGCCAATAGTGCATTTTGTGCAATTTTGAAAAATTTCAATATCGAGTATAGTGAATTTTTAAATTTTGCTGGAGAAAGAAAATAAGTATTTCATAACAGTCGATGATATATAATCGACTGTATATATATATATATATATATATATATATATATATATATATATATATATATATATATATATATGTATATATATATGTAAATATATATACATATATATATATATATATATATATATATATATATATATATATATATATATATATATGATTAGGTAGTGGTCTCTCATCCACCTATTCAGCCATATATATTTAATTTCCGGCGTACATCACATTAAAAATTTTATACAGAAAATTTTTATTTACAAATTAACTTGTATCCATTTTCATCTATCACAAAGTAGTCAGTTGTGAAATTTTGCAAACCAAAGTACCATTTGCTGGTTGGTAACCAGTAATTAGCAAAAACGTTATATAAGCATTGAACATAAAGAATGTCAGTATCATTCAATAAAGTACAACATTAAAATTTACAATTGCATATACCCGTAAAATTATTATCTGCAAAATGATGTTAATAAACAATTTATAGTACTCGACACCGAAAATTAAACTCAACCATATATTTTAGTAAAAATTTACTTCGATTTCTACATTCGTCACTTAAGATTTCATTAATTTAAAATGGTGGTAAATTACCATTTTACAATATATTTTACATAAATTAAATTAAAATCGGCTTACTTATGATAAGAGACTTTGTTTTTAAGTTCACGTGCCTTTTCGATATTTACGTTTTTTTACACTTTTTTAACGCAACACGTAACCGTTTTTCAACAAAATGAAATATATTTCCCAAAAAGAAGCATTTTGTCTTAACTTTATTGACGATAAAATGTAATTAGACGTGACAAGTGTTCGCTTGCAAAAATTATGTCAGAAATTGACAAACTTTCAGCAAGTGAATTATGAGCTTATTCCCACTCTTGATTGAAAATTAAAGTTGGGTATTTTGTTTTAACAAATATTTGGGTTAATATTCTCAAGGCCAAACTTTCCGTTGCTTAGGTATGAATTTACATAGAGTATGCTTTTCGCATAACAAATTATATGCTGTATGTTGCGCTAACCCGGACAAAGACAAAAGCACTATTAACTAAAGACAAACACCGATTTTTAATCCCTTGTTTGAAGATTTTGAATGACAACTTGTGAAGATTTTAATTCTTTGTTTATCCACTCTTACGACTATGCTGTTTACTTATTAAATATTAAAATGTCAATATGCCGATAGTAGCTAAACCTTGTTACCAAATTGTTATTTAAATGGAAAACATAATAAGATGCCTGTTTAAAGATATTAATCAGGGGATAGTTTACCTATAGTCGAGTTTCACGTTTACAAGCTGTTTATTTAATTTCAAAATTTTTGGTTTTCTCCCATTTTTCATATATAAATGTAGTATTCAAGTTCAAATTCCACATTTGTTTAAATTGTACCAGTAGATTAGGACCATAAGGCTTGTTTAAATTTAAATAAAATTTAACTCTACATAAATAAAGTTTATAAAGTATTCACCTAATTGAACGACACAGATACCGAATTTTTAGAAAACTCGAATTTTCCAACGAAATTTTCCAAATTTGCAACAGAGGATTTATATTTATACATGAGATAAATGCGTTTTTTTTTAACAATTCCTTCACAATTAGTTAATATTGTACACAGACTACATATTTTAAACGGCATCATTACACACGTCATATTTATCTCGTACTTAAATTTTGAGTTGCCGTGAAATTTACACTTCATGTTTGCCATACTTGTTTCAACGTAACGTTATATAGGCCATCCGTACAATGGAGATAAACCGATAGACACTTCAATTATCAAAATCGGTGCCATAGTTTAGACATTATGATTCAACAGCCAACAACATACACATACAAGACTTGTCTGTAAAATAAGGCCTCCATAAAGAAAACTATGATTTCTCAGATAGAAAACGTATCACTGCACGTAACTCACACCGAGGAGAGAAGTGAGCGAAGCTCCAACTTGAATAAATGCCCAGCGAAGAATGACCATTGCAGCGGGTTCTGATTAGTATAGATTTGAAAGAGAGGAAACAAGCTACCTGACGTTATTGACGGATCGCTCGTAAAAGTTTTCCATGTAGTAAGCGCCTTGGAGACCTTATTTTCAGGATACACCTCGTAAATTCCAAGTTCATTAACATTTCTCTTGCTTTGCCGTAGTCTGAAAAAAAGAGAACTGCTAAAGTATTGTACTTAGAAATGACTTCTAAATTTTAAAAGTTTTGACATAAATTAGAACATAATGTTGCTTACTCCGTCATTCATTTAACTTTTTAAATTCGTTTAGCAAGCAAATATATTTTTTTAAATCTTTAAATTTAAGTTGGCTTAGGAACAAAATTTATATTCTAAATTTTCATCACAATAGTTTAATTTTCCACTACGTCTCTAATCTCAGTATAATGGAGATATTCGCCGGCTTATAATTTTTCGTTTATTTATGGCTACAGAAAATTTAAGAATCATTAGCGTTAAAAATGTGAATCGGGCTAAATTTTTAAAAAGGAATTAATTTTTTGAGCCCACCTAAAATTTGGCAAACCTAAACCAAATACACCATAAAAAATAGTCTTAATATAAAAGCAAGATATGTAAAATAATTATAATAAATTCTAATCGGAATCATTCAATCAAATTAAAAAAAAAGATTAATTTAAATTCATTCTATTGACTGTATATTGCTTACTAACAAACGCTTATATTTCAACGGACGCATTCCGTTTTTTTTTCTCTTCACGTTTTCACCGTTAACTCTTCTAAAAATTTACAAGTTTGAAATTTTACAACTTTACTCTAAAAATTGAAAGACGAATTCACAAAATTTCCAATTGTTATGTTGCTTTATGCAAATTTTTTTTATTTGTAATTGTTATGTTGCTTTATGCTAATTATTTCTTGAAAAATCTTCAAACGACTTTTGTCACTTTGACAGCAATATATCACGGTATACTTGTATTACGCATTTCGGAATGCATTCTTTTTGGCCGGTAATTTTTTCCGTTTCTGTGTGACTGCTGTTAAACGGTCTAGCTAACACATTTGGGTCTTGACTTGTCGAAAACTTCTATTGATTAAAATAGAGTTTGTCTAGTGTTTTTCAATTGTAAATATATTCAATGGCCGTTGCTGTTTCACCAAAATTGAAGACACTACTAAAATTGCATTAGATTTTAACGCTATGTACGACAAACATTCTCTGAGATGTTTACGTATATATGGCGACTTGTGAGTGATTGGATTTCTAGAGAGTTTAATGTGTTTTAATATTACAGCAAATAAACCAATATATTTGTAGTGAATTTCCATGTAAGAAAATTACGCACACTGATTTCACGAAACATTCTAGAAAATTTAAGAGGATAAACTTATGGCTTCTGGGGAATTGAAATACAAAAATGGAACCTTAATATTACAAGTAAAAGCAAAAAAGAACTTGGCCAAGTAAAAAGAATTTCAATAAAAAAATAGTAATTATATTGCCAAAAATTTCCTTCAAGTAATGGGTCAAAGCATATTTCTTCTTTAATAACGGCACACGTAATGATACATTTTGGTTTAAGAGATCCTTCATGTATCGTGGGTAAGGTCGTGCTGTTGGGAAACGATTTAACACCAGACCGTGAAGCATATTTTGATGATTGGAACCCAAATATATTTTCGACACCTTCCTATACATTATACGTTTCAATCTAAAACTTATGCAGGAATTTAGAGCGAATGGCCAATCCAGTTTACGAAAAGTTACCTTCAAATAATTAATCTAAGTAAAAACAAACTGCACTTATAATATAATAAAAGATGTTAAATACGCATTATGTCATAATAAATTTTGCATCAATCTTGACGAAAACAAAATTAACTCTCTCAATCTTAGAAAAAATATAAGATAAAATATATATGTATATATATATATAAATATATATATATATATATATATATATATATATATATATATATATATATATATATATATGTATATATATATGCGACTGGTAATTAAGAAATCTCGTTACGTTTGAACCCACCTCGTATTTCTGATACATACACATATATCGAATGTCGTCTTTAAGAAGTTACTCTTAATCAAACCGACCAAAAGCCCCAAACATACGGTAAACTGAACACGATTGCAAAAAATAGTAAAAAAAATAAGTGCGGTAACGTGTACATGTATGTCATAATAGATGATGAGTCATGAAAATTGTCAAATTCATATATAATTCATGTACAGGTTTTGAATTAGAGTTTCGTAGAATTTGAAGTTTAAGATGATTAAACTAAAATGTTTATCGCGATCGGTATCAAGTGATATTCCTCTTATATTCTTGATATTCCTCTTATAAGCCCCAATTATATCAGGATAGTTAAGTTCGGGAGTAACATATTCATTAAACATCACAGAATATAAATGAATAAATTTTTCACAAACTGTTCAATTTATTTACCTGGAAATTTTAAAATATATTAAAAGTCAGCAAAAAAGATTTATATTCAAATTTTAGGTAAGATTAAAGTGAACGACAGTTTTGGTTAGAAGCGCTCTGAGCTTTAACCATATAAGTGAATGGTGTTGGTCCACGCTTCCTGATTTTCAAACCATAACGGAGTAGAATAAAATCACTTCATAAGGTTAAGTCACTAATTTTATAAGTATACATAGTCATAATATTTTTACAAACACATGTATTTAGTTGATCTTTAAGTACAAATTATAATTGATAGTTTAAAATATAGATAATTTGTCGACAAGACATAGAATTATAAAATGAACTTGTCTTGCATGCCGTCATGACTTATTAAAACAAAAAAGAACATTAATCTTTAAAAATTACAAATACAAATATGGCCACGAATCACTATTAAATTGAATTTGGAAACCATTCTATCTGACGATATTCATACACAATATTTCAGGAATGTTTTTTAATGTTTTAGAAAGGATTGTAATTAATTAAAGGTAAGTGATATTTTAAAATTAAACACGACATTGCTTCGGAGAGTCAATAACTTTTTTATAATTTTTATCAAACATGATCAGAGTGTATAAAGACAGCTAACATTTTCATCTGATGTTCTGTATTATCGAGGAAATTCAAAGTGAAAACGGTTATTTAAACACTAATACACGAGTATGTTAAATGTCTCTGATTCAAAAAGTTTTGGAGGATGAACGAATACATATTCACGGTAAATTTGAAATGGTTATTTTCTCATAGAGTTTATTACTGAAATAAGGGAATAGAGTTTCATAAATAAAAAAAACTTATAAATTTTTCTGATTGTGACATATTTTTAATAATAAAGTTACAGAATCAGAAAATTTTATTTCTTTCTTATAGTAATTACACATATTGAAAAAAAATAAGAAGCCTAGAAAAAAACCATCTAGCAACATCTAAACTAAGAGATCCAAAGTCAGTTGTATGTAAAATTAATACCTGTGAAATCTTTTAAATTCACTAAACCTGATAAAGTTCAAAGGAATCTGAAATCGTAAAAGCAGATACACATGACGATATATGTAGAGCATGTGGCTAGATTTGAGCTCAATTAAAAGTTTCATATGAGTACCTATTATAGGGAAATTTAAAAAATAATATTATTCTCGCCAAATAATATATAGAGTCTTTATAAAACAATTTTTTTTTCTCTGAATAATTACAGATCTCATCAAATCTATCATTCTCATACTATTCGAATGTGTAAAAAATATCACTTCTGCTTAAAAGCTGTTACTATGTTAATAAATGTAATGAGTTTACTTTGAATGAGACGTGACTGAATGGGATCGGAGAATCGTTTCCGATCGTGGCTATTCTCGGTCAAAACGCGTAGGTGGCAACCACGGTAGCGTCTTTCGCAGACCTTGGGTAATATCACATTTCAATCCAATATTCCATTTATGTGCTGCGCTGTGAAATATTAATCCGTAAATTCTCAAAACAACTCATAATACGTGTTTCCAATTCACATATAACTTCAGCGATGCCTGAAAATATGATTATTTCGATAGAAATAGAGATAGAGAACATGCTCAGATATTTACACTTTTAGTTGAACGCATTTCGTGATAATTAAAACTACATAGAAAATTTTCTTGAACAATGTCAAATAATATAAATCTGAAAACAAATATACTGGTAATATTTTTTGGTTCATGAAAAAAATATGTTTATTGGCAACGATCAGCATTATGATATTATTTCTGTTTTATTTCCATTCGTGTTGCCAATTGGTAGCCTTCAGAGTTTACTAAGTTTCTACCACTAGCAAATCGATCCAATTAAAAACAGATTTTCTTTCTTTGCATTTATTGATTATATGATATTTGCAGCAAGTATGAACTTCCTTATACCTTATTTTCAATATATGATCTATATTGATCAAATTAACTGGACTGACCTGAATGCCACCTGGAAATATTGAATAAAAAATATGCGAGCGCCATAACATAAATTGACTGCATTAATTTTCCAATATATCAATTTTATCCATGCGCTGTCAGTCAGTCAGGATGAACTATTTCTGCCATCAAATAACTTACCTTTAGGACTTCTTTCCATCATTAGTGTGGATTTGAAAATTGACATTAAAAATATAAAATAATATTTCCACGTAAACTCGAATAATTGCTAAAAAAACAATGATTAATAAATTTAAATACCATATTATACATCCACAACGTCGTGCTATGTAATAACGTACACATCACACTAATGTCATATTGTGATATTTTAAAAGTACCTATAGTATCATTTTTTATCTGCAATATTACTTTGAATACTCTGAATGAAATGCAATTAATAAAACTTGTCTTATTTTGTAGGTTTCTCAACTGCTAAAATCTACAAACAAAAGTTTCTTCGGAATAATTTTCTAATTGCTAATTGTATCGCTAATATAACCAGGATAGATTAAAAAAAATAAAATGTGTAAATAATTCCACAAGTGCGAAATATATTTACAGTTTCAATTTTTTCACACTCAGTGCTTGATTAAGGTTATAAAGGACGCACAAAATAAAAAAAATGGCAGCTCACCCACAAAAGCTGACTTCAAACTTTATGCCATTTCAAGCCATTAAAAAAAGTATGAATACACATATTAAATTTATCACTCGGGGGAAAGAATGTATCATTCTAGGGTAAGGAGAAAGAATGTATTTAATACATTGTTGCCGCTGTTCATGAAAATTTAAATAGCTGATATATCATTTCAAAAATAAATGTAGCAAAATTAGAAGGTTCCTTAAATGGAAGAACTCATAGGTTTACTGGAGAGAAAGCCAGAAGAATATGGTCTTTCAGAGACAACACTTATCATGTGACCTTCAGTGCTTAGAATGTAACATGGCGAATTAAAAACGTTAGTTGCCTAAGGAAGTCTAAAAAAGAAGGTACAATATACACATATTTTTTGGAATTTTCTTCTTATCTACGTATTGAAATTGTACCGTACGAAGATATGAATGTAAACAAAGGAAAAGCTTAAACATTTACAAGTAAATTCTGCCATTATAGTTTCTTAAAATGTAATATGAAAGTGGTAATTAAATAGGTAAAAGTTTAAAATTTCGTACGTGTATTTACTACTAATGTCACAAAAAATAAAAAGAGGAAATAAGCCTTGCAAAAATTTGAATAAAATTATACTGTAAATTTTAAATTAATTATAAATTAACATAAGCTTCTTTAAATTCAGAAAAATACTTATCTGAACTCCCGAAAATACAAATGTAACATGTATATTGTATATTGTTATTTCTTGAAAAGATACCAAAATAAGTTAATAAACAGGTTAATTAGTAAGGTTTAAGAAGAAGTTAAAAAGCATAGTTACCTGCATGATTAACATGCGTCATTACCTCTGCGTTATTCAATTTAAAGTTTATCATAAAGATACGTACCATTAGTATCATAGAGATGTAGCAAAATTGCCAATCAAATTTCATTTCAATGTTAATCACTTTAATGAATTAGATTCTCCAGAAGAGCAAAGACTTTCATTGCCTTGCTTACAGCTAGTGATTTGTGAACAGTGGAGAAAATTGGTGGAGATAGTTTGATATTCGTTCAGCACAATCCAACATTTGAAAGAAATTAAATTTTCCAATTTCACAAATATAAAATAAATAAAAACCTTTGTTAATCAAATTTTTTTGCATATGCTGAAACTCCAGAAAACCAAAAGTTACGCTTTTTTGAAGGTTATTCCAATTTGGCTTCACTATATCATCGAAACAGGCTAATATTTATTAGCAAAAGAAAAATGTAAAAATCAAATCCCTTTGTAATGCCGGCAAAGTTATAATCACTGCTTTCTGGAGGAATTCAATTTATAAGATTTATTCATGAATAAATATGTTATCTACTATTATGGCTCATGAGAAAGTTCCGAGTATTATATGGGCCTAAAATATAACTTCCTATTTTGTTGTTTCCACTTAATGGCGTTATATCTCTCCCCGCGACCGTGACCCGAAATAAACTAACACAACTACATTGAAGCACAGTGAACATCTCGATTGAAATTCTTACTTACGACAATTGTTTCACATTTGACTCTTAACAAAAATTATTTTGTTTGTTTGATAGTTTTGCCTTTAATGGACGTAATAAATGAATTTTATGATAGATCCTGTTTCCTACTCCATTCCGTTTCAGCAACTAATCCGACGATACTGTATGTAAATACGAATACGATTGACTGAATATAAATGAATGCAATAAATTGGCACTATTTATTATTATGATTAAGTAGACACATAACAACGACGCAACACTTATAATACCATCATGTATATTCATACGTCCGTATGTCACACCATCATTATTGCAGCCTAATATCGATTGCGATGGTTTTTTTTATGGATAGAGATAGCTAAATGCCCCAAAAATTAAAATAGAGGATGAAATTTGTATTCTCACGGAAAACGAGTAGGATCTTCTTGAAGAGCCTTTTAAAATTGAATGGATAATCATTATTTTTGAAGTTATACTTCTTTAGGCGCGTTATGAAAAAAATGATGAGAGAGAAATTTTAAGATTCGTCACACAAAAGTTACAGTATGAAGTTGCAGCGGTTGCAGTCTCGAAAAAAAGCTACCAACAAAATAGAAATAGAAAATTATAATTATTTCTATAATAAATAAATGAAACCTGGTTAGCCAATGATGAGTCGATTAGTATACCAAATTTCAATTGCATAATACAATATAAACGATCAAACGTTCGAGCTGGAGGAGTTGCCATTTATCAGAATATGCACGACACTATCAATATCATTACTCCAAACATTGATATGACTGTAAGACAGGCGGAATTTACAAGTTCAACAGTGACATCAGTTGATGAGTTTTGTGCAGCTGAATGCAAAATGGAAGATGGCAACAAAATTGTTTTGATGGTAATTTACATTACTCCAAACCAAAAAATGGGCGACATCATTCATTTCTTTAAAAGATTATTATGGCCGTATACAACAGCTGGAGGAGAATATCGTGGTAGAGGAGAAGACAAGTTACCGATAATTTTAAGTGGGGACTTCAACGTCAATTTTTCCCGTGAAGATGCTCGTCCACTTATTGATTTACTTCAAAATGACTTGAATCTAGCCATGAATAATAATCCTCTGGTTTCGACAACACGACATGGCACTACCATAGACGCTGTATTTGTACGATATCTCAACGCTGTTAATACAAGACTTTTTGTATCATATTTTAGTTATCATAAGCCACTGATAACTGAAGTTCCGATTTAGTCATTACCAGAAGATGCTATGGCAGTGGACATAATTTAAAAATAACTTTCGAATAATAAGAGAACTTATGTTACCCTTAATGTAAGAAAATAAATATTTATTTATTTAATTTTTCAAATTTAAACTGAACTTTATTGACTGTGTTGACTATTCTTTTCCAGTCCTTTTATTATTTTATTGTAATTTATTATTTGCATACAATTAAAAAAAAAACTATTTTTTAATGATGCCAAAGAAGTAAAACTTCTCACGCGCGTACATAAGTACACGCGCCCTTTTTTTTGTAGGACTTTTGTCTCGTGAAGCATGTGCCTCCAAATTTTTTTTTAAGATTTCCATAACGTTTTAACAACGTATGTAAGTTTAATAAACATACTATGAACCCTTAAATACTTCAATTGGGCGTGTGTACGAAACACTTGCAGGGTGAGTTCTGATTGATCTTTCAAGCTTTATTTAAAACTTTTATAATATGATGGAGTTCCACGTTAAATAAAAACTAATTTGGTGGTGATATTAAAACCATTTTATAAATAATATTGTGATTTAGCTCGCGTGGTTTTTATTTGAATATATAATTTATTGGGTTTTTACGTCAATCCCAAAAGTGATAAAAAAATATTTATCTGTAGGTTATCTTACCAATTTTATTTATATAATACATAAAAATAAACTTTAAAACCTTGATATATACCATTACAATATACGCGTTGTATTTTGTGTAAAGGTTCTGGTATTGCTAATGTCCCAAAACAAATCCATTCTGGACGGACATGTGAATTTTACATCAAAACCTCATGCTAATTTAAATAGATATAACAAAAATACCTTAAGAATGGGAAGATAGGGTATAAAAATAAGACCTTTACCTTTAAATACTTTTTCATCGTGAGAAAAAAAACCAGTCCGTTATTACTTTATTATTTTATAACACGATAGCCACTATTTTGAAGGCATAGAGACCCATTGAGGGTAGTCGTCAATGCTATTAATTGAATGCGTGAAGATCTGGGTTGCTATGTTTATTAATAGCCTTAAAGGGTATAAGCTCTAGTATGTTCGACATGTAGCCGTTACGGCTTTACGTCTTTATAAATTGATCCGGTTTGTGGTAAATTGATTAAACGCAGTCATCACAACAATAATGTATTTTGCACAAAATTTAAGATTATGCAACAACATCCTTACCGAACATAAATTTAATGACATGAAAATTACACTTAAAACCTAAAAAATAAAACTGTGTTCAGACGACGATATAAACAATAAAAATCATATGTCCATCCTCCATAAATATACATTTAAATACATACTACATCATCAGAAAAGGCGAATCGACAAATTTAACAGAGAATTACATAATTTTTTTATGAAGGAAATGAAAAGCATGTCATTTACCAGACGGATAGAGATGTCACTATTTCCCATTTTGAAACTATTCTGAAAATGCACATAATTAAATGAAAAGTACATTTTTTTATAAAATGTTGATGTATTCTGTTTACGATAAATACGCGGGACTTGTTAGTAATAATTCGAAGGTTCAGCATTAATATATATATATATATATATATATATATATATATATATATATATATATATATATATATATTTATATAAGTAGCACAAATGGAGCAAAACATTTCTCCTTTTCGTTTTGTTATGTTATCGTTTAACAGTTCAAGTTTACAAATGATGATGATGGACAAATTTTTAATGATGATGATGGACAGCTTTTAAATTATTTACAGCATGGAATTTTCAAAAATGTAATTAATGGATGTTGAGAAAAAATAGTACATAGGTAATCTAAATAGTTGCTAACATTTTTCCACTATCGATTGTTGCTAAAGAAAAAAGCTGATTGACAATCAATGAAAATTTAATTTTGTTCTTCATTTAATGAAAGATTAGGCAAAGTTAATAATAAGAAATTATTAAAAAGTAGTCCTGCAATTACTTCAATACAAAAATCAATTTAATACAACTTTTCTTATATAAACTACATTTTAGAAAGGAATACTTGTTAAAAAAATTCCGACTTAAATATCGGTTTGTCGCTAAATACTGCGTTTGCCATATGTTATAATGTCAAAATTTATAATAAAAAAAAATGAAACGCAAATATTTTAACATCTAAACGGTCTAAAGAGTTGTCTTAAATTTAATGTTAAACAATTAAGAGTAAAATCAATATAAAATGGTTTTCTTTAATAATCTCTATGTATATTTTTCATAGATAGAAAAAGTAAAATTTTCATTAGTCATTACTATGTCGCATTTGCACGTATGTCGCAAATTTTTAGCAAACATTATATACAAAAGTACGGCAATTTTTTTAGTTAATTAGTTTGAAATTTATTTTAATAAATTTCATGAAATTTGACTTACTCAAAATTCAATTCATTCTTAATTGGTTCTAAACCTCATACAGATAATAAAAAAAATCTCAAAATTTTATTTTTTAGTTCTCAAATAAATTTTTATTAAACTATCATGTCGACCTGAACAATTGGAAAATCTTCAGTGAATTCAATTTGATAAATTTCAATTTGAAAAAGAAGTCGGATCTTTGGTTTGAAAATGAATAAACCTGAGATTTCCTTTTTCAAGAAATCAAATGCGATGAACTCGATATGATGACTATTTGCAAGAAGTAATTTTAAGACTATGGAACATTAACAATTGTTAGAATGTGAGAAAACGTCGCGATAAGCCATTTAAAAAAATTACTTCTGTGACAATCAATGGTTTACAAATTACATTATGATTTTTTTGTACTTTTTTGAAAAATCTGTACTCCAGGTCACATAAATCACTTTGGTTCGACCACCCGTATATATACATACACACATATATATATATATATATATATATATATATATATATATATATATATATATATATGTATGTACACACATGTACATGTATATGTGAAAACAAGTTTGAGGGTGATGGAAAATAAGTTACATTTATAAACGGTAAGTAGTGATGTTACGTAAGTATATACATACTTTGTATAAAATTTGCTTACTCTTTGATCAAACAAATTTGTCGTAAAAATTTTTTGAAGTAGAATTGAAATTGCTTGCTTGTATTTTAAAATTTATTTCATTACATTTTTGTTAATTGTTTCTAAATGAATAGGTATCTGAACAAGACATATTGAATACTGGAAATAATTATTTTGTAAATATTGCAAAAAATGTAAGTGCGCTAAAATATATACGATACATATGTACGATACATAAAAAAGAGAATTATTAATTGTGTATTTTGTTGGTTGAGTTATTTTTGCCATATTATTCTCTGCAATTTTTGTTATCCCTGTTATTTTATAAATTAATTTCTATATTTTAAAAGAGTGGTTGTTATTCAAAGAACAGTAAACAGTCGGTAACAATATAAATACAATTTTAATAAAACTGTTTAAAATATTATTTATGAGCATATTGTCTATTAGATCTAGAATTATTGAACAATTCACTTTAATGTTTTAATATATTTTGTTTTCAGATACGAAAACATCACCCCTCTTTTGTTTTTCTAATATTCATATTACCGACCAAATCTTTTTACACGTTTTTTTAATTCTTCTATGTAACTTTATTAGAAAAATAGAAGCGGTATGTCGTATAAAAAATAATCATGCAGTATGGGCACATCGTAAGGTGGGTAGTTCTTTGTATATCTTGAAATTGTTTATGCAAATTTACTGAAATAGTTTTATTTAAACGTTTATGGTAAGTAGACAATGACTGAAGTGAAAATTAGAAGTGATTTAAGTTAAAACTGTGTTACAGATACATTCCTTAATTAGTTAATTGTATTGTACATATACTTCCCTAACTAAAATAAAAGTCGACACATTGCAAAATGACAGTCAGTATGTCAGACTTGTCGCAATTTTATAATACATACTTTTCAGAAATTGTATTTCTGCAAAAGTATGTATTATAAAAATGTTGATATATATATATATATATATATATATATATATATACATATATATATATATATATATATATATATATATATATATATATATTGTGTATTTTGCACCGTCGGATTAAGGAGAATATAGGCGTTATCTTAACTCTTCCATCTGCACATGTGCTGTTGTCAATCGTATAAAATGAAATACAAACTAATAATCACTTGCTTAATAAGAAATATTACTATATCTATTACTGTGTAAATGAAATATGCTGTATTGTACTCCGGATTCAATGCAAAAATTTGAACCAAATATATCACTCAACTGTCTCTCTGGTCTGAACAGAACGCTAATTAATAAGTGTAACTTCTAGGTTATTGCGATTTTTATAACATAAATTACAAAAAGGAGATTGACATCTAAGTAATTTAAGAGTTTCTAAGGTTTTAACAGTAGAAATGTTTTACTTACTGCAAACAAATTATATCTATCTAATGATGGATACGCTGTCCAGTATCGTTGATCTAAATTTGTGAATATTCCATTCATTATGATTTCAAAATCAATAATTTTTTATGGCTTATGAATTCGAATAAACTAAAGTTGGCTACGGATTTTCTACGACACAATTTTTAGAACAATTCTATTTACCTATCAAATAAAAGGTATTTTTGAAAGGGGATACAAATTTCTTCAATTTTAAAAAGTATGGGATAACATTTTAGCAATAAATGTAATAAATTTATTCTATCAATGGAGTGTTAAGTGTGTGATAAGCCAAATGCTCGTTCGGGCGAAAACATAGTTATCTGTTGAAAAAAAAACTAGGCAAGACATATTTCTACAATACTATTTTCAGACCAAAAAAAAATGTTTTGACAATTAACGAACACTTTCAGAAGCCGTTGACTCTTTATCTTTACATAGTATATTTATAAGTGTATCGTAGATAAATAAGGAAAAAGTGTACAGGGCAAGATATTTAACGAATTTATCTAATTTTTTCTACCTGACAGTACTGTAAGCAATTATTTAATAATATTCGCACATAAGGCATTGGAAGTATCAAACTTTGATATATGAAAGTGGCTTTTCTTAACATTTGTTTTAAGTAATTAATGTTTTAATATAAGATTTGAAATTAACCTGAATATGGAAAACAATCACCATTTATTATTATTGTTCTTTTTATTTAATATTAGACTCTATTAATAATTCATTACAAACAACATTGTCACATAAACTACGGGTCAACCTTGGCTTAGGCCGAACGGTAACTGATTTCAAATAAAATTAAATAATTTTTGGACCCACTTTGCATAACATAAATTATTATAAAAGGGCACGTCTGAAAGTAGAGGCTCCCTTACCTATTATGAACACCGGCGTCCGGCCCTTTGTGATGTAAATTCTGCCACCTCGCTGACAGCGCGCGACGTGGCAACAGGGGGCAGCGGTCGAGCGTGCGCTTTTACCGTACTGTGACCGGCTACACCTGTTTAATACAAATGTCGACCTTTGCTTCCTTTAAAAATATGTAAATATCCTCATTCAATTTTTCGGAAACATTTTGAACTACTTTGATTTTGAAATGTGTTTTATATGAAAGTGCACGTTTTAGCTATTGGTAGACTCTATAAGAACCATTCATATAGGTTTCATAAATTAGCCCGAATAAACAGAAAAAACAAACAGGATTATCAACATTAATTAGCAAGTTTTAGTTGAATAAATAAATCCAAAAAAAATATCATTTGTTGATTATGCAGTCTAATTTGTTAATCAGTTATTTTTAGTTGGATATTCTTATTAATTATTAAAGATTAGTTTTATTCAAATTATAATAAATAATTTCTATAAACGATAGTATATTTATTTTAAATTTTTTTATATGTAAGTTCGTAAATCATTATTTTAAGGGCTATTTTTTTCGTAACGAAATTTTTATTCACTATTTCTCCATTTTAATTACTTTAATAAAATCCAACTATTTAATATGAGTTATTCACCAAGTTAAATACAGAAAATATATAAATTTACAATTTATAAGAAATTAATTTTCTCTTTAATTTATAGACGAAACCGCAGTAAGAAAATTAGTTATCCGTAATTTCACTAGTCTATAGGTAGAGCAAAAATTAGACATGGACTTTTAATTTTATTTTGTTTTATGTGCGCAGTATTTTTAAGGAGGTGGTCATGAAGCAATGTTTTGATTTTTCATGCAATTCGTGAATTATATACAATATAAACAAGGGAAAACATATTCTCTTTCCCCTAATAGCTAAAAGTAGAAGTTATTCTGAATAGATCACATAAAAATATAACATCTTTCGTAGTCATATTCTCTTTAAATATATCATTTTCACGAAAAGGAGAGAGGAAAAATAGAAGAATAAGAAAGTAAAGTGTTAAAAGTGGTATGAACATTTGATAAATATTATTTTAATATTGATCTATATATATATATATATATATATATATATATATATATATATATATATATCATTAATTTTTTTAAATGGTAATGATATTTGAAAGCTTTATTTTCTCAAAGTTGAAAACTTAGACTTGAAAGCTCCATTTTATTTACTAAAAATACGATCTTCTGACTGAAAGCAAAAGCAGCACACATTTTGAAAAATTTTTTCCACAAATTTTTTTGTGCAAAATTAAAAACACTGATCTTGCAATATGTTGGTGTCCTTAACTATTTTGCCCACTTTGATTCGTCGATTACTCAAAACTGTCAGGGATTTTGACAATCATGTCGGGGTGGTCATTCTCACTACTCGTCCCGAATGATGTTTATATTTTGGACGTACGATCACATTTGGACTCATTTACACAATGGGAATGGTTACGCAAAATTATTGTATATCGTGCCTGAAACAATACGGTTACTATTAGTCAGAATTCTGTCAATCCTTACAAAGTTTTCTGACCATTTTTTGTAATTTTGGAAAATGAGCAATATAATATATTGATGGTGCTTAAAACATGAATGCAAGTTTCAACATTTGTAATAAATACCAAATGTACGAACCAGACAGAAGTTTATGTAGAACATAAAAGCCGTGTCGAGGAAGGGCAGGAAAAATAAACAGTTGCAATGATAGAAGCAGATATGTCATGAACTTCTCACCTTCGGTGTAAAACCATTTAAATATAAGTTTTTAATCACGGTTAGAAACTTACTTTTTCATTTTTCTAAATAAAAAGAGATTATTTATTAAATTAAAAATAAAAATAAAAGCTTGGTATGGATGTAACTAAAACAGCTCTCAAGTGAGTAATGATGCTTACTAAAAACAAACTACTTTCAATACTACGAGCAACATTTCTTAGATTTTCTAAGGACCAATTTTAAAATAAAATACTGGCTAACTTACTGAGCGAAAACTTTTTTAGGCCCTTGATATAAATATATACCTAATACAAAGCGCTCCTTAATTTATACGTGAGGCAAGATCTCATTCACATTTTTCATTAGGTCTTTATGTGCCAACCGGTTTGAAATTCATAACTCCAGCGTATCTCTCTTAGTGGTAATGTCCATCGTATCTCCCTAAAAGTGGGAAATTCTCGAGATGAAATTTAAACTTAGGAGAAATGTTTAATCGAAAACTCTAGTAAAAGCGTGAAACCCATTAAAAGGACAGCAAGTAATATATCCCCAGCCGAACTTCCCCGGACCCGTTGAATTCATTCTCACGGTTGTTCAATTTTACAACGTTGTTTCATATAAATTACACACTATGTATTTATATTTCGCACTAGCGTGTTTATGTACAATGGTTTTTTATCGTCATTAAATGATTTATTTATTATCTTACTTATATTTTATTCGTTTTTAAACTAACGTAACATATTTCGGTAGCCTAAACTAGTTACAAAGTCTATTTAGTTTCTTTTATAAATTTAGATAACCGCAATAAGCTATGTGTAATATTTTTTCTACAAAAATTTTGTAGATTTTAGTTAAAACATAATATTATATAGATGTAACAATTTTATATGGAATGTGGAATGACGCAAATGACCTATAATAGAAAGTTTTTGGTAATTTTTTATGAAAGTCGCAAAGTTACGACAGTATTATGAGGCTCCGAGGAAAACGTTTACATAATAAAGTACTCTTAACTTGGTTAGGTAAACGTATGCTTACACTAAAAAAAAGTTGTAAAATAAATGCATAGTAAATTATGTTTTTGTCTAAAACATTTAGATACTAGAGGTGAAACTTATAGTCACAAATTTATTTCTATGATATTTTTATTATATCGATGTAGGCGACCTATATCATTGTAAGTATAGTAAAATTATTAGTTTGTGATTATTTATTATATTTATAACAACAAACAAGATAACGCTTTGTATGATGACGGAAAAAATACCATATAAGAATATTGTAATCATTTATTCGCCAGTATAACAAAAGCAGATACCAGATAAACTGTGTGAGACAGACAATTTATAATAATTTTTTTCGTTCTTACGAAGTCAAAATATTTGACATAGTTTTGTAGTATTATTTCAGCAGTAACCTGGAAAAAAATCAAAAAAACTTTTATGCCTGGTTACAGGCCGTATTTTGTAACTAGTAATTTCAATTACTTTAACATAATTCCAAAATACTCAATGATTCGGATATTGCGGAAAGTAAATATTGGCATTTGTATTCCCTTATAAATGTTACTATTATTTTTATAATTTTCGAGGAAAAAATGCTGCAGGTTTTCTCTGTATAAATTATTTTTCTTTTAGTAAATAATTTATCATTAAAAAGTATAAAAGATATTTGTAAAAAATAATGTCATTTTCCCTAACATCACGTTTCAAATCGCAATTCCATTTTTAATTTTCAAATAATCTAAGATGATTTCTTATTTCCATTGTATTTATATGCCACAGATAAATCAATTCCGGAAGTAATCGATCATTAAAAAATTAAGCAATTTGCTTTCCATGTTTTTCTTCCAAAATTTATAACCCTTTTTATTCATTTTTGCCATCAATTGTATATTCGAGAAACAATAAGCTCGGTCAGCAAATAAACGCATAGACCCGATAGTTGATATAATTTTTATAGTGTCATCGTCGCAATTTATGGACAGTATATCCTCAAGAACCGAACTGTATGCTTGTAAGACAACCATACAAAATATTTCTAATGAAAAGTACACAACTAATCGTAGAAAGGTGTATAAATACTTTGCCCGGAAAAATAAGCATTAAAAAAAGAACGATTAAAATTAACTAAAAGGGATCCGTCAACTTGACGCAGTCAGAAAAGTAAAAACTTTCTGCCGCTAAACCTGATTATAAATAAGTTCTTAGATAGTATTTAACTCGCATAAAGCGAAAGAATGAAGCTGCCTTTACATAAAACTCGTATAAGATATTTAGTATATTGGGTTGGAGAAAACTACTTGTAGAATGTCCAGTAGATTGAATGTTGTTCTAGCATTTGAGACAAAAATTTAAAGGGATTAAAGTTTTCAAAAGAACAGAACTCGTTGTTATGTGTCATACACCAGCAGCCCTTGAAGCTTGATGTTAAATGACACCAAGGTCTGAACATCTAACATCCAGATGTCAGTATCGACTACGAATTTTCCCCTGTTTTTGAAAATCGATTTCATTCATAAACCACCAAAAAAATAATTTTTTTTTTTTTCAATATACTTCATGTGTCTTATAAAACTAAATGTGATACATCTGTTTGTTAAAACGATGCTAAAATTCTTCAGATAGTAGATATGAACGATGTTAGTATAGTATATTTTCTAGGAGAGAACAATTTTTCTTATTGTTATGATTTTTTGTAGTACGCTGACTAAATTTCTAACCCTGTTTTTGTGAAAACTTTGATGATAGTTCCGGGCCTTCGAACGTCTCTTATATTATATTAAGGGAGGTACTACGTGTCCCTGGACGAACTTTGAAATATTCCAGTTGGATGGTTGGAATAATATGTTGACTAAAGGGCTCATCGAGTAAAGAATACCAAATTTTCTGACGGAAGATATAAGCACCAAATTGCCTAAAAAATTGCTGCGCCTGCTTTCTGATTTTATACATTGATTATTTAGAAAGAGGAGAAAATATCTATGCAGGAATGTATTTCTGTATACAAATTAAAGGAACATTTTGGGAACCGTTGCAAATGTACTAAACTTGTAAAAGTCACTTCAGTTGCCACGTTCGACTTTATATAACGGGAGAGAATGTCAATGAAATGACATTCATTTTTAAATAATAAAAATATTGGAAATCATCACTTTCGACTTGCATCAGTTCCAATGTCACAGACATTCAAGGGTATGGTTTGTCTAATAAACGTCACATAGAAAACAGGTTAAAAACATTAATATCATTAGATAGAAAGTAACGGAAATTACAAAGTGTCTTCAAATATTGCATTTAGTGTAACCTTTTTAAATATTTTAATACTTCATTTTGGCCTAATATCGTAGATAATAACAGATTAGTTACAAAGGTCGTACATTAAATATATTGTCATTTCCTTGTTGATCCACGTATCTTCGGAATTTGTAAAAAGAACTTGAAATACGAGAAAAACTTGCTCTACGCTGATTTTATAAACCTTTAAGCGTGCATTGTCTTTGTGCTAAATTATTTACAAATATTTGAAAAAAAATATTTTAAATAAAAACAAATATTTAAAATTTTTTAAATATTGTTTATAGGCAAAATAACATGGTGTATATTTCTAAAATTATAATACCTAGGATAATTGTTAATTTTTCTGTAACCTTCTAGTAAAATTTTAATCACCTTAGTTTTTCATAGTTTTTGGTTTAGTAGTTTCGGAAATAAGGGTGGGGAAGAGTTACACACATGTCGGTTATCTGATAAAGATACAATTTTTACGTTCGAGATATGAAGTCCTAAAAAGACGTGTATTAATCAACAGACGGAAACAAAATAAAATTTATAATAATTTATTTTTGGCTTGCCATCACTAGGGGTTCCCATTCTACAAGCAAAATATCGCCATAATCTTGATGTAATATATTTAAATAATACTGTCAACACTTGGGTTTGTCGGCCAGCAGAAGGTTCCATCGCCGAGTTAAAAGTCAAGCATTATATCGGGGATAAAAATAATACAAGTTAAATTAATTAGTAAAATAATAAACAACAAATGACCACAATGACATAACGTTGGAAGCTGTAATTAAATTTTATCATATCCTGTGTAAATAATAACTACTGAAAACAGCTAAATTCAAAACAGTAAAAAAGTTATTAGGAACAAAACAAAAGTATTTTTGAGAAATTCACCATTAATTGAAATTCACCATTGATTGCCTATGAAATACAATCTATGCAGTACGTCTAGATAATGGAAAATTAAATTAATATTTTCAAATGGTTAAATAAAAACATTATGTACACTTAAACTTTAATTTACACGTAAGTTTGTGCGAAACGTACATGATGCCAGTTCCACTCGCACTTGACAGATTTATTTCTTTTTAAAGTATGATATCTTACAAGCACAAAATTTTTCTCATGAATAATTACGAAATTAAAATAAAGCAAATATGTATAACCGAAATATTGAAAGTTAAAATTAAGAACGTAGAATAAACAATGTTACCGCCAGCATACAAAATTGGTAGGAATAGAAATATTATATTTAATGAGAAAAAAATTACCGCACATATAGCATGTAACGGCTTCGTAGCACAAATTGTGTATAATGAAGGAATATTTACACACGCGCATGAAGTTGTTTTGAATCAGTTACATTAAGAAAGACTACGTATCGTAATTCTTTAAATATTTTGACACGATGATCTTTCACCATGCAGAGTAGGCATGCAGATTAAAAAATTTAGCGTTACGGAAATTAACTGGTTGATATCGTTTTTTCTTTTCTTTTTTTGCTTTCTTACGATATATTGAGGTGTTAATAAAAAGTGTTTCAGTGTTTGTTTAAGTAACGTAACGTATGTAAAGATTACCTATGATTTATTCGTATTAACTAAAATCTTAAACAATTCTATTAGAAGTAATTCACCGCTTTGAAGACAACAATGAAATTTCCGTGAAATAAAGCAAATACCGAAGTTAGAATAATAAAGAAAAAATAAGTAAATTGTAAGGAAAATTCATTACAAATTATGCAAGACCTTCTCGCCATAAAATATAATGAAGGATATTAATGCATGCGCATGGATTTTTATTAAATCAACTGCTTAAGGAAATTTACATTTCATTATTTATTCAAACGTTTTATTTCAACTTATCTGTACATAGAAATTAATGGAATTTTTATCGATAACATTTTATTCGTAACATTTCGACGAAAGAAAATTGGGGTAATGATATTATGAGAATTGTACAAATAAAAAAATTTACTCCTATACACTGCTCGAACAGGAAATAACGTGCAAAGTGATTTAATTACAATTATTTGGTATTTTCAACAAAATATAAAAATATAGATAAACTAAAGTCTAAAATATCATTAAAGTATATTCAAGTTAATTTTGTTACATAAAGCTCTCTTATTTCTTTTTGGAGAAAAAATGTACGCGTTGATAGACACATAATTAGGATGCAAATACCACGTATTTAAAATGTGTGACTTAAAGATCCAATTATTCAAATTGGATCTTTAAGTCACGATCAAATCCAAGAATTTTAAAAAGCAATCGTTTACCATACAACGAAAATCGGCTGACTCTATGTTTATTTCTACACATATTAATAAACAAAGGTACCACAGGAAAGATAATTATTCCTTGTATTTTTGTATATTTACCTTTTTCCATTAAATTTCAAGCAACCAAATAAACAGTAAAAGTTGGCGAAAGGGGATGAAAAATCGTTATTTAGGTGAATCTTTGATAGGCGAATGCGTAAAGAATTTGTACAAAATGTTATAAAATAAATTGCATTAATATATTATGCATAAAAATTGTTTGATTTTTTTATTTATACCTAATAAGATCCTTCGTGGAAAAAACAAATATGACACGTCAATAACCTCCATCTTTTTAAATACTGATGGTGGAGTAATTTGAAATTTATGATACTCCTGGAATGTATGATCCTACGAAAATATTTATTATGAAAATAGGACAAGCCCTTTTATAAATCTTTTATTAGATTTAAAAAAAAAATCAAAATAAATATCAAGTTCCAACTAAGGAATCTTGAAATAAGAAAGTTTAAATTTAAAAAATTCCCTAAACATTTTTAACTACTTAACACCACTTTTATGAACTCGAACTAAAATAAGTGGACGGAGCAAAATATTTCAAGTTTTTGATTTGAATAGAAGTAGACCAGAGGTTGGATGATGTGTGTGTCAAACGGCATTGAAATACAAATTTGTGAAGGTATCTGTCCCAGAAACTAGAAAAGCTGTATTCATAAAATTTTAAATGCAGTATAGTATCAATTACCCCCTCGTGTGTGTTTTTTGTTACCTCCTTGTATTTATTTTGTTTTAAACTGAAATATTAAATAAGTCGTAAGCTAGGACGTCAAAAGTGATTAGAAATATTTCGAGTAAATAAATATAAAGTATATAGATTGCTTAAAAACTTCCTATGCACTGCAGCGAATTAAGTTTTTAATTTAAAGAGCCATATGTGGTATGTTTTTGAATATAATTACAAATTAATAAAATGGTTAAGTTATGTATAATAAAAATATTAATCAATTGATAGTGACTTTTACTCAACACAAAACACCGTTCTTTGAAAATTATTGTTAAAAATCTAATGAAAATTATTGTTAAAATTCTTTGAAAATTATTGTTAAAAATCTTTAATGCCAAATTTTTAAAATATTTTAACTTCTACTTACTCTTCTCAGTATCGGTTTCTATTTTCATTTTTATCATTATCTGGTTTTGAAATATAAAGTCAGAATGATAATTGCTATAATTATTCTGCTCTATGAAAACAAGTGAATTATTATTGTAAAATGTACTTTCAATGTAAGTTAATCCATTCTTTTCATATTTTTGATAATACTTTTAGAAAACAAAGAAATTATATTCCCATCTAAATTACATTTAACTAAAAAATAAATCGAAATCTACAATTAAGAGTATATTATTACTAACTAGAGTGATTCATCACAGCAATATAAAGAAATAATCCTGACACTATATAATAAATTAGAATAATTCTTTGAATCCATCACACAAAGATAGCTCAGTTTGTAAAGAATTGTGTTTCACTTTTGTTCCCAACCCGATTCGTTTTCACAAATGGTTGCAAACGCATTTTAAACATAAGGCTATCATACATAAACATTAAAACAAATCGCCCTGCCTCGTGTATAACGCCGAGAGAATACTTAGATCAATAATCAGTAACTATTTTGCTGCCAGTATTATTTGAAATAAGGTTTAATTTGGATGTATGTTGTGATCTTTTTGGCCACGGCATGGTCAAATGTATACATATATGTAGTAGTAGTGCTCCTTCATATGTATATTCATACGTCAGATGTTCACTTGTATTTTACGCTGATGACCATAATATAATACTTTTGAATCAATAAAAAAATATGTATATATATATATATATATATATATATATATATATATATATATATATATATATATATAATATATGCATACAAATAGAATACCAAATTCATTTTGCTTTAGGGAGATTAATTTCTTTCAGTTTTTAAGGCTCCATACATGGAAAATTAAAAAGGGAATCGTTACAAAACTGATATTTTTCTAACATAAGCTTTTTTCTCAGAAACGTTAAATAATCGTATTATTTGAAAATGTTTTGACAGAAATATTATATAAACCTAAATATTTATATTTGCCTAAGCGTGCACGATTTTCCTTGCATTTAATAGGTTTGTTCTATTTTATTTATTGTTCAAACGAGAAAATTTATTGTTATAAAAGTATATACGCGATATGGGCCATTAAAAACAGGATGTATGCCGATGAAATCATTCACGTGGACAGCGATATAAATCAACATCTGTCATATTATCCGCAGTTGAAATAAACAGTACACTCACATTTCACGCATAATAATTATATATTATAATTCTTTTGATTAATTGTCCCGACCAAAAATAACAGACATCCCATAATCTTATTCCATTTTTCCATTTATCTAACTGTTCTAGTTATATAGTCTTCAAATTCAACATTTATTACGTAAGGTTTTGTAAGCAGGCATATCTTTTGGAGACTTCCGAAACTATTTGGATCATGCTCTTTTTATTTGGAAAGAGTGAACTTGCAGCAGAATCTGCTTAATTCGTCAGAATCTGCGATCAACTGTTTTAAATTATTATTGTGGGCCTCAACCAGAATTTTTTATACTGAGCTGTAAATTGCTACCTAAGGAGTAAGATTCAGATGTCTCCCTAAGGAGTAAGATTTGAAAATCTGCTGTTTTTAGATTGGTATTTTTAGTCTTAACCAGATTTTTCACCAATAAATTTTCATTTCAATAACTCAACTCCTCTAACTTGACGCTGTTAAAATATTATTATCTTAAACTGTGACATTTGAGGAACTGCTTTTTTAAAATTGGTGTTGTCGGTATCGAACAAAAATTCTGTCAATAAACTCCCAGTTCTTAGTCCTCAGTCCTTGTGCTGCGATAGTACTGCCTGCTTGAATAATGAAACATTATGACTTGATGTAATTAAATTTGTACTTGAACTCCGGATTCCAATTCGTAAGTCTCATGCTGTAGTGGCATGGTCAGTTTCTTATATCTTAACTGAGGCCAACGGTATTAAATTAACAATTTTGATGAATCTTTTTTATGTCAAGAAATAATTGGTTGAATTTTACAATGGGAATTAAAGGTACACCATAAAATTCCTCATCAATATAGAGCACAGGTGCAGTGATCGAATTTTAATGACTAAAGTCAATAATAATTTGGTAATAAAGTCTCAAAATTTATAGTGCAATTAAGGGCGGTATAAATCTGCCCTTTATCAAAATCTGGGTACAATTACGGATAAGTAAGTAAAGGTGTAAATAAATGCATTAAATATCTAAACGTTAGTAAGTAGGTAAGGAGGGAAGTAAGTACATAAAGATATATGGCAACTAGAATATCAATAGGCAGATATAAAGTATACAATATATGCGCAGGCTTAATTCCATGTAAAATGTAGCACTCATCTGTGTGTCTTCGTGCACGTTATTGATGGAATTCAGCAATTAACAATTTTTTTGGTTATTTCCGGAAAGACTTTTGATTAAAAGATAAAATAAGAACGGGAGATGTTAATAAATTACTGGAGATTTTGACGACTCCCGTATGGAACGTAAGCTTTAGAGAAACTCATACTGAGTAATTGGATTGTGAGCTTCAATTTCATTACCTATTTACAAACATTTATAAGCTTGGTGATCATTAGTAAGCAAACGTTACGACATCGTTTTGTTGCAATTTATTCAGATTTACAAGTTTTGCCTTTTGACGTTTTAACCCTTTCCATAAGAAAAATCGTTTATTAAAAAAAAAATTGGAATTGGAACATTTTAATAACATTTAATGGATCAAATAATATTTTATCCTTTTATATTAGAACACGAATGTAAAAATGTCTCATTCATTAGTAGATCCCGGTACAAAACACATGACTGAATTGATTTTACTAAAGAGTTAATGTTACATATTTTTAAACTGCTGATAAACCATAATTATTGTAAAGTTAGTGCCTGAACAAATTTTCATAAATAAAGTGTACAATTGAAATATAAATATACGGTTTTTTTTCTTTCGATAACCCATTATTATTAAAATTAAAATTTTACAACTTTTCACTACTTCAATCTTAATACCTGATGATTTTCAGCTACCTTGTATTGTCTATACTTAAGTTTTAGATATTCGATGAATCCACTCAGTTACCTTTTTTCCTCGGAACAATCAATTTTGACACTGGATTTGTTTTACTATTAATTTTTTCTTGGTAGCTGTATTTTTTTAATTTGCGTTTTGACTCTATTTTCTCGGTCGTTTCAGAAATAAATTCGAAGTCCGATACATCCACTGACAATGGTATATTCAACACCAACTTCGGATATTAGGATCAGAAGGGTTCTAACCTGAGAAAAAAAAAACTGACGATCAAAATAGAAAATTAAACACCTTTTGCATACTCTGTGTCTTTTCAATCCTTGTACGTTCGGATATTTTTAAAAGCATGAAGAGTGATGCTTTGTTATAAATTAATTATTTTCCCCAATTTCTTAGTTTTCAATAGCACTAGTTTGGACTCATCTGAATATCTTGGTTACTATATGGATTAAATGCATGCTATTATAAAAATCAAAGAAAATATTTAATTTGTTAAATAACGGTAATTTTTCAGACAATTTTCATTGTCTTTACTGGTATTATTTGAATAAGTTAGATCCAATTCTTTTTTATCTTTTCGTACAGTAACAGTAGGAGCCGTAAATGCGGGTAAAAATATAAATAATGCAATTTATGCATAAAAAAATTGGAGTCTTAAAGATCACACTGTAGACGTTAATACTTTGGTAATCAATATAATCGTACTATGTATGTTGGAAACTTTCATTACGAAATCTAAAAAACAAAACTAATTTCAGAAAATAGTAGTCATTGAAAACTAATTCTAGAAAATAGTAGTCATCTACATATTTACGGAAATATGTGTGTGAATAAACTAAAAAATGCAGTGCACATTAAACTGATAACATTTTGTCTACTTTGACACCGAATTATATTATCGTAAATATTATGCATACGAAAACGCTCAATTAATTAATTATTTTGTAGAAGTTTGGCAACTACGTAACTATTCAAAACACAATAAATAAATACATTCATCGAAATAAAAAATATTAATTCTACGTCTCATACGTGAACGTTATATATTGAGTACACGATTATAAGAGAGAGATGTCTGTTAGAATTCTATATATATATATATATATATATATATATATATATATATATATATATACACATATATATATATATATATATATATATATATATATATATATATATATACACATATATATATATATATATATATATATATATATATATATACATATATAATTTTCCGAAAAATTCCTTAAACAAATTTTAAAAAAGACACGAAATCTAGTTAATTAGATTTCGATTGCGTACGTTCATCACGTTCCGTATTAATTCAGAGCTTAATCGCTGCGCTAATGACTCACTGGAAAAAGAGGCGTAATAAAAATATACTTACTTACATCACACTTGGCATAGCGCCGAGTATACCCGAAGTCAAACGTTCGGTTTTATTCGGCCTATCACCGTGTATACCGGAAAACTCAAATTTCTTCCCATCGAAAGATATTGAATAAGGTAAGCTAAAAGAAGTTTTCACTTCTTCATTTCTAGAGTTTCATGTCTAGAGCACATCGCATTTCAACTGAATTTTTAAAATTATTTACAAAGAATAAACACAAAGATGTAGGTAATATTTTATTAGGAGAGTAGATAACACTCGAATTTATGATTCTTTTTAAGAATATCGTCACGTCAAGAAAGGTTACATGCATAAATTAAAGCTAGTAAAGATGGTGTTGGGATATGATAAGAAATTTTTCGTGTTTTTCATTTATCATATTATTGGATTATTAATGTTTTATTTTACTGTTCATATTTTTTTTTAAATATAGTAATATAATGTAGTTTTGATATGACGGAGTTTGCGTTTCATATCGGTATTGAAAAGAACTATGACTATGACTGTTGACAACGCGTGAATGATACATATGTTAAGCTATGATCTTAAATGCTAATATTTAAAAAAAATGTGGCCTATACATAAGTTACCTGTTCTGTAATGTGTAAAAATTAGGAATTGGAATGTTATTTAATAATCAAGTTGAATAGTATGTTAACATTTACAAATACGTATTATAAAATTTACATTTTACATCATGCCGATCACATACATTTTCAATTATGTACTTTCAGATAAATGTACTCAAGTACCGAGTCAGTAAAATATACCTATGATAGTATTAGGTAATAATGTACTAGGAAATAATTTAAATTCTCCTTTTATTCAATAATCTTCTATGTGACTTTATTTACTTGTATTATGTTCATATTTGTGTGATTTAGTTTTGGCTCTACCTTGGACAAATATTATCTTTATCAATCCTGCGAATATAGTCCACGTATTATGGTTAAAACAATTTTATGATTTGACAATTAATACTAAATGAAGGCAAAAGATGATATTGTGCTCATTTTTACAATTGTGATTGTTCATGCAAATGTTGGCAATTTTAATATTGCTAAAGAATTAACATATAAAAATATCATACTTACTATCAGCAGAATGTTTTCAAGTATATTGAAATTATTATTAAGGTTAGTTAAACCACGTTTATAGAAACAAAGTACACAATTGTAGGAAATTATTTCTGGTAGTACGACAGTGTAGCTCAGTACTAAAATACTATCGAACAATGTCTATCCATATTGTCACAGCCGCGACAATTACGATTTAAACATGTGACTGACGTGTTAACTGACCTACTACAATAGAACTTGTGCACGGCGTTATCCAATCAGAAGCAAATAACATTCCCTTAACTTTTGATACTATTTATTTCATAGTGAATTTGCTTAATTAGTCATCCAGGGGTTATTAGGTTCATGGTGTATGACATAGCCAACTTTATTATATTAGATAACAAATCCCTGATAGCTGAGTGATGGAAAAAAGTACACTTTGATCCAATATAGTCAGTGTCAATTATATTTACAATTATCAGGGGCAATCCCCTTTCTATGTTTTTTTAATCATAAGCGATAATAATACTTTATAATTTCAATGATATTTCTTAGTAGTTCAGAGGTTTAATAAATTTAATAATTTTTAATTATATTTATATTGAAAATTAACTTCAAAAGTAAAAACTAATTATGCTACACTCAAATGTTATGTCACGAATCGTCACAATATTGGCATAACAATAATTATTATAAAGTACACAGGACATTAAGTCGGAGTAGGTTATAATGCCAAGAACATCTACAGGGTTAAAATTTTCCTTTACACCACAAACAACACTTATTTAAAGAACTGAAAAATCAAAAATGAAAGTTGTCATCTCAGGCTAACGTGTTAGTCAACAGAAATATAAAAGTAGCCATATCTACTAGACTTTCACGCAGTCATTAAAAAGTGCAAAATCACGCTCGTTACTTCCATAACATTGGTGTCTTCGACCACACCGGATTCTTCAATCACTTTGATTTTCTTCGATAATTAATATTCTGAATATAATTTAAATTGAAAGTTTTTAGTTATCCACTTGGCATTAATATGTGTGTGTATAAATATACATACTAGCGTGACCCGTGCGAAGTCTTCGCATTATTATTTATTTCATTATGAAGCTCAGATGACAGATCAAACAAATATTTTACTAAAATTGACATATAGAGGCGCAAGTATTAAAAGCATTGAGCTAAAGCGCCACTTTATTTATACGTGAGTGGATTTGAAATTAAACAAAAATTTTACCGACCGTCAATCATATTGACCTTGAGCCGTTAGATGGCAGCATTGCTGTTTTGTGTATATAATTTTAATAATTAATTAATTTGCAAAAACAATAGCAATAATACATTTTTTAGTTGTGGATGCCGGTAGAGCAAGCAATTATCTATAAAATGATATATAATTTATGTGGATTAGTTGTGAGGTTTTTTCTAAAAAGGGAGAGTAACATCTTAAAACCTTAGCGTATTAATATATATGATATATATATATATATATATATATATATATATATATATATATATATATACATATATATATATATGCAGCAATGCTGTATAAAATTTGAAACAAAAGCATATTAATATACTTCTATAGAGATTTTTAGTTTGCTCTAGGTTATGCACTGATGGGACCGTGCAATATAAATTGTCAGTCAAAATACATTCATTTACAATGTTCTCGTGGATACGTGTTGTCATCAATTGTTAGTAATAAATCTGAAAACTCTTATTCGTACCCTCATATTTATTATTAAATGCGTCAGTACAGATTTGAGCTTTTCAGGCAAGCTTAATTTATCGCCCTCATTTCTTTTTGGTATTACTGGAAAAGTCTACCCAAAATCAACATTAAAAATATTGTAATGAATCCCATGGTCCGGTTATTTTGTTTGATATTTTGCAAGATTTCATTTACCATCTCCACTGCTTTACGGTTTTCCACAATACACTCTTTCCAATATTATTTTTTATTATTAGTCACTGATTCATTTGAACAAGATGGACTTTCCGTCTTGTTCAAATTAATCTGTATCTTGAACACGGTATAGGTGGTTTTACCTCCTGGCAACAAAATGTCTGCTATGCTTATTGAGGTGAGATCAAAAGCAATTTTCCTTTGATTACGTATTGGGCGCAAATTACCTTAGTGAGAGGTATGCTTCCTGTCCCGCCAGTCGTATCTGAAAAAGATAATTATTTCCATAGTACCATCTATGCTATGACACACGCCATTTAATACCATAAGCTGTTCCATTGAAAGAGTGAAACGCCGTTTTACAATTTTTCAGCTAGTGCCGTAAAATCGTAGTTTATTTTCGCCACGTACTCCAAGTTCATTGGTTCATTTACTAAACTAGGTCCATGAATACATATTAAGGGAGAAAATTACCCCCTATATATATAACTATTTTTTTTGGATATTAAGCATTTTATTAACATTTTTCTCATGCGCCCAGTCCTTCATTTCGCCATTATCATTTATTGTGAAATAGTTTTGTGCTAATTTTTACCACATTTGTGTGCTATCTGAAAATTCACAAAATACCAACAAAATGGCAAATGAATGATGCAAGCGATATGGGCTACCCTTAACTCATACCTCAGTCAAAGCATCGCCCCAATGCTCTCTCTCTCTCTAGCAAGTGACGCGGTCAGTAAGCAGCTTGGAAAATAGAATATTATATATCACCTTTCTCCAATTAAGCAATAGAAGTAGGCCTCCTTATTTTATGTAGAAGTAATCGTAAGTAATATCATTCGGAGTTAATTGTTTGCACCATATAGATTCTTGAAATTATGTGTTTTGTTAAAATACCGGGCTTACCGTTGGATGCTTTTTCGCGTCTTCAACGATTAAAACACTTTTCTTGTTGTAAGTATAATAAGAAAGAAATTTGTTAAGTAACAGTGTTTTTGTAAAATCAACAATTTCAAAAAGTCAATAATAAATATAAATAATTTTATATATATATCAATATTGCGCAACCGTTTAACTAACATTTATTTAGAAACTTGGAGGGAAAAATTGAACAACCGTTACATTTCTTATTGTCATGCAGAACTTGAAGATATAAAACATTTTGGGATAATACTCGACATTTTGAAGCATAGAACGTCTTAACCAATATATGCCACGTACTTATTTTATAACATGTTAGATAGCTAATATAAGCAAGTTTCATTTTGACAAAAACGATCACCGATTGCTTTATACACGAATATACGTAAGTTTAAAATATTTAGCGTAAGAATAATGAAAGAAATAAACTTTGTTGCTTATTATTTTTTCCTCAACTAAGAATTATATTAGATTTTATATTATTCTCCAATACACTGCAAATATATTAATTCCTATTTGAGACAAAGATTCCATATTTTACAGGCACTGTACGGCAGTGTCTTTCTCATAACAGCTAAGTTTTACCTCTTAATTAGCTACATATTTTCTATAATTATTTTTAATGTTCGACGTGATTTTTATGCATAAATTTTTCGAAAAATTGTCAATATCAATGTTCGTCATAATTTATACGCATTTTGATACTTTACGTAACGATCCGTGGCGCAATGACTAAGGCGTGTTCGATTCCCGCCTCCAAATCGAATCTTTGAGCATATGAAATATAGATGATTTATCTAATTGTGAATGATTTGTTACAACTCTGGTTACTACAACTTAACGTCTCGGATGTTAAGTTAAACATAGGGCCGTAATATCAGCAATGCATAATGTTTAATGTCACAAAAATACGCTTATGACGGCAATACATATTGCAGTAGGAATTGTATACTGAATTTTTCCCTGAATATCGAAAAGTGACAAGGAGCTAAGAGACAGCCGTGTTGTCAGTGATTTAATGTGCAATTATTCGATATGAAGCATTTTATTGGTTTTGCTAAAAAGTTTTATAAACGAAATAGAATATTAAGAGAGAAATAGTATAAGATATGAAACATTATTCTGAAAAAAAAGGTCATCTACGTTTAGAACTTCATACAAGTAGTACAAAAATTAATATAGATACGTCAATGGCTGTGGTAAATATACTATTTACCCCATCTCAAATTGTTCGATAAATTATGTTTAAATATTAATTTCAATTTGACATATAAATTATTAATTTTTACGCTTCTTCTATAATGTGAAAAACTTTCCAATATATATCAGAAAGGGAATTAAAATAGCGCGCATTTCTTATAATAAAAGTGAATGTCTGTGAATAAATTCTAGAAACGTCCAATAATTGTAATTCCCTGACAAATAATGTAATTCCCTGATAAATAATAATTAAAATTAAAACCAAAATATCATATTGTTATATAAACTGTTTGTTACATATGGAAATTTATATAACAAACAGTTTATATTATTAAAATATTCAATATAAGGTATTAAATAGTATCATTTTTTTAGTTCAAAATAATCGATGTAGGGTACGTGAGTTAATACTTCATTTATTTCAAATAACGTTGAATTATTTATACATAATATATTTTACAAAAATTAAATAAAAGTAGACTCACTCATGGTAAGTGACATTATTTTTTAAGTTCACATGTCTTTCCGCTAAACTATTTCATGGTCCTTATGTATTTCATGGTGCCTTACGTAGTCAATTCCATAGATAAAATATCCATTTTCATTTATGTTTAAATTGAAATATTTTCCTTCAATAATTATGTTGGCCGATCACCTTACATGTTCATATAATACTTTAAGATTGCTATCATGTAAAATCCAATACATATTTTGGGTGTCATGTGATTCATTAAATTAATCAAGTCCGATGTACTATTCCCAATAAATAAAAAAAATTCAGAACTTCTGTAACGTTTGCAGTAATATTTTCCTCCTCAGAATAAGCGTAATGGTACATTATTTGTTATTTTCACATATATTCACGTTACATAATGTTGTCAATTACACATACACATAAATATATATCAAAAGTATTTTGAATTGGAAATTTCATATTTTTAGAGAAGATTCCCTGTCGGCTATACCTTGTAAAAAAATCGAATAATAACATGTACGCAGAACACGTTTGCTGGAAGTGAAGCTTCTTAGTAGAACGATGTTCCATATTGCTTAACGGTGATATATTATATTAAAATAAAAATTGTTAAGAATTAAACTAAAATCCACCATTCAATCATTTGTCTTACAGGTGATACGTCGTATAGTGGAGAAAGAAAATAAAAGCCACCACAAAGGTTTATTTTGTATAAAGCAACGGCAAGTTAAAACGTTACATAAAACCAGAATTTTACAGCTATAAATGACAGGTTGAATGAAATGGTTATAAAAGCATTAAAAAATAGAAGTGTAACAGGAGGTCTGTCACATAAAATATTTTTTACAAAAAAAAAATTTAACAGACTTCAAATAACCATTGAATAAAAAGCAGACAGAAAAGTGAAAACAATACTATAAGCAGTTGAAGCTTTTGCGGTATTATATCGTTACTTCCCTATATACCTACCAATTGTAGCTTTAGATACTTCATGTCTTTGTATCCATCTATAACTACCTATTTACTTTGTTATTTTCTTGTTTACACCTCACCAGTGAAAACTTCCTTTAACCACCACACGGCTCCATAATTGTGCTCTGGTTTTGTTGAAGCGCAGATTTATGCCACCTTCAGTCACATCAAAACATTAGAGACTTTATTACTAGGTTATCATTAGACCTGTGTCATCCAGCTGGATCACGTTGTGTTGTTTATTACACTGGGGTAATTCAAGAAAAGAAAAGAATCAACCAAATTGGTTAATTAACGCCAGAGATACTAGCTAGAACAGTGGTATGACCTAAAACAGGTTATACCTCTGCAGCATTAAGCTTAGGAATTGGGATCCGGAAAAAATGGTAGAATCTCTGCTTGAGGCTCAATATAGTATTTTAAAAACAGCATGTCCTAAAGTCTCATAATTTAAGTAGGTAACTCCCGTAGTATGAGGACTGAGAAGTAGGAAACCGGAATTTATGAACAGAGTCTCGTCTTGGGAGCCACAATATCAATTTAAAAACAGTAGGTCCTCAGAATCGGTTTGAGTATAGACTACACCCATAGTGTCAAATTTGAATAGCCGGAATTCGAAATTTACTATAGACAACCTGCTTGCTTGAAAATTTACTTTAAAAAACGTCTCACTGTTCAGACACGCAGTACCCCTGCAGCATTGGGACTAAGTAGTTACAATCCGTAGTTTAAAATCAATGTTTCTATTGAAACTCACAAATTGAAAACAACTGACAGCCAATAATCACGATTTAAGCAGGTCGTACCTCCACAACACCAAGACTGAAAAAATGGAAACTGGACTATATGGGTAGAATCTTTACTTGAGACTGAAAATACTAATTTATAAACAGCATATTCTCATATTTTACGTAGAGACAGACAATACCCCTGAAAAAATAGGACTCATTAGTTGGAATTCAGAGTTCGATTACAGTGTCTTTGTTTGATATTCACGATAATAAATATAAAAAAATAGATCCACATTTCTCACGATTTAAACATTGGGACTGAGAAATAGGAATCCGGCATTTAGGGGTAGAGTCTCAGATTTAAACCCACGATACTAATTAAAAATCAGTAGATCCCCAAGTCTCACGATTTAAGTAGGCAGTCCCCTCACATTGGTAAGATTAAGACTATTGAACCAAAATGTTAACAGCAGAGTCTGTTTTTCACACGATTCTAATTTTAAAAGAGCAGAACCAGAAGTCTTACGGCTTAAGCAAACAGTAGTCCTACAGTATCAGGAATGAAAAGTTTGGACCTGTTGTTCAATGATATGGTCACTGTCTGAAACCCATGATACTATATTAAAACAGTGGATACCCAATTCTCACAATTCAAATGGCTATTTATGTACTGTACTCTCACAGTTGATTTACTGTTTTATCGCTTATAAATTAATGTATTTATTTAACTACTTTAATTTATGCAATTGATACATATAATGGATTTATTGCTAGAACAATCTCAAACAGCTAACCAGAAGACCAGTCGAGCCCTGATCGACAAGCGACCTGGACACTGCTTTGTGTCAGGATGAAAAACTGAACACCCAGCATACCACGGTGACGATTCATGATGCAATAGACTTTGTATATTTAATAAAATTTGCTATGTTGTAATGTAATAGTACTATAATTCCAATTAAGGTAGCGATTTATGGGATACCTCTCACTGGATGCCGCAGCCCGCATGCCCATCATTATCTTAGTTGACGTTCGGAAACATCTGTTAAGCTCACTATATGGTTAGATGCTTTTCTTGAGCTTCGATCTAGATAGACTGAGTTCCATATGTGGTATTATGATAATTTCTATGATAACATACACACTATAAGGAAGAGGTCAATTTACATTTAAACGAAAATTAGTTTTTATTTATTTAACCGCTATTATTATATTTTAAGCACTTTCTTGATTGATTCATTCATAGAGCAATTGGAAATCATAGTTATATACAATTTTAAAAGGTTTTTAGTCCCATTTTACTTTTAATTGCAGCAAAATTTTTGCATCATTACATAGCACCGCACACTAAAATTCTATCTCACACGTAGAATTTTAATGTGAAGGAGGATACGGGAATTTAAATTTGACACCAGCTTTTAGACCATTGATAGTATATCTTTAGGGTGGAAAGATATGTAAATTTTAAAACGTACTCCACTACTTAGCAAGACTGTGGAGCGTCAAAATAGTATACACGTCGAAATAGACCGAATTCCTTCTTTTATTAACAAAAGCTTATTCAAAATTGAAATAGTGGTAACAAATAAATGAAATCGCTATCAAGATCTTGATAAAAAATTATACTTAATAAGTTGAAACGTATCTTGATTAACAGGTATTTATGACAAATTTGTGAAACTGATTTCAAAATTCAGGAATAACAGAAGAAATATGGTCGGTGATCATTCAAAAACATTTATCGCAGCTTCCATGTAAATGTTTTTAACGTACATACCAAGAAAATGTTGTATAAATAATGTGAAATAAATAGGATATAATATTGTCCATAAAGTATAGCAATATTAGCAGCGATTGACTCATATTGACAATATCAACTTTGAAACTTAAATAAATCCTTTTTTAATTTATGAAAAAAACAAGCGCGAAAGGTTTCATACATTTTACTTTTTGTATTTTCTGCAATTTGATTTTAACTCCGAGTGATTTCATAAAAAAACAGTAAACATTTGAATTCTTGGTTAAATAAAAGTAAGATAAGAATGTAATATTTATGTTTCAGGCGTATGAAATATTTGTTCGCGGTTATCGTTTAAATAAAGTAAATTATTTATTCTTTTTTCGAAAAAGTAAATAAACAAGTTGACAATAAGAGAAAAATCGATATTATCCTTCGTAATATAGATTACACTCGATGTCAGCTAGATTTCTGAGCACGGGAATAGAGAAAAAATGTATTTCTGATTTTATGTTTTTCTTCGATTTTATTTTAATATATTAAATGAATCATTTTTATAGTGTGTAATAAATGAATGTGTACTAAATTCTTAAAATTTGTTATTACATATAAACTTGTCGACCTAATATCGTCGTGATTGTTAAGCACCAAAATTTAAAAAAAAAGTAAAAACAGGTTATGAGCAGGATGTTGGTAGCTTTCAGAAATTACTAAAGACGTTAAAAAAACGTTTAAGATTTGTGTACGAAAAATTAGGATTAAGCTACGATACGGAGATGGGCAAATGAAGATGTGCTTGTATATTTTTACCATCATTAAAGATGTTTTCTTTTGCTGTAACTGCCTATCAAATATTAAGCTACGTAATAAATATAAGATAATAAAGAATTACTCTCATCCAGTTTATAGGTATTGATTTATACATACAGTTAATTTTTCTACTATAGAAGTACGTGTTGTATTCATGTGCGATGACATCATCAAACACGTCGAAAAATATTTTAATTTTAATTCATTTTAATTTATATTTTAATATAATTTATTAATACATTTTAACTTTAAACATGAACCCACAACCGATATTTTTTATTTTAAAATTTCATATGTATAAAATATCAGGAAACATTATAGATTCACTACACCCATAAGCTACATTTTCTAATTATTATTAATGTCAATATGATAATTTATAACTTTATCAATAGACGATTTCCATTATTGCAAAGAACCATCTACGAAATGTAAAATTTGTATTTTTTGTGGACATTTTAGTTAGTACAAGCAGTTTAATGACACTTTATGGTATTCGCAAAGCAATCGACATATTTACACTTGTGTAAATAATTTTGAACGATATAAAATTAAAATTACAATTCAATTAAATATTTATTTTTTTCAAAGCATATGTGTCTATCTGTTTGTACTCATGTTTTTTTATAAACTTAGCATCTGTTATCAGAAATTTTGAACACGCAAAAATTAAAAAAAAAACCCTCACCACAAAATCTCGCCAACAGAAATACACATGATTAAAAAAGAAAATACTAAATGCAATAAAATTTTAAAAAAAATATTAAAACTTAAATTACGTTTATAAAAAAATATAAAAATATTTTTAATAGCTATGATTCCAGATAAAAATCAAGTAAAATTACTTCTAGTCTTTGACCATTGGAAAATTATTTCACAATATAATATTCTTCTCAAACGTGAATAACTTTCAAGATGAAATAATTACATGATTATAATTGGAAGTTAAAATATAGGTGATTTTCTAAAGAATAACTTGATTTTACTTCCTTATGTCATTTTTTTTCTCTTGAATTTATCAATATTCGAAATAACCATCCCACAATTTTCTGTTTCTTTAATAAATCAAATATAATATTACGAAAAATGTCACAATCCAAACTTCGATCAGACGTTTTCACTTAATAGATGCTTTCTCAATGAAGAGTGGTTGTTAGAATTAATATCTAAACAGGAAAAGACAATAAATATGCAACTAATACGAGTTGTCGTGTATATGGGAAGTAATAGTTTGGATACTCAAGGTTTTCTACTTCGATATAAATTATTGGATATAAGCATGTGACGCCTGTGAGTTAATTTGTAGGTTGCTACTTGAGTACATTGTTGTTGTCTGGAATCTACCATACATCACTTATTCTTATAGTATGCAGAACACATAAAAAAGAATTGGGAAGCACTTCAGTACCATACTGGTGGCTGTCTATCTGGTCTTTTATCATAACCGTTCGTTATTACAGTTAATTATTATGTTCAACATCTTCCAACGTAGTTATGACTACCCATCTTTATTGAGTCAGGCACGGATTTGAACTCCTGAACTAACTTTTGACCGTCTCCTACGTCAAGTGGATAACGAACAAAAAAACGCTTGTGTTACAACACCGCTACAGTGGTTGTGCAATTTATACGAGAAAAAGATGATGTTTCTGCACATCTTTCCAAGTTCACGCCCCAAGATTCAATCAGATGTAAAGAATAGGCTCCGTGAAATTCATGTACAGGGAATGTATCGTTATAATTACAATTAATCGGATATTTTATAAATGTATTTATTTTTCTTTTTTTTCTATGGAAATGTTAGTAGACGAGGGTATTTCGTGTTTAGAGTTCTTAGAATATTTCAAATAGTTCGTTTTTTCCCTTTACAATAATGAATATGACAAAATAATTCACTACATATAGGAATCCTGATAAAAATCTTAATTATTAATTATGTATAAATTAAATTTTCTTATTTTTACGTATATAAAATATCGAAAACGTTAATCACTTTAACCTTTCAAATGACACGGAGAGAACGTTGGATATTATCGTCGCAAAAACAAATCGCCGGCGAACGAGCTGCCAGTTACCATTACGCCATACGACCATTATTAAAACAGATAAGACTGCGTTCTTTTGTTATTTGCAATAATATTTTTCTTATACTTCCAGGATCAACATTTTTGTTTAAAGTTGATGTTATTATACTATTCGTAGACCTCTCAGTAGCACCATACTTGGTGTAGTTATTTATTGTGGTTTTCTGGAGAATGCCTGCAAAAATCTTTTTCTTTGTTTTATTTAATAAACGATATTCTAATTTGACATATCCCTCACAAAGTAAAAAATGTTCATTTTAATAGCGAAATGAAAAAGATCGAAGCACAACTTGAGACTTAAATGATTTTCGTGTCATGAAATTTTAATTAAATCATTTTATTGACCTTGATAATAAATAGAGGTCAAATAGGTTTTTTATACACATATTCTCATTCTACAACCTCATTTATAAGGAACTGATCTATTCACCACGTACAAAGGTGAAAGTTCTACGGTTAACCTGAAATGTGGGAGCATAAGCGGTATGCTTTCCAGAAATCGCTAATTTATAGTAACTACTATGAATTGCACAGAACACATCAAATTGATTCCCCAATATTTTGTACCTCATATATCAGACCAGTCCTCGTTGTTTACATCAAAATAGGTAAAGTGTTTTACGGCAGTGCGAAACAATCTATTACCATGTTTGTTTTGTAATGTAACCTCAACTTCTCAATCATGTACATGAAGTATGCGGCGTACAATCTGCTCAGTTAGCAACTCTGTTTCGGCAGATAAAGAACAAAGAAAATTAAATGGAAATGGAGATGTCACGAAAAGAACTTAGGCAGCTCTTGTTCCATGAACTCCATTTAGCGTGAAAAACGAACGGAGCACCTCGTAATATATGCACAACGGGAGATATAATTGTTTTGGTGGCAAATATACAAAGAAAATTTTGATCTCTCTGGTAATCCCCGTCAGAATGTTCTCCTACCTAATACCGAGAAAAAATAGAAAGCTCTATCAATAACACCGATGCCAGGGTAAGTTCAACTTACTTCACTGAGCCATTTTCAGGTTCTAAAACTACAGGAAAAGGACAACTTCACATTTTGGGGAAGAAGTAGAAATATTTTGTTTAGCTACCACAGGATCTAACACTGATAAATTGTAGTGGTGGTTCATTTTGCGTGTACAATTGGTTTCTGATTTCCAATGCAATATATTCGTTCATCATTCCGAATCTTTTAAATGTGTCAATACATTATTTTAAATAAATGTAATTTTTTTAAACTTGACGAAGAGATATATTTTACATTGTTATAATTAAATTAAAACATTGATTAAACAAACTTAAATGAAACTACGTGATGTAGTCTTATTTCTACTTTCTTTAATTTCTTTACCACGACCTAGGTTTCGTTGTATTACAACATCTTCAAGTGGGATATTTGCAAAGTAAAAAATAATGAATTTCTACAAAAATTAACGCCAAATATATTCAACATTGATTAAAACTAAGATTCTTTAACCAAGTTATAACTATTCAATGGAATTTACATCAGTTATGATTACACTCTCTCAAGAGTATAAGTAATAGTGTATGCTTTAAGAACCACGGGTGAATATATACGACTGTAAATAATACGTGTGTAAATAATTCATATATACTCTGCGTATTGGTGAGTCAGGGAAACTGCTAGATGAATATAGGTATTATTATGATTACTACTGTCGTTAGGAATATAATATATATTAAACATACAATTTTTCGTGTCGTAGTTTCACCATGAAATATGAAGCAGAATATTTGAGTCTTCCATATTTGCAATATGCTCTTCTAATGATGTATAGTTGTAGATACTGTAACTAAAACAGCATAGAGGTTGCTTAATTAGGAACTGGACAACTATTTACCAATACGTTTGCCAAAATATACATCACATATAGCCCTTCATGATAAATGTCCGATCGTTTCCGTATGGGTTTTCTACTCATATTTTCTTATTATATATTCTTACTATGATACTTATTAGTCAAGCAAGTGAACTTTTTTCTTACATAAAATATAATAACTCTTTGTTTGATAAATAGAATAAAATTTGTAATAATAACACTATTCTCGTGTTACGTTAATATTAGGCGGTCGATTTTAATTCGACCTATATTATTCCAAATCATCGTAGTGGGGTATACATTTGAAAAATGCACTATATTTAAAATTTAAAAAGAATTGCAATTAGTTTTCTGATTTGGAAATTAAATGCCTACAAACATTGTGAACAATCAGTGTATTAATCCTTTCCTCTCTCTCTTACACATTATATACCACTAGTCTGGCCTCCATGTTGATTTCTAAGAAAAGATAGCCTAGCATATATGAATAAAAAAATAACAATAAAGTAGAAAATCAATTAAACGCCATCAGTAGATATTGAATTACGTGCATTGCAGTAAGTGAATTAATGAGGAAGTATTGATATTTTAGGAGAATTTCTGCTCATTAAACTTTGAATATATTTCGCATTAATTTTGTAGAAATTCATTATTCACCATTAGAATAAAAAAACAATCATTTCATTTCTTTGCTAATAGCCCACCTGAAGATATTGTAATACAACGAAGCCTAGGTCGTGGTAAGGAAAAGAAAGTAGAAATAATAAATAAAGTAGAAATAATAAATAAAGTTAAAATAATCATCACGTAGTTTCGTTTAATTATCAATAAACGTCGTTAAATAAAACGATATCGTTTTTAAACCCTCATTCCCATACATTTATTCTTAAACAACCATTTCATATCACCGTCCGCCCTTCGGTTATTCTCCAAATGAAAATTGACTATGATAGATGGAAAACTCGCGCAACGTTTTTTATCCCGGGGGTATAATAAACCACAGCTGAGCGATTATTAATGACGATCACGATCAAGTGTTACTTACAGCATAATAGAAGATCACTTGACGCTAAGGATTGATGAAGGAAAAATTATGTCCCACACTTTAACGATTACGAACAATAACATTGATTTGTTTTTTAAGTTGGTTCAATACTTAACAATATTAGAATTTGAAAAAAAAAACTTTATGAAGAATAATGGTGGCGTTAGTCATTGTTAGTTTCTATCATAAATTGTTAATTATCATATCTAAAACTTGCCCATTTATAATTATATGTGGACTATAAATTGGCAAGTTTATAAATATGATACTTATAGATATCTTTTTCATTTTGAATATTTTATAAAAGAATTATGGAGTCAGCATATGCCCCTTGCACAGAGAAAACCTAAGGAAGATGATTATTTGTTGATCGCAATTTATGCGCAAAAAAAATTTGGAGAATTCCACTGAAGGACAAGTGCACATTTACCTAGTCAGCGTCGAGTTATCGATCTAATACAATCCTCGCTACTGTAATACATGAGTGAGTCAGAAGAGGGCACCATGAATTTTAATTTAAAGCAGCTTCTGAGAGAACATAGAACAGATATCAAAAAAGTTTCCGAAGAAATACTGAAAATAATAGAAACAAAAACTAAAAACACAAAAATAAAAGTATTGATGCAAAATTCAGAATATATACAGAGAAATTAATAAAATGAAAAAAACATTTCCGAGCTAAACAAGAGAGCCTTGAAAATAGAAAGAACACAAATGACGTAGAAATAAAGTATTCTTTGTCGTGAAAGAAGTGACGAAGACCTTGAAAATTATACAACAAATAAATATTAAATACCAAAATGAATTAAATATAAAAGAAGAGAGACCGAGATGTTAAGTGGAATGGAAAGAACGGTCAAAAACAAAAAAAAGAACAATTGTCATTGCCTTCATCACACTCAGCTGCTATTATTCCCTGAGTAATCGACCACGCTCTGGTCGACCGGTGGCGTTGGATAGCGACAGGTTAAAATTATTAATTGAAGAAGATAGCCGATTAACGATACGCTGGCTGGCAACTAACTTCTGTACTATTCGTATTAATTCGTACCGCTTGGGAAAAACTTCAAATATGGTGCGCGGGTACCATATAAAATTAGCCCGGCTAAGCTGTAGCTATAGCCCGGTTCTCATATATTCAAATAACCCTGCCTTAAAGTTTTGGATTTCGGTTGGAAACAGTTGTTCGGTTGGAACATTCCCAAGACCTTGCATCCACTGATTATTTCGATCGCTCAGCAAAGCCTTGCGCGAAAAAAATTTGATGATGAAGATCACCTACGATAATTAAAGGGAATTTTTTTTCATTCCAAGCCACTTGAATTTTATGCAGATGTTATATACTCCCTGCAAGTGCGTTGGAGACATGTAGTACAAAATGATGGTGATTATGATATCGACGATTAATTAAATTCAAATTGAAAATATTACATATATATATATATATATATATATATATATATATATATATACATGTATATATATACATGTATATTTAAAATTTCAACAATTTTAAGCGAATTAATGAGAGACAGGTGAAAGAATGATGACGAAATACAAATGTTATTTCGCTGAAAGGAAAGTCGGTACACTGGTAATTTGGTATTTTTAATGTTTCTTTTAATGGAAATTTACTTTATTATAATAAAACTCTGAATTTAGAAAATATTTAAAAAATATGAAACATTTTATTATTAAAAAATAAAATAATTTTTGTAATAAAACGTCAAATCCAAAAATTTTGTAATCTTAGATTTTTAAGAGAAATGTGAAAGAAAATGTACCGAATAACATTAAATGTATGTATTATACACACATATATATATATATATATATATATATACATATATATATATATATATATATATATATATATATATATATATATATATACGTATATATAAATGTGTTCGGATATCAAACGAATAGCGATTACGAGGTGGTACTATTTGTATTTAAACGCATATTTTCATATACAAATAAAACCATGGCAAACCAATTTTACATTTGTTATAAAACGTAGAAGGAAAAATCGAATGTGGAAAGACGGGAGGAAAAATTGGTCGTTTCCTTTAATCGATAGACCCGTCATGCGTTGAAATTGATGTGCTAGCGTTTGTGTGAAGTTAGCTTTGACGTGTGTTTCCTTTTCCCAAATCAATTCAAATCCAAACAAATCTACGTCCCTACATAAATAAAAATTTCGATATTTATCGCATATTTATAAAACTTAGGCGAGTTAATTAAAAAACGTTGCATCTTAATGGCGTTCAAAATGCTACACCAATATATTTAATTTATTAACAAATTCCGGATCGCGGTCCTAATTCGATCGACACATATTATACTTTTATTCCAAATAACTTTTGATAAGTGCATGGATTTGTATGCAAAGATTACATTTCAACAATTTATACAAAACATTTGCACTATGCTTTTATTGCAGAATTACCAACGTGCAACAGCCAAACTAAAACGACAGCGCATTGAGTAAAATAAATCCTTGCTAGGATATTCCCTCAGCTATTTTCTTACCTGGCAAATATAGAAAAAAACATGTTTGCAAATAAAAATGTTGATTTTATTTGTTTTCACAGGCTTTTATAAATGATGAAAGATGTGGTGATGAAACTATATATAGAATTTACTTATATTTTTATACAACGTTGATTATATATTTTTTACAACGATTGTATATATTTTTATACAACAAATGATTTACTTTTTACGTCAAAAGGTATAAATATATATATATATATATATATATATATATATATATGTATATATTTATACACATATGTGTGTATATATACACACAAACACATCTTTACTCTTCCGCTATCAAAGCGTCTCTGAGCCAGATGCTACGGCTATTTTTTACATATTAAAAGAGGAATATATGTTGATTTACATATATTTTCAGTGCTGTGTCCAAATATAAAAAATTCGTTTTATTTAGACATAATAAAAACTTTCTATTAAACAACATTAAACCTCGATACGCTCGGTGTACTCTTGAAGACAAAATGGTTCTACCGAAAACCGACGCATGCCATAAAAAGTGTCGCCCCTTAATATACTTCCGCATTAACGGGCAGAAAATCTATCGAAGCAAAGTAGCAGCGATAAATCCTCTTTAATAAATTAACAAGAGCAACAAAATAAATGACCGCGATATTCCGAAACGAATAATAAATTGAGATTTGATGGTGAGCGATGTAAGTAAATTTGCTCTGTAATTATCAGATACTCGTTCATCAAGAAGTCAATTATAATATATACTAGGACATAAAGAGTATATCTATTTTTAAACTAAATGTTGTCTAAATAAACAACATATCTGCGATTTTTTAAATTAGGACTGAAAAAACACATATCAAAAAATAATTCATTATAGAACTAAATACATGTTTGAAATTTTACGTCTATACATTCCACAATGCAAAAAAGGACGAAACTAAATTCAAGTTTTCCATCTCACATCGAGTGTCCATCACATATTAAGGTGAAAATGACTTACTAGATGTTTTTTGAAGATTACACGAAGGCTTTTTTCAGTTCTATGAGTTCTTGACCAAAACATAGTGTGTAGCTTTCTGTCAAGGCAACATGCACCCTTATTGAATAAGAGTGTATTATCATGGAAACTTTCTTACCTTACCTTAATGATATCTATGATTTGAGAATTAAATACAATGTATTTTGAGGGATAAAATAAAAGTTTCTTATAAAACGGATGTATGTAAGAATAAAATAAATCTATGGACATTAATTTGCGTGGCTTGTTCGTAATCTGTATTGACAGATTTTCAATGACTTCTGTTACCGTTCACTCATCCTACACTTCACTATTGGAAAACGGGGTAAATAATATTTCATTAATGTATAGATCATTCGATACTGTGCACATTCTGACTATAAAAAGGATTTAAGAAACGTTTTCTGAATTTCGGAAAATCCTTTCTATATATGACTATTTCATGTTTCTGTTCCATATTAATTTTCTCCTCTTTCTTCTGTTAATTTTCCTAATTCAAATTTTATTTCCAATTTGATAAATATTGGGATTTTAAAAACTTTTTCGTACACAATATTTCGCATACAATAGCCTCTCGAAGTTGGGTATCTATATATTATTTGCGATATCAGTACCTAAAACCCAATCACACTGGAACTCTCCCCTTTCATGGTATTTATGTACTCACAGTCGAAATTATTTATGATCAGTATGTCATAACATATAACATTTGAAAAGATTGAACTACTTCGAAATCACTAACATTTATGGAATCTTAAGGAAGGGGAAGGGGAAGGGGAAGGGGAAGGGGAAGGGGAAGGGGAAGGGGAAGGGGAAGGGGAAGGGGAAGGGGAAGGGGAAGGGAAGGGAAGGGGAAGGGGAAGGGGAAGGGGAAGGGGAAGGGGAAGGGGAAGGGGAAGGGGAAGGGGAAGGGAAGGGGAAGGGGAAGGGGAAGGGGAAGGGGAAGGGGAAGGGGAAGGGGAAGGGGAAGGGGAAGGGGAAGGGGAAGGGGAAGGGGAAGGGGAAGGGGAAGGGGAAGGGGAAGGGGAAGGGGAAGGGGAAGGGGAAGGGGAAGGGGAAGGGGAAGGGGAAGGGAAGGGGAAGGGGAAGGGGAAGGGGAAGGGGAAGGGGAAGGGGAAGGGGAAGGGGAAGGGGAAGGGGAAGGGGAAGGGGAAGGGGAAGGGGAAGGGGAAGGGGAAGGGGAAGGGGAAGGGGAAGGGAAGGGGAAGGGGAAGGGGAAGGGGAAGGGGAAGGGGAAGGGGAAGGGGAAGGGGAAGGGGAAGGGGAAGGGGAAGGGGAAGGGGAAGGGGAAGGGGAAGGGGAAGGGGAAGGGGAAGGGGAAGGGGAAGGGGAAGGGGAAGGGGAAGGGGAAGGGGAAGGGGAAGGGGAAGGGGAAGGGGAAGGGGAAGGGGAAGGGGAAGGGGAAGGTTTGACTGGTATCCTATCTCTGTCTATTGCTTTCCCATTTTTCAGATGTTTTATAGCAACTTTGATTTCCGACTTAAGAATATTTGGCTCCAGATTTTCACTTTCAGGCTTTGTAGGTTTTGCGATTGTGGATCCTCGAGCAATGACTGACAGTAGCTCCTTCAAACCTGAGATTTCATCTAGTTCAGTGAACACTTAGCCATGACTGTCCTCAATGGCCCTGGTTTTCGCTGGCAGTGTTTAGACAAATTTTATGAAAGAAAGAGTATCCTTATCATTCCAATAAGAGCTTTAAAAAATTCTATCTAGAAAGTAATTAAGAAAATGTGAAGATATTAATGTAACCAATGTACAATAATATTTTGCTTATAATAAATGATACCATTAAATACCTAAACATTGTTCTTGAGATCAGTTTGAATTGAAAATTTAAGTCACCGATATAAACTAAACATAACTGCAACCCAAATGTTATATCGACATTGGACTGGATGTTTTGTTGAAGTTGCAATTGTCATATAATTTTATATACCGATAAACAATACTTTTAAGTTTGGAAGTCCGTATTAAATAAATAAATTGTTATCTTTTTTTCCGAAAAATAAAAGCGTTATTCGAAAAATAATATAGTAAACAATTTACTTAGTCAATACGGACTACAAAACTTAAATGTTATTATTCATGTCAAATGTATCATGTATCAATGAAATGTTACGCGATGTCGCTTAACATTTCATTAATTTCACAAAGCGCGGTAAAACGATTAAGGAATTAAATATATTACAAAAACGAAACTGGACTTATTCGTGGCAAGTGATATTATTTTTTAGTCCACATGTCTTTCCGCTATATTTTCACATTGCACATCCGCTATATTTTTACATTTTCCAATAAAAGTAAGTACATTTCATAAAGGGAAATCCTATTTTCTCAGCTTGATTCAAGTAAAAATGTAGTTAGATATGCCATGCGTTTGCTTATAAAATATCGCCAAAAATTGAAAAACTTTTTAAATCCTAGTATGGGCATGTAACCAGTCATACGATTCTCACCTTTATGGTTAGAATCCATTTAAAAAATCTACGTATTTGAAGTAGATTTTCTTCCCTCTGGCCACTGCTACATATCTCTTGACGCATTGATCACGTTGATATCAACTGCGTGACGACGACAATAAACACGTTTGTAACTTTTACATGTAAAATTAATTTAATAATTTCGTGCAACACGGTTCTAGGTAAACTTTAATTTATAAAGTGATAAATATCTGATTGTAAGTATTAAATAGAGGTGTGGAATATTTCACAAATTTACTTACTACTTACTTTTGCTACCTCTACTAAATAACTTCTGATTCATTACAACTGAACATAAATATGATAAATGATGATAGTTTAGAGTTTTCGTAAACAAACATTTCTCTAAATTTTCTCATAGTTCATCAAATACTATTGAAATTAATCAATATATTATGCTAATTGTTTACAAAAATGCAATATTAAAAATTAGATGTTAAAATTGTGGTTGGTTGAATGAACGTAAGATCAATTCGGGTCTACTTGTTATTAACTGACAAAATATCGATTAATGAATTATCGAATACAGAACAACTGAAAATGTAATTAGCTTACTTTATTGTATTGGACAGTCACTACCTACCAATAGAGCTTATTTTATCTCTCATATGATATTGGCACATACATTATCAAGACTTGTGATAACTTATTATGTAATTCATATATCACACGGAATCGTCAATTATTATGTAAATTACATTAATATACTCCGCAAAATATCAGAATTAAAATAAAGTTTTTCTTTATTTATTTATTTATAATACGACTGAATTTTTACAAATGATAGCAATTACATCAGTCAAAGGCAAGAGATAAAAATGAACCAAGTTTTAATAAGATTTGTAAACAACTACAACGTGAATAAAGCAAGACATTTCAAAATTTACCTTATTAAAAATGAGTGCAACTTAAAGCAAACGAAGGAAAAAAACACTTAAAAGAAAGTAGATAGAATTGAAGAGCGCAAGAAATTGTATGTTAAGAGAACTAGAACTTACGCAGATGAACCTTAGAAATATTAAAAAAACAAATTGGAATCTAAAGTTTTACAAAACGGATGAAAAAGGTTTTGGTTAGAGTAAATAAAATTCAATGAAGGATTTAGCAAAGTATATGAAAAATCAAAAGTGGAGTTTATGCAAACCTCGTAATAAATAAGTTTTAAAAAATAATGTTTCATAAATATCGCATTAAAATATTTTTTAAACTACCTGAAATTCAGTAATTACAACATTATTCAATATATTACGAGACTAACTAATCGATTCAAAGCTAATTAATCTGACTAATCGTTAAGTAAATAATTGATGTCATGAATGAAATTATTAGTTGAGTATTATCAGCTGTAACCTTAATACTTGCTTTATTAGATACTTCATTTGGTTTAATTGACAATACTATACATAACAACATTAAACAGTGTGAATTGAGGATGTCCTTTATGAACTATTTCAATATCATAACCATATTGCTTAATAATACAGGGTATGCAATATCGGCAAATGTACTAAACTTGATAATGGAGACCATATTTTGATACTCACAAGGAACACAAGGCATAAATATATATTGACTTACCCTGCAAAGATCAAACAGTTATAGTATTACGTTTATATAATAACGTAATTGATACATTTCGCATCGAACTCTCCCCAAATAAAGAATTTTAAGGCGAGTATAAACACTTCAGTATAAAATCCTACATCTTGTGGATCAACCATCGTTACGAATTGCATTTTCTAAAGGGTTTATCTCTGTCTCCTTGTCATGTTTTGTAATCAAGCCACGTGCGAACACAAAGTCCTGTTAACCGCACATTATTTAATTATTGTCCCAGGAACCTTCCTCAAGCTGCTACACGCTCTCCTTAAGATCACTACGTGTTTGGTGGCCTTTGTGAGGTTTGACCCAGTTCGTCAAGTATAAAGATATTATGCTTGACTATCTAGGTTAAACCTGTAGGATATTTAGGACAAGAATTTAGGCTTCTCTGTTTGCGTCTGAAATAAAAATAACAAAAACTGAAATAAAAAAGAGTAAAACGATGATATATATATATATATATATATATATATATATATATATATATATATATATATTTCCAAAGAAAAATGTATCTCTGAGTATATTAAAATTGTATAACAAATTGTATACCACACTGTAAGAAAGGAAGGGAAGCTTTATTTTTTTTTATTTACAGAATTTAATATGCACAATTGACATAAAGCCATCAGTATCAGAACATCAGTCCCAATCCACTTGATAAGCAACCGAGAATCGAACCTTGGGTGATGCGCCGCATCGTCATAGCCCGTAAGTTTGTTATCAATCTAATACATTACGGTAACGACAGGATAATTTGGCAAACATTTAAGAATTTGCTTATATGCGTAGTGTAATGTCGATTACATTAATTTTTGGAACATATTTATACTTTCTTCACCAGTTATGTCGCTTGAATTATATACTTTATTACTACGTTTCACTAACCGTGCATCAATTTTATCACTCGAATTTCATACGGAAATTTTTTTTATTTCTAATTTCTTGTATCGGCAAACTGTGTTGATTTTTATAATTATCTATATATATCGAGTAAGAAGAGTTTGTTATCGTAACTTACCCTTTTATAGTTCAATTTAGTGCATATTTTTTATTTATGAGGAAATATTTGCATATATTTGTTATTATTAAACCTTTAGTCTCGTTAACAATTCTGGAAAAGTTAATGAACTTTATTCCTGAAAATATATTGGAAATCTGTTATCTTGATTCTTCTGAATACACTAAAATTCAAGTAACCATCACTATTGTTAAAGGCAGTTTAAGACAAACGAGGTTTTTGAGGCGTCTTTTGTGCAAATCAACATGATTCATCTTGTTAGTCAAGGCGGCGCTCGTAGCCGCCACGAATAATTCTGTTTGCAACTGGAAATAAGTTATGTATGAGGTCGCCGCTTTACAAATAATGGTCGTGCGACTTGACATTCTAATTCTCTAAAGTAAAAGCTGAGATTCAACGCACGTCACCGTAGTGAACAATTGTTACCTGCTTGTGTAAGTCATTCACTTTATATGCAAGGACTTTTGGATGCAATTGAAGAGCTTCTTATTTTATTTTTTGAGATCGTTAAAGCTTCGTAACATGCCTTGATATATGCAATGGTTTTTTGGTGGTAAATCAATAAAAAATAGTATATTGTTTTCGTAGTAACTTATATAGTTTAAAACTCTTTAGCCATTATACCTTAGATCACTCTTCTTATACCCGTTAACAGTAAACACTAATATTTTTTAAAATTAATTTGATTTAATTTGTCTAATGAGGTTGGACCTCTACTCGTATACAATTTTCACCGGACAAACTTAAATCTAACTGTGTATAATGCCTGCTGCATAAGTAATGATATATTTCGTATAATAGTTTTTCGCTCACGATTCCGTTCGCATAGATAACGTTGCTCACATAGACCGTTTGTTAGTGACAGATATGTTGTGAATTATTGATTGTAATCATCAATACGCAGACAATTTAATTTTTAACAATTTTGTTGTCATATTAACATTTGTCAGTTTTTTTCTAGGACTATAATGAAAATTAAGCGGAATATCCACATAAACTTTCAAATGGTTTTAAATTGATAATAAAAGTGGTTTTTAATTCACTTAATAGGTAGCAAACAAATACATAAGTTGAGAGGGAACAAAAAATATTTTCAAATCTTGATATTCTTTTCTCCAACTTCTTTTTTTTATCTGTAACCCCCGGATCTTTTCCTTAAAGGTAATTTATATATATATATATATATATATATATATATATATATATATATATATATATATATATATATATATATATGTATATATATATATTTATATATAATATATATACGGACATATGCGTGTGTGTGTTTGGTGTGTGCGTATTCACTTTTATAATTTTATTGTGTTTATAAATTTGTTATATCTGCACAGTGATTCAACTAGCATTATTTACTTCTTTTAAAAATTAAAAACACTGTGATGAAAAGTTTTTTTTTTAAAACATACGTTCGGTTAAATAAAAATAATGCGTGAGCAAAATTTTACAATTACGGGTAAATTATATTTTGAGAAAATTAAAGATTACTTCGATGAAAATTACTCGATGCCATTGTTAAGTTTGGAACCGCAAGGATATATAAAGATATAGTTGACATGTTTAAAATATTGCATTAAGACACCATTACTAATTAGTTTTTGGCCCTCTATCATGTGTTACTGATCGATAAATTAACAAATACAATTAAAAACTACGGCCTTTATTTGCAAGATTCTAGTACGGCGAGAAAATTACACGACATTAAGTTAAACATGTATGTCCTTTACTAAATGATTTCACTGAAAAACATGACGCTTCATCGTTATTCTAATGTCAGAAAAGTAGAATAAAATAACATTATTGTCTAAGAAAAAAAGAACTAAAAACGCTTTTATAACCACGTGAAATAAAAAGGAAAAAACAACCTTCAAATATAAAGATTTGGCCAAGAATGAGAGGATTTTTCTGGAGAAAAAATAATTAACTTTAATGTAAAATAACGAGGAGGGCACCTTTGACTTACATTTTCATAATAACTACCTTTATATATAGCTAGTGACAGAAAAAATTTCAACTCATGTCAAAAACTCAGACCATCGAATGACATTTTCTTCAATAGTTGTCCAATATTAATAAATTAATGGATACATGAAATCAAAGTTTTAATGAAATATTAAAACAAGTTTCAGCATCGTTTTCAAGTTTAAGAAGTTTTTCAAGTTCAAGATTTTATATGAAATAATTGAACTTAAAGTTCACATATAAATTGTGAAAGAGCATTTAGTGCTCTTTACATCTACTCAAAAGAATTAAACTGAAACTCAAATATATTTACGAAAAAGAAATTTTACACAGTTATGAACATGTAAGGACATTTCATTATGGCTGCTTACCGACGTTTGCAAAGGTGACGGTGTGAAACCGTCGCAATAAATATGCAAATGGGTAGTATTTATCAAAACATTTCAGCGTTCTGAATGAGCCTGAGTGAGGCAGGTGCCGACCTGAATGAGCTAATGGTATTTCGTGAAATGTTTCTCTTCGGTGTTAAGATTTATTCACACTAATATTTATGATATCTTCGCTCCACAACATATTGTTTCCTTAACCTTATATTACCGTGAGCGATGAAATGTATCATTCGTTGTTTTCTAATGTTGTGGAGAGTAGATGGATAGCGGACGGGAGTAAACGTGAACAAAACAACATTTAATTGCTTGATATAATATATATTTAATTGCTTCATAAATACACAAGTTTTCTTGCCATACTTTCGTAGATAATAAGTGAAATTTTTAGCAACAAACTTGTATTTGAAATAGAAGATTGTAAGATTTAAAGGCAAATCTTCTCAAAATTATTCGACCATTTTTTGTGGTAATTATGTCATTATCTATATAATGGTGAGTCTGATATTAACAACACTATGTAAATAATAAAATATTAAAGGTTCGGTATGTTAATCTTTCAAATAATAAGGCAGTAATTTAAATAATTCGATTAGGTCTTCCTTCTTAATTAATTTTGCAATAACTGGCATAATAGTATAATAAGGTGTTTCGGGTTTGTGACGAAAATTCATGTTATTTGTTTATAATTATGATATCTGTTGAAACTAAAGATTAGCCACTAAGTTATTAGTATTTTTAATAAAAAAGCAGTAGTGCCTATATTATTTAATATTTCTCTTAAGTAAAAGAAAAATAACTTTTTGAAAATTACTTACGTTTTGCAAATATGAGTACGGTGAGGAAATTCTTCACATACCCTAAGAGTGATTTAAGTACATAAAAATTATGCTGCTAAATATATAACCTGGTTTTAATTTAATGAAATTTAATTATAACGTAACTTACCGTTTGTAAAAAATTATATATATATATATATATATATATATATCAAATATTTGGGAAAAAGAAGTTTAATTTAAACAGCTTCACTAAATTAAAAATATGCATACCACACACTAGTTCTATAAATAATACATACTTTCGCAATATTACCTGCATTTCAAATGTATCCATTTCTAATTAAAGTTTAACTGCATATTATGTGAATGTATAGTTATTGTTGTTAGCCTGGTGTTATCTACATTGCGCTATTTGTTAAGTTTATACGACTTAAATATAATAAGAATAAGTTATAAAAAAGAGACTCCGTTAAGTAGGAACTGTTTCTTGTTTTGTTTTTTCCAATTTTTCTAAAGAGCTGTCTTTCCAGCAATCAGTTTCAAACTGCCGGAGCATAGCATATAATCAATTATAATATTGAGCATATCAATTTTGGACTTATGTCATAAGATATATTACGTCTGTTATAATCTTACGAAATGATTCTTAATAAAAATTAAAAAGGATAATATTTGCTTGTAGGCTGAACGAATGCTTTCGCTTTCACCCCAGCTTTTACATTTCGCTTGAATTTTTTTTATACGAAGGCCATAAGTGGATTTTTTTCAGTACAACAGATTTCCAATAAAATTTGTATAATAAGGAACACCATTAGTGTAATGAGGGATTTGAGAGAATTAGCTCTTATAGGAACTGCTCTAGTAAACAAATTATCTGAAATCTAACATACATATCATGGAAATAATTCATTTGTGAAGAAATAAAACTATGTTATGTTATATAAAGTGGTTATTGTTTCTTCAGGATTCTATTATTTCCTTCCAATATTACAGATATCCGTACAAAATCTTTAAACACAGCAAAAATTTGCTTCTAGCAGGAAACAACGCTAATTAAAAATTAATTTCAACATTATGCCACCTATCTTTATTTGCAATTTAATCACAATTAAATGAAACTATGTGACGTAGTATTATTTCTACTTTCCTTAATTTCTTTACCATCACATAGATTTCGTTGTATTACGACATCTTCAGGTGGGCTATTAGCAAAGATTGATGCGAATAATGAATTTCTACAAAATTAACGCCAAATATATTCAATATTGACATTTAATAAAACAATAAAATAATACTTTTAACCTTCAGTATTATAAACCAATATAATTTCATATCATGGAGCGTTATTTCAAAGCGTATACCCCAGTACTTAATGTAATAACAAAATCATTGGACACACCAGATCATTTTTTCATATTTGTCAAAATATCAGTTTTTGTAGAAACCTTAATTATGAAAAAGGTCACTCGAAAAAATATTCAGATAAAATTTTACTTTAATATTTCAAATGACAAAATTTAAATATATTAAATTAACTTAAATATTATTTTACATTTGTTAACCTTCTGACATATTATTTTGTTATGTGGATCGTCACTACACTGCGGTATTTTAGCTAGGCGGTTACTTACATCAGTTCAGCCCCATTTTATGAGATTGGGAATCAAACCTTGGATCCTGCGGTGTACCGCACGATTGAATGCCGTAAGCCTTGTGGATAATATAACATACCACTACAAGAATACAGTTATAAAAGCAATAATCGAAGAAGTATTCGGTAAATTAGCTAAACGTCAAAGAGTTTGTTAGTTGCCATTCATACGTCAATCTATGATTAATCGCGCCCATAAATATATGGAAGATTATTCCCACCGTTTCACCTGGGTTGTCCCAGCGCACCTCATGAGATCCGTAACATCCCACCTCATACAAAATAGGTGACCTTCGAATGCCCCCTAATAGTGTCCCATATCTACGATCTCAGCAATTCCACCCAACGTTGTCAGAGTCCGACCCTTTTCTATGAATCATTTAGCATCTCCATTTTTTCTAGAATGCATTGACCGAACGCTCTAAATAACTAAAGGATCGGTCCATTTTCAATAAAGTCTCACATATTAAATACTTTGAAATTTAGTCTTTCGCTTGAGGCATGGCCATATATTTTTAATACCCTGATGCGGCAGATGAGCGAGTGGAGCGAGCGAATAGGCCATAAAAGGGTGTAGTACCCATGCAACAAATATTAATTTTCACTTATTCCTTTCGGAACTTTAAATAAATTCCTTATATGTTATCATTGCTGGGTAAATAATTACAACTATGTAATTATAGATGAAAGGATAATAAATATATGCATTAATGTCTACACAAAGGACGAAGAATTCTATGAAAAAGTCGTCACAGGAAAGGTCCTTGCTATTATCTCCCCGAGACAAAGGTTATTATTTCCCGTAGATTGCCACGACAAACAATAGAGTAACAAAAATGATTCTACGTACCAACGAGGATAGACCACTAATGATCATTGTGTTTCGGGGGCGCGAGTTGAACGATTAATTGCGACTAATTTAAGTATTTTTTAAATGAGTACGTGGCAAAAGAAAAATAAATTATTAAATAGTGAATAATAGATTTTATCGTGCCGTGTTTTATATTAAATACTGTTAATTATGAAAATGCTCCTGAATCAATTTAAACAGTTATTAATTACCTTTCGCTCTATTTATGGCCATTTGGAGTATTTTGATAGGTCGTAATTAAATTGTAAGAGGCAGGATTGTTTTGATTATTTGAATCTTTATAGAATTATTTATGCACAGTAAAAGAGGAAACACTGGATGTTTTTAGAACATCAAAAGTGGAACCAGCTAGTAACTTAATAGTTCATTTATTTCTTTTCAAAATTGTCTCCCCGACACTTTATATATTTCTCAGTTTGTGTTTTATTCTTGTGAATAAATAGAAAACTCATGACAAGAGTTCGGAGCTATACGGCGGATGACTCATAATCCTTACATACGACGTAGTGCAATATTCCATCATTCTTCTGGTTAACAATGTAGAAGCGTGTTCGCGAGCAAACTACTAGTGTCGCTAGTAACGCTACTAGTTAATTCTCGGTTCTTGTGTGAGGATTTTACTCTCAATCTCTTTCCAAAATTATAGGCAAAATATTGCTAGTGTACCAGTTTCTGATAAATGCCCTTTTAGTATCCAAAACAATTGTTGCCAAATAGTGCGTCCGCCTGGAGAACGAGATGACCATCGTCGTTCGTCTTTTCTTAAAATTTTACTATGTCCAGTAAAGCATTCGATTAACGTCCGTCGATTTTTTAAACATTTACTGATACTAATTAGCTTCATTGTTTTCTAAGCTTCGGTTAAAATATATTGTACCCACTCGGCATGAAGCTTCTTGAGGCCTAAACGATCATGTAGAATTTTCTGTACTTGACACATACAAAAACCTAAACTTCCCAAATCTGCTGACAGGTTACCTCTTATCTGTTGTCATAAAATTCCAATAAAAGTCAAAGCAAACTTTGTTATTGATAGAGTTATTGCTGAATGATAATGGTTGGGGTAAAAATTGAATTTTAAAGATTTTAATTTGATTTTTATTACCATTATTCCTTATGGTCAATTCTAAAAAACTGTCATTAATATGGAACACATAAAGTTATGTCAGAAACGAATAGGTAAAAATGTTTTTTTCTGTGTCCCTGTAAAGTTTTGAATTAATTATCTATTGATTTATCTACTTTAATGAATAAATTTGGTACATATGGTGGATCAATCTATTACTGTCAACAAGAATACAAATCGAACCCGGATGCCCGCGGTGCGCCGTGCCGTCAAAGGCTTTGTGACCAATCCAACACAACATGGCGACGATTTTTTATAAAAATAACCAAAATCAGTCTTAATCATTAGACTAATACTCGATAATTAATTTAAAACTCAAATAATTGAACGAATATTTTTAAGTTTTTAGCGATAAATCACCATTTTGTCTCTATTTACGCCCGGCATCAGACAGATATAAAACATCGTTTATATAAAAAAAATATCCACTAAATTGGCCATATTATAAACACAACAATTGTAACCATCGTCGTTTAATGTTAATTTATTGAAAATGTTCAGCGTGTTCCAAAGAAAATTGGTTCTGAATGAGGAACACTGCTTACATTTATTGTTTAACGTTCCCGTTTACATCCTGTATATATACATATATTTTGGTGCTATCTTCAAAGGAATATTGAATTCACACCTCGTTTGTCACATCTATTTTACTCTTCCACTGTATTAATACACTCAAGTAAATAACCAACTTGTTCCTTTCATTTAAAAATAAGAGATAAAAAAAACACGATTCATGCAATTATAATGTATATTGTCAATGCAATTATAATGTATAATGTAATCATTAAATTTAAACATACAACCGTCTAAATCTGGGTCTATCTAGATTTTATCTCAGAATGTCGTGACACTTTCTTCTAATGTCATCATGTACGATTAAAATTAAAAGAACTGAAATGCTGTAGTGCACGAATCGTATAACGCAAAACATTATTTTAGCGCGGTGTATCGCACCTTGTCTTGCTGATGTAAATAAAATAAGAGAAGCGTTAAATGTGACCTTAAAGGTAACAATTCAATTTGAATTACTCTTCGTCTTAGCCTGGAGCATTTGTACATAAGGATGTATGTAATGACTTAAATCGTAATAAGTCTGTGTTTGCACGTGTAATCTGTTACAGGTACGATAGAGCCCCAGATTGCAGAAGATCTGCCATTATTAGAGTGGGAATGAAATTAGATTCTGTGGTTGATAAGTTCAATATATTTTATTTATTCTGTGATAAAGCTGAATCAAATACCGTAAAATATACCAGTCAGAAATTACAGCACTTAAGCTGGATGGTGTTAGTGTGTTCACTTATTCACTTTATTCATGTTATTATCGCTTGCGTTATATATTTTAAACTCTTGCCACTTATTTAGAATTTTAAGAAATAATTTGGGGACTAAAAATTCGACAATATGGATTTTTTTAATCTAAGACATCATGTCCTTAGGCTTACTATAAGCTGTAATATTAATATGTAAACAAACGGTACTTAACTGGCAATTTATTAAATTAAAACTTTCATCATTTACCCTGCGTAAACCCAACAATATAAACGTTCTATTTCATGAGAAACTTTCTTGCTAAGTCCAAAATAAACATGTTTTCGGATAAAATCGTCCAATTTTTCTAAATGGAATATTAGGTCATTCACCTTTTTGCACGTGAATAATAAACATGTTTAAACCTGACACTTATTATCGTCGCACATAGTTAAGCAAAATACTCGAGTAATTTTTTCCGTAAACGAATTTAAAAATTTTCAGAGAATATTTAAAAGACTAGCGTGACCCGTGCGAAGTCTTCGCATTATTTATTCCATTATGAAGCTCAGATGACAGATCAAACAAATATTTTACTAAAATTGACATATAGCGGCGCAAGTATCAAAAGCATTGAGCTAAAGCGCCACTTTATTTATACGTGAGTGGATTTGAAATTAAACAAAAATTTTACCGACCGTCAATCATATTGACGTTGAGCCGTTAGATGGCAGCATTGCTGTTTTGTGTATATAATTTTAATAATTACTTAATTTGCAAAAACAATAGCAATAATACATTTTATAGTTGTGGATGCCGGTAGAGGAAGCAATTATCTATAAAATGATATATAATTTATGTGGATTAGTTGTGAGGTTTTTTCTAAAAAGGGAGAGTAACATCTTAACCTTAGCATATTAATATATATGATGATGTTTAAATTCTACAGAATACCGTAATACGAAAGTTATCATTTCAATTTAAATTTATACAAATTTTGGGCCGCTCACTATTCTCTTCATTGGTTTTAATATATCATATTTAAAAAAAATTAAGACTTTTGTGAAATTAAATTAAATATAAATAAATAAATATATATATATATATATATATATATATATATATATATATATATTATATGCGTACGTTTTTTGTATAAACACAAGTCATTATGTGGTTAATTTAATAACCATTCCTTTTTGCATTATATATTTCAATTGGACCTGGATATTATGTGTCTAATAATTTATTGCACATATTACTCAGTGACCACGACTATTAAAACCATAGCGGGAAATAATCAAAATAATATTGAAAAAACCAAGAAACAGAAAAAAAGAATGTTGACATTAACAAAATACACACAATGCGTATTATTTTCAACTTTCATAATAACACTAAATTTTTCGTAATGCTCACCTGAGAAGATTAATTACAAAAAGGTAATATTGTGATAGAATTTTATATAAAAAATGAACAATTGTTATGAGTGAACGAGAGGGAGTGAATGATTGCGCGGCACCGCAGCGATTCGCTAGCTAACAAGTTTTTAATCACTTCACTTCATAATTTTATCTTGAGGTTGAACAGCGTTCCTTGCAATGCACCATTAAATACAATAGCACTTGAGCACATAGTGAATTACTTTAAAACTCTAATCATTTATATTCAGCCCAATCTTTAAATAAATATAAAATTGGCGACCGGAGGACAGAGACAGTTTCGGATTTTGAAAAACTTGTTAATCTGATTATTTCAACTGAAAAGTATCGTACAAAACAAAATTTCTTTCTTTCCCTTCTTTAGTCCAACTGAGGTTTAGCCTTTTCTAATTTATACATTATATTTGTATTCCTTACAACAAATAAAATTAGTGTATCTTCTTACCATAGATACAATCATTTACGGTCATTTTGGTTTAACTACATATTGATTTATCAATATTTTATTTCAATAATTGATCAATCAATAAGTAAATTATTTATGTAAAATCACTACACACAATAAACTTATTACTCACACGTTATTTACTCACAACAATTAACTTAATTTCAATCGTTATTATTGATAATACAATTTTCGAATTAACAAATGTTATTAATTTTTTTTCTATCATTTATTTATTAACACCGCCAAAACTTATATTTACATCGATATGCAGTTTATGTCATTGCAGTGGTTAAATCTCGACGGAGGAAGTGGTGAGAGAATTTACTTCCCAAACGTGAGATCACTTTACCGATGATTTTCTCATTTTTTAATTTGGTCTTCTTCCATCTTACACATTTAAGATAGTTGCGATTAATTAGATATACCTACATAGTGAGTTTATTTTATACGCTGACGAGTTTTGTCTCTTATGTTCCTCTCTAGAACTTTAGGATACAGATAGAAAAGAACTTAATGATAATGCGACTTTAAAATGGAATATAATGAGACTTCATTTTCTTGTTAGTGATAATTTCTTTTGATTAGTTGACCATGGAGAATTTCTGGATCACATGTTACACCTTTCATTCTTTATGGAGATTTTAAATCCCATTTCGAAACTAAAACTCTTAAGGGAAATGTCTCGGCAAAACCAAATTATTACGATCACTATAATTTTTTAAAACTACCTATGCTCGTCTTTCGCATATAGACTTAAAAAAATATTATTAACTACAAGATTTATACATATAACATCACCTATTATTTTAATTCTAAAATTTTGTTTTTTTTAAATAACTGCACATTTTGCTCAAAAGTAAAAATTGATATCTTGTTTTTAGTTGGTCACTTGCAATTAAACATAGCCTATATATTAGTCCATACTCAATAGAATCCACGAATAAAACTTCAATGGAATCTTTTGAGCTATTTTTGCGTAATGTAAGAACAGAAAAACAGTGTCACTAACAAACGGACACAAATTTAAAATATAATATTTTTTATGGTCTATTACTATTGGTTCCCCTAATTAATTTTTTTCGTAAATGCATTCAACGTAAATACGTATCGATCTTGTGGGTTTATTATACGTTTAGACAACAAAGTTATGTCGAATAATAAACTTACTTGATGTATGTGAATGGTAAACCAAAGTTTACCATTCACATACACCAGTCAAGTTTAAAATTATAAATGTTGACAAACATATTTAGATTTCAAACAAATTGTGGAAACATCATAAGTTAACAACGAATATAATATATATAATTGTTTTCAAAAATATATATTTTTGAAAACAATTATATGCGAAATACTACTAACAATGACGTGTGGTCTCATGCGTCTGCCTGAATTCGGGTTACTTACCCAAGCACAAATCTAGCCCGCACTACTCCTCACGTAATCTCTATCATGCATGTCTGAGTGGAAAATTTCATTGCGCGATTTAAATTACACATAACGCTATCAATTAATGTATATAAATACACTATACGTTTGTGTAATTACTTCGCGTTGAGTAGCTAGGCACATCTTGCTTGTTGTATAAATGCAATGTAAATGAATTTGTAAAAATCTCAAATTTCCTTATCTTCTTATCGAGCATACATATTCCGATGACATACAACCGGAATTTTACTTCATGTTAACGCCCATAGTATTCAAACATTTTAATTTATTCGTTAGTTTTTAAGTAATATATATTCAGATAGATAAAGAGACAACCAGAAAAACAAACAAATCTCCCAAAAACTAAATTTTTGTATTCTATTACTTTTACCATATAACCCTTAATATTGTTTTCTTAAAGATTGTCATTGTGCAGATAGGCCAATTCTACACTTTTATTATATGCGTATTGCGTTTGTTGAATTGGATTAGGTTACTGACTTAAATTGGTTGGGCTATTTTGGGTTATTTTATAGTTAGAGTGTGTTATATTGCATTGAATTTTATTATATTGAGTTTCATTGGATTTGGTTGAATTATTTTATATTGTATTGAGTTATGTTGGTTTGAGATAATTGTGTTTTGTTGAGTTGAATTGAGTTATGTTGAATTATGTTGAGTTGAATTTGATTAAGTTCGGTTATATTGGATTAAGTTGGGTAGTATTGAGTTATATTGTTTCCGTTGAGTTAAGTTGTGTTATGTTAGATTGGGTTGAACTTTTCGAATTATATTGAGTTGGGCTGGGAAATTATGATCGGTATTAAGGTGACGTTTTCTCGACATAGCTCAGCCAAACAACCCAGCCTTGAAGCCCAGGTTAGCAGACCACTTTTGTAACCTAGGATATCAGGTTAGTTTAGTAGGCTAGATCAGTCGTCCAGCCTAACAGGCTAGACCAACAGTCCAACTTAGCGGCCCAGGCTACCAATTAAGGCTAGCAGCCCAGCCTAGCAGCCCTGGCTAGTAAACCGAGCTAACAGGCCAAGCTAATCGGTCAAGTTAGTAGGCTAGAGAAGTGGATAGGCCAGCAGGGCAGGCTAATAGGCTATGTTGACTGCCCAATTTAGCAGCTAAGGCCAGCAGGTCAGTCTAGTAGCCCAGACTTGCAGTACGGCTCAGTCACCCAGTTAATTTTATGGATAATTGTGGCGATGTTAAAAATGTTAAAGTAGATAATGATAAGAGAAGAGTGTTAGTTTAAATGAGGGTGATTAAATTTTTGTACGAGTATAACTTCTTAACTTTAAAATATTTTTTGTTACCAACAATACTGGTGTTGGTGAGATACTGTTATAAAGTCCATGAGTATTCGTTGCATTTTGTTTTATAATTAAAACACCTTGACAGACACACACACTTAATAATATAAGTATAAGCAAGTTGAATAAAGTAGTACTTATGTTGGCATATAAATATACACAAACACAAAAAGAGTTACAATGAATTTGGTGGATTTATATTGATGGAGTCATTTTTTCACTTTATTCGGACAATTTTTGCAAAGTGTTCATATCTGAAATTCTAGCATTAGATGTCAATGGCTATATTCTTATATTCTAAATTCTTCAACTTAGTTGACATATATAATTTTAAGAAGGGCAGGCATCCACAAAAAAGATTTTTTGAAAATTCATTTAATAACCGGGTAAAATAGGATATAATTTTTTTTGTTGATAACTGCCAGTTTTCAAATATAGAACTGGGTATTTCAGGATCTGGTTATAAATAAAGAAAACATGTATTAAGATTTTTTTTTAATTTCTGGCTTAATTAGATAAAATAGGTGACCAAAATTTATATGGGAGATTCATAAATTTTCATATTGGGAATTCAATAAACTTAAGAATAAATGTGAACTTTACTGTGTAAAGCCTGAAATGGGTAATAACCCATCTCCTAATTGCGATTAGATGAGATTAATTATAGAAAGAGAAATAAATCTTTACAAGTTTATTTGCCAATATTAGTAGTAGCTTTTAATAATTTGAATAACTGTAATTAATGTAACTACTGTTTCCCTGTTCAATTATTATTATTAACGGTCAATCACTTTTGTGACATATTTACTTTATATTTGGCAGTACAAGGCAATTTTTATTACTTATTTTTTAATCTAAACATTGAGTTGCATGCAAACGTACCTTTTGTTGAATAAAACTAATAGTTTTCCTTAAACTACCTGCAGTTTATTGATTATTATAGCACCGTGTAAATAAAAAGGAATAAATATTTTTTAATGAGGTTTTACTTTTAACTTTGCCTTCAATTCCACATCTGCACCCTGTAGCAGAAATATTCCGGAAAAAGCGTTTTTACATAGGTAAACCCTAGGCTGGTATGATAATTATATATGAATAACATAGAAATGGGTATCAATTTAAAGGTATGAGAAATAAAATTACATTGTGACCTGTTACGTGTATGTATATGTACCACATATTTATTCATAATTCCTAAAACACTAATCTGATTTTCACAAATGAGATATCAATTGAATCATCTCAACAGTCTATAATATAGGATACATACCTATCCTATATAGCTCCAATGAAGCGTATATTGACAGATTATTACTTAAAATACATTATATCACCAAACGAGACGACTTGAGAAACTGCTCTTAAAATCCTGCTTCAAAAATATAAATGTCAAATATGAAAATGTCATGTATGAAAAAAAAAAAAAAAGTCTTTTGAAATATTTAAGTTGAATCCATTATATAGGGTAGCGTTTTTCAGGACAAATTATAAAAAAGTGTGAAATATTAAAAAAAATTATAGAGTGATGACACGGAATACAACATGTTTCGATTTAACGAAGGTTTTAAAAAAAATTGCGTCATTAGCCTTCATTGAAAGATATAATTATCTAGTGCCAAAAGTTGCATCGATAAACACTTAATTTGTTATGGTTTTTTTGGGTTTTCTTGACAAGCAATTAAACCTATGGATGCTTTAATTTCTGAAACTTTCCGTTTCTATTGCACTTACTCATATAGCTACGTAGTGGCTGTTTAAGTAGTCATTTGCCATTATTTGATATATTGTTATACAATATACAACGCCAAAAAACCTCGAAATAACTAGGATATCAGTGGTGATATATATTTAGTATAACAGCTATAGTCTATAAGTTTATTTCTTCATAACAGTGCAATACTTAGGATACGATCGAAACACTAATTTACTAAATATAAATTTAGTCTAAAAATACCAAAATCACAAAGTATATTTGAATTTTAAATTGTTACTTTTTTATTTACTTTATTGGTAATTTCTTTCGTTATATGGCGTTGGACTTGTTTTAGGCGAGGCGAATAAATGTTGTAAGCCATTAAGATTGTTATGGAATGATCTATACTCATACAAACGTAAATATTGACGTTCTTAATAGGTTAAATTCCTTAACATCGTTCGCATGGATAATTCGTTCTGAAAGAAATAATTTTATGTTTACTTCTACAGTTTGATCAAGTAATTAAACATGTAGTGCATTTATGGAATTGAAACCTGAAGAAACGTATTTATTTGCTTTCGCGGTGTAATTTGATTAGAACAATATTATCAAGAAAACCCGCGAGTTTAATATTAACCTTGACGACAGCGCAATTTGGCAGTAGGAATAATAAAAGAGGATGGATATGAAGACGCTAATATTTTCATATTTGAACTGCTGATATTCTTAGAGTAGCAAAAACATGGTGCAGAAAAACATCTGAAATAGATCGACAAAGTTAACACAGTTAAACATGAGCACGATATATTTCATGGACACAATTGTGTGATTATTAAATTAATGTTCCAAGTGGTTTTAATTTACTGATTCTTGGATATTTTAAAAATCTGAAAACGATGTGTATGTAACATTTTACCCCACATTTAATAAATTAATCGGATACCTTCCGAATGCGAATTAATCATTCACTGTCTGTATAAGACGTTTCTGCGGTTTCTGCGAATAGCACATCGGTTGAGAACAGCTGCGATCGAGGAAGATTCTCACACACAATTCGACCACATCTTATCCAGGCTATGTGGATTAAGATATAATAAAGTAAGACAATATTTTGTTAGAGATATTAAACAGTACATGTCCTAGTATGCAAATCTCAGACTATTTGTGGCCTGTTATCCTTAAGAGATACCTTGAATTTTGTGAACATTTTTAGTCCCACCTCTAATTTGCATTAAAACCCAAAATATTTAGATTCTTATGCGAATAATTACCTTTTTCTTCTAAAATAATCCAAATAATGTCATAAACAAAAGAGTCACTAATAATTATGTAATGAAACGACAAATAGCTACCAAAATTTAGCAATGCATGTAGCTCATATGATAGAGTAGCATATAGTCTATAAATACTAAGAAGTTTATTTGGATGTTTGCAGCATAGTCACGTTTAACCGATTGGAAATATTTTCATACTCAGTATAAACTCATGATACCAATTAATATTTATGACTACATAATTTCTATAAAATAAAATTCCGTGTTTTATTTCATAATAATATTTTAATAACACAAACTATCGATATAGGCAATATAACATTATAATATTATCAAGATCGAAGATCCATGTATATATTGTTATTTGCTATTTATTCTCATTGTCGATTTCAGCTTAATTCCGGTTTTTAAGATCCCGAATAGTGTGATTTTTATATGTAGCGGCATGTATAAAGTGACAAGGTGTTTTTGATTCATAATACACTTGACGACATATAGAAGGCGCTATTCGAGTCCAATGTTTTGTACATCTACCTACCATAACTTTGGATATCTTATCAAAACTTCAATTAAATGGTTCATTTCGTTGAACATTTTCCATTGATTTTTTTAATACATGCTTACTATGAACGGTTGTAATAGATCAAAATGGATGCTATTGCAGCGTTACCGTTAGCGGTAATTTTGTAGCTAAATTAACGTTCTCTAAATTATAAATTAATTAAATTAAAAATTTAATTTTGGAATATCTTTTAATGGAATGTATACGAGGAATATAGTTAATCCAATAAAAAATGTAAAATTAAAAAGCATACTTATGAACTAATCATTACGTAATATCGATTAGGGAAATACAAAATAGGTAATTAATGCGGTTAGTAAAGTTATCATTATTTCTTATGCTTTGTATTCTAAATGAGAAAACAGGGTGCAACTAAAATTGTACAACAACCATAGAAATAAAATAAAAAACTACTTTTTAACTGCAAATAAAATTATAAACCCTATTTAACTGCAGAATTGAGGAACTGTAATAAATTGGCCATATATTAAATAATCTTTACACTTCCATATATTCTGACGAAGTAACTCAAAAGGACTCTAAGTAGAAACATTTCGTTATCATTACAAGTACCTAACATTCTCATTATTTAACAGCGTTTGAATAAAAGTTCATGCACAAGGAGGCTTTATAAAAGGTATTAAAATTTAGTTTAGTCATATTTTACTCTGGACGTATATCCTCAAAAAAAATTATATTTCTGATATAAAAAATGAGCATCTGCATGTGACTTGTGACTTTATACTATAACGAGAGTTAAGTGATTTGAAAAAAATATTTTTGAAATAATGTATTCAAATAACTTTAAATATAATTCAAATCAAAATGAAATATATTTGGAAACGTTTCGTGATGGTAACTATGATAATGATTTTTAAAATTAATTTTATTTATTTCTTGATTTGAATATCTTTGGCGTTAATTTTGTAGAAATTCATTTGTTAAACCAAAGAAAGCAGAAATAATACATCACATAGTTTCATTTAATTGTGTTTATTTATTTCATTTTTAGTAAAAGCTAAGCTGTATGCAAATAAATATTCTTTATTTCTGAATTATTAAAAATGAAATGAATTACATTTTAGTAGAATAAAAATTTAAACTGAATTTTAAATTCAAAGGAAAATAACAATTATTATTATATGTTTTCAAAAATTTTAATTATACAGATAATAGAATTGAGGTTATAAAGTGACGTTTTTGTATCATACAACACAATTTTTTGATTTAACACTGTCATAATATTTTGATGTATTCACTACCACATCAAGGTAACAATATATTGACTTGTGTGAACAAATTTAGGAGTAGTTTGAAACAAGTTTGTTGTTACCAATAACTTAAATATCAATTTATTACATCTGAAAAAAAATACTAGGCAATATAGGCAACGGTTTGTATATTATGGCAATGGAGAAGGTACTCACGAAAATTGACTATTTCGATAAAATTGTAGTCGATAAGGGAAATGACGATTTACTATCGCTTACCTAAGATGATAATTTTATTCAAAATTCCTCTAATATTGTTTCCTCTAATATGATTACGACTTTGATACAACGGTAAGTGACCAAATGATCTTGAAAAAAAATCTCGATGATCCAGAGGAGTGACTATTTCGAGAAGCGTATAGAAGACAATTTTACATTTTATTTAAAACGCGTATTCTAGTAGAACTGTGTTTGTTAAGGAACGTTGAATATAATTGATATTTCTAAAAAAATTTTTCACCGCATCTTTGTACTTTTATCGCATTAACGGCATAGTTAATATATAAAAGGAATATTGGGAACACTCATATGGGTAACAGTAATGTGTTATTATGAATACATGCTGTGACTTGTTTTAGAAGATACAAAATATCTTCTATAAAATAACTAGAACTTCTATCAATTTCATGTCTATATCTTCACAACGTTTCCCTTTTGTTTCAAAACGAATTTTATATTAATTTAATTTGTTTTTATGTATGTCGCCTTGGCACTCCCATTCCCTCCTTTATTTTTCGATGTTTAAGTGATCAAACCACTTTGAAATTGCTATTTCATACGTTTATATTTACATTTTCTCCGACGTTTTTTCTTTTCGACGTAATTTCTTTTTTTTTAATCCTTTGAAATATTCCATTACACCTCGTTTCAAACGCATTCCTTTCTCGTATTCTCCTTTTTCATTACGCAAGGTTTTATTCATGTGCAGTTGAAAGTTACATAATTCAATATAGAATAGGTACTATAAATCTACTGATGGTCTGATTATATCCCAGATGCCTTATAACCCTTTTAAAATTAGTGGTTTTTTGAGTAGTTATCTGTACTTCTTCATATTTGAACTTGCTATCGGTGTCGGCTACTGCGGATGATTAATAAGACTCTCTATAATCTGTAAAGTTCAAAACTGTGTTTGGATCTAAATTGTCCATTACCTTGCACTAACCTAAAAAAATGCTTGAATACTTTTCTTTCAACATGTCAGGCAGGGTTTAGTAAATTTCTTTGAAAGCCTTGCTTCACTGTCACACAATGGAACCGGCTGAATAAATGTCTTGTCTATTTCATATTTTGTTCAGCCGTTGACGAGATGAAACATTCGCGGTTTTTTGAATGGGTAAAAAAATTTTAAGGATATTAATTCGGTTATAAATTGCGGCATTTAAGTTGTTTTATCATTATCAAGTTTATTAAATGAAATTGATTGTTTTATTACCGTTAAGAAAATCGTAGTTCAGAAAACTTCCAGTGTTAACTTCATGATAATTGCTCTATGCAATTACTATGAACCGTATAATTGATCCCATTAATTTTACGAGTTATATGCGAAAAATTTCAACATATATTCGGAAAATATTTTAGATCTACAAAAGTAAGAAAATTTATGATAAAAGTATACACTAAACTTAATAATGGCTAAAATGACACGTACATTTTTATCCAAATTGAAATGGCCTATTCTCAGTATACTCTTAGTTATGAAAAATGAGTTGATTGTATATAAATATACGAAAACATAAAACAAAAATTATTATATTCTTATGTCTAACTGTTTTCCAAATATTATTTTTGAGATCGCAGAATTTTTTTGTTTGTTTGGTAAAGAAATTTCTCACATAAGAATTCGTGTCTTTGCTTACTTTCTACTTCAAGGGATTAAACGTTAACAACCTGATCTAAATGACAAAAGATTAATTTTATAGTTCTTAAAATGCTGACCTCTAATAAAAAAATACAAGATTTTAAACTTTCTATTTTTGTAAAAAATATTTATATGAGTTATAATCGCCCATAGCAATTTTATTTTATCCCCACGATTCACCCATCTACACGAACGAAAACTTAAAAGCAAAATTTATCATATTATTTATTTAAAGGAAATCGTCTTTTTCAACTGAAATTCATATCATCAGTTAACTTACTACTGAAACATTCACAAATGGTAACTACATTGGTACAATGCAACAGCGTTAAACTCGCGTGTGTATACATATATATATATATATATATATATATATATATATATATATATATATATATATATATATATATATATATGTATACATATATACATGTGTGTCTGTTTATGGAGGTGTCTCAAATAGCGTCAAACAGAAGCACAGAAGTAGAGAATATCTTGGCCTGTCCAAACTCATAGTTTAAAGGTAAAATGTTTATTTGTGATATGAATAATTTTGATAGAAAGTTGACTACCTAGTATTTTCTTGATAAAAATATTCACTTACGTAGGTCTTAAACATGGCTCAAAAACTAAGAGAGACACAATATGTGTAAGTGTGACGATCTCAAGATCTTCGTGTCTTTTCTCGAACTTTTCGAATTAATCATGCTTCAAATATCAGTGGAGTTTTCCCCAATGCCCATTTCATGCAACTCTATTTAGATCTTACTGATTTGTTAACTGTACAGTTAAGAATCTGACCATCGAGGTGAAGTTTTTAGATATGGACTCCCATAGAAGATACCAAGTAACTTCATGATTTGTCGCCTCTACACTATTAGCACGTTGACACCTATTTTCTGAGTGACTTCCACAATTTCTAATTCCAAATTATCATTCATTGTTTCAATAATTCGACGCTGAAAATGATTCACTCGTCTGTTGGTTTTATTCACATATTCAGTAATATAAGTGGCACAAAAATACTTTTTGATGATAAATTGAAATTCTATATTTGATTTCATTATATTTAGCACAAATGGTTTGGGTTGTGGGATTTTTTATGCCATTGACGTCAAGAAGACTTCAGACGTGTTTAAAATTTCGGCTCGAAGTACAGAATTGTAATAGACATGGGAAAATATATTTTTATCTCTATAACATTATCTATAATCGAACTCAATTCTTTTAAACTAGTCGACCATGTTATATTGACCAAATGGACTAAATATTTTGAATTGCAGAATAATGAGTAATATATTAACCAGTTCATTGAAATATATATCACATGTTATTGCATCTTCGTTAACTAATTTTGTTCGAAATACGCAATGTAATTTTTCAGAAAATTCGTCAGAAATCTCCGTGCCTTTGTGCTTCATTTTGTACATTCCAATCATTTAATTTGCACTTACTGTCAAAAAGACTGCCGGTTTACCCAATTGTCGGATCCTAGAAAAAACGTCTATTTTTTGCTTAGTCCAGTACCAGGTTGAGTTAAGAATTGTTTGTAGCAAAACAAGATTTGTTTTAATACAATTATTGATATATTCCTGAACTTTGATTTGTTGTCGACTAATGGCCGTATTTGTACCAACGTGTTTAAATGTAACTGCGAGAGCATCGCGAACCCTCAAGCGTAAAACTTTATTTACCAAGTATAATAAGTGATATAGTACCACAGCTTGTCGACCACTTCTTCGTAATTCACTTGTTGCTATCATAAATGATGTCAAATTAACCTGATCTCTAAAGCGTTGGATTATTCTAAATAAATTTAAAGAAAAGAAAGTTCCTCTGCATGTTCCTCGAACAATAAATTTTGTGGAACATTTTGTTCTCCCGGTGCAATAGGTAAGTGTTGATCTTCATTCCATAGGAACTTATGTTGTTAGGCGGTGAGGCTTTCTTCAATTGGAATGGTTCACTGTATTCATCTTGAGAATTTATAAAGGAAATGACATCGCTAATGAATAATGATTCATCTATATTGATGTCTCACGTTATGTATAACAGAGTTGATACCATATATTATAGCATAGCTTTTGTGGTGTATTTGTTGATGATTCCATGCAAATAACTGAATTTATCAATCTTTTTTGTTTGTTTAATATGTCCATTTATGATCGTCATTTACACTTCTTGGAAGACATTTCATCATAGTATTAACGCGGACAAGGACATCAATCGCTTGTCCAGAAATATCTTACAGTCCATTAACATGCCTTAATCTCCGGATTTGCACGAAAATACCTTTCATGTAGATCCATAATACGGAATTCCTTGACGAAATAAGTATCTTTGAAACTAAATCTAACGGTGGCAAATATGTAGACATTTGCGGAATTTTGAAACCATTATAAATTGGCATAGCTGGATTTTTTAAAATGCAACTATACACGTATTGCACAGCAATATTTTGTCCATCGATATATCTGGTAAAATTTTTTCTCAAAATGTAACCGTGTTCATCATAAGGACTTTTCGAATTATCCCTAAACCACAACCTGTCACAGCCTGAGTAAATATATCCAAAAGGGTTATCTATAAATTTTACATTAAATTCTCTCTCATGAAACGAAATGTGCCTAAACTCGAGGGGACCTTAAAATTTTACATCAATTCTCGTTCACTTACCGAATGGCCACCTAAGAAGTTTCACTTCAAAAAGTCTCTCATCTTTAATTTACTCATCTCGAAAGATATCCATCCCTGTAACGTCGGTAGCTTATAAATCTATTGTGCTGTGGTAACCAGAACGTGCTAATCCTGATATAAACTATAAACCGAAAAGTGCTTTCATTTCCTCTTTTTTTTGGCAGGTATTTACATTCAAGTTTTTTCATTAGTGCGGTTCACAATTTTGTCAAGAATGCCATCAACAATAAAAATTTTAAAGAACTGAATAATAGCCGTCTAATTTTTTGCAACTTATTTTTCGCCTGGTGAGAAATAAAATTTCTAGCTCTGGAGCAAATGTTACTCCGGTATGGGTCCTTTTGCCGCTTTCTTACGCGTTGAATGTAAAAACTCTAAGTTGGCGTAGTCCTGAAAGCGTTAGGTCGTCAGTGTCTAAATCTGATTGAAAGTATTGCCTTCATTATTCGTGACAATTTGGAGGTTCATGTGATTAGATTCATTATCAGTATCTGGTTCTGATTCTACACTCACACGTTCCGTCATAAAATCATCTTTTTCATCTGAAAGTATTCTTATTATATCAGATTTCTTAATTTGTGCTATAATTTACATAAATAATTACCTGAAAATAAATACGAATACATAAAATACAATTATTAAATAAAAATAAAATAAAACCCAAACTTTAGCACCTACCTTTTTAACCCAGAGCCTTACAAGGTGGGATATACCTTAGCACAAGTGTGTGACGAGCGCGGTATCAGCCGCCGGACTAATTTCATAGCACTGATTGGAGTGACAATATTGCATTTCCAACTATTGCAAAAACAAATTCCTGCGCTTCTATACTTTTGATATAGTTGCGATTTTTTAATGACTGGGTTGTGTCACTCTTCACGGCATGAATGAAACGTTAAGAATAATCCGTATGTAATTTTATATTTGATGTCAACCTATCCTTGTGATTTCTATATAATTTTCCTCATTGTGATAAAATTCGAGGATGAATTCCCGTATAGAGTGCAACCAATATCAGTGTATCTCCCATTGCCGGAGTATGTTCAACAAATGTTTAAGAGGCTGATTATACAGAACTACTCTTATTTATTCCTGAACTGGGAGGTGTTGTGTTATCACACCATATTATACATAAGACAATTGTAATGTTCTTAACCTTAATAAAAGTCACTTCTTTTTTCAATTTGGCATTCAGTGCATGAAGTAGGTTAACTATCATTTAATGGGAAAAAAATTCGTTAAATTATCATAAAAATATATTAAGTATATAAATCGTTTTAGCAGCCTTATAATTTCTTTAAGTTCTTAAGCTTAATAGATAAACATATGACCTTTTTCTAGATTCATAACCAGTATATAAAAACAAAATTCGATCAAGGGAACTCCCTCTTCATCTCTCCATCTTTATCCAATTTTATTTTTAACTTTAAAAACAATGTAATGAAATAATCGTTTAATCAATAAACAATATCACGTGTGAATTTCGCATCCCATGTGACTATCAACGAGTTACACAATAAATTTAAGAGCTATAGTGGAGTTTTTTTTAACTGATTTGGTTTGAACTTTCCTTTTTCTCAAGGCATTTAATAAAAGTTTTAAACTGTAACCAAAATTAATTTCATGGTTTCATACCTCGAAAAAGGAATCCTTACAAGATCACGCACATGCCCGTATTTCTATTCATAGATGTCACACAAATATATTTTAAGTCAATTTTAGGGGACGTATAAAATAATCATTTTTTTTTCAATTTAAAATACAGAAATAAATTTTGGTCAGTGATCTAATTTTAGCAGCGATTGAGAATCGGCAAATAAATATTATAACGAAAAAAGGAGAAAAAAAACCAAACTTTCTTAACTTTTCCATACGATCCCGTATGGTAAAAGATAACATAAATTAGGTTTTTTTATATTGTGATTTAGTTGCCGATTCTTAGTCACTCCCTAAAATTCGGTCCTTGATCAAAAGTTAACCTACTATAATGTGAAAAACCTTTGTCGTGTGCAGAACAATGGTCTCCAAAATATTTATTTTCTTAACTATTTTCATAATTGCAGTATATTCACCAAAAATTAAAACATGGGCTTAAAAACAATACAAGTATACGAACCTAAAATTATTAGAAAATAGGGTTTTGAGAAGCCTAGGAATATATTGCAAAAGAAATGATTACAGTTTTTTCTACATATCACAGTTTTTTATATATTCACGATAATATATATACATATATATATATATATATATATATATATATATATATATATATATATATATATATATATATATATGTAATGGAAGAAAGTGTAAAAATTTTTTTCACAATTTTGATATTTGTGATGCAAATAAAAACTCAAAAACGCCATATACACATAACGCCACATAACACGAGCCACTTTGATGCCGAAAAATTAGATAACGAATTTAATTTCATACTTCATCGAAGGATTAATAGTCAGTATAAAAATTCAACAGCTCTTGCAGAGTTTTATGCTAGGTGCTCGACAACTGCCAAACTAATATTTTTAGAATATAAACATCATCGAGCGGAAAATCTGGTGCAGTAATTGAATCAAGATAATCAAGTAGGTGAAGATTATTTTGATCAACAGAAAAGTTTCAGTTGTAATATTGTTATAAAAGGGCTTGAAAAGTAGTTTCTTTTTCTTTTTTGAAGTGAAACTTCTTTTGTTTTAATATATGAAACTCTAACGGGTATCAACAATGGTGCTAGTATGAACCCATCTCTCTTCTATTTACGATAATATTCCAATACTAATCTCTGCGATATTCATTAAGATTCCACCAACAACATTTATGTTTTATACGATTTAAATTTTAGGCCACTTTCTTTCACAATTGTATTAAATGTGTTGTTGCATATGGCTAAGGAAGAACACGGCTTTATACTCTTCGATTTTGATCTTAAGATTTATACCTGAATATTTTACATCGCCATGTTTCAGTAGCTACTGCATTGTATATGTGTTGAACGTATCGTTAAATTTGTCTCGAAATAATATCAATACTGAGCGGTGGTGAGTTTTAGTAATATTCGCGATATCAATCATATATTTTGTGTCATAATTACGGATTTCAATTTAGTATTGACCGTAAAGCAAATCTTTTACGATCACGGTGTAAACCTAAATATCGCTCTAGTAATCTCGAATTCAATAAGATGAGTATTTTGAAACTTAAACCGATTAATATTCTGTTACACATTATTATTTAGTTACATCTTTCTTTTACCTACTTTTGTTATTCTTAGTGTGGTAAATTTCCATTTCTCAGATTAATAAGATGGAATGTTATTTAATGCGTTGCAATTATTAGGCAGAGAAATTCCTGTCCTTTAGAATTACCTCAGATAATTTTTCTCTTCCATTTTCTATTAACCTATAAAAAACTTACAGATATAAATTATTCGAGTACGTTTCTTTTTGCCATTATATATATTTCCTATATTGTTTCTGCATTAGTACCTATGCAGCCCGAATATGACATATTCGTAACGAATGCAAATGTCTGAACTTTTTATCGAATAATATTTCCGTTTGTTTTTCAGCTATTAATTGTTGTTAACTTCTAATGTTTCTATAGACAATCCTAAAAAGAATAAAAAAAATATATTGAATATATTGCCACAATTTATTACGGAATATATAATTTTATTGAAACCATAATTATACATTCCGTTATATGTCGTACGTGAAATTCAAATTACTGATTGACACATATTTTTGATTTTGCACAAATGAACACAAATATTAAGATAAAATAATCACAAATAAAAGTTTAGATAGTTAAGTATATTGGATAATTCACTTACGAACGAAACATTTTAACATTATGGGCTTTAACGAGGTGGAAATTAAAACAGACTAGGAACATAAAATAACTAAAAGAAGACAAGGAAAAAAATAACCATTCAAAGGCACTTAAAAAATAAAATATTTTATTTCAAGTCGTCAGTTGAGTCAAAATCATCCATCATTACCCTAGTCTCGACAAAATGTACACAAAAACTATCACCAAGGAACAACCATAGAATATAAGCCAGGATGAATTGTGAAACAAAACTTAAAAGATTAGTTACTTTTTATAAATTTTGAATAATAATGTAATCCACTAGAAGTGAATCTAAACTAGGATATATATATCTACTTTGCTCATCCATCATCGTGTATGATTGTCAAATTATCCCTAATGTACGTGAAAAGGTAACCATCTTAATCGGGTAGTAAAAAGCTCATTAGAATTGAAGACGATCCTATAAGGATTGCGGCTACTTTTAGAGCTATGTCATACTATTAAGGCATTGAATAATTAAAATAAATTTATTAAAAATTTTCAAAAGTTTATTTATGTCGCGCTAACATTTTTATAATTAGTTTTCCATGATCATTTTAATCAGTATCTTATATATTTTTTCTCTTCTACACCTTGAAAAATAATCTTTAAGGTTATATATTTATATAATTTTTAAGGTTATATTCAAAATTCTCTGTTGTTAAAAAAGAAGTGAAAACTGATTTTTAGAGTTTTTTGCCAACACCATTTCCATAGCACAAAAAGTACATATAAATTTTATGATAGTTTTAGAATAAGAAAAGTATATGAAAATAATGAATTTACCTATGTATATATGGCGTTTTTCAGTTTTTATTTGCATCACAAATATCAAAATGAGAAAAAAAAGTTCTACACTCTTTCATTATCTTTCATAACATAGCTCTAAAAGCAGCCGTAACCCCTTTAGGATCGTCTTCAATTCTAATGAGCTTTTTGATACCGGATTAAGATGGTTTCCTTTTGACGTACATTAGGGATAATTTATATAATTTGAATAGCGAATAATTTGAATAACCAATAGTGTAAACAGCAATTCATCTAAATTAATCAATCATACACGATGATGGATGAGCAAAGTAGAGGTATGTGTATCTTGCTTTGGATTCACTTCTAATGGTTTACATTAATACTCTAAATTTAGAAAATTAAATAATGTTTTAGGTTATATTTCGCAATTCATCCTGGATTATTTTATATGGTTGTTCCTTAATGATAGTTTTTGTGTATATTTTGCCGCGATTTTGGTAATGATGGATGATTTTGACTCAACTGACGACTTGAAATAAATTTTTTTATTTTTTAAGTGCCTTTGAATGGTTATTTTTTTCCTTGTCTTCTTTTCAATACTATCGTCTTCTAATTTTAAACGTTTTAGTTATTTTATGTTCCTAGTCTGTTTTAATTTCCACCTCGTTAAAGCCCATAATGTTAAAATGTTTTGTTCGTAAGTGAATTACTCAATATATTAAACTATCCAAATTTTTATTTGTGATTATTTTATCCTAATATTTGTGTTCATTTGTGCAAAATCAAAAATATGTGTCAATCAGTAATTTGAATTTCACGTCAACATATAACGGAATGTATAATTATGGTTTCAATAAAATTATATATTCCGTAATAAATTGTGGCAATACCTTTAAAATATTTTTTTTTATTCTTTTTAGGTTTGTCTATAAAAACATTAGAAGTTAACAACAATTAATAACTAAAAAAAAATGGAAAAATTATTCTATAAAAAGTTGAGACATTTGCATTCGTTACAAATATGTCATATTCGGGCTGCATAGGTACAAATGCAGAAACAGTTCAGGAAATATATATCATGGCAAAAAGAAACGTACTCGAATATTTTTTATCTATGAGTTTTTTACAGGTTAATAGAAAATGGAAGAGAAAAATTATCTGAGGTAATTCTAAAAGACAGGAATTTGTCTGCCTAATACTTTCATCGCATTAAATAACATTCCATCTCATTAATCTGAGAAATGGAAATCTACCACACTAAGAATAAGAAAAGTAGGAAAAAGAAGGATGTAACTAAATAATAATGTGTAACAGAATATCAATCTGTTTAAGTTTCACAATACTCATCTTCTTGAATTCAAGATTACTAGAGCGATATTAAGCTTTGCAACGTAATCGTAAAAGATTTGCTTTACGGTCAATACTGTACGGAAATCTGTAATTATGACACGAAATATATGATTGACATCGCGAATATTACTAAAACTCACCACCGCTCATTATTTATATTATTTCTAGACAAATTTAACGATGTGTTCAACACATATACAATGCAGTAGCTACTGAAACATGGCGATGTAAAATATTCAGGTTTAAATCTTAAGATCAAAATCGAAGAGTATAAAGCCGTGTTCTTCCTTACCCATATGCATCAACACATTTAATACAATTGTGAAAGGAAGTGGCCTAAAATTTAAATCGTATAAAACATAAATGTTGGTGGAATCTTAATGAATATCGCAGAGATTAGTATTGGAATATTATCGTAAATAGAAGATAGATGGGATCATACTAGCACCATTGTTGACACCTATTAGAGTTTCATATATTAAAACAAAAGAAGTTTTACTTCAAAAAGAAGAAAAAACTACTTTTCAAGCCCTTTTATATCAATATTACAACTGAAACTTTTCTGTTGATCAAAAAAATCTTCACCTACTTGATTACCTTGATTCAATTCCTGCACCAGATTTTCCTCTCGACGATGTTTACATTCTAAAAATATTAGTTTGGTAGTTGTCGAGCATCTAGCATAAAAGTCTTGCAACTGTTGAATTTTATACTGACTATAAATCCTTCGATGAAGCATGAAATTAAATTCGTCATCCAGTTTTTCGGCATCAAAGTGGCTCGTGTTGCCCTCCACCGCTTTTTAGCAAGTAACAGGTTAAATTTTATTGTTTAGATAATTTTGTATTGAATCTTTATTCAAGTTTCTTTGAAGTTTATTTCTGCATTAGTTAACTTAGTGAAATTTAAAAAAAAATATCAGTTGTTATTTGGATATGTGAATTTCATATTTATTCAATTATTTATATTCATACTTGATTTATTTCTTCCGGTGGAAATAAATATTTTTTAATTAAACAAATTTTACATACATAATCATACAATTTATTTGTGTCACAAAAGTTGCTGTTTATTGTCTTAGAAAAATTATAAAATTATTAGAAAAATTATAATCATTTTTGAAATAAATGGTTGCAAATTTCACTTTCGACACGTTTGAAATATATTTACGACAAAGTTTAGAACTGTTTTTAAAGAAATGTTTTAAACTTTGTATTGGGACTGTTATATTAATAATAACAAAAATAATGAAACCATAGGGGATATTCACAGTTTTCTTATTTAATTCATACATCTTAATTTCGTAACTGATTTTTTTTCCCTTAACTAATTAAATATTTCAAACTGTTGCCCATTTTATATGGAAATACTAATTTTAGAAATACCAATAATTTTTTAGTTGCCAATATTTCTTTTTCAATATTTATTATTTTCATAGTTTTAGCGATTTGAGATTTTTTTAGCTTGAAATTTTTATATTAACTTACGAAGCGTTTTAAGCATATTTCCTGTAATTTTCGTCTTTTATTGCCCCAAAATTACAATGTATTATTATTTACAATATCTTTTGGCTTTAAGAGTCAGATACAATAATTAAACTACGAATCTACAATTTCAATTAAATATGTCTCATAGCGACGAAATCAATTCATAGCAGCCATATTTATTTTCGCGAATCTGTAAATGGCGATAGCTGATGGTTCTGTATTTTGCTGACTATCAAAATACAGATTTTGGTTTTTCAATGTTTCGAAAATATTTCGTAATTTTGAGATCTTACGTGTAAAAAAAATCTTTCAGATCTCACTGTAAATGCATGACGATTATTAGTAACTGCTTATTTTTTTTTGAGTTAGAAATTTAAATATTGAAGTATTCACATATACCTTATAGTTGTTGAATCATAACAGATTCTTCATCGTGGGGTGGTCCGAAATATGTTCCGAATATTTTCCCTCATCTATATGGTTGTAATTTTCGTTTTTTTCTTTCATCGTCCGCTTTTCTTCGTCTTCCTCTTTTTGGTTCGACGGAGTGTTAGTTTGAATTTGTAAATTTCGTATCTTATACAGATTTGAAATTGTAAATTCGTGTATTCCGGCAACTACCGCCAATGATTAGTTTTCTTTTCCTCCTAAAACATCGTCATTACTATTTTTTCATTTCTTAGGTTATCAATAGATAGTGGAATAGATATGGCGTCGACATTTTTTTAAATTTCTCAGTTCGTGTTCGAAAATACTGTTTCGAACTTGATGTTTAAACGTATTTTTGTGTATTTTAATATATATACTGCACACATAATGTTTTTAACTTCACAAAAGTTTTCTTAAACACTAAACACACTTCCAAGTTCCCAGCGCTACATACATCAGTTGTCAAATGCGCTTTTTTTAAGAATATTTTTGTCATTAATGACGTACAAAGTATAAACAATCTTGAATATTCCCGTAACTTTATAAATGATCTCAATTATTCTCGTTAATATTATACATAAATATAGATTAAACGAAAAGTGAATGACAGAGTTATTTTTACTTAAGGATAAGCTACCACTGAATCTATTGTACCCAATGTGAAAGAATTTTGATTTATTTTATTTTATCTTTTGTGGTGAAAATAGATAGGAAACACGTGTTTACGTGTAAATATTTTGTGATTTTGGAATTTTCTTTCTATGAAATTAATACTTCAAATAAAAAGTTATAAATTTTATATATAAATCTAAGATTTTTGAAGGCGAAATATTTTTGCAATAATTTAAAGATATTAGAAGTAAAAAGCGGAAGGTACTTTTATGGATACGATGAAAAATATAACATTAAGTAGGATACTGAAAATAGAAATGTGGCCATTATTTATCCTGCGATCCAGACATTACAAATTAGATAAACTTACATGAAAGGAATAATTATACCTAATGAAATGTTATGAAAATAATTTTAATATAATAAAGTATATTTCTGTTTTAATAGCTTGACAAATATTTAATGATAATCAATAAAAGCAAATTACGAAATGTCTACCATACTTACAAAAAACAATATAAAGAAATATATTTTAAATTTTAATGGCCATTATAACAAGAAAAGTAAGAGTACAAATTGGCAGCATTCTAAAATCTGGTTAAATTATAAGCTGACAAGTGATTAGTGATTATAAGCTAACAAGTTAAAATGTAACCGCCCGGGTTACATTTTAAGAGTTAATGTCAATTGTCAATCGACACACGTTATTTCACGAACAACGTCCTTTACACTTTCTGTGTCTTCTTGACTAGAAGACTTGTGTAACTTTCTATTAAACTAGTCACCTAGCGTCTTCACGTGTTAACTAAGTGTAATTTGTACATTATTTCCTCGCTTTTCTCCACAGATTGTAGTTTTAGTAGATTAAATGGTACTCCCCATTATTATTGTTATTCTTCTAGTAGTTTTCCTGAAATTTTAAAGCTCATGGAAGAATTTTTACATTAAAAATATTCTTGTTAAAAACTATATGCTATAAATAGGTAAATAGCGCTAATTCCCCCCCCCCCCCAATAATTGCTGGTTTCTTTCATTGAGGTCACTTATTTTTCGAAGTTTTTCTCGTATCATGCCAGTCAAATTTTAGAGTAAAGTACGCATCTTAGCTTTTGCAATTGTGTTTTTAAAATTGTTAATTCTTTGTTGTTATTTAATCAATACGAATGTAAAAATTAATATTTGATCAAAATATCACAAGTTGTGTTATTTAAAAAAATCGAGCCAATTGTAGGTCCTCTTACATAATTATCGCCTTGCATACTCGTCTATTTCATTACAAAGAATAAAATTCAATAGCACTACATACAATACGGAGTAATCAAAAAGAAATTCAAGTGTTTGGCGACGCCTCGGCGAGAATTGAACTTTCTCTTGACGATGTGAAGGACACCTTCAGTTTTGCTGACTCTTCACGTTTCTCAATATCATCTAGAAATGGAAATAATAAATTAAGCCTCGAAGGATTCTAGTCTTAAATCCACTTCATTCATTCCAGTAACACCATACTATTATTTGCGGACATTGCGATGACTATGATTAAACACGTAGGCCCCATTTATACTTTTTTCGTCATTTATCAACACTTATAATCAATTGGTTTGCGCTAAAAACCTTGCGTTATATTGTATTATGTAATGTTTATTAGCGTACTCTATGAAGCAGGTTGCAAGTCCAATGCTTTGTTTTTCATCCCATAGAAAATGTAAAGTAGTAATTAACAACATCAATAGAGCAGTACGAACATGCTGCGAATAAATTTTAGGTATTCATATTTTAAGCCTCTATCAGTAAATTTCTATCGTACTTAAAGAGCGTTTAGGTTTAGCTGTCATAAAATGTTTACAGTAAAGATTTTACATTTGATTCTGTTACTTAAGAACTAAATTTTATAAAGAAATAACTAGTATTCATTAAACAAATAGTATTTATCTTGGTTAAGTAGTAGATTTTGCCTGCATATTGTTAGGAAAACTTAATTATTTTTCAAAGCAGTGGATATAGATTTTAATCAGACCATTTATGTTGTTATCAGGTAAGTATTATATTGACCGTAATTTTTCAGACCTGATATTTAACATTTGTAGGTATGCAATATTACGCTAGTTACTTGGTGATAATCTGGTCTAAGAAACCATATAATAATTATCCCATGAATGTGGCACATTAAAACACATTCTACTACTTTTAAAAATTAAACTGTTAGCGCATTCAGTTTTTCATACGCGGTTATATTTTTTTGCGATTCCATTCTTTTCTCACCTTCTACAGATGATAGCGTTATTATATATAGAAAATTTTTAACCTTCCATGTATTTGTTTTTATTCGAAAACATTAATTTTAAACTATTAAACCGTTTAAGTGTGAAAGAGAGGCAAACAATGAAATAAGAAGCGCTTTACTTTTATTACATTGGTAGGGATTTCGTTATTTCTTCAACACTATTGTGTTGATTGTTAATAAATAGGCAAGTTAATTTTAAGTTTATACGAAAAACTTAATAATATTTCATCAAATTTAATGGTATACCTCCTGTTTTAAAATATGAATATTTTGCGTCACATATATTAATTGTCCATCTTTCGATGAACTCCTTCATTCAAAATTAGAATCCCATCAAAAACATAAATGATACAAATGGGGCCAGTTCTTCAGATAATCATTTTAGATCAGAGAAAGCTTTTGTCAAAATAATCCTTGAGTCCCAAGTAGATTTCTTCATATCTAATTAATATTAAGTATGAATTCAAAAGCCACTCAAAACACTTCAAAGTACATGATGGAATCTTTACATTGCATTCTCGAATTGTTAAACATATCGTAGTTGCGTGTTTATTGCACAAACCAAAACATATGCCTAACTAGTCGAAATTTTTCACTACATAACACTCATTACATAAATGTTGCAAATTCGCAATTATATAAACTAGTGGTCGCCCAGTGGTCGAAATTCGACCATAATAAATTTAAATTATAAGTTATTTAATATAAATTATTAAAATATAATGCTCAAACATTATTAAGGTTCTATTGTCAAAGACTATATACTACTATAACCACAGATTTCGCCAACGCTGTTATTTCCCTATTAAAAAAAATAAATTATATGGAAAAGGAGAAAAATAAAGAATACCTATTTTAAACAAAAATTATTGAAACAGAACATGCTGTAAGATGATGCGAAATACAAAAATTATGCGGTAAAAAATGCTCTCCATTGATTCTATCGCATATTGCGATAATATAATTAATGATTTAAAACTTCTCTGAAAACAATGTTTTTTGTAAAAACTCTTTCTTCGTTTGGTAAACGTCCTTGACCGTTATATTCGGAAATATAAAACCTTAAACCATCGAATGAACGGACTCTACTTGCTGCGATATACAATTGCCCATGTGTGAAAACTGGACGATTCAATAAAATTCCAACCTTTTGGAATGTTTGTCCTTGAGACTTATTTATTGTCATCGAAAATGCAGGTATTATAGGAAATTGTGTTCTTTAAAATTTAAACGGTAAAATAGTTCCAGAGTACGTTAAATTTATACGTGGAATCAAAATTCTCTTACTGCGTGCGGTCCCAGTTAAAACTTCGCAATCTATTGAATTTCGATGCATAAATTTGATGCGCATTCTTGTTCCATTGACTAATGCGTCCTTAGTATTTAAGTTTCTGATCAATAAAACTATACAATTAACTTTCAATACTAACTTATGCGGTGGTAAACCACTAATAGACAAAGAATTTAAAAACTCTACCGGATATTTATTGATGTCATTGTCATTATCACAAATTATTTTATCAAAGCTATGATATGTTCGCTGTTCACCAGGAATTTGATTAAGTATATCAATCAAAGTACAATCGTCATTTGTAGGTGCTAAAATAACAGAGTTCAATATATTTTCTGAGAGTATGTTATTGGAAATATTTCCATACACCTCATCAATAATATTGTTTTTATCTCCTATTAATTGATGAGGTATTTCAATAACATTTTTACCAAACTGAGGGAATTGTGGAGCCTCATCATTACCAATTTTTTTCAAGAATTCTACAAATTCTATTTCATTTGGTAAAGCTCTCATATTTCGAGTAAATGCAACTTTATGAAAATTAGGAAATTCATGCCAACCTGTATCACAATTTTCAATTAAAGTTCCACGTGATCCATGTGGGATTACTGGTAAGATTTGCCGAAAATCACCGCACAGAAGTATAGTTTTTCCTCCAAACACTCTATGTTTATCGTTTTCATCACATAGATCACGCAATAATCTATCTAGGATTTTCAACACTTGCAAAGGACACAAACTTCATCAAAAATTATCAATGATGATGAATTTATGAAACTACCGTAGCTACTATTTGCAGTAATATTTGATACAGAATTTTCTAAAATGAGTATAGGCAGTTTAAATACATTGTGTAAAGTCCTACCTCCAAGTAATAAAGTTGAAGCTATGCCACTGAACGCAGTTGGAACACAACGAATTTAATTTGTGAATTAATGCTGTTTGAGTGAATGTTTTGTCACAACCAGCGTGAGCGATTAAACAAAAAACATTGGATCCAGTATCATGATACAAAATTTCACGAATAACTTGATCAATGAGATTACGCTGTTCAATATTTGTACTTTCATAATACTCACAAAACAGCATCTCTTTTTATATTATATCAATAGTATTTTCTTCTTCTATTCTCTGCGAGTATGTGGGAACTGGTAAACCAAGAATTTGACAGGACAAATTATGAACATTCAAAATATCATCAATTTCTAATAGAGCTCTATTAAAGGATACTTCTTCGTTGCAAAGTCTTAGAAAATCTTTACTAAGATATACTTTAAATTCATTCCATAACGCTAATGCTTTGGCTGGCACATTTATTGCATAAATGTAACCAAATAAATTCCTCATTTGTTTTGGTGAATGTAATTCTTTTGATTCATTTAAACATTCCCACCATTCATTATCATTTGAAGCCATTCCTCGAGCATGGCACACTTCAACAAAAGAAGGGTATAAAAATGTATTGTATGTTCTAACATCCTCGAATGACTTCGGACCACAGACATGTAATAAAAGCAATCGTAAGTGAAAAAGTTCGATATCTTTTGGTGACACTACATATATCTTGTAATGATTTTATTACCTCCACGGATTCTCTTCTTCCATTTATTTCGGGAATCTTCCCACACATAATGCATAGGAATTTTAGTATATTTATACTCTCGTGCTGATGGATCTGATCGATTCAACTCAAAAAATGCTAATAATTTTGTTTGTCTTTCATTATCAATTACTTGACGTTCTTGCCCTTCTCGGAAGTATACATTCTGTCTACGCGGTAAATGAATATCAAGTCTGATTATAGTATGTGATTGAAAATGCATTGGTAATTCATAGATACGCCATATGGCTTCTGTTGATCCGACATAACGACCAATTAAAAAATTGGTAACTTCATTAATTTCTATATTTTGACCTTGTTCATTTTCACCAGACTCTAGTTCAACAGATGCACTGTCATAGCCTTTATACACATATTTATAAATGTATTTGACGCTTTTGACTGTCGTACATACTTCAACTTTTATGTGGCAATTAAATTTAGCAAGTAAATATGGATTGTATGGTACGACATACCGATTGTCAAGGCAACTACCACGAACTTTTGCATTAGTACCATTATCACGTCTTCTGTATAATGGATACCCATTTAACGATTCACATGTAGTTTCATTAAATCGTTTTGGATACTCTTTTATACATTTTCCATCTCTCATACATACTGAATTAGTATTAAGTACTCCGCATGGACCATGCATCATATATTTTACAACATATTTATGTAATGTTCTATGTGTTTTAATGTGAGGAATCTCATAGCATTAACAATTTTATCTTGCTCATTTAAAGTAAGTAAAATGTGAGCATGAGGCAATCCTCTTTTTTGAAATTCAATTATATAAATGAGTGCTTCAACTTTGCCAAAGATATTATTTTTTATAAGGCCCTCTATGAATGCTTTCAACTTTGACTTGAATACACGCACAATAATATCAGGTCTAAAATTAGTAGCTTCACCTACACCAATGTTGTTAACTATTTCTGGCCAACTTGGATTGCAAGTCATTGTAATAAATAAAGACGGTTTTCCGAAATGTTGTACAATTGACACTGCATCTAAATAATTCTGATACATATTTCTTGGAGATCCATTGAACGAAGATGTTAAAATTATTCTACGGCCAAGATTACTGGCATTGATGTTCAATTCTATGTAGTCTGTTAAATTGTCGTGAACTTCAAATCTAAGAATTGTTTTATTTTGTCGCATGCAATGTAATCTTGAGCCCCCTATTCTCATATATATATCAACTATCCACTTCAGAAATAATTTTTTGTGAATGGTGCTTCATGCTGAAATCTTCTCTCATCGCAAGTCGATAGGCTGCATACTGAAGCAAGGCTAATTTTTTTCTGGGTGCTCTTCAATTATATATAGTTGGTACGTTATGAGGAATATTGATATGCCACCCAGTATCACCATTTGGAAAAAGTAATGGATGTGCTCAAGGGTCTAATGATGAATTTAAAATTGAGATATTTTTGATGATACCATTAACTTTTGAAAATGAAATCATATTTCGTTCAAAGGCTCACCATCAACTGTACTAAATATTACTGCTACATCAGTTTGAACTGCATCATTGAAATGACGTTGATTTAAATCATGATTTACTTTAATGAGGATACAAATTTCTTTTTTTTTCTTTTCAACTCTATGACATGATGTTTCATTGCAATGAATGACCGAACCAAAGGATTACTGCGTTCCAATTCAAGAGATATTTTACGCATTATATTGTCATTGCATGTTTGATTAAAATGTTGTTGTAATCTATAATTGATAATATATAATTGATAGTGTCGACATCATAAAAATGGAATTGCGCACAACATGGTGAGCGACCATATGCCGCATTCATTGAACCAGATCTGTGATAAAAACATCATGTTTTTGAAATGATACACTCCACTTGTAACTGCCCCACAAATTTTAGCTTCTGAGCTAACCATAGCAAATGATGAATTATATTTGCGAATGTTTTCAAAATAATTTTTTGCCTCAGTTTTGATTGAAGGTTCATTTGAAATAAGTCCATAATACAATGATTTAAAATATTCATTTTGACTTAAGGGCGGTAATATTTCTTTACCCTTATGACAACATTAAGTGAATTCAGTCCTGTCACTTAAAGTCACTTCAGATTCAAAACGTTTCGCATTGCAAAACCTGCATTGTAAATCCATTAATCCACAATCATAACTATGAAAAAGTCTTGGAATTACATTTAGTGCACATTTATATGTATCTCTAAAAATTATTTCTTCATTTGTAAACTATTAATATTATTTAAATTTGCGTTTGGTCTATTAATATGTGTATGCGAAACAAACTATGAATATGACATTATCATAATTATGATTATTTTTGACATTCAGTAAGACTATGGATAAATAATATCAATCTCAGTTTGACCATAGACTTCAACCATAAACAAAATAGTACATATGTGTGTGTACATATGTGTGTGTGTCAAACGCATGTATTTATAATAAAAATATATATATCTCTTTCTATGTAAAAATATTAGCTTTCAGCACTCTTCTCCATATAAACTGTAACTGTGCCAAATTTCATACTCCTCCGGACGCGTAATTTTCGTAAAAAGGAGTATAAAGGTTTTGCTTAGCATATTAATATTTTGGTTATTATTAAGCTTTAAAAAATTGAATAATATGTTATTAAATAATAATAACTCTAATTTCAGATAAAAGGTCAATTTTTTTACTACTACATATGGGAAAATAACAAAGTTAAAGCACAATAACTTAGAAACTGTCTGGCAGATAAACTACAATGGAAAGCCAGCGGAAAAATAAAATTATGGAAAACTCAAATGTGTATATACATGTGTGTGTGTGTGTGTCAAGCGCATGGTAGTATGTGTAATGTTTTTTTTATTAATTTAATGTGTTTCTAATGCATTATTATATAAAAATTTTAGCTTTCCGTACTCCTCCAAACAAACTTTAACTGTGCCAAATTTCATGCTCCTCCGTCCGCGTAATTTTCGTAAAAGAGGTACAACGTTTTTGTTTCACGTATTAATATTATGATTAGTATTAATAATGTTACATTAAATTATAACAACTGTAATTCCAGATAAAAGATCAAATTTTTTACTATTATGTATGAGAAAATAACAAAGTTGAAGCACAATAACTTGCGAACTGTCTGGCAGATAAACTACAATGGAAAGCCAGCGGAAAAATAAAACTATGGACTACTCATATGTCAATTGTATGTATATACATGTGTGTGTCAAATGCATGGTAGTGTGTGTAATGTTTTATGTATTGATTTAATGTACTTTATAAGCATTATTATTGAAAAATATTAGCGTTCTGCACTTCTCCTACATATAAACTATAAGTATGCCAAATTTCATACTCCTCCGTCCGCGCAATTTTCGTAAAAAGGGGTCCAAAGTTTTTGCTTCACGTATTAATATATAGATGTCGCAATTTTGTAATTACTTTTAAGAGAATAAATTTTTAAGAGATGGGATAACTTTTTAAAGAATAAAGCAATGCTTCATTGTAAATTGCATGTAACGCTATACATTGAATAGCCGAAGCGGTGATTTACAATTAATAATATTAAAGCAATTTTTGAAGTACATGTTGTGGGGAATGATACGAGTTTTGGAGGATGTTACAGCAAATATAAACATTAGAATTTATTATTTACAATTGCGTTACGTTTATTGTGCGTCTGAAAGATCAAATGAAAGTAATTATGATTTGATCAAGCAAGTTTCATGTAAAATTTTCTATATTTAACTTCGCTACTATCTTTTTCAAAGAATCGACCAAAGATTCAAACAAATTCTGACTTTTCCTTTAATAGACATAACGATTTCAAATTTGTAAGTCGATTAGGAGAAGAGAAGGGGTTAAAATTATTTTAGAAAATGTTAACTTAATACATTATTTAAAAGTTGAGTTACAGGATTATCAAAAATAAATTGATATTTTTGATGTCATTAATCACGTATTCACTAATATGACAAATAATTTGGCATATTATAAGTCTTACACAATTTCCTTCATATTTTTCTCGTATATTCGTTAATAATACTACTGAATGACTTTTCTTGACGTAATATTAAACTTCTCAATGTAATATTAAATTTAATGATTACCTTATACATATCTTCTGCTTTCATACAGAAAAATTTAATTATGTGTTTTAGTATCCCTTATAATAATTTTTCATACATGAAAATCATGAACAATCTGCTCAAGTAATAATTTAAAATATAAGTTTATTGTAGGCAACGATTATATAATATTAATATCTGGAAATAATTTTCGATATTAAAATATACGTAATAGTATAGCACAATAACAATAAATCTGTTAATTTATTAAATTCTAGTCTACAAAATATCAGCTTTCCTCTAAAATTTATAACAAATTTCTTCACTATCTTTTAAATTGAAATTAAAGTTATAAATGATACATTTTAACTTTCCAATGCGTATATTGGTACTTAGGGTATATAACAACACTTATTTTAAATTACAAATTCACCACACACAATTTGGTATAAAAATGTATGGTTAATGATTAAAAAAATATCTTCTAAGGTATTTTGCACCAAAAAGTTTTCTGCCATTTAGTAAACAAAACTTTATATATATATCTAAAGTGTATAAAAAGTGTTCTCTTGATCATTTCTTTGTTCTATTAGTATAATTCAAAATCATTCGAGCACTTATTAAAAATATGCTATTACATTGCTTTAGTGATAAGGTGGACTGAGGTTGATATTGCATTTTCAAATTGGAGTAATTTATTTAAATTTAATTTGTATTAAATATATTGTTTTAAGGTTATTTTTTAAATAAGCCACATCTATTCAATATCAGCATAAATTGAATGGATATGGCTAATCAATACTTATATGCTGTTCAATTTTTCGTGAAAATGAATAGCGTATAATCGCAACAGATCTATTAGCTTTCTATTAAAAAATAAATGTCCTTAGAATTCCTTAACTTTAAATATACATAATTTTAAATTGAGGAATTGCCAACGTTTAGAAAGATTGAATTGCGAATAAATTAAAAAATAAGATTGAATTATAATTGCGAATAAATAAAAAAATAAGATTAAGCGGAGCGAGCTGAATAACTATAATATATTTAAGAGTTAAGCAAGCGGTTCCAAATATTACAGTCCGTTTGACAAAAAAAATTTGGAAATCATTAAATTGTACACAAAAGAGAGAAGTTAGCAAAACCCTTTCTTGAAAATTCTACGATTGAAAAGTATTAATTTTCGTTAAACCTCGGTAATAGAAGTAAATTTACTCAAAATGGATATTTAAGACTTTGCACAACGTTAGACATAAATGAATTGCTACTAAAATCGTAGATATGTATCACAGGGTTTTATTGTTATCTGCCCAAAGATATCACTTAGGAACAGAAAAAAATGGATACTGCAAGATGACAAATCAACTGAAAATATTGAAGTTGGCATGGAGACAAGAAAACAACATTGACATATTGAATCGGCAAACACATAAAATCCATAGAAAATTTTGAGCATACGAGAAGTTAAAGCTGCGAGGGGAAAAGTTCAAGTAAATTTGACTTTTGTAGAGGATTTGGTTTGTAGTTTATGCTTTAATATTGGTAAAATATATACCTTAAACATTCCGGCTATTAATCATAATGGAGGCGACTAGACCACTGCACAATGAAAAAAAGATGGTAACGTGGTTACCATAAAATGTTCCATTAATCGCCATTAGTAAATGATATACCAAACCCCAGATATCACGAACAGCATTGACCATCTTAAATAACCTAAGAGAAGAACACTACATTGATTTACGCAAAAGATAAGATAAAAGGTTCGTTATTGAAGGGGATAACAATCCACAATATACATATTGGGGCACCAGATTATCCAATATTAAAGTTATGTACTCCCTAGAGATTCAAATGATTGAACTTTGATATTATAACATCGGGCAAGACAAATTACTAGTCAGCGTGTAGAAAAAAATACCAGATGAGCGGATTTCTTGCGGTAAGAAAAATTACATAAATTTATGTAAATATAAAATATACATGTAATAAAAATTCTGACCACTCTACTGTCCTATTTCTCTTCAGTTATACGGTCGTTCTGAAAGAAAATACACCCAGAATATCTAACAAAGGCAGATTGGGCTAGCCTCAAATTACAACTAGAAATGTATACTGCCCACTCTATTTTAATGAGAATATCGACAAGTGACGACACTAGAATCAAAGGTCATAACTACAAAAAAAATAAGAGAGTTAATAACTCAAGCGAGGAGACAGCAACGGAACTGGCACGAAACTATAGACTACAGAGATGTAAAAACTGAATGACGCTACCCACAAGCTAAATTGTGAAATTTATCATTTTAAACAGAACACCAGAGAAAAGTACTTTGAAGGCATATCTGTGGAGAATATCATATATTACTTATTTAAAAAGTCACTTCTTGGGATCGAATTAAAGAACAAAAGGCAAAAAAATTGTAGATCATCTCAAAAATACATTTCAATTTAATAAAGGAGAATAAGTGTAAGAAAAAGAAGAAATAAGAAGAGTTGAAATGCCAATTACATTAGATATTTTCTAGAAAATTGCAAAGGAGATAAAACATAACATCAATACGAAAGAGTGCCTGGTTTTATCTCATCACAGATGAAATTTTGGAGTAGCTGCCATACAAAGCAATCGGAAAACTAACCCAACTATTCCCCGTTTAGATTGCAATACATCGCCCACCTGAATAGTATTGTACACTAATTAATTTATATATACCAGAAATATACTTTCAAATTAAATAGGAGGAAGCATATACTCATGTGAGGAAATGTGAAGCTGGATTGTAACATTAATTTTTCTGGAACCAATTCTATACCTATTGTTCATCAAAAACATTCCTGCTTTGAATCGAGACAGTGTTGCTATTATCACTGATACTACGGCAATCCTATTAATTCGTCCCGAAGAAGCAACACAAAAACTATAAATATCCTTAGAACATATAGAGAGCTGGACAAAAAGTTGAGAATAAAATTTAACGAAACCACATTCTTATAGACTTTATGAATAAAAAGGCCCAATATCATTCAATCAGAATAAACGATATCTAGATTTCGCACAAAAAGTACTATGACATACCTGTGTACTTTACAATAACTTCTAATGTGACTTGATAGGTTCTTTTATCCTTTTTTTAATGGAAAACTAAGATAGAAAACATATGAAAAAAGAAAAAATAAGAGCTTGAAAAATAAAATGAGATGGCTAATATGAGAATTATCTATCCACAATACGATATTTCTCTACAACTGGATTCTTAAACCTGTGTGGAGTTACGGCATTCAATTTTTGGGACGAGCTAACGAAAATACTATACAAATTATTCAAACTCTTCACATTGAGGCCTTAAAGAACATCTTAGATTCATCGTGTATATCAGAAACAGTGACATGAACAAGGACCTAGAAATTTACAGTTTTACTTAAAATATTATCAAGGAAGCCAGTTACAATGAAAAAGACCCTAGCACTATATTCTCAAAGCTCTCTAACTCCTGGGCTGAAAGAAATAAACGAGACAACTCCAGAAAACCAAACCTCGTGAATTAGTACAATAAAGTGATAAGTTCAGAAAAAGTAGAGCACAGTGCGATAGTGTACATAACAATCTAAAAGAAGGTACTGAGCTAATAGAAAATGTAGAACTACTGCCAAGTAAGACATTAGACTAAGACATTCAAATATATTAGATTAGAATAAATTATTCGTTGTTAAAATTCGATGACAGATAGTAATTACTAAAAAAAAGAAAACCAAATGTAATCAATAATCTGGATTATGCTAATTTTCAGCAATCATTTGACACTAAATAAATTTACTTAGCGACAAAAAATGGCGATGAGGTAAATTTATTTCAAAGGAAGAAATTGAATTATCAAATATTTGAACAAACTTTCCTATAGATTTGACGATTGGGAAAACGACGCGAATTTATGTAACCAAATATTTGCTCTTTGAGCATTAACATCAAAAATGAGACGATTGCTTTTAATGTAGGAAAATGTCGTGATTGTATTCATTGCATTTGTTAAAATGTGAAAACGTAACTAGTCATTTTAAAATTTACAATTACCATATGCCTTTATATTCTTGTTGTCTATTCTAAATTAGTAGAAATTATTTCCTCTGAACAATATTTTAATCCAAATTACGTCATTTTTGAAGAATATAATTAATAACAAGTGGTAATATTATTAATTGTAAATGGTAATAATAATATCGTCTACTTCTTTTACCCCAAAATATGATATCAATCGTTGATTTATTATTTTTATTTGAATAGTTTTTCAAAATCATTATTTTGAAAAAGCTTGATACCTGTTTTTTAAAACGACAGTTTTGAAATTTAATATATTTGATCACAAAAACTATTAAAAAAAAAATCTGCATTTTTTCTTTAACATTGTGCGACTCACTCTTTTAATGTAGATAAACACGATTTCGATAGATTCGGAAATGTGCAAAATTTGTAAATTAATATTAAGGTTTATTACATTAAATACAATATGATTTCAAACAAGACAAGATATTGATTCTATTTCAATATAAATGTGTATGAGTTGCAATATAAATGTGTATGAGTTGCCTATTCATCGATACTATACATTTCTTTGCATGTACAATATTTCGCATCACTATACAAACTTTATAGCGCATATTTATATTTTAATTAATTTACTCTGCAGTTTAAAAATTACAGTAGTAATATTGAATTTTTTTTTACAATTACATGTTCTAAGATTTTTTTTAAATATAATATAAATGCGAAGAAGCAACATACCTCAATAAATTATATTTAAATATACTGGTAGATACGGAGCAAATTGCAATTATATACCGAAATCCCGTTTTGGCTCATTTTACATAACTTTTTAAATAAAAAATTCCATTAAATTCAGTCAGCTTCTATACATAAGATATAATTTAAAATTTTCCTGCATCATTTTCTGGACATAAAATATTTACTTTTGTTAACACTATTAAGGTAATTTATGAATATTAATTACATATGGAGGCATCAGATATAAAGTATTTTATAAAAAATACTTTTTAGTTCTTGGGAAACTCAGGTTTCGAAGCAAAACATTTTCAGTTACATGAATATAAATTGAAGAATACGAAAATGGGTGTTTCCTTGCAAAAACGGCGTAATATTCATTTTTCATACTTACAGGTTTTCTATAAATATATATTGTTTTCATTTTTTCTCGATTTAAAAATCCCATATAAACAAATATTTTGATAACCACGAAGTTTAGTACATTAATAAATTAAAGTACAGCCTTCTCATACGTATCATAATATTCAAAATGAAAAAGTAGACCAAAAGATATCCATATATATATATATATATATATATATATATATATATATACATATTACTATTTCCTCCCTGAATTTTTTATTATATCGTCACTTCGTCTTTTTAGTGGTCTTTCTCTTCTAGGTTTTCTAAATAGTTTGTTACGTTTTTTAGATAGTTTTTTACTATCTGTGATCACTTTTCATTTGTAATCCTTTGAATTTTGGTTGCTCATTTCCTCTATAAACTTAATATTTGATTTTTTACATCTTTAATTACAGTTATTTTCTAAGAGAGTTGCTTTCCAAATAGTCTTTCAAGTAATTTTAATTTCTAGCTCCATCCGATTCCTCTATGATATATACTTTTAGCTTATAAAAATTTTCAAAGTAGTTTTACAAGTCAAGCTATAACTTAAATAAGGTGTAAGGCGAACGTTCATGGCTTTCGTTTTTATAATTTCGTCGGTGAAAATCCTTTGAACGTTTCTTTCATGGCCCTGTATTCGGTCTATGTATTTTTTTTTCTCAATAAGGCTTGAATGAACTGAGGCGGCCATAAAGTATATACATATAAATATATATATATATATATATATATATATATATATATATATATATATATATATACATATATATATATATATAAATATTTTACATTCACCAAATAATTGTACACAGATATTTTGCCAGTTCAGACCGAGAAATACGCTTTCCATAACGGTGATGGAACATTTCGGTAAAAGTTGACGTCCTTTTTTATTTCGCACTTCATCCAAAACTCCGGGCCTAGCTACTCTAGCCTTACTTTTACTGATCCATTTTCGTATAGCACTTTGACGCGTTTTATATTCTTAATACTTAATCTTTGTTCGTTCAAAGATTACCATATTCATTCTTGGGGTATTGTGTCAAATGTTTTGAGTAGCCGATAGGATAAATACGTACGATCATATCGTATACTATGTGTTCCTCTATTATTATTTTCAGAGTATGTATAAATTCGACTGTGGAATAGTTTTTTATAAAGCCAGTCTATATGGTCGGTTGATTATCATCTATATTTCTCTCGTATGTCTTAGCAGTGTTGATTGAAACTCTTTGTAAATACCACGATACGAAACTGAAGAATCTATAATTTGTTATAAATTTTGTGTCGCCTTTTTTATATAATAGAAATATTTCGGAACTCATCCACTATTTTGATAGTTTCTTTGCTTTTGTGTCATGTTAAAAAGGTTTTTGAGTTAATAGTTAATATTTATGAATCTGTTATTAATGGTAACGTAACCTTCCATGGCCGGAAATTTTGTCTTATTTTAAGCTGTTCATTGAAAATTGTATCTAATTAACATTTATATATTTGGAGTGACTCGGATGACTGTATCTTTTGATAGCATTATATAGATGTTTTCGGCAAGTTTTTTTTAGTGACTCTAAGTCCTAATATATTTTTTAAGGTTGTCATAATTTGGTTGGGATTTTGCAACCTCTCATAAGTTTCCTAGCTCTACCCTTTTTCCTAAAAATTCTTTACAATTGTTTATTCAGTACTTCTCTATATTTTGACGGCGTTACCTTTTATTATTCTGTATAATTTACCGAGTGTAAGTTTCCTTCTTTTTTATCGTTTTCTCTATTTTTGAGTGCATATGTCTGATTTTTAAGTTTACTAATTTTATCCGTTTTCATTTACTTTTTTTTGGTTCCTGTTTTTGGTACTGCATACCGCTTTGACTTTTCAGTAGATTAGTTTCAGGCATGTTTTAAAAACTTTGCGATGTTTCATTCACGAAATAAAGCTGACTGTACACTGCTTTAAATACTTTGCGATCTATTTTGTTGCACAGGTTTATCTTATTAGTCTTTGAGAAATTTCTTTTATTTTAGATTTAAGATTACTTTTTAAAGTTAATATATAAGAATTTCTTTTGACTAAATTTCATACCCTTTATCTCACACTACCTCGTGATATTCATTAGGTCGACCTAAAATCATTTATAGACTTTGGCCTTTTTTATTTCCTTTGACGAGCTTTAAGCCGTTGGCGAATACATTAATTTACAATGATAGATCACGTCCATAATTTCATAAATTAATATAATAAAAAGTAAAGGGTTCAAATGTGTACCTTGTAGAACATCGGAAGAAACGGTACGTGCGGTAGATATTAGACAGTTAAACAAGTCCCTTGATATTCAGTACACCTGATTCCTTAGGTCAACAATTTCGGCTAGAGTATTTATATAAGAAGTATAAGAAGTATAAGTAGAGTATTTATATAGAGTATTTATATAAGTTGGTTAATGTCGACCTTTTAGGTAGGATATCAAACTATTGTGAGGTTATTGGATCGCAAAATGAGTGAGAAGGGTCGCAAAATGGGTGTTGTGGGGATGGATTGGAATGGATTGATCAGCAAAAATGCCATGTATATGAACTGAGTCGAAATATGAGGCGCATAAGTTAGGAATAGATTAAGCGTCAGTTTTATAATTATTTTCGTGACATATTTTCTGGAAGATAGAAACCAGTTTTATTTAACTTTTCCACATAATCCCAAAACAGTTTCGGATTATTTGGAATATGTTTTTGGATAATAGCAGTATAACGTTTCAATCCAATTTCAATTTTCTCTTTTCATCTAGATGATAACAAAACTAAACATTTTAATTAAAGAATTTAAGAATACTAATTTATATACACAACATTATAAGAACGTCTCTAAATTAACAACAGAAATCAACAATAATCGTGGTCTATTTTAGCGTGCATATGTAAAGCAGTGGAATAAAAATACTTGATTTAAAATAAAACATATTCACAATTATACAATAATTAAGTAAACATATAGATGTAATTGTGTCCATCTTAGTGCTAATAATAATTTAATTACTATTATGCATATATAAACAACAAAAATACCTAAAAACTGTTTTACTCAAAAGATTCCAGGCAAGCAAACAATTAAATAGATAATCGAAGGGTTTGAACGGAGTGGAATTTAACACAAAATTACCCACAGTTACTCATGCCGCAGTGTTAAATTATTGAATAGGGAGACAAGCAAATGAACTACATCTTTACTAATCAAGTCTTATGTAAATCGACCTGCAACGACGGAGATACACGCATAAGCCCAAAACATTAAGTGCCTTGCATTGCCTAATAAAATAATCCGAGTCGCCGGTATGCTTTTGTTGTAGTTTGGAACTACGCGAAATGTGAATATTATAATTACAAATCAAGTAAAATTTATTACTGACAAAAGTTAGTGTAGCTCTAAAAGAAGCTTCACCTAAATCACATGCGCGATATGCGAACTGCGTAGCGGGTTTCGTCAACCAATATTTTATCCTCAGTTTTGAAACCATTCAAGATATTGCAATAAAATAAAACGCAGATTTTTACCAAGGATATTTTGTATATTTTTGTAAAATTTATATTTAAATTTCAATAACCACTTTAGAGCTGCATTGGGTAAATATACAGACAGTCGAACAGACAGACATAACTTTCAAAAATATTTGTTTGTGATTAGGTGTCGTATAAATAAGGTAACCCATTAAAAAATAGTTAGAAATTTTAAAATTATAGACTTTAATTTTATTTAATTTTATTAAAAGCACGTGGAGTACAAAAAAAAATGAAATAACATCATAAACTTTTTATGTGTTAAGCAACAAATAATGAAATTAAGAGGGCCAACATTATTTTTGACGACAATAATTTTAAAACAGTGCATTTTTTCTTAACCCAATTTCATACATTCATTACTAAGGAAGCGCTTCATACAAGTTCATTATGGTATCTATCTTCAATTTTTTGATAAAATACCAAACTCTCGCAAGACAATGAACAACAATTCCAATCGACATTCACAATCTTGTTTTTATTTTCTCTACGTTTAACTTTATGTTTTTTTTTCTCCTACTAAAAACAAATTTAATTTTTACATATGAATTTATATATAAACTTTAAAGTCAAATTAATTCACAAATAATTATCATGCAAACTGAAGTCTGCTTTATATTTTTTACATATGAATTTATATATAAACTTTAAAGTCAAATTAATTCACAAATAATTATCATGCAAACTGAAGTCTGCTTTATATTTTTTGAGATGATTCACTTTTTTATGTTTTATTTACGGGAAAAATTTTAATATATTTTTAAATATTGGTAATATCGTCTTCTTATTTTCTTCTAATAACTGTAAGAATGACACATTTTCAAAGGAAACAACCTGACATTTGCTTTTTTCGTGGCACTTTTTCTTTTTTTATTAGAAATTACGGGTTGCGGTTTCTTGTGCCAGACAAGCCACAACATTTCAATTCACACAAAAAAAAATTTTAAACTTCTTGCTATTGCTAGATACATTTGTAATATGGTTCCCGTGGTGATTGAGTTGTTTTCAAATTCAATCTCAAAGGATTTCTATGCAAGTTGAAACACAAAACCAAATCTTATATAATTCATAAACGAATAAATCATTCATGTTTTTGAAAGCAATTTCCATGACAATTTGGAAAATAAACTCGGATAATAAACAAGATATTACAATGCAGTAAGATGTATGTTATCGTAGACAAACTTAAAAGTATTTAAAAGCCTGTGCTTCATAAATAGTTTACGTACTTAACAATATTGAGACATGAATGAAATATTTGACAAAAATGTTATGTCTGTAAATAAGATAATAACTATGACGTGTTTATTTATAACTGTAGCGTAGATAATTAGAAAGTATCATTTGATTTTAGCAGCACTAATTTCTCAACCTATATATGGAAGTCATATAAAAGCGGTCAGGCCGTAGCATCTCTATTTTTCTAAAACATTGTGAAATCTATTTCCTCATGTATTCGAATGTATACTCGATAATGTCATTCAACAAGTGCATCAGAGAAGTACAATGTTATCCTCGCCTTCATTAGTACTTACAATTATGAATTGCTAAATCTGAGGTTAAATATAACCTGCTGGAAATATGCGATATCATTTAGTTAAAATATAATAAAATTGTAACGTAGTGAATTCCGTACATGGAAAATATTTTAAAAAGGATGATTGATTTATTGTAAAGAATGACAAGTCTAATAACTTTTGGTATTTCGAATTACACGCGGACAAAGTCGTGGTAAGCTTGCATAGGCACATTTTAAAATATGAAGGGATGATGTTATTCTAAGACCACGACAACTTTAATGGCAGCGAAACATAATTTTGAACAAAATGCTAAAAGGTTTTTGAAATTGCACTAAATCATATGAAAGAGTAAATGTACATGAAAATAAAGAATAAATTCAAAGTTATGTATATTCGGTTGCTGTTAAAACCTGCGCTTTTCAACATGGAAAAAATATAAGTTGAAATAAATGTCTTGACGTTTACAAAAATATTTAAATTTTTGGCTTATAACAGATAAGATATAGTATCTTTCACGCGAGAAATGTAGTGATTTTAATATGTTTGAAGCTATGACAGGAAAAATTTAAATACAAAATTTTGTTATCTTTTTCTTCCTAAGTTTGATTTCAATTAGTCACTTTATTTTCGATACAATATCTTTCTATTTCCTCTTCACCTATTTTTATATTTCTTATCTCAATCCTCTTTTATGAATCTTAATATATTTTCTTTGTAGTATTTGAGAGTAAAAGTTTTCTAGTTGTCCTCTTGTCCCGAATAATTAATTGCGAACTTGCGTTTTTATTGTCATTGCTTCAGAATATTTTGTTTTAATCCCATAGTGCTAGGTAGACAAATATACAAGGGCTGCGAATGAACAAATAGATCACCGATTGTAACATAAAAAGTGTTTTTGATAATGGCGAGTTACTGCTAAAAAAAGAAATAAAAAGGTCAATCTAATATACATTACATTAATATAAATACAAATTATTATTTCTAAATTATAAAGGCCTCCAAAAACTTTTACAATAATTGGGACAAAAAATTATATTCATGTTTTGTTGCAAGCTCTTTTAACAATTACTCTACATACAACGACTATTTTATACTTTCTGAATTTTTAATCGATTGGTTTCACATAGGTTCTCATATGTTTTTTTGTAGAATATTTATTTACTCAGGCGCTTGGAGATTGTTAATGTTCGGTTCTTTATACTGTTCGGTACAATAAAAACACTATTTTTCAGTTTTTTGATGAAGATAATAAAAGATCATAATTATGATACATGGATTCAAGATAAAGTTAATTTCTTTAGCCTTCCTGGTAAGGATGAGAGTTTTACTGATGATTTGCTTCGTATAAACGGTAGACAACGAAAACCGTTTGAACATTGTGATGACTCAGCCAAGCGCCAAAAAATCCGTAAGGCCTATCCCATTCAACCCACTCCACTGCCAAACTATTTCCTGCGCCAATGGCGACGCAAGCCAATTTTATTCCTGTAACTATAGGTATAATGAAGTCTCTTAGTCTCCCAAGGATGTAGCAGACAAGAAAAATCAGTTTACAAAACTCAAAACGATTAATTGAGGTTCAGTAAAAGTTCAAGTATGTGCACTCGCTTTGCATATTGTTGCAAAATTTTGCAACAACAACTATAAGATATTGTGTATACTGCTCATTTTATCTTCTGTATATTACTTAGATTGGCAAAAAATACTGTTCATCTAGTTCTGATAATATTACATTCGATAAACTTATTGTCTCTTTCATTTATTGAATATATTTGGCGTTTATTCTGTAAAAAATCATTACTCACAATTAAATGAAACTACGTTACAACATCTTCAGGTGGGCTATTAGCAAAGGTTAACTGTTAGGAACGCCCAACAGTATTTATATGTTTCAAAAACAATAGCGGAAGCCGAGTTTGTGTAGGTTTTCCCACTTATGTTATTGAGTATATTGTAGGGGAGCGGAGTAGATTTTATCATATTTCCGAAAGTTATACGATGTACAAGTATTTTAGTGAGGGTAGTAAATTAAATTGATGTTATTCTATGAGGTTATTGAATGCGAATGTTCCGGTGTATGTAATAAAATTAAATGGACTTTATTCTCAGAAACATATTTATACAATAGCAAGGGTATCTAAAAGTTAGAACAAGGTTATACCACTAATTCTACATATCTCCTGTTTTATTTATTAATTATTTAATAAATTTATTTACTTTTCTTTTTTTTAAATATTTATTTATGTATTTATTTATTTTTTCTTTTATATATTTATATTAAGATATGTAGTTGGGCTGAAACGATTTTAAGAGTACAGCAGTATCATGTAGATATAGTTAGATAACATTGATACTACATTACTCTTCAAATTATTTCAGTCGTGTAGGCAGATATTGGCGACAAGTGTTTGATCCCAGTGGTGCTTATATGATTCGCGATTAAGTTCCATCCTTATAGAAATGCTTAGGCCTTTGGCTGAAAAAACGGCGAAGTTCGATTTTGGTGTGACTTTCCGTCTATCACGTATATTATTATACAGAGAGCGAAACAGGTGGTAATTAGTTGATAAAATATCTGGAGGGTACGATAGGTGAAGTAACATACTCCATCCAAGTGAAAGTGATTTTTTTTGCGTTACATTTGCCACAGGGAGGGGTTTATAAATAACGAAAGTGTCTCAATTACTGCCTACAGCATAAGATCCGATTTCACTATTGGTGATATCTTTCGAAAATTAATCGAAAAACAATTCCTGATTCTCTTTCTTTAAAACAACTATAGCAAAATATTTAAAACTTTGTTCATTAAAATCATTCTTCCTTCCAAAAATATGGAGAAACTTCTGTTGAACCGGAACTTAATATTAACACCACGAATACTTGAATATTTCCCGAATCTATATCCTACGAAAGATGGTCAAATTAGTAACACTTATGATAAATTGAGCATTTAAAAACAATGTGATGAATTATGCAAAAAGAAATTAAAATTAATTTGGCAATAAGATATGGACTTAATATTAATACTCACTTCACCTCGATTTTTAGCAAATATGTACTCAATTGTAAAATTGGTAACACTTATGATGCGTTATGTATTATAAAACAATTTGATACATTGTATAAAAAATATATCAATATTTTCAACTATAAACAATAAGTGAAAAATTAGTCATAGGTTTGTAATAAACGCAGTATTGTAAAAATTAATACTCCTAAGGAATAATATGCAAAGACCATATCGTACATCAATGGTAAGATTGCGCCATGGTAGAGCAGATACATAATACAAAAATTAAAAGATATACCAAATTATTTGATTCGACGCGCATCTCAGCAAAAAAAAATAAATCGTTGGGTCGGCTATTCTACCATTTCTACTCAGGTTGTCTCAGGACCCTCCTGGGAGTCGTAACATCCCACCTCATACAAAACGTACTTTGCGGACGCACTAACTGACTCAAAGGTCTATCTATCTATTTTTATATAAAGAGTGTAGGGTATTTGATTAAATAAGTATAACTTAAAAAATTTGGTCAGCAAATCGTGTTTCAAAGAAATTAAATAACTAAATAAAGACAGTTGTGTTAATTTTTAAAACTACAATCGTTCATTCAGCCGGAATTTTAACCCTATTATAGCTCCGTAGTATTATTTTAATTTGTATTTTATTAAATTAAGTATAATATTGTTTTTTATTTAATAAATTTAATGTAATATGTACTTCAGGGTTCACTACTACAAAAGTAAAAATGGAACCCTTGTAAGATCACCCATGTGTCTGTTCGGTTCACCGATTACATAATCGGCGACAAAATCAGATTAAAATTAATTATAAAATAAAATAACAAGTTTTTCAACGGCCCCCTCTTAGAGGAGACCATTATAATCTGAATACGTTATAACCTAATTTTCCATAGGATTTAATTTAGGTTTAATGTATGTTTTTTTAAATTTTAATGTATTTATATTCATATTTACCAAAGTTTCGTTATTAAGCTCTCTAGGCGACTTCTAAAATCTCCAGAAACGAAAAAGTTCAAAAGTGATACTTGTTTTACCGAAAAATTCCGAGTATTTTCATTATTTTGTAATTTTCAGTGCATTTTTATTCCTTGATTTTTTGAAGTCTGTTCATATTTTTCTTAGTTTAATTTTTTTATTTTTTAGGCTTCAATTTCAACACTGATATATTATTTAATCCCTTCTAAGTTCGTGACAGTCTGGGGAAGGTAATACGTGTATTCTTAGCTTACGACATCTAGAGCAAAAACTAAAATTTTTCGATTGACCATTTCATTGGACTGGTCATATCGTACTGAATTGTCTTATTATTTTAAAACCGTACTTTCTTTGGAATTACATAAAATCCTTAGTTGATTAGACAAAAATACCGATTTGTTCTTAAGAATTTTGCAAGACAATTCGTGAAAAAAAATTAAAAATTGATTTGATTTTTTCGCCACTTGCTGGCGGATGGCTGTAATTAATTAGATGCAATTCGAATACACGTGCACTAGTGACACAATACGTATGCACTGTTCAAGCAAGAAAAGATATACGTTATGTTTGAATTATTTAATATCGATAAAAACTGCATCGGAACGATAACGCCAAAATAAAATGTAAAATATAGGATTGCAATATAAGTCGAAGCTTTATGACAATGTTTACTGCACATTATATTAACTTTCATTACATATGTGTTTGGTGAAACTAAATTTTCAGTTTTTATTTTGAGGACAACCAATGCGGGTCCGTATTATTATCTATCGGTCCGCCTGTTGCATAAACACGAAATCTAACAATTGTAATGAAGTGGTCATATTTATATATGACGTACGTAGGATTGACAAATCTGAATTAATCCGAGCTCATAGCTAGCATAATTATGTTCACTAGTGTTACACTACTTATCCAAAGGTATATAGATTCAGGAGATCAATTATATTTTTGGTAGACAATATGCCCACTTATGACAACTTACGTATAACATGTACATATATACAATACTTGCTTGCCGCACTCACCAACGTAATGACGATTAATCCACGCGGGCGCTAACTTATAAGTGCATTAAAATTAGAAATACGTTCGACTTTTTTCGATTTTGTTCAATTTGCTTGTCTTAATATTGGGCTATAAATTTTTGACGTTTCATAAAATTGTTTTGTTTTATATTTGAAATTATTGTGTTTATTATGTTAAGTTTGTTGTGTAAAATACATTTATTAATATTGCCGTCATATTATCATAAAATAAATACAATTAAAATGATCGGGGTACAAAATAAATGATATGTGATTAAAACCCTACTTTTAAATTAAACGATGTCAAAAGATTTCTACTTGAAGTAATGACATTTAATTAGCCTGCAGCATGGCTGAACAAACATTATTAATATTGATGTTGAAAATATTCTGCGAATATGTTCTATAATACTATTTCTCAGTGATATCGGCAAAAGGCCGCCCCGCTCTCTTATCTGCGCTAGTATTCCAGCATTATTGGATATCGGTGTCGCGAGGCGCAGATTACAAAATTGTATATGTATGCAGTGTATTTTTTCTGTGAAATATTATTGTATTTCGTGTATCATTAAATATTAGTTAGTTTTTATAAAAATATTGTAATGATTACTAAAAAATTAAGTATTTGTGATCACTTTAATAGTTCACTTGGTAATAATTTAATTTTCTGTGTAACTTAACATTTAATGAAACTACAATTTCTATCGACATTTTTGCTTATATTTTATTAAATCTTTTTGAAGTGAAACTTCTTTAGAATAGCTGTGATTTGAAACTTGATGAAACGAAAATGCGTCACGACAAAAAAAAACAAGTGAAACTTCTTTAGACTTGATGTGACTTGAAACTCTATAAAATTAAAATGCGCGTCACGACAAAGAAACAAGTTAAGCTTCTTTAGAACTTCTTTGCGCCATGCTTGCTGTCGTCTACTTAGCATTGTACATATGTGTGCGCCTATATATTGCCGAGCTAAAGCGAGAGGGTAAGCGTCGGTGTGCATCTATATTGCACACTGTCTAATATTTACTCTGGTCCGAGTACACTACGTGTGTACGTTAGTATGTGTGTTAATACGTGTCTATGCGCCTGCGTATTACAAAGCATATTACAAGCGTATTACTGCGTATTACAAAGTTTCCTACACATGATCACATGATCAAATATACATACATAGGGATATTTAAAACACATTCTCCCTTTGGGCTTCACCGTGGGGAGTGCTATATGCATGTATCCACTTATGAATATATAGTAATATACTACTTCCTTCATACCTTTTGTATATATCGGTCCAAGCCTGCTTACTAAGATCTTATTTAAATATACATATATATTCTTACTGGTCTATCATGTTTATATCTCGACACTCTTATTCGAATTTCAGAATTATTTAGTTAATCAAAGTTCAATTTTTATTATGACTTTTGTGTTGGGTTTTTATTTTTATAAGTAGTTTTATTCTTAAAGGAATATGTGCTCCTCGTAAACATAGTACGTTTAATATAAGATTAACGTATTTTGTCATTGAAATAATCCAATTTATTCTCACGAGGCAAACAGACAACGTATATGAGTCAAATCTTTCTTAGGTTATTAGTTTGTATCTGTTCTCTCGTAATAAAAAAAATATATTTTTGTCCACGGTTTGCCCCTAACAAACTAGTACTAATAACTAATAAATTTTTATACATATGTGGTTAAGCAGATATATTTTTTTCATATTTATAAATTGCAAAACGTGGGATATAAAAATGACAGATTTTTTAAATAAATGGACAATTTATCGGTTAAAACTATTGAAATTTCCTTATTAGTTTTTACACAAAATGAGTTTAAAAGTCGTGTATGATGCTTTAGAAAACCCACACGTTAAGTGCAACGGCTTTAACTTTGAGTTAAATTCTTCATTGTAATATTTTGTCTGCTCATACTTGATTCATCGCAAAATTCTGGTCAGTTATTTCCTTATTTTGACCTATTTTTTCGTTTTATTAATTCCAGTTTTTACCAGACTTCAAAAAGAGAGGAGATTCTCAATTTAACAGTATTCTTGTACTTGTTACCTCCAGCATATATTAATCAATTTCTAAATATAATGGTTTTTTATTTGAGAGTATGCTCCCAATATATACGCATCAAATTTTGTTAGAATTTAAACATTGAATTTGATCATATATTCTATATGTTTTCAACATTGCACAGCACAATTGCTGTGATCTAGTTTTGTTGATATAAATTTAATGATCTAATCAATTACGACTAAGGAAGCCGAAAGGGGGTGAAAGGACATATTCATTGACGGAGAGTAAATTTATCGAATACGGACTCGTTTAACCTGTCCCGATATGGCTAAAAAGTATCAAAATAAATAAGTAGGTAAAGATTACACACGCAAATAAAATGCACGGAGCTTCACGTCTTATTGTTGATTCAAACCTTGATCCCAAAATTCTTTTCAATTACTTCTTCTTAATCGATTCTCATAAAAATTAGCACTCGTATTCAGTTCCTATGACAATAAAGCTTTATGATCATTTTAATCTTCCATCCATAAGTTTTGACGCTGTAAGAGTATTGCCAGCTTATAGCATGAGACTGGAAGGTTTGCTGTTATTAAGTTAGTGTTTGGGATCTCATGGCAACCCGAAGTTTAATATGAAATTAAACTTCGGGGTCCAGTTCCTAGTCCTGATGCTGCAGGGATACTGTCTGCCTTAATTGTGAAATTTATGGATCTGCTGTTATTAAATTATTGTTTTGATTTTTAAGGACGGATTTTGAAATCAAACGCCGGCTTCAAAAACCTAAGTCTTTATGCTGACGGTATACTGCCGGCCTAAACAGTGAGACTTTAGGATCTGCTATTATAAAATTATCGTTTTGACCCTCAAAAAGGAAATCTGCCATTCAATTCCAGGTCCGAATTCCTTAGTCTTAAGGTTATGAGGATACTGCTTGCTTAAATCCTGACACTTGAGAACTAGTTTTTTTTTGGATTAATATTTTGGTTTTGAACCAGAGACTACGTCTTGAACTCTAGATTCCACTTCTTCAGCTTAATGCTGCAATGGTACAGTCTGTTTTGTTTATGTTAATTTATTATATCCGATATTAATCAATGTGGATTAATGTTGGATATATCTTTTATTTCATTTACCACATTTTAACAAAAAAATGTTAAAATTTCACAATGGGAACCAAAAATATCTCAACAATGATAATTACAGATGTCGAAATCAAATTTCTATGATGTAGGTTCAATACTATTCAAATAGTAAAGTCTTTGAAGTCTTGGCGTGATTAAGGGTGAGGTGATAAAGTCATAAAGCAAATAAGATGTTAGTAAATAGGCGATTGAATAAATAAGTACATGTATAAGCAAATATTTGAAATGATTGGCTATATATATATATATATATATATATATATATATATATATATATATATATACATATATATATATATATATATATATCCTTGTGGTGTCATCTGGTTGGTTATTTTTTCACATAAATACATCTAATTTTGGTTATATAAATTTTCTATGCTACAAAATAATACTTTTCTGAATTACAAGAAATAACATTCTTTTGCAAAATACACTTTTTTTCACAGAATGTGGTAATTATGAATCTGTACCGGGTACCACAATAATTGGACTTGAAATAATGGGTAATTGCCAAACTTTGACTTTATTGACATTTAAATTGTCCATTATAACTCTTACTGTAATTTTTTTTCGAATCATATTGAATAAAATGAAACTAACCATATAGAACAACCTATATTTTATATCCTTATACATACGTTTATTTAGTAATCTAAGTTTGGAAGTAGAAAGTAGAAATCTCGATACAAAGGATAATATTATACAATAATTTACATTGGATTTCAAATAAAATTTAAGACGAAAACTAAAACATATAAACTATTAGGACTGAAGATAAATTAAGGGAAAATAAATTTATTTATCTTCCAGAACAAACGAAATCTTTGTGTTTCCAATCTTATTAAATTACTTTTAGATTATTTCACTGAGGTCAACTAGTATATTTTTTAAGCCATTTATTTACATAGGAAGTAATTGCAATATATTATTTATTAAACATGCAATATTGCTTTTAATGGTATCTAACACTGAATACTTAAAAAAAATTGCTTGTTAGGTTTTGGTAAGTTACCACCTTCTGCCTCACTTTGAAATAAATAATTTCATTGTGTGATTTGCTATGTATTTTGAAGATGTAAAAGTTTGTTCATATAATTTAATTTGCGTTAACATTCACTACAGAAAGATTCATAAAGGTATTTCTTCATGAATCGAATCAAACTTACTTTAGTCAGTGCGAAGCGAAAACATGTTTAGCCATGATATGGCTCAGTTTACGCGAATCAGTTTTATTGTTACATGTAATTTTGCTGTTCATATTCCGTAAGGAATTTATACACACAAATAAATTACTATGTAGCAAGATTCACTTTTAAAATTTATATTGTTTCCTGACCAATAGAACTTTACATAGCGAATCAGATTCGAGCATAAAATATGGAAATGTTATTCATGGAAGTTGCAATTCTCTACGGTATTTTTTAGATTTCCCTTTGTTATCAGAATGAAATTAAATCCGTCGAAATTAATAACTTTTGTTCTCACTCCATTCAACTAGGAATTGAATAAAGATATGTTTTCAATTTAATAAAAATTTTCTTACTATTTGCTCGCAACGCATTGTCTAAATACATAAGGATATTGAGACATACCTGAAAGCTCTGCAGTAGTGAAGAAGGCCCACCTAACTTCTGCGTGTAAGGCTTTAATATAAACCGCGCTGTTTTAAAGTTGTAATGACTTAATAAATAATGAAAAAATTCTAATATTCGCTATGCACTTTGGTGTAAGAAATTACTATCAATTATTTTTTGATATGAGTGTCTTTTTAGTAATTTAGATTTAAATAAAAAGTTTGCTTCTGTGCAAGAAATCTTAGAAATCGCCGTATAGATATTTTTCAGCACATTATTTATTTACTTTATTTTTCAGATATTTTCGGAGAGAGTATTGAGTGGCAGTGAATTTTTAAGAGTTCTTGAAACACACGTTTAAAAAAAACAAGGCAGTAAAAAAACAAGTCTTTCAGTAAATTATTTGATACCCTATGCAATGACTTTGAACACCAATTTGTTCTTCTGTCATTCTTTGTCGACGAGTGTTATAACGGAATTTGAATGTAAGAGTTATATATAGGTATATACGTGCAAATATGTATATATATATATATATATATATATATATATATATATATATATATATATATATATATAATACTTTATGTTTTTAGATTATTTGATATTTACTTATCCTAAACAATTCAAGCCCTTTGATGAATATGACGTGATTACGCGTCAATGTGCAACGAATTAAATTAAGTTAAATTAAAATAAGAATCATGCAAATAAGTTGAACGAAAATAAGAATAAAGTGAATCCCACGTAAAAAGAAGCAGTTCATGCGTAATATAAAACAATCGAAGCTGTGACCTGGCGGTATTTTACAAGTATATTGTATCGTATTAGTCGTTTCCATACAGAAAACCATCTTTAATAATAACGCTCGATACTTTGAAAGATAATGATTAGTGTAAAACTATGACAATTACTTTCTAATGAAATGTATTTCTTACTTCTCACATGAGCTTTCATAGTTATTTTTGTATTTTTGTCACGATAAAGTTGAATAATAGGATATTCCTCATTTCTCATATGTCCCTCCGTATTTGCATCATCTCTTTTCTCCATTTGTCTCATACATCTATTCAAGTACAGTCAATTCTATAAACGTATAAATGTCTAAATTTATTTTAAAAAAATTTCATACCGAAATTGGAATATAAAAAAACACTAACCGCGCCCGATTTTTAAAATCACACCCAATTTTTAAAATAACAATGAAGGCTTTTTTTTACAAAATTTTACCTATCCCGAACCAATTTTTATTGCCGCCTTTTTAAAATTTGCTGTTTCCAATTTATAGTTTCTCTTTAAAAAGCAAGGTTTAATTTAATGACCTTATGTCATGCGTTCCAAAAGTGATGAAGTAATACATATTTTAATAAATATTCCTCATCTCGACGCATCTACTATCAATATAATTTTGGATAATGTCCATAAGCAAAGAATTGTCTATAGACCATACTATTGTATCAGTGTAAGTTACTTGTGAGGTTTTTTTATCAAAACATTTGGAATAAAAAGCAGCACTCCAATGGCAGAGGTGAGAAAATTACATTTGCAATTAAAAAGTCCAGAATAATTATTGAGGTTCCATATTATCCGTTCCGTTTCTTTTGTAACGGCTGATTGAAATTGTTTATTTTTATTGATACATACGTTGTAAATAAATTTTAATCACAACAATAAAAGCAAATTAAAACACAGTATGTCATGTAAATAACGTATTTTATAACAAATGAACATCGATTACGTAAAAAACTTCGTTTATTAGAAGCTAAAAGTTGTCGTTGTCCTACAACAAAAAGTCATTTTAATGTACTAGTGTAAAAATTTATACCGCAAACTTATAAGTATAGAAACAATTAAATACTACACGGAAAATAAAAATTTAGGAACATATGCACTTTACAACTAGGAACAATTCGACAATTTTTTGAAATCATATGAAAGTATATACATTAAAAACTACATACTTTAAAGAAATTTTGCAGCTGATGATTACTTATTATAAAAAAAAACCATTTTCAAAAAAAATACTCAACAAAAATATGTCGAAATTTGTACATTACATCGTTATTTCTCACTATATTCACAATGAATGTATAGTTAGATATTATACATTGATATGACACACACACAAAAGAATTAAAAATTAATGAAATTAAGTCACTTAAAATAAACTTTTAAAATTACGTTAAAACAATATAATTTTTAACAGTATTAAACGTCAAATAAGAAAAATTATCAATTATACCAACTTAATAAATAGGTTTTACTAACTGTAAATCTTTAATTTATGGTTTTTTTTATTTATGACTTCATTTGCCATTACTATAAAAATATAATTATGGTAATTAATTTTTAACATATAAACTTATAATGTACTACGTATTAAAAAAAATACAAATTATATATGTAACTAGAGTAATTTCCGGCGATGACTAATGTATTAAAAAAATTGTTTAAAGAATAACTTCCATAAAAAAAGTATATTCCCAAAAAATATTTGTTATAAATATTTCGAAAGTATAAGCAAAATCACAACCGGAGCTGGGCTTAATTTAAGTAATCCGCAATAAATATTTTACTATTTATTGTTGATTATTTATTGTAAATTGTAATAAATATTGTCAATATTAAATATTTAAAAAATTTAAAAAATGCCATAAACTAACCTAACCTAACCTAACCTAACCTAACCCAACCTAACCTAACCCAACCCAGCATAACCCAAACTAACTCAATCTAACCCAACCCAATCTAACCCAACCTAACCCAACTTAACTTAATCTAACCCAACCCAACCTAACCTAACGCAACCCAACCTAACCAAACACAAACTAAGTTAACCATGCCTAAACTAACCAAACCCAACCCAGCCCAACCCAACACAAACTAACCTAACCTAACCTAACTTAACTTAACCCAACCCAAACTAGCCAAACCTAACCTAACCTAACCTAACCTAACCTAACCTAAACTAACACAACCTAACCCAAACTAACCTAACCCAACCCAACCCGACCTAATACAACCCAACCTAACCCAAATTAACTCAACCTAACCTAATCCAACACAAACTAACATAACCTAACCTAACTTAACCCAACCCAAACTAGCCAAACTTAACCTAACCCAATGCGATCTAACCCAAACTAACCCTACATAACATAACCTAACCTAACACATCCTAATCCAAACTAACATAACCTAACCTAACCCAACCCGACCTAACACAACCCAACTTAACCCAAATTAACTCAACCTAACCTAACCTAATTCAACACAAACTAACATAACCTAACCTAACTTAACCCAACCCAAACTAGCCAAACCTAACCTAACCTAACCCAACCCTATCTAACCCAACATGACATAACCTAACCTAACACAACCTAACCCAAACTAACCTAACCTAACCTAACCTAACCTAACCTAACCTAACCTAACCTAACCTAACCTAACCTAACCTAACCTAACCTAACCTAACCTAACCTAACCTAACCTAACCTAACCTAACCTAACCTAACCTAACCTAACCTAACCTAACCTAACCTAACCTAACCTAACCTAACCTAACCTAACCTAACCCAAACTAGCCCAACCTAACCTAACCTAACCTAACCCAACCCAACCTAACAAAAATAAATCCAATCTAACCTGATGTAACCTAACCCAATCCAACCTAACCCAACCGAAGCCAAAATAATCCAACCTAAGATAACATAACCTAACCCAACACAACCTAAACTAAACTAAAGTAAACCAACCTAACCTAACCTAACCCAATCTAAAATAACCTAACCTAACCTACACTAACCTAACCTAACCCAACCTAACAAAAACTAACCCAACCCAACTCAATCCAACCGTAACTAAAATAATCTCCGACTGTGGCTGATAAAAATTGACAAAAATTGTTTTAAAAAATTATTTCAATAAACAATTTATATTTGAAAAAAAAAATTATTATAAATGTTTCAAAAGAATATGCAAAACCCAGCCCAGCACGGGCTTAATTTAAATAATCAGCAATGAATATTGTCAAAATTAAACTTTTTATTAGTAATAAAATGAAGAAAAAAATAGTGTGTGATTTTAAAATATATTTAAAATTTAGACAGCTACAAAGTGAATTATCCAAAAAAGATATATAAAAAAGATATATGTCATAATACAAATAGATTTTATTGGTTTTTGTTTATTGGCACCATTTAAGTAAAATACAGTTATTTAAATTGACAGGTTAAAAAAAGTATTCAATTTTGATAATTATTTTTTGTCATAAGTACTTAATAATTCATAACAAAATATTCTTTTAATTGTGTAATAAGTGGTTAGTGATAAAAGAATAAGTGAAATAACTGGAAAAAATTATTAAAATCTGTTCCATCGCAAACTAAATCGTCAGGTACTACATTTTCCAAATTGTTTTTTTTTATAATAAATAATCATCAGCTGCAGAATTTCTTTCCAGGTATGTTGTTTTTAATGTGTATACGTTCCTGGTTGCATACTGCATTTATTCCAAAATGTATTATAACAGGGATAAGAAGAAATTAATATGAAACACATGGAAAATAAAAATGTGTTTCTTATTATTTTTTTCTCATTCCTGTTATTCGGCATTATTTTGTGTACCAGAAGAGTACTGGTCTCCTTTTCGCAAACTGCCCTTTCAACAGTTTGTTTACAAGATCGCGTAGGATTTCAAGACAAACCTGAAATTCCATAGATCGGCCCTGTTAGTCCTACAGAAAGCGAGCGAGTGGCTTATCCAGTGGGCCTTTACGAGGATACGAATTCCTGCGCCATCCATACCAAGCAAGTCACCATTATGTCCAAAGACATGTAGCTGTCTAGACGAATCAACGTTGAATTGCATAGTGATGACACTCATGCGAAATATTTAAGTACTCAAGACAAGACTGATGTTGCTTTATGAAATGTGTTGGCGAGTGGTTATAAATTACACTTTGTTATTTTATTAGTATATACGGATTATTAAATAAAGCATTGTTTTAAGATTGAAATGAAGAAGAAATAAAAAAACACAGTTTTTCTTAGTACAACGAATTCTAGTATGAGGCTGGGTCAAAGAGGTAAATAAATTTTATATATTTTAGGCAAAATAAAATTTGGTAAATAGCGCTTATGACCCGAAATTTACCTGTAAATTGTTTTATACGTGATATTCTCGCTTTGTTGATCTGAAGTTTTACCACCTTTTTCATCTTTCATTACTATTAGAAATACTATTAGAAAAATTTTTAATATTAGAAATATAAAGAAATAAAATAATTTGCCCATATGAATTCTCTTTCTTTGTAATTTTTTATCATTAAGGGTTCCTTTAGCTTCACTAAAGATATCAAATGATTTTCATTCAAGGTTTTACCGTGTCTTTATTTGTGTTGCAATCTTTGAATCAGTCTTATCCAAATAATAAAAGTAAAAAAAAATACATAAGTATTCTTGGGGACTGCCGACAGTAGTAAAAACATAAAACTATGAAATTTAATCCAACATTTTAATAATATGAGGTAATAAACTATAATTTTGCATTAGTATGTTAGTATACACCATATTTTTTAAATTCAACATATAAAACTAAAACAGTTTTAAAACTTTACAGAATTTTTAATTTTAAAATCTGCGACCAAAATATCATCGAAAACCTGCAAATCTGTTTTACCGTGTTAATAAGATAACTCCAAAGCCACTATGAAATATTCCTTGCATGATGTATTGCAAAGGTCAAATATTAAAAATAAAAAATATCACATTTTTAGACGCAAATATTGATACGAATATTGGAGGTATTTGAAAATAAATGCTTTGTTTTTGTGTAATAATATTAACATAATTAGTACTCACTCGTGTACTACGTAGTGGTCCTACAATTAAATAATTAAAATAATAATAAAACTATAACACAATTTAAGCAATGCACAGAATAAATACTTTGAACTTTCCACTTAGTCAATTTATCTTTAGTTGTATAGGTATACACATCACTAATGTTGTACAACACGTCACCCTTATAGCTACAGATATACTGCTATTAAAGCACGTCGGTGACGTGAATTCATAACATTCCACCCATCCAAAAAGCATCCAACGCGCACATCATACATTCGAAGCGTCTAAAAAAGTTTCCACCTCAAAAATTTTCAAAAGAGGTAGTGACCAGGTTTTTTTCTTTGAAAAAAACTAAAACGTGGGAAGGAACTGATTTGAAACCAACAAGGATTTGAATTATTTTGGTTTTAATTTTATAGAAATTCATTATCACTTAATTTTTATTCACAAGAAAATAAAAACTACGTGATGTTCTTATCCACGACCCAGGTTTCCTTATATGACATCTTCAAAAAACTAAGAGACAGGAAATTGTCTGGTAGGTAAAATTGTTCAGAAAAATTTTTAATTAAATTTTGTGTTTGAAACAGTAAAAAGTCTAATGCATATTTATAATTGACAATTCAAAATCAATTGAAGAAGTTTATGTCAGTATATCAGAAATATGAATATAATTGATACATCTCACCTAAAATTAAATTTGTGTTTCACAGATAAACACCTGTAAATAATCCAATTTACTGACTGCAATTCAATGCTCCGTTCCAAAATAAGTAGTGATTTTTTGTTATAGAAAGAAGTTTATGGCAATACTTACTGTATTATGGCGCCTTTATAGCAAATAAAACTATTGTTGGGTAATGTCTATGAGCAAAGTTTTGCTGTTAAGTGTTTAGTACTCTTTGTCGATAAACTTATCTTAAAAATATTAAACACTTAAATAGTACCATTTTTCTAGGTTTGAACTCAGATTATCTCTCTATAACTCTTGTATCGGTATAGTAACTTTTATTGTCGCTGTTTAGATTAATAGGCAAACATATTTTTAACATTTCAGATTTTGACATCGAATCATATCACAACACCTATAGCAAATGCAGAGCATGTATACATTTATCATTTCTCATGTAACTTTGCCCACTAACATGAATTTTTATATCATTGTTGTTTGTCATGTGACCCAAATTGAAACCAGGTCGTTTAAGCAAGTTTAACTCCTCAAACGCTTTTACCAAGTAATAAATTAATTGCGTTCCTTCGTGTTGACCGGATAGTCACGTCTAAGCAACTCTTGTGCCGTTGAGTATTTAGAAGCGTATACAATATAAACATTCTATCTGATAAACTATGTATTGCATTTTACTTCAGATTCGCCTTTCATATCCCTATGCTCTAATATGATTAAGTGTAAGCACCATACCCTCATAACAAAAATGATTTACCAGTAAATGCGGATTATTATGCTTTAGCGACAGACGTTGCTAAAGGAATGTCACTTCAATTACATTATAATGGTCCATATTTCATTGAGGAATTACTTATTAAACAAATTTCAGATTTAATTAAATTTAACCCATCACTTCGCGTGCGTGGCATTTAATTAAGATGCCGAGATTTTTCTGGGATCTAAAGTTAGTGCAACACCTCTTTTCAAATTATTATGGGATCAAGTAGGAACTTAATAAATGTCATAAAATATGAACACTGTCTCTCAAGTGTGACTTAAAGTTTTTAAATAAGTTATGGCCTCTATTTTATTAGAAACTGTAATCTATTTGTTATGTTTTGATATTATGCCGCATTACGATATAGCCGGCAGAGATATTCGTATCAGAAAAAAATGTTGTCATTAAGAAGCTCGCGTTTAAAAACAATTATTTATGTTTATTTCCAATCATTATTATTCAATGAAACATTCATAACATATTTACATAAACTTATTTTGTAATTAAAATTACCATTAAATAATATAAACTATGATTGCAATAAATTGTTATAAGTTACAGAAAAAGTTAGTGAACAAATTTATGTTAGATGGTATAATAAATGTAACCTACATAAAGTATTTAAATACCATTTATTCTATTATTTTGATGTTCATTAAGGCATATACTATTTATAACTATAATTTTAATAAGTTATAACAAACAGAAGGTAGAACTTTAGTCAAAATTAGGTGGGTAAATTGATTTTTTTGTAGGACAACAACACAAAGGACCGCGAAAACAATAATAAAATAAAAAGTGTCAATATGCCACTAACATCTCATCATCACACGCAGTAAACACCGCTTATTTTGCTCTGCTATGTGTGTGTATTGTACGGTAAAGTGATTCCGCACTCTAAGAACTTAGTTTGAATCGTCGCGGTAAATATTTTTGTCGTATAATATTTTCAAATGTATTACTTCAGCGAAAATTAAAGCTAGTAAGTAAAAATTAGCCGAATTCGAACGGCTGGTCGTTATATAAGTCTGGAGACCAACATAACAATTGATCCGATTATTCAAGAAAATTCAAATATAAGGCAACTTACCAAATACGAAAAATGGAAAAAAATATCAAGAAATCTAAAGAACATTCAAGCAGAAATGAAAGAACAGAAGAAGAAAATACACAATAGAAAAACAAAAATATGAAATATACACTTTAACGAAAAATCTGATATTTTTGTAATAACAAAAGAAGAAAAAGACTACAAAAATGTAAAAAGTAAAATAATGGAAATATTATATAATTGTTTGAAGATGAGTTCTAGTGAAAATCGCATCGAATAAGCTAAAAAAATGGACTGGACAAATGTCACACAATTTCATATAAGATTTACGAGAGTAAAAAAGAAAATGAGGATTGTAAAAAACAAAAAAATACTTCATAATAAACTCATTTATATAAAGACTATTCTCCGACGAAGGTGTTGAAGGAGCACAAAGACTTGCAAATTCAATTGCAAAAATTAAGGCAAAAGAAAAATAGAACGTTATTTAAATACGATTCTTTAAAAATACAAAAAAGAAACTATAAAACAACACTAACAGACCAATAAAATATAATAAAAAAGATTGCTCCGGATTTTCCAGAAATACGTTCAACTCAGAATGAAAAAGCCAGCTCAAGTAAAAAAAAAAACAATTATAAACAATTTCACTTTTAAGGAGTAACTAAAGTTGAAATGGGAATATGCTTTCAAGTTTTCAAGTTATGCATCAAAATATAGCAGTACACGACTTCATTACTACTTCAGTAGGTATTATTTTACTAAACCTGGGAATATATATATATATATATATATATATATATATATATATATATATATATATACACATATAGATTCTTTTTCTGGAGTATCTATATATATATATATATATATATATATATATACTCTAGAAAAAGAAGTAACAAAGTCAACCGTTTATAAATTTCTAGCACCAACATAAACCAAAAATAACCTATACAATATTTAAAAAATCAAAAAGTTAATGTTAACTTGATTAGCTCCAAATGGGAAAACAAACAAAATTATATACTTCAATGCTTCTGATATTTCTAAGTAGGAAAAAATATAGTATGCTAAGCAAATTGTTATACTTGAATGGTAACCAGCTAGTCAGTGTAACCTTAAACCTTTTTAGAAACATTGTAATAAGAGAAACTTGTGAAATAGTGTAAATTACGAAGTGTTTAGAAAAGGGTACAGTGAGTCTCATTCTGTAAATATATACGTACATACTTGCTATGATTTACTGGAAAATACTTTACTAAACAGCGACATATTATACAATAAAAAGATGTATTCAAAGATACATGCACACAAAAAACATGTACTCAAAAATGAGGCAAATAAAAGAAAAGATGAAAAACTTGGACTTATTAAATTATACAGAATAATATTTAAGGAAATTATACCAAATATGGAGAGCACATAATAAGAATTTTAAGAAAAAAGGTGGAGGTAGAACTTATATGAGATTGCATAACACCAAACAAATTATGAGACATTTAAAAAAATTCCCTAGAAATACTGTCACAAATCGAAAAATTTTATGAAAATAGTTACAAAATTCTATCAAAACTTACACAATCCTGCGAATGACTTTAGGTACATAAATGTCAAATAGGTTAAGAGCAACGCTATATTGCATTACTTAGAAAATGTAATGGAACACTCAATTAAAAGTTAAAAAACTTAAAAGACAAATTTCCCGATACAGGCTGAATAATTAATAACAAGTTAATAACAGATTAGGAAGTATTAACAAAATCAGTTACAAAAATGTTAGCATGATTTTAATACAGAAGAAACCATCAAAATAGGGGATGAGTTCTGGAATAGTTCAAGTGTATAAAATGAGTGATAAAAACTATATATATATATATATATATATATATATATATATATATATATATATATATATATATATATATATGCACATCGAACTGCTATATCTGAACAAACAGTTGAATAAAACAAACAATACCTCTATTTATATTAAATTGCTGTAAGTTGACTAATTTTCTTTTTTTTTTATTTGAGTTTCATAACTCACTCTTTATGCACCGATTATTATTTTCATCACGATTAGTCGAGTTTAAGGCACGGGCGTGGATAAAATTATTTTGCCTCTCATCAGCTTTACATTCTCTATTTTTTAATAAATGCCGAGTACCGTGATAAATAATTTCGCGATTAATTCTTCATTTAATTTGTTTTCCAAGTTTAACACTTGGAAAACAAATTAAGTGACAGCAATAAAATTGAAATTGAATTTTTTTTTTCAATACTTATAAATACTTCTAGAGAGTGAAATGAAAGTTATACGGGGTAAGAACCTTTTACAGGAACTTCTTATTTATGCACGAAAAGTAAAGGTAATTGTTGTAACACGAGGTTCGTTACCCACAATCGTCAAGTTTTCTAAATTCCTTTTAAGCTGTCTTGGAGGTTACATTAAATAAAGTCTTAATAATCAGCTTTTTTCGACAATTAATATGATACAATATCGGAGACGGTCACCATTTGCGCGGTTCCCTGTAGGCATTCAGATTTTCTTTTGCACGTTTCACTTCTTGGGAGTTAATATTTCATTTAGGGGCGTCAAAACAGATTCATAAAGGTAAAACATTTATAAATGGTAAAGATTAATTGGGTTAAAATATTTAATATGTTCCATATAGTCAGTGTTATATCAATTTCAATTTTGTAGTATTAATAGTGTTAGAGAAAAAAAGTATAAGGTCATCTTAAATTCTTTCACTTAAGTCCTATCAGAATGAGAAGTTTTTGTAATTGATTCGTCGAGTATTTTCAACATACTCGAGTCAATATTACTAACAAAAAAAAATAAGCTCCACTCGACCCACGTACATGAATCTCGCGCATGTCTGTCCGGATGTGTTTTTATTTTAATATTCAAAATATATACAATAAATAATAACATTATAAAACACGATTACCTGTTTAGTAACTAGATGCACTTTATTTTGGTAACATCGAAATGTCGATACCATGTTAATTCTGTATCACTTCTTTATTATTTAATGTTGTTAAAACTTTTAAAAACATTTTTATAAACATTTTCAAATTGTTAAATGTATGCTTTAAATTCTATTCAGAATTTTTCGACACAAGAGTTTTTGTGGTCTATACTTTTTTCAGATAGTATAATCCATCATTTTAGCATGATCATTTGAGTTTCCGAAAAGAATCTTAAGAAATATAATCGACCATTTGTCTTTCGTCATTTGTATTAATGAAAAGTAATCAATAATTTTTTTTATGAAACTCTCATCTTTAAAACAGAAAAGGAAATGATTTTAACCCTATCGGAATTTTGTTTACAAAAATCGTTTTATACAATGATATATTTCAAATATGAAATCTTGCTCGACGTTTGAAATGTCATACAGAACATACTGAGATTGTAAAAATGCATATCTTATTAAATATATTGTTGGCCATAAATATTAAAAATTGTTTGTTTTTGTTTCATTTCAAATGAAATCAACGAATCACGCATCACAATCCACAATTGGTAAGTTTTTATCCAACTCGCTTTAACTAGACAACGACACATAACAGTTTTATAATTTTATCACAACCCTATTTATTATTAGACATTTAAATTGGGTTAAATTTTTTTTTAGTATTGTAATAGAAAAAAGTATGTATATATCATAACCTCCACATCTTCTTCCATAATTTTTTTTAAACCATGCTCATTCTGTGCAAGGAAAACAAAATTTATGAAATATACTTTTACTGAGTTTTAATATAGCTCTACAATTTTTTGTTCTTCTTAATAGAAAATATAAGCAATTTATTTTAGGTTAACATACAAGAATACTCAATTGACTGCCAAATTAAATCTGTAATATTAAATTCTTGAATTCAGTTCAATAAAATGTGTTTGAAATGTTGTATACAATTTTAGAAAACAAATATAATTACTACTTTATATATATATAGAACTGCACTAGTTTATTTTGTAACTCGAAAGGAAACAACGAAACACTCATAAAATCGTCACAGAACAAATGAATATCACCCACGTTCTACCTGTTTTACTGAAAAACCTTGATAAAATATATTAACCTTCATTTATTTTAGTAGCGGTAGTTAACATTCAAAATATTCATGTAGAAATTTTAGCGGAGGCAAATAAAATAGATATTTTCTTTAATTAACTGATTGGAAGAGCGAGCTCCATAGAAGTTTTCTTGGAATTTTATGTAAAATTATTCTAGAGATATTGTTGAAAATATCGACAAAACTAAAATATTCATTTTTATTCACACGAAATTTTTATAGATTTTTCGGCGTAGCAAATCTCATAATTTTTTTCAATTTGATTTACATACAAAAATTAATTTTGGCAAATTATTTACCACTCCCATATTTTCTGAAATATATTCAAATTAACTTAAAATATTATACGCAGCTTAAACAAGGAAATTTAATTTTTGATGTAATTTGTATCTACTTTATCAATTTGTATTATCGAAATTCCTTCACTATCTGATAAAAGCATATATAAAAAATCTCCAAAGCTATGATTAAAATATAAACTAATAAATAATGTCTCTGTCTAACTTAAATATAATATGATACGAATACATTTTCTGGCCGGATGAAAACGGATGAGAAAGGAAAATAAATAATGAAATATTATCGTATATAAACTGAACAGTATTGAGTTACAGAGAACGGGAGGGACTGGGTAGTATTATTAGCAAAACAAAAGAGAGGCTTTCAGTTAGCTAACGTTATTGAAAAATGTATTATATGGTAGCAAAATTTTAAACGATATTATAATTAATATATACAATCGGATTGAAATGGTTATTGTAATATAAGTTATGCTAACATTTGTCCAAATTTTGTCAGCCTAATTACTTTTCCTGTGGTTTAATTTGCGATACCTTGGCAGACGGAGTGTCCTTACACATGTATTTTGTTTGGTATCAAATATTGAGCATGGTAAGTTTTGGCATTGTAAATTATATTTTAACAGACTTTCGTAGTTTTGGTCAGCAATATTAAAAAAACCTTTTTTTTCCACTATGAGTAATTATCCAGAAGTTGTGTATCTTTTCGTCTATCTGGAGTGTATGGCACAAGAAGGCTTCTTTTATGATTTATACTCAAGATGTATAGGAAGACACAGAATTAACTAAGATAGTCGTCAAAATATCTTAAACATTACGATGGGAAAAAAAATATGTTTCTGAACTCAACATATTTTTATTACGTGAGTAGGATGAAATTTATATTTATGGGGCACAAATAGAATCTAAATTTATTTTCACGCTATGCACTTCTTGGCTATTCACACTATTGTGAGTTTTAATAAGATGTTGTTGGGATTAACAATTTAGTACTGGATTAAGTTGGAATTTTTTAAGGAGTTTTAAAACACTCGATCATGTCATTAAGATTCATATCCGACACAGTTTTTTCATGCGAGTTGACAAATGTATTCCTTTAAAAACAATCGAAATATGTATAAATATATAAAATCTAAATAAAATTCTAATATGGTTCAAAATTTTAAATTTAGTAAAACCTCCCCAAATTGTAACAAATAAGAATTTGAAAAAGCGAAAAGAAAACAAACATCAAATCAATACATTCAACCCCAGCGCAAAGGTATGTTCCGAATTTTAAGTAAAAATTGGAAAACATCAATAAATTGCTTGATTTTCTTTATTTCCCGTTTTTTTTATACGATATAGAGCTTATATTTTAATCCCGAGTGTGCAGCGAATCAAACATGAAAATATATTGATACATGCTTCGGTTACAATTTTTACAAGTATTTAAAAGTAATAACGATGCGTTAAATGAAATCATTTACCACAACAGTGCGTTCGAAGTTGGTTTCGAAAATAAATTTTGTTAAGTATATTGAGAATGCTTTATAATGTAATGAATGTCAGATAGATTAAGATATTGAATATGATTGATATATGAAGTTAGCAATACTGAACCGAAGTTGGCAATACTTATCTGCACAGGAACATCACGTGACAAAATGTTTAAATAGGATGAATAACATGTTTACTATTTCTTCTAAATTACTTTTTATCAGATTTTCTTTAACGAATGAAAAACATGATGTAATAACATTGACGTATAAGTTAAAATTATATAAATGTGCATATATATATATATATATATATATATAGGTAAAAGATATTAATATATAATATAAAATAATATTTGGAAAGCATGCCACGCAAACTTGATGGTTTTATAATTAAAACTTTGCTCTGTTCGCCGTAATATCCTACCAAACCTCTTCAATATATTTGGCTTTCACTGTTCATTCATTTTAAAACATACTTTATTAACAAAATATAATGAGGAACATTTAGAAGAAACAAACCTAGCATTTTCAATAATAAATTAGCCAAATTACAGACTTTGGAGTAAATTAACTTCAAGACATAAATTCACTTCAAAATTGTTGTATGAAATATTAAGAGATAAATAACGTAATGTAAAAATAATGTAAAATTCACATTTCGTTTAAAGCTTTATGCTTAATAAAACCTCTCAGTACCAAATCCCAACGAATAAATAATCAAGCAAGTGAAAAGAAAAGCAAATATCAAACAATTACCTTCAGCTCAGCTACCCCCGCAGCGTTGCGAAAGTCGGTTTAAATTATAATTCGAAATTGCGAAACATCAATAAACTGCCAAAAAAAATGACTCTTTTATAGTACTTTAACGCCGAATACTCTGCGAATGTAGCTTGTAAAATTTCATAAAACTTTCTTCTTTCTCATTTTTTTTTCGCACGAAATTCGTCCATATCGCTAGAATATTTTATTTATTTTATTAAGTACGTTTATGAGATTGTAGTGGTAATAACTTTGCTTAGGTTAATAACTTTGTTTGGGTTATTATTTACATGTGGAATTGCTGCTTGAAAGTAACATAATTTCAAGAATCTGAACTTTCGGTCAGTGTGCTCTATGTACAAATTTTTCATTGATACATAATTTTTATTATGATAAAAGTGTACAGTTTATCATGGAATATTTAATTTTAGAAATATATTTAAATTAACATCGTGCGTATAAAAATAAATTTGCCGATGAATAAATTAATAAATAAGGGAGGAAATAAATATGACTTGAGAAAAATATAGAACTAAGGTTTCTTCAATTCCACACATAATTACTGTTAGCTTCATATAATATCTTAAAAAGAAGTATGCATTTATTGGTGAACAGATTTACGTTGTTTTATTTTTTACAGCTGTATAGCGTATTCTTTTTTGCTTGAAGTTTCTTCTTTTCGTTTTGGTTTTATGTGACATAATTCCTAAGTTACTGAGCTAACTGATTTTATATATGGATATAATTGTACACATATGAAGAAAAATTGTATAAATGTGAAGAAAATTGTCTCATTTTACAAGAAATTTTTTCGCATTCTTTTTTGATCTACTTAGTAATATTTAGGATTTAATAGATTTTTCATGTATCTCTAGTTCGATTGACTCGAATTCGTGTAACCTTATCATATACGTGACCTAATGCACTATTCCCTGACTTTCCTGAATTTCTACAAAAATTAAGTCATGAATGATAGAAAAAACAAATTGAAAAACTTTATTTATTAGTCATACATACGATATATTTAATATCTTATGTTTTCCATTGACGAAACCTTGAACCTTTCTGTTATCAGAACTTACGTAGCTCTGGTAATGACGGATAAGACCTAACTTTTTGCCTAAAGTTTATTTAAGAGCGATAATTAAATTCACAAGAAAGTCATTTCGCCAGTTTTGCACTTACTTGTATCGTACGATTATCATAAAATTGTAAGTATCGCCGTAATTTTCTATAAATTATTACCTTTAATGTAAAACTGGCATAAATAATTGGAATGTATTAGGTCCCATAAATCTGTCAAACGCACATGCGTGAACTTTTATTTCTTAAAGGATATTTCTACGGAAATATTTAAATTGTTATTTTGTTAATGCGAGTAACGTTGATTTGAAAAGCTGGTGAAACGTAATTCGGAAGCTTTCTTCATAAATGAACCTTCAATTAGTTCATTATTGTTATTTAAATATTATCGAAATAATATTGTAATAATGAATACTTAAAACGCTTTTATTTTATTATATTTACGAGCAGGGAATTTATTTCAGGGGCGCTAAACAAATATGACCTAATTCGCATTAACGTTTAACTGTATAGATTTAAAAAAAAACAAAAATTTTAAGCGAATTCTAAGGGAGTACTTACTTAGTACTCGCTTCTTACTTAGTCAGATGTGAATGGATGAAATGTAACAGAAGTCCAGGTGGTCAATGCTGCGTGAATTCGGTTCTTGTGACATGCACTTTTATACATCACCAACACAAACACAAAAAGAGAGAGAGAGAGCGATATATGAAATCTGAGACAGAGCGCAGCGACGGAGATGGATGATAGCCTAGCAAGACAGCGCATACACCACAATCCTCGCAAAGTCAATAAAAGAGACCCCGCCGCTAGTGCGTTTCTCAGTTTGCCGTCGACCATCGTGGGATGCAAGAGAAGGAGCTATTCAGGTGCAGCGTTAAAATGCACTGGCCATAGCCTTTCTCTGCCGCATACTGGGTATTGTTTGGCACTGTCTTGGGCAATTTAATTAATTGAAGTCGTCTTCCACGCTTAACAATTTGTCGCCGATATGTAACGGTAAGTGCAGCTACACATTTATTATGAAAACAAATATTGTTTTTATTTATATTGAGATATTTATTTAATCTTTTAGCAAATCTTATAAATAAAAATAATAACCACGCATTATTTAAACATTTTACTACAACAAGCAAAACAATTAGCCAGACATCCCGTACGCTCGTCCACTCTCATAATATAATTCTACAATCTATATTTTTTAACGGAGGACCAGCAGACCGTAATTAATTATTGACTGTTTGCTTGAATAAACAAGAAACAATAAACTCGACGAGAACTACTGATCCGAAATGACAACGTGGTATTAATAAAACCAACGTAGAAGAGTATTATTCCCCTACGTCAGGCAAATAATAATAATAGTAAAGTTGTTTACGTAACAATAAGCTACGGGTTCACTGAAGCTTTTGTCAGGGGCGAATTTCACGAGATTTGCAGACGCAGTCATTTCAGAAAGAAATTCTATATTATCTCAAGCTATATTTAAATCGATGCTGCAGGCTATGTGTTGAGTATTGGTCGATATGATCAAAACTACTATTTGAAAACTTCAACACATATTGTTGCATATTTCAAAATATTAATAGTTTACATGTATTTTCTTAAATACAGTTCATTTATATTTATACTTATAAATTTGAAGACACAATTCTCTTTTCTAATTGTTTTTTAATTTTAAGATGTCGTATATTGTTTTATTTTATATTTGATTTATTTCATTAAAATAATAGTCGATAAAAAAATCATTCACCGGTCTTATATCATAAACTCCATCAAAGCGTGATCCTCACAGCAATGCATTGAATATGCTTTATTGATATAGCTAATAAATATTTGAAAAAAAAACACGTCAGAAATAGAAATCAAAATGAAAAATTGGATTATTACATATGTCTATGTTTTTGTCCCTAGAGGAATATTTTTTTATTTACCAAAAATATTAATTTGATTCCAATGAAAATGTATTTAACCTATGCGTATTTCCATGGCACAGGTATGTAAAATTTAATAGAGATTGGTTGAGTGATAAAAGTATGACCACAAAACAAATAAACGAGAAAGCTGAAAATTGGCGTAAATATTTATTTTCACGTTATAAAGAAGGGTTGATAAGATATTGCGTCAGCTAGTCAAGATATTCAAGTCCAAAAAAACGAAAAAACAGGTCACAAAAATCAGTTCCTTTCAAATATCTCGCTTCCTATGCCCCGCATGTCATAAGCGGTTATTACAAAAATTCTTGACAAAAAATTTTTACAAAATTTCGTTTGGTTACTTGCATTTTATATATGATTGATCGTTTATGGAATATAGAGCAGAGAGTGGGAAACGAACATACGTTTATAAGATAACGCTACGTGTATTGCAAGGCGTAAGTTAATTATAGTTAAGATTAACTTATTATGCGATAAAATATTACCATTATTAATGTAGTTTAAAAATAATTTATTTATTAAAAATTATAGAAAAAATTAATATTTGAAATGCATGAAGACTTTATAGTTTAAAAAATCTCTATAATTACTAATAACGTATTCAAATTATTTAATTTCTTAATTTATATTTTGCATAATTACATATTTTTTCTGATTTAAGAATATTTGTAAGTATTTAACCAAGCTTGTAGAGAATTTGACGTCGAAAAGTTTTACAGTAACCGCCAATGACAATCGAGATATTTGCAAAAAACTGATTTATATGAACTTAAATATCCTGACTAACGAACTCGACATCTTTTGAAACTTTACAGCCTATATTCTGAAAGTTAAAATAAAGTTTTAAACAAATTTTCAATTTTTCTCATCTTATGGCCACGTTGAGTCTTTATTTCACCTTATTTCATTGTATTAAATTACCTTTATACGTTTGAAGTTGTAAATGACAAGCGTGTAGCGTCAAAGAAAATTTTCTAGCTAAATATATTTAGCCAACAGTCAAAGTTATTTACAAAAGGGTTAATAAGTTTTCACAAATTTTCACGAAAATTGTATTAAACAATAATACGATGCTAGCAATAATACTTCTATTTATCATGATTCCCATTATGTTTTACTTATAAACGTCGGGTATATATCGGCGCGAAATTTCCCTCTAATTTTATCAGCGCTTGAAATTTATCGTGTGGTCAAAATATTTGTTAGAGTATTTATTCCTTGCTCATTTCCTGTAAATGATAACGTGATTATTTTTACACAGCCTACTTTTTAATTTACAACATATATTGCATGAAATATTTCATCAAAACATCGAACCGTATGTTAGCCTACGAAACATAAACAAAGAATCAAATGTATAATGTTTCACATTTCTACTAATGGCGGGGATAAGTTTTTCTTTACTTACAAGTTTGACTGAAGTCATGAATTTTCAACGTTTTCAATACTGCAAAAATTTTAAATCTTAATGGAAATCTGTATGGAAAATACTAAAATGTGAAAAGTTAGTAACACGATTGAAATAAGTATACGAAAAAAAATGTTCATTGTTAGTCTCTGAAATAATATACAGTATATATTAGTGAATGAACGATATAGATGATTGTAATTATAGTGCAAGTTGCAATGTATTTAATAAGTTATTGAAAAATATGAAAGCTGTAAGTTAAACTCATATTAGAAAAACTCCTGAAGTAAGATTAAAAATCGCACTGATTCCCTATACAAATAGGCATATATTAACATTCAAGTGTACGTAGTGTTTCTATTAAACTCTTTCAAAACATTAATTTTATTTTTTTCATGTAAGTTTATTGCATAGTACGAAACTATATAGTCTATTTTATTTATATAGTCTATTTTATTTAAAATAGACTATATAGTTTTATTTAAAATAAAACTACTTTAAACAAAACTATTCAGTTCTATTTACGGAAAAAACGTTATAACAAGTTTGCTTAAAGTATATAAGAAAAATATAGCAATGGTTCAAATGTTAGAGTTTTTGAGAAATGTTTGATATATTTACGCTTGTGAAAGTTATACTCGTACTATGCATTGCATATGCATATTAATTTTTTCTATAATTTTTAATAAATAAATTATTTTTAAACTACATTAATAATGGTAATATTTTATCGCATAATAACTTAATATTAACTATAATTAACTTACGCTTTGCAGTACACGTAGCGTTATCTTATAAACATATGTTCGTTTCCCACTCTCTGCTCTATATTCCATAAACGATCAACCATATATAAAATGCAAGTAACCAAACGAAATTTTGTAAAATTTTTTTGTCAAGAATTTTTGTAATAACCGCTTATGACATGCGGGGCATAGGAAGCGAGATATTTGAAAGGAACTGATTTTTGTGACCTGTTTTTTCGTTTTTTTGGGCTTGAATATCTTGACTAGCTGACGCAACATCTTATCAACCCTTCTTTATAACGTGAAAATAAATATTTACGCCAATTTTCAGCTTTCTCGTTTATTTGTTTTGTTGTCATACTTTTATCACTCAACCAATCTCTATTAAATTTTACATACCTGTGCCATGGAAATACGCATAGGTTAAATACATTTTCATTGGAATCAAATTAATATTTTTAAAAATAAGAAGCAACGCGTACGGCGTACAAACCTATCTAGGAACCGGGATAGAGAGGGAGTAAAGAGAGAGGGAGACAAAGAGACTAGGGTGTAAAAAGGGGAAAATCGGAAGCCACGTCGGTTCGGAATAGGACGAATAAAAGAAGCGTAACTGGTGTAGAAGAAAATGTGTCATCAGGGAGTCTCCAGTAGTCATCGGAATCAGTCGTTGAGAACAACCAGAAGAAGAAGCTGCAACAATTAACTACAGTCTTCAAGAACTAGGCAGCCGGAACGAGGAAGCCACAATCGTCGAAAGCAAGCAGCAAGAACAAGGTAGCCTGAACGAGGCAGCCAGAACGTTTACTGTGTCTTCAGCAGCCAAGCAAAACCGACCAAAAAGTTGTCTACGCTCTAGTGAAATCGCGGGATCGGCTCTCTACGGTAATTAAAAACCGGGTGGTGGAACGTACGCCGCGACGCCGCCTCGGAAGCGGAAATTCCGAGTTTTATTTTTGCCGAAGCCCCGAGACGTGGAACAAACCGGTCGCACCTGCGCGTCACTTGTGAGCGATCTACGAGTGTGCACGCTCCGTCTCTACGTTTCATGAAGTGTTATGGAGCAAAGCGAACCAATGCGCTGCAGCCCGCCTAACCCGCGAGTGACAGGAGGCCAGAGTAAGGTAAAGCCACCACGGTCCGGTAACCCGTCGGCTATATTACTGGTCCTTCCAGCAGGATAAAGACCACATCACCTAAGAGATGCCGATCAACTACGCGATCGAACATTACAGCTATGTCGCCATTCTCTGTAGCTAAGCGTTTGAACTCTAGACTGTCCGGACTCCGGCTCGAACTCACCTTTGCGGAGCATCAAACGAGAGAAGAAATCGCAACCACAATCCCGGTCGATGAATAGCACACATATTGACGGCTACTATAAAACCGGCGATCTCGTACATCGATCGCTTGGCTATTGCAATTGAAAGAGCTGTCAACCACAAAGACCCAGCAACTCTGCGGATTTACGACCCGCAAGAATATGTCCCGCCTGCAAAGGTGCCTAAAAGGGCCAGCAAAGAAGCCGTTTCAGGCCTCCTTATCAATTTACTTGATCCAATGCCGTCAATGTGCACCCTGGAAAGCCGCTTTGGACAGCCGGAAGACATCGTGTGCGCATAGATCAACGCTATTGGCGCCCGCCGAAAATGATGTCACCAGGCAGGCAGGAGGGTGTCCAATAGCCATGAAAACGTTGCACGGTGGCTTCGGTCAATTGAAAGAAATATCTAAATTTGGTCTTGCGTACACCACGGAGATCGAAATTCTCCTCCGTAAGAGTTACACCACAAAGATTGATTAGCCAACTGACTTGCAGCGTACGTAGTACCTTCCCCATTTTACAGAAAGAAACCCGAATAAGCCAACCGAAATACGGCTAGTATTCGATGCAGCCGCACGAGTAGAAAATGTGTCGCTCAATGACACACTGCTCTCCGGACCCTATCTACTGCAGTATTTGGTTGGAGCGTTGTTCTGTTTTAGACAACGGCCGATGGCTACAACCAGTGTCTCTAAGAAAATGTTTGTCCCAATAAAGATACGGCCCTATGATCAACCCGCCCAACACTTCTTGTGAAGAGGATCCAATCACACCACCCGACCCGATGTATGAGAGATGCAGTCGATTAACTTCGGCACCACATGGTCACCGTGCTCCACACGCTAGGTAAAAACAGATATGCTGAAGAACACGCCAACGATTATTTGGAGGCTGGAGCTTCAATTTGAACCTGAACCGAGGGCTGAATCGGCAGCTGACAAGCTGAGATTGAAGACCTAACAGCTGTACCAGAGTGGCGTTGGCTGCCCACAGGAGAAAGCGTGGCGAACGATGCCACTCGAGACTGCGTCGTGTTGCATGACAAACGAGAGCCGTTGGCTGACGGGACCAAAATTTCTGCACCAACTTCAGGACTAGCCGGCCGAAAAAACCGAACCAATAACAACCAACAAGAAGCGCCGAGTCGATTTCGTGGCAGCACAAATCATGTGCCAGTGAATGAGTTTGCCCTAACTCTCATGCTTCTCGTCTTTCTTGTCACACATCTGGCACCTGCTGTGCGTCGAGTAACTGTGAACGCGTGACGCGTTCATACGTTCACGTGAAGTGCAAATGCACAGCTTCCACTACGAAATCGCACACCTTCACGGCGGAAAGCTGATAGACGCCCTCAGTCGCCTTCATCTTCTGAGCCCCATATTCGACGAGGAGGGATAATACGGTTACGCGGAAGAGCTGACGCCGCGGAAGAAATTGACTGCGCCACAACTAGGCTAGTTATACTGGACCGCCGACACGCCTATTATTACTCCACCATCACTGCATTACTGCATTACGACCATAATAAGACGCATCACGCACGAATGTCAGTTGTGTCGCATCCGTAGAGCTTGTCCAGAACCTACCAGCGGCAAGGGTAGCGTATCATTAGCGCCCGTTCACTTTCTACAACCTGAATTACTTCGAACCAATGAACGTCACGATCGGGTGCCGTTATGAAAAATGCTACGAAGTGCTACTTACATGTCACGCGAGCAATTCATTTAGAGCTCACCGCCAGGCCGAACTCCGCCATTTGCCGAATGACGGCCCGACGAGGCTATTCCACGTCGCTGTTCTCGGACAACGGAACGAACTTACGTGGGGCCGACAACAAATTACGTCAGGACCTCCCGGAAGTGGATCATTACCATATCTCCCAAGAGTCGAATGACCCTTCATATCACAGGCAAAAAACAATGGAAGATAGCACAGCGGGTCGCTGACAACTTCTAGAGCCACTGGGTGCGCAAATACCCGCCAACTTTGCTAGACACCACCGAGAACGGGACCGACCCATTTACCGAGCCACGCACGGAGAACGGGACCTGCGGGTTGGAGACGTCGTAATGGTAGTGGACAAAATGCTGCTCCGTAATACCTGGCCGCATGGTTTAATCAAAGCTGTGTTTCCGGGAAAGGACGAATGAGTACAGATGGTCTAAACCAGGGTAATAACGCCTCGACGCTAAGCCCTGAAGATCATCGTGCTGCCTACAAGATAGGAGGGTGCGGAAAGGCCGCTTTTCCGCGCCGAGGAGGGCAATGTTGGCAACACGATACAACCGTGGTAGTGCATCGCCTCGAAACTGGCCGAGGTCTGTTGTTCGAAGCCGAACGACGCAGAGAGCACAATTTACATCGCCTCGACACCAGCCGAGGTCCATTGCTCAAAATCAGATGATGCAAACAGCACAATTAGGTCGTCATGAAACCGACCGAGGTCCGTTACTCGAAGGCAGATGGCGCAGAGGGCACAATTTACTTCGCCTCGAAATCAGCCAAGTTCGGTAGCTTGAAGCCGAACGATGCTGAGAGCATAATTTTCACAAAAGAATTCATTTATACTAATTAATACTTTATATTGTGATTATATTTTTACGTTTTATATTTTTGTTTCATGTTACGTACTTTTCTTTAAAATAAAGATAAGACGCAATACGTATAAACCTATCTAAGAGCCGGGTTAGAGAGAGGAGTAAAGAGAGAGGGGTAAAGTGAGAGCAAAACAAAGATATTAGGGTGGAGCGAGGGGGAAATCGGAAGCCACATCGGGTCCGAATAGGGTGAATAAAAGAAGCCCGTAGCTGGTCTAAAAGGCAGTATGTCATTAAGGACTCTCCAGTAGTCATCGGAATCAGTCGTTGGGAATAACGAGAAGAAGTCATAACAAAAAATTGCAGTCTTCGGGAACTAGGCAGCCGGAACGAGGCAGCCATAGTGGTCGAAAGCAAGCAGCAGAAACAGTCAGTCTTCAACAGCCAAGCAGAACCGACCTAGAAATCGTCTACACTTTGGTGAAATTGCGGGATCGGCTCTATCTCTACGTCTCTCCGACAATTAAAAACCGGGTGGTAAAACATAAGCAGCTGCACTATCTCGGAAGCAAAAATTCCGAATTTCATTTTCATGTGTGGCCCCTCCGTCTCGGTCGTGAGCGATCTCCGAGCGCGCACGCCAAGGTGAACCTGTGCGCTGCAGTCCGCGTAACCCGCGAGGGACAAAGGCTCGCACCCTCCGTAAGGTATAGCCAGACCCCGGTCCTAAACACGGTCGCCCGTCGGCTACAGAAGTGCTATGAATATTTTTTATGTTACTTCTAAGACTAACTCCGCCATTGCCGGTCCCAAGCCCGGATGAAAAAGGAGGAGGGTTGGCTGAGAACTTGACCGTACCAGCCGTAGAAACCGAATGATCCCGAATGATCCCTCCAGTGGGTGATAGGAAATGATCCCCACGACTCGCTACTCCTGTTTATGAAATCGGGGGCACTGGCTTAACCGCCCGTGTCATGAGGTAGAAAGCCTCATTAAAAATTCACACTAATCCTGCGGTGGAGACCGCGCTAAAAGGATACATGGCTGGGAGGGCGCTCAGTCTCTAGCGCCAACTTTGGTGAACTTGGCGAACACCTTTGTATACAGCCTTCTCATATGAAAGGCGTCACCCTGTGAGTGATCACAAATTCGTCCAAACTCGTGTGAACAATATGAGTCTAAATAAAACCGAAAATAAATTATAAAACATAAAGCAACATAAAACCAACCTAACACAAGTCTTATCCAAAGATCTTTGCGAAACTAGGCAGAGATCATCGTCCTTTAGTGGCAGCTCAAACTCCACTACCGTCCTCCAACCGACCCTATGGCAATATATTAAAAGCAGTAAACCGGATCCCGTTCCCGTAGTCAGAAAAACCCTTATGAAATACAAAGTGCAGAAAAAGAAACGAAAGTCCAGCTGAAATAGAAAACAAACAACCAGCGTCTAAGCGTACCAACTTTTCGGTAACTGTACATAATAGCTTTGATATTCTCAGCAACGAAGATCACGAAACTGTAAACCAGTTCAAAGAATATGTTCCTAAACCGGAGCCTATTTTTGTCACAGGTGTAATAAACATCTGACCTTTAAGAGACACAATTAACAAGGTCGTGGACGTAGAGAAATACACATTGACCACGCTCAGGTCAGGGCATATTGTCAAGCTAATACCTAAGGATATCGAAACTTATAAAATTATAAGAGACACTCTCATCGAAAAAAATGTAAATCGTTATACTTACAAACTGAAGAGTGAGAGAGCCTATCAAGTGGTAATTAGAGGTTTGCATGCATCGGAAGATTTATCACTGATCAAATCTGAACTTGAAGCTACAGGACACGAAGTAAGACAAGTTGTCAACGTACTACATCGGGTAACCAAAGAAAAACTTCCTCTATACTTTGTAGACCTAGAACAGAGACCTAATAATAAAGATGTATTTAATATCAAACCTATCAGCCAAGTTAAAGTTACAATTGAGGCACCACAAAAAAAAGGAAGTTTTGCAATGCAAACTGTGCCAAAGATTTGGGCACTCCAAAAATCAATGTTTCCGCCCCTTCAGATGTGTGAAATGCGGAAACGACCATCCGACGACCTCATGCACTAAACCTCCAGAGATAAACGTCAAGGTAAACTGTCAAGGTAACCATCCGGCAAGTTACAGAGGATGTCAGAAATATAAAGAATACAAAGAGCGTATTTTTAAATTCAACGCAAAACCAGACAAGGGTAAACCAACACCCTCCGAAGATGTTCCAATACCATCGCAAACCTTTACAAATGACACCAAAGTACAGAACTCGAGAAGTTATTCAGATGCACTAAAAACTAAATTCAAAGACCGTATGCAGCAAACAACTAATCTGCAGTTAAGTAACACTCCACCTAACACAACAACAGACAATAGCCAAATCAGCAATTTATTGGACGTAATGTTTAATAGATTTCAAGAAATCATGAAAACCATGATGGACAGCATGATGGACCGGATGTTTCAACTAATCACAGGTCTGGCCACACAGAGTGCTTAAATATGCGTATACTCAATTGGAACGCCAATGGAATTACTGAAAAACGTCAGGAACTTGAGCTATTTATGATATCGGAGAATATAGGTGAGGCCTTGATATCCGAAACAAGACTAACCCAGCGTTTCCACGTGAAAATGAAATACTATACGATCTATAGGATCGATCACCCTTCTGGCAGATCTCACGGTGGCACTGCAGTTATACTAAAGAACAACATTAAACATTATAATCTTAACCCTTACAAAACCGATAAGATAAAAGCAAGCATAATAAAAGTCATCCTTAAAAACTCGGAGACAACCTTAGCCGCTGTGTACTGTCCACCAAGACACTCAATTACTGCTGATGAATTTAAGCAATTCTTCGAAGAGCTTGGTCCAACATTTATCTGTGGAGGGGATTGGAACTCCAAGCATACGTTCTGGGGCTCAAGACTGATCAATCCAAAGGGTAGACAACTCTATAAAGCTACAGCAGATCTTAATTTAGAATGTATTTCGCATGGAGAGCCAACCTATTGGAATACGGATTTCCATGAAACACCTGATTTACTAGATTTTTATATAACAAAAAATATCGGTCGAAATTATACTAATCTTGAGAAGTGCGACGATCTATCGTCAGATCACTCTTCAGTCATCCTTACTTTGAGCAAAGTAGCTATTTACTCGAAAACACCTACCGGAATTTACAATAAAAAAACAAATTGGGACACATTCAAAGAAATTGTTTCCTCCAACATTAACCTCAATGTCAAATTAAAAACAGAAGAAGACATAGAAAAAAGTATAGAAAAATTCAATTCCATAACCGACCTAGCAGCCAAAGAATCAACCTCCACAAGCAAAATAAATAAAATGAGAAACAAAGAATATCCTAAGAACATAATGAAGAAAGTATTGGAAAGACGTAGATTAAGGAAATAATGGCATAGATCTAGGTATCCCTCAGATAAAACAATCCTGAACAGAGCGACTGAGGAACTCAAGAAAATGATTAATGAGCATGAAAACTTAAACTTTCAAAATTATTTAGCCCACCTCACGTCTTACCAAGATAGTAATTACTCACTTTGGCGTGCTACTAAGAATCTTAAGCGACCGAAAAAACACATACCACCTATAAGAAGAGATAACTGTTGGGCCAGATCGGACCACGAGAAGGCAACAACTTTTGCAGAACACCTCAAAGACGTCTTTACGCCTTTACCGAGCAGCAACTTGGAAAAAGACAAAGAAATAACAGACTTCTTAAACTCTCCAGGTCAATTATGTCTTCCATTAAAACCAGTGAGCCCCAGAGAAGTTAATACACAAATTAAATCTCTCCCGGTCAGAAAAGCTCCCGGTTATGACGAAATAGATACTACTCTCTTAACTAACCTACCAAAAAAGGGATTAATGTACCTGGCAGTACTTTTCAAGCAGTCTAAGACTCTGTTATTTACCCTGCCAATGGAAGCTTGCCCAGGTCGTAATGATCTTGAAACCTGGTAAAGAAGCAGCTGAAGTTATATCATACAGGCCAATCAGCTTACTCCCTCTGGTCGGCAAACTTTTCGAAAAAATAATCCCGAGTCGATTGCAACCCAAACTGAATGAAATAATTCCCGACCATCAATTTGGCTTCAGGCAAAAACATGGCACAATCGAACAAGTTCATAGATTAACAAACACAATTAACGAAACCTTAGAGAACAAAGACTACTGTTCCGCTGTTTTTCTTGATATAAGTCAAGCCTTCGATAAAGTCTGGCACATGGGCCTCTTATACAAAATAAAGAAACATCTGCCGTACTAATTTTATCTACTTCTAAAAAGGTACTTAGATAAAAGATGCTTTGAAGTAAAAGTCAACACTGAAACGTCAGAACTCTACGAAATCCACTCGGGTGTCCCTCAGGGCAGTATCCTCGGGCCCGTATTGTATCTGATCTACACTGCAGATATTCCTAAAAATGTTGACACAGTAATGGCCACCTATGCAGATGATACTGCTATACTGTCCGTACATTCTGAAGTAATAACCGCGTCTATATTTCTTCAATAACACCTTACTGAAGTTGAAGCGTGGCTTGCAGAATGGAGAATAAAAGCGAATAACAGTAAATCCGTTCACGTAACATTCAGTCTCAGAAAAGGGGATTGCCCAGCAATTACTTTAAACGGGCAACAGATACCTCACTCAGATACTGTTAAATACCTCGGCATGCACTTGGATAGACGATTGACGTGGCAAAAACACATTTGGAATAAACGTAAACAATTAGATGCAAAATTGCGAAGCTTGTCCTGGCTCATCGGGAAAAAATCACAACTATCTAATAAAAGCAAAATGGCTGTCTACAAAACAATATTAAAGCCAATGTGGACATACGGGATCGAGCTGTGGGGTACAGCATCTAACAGTAACATCGAGATCTTGGAAAGATTTCCAACCAAGACAATGAGATATATGTTCCAAATCCCAAACTGCATAAGTAACAAATACATACTCCGAGATTTGAACCTAACAACTGTGAAACAGGAAATAGCCACCAGAAGTCTTAAATACCAGACCAAGCTATCTAAACATGTGAATGTGCTGGCTACTAAACTATCAGGAAATGGCAGTATTAAACACTCACGACTAAGAAGGAACAGTATTCCAACCCTTCATAGCAGATTTCTAAACCCAAAGTGAGAGAGATCGATGGATTCTCCTCACAGCTAAATTACATACGGAGACTGTAGTCACCAATAATAACAGCTAAATGTGGAAAACAGATTGCTGTGCTAAGCAGAATACACAAAAAAAAAATTTTAAAAAAACTTCGAAGACTTATTATGGCAATATATTTTATCACTACGCCAAATTTCAAGTTTCTATGGACAGACATGTGAATGATCTTGTAAGGGTTCTATTTCTTCCCATTTTAGGTAAGGGACCCCAAAAAGAAGTACAGAGTACTCTTAACAAACTACAAAAACCTTCTACTTTATTTATAATACCCGTATTTTAAATTACAAGAACGGTAAAATGACCTATATTTAGTTACAATAACAATTCAAAAATAATTGATAAAGATTCCTATGGAGTTGTGTTACAAGTAAGAAATAATTTGAAGATTTTAATAATCATGACTTTCTTTTTACGTGCTGCCGCCGCACGACGCCGCTTGCATCCATGTAGATGCGTCGAACGTAGAATATATTGTTTCGTGGTGTCTGTTTTTCGTGGTGTCTGCGCCTAGCGTATTTCGAATATAAAGGGTACCTTATATTAAATAAAAATAAATAATTTAGAGCTTGCTTTAACATTTTCTTTTTATCTTAATTCAATCATATTCTATTATAGGCGTTTCAAATATCATAGCACTTATTTAATTTTTCTTACAACTAAAGCAATTTTAAAATCCACACATTCTCTGTAGGTGTCTGGAAGAAAAATAATTAGACTATTGCATTAAATCGACCCAATTATTTACCAAGCAAACAAACTTTAATTTTTTCCTCAAGCATTTCTGAGGAAGGATTTTACTCTACCAAAAAAGGCTTGAGGCGATTGAAAGGCGATTGTGAGGTTAGTTATAATTTTTATAAATTGCACACAATATTTTAACATAATTCTGTAATTATATGAACTAACCCGACTAATGCACTTTTATAACCATTTTTATATTATACTCCGCCGGTCCCGCCGAGTCTATTAATTGAATAATATTTATTGAAGTTATATATATGGAAGTGTTATTTACTAATATATAACTCATTTAATAAATATATATGAAAGTTGTTTTCAAATAAAATATAATAATTCGAATAATATATTAAATATGTACATAAAATGAATGCTTAGATTGTCTGGACTTCAGAAGCATAATATATATTACAAAACATGAAATTTTTACGTAAGTTTGCCGTACAGCAAGAAGAGCTACAATTTCAATTTGATACATGTTTCAAAATATTTCATTTGCTTTCGTCATATATATATATATATATATATATATATATACATATATATATATATATATATATATATATATATATATATATACTTTTTTGGTGTAAATATCATGATTGTATCTATGTTGTACAGGTTTAGAAACATCAAAACATAACGGTAATTGCATAAGCATTATTCGATTTTAGCATTTTTGGAGACTCATTTCGTATTATATGTAGATATTGAAAATTAAACCAATATTTTCTAGGCCAAGCTTCACATATTAATTTTAAAAAAATAATAAATGTAGCTCATATTCATTTCGTATGTTTTTCTTCGTTTTTTGTAGGAACCTTTGAAACAGCCATCCACTTCTACTACGATCGAGGTCAATTTTGCAGATAATGAATTCTTGATTATTCATGACACCCCAAAAGACTTCAGTACAAATACGTAGATGGAACTCGAACAGACTGAAGGAATCCAAGAGAAACTAAATAATTATGCAGAAGCAACAGGCATTTAAAAAAAATAACAAAGAATAGTAATATATTGAAAATTTTAGAAGAGAAAAAAAATATGATTATTTATATCAAATTTATCCTACAATATAATAATAGGAGAGTATTAGGAGTAATATGAAATAATTATGCAAGTTTCGTATTTTTTTTTATTATTCATATTCATAAAGCATGTGGAAACAGCATTCTATAACTTTTCGTTACTTCTGGCAACGACATTTGAAAAATACTAATAGCTTTACAGCTAAATTTTGGTTTATTCGTAAAATATTGAATTTTAACAACAAATTATATGGAAGTGCACAGGATAGACCCACAGCCCTAAAAAAGTGTTTTTTTCAGCTTTGCTTTTATTAGTCAAGTGCAGCAGATATGATAGATTATTTGCTTCTTCGCTTTATACAAATGTAACACGCATCGCTTAGTAGAAATAAACGCATGTGGCATACCGCCTTTATTCTTTAATCGGTCGATTCTAATCTTTTGAAGAAAACCGAATGAAAACATATTTAATGTCGTTTGAGTAACCCCAGTTTATATATTTAAGTCCTTCTCACTTAAAATATATTATTATAAACTTTATTTCTCTTAATTTATTCTGCTTAAAATACTACACGACGATAAATAATTTTTCCTTTTATCCATTTCGATTCTAATGTAATAAAAAAGTTCTTCATTCGGAAAATAATCCTGTCTGGCAATAATTTGACAAGTTTTGTGATTAGCACACCAATTCTGATTAATTGAATTGTTTTCAAGGAATAAGATTTAGTATCACTTGTAAATTTACTTAATCTCATTTAATATTTTATGCAAATATTTAAGTGCTAAAGTATAGTTAAACAAAGCCTAGTGAGTACTTTAGTTAATTACCTTAGAGGTCAAGAAGCCTATGGTTTGTGAATGAAGACGACAACCTCTGAATTCTTTAGATGAGTTTTATGCAACAGAGAATATATTGCTATTTTCACGAAAAGTTATATTGTTGAAAGAAATAGTAATTAATTAACTTCTAGTAGTGGATTTATTGTCAATATTGCATCATTACCAAAAACAATTTTTCCTTAATATTTAATGAGAAAAAAATAACATCTTTGGAAATAAATATTAAATTTGGTGTATATCTGAATAAAATATTTAACGCAATGTAGACGTAATCTTTTTTCTTTATTTAAAACCCTTGACGCTGATTCATTTTTTTATAATCCAGTGTTAAGTTATGATCTGTTCTCTTTCCTAAGTCCCGACCCCGTTTGTGTGCTTACACATAAGTGTACTCTTATTTTACACTTGTTTTTAATGTTCAGGATGTCAGGACACTTATAAACATCCGACAGTCTATCCTTGTAAGTTTGTAAAGTCGCTTGACCGTGAAAGTCCCGATGCCCTGAGTACACTTAACATACTTATAAGACTGCATTTAGTATACGGGAATTTACCATGCGGCATTCCCTATTTTTCCGTCACACCAATAGCACTAAGACTTTATATAACGCTCACGTTTATAGTTAGTGGAAACGAATTCATTTATTTTATCTATATATAAGAAATTTACATCCCTCTGTTGAAAAAAAAACCCAAAAAATATTTATTTATTTTGAAAGTTATGTTTAGTACCATAATATTATCCTAGCTTTTAAATGTAAGCATGTTTAGGTAGTTATAACTGTCTGGAAGTAAGAAGAAAGATTCATCTAGGCCTGAATTGACTCAAAATGTTAACTAGTTATATTGACTACCCTTCAGAATAAGAATGATGTTCTTTTTTGCATCGAACTTTTGCAATTCGCGATTGTCCTCACGATTAATTTCCTTAATGACAAGGCATATGGTAAACAACAATCGATCTAAATATAATTGGAGAATGGAGAACATATGATATTTTAAACAGATGTCCTATAAAAGCCCTGGTCTTTTGATTCTCGTTAATCCGAACATTACGAGTTGAAACTCGCTAACGTATAAAATATGAACACATACGAATGAACAAGCGCTAAGGTAGACGAAAATAATTTAGTCGGCTGCACGCGCCATTTGTTAATGTTGTTGGTTTGTTTATTCTATGGAAATTAGCGCATTGTACTTGTTCAACAAAAGTCGGCAATTATCGCTCGCCGACTCACTATCCAGGTTGTTCGTTTAAGTTATGTTTAACTCAGTATTATATATATATATATACATATATATATATATATATATATATATATATATAGTTTATATTTGTAGGTAAAACAAATACTTCACTGTTTTTATTATATTTTATGTTTATTTTAAATAAACAATAGAGATAAAAAATTGGAATTTTTTAACATTATTTTTACATGAAATAGAAACTTACGCATGCTGAAATTTAGACAGGAAATTGAAAAAAGACTATTTGCACCTTCAGTCAGTCAAACGAACTTTCTTGTGGTGCATCTTTTACGTGAATCATATCAGTTCACATAAATCTTACTCACTTACGCCTTGCAGCGATGTATTTTACATTAAAGTAGTGTCAAATCAAAAGCGTATCTCCCTCCACTGCTGGACATAAACATTTCCTAATGGGAGTGTACTTAGAAGTAATGCCCGTTACACAAAACAGATAATTTAATCTATTATTATTGGTCCATCGCTTATTTTATTGCATGTTACAACGTATGGCTTATTTGTTGCTTCTTAATAATTCCTTAATTGTTTACCTTTATCTTATAGTATTGCAAACATTAGTAGGAATTAATAACAACCCTAACATTTCAAATATTGTTGCAGTTCAAAATTATTCGACTAGGCCTTTAGAAAATTCCGAAATTCCTTCATAAATTGCTTGTATTTGTAAATTCTGGATAACTAAACGTTATAATTGTATTTTTAGCTCTATTTAAATAATTTATATTAAAATCTCATACTTCTTTCCAAACATTCGACTGTCACTCCTAGCTGCAAAATATTAGTCAAAGGACCTGCTTTGAAATGTTAATATATTAAAAGTTGGAAAATAAAGGGAACACTATCATATTCACGAAAATCTATTTTCTTTCCAAACAAATTCCAATTTTAAATCAATACTTTTAATGTACAAATCAGTTGTTTTTTTTGTTTTTTTCAAAACTTTAAACGTTTTGCATTGGTTCGGTGTCTATAAATTTACGTTTATTCTCTATTTAGTTATAAAAATGTTTATTGTATTACTTGTAAAACTAATTAAATATTCATTTTAAGAATTTTCTTTCCAAAAGCATATATTTACTTCACTTTTGTAGTGTATATACATGTTTTAAAAAAAAAGTAATCTGTGTTAGACCGCAAAGTATCATCTATTCACCACTGAAAAGCTGACCGATCATCTACAAATATAACTGAATCACTTGATGATGTTTTTATTTAATGTTTTTAGAACCACTGCTGTTATTACGACACATGTAGAAATCGAATACTGCATTCTTTGAACATTTTGTTCATGGTCAATTCGTTACATTATTCAATACTCATAAGCCATCATATCCACTTAATGAGCTATATATATATATATATATATATATATATATATATATATATATATATATATATAAATCAGAAGACCTTTAAACAAATGTATGTCACATTTGTTTAAAGGTAATTGGTATATGTGATAATGTTTTGGATTTTGGCAGCTGCTTGAAAGACAAAATAAATATCATTAAACTTAATGATACCATTACTGAGAAAATATCACTAATATTTGGTCTTCTAAAAGGCACAAAACTCGATTTAATTAGAATATTAAAACCAATTTGACATTACACAAAGTCAAAATTTGACTGAATAATAGACTGTTAACCCAGAATACTCGGAAAACCAAGTATGTTCCATTCAGAATATGTAAACGACAATAATATACTGATCAAATCATAATAACTCTACGAAAGACATAGCGTGTGCCTGTAAACTGCTGAAAAGCGCACGCAACTTCAAATATTGTCTATTTTCGGCGGAAGAATGTTTATTTATTTATTTATTTATCTACTTTAATGTATCTAATTGATACATATGGCGGACTTATTGCTACAAGAGCAATCTCTTACAGCCAACCACAACACCAGTCCAGCCCCGTTCAACGAACGGCCGGGAATCGAAACCGGGTCGCCGCGGTGCGCGATCGCGGCCGCGGTGGTGAATGTTCAAGTTGATATACTTGTCAAAAGAATAGGGCTACTTATTTAGCTTTCAAAAACATAAGTAACGTAGATTACTTGCGTACTCTAATGACTATAGGTATACTACAGAATATCAAAATCGAGAAAACTTTGATCAGAATGATCAATAAAATATTCGCTATTCTACTGACTTATTACTGACGGACTTTCCGGTATTTGGCATTAGAAAATAATTTACTTAATCCATTCTAATACAAAGTGTATTAGAATGGAGTAAGTAAATTATTACACGAAAATAAAATAATTCTTCAGTATACATATATATATATATATATATATATATGTATACTGAAGAACATTTTGTATATTTCAATTGTAAATATGAATAAGAGGTTCTACAATCTCATCACAACTTGACTTAAGGAAATGTACGTCAAGTCCGTCAGTTTCTGTAGACATAACTTTTAGTAATCTTTTCAAATAGTTTTTCACTTCTTCAGTCGGCGTGAAATTATCTATCTTAAATATATGCTAGCTTGCTACTCATAGCGGCAAACTATTTGCAAAGGCTCTTTAGATTATAATATCTTTCTAGCAAATTTAAAAATTTGTCTGCTCACGGCCATGAATTACGCTTTAAAAGCTTGCTCACCCTACTTATTCTCAATCGTACCTTTACACCCTGCAAATAATTACTTAATGTCTAAGCGGCAAAACATTGGAATCAACTGGACCCCGAGAGACTAGGGAAAACCCTCCAAATATGGTTTCCAATTCGAATGAAAAAGCCCTACCTCTACGGAACCCTTTCCCTTTCTTTACCGGTGTCAATACATTAGGGTGGAAAATGTTAGTATTATATTGTTTGGCCTTTTTTTATAAATACGAGAATATTTTTTTGAAACTTTTTTTACGGTTGGCTGTAAGAAATGCTCGTGTAACGATAAGTTTGCTACATGTAATATACCTTAAATTTGACAAATAATTATGAAGTAATTTTCTAATTTCTAAGTTAACTCTTTGTTAACTTATGAATTAGAAGTATATTAAATTCTTCGTATTAAATTTCAAGTTTCTGTTTCTTCAAGAAATAACCTACGGGTTTTGATGATCTTCGGGTGATAATAATAAATGTATAAACAACGAAACAGATAACTTTCTATTTTAAATGAAATACCTCAAAAACAAGATAATTGATATATGTATATAAATAAATATATATGTATGTATACATATGTGTATACATATATATATATATATATATATATATATATATATATATATAAACCTGAAATTTGGAGTACTTTGTAATCTGATGTTCCCTTCTGAAAAGTTAGAATTCTAGGTTGTTTCGAAACTGAATTTTATCGCTGTGAAAATTGCTGCGAAACGTTTCAGATAAAAGAGCAATGTCCGGTAGTGCGTTTCAAAACTCGGTAGTGCACTACAAATAATCTGAGATAAACGCTATACTATTTACAATTAAATTAAAAGCATTTTATTAATGATCACAGGCAACCTTATTCAATCATATTATGATCACGGGCATTCTTATTCAATCGTATTAGTTTTTCATACATACGCTTTTTAACAAAGCTTTTTTGGAATTCCAAAAAAGGGTAGGTACACAAAAATTTACTTAAATTTGAAAGGAAGTGTTAAAAAAGGCGTCTCCGAAACAAAGAATTAAAAAATTTTCTTGTTGTATTTCTAGTCATATTTGCGAAGTATGTATAATAAGGGAAATGACAAGAAAAATTGAAACTCTTTTGTAAAAGAAACGCCTTTTTGGTCAAAGATTAATTTAAGATGGAAAATTGTATTTAAGTGTTATAATTGTATTAGATAATTATAATGAAACCATCCTACTTTAAAGCGTTTAATTTTTTTAATTTTTTTTAATTAGGTAATGTGATAATGTGAACATTGATATCTGTTGCGAGGAAAATACTTATCCGATTTTTAATTTAGAAAATGTTTCCATAACTTTTCAATATAAATGTTGAATCGTCATAATTGTATTTTTTTTAAAACAACAATTGTCTCATTTTTAAAGGATTAAAAAAATATTTAGTTGCAATTAATTTTTATTCACAACTAAATGAAACTACGTGATGTAGTATTATATCGACTTTGTTTAAATTTTTAACAACGACCTATGTTACGTTGTTGACAAGACCTATAGTTGGGCAATTTGAAGAGAATTCTCTTAAAATTTGGACTCTCTTCAAATTGCTCAGCTGAAGTTGTTGTCACAGAACGAAAACTAGGCCGTGGTTTATAAATTAAATAAAGATGTTTTACTCCATCACATATTTTCATTTAATTGTTAATAAAAATAAAGTTATAATGAATTTCCACAAAATTGACATTTATTCAGTTGTCAATATATACAGGTTTCATAATATTTTCATCTATCCATTCATTATTCGGACTATTCCAAATCAACGGAACTAAAGCAAAATTTATATTTGATTTAGGTATTTGACACAAATTTTAATCATGAGATCACATGATGGTTTAAAATAAAATTTACATAATTTACATAGCGTGTGTATAAATAGTAAAGCAAATTTTCAAAACGTGAATCTATTATAAAATATCATATGCCGTCTATACTTTGTATAATGTAATATGTTTAATTAATTTTTTCCGAAAAAACATGTAATGTTTGTTTTCGATTAAATTTCAGTGAATGTAGTTTGAATAAGATTTGGTTAAACACGTTGTGGGAATGGTTCCCAGTCACAGCTACTTACAGGTGACGTACAATGTTTGAAAATCGCCCGAAAATCGACCTTAATCGATATAGTAAATTTATGTTTTGTGCTGTAACAAAGTATGCTCACTTAGAAAATACGCATTACTCAATATCTGAATACATATAGAAAAAAAGTAGTGAAACCGTATTTTAACATATACGAGATTAATATTTACTTTTCCCTACAGAAATTAAAGCTGTTGTAAATTAAAACTTTTATAAAGTTTTATTCGAATTTCTAATCTTACAAATATGAGCATATCCAAAAATTACTTATATTTTGCATACGTTTCAAAATATTGCATTCCAACACTAGCTGCCTATTTCGGCTTTGGCCTAGCAAACAAGAAACATGGCTTCACTTTTTTTTCTTCTAGCAATTATTTACAATTAAATTATTTACTCCATTCTAAGCACTTTTGTTATTTATTTCGAGTCTTAATTACAAGTAGAACTATGCGGCTAAATATTTAATCCAATAAACATCTAAGAAGCTTCTTTGATAAGTAGCTATAAACCGCAGGAAATTGTAGACTTTATTGTCGGCAACAATTCGTTTTATTATCACAATTTACTTCGTTCTGCTAGAATCCATTTACATGCTCGAATTTTGCACCGAAAGTCTGATAAAATTATTTAAATATTTTAATTTTTTTTTTATAATTAGTAATACACATCTTTGAACATTTATTTACAATCGTTCCATACTTTACTATAATATAGCTTTAAACGTATTTTACGAAAAACACATTCTGAATACTTTAATAATCTTCACATAAATTATTATTACTCGTTAGGAACTAGTTTTACAAAGTTGTGACGTACTTTATGTCTACCTGAACACTATAAGCCATACGACGATGAAGGTTTTATGCCAATAAATTCTTTGTCAAGCACAAGTAGAACTCGTACCAGGATGGTTTTGGTGCATATTAAGCGCTTACAAATATTTAAAGATACGCAGTGTTTCTATTAAATTATTTATAAACATTAATGTTTAACAACCTTAAAATAGAGCCTACTATTCTCAAAGGCATAACACATGGTGCCTATTTAAAAACTAAAAGAACCAGGATAACCGCTATAGTCTCCCTGTAATCTCCCAGTCAGATTTTACCAATCCTGTTTTATTGATGATTTTTGGTCCAGTAGTTACTGAAATAAAGGGAAATTAATCTGTATACTTGCATACACCTTTTTAAATATGCAATTTAAAATTTTGTAAAAAATAATTTTTATTTCCGTAACAAGCCCCTTGAAATAATATGCCACTTGGCATGTAACATTGAAAAAAGGGTTAAGACGTTTATTTACACACCCCTTTAATTCATATATGAAATTTTTTTAAAAATTATTTAGTGTAAAATATAGATTGATAATAATTTTATGCTAAGTATCAAGTTTCCGTGTCGTATATTTCCCGAGAAAATCGGTTGAAAAAATAGATTTGCGGAAATCAGTTGAGAATATAAAATGTTTCGTAGGCCTAAAATAGTTAAGGATCTATAAGAAATTATGACATTTAGATTCTAGTTTTCCTTTAACATTTGCGTGGGCTTGCAAATTTTGGATTTGAAATTTAGTCAAGCGTGAGTTTTTCATAAAAAATTAATAAAAGTAACAATTATTATTTCATATGAATTGATCCAATTTTACTATAGTATAATTTTATTCTATTGTATGAAAAAATCTAGACGGCAGAAGTCGGACAAATTTTACAAAATATTGTTAAAAAAATAGCTGTTAATTTTATTACTGTAATTTAAATTTAGTCAAGATATACATATAAATATACATATGAATATTTTATTATGTAGATGATTAGCTCTTCATATCAATTTTACGTTAAATTTTAAAATATTGTCGAATCTGGCCGAAATTCAAATAGTCAACAATTTTTTGAATTAAAGGAATGTGTTTGTAGACAGATTTACGATTTTTATGCTACTCAGGAACTCTTTAAATGAAGATAAAAGAAATAAACTTCAAATAAAGGACTTACATTGTTCTAATTAAAACTTTCATTTTTTCATACTAAGTTGATCCATCATGACGTTATCTAATATATTTCTCTGTCATTGCGTTAGTGGTATTGCGTTTGTGGTAGTATACGGCTCCATTATAAATTAATATTCATTAAAAATATAAGAAGTAGTGTATACATATATCAAGGAGATATATACTTGTTTATAGTACTGAAGACATATTAGAAATATATTTGCGTAAAATAATATACCAAGTGAAGAAAAAATCGATATTTATTATCAGCAGTGTTTCGTGATAATAAAACAGTTTAACGTATTATATTTAAACTGAGACTAACAGGAATAAAAATATTATTTCACTGCAGTTAGAGGGAGACATAGGCGTGAAATCATTGCTAAGAAGATTGCAGTTATTATAAATTACATTAAATGCATTTATGTGTTGTAAATATTTATGTATAATTTAATTTTTCTTTACTTACATTCACGTGTAAAATTTGAACCACCAACACAACATACAGACCAAAGACTACAAACGACAATTTCGTTTACTGTTAGATGTTGAGTGCTAAGACAAACGGACGAGTCTAAATTCAAACGAAATCTGCCATCATATTTAGAGAAGGAATTTTGATTTTTATATTTAAATTGTTGTTTAATATTTATAGTGCATATTATTACTATTATTATTTTTATATTTCTAAAACGCGTATCACGCGAGAAAATTTTAAGACAAATAATGTGAACATAAGTTATATAACCATAGTAGATGGTCACACTGACGACAATGAATCAAGTCATTATGACGCGATATAGAAATAAATTGACAGATGCGATTACTGAAAATAACATATTAACTGCAAATAAAACGTCGCTGAAATGTGAAATAGAAGAATTAAAAGAAAAATGGGCAAATTCTACTTATAGAGAAGAAGTTATTTTCATTGAAAAAGAAATTACATGCTGTATTACAAAGAATGTTATACATACCAATCTCTGTATAAAGAATGTTATACAAAAACTCTTATGAAGTCGGCGAAAATAATACCAGTTTCCAAGAACAGTTCAAAGAGTCAAATACAAAATTCTGCCGGTATTCAGTAAATTCTTTGAAAAACTCATAGCGACAAGACTGATGAATTTTCTGACAAAAACTGCATTATCAACTAAAACCAATTTGGTTTCCAGAGAGCAGAGTCCACAGTAGATTAAATTGCAGCAGGCAAAGCAAGCATTTTAATAGCCCTAGCTAAATCATGGAACACTAGCGATTGATTGGGTGGACCACAGCACATGGTTATGTAAACTGGAATATTATGGTATAAGAGGAAGGGAATCTAAATTCTTTAAAATGTTATTGTGAATTAATTTTAAAATGTTATTATTATTATTAGCACTATTTTTTCTATTTGGCTGGCAATATAATTTATATTTGACGATCTTACTTTAGATGTACTCAATGATAATTGACACCGTCTTCGTGTTAATGTTTATTTTTAGTATTGATGGAATTATTAGTTATAACTAAGATGTATTTTAATTCTTCTGGCTTCTTATTGACTCATACGTTGGTGAATTAACTATTTATTTAGGGTATAATTATTTGTTTATGATATTGAGGTTTATTTGTTACCTTTTTTCTTTTTTTTGGTTTTAACTTTGAATATATTTGCATTCATTATATATAAAATTGACGTGATTGAGTTTGTGAATTGAATGTACCAATATCAAATAAAACTATAACTATGACTATACATAAAGTTGATTTAAATGAAGCTTTTTTTAGTAATTATCGAAATTCAGATTATGCATTAAAGTGGTATAAGAAACAGTATCTTCACTGTGAGCTATTTAATCGTAATATAAAGTTGTTTTCATTCCAAACGCAAAGGTCAACAATAGTCTCAAATTAATTTACATTAATATTTTTGAAGTCTACTCAAAAGCTTCATTGTGAGAATCAGCTTAAAATATTTGATTTAAGCAAACCGACTTAAATCAACTTTTTGAGAAAAACACTAAAGAAATACTAGAACAAGTGTCACAGTGAAGGTAGACCTGTACAAGCGTTACTGCAAGGAGATGAAGACCGCATGTTAGAAAGTTTGTAATAAGCCTATCATATCTTTCATAGAACTAAAAATATTATGGATATTTAAAAAAATATGAAATTTAGAGTCACCGCTCTAGTTTTACTTCAACATTTTTGTACGAACTGTACATTTTTCTTTAAATATTTAGGTATTTGGACTCATGAATGTGGCAAGTAAACTGTTTTATAGCAAGTGAATGGTATTTAGATGAATATTTTTCTAGGAATTGGATGGGCAAATATGGTCCCATAAAATGACTATAATGTTCACCGGATATTACACCGTTGGATTTTTTTTATATGGAATTACTTTGAGGATAAAACGAAGGTTATATTGAGAATATGCTGAATAACCAATTTTATTTACTTACTAACTTTATGCAAATTGTATGAAAAAACAAAATTATAAAATTTTACCGACTTCTGCTGTCCAGATTTTTTCTTCCCATAGAAAGACACTACCATAAAACTACGTCGATTAGCGTACAAAATTTTTATAAATCTATTAGTTTTTATAGGAAATTCATGGTTCACTAAAAATTGTACTATGTCAAGATTGTTTCTATATAAAAGAGTTTACGGTACCTAAGATAGTTTTCCAGTATCTGCTATGGTTTTGGATTGCCCTATACTCTGCCAGTTAAAAAAACAGACTTTATGTTGAAATAACGGAAAAAAATTCAAGTGCTTAATATAGAAAGCTAAAAATAAACGAATTACAAACTTTTGTTTATTAAATTTGTATAAATGCAAAAAAAAAACTGCAAATTTCGAAATGTAATTATTGTATTGAATTGTGGTAAGTAGTAAATTAAATATCTTCCAAGGATAATTAAAATACAGATTAACCACCATGCTACGATGTAAAAAACGGGACTTTCCGTTGTTGATATATTTTCAACTCCGCTTGTTTTTAAAAAAAAGTGCCATAAAAAGAAAACAAGGCAAAGAAATCCAACTATTTATAGATCAACTTTAATACATGATTTTCCATCGTTTGCTAAGCGACAACAAATGTCTTGAACGCATGCATGCAGGCACGCTCGCACTCACGCACACGCACTCAAGCTAAATTTTACATTCAGAAACCTTAATTTTATTTTAATACAAGCAGTAAGTTTTTCCAAGAAACTGGATGCCGATGGAATGAGTTAAATTAAAGAAAAAGAAATAATTGTTCCAAATCAGGAATATTTCAGTTAGTAAGAGGACAAACGGTTTAGAGTGCTTTGGAGAATGACGTAGTGTTAGGAAATGATCAAACTGAAGTATTTTGATTAAATATGGCAAGATTGGCTGAAGATGGCTTTTAAGTTAATAATAAATTGACATTTTTTTGTTAAAAAAATTAGAATATTCTTTTTACAGGAAGGTATTAAAAGGTAAGAAAATTATTTATTTTTGTGGGACGACTGGCAGTAGTCAGAATCTGATATTTGATGATTTCTTTATTTTTATAAATAATTCTTTACAAGGTCGAACATAAGTTTTGAACTCATGATTACTTGAATTGAACTGAACTGAATTTTGCACTGTCGTAACGTCTGTTACTTGCTCACCTAGATGACCTCTTTGTTCAGAATTTTGCACTGTCGTAACGTCTGTTACTCTGCTCACCTAGATGACCTCTTTGTTCAGACATCGGTTGCACACCTAGGACAATATATCTGAAACAAGATATTCATATTTTCTTTAATAATACTTTCTCTCGTTTTGTAAAAATTTAATTTTTTTCCACTTAACCAATTTTCTGTTTCCACTATTATTTTAATTTATGAACTGTTAATTTTATTCTAATTACATGACTTCGACACTAAGCTAATAATTTTACACGTTTATTTTAAAGACATTCACCCAAAATTATATAAAAAAACTGAATAATATTCGATTAGTTTATAAATCGAAAAAAAGATGATCACTTATATCGTAACCCAAAATTTGTTCGTGAATGTCCGCTCTTGAAAATTTTCGTAAGACGGGCGTGATCGATTTCCAAACAGCTTAAAATGGCGCTAAACGAATAATACAACATTCCTAATGGTGTAATCGGCAGTCAAAATTTGCCTATAAATATTAAAATGGCCTATAATAACGATAAAATGGCGCAGTGCGATGGATTTTCAACGCTTTAGACTAATGGAACGCGAGGAAACGTTTGTGGTAAATCGTCAAGTGACTTTTATTATGCGTGTCACTGGTATTAACTCTGTAAATGGCGGCATATAACTTTGTGGCAGAAGCAATTCAAATGTCTGATATTTGCTATATTATCCTAAATATATATAAAACATTTCATTATTGTTCAAATTTAAATTGATCCGAATGCAAGCTAAGGCATAATACTAAAAATCCTTTTAGCGCCAGTCAAACTTGCATCACGACGATGTTGTATATACAAAAGCATATATAATGATTTAAGGATACGAAACCTAAAAATGGTAAGTAATTTATAAAGCAGAACAAAGGATTATTGTTATGTGCAAATGGGCGTTTCGTAAAAAATAGAAGCTGATAATAAAGTGCGGTTTCTAGCAAGATTGGTAGCAAAGATTTTACACAACAAGTTGGAATAGATTATAAACATTTTCACTAGTGTTTTGTTATTCAACCCTAAAACTGTTGTTTGCTTTAAGTGTTAAGTATGATTTAGAGATAACCTATCTTGATGTCGCTACCGCATTCCTCAATTGTTACTTAGGTGAAATTATCTACATGAATTTACCTCTAAACTTTGTATATTCTGATAAGAAATTAAAATTTATTAAAGCTATTTGTGGCCTCAAACAGTCTGCAAGGGCATGGTACAAAAGAGTTGATATTTACAAAAAGTATGTTATAGAAATATTATGTATGAACAATATGTATATATTAAGGAGAATGGAACTTTTTACACATTTGTTGCATTATTTGTACTACTAGAGACACAGAATATTTTAAAAAACGAGCTGTAGTCTAGATTTAAGATAAAATATTTAGGTGACAACGTATACCAAGATTTAGGTATAGGAGTCAGAAAAATAGACAGTATGCTTATTATTTGATCAGCAACAATTTACAGAATATTTACTAAAGAAATTTAATATAAAGAAAAGCAAAAAAACTCATTTCCTCACAATTTTTATGTTAAATTACATCAATGGAAGTTAATTTTTTAATCAATATTTTTATCAGCAGCTAATAAGTAGTTTGTTTTACGCGATTATTTTAAGCAGATCGAATTTATCCTGTGCAGTTCTTCACTTGAGGCAATTTAATAATAATTATAAGGAATGTCATCGGCTGCATACAAAATGTGTTTTGAAACATGCAAAAAGTTTTAATTTGAAATATGTAAAGGATGATTTGGATTTAACTGGTGATATAGACGCTAACTGGGATTAAAATTCCACTTATAGGAAATCCTTTACTTAATACTTTATCAGGCAATATAATGTCACAAGTATGTAAAAAGTAGCAAACTGTTGAGCTCAGCTTCGATACTTTGTCAAGTACCGAAGCTGAGTACCTAGCTATATCTGAGGCTCGGAAAGAAGTTATCTATATATGAAATATTTTATGTTAATTAAAATGTAGGAACAATTCGTCCTTGATAATGATAACCAAAGTGCTAAGAAACTACGTAATTTTTTTTATTTTATAAAAGAAATAAGTACATTAATATTTAATAAAACTTTGTCAGGTCAGCTGTAAATAAAGGTTGTTCGCATTATTTTGATAATGGGATGTCTTAATATGTCAAAATACAGATAACAAGTAGCGACTGTGAAATAACTTGTGTAAGTAAAAAATTGAAAGTCAGTCTATTGCAAACACTTATTAATATTAATAACATTTTTGATTAAAGGCTGACAGAATTGGTGAAATATTAACTAACTACATGAACAAATAAAAAGAAACAAATTTAATGAAAGATTTAACAAATTTGATTAACTAAAAAATGAGAGAATGTAACGTAAAATGTAGGCAAGGCAACGTCAGCCACCGTAAATTTGCTATTTACATCAACTCGTTAAAATATGATCTGACAAATACGACAGATATAATAGAAAAACTATTTAACGAACAAAAAAGGGTAATAACTTCATCCGTTAATCAACATCTACGATGCACCACGAGATGTCAAAAAATGGAATTATTGAAGATGTAAGTAAAGAGGTTATTGAAGAACCTGGTAACGTAACTTAATATAAGTAACAAGTGTAATTCGTCGCCTAAATATTTATTTACATCAATAAAAAAAATTTAATACAATCGCGTCCAACAAAATTGGGCGTAACACAAAAAGATATTCGACTTATTTACGACGACCCGGAAAGATTTGAAGTGCTTCTTCACGATGACGTGAAGAACATTTTGAGTTTTGTTGAAACTCTTCCTGTTTGCCGATATCGTCTAAATATGGAAATATTGAATTTTTCACAAGCCTCCGCTCTTAACTCCATTCCACTCGTTCAAGTAGCACGACATTGTTATTTGCGAATATAGCCGTGAGCAAAAATTTATCAATTTATTTATTTCGTTTTAAACACTTATGACTAATGCAAAGGAGTAGTATTTACAAATGTCTTATTGCAGTGCATATTATAAGCAGTGAATAAAAATCTACAAGAATATGCCTTATATACATTTTAAGAGATATCACCTTAAAATACCGTGAATATACCAACTATTATATACCAACTATTGCTAAAATATGCCGAAAAGTGTGAGAAAAAGACAATGATGAACGAATGAAAGAGTTCAAATCTAAAGAAGAGGTTAACATTTTTATCAGACTTGAAGAAAATTAAAATGAAACAGAACAAAAAATTGTATAATTTAAAGACAAAAAATTTTCCTCACAAGATAGGTCTGAGAAGTGGTACGATAAAAACATTTGAGTTTTTGCGGCGCTTTGCTAAAAAGTGCAAGGATCTAATTATAATCTAACTCTTAGTTTTAATGAATATTATACTTAATCACAAGATTGAATTTAGCCACGGCGAATAATTTTTAGATATTTATCCCTTTAATAACCAGACTTATGTAAAGAGAAAATTCTACTGAATTTCATACAAATAGAAAGATAAAAATAATTATAGATACCACTTTAGGTTACCTCGCTATCGAAATTCAGAAGTTTTCACATCATAAAAGGCGGCGTTAATCTACCATTAGCAAAATTAGTAAAATCAGGATAGAGTTGTGGAACCGGAAGGTGGAGACAGGAAATTTTCAGTGCTTAAAAGTAAACTAATGGAGTTTGGAATCATTCTATTTTCTTTGACGGAAGCAAGATATTAAAAAAGTAGATGGGTAGATAATTATATAAAATCATGAAGCAAATATGATAATAGGAAGCAGGTATATCAGTTACTAAGTACAGATGTATACAACTTCATGAAATGACTAAACATCAGTACGAAGGTAGGTTGGCAAGTGTGCACAGCCACGGGCTAAAAACACTGATTGCATTAGAATTAAAGGTGCGATTTTTATTCATAGGTCCCTATATATGGATTTGTGTCTGTATATGTACGTGTATACTTGATGCATGTATTAAATTTATATGAATGTATTTACGTTATTTAAACAAAACAAACGCCTTACTAAAACTAAAAACTTACTAAACTTAAAACTAAATGTAACGAACCCTTCATGTAGAGGGAAAAAGGACTCGTTAAAAGGTCGCAATAGAAAAGACGGTTGTAGGGCAAAAGTCCTATTTCTTCACTCTCTTGCCTACGAAGATATTTGATTAATCTGTTTCAGTTAGCGCGACATCTCGGAGACAAATTCGTTTGTCTTTATTTTGAATTAACGCAACGTAATGATGCCACAACATGGTTGATTGATATATGCACTTGCCTAAAGGTTTAAGCGTATAGATAATATTTCAAAACCTTTTTGTTTCATCACAAAATGATATTTATAATACATAACACACAAAATATACGTAGAAGCTTTTAAAGGTTATTTTAAAGCATTCGATCAAAAAATTAATAAGGTAACCTACAGCTAAATTATTTTTAGACACTTTGTCTATGTAGTGCAAACACTGCAGAAAATATATTACAAAAAAAGTACGTAAGCTAAATCACGGTATTATTTTTAAATTATATATTAAATTCAACAATTAATTAGTTTTTATTTAGCTTGTAAATGGAATGCGTGTGAATATTACGCCATGGATTTATAAAATTTTGAAATAAAGCTGTTAAGTTTGAATTAAAACTCGCACTACAAAGTATATGTACTTATGAGTATATATAAATATTTTAATATTTAAGGATATATATTATTTCTATTAAACTTTTACTAATAAATTTTAAAGATATAAATATATAAAATTATTGCTAAAGTAAGCTGATCGAATTAATTTGAGTATTTACTATATGAAGTATTTAATAAATGCTGTTATATAGTTTACGTTGTTAAAAATTTGTCAAAATTAACAACACAAATTTTGCGACCCAAATGTCACAATGAAAAAATACTAGATGTTTATCATAGTATTTTAAAATATTTTTTTAAATAAGATCTAACTCAGTTTCCATGAAAAAAAAAATCGTATCCCCTAAATCTGTTCACGGGAAAGTAATTTAACTATTTTCTACTATAAAAATAAAACCATTACAATCGGTCTACGTTGAAATAGTGATGCCGAAACATACGGGAAAACAGAGGTATATGATGATATTATAAGCATTACGTGTTTCTCAATTTGTCTGCAGAAACATAAAAACAAATAGTGGCAATTCGTTATGTTCATTTATACTGAGCGTGTCTTGTTCGTAGCAGTACCCACGTGTAATGAAGTCGAGTAATTTGTAGAAACGGAGTGGAGTAGGAAGTAGGGTCTATCGTAAGTTTCATTTACTTTTTCCATTAAAGGCGAAACTTTCAATGGAACAAGATGAGTTCTGGTAAGAGTTAAATTTGAAACCAATCGCTATAAGTTAGGGCTTAACCGGGATGTTTACTATGTTTCAGTATATGTTCAGTTTATTTTGGGTTACTGATGTAGGAAGAAACAAAATATGAGAACTTTATATTTTCAGGCTTATATACTCTATACCCCTTTTTATCTGTATGTAATAGTATTGCTATGCATATTATTTCATCGTAAATAAAACTGATAAAAAAAATTCTTGTTCTCGATTACGATAAACAGTGCTTGGAAATTATACTTATTTTTTATTCATTAAAGCAACAGTGGAATTTTGTGAAATTTTCATTTGATTCAAACGGTGAATTGCATTGAACTTTATACGAATAATTTTACGAATTCTGACCATCGGTTAGTTTTTAAGGGATAGTAAATCCCTTAAAAACTAACCAATGGTCAGAACCCGATTTTAATTATTGGTATTGCACTGGTTTATATAGAATGATTTGATTTTTAAATGAAATTGAATTCGCTGTTTTGGCACTATTTTGACGCTATCATTAATATCGTAAAATAATAATTGTTTCATTCAAAGTAACAGGATTTGATATATAATTTTAAACAAGTCTCAGTAGTGAATACAGGAATAATAAAAAATAAAAACAAATCTAAGCGTAGATATGTGCAACGTTTCCTACTCCCTCTTCATCTTGTAAAGAAAATAACTTATTTCATATTTATATTCCCTATCCACAAAACGTAGCTAGAGAAAGTGTCAGACATTGTAATATTTAATTTTAATTTTGTAAAATTATTATTTTATAAGGAGGTGGGAATCGTCGCTAGTTTGAAAACAAACTCTATAATATATATATATATATATATATATATATATATATATATATATATATATATATATATGTATGTAATAGCTTAAAAAATTAATATCCGGCTACGGGTGAAATTATCGATTGGATTAAAAATTTCAAAATAAAAATTTCTTTATGTTTCCGTTTTATACTAATATTATAGTAATATGTGAATAGCCTTTTCTTGTATGTATCACTAGGGACTACACAGCATCAAAATTTTTGAATAGCAAGTTACATCCTTATTTAGGTCCAACCTTATTTAAGTCCAACCTTATTTAGGTAATTACTGATAAACTGAGGGAAGTTTTTTTTATCAAACTTTATTTATGTAACTAATTCAGTTATTTTCATATTTAGTATTTTGACCGTTAGCATAAATGTAATGGAAGGTTTCCATAAACAAATTATTTGCATATGAAGTATATTATCATAAAAATTTTACTTTTTGCAGTGTTTTACATCAAAATATCTTTGAAATTAATACTGTGGAAAGAATCGCGCCCAAATGACATGAGCGACAGTTTGTGTCGGAGTCATTTCAGACTTCAATAACTCGATCAAATAGACACGCATCGACATATTAAATTCATTGGTCAATTCTGTTTTGCACTGTGTAATGTCCGATCGATTAAACATTAATTATAAATAGATCAAATTTCCTTTATTAATTCTAAATCGAGCTCTCGACTCTACTTGGCTTCTACTCGGTTCTTACTGTATTAACGTTAATAACTGAACTTTGCGTCACTAATAGAATATTTAAAGTTATTCTAGATTTGAATGTAAACCTCAGATAATCTCAATAGAAATTCCCTTCAAAGTGATTTTTAAATGACGCTCTAATAAACAGGAAGCATAACACAAAACTAAATGTGAATAAGCATGCCGACAAAGCCCTTTAAGAGATATGGAATTGCAATAAAAAGACACTTTAGATGTTAACTTAAATTTAAAGTTTCATCCTAGTTAGTGTTCCATTCAAATTCATACAATATTTTTTACACGACAGTCTGACAGATAAAAGGATGGTCAGACGATAGGCAAGCAGAACAAAGTCCACTTTGAAATGTTTAATATTTTTATAAATGCAGTCTATATTTTATTAAAAGACTATGCATCGTATCTTTCTAAATAAACAAATATTGCATTAATGGTTTTTGTGTGTTAATCTAACAAATAAACAGACGATAATAAAAAAAAATTACCTTTATATATTCCTTCACTTTCAATGCGCAGATACTCTGTTTTGAAACATTTTATGTAACATGATGTAAATAAACAAACGTTTGCTCCATTTCTAGCTTAAGAGTAGACAACAATGATTTAAACTCTACGGTTCGAGCGCCAATATCAGTCAAGGTGAAAATTTACGCGGAGACTCGAGCGCCCGATATCTGACAAGAAATTAAAGATGCGCGCGCCGAAGTTCGAATGACTTTGAGCAATATATATAATTGCAACATTCCTTATAATCTCTCTTTTACAATACTTAATAAATATTGAATCATATTAGTCAACTTGGCCTTATCATTTTCTATGTTTTGCGACGAAAGTAATTTAAATGAACTGTGCGATGTGTCGTGTGAGTTTGCTTTTGGAAACCAATTAATTAGCGTGATAAGTTTTTGCAAACACTCATATAATTATATTTCAAAATAATTTGTATTTTTTTCAGATTGCTACTAACAACTTTATTTTTTTTAAATATCTTACAGTTCATTCTATTTACATACTTTGTATTCATATGTATTCGACTATGCGGAAGTATTCGTTGCTGAATTAATTATAAATATAATATTACATATACACAACGAGAAATATTTTTTATAGATTCAATGTACATAATATATTTTGTGGCAAAATATTAAAAAAAGGTTTTCTAATCAAAGAGTTAATAATCAAAGAAGATATTTCACGCGCCCGTAAAATGCGCCAAGCAAGAAAAATGTTTATATATACTTTTGAAATAATTTCACATATCATATGATTGTAACATTTTTTATTCTTTCTTACATATATTTCGATGATTGTGAATATATAAATGGAAGTATACAATTTGAATAATACTATTCCATCCAGGTTCCGGTGTATTTGACTCAACAAATTTTCCATGGTTTTTCTTGAATCATATCATTTTACATTCACAAAAATTGCACTACTTTTTTTTAGCTATGTATACCAAATTCAACAAAGTCATAATTAATATTCCTTTAATGATTTTTTGTCACTGCATGGCCGATATCGAATCGACACTTCGCATTTTTCTCACAATGCTTATGAATTTTTTTCAAGTACTTGGATATAATTTGGATTTTTATAAACTATAACATTTCTTTTGAAAATTTATTTTATATAACTCTAAATGAAAAATTAGTTTCATATCTACCATATTTCACAAAATATTGTGAAAGGAATAAAAATCGGACGAGGAATTGTTTTTTTTTAATTTAATAACATTTTTTGAGATGATTCATATAAACAAAAAAAAGATTTCTTTATTTTCTGCAAAATAATTTAGTCTGCAGAATATGTCGATTTCCTTTGAATATCATTTTGTTGTACATCACATTTTTAAAATAGGGTATTTGTATACACAGTAGATAACCACCAAATTCGAACAACCGCAAACTCTATTATCAGATATTGCACCTTCTAACAAACTATTTTGGCATACAATTTTGAAAATTAACAGAAGAATTTCTTTTTAAAATATAGTTATGGCTCAAAAGGAAAAAAAGTAAACCTTAATAAGATCACTAACTTGTCTGTATGTCACAGCTTATCATCAGAAACCATTTTAGGTAGAAATTTGAAATATGACAGGGAGATATAGCATAATTTTTATTTTCCTGCATATATTTTAATAGCAAAAATTTTAATATATTTAAAAGAGCTAAATGAAGGAATCGAATCAAGCTTTTGAACTTTACAAATAGTTGAGGGTTCTATGTAAACTATTTCAAGAAATATTGTGAAAAATATCCACGCCCCATTTCTCAAATAAGGTTTGACACATTATAACTTTAAATTTGATAAAGTGATAAAGCACATGATAAGTAATAAAGCATAACCAGAATATAATTTTTATAGTTAATACTTCAAAATAATCATATATTTTAAAGGGAGAATATTAAATGAATAAAAAAATATTTTCTTAAATTTCATACGTCGTGTGGGGTATCAAATGAATACAGAAATTACAATTTATTTTTTACTAGAAGCACTAAAAGAAACCTGATATTAATATTTAATATTTAAAAAAAATTAACGATAACCCACTCCAAATACACAGCTGAGTAATGTTTTGCCCTAAAGGTATTATTATAATTAACGGTAATTGGTAGTGGCTAATTTGAAAATTGTTATAGCTATGTTCACTCAATTATAATATTAAAGTTCAAAGTTACTCAACAATTTATTTCCCTAAGAAAGGTTCACATGAACTTGGCCTCTTTTATTTCACTATAATTCATAGCTAATATTTGAAATAAAATCTTGACCTTTTTGACTGTGGTGTTTCTGACCGCAATTACTTTCGGAAAAATAAGAGATAATAAATTTAAAACGACAACAACAAATACAAAAATATAGAAACTAAATATAGCGATTTGCTGTTTTTAGTCATTCAAGTTTTTTAGAATCTTCCAGTGGCTGAAAATAGTTTGCTGTCTAAGCTGTAATTTTAAATTCTATTCCCAATGCAGTATATTTTGACATAATTACAATCACTTTTCAGAGCCTACGATGCTAAAGACGGGAGCCATAAATACGAGTATAATCCTGGTCGTTAAATATAAAACCAATACAGTCATAATCAGTTACAATTGAAAATTTTAAATAATTTTTTAATAAAATCTATATTAATAAAAGCCCAAATAAATAAGATAACCTGTTTTTACGTAAATAATTTTCATCATTCTCGAGAACCCATCCAAATATCTTAAGACGCTGATATTATTTTGAAAATTAGTCGACCGCAGAACGATGATCTGTAATCGTAATAGGATTTCCGCAACATTATTGCTGCGATGCTTCCAATTTATTTTTCCCGTATTCTTTATTATGACGGCACCCGCAATGATACTGACGAGTTTTTATACAGTAATATCAGTATACTAAATTTAATTCACAGATCAACGCAATCAAATACAGATGTTCTCTTTTATTTAACAACTTATAGCGTATGACAATTTCTATTATACACATAACCACGATGGCTAATTATTGAATTAATATTGCATCGAAAACACTGTACTGTGACTTAATCATACATTTTAAATAGATGATCTTATCCATTCTGGTTTCTGAAATGTATAGCATCAACATTTACAAAAAATAAAACAATTTGATGGAAATGAGTGTCGCGTAATATATATTCATTGATATATGCTTTTAAACGGTGCTTTATGGTTTCATTATCCATGTTATAAAAAATAAGTAAGCTTCGGCCATATAAGCTGACGGATGAAATGAACCTGTTAACGGTGCGGGTACTTAAACATTTATAAAAAATATTTTCTATAAATAAGTTCGTTTTTAATTATTCTGATTAAAACTATGGTAATACTAAATTTAGTTATGTACTTGATAAATTGTTACTCAAATTTATTGAATAAAGTATAATATTACAATCACTTATAATTTTTGCTTTAGACTGTATGCGAAACTAAATTATCAACTAAAGGCGCAAAAATCGGGGGCGACCTTGCGGTTCATCGACAGTTTAGCATTGGAATAAACATTTTGACGTTCTCGACCACCAGTTTGTTAGCGCAAGCTGGGTATTACATCTGTCGGATACATTCAGCATTTGTTATCTCAAGCATTTCACAATTTTAACATGACAGATTGTCTAAGAGTTTGCTAAAGAAGTTTCATTTCAAAAATTTAATGAATATCTTCCAAGATTGTCTTTCGTTTGAAACATGTATGGCGATAAAAAATGATCAATGATACAACCTTTACAATAATATAATTACAAATTTTCCAATTTCCTTTCATAGAAAAATTACTACAAAACTAATTGATACAAAGCGTTTGAAAAAAATAATGAAATGTAAATTTCTTGTAATTGATTGATCCAATATAATATGTGCTTTGAAGGACATTCATAATTGTGTTTAATTTTTTTTTAATTCTTTGGATTTTTTTCATTTTGTTCTAATCTATCGCTATTTCTTCGTTTCAGGGGACATTTCATTGTTGCTTTGTTAGTGTGAATTGCTTTGGGTAACATTATTTAAGATTTTAGTTAAGCAAACTATTGAAATAATATTAATAAATATTAAAAAATATTTGAAGAAATATGAATTGTAGACTTCCTTAATATAATTGAATCAATACAAATTCATGCGAATACATAAAAATTTCTTGATTGTACATAATTTTTGATGATTAAAGAAAATTTTTGTCAATTATTCTCATAAAACGTTTGTAATATTTGTTGAAATCTTTTTACTTGGTTTACTCTATGAACTATTAATTAGTTTTTCATTCCAGTAGAAATTTTTCAGTCCAGTAGAATTCGTTTATTCAAAGCTGTTAATTGTAACACTGGATGTTTCATTTTTGTTATTTGGATTTTAATCGTTTAGTTGTTCTAGTGATGGCTTTGTATCGCAAGATGCGGAATGTACTCGGCAGCTTATTTGAAAGATGATATATAATTTTAACGTTTGTAAATAGTTCTATAGAAAGCCTATAATTGCTCAAATATTCATGTATATTTAAGTTTGTATTGAATCCTCCCAGTGCGATTTGCATTCGTACTTAACAGGTTTTATTTATATTAGTTGTGAGTTCCGGATAACGTAATTAGAGGATTGTCACGAAATTTGAATATACGAAGGGTCACACGAGGTGATCATTGCAACGATATTGAACTAAAAATTTTCAAAATATTTATTGCCTACTATATGAATCAAGACTAGAGTTTATAGGGAAAATATTAAATTTAAAATGGGTCTAAATTAATTTGATGACAGGTTGATTGGTCAGAGTTAAATTCAACTTGCATAAATATAGAATTTAAATCGCAATGACATTGATGTAACAATATATTTTATACTCATGTCTATTCTAAACTAGTTTTAGTGTGTTGGATTAATAAATGATATAAATGTTAATTTTAATTATATAAAGCTTTTGCAATAATTTATACTGATAATGTCTATGACCGGTCTTAGCACAGAATATAATTCTTCAAGCGTTAACAAAATTTATTCCATTTGAAATGAAAATCCATTTTTAACACAGCTTTTAGTAAGCCCACTTCTTTATAAAGATACATACTATGTTGACCTTTTTGAAGACCTATAAAAAATAAAAGAAATAAAAATTTGATACATTCACATTCACATTTAGAAACAAAAAACCATATTATTTTAGGTACATACGATGGGCTTCAATTGAATAGAAGAACGTGACGAACGCAATATACAAATTCTACATCTCATTTTTATGTTAACATTTTGACTTCTCAATCATTCTATCATTATGTTTGTTAACACAAACATAATACTGATCTCCACGGCTATTCTTTCTCGGTCTGTCCTGCCAAACATCAAATAATCTTAATTCTGATATTCGAAGAACATTGTCGTAAAGTCGTCTGAAAAGTTGTCCCTAACTTGATTTCTTATCCCTTTCTTTCCATGCTGTCCCTTGTCCATACCAATTTATGTACTTACATTATTTATTCATAAATTTTTGGTACCTTATAATACCTGATGTTTACAGTAAAAAAGTAGATCAATTAAATAAGGAATTCATTTATGGTAATTTATACAAATAATACATAATTGGTAACACCTTGATATTCTTTTTGCGTTTACCACCTAATACTATTATTTCAAACCGAACATACTGATCCGTGTCTTCTTTCTACACAAATGGTGTTTAAAATGCTTATTCGTTACAATTTGTTAATTTCAATTTGGTATAATTCAATTTACTGCAATTTTCATAAAATTATAAATAAAGAGAAATTTAATTCGCCTTCTTCTTAATACGTCATTAATACTGACTAGCCATTTTATATTTGTTAATTTTTCGTTCTTTATACTAAAATATTTTGATTTGTAATGTTCAGATGATTCTAACTTTTATATAGTCTCGAGAATTGTTATTAATTTTAGTAAAATAAAAAGATATTTGATGTGAAAATTATCTTTTATTTCGAAAGAAAACCCTATTGGAAATATTATTACTTTGCACTTAAATTGTTTGTTCTTCAAAACTTTTACCGCTCTTTATTTATTAAATACTTTTCAATATTGGACATAAATTGGAACAAAATAAACATGATCAAAATTTATTAGAAAGATTGTAGCTCTCACACTGTTCTCAGGTTGAGTTTTATCACCTCCTTGTATTATATATAGCATCATGTAATCATCATTTTGCATTAATAACATCAAGCAACATAAGAGATAAACCAAAAAATTCATTTCTTAACTTTAGATGATATATTATAAATGGATAATTTTAGGATGATATATTAGGAATAAGAGGATTTTAAATATGTGTTACCTTACCAAATTTCGACAAAAGGTATAAAAATTTAATATTACTTTAATAATGCGTGTTTGCATCTACATGTAAGTCCATCAAATAATCAAGTCATGTGGAAAATATATTTATTTGAAAATTAAAACTCGTTATTTGAGACTATAAATTACACGCAAGCAAATTTGTGGTATTGTTAAAAAATATTTCACAAATTCCTTCAAAATTAAGTTGAATGTCTTTTTCTCCCTTAATAAAGTTCAAATGGCATCATAGGCAAAGAAGAGTAATAAAATGTAAAAAAATATAAATATTTGCATAAAAAGATATACCAAAGTAACTAAACTAATACCTAAATAAATTAATAATACTTCACACTTTTTTATAAGCCATTGAACTTCGTTTATTTTTTAAATACGTCTTTATTTATATTCTAATGCCAGCATAGTAGAACCAAATATATTTTTATACCATAACTTCTTTCTTTAAATAAAAGTAAAAGCAGACAAAGTACGATTAAGTATAATTCACATTATTTTTGGAACAGCAGCATCAAATATGGTCAGCTACAGAAATATGTTGGCTACACGGCGGACGCGTCGCTTCAATAAAATCAATTCCCTTATATAATGCTTAAAAATAAAAAAAATGTTAATTTAGAAACCTATTTGTAAAAATCCCCGTAAGAGCTTCTTTCTTCTGGCCTTTCGGTAGCTGCAATATTTCAACATTACACTCCATAATAAATATCATGATCTGGGTGCACAGGGGTATACCACCAAGTTCAGAGCGTGTTATCCTATATTGCAACTATTTAATCATTAGTTCGATCATAATATAACAAGTTAAAAATATTGGAATAAACTATATCCTAAATTTAAAATTTGTATCCTAAATAGTTTTTTAGATATTTCCCATCAAATATCGCCAAATTTGTAGCTAACGAACTTGCTCACTCCCTTACTATCAAATCACAAAAATATATTAGTTACTTTCCAAAAAGCCGGAATCATAAAATTTCGTAAATATGTAGTTTTTATGTTGCCAACAAAAAATTTCTAAAGTTTTGGCGAGAAACAATTAAACATTTTTTGGTTCTTATACTATCAAATTGAATACACAGGGAGTAAGTCTCTGTGGCTCTATACATGTAAAGTAAAAACAACCGCGTTCTAGAAAATATTGAAAATTGAGTAAACAATAAATTCACCTATTCATGATCACGCATTAACATAATATTTCTTTGGTTATATCTGTGGTTTCGTTTTGCAATAAAACTTATAGACGGTTTCCTTATGTAAATCAATCTTTTTACTCGACGTTATGTAAGTGCGATAACGGTTAAGAAAAGGAAAAAGCTGACCATTAAGCTTTGAAAAACTGATTTTGTTTTGCAAGTAAATGCAAACTTCATATTAACTAGTTAGGTATGAAACTCCTAAAGTTGATTTCGTTGGACGTAATTTAAAAAAAAAATATTTACCTGCTCTGATGCGTTTCATTGAAGGAAAAACGAGCCCACAGACGTAGGTGATGATCAGTTAAATGGCGATACGGCAATTCGCACATTACTAAATATACTTCTAGAGTTGTATATACTTCTAAAGAGCAAGTAGTTCTTTTTGAAGAGCTTCATATTAGCAACAGTACGAGCGCTAGTTATATTATCATGTTAGAAATGTTGTGTAGAAATACCACCGGTAGGGTAAATATTTTCTACACTCTTGAAATATACAATTATATCAAAAAGTCAATTGTGAGAAATAGGGCAAGTCCTCTTTAAGTCATTATGCTAGCTTAAAAAGAAAGAAACATAAAAAAATATAAATAAATGTAAGTGTGGAATCTCCAGGCACCGAATTAAAATCAAATTTAAAATTAGGCACGCATAAACATTTAAAAGTACTTAACATAACTTTTATATTTTAACTTAACAAGTTCTTAAAATCCAAAAAAACCTATTGCAGGAGTAAAATATATGTATGAAAAATCCTACTATATGCCATATTTCAAGTTATCTATAGACCAGAAGTTTTGACGATGAGTGAGTCAGACAGTGCCAAAATTATACATTTTTGGAAGTCTATATCTCAAAAACTAAGAAAACTATATTCATAAATAATTGTGTTTACCTTGTGTACATTAAGTTTTAACTTGGAATATTAAACAAGTATTGATTTATAAGGGAGCTTCTTGTCTACTAACGCGTTAGTTATTATTTTATGAAGCCATTAAACTTCGTATTTCTGGTAAGTTTTGAATTTTAATTAAAATTAACCACATTATTAACTTAAACATTTCTTTTCTAAATTCAAATGTTAACAAATATTTTAGCTAATATATACTTCCCTAAATACTGACTTTATTTTTTTTATTAAGTGAAACTTATACGCTGTAAAAATTGAACCTACGCTGGTTTAAATCATTCACCGAGTCAACGATACGAATCAATCTCTTTCATCTTCTGCTTTTTGTATACAGATTGACTAAAATAAGTTGGTTAATCCACTTCAATATATAATTTTAAAAAAATATCATACTGCTACAAAGTACAGTTTTTTTTTATTAGTAGTTCCGATAAGAAATTTCTCCAAAAGAAAATATGAAAAATCCACCTTCATAACTATTGGAGTTTTCTTGTGATCGGATTAACAAATTTATAGGGATAACGTTTTATAACAAGATGCATCTTATAAGTTTAAAAAGAAACACAAAGTGAATACGAAAATAAAAACAGTGAGAATTTAATTATTTACGGTTAGAATGGCAACCCATCAATTAACTTAATAACATTTTTACGTACTACAAGTTTCACGTAAATACTGAAATACACAGTTTTCATTCTAAAAGACGAAACTGGGTGGTCTTTAATCAATAGCACTAAAGAACCCAGCGACGCGAACTCCCACTTCATCTTCTCCTTTTTACTGTTCAAAGAGCAAACCCCGCAGTCCATTACATAGTTAAAAGATAAATTTACTTTACAGATTTTATGAGTTCATTTTTGGTGATGGTACACACCAGATATAAGAACCTCAAAGGAGAGATTTCGTTAGCTTTCTTTGTTTTAGTGTGGGTGCTATCTTTCGTTATTTTTCTAGTTAAGGCGTGGATGCCATAATCTATAGTTAAGCAATAATATCAAAAGCAACGGAACATTCAAACAATATGACTTACGACTTGACTTATTCTAAGTCATATTGTTTAAAAAGTCAATAAAATAATATTTTCTACATTTTATTTAATAATTGTTACCATTATTGAATATTTATTATTGCCTTACTTTATCGCAGACACACGCACAGCTTATAATAGATCTAAAGCAATAAAATGATAACTTGAAATTGAGTCGAGTTTTAGTTCAAAGACCTTTAAGGAAATAAAGATGTCAACGGATCATATTAGTAAAACGAGTGTGTTTTATCGTTTTCATACGAGCATTTGCAAATCCTTCGTTTGTACCCTTCGCAGAAAAAGTCGGAAAATATTCAAATTACGATGTGAACCACTTATAAACACATGACTCTCATTTAGATTTGACTATTTTATGATTGTAAATTCTAAGATATAAATGTAGTAAAATATTTTAAATTTAAATATTTTTATAGAGTAATGGATCATCATAATTGATAAAATTTCATAATCGTTTTATAATAAACCCCGGTATTCCTTTCCACGATACTGGCTTCGATTGACAGATTAGTAAACTGAGGCATGCTTACTGATTATATGAGAATTTATTTATTTATCGTTTTTATCAACAAATGTATTAAACTAGTAGTAACAAATATCAATGAGAAATGTTAATCAAATTGAAGTGAAAATAAATTAAAAGCTATATAGGTAGACTAAAAATCTCTGTATTCTCTTAGCATTTCGTGACCTTAAAGAAGATTTTTTAAAATTATTTCCACATTGCGTTCTATATTTTTTATTACTTTTGATGATTTAAAATGTTCTACAATTTTTCTTTACGCAACTGAATAAGAATAGTCTCAATATAAGGTGAAGGAAAATCGTTCTTCTCATTCATCGAATTATAATCGTTTTTTGTAATGAACCAGAATATCTCATTCATCAGATAAACTCATCTCATAAAATAAACTCAATATTAAATGAAAAGGGAAATATTATTTTTCTACACCGAAATAAAAGCCGACTTACACAACTCGACTTATTTATGCGTATTTATTTCTCAAATTAAATTTTGAAGGAAGAGTAAAAATAAAAGTTTGAAAGTTTTGGAGCAATTCAGAACTTATTTTCTATCAGTCTTAATTGAAAGTACTATTTTTAAATGTAACAAAAAACCAAAGGGACCTACAGTAAAGAATTATTGAAGACCTCGTTTAGTAAAAATCTCGATTGTACTCCTGAAATATATGACGCTATATTACGGTAAAAATTTACTTAATATCAATTATATTTTAAATTTGAAACTTTTTATCATATTTTTCAAAAAAAGTTGCAGTCAGTGATATCGACGAAATAGTCACACTAATGAATTTAAATATTTGTTGGTATATTTTTCTTGTTAAGAACTGTTTGTGAATAAATATTTTTGATCCTAATTTATTTACAGACTTTTCTACTAACTTTTCGAAAAACCTTGCGAATGTACAGATATTTTAAATTTCTCCATTTCATTGTATGTATATCGTCAAGTGACCTCATTTCTCTAACCAGGTGGCTTAACTTCACATCATTTAGTTACAATCCCCCGAGGATGTGTTTGATATTGAGTGTTTTAATTTTTTTAAACGTTTCCATTAATCTTCCTTTGACTAGGGTAAACTTCTTACTAATAGTCTCTAATTACATCTCCACATCCGATAAATCAATTCAGTTCCTTCACTCGTCATGCCGCTGATAACAAACTACGCGTTGGTCCAGTAGAGTCACATTTCTAGTTTATCTGTTTAGAAAGGGAAAAATTTTGATACTAACTTTGTTAGCTTCCAATTTATGGGTGAATGTTAGATAATTAGCAAAATAGTACGGAATTAAGCTGGTTCCTTCGATTACACCAGTTATTTCGGTCATGTTCATTTCTTCGATCATGCCTGTGTAAGTATTTTGATTTTTGAATATAGTATAACAAATTGACTGTGAATAAAATTTTATATGAAATAATTGCAAATAAACTATAAATGAAAAAAAAAACAAATTATTACTTTGCATTCTTTTAAGTAGATAGAAGTATACATGCAATTAGGAAATTAAATTATTTATAAAATAATAACATATTTTTAAAAATTATGTAATTAATTTGGTTATTCTGCGTTAATGCTCAGTTATACATAATGTATAGACTAATAGTTTAACAATAATGATTTAGCGAATTGTCTAATTTGTTATTATTAGTTCCATTTTATCACCAGGTCTATTACAAGCGGAGTCACAAAAGAAAATTTAATTCAGCGCTAATGCTTTTTTTACAGTGAACTTAAACTATGAACACTTGAAAGAAAGCAATATGAAATATTAAAAAATAAGTAATTTTTATTACTAATTTTTTACTATTTCGTACTTCTTTCCAGAATGCTTTCGAGAAATTCGCAATATTTTTATGCTAATGAAAGATATATTATTCAAAACATATACATAAAGAAAATGAAATGAATAACTGCAAATAATTTAATAGAATCAGGATGTATCTTTAAATATTGACATTTCTATTTATACTTAAATTTGTAAACTTTAAAGCAGTGCATAAACTAAAAAAATTACGTTTAAGATACTGTAAAGTTCGAGTCTCCACGATCATTACCACTTGCTTCCATCATTGTTACTCCTTTGTTAAAACGAAGGTAACTTAATTCATTCTGTAGATGTCATAGGAGCTAAATTATTTTACCACATCCTCGCAGGATATAAAATTGTACGCGTATAAATTTTTTGTCTGTAACTATACAAATGATCTATTTTCATTGAATCGTGAATAACGTTTTTCGCTCATAAAGTGTTATTACTCTATATTTATATCACTATTGCAAGTTAAGTATTAATAATATTTAAAAAAAACAATTTCGAGTAACTTCAGTTTTATCATTTTACTTTTTTCCTTAGTTTTTTTTGCACTCAATTTTATTAACAAGTAAATAAAACTACGTAATGTATATAATACTATATCTACTTTATTTATATTTTTGACCACAACCTATGTTTCGTTGCAGGACAACATCTTCAGGCGGGCAATTTGAAGAGATCTTTCAAATGATGAATCCCCCTCAAAATGCTCACCTGCAGATGTTGTCATGCAACGAAACCTAGGTCGTGGTAAAGAACATAAATAAAATAGGTATAATGCTATATCGCGTAGTTTCATTTACTTTTAGATATAAATTAGGTGGTAATGAATTTCTACATATTTAACGCTAAATATTCTCAATATTTTACTGTTATATTTTTATTTTACTGTTTTTATACATTTCTCCACATTTGGCGTGATTTTTCCTAGACGTATGGCACAATATGTGAAAATAAATTTATTAATTTAAACATATTATTTTACTGAAATATGATTTGAAAAATTGTCTACAAAGTTTACATAAATCAAAATTATTTCGACTCTACTAGCATACATCGCGCAATCTTTACGTAGCGCCTTGTGTTATTGCTCGATGCACTAAAGATGAAAAACGTAAAAAAATAAAACTACAAAGAAAAGAAAATCTCCTTTGCTTTCTTTTCTACTTTGAAAAATTCATTTCATATGTTACTTCGTATTCGTAAAGAAGGTTCCATTTCATAAAATAAACTACTTCTGTTATTAATAGAATTTTATATTAAGTTTTAAATTTAACCGAATGCTCACGAAAGTTATGAAATTTTATATCGTCTAAAAGCAAATTTGTAAGAACAAAAATATTTTGCAATTTAAAATTATGATTTAACTTCTTAACCTGATATCAGGAAACATTCTTAAGGGAGTTCATATAATGTGATTCATATTGTTATTTAACCTTATTCATCGGTATTGACGTGAATCCCGTTAATCTAGCTTTTCAGCGATTATATTTAAAGTTGTTCATTTATTTTTACTCTAATAGAACTATTCCATTTAAACATGCTCATTGTTTTTTTCCTCATTGTAAACTATTAATACCCATAAATTAAATAACTAAATTACAAATATAATAATTTTAGAAATTAATTATTAGGGGAATTAAGAATTTTTAATTTATTCAGTAGTAAGAGACCGGCAGGAGAAAAATAATTTACTGTGTTTGCCAAAAGGTGATTACTTACTGAACAATTTGTCGACATTTAGTAGTGGTTTAAAAAAAATGGGCAAATTGATACAGCAGCACACATGCTCCGATTGAATTTTGCTAAAATAATTAATTAAATTTAGGCCCCAGTTTCATAAAATTGACTTATCTTTTAAATATTTTTCATATTTGTTTTAATAGAGATTTCAATATTTGCTCTTGTAAAAGTATTTTTAATTTAAATAGTTTGATAACTGGAAGCTGAATATAAATGACGGGAAAATTTACAAATGGAGAACGAATTTAAAATAATAATGATAAAAAAAAGAATTGTGACCGCCGATTTTTGCTACTCGGTATAAAGTCCTAAGCGGTTAATGTTGTAGCAAAATTTATTATTTTTTCATGCACTCATATTACCTATTGTTATATTTATTACACAAGCAAGTAATTTTCAGATATTTTTTGCCGAGTTGAATTTTTTCTTGAATGATACAAGTGAGATTTTATTAATTTATTAATGGTTCAATTGTTTTCTTTTATTGGAAAAAAGAAACTTTCCGTTTCCTGGATTATGACGCTTAAAAAATCGAAATTGATATCGATGAAATCGAATTGTAACATGTGTGAACAATCGTCTGCTGGAAGTGAAATGTTGAGGAGGAAATAGGGTCAATATTATCTGAAGGCAATATGTCGTGTTTAACTCACAAAATTTGTGAATGAAGGTAAAACTCACCATCCAATCTATTCCGTCACTACTATTGGCAACAAGAATATCGCAGGTACTTATATACTTTGTGTATGGAAAGAAAACATAAAGAACAGCAAACCGGCACAGCCAATCCATAGCAACAGCAAGATAAAAAGTTATGTAAAACTACAAGTTATCCATACACACACACACACATATGTGTATATGTATATATATATATATATATATATATATATATATATATATATATATATATATATATATATCGCTTATAGGGTAAATCCTATCGATTATAAGTTAAAAGATATTATTATGATAATAATGAAAATAAAAGTGCAAATTTAGTAGTTGTGCACAGTTACCCTAATAACTACGCCAATAATTATTTATGAACGCACGTCTTTGATAAAGGTAAGAAAAAAAAGGGAGTGTTTCAAAGGAAATCATAACGAAATAAATGTTGAAATGTTTCTAGATACGAAAATAACACTTAGTTCTTGAAAGCTGAAGAAAATTTTAACCACTGTACTTCCCTTTGTTGCCAATATATTGTAGATTACATCAGTAGTTAAATATTAATATCAGAATCAACAATTACTATCACGAACATTCCATCGCAGACTCCTATACATTGACATCCCCTGTGATTTCAAAAAGGAATTAAATAATGTTCTAATTACAGATGACGATAACATTTTTTGAAGTAAATTGTTCTATAAATGAAATGATCTTAAAATGTAAAGAAATTTTACATTTTAAGATTAAAAATTTCTTCGGATTTTCTTTTAAACATGTAATAAAAATAAGGATATAAGAAAATAATAATATTAATAAACAATTTTTAGGGGTCAAACCATATATGGAAGAAAAACAAAACATGGTAAATTATGTATAGGATTTACCAAAAGAAAATCCAAGCAATAAAAGAAAATCTTAAAAAAATCTTATTTAATACTAATAAATAAGATCTGATACAATTATACATATCCCACATGATGATGATGGACATTCAAAATCTACAATGCCTTTAGCATATTGACCACCTGGTATGGCTCGCACGAAATCATTTGAATAAATCGTACTGTTTAATATCTACATGTAAAATTGTAGGTAATTTTCTAAGTGCAGTATATTCATCGTATTTTCCATGTTTTGTTGACAACTCATGGCTCAAATCATTCCTATATAAAACCTGTATGACCGATGAGATGTATTTCATATTTACAAGTTTCTTAAGTACTTTGGCAAACCAAGGAGCTGCTATTAACTTCCACCTATGCTCTAACCAAAACCGAACAACACTTTATTTAACCGCACTGCACTGTATGTTATGTCACTATAAAGAAGGAGGTGGGTGGGGGGGTACTTATTTTTCATTATTGACGTCCGGTATCTAATATTTTTCACTATCGTGAAAGCCTTTTCAAATTCCTTATTTTTTCTGATTCAATCTAGTATCAGTAAAGTTATTACGAAATTTCTTTCAATTATTTATTCAGAACTAGTTTCAATTTAAAAATTAAATTTATGCAAACTGTATAAACATTACTATACGGCCGGAAATTTCTTACACAAGTGTGCAGCACCGCGTATCGACGCGGAATGCTGGCTGTGTGAAAGACGTAATATTAAGGTTTATGTGAGAACGCGGCCATTTTAAGTCCACAGTAAAAAGGTTAAAGATTATATAATTATTTATCATGGGAATAAGTTATAGTCTATATGGTTTTGAACATCACAAGCATCTGATACGGTTCTGGGCATCAAAAATGACTGTCCATAAGTGTGTCTCAGTACTGAACGACGCATTCCATAATGATGCTGGCGCAAGGTGTCTCCCTTCTGTACAAAAATTATTGAGAAACTTAAACTTTCTTTTCATGCATAAATATGGCCTTTTTTCTGTTTTACTATTGCGTAAACCAAAACTGGTTATTTGCGTCAAGTAAAAAAGAGGAGACGATTATTTTGCCACTTTTTGGGATTTCAAATTAAAGTACAATTATTTAGAGACCATCTTCTAATTTTGTTCTTTTTATCAATTGAGAGGGCTATACAAATCATAACTTTATTTATAAAGATACATGTAACCGATAGATTTTTTTTCATGTCAAAAGCATTGTACTTTGTATCCCCAAAAGTTCAAAATAAATTTTATAAATGTTGAAGCTTTTATACAATTGTACATTGTTTTAGTTAATATCTTTATATACTATTTCCATTATTGGAAAATACCATCTATAAAATATTAAATTCGATCTAAAATCTCTTTTTACGGGGATGAAGTCGCGCATAAAAATCTAATGATAGAAGATAATGATTTACGAAATATTACTTATCGTGAAAATATTGAAAAATTCAATGAAACTAGAAGATTTTAATAACATAAATTAAACTGTGAATAATAGACAAGACCATTGTCTATTTTATTTTGTGCTACCAATACTGTGAAAAACGAAAAGCTAGAAAGAGAGAAGTCTAGTGTAACAACTTGCGCGTTGTGATGTTCATAAAGCAATTGACGAATTTACGCGCAACGCAGGTGAGCGACTTCTGAAGGTGAGTCGACGGCAAACAACTGTCTACTTTTGTTCGACAAGGTGACTGACTTTCCATACATTCAACGCAAACGTCAAAATGCGCACGCCGATGACTAAATGTCTCCCATCTTCGTCAGATCACGTTCAATAGCATATTCCATCCCATCGTAGACCTTTTTTCCGTTAAGGTATTTTAAATCACGACATTCTAAATGAGATGTTCTCTCCCAATAGACACTCTGGCGGTGGCAATAATGTTTCAACAACGAGCACAAAGAGTGTCATAAATGTGCTCATTATCCGTTTTGTGTATGAGAAATATCAGCTCGGATACTCAGGGTTTTCCGCTGTAATAGAAATAATTGGATATATTCATTTGGTGCTTCTGAGATAAATGTGAAAATTTTATTCAATTTAGAGGGTAATATGATTTACTTAACAACAACTCTCTTGAAATTGAAATTGGAAAGCATAAATTGCACACGTGTTGTTAATAAAAACTCGTCTAACAATATACACATTCACGACTAATCAAGAATTGCATTACTAACATTTAATTCATATCTTAACATTCCATTATTTTGAAAATATACAGCGTTTTCCAAAAAAAAAATAAAAGAACATTAATAACGTTCTTTATAATGAGTGACCGCCAACAGTAGAAGTGGCAGAAAATGTTGGAAAACATCTGGCATGGGATAGATTCGACATCTTGTCACAATTTATTATAGATGTATCTAATTTCTCTATTGCTTCCTGAGACACAACTTTTAGGTTGAAGGATAAAGTAGGATACTTAGATTATTTCATGATTTTAATTAGTAAAAGGAAAATATCATCAATTAGTCTTTATTGTCAGAGGTATTTGAAAGTATAGGAGGTTTTTGAAAATTTAAAAAATAATTTTAAAGAATTAAGTCATTTATTTTCGTTTAGAGTTTGCTGAAAATTGTAGCAACCCTCACTTAGTTACACAATTTTCCTAATATAAAATTTCTGTATAGGCTAGTTTACCAAACTCTGTAAAATAAAAGAAAATTACATAAAATTTTATTAGGATAGACATTACGGGAAATATAATTAAGTACGTACTACATTTCATATCAGATATGTATTATTTTTATACCCAGAAGAACAGGATGTCATCCTGAATCCAAACAAAAACCAGCACAATGAGATATAAAAAATTACAGAGTGACAGCTTCACACAGAACATTACTATTACTTCCGTTTCTATTCGCAACCAATTTTATCCTTGGCATATGTAATCTGAACACTTAAACTCAGGTGAAATTTTTTTTTTAAAAAACACATACTATCCGACAATAAAAAAATTGTAATATATGTACTGCGGAAGATTTTTACGCTTCAAAACCTATTTATTGAATGTAATGTTTGCACATAATATTTTTGAAGTACCAAAGTAAAAAAAAACATAGTTAACGAGAAAAAAAATAATAATCCTTAGTAAATCTCATTATAAAGAAATTTCTAAAATATTTAATCGAGTTTTTAAGTTTAATTTTTTTAATTAATTCAATATGAATATATATCTAATAAAAAAATCTGATCAACATTTTCACGATCGACATTGTCTCTCGTTTATGATATACTCGTATTCATAAAACCATTAAGTTGTCGTGACAGTCTTATGCGGTTATTATAGATTTTCAAATAGCTTTTTCTAGAGATTTCTAACATCTGGCTAATATGCATTCGTATTGTGTTTTTATAAGTATTAAATGTTCACTTAATTTCAAAACCTGTTCGAAATATTCTTATTCAAATTTCCGGCTTCAGCTGTGCTTTTTATAAATTCTTGATCTAAAAGATTTCTAGAGCTACTGAGGATAAAATAATTCTTGAACCATTAATAGGTCAAATATCTCATCCTTTACCGCCTACTTTTACAACAGATCTTGGTACAGTATCCAAACCAAGCCTACCTTTTAAGTATGGAGGTGTTTGATAGCTGGTATATTGCAAATTTCTAATATCCTCTCACTTATTTTTACAAAGTCTGAATTCGTCTATATATATGTATATATATATATATATATATATATATATATATATATATATATATATACATATATATATATATATATATATATATATATATATATATATATATATTAATGTATATATATTTATTTGTTCTGTTAAAGTTTACTTATTTAAGCGTTTTTTTCTCTGTTTTATTTATTCATTTTCGGAAATAAATTATTAATATATGCGCAAATTATTTGCAAGTAAAATGAATATTAAAATTACAGCTTATGATTACTTCAAACCTACTAATGTAATTCTAATAGTTGTCAGTCATTTTGTTTGGTATATATGATAAGGCACAAAAAAAACGTAAGTAAACACAAAAGTAAAACATTTCTGGAATCTTGTGAGTAATATGAAAAAACAGAATATTTTTATAATGACTGCTGTCCGTCCCTTAAGAATTTATTTTTTCCGAAACGGCTAGATTTGTCAATAAATTAAAAATATTTTAATGTACGACTTTGAGTTAGGCCTGTACATACATGAAAAAATAATCGAATTAAAAACTTCCTCTCTTTTTTAAATTGAGTTTCCTTTTCAGCTTTTTTTATTATATTTGCGATGGAGTGAGAAACGACTTTCGTTTCTTCCATCTCACATGTTATATTTTCCTAATATTCTGTTGTCTCAACTATTGTTAACAGATGTTCATTGTGAAATAAAAGTATTATAATATAATTTTCTAATACATTTAAGGAAATCGTTACAATTCACTAAAACATACATGAAAAAATAAAGCTAATATATGAAATAAAAAAATTGTTTAATAAAATGTGAACTGCATACTACCATATGCCGTATATTACTTAGATTTATCAAAATAACAAATACACTTAAAACGTTCAACTTACTTCTATCACTTTAAAATACTAAATTTAATATAACTCTACCTTTGTAGTATTATAGTATAATTCTCAACAACCAAGTATCATATAAACGTAAATAAAATAACATTTCTTTTAAAATTCACTGCTCCAGAAGGCAGTCTTTCGTCGGAAAATACAAATTTATGTCCTTCGCCAAGAAATGTTTAATATTTATGTGAACTCTGTGTGCGAATGAATATGTGTGTAAATTACATTAATTTTTAACTTTCTTTTATTTAATACCTTCTTTATTGAGTCGTAGTTAAAATTGTCAATGTAAATGTCATTAGAAATTAAAGGAGCATATATATATATATATATATATATATATATATATATATATATATATATATATATATATATATATATATATATATATATATAAATATATCTGAATGAATTAAATGAATATAATTTCCCTTCCGTTCTTTTCTGCATTGTATTAAGAAGATACATTGAAAACTTTTTACCATTACCATTAAATTATTCTGATTTTCCTGGTAGCTAAAGAAAATTAAAACATAACATTGAATCCTGGTTATGCGATTATCATAACCTTGTATATCTTAAATAGTTCGATGGATAACGGATTTTGATAACTAATTCCATAATTATCCATTCCTAGATTTAAAAAAAAATATTTTAAGCTATTATATAAATACATCTCTAAATTGTATAGTTCCACGATATTAAACATTATAATAATATGTTTAAAGACATATTTAAGACAAGGAATTTTTCAGAAATTTTACTCCATACTAAGAAATTCTCCAGAATAATATAATAGGCCAATAAAAAATAATCGTGCAGTGAGAGAATTAATATTAATACGTAATATACTTTTATGATTATGAATGGATAATTCTTGACATATATAAATTCTGATATAAATCTAATTCATTATTTACCTACCAAAATTAAGCTTTTATTTTATTGCCCACGTAAGAACAGAAACATAAATCACTACATCCTTTCGAAAAACGCTGAGTGGATACGCTAACGTTACAAAAACAAGCCACAAACAATCGAGCTTACCGTTGCCATTACTCGATACAGTTTTTATCATAACGCGACGTAATATTTTTTAATTTTTTTGGTGCCTTTTATTATAATTTTGTTATTTTGCTCCTAAAGTACTAATTTATTTTCACGTCTGACGACATTTATCTATTCAAAGTTTACTCAGTAGCGCTTTTTGTTATGGTAGACTCTTTTAGACCACTGATACCATCTTATCTTCATTTTTATCTAATAAAATGCTAACTAAACTAAATATATACTATGCAAAAATAGAAAATTAATTATTTGTACGACAAAGTGCTAAATTTCGAGCTTACTAAAATTATTTTTTTTCAATTTAGGAATATATAAAGATTTAATAAAATATTTTTATAAATTAAACCATATTTATTAAGAATGGGTCGACTTACTACGTATTACGGTGAACGTAATACGGTCAAGCGGAAATGTGGCGGTCTATCCAGATGTGACCGGTAATTAATTTTAGTAGTAACAGTTATGATTCGCACGCACTACATCAAATAAATTCCCCAATGTATGAGGAGTTTATTTGTAATAAAATAATTCCCTTACGTCACATAACTGTCTTCGATGATATTTTATGTCAGAAAAATGCATAGTATAGTGTGTCATGTAATGTAATTTATTGCGTTTTAGTCAGCTAGGAACTGAATTTCGGCAAGTAAAGGACAAATGACGAATAGAAATTTTACTAAGGGAATTAAGATTGCTCTTGAATGGTGAATTCCCATTACGACGAAAAGCGAGCCAAGCATTACGGAATGTGCGCACAACATGTAGGTAAGGGTATGCTCTCTTATGGTAGAAGCAAGCAGTGGATCCAAAGAGTCAAAGTGAAGGAACCTTTTGAGTAATCCTCATCGAGGCCTATCTCCTACTTTATATTTAAAAAATTTAAAAGCTTCATTGTAATAGATCCTTAATTCCGTTTGCCTTATCGTATTTTGTGAATAAATGGAACTATTATGTTTAACTACCACATTAGTTACTGCTCACAAACTGAAATGGCAGGTTAGCAGTTTCCTGTAATATGAATTCGATTATCATTCCGAATGTATTAAGTAAATTTTAACAAGGATAAAATAAATTTTGTCATGGTGAAACTTCACATGAAAAAAATACATATTTCCCGTTGTTGTAATTTAAAATACAAAACTCAATTTTAAGCTGAGCTTTGCCGACTAATCTTGTCGCAACTAAATCTAAATGACACCGAATCCAACATTTTGGAATATAATTTTAATATTTGAGTAGTATCTATAAGAGATAGCGTAATATTCGTAGATATTCAGGGTAAATGAGAATATTTGTAATATGCTTTCTCGAACATATGTTTAATGGTGTAAAGGATCAATAACAACCCTGGAAAAAGTAGATATATTTGCCTGCATATTGTGGATGTTGACGAGCTAGTGAGACTTTTCGGTGCACACCGAGCATTAAAGGTAACATAGTATGAAGTAAAATTACCTGAAAGATATAATATAACTCAAATTTTATTTGTCTCATGGTTTAAAGAGGTCACATGACACAGAGTTGGACTTTCGATATATTTACAACGCATTCCAGCTCGAATGATATAAAACCAGAAACGCTGTTTCAATACTTCTATTATGTATATTAAAAAAGAAGTATAGGTATTGAAACCCTGTTTAAATACCTATAATTCAATATACTTACTACCTTGCTAAAGCTAAACAATGTGGCGCAACATTGGGAAGGAGATATTCTACTTCCGTGTATTTTCACTTGTAAGTAGTGATAATAAAAGCAATACGTATGAATAAATAAAAAGATATCCCTTTTAAAATAAATGAGCTATTACTTCCAGCAAAACCATAGATTTTACAAGTATTTCATTATTATATCTACAAATTATGATATCTTTTATGCAGGTTAAATCATCAACTAAATATTCATAACTAAACAAATTAATTGAAAAAAAAGTAATTAAGTGACACAATGTTTTGCGGTAAAGTCAAATGCATCATCTTTATCTGAAATAAATTATTGTTAATATATATATATATATATATTTATATATATATATATATATATATATATATATATATATATATAATTTCTTTAAATGCTTAACTAAGTAAATGAAAACTTCAAGGCAAAAGGAACGCCTTTATAGAAATAATAGTTGTTTATAATGTAATAAATTTTAAAAAATGCAACTCAAAAATTTTATCATAGTCATTACAGTCCCGTAAATGTGGTTTTGTGTTGTGTTGTAGTTTCTAATGTCGGAAAGTTATCACAGTCTTGTATACGTGCTATAGAACAATTAGTACTAACTTTCAAACTCCTTACCTAGATACAGCCTTATTAGAATTTCACACCTCGAAAGGAATAAACAGGGAACCTTCGTAAAGTCACTTGCGTATCCATCCGAATGCTAATCTTAGCCGTTTTTTTTCATACACAGGTTAAAATGGAAACTTTTAGAAACTAATTTGGCAAAGTGAAACATATTGACCCACAAATAGCTTAATAGTCATAATTCAAATTAGGTATAAAAAAACTGACATTGAGTGAGTAAAGTATTTGAAACTTCTTTATTCTGATGTGTCGCTTTGTGTTAATTATCTATATGTTAATAATTAAGGTACAATTATAAGTATTTTAAAGTTTTAATGCGCTTTTTAAAAATCTGTAACATACATTGGAATCCACATTTTATCAAATTATCGTAAATTAATTTTCACTTCCATCTGATGATTTTTGCGATATTAGATAAATATTGAAATCTAATAAATACTATAAGCGATGATCGGTTACTGCTAAATCAAAGTAATAAAGCATTCTCAATCATTTCGTTGTCGGGAAAGGTATTTTCCTCTAGGAACACTAACAAATTGAACAGAAAGTAGTAAATTAAAAATAAAGTTTAATATTCCAGTTTGTAAACAATTTCGAAACTTTTTTATATTTCGAAGACTCGAGATATTTTAATACCGCCTCCCTCAATAGGTCGATAAATACAAAAATTACAATATTACCTATTTGGAGTACATTGAAACAATGAAAATACAAGGTATTCGCTGAAACCGATTGATACACAAATAGAAAGGAAAATGAAAAAAAAACAAAACGAAATTTCAATCAAAGCAATAGGTTTCATTGAATTTTTATCAAAAAAAAATTTGATCAAAGCAACACAACACTCAGAAAAACAACCGGTTTTCCAATTCCATTGTACAACCGGGGTGTCATTTCTTTTAGTCGTATCTGTTAGAAATCAAAAGTAAAATATATTCGCAATTGTCTTGCTATTTACATAAACATTCCTATACATAACATTACGAAACCCCGAGTAATAAATATTTAAATACTTATTTATTTTTACTTTTCTTTTAGGAGTATTTGTTGCGTAATATACATACATAAATGTAAAAATAATAAATTGTGAGACAAAATATGTTAAGAATATAAGTTGAATTATAATTATTTTAATTTATATTGGGAAAGTAGGAATAAATTAATTTAAAAGTAATTAATTTCATGACATTAAACACTTTGAATTTTATTTAAGTTCTTGGGGACTAGAAGCAAAAAAAAACTTTACATATAATGAAGAAACTGTATGATTTCTTATTAAACAGATTTCTATTCACTTATTTCTTTTAAACAAAATTTTGCAAAAAAATTTCAGAAACTAGTAAAAAGTTGTTACTTGGAAACCGCTATAGTAATTTAGAAGAGTAATAAGTATTATAAATTTAATGTTTCTGTTAACTGATTTAAGGTTTCATCTGTGCAAGCGCATCTACACATTCAAACTAATTCCGCACAAAAATATTTAAAATTTTAAAAGTATTTATAAACATCATTAGGTAAATAAATTTGACAATACTCGTTTCGTACCTTCGTTTGACCCATAATTGTAAAATTATGTTCGCTGTAGTTTGACAAAGTAAAATAATATTGACTAATTGAATTATTGTTTTTAATCACTAAATATTTAAACTCTTATTAATTATTTATTCATCCAATTTACAAGAACCAATCAATATTTTTCACAATGATTTAACTATGCGACATAATATTTTCCCTAACCTCCTGGGTATATTTGTACTATACATGGTACGTAAGAAAAAAGAAAAAATTCTGAGACCTATGTTTAAAATGGCAACACCTAAACACTTTGCAAGTACTATCTAGTAACCTTGATAGTTATATTAAAACAATAAAACGTCGAAAGTCATTTAGTTAAAATGGCGCCGGTGGGCAAACGTGGTGGCCTGCGCCCGCGCAAAAGTAAGTACATCTATTTTCATCCAAGTATTTCTTTTAAATTGACCATTATTTTCTCATAAATAACATAGCATAATTACAAACTATTTATTAGTGATATTGTTTTTACAAAAAAACTAAATGATTGACTTGTGACGTTGATTTTACTTTCTAAGTCCACTGTAAAGTGTAACGGTATTTAATTAATATTTTCTTAGACTATGTGCCCTTGTACTATGTGAAGTACATTAAGTAGTTTCAGTAAATTTTTATAGTTGCTTTAGAATTAATGAACAATGACATCACGTAAGCTTTAAATTACTCTCAATGTAATTATTCTGGGATGACTCAGATCGAGATCCGAAGTTTCATCCACCAGATTGCGACCAAAGTGCCATTAACCATTGGAATAGTGAATCAAGTAATTAGGACATGGATGACAATGCATTGGTTATTCCAGCATCTTCTCCAGCATTGTCAAACATCTCAGATTTAGCATCTTCATAAAACAAATTAAATTATATATAACCTCCGCACAATGACATTAGTTTTGGAATCTCAATTCCGTCATGTCCTCTACTTCTACCAGCCATCTTTTTCTCGGACGACTTGCATGTAGTCTTTGGAATTACTCTAAGAAACATTGTGAGCAGCTCTAGTTTACGGCATATAACATGCGCCAACCATGTTAGAATTATTTTCTTCACTTCCACAATAATAAGTAGCTGCTCATAGAGGTTGTCCAACAGTTGTTGGTTCGAATAATCAATGTCCCATTATCATGCATTTGGCAATATGTTTTTCAAAATGTTTCTTGCTTGTGTTGCTCAGAATATTCTTAATATTTCTGATAATTACTACAGCATGAAGAATAGTTATGTAGATTATTTCCTTCAGTCTTCTCTAGAGGGTAATTTGTCTTAGGACTAAAGTTAGATTAGTCCCTGCTACATTTTATTATGATTGAACCCGCTTATATTTTTTGTCATTAAATTTATTTTAAATGTGGTCTGTATTATTTCATTTATTTAAATAGTTAAAAGTTCATTCCAAGTTTTTCTCGTAAAGACTGTTTTAAACAAAATACGAAACCGTTAAAAATTAACAACTTCAACACGATTTTCATCACAAGTAATGAAGCAAAGTGTTTTCCACCTATTATAGGATCATTGAAATAGGATTCCTTTAATATTCTAACAATAATTTTTTTTTAGAAATACAAAGCTCAATTTCAAAAAGTAGTTTAATAAAATTTAGGCTTTAAATTTACAGATGCGGCGGCAATTTCGTAGAAAATGTCGCCATTGAATCTCGTTAAAGTAAAAAGATTTTTAAAAAGTCTCTAGACAGTTATAAAAATAATTTTCAAATAATTAAAGAACTACTAGTATATAATTTTTCATTTCATAATATTTATAACATCTGTATGCCGGAATAAAATATTTAGATGGAAAAGTATGTGAAACTATTGGCTTTACTCTCGCATTAAACAGTCGTTATGATTATTTTTCCTTCATTTTGGGGTGTTGATTTTATTTGAAGAAGAAAACTTTCTGGTATTATTTTCTTCGCCATTTTCTTTCCAGAATAATATGGCAAAATTTAATTTACTTTCTGTATAATTGCGCTACCTGCGTTATTTATTACGACAATTATTGCAATTTATATTATTTAATCTTACTAACTTAAGTATTTGTTTTAATATTTTCACAGAGAAAAACTTATAAGCGGAGAAAACCTTCGGAGCACACATAAAATAGGATTCCGTAGTCTTTTACATGTCTTGAAATTATTATTACATATAAATGGTAATAATATCATATTACTAATATTGGATTAGAATCCAATGCTAGTTTTGGGAATTTTTGTAAATTGTTTAAAGGCATGGTAAGAAAATTTCAAATAGAGGAATAAACGATTGCACTGATTATTTTTATAAATTTTGATACATGTTGGATAAAATTTGAATATGTAACATATTCATGCAAAATTGCATGATTCTAAAATTGTCAAAATTGTGAGGCGTTACAAAGGACGGTGGAGTAAAAACGAAAAAAAAATGGCTCCTTTTTTAACTATGGAACGCAAAGTATTTTAAACGTCGATAACAGACCGAGCAGAATAGTATTAAAATAAATAATTTACCTTACTTATTCTGAAATAAATTTATGAGTTTTTTATTCACATTTTGTTTCGAAATACCTATACCCAACTGACTAATAATAAATTCAAGCAAACCTCCAATACTTTTCGAACAAAACATTCTCCTTATAAATTTCGCTATCAAGGTTTTCATGTACGTAATTTATGTTACAAAATTATCATGGTCTGTATAAATTAGATTAATGAGTACTTAAATTTACGCAGTTAAATAATATGCATATACGCAATAGAGCACATATTTTAATTATTTCGTCGAAAAATTTTGAGCGACTTTTTGCACCCCATAAGTAAAATCTATTTGATATACCAGGTTTAAATAAAATGACGTATGCAAAGATATAATAAACACTACCCTGAATTTTAGAATAAAAATCATTACAAGTTCCATCATTACAGCTTTTACACTTCCTAAGATGTAAACATAAAAAAAATGCCAATTTTGTTACTAACTGAACTAACTCATCATCGAAACTTCGGACATACTTAGAATAGTCGTAAAAACTGGAGATATTGTATTTACTAATATTTAGGATATTTTATATACATAAAAAAACACACAAATATTTGTCCAGAGGTTAGATTTTTTGAAAGAGTTAGTTGTTGTGTTGAGCGTAGAATAGTAAACTTGGAATTTTCTTGATATAATTTGAATTACCTTCATCTGAGCCTTCAGATATAAACTGCGTTCATCTTAGATTTCACTTGTTTCTATTCTGTACGTGACTTAATCATATCTAATGTATCTGGATCTCACTTCTGTTGCACAGCTGCAAAGAATCTTTGAAAATGAATACATTTCATTTTGTTGGTAATTGAAATAATTCCACTATATATCACTATATATTTTGAAATACTTCAGCCAGTCATTTCGGGTCATTCTTATTCTTATTCAATCGATGGCGTTACTTGTAATTTTCTGCAATAGGTTTAAGAATTTGTTGAGGTCAATTATGAATTGTTTATATGTGGACTTTTAAAATTTAAACTTTATTCTTATTTTGTTATAAAGAAGGTACTTAGCACTTGACGGCCACTTTAATTTCAACCCACTTCTATGCTAATTTGTTGTTTTAAAGAAAGATGTACCCCGTTTTTTCATTTATGTGTTTTATGCAATAGGAATTACGTCATATATATCGATCAAATTTTTATATAGGTAAAATAAAAATAAAATTTAATAAAAAAAAATTTATATAAATATTTATATAAATTTTTAGATAGGGCCAGACGCACCTACTCTTATAAGGGTTTCGTTTCTCCTTCTAAAATATGGAGCCCTAAAAACGATGTCATATTCACATTTTTATACTTATTGATATTCGGTTACTTGTTGAAATTGTTTTTTCGAAATTTCACCCCTAAAAGTGTGAAAATAGGAATGGGATGTACAGAAAAATTAATATGATTCAATTTAAAACATTAAATTTTTATGTAAGTTCTCAGATAGAAATAAATAGAAACCTCTTTCATAATTTCGTCTGAAATTTATTACACGTACAATTATCTATTCAGTGCACATGAAGAGTCGCTTCCAGTTATCCGATTTTGTTGGAATTAAATGTATCTCTAAATTTAGAAGACATAAAAAATTTCTTGAAATTATTTCACTGCTGGAAGAAATCGTGATTTATTTATAATTTCATGCCAGTTATATAACAGGCAATATCTCTCCGGATATTTCTTTAGTTATCTTTGTTGCGGTACAAAACCGACAAACAGACACAACACGCTTTAAAACTCAATTATTTACGATTCACATTTCATACAATTTAATTGTACATTTAACTGCATTATCCATTTAGATTTTCCTTCAATTCTTAATACGGTTCAGTAAAACCATATTTGCACTTACAGATTATTTTTTCCATCATCAGGTGTGTTTTATAAATACCAAAGTTGACTTACGATTTAAACATAAAGTAATTATGAAATCTATTAATATCCGGAATCCTGCATGAAAAAAATGAATCCGGGTATCAAAATATACATATACGGTACAAAAATATTCAGGTAAAATCACTGTAAAGTTAAAAATTTCGCCCTTAATTGAGTGGAATCTTTGGCTCAAATACTCTTAGCTTTAGCTTTAATTTGTGTGCCAAGTTGCAAAATAACTTCATTTTTTCAATTGTGATAATTCCACTACTTAAATGTTAAGTTAGGCTATTAAAATAAGATCACATTAAAAATCTTTACAATCTTTTCAACCGAATTAATTTGCAACTTAATTGTAAAAGCTACGGACCCTAAATACCCTTTAAATTTCTTTCTTGGTCAAAAGCCTTATAAATCATTTCCGCGTGAAGACTGACCCTTTTAAAAAGGGCAAGGAAATAAAAAGGTTTGTTTTCAAAGCTACGTTTTAAAAAAGAGGAAAAACGGTACACATATAATAAATCAATAGCGCCAGTCCCTTGGTTCGATTTTTAAATTTTCTTTTAATGAAAATGTTCGGTAGTATGTTAAGATTATGATATCACTGTATGTAAGGATTTTGATATAACAGAGTTGCCAAAAATATAAAATTTGTGCATAATTTTAAAATATTGTGAATGGGTGCGAATCAAGGCCCTATCATGATGATAAAGTTTAAAATGACCTTGTAACGAAAAAGTGAAACGTTAAAGTAATTTCTCATTATACGAACGAGCGATTAATAGAGTTAATTGGGTGCTAGGAAGGAGAGTGAAAAACCAGTAGTTTTACTTTTAAGTCGGGTAGTGGTCTCGCACTCAGTTTTATTTGAGGAGACTTGTTCAAGTACAAGGTTATTAATTTATACTGTATTTCAAAGTGATGCTATAGAGAAACGTAACAACTAGAAACATATATTTGTATAACTCATAGTTTAATGCAATATTTTGTTGTTCAATCACGGGAAGTCTACCTTCACTTTCCATTCCATTTATTTTCCATGTCATATTCCGATGAAAATTATCTTAAAATATGATTTGTATTATAATTAAAGATTTATATTTCCCCATAGATATGCCGGGATTCTTCTGAAATTAAATTCTTTTATTTTTTTTTCATTACAAATTTCAGTGAATTTTAATTAGACGTTGTAATTCAGAAGCCAAAAATTTCTAACCGGCTGATATACAAATTATGTTGCTATAGCAAACTTCCGATTGAATCCTTTAGGTGCGGAAATACGAAAATAGTTTTATTACTGTGTTAATTTCCTTCAAAAATTATAGTTTCACACTGTCAAATGTTTGAATGTAAATCTTTATTTTCCTTCTTCATTTTATAGTAACAAATATACAAAATATTTTATCAAGGATGGTTTAAAATTGATATGGCAAAGGTGTACTATTATTTACCAAAAGTATTAAGACATTTAAAGTCGTTCATTCCTCTTAAAATGTAGTACAATTTATTTTTAATGTTTATTCAGTATTTATTTATTAGATCATACAAAGAAAAGACTTACCGTTTTATTTCGTTATATATATATTATAAGTATAATATTATATTTGCGGGAGATTTAACGTTCTTCTTAAGTATCAATAACCAATCAGATAACCACGAAATCATAAGAGAAAGGGAGGTATGAAATAACTGAAGAAATATTGCTTTGATTAGAATAATTTAGCTTTGGCAATGCGTGCATTTTCCATTTCTATTCCCCACTTTACCTATGCTCACCAACCATCAAAATTAAGACTCAATTTTATTTAAAATTCTATAAATATTTTTACTTGTTGTCTGTGTTATTTTTTTTAAAATTTTTTGCAATTCATCATGTACCATTATTTGTTATTTATTTTGTAGTACACATAATAAAACAGAAACAAACAGGGTATAAAACTATAACTACAAAATTATATAACATTATAAGTGCAAAATTATAGTTGCAGTAAGAAAAAGTTTCTACAGATTTACAAGATTTTATGAAGAAAAGAATTCGTAACTAAAAAAGACTTTAACGGTAGGATAAACGACACCTGTAAATGAAAATGTCTGTGGAAATAATAGTTGTCAGGAACTTTTTTATGCCTTTGAAGATATACTTACTACAAGAATCAGGGTAAACCTTTTCACATTTCAGGCTAATGCCAGTATCTATTCGTCGAAGAAAAAAATAAAACGAATATTCCAGAGATACTTTGATTTTACCATTTATTCATTCTTGTTCACGGTGGAACGTGTATTTGCACGTAAGACGTGATAATTTTAATATTGGTTTTCAGTAATGTTCAAAACGTTTATAAAAAAATATCGATACGAGCGTAAAACATTAAATAGAATTCAGAACGACGTGGCTCGTAGAGGAAACCCCAAATTTCTCAAATTATTCCAGTACATCGTATAATTTAAAACCGTAAGGTAAAAAAGGAAAAGATTTTACCATAAAACATTAGAAATAATTTAATCTATAGAAAATCCTAAGTGCGCTGCCACATCACGGCTGCAAAAGAATATTAGATTATTCAAAATCTTCTTTCTTTCTATTTAAAGAATATTAGATTATTCAAATTCTTCGTATGTGGCGAGTGTTCCTTGAACATATTTTGTGTATTTTGAAGATAAATATGACCTTTCACTTTTATTGTGCGTACTTAAGTTCTATATGTCTCTATGTAGTAGTATATATTTATGTACTATGTAGTATATATTTATTCATTATATTCATATATAAATATCCTTAAGTAAATAAATAAGCACATACCAATCCTTTGTATAATTAAGTTTAATATGAACTGTAGAAAATGAACTGAATTTTAATCTTTTTAAATTGGAGACGGGTATTATTCGATTAGCTTTAGGTATAACTTTATCCATTTCTGAATAAAAGAAAAATATAAATATTGCATTGACTTTTTAATACTATATGTTTAAGTGCTCCAAATGGGTTCATTGACCCATAATAATATTATATTATATGTTGGAATGTAAATATTATCAGATGACATTCAGAATCAAAATAAAGTATTAAAAATGAGATAAATTGGTTAGATATTAAGTTTTAAACAGACTTGTCGTTAGGGTGTACCCAAATACGGGATTCTTGAAATTCTTTATTGTGCTTAGATTACAATTGTCTGTACATATCTCCATTAAGTAGTTACATCTAATGGGACTTCCCTGCAGTCGAATTGATGTTTGACTACAGACTTTTCAATTTACTAAATAAAATGTTTGCCGTGCTCTAAGATACCGTTGAACCTAACCTGGAGGGAAGTCATGAAGTATAAAAGTCCGCTAAAATAATGCATTTATAAGTTGTTGATGATGACTTCAATAATATTTTTTTTAATAATATACTTAAAGGCTAGATATATTCATTAACAGAGCGTACTTTTGCCAACTTAATTATATAATATTCTGCAAATTTCCATATTTGTTTTCTAGAAAAATCCCGAGCTCGTAGTTGAATAATTAATGGCTAACTTAACATGACGTCTCGAACCTTATATAAAATAACCATTCCTGTTAACATAAAATAAGTCACATAAATCGTGATATTTTGGAGAAAACATATTTTCCCCAAAATATATCACGATATTTATTCAGGTGTTATATCAATCTCTTAAGCGCAGGTGTTAACTTGGAAATTAGTAATCCCTGAAACGCTCAATGTTGGTAATTTTTGTCCCGTAATGTAATAGTTACGATGCGTCAATCTTCTTCTTGAGGCTTCTTTATACATATATGTATGTGCCGATTAGTGTACTTCAACTTTATGTTTATTTTCATAAACTTATATAAAATTGTATTTGACCCGATTTATTTTTCAAAATAATCAGCTCAAAAGAAACATATCGTTTCATTGCAAGAAGAAATAATAATTGATTAAATATTGGTCATATTATATATATATATATATATATATATATATATATCAGTATTATACTTTGAAAAATTACATAAATAATAATTTATAGTAGATCAAAATTTCTAGGCATTTAAACATTTTTAGACACAATTTTATATATAAAATAAATGTTATTCACGGATACATTTTTTTCACAGCTTTCATAAAAACATGAAATCTTATAATAATTTGTACACTATAATATATTGGTTTCTCCGTAAATTTAAAAAAAAAGCAAAGGACATTGTTATGTATACTAGACGACGTTTTTTTAATTGAAATATCCTTGTGAGATGCTAATAATCAAAATAAGTATTTTGAAATCCTAGTTAGAGGAGTGTTTTTCTGTTTACACATGATACTTTGCTTCGTTCGCGTTAACCCAAAAAACAAAAACAATAATTATATGTTATCGAAAATTAAGAAAACAAGGAAAACGATACGACAGACAAATATAATAAAAAGTATTACAAGATTGAAGAGCATTGCATAAAGTTTCAATTATTTCAAAATTATTTAAAAAGAAAACAAGAACATACCGGATGTAGTTCTTTTCTTGTAGTTAATAACATTTCTAATGGTAGTTTTATTTGTGATAACTTTAGACGTTACAATTTGTTTTTAATAGTAAACTTCAAATTCACACTTCACGAGAATTCTTTACTACAGTTTCTAATCAGCCACCTAATGCTAGTAATAGTTAAACAATTCGTTAGTCCTTTAAAAACTAAATGTAAATACAATATATATACGCAAATTTTTTGCAAATTACGAATATAAACAATAAAAATAAATAAATTCATGCGCGTACACGCGAAACAAAATATGTTTCATGCACAGTATAAATAATTTAGTATTAAAAATTTGATAATTAACGTCGATTTTAACCCATTTCCTTTTACATCACGCACTTGAGGGATCTTGTTAATCTGGATTTAACTTAATCTAAATTTAACCAACTCCACTTCAGTTGACGTATAACTTGAATGGAAACTTTCACTTCGACGTTTATCTTAAATTAAACCTTTTATTTCAACGTTCTAATAGTCGTTTAATCAATAATTGATTTCTAAATTGCGTTATTTGGGCATGACGATACCAGACCAAGCTTTCACGAGTACGAGTATCTGCGTACTGCATAATCTGTAAAATGGATATGGCGCATGAAATATATGACTAATCAACATTCTGAGTACCCTGTTACCAATTAAATATGGACAAATATGAAATATGCGTGGGGTGCGGAACAAAACTGTGGGCAATATTTCCTTTAATTAAAATTTTCTTTTTCATCTCACAGCAATTCCACAATCTTCTATTCTTTATTAGTTCAATGGGTAGGGGAGAAGAATTACTCTCACTATAAACTAATATCATATATATATATTTATATATATATATATATATATATATGTGTATATATATATATATATATTTATATTTATATATATATATATATATATGTATATATATATATATAAATATATATGTAAGTGGGAAGAACTCTGATAATAGTATACATAATGCCAATTATTTTCGTAAGATTTTTACCTTAATCATAATTATATACCAAAAACCAAATGAAAAAATTAAGTATGATGTAAAGAAACAATTTTTCTTTTGATACGGCCAAACTGAACTTATTTCATTTGTAAATTACAGCTAGAATATAGACAATAATTCATTCTTTATTCTGTACATAACAATGTTTTTTCTGCAAAATATTGGAACTTTTTTTCTAAATAAAAATTTAAGACTATCTAAAATAATGATTTATCTGGTATCAAAAAAAGTTACTCTTTTTCTCTACTTAATCGCGCAATTTTACTCTTAATTAAACAATTTAGTTTATTTCTACAAAAAGAAAACCTTTTATTTCCTGTTTGAAAATTTCACTCCATTTAGAAAGCAAACGTTATGAAGATTTTTCAAAATATCACAAACACAGGAAAATACCGTTTCTTCTCAGTGATTGCTTATTAACACGTACATGTTTTTATAGTAAAACAAAAAATATTCATTTTAATTTTTAAGGGAAGGGGGAAAATAAGTATTTTCTTAAGTTCCAAATTTATCATTTAAAAAAGCCTCAAAATAAATCTTTTTTGTAATTTTGTATGTTATATCTTCAGATATATATTTAAAGCGTGTCTCACCTGCTTGCGTATTATTTTTTTTTAATATGTAAACACAATGTTATTAGCGAATCATTCTCAACTATCTTTAAATATAATAAATACATATCAATTAGGATATCTACATCATAAAAAGAACATTACTTTTCCTTTTTAAAAAAAAATACCTGTTAAGGAAAAAAGAACAAAACATGTTTTTAACTCATTTATCATGCTTGCAAAGATAAAAGGAGTCACGGACTTTGCATTCAAAGTGATAATGCGTAAAAACGTTAATATCAAAAAATATAAATACAGGGACTGGATACCGCTTATTCGTGATTAAATACATACTTCGATATTCCACGTGTCATAATGAAAGTTAAAATATATATTTCAACTTTTGTTATTTATACATGTGAAAGTATAGAATATATTTCTATTTGTATATATTTAATTAAATTTGTTTACTAAGCACAACATTCCACCTCAGACATTAATCACAGCAATTTCTCCTCAGAGAGCCATCTCGCTATGTACAGCAATCTCAGACCGGTGCGCTATCACTGCACAATAGTAAGTGTACAAAACAGGTTTATATTTCCATAATAATGGTTATTTAATTACACAAAAATACATAATGATAAGATGACAGGGAATCTGATAATTAATATAAAATTTACGAATATATATATATGTGTGTGTGTGTGTGTATGTGTATATATGTGTGTATATATATGTATATATATATATATATATATATATATATATATATATATATATATATATATATATATATATATATATAAAAATACATACGACACTATGTAACACGAAACCAAGTTTACAAGACAGTTGTAAAGACAGTTGTAGTCCTTTCCGAAAATAATGTTTGTTTGAAGAAAAGATAATCGGATTAAATCATAAAAATTTACTTTTTTGTACATTCCCTATTTTATACCATGTCAAAAAACATAATTTAGACTAAGATATTTGATTTTTCAAAAGTCTGGAAAGACCCAACTTTTATTCTGTGATCTCCAACACGGAGATCCTGACGCTAATATATTTTCATATATAAAACATGGAAGATATTTATTAACAAATTTACTACATAAAACGACAGTCATATTCCATGGATTATCAGTATACAATAATGATACAAAGAGCATGATTTCTATTGCATATAAACACGTCTAAATTTATTTAGGCTACATACCCAGCCAAAAAGCGTATGCATTTCTTTGTTCCACATATCAACACATTCATGTGATAAGTGTAACTATGTATTCAACATTTAGCATATAACCAACATTTAGCACATACGATGCTTGATTTCCCATAGAATCACATCACATTACTTACACCAGACCTTTGTAACCGCTATGCCAAATCTTATAGCATTAACTCACCTCAGTGCTCTGTGTGCCCATATCTACATGCTCGCTTTCACCTTCGGTATTGTAGACATCTAACTCGCTAGGAATATATTCTCGATTTACCATAGTTGTATTTGCATAGTCGTTTACCATTATATATTTAAAGTGTATCCCCCTCTAAGATTTCTATTATTACAAATAGATCCATAAACTTTAGATCTAACTCCAACTGGTTTCTCTCTTACTTTTGCACTTATTTCAAACTCTCTCACATTAAATTTAAATATTTTGGCCTTAGTTGAAACTTGACAAATCAAATCTTTTTTAGAGTCGCCATAATATATTCTATCTAGAAATTCATCCTACTAGCGTCGGTAGCGATTTAATTAAGTTTAAAATTTTTGGTTCTTAACTTCGAATAAGTATGAAATTCTTTACATCATAAATCATCTACCATAATCTACTATCACGCGTAAAGACGGGTTGAATAAAAACATAGCAGATTTAAGCTTAACAGTGCTAAAAGACTCTTATTTACCCATATAGTGCAAGTTGAGATAAAGGCATTGAAATTTAATTCATTTATAGCATAAAATGTTACGGAAGTTCCTCCGTTACACACACAGTCAATGGACTTTAAACGTACAATTTAAATGCAATGACGATGTTTTTAAAATAAAATTAATCATTAAAAATGTTTCAAAATTATTTTCATATTCTTGTATTACTCTTCAATACAATTCAATTAATACTACATTCAAAATTACGGAAAATATTGTTTTAAATTTCCAAAATTATAGACGTTCACCAAATCGAACATGAATCAAACTGGAATTTTTCTAATGTATGATTATTTAAAACTAACAAAGTGTATTTATTTATTGTTTTATTTCAGTTACAATAAAATAATTTATAGAAAAATTGACAGAGAAAAACAAAAACTTAGTTCTAGATATCGTTCCTTAGCAAAATTATGATAATTTAAATGAAAGTTTTACAAATAAACTTTTGAAGGCTATACGAGTTTATAAAGAAAGAAGAAAAACTATAGTAGTTTTATTTGACATATTAAAACTACTATAGTTTTCTTCTTTTTAATTAATCAATAACGTATTTTCCACTAATCACGTATATACTCAATGGGACTAAGGTCGGGACTCACCGCTGGTCATGGGGTATCTATGATATTGGCATTACAGATAATTGTTTAATGGTACCGACCGTATCCACACCGTATGTCCTGATGGGATTGAAATCATTGTCTTTAAAGCTTATTGACTTAATGGGTTAAATGTAAAATTTCCGGAAATCTTTAGAAAATAATTGGAGTCCTCCAAATTTGCAGGTAGCTTTGGTATCAAATAATCCATATGTGAAATATAAGACAAAAGAGCTGTATCAATTATAATTGGCTTCTGTTAATATATGTACGTTAATGTTAATATATGTACGTTATTACATTTTAACTGCACTGCGTTCAGTATTAATATAATTACAATATATTGACATGTAAAACCTATTTGGAAGGTAAAAGCGGCTAAAGTGCTAGTTGTACCACGCATGTATTTTCAACATTAGCTTTTAAGGGATATAAAACAATTTTTATTTTTTTGTGGTTCTTATGAACGATGTTGCTTTTATTGTTATTTAATTAAATTAATAATTCTATCAGTGAATTATTAAAATAAAAAATTACGGCTTAGGCAATAAATATATTAATTTGGATTGCATATATATAGTTGCGGCTGATATTTTCATAGTATTAAAAATTAAACAATTCGGAATATTCCTACAAATAAAATTTTGTCGTAATTATTTAAATTAAAATGTGAGTATAACACCCTTTTTGAGAGTAGATACATTATTTGAGATCCATTTATCTATTGTAGTTTTACACTGGAAGTCCTCCAGCGAAACTCGTTGCAGAAAATTTTGCTGTTTATTCTGATGCATAAATGTTCATCCACGTTAAAAAATCGTAAGTGGCATAAAAACAACTATACCGCAACTTTTAAAGTACAATAACGTCTGCACTGCATCCCTCTTAAAGAAGCAGTATGATCCGCAAGTATGATCTTAGGAACGGACAGCGTTAATTCCCAACGAATCGTTTTTCTTTTGTCAACCTAAAGTAATGTGAACAATATATAGTTAGTTTGTCGTGATAAACGATTAGATAATTTATTTTACCTTATTGTAAAGATATAGCGTCCCAAATAAATTAAAATTTTATTAGTATTTATAATGCCATTTTGTTCAAAAGCGGATGAACAATTAGAATGAAATTAATTGTTTCATAGAATAAATAACGGAATGAAATTAATGAATTTTTTTATTTGTCTGCCTATTTGGTAGATGTAAAAGAAGAAGTAAGAGAAGAGTGTAAGAGAAAGTTATATTTTCACTCTTCGTGAACTCGAAATAACCCATGCATAAAACCCTTTAATTTTCACACTTCTTGATTAAAATCGACTATAATACCATAAGTTAAAAAATGACTTTTTGCTTTAGTCTTCTCATTGGCATTTTAAAGGCTCTTTACTTCACAAATAGAAAATAGAATCTTTATAAATTCATTCACGTGTCCGCTCGCGTCTTTATCTATCAAGACCATTTTTTCTCAGAAGTCGTTTGACATAAAATATTTAAATATTGCTTAGTAATAAATTATACTAACTCGCAATAAGTAATAAATTATACTAAATATATATTACTAAATTAAATTAAAATTTCCTTAGAATTAATTCAAAAATATTACCAAAAAAAAATTTCAGAGGGTGCAAATAAAGTACCCAAATACTTTTTTTTGTATCTTGTGGGCAGGATTACATTTTAAAAAAATTACAATTTATTACAATTTAAAAAAAGGCAGAACAGAGCAATTTAAAAAAATTTAAAAACTGTCATTTCTAAAATTCCATGAAAAATATTTCTAGATATTAAAATGGCCATAAAAAATATAAACAATTTTCTTTGTCAATAAACTTTTCCAGAAATTTAACTAAGGTTTACTGGTTTATAATGAATTTTAGGTAAATTTACATTACAGTATTTATTTTAAATTTCAAAATTTTCGTGTTATTTTTATAATAGGCTTTCCCAACAGCTACGCTCACGTGGATTAGATATTGCAACATAATTAGAGTTTTGGAATATAGTTGTTAAAATCAATGTCACGTGTTAATATTGAGGATCGTTTTAAGAACGGATTACCTACTCTGCTGTGAAAGAAATTGTAAAATTAATTTTGTAGTTTCAGTTATATCTTAATTTTCAAATTCAGTATTAGCTTCTCGTTTTTACTCTTCTAGGTACAAAGCTTGACAAATTTATATCATCCGTTATTTCCTTCAATTCACGCCTTCGCTTGCGCAAATATTTGGAATATAAAAAAATAAGAATTAAAGTTTTAGGGATGGTATAGCTCATCTAAAATATTTTTTCGGCAATGAGATAATTTAGTAGATTAGAATAATTTTGATGGATATAAAATGAAATAAAGTAGAGAAAGTTATAAGGTGAAGACGATATGAAAAAATCAAAACAATAACCTTGCAATCAACGTATATTATAGCATTTAGCCTTTAATTTTAACTGATTTTTCCGTCAACTTTCTATAAGGATCAGATTGTAACTTGAAAGGTGTACTTCAGAAAACGTAATCTTTAAGAAATTGAAGCATCATTAAGATTCATAAATGGATTAACTAATAAAAAATGTGTTGTATACATAAAATATCGATTTTCATATCAATGAAAACATTTTAATAGTGGATACCTTGGCGAAACCTCCTGTATAAGATATCCATTTTGTGTAAGCAGTGATTTATTTGTATCGTTTCACAACCTGGCTTCGTTGGCGAAATTTAATTTTGGTGAAGTGCATTTGTTCAACTCTAACAGAGCGCTACACCGATGGACGTATGTTAATGTATAATTCACATTGTAAAATTATTTCATTCTTTTAACTAATAATGATTTTTTTTCTTGGTATTTGGTTTTCTTTTTCTAAAGATGAAGTCACTTACTTACCAAGTTATCAAACTTAATAGGCGAGTTGAGGAAAGGCAACAATAATATTCATGTCCCAGGGATACTAGGATATACATACACATGAGACCTAGTTTTTATTGATAATAACAGGGACAGATATCTATGTTTAACAATATCCTGAGTGCAATAATTGGCAAGTTTGCACGTAAACGATGGAAAACATTTATGTAGAGCGTACAGAGTATAACAATATCACTAACTACCGCATTTTTACTTGTTCTTGATATTAAAGTTGGCGATTTCATTAAAATGTATACGAATTTTCTAAAAAAATTGTTTAGGTGTGAATTTCATAAAATAACACTGAATTTATTCAAAATAAATAAAATATTTGGAACAAAAACAATTGGGTTTGATCTATTATTAAATAGTATGAAAATTCAAAAGAACAATTTATCACACTAACAAAAATTACTGTATTATAGATTTTCTCGTATTTATATAATTATTTTGTATTTGTACAGACATAATAATCAAACATATAAACATATAAATCAAAAGAATAACTACAAAACCCAGCAACCTATTTCCATATAAAATGACTTGATATATGTAAAGATCTTCTATACAATATTTGTTTTATTATGTTGATAACCACTTACAGCTCTGAATAAGTGATGAACAAATAGCACGATATCGAATAGGTTTAATAATGGAATCCTTGAAATTTTTTATGAAAAACACTAATTGAATAATTGGAATTCCTCGAATAAAATTTCTCTAATACCATAATTGAATAATTTGAATTCCTCTCCTACAATTATATATTAATAATTTATAAGTGACGTATTGTTGCACAGAGCTGTTCAAAAAAATGTCATCAATAAATTATCTACTTTTGGTATCGTCTAAGGTTTTTAATTGTTGTGCCGGAAAATCGTGACGAGTTCAATGGGAATTGCCAATAATTTTAAATATCTAATCTATTTTAATTGGTTGTGCCACTATTAAACATAATTTCATTTATTTTTAAGAATTACAAATAACTAATAAAGTGGTATTTTATACATTATTTTAAATAAATTGTTTTGTGAATCTCAATTTCTTACTGACTACTTTTTGCTGCAATGAAAATTGAAAATCTTTTTTCCCAAACGTAACCAATGTAATCTAGCGACATAAGTGTATGTTATTTCTTCAAATAATATATAACCGCTCTTTAATAGGTTTTAATTCCCCTTATTATTTTTTGGAAAATAACTTAATACGATTTTAAGTAAACTATTTTATTTCACAATAATATAAGTTACTATAATTTTAGGTTTTTGGCTCTAATTAAGTTCCAAAAATATCTTTTTCGTCGTATTTCTAAGTATTATAAGAACGCTTATTTCACATATATGTGTCAAACCATGAAATATCAAATATTCATAACGTAGAAGGCATCGTCGAAATACATACGCAAAAGCCGTCTTTAAAGTGTTTCCTGAGGTACTTTGTATTAAGTTTATTTTCTTTTCATATATGAAATACAATGATAAACGTCACTATTTCTTTTTAATTTCAGTATAAATTGCTAAGAGTAAATATGTTAGGTTTGCTGTGTACATTATAATTTGATTCGTCATATTACATTTAAGAAAATTTAAAACAAGGAATCTGTGGTATTTAGTTGATGCGGAAAATATATAGCTGCACACAAATGTTAAAACAAGATATTAAAACAATATATGATATCCCTGAACTATCACTTTAATTAATTGTCAATTTATGAAGCGGAATATTAAACCATTTTCAATTTTTTGCAATATCAGTATATTGATTCCCTTTATAGATAACATAAATGTACACGCAAGCAGACGTGAAAATCAGATAAAATGGATACATTTCATTAATTTAGATGTTAGCTTTAATACTGGCAATGTAACTAATACTTTACTATATTTTTCGTTACATTATTCACATTTTTTATTATTCATTTAACGGTAAAAAGGTAATGTTGACTTCAGAATAAGAAAGGATAAAAATGTACTCTATTCCCAAATTTTCAAAATATTGAATAAAATACTAATTGAATACAATGGTGACAAGTATTCAAGTCTTGATTACCCTTACATAATTTACAGTAAACAAGATTTAGACTATTCATATTTGAACATAATAAACATATCATAGGCATAGATCGTTTTGTGAGTATGAACGAACGAGTAACGTTTGAAACAAATTTGTGTTATGTTCGATAGATTTAAGATATTTGTAGACACATTGATAAATTCACAAAAACATGACATTTGAACATTCTTACATCAATTTTAAGGCATTTTTCTGGCAACTCATTTTTTCAAAGTAATGCGGAATATTAGTAAACATTTTTTATTCCAAAATACTCGAAATTTGTAGAAAAACTTAACAGGAGTTTAACAAAATTAGAAATAATCCTAGTCATGTAAATTTGTATATAATTTTTTTTAAGTCAAAAGTGAGCTTTCATATAATGAATGAAAAGTGGCATAGATTTAAAATTTAAATACGTAAAATTCATAATAATATTTGAAATACAATTTAATAACTGTTACCATAGTACAGGTATTAGTCTTCACTAATACAACAAAAGATATATATATATATATATATATATATATATATATATATATATATATATATATACATGTATATATAGTTTTTTTCTTTGTTTGTTTGTCTTTCTTTCACAGTAAAATTGTAAAATAAAATTTACTAAATATATAACATATGTCCCATATTAGAAGACAGACTAAATATATTTGCTCTTTAATTTACAGGAGCAGAACAGTGAATATATATAAAAAATATACCCCGCACAAAAAACTGAATGCGCTGCTATCAATTGAATTTCAAAGAAAAATGTGTTTTAATCCAGATTACCATCAACAGACTCATTCAAGCGCCATATTGGCTTATAACAACCGCATTTAGTCATATTTACATACTCGAACTACATTAAAATCTACACTTATTTTCTGAACTTTTTTTTCGTCGGCAAATCAGTAGGTAAAATTCGTATATTTTACATCTCAGAAGTCACCGTTGTGTAGGAAATCAACCCAAAACTGAAGATTTATTGAGTAATTTGATGGGAAATGGCAACACAAAGAACAAAACGTTTCCAACACAGACTTCTACATATTTTCAGGAGTCTGTATATTGATAAGTTTGAGATCCGTAAGACTATTACAATAGACGTTTGCAGGTTTTAACCATAATAAAAGAACATCTATAATGAATATATATATATATATATATATATATATATATATATATATATATATATATATTAAGTTAGAACGAACGTGGGTAAAATTTTGTACTTCTCGTGGAAAAATTAGCCAATGAAACACATAAATAAGCAAATAAAAGAATTAAAGACCAAAAATATGTTCCTATACATATTAACTTAACCAAAACTTTCCGTTTTATTAAAAACTAATTTATTTACATGAAGTGAATTCGTTCCTAGGTAACAATTTTTAAAGCCATTTTTTTTAAATATTTCCTTGTAAGGTATATATATTGATACAACTTATTTTCTTTTACTAGCGCTAGCATAGAAAAACAATAATGGAATGTATATTACTACTCGATTTTGAAATAGTTTGCTCCACATATTAGATGAAATAAACAGAGCAACGTTATTTAATTTGGTATTGTTCCTTTGCGATGTAATTTTTATAAAATTTTTCATAAAAGTTTACATATTTATTAACGGTTTTCTTTTTGATTCAACCACTCGTTTAATTGCTTATATTGTCAAATGGGTACTAGATATACGTTAGCAACAATATATTATTAATGGAACATGTCATTCCTCGTTACTTACTACTAATTAAGTAACTTGGTTTTAATCGTTCGGTGTTATCTTTGGCTTATATCGGTTAAATATAATTTTGAATTAAAATTAACGTATGCTTAACATCGTGTAATCATTATTATTACGATGTTGCCTCGTGTGTACAAGCTCATTAATTGCCCGACAGAGATATGGTATACGACGTCTATTTGTGACATTGAATTTATAAAATTCAATGTTAAATTCCTAGTATCGTAGCCATAATTAGAGAACTTAAGTCATACCATAAACGTAAAATAATATATAGGTTTCTTGTTCCAATGAGAGGAATCGCAAATGGAATTAGCATTTTACTTTACTTAAAAACGATATACGTATATTAAAGTCGAAATAAAAAAAGTCTTGTCAATTTTATTCTATTACAATATATTTCAAACTTTCAAATGACTCAACTATTTGGTCCAATTGATGTATTGTAATAAATTTAAATAAAATACAGTAACAATATTCATTTGATTGTTTTTATCATTATCTACAGAGTAGTTTGCAAGTCAGACAAGTATATCAATTCAAGAAACAATTTTATTTTTTTTCAATTTATCAGATTATTCTTCATTAAGCTACTAAACTTATTAAAAAAAAATGAGTGATATAAATTGCATTGTTACAATTATTCGCCACAGCAAATCCCTAAAGTAAAATAGCTTTTATCGAGATATTTGATGGTTAACATTGATGATTAATATTACAAATTCAACGCAAATGATCTTCCTTACGTTCCTATTATTTTCTTTTTCCTTTTGTTTTTGCTGTGCATTTTTTTAATTAGAGGATGTAAAGATTAGGACTGACTAGATATAATATATTGGTGAATGAGTGTTATTCATTTATTATTTCACTTGTATATTACATTGACATATATATTATGAACACGACTCCAGAATTAGGTGTATACCACTAACACCACATCTATCACTAACAAGATTTCACGAGTAGGTCCGCGAATTCTTATATCGCTCGCTCTTCATCGATTCTACCGCTCGGTGGTAATTGCGTCATATCTTGAATGGTGATTAAACTATTTGTAAACGACCCTGCGAGTAGAAAAATGTACCTACACATATAAGTTCTACCCTGTGTGCAGTGTTATATAGCATATAATGAGCTGAAGATAAAAGACGATCATTGATTGCAGCAAACAGGTTGAATATGTATAAAAAACGAAGACGAGGCAGAACGATAGAGCGGTAAAATAGCTGGAAACAGCTGGAAATGGCTCAGACAAGGCAAGAGAAAGAGAACACTGTAAAATATCGGAGGAAGCTTACACCGCTTTAGGCGGCCTACAAACAAATAAACAACTAACATAAACCTAACACTTTTTAACACAATTTTATTCTTAACAATACTAATCTTAACGAGCTGACAATAATATATAATATACAAGCTATTGCTTCCTACTTACACGTCTAATAAGTTCATTTATAACCCTAAACGTTTGATGTACTGTTTAAACTTTAATTATGCTAACTTCCATCTAGTGAGAGAGCTTCTATTCTAATCTATATTCCATAGTGTAAAACATTCAAAAAAGCTGTGCTATTTCATTAATCTTCAGCCTCAAGAAACGGAAGCATATTGCCGAATACCGGCCGCAACTAAAATGGTTAGAAATCCGTGTCCGAAAAAATCTAAATTTTTTATCAATTCTTAAGATCCCTTTCATCTCTATATATCTCCAATTAAAATTTCATCACCTTTCAGCTACTTGTATATTCTAGACATCACATAACTATCGAATAAACTGAATATATTAATTCCTTTAACAATGTATGTGAATAAATAAATAATTATATTAATCTACACAATTGGTACATAAAGCAAACTTATAGGTACGAGAGCAACATCTTAAAACCAACCAGAACATTGGTCCAGCCCTCCTCCACAAGTGACCGGGAATGAAACCCGGCTCCCCGCGATGTGTCTTGTAATAAACCCAACAACCTATGGTGACAAATATAAGTATACAAAGTACGCCCCTTTGCCGTGTGTTCCATCTCACACATAACAATATTATCTAATATAATTTACGGATCAAATACGTCACCCTTTATTCCCTTCCACTTTCTGATGTGTCGTTGTATTATTGTATTATTTAATTTCATATCAATGTTGTTGTTATCTCCGATTTTCACCTTTGTATTAATGCCTTCATTTTTTTTCTCTTTTTCACATAAAGTAACGTGATTACTTTTTGTGTGTATGTATTTTTTGTTTATTTATCGTTTCCCGTATCATTAATTATAAATTGCCGTTGCACAAATATTTCTCACTTATAGTTTTGCTGTTGGTTGTAAAGAATTGATCCAATAGCAATAACTTTATCCTCAATAGGCTTAGATTTCTAAGAGAATGGATCCTTACCCATAAATATAGAATCTTGAAGAGATTTTAGTTGTGTAACTCGGGTCAGATGTGACGTGACGGTTTATATGTACACACACACACACACACACACACATATATACATATATATATATATATATATACATACATATATATATATATATATATATATATATATGTATATATATATATATATTTTATATTTCTACTTTGTATATATATCATTGTATATTCAATGCAATATATATTTGTAAATACGGCCCGTGTTTCAGAATATATATTACAGCGAGCGAATATTTATTTCAACAAAATCGATTTGAAAATGTTCATATATTTGTCAGGGGGGGGGGATATATTTAACCTTTTTTCTTTCATGTAATTCACCATTTTTTCAATCCTTTTTCCTTACTCACTTTTGAATATTTTGGGTTTGTCTTTCTGTTATATTAATTCATGTTTATATCTATAACTTTCTTTCACGTGATGCTTTTTGCTGACTAAATTTTTGAAAGTTTATAATTTTTTTATAATCCTTTTACTCACTCAGATTGGATGTTTTGATTTTATTTTTTTTAATTATCATTTCGTTATTTATCGATTCGTTTTTTTAAGGATAAAAATACGATTTTTTAATTAACCATTTGTGTGCTTTATTTATAAACCTTTTTACGCGATTTTGCATTTTCATATCAATTCGTGTTTGCGTTTACATTTTTACGTAATCCAGTTTGCTAATTAAATTTTGAATGATTTGTGTTTGTCTTTTTTTAAATTAACCATTCTTGTTTTTATCAGTAAACTGTTTTACATGACCTTTTCTGCTTATTAAATTGTTTACAATTTGATTTGTTTTTAAATCCTATTTTTTGGGTTTATAAACTTTACACAGTGGTAGTTGGTGCACCTGGAAAAGAACTACGCTACATTTCATACCCCAAAATATCATTCCAAGTAATATTATAATCCTAACCAATACAATTAATGAAAAAATGTGTTTATTTGCACTTATTTCAAGTCACAATGAAGCAAAAGATCGAAGTGACTTTCTGTACAAAGATAGTTGGCCAGACAGAGAACAACGTTGGCTACTTGTAAACGCGTGAAATCTCATCCTACCTAATATGACAATCCCAACTAACGTCAAAAGTGCATATCTGTATTTGTTTATCTTTCTTTTTAGTCCGAGAAATCTCATCCTAGCTAAAACAACAAATCAGACACATTTAAAAATTTTAAAGTGTGTTTGTTTATCCTTCTTTTACGTGACAATGAAGCTAAAGATCGACGTGGTTTTCTGCACAGAGATAATTGGTGAGCTAGGAAATGACAAAGACCAATTGCCAATTCGAAAAATCTCTTCCTAACTAATACTACAATTTCAACATGTGGTAACAATTTCGAGATTGGTTTGTCCTTCTTTCACATCGCAATGAAGCATCAAATCAACGTTACTTTCTGCATGGAGATGGTTGGCGGACCAGTAAATAACTTCGACTACTTTCAAATATGGGAAATATTTTCCTAGCTAAAACATAAATCCCAACCATTATTAAAAATTCGAAATGGTTTCTGTTCTTCTTTCACATGGCAATGATGCATCAGATCGACGTAACTTTACTGAACAGAGATAGATTGGAGAACAGGAAATGATATAGGTAAAGTACTAACCTAGGAAATCTTATCCTAAATAATATGACAAGCGTAAATATTATTAAAAACTGTGTTTTAGTTTCACGTTATAATAGAGCCCAGATTGACGTGATTTTCTACCGAGAGATGGTTGGGGGCCAGGATATCAAGGCTATATTTCAACGTAGACAATCTTTTCTTTACTAATAAAGCAATCTCGAAATTTACAAATCAGAAACATATTTGTTTGTCCTTCTTTGACATCACAATAGAGCAACAGATCAACATAATTTTCCATACAGAAATAGTTAGCGGACCGAGAAATGACACAGGATACTTGTCAACCCGGGAAATATTATCCTAACTAATATGAAAATCCCAACTAATATTTAAGTTGCGAAGGTGTGTTTGTTTTTTTTTACATCGCAATGGTGTAACAGATCAATGTAACTTTCTACACAGAATTAGACGGCGGATCAGAAACTGAAATACACTAATTGCTAGCACAGAAATTTTATTCCACCAAATTGATATTCCCAAATAATACAAAAAACCTGAAAGTAAGTTTGTTTGTCCAGAGATGGGCTGGGAAATAACTTTCCAATCCGCAAAATCTCATCTTAATTAGAATAAAAATCCCAACGAATATTAAAAATTCGAAGGTGTGTTTGTTTGTTCTTCTTTTACGTTGCAATGGAGTAATATAGCAATGGGCTTTCGGCACAGAAATAGGTAGCGTGCCAGGAAATAACAACTACTATTGTCCAATCCGGGAAATCTCATACTAATTTATATAGCAATGCTAACAATTAAAAATTTGAAAGTATATCTGTTTGTCTTTTTTCACTTTGCAATGGATGATTGGTGAACCAGAAAACAGACTACTTTGCAACCCGTGAAATATCATCTTATCTAGTAAAACAATCCTAAATAGTATGAAAAGTTTAAATTTGTTTGTTTATCCTTCTTTCATGTTGCATTGGAGCAACGGATCATAATTTTCTGTGATCAGATAGTTGGCGGACCATAAAATAAGATAGGCTACTTACCAATTTGGTAAATTTTATCCTAATTAATGTAATGATTTCAACAAATATTACCGATTTCAAAGTGTGATTGCTTGTCGTTGACGTGACAATAGAGCAACATATCGACATTATTTCCTGAACAATGATAGTTGATGCCCACCTAAGGATGTTGTAATACAACGAATTCTAGGTCGTGGTAAAAAATTTAAATAAAGTAGAAATAATAATACATCCCGTAGTTTAATTGAATTGTGAATAATGAAATTCTACAAAATTAACGCCTAATATATTCAACTATAAATATAAACAAGAAAACCGACATACCGTGCTTTCTACTTGAAATTTTGATTTAGTCTGCCAATTTAAGAGATTTTTGATATTCCTCAGTTTTAAATAAACAGTTAAAAACTATTTGTTTTTTGGAAAAAATGAGTGGCTCTTTAAAATAAATTTCCTTCATATTTCTAGAGTTCAGGATATCAAAAACATCTTTCACTATCCTGAGAAAGTCAATAGTACCTGAAACATCTTGAAAACTAATAATATTTAATTCAGCACAAAATAACAGGGTGTATACTATACCTATAGCTAGATAGTTGCGACGAAAACTTCAATTTTTTATTTTAAAAAATAATATGACTTCGTCCTAATTTTTTTCCAGGTAGAGATTTTCTTTTCATTGTCAATGGTTCAATCTTCCAGAAACAACAATTTAACTGATCGACTGATTTAGTTTTTAAAAAGTCTATTTACCTGAAATATATTTCTAATCAGCTTACATATATGGCGAAAGTCGGGAAAAATAAAAAAATCCTTTTGAAGATAGGAGATATTCAAAAATAGTTTTAAATTTATCTCCATTAAATGAAAACACCAATTTTTTGCCATCTATTAAAAAAGTATCCACCAAATATTACACGTGTAGTCTAAAGTGCATCTAAACTCTGTTTACTATGTTAGCTTGCTGCTCTTTAGGTACATTATCAACTAGAAAATATTCATTTCGAATTTTTCATGCTCCATTCATGGCAGTAACTAAAAAAGCTAAAGTTTCTTATACTCATATAAATTGTCGCCGTTATTAATAGTCGTACCAGTATCTACATATCTGTACATTTTCTATCCGCCCTATTCTTTTCACTGTCTAATAGGCATCTCATTAATAAATAAATTACCTATCAATCGATGTTCAATTAAATTAACTTTATTTTTTTATAACATTCAGCAACTATTTCGTAAAACCAGGTTGTATGACAACCGACTAATAAAATATTTATTGAAATTTGTATTGAGCAAGCAAGTTTAAATTTTTTTGGGGTACACATCCTTAAGCTTGTTATAAAGAAAAAGGAAGTGTTAATACAAAAGTTTTAAGGGTTGTTGTATATTAATATTTTACGTTACGCCCAGGTGCTGAGCTGACTGCAACACGCTATTAAAATTTTACCTCTCCGTCAACATTTTGCAAGGCAGTAAATGATTTTCATAAATTAGTTTTCTTCTTTCAAGTTTTTTAGAATACTATTCATAGTGAATATCGTTTTTTGATACCGTTTTTTATAGGGTGGTTTTGCCTTATTTATAATTTTTAAGCTTTTATCAAACTTATATTTCTATTATTTTTCCTTCCAATTATTGTTCATATCTCTCTTTTTCTGGGCGTATTAATAAGAAACAAGGACGTAGTAAATTATAAAATTCGGATACGGACTTAAACTCTATTGTTCGTTAATTTCTCATTTTTTGGTTTTAAACTTAACACTAGCAAAATAAATTCGACAGTATGTCGACATACTGTGAAGGAAAGTACGTAGTTTGCTAAGACAAATTATTTTCTGTATCTTCATTATGAGCGGGTAGAATCGAGAAGTCGGAGTAGCACGAGTAACAGGGGCAGGCTATTAATAAATAATTAGGGGAAAAACACGAAAATACATTATGGAACAACTGACTAATAAAATATTTATTGTTAATATTTTGAAATATTACAAAAACGAGGCCAGAAGATATTAATTTGGTGGTACAAATTATACAACGATAAAATTGAATTAACCATGTAATAAATATTTCATTATTATTAAAGTTACAAAGTAAATATCACATAACGTTAGATATAGCGTAGACACAGTCCAAGAAAAAAGTCTGTAAAGAAAATGGTGTTTAAAATACGTCAAGTTACTTTTGCAAATATGTGAGAAAAATGTTAACACAAGTTTACCGAAAATTGACCGGAAAATGTAGTAATGAACCTAAACACCATAGTTTTTTTTCATAAATTAACTAGCTATTGACGCCTGCAAAGAGGTGGGCACTTTTTTACATATTGAAAAATAATATTAATATTTATAAATAGTGCCATAGAAATATTATGTACTTTTAAAAGTTTATAAACTGTGTAGATAGGGAACCCTCCTAATGCGAGTGATAAGTATTCATACAAAACAAGTTACCTACAAAAAGTCTTAATTACACATAATTTATTAAAGTTTTTCATGAAATATTTCGTGATTTATCTTTTCACTACGCATCTCTAAGAAATACTCTAATAACTTTTGTCTATGTAGCTGGTTCTAGTCAAATCAGTAATAATGGGTAGAAATTACGTCATTTGGCTGTGAATATAGGTAATGGGTATTAGTAAAATAAAGTATTGTTTGTGTGGATAAGAAAAAAAAAATTGTTTCTTCAAACGTAGACACATCCCATGAATAGACAAAATTTCGAGTCCGGAAGCTTTATCTTAGTCAAATGGCCCAAGAAATATAGTAGAAGAATTTAATTCAGGTCGGAGTAGTATTAATATAAACTGGAGAGTATTTGAAAATACAGATAAAATTGCATCAGTCACATCAAAAAAATTGGACAGGCTAAATCTAAATTATCTTATTACTATTATTACATAGACAAAGTTACTTGTCATTTTCCGCATTATTTTGGTTTGTGCAGCATAAAAACTGTACATTTAATCCTTATTCAGCCTATGCAATAGGTAACACTTTTAACAATGTCGAAGAATTCGTGGTAAACTTATTACCAAATTATGCGAAAAAGTAGATATTAAGTCTCCAGCCATAATTTTCATTTCAAATTTTAACCGCCTAGGCTTTTGTTAAAAAAGCGGGATTGTTTTGAATAGGTTACCTAAAATATAGAACTGTATTATTATCCTAAAATGAATAAGTGCTCGAAATACTTACATCATTGTACAAAACATATAATACATCATTGTTATTGTTATCCAAGACAGTAATCCATAACAGTACAAAAGATACGCCCACCAAAATCCCGAGTATCTTATTCACCTGGAATAATAATGTTTTAATAGAACGAGTCGTTGAGCAAGCCCATAAATATAAACCAAATGCTAGTGAAGGTGACGTTAGAGCATTGTCTGTCGAATAAAAGGAAATGAGAGATGTTTTGTTCTAGTGCACTTGAGATGGTAATTGTGCGGGATACTATAAATAAACATTATTGGCTAAATCATTATAATTAACAAGGTGGGGACTTTCTTGAAAGGCTGTCAAAATCCCACAACATTTTTTTATAAGGTGTAAATAGGCCTTAATTGTAGTTCAAGTGCAGTAAATTAATAAAAAATGTGCATAAATATACATCAAATGTAGATCATTCTACTTTATGAGTCAGTGTTTTTTAACTTTGACGTTAAAACGCAATTTTGATTGGCTATAGTAACTAGTAAATAGTAGTTTGTGATTGGAATCGGGTTACTTACATTGATCATACATAGCTTAGTGCAGAAAAAATAGGAGTTTTAGTATACAAAGTTGAACTGAATACCAGAAATGTAATTCTGAATTACTGGTGGAATATCAGGATAGTTTTTCATTACGAATTTTTTTCCTAAATAATATATGGTAAATACGAAGATTTACTGTCAGCGTTTAGATTGATTAACTAACAAATTAAATAGTTAATAAAATTGAATAAATTTTCCCCGTAATAGCGCTAGACATTATATTGCAAAATACACCCGTCCACTTATAGGAATTGAACTGTGTTTGGAATACTGTTAATAGTAGGTAAATGCGATAAAACTGACATGGCGTTATCTGATCATTTCTTGTTCAGAGTACAAAATTATCATTTAGTGGGTAGAAAAATTGACCAATTGGAAGACGCTCAGATTATAAATTTTTTTTTAATCTAATTCACCATATTTTTATGCCAATGATGTATTATTTCAACGTACTGTACGGCGGTAATTTTTAGATCCAGATGGTGAATTATAATTGATGTCCTTCGTCGCATGTAGAATTTGATAATTAAGGTTTAATTTCATGATTTTTGTCAAATGATCTGAAAGTGGTAATAGACGGGCATTCAAGCAGAGCGATTATATTTATAATGATGTTGCGGTTTTTCTAAAGATAATGTGACCTTCGGAATGTGATGAGATTCCATAGGAACCTGAAGAGAATAACAAAAATTTTATAATCGTATTTCAATTTATGCATACATGAAATTGTAGGAAGATTGTCAGGCGATCTAGTGGCAGAGGTCAGTAAATTACATCATTGCCAGTTAAAAACTCTAAACAAATTTTTGAAATGCAATGTTTTCAGTTTTTTTTTATTCCAACTTAAGGCTTACTAAAGTTATTTATTATCGTTTACATGTTGTAAGTGATTATCAATCAATAAATGTAAAGTAAAAGACAATACGTCTTGTGAGTAGCTGATTTAATAACAATGTATTTTGCCACTACAAACTGGACAAGATTTTATATTTAAAAGGTTAAAAGAAGAGGCTCGCATTTAACAATATATACATACCTATATACACTAGCATTTAAAAATATATACACACCTATGTATACTACATGAGGTAGAGCCTAATTTAAAATTTAATTTTTTTCTATGTGTGACTTTATATCGTGCTTATGTGTTTGTGCAGAACATCTATTCGTAAATCTGACTCGTAAGTTCCATGTAACGTAAAAACACAATGTGTGGTGATATTTTATTTATTTTTAAATTTAAATTTATGTGCAAAAGTTTACAGTATTACAAATGATCACCTATTAGGTTAATATAATATTTCACGGTGTTTTCACTTTTAATACATAATGTAAATATATTATCATAGTATAATGCAGTTTAAAAATAAGATAGGCTTCTTTTTATTGTACAAAAATATATTAGTATAAATATTATTTTTCAACAAAATGTTGTGTTCATTTTAAGTCAGAAGACTCTATATTATTAACATTAATAACACATTAATTAGATTAATTCCTCTTTGCTTTATTTGCTTCCATAATAAGTATTTTTAAAGGTAAGGAATATTTAGAAATTTAAAAATAAACATGTATATAAACAATTTATATTTAGGTCAGATATTGCTGAGGAAAAAAATTAATGTAAAATTTTTATTTTTTTTTGAAATTTTTTAAATATTATTTATATTATATAATTAAATACATGTGCTTCCACGGTTAACATTAATTTTAACAATAGTAAAATACCAAAATAATCTAAAAAATAATGTATAACTTTAATAACGTGATAAATTAAACGTATTTAATAAATCACCCTTCTACAAAATTTTGTACTACATCCCTGTCAGAATCGACCATCCATAATAATACGTCTCACCCCTTCGGGGGGATTAAAATATTGCCTGACGGGGTGAAGCACTATTTATATCTTTTTTAACAGCCAAGTGTTATTTTATGGGACGGGTATACAAAATATTGCTTTGACAAATGTAGTTTGGCAAAGGAATATTTTATTTGAAACGTGCTCTGCAGTCATTATATTAATATTTAAATATTTTGATTCACATATATGCATATCAGAATGTATACAGCATCTTGTTTGTTTTTTGATCAAACAACTTCTTCTGAGAAGATTCTTCCATCGAGTTTAAGAGTTAATAAGTTGAATAGTTTCAAGTGCACTTAAGCTAGTAAATAGCTTGCAATCTTATAACTTTCATAGTTGTATATATTTGTATCGCGTATGTAAACTCACTTATACAACAAATGCTATTTTCTAACTGCGTATTTGGTGGAAGAATGAATAAAAGAAACAGATATAAACTAAATTATAAATTGTAACAAATGTAAATGATTTTTTTCCGGTATCCATCTTATATTAACTATTGTGTGAATTCAAATAAGTTTTAATTCGCAATAAAAATGGTAACCTTCAAAAGATATTTAAAAGCCTAAATATTTTGAATGACTTCATTAATTTATTTATCTTTGAATAATTTAAATCACTTCGATAATATTTCCACCATTATAAGTCTTGTTTTTTTTTATTTGACCTACTTACTGCTTCGGATGTTCGGACTATTACCTATTGTAAAATTTATGATTAGAAGGATTTAATTTGAAAATTATCCCATCTTACAACTTACTTACAGGAAAATTTTACTGAATTTAAACTCATGTGTTTTATGTCTAGTAAATGCTTTAAAATATAGAGAACTTTAAGTTAGATACCCGTTATTTATATTTGATTACTATTTTATTGGTAATAGAGAAGTACGGATTAGAAATTCACTCAACACACAAACATGAACTTCAAGCTTTAATGACGTTTCCGTTATTACTAAAAATTGTGAGCCTCTCCCATGTGAGCCTCGCCAAAATAAATATTAAAAATCCTTAAAAAAAGGATTGAATAAACCCTGCTTCTACTCTACGTCTGTCAAACGTAGCACCAAAACCAGGGTCCCTATAACAGTATTTTTATGATTATGAATATATTTTTGTCGTCCGTCATAATTCTTGTGTACATTACTGTTTCGGTGTAGCTGTACTTCTCATTTTTACAATAAGTCAGCAGCGACCCTTCATTCATTTTGTGTTAACGCCTGATATCAGCAACCACATTCATACGCAAAACTTGATGCTTAGTTACTTGTAGAGATTTGTTTCCTTTGAATTGAAAAACTAACTGATATTAAGTTATTTGTGTCATAATTTGTGTCATAAGTTGTGATACTAGAATTATATATTAGAACTGCCATTCACTATGTAAACTCAATATATTTAAATCCTTTATTATCACGGAGACAGTTTTCTTCCTTACTAACGATAATGTATTGGAATAGGATATATTTCAAAGCGCAGATAAGACTTATAAAGGCAATTTTATAAACTATAGGAATTATTAAATATTTTCATAAATTAAAAAATATTTAAGAAGACTTTAAGTCTTTCAACATCATTCTCGACAATTTAAATACAAACACAGCGGAACCTTTTACTGTCCATTCAAATTATATGCCAAATGTTTTCTAAGTTCTTCAAATCTACCTTTGAATGGAATCCACCTCTAGATCCAAATGATATTTGTGAATCCTTCGAACAAAAACTACCTCCTCATCACAATTTGGCACTTCAGACGGATATTAATATCACCTCCATCTGCTTCCAAAGAGATGAAATAACTTCAAAGTAAGAGATTCTTCTGATCATTCAAAACTACAAGAAGATCTTAACAGATTAGATGCATATTGCAGAATAAACAAGATACAATTAAGTCACAGTAAGTGTAAATCGATCACCTTTTCTAAAAATAAGACAATCTATTTTCATACCTATGACATAGGTGGCAATTCTTTGGAATCTGTTAATTGCATACGTGATCTTGGTGTAATGTTTGATCAAAAGCTACATTTTGATGTTCACGTAAAGCAGATCACATCGCGAGCTTATGCTTTGCTAGGCTTTGTCTTACGAACTACCAAATCCTTTAAGCAAATGAGAACGTATCGAATCCTCTACACAAGTCTTGTGCAATCTCAACTTGAATATGCTGTTGCCGTCTGGAATCCATACTATCTTACATACTCTGACATGATCGAAAGAGTGCAAAAACGATTTATACGTACACTGCAATATCGCTTCAATATACCCAAAATAGACTATTATAATGCATTGTACATATTCAAATACCGTACTTACCACGAAAGACGTATCGAACTCGGAGCAGTTGTACTTTATAATATTTGTCATAGTCGTTACGATTGCGCCGATATAGTGAAACAGTTGCAGTTTAGTGTGCCAGGGAGAGCGACCCGTAGCACTTCACTGTTCTATCTAGCTACCGCTCGCACTAATACCGGTGCTCGTGTACCACTACGTAGACTTTGTGATGATTGCGACGGAAAATTTCATTCTCTGGACATATTTGCTAGCTCAATACTTCAATACAAATAGTCAGTTAAACGGATACCATACAACCATTAGTTCTTTGAAAGCATTGACACTACACTTTCATTTTATTCATATCGGTGTGATGTTTTTTTTTCTTTTTGTGTTTTTTTTTCTTTTTATTTAATCGATATTATTATGAATGGGATCGTTATTACTATTAATTCTATTACTGATAACTATTACAGTGACCTTTAAATGAAAGGCTGATTTCAATAATTTCAATATTTATTGATTGTTTATTAAGAATATTACTTTATTTAAAATTTAATATAATATTTTATAAAATTTCTGAATATTTAATTATTGAAATATTAGTATTATAGAAATATTTAGGAAAGACTGAGGATATATGTATGTAGAATATAACTTTCATGTGGGAACGTTAGGATATAAGTTAACTTTATTGTTAAAAAATTCTTATTTTGTGTATCACTATGACTTGTATCTGTTTTTTCTCCATAGGTGATAAATAAATTTAAAAAAAAACCTTTCACAAAAAAAACGTTTGTTAAAAGTATCTTATGTGGTGGCATGTGCACATAAAAAACTTTTATCGAACTATGACTCGAAATTTGCGGAAATTATTGAAAAAGATTCAGTTATTTGAAATTATACATATTTCAAATAATACAATTTAATTATTAAGAAAACCAATGATTTGGTTGCAGGTCATGTTGAAAATATATTATGCAATATGCATTGCCCGATGATACATTTCAAAATATTTGGCACTCCTCAGTTTTAACTAGTACCAGTAATTTTGTTACTAAAGTTAAAGTAACTGATAGAATCACTGATTATACTACTCACAGATATTTCAAAGCGATGAACTGAAGAGTTGAGAAAACGGGCTTATCAGCGCCTTAAGTTTAAAACCGACTGCACTATACCAACTGGGCAAGCGACTTGATCGCCATCAGGTGAAAACTGAATTTATACATATTTTTATTTTTATTTATCTTTTATAACTGTATAAATAAATTCATATTTAGTAATTAGCATAAATATTTATAAACAGCAATTACTATTCATCCTTATTAAATAAACTTTTTAGTAAAAAATAATTGTTGGCGATACATTAAACAGGGTTTTTGAATGATTTGTAACTATTTTTAATTAGCAGACTCCAACAAAGAAAGAATTTCGTAATTCGATCGGTATTCAAACCAATTCGCTGCGCACGCGCGCGCATACACATACACACACACATATTTCAAATGTCTTTAATTAATTTGAATTATTTTAGATCTTTCATGTTCCAAATTAATATCAAGACTTTATGACACTTGACCTTGTCTTTAAATTTCAATGAAATTTGAATTTCTGCAGCCATTTTGATACAAAAAAAAATTAAAATATTTTTTAAATTTCACATTTCAATCAATCTTACAAAAAACTGTGACGTACAGAGAGACAGATATCAAAATTACATATTTTTTTAATTGTTATAATATTTTCAATATTTTCCGTGTTTTACGCCTACAATAGTCAAAGTAAGCAATACACGTACATTTTTATATTTTGAAAGCCGATTTTCTCGGAAAACTTGCGACGTGAAATTTTAAAATTTGGGATGATAATATTTGTTATTAATCCACATATTGAATCCCAACTTCTTAAAAATACTTCTATAAACCTTGTTATGAGAAACATAAAATTATTTTTCTATAATTTTTAATTGCATTTGTAAGATATTTTGAAAATATTCCGCACCTTATTTCCGAAACCATTGAACTAAAATTTCCGAAAAAAACCGGTTTCGTAAAATTCGACTAGAAGATTACACGAAACCTATGGCGATTATACTAGATGCTATAATTTTTCAAAGATGTGCCAAGTGTTTTTGCCCATTAAAGATATAGTACATAATACGTTAGAATATATTTATGTTGAAAAAAATTATATTTGCAAATAGTTTAAAAGAAATTATATATACTTTTAAATGTTTATAAGTGACGTACTTTCGTAGTGGGAGTTCGACTATTACTTGACAGGTTTATTACCTTTTAGAAACGGAATACTGAAAAGATAGGATATGTTGGATCGCGTTATATTGGAGTACAGCAGCAAGTTTTCAAGGAAATTAAGTCGTTGGCGGTTCTGAATTTATGTAAATAACCGGCGGATCGCAGTCAGTAATGTCTGCACTGGCATTAAAAAGGCGGGATCTTCACGTATAAGTTTGTTCCTCTTCTTATACAAACAGCTTCATAGCGCATAAGTAGAAAAGCCATTTTATGGCTTTTTCTGTTTGTAGCTTCTTGAAATCCTAGCGGTATAAATTCATTAAACGCCTCAATGACCTTTACAGTTAGTGTAACAATTCTTCCACAGAATTATTACGGAGTAAGAGTGCTATAACTTTAAACTGAAAGTTAAATGACTTTTTCCATGCAAATTGCTGAATACTCGTCTTCGCCGTACACTTTCAAAAGAACTGCCTGGCCAAAGACTGGCCTGGCCAATATTTTCAAACCCGTTCTTTTAACCAATTTGTAAACTACTTAGATCTTGTGTAAGCTTCACAAACAGTGTGAAATATTAAGTGTGTACAGTAACAGTGTGTAAATCTAAAAAAAATTAGACTTCAGAGGTTCAGTATATAGTTTAGAGGTACAGTAATCATTATTATAGCTAAGATACATTAACAGTTCGAAGAGATAAATACAACTACGAAACCTTCCTGTACAGACTTGATTCCGATACAGACTTTTTCGGTATTTTAAAATAACAAAATACTTGGTTTTGTATGAGATCAGTAAATTAATATGAATTTTCACTACAAGCTTTCGATCATCTCAATTTATTAAGTTGCGATCTAAAAACACTACAGATGAATTATAAGACGAGCAACACTGAAGAACGGGAAAAGAGAAGGGAGTCCTTTCTCACTCCACCCTCTCCAAACCCTTTTAAGTGCACGTAGGTCTACGGTACGTCTAATCTCTTGCTAATAACGGTAGCACTTGCTTCAGGCAAAAAATATTCATATTTCGTTGAGTTGAAAATAAATCTAACTATCCGTTTTAAAAATAGGATATAATTACGTGGTAGATGAGATATATAAATATAATTCATATTAGTACAATATATATTCTTTTATTCTTAACATTAAATTGCCTAGTTTTGTTTATGTTACTATTTCTTTCATCTAACACCAAAGTTTATTTACATCTAAAATAGTTTCCTACACGGTGGCCTACCAAAAAAAACTGTTTTATTTACATTCATTTTAACTAAGATGGGATACTTACAAAAATAACAGTAATTAAAATATTGAAATCTTAGGCAGACTCAGTTTTGAATATAATTAATTTAATGAGAGAGTGACATAATATATGTCTTTCCAGTAGTTATAACATTTTTTACGATAAATTATAAAGAAAATTATGGCTTTATTTAAGTTTCCACAGACGTTTTCACGAGGATTGTAAAGTAAGTAAATATTATTGAAATTATGAAAGTAAGAGTATGTGGGCGTAAAATTATAAATTTGTTCAAAATAATTTAGTATCTAGATCAAAGAATGTTATTTCACTCAGTCAGTAAGTCATTAGTCGAATAGTTGCCGCTCGTCTTTTATATAAATGATTACAGGGAAAACGTGTAATTGAAGACTTCGATTGAAATTATAAGCGACTTGTTTTCTTGGCAAAATGTAAATTTTGTATTTGATCTTTGGCCTGGGCTTTTACATTTGTTATTACTTTTAATATTCGAGACTACGGAGACTAGAATGAAGGTTTGCATCATGTTGATGGTAGTCGTCGCAGAGACGGTTATCGTGGCTCGATTAGTTTTTTTAATGTTATCCTTTTGTTTGATTAACTATAGTTTTGAAAATAGCATGATCAGTGATACCTGCCTAAAACTGATAAGAATATCTAGGGAATATTTTGTAAATTACATTTAATACGACACGTTATAAAAATTCTTCTCCCTGTGCCAAGCAAGTTGATAAATTTTAAAAGATCATTAAAACTTTGAGAAGATATCTTAGCCATATATTATGAGCATTTACTTCGGAAAAAAGTTTTACGCTAAATAAGAATATTAACACAGTCGTTTGCTAGATAATTCGTATTGCAAACAGAATGAAAGCAATAACATGAAAACATAAAAAAAAATAATCTCCGTAGTCAGCACTCAAATATATTAAAAAAAAAGTTTAGAGGGGGAATATTTTTTTTTAAGTTGTATAAGAAAGCCAATATTTTATGTCATTACCTAGGTAATGATGTTTCTGGTAGCAACGAATACAATAAATGCTATTTTAAAGATAGGTATAGTTTCTTGGCACTTTTGTATAACATCATTTAACATTGACTTAGTTTTTTCGACAAATCGGTCGACGAGTTTTTAAATAAAATGAAAAGTGTGGTAAAATTCTACATGAACGAGCACGCTCACTCACGCACACATGCGGACACACGCCCGTACGCTCGCTCGCTCGCTCTCTCGTGCCCATGCATGCATGAAAGCACGCTCGCCGGTACGCACGCACGCCCGCATACGCATACACACATATATATGTATACGCGTCTAATAAAGGAACTTAGCAAAATTGATGACAATTTATTAACATAAAGCGATAAAAACTGTCAAATCGAAATTCCGTTGCAACTCTGAAATGAAGTGTGAAATGCGCCGCGCAAGCAGTGGAACTGAGTGGAGAACAGACGAAATAAAGTGGGCAGTTCTCTTTTCTTTGTCTCTAGAGTTCCTAATAATAAACACGCTCATCGTTTGAAATAAATTTTGTTTGTGTTCAAATTATCTTCTGTTATCCTGCTTCTTTTATTTCCGTCTTGTAATACTTCCAAATCAATTTAAACATATGCCATTGTCACTATGCGCGATAAAATTTTCTTTAAATTGTTTTTGTAATTAATTTTTTATATTTTTTAACTTGATACCATAAATGTAGCTACATAATTTATTTTAGTCATTAATGTGCCGAATTTACAGTACTACGAAACTAATACGGTTGATAAAAGGATAAATACAATAAATATATGAGGATTTTACAGGTTTCACGTTGAAACTGCTAGAAAGCAAATGAAAGAAATTGTGCTTCATAGTAACAGAATATTGTATGTGCGATTAAAAGTTGTGTGAAAATTTAAGATTTTTTTTAGTTCATGTGATAAGATTAAACGTATATCGATTTGTATCCTACTTGTATCTCAATTAAACATATTTGTTTGATTACTGGGTTTTCATCCGCGTCTTCAAAAAATTCTCGATACACACAATAGGATTCATATAAATCGTGAAAATATGATTTAAGAGTCTCTTTTTTAGAGAACCCTTATAGTCCCATGAAACCGGATAATGGATAGATCTTTCAAAATGATATCAAATTTTGGTTATAAACTTTCATTGCCCAGTTCGCTTGCACAACACTGAACACCGTAGCGACGTGAAATATTTTCTATAATTTTTCAAACATAATTTTGGCAAAAAATTATTTTTTTTAGATACTATCATTTGATTGGCAGTTTATCATGAAGATATATAGGTTAACATTCGTTGATAATATTAAGACGCGTAGACAACTGCGAAACTTTTCTTTGTACGTATTCCAACAGGCATTTGGTCCTTTTTTTACTGCATTGAATAATGTCTCATATTTATAACTGTCCGTAATGTCGCTTATTTTAAATTTTTATTTCAATATGGACAGAGAAAAAAATTAAAAACTTACAAATTTGCATTCTGCGAATTGAATTCAGTTTTGAGTTGGTAACAATTTCATTTTCCTTCATAACTTTAAAAGAACTTTTTCATCAAGATACAAATATTTTATTATTGCCAGTAAGGTGAGATTAAATTAATGGCATTAATTGTGTTTTAATTGCACACTAAACATTTGTTAAAATAGAAATTTAATACAAAATATAGTTAATCTACGCAGTTAATTACTTTTCAAACAGTATCCCGTAAACGATGGCAGTTATTTACATATCAGCGTTATGTTTTTCACAGATGACCTTGGCATGAATAAATTTTCACTTTTTGACAAGGAACTCTGTCTTACATGGTTGGTATGCGACCGGAACGTTCTGACCACGAGGGTCCTCGAAAGTGTGAGTACCGGCGATCACTTGCCATTCAGTATGTCGCAGACCGAGTACCACGTCCCATGTGTCTATTCACCCAAAGTAAAATTGAAATTATATCAGGTGATTATGTCATAAATTATGAGTCAATATGTTTGTTTTTTTGGACAAACATTTCATGCGAAAAAAAATTTAGACGCTTCTAACTTTGCAACAAATTATTATAGAGTTTTAAGTGAGGCATCATTGGATAGTGCCTGAAATAGTGTAAGCAAAAAATCAAAGAATGTGAAGTGGAATACCTCCAAAATTCAATTAATCTAAGTTGACCACAAAGAGGAGGTCAAGAAGCTTCGATTAAGTTAAAAATAATCGAAGTAGGATAACAAGAACCTAGCCAATTTGGCCTCCGAAATTGGTGTCCACGATGAAAATTTAGGGCCACGCCCCAGTACAAGTGGAGCGATGGCTACTTCGACTCGTATAACAATAGTGAATACTGACAACGCTTCAAGAAAGATCCGCAATAGATCTTACCTTTGTGCGCAATTTGAATCTCGCAATAATGGCATACGTTAATTATTTAGTTACTATAGACCATTGTTCATAAGTTAACGATATAAAGAGAAATAAATGAGAAATAAATATATTGAATAATGCAAAATGTGTTTCGTTTATTGTCATAAATTAAAATTGTGTCAAGAAATTCCGTCATGTACAAAGAGAAGGGTTCCCTGAAAAAACTCCGGCACGACCCGCTCCTGCTCACGCCCGATTTTTCCTAACGACTTGATGTAATATATATATATATATATATATATATATATATATATATGTATATATATATATATATATATATATATATTCGTTCACGACAAGTTAGATATTAGAATGCCAATAAAAATCAATATATAATAAAATTTGCTTTGTAGTATGTTATATAAAGTTTGATATTTTAATGTAGCATTGCTTTAATACTATATTTTTTAATTTAGTCAACTAAATTATAAATATTTTGAATAGAGAGTGAATTTGCATTTTTCGCCTTTATTGAAGGACCTGTTTACATTTTTGGCAAAAACCTTTATTTTTGCCAGATTTATTTTAATCTCTTGGAATATGTAATACAATGGGTGTAAATGCGGTTTGAAATTAGAAACGCCTTGAAATTTTTTTTAGTACCATATGAAAGAATATACATTAAAAACGACATATCTGAAGTTAAAATTATGGTACTTCATTCGTTTTTTTTATTCCTTTGTGTCTTACACACTTGCCACTTTGTGCGTGTCAAGTGTGTAATGTCTAACGATAAATTAATTGTAAACGAAGTGAAAAATAGGCATGTAATACACGAATTTCAATAATTTTAATTGTCAGAGAGATAAAACTAGAGAAGAAAAATATTTTTTCAATAAAAGTATGATATACTTTTCTCATACGTATTGTACGTCACAACAACACCAATTATTGATTTCGCGGTAAGATGTACTGCTAGTTGATTGTATATGGCTGCTCTGAATGAAAGTGTTCACGATCTCCGCTATACTATTTGTGCGATAACAGTTAGATCGACTATTATAAGTAAAGAAGAAACTGTATCTAATTGAAGTATTTTAATTTATAATGTCTATTACTTTAGTGTCATATTTAACAGTGAAATGACGTTTACGTGAGAAACTATACAGGTTATATAGGTATGTATATATAAATGTACATGTATGCGTGTATGCGTGCACGTAAATGCATGCGTGCGTGTATGTAACGTGCATGTAAATGTGTATGTGTGTGTGTTTAATTACATATATTATCGGACTTATATAGCAATGCCGACAACTTGTTAATTAAAACTAATTCTTTCTCTTTATTTTAGAGATCCCCTCACATTGGATAAAATTGGTTTACTGCAGCCAGAAATAAATGGACAATTGGCAAGTGCGTAAGCTATTTATTTTTACCACTTTTTGCAAGGTTCTGTGCTTCATAGAGAAAAACACAATCTTTAGGTGATAACTCCCTTATATGTCCGTCTAATCATCATAGCCGCTTTGCTCAGAAATCGCTTGATGTAGAAACGTAACATTTGTTTAATAATAAATCGTATTAATCTGCCCTACATTCGTTAATGAAATACTTCATTATATTATCGTTTTACAATATTGTTAGCCAAATATTACATTTTTGCCATTTACTTTCGTAGAACCAACTTACCCTAACGGTAAGTAGTATTCTTAGAATTTATTGATTTTCGGATATTTAAAGTTAAACACGTATGTTTCGCTTAATTATTTATATGTTTCGTTTGCAATGTAAATCCATCTTCCCTGAGTTGAAACTATGAGACGAATTTCGTTATCAAATCTCCCCAATTAAGTCAAGTATCAGAGAGGAAATTACGATTATTCCTTTATTCGGACACGTTTCAAGTACTTAAACCTGGTATCATTACTTTTATTCTGTGCAAAGTGAATCTGATTATAATCGCTAGTGATTATGGTCGAAAATATAGAGTTAATTCTTGCTTTAAAGTATTTACCATCTTTGCTATAGATAGAATTATAAGTTCCTCAATGGAGTTGCTTATTTGCCGCTTCTTGTTTAATAATATTAAGGATAACTTAGAGCTAAAATAATAAACTTCAATTTATTACTCATTTATTAATATATGTATTTCAAATTTTTTCGGTTCACCATCTGGCTTGAGTTTAAAGAATATCAACGAAAACCTGAAAGTGTCAAGGCACAAAACAAATACTTTTTGAAAACTTTTAGGACTCATTTATTTTGATGGTTCTCTGTTATATGCTATTTTTACTGAAGACAAAGTTTTACGAATAATAATAATAGAATAAATTAGTACAAATATGACGATTCATTACATTTTTTACAATCGTATAGTTTTAGAAAAATTAGTAAGATATTATAAAAAGATAAAATATAAACCACGACCTATTGTGGTTTATATTTTATTCTTCATTTTATACTTTCACTGCCCCTTAAATTTGTTTAATTAATTAATTTGCTAAATATTATAGAACATAGGTTAATTAAAAGTAAGTAGCGTAAAAATTATAAATTTTATTTTGAAATAAATCGGTTATGGGCATCTAAATTTATAGGTAGCAGTAATAAATATATTTCACTGTCTCGTTTTTTCTTGCAGAAAAAAAATAATTAGTAAAAACTACGCCATAATTCAGTTTTGATAGTCTTGTTTAAAAATTATGTTTGAACGTTTGAAACTCTGTCATTCATAAGATCTCTCAATTTTTTTTCACACTTGAAATTTCGATTCACAAAATAAAAAAAAATTATCCAATATCTTTTTACCTCAATAAAAATCATGAATTTCAACATATTATTATAGTCATTGACAATACATTGTAATTTTACATCACAAATCTGCAATATCCTTATTTTAGTCTGCAAATATCGCTATAACTTTATATGTGTAAGTATTATCTTAGTTGGATATTTTTTTTTGTTTCACCAGATATTATTATTTTATTACTTTTTTCAGAGACTGGTTAGCTTTATTCCTGTGAAATTTGAAATGTGGCCAGAGACATAAAACAGTTATACAATTAAACATAAAATAATGTATCTTAACAAAAAGTTATGTTATTGTTACGTTTTTGGGGGATATCCCAATTCTGCCTAAAAATATGCAAACAAAACTAAAAATCCGAAGAGGCCACTGTGACCAAATGCATTATTAAGAACTGAAGCAATTACTTTCTTTCTTGAGTACTCCATGTAATTCGGGATGAGAAAAATAATGGTATACATATTTGAAATGCTATAAAACTTTGTATTGCAATAGCTTTAATATGATGCAAAAATAAGTTGAAAACGATGCATTTTATAATTTCGCGTTTTGTTTATTTATGAATGTCATACACGTTTGGAGTGGTCTCCAGTTCTATAAAATAAACAAGATAATAGCTCTGTCTTGTCGTAATTATTAGTATTTCGAAGTTTCCCTTTCATGTAAAAAGAAAATTGGCTTCATTGAATAGCTTTAGTCCTTTTGACTTTGATAGCAAATGAAAGGTCATAAACAGTATTTGAAAAATCGCAAATATGAATAAAATAGACTTTGAATGATATCACATACTGAATCTCAAGTAAAATAATGAAATCCTTACGTACCTTTAGTACATTAAATCGAATAAATATTAAAAATATCTATTTATTAGCTTTGCAACAATATAATTAAGTATTTTATTACCCATGGTATTATTTAGATCTCTCGCTCAACCGACTATCGCCTGTTTTGTTCAGTGTGAAATTATTCATGAAATAAAATATATTTATTGTCGAATATTAAAAATTCCTTAAACCTAAGGTGAACTACTTACATTCTGAAAATAATTTTATGGTCATCCGATTGTTATAACGCAATTATTATTTACTCTTAATAAACTGAGTAGAAGAATCATATTATGTAACGCATAAAAGTATAATGCTATGTTTAAGGTTATGAATACAAATTTTATCTATGATATCAGATGGCGTCTTTAAAGGATCGTTTAAATTTATATTATTTTTACTTGCTCGTTCTCATTGAATGTTTCTGTTTCTGCTATTTTATTCCAATTATGGCAAAGTAATAGTTGCCTAAAAAAAAGGAATGACCTGCATATGAAAACGGTAACAGGAAAGCATAAAAAATCATGGTTAATTTGAAATGTTAAAAACAAATTTTGGAATATTTTTGAATTTTACCCTAAAACTTACTTTATGTTGTGAATATTACCCTAAAACTTATTTTTCTACAATAAATGAGAACTTTACTTAATAGAATAGTCATTAACTTTATTTGTCCTCCATAAATATTACTTATGTTATATTATGGAATTAGTAAAAACTACGATCATCAAAAATATCGAGAAGTATCATATATTAAATGATACTTCTCGATATTTTTAAATTGCAAGAATAGATTTATATGTATACATTTTCTTTAAACTAATTATAAACACAATTGAATTGCAAAGACTGACTTGCTTCTAGACCGATTTTTTTTTAAATGTCAACGTATTTTTAGGTTATATCAAAGCTAAACTTAGGTCGGGGTCGGAATACTATTTGACAGTTAAAGTTATGACAAGCTTATCGTATGCTGAGTTTATTACTAGCATTTGTATCTATTCTCAATTTATGCAATTTCAAGTTTATTAGTGTCAGTCTTAAAAATATAAACCATCTCAACATTGAGCTTAATCAATTTCTCAATCAAAAACCAAAGATTTATAAAAGAAAGGATTTTTTTTCTCTGCCTACACGTTAGCGACAAGTGATATATAGTGGTGATACTTATATAATTTGAAGCTGATTTTATTATTACATTAAAAAAAATTAATTAATTCTATTAAATAACATTGTAGATTTTTAGTCACCACCCAATATTACCTGCAAAAAATATTTATATTTATTTGTTAGAGGTATTTAATGAAAAATTTCGGGTTTAAGTCACTATTAATACGTTGATTTTCTACACCACCAAATTATGTAACAAAAGTAAATTCAAAGATAGGACTTTATCTGTAAATATAAGCGACATAAAATTGAGTTAAAAATGTATCTACTCTTTTCACGGAAGTGACACCGTACACAGCATGTCGACTTTTTAATTCTTCATTGCTTTCGTTATTTCTTTTATTCAATTTTGTTGTTATTTTTTATAATTTTATGATGTACATTTTCATTAGTTAAAAATTTATCTTAAAATGATTGGAACATATTGCGTTTAGAGTAAACAAATCCTTCTAAATGCATACGTATTTCATTAAACGATCAATTTAACATTTCTAAAAAAATCATGATATATTTTTCAAATGGAAAAAAATGTAGCTTATTTTAAGTCACCATAAATATATTTTTCTATACCAATATCTATGAACATGTTAGAAAGAAACCGATGTTCAATTCATTAATTGAATACGCCTCTTTTACGGGATACCTATTATATATTAATTTACCTTTACACATATTGTGTTTGGGGTAAACAAATTCCTCTAAATGCATACGTAGTTTGTTAAACGATATTCACATTTCTAAAAAAATTATGATTTATTTTGCAAAATGGAAAAAATGTAGCTTACTTTTAAGTCACCATAAATATATTTTGCTATAGCAAGATCTATGAAGATGTGAGAAAGGAACCAATATTCAATCCATAAATCGAATACGCCTCTTTTACGAGCCTCATATTCCCAGCGATATGAAAACTATTTTTATTACATTCAACACAGCTACAGTTTAAGTGACCTATAAAAAAATTATACGAACGAAGAAAGCAAGAACTATAAAAGAATGGAAATGAAACATTTATTTTATGATATTTTTAAGTTAAGGTTAAAAACTAGAAGTTATACCAGGGAATATTTATGATATGCGCTGATATCAAAATATTGCTTTGTCGTTTCAAATGACACTTAAAATTTCCCCATAATCTATTTCTCCCGGCATTTCATTTCATCTATATAATATGATACACACACGTGTGTGTGTGTGTGTGTGTGTATGTGTGCGTGTATCATATTTTATATAAGAAATGAAACGCCGGGAGAAATAGATTATGGGGAAATTTTAAGTGTCATTTGAAACGACAAAGCAATATTTTTATACCAAATTATTCATTAATGTCATCAGAAAATCAGCTACCTCAATGCTTATGGTTTCAGAAATCTTTATCTAATGACATGAGAAAGATACATGTTATGCCCTAATGTGCTTAATATCGTTACTATTTTCTAAATATAGAGTGAACATACTGATATTTTTGACTTTATTTCTTTGCAAAATATTTATTTGTGGTTAATTTCTTAATGTTTTTAGGTTTACTTCTTTGTTCAGAGATTTAGTTGAGTAAGGAAACGCACATCCCAATCTTGTAACAAAAATATCCTCTATAACAAACCATTTAAACAAATTTCAGGTATTATATATCGTACATATATCGTCCCAATAATATTTTAACGTTTTTTTTGTGTGACTCAAATACGTTACTATATTTCATTTTTTAGATGTAAAACGCATCACAGCAGATCGTCTATGATAAATATTGTAGCGATATACACCATTCCTTTTTATTTATCTATATGCTGTTCCCGATTTATTTGTAAATTATGTTAAAGAAATTAAAATAGTTTAAAAGTTTAACTCAAAAATGCACAAGACACTATTTGCAACATGCCGACACTTTGCGATTGGTCATTTTTTAATTTGTGAAAATACTTTTCTGATAATTCTCAAATTTTAATTTTTTGAAAGTTGTAGTATTTGTAAGAATAAACATGTTGAAGTAATTTTTTAATTTTAACGGACTGGAATTTCAAATTTATAAATGATAAATAAAATTTCAACTTTATTTTGAAAGACCGGGAAAATGACAAAGTATTCGATGATATGTAAAAAAAGTTGTTTCGCTTCCACTACACACATGGAAAAGTACATAATTTTTTATAATTAATATTTTTCCACATATTGGTTGATTTTTCTTCATGAAGTGCATGGTTGCTAATTTCGTATTCCATTTACATTAGTAAAAAACAATAGAAACTACAGGTGTGTAATAGAGAGGAACCAAAAGACCGACGGAAGGAGTTGGCGCATTGTATAGATTCCACTTGTGCTATTTGATTTATATTGTAACGATAAAAACGTCAGAATTTTACAATGACCAAATTGTAAGCGTTTATGTTAAAATGGAAAAGGTTTCAAATTCACATTAGACATTTTACGTTCAAAATGAAGAGAGAAATTAAACCTGTGAAAATTTCTTAGAAAAGCATATACCTATAATTTACTGTAACATATGTTTCAGTAACTGTAATTAGTAAGAGGACTACAAGTAATTGCGCAAATATTTAATATTATAATAACATAATTTATCTGATTAATATTATATCATTATCGACTTAATAAAACAAAAAATTACACATTTAATAAAGGAGTAAATGCAAACTTAGACCCCGACATTAAAATCAAGTACATATCCCGTGAATATGATTTTAAGAAGTTGGAAAAACCTATTAAGTATGAGGATAACTCGCAATACGACGTTTCCGCATACACATACGTTCATATAAAAATTTATACAATCAAGAGTATACAATATTTCTATGAAAGTATTTGCAAATAAAATTACCATTTTTACGAGTGATGAAACGAAATGCATAAATCATACTAGTCAATTTCAATAGCTTCGTATTAGAGAAAAACACGTTTTAGCACCCGAACTGAGTATTAGAAAGCCAATGTTGACTTGCTGCTAGCATATGATAGTAAGTAAATCAAATATCTAATAAACTGAATAGTTAACAGGACCACGTTTATTTTATCTGCAGAAGCCGAAATTATTAGAATTGAACTGGATTTTGATAGTGCGAAGTATGTGATTGTAGATGAAAATAATAAAACTATTCATGATCATATTTAAACAAGATATGTATATATATATATATATATATATATATATATATACACACATATGTATGTATGTATATATATATATATATATATATGTATATTTTTTTTTTCATCGAAACATGTCTTGGAGGTTTATAAAAACTGGGCCTATGATTCGGACATAAAACCATCGCCTTATAAAGCTATGTTTCGAGCATGTATATCACAACTACTAAAAATAATAAAAGATATTTATTATTTTTGGTAGTTGTGATGTGCATACTACATACTTTAAGACGAAGATTATTAATGAAACTGATTTAAACCCAGAAGCAGACAAATGATCACAATGACTTAGGAGATCATAATGATAGTAATGATGCCAAAACTTCCATAATTTATGATAAAATCCAAAAGGCAAGACAGAATAGCTGGAACGTTGCAGATACACTATTGCAGATTAGTTACGCAATTTAATACTTATTTCTCCTCAAATTACTTAAAAAAATGATATTATTTTTTTTTAATGACCGTGTTACTCCATTAGGATTATTCGCTTTTATATTTTAAGTAATTTAGTTAAAATAGAATATTTGCTTTTGACGGAAATGACGGAAATGAATTCGAACTTTGACGGAAATGAATTCGAACTTGGCACTCGAAAGTTTCTCTAAGAACGTGATGTAAATCAAAATGTTCAAATCTCACTAAGGACTACAGTTATTGAATATTTTGTTGGAACTGAACGTTTTACAAGGTGTACATATACCACAATTTGTGCTACAAATAGATGACAGAGCAAAAAAAATGTATTGTAATTGAAAATGCCACCATAGAACATCCTCTAGGAATAAATGAAAGATTATTCTTCACGAAGATTTAATCTTTTTTACGTTGCACTAACTTAGAAGTACAAGTTACTTAACTTTTAATTCACGTTTAACTCTAAACATTATTTTTAACTATACAAATTTGTAAAAGTATCTTCAGATTAACAAATTTTTTTTCTGGAAATTACTATCAAGAAATTATTATTATTTTTTGTTTGTTTTGAATTTAATTATGATTCTTAAGATTGTATTGTTCTTTGATTTTAATTTTTATACAAACAAACTGAGAAGAACTGATTTATTTATTTCGATTTTATAGTCTTATGCAAATATTTTGTTCTAATCAATAATATTTTTTTGTAATTAGGCAGATTATGTTTGAATAAATATTTTTCATCTAATAATTTAAAGGCAATCATGCCTTTAAATTTTAACCATTAATTTACTTGAGTAATAATTCAAAATCCGTTCGACCTACACCAAACTAGTTAAACCTAAAGTTTTAAGGCCAAAATATTTTGTCCTAGGATAATTTAGTTTATCCTGACACGCGTAGAATAAATCAATTTGGCATGGGACAAACTAGTTTGGCCTGAAATCGGGTTCAGCCGGTAACATATGTACTTAGAAGAACTTCTATGGTAATTTTATTTCACTGCATTCAATGTAACTAAAAACATCAGAGGTATTAAAATAAAGATTACAGATATACTTAAACAGAAACTGTGCACAAATTGAGCATACACATTTGGATATTCAGAGTATATGTGCTTTATGTCCAAAGTATATGCAGCCACTGATATAGATACAAATTAAAAATAAATTATTACGGAAAGCATCATGTATTCATATCTTCACCTTATTTTAATGTCATCCGCATTAATTTCACTTTTTAAACGTTTAGTCAACTATGAACTTAGATATCAATGAATTCGTATTGCGTTGATAGGAACTTAATTTTTAATGGGGTCACTAACCATTTTTAATCAAATAAATTCACGTTAAAAGCTATCTCAGCACATATTCCAATCTGAGCGTATTTTATCCCAAACATTTTGTGTACCTCGAAAAAATTTATTTGATACGGGACTTCTGATTACTTTCTCAATTATTTTGCGCCTTGAAGATAAAGCTATTTAAGCTTTTATATATTATGAAATTATATTAGAGAGCTTTTTCAGGGATGACAACTTTAAGACGCGTTTCATATTTATTCGTTTTCACGGGTGTAATTCAATACGAGAAGAGATTTGCGAAATCAGGTTTAATATTTTTTTGAGATGAAGTGGCAATTAGTTATGGTCTATGAGATAGGTGATAATATATCATATATCTTAGTCAATCGACTGATTGACTAAGATATATTAACTATTCCATATAAGAATAACAGTTGGTATCTCGATATAACTAATTGGCGTATCGAAGAAAAGTTGTATTTGCCTGTTCTTGGGTTAAACTTGTAATTTTTTTGATCGTAACTTAGAAAAGTTTTACTTTCTTTGAAATATGTGAATACTCCCATGTCAGTTTAATATTGTTTTATTCTCAATATAAAAGTGTAAATGATTAGAGGAATTTCAAAAAAATATAATTTAATCATAATTTTAAAATGAAAATGATGTTTGCCGTCATTTAGGAAATTATTGATTACAAGAATTGTGGTTTATACAGTGATAAACATCTTTAAATTAGTTTCTATTCATGTTGTTACCACCCTAAATGGGTTTGCAGTAGTCCATGGAACTGAAATTTGAGAATTGTTGTTTAACGGTTTTTGTGTATTTGGATTTCATGACTTGGAGTTGATTTATTCTTATGTCAATAAAATAATTGTAGGATGTACAATTTGAATTAATTTAATTTAATTTAAATCAATCGTGATTCAATATATTTGCTCTGGTTTTTGGTTACTTTAGTTATTACTTCCCAAAATTTATTATTGGTTTTCAAATATGGGAACGGAACTCCTTAATTGGTAGTTGTTACTTTGCAAAATTTGATATTTGACTTCAGACATGGAGAACAGAAATTTTCAAAGGCTAATAGCTTACTACTGGCGGCTACTACTATGGTTTCATTACTGTGTGTTGTTAATGACCAACTTTAGACAAAGAGAAAATTATCTACAATTAACTTTTGCTCATGATTTTTAAAAATTAAACAATATTCTAAGAAAAAAATATTTAAATGTTAGTTATAGTATGATGATTAATATTATTAATCACTCACTAAAAATTTTAAAATAAAATATCTTTTAAAATACCGACTTCTAAAAAAGTAGGTACCAAAAAGTAAAAAAGAAGTAACTCAAAATAGGTACCTATTTATTTGCAATAAATAACTAAGTTATTTATATTGGAAGTCGTAGCCTGCACCGCCGATAAACTTAAACAAATGTAAAATTTTATATTGTAAATACGCCATTTATGTATCTATTTCATACTTACATTAGAAGTTAAATTAACATGAATTAAATTAAATTATAAATTTGTTTAAATTGGTCGACATTGCTGCCATTGACTTCAAAACTAAGTAACTTAGTTATTTATTGCGAATTGGTAGGAACTTATTTTGAGTTAAAATTGTTTTACCTTTTAGTACCTACTCTTTTTGTAGTCGATCTTTTAAAAGATATATTATTTCGTATAAGTTGTACAAACGTAAAGAGAATTATATTTTTATGGGCACTTTATACTATAGACACTACAATTCTATATGTATTTAATCTGGAATACAGAAATAAAAGATCACAATGAGATATAAGTTCATCGCCAAAAAAAAAACATAAAAATACGACATAATACATATTCCAAAGCCAAAATTTTTATTATTGTGCAAATTCTTTTTCCAAGCCATATTTACATTTACCCCAGTTTTGGTCCTTGATTACATTCACATAATAATCGAGTCAATTTTTTAATCAAATTACATCCACGCTATCTATTAGAAGTAGTAAGTAGTTAGAATATAAAAATGATGTTGATGAATGTAAAATAAATCATTTTACATTACTTTTGCATTTATTCACTCAACGCGGTGACAAAAAATGATGGAGAGATGATAAAAATAAATGTTAAATGATAAAGCTTTTTTGATGCAGTTTGATGCAATTCAAATTTATCCATGGACTAATTTTATTCCATGTATATTTTATTTACAGAACCTTAATTTTTATAACGTTGAAAACCCATTTTATTAATTTTTTATGTGAAAATCGTGTAAAAACTTCGAAAATAGTCAATTTTTTTTCATACTTTTATTGAAAAATCACTTAACAATTTCATTGTATCCATCCTCTATATTCATATAAAATAGATGCATATTATCATTGGACACGTCTTTTTAAATTAATTTTACGTTTGATATATCAGTGTTCATTTTTAGGAATATTTCGTAAATAAAATATGAAATATCAAAATAATGTGTAATATGTCCCCTCAGCTTCGAATTTTTCATACATAGTTTGTAAAGTGTAATGAATTTCCCGATATGTTAGCGCTTGTTTAGAAATTTCAAATAACATTATTTTTGCTAACTGGCGTCAACAAGTTCAAGAGATATGAACTATCACGAAACTCAATTCGTGTGCCTTCCTTTATTTCGACGCGCGTGTTTATGGGTTTTTACGCAAATTTCTTTAATATACAAGTTTTTTGACTTCTATTTTATTACATTTAGATAGATTTTAAAAACTTCGCGTCAAAATTGTAGACGAATCCAAGTACTTGATTTGCATAAATACCCACGTAATGAAGTGGTCTCAAAATATAAAACATACTCTATGATGTAATTCAGAAAGTTAGAAGAATTTATACAGCATCTTATAATTTAAAAATAGTGTTATAAAAAGTAATACTTTACTATCTCGTTTGTTAAGCAACCAAGGGAGATAAATATCTAGGAATTTTGAAAAGAGTATTATATACGCTGGTGCACTCGGGCCAGTAGAAATAATATAAAATATTTGAATGTAACATAAAACTTCTGGATAAAAACTGAAATAATTATTCAATAATCTAGAAAAAATACTTTACTAAAATGCCTCCAGTACAAAGTGATGAAGTAATAAACCAAGGGTAATAAATTTATCCACTTCTGTTGAAAAAAAATTTACAGTAATCGTACATTTAATAAATTCATACACCTATTACTTTTTTCAGCATGAGGTTTATTGCGCAACGGACATTTAAAAAACATTAGACTAAAAGTAATGAACATATCGCACGGTAAACTTCAGTGTTTCACAGTTTTTTAACAGTACCGAAAACATGACCGTTCGATGCGAGAGAATTCTTAATAATCAAACCAAAATCACATACGCAACAGAACTTTATAAGTGTATTTCCATCTAACTTATAAAACTTATGAAGGAAATACGATACACGAAAAGGATTATCTCCATTCAGAAGCAAATATTTGGTTAAGGAAACATGAAACTGGCTTTTGTTAGCTAATTTTAGCAATTTAAGAGGCACATAGATGCCATAAAATACCTCGGAGTGGGGGTGGCTAGAGCAGTGATAGTAGGCTCGCTGATGCTGAACTGACTGTACTTCGCACATCGCCGTCGCTCGGGCGAAGTACAGTCAGTTTCAAAACGGTATAGGTGGAACTATCATTCCACAGGTCCCAATACGCATCGTGCAAGGTTTATGCAGGAGTATATTTTGCTTAGGAATTTTTAAATATATTTAAGTATATAAAATAGTGACCATTTAAACCATTTTAAAAGATTTTTCGTATACTTAGTAAGTCATTTTTTCACCAATTTTTATTTATTTACCCGGTGAATAAAACGGCTCTGACTGATGTTGTTACTAAATGTAAGTGTACATAGACATATAACAAAATCGTAATGAAATTATATCTGCGTAGCAAACTCACTCGTAGCATGCTCGTAAAACTATAGACGTAAAATATCGTATAGTACCAAATGACTCGGTATTAAACCCTAGTCTATACTCGAGTTTACTTTTCGTCAGTGAAAAGTTTGTCTCACCATCCCCGGTTCCTTCGCTATGCTCTAATTTTATTAAAATGCCGGTATATGCCGTTCTCAGTGATGTCAACATTTTAGAAACTTTATTACTAAATCATCTTTAGATTTATATCATACAAATACAATCACAATACCCGCGCTTTACATTTCTAAATATTTCTATGATGCTCTTTCAAAAAAAATCTTACAAATTGGTTGATCAGCGTCAAACATATGAATTAACTTATACCAAACAGGCCGTATCATTGCACCATTAGGATGGGAAATTTTAATCAAGAGTAAAATAAAAGATAATACTGCTTTAAAAACAGTAAGTACGTAACCTTATGATTGAAGCGGATAGTACCCACGCAGCATAAGGACTGAGGAGAAGAAACCCGGATTGAAGGCTAGAATGTCTGCTTAAATATAGTCCAAAATACTAATTTAAATCGGTTGATCATCAAGTATCACGATTTATGTATGCGATATTCCCAAAGTGTCAACAGAAAAACTGGAACCCGAAGTTCAGTGGCAGTCCTTTGAGATACACAAAGACGAGTTTAAAAATAGAAAATTCTCAAATTTCACGACTTAAGAAGACAGTAACAAAGTCTCTGCTTGAGACCCACAACACTAATTTAAAAACTTTAGATCCCCAATTCTCACGATTTCGTCAGGCAGTATCCACAAAACATCTGAATTGCGTAGTTGAAAACCAAAGTATAGTTGCAGAGTCTCCGTTTGAGATACAAAATACAAATTTTCAGACGAGAGATTCTCAAGTCTAAACCAGGCAGTATTTCTTTAGCACCAGGATTGAGGAATTGGGATCCAAAGTTCAATGACAAAAAAATATCTGTTTAGGACCCAAAATATTCCTTTGAAAATATAAAATCCTCATGTCTCAAGGCTTGGACAGGCAGTACAAATAAATCATCCGAAAGAATGGGTTAAACCCCGGAATTTAATGATATTGTCTCAACTTAAGATCTAAAATAATAATTTAAAACCGGCAGATTCACAAATGTCACATATTAAGCAGGTATTACTCCTACAGAATTAAAACTGAGGAGTCGAACTTCAACATTTAATGGGAGAGCCTTTAATTCAAACCCTCAATAAAAATTAAAAAAACCGATCCCCAAATTTAACAATTCAAGCAAACAGTACCCGACAGCGTCAAGATAGAAAAGTTTTAGCTGGATGTTTGGGGACAAAGTCTCTATTTTATACCAAAAATACTAATTTAACAACAATAAATCCTCAACTTATGACTTAGACAGGCAGTAATCCAGTATATCCAGTAACCATTAGGAATATGGTATTGGAATCCGAAGTTTAATTGTAAAGCCCATGTTTGAGTCTCACAATAGTACCTTGACAACATCAGATCCTAAATTCTCATAGTTTAGGTGACCAGTACACCTTCAGCGTCAGAACTGAGAAGTTTGAACCAGAACTTCAATAACAGAGTCATCTTTGGAGACCCACAATACTATTTTAAAAACAGCAAGTCATCAGGTCTCAAGATTTAGAGAGGCAGTACATCTGCGGCATAGGATTGTAGATTTGATCTGATGCTGAAGAAATACTGCATGCCTAACCCTTTACGGTTTAGACTTGAGGATATGTCGTCTATAAATTTGTGTTTTGTATCTCAAACGGAGACCTTGCAAATATACTTTGGTTTTCAACTCCGCAATTCAGAAGTTTTGTAGATACTGCCTGACGAAATCTTGAGAATTGAGGATCTACTATTTTTAAATTAGTTTTGTGGGTCTCGAGCAGAGACTTTGTTACTGCCTTCTTAAGTCGTAAAATTTAAGATTTTTCTATTTTCAAACTGGTATTTGTGTATCTCAAAGAAGACTGCCAATGAACTTCGGGTTCCAGTTTTTCTGTGTTGACGCTTTGGGAATACTGCATACATAAATCGTGATACTTGATGATCAACCGTTTTAAATTAGTTCGTTTCGTCTTAAATTTCATTTTCAATTTCTAGCATTCAATCCGGGTTTCTTCTCCTCAGTCCTTATGCTGCGTGAGTACTGTCTGATTCAGTAATGAGGTTGCGTACTTACTGTTTTTAGAGCAGTATTCTCTTTTATTTTACTCTCGATTTTAATTTCTCATCCTAATGCTGCAATGATACGGCCTGTTTGGTATAAGTTAATTCATATGTTTGACGCTGATCAACCAATATGTAAGATTTTTTTGAAAGAGCATCATAGAAATATTCAGTCATGTAAAGCACGGGTGTTGTGATTGAATTTGTATTTTATAGATCTAAAGATGATTTAGTAATAAAGTTTCTAAAATTTTGACATGACTGAGGACGGCATATACCGGCATTTTAACAAAATTAGAGCATAGCGAAGGAACCGGGGATGGTGAGAGGAACTTTTCACTGACGAAGAGTAAACTCGAGTATAGATTCGTGTTACTTGTGTTGACATAAGTAAGAAAATAATAAAGAAAATATATAGGTATAGGAAGGCATAAACAACTAAGTCATTACTTGGTAGGTAGATAGGTAAATAAGTATAGCCATAGTCAGATGCATGAATTGAATGAGTAGGTCGATACGTAAGTGTATACATGTATATGCAAAGATATATCAATATAAATAAGTAAGCGGATATATAATACGTATAAAAAAATACAATATGTAGTCAAAAGTGGGAATCTGATAAAATTTTCTGTAATATAATCCTTGACATTAAAAATGGGAAAATCAAATATTTTTACGACGAATTAAACCAACTTCATATAACCATGGAATAAGACGCGCACTAAAAAGTATACAATAATAAAAATATGAGCATTTAGTTTGAATTTTGCGGTAGAATAACTTTTCCCAAACTAAACAAATTTTACAAAATACTCCTACTACTAGAAATTTTTGTAGTCGATGCTGAGTGAAATGTAGCATGTAAATGTGGGGCTTACATTAGTTAAAATTTTTTTTAATTATTTAAATTAAAAAAATCATTCAAAATTGCTATTCGCAGAGATAACCCTAACCCATACACCCAAATCACGAAATACTATTTATTAAAATAATACCCTCATAAAATAATGATAAAAATTTAAAAAATTTATAAAAATGTGAGAGAAAATATTTTTATCATAAATAATAAAAATTTGTATAGGTTAGTATTTTACCCAAAGACATAATATGCACCAAATGCCGGATGATGTAACATTATATCGGTTTAATTCCCAGCCATTTGGTACCCATACGGTATTTTACGTCTATAGTTTCACGAGCGTGCTACGAGTGACTGAGCTATGCAGATGTAATTTCATTACGATTTTGTTATATGTCTATCTACACTTATATTTCCTTACATATTGTGAAAATAATCTTCACTAGGTCATTAAAAATTAGCGGCTCAGTTTTCATATCTTTTTCTATACTTATGTCTGTAAACCATCTGTATGCCGTGCACTGTCGCTATTTTATACAAATTAAAAGATAATTTTAAAATTTTAAAATTTCTACAACACGCATAGTTATATACGTTTGTATTTACAATTCCATATTATGGACGATTTTTTATTTATTTTCATAAAAAAATGTATGTCGACAATATAGGGAAAAATGGTGACTGAAAACAATGCCACATTTCAAAAGTGTCGCTCTTTAATATCGATTCCGACCTAGGGACAGAAATTTTAAAATGGCAAAGTAAAATAGATATTCTTATTTTATGAAGAAAAAAAAAAGAAAGATGTTCTTATTTTTCCAGGTTCCAAAAATTTATGACTGCGATAAACTGCATCACTTACAAGCGAGGGTTTGAATTATGGTTGAGGTAGTCGACTTGTTTTGTCATTGCCAAATGCTTATGCGGCTTGAAACGTATCTTATTGCTTAAATACTATTTTTATTATTATTTAATCTTTTACTAAACTTATTATGGTATTAAAAATAGACATTTATTTTAAAACGAATATTAATTTTTGTATAAATACATCACAGGTATATTTGAATTTTCATATAAAGAAGGGAAGAAACCAGTTTAAACGAAAAAATCATTTATTGAAAAAATTGTTTAAAAATAATTACACGTATTGGAAATGTGGTGTCTTTTGATCAATCTTGTATCATAGTAATAAGCATATATTCAAGTTTTCCATTACACGCCTATCCGTCATGAGGGGAATGAAAATCGCGTGATATATGTTCATTGAAGATAATGCGAACTTTTTTCAAATGTAAAAATCAACGAACAGAATGCAGCGTATACGCATTAGTTAAAGCAAGATTATTTAGCAGGAACATGGTCGGAGAGTTTTGGCAACCAAGCATGTACTCTTTTTGAATTCTTTCCTTTTCTTAGGGGTAAAGTGATATTTTTTATTGGATAGGCCGACGTAATAATAAAATAATTCTACGGACATGAATATGCGGCACTTATTCGCAATTCATGTTGGCATATATTCGCTGATTATTTGTGCTCTTCATTCATTATACAAGTGCGTCACGTTTCTGTATCACAAGAAATATTAAAAAGCAGCTCAATAGTCTGCGGGCAATTGGAAACTGAGTGCAATCCAATCATTAATTGGATTCAAAAGACGATTCCCTTCCTGTAATCCCTCGATATATTTCCACAAAATGGTTTAACCACCTTTAATTTCTTTTTAATCTTTGTTTTCCTCCTATCATTTTATCTAATACTCATTCTTTGAATAGTATACATATGGTTTTCAAAATCTTTTAACCCGCGCACATAATACGTTTCCAGGCCAGCGTATCTACATTTTAATTATGATATCAGTACCATAAGTAAAGTATACTTAACACTCCACTTGCTCCAGATATTTAAGAGCCATCGACAGAATCATTAATGATACATATGACACAGACTATAATATTTGATATTCATATAAACACTTAGAAATAGTTAACAATTGCAGAGTTTTTTCTGATTCCGTAATAATTAAAATGGTTGTAAATTAATATATAGCTTTACCAATTTTCCACAAACAATTTATTTATTTGTACCTTAATAACGTTTTTTATCACCCTAATTACAAGATTTGTGTTCTGTAATAAAATTAATGAATGAGATAGAGAGAGTGAACGAATGAGAACAGATATGTTATAAGAGTCCATTAATACCTGCAGACCTATTGAAATTATATAAAGGTTTACTGTTCTTTGCAATTTATATTTAATTAAACTAAAAAACAAAAGCAAAAACAAATTTGATTTGAAATTTAAAAAAAATTACATCTTTTTACTTTTTTCTCTTCAGAATAATATAAAGAATTACTATTAATGACAATTTTATAATAATACTTTTACTTTCCTAAGACCATTATAAAAATACTTTTATTTTCCTAAGACCATTATAATTGTATCAGGATTTTGGAAAAAAACAAATTTTCATAATCTAACTTAGAAAAGGTTTATCCCGAAAACGATTTGCATATCCAGGCTTACTAAAACTATTTACATTCCGAATGATAAGTTAAATCAACTGTGTGAAAAAATGTCGTAAGGTAAAATACAACTGTATATTATTATAATTTCACATGGTCGGCAGGTAAGATCATCGGCATCGTCGGCAGGTAAGATCAGAGGTCATGAATATTTGAATATTTTAATCAAACTTTATGAAATAATATCAGACGCATCTGAATGAGTACAGTCGTCCGTAGAAACAAATAATAGGAAAATATCCTCAGTAATTCAAACAAAATGAAAAATTTGATAAATAAAAAAATATTATAATTAATAAGTAACATTTTCAAGTCAGTCTATGTAAACATTACAAAAGCACTTAGCTACCCAGTAAAAGCATTCCTATCATATTCGATACGTACTTTCATCATCGTGCTGAGAAGAAAGCAATAATCGTAGGTTTCATCTTGGTTGTAGAGATCTTCTCTAATTTCTTATAATTAGTGAAATAACAGCAATTCGAAATACATCGGAAATGTAAAGACCGAAAATACGTATTAAAAATTACTACTAAAAAGTAAGTTTAATGAAATAACAGTAAACATCTATTCTTTATATCATTGCTCTGCCCATCGTGCTACTTTTTATGTATATCAATTATATTCGATTCGTTTCGGTTCAGTTCAGTTCAGTTCAGTTCAGTTCAGTTCAGTTCAGTTGAAATTGGAAGTTTATATTCTGGTTTTGGAATTATAGATATATCCAATTTAAGTTGAACTCTCATCAATATGGTCGACCATATTAAAAAGGGATCAATCCGCACACTGATTCTTAAGAGAATCTCTAATAAGAGTATCAGAATCTCATAAGAGTAGCTATAATAAATAGGGCGTTATTAAGTTGGTAATATTTTTATTATTTACTTTTATAATTCGTAGGGAGTTTTTATTTTTATTGTGTGTTGGTAAATATATATTTTATATTTATATTTTATTATATGTGTAGATTATTATGTGTTTGTAAATAAATTATAACTTTCTATTTTGTTATAATTTGGGTATATGCAGATGGTTAGATACATGACAACTTTTCACTACAAGAAAATCTGATAAAACCAAAACTGAAATCCACGCTAACGAAGTGGTGGGCACATGCTAGTAATTACAAATATCTGACTTTTTCTGCGATCATATTCTCTCAATATATTCATAAAGACTTTTTTTTAAATGATTGATCAATAAACTACTTATTTTATTTCTATCCGCTGTTTTACATGTAGTAATTTTGACTCTTTAAGTTTTTACTAGAAATTGACATGCATAACTATTTAAACACTAGAATTTAATTATAAATTGTTTTAGTGCATTAAGATGTTTAGCTTAATAGCACTCATAGGGTATAACATTATAAAGTCATTGTTTTTTAAAGAGTAATATCTTATGATACTCTTTTGATAAACTTTATGTCGGATCTTTTAGGTTAATTAATTTTCAATTATATCGTAAATTTAAAGGTGGTACATTCTCAAGAAGTAAAATGATAACAATCCATGTTTTGTTTCTTAGTATTCTTTCAGTAATAAAATTTATCAGACTATACGATACACCAATTGATATATACTGTAAAAATTTATTCATAACCTTTCTAAGCAATAAAAAAAACGTACAACGTATTCAGACTTCAAATAATATCTAAAATTATAAATTTAATAAATCTTCCCAAAATTAACTCTGACAAATAAATGTTGCAACAAGAGAGAGAAAAAACTAAGATCAAACTATTATTCTCAGTTGAGTCTCTTTCAATACGAGAAGAAAGCCAAACTATAAATTCAAATTTGAAAACATCAACAAACTATCTAAAAAAATTACGTTTTACCCTACTTACGTTGTATGGTTTAGGATTAAACGCTAAATACCCTACGTCTGTGGCCAAAAAAATTGCATAACAATATTCATCGTTAATATTTTGTTAAAAGTGCTAACGTAATTTATATGTGATGATGTTTGAATTGGACGTATATATTTGTTTATATAAAAAGTACAATTTTCATGAAGTAAAATAAAGGAAAAAACAACTTCTCTAAGTTCAAGTCGGTACAGAAAGCCAGATTAAGTATGCCAGAAATTTTTGAGCAAGTATTTTCATAAAATTTGTTAGTATAAACTGTTACAGAGTTCAAGTACTTTTGAAACGTTAATATAGTAAACATCGATGTTTTCATTCTATCACTGAAGTTAAGCGACATTGGTGGAGACCAATATTTAGATTGCGATCCCACGATAATACGACTGTTATTTTGTCAATTTCGTCTGTGAGAGAACATTCTTTTCAAAATTTTTCAGGACAGATATTTTTTAAAGTTTATGTCCTTTTTCTTGTATAAAATCTTTCATTTTAATGTTACATGTTTTTAAATATCAAATGAAGGGTACTCAGAAAATATCGTTTACGAATTTTGTACTTATGATGCGTAAATTATATTTTTTGAGTCCCTTTCTGAGTATCGGTGAGAGTAGGTTAATTAGGCATGTGTAAAATATCAGAACTAATGATAATCAATCTTATCTATTGCCATTTTTTACCCATCATTACTACATGATATATATATACACACACACACATATATATATATATATATATATATATATATATATATATATACATTTATATATTAATTACTTTAGTTACACCCCTAATAATTATTGAAAATAAGTAAAATTATAATTTATAACATATTTCTTTACATGTTGAACGACGTAGTAACGTGATTGAAGGCATTTAAACATCCTTTTAAATAGATATACAATGACACATTATAAGGCTTCCGTACCACGGCTTTGAAACCACGTGTATTCTCTGTAAATATAATAATATTGAAGAGTAAGGTAGTTTCCATTTATATTTATATGCTTTTCAGACCACTGGAAGAGGTTGTTATGGATATTAGGCAGGGTGTGAAGAGTGTAGAATAGAGGCTATTGAATTTCTAAATTTTATCTCTTTTGACCTCTTTTGGCCCCAGCAGGTTCTTAAATATCATACAGATATAATAAAAAATGATACCGAAAATATATATTTTGCGCTCTTTATTTTAAGAATCTAAATTTTTTTCACTTTTCGTACCAAAAACAATGCCATAAATAATGGAATAACGATATTTCTTCGAATAATTATCTGCTAATAATAATTTATTTCTATTAAGCATTTTCAATAAAAAGTTTTTTTCTGATAAACATGAAAGTTTTATATTCATAGAAGCATTAGGATTGATACAATAAAAACATTGAAAAGATTTTGTGATTACAAATTGAATTTTTTTTAATTTCAAACCTTCAAATTTGTTTGAATCACGAATACACGATACAAAAGGAAAATAGGTCCCATCATTGCCAAACGTTATTTGTAAGTCTAAAAATAATAATCGTTCACACTGATTCATATCTGTTAGCTCCTCGCCTCTAGAACAAATGCCATTATGGACTATTATACTTCAATCATAATTTTGTAAAAAAACCGTGACGTAATGAAATTACGCATAAAAATAATTCTATCAAGAACTTATCGAGTTAAATCTCTAATTTGAATATAAAATATAAAACTACCAAATATTTTCTAAAATATAAGAAAGAAAAAAAAATTTTGAAACCGTTGTGGATTAAGAAATAGTTTTTCTTCGTTTTCAAATTTTTAGGGATCCGTGCCTTAAAAAGACAAACAAAACCTTTATATACTATTACGGACACTTGTCTGTCCATCCATATACCACAACCGGTTTAATGAGAAACTGCGTGACGTATAAATTTGAAATTTGGCTTAATAAAAAATATATTAACACAAATATCATGAAGCTACCAGAGATATTCTCGTATGGAGATTGAGAACTAGAAAATAATTTTCACCCGACAGCACCTCTTACGAGGCCAGGTGACATCTTTTGTCACAACAATCATCCGTCACTGAATAAATTATTTCAACGATAAAAGAACGACGAAATTAGAATTTTTAAATGTTTGAATAAAGGTTTTTACAGATTTAATGTATGACAGAGGCGCACGACAAACGAAACAACCTAATTAGAATAGGAAAAATCTGGTAACAATTCCAATGCAAAATGTATATTTTGCAATTTATTGCTTTCTAATTATCTTAAATGATTCTGAGGAAATGCAATTAACATAATGTATATTAAAGTTTTCACTGCATCCTTATTCTTAATTATAAGAAAAATATTTAAAATGATTGAATAGAGAAGTAACAAAATATATATTTTCATAAAAATATGAACACAGTATTATTTTCGCACCTCGCTACACTTTCGTACACCGTACCAAGTCACGCGAGTATGTCCACGTGAGTGGCGGTTTCGTAAATATCTCAGTAGAGGGATGCCTGCGCCGCGTCCTCTGCTCACGTTTGGCTGTATGAAAGTGACCGAAATGCGCAATGTTTGATTTGAAGAGCAAAAATGAGATTACCGTACATATTACGCCATTTCGTTATTCGTATGATCTTGCAACATAAATTTTGATTTTTGAAAGCCGGTTGGGTAAATTTCATTATTATAAACGTATGACAAGAAACCTAAATTCAACAATAAGCGCATAATAATTTTTAAAAATTTTAAAAAATTTAAAAATTTATTTTTATTAAAAAAATTTTGAAAAATTTTAACAGCTGTATTTATTTCCAGTTCTAAAAATATAATTTAGATTAAAGTTGTAAAGGTTAAGACTTTTTCATTATATGCGAGTGTATGTTACACCCCAAGTTGATTTTTAGAGTTTTATATTTCAAAAGAAGAAAAAAACGGCAAGCTTATAAGATCACTAAAGTGCCATGTACATCAATCTGTCGGTCACAGCCGTTTTCTTAGAAACTTGAAACCCTCAAATCTTTAACATAACTCCCAAAAAGACTTGTTTGGAAATTTAATACGACGCGAATAAAGTACATGATTTTTGTTTAATTTCGTACGTCATGTAGAGTATCAATACATTTGCTTATAAAGACTCTTAAACAGAATTTTATTTTACACAATTTTATTTATTATAGTTTTAAAAGTATTACTAGAAAGATCAATAAAAACCTATTTTCCTATCTACGTAAGTACTAAAGTAAAAAATGTAAAAAAAAGAACCTTGCCTGGTATTTACCTAAAATTTTCCGCAAAACTATATAGATGCAATTTTATTGCCTATGAAGAATATATTAGCATGATGAAAAAATAATATAAACATCGGTAAATAGTATAAAATAAATAATGTGTACTCCTAAATATCTATATGATCACAAGTCTGTAGGGAAGTCGCATCTTGCGAGTTCTAATCATATTAAATAGATTTTATTACCTAAGTATGAAGCTACATTTAAAAAAAAGTATTAATTAACCAAATTAAATTTAAGGTAGTATGTTATAAAATTTAGTATTTTTTTAAAATTCAGGTTTGCTTTTTATACGAGTCTATGATCGTGAAATATAAACTCTATTGCTCAACTTACAAGCTATTCACCACAAAAGAAAATAGCCGTCAACTATGCCAGCTTCATCAAACTACTAATAAAACCAAACAGAATAAAAACACACGGTATTTTAATACTTTCGAAAAAAATTAACATATAAACTTATAAAAATAAAAATCGAACATTTTGTTTGTTTTTATAACTTTCAAAAATATTTAAAAGTTTTCAAGTTCTAATTGAATATAAAATAGAATAATCAAATTAAATATAAACATTTCCCATTCATAAATAAATTATAAAGAACACAATTTGCAATTATACGAACACGTACATTTTAAAAACGTTCCTTCCATTATCAAAAATAATTTTCAAAGCTATTTATTTTGTTATTATTTGTAATTTTTTAATAAAATTACAAACATTAAAGAAAGTTTTAAGTTAAGTTTCATTGTAATACGATTTTTAGGAGTAAACTATGGACTAACAATATTTAAATATGTTTGTGCTTAAAGCGATTGTTATATCATAGCAGTTTTGTTCTGTTTTGTCTGCTTATTTCACTCATAGGAAAAAATAAATAAAAATGGCAACAATCCGAAAGACCAAATGTTAAAATTCAATTCATATAATTTCTCCTGAAATCGCACCCCTTTGCAATCCAGTGGTGTTCAACACTGTTTGGCAAAGAAATGGCAGGACTCTTGTGATAAAGTTTCTGATAGCTGTTTGTAATTCTCATTCAAGAATTTTTAAAGGAATATTAAACTAAACTTAAATAATGTCGGTTGCCCGAAAATGATAGAGAGTGTTAGCAGTTAAACAAAGGATATGTAAAAAATACGTGTTTTTACCTTTCATTTATTGCTAACACACTCTGCCATTTCAGTTTTATTGTTTTTTTAAACGAAATTAATAAAATCACAATTAATGTAAGAATTATCTTTATAGATTCACTATTGTTATTGTTCATCACTTTTGTCTAGAAGTAAAATTCTTTCTCACAGAACAATTAAGGCAGACAGGAAAATCGGACAAATTAGATCGTATGACGGTGAGCATCTTTAAATTATTTATCGGAAGAACATCAGACAGCGAGAAAAATAGGAGGGGTATTTGAAGATTCATCTGAATGAGGAAGCAAAGTTTATCCATGTGATATACTTTTCGCACATCATTTTTGCTAGGTAAATTGCAGCATTGTCTTGCAAGAAATACTCTTTGTATTTTGGCTCCGTTCAGGAAGAAAATCACCATAAAGGGACGGATATAAAGGAATAACCAAAATTTTCTTCTTTATACATTTTGAACCGATATTTATCTGTTAACTTCACCTATGGTTGCATATATCGCGTGTTATTTCCCTAGCTTTTTCCTCTAAACTGAATTCATGAAGCGAGATAAATCTAAGTTTCCTTCATCTCAAAATATAAATTGGTAAATCTCATAGAATTACATTTGCATATTGGAATGAATTCAGAGATGATGTAGAAGATAACAATAAAACAATTATTAAATACATATGACAACTGTGAGTACTATTTGATTACATTTAGTAGCAAGTCCTATCAGTTTTTATTATTATATTTATATAGTAACACATTGGAAACAAATTAAAAGTTCCGTAGTGAAACAATGAACTCTAATAATTTCGCCATATTCGTTCGTCCGCAGGTCAGAGCATCATCATTTCTGCTGTTTTAATATTATATGTAGGAAATTATGTCAGTAAATGATTCACAGATAAATCCCAATTAATATGTAGCAAAACAATAAAAAAAAATTTTAATGCACAATGTTAATTTCCGCACATTCCATCGAGTGAAATATCATTAGAGAGGTCTTTTGAAATTTAGTGAATGTTTTTTCAAGGTTTTTTATTGTTCAGAAATATTGAGTGTATGAAATATTAAGTTCCGAAATAACATTTAGTGGGTTTTCACCCTCTAATTTTTCAACCGTGGGTCTGAAAATTTTGATCAAAAAATTTCAAGTAAAATTATGGTGAAATTATTTATATTAACTTGCAACAGCAATTTGGTGAGGTATTAGGAACTATAAAACCATATTTCATTGTTGTCTCGACAAACAATTTTCGAGTTTTATTTGTTTTAGTTAATATCTATAAGGTAATTAAAATTTACAAATTCAGTACTTTTTTATTATATATAACTTAGGCAATCCATAATTTGTTACTTGCGTTAAACGCATTTCAATTCTCAATATTTCCAGAGTCTATATTCACTTAATAATTTTACCATTATCTTACAATCTTGAACTAAAATTACTTATGACCACTTCTACACGAGCTACATTCAAAGAAACAAATCCAGTAAAGATAATGATATTTTAATAATGAGGGTAACGGTAACAAATATTTTAATTTTATTTTCAAGTATATTAAAAAAAATAAGTATAAAAAAATATTATTCGACAAAAAATATTAATTTTAGATTGGACATAAAAATATTTTTAGCAAATATGGACAAATTATGAACTAGCCTAATGTGTCATGGGCAAATTTTAAATCATAAAACAGAAAAGTATATATTAGAAGTAATATTTTATAAGATTATTAATTAATTACTTTGAATTGTTTCTTAATTAATTACACCTAGATTAAGTTTCAATAATTTATAGTAATCTTCTTCTTCGTCTTCAATGGTTTGACAGCCAAGATGGACCCCTGCCTTCCACAGAATCAACTCCCAAGCTCTCCTGTTCTTGCTAGAGACATTCAATTCGTTACATTTAGGGTTGTTTTTAAGTCTTTTTTCCAGGCAGTTGAGCCACCTAAGTTTAGGTCTTTCTCTTTTTCGGGAGCCCAATGGTTTTGCTGGAAAGGCTTTTTGATGCCCGACTGCAATCCAATCTGATCAAGCGCCCTGCCCATTTTATTGTCTGAACTGCGATGTATTTGACTACATCCGGTTCTTTAAATAATTTATAAAGTTCAGAGTTAGTTCTTCTTCTCCAGGTGTTGTTACATTTTAGACCACCAAAAATAATTCTTAAAAAGCTTCATTCAAAAACAGAAATGGTATGTTCAACTTTTTTCCGTCATTGTCCAGATCTCAAAAGAGCAGGTACGGATGGTAGACCCAAGCTTTTGTAAATCAGAATCTTTGTTTTTTTACTGGTTAAAATAGATTTCAAGTGCTTTTTAAGACCGAAAAAACATCAGTTAGCTGCTGTTACCCTATTATGGATCTCAGGCATGATATAATTAAGAGTATTAACTTCTGATCCTAAGTATTTAAAGCTGCTAACGGTTTAAAATTTATAATCAAACTTCCCCTTGTTTGAGTCCTTTTGAAACAACAATGGGCTCTGAGAGATAATTCTGAAATTTGACTCTAGGTTGCTTTTGAGTTAGAGTATTAGTTGGCAAATTCATAAGTTTTTCGGGTATTGCACACTCTCTCACGGGTACAATGAGTAGTTTTCTGTTTACTGAATCGTATGCAGTCTTGAAATCAACAAAGAGATAGTGTTTTCTAATGCCGAATTAATTTAGGATTTAGGAACATCAATCACTAGGTGCTTTATACTTTTGCTTAACAGGAACCTAGTTTCAAAGACATAGTACACCGAGTGATTTCTTTTTTCAATTGTACCCTCTTCGAGCCATCGCATTTCTTGAATGGCAAGGAAGTCGATATTGTAACCGACAAATTCTTTCACAAGTAGCTGTATTCGTTTACTGTAGTACAGTGTTCGGATATTCCATGTTCCAAAACGCAGAGTCCTTAAGCCTTTGCCAAGTAGTTTTCCAGTAAAAGAAGGCCGGTTAATACTTTCTTCGGATTTCTGAACGGTTTAGATTTTTTATGGAGTGGAGTATTGGCTCCATGCCCAACCCCACAACATGGATGGCCATTATGTTCCTCTTAGTCTGGTGTCTCCCCTTCGAACTGTCTGACTTGGAACCCTACCAGTAGCTACGCTCCCGCCTGCGCAGCTCTCGGGATCATTGACATAAATAAACCACACCACGGTGGGCACACCGTCGGGGCAGCATTTATAGTAATACTATCCTTAATACTATACCTTTTAATGTCTCGAAATGATTGACTCTTTTCGAAACAATTGTTTTCATAAAACTTTAGTATATAAACCAAACCCTGGTTATGAGTAATGTGAAATTCCTGAAATATCATTTACATTAGATGACTTTCCGTCAAATGATTGTAATATTTAAAGTCAATAATTCCTTTCACTAAATTAATTTTAAATTACTATAGTACTTTAAATTAAGTATCAGTCTGTCCTTGTCACCAGTCATAAATTTGTCAAAGTAAAAAAAATCTTACCATTTCGCTATTAAATGAGGAATTCAAATATTTTAATATTAATAATCAGAATAATGAATAATCATTAACTTCACGAATAATCATTAACTTAATGAATAATTATAATAACTTAATTAATATAATAATTTCAACAGAATTTTAATTTAAATCCAGTCTATCAAATTTCGTCTAAAAAAGGTGCTAATTCGTATAATTTACTTGATTAAACTTTATTCGTAAGAAAATCCGTACCATATTTGTACGATCACTTATAGGTACCCGAGCTTAAAAAAAGTACGTGCATAAAGATATTCTTTTCTCTGTTCCTTTTACGCTCGGAATCTGTTTCATTTCCTAAACACATAGATCTACGTTTGCTAATTTATTCATCTCTCCGAACCGGAAGGTGTCTTATATATGTTGTAAGTATTAAACGCATGCCACTATTCTAAATAATTACGATTTACATAACGCGTTGAAGTTACGCGACTAATATTCGAATGACGAATGTTATAATTGACATATTTTGTACTTCCACAGAGACCAAGAATAGTGTTGGCTCCTGTGTAGTATGGTTTCTAGAAAAAAATTACTATTGATATAGCATTATGGTAGTTGCAGTAAACAACTAAGGTCAATTATATGCGAATTATGTATTTTATAATTAATACCACATAAATCATTGAATGTGTTTTACAGATTTCACAACACAAATCCATTTACTATTACATCTTTTGCCAAAACGAATATATTAAACGTTATTTCATAAACAAAACATTAATTCACGTAATGAGCTTTATTTCATAAGCATTTCAAAAACCGTTTTTTTTCGTTTTAATAAACTTTTTCACAAATCTTAATTAAGGACGTAATGAAAAATTCAATAACAATTGAAAAAAATCCATTCCTTTTTTAATTTATATATAACAAAATATTGAAAACAAATAAAAAGAAGCAAAGAGACAAAATAACAAAAAAAACACATTATAAGATCCATGCCACCACTCCACGAATGCAATTTCTGATAATGTCAGTATAAATATTAGGGTAACTGTTTTTCTGTGTAGTCATAACTGTTATTACATCATTCATTAATTAATCTCCAACATATTTTATATAATTTTATTATATAATGACAGATACTACACACAATGCAATATTACAGTACAATGATATTTTCTAATATTCGATATATTGTGTCGTATTATTTGAAAAGTATTTATTTATGAACGAAGACAATACGTGTTTTAATTGTCACTAGTACAATATCGGCTTGTTAAGTTAATTTTTCACAATATAGTAGATGAGTATATTTGTTGTTCTAGGATATGTTTCTATTTTCGGACATATTAGCTTGCAACAGGCTGACTTCATTATTATAAGGCCCTTAATTGTCATGTTTGTTGTTGGTACTCAATAATAATAATTAATATAAACTATATTGTTTACAACTAGAATATACATATTAGCGTCAAGGACGGAGGTAGCAAGCACTTTAGCAGCAGTAGAAAATATTAGCAATAGAAGTCAGTTTTATTCCTATTTTAAATTATTTAAATTTGTAGGTCGTGCTTTCAATTTACAGGAAGAAACCGGTGAAATAATCCTCAAATAAAAAGCAAAAGAATATTAGATATTAACTATTTATTAAAACACATTTTATTTATTTCCGGATAAGATATTGTTTTTTTGTACAATTGCGGCATATCTCACATAAGTATTGGAAACGAAAACAGAACATGTTTATATTAAATTTTACTCTATTATGCGTTGAAAATTTGGGTTTAGAAGCAACAAGGAAATTTCCGACTAAAATTTATTTAATACAATTTATTAATAACAATTTTATGTCATATAGATATTTCACTTATGTCCCTAAGATTGTTTGTTGATGTTTGTTTTTTTGAAATTCTTGATATTATAAGAAGAGACATTAATGGATGCTGTAACATATTTGTTCATATTCATTCATTTTTTTATACCTCGAATCGGCTTAAAAATGAGATCTTAGTTAAAGATTTGTTATGCTTTCTACAAAATAACTAACATCACTCCTAGATTATATTTACATTCTTATAATTAAATTCGTAATTAAATAGCTAATTGAGCAGAAAGTTTTAATTTACGCATTGCTTAATATGGAGGAGGAAAGAGGTGTTCTCTCCAAATTTATTATAATAGGCCATAGCTGCACATGGCCTAGAAGGCGTTTTAATACGGGCTGTTTACAATTTGTGTGCATAATTTTTCTGTCAAAGTGAATACAAAAAAAATTGGAAGAACTTTATAAAAATATTAGTGAAATTTGGAAAAAAGAAATAACGCAGCCCTAGTCTAGAAATTGCAAAGCAAGTAAAAAAAAATAACGCAGCCCATATCAAAAAACTCTTTTTATGGTGACGATTGTGAGAAACCGGATACAATCGATATAATCGGAGTATAAGAAGAAGCAAAAAATTTACTACTTATCAGTGGTGTGATTTAGAGAATAAGATATTCTATCGAAATGCAGGACTACTTTGATTAGATCGTAGGTGCAACCTATTAACAGCTCCTTGGTATGTCAAAGTGTTCAAGAGACGTGAAAATAATAAATGGAACTTCATGAATTAAAGGATTATTTATGGGAATAATTATGGCCATGTGCCATTAATAAAAGAAGGAAAACAAATGAGTATATTGAACATAGAGAATTAGCAACGCATAAGCAGTATGTCAACATTGAAGAGTATGTTTTATTCATTTGTTATAAATTTCCTCTTCCAGGAGCCCTTTCTTTTCACCTTATAAACGGCATAGTAGATAATAAATACCCATCTTCCAAGTTTAACTACCACACAGATGAATCAGGAAATAAAAAAGCGAGTTTTGGAAATACGATTTGGAAACGACAAGGTCAGTTAGTATTTGATAATACTATTATTTATCAAATACAATATAGCAAAATTTTATTTCATATTATCTATTGAATTAACGGATCCTCGACATTCGAAACTAAAGAAATTAAGAGATCAACTAAAAATGCCCAGAATAAAAATATGTTATATTGGAGCATCAACACTTGAAGTTTATATCCATTTATTGTTACTATATATAATTGCGAAACGAAAAAAAAATCTAATGTTGGGTAGTTAATGAAAGTGAGCACCAAGTAAACAGTTTTTATTGTAACGAATAAACTCAGTTGTAAAACCAAGTACTTTGAAGGAAATGATTGATAGATAAGTTTAATTTTAATTAAAGATAAATTTAATTTAATTATGGGCATATCATTAAGGAGAACTGATGCAATCTCTACTTCTTTGGGAGTGTGAAAAGAAATAAGTCACAAGGGAACGTGGCAACTTTTGTAATTAGAAGCGTTCGTGAATTTTGATAACTGTTTATCTCACGTTTTCATATAATATCTTATTCACTATGTAACTTGCCTCACCTCTGTGCACATTATGTCCTATTCACTTTGTCACTTTGTAGCTCAACAAATTATTAAAATCTCTTTTTACGGTAGTCACGGAAGGCAGATTTCACGGAAGGCAGATTTTTCTTTTTGGTTTTCTCAAGAGTCATAGTATTAAAGATTTAAATTATTATAAAAATATCTCTGATGGGGTGACTCCATTTTTTTGCCTTTTATTTTGTAGCTTAAGACTATATACTACCCTATCAACCTTCACTAGCTACTGCCATTTCGATAATTCCACTCGAAAAAGTGTGGAAAATAAAATTATTCTAAACGGCCATTCTTGTTAGCTGCTTTAATCGATGGGTGAAATTAAAATTAAAAACGGAATATCATAATAACAAATAATACGCCGAATTAAATACATGGACTAAAAGGTTTTACCTTTTAATTTAATTATCTAAAGGATGCCGCTCTTTTACACTTGTTACAGTCCACACGCACAATAAAAAAGTTGTTACAAGTGTACCTAATTTACTGCTCCTATTCTTATTAGGTAAACAAGGCAAAACACGACAAGCTCCATAAAGACGACATTTTATGTGTATAACATAAAATGTCGCCTTTGTCCCACAGCCCCAGCAATTACACTCTAACTTGTGCTCAAAATGTTTTGTCCTCCTACTAAACTACATGACACACTCTGAAATTTAACTTAAATAGGCATAATTTTATATAGAAGAGTATGTAAATATTTGAAAGTTTTTCTTTGTTGACGGAAGGTTTGAATAGAAAAGAAATCTTAACCTATAAAATTGATACTTTTACTATTTTCTCTTTACGATTATGTACTTTGAACCAGCATTTCAGAATATTTTTAATCCTTTTCCCGAAGAAAAAAATTAGTTGAATTAGAATTTAGTTAACATCATGGTATTTGCATCTATCTAATCTATATGTCAAAAGAGATGCTTTAGAAGGGTTCCAAATTAATAAAAAGAAAAATATGACGACTGGTTATTTTTTTTTATAGTTGTAATAACAATTTTTACGAAAAAATTATATAGCATCGCAGAATTTATCTTGTAGAACATTTACTAACATCGATGGACGTACAGTTTTAATGTAAAAACGAGTATATGTGTACCCATATGTATGTAGTGACTGACTTTGGAGCGGACATCTTAGAACGTTCTAAAAATACTTTCAATCAATAATTTTACAAACGATCCTAATACTGACACTGTATTTGGCGTTGCAGCAGGTGACCGTTTTTACAGCTCGGTTTATGCTCGCTTCAAACATATGGATGGGATTGATGTTTGACTTGTGCTACTGTAGCTCCTGATGAACAAAGTACTAATGATCCAGATATGCTTATATCGTTTTCTTTTACCATTCCAGATATTTACACTTTACGCACAGATGACGAGGTATTTTGCAACTCCTATGTTTCATAGATATTTCGGGACTAGTATGATTTTCAAGACCATTGACGACGCATCTTATATTTCCCAATTATTAGGGAAAAATGGTTGAATTTGTTTGAAGTTAGTACTCACAAAGAAACTCATTTGAAAAAAATAACCTAAAATTTTTTCGAAATAAAAAAATTAGCCAAATTAACTGTCTGTATTAAAGTTGTATTTTCAATTTGTTTAAGGAAAAATTAAAATATATTTTCAGTTCTGCAGCGAGGTTTGAACTTAATAAATTATTTACACTTAGCAAGCATTTCAGAATTTTCATTACAGTAATGTAATTTGCCTAAATTTAACGAGAAAAATATAGCAATACGCCAAATTTATTAAAAGAATTTAAAAAGTGTTTTTTCTATTTGATATTAAATGTGAATAGCTTAATAAAATATCATGAACCTTTCAATCTCTAGTTAGGCATTATTATGCAAGTCCTATTCATGTTTAACATATCTTTTATGTGTACATGTAAAATGGGGTGGAGTAAAAAAAAATATTTTTGACAAATGTAGCGGAAGTTATATGGGTTTTGTAGTGGAGGGATAAAAAATATTTGCGTTATAATCTCCTCAAAGTTGGTACCACTCTCTATATGTTTCTAAATAAAGTTTAGATTTCATTAACAATTTATATTTTTAAAATCCCTTAACACAATATTAAAGCTTTGAAGTAACGTTTAATTTGTTCCTTCCTCTAATTTTTCCAGCATTTTTTGTAAACAATTTTAAAAAAATTAGGTATTATTACTAGATAAAAATTTCAACCAAAACTATTGCAGTTAACTTGCATCAATCATACTGATTCAGAATATATACACAAATACGTAAACTTATGTAGACGTGTTCAAACTCGTACTTGGCCTTTTTAAAGTATAGTGTGTGCAAAAAATACAGCAATTGGAAGGAAATTTTTACGTTTGTCGGCGGTTTGCCTAAGAAGATACAATGTTTGTGCGGCATATTCCAAGCGCACACTGCTCCCGTGCAATATTTAATATTTAAAGGCAAGTAATAATTAAATTAATAATTTTCAACGCAACAGCACAGGAAGTTGCGAATCAATTAATAAAACACGTCCCCAAACCCTGACTATGTTCGTATCTCTCAATCAATAAAGGATTAGATCCCACGGGCCACCCAGGGCAGGGAGCATATACCCGCCCGTTTCTTGTTTTACTGTCCAGCTTTGTCAAGATTCCCATATTTGCTGACCCTTAACAGTCAATAAAACGATGTCCGTTTAGTCTATATTATATTTGTAACAAACATTTTATTATGCATATATTGAATAAAATAATTGTAATTTATTTGAATATTTGTTTATATTGCAAACAAAGTTGGGCGGTATAATGTCTTAACAGTCTTTTAACGTCGTTTCACTGTTCAACCAAATTTTAGCTATTTTGATAGACATTTATACGGTTGTATATTATATTGAAAGTAAATAATACCATCTTGAATAAATTTACACCATTTTATAAAACCAAAACGAAATATTATTTTTTAGAAATAATTCGATTTCCGTGATATTAATTTCTAACCAAGAACAAAATAGTATATTCCTTAATTATTCAAACCAACACTATTATAGTCTCCAATCGACATTAAATGGGATATACCAGATTCAATTTCGGTACTACATTTTTAAGTTATTCGGTTTTCATTAAACTGAAAATCTTTTAAATATTTTAAATTTTATTAGCTTTGCCCATCTTTGTGTCATCACGTTGCTATTCAAATTCAAATTAGTATGATTTTATCCACAAAATTTTACATTTTGCGTTGTATAATTCATGGGTAATTATTATTCTATTTACCAAAATATATGGACAAGTTAAAGGCAATTTTTTGCACGCTCAATTTTTTAAACACTTCTTTAGCTGTTAAAATAGACAAATATTGGTTCTTTATTAACATTGAACGTAGCATTCTACAACGTTCATCACAGCGTAAATTTAGTGTTCGTCGAATACAATAATAGTTTAAAAATATTCGTATATTCGAGGTGGAGAATATACTCAAAAAGAAGCATTCGGATTGATAGGTAGTAATTTATGGTAATACGTTTAGCCCGTGCGTGATGAGCATAAAAGAAACAGACGAAAACATTATCTTCTAGAGATGTATACTTGTAATACATTCGATTTCAAAATAAAAACACTAATAAAGTTGTTGATATGAAAGGTAATATTCCTTATTATGCAAATTCTAATAGTGGCCCGATGTATTAAAAAATGACATTGTGATTGCCTAAGTTTTAAAAAAAATTCTCAATCAAAATATATAAACTGTTGCAAAAACTAAGGAGTTTTCTCAGCCAGCGTACATGCAAATACATATTCTTACTAAGTTGCAAATTATTACCGCTTTAGTGAGATCATTATATAGATAATACATCGAGCAATAAATAATTTCATCGTCGATATGCACAAAATGACAATTGATTATAAATATATGGCAGGTGGTAAAAAACGGCAAGCATAAAAAAACGAAGAAGGAATGCAGTGTTATTAGAATTCTATTAATAAGAATTATTTTGATAAAAAATAATACATAAATAATTGACGAAAATACACAAACTGACAGATTCGAACTCAGACTTCAGTCAATCTGGATCATTATATCGGCCATCAAACTTATAGGCGTTTCTCTTTAAATATTTTTCTGCGATTATTTTCTATCACTTTATACTAACACGATATTTATTAAAGTTCGTAAAGCTAACGAACTACATCAAACGACACAGCGTAGTTAATAAGAGATTAACAACAACTCTATATTGACATAACATGAGATTAAACTTCAATTAAGAGTGGATTCATTGCAAATATACGTAATACCACTATCAAAATCTATACTTTATTAGTGAGTTTAAACGGAACGTTGTTAATAAAGTGAAGCTGCGGTTAAATTTTTTTCCCACAAATAATTTACTGAATATCTTGCTTTCTATATGTAATTTCTATTATAATTTTATTTTCATAAATTAAAACCATATTTAATATTTAGTAGTATAATTTAGAAATAGTTAAATAGTTTATTGGATATTTAATGGATAATCGAATTTGTATTCGAATAATGTACGTAGTTTTCTTTAAATTATTTTTATTTTGCTTAAGGAAAATAGCAAGTAATACGTAGGACACTAACAATAATAAATCTTTACTCAGAATCAAATCATACTTTTGCCATCAATCGGCAGTTTTCTGTTCTTAATAAATCTGAAACACCCAGTGTTCACAATTATCCATATTTATCAAAGTTATTGCGAAAAGGAGAAAAAAAATATTCTCAGGCATTTATTTCAAGTAACAGCGTTTTTATTTACGGGTTTAATATATTGATCTTTCAATTAATTCAGATTTTACTAATAAATATTCAAGTGGACTATACATTATGAAGACTATAACATAATTACTATAAGAAAAGACTCAAATAATTTCGATAAAACTTACCTTTACGACGGTGCGTGACTTCTTGTTTTGATTACTGCTTCGGAGCTGAAAACCTCAAATACTTTTGCAATAAATTATTACAAAAGATATGCGTATATGAAGCAAATAAATATTACTTCTTCCGCGTTTACGCCTCATCACTATTATTTCTCTCCGTTAGAAAACGAAAACAAATTATAACCAGGCAAACGAAACATTTTAAAATATACCATTAGTCCATTCGCGCGGTGCGCCGAATTATTTTAATAAATACTACCCATTTGAACATGAAGAAATGTCGTCACACGTCATAATCTTATAAAAATATTCTTTTTTATTATTTCATAGCAAATCTTCGTCGTTGATGCTTGATTCAACATAAAATCTTTATCATTGAAAAGCTTCGTTGGTAGGGTGACCGCGTGTTACACTCTTTATACTTGAGGAGTATGTTGAAACTTGCTATGACTTTTTTTAAACCTTTGTGCCTAACCGAAAATTATAGATATTAGGCAGTTGTCGAGGAACAGGTTTCATTTCAATATTTTTACCATAATCCTTTACGATTATTTGCTATCACTAGCAAATATTATATGTGAGCAAATTATTTCACGCAAGAGTAATCGTGAGCAAAAATCTCTTGTAGAATACAATTTTTGTTTCGACTTGTATTAATTTACTGCAAATTTTATTAGCATTACGATTGTCCGATGAAAGTTATTCAAGGGTTGAAGTCAAACAAAATTTCAAAAAAATTAATTTTAAAAAGTTCTGTGATTTACTATTAACGAATATAATCAGAGTAATCTTAAGAATAAACATGGCTAAATAATTTGAAATATTTTGAGTTATGATGAAAACAATTTGCAGTTATTATCATTATATATGACAAAACAAATTATTGGAAATACTAATATACATTACGTCGCTTCAGTCAACGACCTCAAAAAATACAATGTGATCGCAAAAACGAAGTCCTTGCATCTAAAGCGAATGTCACAGCCGAGTAGATAATCATTATTCACTACGTCGACGTGCACCCAATCTTAGCGACATTATGGAAGCACAATTAGAAATCTCGAGACGATTGTTTGCAAAGTGATGGTCTCGTACATAGATTATTTCTACTGGCAGGCAGTGTCGTCCGTAGCAGTTATGAGTGCCGTTTTGTCCAAAAGCACTGTCACGTTGGTTCGTATACGGAATGCTCCGAAAAACATCTCTTTACGAATGCGAGGTTTATTTGAGTTTTAGTATATTAAGCAGAATAAAAATAATAGATTTTCAGAATTTTTTAAGAAACAAACTTTCTAACCGTTTCCAAATTTTAGCAAGTCTGTAAGATACTTCGAATATGAATGAAGATACACATGTATTTTTGCATAAATATTAGAAACACACACTGAATAACTACGATAACAAAATTTCACTGAATATTTATGGATAGTTGTGGAAATAAACACAATTTGTGGAGACAAAAAAAGGAAAATAAGTAAATTTGCTATATGAAATAAGAGTGACGTCATTCGTGCAGGATTAGAAAAATATATTTATGAAGTTTAAAAAATTTGGAAGATATTTTTAATTTCAAGTATCGTATTCAGTGCAGGAAGTATTAGAATTTTCCAAAACAAGTCATTTGCATTGCACTCCCAGTTTATAGAGAGATAATTAAAACTTTATGGATACGGATGCATAAATTCTAAAATCAAGTTTTTATTTTGTTGCTTACGGTATTGTACATAATTTATTACAAAATGTTTACTTACTCATATTTACATTATCGTTGACAAATGCATATCACTGATATTTTAACCTCTTTTTTAATTATAGTAGGTACAAAGAGATAAGATTAAACACTTATCTGCCCTGATCCTTGTCAATCTAGGTCAAACCGTATAAACAGCGCAAAATATATAGAAGGTTTAAAGAGGCATGTAGTAGTTTTCGGAAAATCACTAAGAAAATTAATTAATGTGTGGTTAACAAGGCACCTGAAGTGCCCAGCATAAATTGTTGAAGGGAATTTTTCTCGTCTTCACGAGTGACTTGTTTGTGAAAATACGACAAGATAGGCATTAATGGATCATTTAAAAAAGCAATTCGTAACTGTGAAAAAAGATTAAGATGGATGATTTTACCCAAAAGGTTTTATCTTGCCTCATAAATTACTAATTCGTAAGGTAATGCGAGAATGTATCCATTATATAATAATAAAAACGTGAAAAAACAAACAACTGAGCTATTGGTTTTTGTAGTGTCAGTAATAATACTTTCATGCAGTGACTTTCCACATTAAAATTAGTGAGTTTCAACATATTGTTTCCATCACCAAGTTCATTTAGTGTCTGGAGGCTGTTAATATCTTAGATTTTACATAATTGCTTTTGCCTATACTACATACTCTATTAGAAAACCTCAAATAAATATAAGCACGGTTGGATCAATATTAATAAATATGGTTACGATATGGGCTCAAGGACAAGCATAAAATTATTATTGCTAAAGAAGATTCCGTCTGCAACGTTCCCCGCAGCTAACATCATTTGACATTAAATATTTCATTGTCAATTATACCGTATTATTACTAAATCTATACATATAATCAAGTTGTAACAAGGTAAATTATGTACACGGAAAATAATTTAAAAAGAACTTAAAGAATGATAATAAAAGCTAGAAAATCTGTTTTTTAAATTTTTGTATGTTTCTATGTTAATTTGTTCATCTATCACGTGAAATACACAGGACGGGTTTCAATGAATTTTGGTATGGTAATAGTTTATACCCAAAAGCAATATATGAGAGAGGAAAACATTGTAATAACTTTTCTTATTCGGAATCTCCGCGAAGGAAATCGTAAGCATAACAAACATCAGCTAACCTTTTACCACGTACCAAAGTTACAAGTGGTAGTAGTTTAGGTAACAGTACCAGTATATAAAAAATGCTAATCTAGATTAAATAATAACATAATTGTTGAACTGAACATAAATTGTGGAGCACAGGTGGAAAAGTCTCTATCTATTTAGGAATTAGGATCTAGAAAAATAGCCATTTCATATATCATTGAATAGAAAGAGGAAGTATAGTAGTTGAATCAGGGGTTACATGGTATGGGGTATATTTGGACTATAAATATCGCATAGAGGGAGGGACATGTATATATTATAAATATAATGCCAATAGTTCAACAACCTCACTAAATTAGAACTTTCCTAAAAGATACAATTCTAAAGACGTAACATGAGAAATGCTTATGCAGAGATTTACACAGAACAATTGAATAAAGGTACAGGGTTGTATCAAGTTACAAAGTGTAATATTACATATAAAATACAATTTTCATTCCGATAAATTCAAAATTGAGTCTATACAAAAGTTTTTATTTACATCTTTTATGACATTCACCATTTTAATGACATTTATCGCACTTTGCTTATGTATATTTAAGCAAATTTTTTTTTTATTAACTTCACCTATAGCAATTAATAAAGGTTTTAATCAGATGGCTTTGGTGGTGACACAGACGGGTATTTAGTAGACCGAACCACACTTTACTAGTATTGACTAGACTCGATGACGGCGACTTCATTCTTGAGAAAAATATAACCAGTTACCTACCATCTAGTTACAGCATCAAATACATGAAGCCAAAGATATATGGATTACGCAGATAACATTGTGTTATATCATTGTGCTAAATCCTTTAGTTTCTTTCAGATACTTCTTTATTTTTTACAGCATTCTATAGGGAATCTTTATAATCATGTAGAACTCTTCTCACCTGTCTTACAGAAAACATAATGTCAGGATTGTTTATGGTTGCTGGACAAATTAGTGACATAAATGATTTACTATACGAATCTCTGGAAGACTTAATATCCTGCAAATTTAACATGTGGATTAGCAGATATACTGTTAGAATTGACATCATTTATATTCAATTATTTCAATGATATTCAGTTGTTGATCTGATTTAACGACGAAGTAGCTACCGCGTTTTTTTATTTCCACGTCAATATTATTAGTAGAAAAATACAATTTAAAAAAAAATGCATGAGGATTATTAATTACCTCTTTAAGGATATGTTTTTCGTAAAGAGTAGCAATCCGTCATCAACATAGAGGCAAAGATAAATATTAATTACATTGATTTATCCTACGTGAACAAAGTGATCAGTTTTGCTTCCAATAAAGCTTTACTTTCAAATTATCATTATCGGGTAAATGTACATCATCGGTATTTTCTATAAATCTTTCTAGGTTATAAACAATTAGATAACTTAAACACTGGTACCACAGGAAAATATCCCTGAGCTATTAAGTGTTAATGATTAGGCTTGAAGTTACTAGAGTCATATTATATTTATTATTAAATTCTACCTTATAACCCATAAATTGTTCCTATTTTGCAGACGGATTGTACGAGTAATCAATATGCAATTAGCCATAAGCTAAACTATTACGGTATTGAGGAAGTGACGACATTATAAATTTCTATTTGACAAATCTGGAAAGGTGAGTGGGAATTAAGGGTACTAATTCTTTAAGATTTTTCATGAAATTCAGTGTACCTGAAGGTTCTATACTGGGTCCCTTCTTGTTTCTTGTCTATATTGATGACTTACCGTCCATGGTAAGAAATAATTACGACATTATGTAATTTGTCGATAACATCTCTTTGGTTTTTAAACTGGAAATAATATTGTCAAATATGAATAGTCCTCTGTCAAAAACACGACCAAAGATGTATGTGTGTATATATATATATATATATATATATATATATATATATATATATATATATATATATATATATATACATATATATATATTATTGCCGCGGTATCGGTACAGAAAACATCCCATATCTCAAAAACTATACAATTTATTTCATTCAAACTAATTTTCCTAAAAGTTTATTTTTAGTTCCACCACGTTAATTGTTTTCACAATTTTACACATGTTAGTTGAAAAGTTAGAGCAGGGACACATATTTTAAGAATTTAGAAGCATACACCTCCCCAACTATTTACTTAAATTATAAAGTTATTTCGGGATATCTATATAATTTTTAAAACCTATTTAACGATACCCTACACGTCCACATGCACTGAATTTTTTTCATTCTTCGTTTACGTTCATGGAGTGCCTCCCGTAATGTAATTTTTTTTCATAGTTCTATTATTTCATTGTATAGCGATTCATGGAAGACGCCTGCTATAAATTTTATCTATTAAGTAGTCTCCGATTAAAATGGCTGTGACATACGGGCAGACAGACATACAGACGGATGGAGAAGACAAAATTATAAGGGTTCCATTTTTTTTCCATTTTGCGTCGAAACCCTAAAAACCAAACATACACACTGCTTATAAGCCATCCGTATTGGTAGAAAACTGGCAACAAATAGATCAATAATTTTCAACATCTATGCAAATCAATTACGAAAACAAGTCCGCGAACCCTAACTGTGTTCGTATCTCTCAACTAAGGGTCAAATCCCTTAGGTCACCGTAGGTAATACGGTAGGTAAGTATGAACAAGAAACGGGCGGTTTCTTGTTGTACAGCCCAGGTTTGTTAAGATATTCATTATAACCGGTTCTTAAAAGTCTATAAGGGTAATATTAATTTGGTTTACATTGTTTCATCTCAATAAATAATAGCAGAGGATACTCCGGTTAAAAACATTATAACTGAAAATATTAAAAGATAAAAATTTAAACAATTATTTCTTGAAAAATTTTTCAATTCTATTGACACAGTAATGGCGATACCCTCTTTTGATTATTAGTTTGGTATTGAACACTCTGAGAACAATCGCCGGTATCGCTAGGAGGGAGATGAGAAAAAGAATTATTTTGCTTTGTTCGTCTTTAAAATTCTTCTAATGTTCCCTATATGAGAAAACAATCAACACATCTCATCCTTCACTTCCTATGGAACCGAGCGGTGATATCAAAAGCATACGTGTAAATATATTATAAACCCAGAAGTAAAAAATTTTACTGAGTGCCATTATTCTATTCGCGGGATACGACGAAACATTATGATACATACAACGCATTTTCATATTTATTGCGACGACTTCACATTGCTTTTGTCGCAAGAAGTCGTAAACAGTCATTATGGAATACAATCACATGTTTACAAATTTTTATAAATATGTTTAAAAATATATTCTTCAGTATTTGATATCTCAGTTTCATTAATGTCTAAGGCATATACTTTTGAAGAATTTTTTAGGGTTCTGTACGCTAAAAGGAAAAAAAACGCAATCGGTAAAGTTATGTGGTCATCTCTCTGTGTGTCACAGACCTTATTTTTCTCATACACTATTCAACGTAAGAACTAGAAATTTGGCATAGTTATAAAATATATATTTTGCTCTAATCGATATTTAAAATAATTATGTAGTTAAAAAAACACCTAAAATTTGTATACAAAATAAGGCTAAAATAATTATAATACGGTAACGTATTATAGAAAGTTTTTTTAAATTTCATTGGTCCTGTGCGGTATGGTTTGAAAGGCAGTATTATAAAAATTAAGTTTCAATTAAAGTATTATGAAAAAATGCACATAAATGGTTTGGCAGAATTTATCTCTATCGTTTATTTTAAAAAGTTGAACAAAATTTAATTGACATATTTGTTTTGACACGAAAAAGACGATATATTTTTCATACATAATGATGTTTAAATAAGATAATAAAAGTGTATCATGTTTTGGAAAACATTCTACTCTACTTTTAGAACTAAAATCTTTGCGAAAAGGAAAAGAAGAACAATACGAGCTTTCAAGATGAAATTTTTGAATCTGTGCCAAGTGAGAGCGTAGATATGTCTCTGAGTCATGAACTATTATTGTAAGTGATACTGTTCTGTTTGTGCTTGAGGTGCTTAGTGTTTGCCTGAATTTAACTTTGGTGAGTTTACTAACGCTTTTACCAACGAATTAGAGTTACTTTTTTATTTTTGTCCGAAATTATTTAACATTAAATGAAACTAATGACATAATGAGAGTCACTACAAAATGTGATTTGTTATGTAACTTGTGTATTCAGGCAAAATATTGCGAATAAAGCATTACATCTAGGTCCTTCGAAACAATAGACTAGAAAGATGATTTATGTCCTATGCAAGACAATGGAGTGTATTAATAATTTGTTTTAATGCGAAGAAAGCATTACATCTAGGTCCTTCGAAATAATAGACTAAGAAAGATGATTTATGTCCTATGCAAGACAATGGAGTGTATTAATAATTTGTTTTAATGCAATTTAAAAAAAAATTCGTTGTTCACCACCTATTTAAAATAATGGAAATATCATTTGAACGTTATCTAGAATTTCTAGTGCTATCATAAATCTCTTATTATAAAATAAATATGTTTTATGTAATAGTCACGCAATTTGAAAGTCAGGCAATTATTTTAATTTAAATCAAAGTGCCAATTATAAGAATATTGGTTAATACAGTAACATCCAGAGTATGGAATAAACACCTGTATACATTCTAGTCGTCACTTGTAAATACTTTTTATCTGTATAAAAACCAATATTAGAGGAAAGCAAACAGCAATGGGGAAAGCCGGATTAAAGTGAATGTCGCACACAATCACTAGCATTTTAATTCAAACATATGACGGGTCTGCCGGTTTCAATTACTGTATCCATCCCTTTGTACACCGTCTGCGTTTTTCGCGAAACACAAAATTGGATCGCAGATATATTATCTATTTCATAAAAATTGTATTGAAACGCAAAAAACTCTCTACCTTAGTCGTATTTCATTTCATATCAAAGTTCGCTTATACATAAAGCTTACGTTACGTAAAGTTTCCTTATACTTATTTCGCGTATTCCATTTCTTGTTTTCTTTGCGGGTCGTTATTGTATTTTATTTCGATGAATCGTTAATTGAGGTATGAATATTTGCATATTATTTTACAAAATATACAAATATTCACACTGATTATAAGAAATTTTGTACCACTCAGCATAAGACATTTTGTGATAATTGTATATCAAATTATGTTATATCAATATACATTCACTTTTAATCGTATTATTTCTGTAATATATATTATAATATTAACTCACTCATTGATCACTCTACCCTACATTAAGGGTAGAGTAATCAATGAGTGATATAAAACTAGCTAGAGTGAGAAAAGTAAAAACTTTCCGTATTGCTCAAGAAATATAGTTACGAATAATGACCTACTTCTGGTGACGAAGAATTTTCATTAAATAGAAATTAGATTATTCCAAATAAGTCGTAGGGAAACAAATCGTTATCGCTGAGTAATTTAGTTATACTGTATGTAATTCGCAGTCTATAAATTATTGGAATAACAATAACCTTTTAATTTTCTATGTGAAATTGTTAATGAAACGTGCAAATTTTAAAAACAATGAGGCTACAGCGGTACCGGTAATATTAAAAATTACAGGAATGTTTATTTGTATAACTAACAAATAATTTAATAAAAAATGCATCTCTGCATTGATTTATAGATTATCGCACAACTTACATAATTCACTTTCTGTGTCTTCAGAGGAATATATTTTGGTAACGACAATTTGTCTAGTAAAATAAAAAGTATTAATTGATCTATAAAACTAAATATTTCAAATTTGTTTTAAAACCTTTAACAAAATTATATAGTCATTCAAAAGAAAAGTAGCTAGCTTAATACAAAAACCATACGGCTACTTACTTTTTTTGTTTATCTTAATGAACTGTGCATGATATATATTTAAGGAGGCAAAATACTATTTATCTTTGTAAATAATTTATTATATACTACTACATATACGCCTGTAGTCATCTACACTCTCTTCGACAAAAGGTCTGCGTAAAGGGGAGGATTTTAATTTTTTTTAACAATCTAGGTTTTATGAAACTGCAAATTATTTGACTTTAATTCAAAGTGAATGTTTTTCCCTAACATTTGCCTGATTTCTTCATATTTATAGTCTATTTATTATTTTTAATGCTAATTCCCGTTTTGTCAAGAGATTCCAAATTATCTATATACTTTGATTAGTTACACGGTTATTGGTTTATTGCTGATTTGCCGTAATGGTTTATAATATATATTTTAATTTTAGTATTTAATATATATCTAGAAATACAAGTAGATTTTCCATATAAATATTTACCATTATTTGATTTTAAAAGTTAAACACTGTTATTCTTTTTAATCTAAATCGCACATGACCAGTTGTTAAACACCCTACACACCTAAGTACCCAGGGTACTGAATCTGAAGTCTTTATTGTAGGGGCATCATTTAAAAAGTAGGTGTAGGAGTAAAAGTAGGCTTTAATAGATATTATGATAAAAGTCTCGATTTTCTTTGCATTTTTTTTAAAATTAACCGTAAATTTCAAACTAACCTGGATTATAGTTTTATTCTGGAAGTTGATGCGTTCTTATGAGGATTTAGTCCTTTTCCTTATTTCTGTGTAGCGGCGCCTGTTTTGGTAGTATTTCTAATAATAACTTAGTTGGTATTTTTAATGAATTTTAGCAATATATTTTTGATAATGTCTTTTAGAGCAAAAAAAGTCTTTATTGCAGAATCATTTTGATCACTAACCAATTTTTATTGTCTAATTTTCTTCTGTGTCCTTTAATTATTTTTTTTTTTAATTTATTAAGTCAATATGGAATGTCTAAATGTTCAAGTGTATTTATTTACTTAGATTTGTCAATTACATCTAGTGGAAAATTAATTGTATTTCTCTTCATAAATTACATCGTATTTCTCTTCCATCTTTAACAAACGTCTTTTGAATTATCGGAATTTACTCAGTCTTGAACGATCTATAGATTATTTAGCGTGAATAATCGTCAATTTTTTATTATAAATAATCGACTTAGTTCATCGGACAACCTAAATTAAAAAATATTTACAACTTATATAGTAGTGTCAACAGGAATGATAAAACAGTTCATATTTTATATGTTTTTATGTTTTTTTTAATAAATACGGTAAAATAATTTTGAAACTCAGATAATCCCTATTAACGATATTTTTCCCGTGTCGTAAAAATTTATTGAATCTACAAAATTTCAATATAAATTTACATAATTTGTTTCCTAGCCTCCTTTTTTAACAAGTTTCAAAATAAATTTCAAACATCACACAGCATCAATGTCTACATACATACGCATCGTATATATACGCTGACATCCACATATAATGCGGATAGATAAAATCTCATAGGGATGAATTTTGACATCTTCTGAATATTTTATTTTCTTGTGACCTGAGTGATACCCAAAAAAAATAAAATCACCACAATTTATTCTCATATACTGCAGTAATATTATTACCGATGTGAAACAGTACATGAACCAGATTGGGAGCGAAATATTTCCTAGTGTTTAATTTATTGTTGATTAGATTCTGAAATCGATTTTAACGCGCTTTTGAATAAAACCATACTTCCTTTATTTACTTATTTAGTTCACAGGAATTTGCTTGACTTTGCGTTTTTATTCTTAAACTGATAGATCTTTTTTTGGGCTGAATCGTTTACTATATGGATATAATTTATTTATATGTGCCTAAAGAGTAAACAATCATATTGTATTTCTTCGCTGATCAGATCTTGTTTATTTACCAATCAGGTCATTAACCTCCTCACGGGTGTCATCCATCGCTGATAATTTATGATAAATATACTATTTTACGTATTGATTTCAGTGATGCAGATTTCTCCCAGAGATTTATAAGGTGTTTATGGGTTACAATTTATAGGATATTTCTGTATTTGTGATGCTCATCTCACGTTCTATCCCGCGTCTATCTACTTTTAATTTGTGGAATTTTTCTCAACTATTTAACAAATGTTTATGTTTACATGGCTAATAGTGAGAACCTAAAAATTTTCCGGTGACCAGTCATTCAAAGTAATTATAGAGATAATTTTCCTAATTTATGAACACTTATATCTTTTTAGCATTAATAGCAGTCCAACCTACTATTTCTGAATACTGACATATTTGAAAACTCTCTTTTTTTAGCATAAAATAGATAAAGATGTAACCATACTATCTCATCTGTCATATCCGGGAAATACCTTTTGTTCAATAATCAAACTGTGCTTAGTATCGCAAAGCCTCTAAATGACTAAGGTGGCTCCCAGCTTGCTTTGGAATGAGGCTTACAATATCGGGGCAGTTATGCAATATAAATTCGCGCCTGCCGAATTAGTTTATCATTATATCCGCCACATTTAAGAATATATTTTGATTGCGTTAGAGATATTGTACCGAAAATTGATATGGTAACATTTTTTTTTAAATTGTTTTTGTCGTTATATATGTTTTAGATATCTCTAATATTGTTACTAAATATATTTTGCAAAAAAATTCTGCTGGGCTGGATAAAATTAGGAAAAGCATCTTTCAAGCATCGTTTCACTTTTCGCCTTCTTTTTTCCATCAGGTGCACACCATGCGTCTCGAGAGTGTTATCATTCAAAATGGAATACTATGATATTATGAAGGTATTTAATAAACAAACATTGAGCAGGTAGAGTAAGAATCTTATAGTTACAAGATTTCAATAATTAATAACTCAGTATACTCGTAGATGGAAGAATAAGTGTTTTAAAAAGCTAAAAAAGCGTATTATATTTTGATTAGAATAGAATTATTCAAATTTGCATTCAGAAAAGAGGAAGAACGGATACAATTATGAAAATATTTTATTGCTATTGAAGAAATATATTCAATATAACTTACATGTCTACCTATTTTAGTTCCCACGTCTTCTTACATGATCATCATAAAAATATTAAAAAAAGCAAAGCTAAAAGCAAAGAGGAAATTTGGATCAAAGTAAACGTCGCATGATATAACGGGCGTTTCATTGAAATGTACAACGGGTTTATCTCGTATCCGTCCCTTCGTATTAGAGCTATATTTTTTCACAATATTAAATTGAATCGCAGATCGTTTTCATCAAAAGGCACATAATATTATCCTGTAACCATATTTAATTTTTCACGCTTTTGCAGGATTTGATATGAGTAAACATAAATATTTTTTCTACGTTTATTTTTTTGTTTTTTTTAAGTTATTTTTAAAACATTTTTTCGAATAAAGAATTTAAATATAAGTAGCGTTGTTAATTCTTCATCAAAATAACACTGACAATGATTCATTTCTTCTAACAGATATAATTCTTTTTTCAATATTAAATACTAATCTTTATTAGCAAGAAGGGGTGATGCATTAGAGATTTGTGTGTGTGTTTGTGTGAGTGTGTGTGTGTGTGTGCGTGTGTGTGTATATATTTATTTAATTGTTTTAAAAGGTTACATCTTCTTTAAAATTACTACTTAATTAAAAATACTAAATAACGTTTAAAATGTTTATTAAACATGCATCCTTCGGTGAAGCCGATCAACAACAACTAAGAACATCCTAAGAACAGGATACTTAAAAGGTAAGAAAAGTGCGGCTGATATCTAAAAAAATAGTGCTAGTGTGAAAGTAACCCCTGTCAACAGAGAAGTTATGTTGATTTGAAAATTGTGCCTAACATCAGAGTGTTTATGCTGGTATGAAAATAGCACTGACTAGCTTCCCTCGAAGTAAAGACATTCATATTTCTCCAAAACACGTCATTAGTATTTGAATTATGTAAACAATGCTTTGCAGATTAAAATAATAACTTCAGATTACTACATGTAAACAATGCTTTGCAGATTAAAATAATCACTTCAGAAACTATTAGTATTGTAGAAACTCATTATGCACAATTAAATGAAACTACGTTATGTACTATTACTTCTACTTTCTTTAAGCTCTTTACCACGACCTAGATTTCGTTGTATTATAACATCTTCAGGTGGGCTATTAGCAAAGATATTTGCTGAAGATGTTGTAATACAACGAAACCTAGGTCGTGGTAAAGAACTTAAAGAAAGTTGAAATAATACTATATCACGTTGTTTCATTTAATTGTGTAATCGTTAAGGATTTACTCTTATTTTACTATGCAATTTCAAAGATTAATTTTAATGTTGGACACATGTGTTAAATAATGAAAAGTTAGAAAAAGCATGAATGTTAATATTCTGTATTATTTATGACACACCATGGTGCTTACCATGGTTAAAATTTAGTACCCGTCCAGAAAGCTAAGTGTTCGTTCGATTCTCGGCAGGGTATTTGAACATTCATAAATGATTAACCAATTATTACACTTCGGGCTTAGCTGAAATGTTAAGTAGAAAAATGACAGTATCTGGTCCATCCGTCAGATATAATCTTACAAATATACAACCGTGAGGACAATATCTATTAAAATAGGAATTGTTCGCTAAGTGCCACCGATACCGGAGGGGGAGGGGAGTACGCAATAAATATACTGATTTTATATGCAATGATTTATTATTAGGTATTTTAATAATTATTCCTGAAAAACAAATTATTAACGGAACATATTTAATTTTATCTATAAATATTTAACAGATCATGAATAATATATATTTAAAATTAATACTGAGTTTGCATACTATTTTTATAGTCTAAAAACACTGAAATAGACATTAAAAAGGGAAGATAAGTAATGTCCATTTTTTACGTTCGATACACTGTAAGACTTAGTTAACAATGTTGTTTTGACACCGTGCATTTGTTGCATTTTCACAAATCAAGATTTAGCAAAAAATCACCAATTTATCAGGTAAAGATACCTATTAAAAGGTTTATGAATTTTGTATAAAATTGGTGACAAAAATTAATTTAACTTTGTTAGCTAACTGCACCCAGATGGCTGATTGTCTAAGTGGTGATGACGTAATACAAATGTGACCCGGCCACAATACGGGTATGTATGCATTGGTAATAATACACATACATTATTTGTTCGTTATAAGCGAGATATAATATGGGTTATATTCAGCTTATTTAATATGGATTGAAACCATATCGGACAGAGATCACCAAACCAAAACTAAATGTATAGGACGAAGACCGTAAGTCGAAGCGTTGTAACAATGTTTCCATTAGCTTTTATTCCCCATTCGTATACGTATATTTTTGTAAAACTAAATGACTCATGTTGTTTTGAGGATAACTGCCTGTTCTGCAAAGACTAAACGTTACGAGAGAGTATCGACACCGGTTTTATTTCACGCGCATTATTCATGCAGGTTTCAGGCATATTACATTTGACCAATATAGAAATAGATCTGTGTTTAAATGAGTAATCGAACTTGTTTTCTTTCATAAAAATAATTTTATTGTATTCATATATAAGTCTATGGAGCACTAAACTATTTGTGCCTACGTAGTGTCAAATTTAATTAAACCGAAATTACAACTAGCACCATATAGTTATTTGCTATATTCATCATATGGTCACACACACCGATATCGCGCTAATTACTCTAGTAAATATTTAGATTCAAAAGATTTTTAACAAATCGAATGTATTTTTTCTTATACCGTTGCACCGCGATAGTAACGGTGCCGCTTTATCAATTGGTTGAAATTATTGTGCCGGTTTATCTATTGACGTTCCGGCAGAAACGACTCAGTTTTTTTTTCTACCGGACTTGTTCTTAATACAATATACAGAGAGTTCGGTGTTCAGAAAAGGAGAATAATTTTAGAAATAGAAGAAGAAAAGCGGATAACATATAATTTATTTCGAACTAGCATCGGTGATAGGCCGAAGAATTGCCAACTGGTTTGTAGGGGCCTCGAGGAAAAGGAAAAAAATTAAACATGTCAAAGATTCAAGAAAATTAATACTTATTACCACTCAGAATATTCATTCATCCTGATGTGTAAACACTGTATTGTATTTCTTTCATTGAAATACTAATACATTTTATGTTTAAAAAAATATATTATTTTAGTAATTACTCAAAAATCAAAAATACTTTTTTTAGAAAATAACGTATTGTTAGTCTGCTAGAATTTGTACTAGAAATATTAATTTGAGTTGACGAAAATTAGGCAGGGATGTTTTACTAATAGAGGTTTAATTAACAACAAATTTTTAAATGTGCTAGTTTTTTAAGACTTCCAGCCCAAGCCTAGAAAAAATGAGACGAATTGTTTTTTATTATTATAAGTTTTTTAATTAAAAATATATTTACACGTTATAAGGAAGAAGTGACAACAATTACTTTCATAGATTTTGAATATAAAATATAACCTATGTAATATAAGTTACGTATGTATACAGTGTAAATGAGAATATTTAGAAAAGAATAACATTTTTCATTCGGAGGTACCAAACAAATGCGTATTAAATTACTAACGTTAATATAAGTAAAAGGTTAACAACATCTGAACTGTCAAATTGATTTATTTACAAACATTCTCTTTTCAAAGTAAATGAGGGAAATTTATTCGAACTTGGGTTCGAGTGACATATTTTTAATTTTAATTATTATAAACAAAAATATTAATGGGACTTTAAAGTTATTACATTTCTTCGTTTATTGGGACATGTAATTTACTATTTTTCCTTAATTCACTCATACGATAATATCACATACGACAGACTCACAATTGGTTGCTATCCGCCCGTCCGCCGGAACTAGGATCGTGCGACGGACTCGCAGTCTTTGTAAATATAGAAGCATTGTTGTATACAATTCATGACCAAATAGTTCCATTGTGTTCTCCGGAAATCGTGGGCGAATGATGTATTTGACTTCGAATATTGTCTTTTCGTTTATGAGAAAGGTTCCCCTTTTCAGGCTTCTCGCTGTTCTCAACTCGACCTCCTTTGACCTTAATATTTCTATTTGGAAATTAAAAACATAAATTTACTGCACATTTGTAACTTTTGACGCTATTTTTAAATTTATCGAATACAGTATGTTTTCATATAATTGCGTAAGAGACAGAAATTTATTTTATATATCTATTACAAACAAAAGTATCGCATTATTTATCAGAGTATAAAATTATTATATGAAATATGGATGAAATGTATATTTTACTGTAGTGAAAAAGATTTAAAATGTAATTTCGCAATGAAATTTATTATATATATATATATATATATATATATATATATATATATATATATACACAAACCCACACACACACACACACACACACACACACACATATATATATATATATATATAAATACCTAACAATATGAGGTTTTCGCTTCAGGGTAATAATGTTAGCGTATTTCACATCATTAGTTTTTTTTTATATTTAGTGTGAAACATTACGGTTATTAAATACGTCCTTGTCATGGAACTTCAGTTTTTATACAAAATACTAAAATGAATTGGTTACATTTATGTACAATTCGTGACATTGCAAGACGGGAAGCAAAAAGTTAAAGTTGTAGAACTTCAGTGTTTTAAAGGGCCAGATGTAAAATTACAAAACTATATCGGACACCAATGTGAAGGAAAATGGTTATCTATCGCTTGCTTAGTTTTTTACTTAGCTTTGGCACTTGCTTGTTTGCTCAACAGATGTAAAATGCTCTTCAATTTTCCAATGTTGGTCAAACTTTGTTAATTTTTAAGACAAAAGAAATAGGAATTGTCAAAAAGTCTAAGAAAATGAGTCCTTTAAATACTGGTTTTAACTCTACACTCGATAATGATGTTAAGGTGAAGTTCAAATATATTTACGAGCTAACAATTATTATGGTTTTCCGAAAATTATTAAATTTAAGATTTATAATTGATTCACTCCCCACATGCAAAATATACAACCAACCAAATTCTATTTACGTCAGTCCTTCGAGACTTTTATAACAAAATTATACTAAAAGCGTTCCAAAAATTCCTAACTAAAATGTTACTTTTTCGTTGTCATATATATTTGAAATATATCTAACTCGAATTGAGAAACTTAACTACTGTGGTATAATCAAGTCATTAAACTTTACACATATACTGTTTAAAATGCGATAATATAAATTTGGTGTTTGCTTCAAGATTCTCCGTTTTACTCTATGGAGTTATCCTCTCATGCAAAAGGGCAATTTTTGAATGATTGAAAAGTATTAACCCCAACAACCTCTTTCATAAATGTTTAAGTAAACATTCTTTACTGCTAAAATTTTAGTTCTTTTACTTTACGTTGATACACCTTAGATTGAATTTGTCTACTTAAATGTCAATGGCAGACCACGGTGATTCACTGCATTCAAAACTACAAATATGTTGTTTTAGAATATTGAAGATATTTAGTTTATAGCAAGTGGTTAATCAACAAAGAGGATTTATTCATATGTTTCTGTGTTGAGCGTGAAAATCATTAAGGATATCATCTTTTGACTACATTATTTTCTACGCTTCTATATTCTTCAGGACTTATACACCACAAATTATGTCGTCCGAAATCACATATCAGTTTGATGAATAAATCATTAAAATAGGTAAATTCGTGAAGTTTAAACTTATATTTTTAATTAATTGTTTGTAATTGATTAATATGTGAAAATTCATTTTTAAGGTTACTAAATTAGCAACTCTATAATAATAAAAAGTTTTGACATAGAAATTTATACTTAACTTTTACGTTCATGCGTCTGCGCGTGCTCGATCTTGTGCGTGTGGGCACTAAGTGAATGCTCTAGTGTTGAAGCCGTCTCCTTTATTTAAAGTAACTCTTAAACAAAAAATAATTTTTCTATCAAGATAATCTTATGGGGAGCTGCAAATCTTCAATACGTAATGTCAATAAAGCACTAACAGAAGTCGCACTAAGAGTGTTTACATACTTAGGCACATATAAGTATTTAATGTGAATACTATTATGATACTATTAAATAATGTTAATATATTTTTTTCATATTATTATTGTCGAGTAATTTTTTCTCAGGCGTAAAATATGATAAGTTTTTTAAACCTATGACACTTTTTCTGTAAAATTTAAATAAATTTTTAGTTAGGTAAATATAATTATTTTAATAAATTTTTGTATTTATAATATATTTATTTTGTAGTATATTTTATTTTAATATGTTTTTATATGTAATTTCGGAGAAGAATGGGAGCAGGAGGAAGAAAGAGAAAGATACGTTTATTTTGGTCATTTCTAGCAATATTTCTACATAAAACAATTTTATGTTAAATATTGAAAAAGAAATTTAATCCCTATAACTTGCTGTTACAATTAGTACCTCACATGAGATAAGATTTAAAAAAATTAGGTTTTTAATAAGTGTTAAATATTGAGATAATTTAATATATTTAATCAGATCAGTTAACATTATATTTAGTCATATCAGTTAATATATTTTATCAAAACACCTGTAAATTTCATCTTTCTGAATTAAACGGTTTGTGATATAAATGGTCGTGATTGACAGCCAAAATGATAGACACGTAACTCATCACCTTTCGAGTCCCTTTTCACTTTTTGAAATACGGTAAAAAATTTTAAGAATTCAATACTACAGTGTTCAGGAAATGAATATACAAATTAATAGTTGTGAAGGAATGCGTAACATGTGTAATTTTTGGAAATTGTGACTAGTCTAAGGGGCCCTATGTAGTTTAATATTTGAAATATTTAAGTAGTTTAAATCTCCATTTAATCTCCGTTTTTCAGTTTCAATTGGAAAATATTAGTTGAATAAACTTTACATAGGTATTCTTAAATTAATTATTGCATCTTTTGAATTATAAATAAAAACTCCATGTTACCTAGGATGTTTTCACAAAACTTTATTAGAAAAGATTAATACAATCGACAATTTCTCCATATATAATTTCGATTTATTTATTACATTTTGAGTGGCTTACGCTAGAAAAACTCTTCACAAAGAGTAATATTATGGCTAATATCAATTTAATCATGTTTAAACTTTTACAATCGTAGTTTCTTGATAACGCTTGCATACATGAAAGTTTCAAATTTTCATTTAATTTTATTAATGAATAAAACTTTTCCCGTTTGGAATAATATCAGTTACTACTTACTAAAACGATCTAGACCGAGCTTTCACTTATATGTTTCATATGCACTCTTATATTTCAGCAATATGTAGATATTATATCAAAGGACTAATACTAAAACTTTTGCGGAGCGAAATCGTGGTAAAAGTGTATAAAGTTGATTAAGAGGGTTATTCCAAAGCTTATAGTTTAATATATTACGTACATAAATATTTAAAGTTTTCATTGAATGTTTATTGTACTTGATTGAATTGAATTGGAACATAATTTTTTTTTTAAATCCTCTAAATTAAAATAGTTATTTATGTTTTATATGTGTTAACCTGCGTGTAACCTTCAAAATATTAAACCAATATTAATAGTTCGATTCAGGGATACGAAGGAGCATTTTGTTTCGGAATTCTTTGTAGTAATTTGGTAGATTTAATTTTCTTATAGGTTTTAAAAACTAACGTACTATAGGGCGAAAGGTTAGGAATTAAAAGTGAAAAATGAATGTTAGTAATTTTAAGAAATATCTGCACTGACGGTTTTAATTGTTTTAATGATGGTAAACAATATGCCTTCAGTCAATTAATAATCTATTCAATCAATTTGTTGATTAATTCCTATATGTAGTTAAATATTCCTATAATTAATTTATTTACAGTCTACTTCTAGTGTTGATTATAAAAGTTTTCAATAACTGTGCACGCACGCACACCCACGCACGCAGGCACGCACGCACACACCCACGCACGCAGGCACGCACCCATGCGCGCACACACGCACGCATGCATGCAAGCACACACACACACACACATATACATATACATGTGTGTGTGCGTGGTGTGATTTTATTTGGTTATGTTTTCAAATTTTAGTTAATATTACGAACGTCTTCCTTTAATTTATGTTGCATATGGTTATTTGACAGGTGATAATATTTTATACAATTGTTATTTTTAATTCAGATATTAAAAATATTTTTTATGAACGTTTTATTTCAAGATTCTTTAAAGCCATTTACGAAAAATTTATCTTACAGTATACATGGTATGAATTAAATTACCTCAATTACGGATGCTTTATAAAACATTTATTTGACAATGAACATCTTTTAACAAGAGTTGCGCAATAAGATTTTTTGGAACAGAATACACGTTAGATGAAACAAACAAAAATCGTTTTGCCGATATAATAAAAAGACCATAATTTTTTGTTCACTCTATTTTCATCGCTTTGTAAGCACTATCTACACTAAAATGTAATTTGTTACCCGTTTGTAATTTCAGTTTATATTGTTTACTGTCTTGTTTTACTTGTGATAAATACTTTACCAAGATTTTACAAAGACGGTCAAGTTTGAATGGAATTTACCCTTTGAAGATTCTGTATTGTTACGTCATATTATTTTAAAGTTTAGTAAGTTTACTTATGCTACTTTGAGACCGTACCAGATCTGATTTCAAGATACTAAGTGAACAGAACATATCTTATAAATCAAAACCAATTATTTGTTATTAAATTTCGATACCTATAATCATTTCCCAGTAAAATCCGTTACAGATGAAGAGGTGTGCAATTTTAAACGTCTTGAAGATAAATTAATGTAAATACGATTTTCTATGGTTCTACTACAATATATATATATATATATATATATATATATATATATATATATATAATATATATATTATACACATTATACACACACACACACACACATATATATATATATATATATATATATATATATATATATATATATATATATATATATACATATATCAAACCAAATTAATTAATTCGCTCACAATGGATAAGTTTAATTATTGGAATCAGTTAATGAAATTTATCAATTGCACTAAAGTATTCGTAGGTTGCATTTGTCATTTTAATGTAAGCTGTTTCTGAAAAGGGATGATATAAGAAGAGAAAACTATGCATAAATCCACTAAAGTGTACAAAAGATTATCGTAATGAAATCATTTTGGTGGGCAATTTAGATTTCAGACATGTGGAATTTACGACAGAGTGTTTATACGCTATTAAACAAAGGAGAGAACATTACATTACCTAAGCTTTACGTACGTTCTCAAAGTAACTTCAAAGCAAAAACATTACGTAAGCTTTCGAGTACCTTCATATGTAAAGAGAAAACATTACGTAAGCTGTAAAACTGAAAAGGGTAAGTAAGTATTAAAGCTAGATGTCTGATAACGGTAGGAGATAAATTATGTAGTATTTTATCTTATAATAGATTGAGAATTATTTTAACCTCAATAAATCTTATAAATCTAGAACCTATTAGAAGTAAAATTGATGTTGAATATTGATACAAGAAGATTCCAGATAGTTTTTCAAGTTAAGTCAAGAGTCCATATTATACCCGTCTATTTCATATATATAAATATATATCATATATTATATTGGTCCATTACATACACGTATAGACAACGAAGAATGTTAGCCAGGTTTTAAAGATTTCGTTTAGAGAAAACAAAATGAAAATCTGTAATAATCGCATAAGACTGGCAAAATAACTTTCCAATTCTATGAACACTAGGTATAATCCAGGGTATAACAATGAAAATGTTTATTTGATTTTTGGTTAGATATATTTTTGTATTCGATTCAATAAAAAAAAAAGACTTGATAACTGAAAGAAGTATTTTCAGCAAGTTCTCGATAATAGTATATAGTATCATTGATGATAATTATTCTGGTATCGTAAGTAAGACAATATAGTCTTTATGGCGATATTGCAAAAATGACATGACTATGTCAAATTTTTAATTTATAGGTCATGAAGGGTGAAAGTTTTCGGTTATTTGTTTTATATTTATATATTTCGGTCCTACGTTTCATAAAAGTAATTTTTACCTTAATATAAGATGAAACTACGTAATGTAGTATTATTTCTACTTTCTTTAATTTCTTTACCATGACCTAGTTTTCGTTGTATTACAACATCTTCAGGCCTTAAATGCGCCCATTAGTCGTCGAATGATAATGGAGGATATGATATCTTGGATACTAAAGGTTTTGAGTTGTGATGTAAACGATTGAGTCAAGTGAGGCTTTTGAGTTAAATGGGTAAAATAATATTTAAGTCAAAGCGTGTTTTGATTTACCTAACAATATTCTCACTTGCGATTTAAAATCAGAGTACATAAATTTTATGTGTTACTTTCCCTTTATATTTCCATTCGATTTCATCCTAGATTTATTCCGAGTTTATCCTAGTCTTAACTCTTATATTAAGTATTGAATATATTTGGCGTTAATTTTGTAGAAATTCATTATTCACAATTAAATGAAACTACGTGATGTAGTATTACTTCTACTTTCTTTAATTGCTTTACCACGACCTAGTTTTTGTTGTATTACAACATCTTCAGGTGGGATATTAACAAAGATCTTTGCTAATTTTCACGTAATTTTTGCCTGAATTTGATAAAATGTACCATGTAATATAACTAATTTTTTACTTTCACGTAATTTTTGCCTGAATTTGATAAAATGTACCGTATAATATAACTAATTTTTTACTTTCACGTAATTCTTGCCTGAATTTGATAAAATGTACCATGTAATATAACTAATTTTTTACTTTCACGTAATTTTTACCTGAATTTGTCATCTATCTCAATCTCAGACGTTGCAGATTTTGATTAGTTTTTTGCTACCATAGCAGCAAATATGTAATTTATGAAATATATTACTCCTTTTTCGCTTGGAAATCCTAATTAAGTAATATTCAGTTTTTCGATAATATTGTTTCTGGCTTACATTCAATTAGATATTATTTCGAGTTATGATATGTAACTAATTTATAAATAACTGAACAAATTGATATGAGTCTTTGAATCTGAATAAAGGAAATTCGTAGCATAATTTTAATTTTGTGGTCGTTGACATATAAGCAATAAAGTTTTCATTTCATTGATATATTATTTCTTTAATTTAAAGGTATTATATATTTAAAACTATTAAACGCATTAAATATATTATATAAACTGAACATTCTATGAAATACTGTAAAATCTTTTGTTAATCTTCTGGTAAATAACAAGTACAAAAACTTGTGTTGTAACTATTACTCCCGTTAATAAAATTCTAAATTATAGAAAGAGTTGTTTCAATTTAAACCAAGTCGGTAGAATGCGCTGAAATTTATTTTATTAAATATATAATATAATGTGTTTTCATAGGAAAATCGGTTCAGCTAAAACTGATTATTTAATGTTGAAATCATTTTAAAAGAAGAAATTGTACTTAGCTTGATGGGCACTTGAGCTTTTTCTCTACAATCCAAATATAAATTTTTTTTTAACATAAATTACATGCCTTTTGAAAGTCGTGGAGATGTTGACTCTATCTCATGCAAAATGAGAGAGAGATGACTGGCACAAAAAGAAGGAAAAACACCAATGGTTTTTAATTTTATTTTACCACAGGAAAAGATATATTCATTTATTTTTTGGGAAAGTTTATTTATTTTTTGTGAAGCGCAGTTCATTTGTTTAATTATGAGATATGGAGATTTGAATTAAGTGTTAACAATATCTTCTTAGATCAGTTGAGACTGAATTTTCTGTTAAATTAATTTTTAATAACAACACATATACAATTTATGCACTCTGATTTTAAATTGCAAGTGAGAATATTGTTAGGTAAATCAAAAGACGCTTTGACTTGAATATTATTTTACCCATTTAACTCAAAAGCCTCACTTGACTCAATCGTTTACATCACCACTCAAAACCTTTAGTATCCAAGCTATCATATCCTCTATTATCATCCGACGACTAATGGGTGCATTTAAGGCCTTCTGTGTATTCGCTCTAAGAAAATGAATGCCGACAACTACTTTTATGTGGAAGATTGAAATATTAAATATCTCATTGAAGTGGGACTATTGCAGCGTTTATTGTAGTATTATTCCTAATTTATTTAGAAAATAAAAAACATGGACATTATTATTTTGAGAATTATAATATGATGAAAAATAATACCTAACCACCACGGAGTAACACCAAGTTAATTTTCCAGACCTGTACATGTTTTTAACATCCAATTATAATCATAATTGGGTCATAAATATATATACAAACTTGAGAATTAAAATATTGAAAAGAATAAAATGTTGGGAAATATTTCGTGTCTATCAGAGACTGAAAAGTAATTTTCCACCATCTATCTGATTGTTATGTGAAATAGTGCCCATTTTTTTTGTTGTATTTTTTTCGCTAATATGGAAAAATACTTTAAAAAGTTATTCATAATCAATATTTTTATTAACAAGATTTTTGCCACTTATAACTTTAAATTTGTAATTTTTTCGATTAAAAGAAAGGTTCCGGACACGTGGAAAGTCACGAACAAAATCCCTTTCTATAAAAACGAAGGGGATGTGGCAAATTGCAGCAACCACCATGGTATTAAACTGACGTCCCATACATTGAACATTTTGGCAATTATTCTCGTGAACCAACTAAACAAAATTGTCAAAATTACCCCTAACCAATGCGGATTCACCAACGGAATGCGAACGATAGATGCGATACACAGCATGAAGATTCTGATAGAAAAATATTGATCGCAGAATAAGGACCAACATCTTGTATTTATCGACCTAGAGAAAGCTTTTGTTCACGTACCTAGAGATCTGTTTTTTCAAACCTTGAGATCACAATTAATCTCAGAATATTAGATAGTCTTGGTTAAAGATCTATGTGGAACGTTGGATATCCTTGATTAAAGATATATACCAAGGAATAACCACAAGGGACAAATTTGAAGTTTAGGTCGGATTATACCAAAAATACACAATAAACCCGATATTATCTAATTATGAACTATTACCTAATTATGAACTTTATCACGGAAAATCTGAAAAAAACCTGCACCTTAGATACTGTTGTACACTGATGATCTAATTTTTATTGTAGAAAGTCAAATGAGTACATGAACAGAGGAGTACATGGCAACAGGTACCAGAGAGACGATGTTTTGTAGTGAACAGAGATAATAAAGAACACAGGTGGTTTTATATTTCTGGAAATAGCGCCAAAAACAACTCATAAGTGATGATCGAAGTAACAACTATAAAGAAGGTAAAGCAGTTTTTGTATCTCGGTTCAGTCATAGCTCCGAAAAACGGCATTGAAAAAGACATCCAGCACAGAATAACAACTTTCTGGCTAAAGGGAGGTTATAAACCGGAGTATTATGTGACGCTAGAATACCCGTGAAACTTAAAGGTCAAGTTTAGAAGCAGTACAGCTAGCGTTGATGTATGGGTCGGAATGTTGGCCGATGAGAAAGGCGGAGGAACAAAAGGTGCACATCACAGAAATGAAAATGCTGCGTTTGGGCTGGAAAGTTTCAAGGCTAGGCAAATTCAACAATTATTACTTTAGAAGAAAGTATAAAGTCGCAAAAAGTTAGAAAAAGCGGAGAGAAAATGGTACGAGCACGTTATGCTCAACGGCGCAACGAAGACCATATGCTCAAGGCAAAGCAGGAAGGAAAGATCGAGGCCGACCCGCTGCCAAATGGCACTGTAGACAAAAATCTTAAAATTATGAATTTTAACTAAATGATTACACTCAATAGGCTGTTGTGGCAAAAATGTACGGGGAGGGCTGACCCCAAATGAGATATGGGACCATAGGCAGAAGAAGGAAGAAGATTTTTTGCGGACAAATACTCTTTTTGCTAAATGTGCCAAATATAAGCGAAATCGCGTCGTAAATTTAAAAAAAAATGTGCTTACAAACGGCAGGATATTTATGTTTTATCATTCCGTAGCCTAAAAGATTAAATGGATAATTCGGCTTTGAATTTTGTTTTATATGCTTTATAATTATTTTCTTTAAACAAGTGTAACGTAAACATACCAGTTAAGTTACAGTTGTTTGAAGTAATAGTCAATCGACGGAAAATAATCTGAGGAAATAGAACGTATTCTATTTAATATTTTAACGCGCAAGTTTTACAAAACGGCTCGTCTTCTTTCGCTGATCAGAATGTTATGATTTAAACGTGTGTTTCCATTTTTGACGGTAAAACTTATTTTTTACTAAGTTTAGTCTAAACTTTGGAAATATGTAGTATAATGATTTTGTTATGGAAAATTAAATTAAACTCTTATCCATAATTCAATGAGATTACTTTTTACGGGTTTCATTATTTATTTCATAGAAATCGGCCTTTTGCAACTCATTCCTTGTCAAAATTGTTAATTTCAAACACAAAAAAAGGAAAATGGATATTTTTCCTCTATAATTTGTGTATAGAATAATTGATATTAATACTATAGGAAAATGGAAAGAGAAAAATATTTATTCAAAACTATTTCTCCCATATATTTTTAATACCGACTTGTCATTCCGTGCTGAGGTACGCCGCCGGCCGTTTTGAATAAAAATAATTTGATAATTTGATATAAAAATACAGTTGGTGTAATTATAATCACGTCTACCATTCATAGCTATTATAAAAAAAATCGTCTAATTAAAATATTTTATTTCGTAGTGTATGTTATTTTAAGATTCATATTTACGTATAATGTATATAGTTGGATGGTGCCTATGTTATAAATTATGTTTAATTACATTATCAGACCTTATAAGATAAATCACGTGTATGTCCGTTTGTCTGTTACAGCAGTTTTTTTTCTCAGAAGCCGCTTGCAGTTAAAACTTGAAATTTTACATGGAAGTAAAATACATTTCTCGTACATACTTCAATAGCTCACACTCAAAAATATTTATATCGTTATCATTCGAGGAGGGTGAGGAGAATAAGAACTCGACGCTTTTTATAAATTTTGTACATATTCTGGACATTCATTTGAAAGCATTAGGTATAAGGGTAATTTTTTTAGTAATTTTTGATATCATATCTTTGGAGATATTGAAGAATGAAAGAAATATACTGAAAATAATGCACCCTAAATACGAAACTACTGAAATCAAAATAATAAAAATAGGAGTTTTTGGAAGCCCACGTAAAGGCAATTTAAACTGTTACGTACAATTTTATCCGCGTAAAAAGGGATTTATGATCAAGCTTGCTATTTTTAAATTGTATATGGCAATAATTAAAATCTTATATAATTTTATTGAGAGTGAATTTATATAATTGACGAAAAGTCTCTACATTTAACAACTTTACCTATAACTTTAAGAATATATAATACAATGATTTTGATATGAAAAAAAATTCATTTATATTTTACTTGTTTTATAATAGGTAAAGAAAATAGGTTTTTGCCTCCCTATCCTTTGCAAAATTTAAATAAAAGTGTAAGTTGAGGTAATTATCTACAAAACAATTGTACCACAATTTTAAATGCGAAAAGTTATTGAAACTAACGTTTCCTAACCTTTGACGAAAGTTTCTAGTTTAGTATACGTAATTTCAAAAGCAAAAATTATACAGAACAACATAGTTACAGTTGTCAGTACATTTTTGTATAGAAGTGAGACTCCATAGCGAGTAACGTTATTGCATGGCTTATCATTCAGTACTGAGACATGCGTATAGATGGTAGTTCGTGACGTTCAAAGCCGTATTAGAAGCTTGGAAATTTCAAATCACAAATTTAATAAAAATTACATATAAATTAATTAATTTTTAGTGTTTTTACCATCGAGTTAAATAGGCCGCACCACACCAACACTAATATGCCGTCATTCATAGATATTTCCATTTTGCGCTAAGACGCGGTGCTCTGCATTTATGTGAAAAATTTCTTACTGATATTGTCCCTCATATGTAGTGGCATGGTGTAGAGCACAATATGATCAAATAAAGTGTTATTCTGCCTTAGTTACAGATAGCTTTTTAAAAGTTATTGATAGCTTTTTGGTTTGACACAGTAAGCAATAGATGTCTAAATATGAATTGCACCTTAATAGTCAAATCTATAGGAATTATTTGAACCATGCCCCATTCATAAATCCAGGAGAAAATAATGAACTGCACTAATTATGCAAATAATTTTAAAGAAGCCACACCTGGCGGCGAATACATGCAATGCTGCATTATACAAATTAAGTACACGTTATCAAGATAATATCATACATACAATGCGGCATTATTGAAATTAAGTGAATGTTATCGAGATTTTATTTAAATCTAGAAAATTTAGGAAAATAAGAAAAATATTCGCTTTTTGAATCAGGTTATGTTAAAACGAATATCGGAAAAGTGTTCGTGGATTTATCATGTAAGAAGTCAGCTTCCAATTACTGGTGATAGAGTCGCCGAAGGAAGTTGAATATTATTAACGCCGTTATAAACTATTACTCACCCGCTAAAGTTGCATGTGGAATTTCAAATTATTGTTCACAGCCATTTTGGTAAGCCGATTCGATCAAAGGATAAAATTAGCATTTAAAACAGAATAATTTTAATATATATCGTTACTAAAACTATATATATTAAAATTATTAAAATGATGTCATTTGATTAATTCGAATATAAGATACATATTTTCATTTTAAGTATAAGTTAATGAAAGGGAATACTGGCTTTTAACGTTTTACTTTATAAGTAACAGAAGGCAGGGTCGAACTCAAGACTAACAGTATAATATTACGACGCGCACTCGACTAGCCAACTATCGCAGTAGGCTTTTAAGTATACATATGTTTACACTCTAAATGTATACTATCAACATTCTAGAAACTGGTCCTAAATTAAAATTCCCAGACAGTACCCTCCACTTGTGATGTAGAATTTTACTGTTCGGTGGTATGTAACGTTCAAAAATTGAATAAAATAAAATGTAAAATGTAAACAAATATTTTTAAATACGAATATAAAGATGATTTTTAATTGCTCCATGACTACATAAATAATAACGAATAATAAAATAAAGTGAATGAAAAATAATAAACAAAATTCTTGCTTTTTTTTTAAATTGGCTCCGTTCTTTTGGCGGATATTTCGCCATAAGAACAGGGCCAATTTACAAGCTCACAAAAATTTATACACTCCTCCATATAGATCTCAATCTATATATGTCAATGCTCATAAAGCGCGTCCAATCAGCCTCGCGGTACGCATTATGGAAGATTCTGAACTTTGCGAAGAGAATAATGAGCGTACTATATGCTACAATAATGGGTTCTGTCTGGGGGTTGATTCTGGTGGGATTGTGTCTTCGCGAATGAAAGACGCTGGGAGCTATTCGTATATTTCCAAATAGATTTTTTTAATTTTTCAGATCATTCATGACAATATGAGCAAATTGAAAATATCACAAATCTAGATAGAATAGAAAGTAAATACATTTTTTTCATAATATCTATTTTATTAGATACAATATTACAGGATATTTTGTTTTTTGGCCCTACTTTCATTTTTCTAAAGAGCTAAAGAATATTCAATGTAAAAATCAACCGAATTTTGTTTAATTTCAATAAAATCAATTAATATTTAAAATTTAATTCTTTGTGTTTTCTCACTTAAATTGGTACCAATGATATTTAATTTTTAATTAAAAAGTGAATTTTTATAAAGACCTTCATAACTGAATGTATTAATTTTCCACTATTAATATTTTAACTGCCTAAAGCTATTAAAAATGTGAGCTGTTTTTTTTAAATACGAAAAAACCAATAACAAAGCTGTTGGTATTTTTTATAAATTAAATGAAAAAATACAAATTCCTTTCTATTCAATATACAATATATAGAAAAATTAAATTTTTAAAGTAATGATTAACTGAAATTTTGGAAAATGTGAAAAATCTTTTATTATCTTCGAATGTAGTATATTGTCTACTTTTACAAACACTGATAACTTCATATATATATATATATATATATATATATATATATATATATATATGTGTGTGTGTGTGTGTGTGTGTGTGTGTGTAAATACAACCGAACATATATTCACCCCGGAAATATATATCTTTCAAAAGTGTAAAAATATGGGACATAATTAAAAAATATGTAGAATTTAGTATAACTAGAGCTTTTCCCACATCTTCATGGGTTTTTAGAGACCCTGATTTTTTCACAATTGTAGGTTAAGTAGTCTTGGCAGTATGAGGGTGGTATATTTTTCTAATATTTTCCAATAAGATAATTTGAAGGGATGCAATTTAAAATTGTGAAAAATATATATACGAGACTATTATAATTAGTCTTTTTAAATTATACCCACGGTACAGACGGAACTTAAAAAGACATTTTTGAAGTATTTAATTAGCCTCCTTAAAATTTCCATATGATCGTTTTTGTGTATTTATATTACATTTTTTAAGGCTGGATGAAATACGTGTGGGTTAATATGTTATATTAATATGCCAAATTTCAAGTTTTTACCTCAAGAGGTTTTTTAAATAAATAACTATTAGAGACAGATAGACAAATTAATAAATTTGTACGTGTTATACTTTTGATGTGCGTTCTGTACATCAAAAGAATATGTGAAACCAAAAATCATTAAATAATAATAACATTAAAATGACTATAACATATAATGAAACGCTTAACTTGATATGCGAACTGGGTCAAGGAAATGATTAAAGTCAAAGTGAATTAGGAGTGTTATCTAGTATCATGTGGGGTATAAGTTTTGCGATGACTTTTGAATGCACATGCTAACAAGGAATCTCCCGTTCGAATCGGCTTTATTCTAAATTGTGCCGGGAAGACAGCAAAAAGTATTTATAAAAGTGAGTATATGTAACACGTTTCGAGAACAAGTGGCAATGTCACTTTTCTAAATGCTTTTCTAAACGATGTGTAAATCCGAAAGCTTTACTTTTCTCAATCGGCTTAGATGCGGATGGCCTTGGTCCTTGCTCTGAAAAACTCCTTATTTTACTTATTCCCAAACATGATACCTCTTCCTTCAATATTCCTTCATTCTTCACTCTCTCAAACCTACCAAACTGTTCAATCAGTTACGCCCTTCACACATTAGTAGAAAATTAAATTCAAGTATTCAAAGGTCCTCTGAATAAAGTTCTTTTTATAACACTCGAAATCTTCTTATTCGTAACTTCTCGTTGTCTTCTTTCTGATTTTTCTCACATTTCCCGTAATTCATAACTATTAGCATCTTTATTAATTACTTATTATTTTCCACTTTCTGCAAGATTGCCATTTTATTTTTTGTTGTATAAATTGGTTTTTATTGTAATTGTTCTACAATCTAATACTGTCATCTACAGTACATAATATATGTTATACTTCATGGTCTGGTCGAGTTGTATTTTTACCTTAAACATAACTTATGTCAATTATCATGTACGTCAAAAAGTTCACAATTTTCGATTGAGTCAGATTTTTGTTTGCCTTCATACAAAAACGTCATTAGGATGAATGAAACCGTATGGTAAGACCAGAGAAAATTTTATTATTTGGTTGGCAACATATAAACTCGCCACTTTTTTCGACCGATTTCTGGAATATTACAGAAACTTCTAGATATTTCTTGTGAGATATGTAAAGAGTGCGGTGTTCGAAATTCTATTCAGTTTTCAATTGAGTAATCGGCGAGTAAAGAATAAATTATAAATGGTAATATTTCCAAGTGAACTTAGAGGACTTTCCTTTCATGAATGTCGTTTAAGGCGAAGAACCAGCGGATCATCACGCAATATGTACATAACAATGGCTAATGTTATGCCTTCTTACGACAGAGACACTGGATCCAAAGATTCAAAAAAGGGATATTTTACCTGTCCGATAACCGTCGTCTAAAGGGACTTCCTATAATTCGTTCATAATAATTTAAAAGCCTTATTGAAACAGATCCCAGATCAAATTCACATTGTTTGGCAGAGGTATTTTCATGATCTTATACTGCAATGGAAAACAAATTCATGCTTTGAGAAAAAAGGGAAACATTCCGAGTAGAGCTGATGTGTGCTGGGAGCTACTGAATTCCCATAGTACCAACGAGAAGTTAATTCATTTTCAGTGATGCAAAGTTTATTTTTAATGATAATGCTCGACCCCACGTAACAAAAATAACGTGTGAAAAAACTATGTTTACTTGGGTGGAGTACGCAACTTCACTCACCGTAATCTTCATATATTTTAAAATCGAATTACCACTTGTCTCGTTCTCTGTTTAATAATTTACGAGATTGAAAATTAAAAGATGAAAGTCATTTCAAAATCACCGGTTCTTCGGTCAAAGACCCAAACATTTCTACAAGAACGGAACTTTAGCTCTGCCTACAGGTTGGCGACTAGTGTTGGTACCGTCAGTGCTTATGTAATTAATATTTGATTTTATTGACTATATCAAAACAGTTTGTGTACAGAAATGGTGGGTTTATAAGTTGCCAACCTATTATTATAGTAATGAAATTTTCTTTGATCTTGCCGTACAGGGAAATATTAATTACAAGATTTTCTTATTTTATCCGTGCAATTTTAGTTAAATATGGACCAAAGAAATAAAGGTCCGCATAAGGATAATGTTACCCATAACTAGCATGTCTAACAATTTTCAATACATAGATTTATTACATATTAATTCATTGCAAATCTATGTAAATAACTTTACACTGGGATTTTAAAAATAAATAAAATGTTCATCGACTGGAATTTATGTCTGATATACTGTATCTGATATATAAATATATTTTATAAAACAAGCTAGAGTGTTTTGAATAGAATTCGTAAAACCTGAGGGAGTATTATTATCATAAATATGACCGCATCTATTAAATGATAGAATAGCTTTGTTAATATTTTTTGTATAACGATTTAAACGCCACGCCTGCAGGCGTAGGGAGTTATTATCCACCTAAAATAATAAAGCCTTCATTGATTCGCATAATGCATACCACTAGCCTATAAGAACAAATATGCAATCAGTTACGGTGATGCTTATAAAAGCATCTACTAAATGATTATTTTAAATTAGAGAAACCTTTTACAAATAAATATAAGTTAATACTTGTGCTAAATATTGCAGTAATGTATAATAGTATTAATGTATTATATATATTTAAAATAGGAAGCCCAATATTTTGCTTTACGTAAGTCTATTCCACAAATATACGTTTAGAATGGTTATAAATTTATTATTTAAGGTCATCCGGTGGAAAGTGTTCCCAAGTTATAAAGTTCGCTTGAAGGAATCTCCTAACTCGTGAGTTAAAAACCAGAATATCGTCTCTGTAAAAACATTAGAGTTATTGTGTCAATTTGCCTCTTATTTTTAATGTTCAGATATCCGTTGGATTTTTGCATAATCTAGATGGTTGGGTCGGAGAGGAATTTATTTTAAAGGTTTACTCTCTTGTCATGACTTCTTTTCTTATCAAGTACGTGTCCTTGATATTACGTTGCTTGCAATTAATCCTCGTTTCGAAGCACATAAAAGATATTTGTATTTTGTATTGTTTAACATAACAAAATCTCGTATACGTATCAAAAACGAAATTTAGGTATATAAATTGTTATGCACTCTAGTCTCGCTTTATTAAACTTCGCAGACATTGATAGTTATTAACCTTTTGTTTTACCTTACGTATCCCTGTAACTACTTATAATATATCCATGATTCATAAAACTCCAAAATGTACATTTTTTTGTTTTGAAAATATTTTTAAAAAAGTGGAGAGGTAAAGGTTAAGTGAGGGAATTCATAAAGATCGTCTTTTAAATTCTTTTCTGCCGAGTGTTTATTCACGCATGACGTTAAAACTGCTAGTTCAATTCAGATGAATATATACGGAATCTACATTCTGTTTCAATAATGGCAATTAATATTTCATTTTCATTATGGCAACTAACATTTATTTGCCAGGAGTAATGAATCGAAATCCCTAGATGTTGAAATTGCATTCAACGATGAATCTTGGAACATGTTTTCTGAATATGAAATATTATGACGTGGTGAGCAATAGATTGCTCTAATGTTTTAGACAAAAAGTGTCGATCTATTATATTTACACGAAATCATACATTCGCATGTTGACTCTCCTCTCTACTCAAATTCAACACCCGATTCAGGTCCCGTAAATCTTCACCAAGATTATTTTTATTTCAAGTTCATTATAAGTTATAAGATAATTCCTTCTGTAACCTTTTATAACTCACATTTGCCAATTGTATAACAATATTTTTTTCTGAACATCCTTCTTTAGCAATAATTTTTTTTTATAAATTAAAACCTAACCAAAATGGAATTTATTATAAGTTCAGTATGTATAAAATAAGTAAAATTTTAAGTTGAAGCTAATATTAGTAATTGATCATATAATATTTAATAAATACACCAACAAAATTTACCCTCAAAAATGTATTTGTAAAAATTCTAACCATTTTGTGCACATCAAATTGGAGGCATAATCCAATTTTATACTTTTAACCTTACGTTATACACTTACGTGATTGTAACTTGTTTTTTACGGTTTAAATCTTGACTTCGTATCTATAACAAATTTTTTTTTTAATTTTTCTAATATCCTCATATTATTTTCCCCAAACATTATTTAAAGCCATGTTTAATTTAAGCTTCATTATTTTTATTCAAAAACACCGGAAAAATTATTGTACCTTGTAAATTAAAGAATGTAAGTAACTTCATCCTACCAAATTTCGTGAAATGTCATCGGTCTTCTTCAACTTTACGACAGATGTTAAACTGTTAACTATTTTGAACTATTATTTACAACAAATTATCAAATAAATAAAAGATGTTCATTTTTATTTGTGTAATATATTTTTTTTATTTTACGAAAATATCTAACCACTCTCCACTCTATGGTGTACGCGACAAAAAGTATTTCATTCCAACTTTGAAATGAAGGAGTTTACAAATACTTTAAAGGGTTTGCCTTTTCATTAAAAAAAATATAAACTTAAAGAATTTCGTCTCAAAGGTTGAAAAATAATTTAATTATGAAATAACTACGTTATAAGCGTGACATGTAGACTGAAATAATTAAGTAGAAATGTGTAGTTGACTCTAAAAATTGAAACGAATGTGACATTGATTATAGAAATGGTGGATTATTTCGTTTTTAGACTAATAATGTTTAACTAAATTATAATATAAATACGATGAGTCATTATGATGAGACATTAATTGCGAATAGATTTTAATATGAGCGTAAATATTTTTTAAAAAATACGAAAACTCACAATAGTAGAAATAAACCTATGTATTGCAAAGTTGGTAAAAAAACTTATTTCATAAAAGTTTTGGATATTTTTTATTTTCCACATTTTCACCAATTTGCATAATTTAAACGAACGCGTGAAAAATTTACATAATTTTTATTAAAAAATTATTATATTTAATAATACTTACAACAGTATATTACAATTTTATAATGTATAAATAATGGAAAACTGAAACAAAAATTACATTCATATCTGATTAGAAATTTAAAAATTTTAAAAATGGATGAGGATTTCAAATTAAAAAGTGCCCAAGACTTTTACGTAGAAGGTTTTATTAATTTATCAAGTTCATTGTAACTTCATTGTACTTGAGCCTATTCGATTATTATACCTTCCATTTCTTTGAAACAATTCTTATGATCATTTTGAATTTCTATGGGGTTAATGCCTTATCAAAAGTTATTTTATAGATCACTAAATAATAAAATATTTTCTCTCCGCCAAACAGGAAGGACATTTTAGGGACACCCTTTTAAGCGTTCTTAGTTACTATACAATGTTAAAAACTGTTAATATTTCTAAAGTTATAGGTAATACAAAATTAATAAAGTTTTATGTTATCATAAATCACTTAAATTGTGAATAGTTCATATTGAATTGCCATTTTAAAATAATATTGTTTCATAATTTTATTGATTTCTTATAAAATATATTGCACATTTGATTAGGTGGTTTTGGATTAATTGAATATATATGGTCTTTGCCTTTTGTACCGGTCCTCAAAATATTTTTCTCGCGCAGCTATCAAGAGATACATAATAGATGGCTACTTTTAATCTAGGAATAAGTTTTTAATTCGCATATTAAGTCGCATATCTAACTAAGACTAAATCACTTTTCTAATCTAAGTCAAGACTCAATTTAATTTAAAGCAGATTTATGAGCTCACTTTCAAACCTTTACATTTAGTTAGTCTAACATATATTGCGTAGGAATTATGCATTTCCGTTAGCATTTGTTAATCGTAATTTTAATTATACCGAAAAAAAATATTTCTACAACATAAATTTTCTTACTTTTTAAGAATATTTTCGCCCGTTGACAAAAATCTTCGTTCTCTCACCTATCGCTCTAACACCGAAACCGTGACCGTTAATTAAACCTTTATATTAACCTGGCGCCATTGACGCTGGGTCAGCATGACCGGCAACCATTGTAGTTGCAGTTACACCTCCCCTCCTACGTCGGATTCATCGTCGTCCATGTGAGAAATTACACGTGCGTCAACTAAAAACAGGTAATGATGACCCAAAGATATAATAGTTCACGCAGTAAATTTGTGTCATGTTGGTTTTGCTATTTTAATACCTTTTTAATAAATTTTTTTTTAGATTTTTTAATTATTCGCTTTTAAAACATCTGAACAAAATATCATCTGTGTTAAAGGAGTCATATTTTGACAATAATGAACTGGCAACTTATTCTGGCAGCAAAAAGGAAGATCATGAGAATAAATACAGTCAAAGTAATAATATTAAGAAGATGCAAGTAATTTCGAGGCTCAACTATCTCCAGTGGAGTCCGACTCATCAGGTGACGTGAACCTCTAAACACTATGTAGCCACTAAAGGAGCCATTTTATAGAGGTAGAGATCTTTCTGCTACCACCAAAGCACCACCACGATTAAAGGTACATACACGATCATAAAATATTATTACGGAACCAACCGATGTAAATTTAGTACCTCAAGCTGCGAGATCAGAACAAAAGTGCTGAATATTGTTTATCGCTGATGAGATATTATCTGAAATTATAATTTATACCAATTCACAAAAAAGCAAAGAATGGGGATCCTATAATTATTTGGCAAAACATAGATACATGAGTGGAATAACAGTAAGTGAATTGAAGGCATTTACTATAGTACTTAGCTCGATTCTGCCACTCATATAAACAAAACTTGAGTGACTTGTAGCAAATGGTGGTGTTGAAATGTTTATACTTATCATATCCTTATAGCGCTTCTGTTATATAAATGGCTGTTTGTGTTTTGACGATCAATATACACGTGCTAAAAGGCAACAACTGGACATTTTGGCACCAATAAATAGGCTACGTTTTTTAAAAGTTGGTCGAAGAGTGTAAACAAATTTACTCACCTGGTGAAAATTACACTATAGGTGAGATATTAGTGGCCTTTAGATGAAACTGCAAGTTTTGAGGGTATATACCATTTAAACCAGTGACCTCTTCTGGATTCCGAAACATTCTACGTAAAAAATGTGGAGATATATGCTGCTAAGGTAGTTGGTGGCTCTCATTCTATCAGTAATATACCATTTACAAGTTGGTATATGGCTTTTTAAATAAAAATAAATTGGCTTTCGTAGGTACTTTACGCAAAAACGTTTGGAGACCCATGTTCCGAAGAAAAGAAAAGTAATGCTATTGCTTTAGAGCCTCCATTATCACGATATTATCGGTAAGTCTACAGAGACCAGCGAACACCAGAAATAATAACATACTATAATTCGACTAAAAGCGAAATAGATGTAGCAGATGAGTTTTCTGTAATTTATGATATGTGCAGAAATTTTAATAGAGAGCCACTGATACTTTACTTTGCAAGCTAAATATTACAGGGATCAATATGTGTGTAATAAACTGAGCAAATAAAAATAATTGAAAAATAAAACGACATAATTTCTTGAAAAATCTAGATACGAGTTTGATACAAGACCGTCAATTACCAAATGTAAAAATAAAAAAGTATTAATAACTTCCTAAATTAAAACAGCGCCAAGGCAATTTATCCCTGAATACTAATTGGTGCTACTTTCCTGTAGATACGTATAATTATACAAATTCTGTAGATACAAGTATCTCTAATATTATATATATATTTGAAAATGTATTGCATGTTTATTAATGTTATAGGGATGAGTTTATTACAAAGGAGAATCAATAATACAGTTTTCAAACCTTTTCAATAAATATAAATATCAGTTATGGGTGCTGTCATTCCAGTTGATAAAGAATTAATACAAATCAAATAAAATTGAATTAAGATGTATATATATATATATATATATATACATATATATATATATATATATATATATATATATAATGAAAGCATTTCACTATCATAAGAGATGCATTTATTTACCTCTTTACCTATTTATACATTACAAAACAACTGTACGTAAGGAGTAAACTTCGGTCGCGCGTCGGAGCTGACGCGCACAATTTTTTTCTCTTCTTTTTGTCTTTCAATTGAAAATGGCTTCTCTTTTAACTGTACTCATAGTTTTATTATTTTGTGTAAAATGTACTAATTTTCTGGTGTCCCCACCCCTGACAACTAAAAATATGGGCGCTCATGAAAAAAACACTCTAACTTAAAATCGATTCCAATGCGTCTAAAGATTTGCGACCTCCACCGGCACCTACAACTACTAGAACATGAACAGTACATCGCTCGGAATCATTACGATATGCAGATTATGTGCTTTTCCAACGTCCGTTTGTCCGCTGTCGCTTTTGAAAACCGCAATCGCGACCGAGGCGCGCCGCGCTGATTACAAGTGAATCGAGTGTGCAGATGGGGGTAAGTTGGCTGGCTGGAGGTAAATTATTAGATGGTTTACTTTAGTTAACGACAATGAGGGCTGCTTTTTAAGACAACCGACACCAAATTATACCAAAAAAATCTGAAACAGGACCTTCCCTCTTAAAACTTGCCCACAATTTATTTCGTGTTTCACTATCTCCTTTCAATTTCCTCTAAAATTGGCTGCAATATTTGACTTTTTATAGTCCAGGAATCTTAATGTAAAATTTACGCCGTTTTAGCCGACTTTTGTCATGCCAACTCTTTTTTTAGCAATTCCTTAGTGCAAAATCAGATAATATGTAATATATTTAAAAGGTATGGATTGAATAGTTTTGAAATAACTTCAAACTAACAATCTAGCAAATCATGCTGTTTTAGTTATGTATTATATAAAAAAACCAGGAGCTATTATTATTTTTCATGTTATCCTGGTACAGTTATACCTAGTATTTTATTATTGTTTTCATTATTAAATACAAAACGAACTTTTTCTTACAAATTTTTCGAAAGTTTCAATTAAATACGGGTATAATTAATTTTTTTTATCCATTATAGTGCCTCTTTTAGTCAAAGGTTGTTTGAAGTCGGTACAATTTTTTGATAAAATAGCTTATGCGTGTGAATAACGTAAAGAAAGGATTGCAAAAGATTTGTTGTAATATTATTTTAATTGTACTTCTCAACGAAGACGATATTTATTACATTTTCCCTCAAACTAAACCCTATATTGCAAAGCAACAAATGTGTTAAGAGAATAACAAGATAATTCTCGTTTCTCCTTAATTTAATAGGGCAAAGTCTATGTTTTAAAGTGACGCTGTAATCAAGGCTTTATCTGATCATTTGCTTGTTTCTGTATTCTTAGCGACATAAATCTCAATATATCATTTTTAATACGGGGCCAATTACGGATATATTTGCGAATAAAATATTTTAAATTTTAACAAAATTTGTGAATGAATACTTGAGTTTGGATACGTAACAGAATTCTATGCGAATGAAATAAATGCCTCGTAAATTTTACGAATAAACCGTTCATCATATAGAGCTAAATATCTTATAGGAATTATTTTATGTTGATACATATATGGGTAAAATAAATACGTGTATTTTCCGACACAAGTAAAGACTAATGCACGGTACTTTCATTACGATACCAGCTACTTTCTGCGTTAATTCCTACAGACTAGCTACTTATTAATTATCCATAAAATGTTCTGGTGTAAAATCGTTTATATTTTTATGAAGTGAAGTATGTTTTATCAATCGTAAAATACTCAATATATGAATATACACAACTTATTGGTAAACTTAACACGGTCATCAAATTTCGTGAAACAAACGCGCACACTGAAATCGCGTGTTTTTAGTTATACATAATGGACTATATTTTCTATAGTGTTTAACTGAAAATAAGTCCACTTGTATTATTGATACAATGTTTCATTATATACAAATATTTTTTTAGATGAATAGCAATGTATTTGGAATATTAACAGGTTGGGATGTTCTTTATTAAACTTGTTTTCCAAGGTCGATGCAACAATTTTGGACAGTAGAAATGAATTTTCAAGTATTTTAACCCAGTGAGAATTTATTTTTTTACCAATATATCATTAGCACCGTACTTCGAAAGAAAATCGTAACCCTTATGATATCACTCAGATGTCAACTCGAGAGTGGATTCTAAGTATTTTTCTCATAAAACTTCAGTTGTAGAAGTCTAAAAGTATATAAAATATATTAACCCCATTGATTAACAATCAATAACAATTATATGGATCTATTATTTCCATAATATCCAAATAAATAATCAAATTTGACACAGTTCGTAGTACATAGTTTGGAAAAGCTGAAAGTTAACATTGGACTATGCTCATTCAGTCAACAGAAAATAATTACGCAAAGTAGCGAAGATGAATCCGCAAGATGACACGTGGACCATATAGCGTCTTGCGTTATGATAAGTTATAATTATTTATTTCAAAGTAGTACGCAGATTTTCTTTACTTAAAAGACTACGGACATTTAATTGTTAGATACTGTTCTTTAAAAAGGCCATCTCCCTTGTCATCAAGGTGGAAAAATAGCTATAAGGGAGCTGTCGCCAATAGTCTTATTGAAACCTGTGGAACATGAGGGTTTCAGATATATTCTAATATTACATAGATTGTCATTTAATTGTAATGATAAACATGTTGAATTGTATATTGTGGAATTATAAGTTATGGTATCTCATTAGAATTTACCAATTAATAATGTACTAACAAAAAGGAATAAATATAGGTGGTTGTTTGACAGAACACAAATAACGAGTATACCGCTGAGAATTATTGCTATTTTGAAAGTAGATAAATTACTAAGCTCAAGTAGCGTTTTACGGACTTGGATATAATATTCATTAAATGTAATTTACTGAATACTATTATATTATTACAAAATTATATTATTATAGAGATAACATACGCTCATATTATATCGAAATAGTTTGATTTACCACCGATATAATAAATTAAATAATTTTAGGATATCTATACTTATAAATCTCTTCACTGATAATATTGCATTTGATTTCTCGAAATATTCTAAAATATAAAAGTCAAACCAATTAGATTTGTTTCAATGTATATTTAATTTTGAACTCTGGTTAGATAAGTCAGTTCTTTAATTCGTAATTTTTTCTATATTCTATAAAAACATCGACATGAAAAGACGTCTATATTTTGAGTTTGATAATAATTGGTTATTTATATACAATCAGCGAGATTAACATCGATAAAAAATCGCTCCATCCTAATACCAATTGACTTGGACTTGGAATTAGTTAATACTATTATTAATTCTATTAACTGTAAAATAATTGAGAACTTATAAGTAAAAGTTCCTAACTCGCGACGAAAATTCCTGCCAGATACCGGAACCGGTGAAGTACGTGTCAAAATAAAATTAGAATAGGATTCAAAATTAACTAGGTAATGTTATTGATAAGAAACCCAATATTCTAATTATTTAAAACACCTATAATTTTTATAAATTTTTCAAATTCATGGTTGGATTATTAATGTGCAATAGAGAATGGTACAAAGCGCATCATTTAATCTTTCATATACAATACTTAAAATTGAAAAAATAAAATAAATGGAATCTCAATTTTGCTTTGTAAAACGTATCTAACATCATTCCACACAAATGCATGAATTAAAAAAATGGTCAATATTTCAAATGTATGTGGAGGTATATTAAAACTGTCTTTATCATTTTGTGACCTATTAATTTAGGTCTCTATATGAAGTAGCTAGTTGCAAAGTTGCATGCACATGGGTTTGTAACTGTAGAAATCGTGAGGGGTACCAGACGGACGGATGGATGCATGGGTACACCCTCACAATATTCAACAACGTCGAAATCCTAAATATACCCCGTACCTTGGTAAAGGAAGTCTAAAAAAAATATGTTTATCTGTTAAGTTTACATTTTTCTATAATCCTAATAAATACTCACACATTTCTCTCAAAAGTCTTAAGAGGACCTAGCAATTAAAAAAAATACTTCAAATTAATTTTCGGTTTAAGAATTTCACAAATTTCTATTGATAAAATATTATACACAGTGATAGAATTCAGTTCAAATTTTAAAAAACTGAAACTTTTAATTGCGACAGTAAAAAAGTTGCAATAATAATAAGGCCTCAGCCAGAAAAATGTCTTCATTCTCATAGCAACAAAAAATAAAGAGTGAGCGGACTTCGGAACGCAGCAACCCCCTTTGCTTGCTTGCAGTCTTATGAAAACTAATAATAGAGTATTATGAAAAAGGTTTATTAAAACTTTGTATTAATAAAAAAATATGCAATAAGAATGTTATTTCTTGTTTTAAATCTGTTGATTACGCTTACATAACATCGACTTTTTCTGCGAATAAAATCAAGGACTTTATCAATTTTCAAGCGACCAAGATGGTTATTAAATCTGATCACCTGAATGTGTATTTACAATTCATCGACTTTTATTTCAGTTAGTAAAGTTCATAAATGTGCCATGACACCTTGTGTCAAGATTATTCATATTTGAGGAACTAAGTGAATTATTACGAAACTTTGACAAATTATTTGCCGACGATAAAACCTTAAAATTTAGAGTTACTACTGAAACATAGAAATGGGCCATTCAATAGTAATATTGCCACTTCCTGTAAAATCCTTACAGACTATCGCAGAGAGCGTAAAAACCGTGATTTGCTTATTGCACTTCTTTTTACTACTACTCATTGTCATTAAGATTTACGGCTACCCTAACCAGAGACCCCTCATCATGAAATTTATCAAATTATCAAGCACCTTTCATAAATAAAAAATAATTTAACAGTTACTTTTTAAGAAAGTTCCGATTAACTTGAAATATTTTAATGAAAAAAGGAATACATTGTGAATATTTTTTATATTTAAATATTTATTTCAGAAAAATCTGGAAAAAAAAGGAAATTTAATTTATGTTTTCAAAAAATTCATTGCGTTTTCAATGTTGTTCTGAATTTTTTAACACTTTTGCAATTCTTTTGACCATTTTTCTCACTTCAGAAAATTGTTTAAACTTTCATACACAGTTAAATAATGTTATTTTTTAATGATATATGATTGTATTTTCAGTCAAACAAGAAAATGTAAAAAAAATATCTTTTACTACTTATCAAAGCCGTTCGTTAAAGAATCACAGTTTCCACAATTTTAAACTAATGAACGTGAAAGCTACTTTTTATATTCAAAGTTGCTCCTTCTCATTATTGAACTACGAGTTTCATAAATGTGAAAAAAATTTAGTTACTTGAATTTGATTACAATTTTCAAATAAAATTATTTCGTTTAATTTCAAAAGATGTACATTTTCCAGAGGTACATATGACTAAAAATTCTGCTTTTTTTGTGTTTTGGTGACTTGAATCTAGAAACTCTGCTATTTCTATTAAGTTCGTCTGTTTCTTTATTCATCTCTAAGTCACAGCCGGTTTACTCGCAGAATATTTGTTCTATAAAGCTGAAATACGGCATGGTTATAGATATGTTCATGATGCTTAAAAAACTATGAAATACAATCTCCTAAAAAATGGTTTTAAAAAAAGGTAAGGGTAACCTTTCTGTGTACTAATATCGATATAATTCCTAATAATTTAGGATTTTATAGATTTCAAATTTGTCGACCAAATATCGCCATGATATACTTTTCTTTTAACATAGACCCTTTTCCAATGAAGTGTCTTTTAGTCCGAATTAGTATTATTAATATTTTCAAAATAGATTATCTTTGTAAGGATATTTTTAAAATATTAATTGGCCGCATCTGCATCAATCTCGTCAATATGCTTTCTTGAATGTTTTGAACTTTCTCTATTTTCTTGATAAAGAAAGACAAATCTCATGCAGTTATATCTATCTTCAGTATGGATGTTGTAGCATTCTATTTAATTTGTGGAAAAACATTTGCTATTAAGATGGCTGCACTTCATTCCTAAATTTACCCCACAATCAAAATAATGATTTTTAAATATGTAACGGCTAATAGGAATATGCTGAAGACAGTAGAGCTTATAAGTTGTAAAGTTATTTGTAAACATACAACAAGCCATCTGTTGACTCATTTAACTAATGACTTTTACAACTTTTTTCAATCTTATCTATACCTTCTTTCCTCAAAATGGTCGCTATCATCTTGTTTCGCTACATGTGGAGTAACATGAAACTCGTTTTTTTCCCGCAATAAAATATACTATTTAAGGCAAAAACCTTACTTCCCCACCTTCCACTCTCACTCCTAATATATATTTTTAATTAACATCTTTCAGTTAGCGCGAGATCTCAGACACAAATTTGTTTATATTTCTTAAGAATTAACGTAATTATTCACATTCACATATGCACATTTATAAAGATTTCCGCATGTCATTATTGCCTTGAACAAATTTATTTCAACATAAAATAAGATGTATTTTTTTCACCTTAGCTGTTTATATCCGAAGGATACGCCTTCCGATTTTGGTCTCTTTAAAGCACGCATTACGCAGAGCAGGCTGTTTGGTAACTATACGTAATTGCTGTACGTAACCTCTCGTACCAGTAGCACTACTGCCCATAATTGTGACATTTTGCCTATAAATGCCACTTAAGCTTCGCTTGACAAACGATCGGAAATCAAACCCGATTCCTTGCGGTGCGCCGCGCCTTTAAAAGTTATTAATCTTGTGTCACCTATATATTATATATCGTAAAGACAACAGGTGTTATATAATGACCTATATAGAAATATATTATTTTTAGAATCTATTAAAGAGTATTTTCACATATTTTGTAAACAAATCATGCATGATGTTGAATGTATTTGGTGTTAGTGTTGTAGAAACTATTCACAATTAAATGAAACTGCGTGATGTAGTATTATTTCTACTTTCTTTAATTTCTTAACCATCTTCAGGAGGGCAATTACAAAAGATGACCTCTCAGAAACTTCGAACAGCATTTATATATTACACGAAACAATAGCGGTAGCAGGGTTTGCGCGGATTTTCCCTCTGCTTACGTTAGTGAGCTTATTATAGGGGAGTGGTGTAGTTTTTATTATAATTGTATCCTTTAATGCTTTAGACTGACATAGGTCATTAGTTTTAGGAACTATGGGCGAGCTGTCGCTGTTTTATGTGTATCTCTTTAACAACGCCAGCCAAGGAATTGAAGCTGAAAATACAGAAACAATAAATATATTTTGCATTCCATAAATATATTAAAATTCTCGTTTTTTTCATAAATGAAAATTAAATGCAGTAATGACACAATTCCGTAATTAGAAAATCATTCTCTAGAAACTTTCTTTAGTAATTTTAATAAGCGTATACTGAAAAACTACAAAGAAAAGAAGTTACTATTAAAGATATCTATAAAGATTTAAAGTAATATTCAGCAAAATATTGAAGTTAGAGAATAATACTAAAGTTAGATAGTAATGTAATTACTGTAGTTAGCAGATTGACGGCGGATGGACAAAGCTCATGCATTTGAAAATGAATAAAATAAATTTCTGTCAAGTTACTCGCATAGTTTTGACTAAAACCTTTCATGTGTCATTCAGTTCATAATTCGAACAACATATAAAATTAGGTTGAAAATAAAGTATACGAAATCGCGTACCGCTCATGTAATTACCATACAATCCAATAATATTTTTCTTTCATTTGAATGATTTGCAAAGATCAGAATCTTAATATACTACGAAGGCCACCAATTGGCAACATAAACTGGAATAACGTAGCAAAAATGCTATGATCCTGATTCTTATCATTAGGTATATTTTTTCCATAAACTGTTAAATTATGGAAATCCTTAAGAACCTTTTTTTCAGATTCACATTCTGTGATATTCTTCAAGAAAATTTTATAAACAGTCTCATAAAACACGTTTAACTAAAACTGTAGGTATTTGAACATACTACTGAGATGCGAAAGCAATCGTAATTTCAAGCATAGCTTGCTGAAATTATTTATCACTTATATACACATACTATTAGTTATTTAAAAAAAAATTACGAAATTTATTCTATAGGAGATTAAACTTTGTAGCATGGTACGTAATATTGAATACATAATCAATATGCGGAAGACATTTTTGTTGTTACCGCATATATATACTTCGACCGAGAGCAGCTGCGATTCAGAAAGTTTCTACAATCCCATTCAGCCACGTCTCATGCAGACTACACGTATTACATTAAATAAGTTAGTGACCGCTTTTGGCGAGAGAAAATAAACAGCGCATCTCACAGAATGCGAATGGTAGACGTGGTGCCGTCCGTTATATTTCTAAGATATAATTTCTTTCCCACTCATATTTTTTAAGGATTTTATCCTTCCATTACACTATATTTTTTTAATTTTAGATTGATGGAAATGGGTAAAAAATTGTTAATTGCCTATGAATTTCGCCACACGCCCCCTAGGTTTCCACAACTATGTCTGCATGTACGGTTTCAGTCTTCGTTGAATATAATAAAGTTAAGTGGAATTAAAGTATTTATAACTTCGTACCAAAAATCAAAAATTCATTTTATTTGGTATTTTTTGTCCCTTATCCAGATATTTTGGTTTAAGTGTTCACATTGTCCTTCACTATAATTATCAACAGTATCAAATAATTAATGCAAATGACTTTGTAGAAAATATAGCTGAGATACTCATTTCAGCTCTCAATTTTTAAAATTATTTTCCCCCATTTTTCAAACATGTCGACGAGTTTTTCTGCCTTTTGAATATCTAATTTTTTTTTATTACTGGCAACGTTTATCATTTATATGAGTTTCAAATTAAAGACGGATAAAAATGATTCCTACTGAGTTTTCCTAAGGTGTATGAAGAAAAAAATGGTTAATATGCTTGTTTTACAAAGTTTTTTTCATTTCTTCATTACTATTTTATACAAAATTTACCACATATATGTATATCTAAAACTTTTAGAGGGTCAGCAATACAATATTCTTGTAGAAAATCATATTCTTTGAAAATATTTAATGAACTAGTTACCAGTGGATATTACCAATAAATGTCAATTAAAAATATTTTGATGTGTCAATTATTAAACAAAAAAACAAAATTTTGTTGAATAAAACTAAAAATACGAAGAGTACCTACTTACAAAACGAATTCTAATTTTTGAAACATTTTTATTTTAGGAAACAGAAAAATTCCTTTCTGTCACTTAATAACTAGTAAGTATTCCAATATCAAAAACAAATAAAATACCGCGATAAAAATTATTTTTACCCTTGTATAATTTAACTACCATATCGAAAAATATTTTTGTAGGAATATAGATCATAAAAATGTTTGGTGGACATTATTATTGACGATGTTATTTACGTGGTTTAATGTGAGTTAGTAGTGTTGGAGATTTAAACCAATTTCTCTATTTGTCTTTCCCTCTAACGGGAGCTGGCTATATCAGCATCTTCAATTTCCACAACTCTGTTGAATAATTTCACTTTATTGCTTCCTCTGACTCGAGTCCAATATTTTGTAAAAAATTTCAAAAATTTTAAAAATTAAATTCGACTTTACTTTCTTCACCATTGTCTGATGCGTCATCAGTTATACTTCAGAACGTATCCGATCTTGAAATTAAAAATAGTAAGAAAGCATGTTATTTTAATTAACTTACATATGAATATAAAAATATAAAAAAGATAACAAAATTTAGTACATTTTAAACAAAATATAAGTGATATTAAACTCATTTTTGTTTGCAATTAACTTAAGTTCGTTTCTCAGACCGAAATGTTCAGCAGTGCTGAAACATCAGAAAACGCGTACACAACTGAAGTGGTATTGTCTTATTAAGATTAAAATTCCATTAAGAAAAAAATCTTATTAAGTTTGAAAAATTGGTTTTCGAGAATTGAAAGAAATTTAATCTGACCTGAACGCGAGACTGACAATCGACTTCAGACGGTTAAATGTCCATTCTAGTTACTATAAATGGTGCTCTGAGTGGACGTTCTCACATATTTCTAGATTTACCGAATAGTGTTCATTTTAAGGGCATAATCTGTGTAATACACATTTATTATTTAAGAAAAATCAATTGGTTAAATTGAGCTGCAATAGAATATTCTAGATATGAAAAGTTGTTTACGATTCGGACCATGTTTTATTACTAATAAACATGTTTTTGCTTCTACTATTCACATCAATTGAAACAGCTCTAAAATTGAGCATTGCAGCAATATTTTAATATATAAATTGTTGTATTTACGAAGTATTGGGCTCTTTTGATAGATGTACACAGTATAAGCGTATATAATAAATATTTATTATTAATAAATTTTATTTAAGCGTAGATTTCAAAAAAAGAATTGTTTTTTTTGTTTATCGTAATTGAACAACGAATTAATCTCAGTTGGTTATTATAACTATTTTCATATTTCTATTGCTTTCCTACATGAAATTTACTAAAATTTTCCTTTACGTAATTCTGGTTGTTAAAGCCATAAATATCTGAAAACTATTCACCATATCCATGTTCAACCTGTTCTTTGATATAATACTTTTTACAGCTCATTTTTGAAGGGAAAACTTGGGCCTTTTTAATAATAACGTTTCTTCATGTATCTTGGTTTTTTTTCTTTTGAATTATTTATAATTATAATCACAATAAATAATATATAAGGCAAATTTCGCCCGTAGTTTCTTCTCTTCTAATTTTAAAATATACCGCTCAAAATACTCCTAAATGACACTTTATTACATTATTTTTAAGTTTTTATAACAAAATACACAAGTAAATAAATAAATAAATGATACAAACTGATGAATCTTTCTCGTGGCAATATTCGCAAAAAATAATGTACTATTACTTGAACGAATGATGTAGAGTTAAGAATAGAGTCTGTGGAAAGATTAACACATTATTTCCATTTTAGACAATATCTATAAACATGAAGGGTTCAGCAAGACTACAATATCCACAATTGTGTTTGAAATCGGATATTAATATATCAACTCCTTATTTCCATGCTTAGTTTATAACTGGATTCAATTCACTTATCTATTTTGTATGCTAAATGTATTTCTTTACAACACTCACAACGATGCAAGTAATGTAACCAATTAATGTATGTAAACTATAACGTCGCAATAATAAAATATTTTAGCTTTAATTATTTCTCCAATAACCAACTCCAGTTGTTTAAAATAGAAGTCTAAACTTCCGTCAAATCATATATTAACAAGTTGATTTAAATAGCGTATGTACAAACACACACATCGTACTTTCGCGTTTTTGAGATGATAAAAATACTAATAACTTTCTTTAAACTTATTTTTTTCATTTGTTCATGTCTCTAACTCCCATTAAGCAAAAAGTTATTTTATAAAGATGTTCATAAAATATAAAAAATATTCTCCTGTTTCTTAACTTAATATGTAAAAAATATAAAGTTCTCTCAAATGAAGATGATGCATAATATAAAAATTACAAATACTAATATTGTATTAAGATAAAACTCAAATATTAATATAAAATGCACAAAAAATTTATTACTCAAGGGACATTTCACATTTTTATATTCGTACGTTTTTTTTAAATTTAAGAGGAAATAATATTTTTACATTTTATTAGAAATAAATGAATTGAAAATTAAATACAAACCAGCGAATACTTGGAACGAAAACTGCATTGAATATAACGAATGAACTGATGCTAAAGGATGCACGGCTCTAAAAACACGTTAAGATTTTGCCTCGCCTCACTTACTCCTTACTCACTGAATTAAAAACGTTTGGGTTGTGTCAAAAAAAACAGTATCATATTTAATTTTTCAGTATTAATTGGCTCGGCTTTTTATACAAATTGAAAATCAAATATTTTGTGTATAATATCGTTCTAACTTTTATTTAGCGTTAAAGATGAGGTTTAAGTTAATTTTCATGTATTTTTATTTTAAACTTATGTTGACATATTTTAATTGTATTTTAATAATATTTAGGTTTGGCTATCATCAAAAGTTTTAATTATATAACTTTACATTCGAAACTGGAAAATTTTGTCTAATATTATTTGTGTTCGTTTTAAGAAACTCCATCGAGGTTATAACTACTAACTCGTGCAGAGTATATTATCCTCAGTGATATTTATTTGAATAGGTTCTTAAATTACTATCTAATATATATTTACTATACTTTAGGAAAGAGGAACATACGTGTATATAGGTCAAGTTGAACAATAACAGCGCGTCGTTAGGAACTCATTACACACACACACTAACTTAAAATTAGTAATAGGAGAAGCAGTTTAGAGTGCTTGTGGGCATCAAACAATTTTAGAGAATAATCAAAAAGATAGATTATTACTTTTTAATATAACTGGAAATAATTATATCTTTAAATTTTTGTTCAAAAATTTAATGTATTCTAATTTTTAACGAACGAGTTCGTCAAAAGATACCAAACTTTATATGTGACACAAAATATTGATATTTTCTTAAAAAAGGCTTTGAATAAATTTATTAAAATTTAATTTCGTTTTCCATTGAACCGATTTACGTTGTAATTACAAAAATAGGACATTTAAGTAAATATTTTTAGTATTTATTTTAAAGAACTTCCTCAACAATAAATACAATATTAAATTATTTTATGCGTATACAAGAAGATGGCAAGTAGCAAGCCAAAATTCTATCGTAAATGTCAAAATAAAAGGAGAAAATTTCAAAATAAATATTTTTGCATTTACTTCCAGCGACACCGATTTTCCATAACTTTAACTTTAATCATTTAAAATTCGGAGAAGTGGTAACTCTTAAATGGACATTTATTACAATGCCTCTAAACCTATTTTTTATACAATTCTGAAACAAATTATTTTAGAAACCGTTTAACTCGATATTTCAGTCGATGATATTCAACTTGAAATACAAAATTATGAAAATATCGATTATTTCCTTTGCTCCCTGAGATAACATCAAATCAGATACTAGAAAAATTAATTCAATATTTCCATTTTAGAAAATATATATAAACATGAAGGGTTCACCAAGGCTCCAAATATCCACATCTACGTCATCGTAAAGAACAGTTCTTTACCCTACTTACGGCGGGTCGCCGTAAGTAAGTCGAATATATTCTCATGTTCAGGTTTCATGTGATACGAATGAATTACATGTTTTATATAGATGTGAATGAGCATACAGGCAATAAATTATTAAGTGTCGATAACTTCGTAACTTACGTCTTTGACAATTCAATTTGTTTGTCACCTTGTGGCGAATGTTCAGTGTTGATTATGGGATGAAAATAACACTTTTGCTTATTGTATACTATGCGGTATATATTTGTATATTTTACATTGCTTATTGTATACCAACATACTATGTTCTTATTTTCACGCTTAGTTTATAACTGGATTCAATTTACGTCTATTTTCTATGCTAAATATATTACTTTGTAACACTCACAACGATGCAATTAATTTAACCAATTAATGTATGTCAACTATAAAGTTGCAATAATAAAACATTGTAGCTTTAATTACTTCCACGGTTACTAACTCCAATTACTCAAAATAGAAGTCTAAACTTACGTCAAATCCTATATTAACAAGTTGATATAGATAGCGAATATACAATGACACTCGTTTCCTTGCCCACAGTTTACATCGTACTTTTGCATTTTTGAGATGAAAAAAGGGATAATAACTTCCGTTAAATTAATTTTTTATTCAATCAAGTATCTAGCTCTCCTCTAAGCAAAAAGTTATTCTATAAAGACATATTTGGTTCTTTTATAAAAACATATATATAAAAACATATATAGACATGATTCCTCAGTGCTTATGCAAATACTATGCAATTTTAGATATATATTCAATTATTGAATCATACGGTGAAAAAAAGAGATGTCGAGCAAATGAAAGCGCATATAACAAAGAGATAGTCGTAATTACAAACTGTTCGAAGTTTATATTATAAATGAACGAGTGTTACATAGGTGAGGATGTGATAGCATCGTTCTAAATCGAATTAGCCAATTCCACACAAATATTGGTAGAAATCATTCGAATCCATAAACAAATGATAGAATTCAGTATTTTCTTGTCATACTAACTGATACGTGAAGAAATACATAAACGAGTGGATAAAGATGTTCGTAAAATATAATAAATATTCTCCTGTTTCGTAACTCCAGGTGTAAAAAATGTAAAGGTCTCTCAAATAACGATGATTCACAACATGAGAATTACAAATACTAATATTGTATTGAAATAAATCTCAAATATGATTTGACTGTATCAAAATACATATAAGATGAAATTAAAGAAAATAATTACAAAAGCTGTAAAAGCTTTAATGTAGGCAGTAAGAGTTTTAGATTCCATCTCAGTTATTTAAGCCCTTCTCTGCTTAAAAACAAAGATATAACGATTACGATTTAAATTGTTTTTATAAAAATAAATATTATATTCAGAAACCTTAACCTTATTCCAATGAGTTCTAAATTTTTGAAACAGGATAGCAATGGGTCATTCCAAAAAAGAGAGTTAAGTTAAAAGTTAAAAGAGTTAAGTTAGTTATCCTAAAAGAGAAATATTTAAGTTAGTAATGGGAGAAACAGTTTGAGTTTTGGTAAAATTATAGCTTTGTCTTTTCACTACTTAATCAGAGAATAAGTTTTTCTTAATTTTGGGTACATGAAGAACATTTTTTCAGGATATTTATCTCCCACCGTATATTGGCACAATTGCTAATCAAACATTTCTTTGGGCAACTACGTTTACATTTTCTTGACTTCTTAATTTCAAAGGAGATCCTTTATATTCGTAAAATTCTGCAAAATCTTTGCGAAATGACCGCGTTTCCCACAGTTTTAACATGCAAAACAATTTGATTATTCATTTGACTCTTTATTTCTTTTTGTAGTTGAAAAAAGTTTTCTCCTTTGTACTTGATATTGCCACTGATAAAACTGTTTCATTCTCTCCTTCTACATTCAAGCTGGCCTCCATATATAATAACCAAGCAGCCAAGTTGATTATGGTTTGTTTCTTTGAATTAAATGATATCCAAGTGTGTCGAAGAGACATATACTAGGAAGACAGTATATTTAATATCTTAGATATGATTGCGGTAGCGTTGATATCTTCTCCGCTTTCTTTCAATCGCTTAGCCAAACTTATAACTTTAGCTATATGCTAAGCAATGCTATATGCGCAGAAATTTTATATTGATAAAAACTTTTAAGTAACATAATTTTAACAATTTTCAAGTAACGTTGATTTTTTTTCATAAATGGAATTAAGTTTAATCTCAGTTTCAATTCAATTCTCGACGAGTGCTAATTTTTTTAGATTCATAGCTGATAATCTTGTAAAAATTGCCATTCCATCACCCTTATTTCACTGAGTCGCATTCGTTTCTGGTTTTGACGCGTTGTTATTTAAAACCTTTGGTGTGCAGAGCGCACTTCATTTGGAATTTTTATTGTTTAAAAATTTATTCCATCGAATTTTTCAAGATTCATTGTCTTTTCAAACCTCATTTTAAGTTATAAATAACACACGTTTCTACTGTCAAACTTTAAACATTACTTTACTATTTTCTCTACTCTTTGTTTATAACTTAGGTGGGTTTGGATCCATAAACATTTCAAGTTAAAATAATAAACAACATTTCAGTAGCTTCAAATAAATAAAAAGACTTCATTAATACAAATAAATTCACACAACATGACAGCTCGCATCTAAAAAGCCACAGCATGTAATGTCAAAATTAGTAAGTAACTTATTACAAGTTTGGGCACAGGCAAACATGCACACGACTAAGTATAAATATAAAATTTAATCCAATAGAATATACCACCGTGTCGGCTTTGGAAATACTGTATACATTTTTAGAGTAACATCGATTGTAAATGATTTGTAATTTAAAATGTATTTTAAAATCGAAATTATCTTATTAATTATTCACCTAGTATAATTTACTGGATTAATAATAAATAATATCCAAATTGATCTACTTAATAATCACATCAGTCACAATTAGTATGGATTGGTGGAGAAATTAAATTAGGTACCAATTTTTTACGATTCTTGTTAATTTTTTACAGTATTAACAGGTATAAATTGTATATTGTAATGATAATTTACGATATCAATTCTTCATTTCATCAAACAAAATTTTTTTTTAAGTTTGTTTACCAGTTATAAATACTTCGCAAGCAAGAAAAAAATAAATACTTAGAAATAATGGTTAAATAATACTTCGTATTACGATAAAGTAATCCAAACTAATAAAAAATTAACTAAATAACAAATTAGCCTTTAAATATCTTTGTTTAATTGGTATGAATAGATTGAATGCAGAATATTACTTGATTATATATTTTTGATCCATTTTCGATGTACGAACCGTGACGAAGTAATTGTTACATTCTTTAAACTGAATAATTGTTAAAAGTCATCACTTTTCTAATGTTTACCATCGCTTCATGTAAAAAAAGCTTAGTTCACACATTTCTTTAACCGTGAAAGAAAATGTTACGGAATACTTGTAAAAGTACGATCTATCTACAAAATTTCGTATCATTTTTAAGCAACCGTAATTTCGCCAAAAATGTTTCCAGTGAAATTAAAGAAATTTTATTCTTCACTAATAATCGAAACCAATTTCTAGACGTGAACGAGAATCACAAACATGGACCACCCAATAATTATGTAACTAATACAGGCCACTACGTGCGAGCGTGACGTCACATATGTTTATTTTATCGTTGTTGAATTTATTAAATGTTTCTTATCATCGATTGTTAGTTTCTTTTTTTATTTATATTATTTTCATAGCGACTACTGCCGAAAAATGCGATGCTCTGTTATGGATTATGACTATTATAGAATCTCCAAAAATTCTAGGTAAATTAATTAGAATGACTATGTAGCATTTGTAAAATCCTTTAAGATCATATTTAAATCAAATTCGATAAATCATACCTAAATCCAATTCGAACTTGGCCAGGATTTTCCTAGGTCTTTTTATCTGTATCAATCAGCATAAAGTACGAATAAAGATGGAACTGAAGAACCAGAAAGCTTTTTTAGATTGTCATAATGGTTTTAAGGGAAAACTGAAGTATGGCAGAAAAAGGTATTCGAATAAGTGATCAATGTTTTGCTTCCCTTGTGCCTTTTCCACTTGTACAAGAGGGTGAATCTCAACTCTTTTCCGTGAAATAATCTTTCAGACGGCAAGTTTCTTCCACACTAAACCTTCAATGATTTCCATAATTATGATTTACTGTTTGCAAGCATTTTGATATAATGACATTTTTTGTAAAAAAACTTGATTTCAATGTGCATTTTAATTTCATATATAATATCGAAAAAATTAAGAGGAACAATTATATTTACAAATAATATCAGATACACCGTAAAATCTTAGAATCGATTACGTTTAAGGTGAGAGAAACATTGTTGCTTTTTGTATGAAAATTTGACAATTTATTATCGTCTTAAAGCGTCGTGCTAAGGACAATACCATTTAAAAGCATTATTTTGTTTACCGAGGTAATTTAAGATGATGAACCTCTCCTTGGCCTCTCGTTTTAATTAAAAGTAAACGAAATGTGAAAGGATAATATTATTCAGTTAAATGCTAAAATATTTTCGACCAATGTAATTGATAATAAATTTCTGATTAAGCAACAGCTATATAAAAGGTCTTACATAACACGTACTTCTGATTTAGTAGCATCGCGTCCTTTTAAGCCGTGAAATGTTTTCATGGTCTGTGTCACTATATTTTCAAAGTCATCGTAATAAAAGTACTAGTATGAAAAATTCTACAAAAAATTTAATTTCAAAATACACACCTTTATCATAATTTTATTTTAATTTTTTTAGTAGAAGGTACGTAAAAAACAGTTTTATCGATATTTAAAAGCAAAAATGAAGACTATTTTAAACGGAAGAAAACAAAATCCGTGATAAAATTAACTCAAATTATATTTTATGATTCTTCCAACTTTTTTTTGCTGTTGCTAAATAGATTTTAGGTCAATTATTGAAATATTTTTCGACATATAATTTTATTAAATCAATTAAAATATTAGATTCTTTAAAATTGAAAGAATTATTAAAAAAAGACTTAAGTGTAATGATTGAGTTTCGAAACATTGATGTAATGTACGCATTAGATACAAACTGTCTATAATTCTTAAAAATTCATAGATTTTTATATATTTGATTGTGTATAATTTAAAAATGACTAAAACAGATGGTTATTTTTATTTTGTGGGAACTGATTTCAGGAAACTATTAGCCAAAATTTCCGAAAATTCCTCCAGCTGTTGAAGAGAACCAAATTTTGTTAATGAAAAAATTGATCAGGATGCTTTACACGTCCATGTATTCATTAATTGTATTACAAAATATCGCGTTCCGTATTTACCAATAGTTCCGTATTTGATATTAATAAAATTTAACCGTGAATTGCAGCTATTTTGGTTAACTAATTTCAATGGAGATAAATATAGTCACTGGTCAATTAACCCTTATATGTGTGACGACGTACTCGGGTATCTTTTGCATTTTTAAACGTAAATAAAAGTATATTTTACTACTAATACATGACTATAAAGTCACATACCTTCAAAACACTTTGCATTTTATAAATCATATTTTTTTAATACCTTGATCCAGTTAACCGTTCACAATAATTAAAGGAAGCCAAAACACTTTTTGGGTATATAAAAAGTGTAACAAGGTACCCGGGTATCTTCTTGTCCTTCCGAAAAACTTAGAAATATTAGAGCTATATTTTTATGATGGGTCATGCAGCTGAATTATATCATGTTCAAAAATGCATTAGAATAGTATATATTGATAAGCTCTCTGTTAAGTCATTGACTGCAATCCACTCGTTTCAATGCCACCTAACGATATAATATGCTACAGTAGATATATGTTTTATTACTGCAGTATTTGGTTTCCTTGGATATATATGGTTGAAGAAAAATAGGTCTTTCTTTTTTTGACCAACTTAAATAAATTTCTTTACACAAAAACGGGAATTACAGATTAGCACATATCTTTATTATTTCTAATATAGCAAAAATATTTTCCTCGACATTTAATTTAAAAGGCGGTTAGTGTGATACAAATTTTACTTCGGCAAGTTCATGACAGCGAAGAAAGAATAACTATCAGCCGAACCGCTGTTTCAGGTTTTATGTCAATCGATTCCGGCTTTAGCTAATTAGAAACTCATTATCAGGTCGTCTTATAATCAGGTTTGTGACAGGCAGCAAACCGCTTCGGAAAATACTATGCGACAAACCGCGAAGGAAGAACCAAATTATGCAATGTCAACGAAAACACGGTGTAAAACGGAAAAAGATCATTGCTTATTTGCCGTTTGGACTAGCGAGAGATCACAATTGAAAGTCGAAATAATTGAGTGGGGTCTTGGAGAGGTTTTGGAAGAATAAAATGAAAACTAAAATAGTTAAATTTTATAATGTTTATTTTACTTCGAGAATTGATTGATCCACGAGGTCAATGAACATAAGAGATCCTTATTTCTTGGATATTGCACAAACAACGATTAGAATAAAAAAGAGATTTGACCGATACGTTGGCCGGGTTATAAGTATAAATTTGTTTATTCGCCGCATAACGACAGGGAGCAAAGTACAGTTTTATATAAATATAAGGTAATAGGGTTCCATCCCAACTTCACAAAGGTTTGTACCCTAACGTACTTGTATAAGGTTTTTTGAAATGTATTTTTTTCAAATATGTGGTTGAAAAAATTTTTATGAACATATTCCTGCGTTAAGCATGCCCACCTCCCGCTCTAAAAATCTTTTAATTTCACTTAAAATAGATGGAAAGTTTTATCTGTATAAATGTTTAGAAAGTGACTTATGACAATTATTTTAATATGAATTAATAAAATTCCTTTCTCTCCTCGCACCACTTGTTTAAACTTAAAAATCATTACAGTGGCTCATTTACGGCAGCAAGTTTTATAAACATTCTATATCAGACATTTCTATTTACATTTTTATACCTGTACTTCCCCTATTCCTTGTGTTAATGTACCTGTAATAGTTTTCCCAGCGGTTGCCATGAAAGCACCTGGATGAGTGACATTTTCTTCAACTACGTTGGCATTGTTCACTATATCCCTATAATTATACAACATACACACTATATAGTCTATTTTAATCTGAAAACTATAGACTTTCTCATCATCGAAGTTATATACTAATTAAATTAATAGTCTGCATGATTATCTAAAAAACAAAAATACTAAGAAAGAATCAAAATTTCTACATTATAATATTAATGGCATTATAGATGGCATTATAGAATACAATATTATCAAGTTGCGCATAGTTACAGTTTTTCAGAAGAAACCTAAGAAGAATATTATTTTAATTATTTATTTTAGAAATTTATTTTGTAAATTAATTAATACAGAAAATAATTGTCCTTTCTACCCTTTCCAGTTACAATCGTTTCATAATGAGATGGATTCTTTTTATCAACTATTGGCTGGCTAAGTAAATTATTACGGTTTGGCGAAGCGTACACTCACAGTTAAATATAGTGAACGGTATGTAAAATATCGAAGGAGCCTTGAATTAAAATCAATATTATTTCTAAGATATCCATTTAAGGTTCGTATTTAAAACAGCGTAAAATTAACGTTTGGTGGCTAATTCGGATAATATATCGCATTATATATAACACGTTGCTTTTTCTATTTAATACTGAGTCGACGTAAAGTAATTAATGAAAAAATAATTGTCGCGAAGTATAATGATATCATTATCTAAATTGATATGAAGATGTAAATCGCCCGTGCAGTATTGCGAACGCTCGAGGTCCGCGCCATATATGAGTAGTATTTCCTTTGAATTAAATTACGGCAAACCAGTGATACGCCCTTGAACTTGCCATCTGTTAAAGTAGTCAGCCAAATATAAACGTAAATAGGTATAGTTTGAGAGTATCGATGCTATTGGTATTGTTAATCAAACCTTTCTCGGTTTGCTACTGAACTCTGAATAGATTTTTTTACACAAGTCGTGTCTGCACTTTCGCTTGAGTGAAATTTAAAAAAATTGTTACTGAAAAACTTTTTTTCTTTCTCTTATATATTGCTCCGTATTCCTGATTTACCATACCCCTCAAATTATCATACAGACGGACAGACAAAAATTAAATAAATTCACATAGAGGAAGCTTCTGCCTCAGCCCGACTGGTGTTAAAATGAGACTAAATAAAGTGGGTTCACTACGAAAATTATTTTTAATAAATTTCTACACGCGAAGCATTGACGCATATTCATTCTTTCCAAGGGCCTACCTCAAATTTGTTGAGCTCTATCAACCTAAAGACCTTACCACAAACCATGGTAATTTTGGGAAACAAATTCTTATACGACGGTAAAATTTATTTTAATTATTCCAAAAAAGACTTATTAACTGCGAGTAACATTCGTAACAAAAGTTGCCTTATTAATTCCTTAGAATACTGCACCCTTGTATGATACATTACTGAAAATATTAGTTCGCAAATATATTAAAAATACAAGAAGCAATAAAAACAGAACATGCAATAAATTTTATTTCTCGCGTAATAATTCTGCGTAAAATAATAACTTAACTATTACCTATTTTTTTCCTATACTTGTCTTATGACACCTTCTTCCTACCAAATTTCAAGACTTTATGTTTACAGAAAATACCCTTAGTTTGGCTAGCGAGCCAGTAAGAAAGTAAGGCATTACTTTTTGTTTTATTGAATATTTGATTAGCATAATATATGGTATTGATACCTCCGGCTGTCTCTCAGAAAAAGGGTCTTGATTGATAGAGACGACAGACGGTCAAAAAAGTAATCAAATAAGAGATTCATTTTTTTCGTTCCGAGGTAAACAGAAGAATATAAAGCTAAAATAATATTGGAAATAAATTAACAGGCTAAAGAAGGTAATACGTGAAGTAAAATTTACGATGGTTTGTCGAAATAATACTATAAAACATAATTGTCACAAATAACTGCTTTGGTACCGCCACATTGTCCTGTTCCACATTAATACGTATTACCTATTCGATAAAGAAATTAAATATTTTATGTGATTTGTGTCTCCCAGGCCATATTTCATACTGCACCTTATTTGCATTAATTTTGCATACAATTTTTTTTGGAACGTTTATAAAAAGGTTAACCCCGTTTCACTTATGTATAGATATTACGAGAGGAGCCATTAGCAGTATTTGCTTGAACTTTAACATTTGACATAATTATTTACACACATTTTTAAAACAATTAACATAAATTAATTTATTCATAGAAAATTTACTTGTCTATAAATATAGTATTATTTTTGTTATTAGTATTGGTAAAGTCAAGATCTCGCTGCTATTTTTTCACTGCTAGTAATTCAGAGCTCTTTTTGTAAGGTATATTGTAATATGCAAATACTTTCTTAGATAAATTACCGTCTACTTGAGAAGCAAATAAAAATCGGTATTGCTACCCCTTTTATGTAAAACTGTTTTCTCGCCCTTATTTAGAATAATTGTAAAAATAATTTTACAATATTCATTAAAATTGTTTACACTCATTTTAAAATTAATTTTAAATTTTGCTGGGTAAGTATACTGGTACAATTTTCAATGTAGTTTCTTTCATGAAAGTCGATTCAAGCGTTTCAATTCTAAGACAAAGCAAAGCAACATGCGCTTTTATGTACTCTTTATTGACAGCACTTTCCTTTGCGGCTATATTCAGAATGGATGTAATTTTTTTTATTATTTAATAGAGTTTAAAATGTAATAAATTTTTTTCTGATTGTAACCGGTTGATATTTTGAAATCAATTATAACACACTGTTAGATATATATTACTGAACCAATATTCGGCAAATTATGAAAGTTCGCATAAGTAAATAGAAACTACATACGTACAAAAATTGTTTTCACCAAAATGTATCACTTTGTCGTAGACTATTACAGTTTGTCGCAGACTATTACAAATTGCTAATAATGCTTATAGGCCTTGATATGTTTTAGCAAATACTCTCGAGTGTATATGAAATTGATTTCACGAAACCAATAAGTTCAAGTCAATATGAAATGACGTTCGCGATAGAGATAAAGGGCACCTCCTTGTGAAATGTATGATGAATTATTGATATGTTTCTATACAAATATGCTTAAAACTCGCATTAAGAAGGAAAATGGGTGCAACAAGGAAAAATAAATGAAAAGGCGGCGTGAGGACATAAAGATGAGTCTGATGATGATTTATTGAAATTTCTTACGGCCAGCGTTATTTAATAAAATTTATGTTTTTCAAGCTGCTAACGTCATATGAAAATCAAGTGCGGTAAAAAAGGGAGAACCTAATTAACTACTGTTATATATTTATTAAGAAATTAATTCGTTTTTAGGTATAATGTTAAAGTAATTCAATAAAAATTTTATTTTGGTAAAGAATTAAACCTCCAATATAATTTGAAACTATGTTATAAGTCTTCGACATATTTTAATTGGTAAACATTATTGTAAAATTCCGATATTAACATAGTTTCAACGTGTGTTATTTTTCAAAATTAAGAACGGAGTTTAAAATTGTTTATTAATAAATTCCATTCCATTTCTTGTTATGAACGCTAATCATTTAATATGCAAAATCAAATATTTCAACGGTTATGTTTATTCATAGATTACCTAGAATAAATTGTATATTTTTAAAAATTATCTTTTATTCCTATATTAATGAGTATTTCAAAATATTTCCGGTTTTTTACTTATTATACATTTTGTTATAAATGATTGAAAAATTAATGACACTAAACGGATTTACGGGAAGTCTCTTGCACATTAAAGTACTATTAACGAATTTCAAGAGCAAAAATCATGTAAACCACACAGTGTTCATAAATTAAAAGAAAATTTGGAAATTTTTTTTTATTTTACTTGTTATTGTTTTTTTTGTAAGAAAAAAACAAGTACAAGTAAAGAATATCTCGAAAATTTGTTAATAAGTCAATTTTCATTCTTAAATATAAAATCCTATATATAACAGAGTGTGTTTTTTTCAATTTAATCGAACCATTGTTCAAGAAGTTTTTTGAAAATGTCCCAATTTTTTTAAATGACGGACATTAAATTTTACTAAGTAGTGTACAACAACAGCAGCCAACTTGTGACCAGTATTTATTTTCACAAAGAGATTTATTAAGGTTCATATCAGAAAAGGAAAACTCACTCACGTGTTCAACGGCCCGCTCATCTGTCATAGCTGTTTTTCTCGGAAAATAATGCAGGAAGAAATTTCCAATTTTATGGCGCTTTGAGTCAATCTCTATGTCCTTATATTGTTATCATTATAGTTGAGTGCGATCGAAACGGCTGTGTTTGACATCTACAATTGTCTACGACTTGCCATAATTTTTATTTCTTTTTTTTCGGAAAGTTATTTGAGTCTACAAGTTTATTGAATTACTGAATTCTTTATATTCCTTATATTTCCCGATCAACATTTGTTAAAATGAAAACAAGCACAACCTAAATTCCACTTCCGAATGTTTTATTTTGCCCAAAATCTGGACGACGCCTCAGGACGCAACTTCTATACGTGTCGTTTAGACGGAGCGAGTGTTGAATGTTACGTTATGTAGAGAATTCACTCTTTCATTGTCAGTAGCTATATACAAATCTATTTAATTTAAATCATCATTATTACACAAAACGTTTAAACTTCCTGCTGTCATTTGTGTATGAGTTAAAAACAATTTTTAATACGATTTTAAAAATGTAAAATAACTATATAACGTAATAGACTTACATTTTTAGAAATATGTTATACTTACTGGCAGAAAAGTTCTACAGCACATTCGTAAAAAATTTAAAAGCACTTTCATTTAATTGACTTTTCCTTGCATTCATCAATTATAAAATAAATATATTTTAGTATAACCCCATTTAAAATAAATGTGTTCATATACTTCTAGCAAATGGAGTTAAAGAATATATTCCACTTACATGTGCCTTTTGTACGAATGAAAAAGGTCCCGATCTATAGATATTTTGAAAGATATTACTAGTTTATTAGGGCTAAGAAGTTCTGAAAGTTAAATTTAAGACTAAATAAACGATTTACTCTTAAATTATAAGATAAAAATTCAGGAAACTCACTCTTTTCGATAGACAAAACTTTCTTTATTTAAGTAGGTAATACAAGTTATATTACAAAAATATTGAAACGAGTTTCAATTCTTATAATCAGTTTCAAGATATTCAATATGAAAAATGAAATTAACGCAATTAAATAAATTTTCAACTTATTTAATTCAATTTACATTAACTTAACCTATAGTGATTCGATTTTCGTCGTAATACGGATACTTTAAAAGAAACAAAATTAGAATCTTGAAAACATTTTTTACCTCTGCGAGAATCAAAATGAAAGGTCAAAATTAGTCATAATTACTTTTTTTAAGTAATTTCTATAATAAATTTAATTAAACGAACGTTTTGGCTATTTAATTTCACAGCTCAATCAAATGAAATGTCAAAAAGTATAATTATGAAACTTTGTATTTGAATATAATCGAATTAATTAGGTAGATTTAAAAAAAATTTAATGTGTGGTTGGATAACATGGAGTATAAAGACGAAAGTGTCAAAAAAATGTATGATGTTCTTGTTATAAAAAGACAGCACAATTGTCAATTATTATAGTGAAAGAAAATATCCAGCTGTACCATCAGATGTTTTAAATGTTATTACTGTTCATTATATATCAAAAATATGTGTTTATTTACTGTATCCTATCCATATTATAACATATAAATTAAATTTCATGAGAATATTTAAAAAGGTACCAAACGGATAACTAAAGTGGTACGCGTTCAGCACGAGGTGGTTGTCCAGTGTATTCATTTCCAAGCAAATATTATATTTAAATAGGCGACCTATTGAATATAATATTGTTTATATAAACGTTTTGTCATTTTAGAAATCTATTCTGCCTTTGTTCAATAAATTAACGTTATCAAAAAGCGCAACCTTTTTTTTTCTGATTGACGATTTAAATGAAACTTTAAGGTACTTATTTTTTATTTCTTCTTTTTAAAAGTTAAATTTTTATTCTTTAAAAACAAACCTCAATATCATATGAACTATTGTCGGTCTCCACTGTTGCCGTATATTGATTCTAATTTTATACGTTATTTCCTAAAATCATATACCTACCTACTACAAAACTAAAATTATATAATTATTACCTATTACATTTAAGAAACTCGCATCGCGGCTTTTATTTAACAAACACCTTCATTTGTCAGAAAAAGTTGTGACTTCCACTCCATAACATTTATATATAAACATTTTTAACGTGAAACAATAATTTTCTCCACTTTTTAAAATTATATTTATATTCTTATTTTAAATTAAATAAAATGCAAAGAAAAATATAATATGTATAATGGGCCTAAATTCAGAATTAAAAGAGTCGTGCACTCTCTAGACATTATTACTTTAAGGATTAAGGGAAAAGTCAAAATGTTGTAGAATATGTGCCATGGGAAATAATAGTATTACATTTTTTATGCCTTGAGAAAATGATATTGTGATTGTCTCAATTTAACTGGAATTATACTGGACATACACATATTTTATGTATTATATGTAATATCACACATAGAATTTTTCACAAAACTATATTTTTAGTACCACAAAAAATTACTGATGACATACTCTCAAAAAAAATAAATTCAAAAACTTTGTGAAACAAGAGAAGTTAATGGGTTTTTGTCAAATATAATTATATATATATATATATATATATATATATATATATATATATATGTATATATATATATGTATATATATATATATATGTATATATATATATATATATATATATATATGTATATATATATATTTTCTTTTTTTTTTATTTATTTCTTTTTTTTGTTTTTTTTTTTAATAACTGATGAAAAATAATGAAATGAATAATGGTCTTACGAGCCGTTAATTCATAGTATCAAGAGATGTATTGTCTAAATTTTTATGTATTAAATTTTCTTGTGTTCGATTGCGATCGGTGTAGATTACAGGATCTCAAACTCAATGCTTGTTACACCCAAACGACCCTCGTAATCTTCGAAAGAAGTCGTCTAGTTTTATTTTTGTAGGTAAAATCTCATAAATTCCTCTCGAAGTGTTTAGTTTTCGCGACGCTTCTTTTCCTTTTGATTATTATAGATTCGGTGCTTATAGATTCGGTTAGTGAAAATGGAATTCAAAATGTTAATGGGGTACAACATACCGTCCACCTGTTTCCAGGTATTCGCGATATTTATCTGATAAAATTTTATTATATCTCACGCACTTGTAATTTCGTGGTCTGTTGGGTTGATCACAGGCGTAAGGCCATTGACGGCTGTTTGCATCGCGGGAACCTGAGTTCGATTTCGGGCCGCTCATCAAGCGGGGCTTGTCTCTTCTAGTCAATTGTAAGAAATTACTTTTGTAGCAAGAAGTCCACCATAAGAATTAATTTGGTAAATTAAAGTACGTTATAATATTCGCAGACCTTTTTAAGGTCTGCGAATATATAAAAACTCATTCATATATTAATGAAATTTAATTTACTTTAGAGCAATTCACTTTAGTCAAACTCAATCTGAAATATTTTCTGAATCATCGTGGAGAATTTAGAGTTCTATTTTTTAAAATTTCAGATTTATGTGTTTATTTATTTGCGTGCCACCCACTATACTAACTACCACCATCATTAAAAAAGGGGTGTTTTCTTTCTGTTTTGTTATCACATACACAAAATATCAGTTAAAAGATGACAAGAACACGTGACTTTAATATCAATCGATTATATTTATAAAATATTGAAAAGATATGCTCAGAAATTAAATAAGATTTTTAGTAAAACTATTCCTAAGTGCGAGTTCTACAAGACAATCGGAAGTTGAAAGCAAACGCTTTCAATTTCTTTATTGTAATTGGTGTAGCGTTTATTTTTAAAGGTGATAACATGAACCCATATAGGGGTACCGTAGAGGACAACCTACCTGTTTAAGCCAACATGTAAAACAACAATGTTTGAAATCCTCCATTCATAAAACTTAATATTATTTTGTATGTAACGAAAAGTTAATATCGGTTTCAGTTTTGAAAAGGTTTCTTTAATCATTTGCCATTAAAATATAAATATTTTACTTAAATTTGTACTAACTTTAAATTAAAAGTTTACGAAAGCAAGTGAAAATCTGCTTGTAATATCTAATTTTCTTATGTTGCTTGATAATATTACATTTTCGATACCACTACTATTATACCGTTACTAAAACACAATGTAAATTTGATTTAGAAGAAGAACTATTGAGTGTGGACTTAAACTTTGATCTAACGAAAATTCCTACCATTTATTTTGTGTCTGTTGGAGGTAATTTATTTTGTGGTCTTAGCAGTTAAATCTTCTTTGAATTAGTTAAATTTACCTTTTGAATCCCAGAAGCTATTAGGAAGATATATTGTTTCACATGAAGTGACAAAATAGTTCAATACATACAAAGAAGCTCAGTAGCCCATAAAGGAAGATTTGTTAAATTTATAATGGTTACATCGCAAATACGACTTCTCTATTGCATAGAGTAAAAGCACGGTGGTCGTCAAAAAGATATAAGATGGATATATAACATGGAAAAAACTAAATTAAGTTTTTTGTTTGAAGAGTTTTATGAACATTGCTCGAGTTGTGTATCAAAGTAGTCTTAGTAAGTGTTAATTTTTAATAATGCACGCGAATAAATATAATTGTTTCAATTCTGGAATAGTTGCTAATTAAACATTTTTTAGAAATGTATATTCATTACTCGTGATATATAGAAAGTATTATTAAGTTTTATAAATGGAGGAATTTGAGTTCGATTTAGAAAGGATCTACTAGGATTCGGATAAAGAAGGGTAGGACAAGGGTAGAGTGTTAACCCATTATCTTAACTGCACTCCGTTTCCCTCGTGCAGATACATAATTGATGAGGAAATTTGCGTTGTTCACTAATAACGCACCTAACTCATTTAAGGTCTAATGCTAAGTGGAAATGAATACATAAAGGTGGATAAGAGGTGCATCCCTTCCATTTCAAAGTATAGAAACCTTTTTTTTGATAAAACGATTGTTTAGTTAGGTAAAGTTGCCCTTGGTTACGATGGATTTTGATATGTTATATTGACTTAGATTAGGTTGAATTAGGTACGGTTACGTAAAATTAAATTAGGTAGTGTTTCGTTCATTCAAATTAAGTAAGGACGCATTATCTTCGGTTAAGCTATGTTGATTTATTTTAAGTTTATGTTATATTGCGTGGTGTTGGCTTAGATTATATGTGTTGAGTTGAGTTGGTTTATATTCAAATATGGAGCAGCTTATGTTAGGTTAAATTGAGTTATGTTGGGCTCAACCTTTACATAATCGTTGGGTTAAATAGGTTGTGTTAGGTTATGTCAAGTTGGGCATGACTAGGTTAAGTTGTCATAAGGTTTGCTAAGTTAGAATATGCCAAGTTGAGTTAGATTATGTTCGCTTGCTTTACCTTAGGTTTCGTTAAGTTAGGTAACGTTCGGTATGTAAGGTTTGTTTAAATTATGTTATGTTAACTTTGTGTAAAGTACAGTGCGGTTATCGAGTATAGCAATTTTATTGAGTACAGTACTGAAATTTTAAACAATATTTTGTCTAGTAAACTTCCTAGTATTTGCTTTGTACCAAAGGAAAGAGATCCTCTCCTCTTTCGTTCCCACTCTCCTACCAAACTCGGACAGTACGGTTTAAATTTTACCGCTATTTTGATTTCGATCAAAAGTACCACTGGCGATAAACTCCTGTGCAAACATTTAAAAATAACTATTAGTATTACCACTACTAAAAGCTGAGGGAAGAAGTAGTAAAACAATAATATGCTTTAGCTAAACAGGTAATTTTTATTTTTATTTGTACACCGATTATATACCATGAAACGCTAAAGACCATATAATAAGGATTGTGACCAAATTCTAGAAAAAATAAATAATATTCTAGAAATTATTAAAATAATATGATTTTACGAATAAATACATTTCGCCGGTAAGAATTGTTGATCACATAGATTTTTAGATTTGTTATCATTAAATAGTGGCGTGAAAACTAGGCTTGGAATTTTGATATACCCGGTATAGGTAATAAAGGCACACAAAAACAGATTTTTTGGGAAACATATTTTGCGGGGTTCAAGAATTATTGTTGAAAACTTAGATGTTTCAATAGCACTAAAATTTCAAAAAATAATGTAACTGACATAATTCTATACCGCTGACGTAGCGTAAAGTTTATTTTGAAAATTGTATATGTCTCCTTATATCATTATATAAGAGAAATTAATAAGCTTTATGTAAATTAAAAAATCAATGAGAAAACAAATGTTAAAACATAAAATCAGGGGTAAAAGGAGGAGTGAAAATTTGTGTGAGGAAACGTTGTTTTTTTATATTTATTCTGTGTGAAATTGATAGTAAATACCTGAATTAAATATTATAAAACATCCATTCCAGAATTTCTTAGAATTGATTAATTCCATAAGGATGTAAAATGGATGGACGTAAGTTTGTAAAATGATATTTTGGTTTTTATTCAACTTGTTCGTAATTTAATATAAATTCTATTAAACCAAAATAATTTTTCAAAATTCATACCATAAAGGTGTAAATAAGGAATTAAATTCTACAAAGGGAAACAATTATTTTTTAAACTTATTAATCGATTTACTTGAAACTTGACAAAACCCTCTATAGTAATAATCAATATTAAATATTTTTGTTAATTAACCCCTAAAAAATTGGTAATGAATATAAAACACAAAAAACTTATCAGCGCCGGCCGATTGGCGATACAAAATCGTACTCACGCTCTCAGTACGGAGAGTGACACATCACTAAGCAAACGACCCGAATTCGATCAGATGCATGAGGACAGACATCTTTGACGGTTGTATTCTATTTTCGTAATTTTTCGACTTCGCTAATGTTACTGTTTCATATACTTGAGTATGTCCTAAGAATATTTTTTTACTTGTAAGTAAATAAGCACATGGACTTCAGTGTTTCATTTAAGAAGGTTTTTTATTCTTCATAATTATTTTAAGTACCTTTTTTTCTTTCCGAAATGCTTGTAGACATTGTAGACATAAGCTGTGATATGGTACCGTGTAATATCCTGCCTGTTATTAGCAATAGCGCTTGCTATTCAGAACAATTTAACCACACAATATTGTATTTAAGCTATGGTTGGAAGGATATACGAGGTAACAATTATATGGCGTACCGGAGCATTGGGACGAGTCTCCCATTCTATTTCTTGACAGAGATGAAACTAATTACAATAGCTCTACCGACGACTTTGCCGACATATCATTACTCATGTTTATTGTGATTCATGCGTGTTAAAAGTAGCTGAAAAATATTTCCTTATATCTGAAGTTAGATATATAGTACGATGTAAGGTGATGTAAGTCCTGGTAGCCAATATTGAATGAATTTTCGAATCGTGATATGTTATTTTTCACACTTCATTGGTGTAATAATATGGTATGTAAATATATATATATATATATATATATAGATATATATATATATATATATATATATATATATATGATTTAAAAAAATATAAGTTCGAAGTAAAAAAAAATTTCGGATCCATAATTCCGTTTCCCTAAAATTTCCGAATGTATATTTTTTAGCTTTGTTTATTAGAATATGTGCGAGTTTATATACTATATTACTGTAATTAATTTGAAATTTCTATGCTAAGGTGTTTCTAGGAAAAACGGCTGGATCGACATACGGAGAGACACATGAGTGATCTCGTAAGGATTCCGTTTTTACTTTGAAGGTACACGGAAACCTAAAAATGTAAAAATATAGCATACCACCGCATAGTCACCTTATTTCGAAAACAATTAAGCTAAAATTAAAAAAAAATAAACTTGGTAATATTTGAGTAGAAGATTACAAAAAAATTATTGCAATTATCGTAGATTTTTGATTTTAGAAATATACACCATGTTTTAAACCTGTGAAAGATAAAATATATAATATATGTTAGTGAGTTTATCGCAGAGGCACAGTGTAGGTTTTATTATATTTCCGAGAGTTATACAATATACCAGTATTTTAGTGAGCATAATAAATTCAATTGTTGTTATTATGATACATAAGCAGTTACATAAGAAATGGAAAAACCGCACAAACTTGGCTTCCGCTATTGTGTTTGAAACATATAAATGCTGTTGGATGTTCCTAAGAGTTAATCTTTGCTAATATCCCACCTGAAGATGTTGTAATACAACGAAACCTAGGTCGTGGTAAAGAAATTAAAGAAAGTAGACATAATACTACATCACTTAGTTTTATTTAATTGTGAATAATGCATTTTTACAAAATTAACGCCAAATATATTCAATATTAATTAACAATATTTTTCATATGTTTTATTATTTCATATGTAGAGTGAAGTCTTATTTCAAAGTGTTGGTTTTTGTTTCAACCTTTAACTAGAAAACAGTCAAGTTAAAGCTCAAAATAGGACGAATGTTATAGCGTTGACTAAGCATCTTAATGAAACATAAACTTTAACTAGTCAAAGCCAGATCTAATTTTGATTCACCCTTTGAGTATGACACGTATGAATATGTGATTTGCTAGCAGTTGGGAGTCTAATAAGGGATGAAAAATTTGGTCCTTATTATATGACTTGGTATTCTACCGAAACGTAAATTGCCAGATTACCCCATTGGTCGATTTTTAAACTTTAAAATAAAAAGTGTCTTTAAAATAAAAAGTGTACCAATAAGTTTCTTAAAGATTTCTTTGAAATTAAAGTTTGCAATAAATACAAAATGTAACTTCTATTAAATAACATGGTGATAATTTGTGTAACACATATTATTTGAAGACCGATAAAAACTATTTCGAATAATATTACATGGATAAGACAACATTTTGAAAATATTCAAAAATATCAGATGTGACTTAGTAAACAATAATTATGAAAAGCAATAAAAAAGATAGGGAAAGTGACACGCGTGACAGAAAATTCCCGAATATTCTATGCCAAAAGCAATAAATGTATTTTTACCACAAAATATGAAGACTAAAGAGCAACCAACACTGGAATGTAAAAAAAAATGAAAATAATTTTAAAACAATGCATAGAACTTAGATCATGTACTCATAAAATATTTCTTTAAACACAGATATTTTTTTGCTTTTAAGTCTAAAACTAAATATGTTAAACCTTATAAATAAATGCTACTAAAAAGACTAAATTCCAATACTTTGTTACAAAAAATACTATATAAAATATCTTTACTTACGTAGATCTGCTACCACACAATAAATAGTTTTACGAACCGATGAATTTCCTTGTCGGTTTACGTGGTTTTGTTTACAATAAAAAAAAAGAAACTAATCTTAATCCATTAAACAGTGAAATAAATCGTTTATCACATTAAGTGGAAACATAATCTGTATAACGTTTCGATAGAAAACCGTCTACTTTTATAATATATTACACTATCATATAAATATTTTTGAAAAATACATTGATTATATAAATTAAATGCACTGATAACTATCTGAATCATTCCAATATCTAAATTCATTGTTAAAATTCCCGATTGGCAAATGGACCTTAATCAGTAAATTGTTCGAATTTTAAGAATATATTTGTAGTTTCAGTTGAAATACAAGTGAAGTTTAATTTCAATTGCAAATTCATAAAGACAAAGGTGAGGGTCTTTCGAGCAAATACAAAGGGGAAATATTTACGATTTAAACTTCAGTTTCAGATTCAACTGACTTTGTTACAAGAAAAGTTTATGGAAGTATTTAATTTTCCCTTATGTATTAAATGTCTTAAGGGGTACTAATTAGGGAAGTATATATAAAATAATTGTATGTATTTATTTAATTAATTTATTCAATTTCTTTAATAATGGAAGATAAGCAACAAACTCTAGCTCCAATTATCTAATCAGCAACAAAGGCCAGCTATTATACAAAGAAAAGGCGTTTCACAGAACTCCGATAAGTACATATAATAATAATAATGTTGAATATATTTGGCGTTAATTTTGTAGAAATTCATTATTCACAATTAAATGAAACTACGTGATATAGTATTATTTCTACTTTGTTTAATTTCTTTGCCATGACCTAGGTTTCGTTGTATTACAACATCTTCAGGTGGATATTAGCAATCTTTGCTAATATCCCAAATTAAAGAAAATATAACATAAAATAATCCTATCTTATTAACTTAATATGTCCTGTTTATTTCCTGTGGATCCGTTTGCCAGTCACCAAACGCTTCTTCCAACCTTTCTTATGATTGAGGTAGAGTTTATCTTTGTCTTCTTCTTTTGTTGGAAGGTTGTGGTCTCTTTTCCCCACGATGACCAGTCGGCTTGGGTAAGTTTTGAGGTTTGTTATATTTTTGTTATCAGTTGCCTTGGTTCGTTTTAGATTCCGTTTGCCGTTGTTTAATTGCTAACGAGTATTGTTCTTTATTGATATTTATTGACAGCTAAGTTTGAGAGAGAGAGTTCGATCTAGCCCGCGTCATGACGAACGCATCTACAAATCCAGATGATCTTTTAAATATCGCTGCACAACGAGTTTGTTGCTTTTTTCACTGGCTAGTGCCACCAGTCGGTGAAGTAGAAGTCTCTCTCACCCTTTTCTTTTGTTGGTTAATGGTCTGTTTCACTATAAGTCTATCGTATTTCAGGTAAGCAATACTTCCCTTATTCCTCTCTTCTACTAACTCTGATTGTAACTGTTTTCTCTTTTGCAGCACTTCCTTTGGGTAGTCCTCGGTGATGTAAATTTTCTTTAAATTCTTCCTGTTTTTAATAAATTTAGTCTTCTTCCAATTGTTTACAAACGAGCATAAGATCGACCTCGACGTATTACCTTCTAGTTTTTTGTGCCCTAAACGATGTATTTTGTTGACTTCTGAGTTTTCTAACTTTATTTCAAGGTCTTGTTTGAGATGTTCGTTTAATTTTTGTATTAAATCAAGTTTAGATGTTTCTGTCTCCTCTAAGATAAATATAATAATATAATTTTCTCGCTGTCGTCTTTTAAGGTACTCCAACTCATTCTCTTATTTTTCTACCTTTGCCCTTAGATTTCTGTTCTCCTCTACTACAGGAACTAGTTTCTCGTCAATTTTTGCCATTATAGTGTTAGATTGGACTTCCATCTCGATCTTCATCTTTTTGAACATAAGTTGAAATTGTCCATCCATCTTGTAAAGTTTTTGTGTGTAGCGAAACGTAAAGTATAAGATAGCAACGAATACGTATTATATGATTTAAGAAAAAAGACAGGGAAGGTTATGTATGAGTGTCCTGATTTCGAACCCGATGCGCCTCTGCCGCAGCTCTGTGCACTATCCGCTGCGCCACTAATACGACATGCGAAGTTGCAAAATAGCGGCTGGCTTAGCATCACGGAATATAGTTAAAATAACAGCGATGTCATCAACAGAGTTATTATTGAACTTACACCTTGTTACAATTTTTAAAATACCCACTTTTACGTTAATTTTCGATTGTCATTAAACCGCACTAAGATAAAATCTATATTATATTTTAGATATCACTGCGTTAAAATATTTAAATGTTTTGTGTCAAAAACTAAGTAATCTTTAAAATAAAAACTTGACCTTTATTTATTCATAGATTTTAACGATAGAAATACTTCTTGGCCATCACATGATTTTGTACAATGTTTGTAATTATGGTAATTAGCACACTTACAAAAATGAGTACAGTTTTCTTTAACTCTTATGCTACGGATTTATAATCTGATAAAAAAGTTTAAGATTCACAACAATGTTCGATATTTATAATTTTCCCGAGTTTCCTTTTCAGTAAGAAATATAGTACACGAGTATAGCACTTTACCACAATAACGAATATTTTTATCAGCTGAACATTCACTGTAAGAAGTTCCACAATCACAAAACGGCTGCAATAGCTATTTTGCAACTCACTGTTGCTATTGTATTTTATGTAAGAAAACGCAGTAATTATTTACACTTTCGGTTCGAATATTATAATTCAATTACTATTTTCTCTTTTCAAATCGGTTTCCTCGCGGGGAATACACGACCGTTGCATACGGAGACCGGAAACGGAATCCGATAAGTATATACCCACTCATATTGAATTAAAAAGCGTTTATCTATACATGCATTGTTTTTAATCGGATTGTTTGTGGAAGTTATTGCCGTACGAATGAGGGCAGCCATCAAAATTCGAGGAATGAAGTCCGACAACAAACATCTTTTGAGAATATAATGTTTGAATCAAATAAAATAGACGTCTTACTATTACAAGAAGTAACGTATTGTAGATAATATACCTTACTGCAGTATTGTTTATATTGAAATAAAAAAATAATTTTGCACATTTTTGAATAGAGCAAAGTAATGGCAAATGAAAAATACTGCAATGAAAATTATTTTTATTTTAATAGTAAGATTAATGATACTAAATATTTATGGATTATTTATTTTTTTCTACGTGCAAATGCAAAAGATGCGTATAATTAATATACTTACGAAAAATTTGGATCAGTTGAACAAAAGGTAACTTAGATCGTATTAACTTTATTGTAAATGAGTGTTTTAATACGACCCAGTACCAGATATTAGTCTCAGCAACGCAAAATTAATTTTCAACGAAGAAAAATTCGAAGACAGTTAATTATTTCCAGGAAATTGCTCTCATCCATATTTTTACTTATGATACGATCTTTTTTAAACAGGGCAGGGAATAGATTTTAATTCAATTTACGATTATTTAAATAGTGATTATATAAATAGACTTAGAAATATTCGTGATTATATAAAAATATTTTAGAAATAGAAAATTAAAAACCTCCTTGCCGTTTATAAAAACCGGATAGAGATAAGAAGATTCTGGATACACCCGTAAATAGATCAGAAGCCTTGCACTCATTTTCATTATTAAATCTAAATATATTTCACAAAACAATTACCTTCAAAAGTAAGGAGAAAAATATATAATGTGTCTTATAAATAATATAATGTTTAATAAAAAAAATATTTAAAACTTGCCAAGAGACATGGCCACATTTGAATTTAAAATGTGGTTTTCACTTTTAAATTGTTACTGCTACAAATGTGGAAAATAAACATGCTGCCATAATGAAGTACAAAGGGTTTAAAAGACTATTTTAAAGACATATATCTTGTATGAAAAGGTTGAATAAAAGCGAAAATTTAAGTAAAATAATCTGAATCTAAAAAGAAGTATTCATAAGAAACAAATTTAAAAATTCCTATATGAAACATGCGAATAAAATATAGAATAATGCACGTGATAAAATTTGTTTCAAATTTCCTTTCCAAATTTCTATATCGTCGTAATCCGGATTTATCTTTCTAAGGGGTAGTAAAAGAACGTAATATAAACAATATCAAACAGATAGTGTAAGCTTCTTACGACTCAGTTCAATTCTTTTAGAGAAAACCATAACATGATTAATTATGTAAATGAACTTTGTAATGTTGCTGTTCTAAGAATTATAAAGCAGCCCGATTAACCTAGTTACATTTTTCATTGCTTTGTTGTTATGAATTTTGGGGTCGTGGGCATAGAAAATGCAGCATTTTTTAGTATATTAAACTACAGCTCTCGATAGATTGAAACTTAAAGTCACGCTAGACGTACTAATTTGTCAAAATTCATTTGTTAAACTAAATTTCGTCTAAATTAAATGAATGCTTAAAACATAAAGTAATTTCACTGACAAAAAAGGTTGACAATTAAGGGAATTTGAAATATTTCATTTGTTTTTGTCAGAAAATGACAGGACACAATTTACATAAGTGTATTACTTAATTATATTTTTCCATTATTATGTTAATATACTTTTTATTTTTTTATAAATTTACTATGTGTACTTTCAAGCAAAGCACGTAATAAAATTTTATTTGTCAAAAACACAAAAAGTGTGTACATATATTTCGTTTTTCTTTCCGTGAATCCGTTTGGAGTGTTGGTATTTTTTTTAGAATTCAAAATAATTTCGGAAACTAACCATCACACATAAAAAGCTGTACTAATAAATAAATTAAAGAGTTGTGAAATTATTTTATTTTCACCGCATCCGATTCGCAACATTCAAGATATGTGCATTATTATTATTTATATTACACAATTTCTAACACATGATAATTTTGTTGAGAACATATTAAAAAGAATATTATAGATTAAAGAGTACGAATAACCTTTACGCGCGGTTGAAGTAAGACTTCTTTGGCAGTTGTGATAGGTATTATGCGGTCGATGGAGTAAAATAACAACTGCAAAGTAACAACTACCGATAGCAAATATATTTTATCATATTAGATGTCCCCCATTCGTTAAGAAATTACATTTTTCATCTCCACAACTCATCATCATACTCTGACCTAGTGGATGATGTAGTTATTTTCAAAGTAACTACTACCAGTAGCCATTATTTTGAATCACGTTTTGTTTACGACCATCTGTTAAGGAGTTACATTATTCTTCTCGAGAGCTTATCATCAGATCCAGAACTTAGTCGATGGTAAAGTTATTGTGCAAAATAACACCATCAGTAGGAAATGTCTTAAATCAAGGTTGATTTAATACCATCTTTCACAATTAAATGGAACTACGTGATGTAGTATTATTTCTACTTTCTTTAATTTATTTACCACGACCTAGATTTCGTTGTATTACAACATCTTCAGGTGGGATATTAGCAAAGATTTTGCTAATATCCCACCAAAGATTTTTGCTAATATCCCACCTGAAGATGTTGTAATACAACAAAACCTAGGTCGTGGTAAAGAAATTAAACAAAAGTAGAAATAATACTACATCACGTAGTTTCATTTAATTGTGAATAACGAATTTCTACAAAATTAACGCCAAATATATTAAATATTTTAATACCATCTGTTAAAGAGTTCCATTGTTCATCTCCAGAACTCATCATCAGACCCTGACCTGGTCGATGGTTAACTTATTTTAAAAATTAACTACTGTCAATGATAAATATCTTATATCACGCTTGATTTACTCCCATCCGCTAAGGAGTATCATTGTTTATTTCCAGAATATCATTGTTCATTTTCACATCACCAGACCATAACCTGGTCGACGATGAAGCTAATTTGCTAAGTAACAACTATCAGTAGCAAATGTTTTGAATCCGTTTGATTTACTACCATCCGTTAAGGAGTTCAATTTTTCGTCTCCAAAAGTCATCATAAGACCCTGACTTGGTCGATGCTAAAGTTATTTTGTAAAATAAATAGAAAATATCTCGAATCACAGTTGATTTATTACCATTTGTTAAGGAAATACATTATTCATCTCCAGAACTTATCATCGGACCCTAATAAATGTTAAAAATGTTTATATATGCTAAAAACATATTTTATATATACTAAAAACACTTTCCGAATTTGCCTAAAATAAAATTATGAAAATATCAGAATTTCTATAAGTCTATCTGGAGTTTGCAGGAAAATTGAAATGATGATACTAGATTTCTTTTTATTTACAATTAAGACAGTTCCACGGTCACGTTTCAAATAAATTTTTAGATGGTATAAAAATGATCGCGACGATTACGATTTACGACAAATATGGGGACAAGCCAAGTTCCATATTTTCTTTGAAATTTGCGACAAACGTGAGGACAAGGCAAGATCTATATTTTCTTTGAAGGACTTATATTCTTCAAAATATTTTCCAATATTGTGAATAAGATATAGTTCTATTTATGGGACATGCTTTATAATCATGTTTCATTTTGAAATGAATGTACATAAAGCACGGGTGAAGTTAATCAAGCAAGAGTTAAAAAAATTTAAATTTATTTTAAAAACGGTTAAACATACCTTTAGAGTAATAGGTTTATACCTCTCTTAAATTATTAGGGCTCCGTTTATATCAAAATTGATTATGAATGTGTCGTTTCTCCTTTAGAAATTATTTGAGAGAAATTTCGAATCGAAATATTTGTTGACATTTAATATACGATAAAAAGTTCTTATCATCTGAATTTAAAATTTATTTGTAGATATATAGAGAATATCTAAAAATTATATTACAGTTATTATATATAGTAACCGTGTGTGTTTATATAAGTGTGTGTGGGTGTATGTATGTGTATATGCAAACACCGGTGAAAAAATACTCCTTAACGTACTTAAGCAAATTTTCATAAAAGATGGTATTATACTAAAAAATATTTATGTCTAAGGAATATAAGGAATGGGTATATCACGCACTCTGAGATCTTCATCTCAGAGTGCGTGGTATACCCATTCCTAAAGTAGTAAATCTGTTCTTAGATGTCATAAGCTACTTTTGTTCTATTAAATTGGAGTAAAAGATTAAATGTTAGGCCAGGCTTGTATCACCACCTATATGAGCGAAAATATGATATATTTTTTAATTTTTAAAACTCTGATGGCCGGCTTCTGAGTACCTTTTATAGAATAAATATTTATTTCACAACTTTTTTTGTATAAATAATTTCAAAGAAGAAAGTTATGGAATAGATATCTATTTCACAAAAAAGTATACAGAAACCAGCCATAAGAAATGCAATCACATATTTGAAGATTGGAGATAAATCGAATACACAAATTTTGTAGTTGATATAAATACGAAATATTGTTGTGAAACTGAAATATTATTAATGGATTTTACCAAAAATTTGAAAAAAAAATTATTGAAATCTTCCAATAGAGAGACAACTGAATAACAATTCATATTAGTACATAGATATTTGAAATAATTTTCTTAATTCGGTGTACACTTAAGAACGCTAGCAAATAATTTAGTACTCCAGAAATATCTGAAATGCATGCAGTTATGCTATAACTTTAAGACAAAATAATCACCGTAAATAAGTTTAATACACAAAATCTGGCTATTCAATTATTGCTTAACTCTCGCGTAGACAAACGCCTTCCAAATGATTTTGACGGGCAACCAACTCCAAGATTCAAATAATTAATGCTGTGTAGCAATATAATAATAAAAATATATTTATTCTATATTGTTGTGTTACGAGATTTTTCTTAGCCTATATATCCGTGTGTAATCTATTTTAAGACTTTTTGGAAAAATAAATGTTAAAACTGTTGCTTAAATTAGATCAAAGGAATGTAATAACATAAGCAGTGAATACAACGCAAAATAAAATCACAAAAACACTTAGAAATTTTATAAAAATAAGTTATTTTTGTCTTGTTTTACATACCTCGTATCATGTAAACAATATATGAATATATAATGTATTTGAGTTAATTACTAATCAACAAAAAACAGATAAAAATATACCATAAATACATCTCACAAAGAGAAACAAGTTTTTATTATTCTCTTTAAGTGGGAACAATATGTATTATGATTTAAAATAATTTTTCATAAATAAATAACGTATTTACATTAACTAAATATAGCCTTTTTCCAATGAAAAATTTTTCCAAATGAAGTCTAAGGAAGTGTGATGAAAATCAATGTCAAAATGCAGAGAAAATATTAACGTGTTCTAAAATAGTTATACCTCCTATTTTGGTGAATGAATAGATAGATTTCTATAAACGAGACTAAAGTTCGTCAAAGTCGTCGCCGTGATGTATTGAGTTGATTACAAGGCATAAAGCCTTTGGCGGTGCAACACATCGCAGGGACTTGGGTTCGATTCTCAACCACTCTTCGAGCGGGACTGGACTGGTGCTCTGGTTGAGCGTAAGGGTATCGATATGTATCAATTAGATACATTAAAGTCGATAAACAAATAAATAAATTCAAGGTATATTAAAAGCCTCTCTGAAGGACGTTTGAACAAATACGATGTATATCCATTATCTGTTTTAAAGAACTTCGATGAAATATAACAAAAATAATTTCATTTCAACACTTATATTTGTACTTCCATACCTCAAAAGAAAAGGTATAAGATAGCCCTCTTTCTTGTTTCGTACCTCAAAAGGAAAAATTAAACCCTTATAAAATCACTCAAGTGTCTGTCCGTTTATCTGTCACAGCTGTTTTTCTCAAAAATCGTTGACGTGGAAACTTGGAATTTGACACAGCTTTTTCTTCAAATATATGTACACTATATTTCTACGCCATAGTGGACAACATAATAACGCGTTTTCAAAAATTGGTATTTGTATATATTTTGATAGTAATTCTATATTGACTTAAACGTTTATAAGTTCCGAAATGTGTCCGCATCCTCTGTGTCCCATTCCTCATAAGGTGCATTCTACTAATGATTGACAGATTTTAAGAACGTAATATTTGCCATACATTCGGAAATTTTAGGTTTCGGGAAGTTCAAGAATCAATTAAGTTGATCGATTTTTTGTTTTACTTCCGTATGTCGTGTCAAGTAATATATGCAATTCAGTCACGAGGATTCTAAAAATTTTCCTTTTTGAATTTTATGTGAGACAGTTCTAGAAATTTTGTGGAAGAAGTACAAGCAGTTTTTCTAGAAACCACAAGTATCTACTACTTTAAAGTATTTATATAAAAGTTTTAGAGGAGGCAAATGAATGTTTTTATATTTGTAAGTTTTGTGGACTCTCATTGGTTTATGGGGAATTCAAAATTACTTTCTTTTACAAATAAATTTCAAAAGGTAACTGCCCCGTTAAGGTGTTGTTATGCTGCGTTGTTTGACAACTGATATTGTAGAGGTAATCTTTTTCCGTTATAACTCGGATAACTTTCCTAGTCTTAATGCAAAATTGTTTGATTAAATATTAAATTGTGGCTGAGCTACATTTTAATTAGTTTCATTTACACGCTCATTGGGGGTCAGCATTTAATGAAAGTTTTGTTTGGCGAAGATCGGTCTTTACACTTCTGAAAGATATATTAGATAATATATTTACATGCAATAAAATAATAATAATATATTTAGAGAAATTAATGGAAATTATATAGATAATAAAACACACAGTACATATAAGTTTATATATTATATATAATTAATAGAAATTATATACAATTTATAAATTTATATATTAGTATATAAGAAAACATCATAGTACGAGCTCTACTCGTAGTCGTTTCTCTTTGGTCAAAAAATAAATTAGTGAAAATTTCAGAAGAAAACATGTACTTTGTACAAAAGTACGACTTCAAATGAAGGTGACAACTTGATTACAAAAACAAGAAACAAAATATTTGTCGACACGACGACTTTTATATCAATACTATGAACAAAGTCGTCACTAAACATCCCTTTATTAAGTATTTTCTCCGACTTGTATTTAATACTGAAATAACATTTTAAACACCCCAAGAAATTATTCCACTTAAAGATGTCAATCAAGTTCCAATATAATGCTGGATGCTTTTGAATAACGTCTATAATAAAAAAATAGAAATAGTTTGATCTGAAATTGACAAGTATTTTTAATGATATAGTTTATATAATGTACGGGATACTACAATCAAGTGTCGTATACATTTATTTTCAATTAGTTGACTGTATACACCTGAACTAACTAAACCAAACAAATTCACTACCTACTACCTGAACCGTCCGAATCGTCGAATCCAATGCTTCGATTTTCCAATCGTCGAATGTTTGCTAAATCAGTAAATAGTTTGAATGTTAACAATAGGCATGTTGTCTCAGCTGAAATAGGATTAAAGTTTAGATTAAATTCCAGGTACGTAAAGGCAACGGTGAAGGACTTTGGTGCGAGTACAATACAAAGACATTATCTGTTCAAACTCCAATTCCGGATTAATATTGCATTGTTACATAATTAAATATATAAGTGCTACGAAGCATCTTGCAGAAAAAAAAATGGATCACAACTTACCGTTTACATAAGTTGTTAACTTCCGCTTGTGATTCGGACTTACATTTTTGGATTTCTTTAAAGTAAAAATCTTCATGAGTTATTGAAATGTATATAAATAAAATAATAATTTAATGACTTTGGAGGAACTCGGCAGTGAAAAGTAATTTGACTCTGTAAACTTAATTGTCCCATACTTGGTTTCGATATTCCCTAATTTTCATTAATGTTAAAAATGTATACCAAATCATTTTTTTCAGACGTGAAATATCCTCGGCAATTACTACAATCAGTCGCATGGTCTTTTTTTTAATAAAAATACATGGAAAAATATTTCCATATATAAATTTATTAATATTGTGTGAATATCATAATCACAGAAATATTTTATTATACAGAAAAAGAAGTTAGCGGAAACTCGTCAAAGTTATAAAAAAATGCATTATGAGAGTACCTCGACCATAAAAACGATAAGTTTTATTTGGATTTTGTAACAATTGCAAAAAATATTTTGAGTGCCATCACGTGGAACATCTATGCAAATTCAGACTTTGCGATGAAAGAGTTTAAAAAGTGTTATTAATATTATGTCTTGAAAATATTTAAGGATTTTACGCTGTAATAAAAATATTGGTGTGAGCTCTTAACGCTCATTTGGAATGAGAAAGAATAACTTTAAAATCATTAGTATATATGCCTATTATGTTTGAATGTTTTATCAATTTTGTTTAGTTTATTTTCCTTAGCATACAATTTAAATAAATTCTTAAAGTACCAACCAAAAACCTGAATTTATTTTTTTAATGTTAGCGGCATTCTAATTGTATCAGTGCTAACCTGTATTCTTTGTTACTCTAAACTTCTGGCATAATCTTTTTAATAAGTCAAGCTCTCTTTATTACGTAGCTCGATTTAAAAACATAAAATACCATTTAAATTTTACTATTTACTAAAAATAATAAGGAGTTGTTTTTATATATAAATAAGTGATCAATCAAGTCAATTTGACACACAAGTTTCAAGTGGAGTTATCAATAAAAAATGAGCTATCGATATACTAATAACGTTAAGTAAATACCGATATCAAATTGCATATTTAATGCAGTAAATTATTCTGTTTGTAAATGAGCGATGCAAATAATACTTAACTTTCACTGGAACAACCCGTATAAACGTCGGGAGAGGTCATCAAGTCTTACTTTAGAAGAATAAAAGTTTTTATTTTTGATGTTGCAAATATAAATTCTAAGTTAGGTTAGTCACAAATTTTTATTTAATATATATGTACATACTGACAAAAAAGAGGAAACTTACTGCTGTAAGAAAAACCTCTGAAAATTATTCAAATTATCTGTATGAGCAAAATACGGGGGATAAAAGCTAACTAATGAAGTCAATTTTTCCAACCACTTTAGGCATTTTAAACAAACGTCTCACACGTCTCTGGTTATACAGGTATATGAAAAGCGTAGCTTTCGATCTTCTTTTGCCAATAACTGAATGCCGACGAGTAAAGGACAAATAAAAGAAGGAAATTTTAAGAAGAAAATATATACTGCTCGAATGTGAGCGAAGCAACTTGAATCAAATGTACATATGTAATCTTAAGAATTAGCCAAGCATTAATTCCAAAGATTTAAAGTTAAATATTTGATTTCAAAGAAAAATATCTTAGACGATAATTCGCATCCAGGGCGATTAAGTTCAGAAAAATTTAAATCCGTTATTGAAAACTAGGTTAAGGTCTCGTTATCTAGCAGAGCTACTCTCGTACTTTGATACCGAAAGAGAGAAACATTTTCATATTTATGTCATTAACGGATGTTATTAACAAAATATTTCATACGTTATTATACATACATATGTGCAGTAAATGAGATAAAAGTGAAAAAATAATACAGGAATGAAATTTCATGAAAAGTTGTAATATGTAATATTAAGAGTTGAGGAATATAAACAGTTTTTCTAAAGTTAAATCGCAACTAGTTTTTCTGAAAATTTCTAAAGTTATAAGGTTCCAAAAATATAGAGAATACGCTATTTGCGTTCTTGTGTCAAAATAAAAATATTTAAAATAGAGTTTAGATTTAAATTCTAAGAAATATTATAATATTTCCTAAAATACACAGTTCTAGTGGATGCAGTAACTTACTAAGGTGATGAAACTTGTTAAAGTAATCTTCAGCGAGATTAAATAACGCATAACTTTATATCTTTTCGTAACTTTTATAGATACATAGGAAACTTTAAAGTTACTTTTGAAATGTAGTAGACTGAAGATTCGACGACTGCAGTCCTTCATTTGGGATCCATAGCCAAGATTGGCCGGTTAGCATACGTAATTTTTAACATTTGGAAAATAATATTTGCAAACTTTATTTAGAATAATAAATAGTGTCTGCGAATATTGTCATGCAAAGTTAAAATTATCAAATAAGCTTTCATAAACATTTCCAATAAAGTCATTAGTGAAAATTGAGTTAAAATTAAGAACTCAATATGAGAGAAGACTAATCGAAGATATTAGGAAACTTTCTAAAAATGAGTCATCAAACCAAAACTTCCATAAACTTAATAACTAACTCAGATAAATTTAATATGCTTTTGAGAGCTAAAAAGGCAGGTATCGTCAGGACATTATTACAAGTCTTGGATATCACTTGACTACCACATTATACATAAACTTCTAAATAAATATTAAGGAAAACGATTTTCAAAAATCAGTAAATTATATTGTAAGGAAAAAGTAAAGAAAATTTATCTATGGTGTAGAATAATTTTACATTCATGTAAAAAAAATCCCCTCGTTGTTATAAAAAAAAATATTAATTATATTTTTATATAAAAATATTATTATTATATAAAAAATACAACAGAAAACATATATAAACATTTTATAGATTTAAGAATTTACAGAAATCCAATTAAAACATATAATTGTAAAAAATACTTGTCTTATTTCAATAAGGGAAAACTTGCTATGCTCATTTCGTGATAATCACTCTCCTTAAATGTATGCCCAATCAAATACTTAAATAAATACACGTAAAGACGTTCGCGTGAAAAAATATAAAAACTAAGCGATACTTCGAAACAGAGCAAATTTATGAGCGCATCTATCAGCACAAGCTAGGTAGTTACCATTGATAGCACATATATAAAGCAAGAAATATATTTTCCCTTACAGACAATTACAGATTCTCTACTTAATAAAATCGAACAAAAACTCCCAAATGGCCTAAGCGTCAAAGGTAATTACGAATATTTAAAGTACCTCAAAATTTCATTTAAATGAACTTTTAGGCTGAACTATTTTTGAGAATTAGTCAAATGTGATTTAGTAAAATTAGAACTGATACTTTTACTGCAAGTTGAAAACGATTAATAGAAATGAATGAATCGTATAATTTATAACATTTAACAAATTGATGTAAGGACAAATTTCATGCCTGTCAAGGTAGTCGTATTCTAGATTTGAAAATTGTTTATTACTTGGAAATTAAAAAGAAAATGAATGAAAATTAAGTAGCTTTTTGCACTCCAACTGCTTTGAAAAGTAATTTAAAATATATGCATTAAGATCATTTTTAGCAGTTTGGAAAATTAAATATCAATCGCATGATATAGCAACAAGAAAAAAAAGAAGCAAAGCCTGCCTTTCCATTAGCTGAACAATAAACAGCTAATTGTACAAAAACATTTGCAAAACTGAGATAATTTAATTGGTGAAATGATAACCTCGCAGGATATAGTTTTAGGCAAAACAATATTTGTCACTAGACGAAATAGCCTAGTGACAAACAGTGTCTTGCCACGACATAAATTAAAAGGCCGATAGTTTTTTATGCAATATATATGAGACCATGTTTACAATTTAGCATCAAACAAAATAAGGCAGATAAAAGGGGTGTGTGAAAAAATTTACAAAACGCAGGCGTTTTCAATTTGACCGCCCGTGTGCGGTCAAACTAGGTAAACAAACGCCTGCACTCATTTATGAATAGATTTCACTTGTAAATGATGAATATTGTAAACGTGAACCAAATGAGGCGACGTAAAATAATTGATGAATTATTAATTTTAATAATATAACAAAGAGTACAAATCAAAAACTGGGTATTAGTTAAAAATTTAGCTTAGAGTAAGGTAAGACTGGATTATATCGAGAATACCTCCAGTATTGTAGAAAAGAATATTACAATTATCTTCACTTTACATATGGTTTAAAATAAAAATTTTGTAATAAAAAATGCAAGTATTTTGACATATAGATTCAAACATGATTCAAGCGGTGTTAGAGTGATCAGATATTAAAGATTTTATTTGCACCATACACAAAATTTAGCACGGCATTAAATTTATACTCAGGCAAAAGAATGGATGAAGCAACTTATACTTAAATTTAAGAAATAAATTTTTAATTTTTAATTAAATAAAATTAAAAGTATCTAAATTTAAAGGATTTGAACCTCGATTTAATTATTCCGTGATGGCACAAATCCTCAGCACAAACAGAAAAGTTTCCGAAATTGCAAATGAACACAGTCCATCAATCTCCGTTAGGTACTGTACAAGACTGTCCAATTAGATAGTTATTCCAGGTATTCCTATTACATCTCACAAAAATATAATAATTATATCTGCGTATTAATTTTATACTCGTATATCTTTTATTTTATTTCACATATTTTTGATTCACTTTATAAAATCTATAAAAAATAACAATATAAAAGATCATATATTTTTGTTACGCATGTATTTTTGATGTAATTTTTAACTTTATCTTTTAATAGTTATTATTTCCTGTGCGTAAAGGAAAGAAGAGAGATTGTTTACTGACGATCCCTGGTAACTTGTTTTTTTTTAATTAAATTGTTCACAAAGAATAGTTATCATTTCTTTTTCGCAGAGGGAATAGCATTATAAAAAATTTAAAAAAAAGAAGGAGCGTTTTCTCAAAATTAAAATTTCCATTGTAATATACCTCAACGAAGTGAAAATTATGACACAACCTCTGGAGGATAGGTTAAACTTTGAAAAATTCTTCAACATAATGAAAACTTTTGAAGAGGTCACGAGGGAATTAAGCTATTCTTAAATTACAAGTTTGTCCATGATATAACTTATATAAGTTATTATAAGTACTTTGCAAACGGAAGAATCTAAAATCAACTCACAAATGCCTTTAAAAGAGTAACTAAAAAATTGGTGAACGAATTGAATGCCTGATTTAGTAATTAAGGCAACAAATCTTTATGTGCTGTGTCTATATAATTGGATCCCCGACACAAAATTAAATTTTTATAGATTAGCAAAAGACGCGGTTTAAACAGAAAGAATTATAGTTTTATCTACAAAAGATTAAGAGAAAAGAAGAAATCATGCTATCGCTTTCAACCAGTAAGATGTCAACACTAATTGGGATTGTTGGAAACCATTTTAAGTTTTGGTAGTGAAGAAGATGTTGGTGAAAAATCTACTTTTATGATGAAACCGATGATGCAGAATTACAATAAGGAAAAAAGACTTTCACTTAAGGAAAATCCTTTGGTGTCAAATGAACGCTTACAAATATTTGATTTTCCTACCATTAATTCGGATATTTTTATTAGGAACTCCTAGCAGTTGGGCAAGCGGACAATTGTTCAGCAGAGTAAATCATTTATGAAAGAAAATGAAATAGATTAGACTGAGATAGGGCTGCTAAACTTATATTTTTAAAGTGCAGTTTGCCATTGGTAAGTTTTTAATATTAATGTTTTTTTAACACTTATTAAAAAAGTAATTACCTTTACGTTGATGTAATTTACTTTTTACGTGGAACCCATTTCAATTTTTTAAATAAACAGTGTAAAAAATTACTTCGTTTTGGCATGTACTGACTCCTGTATGTATTTCCGCTTTTGCTTTTGTTCCGTTAAAACTCATTTTCAGTTAAAACTCACGTTTACTAAACATATATTTCCGTTACGTCACTTCTGTTACAACTTTACAATATAAGCATTCGATGCATCAGTCAAAGCCCCTGATAAGACATGAACTCGAGATGATCACAGGCCTAAATGAATGATACCTGTAGCTTTCTCTGACAAGGTACAAGAACCTTGCTAAGATTCTTTGTTAATACTCAAAAAAAGATAGCTATTTTATTTTAACAAATAAGAAAGCTTCACATAAAATAATTATGTTATGAGGCCATCTCCAATTGTCCATGCGAGGATAGTAAAATGGAGGAAATATTTAAAAATTTACCGATAGTTTAATAAAAACATGAAAGAAAGGAAGATTTTTATTGTGAGTGGAGGATTCAGAGCTATGTCTTTGTATTGAGAAAATGTATATGGTGAAAAGGCCAGAAATGAAAAAAAAACTAGAAAAAATAAACGAAATTACCTTAGTACAAATCGTTTAGATATGGCAACAATACAAATTTGTGACAAAAGTAAAAATACTATAGCAGTATATAGGTCTACGCTAATGATTTCTCAAATGTTGCAAATAACCATTATTAATATACGACGTCGGGATGTCAAAAACAAAAGAATAAAAACGTCTTAGGAAAAATAGGACAGTACCAAAACTGAGAAATTATGACTTCATCAATACGAAGGAATGCCCGATTCTGATTCTGACCAAAAGTTAGCTTTCTGATTAATTTTGAATCTCATCCAATATGTCCACCGTACAATTAGATTGAAAAATAACATTAATAACAATATAGAAAATAAGTTTCTAAATTTGGCAAAGAAACTCTGAAAAAAATATTTTCTTAATAGTAAGTAGAAATATAAAATATATTAAAACAAAAGTATTTTGATTACTTTAGAAATATTTCAATTTGTAGCACTCGTTAAGTGAACTTATGAGTAAAGGTCAAGGAATATTTATTTACAAAATATTTTCTATTCGTATCATGGTTGAAAGAAGTAAATTAAGCAAAGAAAAACAACATTTACAAAATATTAGACTGAAAAATGCTTTAGTTTCTATGACATAATAAATGTAGAAAATCTAGCAAGAGGCGAGAGGAGGTACATCAAACATGTGAATATTCAATTAAGTCAATTCCAGACTCATGTTTCAAATACTTGCATGGTTTTATATTTTGTGTTCTAACACAGACTACGTTCAATCCTATTTGATGCAGCAAAGTTGCAGAAAAGGTGGTTGGAATTATAAAAGTAGGGGAAAAAACCACTACATTTAACAAGGCAATTCCTGGTCTTTGCAACGTAATGGGTTAAAGTTTTTACTTTCATTCATTTTTAGGGGCAATTGAAACGAATATATAGACTTGAATTCATTGCTTTAAATTTGTTGGCACTTTTTGGGAAAATAGAGTCCCAGAAAGAGCCCCTTATGGTTTAAACCAAAATAATTCTTACGTTTTATCACTTAATATTGACGTCCCGCCGTTCTCCTATCCTCGTAGATCGCGATCGGGTTTACCTAATGATTTGGATGGCCGGTGTTCGTTACTGAAACAACTATTCCGCTTATCCCTATTATTACGACCAATGTATTATTGGTCGTAATATCGCGCTTATTAAAATATTGTTTGTTTTTCTAAAAAACAAATCGCAGATGTATATTTTTAGAAAATTTGCAATCGATTTAAAGTAGTTTTTCTCAAGGATTCATCTGAGCTGGTCCAAAGACGCTTTATCTGTTATCAACTAACGAAGAATAGTAAAAAGTTAAAAGTGACGCTTAAAATGTATAAGTAAATGAGAAAAATACAAACGGCCAAAAGATTAAAACAATTATTCCATTAACTCATTTTCGGTATTTATCCAAACAATGTCACGGACGAAACCTTCTTGAAAATTGAAAATTTGATTTCTAAAATTTTTTTCAGGCAAATTGCAAACCGTCATCGAAGAGAGGAAATACAAGTATTGACTTTAGCATTTGCATTAGCGAAAAACTTAAAAAAATTTACGATTTTCTTCATACAAGGCAGGTTTCCAATTAAGGTTTTGTTCAACTAACAAACCGATAAGGGATATGAAAGTAATTTAAATACAATAGTATTACCATGGAAATATAATTTTATTCACCAATTTTTTGATATAACAGGTAACCTAATATAACTAAACAAATAATATTGAAATTTCCCAGTAGAATTTTTTACTGAATAAAATTGAAATAGAGTATATAAGTAAAGCTTCAGTATTCAAACTGTTTTTGAAAATCGAAAATTAATTAAGACACTTATCGTTAAGGTTAAAGAAAAAAAAACAGTTTTTTCAAACAAGTTCAATACAAACTAATATGAATTTACTTGAAGCTACCGACGAAAGCTAATAAAACATTTATCAGAAAATTATCATTATGAGCAAATGTTCAAGGATGATGAGTTAATATAACTTACATCCAAATTTCTTAACTGATCTTGAAGAAAATAACTTCAACATTATCAGAATGCCTATTGGCATTAATTTTATTTAGGGTTTTTGCAGTGAAATCTTTTTTGAGCTAGTTATATTTTTAACACACACAGCAGAAGCTCATGAGGCAATGACGTAAATGATCTTCAATAAAGCCACAAAATGGTTTAACACATACAAAGAGGGTAATATGAATTGAAGAAAAATTTGCTGAGTTTGTAATAGTCATATTGCAAACACGCTTTTTTATTACGTAGAATAATAGCATGGTATTCATCAATATTTTTTTTAATTTTAATACAGTAAAAGTAAACACTGTAATGTAAATATTTCCACACAAATGAGCTTGAGTAACGTGCCAAGTTGATATAAACTCGTAGATAAATACACTCTATAACATACATGGACATGCTATTTTCAGCGAATATTAAATCAATTTAATGAAGCACGATTATTATGAGGAATGGTTTGTGGCACATGATAAGAAATGCATACACACACACATAATCCCTTACATAAATATGCACATGCATATGCAATTTTCAGTGAACATTTAGCTAATTTAATGAAATACGAGTATTATGAGGAATGTTTTGTGGCATAAGATAAGAAATGAATACACCCACACGTTATGCCTTATAAAGTATAAATATAAAGTTTTATGTAAGGAGTAATTTTACACTGTTTTTACGAGCTAACCATGCTAACGTACTAATTGGGCTGTTTTACTCAACATTTTACTACAAACGTGTATACATCACATAAGTGGTACAAAACCTCTTTCTTTTCGAAGGAAAATTATTTGAAATTCAATGGCGAATTACAATGAAAAAATCTGATAATCGCCTAATGCAATTTACAATGAAATCAACAATTAACAAATTCAACAAAATTACAAGGACGACATCCATTAAATATCAAGGTACAAACATATTAATCGATGTTGGATCAATATAAGAAATTAATAGTTTTGAAACAAAAAAAGTGATTTGTACATTAAGTACAAACATAATATTTTCAGGAGTAGAGCAATGTTACCATTATTTGGCATTAGTTATTATATTAGTATTTATAGCAAGTGCTATAAACGAGCCTATTATCTAACATGTTGCAGCCAGTAGTGACACTTAATATATTTAGAAAGAAATTCCAAAATTCACAATCGACCTTATCAATAAACATAGACTTCAAAATAAATTATTTTAGCTTATAAGTGAAGACGCGATAATACCGTTTGGTTTAATATATGAACACAATATACAACTCGAGAGGGAGCTATAAAATATATGAATTATTTATGAGCTAATAAATACAAGAAGCTGTGACTCAATATCAGACAATCAAATAATAAACGGAGAAATAATAATTCAAACTAATAAAGCAATGGGTATTACCTTCGATGGTACCCCCACGATGAGATATTTACGAGTATGTCCAACAGTGGGCGGACACAGGCTATTAATTTGATACTACCCAAGGGGAAGATATATCGGTGGAAGACTTAAGCTTTACGTGGACTGATACGATTCAAGTGGATGATGCACCGCCCAGTGCAAGAAAGTTTGCTTGACTGATCCAGGGTGAAAATAGTATTTTTCCAATTTCTAATTTAAATTTGAGAATTCGCTAATTTCCATTGCATGCCGGAAGAATGTTGAAAGAATTCAAATTTCCAAGCTCCATCATTTAGTTAAGGCTAATATTGAACTGGTATTAAATTAATTGGAGAATATAAAATTGATAAAGTATAACGAATATTATTTTTCGAACATTGCCTTACTAACGGATAGAAAGTTTTTTTTTAATTCTTGCTCGCAGTTCAGTGCCTTAGAGTTGAAAGCGAATATGTCAAGAAAGTTCTTAAAAAACAAAAAAAATATCTACGGATAAGACAAATACTTCATTTGCTTTCAAAGGCACGAATAGAACAAGAGAACATAGATAGTACAATGCCTCCAATACCTAATTACGTACAACGCAGACGAACAACTTTGTAGGGGTGAGTCGGCGGCCAACGTTTGCCGACTTTTGTAGAACAAATCCGGTGGGCGACTTTCCATCGTCTCAATGTGTACATTGAAAAGCGCACGCAATCGATTAAAAATCTTTCATCTCCAATAGCATATATTCAGTCACACATTCTATCTTTTCCACCGTTAACACATATCATCTAGTAAGCAAATTAAGCGCGTGGACAATCGGAAATTGTAAGTAGTGTAGTACATGCTGAATATGTAATTGTGTATCTCCGTACGCAGCGTAACAGTCCAACACAAAGAATATTACCTATTCTTATTCTGGAAAGTTGTTAATAAAACTAATTAACATTTTAAATGAACGCAGGTCCAGCTGAAATTTTATCCTTTCTCACAGAAATTTATAAATAATTGCATTTAAAATTAAAAGCTAATATACTATTTGGATAGGGGCCATAACCTTATATATCAAATAGAGAAATGAAATAAAGGTTTCTTCTATTTTTTTCAATACAATGTGAGTTCCTCATATGGGGATCAAATAACCAAATTATTTTTAAATTTACTACAAACGAGAGTAATTCATAAAACCTTAATACAATTGGTGTTACGGAAGTGCCGCATGACAAATTCGAGTGTACTAAATCCGAGGCCCTGAATATTAATGTGCAATGTTCAGGGCCTCGGATTTTTTATGGTCAAGCAAATTTCAAAACTCACAAGGATGTCCGCTGTTTATTAGTGTCTTGAGCATTAGAAATAAGCGTGAAATAAGAATAAGCTTATATAAAAGCACACAAACGGGATCAGGGCTGAAGAAAAAGAAGAGATCGTAACTGAATACGGAATTATATTAAAATAAAGCTTCTAAAAAAAATAATTGAAAAACTGAATTGACTATAAGTGTTTAAATAAAGAAAATTTTTCCGTCTACTTTGTGATAGACACGACTCAGATTTATATCGTCAAATTAAATTCTTACTTCGAAAGATGTTTTTCCACGAATAATTTTTTTGCAATAAATTGTTTTTAGAGACGAGACAGTATTGATGAGCGAATCCACTGCCAAAAGTTATTACTAACATTGAAATAATTTCGCACACAAACAATCAGAAATTCTCTACTATAGAAAAGTATTGTACTTTTGGACCTTCGTTATTGGAATATTTTCATTTGAAATTTTTTTTTAGTCTTACTGTCAGACATTTAATATATGTTATAGAAGAAAATTGGAGAAATGACATTTCATTATACACAATTAAAATTGCAATTACATGTTAAAAATAAAACGGCTTAAAACACAAAGTGACGCTTCTCAAACACCATTAAATCGTTTTTCGTTCATTTTTCTTGAAAAGGGTAGTACCAGATGCTAGATAAAACTGAGAGCGCCTAAATTCTGGATTTGCTTCTACGACAATATTTAACTTTTATTTTTTGATTCGTCATAAATGCTAACGCTTAAGTTACAAAAGCACGCTGATTAGACCGAAGAAAACCAAACAATTACACGCGATTCCCCAAAAATACTCGGAAGGATAAGTAATGCAGAGCTTGTTCCGTCATGTTGCTGCAATAGATAACGGCACCTGCAAAGAACATAATTTGTTTTATATTTTGCTGCAACAATGTTAGATAACTAATAGAGCACAAATTAAATATTACCAAATATACAATACGTACACTAATACTAAATAAATGAAAATAACGGGAAACGATATTTTCTATTACATAAAATTTAATCTTAAGTTGTCTACAACAACTGATTACGTATTATATAATTTGTATATAATATAAAAATTGAGTTAAGAAAATTCGATTATAAACAATATTTGCTATATTATAGCAGAATTTTATCGTAGTTTTAGCAAAGTCAATTTCAATGTATGTTAAATTTCTAATATTGTTTAAAATGAAGAGAAATTTTAGTTTTATGCAGATTCTTCTATGTTAACTTGTATATTTTTACTTAATAATAACACATAAAACCGATAAACGGGCATCACATAAGAACATCATGTTTATATTTGAATATATAATTTTATTTCCGAGACCATAACCTATCATGATATTGAGAATTTCAAATCATAATAAGTTATGGTCTCGGTATTATGATTTGAAATTCTCAATATCATAATAGGTATCAGTCGGGGTCTCCTATTGTGATATTGATAATTTAAAAAAAATTATTTAAATGTTTGCTAGGTGATGCTCTGTTAACAGACATAAAAATAGTCAAATTATTCTAAACTGTTTTTAAGATTCTGTACCTCAAAGAGGAAAAAAACAGAACCCAAACAAAACCACTCATCGTCTAACAAATGTCTATCTGCAGAAACTTTGGCATAACGATATCTTTTTATATTCAAAAGATATGCCTCAGTATTCAGTACTAAAAAATACTCTTAGAGAAGTTTTTGGGGGAGCAAATAAAACAACAATTTTGGTCATTAAATTTTATTGGGGAAAAGAAATAAATAGATATGAAAATTCCGAAACTATTTCTTTTTACAATTTTTTGTAACGTAATTCTCGAGAGACTGTTGAAAATTCACAAAAGTTTATCAACTTCGTGCCCCAATCTCTTACAGTTTAATTTCCAAAAAAAAAAGTTATTAAAAATTTGCCTAAAAATTTTCCCAAAAATGCAACAATGATTCTAAATCTCATAGCTTGTGAGAAGTTCTTGATATTTTTATGTCTTTGAATAATAAATCAGGTGATACATTTATATGATAACAGGTAGTAATACAATTTTTAAATAATTTAATAGAAATACTATATACCATTAAATGTTCATATTCTCCTAAGTGCATAGAGATGCGGTGCGAATACTACTCGTAATTAATAAGTCTCTCGAAGGTACGGTTAACGTAGAGTCTTTACAACCTTGCATGTCTTGTTACTTGCAATATAATTATTATCATCCGTATCATTTGCTCACAAATATTTATTAGTCCAGACACAAATAATGATTACGTTTTACTTCTTATACCTAGTTTGTTACATAATATTTAGATGTTAAAATTTATTTATTTTAAAATTATTTCCAAATTAAAGTAAAATAAAAAATGTTAAGATTTCAATATTGTTTAATATTGAAACCTAACAAATTAATAATAATCAAACTTATAAATTAAGGAAAACTTCCAATATAATAAAACTGAAACGTGAACACTAAATGGCCAAACGGATTTTATTGACTTTTTCATACAGACAATATAAATCTTAAGTCAAAGAGCAGCTATTGTAGCTTTTGTTGGAGTTGGAGCTGTTAAGCACGTCTATTTGCTTGTTTGTTTCATTTTCACACCGCAAACAACCAATCGATCTTAAATTTTAGACACGTATATCATAAGGGCAATTGTAGGTTAAAACATTTACTAATAATTTCCTCTGGAAGAGGAGGAATTATTCTAGTAACTAAAAATCTAGTCGTTAGCGTAAAACAATGGACATATATATTCAATATTAGGGTTACATGTTAGTTTACGGTACCTGTTACAGAACACAGAATTTATTTCTTACCTGCCGTTTTTTTTTCAAATTCTGCATGTATTACGCTACGTAATCAAAGTTGAATGAATATAGCTTGTAAACAAGTACCAATTTTGACCCTTCTGCAAATCCTCATTTCAAATTGTAAATTACAAAGATTTTATTATTAGTAATCATAATATCTCGTTTCTTACCTTAATTTCTGTTACTGACCTGTTTCCTTAGATATTTTATAGCTTGAAAAGTAAATCGGATATTCACATTAAGAATTATGTTCTAAAATCTCATCTAATGATTCAAATAAATTATATTGAATACAAAACAATACTGAAATTAACAAAATCATAGTTTTAATTTAATAAAATGGTAAAGGCCAAAAAACTATAAAAAAGGAAAATTATGCCTTCAAATTTATAAATATAAATGTAAATAAATAGTATATAAGGCAAAATGTGAAATTAACATAATGTATTAAAATAATATATGTATATGCACTAAGTTCCCAAAAGGGGTTTTTATAATACCAACCAATTTTCAATAGAGCGCCTGCTGCATTGACGCAAATGTCGCTCAAAACAATATTGAATTCTTATTACAATGGCCGCTTCCGTAAAGCTCGTAAAATTCACCCCGATGTAAGTAAAAGCTTCAAACGAACCAGTAGTTTATTGTTACGTAAACAACTTTGCTATTGTTATTATTCGCCTGCATTTTCTACGTTGATTTCTACGGAGGTCTAATAAATATCACGTTTTCTTGTTTACTTTAGATCAGGGCTGCTCGTCGGGATTATTGTCTCTTGTTTATTGAAGCGATCATTAATTAATTACGCCGTACTAGTCCTCGTCAAACAAATAATATAAGAATCATATTAAAGGAGCGTGTGAATATATACCTTGTTGATTGTTTTTATCGTTCTTTGTACTCGAGTTATTTGATTTTAAATTTTATATAACGTATTTACATATCTCCTAAAAGAATTAAATGAGTATATCGATATTATTAAATGTAATGTTCATCTTTAAAATGCATTTTGAGTTTCAGTGATATTTTACTTGAAACAAAATAACCCTTATAATTTCTTTATACCTGTCTGCTTGTCACAGTTTTAGAATATTTACATTGTTAAATATGAATACATGAAATTATACAAATAGATGCTTCAGATTTCAAATTACGCAAGTAGGTTTTTATTATGGACATCTGAAACCAAGTACGTGCATGTTCTCAGAAGTATTGGTTAAATTTTCCCAAATCTAAAAATTTTTCAACTTTTCATAAATTATACTTTATGTATGAAAATTATATTAATCTCAGTATTTATACAAATTTATATAAAATTCCAAAACCAAGACGTCAAAAGTGAAAATAATTTTTTTCATACAATTTTAAAGAACAAAGAAACCTTACCCATTATTGAATTAACACTCATGAAATTGGATATTATTTCAAAAACAATTGGCCTCAAACTTATGAAACTTTATTTGTGTTATATTTTATGTCTGCGCAAAATGTACAAAAAATAATACAATTTTTAAATCGTTTAACAAAGATAGAAATTTAAATTAAAATTAAAATTGTAAATTTGTCTTGTTCGTGTATGGAACCTGCATAGTGCGAGTTCTTTTGCTATTTAACAGATTTGATTTTTAACATTGATTCATGCAAATTAAAAAAACAGTAAGTTTTGATATCATTATAAACTAAGACATTTTTTTTTAAATTCATACAATTAAAATTTAACGCTAATTGTTTCAAATTAATTTAATACTCTTAAAATAAACCGTGAGACACATATATGTAACCAAATAAAATCTTTTCAAGTGTCTGTGAACACAATCTTATTTCGTTAAATGTTTAAATAACGATAATATATCAAATTATATATGCGAAAAAAGCCCCTAAATTACCTTTCGCCAGTCCTCCAAACCGACGTGATTTGCATAAATGAAAATAACATCTCAGTGATCACCATAAATATTTTCTTTAAGTGAGAAATGCTTACAATTTACAATTTACGAGCCACCACGTAATCGTGAGATTTCTCTCTTAACTTTAATTATGAACTGCTTTTCTTTTTAGATTTTATTAATCCCCGAAAATCGATATGTTTTGCGACTTAATTAGATATAATATTATAACCCGTCATTACCAGAGTTCCGTAAGTTTTGATAAATGAAACGTTTCAGGGCTTGGTTAATGGATATCCCCAGATGTGAAATATATTTTGCGCAAGAATAAGTAATCTGTATGAGAAGAACAACTGAATAAATTTTTTCGACTAATTTTGTTTGCTTCTTTTAATTAATTTTAAAGCCACATTTGGAAATTTCACAATGCATTAAAAGGTTACAAGGAATTGAGTGACTGGAACCAGAGATACACGGAAATTACAAGATTGCTAATTTTCATTTTCAAGATTGCTAATTTAAACAAAAAGACGTAGTAGAAAATCGTTTGTAAAATAGGTTAAATTTGTTAATATTTCTTCAAATTACCTTCCGATAATTGAGTATATGTGTAAATATATTCAAATGTGAATTCAGTTAACTCAGTAACTTTTGAGCGAAACCAAAACAAAATTTGCATCGCATTTGCAAGAAGAAAATGTTGACTAGAAGCTTTTTTATATGATTTGTTGCTTCGATAATCAAAATTAAAGACAATTCGGTATGAGAGAATATTTAATTTTAAAACAATTTAAATGTCATATTTTTACACAATACTAAACAATTATTAAAAAATATAATATATCCAGCAGTTATAATCAAAGAAAATTTTTGTTGTGCATAAATTGTTTAATTTTGTTTATATTTAACATCAAAATAATTAATATCATTTTAATATTTCAAATTAACCAGTTTATAGCATTCAACCGATATAAATTTAACATAATTATTTAGAATTTTTTTAATATAACATAATATATTTCCCATTATTTTGTTTTGACTCTGGAATAGATTTCTTCAAATTAATTGAACCCAAACAAAATTTGTCACCAAAACAATAATTTCAGGAGTTTTTAAAAATTGTGATATAGCAGCAATATTTCCTTTCCTTTTATGCGTTAATATATCGCCCAATTATGTTTATTTATAAAGAATTTGATCATTTTTAGCATAATGTAAAAAAGTAGGCATAGCACAAGCAAAATTTAAAAGGCTACTTTTATTTTCGAAATGTCTTTTCATTATCACGATCAACGAAGCTGTCAACTAATATCTTTGTGAAACAAATCTGGTGAAATATCTGTTGATATATGAGAATTTTATATAAAGGTATAATTTAAATATTATTTCTTATAATTATTTTATAACATATATTAAATTAATTTCTAACAGCTATCTGTCGCCGGAAGTCATAAAATTTAGTGTGTTTTAAATTTTCCAAAAACATTTCATAAAATCATATTAAAATGGATTCATAAAATGAAACTTTCTAATAAAAATCTGGTTAAAAAATATTTATAATAGGAAACAATAATTGATTTCATGAAAATTTTGGATCCCGTCGGTGAACGTACGCAAACATATAATATATAGAGGTAATATTCGTATATTGTATGGTTGCGGACGTTAACAGTTGCGGTTAAATAATCGATATAATCACATGAACTATTATCAGAGTTGTAACACTTCGTTACAAAAAAGTAAAACAATAATATGATTTCTCATTAAATTACTTGTTACAATTGGATCACTAACAACAACTGTACCGCACTGGTTATACTCATATAATTATTAACTTGTAGAATACGAGACTCGGTAAATAAAATTTTACATATTGGTATACTTGTTTTTATTTCCTTCGATTCTGTATCTTTTTTTACCGCAAGTTCATCTTTATATTTAAAGGAAAATATGAATAGTAATGTAATAAATTTCCCCAGAAAATGTCCTTTCCCTCTGTCGCTATAACCAATTTATATTGACGTAAGCGGAAATTGTCAGCTTTATGAAACGAGTTCAATGTACACTTGAGAGTATTTGATAAAACGTTTTGAGGCTAAGACCCTTAAATATTACTAGCGCTCGCAAATAACTTCATCGTTCATAAATAATCCTAAACTCTGACAGTTTACGACAAAGTGATTCGTTTCTAAGGAAGTGAAAAGGACTTCCATATACTATATGCTTTTTTTTATGTATGTATGGCTTGTCTATTTTGATAAACATTGAGTTAGTCAGACATGTATAAAAATATTAGGAAATACGAGTATATAATATCATTAAATAATTAATTACTTTCGAAACTCTACCAAATAGTAATCAACTTACCTGCTTTTGAAGATGTACAAAAACTATAGCACTGTACAGTGGAGTGCCTTCGTGTCTATTGATTCGGGGCGGAGGTATAGTTAAATTTTTATTTTCACCTGTTGTACGAAAAAGAAACTCCTCTCTCACACTATTAAATCAGATATCATTTCTTCCCTAGATAAATATAAGAGAACTCGCGAGCATAAACTGTTCACCATACCTCCGTCCCGAATATAATATATATTTATATATTAGATTAATTTTCGGCAATTCCCATAATATCATAGACAATTTTCAAACATCTTTAGTTTTAATAAAGAGTGCAGCCTGTTGTTCAGTTAACAACCGAATTTTGACGAAAAAAGAGTAAATAAAATATAAAAATTTTACGTAGAAAATTTAAAACGTTTTTCATGAATGTGCTTCCAATAAGTAGTTCCTTTGTTAATTTTTTTTATTGTACTGGTTTTTTTAGTTTTCCTGTATTTATTAAAAATAGATGTAGTAACACCCTCTCCGCAAAACTATTTGAACAATTTTTATCTCCATACGTCCTACAAAGGGTGGTTAACGACTTTTTAATTTTACAAAAGAAAAAGTTAAGATAACAACTTAATGAGAGAAAGAAATTTATTTTCAATTTTTTTTAAGTTCGCTCGAGAAATAATACTTGATATTTAGTCAAATTTTACCTACTGAAGTATCGATAAGTTTCTGATAAATATTTAATTCAGTTACTTATCGATTCGAGCCTGAGTAACGTAATTTTACGCATCCATGATAACAAAATATTACGCAAATTACTTAAACTTAGTAAAGTTTTCTTCACCTAGATTTTCATTCAATAGGAACTACATCCATAACGATTCACGTGTTGCTGATAATTCTAGAAAAGTAGAATTTATGGTTCTCGGATTTCATAAAAAATATATATTTTTGTTATATCTATTTTTTTACACATTGAGGTTAATAGATCTTGTTAATATAAAATAAAATCAAAACCATAAAAAATAACATTTATTAGTATTTCCAAATTATTTATGTTTACCTTCACAGCTCGTTTTTTAAAGATACTTATGTAAGAAATAATAATAGATAATATTTATACTCGTCAACACAGTTTCTATGGCTATTATTTATGAAGGTATTATCCTGAACATTCTTAATTTTTTTTTTTGGGTAAATGAATATATATATATATATATATATATATATATATATATATATATACTTTTTTTTTTGTTTTAAATTTTTTTTTTGTGTAAATCTTTAATTATTATTATCATTCATTATCTTTTTAAGAAGAAATTTTTTAAGTGTATAACAAAATTGAATAAAATCTTAAATTTTTCAATTTACAACGTACCACACCATGCGTGATGTAAATTTCTTTTGAGGTAATTTTTCATATTCGATTTGCCTAATCGTATATGAAAAAATATCTCAAAAAATATTTCTATCTTTTTATTTATATAACAAATTATTAATATATGTGACAATGTGCTACTAAATGTACACTGTGTTACTTATATGACATACGTTATACGTGACAATGTTATTAAATTAAAGCAGATTATATAAATTGCCTGGCCACTAAGTTACGATACACGTTATCACAAATCTATCGATTATATCTTGTTTAACGCAAGAGAGATAAACGATGCCCTTGTCAGCTCTAAAAATGGCTGCGTCGCCATAGCTCACAGTGAGTTTTTCTTTATTTCAATTACTTAAAATTAAAATAATGGATATTTTCAAGATTATAAATTATGTTGAGGATATTCTATTAAGAAATTATCTCTCTGGAATAAATTTAAGGGAGCACTTCTAACCTTGAATTTATTCACTTATTTTTACATCGCCCATATAATTCAAAGCTACAAACATAGATTTATTGAAACTTTCACGAAGGCTCGTATTTTCTACATTAAATTTTACTAAATTTTATTCGGACACAATTTTGACTGTGTGTACATCTTTAAGTCTCTACTTTCAGCTTTACGGGATACAATGATTGTATATTACAAGAATAGAAACGAACTACGAATTTAAATATACTTTAAAAATATAAGTATGAAACAAAGCATACAAAGATCGATTAAAAAGTAGTATAATGATAAATATCTTTAATTTACATCTGTAAACATTTCAACATTATCCAATGAAGCCGCGTAAATGCATAAGTTGTTACATAAATTTCTAATTATTTTCATTGGTTTGAACTTAGTTCCATGCGATTAAACGTGGTTGAGTTTTAGTTGGCCTAGTCGGTTATTTCTAAAACCTTTATTAAAAAATGGGTGTATTCATCTATTACCTTTATACTTTATATAAAAAGACCAAATACAAAAATACAAAATAATTTTTAAATCATTGAATTTCCACCGACTTTAAGACAGATCATATAAGCATCATGCACCTCACTTTTAATCACCAACTAACAAAAGATTTATCAAAAATATTTTGTGTGTTCTAGAAACACATTTATAAACACTTTAAAAAACCTAATTCAATAAGTAACTTAAAAGACATTATTTTTCATGAAATTTACATACATATGTATAAATTTTTCCCAGAACTTCTCATAATTAAATCTTAATAAATCTGATGCAATTTTTTTGATGCGACTTTATAGTTAGTAATTTAGCCATAATTAACCATTATTTTTTTCACCAGATGATGAGACGTGCTAACCAACAATAATATTTAACGATTTTTATCTAGTTATAATAAAATAAAAGAAATGTTGTATTTATTTTTGTTTAAGTAAGTAGAATATAAACAGAAATAGAGTATCAGGTTCCATTGTTGAAATCGGTTTTAGGAACACTTAAAATGATATTAGCTTAGAACTTAACCGATATTTTTAAAGAGGATAACCACCCGCAGGTAATATTTAAATTATAAAATTATCATAATGTGTACTTTATAGCTAATCCATTATTTGTAAAAGCATTTCAATTTCCCCATCGTTCTTTATATAAGCTTAAGGAAACAAATAAAAAAAAGTTTGCATATCATAAACTTTTTAATATAAGCTACTAATTTAAAAGCTAAAGCTGATTTGAAAAAAGCTTAATTTGTAATAATTTTTTTATTATTTACGTCAAGTAAGCTAAACAGGAATGTTACACACAACATTTTATTCATAGGAATTAACGGACGGACGGACGTTTTTTGAGTAAGCACCATCCAGTTTCTACAATTTGTTCGAATAAATTCCCAAATGGTCTTTTGTTGTACGAACAAATTTGTAAAGGAAACTAGCTTAATTGATAATATTTTCTAGCCCATATATCATAATCATTACTTGGTATGTTGTTCATAAAATCATACTTGCATTAAAAAAAATTAACACGATTCTCGTAAAAACAATTTGATGTAATTTATTTAAAAGGTTCAGGTATGAGCTAAGCAATATTATTTTCAAATTGTCTTTTATTGTATTTAAAATAAATTTATTCAATAAGTAGAACAGCGACACCTTATACTGTAATCTTGCATACTCAGAACTAGTTTATAATCGACGAGCAGCGTTTTATGCAAGTTTTATAAAAATACACACAAAAATGATCTCGGAATATAAAAAAAAACAAAAGCGAGCCAGAAAAAAAATGAAATAAAAAAATTGGGAACAATTGGAATTTACAAAAAATTTTTTTGTCTTGCAACTCCACAAATGTCCACTAAAGTCGTGAATTAAATAGAAAAAGTCAAATATAGGCGCGGCTTGCAAGATTGGGCACATAAAAGACATGTTGGAATGGGTGGGGGCTACAGATTTATTATGCATAGATTATTATTACACATTTGCTCTTATTAAAATGCATTTATTTTTTAACATTGCATTTGAATATTCATCAGTAGCGTATTGTGGAATTAAATTTATTTAACTCCCAAGTAAATTAATTTGCGAAACCCATATATTTTTTCCAATACATGTCTGGAAGGGAAGCCTTTATACTGCTAGTTCGATAACTTGATGTGCTTATTCTTATCTGAAATTTATTTAGAATTAAACGGTTCATATTATGCTTGGTTTAGAATTAGTAGACGTCCGTAGGTGATGGTCATCATGGTGGCTATTTAGTGGGCCTAAAGTTATCAATAAGCACTAAGTTATCAATATACCAAAAGTCTATGGTATGCTGAAAGTTGGAGAAAAATGTCAAAAGCATTATGAGAAAATTTATTCGTGCAGAGCTTTTGTTTTCGTTAGCGGTGCGCCGTCTCAACTTTGAGGCAAACACGCCGAGCTAGTGACGCTCGGCAACTGACAGATTTTCATGAATTCCTCATCTCTCAATTTTATTTTCCTACTGGCGTTCTTTACCGACTACTTCGGAGTTGATTACTTATTTATTTAACATTAAAAAAAGATTAAACATTGAAGTATTATTTATAAACTATTTTATATTATGAAGCACACAATTAAAATGGCGTGCTGGCGCACCGAAAGTTGTAGTTAGATTAAATTAATTGGTGCCCTGCGTATATATTAATTTAACAAAACGTTAATTATAAATACTTACTTCCACTATCTATATTTAAAACACGAGAAATATCGTCAATATCATTTATACTTTTTCATTTTATATATATTTTATATCAATCATTTTATGTCCTCTATGTTAAAATCACTTTATGCTTACACTGAGTATAACTATGTTTTTTTTTTATTAGATAGTATATTTATCACCATATCAAATATTGATTTTACGAAGACCAAAAATCGAAACAATAAGATTTTCACATTAAGTTTTCGTACATTACATTTAGGTATAATCCTGAGAAAATAGCATACAAGATCCATACCAAAATGTAGGCACAATAGTATTGATAGGTTCCAAATGAAATTTTGACAAAAAATTTATATCCTCGATCCCTTATCCGTTTATTCATTAGAAAGAACGATTGAAAGGATAATGATGTACATCATGATACCTTTTTAAGTAATATGGGTAAAACAAGAAATAAGTATACTCAAACATATAATGCTGCTAATTAGGGAGACAAAGACAATGCCGATAAAAGTTCATGGCGTTTTTAAGGAAGACCTACCTGAATTGAATTATTTTCTGCTAACAATTTGAAGTACAAATTCATATTAGTGGAGAAGAAATTATATTTTGCGATTTGACATCTCCTTACTTCACTAAGAATTATTATTCAATAAACCTCTTTTATTTTTCTTACATTTTTACAAAAAAATTATATTTATTTGAACGCAAGAAGTTCCTGTAATGAAATATATCACTATTTTATTTTTAAAATTTAAAATTTCAATAGTATACCCATTTTATTTAATATCACTCAATTGGATAGAGCATGTATACGCTAAGCGGATAAATACAAACAAGACAAACAACAAACAATAGAATAACAAAGAACAAGACAAAAAATAGAAGACAAAACAAAAAATCCAAGAGTATAGACCAGAAGTGAAATATATCGTAATAGACAAAAAGAACGCTTCTAAGCCATGGTCCATAAAGGGTGGAAATAATTTTGATGATAAAATAGAGGCAAATTGGAAGACAGGTACAACTATCAACGGCCAAGTTCAACAGCAACTTTTACGATAAATCAGAAATTAACATACACCAAATATCAAAACCACGTCATAACAAACATAGATGCGATGACCGTAAAATACATGAATGTTTAAAATAAAAAAAATACTATCACAAGAGAAGACGTCCAAAACAAGTAGAACGAGTGTTATAAATATTTTGAAATAAAGGCTACCCCAAAAATGAGGATTATTGCCAACCTAAAACAGGGCAAGGACCACTCCCGGCTATCACCCCGAGTGAATATATAAGAGGCATACAACAAATGAAAAACAAAACAAGCCTTTAGATCTCTGTGAAATATTAGCGGGAGTCTGGAAAAACCTACCTGACCAGGGATTATGTTATATTATATGGTAACGGAAGGTAATTCGAAGTCGTGAAGAAATAGTATCTTGATACCATTTTACAAGTGAAAGTAGTCACGTAGATGCTATAATCATCTTATGATTGTGTTAGGATATTTTAGTGATTGTAGCAATCATACGGCTATTAAATTGATGTCACCCGCTCTCAAAATTTACGAGCTGATTTGAAAGAATAGATTGAAGAACATGATTCTGGCTCCTATCTCTATAATGTGACTTTGTAGCTGAGGATGACTCATGATATGTAATTTAAACGATCCAAATTAAGGTGGAAAAAAGCAAAAACCGACAACAAACATTTACACATGACTTTTTACAGATTCAAAAGAGGCATTTTATTGTTTTCCCCGGAATCTTATCTTTAAATCATTCAGACAGCAAATAAAACTCTAAAATTACTTTATCCTTATTCAAGGTTTATACAAATCTATCACTGTCCAAGTCCTAAGTTTGATAAGTGCTAAGAAAACGTTTGAAATTGAAATTGAAGTGAAGTGCCGCAAGTTATTGCCTTAGAATATTTCATATGCTGACGATGCGTATGGGTTTTCGACGACAAAGACGGCCTTCAACATGCACTCACTCATAATGACCCAATTTTATTATTTAGGTCCGATCCTCGCTAAAATTGATAGCGTAGAACTACTACAGTCACAGACATATATAATTATAAAATTGATTGATAGCGTAGAACTACTACAGACTGATGAAAATAAAATTAAAAATTATAAATTCACAGGCGTTATGTACAATGGGAGAATGCCACTTAAAGTCAAAAGGGATATATGCAAAACAGATATAAGATCTGCAGTTTTGTATGGTTCGGTATGTTGGCCAACCAATAAGGAACACGTAACAAACATTGCATACGACGAAAAGGCGCATATTAAATTATACAAATTAGAAATCAATATATAGAAGGGAGCTTTATAGTCGATAATATTTAAAGTGAAAGAAAAACATCTCTGATGGTATGGACATATCTAGAGGCGCCCGAACGATCACATGTTGAAAATGCTCTGAACTTGCCAACGATGAAGCGACGACATGGAAGACTACCCTTCACTTGGTTGATGGTGGTTGAAAAGGTCTGTAGGAAGCCCAATTTGACGCTAACACATCACAAACCCATGCTCAGTGGAAAAGAAGGATAAGGAAGTTCGACCCCGAATAAAACAAACAGGGACATATAAAAGTGAGACAAACGAATTAACAAAGACGTTGTCAATTATGTCAATCGATATTTAGTATTTGAATTAGATTATATTGGATCAGTTAAAATTTAGTAACTTTGAATTAGATACTGATATTAGGGAAGAATTCATTAAATTATTGCTCTTTAAATATATTTTCGCTACCATCATTAAGACTGTTGGTGTAACTTGTAAGACAAACTATTAAATCGACAAAAGGTAATGAAGAGTTGTTTCGTGCAAATTTAAATTTCCTTTTCTTTTCTCAAATATTCTCTCTCTCCCTCTGTCTCTATGAAACAAACACATAAGTGTATATGTGTATGTATATAAAAGTTTTTTACCAAACTCGGTAAAAAAGGTTTTTTAAATGTAAAATATTTATACATACATATATACGTATGCATATATGTGTTTGAGTGTGTGTGTGCATGCGTACGTGCGTGCGTGCGTGCGTACGTGCGTGCGTGCGTTCGTGCGTGCATGCGTGCTAGGGTGCGTGCGTGCGTGAGTGCGTGCGTGCGTACGTGCGTGCGTGCATGCGAGCGTACATGCGTGCGTGAGTGCGTGCGTGTGTGCATGCGTGAGTGGGTGCGTGCGTGCGTGTATGTGTGGTTTTTACGGCCCATATACTACATTTACTTTGCATACATAAATGCCAGGTAGGGATATGCACCCATCAATTGTAATGGGTTTATTAATTGTTTAAGGACACGCTGCGTAATGTACGTACTTCTCATATTTAAATAGAGAGCAAAATACATTTAGTTTTGAAAATTATATTAATTTTACAATAAGTTTTCCAATTATTTCAATTTTGAAGTGCTTTAATTTAAATTGTGTCGCACCCTTGCTATTTACCCCAACGACGGCCATATCTTCAGTGTCGATGAATATAATATATTTCCAATATTTTCCTATTGACCTTGTAGCGGACGAAATATTCCATAAATCCAATAATATTAAATCTGAAATAAAACGAACAGTTGCCTGCTTAATATAGTTATTTACTTCGTGAAATCCTAAAATAATTTTGCCTGTAAAGGTTAATGTATTTTCCATTAAATGTGATTTAGAAGTAATTACACCATAATTGTGATTTAGAAGTAAGTTTGATTACTAACATAACGCCACCCACAAGAAAAAATATTCGATCTCACTTTTCAGTGGTATTTTCTTTCCCTAGAAGACCATTGAAGTCGTTATATCGATAAGAGCTTTAAATAATAAACAAAAATATAAAACAATATAAAAAAAGATGAAGCAATATAAAAATTTATAGTAATAAAATGAGAGTTTTCAGTTCATTAAACTTTTCTAGTCTAAAATTGGTAATTGTCCGTGTCATGTAAATTTTAAATTTAATTCCTTTTATATTTTATTGGCTTATTTTTTTATTACTGTCATTGTTATTACGTTTGTCACTTCTAATTTTTTCTATATTTAATTACTACATTTTTATTTCTTTCATTTATTAGAGAAACCCATCTCTCAGTTTCTCGAATACTGGGTTCTCCAATAAACTTCCCTCTCCAAGTTGAGTATTTATCTAATTGAACAGTTTGTCCTAAGTTAAGTTTCCAGCATGTACTGCTACAGGTACGACAAGAACCTTACGCTTGATATTTATCTTGTTCATATTGACTTTAACACCAATCTGTTGGGAAACTCTGCTTAGTATCCAATGTACCAAGGTTATCCAACAATTCTGCCGTAAATACTACATATTTAGCAAATCGAAGGTAAGTGGATATTATCATTTATACTGATCCAAGTCTGTCCCAATCCTAGAGCTTTAAGGTATCTTATAACGCTGTAGTGAAGAGTTTCGAAGAGTACATATTTTTTTCTCACATCTTTCTACACTGGATTTATTATGGCAACGTTAATGTAAAACCACTTCGACGCTTGTCAAGATTGAAGTACCACCTACATTTTGATCAAATCAAATATTTCCTTGTAGCCTCCGAAACCAAAATATAATGACCGATTATACTACTAGGACTTTTGTGCAATCTTGCACAACGTGTAATTGTGATCTATGGTACAATAGCGTTTGCCAAAACTGGCACCTTTTTTAGCAAATTGGAAGCCGTAGAACTTGTGCGGAGGTAGGTTCATGATTGTTCTCGGAAACAACTTATAAGAATGGTTCGCGAAGGTGATGGGTCTATAATTTTTCAGGATGGTAATTTTTATACTTCCGCACTTTAATAAGGAAACAAATTGAATTCTCATAAAATTATTTATGTTCATCTATGTTTCTATGGCAGCCGTTCTTTGCGGATAGTGCCTGATAAAAGAATGTTAAATTTGGCCACTATACTGTGTAACATATTACCTTGCATATATTTTAGTAGTTTATTTTTGAAAGTATTTGCATGGAAATTTTGGAGTGAGCCAAGAGAGTAATTTGTGTATTTTATATATATTTTGAGGGAGACATATTTTTTAAAATATCGACAAAAAACAATTTCTCTCTTTCCTCCCCCATTTTTAAACTACCCGAATCAGAATTTTGAAAAGCTAGTGTCACTAGAAATTTACGTAAACTTTACAAAAAACCAGAAAAATGATTTCAAATACTAAGAGATATTTTAACGAATTCGCGATATTCTTACGTCTATGACAGATATAATAAACAATACATTATTATAAAAATTATATTAACGTTTATAAACAGTTTACGGTAAACACATAAATATTTAAATGTACCAAATGTAAAGAGAATTTCTGTAGGGCGAATTCCACTCAGGTTTTTTATACTTTCAACTTGTTTTGGTTAAGAATAATGATATAAACAGGTTAGTAATATTAAGCTAATCAAAATAAAATAACCGTTCACAAATTTACATTAAAATTTTATAGATGGACAACTTACCCACAAAAAAAGTAAATCTGTATCCACGTATTAAATTTAAAATAAAAATTTTACGAAAATAAATTAAGTTGTAGAAGAATAATTTTAGTTTCGTTACAATATATCCAAGAACGCGGGTTCGGTAGCAATGGAAGCTACCCAAAATATTTGCTCTATTATATTATCGATTCTTATAAATAAATATAATTTAGTTATATTAAGAATTTGAGATTTATGTATTTATTTAAATAAATAATTTACGCATTGCATCTCACTAATACCTTATTTATATAATAGTTCGTTAGGAAGAAGTCTGTTTCAATAAGGCTTTTAAATTTTTCTAATTAAATTGCAGGAGGTCGCTTTGGATGAGTATTATCGGACAGATAAAAATTCCCTTCTTTGAATCATTGGAACCAGTTCTTGGCTTTAACGTAAGAGGACACAAGTTCACCCATAGTTGTCTACATATTGCGTGACGCTTTGCTGGTTTTTCGCCCTAAACGACATTCATGAAGCAAGAGCCCTCCAAGTTCACTTGGAGATGCTTCGATTATTCATTTTTATTTAATCGCCGATTACTCAATTGTAAACTGAACAGAAGCTCTAGTGTTGTACTCTTTATATACCCTACAAAAATATTCTAGAATCTTCTATTATATTCCAGACATCGGTGGAAAAAGTGGCGGGTTTATAAGTTGTCAACCCAATATTTTCTCTGGCATATCTTTTACAGGTTTAAAAACACCTCGAACTCCCCAAATTTTGAGATTTATTACAATCCTTTAAGTTTTCTGATAAAAGTACGAAAAACTCCCAGTACCTCTATTTTTTAAAAATGTTGAGTTTGTGCAGTTTCAGAGATTAATGTCCACGTATATGGCTGTTTCCCAAAACGGGCACTTTAAATTTTACACATCGTTACACCTAATTTAATTGTTGCTTAAATTTTTAATAAATATATCACAAGACTTTATTATTGTCTGCCTAAATGTTTATAAGGAAGGAAAAAAATGGTGTACGGTCAGATAATTATACTCTAAAATGTGAGAGTCGTCTTTGTGTAGCGTGGATACAAAAAAATGTTGTTGACTTACCGGATAAACCATCGCAGTTGCTAGATATAAATTTCATAGAAAACATTTTGGGCACTCATGGAATTCAAGCTCTGAAAGAAAAATGAACTCCAATTTTAAAATTTTCATTTAAATTGCAGATTTCACTTTTATGAAAGTCCCAGATTATGATTTCAAAAAATCCAATGATTTACCGAAAATTATTAATAGCGGAAAAGTCGAAAAACTATTAATAGCGGATACAATTTGACAACTTATTAGTAATAAGGAGTCATGGTTTAAATTAGGTATGTAGTGTATGTGCTTTTTGTTTAATGTATTCTCCTAAACAGTATTTTAGTTTTTCCATATATGTCCTTTTTAAACTAATTGTAACTGCAATATCTGTGAAACATAAAAAAGTTAGTTCAAGTACGCTTAAAGTTCAAAACTATGGAAGGAGATATTGGCAATAAAATTATTCAAAATAGTTTTCGTTTAATGAAAGTATGAAATTATTCATCTTAAAATTATAAAGCAGAAAAATTATTAACACCAAAAAACAGTTGTAACTTGGGTGGTAAATACAGCCAGGTCAGGCGACAATTGACTAATTATTATAAATTTAGTAACCAAAAATAGATATTTATATAATTCTTCAAAAATAAATTGAATTTATATTAAGAAAACGTTGTTATCCATTAGACGATTGTTGAACCGACGAGGCACAGAAACTGAATAACCGAATATTTGCTCTTTAAACATTAATACCAAAAAGGTGATAATTGCTTTTATAGTAGGAAAATTTCTTGATTGTTTTTTGGTTGCATTTGAAAAAAAAATAACTAAATAAATTTTGAAATTTACTATTGCTAATGACATTAGTATTCTTAATAATTCTTAATTTATCCTAGGATTAGTCGAGGAATATCTCAGTCTAAAAGTTTGATATTTTGGAAAAATATAATTAATAACTCATGGCAATATTAATGATTTTGTATCTTACAATTAAATTTATTCTCGCTGAAATGTGACGACATTAAATATTTATTTATTATTTTTAAAATGAACTTTATTAAAAAACTTGATACGTTAATTTAAAACATAGTTTAGTTAATTTGTGCGAATATAAATTATATACAAAAAGAAAATATTATACATTTTTTCTTTAAGATTGTGTAAGTTATCCTTTTAAAATACGTGAAGGAATAAAAATTCTTTGATATTAATATACTTACGAAAGAACTTCTGACACGTGTCGACCTAATGTTCGTAAAAATAATTCAGAATCAAAAATAATAATTCGGCATAAAAAAGATAAGAGTTGTTGCTAGGCCGTCAGAATATAAATTGATTTATATTTGATGAAGTCTCTAGACCGTACGTAACCAGATTAGTAACTCCCAGGAGAACAGAAAAGTAATCATGAAATTGATTTTTTTATTGATAAAATAATAACCAGTGGTAAGAAAATAATTCTAAAACTCATTTGTAGGAAATACTTAAATTTATTTAAAATAATGCAGTAAAACTTGTTATGCTATTGAAGATATTGTCTTATACATATATATATATATATATATATATATATATATATATATATATATATATATATATATATATATATATATATGTATATATATATATATATATATATATATATATATATATCTGTATTTTAAGTGTAATGTAAACCATGACAAGACATTTTGTTAGATAATATAACATTACATTAGAGTATTTACCCTATATAGTATGTGTAATTATAACGTAAAATTTCAAAATATAATATAAAATTAAGTAAATAGAAAATTATGCAATCTTGTACTAAAAATTACCACACAATTGACAGTAAAAACAAACAATATTTTTGCAAAGGAAAAGAAAATTAATTGTGATTTACCACGAAACCTAGAATAAAAAAAATATATTTAGAAAAATATTTAAATTCGATAATGTAATGACACTGAATTTTTCGTTTTAGGTAATTTTTGATTTAGCAATATTCTTCCTTAACGTGCACTTAAGAGATGTATAGCTGCATAATTTAAAGTTTCCAGGCTTAAGAGATCTGGAAATTGTTTAATGGGTCAGTCTTCATATTTTATTTTTAAATACATAATTTATTTATTACCACTTTCAAATAATTTATGAAAAGAATTGAAAATATTCGAAGAGTTTAATTTGCGAGTGTATTTTATATTTGTATAAGTTTGTAACACAGCCTATACTGTGTTACATCTAGGCTTCATATAAATTTATTTTAGTCGCAATTTAAAATCTAGAAAGTCGTGAAAACTTGCTTAAAGATATTACTTTAACATTCTTAATACATTATTCTAATTTCTGAAATTCACACTATAAGCTACCTGTCTTTAACAGAAAAACTCTGACTGGATAAAAAATTAATCTCTACCTGTTACATATATATATAACATTCATTACAAAACGTCAATCTTCCAAAGATCCGCTTCCGTTTGGTCAGTTTGAATAAAAGGAATTTAGGTTTGTTTTTAATTTTTAGTAACTGATTTTTAAATATCTCAAAGTACTCATTATGTTACTGAAAATGTTATTATTTTTTCGTAATTTGAGGCTCTGTATTATTCGATCTATTTTTTTGATTTTTCAGATTGCGCATATGATACAGGTAAACGGACAAATACACTTACAACTCAATAATTACTGATACGAATTTTATACGATTTTATCTTTTAAACAGGTATGTCATTCTAATAGATATTAGCCTTCATTTATTAAGATAGTTCAGTAGAAAGATAACAATATTTGTAGGTGCTGATGATTTCTTTATCACAACAATTAATACCGAAATTCATTCGAGATGCAAAACACTAAACATTTGCATGGAAAATGACTAATTAGTTTACAATTTTACTTTAAAATACTTAAAAAGCAGGCTCGAAGGCTCGAACCTTTTAAGTCATAATATACCCACAGCTCATTGTCAAACTACGAAATTATTTCGTTTTATCATCTGCAAAAATTTCAATCTTTAAATTATAATCTAAGCCAATAAAATAAGATCACATTGAAAATCATTACAACCCTGCCATATTTGCAGTGCACTGCTTACCTCGAGAAATACCACGAAATTTAATGTGACTGACTGATGAAATGCCTCCCAATATATGTCTATTATTAACCTTTACCTTGGAAACAATTGATAATGTATTTTTTAGAACATGGCAAGTTTCATTAGCATTGTAAATACATTTACTCAAGTTTGTTGTGACGTTTCTGTACAAATTATTATTAGCAATAAGCCAATTTAAAGCAACTCGCAGATTTTGAATATTTACAGAAAAACAATAATCTTTGAAATGAGTCCAATGGTTCACAAACAATCATTGGACAAGCACTACTCATTTATAGAAGAAGCTGATCAGCTATTTCTTCAACATCTGGCCGAAAAGAGTAGCTTGACCATGGAAACCATGTTGCCCAAAGCATACGCTGAGTTTGACAATTTTTATAGATGGAATTATCCTTCTTAATAATGTATTTATTTCTGAGGAAATTTCATTAAATGACATTCCATTCCGATAAGCTTGTGTAGGTGTTCTTCCCCTACAAAGTTCTGGCAAAACGATGACAGGTAGAGATAACATCATATCGAGTCATTAGCTCATTTGGCGGTACATCCCCTGATAAATTACCTACTCTAACTGACTCTGCTTGTTTACGATAGCAAAGTTTTTTTCATGTCACAAAAAATGTATCAGCAAAAGTATGTGTAGATTTATCAAAATCTATTCTGAGTTTGGTTCTAGACTGGGTCGTAGACTCAGCATTTCTGGCACGCCTTGCCGAACGTTGTTCGGGAATCTCATTCAATATAGTTCAAGCTCTAGCCTTAGCAAAACCTAGAAGAACTTTGTTTTGGAGTCTCGTTCAGACGAGACTCTGCAGTAGACTGCGCATTTGTGGCACGCCTCACAGATATTTTCTCAGGAGTCACGTTTAATATAGACCGAACCGTAGCCTCTGCATCTCTGGCAAGCCTGGAGGAACGCTGCTTTGGAGTTTCATTAAAACTTGAAATACTGGTAGAGCTGGCATTTTTTGTTTGTAATCTATTTTCAACACCGGTTTCGTTTATCTATGCAAAGCCTTAGTCACCGCATCTCTGTCTAAACGCTGCTGCACGTCTTGTGAACATTCTTCACTTAGTAATTCAGCCTTTCTAGTAGCGACGTCAACAACTGGTATGTTTCACGAATTTTCTCCTCGGGCCGTGTTAATTTGTGGCTTTTAGTTTCATTCCGAGCTTTCTTAGTTTTTGGCCTCTTAAAAATTACTGTCAATTAAAATACACAAAACTCAATACAAATCCGCTATAGTCCTTCATATTTTGTTATTACAATTATAATTATTTATTATAAATAATAGCGTGATAAACTACCTTAATACTCATTGCAAAAAGAAACTGCATTATTTAATTATTAATTCTAACAAAAATCAAACAATATTTTATTCACGTACATTAACCTTAAATTTATATAGGAATTCACGACCTATATTTATTATTGTCTTAACACAAGAAAATCAGTATGTTTAGTGAAACATGTAATTTAACTATACAATACCTACATATATTAGTGACTAATAACGGAAGTTATTATAGCAATCGTAAAATAAATGTACGAAATAATCAGCTTAGCATAAGTTATTATTTATTTAATTTAGCCTAGGAAGAGTAAAAATTTAATTTGGAAAATTAAAATCAATAAGTTGTTTGTAATCAATCACCCCAAGTCGCCAACTAAACCGAATTTAATAAAGTTTATTTACAAAATATAAAAAAAAATGAGACAGTCGGAATAATTATTTCAGGGTGAAACTAAAACCGAATGTACAATATTGTATTGCCAAAATCTTGCAACTATGATAATATTTATAAAAATGCAACTATCGTCCGAATGCGCAGATATCAAAGAGGTAAGATCTCCGATCGCAATTTCGTGTTTCTGTAGATTGTTGATCGTAGCGTGTATACTAGTAATATACAAATTTTAAAAATACACAAAACAAAACTTCTAAAAATAAAAAAAATAATATGTATTGGCCCTTTAAGTTTAATGTAAGAAGTAATATTTTTATCTAAGCATCGTTGCGTCAGGGAACCACTGAGTAAATAAAATAAAACCAGAATATAACAAAAATGATAAAGTATGAAATTTAAGTACAAATAACTTACCTGCGCAGCGTAGTTAAATATCAAAACAACAATATCAAATCGTTGAGTCTAATTGTTTATTAATTTACTACGAAAAATTCCCAAAATAAATACCACTATTAACGGCGCCTTCTCTCACGAGTCTGTGAGTTTGGGTCGGCGTACATGGTGATGCTCCCGCCTACACCGCGCACCAGTACGCTAGTATCAAAACACCTCAAGAACATAGGCCTTGCAAGATAGATGCATAAAACTAAATTCGTACGTAAGTAAATTATGATGCAGAATGAAAAGGTAACTATATTCTTTAACAATGTTAGGTTATAAATTTATATTCAAGTTATAAAAATTCAATGTTTATGTTACCAAAATGAACATATTTATTTTACCCGCACGTATAAACTGAATTTTTATCTAGTTTTAGGCTTTTCTCGCGAGCCAGTTATTCCTAATGACCCAAAAAATAAAAAATAAATAAAACAAAAAATTAAATAATAGTCCAAAAAATAATTTAGTTTAGTTCATTTCTTTTGTCGCAATAAATATTACTTAACTAAATGTTTTGCTTTTATTAAACCCATTTATTGACTGGTAAAATTGCATTGCTTTTCATTAATGTACAATAAGTGTTTATTATCTGTTAAATGCTCTGTTTGCAGAAATAAATTAATTTCAAATTGAAATTTGAAGTTTAGTATTCTAAAGTAGTTAAAATTTTAAAGGAATTTTAATGACTATAGCATGGATAATTGTTTAATGCTGCTGTCAATTAAATTATTTATGAAACTGTAAAGAACGTTTCCCAAAAATACCAAAATTCCTGGAAAGAGCATTTCAAGGTCATGAAAATTGGTAAATTCTGGTAATTCAACGAGGGAGTATTTATCAATCTTTAATCGATTAACTAAGTTTAATTAAATTCTTATAAAATTATTTTAAGATAGAGCTATTTTACTTTTTAACGTCATCCAAAATTGTAAAAGAGATAATATTTTACACTTTTTGATTCCCTGGATTCTTGTTTTCACAAATTTTTTTTTTAATTTATGGTTATTTTTTCATCAATATTTTTACCTATTTGTTCTAAGTCACCATAATATAACCATTTTAAATTTAAAATGAAGTTCTTTGTTGATGCAATAATATTTTATGTAATCTTTTACTATATCAGTTAAATTCTTTTCTAATTACTTTCTTAAATAATGTAAGAATCGGTCAATTCGTGTCGGGGGCAACTAGCGCTTCTCAAACGTAAGTCAAAATGCGATCAACTTATAGATAATTACTTATCATAAAAAATGAAAAGAAACGACGAATCGAATGGTAATTAGCATTGTCTGTAGCATTTGTCTGCAGCGTACCGTTATTTTTGTCGTTATAATTTTTTAGAAATTGCGTTGATTTGAAAATATTTTGTTTGTGATTATGGAGGTAATTTATGCGTGTTTCTATCATTTTATGCATTGTTTTTATTGCTGTAATGTCTATTTTGTATTCGTCGTTATTTTTTGTAATAATTTTCTTTTTTTTTTAATTCAATAATGATATGACGAGAGCTCGAAAATCTTACTTTTACTTATGAAATACACCAATGTTATTATTGAACTCTGCATGTTTCGTAAAACAATTTAATTACAACGATAAAAAAATTATTTATTTATTATTGACGCTAATAATTTTATGTTTTTGTATATTTTCCTAACGATGGAAAACTTTTACCACGATTTTTTAAATTATTTCAAATACGTTATGGGACTATTTTTTATTCATCTCTAATTGCATAAGAGATTTAAGAATGCTGTAAAATTAATTATATTTTAGCATTGCTTTGGTTACAGTATCTTGTTCAGTTTGTTGCTTTTAATTTTAATTACTATTAAATTTTATATTAAATTTCGTGATTATGCATTATTTTATCAGAAGCGGCGAAACAGCCGGCACAGCGTTTTGAGCCAGGGCACTCCAGGGATTATACTTGAGTTATCGTTCATATACAAACTTAGGAACTACTCTTCTCAGTCCTTAAATATGTAATCACTTCATTTATAGTTGCAAAATTTAGATACTTAAATTATTTCGGTTACGTTCGGTTAATTTTTTCCCCCTTGTTATCCTCAATTATATTTGCTAATTTGTTCTTCATTTCGTGGATGTATCCAAAATCATAAACTTTCTCATTCATTTTTGAAGACATTTTCAACTTCTAGGTTGAAATTTGTTTTTCTTTTATTCTCTCCTCGTTTTGTTTTCTTTCCTCTATAATGAAACTAAATTCATTTTTACAGTTTAGGGGTTTGAACACATAAAAATCTTATTATAGCAATAAGTCCGCCATATGTATCAATTAGATACATTAAAGTAGATAAATAAATAAATAAATAAAATTATCGTTAAAGACATTTTAAATTCTAGTTCATACCGCTTGTTCAACCGCGCTGATTTCAATTTTACAATCAAATACAACAAAAGTAATAAATTTTTAATGTCCCTTTTGTAAACAAACTGGTTTCACAACCTAATAAAAGGGATGTTTTATTGATCAGTTCCTCCTTTCATCAAATTCGCTATATATTGAGATATTCAATCAATTCGTTTTGTACGTGAATTTGAAGTTCTTTGCGATAATTCTTATTAAATCTCAATATTTTCTCTTGAAGTCATGACATTGATTGCAACAATATTACACATAAAGTACTTATCAAGAATTAATCAAAACATTTTGTAATTTACCTTAATTTGGAAATTATGTGAATGCTTAAATTTCTACTCAATAGATGACATATAATGACAAACCAATTTTGTATGACGGTGAATGATGAAATGTAGGCGAGTAACAAAAAATAATAAACTGAAGTACAGTTCTAATAACAAGACTAAGTTTTCAAGTGAGTAGTACTTTGACAATTATAAAGGTATGTTTTAAGATACAAATTAATATGCAGAGACGTCTGTCAGAAAAGATATCAGCTAATACACGTATCGTATTTACCTCGTCATCGACGCGCTTTATACTTTCCACGTTTCTTGATGAGAAAAGTTGTGAAATTTTCTCTTAAACTTGTAGCTTCGCAATTTCATTCGTCGACTCAGTGGAAATTTTAGCAATCGCGGACCGTAGCTAGATGTAATTTGTGCATTATTTTCCCTTGTTCTTATGAAGATTGTGTCATTTGAATGAATTAAATTATATTTCGTTATTATTGTCATTATACTTCCTGTGGATTTTGCCAAAAACTTTTCGGCTTACAGAATAATTTTCATAATTATCAGCTATTTTACGTTTCCAGCCATTTTACGTTTAACGTATCTTGAACACATATATACCATTCACTATTAACTATTGCTCTCCTTCGTCTAGCTCTACTTTTTTCTCCTTTACGCGTCTCTTATCTCGTCATGTAATTTCATTTCAGGCTCCTTCTTTGAATTTGACTGATTTTAAAACCGCACTATATATTCACGTCCTCGTTTTAGTGGTTTTTAATATGGTTATTAAATCCAATATAGTACATATTTTTATAATCAAAAAAGGAGGCTAAAATAATTTCAGGAAAATATATGCTAATCTATGCGAATTTCTAAGAAGGCCATTTTTAACAAACATGTTTGTAAATACGAAGAAAGCAGAGAAAACTGGATCCCAGTTTGAAGCTTAAATTTTACCATGCCAATCTCTTCAAAATATTTATTAAAATTTTAATATGACGTTTAAGGCAATAAAATAGGATTTAATCAATCTGCAAATGTTTGAGAAACCTTGAGTAACTTAAATCAAGCAATTAAAATTTTAAAGTGTGTATACAGTCAAAAATATAAGTATTAAAGTTTAATTATTGCTGACAGAATATCTTTATAAATCATGTTAGTTAATAATCTATTGAAAGAAATTTCATAAGAACACTATAAAAAAATGTGATTAAAATATTTTGCTTAGATTAGTACTTTGGTTAAAACATTGATAAATGTTTTGTACATATTTGAACAAAATATTAGTAGTTAGAAGCTTTGAATAATGGCACTAATTTCAATAATTTGTGTGAGCATTTAAGTTTTTCTTATTATTAAAAATTAATTTATAGTTAATGGCAAGACAAATTCCTGTATTATTTAAAATAGTTTTTTTTAGTTATGATCAGCTTAATATCATACCAGGATAATAAGCCACATAGCAAAAAACATTTTTACAAGAATAAATTGAAAGTACTCCGGCAGTGCTAATTTTACCTAAACCGAAAGGAATAAAGAATTTAAAAATATTGGCAGAAGATTCATTGATGTAAGTAGATATGTAATATTGTTTTGCGTTTCTATACATTTGTGCAAAGAAATTAATTTCGGATCTTCGGTTGTTTCTTTTAATAATGTAATTTATAATAAAGTCATTGACACATATTTATCTAAGAACAGAAATATGAGATAACGTGCCAGTTTGCATAATTAACACTCTTAAGCACCATTGTTAAATTGGCACTCTGTAGTTACGAAAGTTCTTTTTGAAGAGTTCTTGAAACATCTTAGGACTATGTGTTTAAAATTATACAAGGATAAAATCATGATCGAGTAAAAAAGGAAATCGTAGTAAGTTTGGTAGAAGAAACCATTAAGAAGTTAGACGCAAAATGTAATTTACAGTTATTTATCATCCTTCTTGTGAAGTACTCGAGTTTTAAACTTACTCAAGTTTATTTTATTAATAAAAATATAAACTATCATAGGGCACATAACTTTTATATTCAATTACTTATAATTTTATATAAAATATATATATATATATATATATATATATATATATACATAATTTTAAGCAACTTGATAATAAAAATAACACTCAAAGTATAGAAGTTTATGATTAAAGAAATAATCCAAATATTATTTGTGTTATTATTTATACCACGCCATTTATCGATTCAATTTGGTTGACCTAGTTGTTTTCCTGATTTTGATCACTTGTGCAAAATATATATATATATATATATATATACTTATCAGTCGACAGTTATTTGATTTACTTTGATGTTTGTTGTCATGTTCGTGCAATTGATCATAATTTTAGTTTTTTTGAATTTATTCCCGAACCTACTTCTAGGGAAGAATTGGTCAGATCTTGCAACATTGATTATAACAATTTTTAATGCAAATATTCTTCGTTAGAATATGGTCCATCTTACTTAATTCGTTTCTTAACGCAGATTTTCCTTAAGTTGTTAGAAATTGTGCTTGTAATAAGCAAACTAATTAGTCGATTAGTTGTAATGTTGGTCCTTGTTATATATTTCATATTGTATGAAAACATATATCAAAATAATGCAACTTAAAATTTTGTGATAATAGTTTAATAAACTTCAAAATTTCCATCATAATATTTTTATAAAACTCATCTCTCTCTATAACTTACCATTCTCTTTCTACTTGCTTAACAAGTACAATATAATATTTCATCGTATTATTGCCCAGTTTCGTCATTTTGTAACTCTATATGTCCCCTATATATAATTCTATATTTATATCGATTTTACAGTATGTGCAGTTGGATCAAAATTCGTATTCAATTTATTCCCAATGATTTTAAGGTATGTGCAGTAGGATCAAAATTTGTATTCGCTCTAAATGTAATAACTGTGCTCTTCTCTTCCTATTCGCCTACTCTTTTCCTTTTTTTATTTGTTCCTTGTTTTTATCTCTCACTTTAATATCTTCAGGTCAATGATTTGTCACTTCTGTTATTGGGATTTTATCTCTGAATTGTCTTCAAACTGGCTTCTTTCAGCTGGCGTTATCCCGATTACGGTGTGTGGAGTACTGTTAAACATAGTCCAGAATTAACTCCTTCTAAGGACATTTCTTTTCAGCCTAAAAATTTATAGTCGCTTAAATATACCCCTAATCTAGCGTTCAACCTCACCACCAATATGTATTTCATTATATAATTGTATGTCGGTCTCGAGACAAAGTGTTTTAAGTTCGCTGTTTACTATTATTTGCCGTGATTAAAACCAGATATTACAGACAACTAAAAACCTTTCTTATCAACTGTCATTTTTGTCCTGACAAGTTTTAATTTTTTTAAACCTCGAATAGTAGTCAATGACTACAAGAAAATAATCACCGGATAGTAAAAGACCCAGGATATCAACAGATCTCCTAAGTCCTTTACTATCCGGTATCCCTAGGATAAAGTAATAGCTTTATCCAAGGGATACATTGTCCTTTACAATCGTAATTCACTTATAGCAGTTATTTCGTTGTAACTAGCCAACCAATAATACTCCATGGATGTCCCTTGCTGGTCAGCATTTATGATTACAGTAGTTTTTATTATATGTTTTGTAACCTAATTTATTAATTTAAATATCTCTGCGGATTTCAGTCACGCAAGTTGTTAAATATTAAGGAGTCATTCCATTTCGTTATTCGTTTACTAAAATAACTGAACTTTATTTACGTCGATGAATAAATGACGTCTTTTAGTTAACGGGCTAACCTATAACTGAACTGCTAGTTAAATTGCTGTAACATATATGCACATAGGTTTTTAGAAACGTCGATATCTGTACACACTCGGGTCCTTTCCGATTTAATTACCCCCATCTTCCTTAATAAATTTGCATCGTTCTTTGTTCCTTTCGTGTATTTATAAGACCGTATTTCTGCAGATTTCTTATATATATATAATTGTTTAAAATTATTATTGCGTGGTCGAAGTGCTAATGTTCACAAAGTTGCTGGTAAAATTTTCAGTCACATATAATAATATAATAAAGGGATTGATTGACATACAAGAAATCGATTTATTGTTATATGAAAAAGTTAGCATGAATTACAAGTAATTAGAATAAAAGTTTTTGTTGAGATATTTTTGTGTTTGGAAGATATAAAAGATGACTTATTATTTTTACATTCAACTTTTACGTCTTTTATATGCTTTTATACGTACTTGTACCACAAACAAATTTTTTTTTCAATGTACGAAGCCAAATTCTAGTAAGATTATAGCTATTAGAAATATTCCATAAATATCAATTTGCATGTTATTTTGGCATAACTAACGATTTTTTTTAGTTTCTTATTGTAAAATTTGTAGGCATCATGTATTTCATATAAATCGTATTTTCTTATTTCATTCTGAATGTTCCTTGCAACAAATTCATCTCTCAGAGATTTTCGAAACGCTATTTCATCGTGAAATCTTCTTTTCTTTTAAGTTAATTTTTTGGGCAAATAAATTTAATGACATTCGAAAAACCTTTATTTAAAACAATTCTAAATCATCTAAATTCCATGAAATTTTCTGATAACATGAACGTAGATTTATTTAAAATACCGTTTTCTTATACATCATTAAGGCATTTTAATGACCGTTCCTATAAAGAAAATTGATGTTACAAGAGATAAAATATTAAGCCATCTAGGCCAAGTCGTTCATAATTTGATCGTATCATTTATAAATATTTTCTGAGGGTTGCGATTCTTGTATATCGGGCATAAATTTATCGTTGTCTTCATTAAACTTTTTCCTAATTCTTTTGCTAAGTCTATTAGAATATCAATTCAAGGGATATTGAATATAATATGGAAGAAATAGTGAAAACAAAGCTAAGCGCATATCGCAGGAAACAATGGAATGGAAGCAATACATAAAATACGTCAATAAAGGGTTATGGTTAACATTAACTTTCATCCTTGATAAGTCGATTCAAGAACAAATTTTCTAATCATATAAGCATGCAAATTGAAAAATTTATCAGAAATGCAACATGTTCCATATTAAGTAATTCTTTAAAATATAATTTATTGGAATTACAGAAACCTTCCATCATTTTACATAGATTTTCCCATTGGAATAAACTTTTTGTCGTGGAAAAAAACAATTATAACAAATTGCATACATTGCTTAGACCATTTAGTTTTGGATTGAATATAACGAGTAAAAAATGTGGATAGTGCTATATTCACATACTGCTATTGCACTGCCGATATTAACTTTTATATTAATTTATCATAAATTTCTGAACTTATAATACCATTCTAACTTTTTACTTGTTCCAACTTTTCTAAACACTTGTTCGGAAAATATTGTTCGTTATATTTAATTTCATGCTTAGATTGAATATTTCATAAAAATATATTAAACTTTAGGAAAACCTAATCTTACTATTTAAAACACCTTCAGGTAAAGTGACTCCTAAATAATCATATTGGTTATAACTTTTTTTATTTGAAAACGTCTCAGCGCAATTGTATATTTGAGAGTACCTACAGACATTTCTCTAATAATTTCACTTCGCATATTCGGTTAATTTTTCTTCCCAAGTTAGAGTTTGACTTTGGCCGTAGAAAAAGTATTACTCTGATGAAAATATTATTTCATTCTTTAGAAGAAAAAATTTCACGTCTGATAATATTAAACATTTCATTCGTAAAACCCTTATCGTCTTGTCCTCGCATGGTCTCATATATACAAATAAATTGAATCATAATTTTTACACACATTGTAAAGTTCTGGTTTATTAGCCTGTTTAGAAAATGAGTATAATGTGCCTGTGAGAATAAAACTAATTAAGGTCAGTTACACCGATTAATTACTACACTTAACCTATTTTTCATTTATTATTATTTGTTTAATACAATTTGTGATTAATATGTAAAAAACTGGTAGAGCTTTTCGATGTCAACTTTAAATTTATCGTACACGCCTAGTAACTTTGTATTATACAGACATACAACTAGCGCAATGAAAATGATCCTCATGATTGATGATTTTTAATGTAGCTACCTGATCAACTACCTGATAAACATACGTACGTTTTTGATACTCTATATCTTTGGTAATTGCTTATGCGTGGGGCTGTTATAAGCCATATTTTGATTTCAGTTGTATGTGTCTATTTTATATAGGGTATAAAGAATTAAGTTAAGTTAAATTTACCGACTCTCTTTAAAAAAATATACAAAAAAAACATCTCTTTCTCCTTTAATTGACTCAAGAAATTGCGGTAACAGTTGCCGGTAGAAGACACGTTTGCTGGCCTCTGATAAAATAAATTAATGAGGAACTTTAAACATATTTCCAGTGAAAGTTGTGAATCGAATAAACTTAGTCCTTTCTGTGCTATTCTGCCTTGTGATCGAAAATTCGAGCTGGATTTATTTGAGAATCACATGAGCATCAATCAATCAAGAGAATCAATCGTAAGAAAATGCTCTTTGTTTAATAAAAGTAATCGGATAAATGATACTAAAATCGTGTATCGCTACTAATGATCAATGATGAGATCACAGATTTCAACACGTAGAATTTATTTCGTACAAGTAAGTTATTACGTTTTTCTTCCGTGTGAAATAATTTTATTACTCTGAGATAATATGATATTCAATAATAACATAATGAATATTAATACATTTGTATATGAAACTATGAAAATTATTTCTCAAATAAGTTTTTAAATTGTGTAAACCCTTTCATAATACTCTTAAATTTATATGTTATTTTGACACACATGATAATAAATCTCAGTTTATTCAAATATTGTAGACATGCTAGTTCACTCCTACCGTAACACAATCATAAACGTTCTGAAGGGTTCTGAGGGAAGGTTCCTTTGCGCAGTCATTATTGTCCCGTTTTATGTTTTTCAAATGTCATAGATAATGATGAGGATATAGATATTTTGTTTGGTACAAGTATATACTTGTTATATATTATAAGACTATGAAAATGATTTCCCAAATAAATTATTATATTATATAAACCCTTTCATAATACTTTTAAATTTATATGTTATTTTAATTAACATAGGATAATAAGTCTCAGTTTATTCAAATATTGTAAACATCTAGTTCACTCCTATCGTAACACAATTATAAACGTTCTGAAGGGTTACCTTTGCACGGTCTTTATTGTCCCGTTTTATGTTTTTCAAATACCATAGATAATGATGAGGGTATAGATATTTTATGGAAATACTTCTTTATTTTTAAACTCGTTGAATAAAACTATTCACTTTTAATTTTTTTTATGCCGTGTACAATCGTTCAATGCTAACAAATTACACTGCATGTTTATCGATATGTGATAACTTTATCACTTGGAAACATGCCTCTTGCATCATGCCTAAATCCTAGTTTATCCTAAAGTGTTTTAAAGAGCCTTGAAATGTTTCCACTTAAATTTATATATGAAAAATAGTTACTGATATCTAATGATTAAAATACAGGAAGCTAATTTTATCATTAAATTGGAGCAAAGGAAAATTAAGATGATGCAGTTTGTTAGATCTAAATAAAGTATTCGACAAGAAATGGACGGTGGAGATACAGTTATAAATTTCGCAGTCAAACTGCGGAATATTTGAACCAAAATAATATAGTTATATCACCAAAAGTATTTTTAATATATTCATTTTCACGGGTTTTGAATAGTCATTGCTTGAAGTTGGTGACGTTAATATTGAAAATATCAAATATCATTAATGTACTTTTGCCTATTACACATAATTATAAAGGTAATTCAGTACAGTTCAGTTAATAAGTACATCCTATGTTAATTAAGCAGTTAATAATATCTTATAATTTAACACTTAATATTCCTGTGCTCATCAATTGATATTATTTCCTACGAATTTTACATTTAAAAATAATATTGGTTTATTGGGTTGACTAACAAAAATATTTAGCCGCAACTATTGAATTTTTTAAGAAAAGTTTTCAAACATTCCAACATATTTTATTATACGACATAAATAGGTCTAAGTGCTCTCGGTTCATGGCAGTTAGTGACACGCCTTCAAGTGCATTACATAAAAAACGGATTTAAGTCAACGTCAAGTTCAGATTCTTCTATTTCATGAGCGTAGGAATGGGAAAAATTTATGTAATGAGTTCAAAAACGGGAATTATAATTTTAAAAGCGAAACTGGATTTGAACGCCCTCTTGAATTTTAAGGACAGTTATAGTACCTAATTGAAGAAGACCCTCGACTGATTAATCTATATTTAAACGATTAGATCAAATGCAGTTATAGTACCTATAAAAGAGGAAAATGGGCATAAAATAAATTTTAACTGTATGAAATAGGCATAAAGGATGTACCGTATCTACATTGGTATCAAACAACTTGTTACCATATAGCATATAAAAGCATAATGGTATATACCATAATAAATTATCATATTATATGAAACTGTACGCATATTAATATATATATATATATATATATATATATATATATATATATATATTGCCTGATTAACGGTGCAATAAAAACTTAGTTTACGGTTTCATCTTTGCTTGATGAGAAAACTGATGATAATAATATTGCCGTGACTATTTATGTTGACTTAGCGGTATTTGGATTTGTAGTGTAATAAATAAACTAGTCAAGTGCGTGTTGGAATATGCATATCGTACTGCTCATACTTTTCTATATTTTCTATATCAATGAAGCAAAATAATTATAATAGAATTCGGTTTCCACTCGGTTTCCACTTTACACATATATGGATGAACATTACTAATTTTTCAATTTTCTTTATATTAACTGAGATCCCTAAATGAAGCACATACTTAAGTATGTGCAAAAAAATACAGGGATGTTACATACAAAGTCGGCCATACATAAAATCTGTATAAACTTTCCGGTTTTGATATTTATCTACAGAATCGTAACATTATAAAACAGACGAAAAAATGTAGATTTATCTCAGTTATTTTCAGTTAACGATTCAGAATTGTAATATCGAGACAAACCGGAGGTTGTGTGTTTCCATAAATTTAGATTATTTAAAATGAAATTCAATATCGATATTATATCTTATAATTTTGTTAATTATCAAAATTTAATTATCAAAATTGGAAAAAAATTAAGTTAGGATACTAAATTCAATCCAAATTTATTATTTAAATTTAATTGTTGTAGATGGCTCATTAAACAAGTAGTCAAAAACAAATAAGTGTTAAATAACAACAAATATCTGAATTAGAATATCAATTAGGTAGAATACCTATTAGAGTCAATTTGAATCCTCTGTCAAGTTATATTTTAACCAACAAATTATAAAATGAGACATATTGTATCATTAACCACGTAAGTTACATGAACACTTAACATTGTTTATATTTGTTTGTTATTCAAACTTGTCTTAATTGCGTAATTAATCCTTGAGGAATTGTGTGACATAAATAATTGATATGCAGAAGTAACACATATGGTACTTTTTATTTCGATGCGTTTACACTTTCCAAGATATGGGATTCTAATTAATGCTAAAAATGCGAAAGTTTGTAAATAAAGTTCTTTCCTACTCCACAATTTCTCAAATATAGCACCGAATCTTCATGACAATTTAGAAACATTCGTAAACTTACTTTGTATATATATATATATATATATATATATATATATATATATACATATATATGTATATATATATCTATATATATATAAAAAAAATATATATATTACTACAAGGAACAAGACAAACTTTTTTCATTTCGACGTGTTTATAGTTCCCAAGGGTTGAAATTTGAATCAATGTTACAAACGCAAAAATTTGTATATTTTTTTGTTATTCCACCAAGTCTCAAAATCATAATGTATCTCATATTGTAGATAAGTTATATTTGGAAGCAACACGAAGACTACTTTTCATTTCAATGCATTTATAGTCTCCAAGGAATTAAATTACAATTAAGGCTAAAAATGCGAAAGGTTTCTAGTTTTGTATCTTCCACTGTTACTCAAGTCTCATCTTTATAACTAATGTTCATGAAAGTTGTACATATGTAGATAGCTTACGAGTAATACTTAAGCTACTTTTGATTCCTATGCGTTTATAGTTTCAAAGGGATAAAATTATAATTATCCTTTGGAAATAAAATTATAAATAAATTATAATTAATTCACGCAAAATTTTGCAAATTTCTTTGTCTAGCAACAAAGTGTTTTAGATAGGGCATAACTAGGAATAACACTTAGGATACTTTCATCCTAATGCGTTAATAGTTTTTATTTCTTTGTCACTCAATCAAGGATGGCCACTGAATACCTTCATGAGGTATCATAATCACAACCTGATTTTTATCCGTATAATGGGTATAGTAGGAAATTATAGTATAGTAGTATAGTAGGTAACGTAGTGTAATAGTATAGTAGGTAAAGTAGGAACTTAATTCCTATAAAAATATTAAAAATACAAAAGTTTCTTTCTTATTTACTTCTAACTCAACTGCATAATTACTTTTTGCAAGTAGCGAGTAATTAGTAATAATAAGTAGGTTACTTTTAATTTCGATAAATTATGTGGATCACAAAGATATAATATTTTTAAATTATTGTTCTCGTTACGCAATGACAATCCTCAAATAATTGAGACTAAAAGACTGAGAAAAATGGTTGAGACTATAAAAAAGTTGATACATACTTTTGAAACATTTTTTTATGGGTTTTGTTGAATTGTGCATTGAATCATTGAAAAGTATGTAAAACTTTTATTTTTTTTTCAACTGAAACATGGTCTCTAAAGATTCCAAATAAAATAAATAATAATTATCAGCGCGCAGTATCAGAATATATACACTTGTAAGTACAGGTTTTGAAGTTTTTTTGTAAAATAACTATTTCTACTAATTTTCGATTTTCAAGCTGCGCTTTCATATTATGTTTAGTTTCAAAAAGTAGAGAAAACTATTATTTCTGTCTTTTTGTAATTTTTGAATATCCATATCAAAGTTTACAAAAAAAAACATTTTTCTCTGTTATTTAAATATGTTGTAAAATAATAAATTTCGTAAAAATTATTATCACCCTAAATAAATTTATATATCAATTTTATCAAAAATATGTGATTTTTAAATAATCTAAGTATGGCAGCATCGAATGTAGATTTAGCGTGAACGGGACGATTTTATTTTTGTTATTTACAATTGAGAAATTAAATCTTATACCGGAAATATGTCTTCTCGATTAAAAGGAGCTTGCCTGAAATAAAACGATGAAAAGAGAAGAAAGTGATTATTTATACGTGTGCAAATATCAAAAGAGCGTCTGTCGGGCTAGTTCAGCAATATTGTTCGACCTCGCCTGAGCTTCAAATAATTGTATGTATATTTCGATAGGTGTAAGGGTGGATAACGGAATGCCATATAACACACTTGTGCCAATATGCGTTACTCTATGCCCTTCATCTAATAAGACCCTATATTTTGGAGCTTTATAATCAAAATTACAGTCTCCACATTATTCTGCGCATTTTTAAATAATGTTTTATTTGTTCTTATTGCCTTCTTTCAAATTTTGTCTGCGTTTGAGTCTCCTCTTACCCAGACTTACGAATGAAATGAAATGTCACCTTGTGAATACATAATTTATTTAAAATATTACCAACATGATCTGGCCAAAAAAAAAAATATAAAAGCCTATGTCATATATCAACGCATCATTGTTACCATGACTACTTACTATGACTACTTTTAGTAGTGTAAGATATGTAATATTTCATTACGTTAAAATTATGCGCACCTAAAATAATTCATATAATGCATAACAAAACGGCGTTAATAGAGCGTTTGAACCTTACTGTTATAAATAATTTGATATGTGGTTTTAATATCTTGCGGCCAGTCTTCTTCAAAATATAATAACAAAAATAAATCCATAAGTAAATTGTAAGTCATTATTAAAGTGACAATAGCATAGAATATAATAATTTTAATTTAATTTGGTCAAAAACACCTATGCGCCGAGTGATTACTCCTTACATTGTCTTTTATTGGTATACACTCCATAATTACTTTCATATTGAAAAAGTTATTATTCAAACAATTTTCACAAGGGTATATTTAGATTTTCCCTAACTTCCATAATCTAATTTGTGACACTGTCTAATATCACTTGTTGAGATTAATTATTGTAAATCATGGACGAAGTATAGCCGAATTTAGCCATATAAATTCTGTATTAAACCCTAAACAGCCGTAGTAAGTACTCGCAAAGGAACTCACAAAAATTATATAACAGGAAACCAACATTATATATTTCTCAGGCAAGTAAAAATAAATCTCTTAATTATTAGTTGAATTAGCATTGTGAGTATAATTAAAAGTTCAAACATTTCAATAAATTGTAATATTTGAGCTTTACTGTTTGTAAGTATTTTTTATTCTTTTCTACTCCAAATTTATTGCCTGATAGAACTTTTGTATGCTGAATGAAAAAATAAGGAAGACAATTTCCCATGAAATACATTGATTGGTTTTTATTAAGTCTAAAACTGATTAATTAAGACTATTTTCAGATGTTTACTTGTACTTTAGAAGAGTAAAACGAGTAGTGTTAATATTGACATGTTTTCGAGTATGATAAGTTCAAATTACTATTGAAAATTAGGATATTTATATAAATTAGGAAAATATTTTCCACCTCCCCTTAAAAGTTTGTTCGTAATGACGTAACACATATGTGCCAACATTTAGTTTTTTTCCAAAATGATTTTGGTTTTTAGTTTTGTGTCATTTTCTTTAATCTGTACAAACTTAGGCATATACTATTTGTAGTTTAAACTTTGCGCATAAGCCAGAGACCGGTGACGGACATATGGATAGAACTATGCAAAACATGTACGCTTCCATATGGACTCTTTGGGTACGGGATTTTAAAGATCCAGGTCAAACGTGCATTCTACATTATAATATACTAGGGTTAATCCGTTCATTATTCCTACAGGTTTCTAATGTATATAACTATGTACTTATATACACATGCAACAGTTTTGGCATTTCTCGAAGAAAATCGTTATGTTGAATTTTACTTGACAACATGAAAAGTGTACACTTAATTGTTAACTTATTGCCTCTTTCTCCATTAGGGTTCCGAACCTCGAAAGGAAAAACGAAACCTTCATAAAATCATTCACACGTCTGTTCGTCCGTCCGTCACAGATTTTTTTCTTAGAAACTGCTCGATAGATATAGAGTGGGTGAAGTGTTGCAACTTGAAATTTGACACCGAAATAAAACATATCAATCAGCGAATATTTCGATAGGTAAAATATTTGTTGGAAATTTTTTAGGGGACATATTAAGTATTCGTTTTTTTTTTGCACTTTCTTTTTATCAAAAATAATAATTTTTAATATTTTTTTGGTAACATATATTAAGACACATAATAAAAATACGCAAAAGAAAATTTGTCCACTTTTTTTTACTATACCTAAAATTATGAACAAATTTGGTTACTATACCTAAAATTATGAACAAATTTGGAATTTTATAAGCCCGCTTAAAGATTATAGCAAAATATAGCGATAATTCTAAATATCATAGTTTTTACGCCTAGGAAATATTTAATAGGCATTTTATTTATTTATTTTTCTATATTCATAGCAGATTTTCAAGGTAAAACTTGAAATTATAAATATTGAAATTGAAATAAGGTATAAATTAAAAAATTTTGCAATGGCTAACTTTTTAAAAAAATAATAAATGAGTGAAAAAGAGGTTAAACAGGTCTTTAAAAAATTATTTTAATTTTTATATCATGATTTTATTTCAATAACTTGTTACTGGAAATAATAGACACATTTTTTTTGTTATTTTGAATTCCACATTTTAAAAGATATTCCAAAAAATATGCACATATAAAGCGTTCTTCTGCACACACAATTTTATTGGAAAATTATAGGAAAACTACGGCGATTATCCTACATATTGTGATTTCTTAAATATAAGCTGTTTTTACCGCTTAGTAGGAAAAATATTTAGGTTGTGAAAAATTATTATTTGTAAGTAGTCTAATACGAACATTATGTACCCTTAGATATTTGTAAGTACCTAAATGCGTACAGAATACTTGTGATGCTATTTCCACTCGTACTTGAGAGGTTTATGATTTCGTATATATTTTATACGTGTAACTTTTTTCAGCGAACTATCTAAGTGCCGAATTCCCAGTATGTTTTTTTTTATTACCAGATAAATGAGTTTATGCTTCAAATATTGCCACGAAAACATATTTGTTTTTAAACTATTACGTAGATCTCACACACAAGATCCGTTGTTTATGTGAAATACGACCAAAAAAAAAGAAACAAAAACAGAAACATCAACTTCAAACGTGTGACTTCAAATTTTCCACCATTTTATATAACATTCGGCACATGTTCTTATTTTGATTATCGCTTATCTAAGAGAAGCAAAAATCTTCTGCTTGCTTATAAGGCCCATTTCAAGTAGGATGCTCTTAATTTACTTATGATTTACCTGCCATCGTTAATTATTTTAGCCGCATGCTTTACTCCGCGCGTCGAACGTTTGTTCCATAGTCTCTAGTGCGTCAATCAGTTCGCTCAGCACACTTGTTGCGAGTAGTTGCATGTTTTGGCGGAGGAACGATTTAAAAAGGAAATTTTATATAAATATTTTATTTATTTTAACAAACACGTGTGTAGGGTTGTAAACATTGTATTATTTTCATTTCGCGTTCAGTCGTTTGTGGTCGCAGAATTTACGTGCTTTGTGTTTATTTTCTTCATAAATTAATTGAGTAAGTTAATTTAATTTTTTGTTACTTTATTTTAATTCAAATCACGGTTTGTTTAAACCTTTATTGTAAAGATTCATTTTAAACTTATGTGCTGGAAACAAGATTTCAGAAAATTATACACATGCAAGTGAAAAATTTATTGAGCAATAAACAGATGACATAAAAAATAAAGATCAATTCGGGAAAGAATAGAGTAACAGTTCAGTAAGTGCTTAAGGTATTTAGAATAAATATTTAAAAAGTGCATATAATTGATTGATACGAATGTAGCAAAATAATAGGGGATATAGATTGATTTATGAATATAGCAAAAGAATACGGAAGGATATATATGCTATGGCTAGACGAGAAACCCAGATTAATGGAAAGACGGCTCTTTATTTTTAATAGAATAATATTCATTAAAAATTTTGCGTCAGTATTACCTTCGTCGTTTTACTTCACTGATAGCGGGACTAGTGATAAAACTAGGCTAAAGAGTTTGAGGTCGTCGTTGCCTGCCTCTGGAAGTCGATTGTATAAAAAATACACTTTATGTAATCAAGATAAAGTCATGACTAAATTAGGCTATACAGATAAAATAAACCTGTCTTCAAATTATGGAATATTTTTTCATGATTGTGTACAAGTTGATCGATTTTGTTTCTTATTTCTGGACACCTTATTCACATTTCTTATAATCATAACATTAGTCTATGATTGACGTTTTGAATTTTTAAACAATTTTTTTTATAATTCAACTTTAACCATACCTAAAAGAGGCGCTTAAGTAAGAATAAGACTCGCGCTCCAAGGGTTTCACCGTACCGTTAGACCAAATGACTGCAAAACTCAGTAAGTGAATACTTTATGAATTCATAAGACCGTAAAACAAAATTAAATTTTTCACATAATTCCATATTGAATAAAAAAATAAATTATTTTTGTACTTTTCCATCATTTTTTGTGATCTTATATCTGATAATTTCTAATATCTATATTTAGTATCGTAGTAGTCGACTGTGCATATCATTTCATTAAGATACATTGAAAAATTCGGGCTCTGGTAATTGACTTTGGCGAAAACAAAGGGTTAAGTTGTAACGTTGCAAATAAGAAGAATAAGAATAAAATACTAACTAAAATACATCAAGTAACATTTTAAATTTAGCTAAGTATGGATAACAAACAAATACTATTGATTTTGACCCATGAATAGTAAATAAAATCGTTCAAGTGCAAGTCGGGTTAAGGGTCCCTTGCAGTCCGAATCCGACTTGCACTTTACCTGTATTATTTAAAATACCGTATACACTATGCCATATACGCTCTGTTTGTTATATATTTTTTTAAATTTAAACAGCAACATAAAATTTACTTAGGTATAATTAAAGTGATACCACAGGGGATCATGATAACAAAAAAAATTTCTTAATATTATTTTCATGATTTAAGAACATTTATATATATTCGTTATATTTGAAAATAATTTTAGTATTTGTTGTTTAAATACAGAATATTTGCAATATTAATTATTGCAGTCTTAAATCGTTATATTAACGCAAAAATTATTTATATTTGTACTCTGGTATAATAGCTCTTTCAGTTATAGTACACATCTAGTTAAACAAATTGTAATTTGTAATAAATTGTAAAGGCTAAAATTAGCTTAGACACGAGATAAGATATATTTACATCTTGGAATAAAATTGCACAACATCTTAAATACGACTTTTGGGTTTTGGGTCAAACCTTAATTCATTCAAGCACATTGGTACGGCAATAAGTTTCTGTTCGGTTAAAATATTTTAAAAATTTGGAACTTCTTTTGGGAGTTCTTACACTGTTACAAAAATGTATATATTGTAATGCGAAAACTGTATTTCATTTGTAGCAAATATGTTCAGTGCCTATTTTCAAAGTGTTTTCATTAGCTCTCATTTTAATATTGCTTAATTATCGCGCCCCTAAAATTATATGACAAAGCGTGGGGAAAATTTAAATTAAAAATGTAAAAAATTGATAAAAAGCTAAAAAAATTTAGACTAAACTTTTTACTCCCAGCATATTTTGTTTTTCTCCTTTAATCAAAGTTATTGTATATTTATATTTATTGTGTATATATAGAAGTTATAGTATACATGTATATATGTATATATATATATATATATATATATATATATATATATATATATATAAATATAAAAGGTATCGTATATTTATTTACTTAAATTTCATTAAATGTTTAACAACGTATTTGCGGGCACCCGTTGCCCTTCAATTACATTTAGTATGAACCCGTTACATGTAACTATATGACAAAAAAAAACAGATTAACATGGGAATAAAAGATGTTTGTTTGAAAGGTAAGAAAAATAGCATCCTCAATCGTAATAACATTTCCATTGTGTCATATTTTAATGTGCAACATTATTCGCATAGGTTTATAAAACACCCAATAATTTTTGAGGGAAATTTTCTTACTGTAATTGGAAACAAGATTAAAAATTTACTGCAATTTCTTCCTATAACCATGGCAACGATATCGAATTTAACATGTGCGCTATAAATTATTAAATAACATATGTACAAATATATCTACAGGGTAGATACAAATTCTATTCACTCGATTCATATACAAAATACTAAGTAATCATACAATATTTCATTAACTAGAAAAATACTTCAAAATAACGTATATTATTAGTTATTACTTAGTAGGTGTCTTCAAAAGTTGGTTTAAATAATAAAAAAGGTTAAATAATTATAAGAGTCATAAAGTATCTTGTCAGCAAATGTAGAGATTTATTTTTTTGAATACTCCTACTCTTGTGTCATTACTTATAATGTAAACCGAATTTATATTGCGCGGCCGTTGTTTGATGGAAGTTTGTTTGATTATATTTCATTAAAAACCCCTTTAAAAATCAATTTTTGAAAATTAAATTAAATTTGGCAAGAAAATTAAGTCAATATTAGACTTTTTCTGGCACCTTCAAAAGCATGCAATAAGCAGTAAGTAAAGATAGGCGGCACCTTTTGCACAGTGGAGACATAGATGCAGATATCGAAGGAATAGATTCGAATAATCGAGTTTTGATGCCCTTTGGCCGACATAGAAGTATAAGAAATTAAAGGGGACCTACCTCATTAATTACCATACGAACGCTCACCTTGAAATACTACATGAGGATTAAATATTAACAAATTTTGCCCCTAAAATAAGAAAAGAAAATTATGTTTACGTTTTACATGGATTTGATATTTCTGTTCAGTACCGTGTTGTGAAAAATATATAACGTAAGAAATTTTTTCGTTTTATAACATTGAATATAGGAAGAAAAAAGAAGGTTTTTTTAGAAAAATATTGTTGTCAAGAAATGCCAGATGCAGAGTAGTTTAGATGAATTATGATAATTGTAGAAGCAAAAGTTTGCTTTGTTAGTAGTCAGTGGCAATACTCTAAAAACCACGCAAGCCAGAGACTTTGTTTTTTGTACATGGCTATTGTAGTCCATTGAAAATATCATTATTAGAATTTATAGATTAACCATGCATAAAAAAATTGTTTTGAATTGTATTGTAAAAATATTTAAATAAAACACAATAAGATATCAAGAAGTTCCAGAAATAATCCAGCAGAAAAACAGGTGATGCGGGATTCGTAAATCCGATAAATACAGGAAGCATCTCATTAAAATGGTCAATATTATACATCAGAAACTTGCCATTAAGCAAACCTTGAGTGAAAAACCAAAACCCGTTATACTCCCGTACAGTCTGAAAATAACACCCACAAGCTGTACACTGATCGAACGAAACGAAAGGAAAATTAGGGTCAATGAAAAAAATATACAGTTGTTTTTATTATTAATTTTCTAAACTTTGACAACTTCTTTATGGCCTTTGGCCCATTAAATTGTTTTAAAGTTTTGAATTATAAAACTGTTAATTGGTTATGGTTGGACTTCTTAATCTCCACTAATCGTATCACATTGAATATACTTTGATATTTCTATAGTTTTTAGAGTATACCATAGTTTGAATAATTATTTTTAAAATTATCATATTAATTTTTTAATGTCCACGAATAAAGTATCATAATGGTTAAATATGTTTAATAATGAATTTAGTTATGCAGTTCTAATGCCATATTTTTATTACTATAGCCTATAAGAAATATAAGCGGACAAAACTATGGCATACTTTAGGGAGTTTTGCGCTTAAATTAGTTCGGTCTAACGCCGGTAAAGAGGTATTTGTAGTATGAGTTTAGGAAACCATATTTACCCCTAAGAAGGTGTGATTATTTTTTTTAACGATTTTATCGTTGCCAATATGTAGGCACATTTACAACAGGAGGAAACAATCGGAAATTCGAATGCTATAACAATTTATAATATCGTTGAAAACTTTTACGACGAGAATTTGCGTAACAAGATTGAAATTGAAACACTGAAAGAGTGCTCAAGTAAATACATTAGTAAAGAGTGCGATAGCGGAGAAAGTGTGATTGTGACAAATGTGATGAATATACTGAATGATCATTTTAAAAGTTACTTCGAAATCATTTTTACGAAAAGCTTATATACTACTCCTTTATAACAGAATGTTTGAAAGAGTCTTTGAGGTTTTATGGATTTCCTTTTTCGGGATTCCGTCTCTCAAAGAGAACGGAAACCTTTTCGGCTCCTTGTGTTGCCCATCCGCCCGTCCGTGCCTCTGCCTCTTAAAGCTTCTTTTAAGAGGCAGAAGCACGGACGAACTGAAGACTGTTGAACTATTGTGGTAATAAATTGGTCATATTATATTTTTTTATATTTTCAAGAAAATCGCAATTTCGACGCATTTTCAAACCATAATTCACCGATAATTTATAGATCATAATTCCTGTATTACCCTTACCTCTACCAGCAAGACCTGATGTTCATTTTTTCAATATGCGAAGTCGAATTTCCGTTCTTTTTACAATGTATTCTACATTTTATTTTAAGACGCTTTTTTTACCTCGATCGTTTCGACCTGTAACCATCTAACTGCGTAAAGAAATCTACGAAACTAAATTTCATGCACTATTGTATCATCATAAAATTTGGTAGTTGTTTGTAGTTTCAATAACAATACAATAACATTTAACTACCGGACTGACTAAATGACATAGAACCAGAAGTCGCGCCGATTCTCTATATTGAGTCTCGATATTGGACCGATTCCATGAAATAGAGTTGGAAGTTAGGCATCGAACTCGATAAGGGAACAAAGGACCCTAACCGTGTTTTGACTTCAAATTTTCAGAACTTTGATGATCAGGCGTAAACCGGAATGAAGTAAGCCGATTGCATTTGTGAGTTAAACTTTTAAAGCGTAATACTTTAAAGTAATGTATAAATATATTGCAAGAGTAAACTAAGTCAAAATCTGTAAACCACGTTAAGAGTATACATATCTAATTGTTATAAAGTATCTGTTGTAATGTTTTCTGTTGCTAAATCAGATCGGATGAATAATTTTGAGTTAATAAAGCTAAATATTTGTACATCAATATAACTTTTGAACGATATACACGTTAATGAAATTTACAAAAACAATTTTTAGATAGGACATATATTGCTAATGATTATAGATTGTTTCTAATAATTGGTTTTATGTAGTTAAATTCAAAGCACCACTTAATCAGTCAGAGTGATTTTTAATTTTTGGGATAAAAATATCGATGATTCATTATATCCACCTCCTTAATTTATAATTTGTTCAAAAACAAGACTGTGGATGTCTATAATATTCAGAAATACATCGTACAATTTACAGCATCCGTGTTTAATGCCCGTTTGTCTTATCATGTCTAGAGATAATATGTGACAATTGAAGTGTCATACTTAGGCGCACTTAGTGTAACTACAATTGAAGTTTCATATTTCGACGCGTTTCATGTTACAACAGAACTATCTTATAATAATAATGATACCCTTCTATTCTGAATCGGAATCCATTTTCATGTCTTGTTGTAGGTCTCTTGGTTTCAGTATGTCTCTAGATTCAGTACGCCTCCTGGCAAAGGTCCCTCTGTTTTCATTGATTTCTACCACTGTCTACTATTGCAATATACAAGTTTTTTTAAATATTCGTCAATTTTTGCTAAAGGATACTCTTATATTGTTAATGTACTTTGTGTGTGACTTTTCCAGGCAAGGAACTCGTTTTTTTTCCGCATGAGTTGGAATGTATCCATTTTTGTCTGCATTTTTGCATCCTCCTTGTACTACCAATAGGACTCAGGACTCGGCGTTTATGAATCCTCTTCTCCTATTTTCGCTTTTTTTTGGTTACTTGATTTAGCTTTCTTATCTTCCAGTGTTTTTTTTGGAATAATCATGGGTGATGTATGTAGACGGTTTCATTTTAATATTTATTTATATAATAGATAATTCTCACCTCACATTGGCTTTTAAAATTACATAATTTATTTTAAAACTCATTACTTATCTTCAGTCACGGTGCTGTTTACCATTATGTTTGGAAAATATTGTAATTAGGGAGTGAAACATAGTTATTGAGTGAACATTTTCTAAGATAGGGATATTTATTTAGCATACGTTCAAACTACCGTCGTATATGCACGTATAAATTTATAGAAATTTAATACACTTATTGTTGAGTTGTCTCTTTATATTTCAGCTTATGACTGAATAAAGATTATTTTAAGAATACAAACAAAAATTCCATGAAAAATATTTATACTATTCCATTAAATAAGGTACTATAAATTTTGAAATAATGTGACATTATCCTTTCATATAGTGACTAGTTACAGAATCAAATTTTTGTCATTTAAATTGTTTCAACCTTGTTTCAAAAAACTTATTTTCATAAAAGATTTGTTCTTAAATAATAAAAGTAATCAATGGTAACACAGATCGAAATAATTTTGTCATTATCTGGAGTTCAAACTAATCAGCGCAAGGTTCCAAAATTTGAAGTCCAAAGTTACACTAAACGACTGCTAATTTTTCATATTTTATGTTTTATTATTGGAAATATTTAATTGTAAAAAATTTCACAAAACATAATTGGTTTGTGAAAAATTTGTTTACAAGGCAGGCAAAGTAAAAGTACACATAACAGGTTTTTTATCAATCTTGTCATGTGTCAAATTCTCAGCAATAGAATATAATAGTGCAGTTTTCCTTCACTTAAAATGTGCTTCGTAACTTGATGCTGCGGCAAGTCGACCTGTAAAATTTAAGTTTTAGTCTCAGGTGTAGCATACTCGTATGTTACAGCACAACCAACGCCCGACGTTTGTTTTTACGTTACTTTGTTATGTATTTATAAAGAAATATTTTCATGATAATTAACTAAATGCTATTTTATGCTGGTCGCAAAGAAGTATTATGCATTTTTCAGTCCATATGTTCGTGTATATAGTAAAAAACACGATGCTACTTTCTATTTTACTCGTTCATTTTTCCAGTGGTAAAGAACATTAGGATAACTGTGGATTAAAATGGACTTGGTTTATATCATTAGATATTTCTAAATAGTGTTTTACGTTATAATTAGGAAAGCGTAATTACAGTCAGAAGGTCACATGATTATTTTTTTTTTAACTTAAAAAAAGGATATCAGACTAATTAAACAGCTTGTCAAATATATGTGGGAATTGGCAAATATTAAAAGTTCTAATGAAGTACTGGTGTATAAAATTAGAACATAATGTTGAAAAATAAGAGATGGCAAGCATATGGTCGTTACCTTGAAACTTAACGTTGTGTAAATGAAGCTAGAAAGCAAAGAATAGAATACCAACTTAATTAAAAGATCTCTCCAATGATCCGCGAAGTATTTTTTGCTACCAATTTATGTGGAAATACATTAATATCTTTAAATGTTGTTCACTATATTTTAATTGAGATCTCTATATGAAACATTGATTTCTAAAATTTCGCTCACGTATGTGTAACACTGCAGAAATGGTGAAGCTGTGACTAATGGACAAATTGATTTAGGGATCGAACAGTGGACGTATGGATGGTCGGACGGACGGATATAGGGTTGCCTAATTCGAAATATTACCCATACCTTAAATAAAGAGCTGTGATCTTCAACGAACGTATCTTGTATTTCTAAGTCTTATAAATTACTTCAAAAAATTAAAATAAATTGTCAAGTGGTATAGAAACGGTAAATGATAAATGATGAATGAGCGTGAAGTTTCCGAGGAAAACCCAATTTAGAAATTCAATTGCAGAAGTAAAACTAAATTATGTGAATTACATTTATTTTATTACTAAATAATGTAGAATAAGTAGTGTTGCTTTTCCTGATTTTTTTTAAATTTTGTGATTTTTTCTTGCTGGAAATTTATTATAAATTGTCGAATGTTAAAAAGTTAACCTAGACGAACATGAAAATATAAGGAACGCATGAAGTAAAAATATGTCCCTATAGATTCTTAATCAGAAACTTATTTCCTGTTAATAAAAAATAACAACTGAAAAAATGAACTTTGACAACATTTGAACAAGTTACCATCTATGATATCAGTATTATAATTGTTGGAGAATTTAGATATATTCTTCACCAATCGCCAGAATTATTTCGATGAGTGACACGTTGACTCCCAGATGCAATTGCGGGCTCATAAGTATAAGTTAAACTGAAATACTACTACGAAATATTTGGCATGGTAGGCAAAACTTTTAAAGTTACTATAGGAACGCGGTAGCCCAATATTTTCTCAGTTAATCCGGGCTAGATCTTATATCACACAAGTGTATAATAATTAATTATGGAGCATTTTATTTCTATTGAATCTGACAAATTGTCACGTAGAGAACTTTTCAAAATAAATACATTTGTTTACAAAAGACAATAAAATTCCTGTTTCCTTGTTTCGTGAACACCTATCAAAATATTCATTTAATTTTATTCAGATAAAGCATCTAATTTGTCCAGAATATGACGTAAAAAGACATGTGCGCATATATTGTACATGTCAGTCGATGATATAATGTTTTTTTTAGCACAGTCGCTCTTCCCTTCCATAAGAATTTAAAATACCTAAATAAACTCCGTGTTAAAATAACTTCTTGCATATTAAACTTGTCATAATTCTATTTTTGGCTACTTAATAGGCAATCAATTAATTCTTAAATACGTAACGTATCAAATATAGTGTACAATTTCGAATATATACTTTCAGGTTTGCTCGCTTTACAAACCTTGACCGTGTTTTCTTTTTACCAAAATTGATAAAATAGAAAACCTAGGCAAAAACTTTTAGTTATCACTTTCTCTACAGCGTTTAATAAGGGAAAAATAAAAAGAAAAAACAACTATAAAAGTCATGTATTAAGAAAGAGTAAAATAGAAACTCAATAGAAACTTGAACAGAAAATTATTAAAATCTGCCAAAATATTACTTTAACAAATTCATTAAAAATATAAATATGACATAAGTGCTATGAATTTTATTAAAATGCTCATCCTATTCGCCTTGACAAATAAAACTTAGTGGTAGTGTTATCATAATATATGAATTATTTGAATTTATTTTTTAAGTAACTTCATACTTAAATGTGTGTCTTGGTCGAGGCTGAGTTTTTATTTCGTTTTAGCTTGCATGCCGCATTGCATTTATAATTCCAACTTTTTTTGTTTCTTAATATATATTGATATGACAGATATGTCATTCACAAGGTTGATTTATATATATGTATGGAAATATTTGACTCTATTATCTATTACTATTTCCAGAATTTTAAACAGAAATATTTAATTTAGCCGTCCAAGACCATGTTATTGACACAAAATCTATCAAAATCCGACGACAATCACTGCATATGCTACATACACTCTGAAACCATTCAGTATATTACTTAAGTATTCTCCAATCCCACGAAAACATACTAGATATAACTAAGTAACTGACATCATTCGTCAGAAACTAATACTCAAACATAAACTCTTAAATGCTTCAAACAACTCCATGCCCTGCAATAAATATATATCTAATGCTATCCTAAGAAACGATACCCATTAACTTTATTATGACCGGAGCATATTGAGAGATATAGCACTCTAATAGACCTATAACTATAGGCCTGCCATAAAAAATAAACAGGACAAAGTACCTTATCGATATCATAGTACAAGACGACCAATTTAACAAACAAAATAACAGATAATATTTGTAAATACGTAGATTTAAAGATAAGGATACTTGAATTTGTCTCTGTAGATTTATCCAAAATTGGTGTAATCCCCAAATATTTACACCACTCATTAAAATACTTGACCTCATAGACAGAACTTACTTCAACTTACGAAAAGCTGCGATAATGAATACTTATCGGATTATCCGACAGTTCATAGAGATCACAGATAATAAAATTCTTCTGAAAAACAAGTAGACAAACAGTCACTGCCATAGACGTAAAAAATTAAGCAATATGTTTACTTGCCTTTGACCTGTGAATATAATTTTTTAAAAATTCAGCTCCGGTTGAGAAAAATAAATCAAAAATTACAAAAACAAGATTCTACTGGAATAGAGAAATATATATTCCGTTTATAAGGCATAATTATATAACGAATATAAATTTAATATAAATTTTATGAGCTCCGCAATTATTGCACTTCATGGACAAGGGTGTGGCTTGACAGAACAGTGATAAATTGAGGAAAATAAGGACTGTCTTAGCTTGCATGCTTAAACAATTTTCAATGTTTGCCTCGATCGAAACCATTATTTAAAATTGTATTATGTTTTTTACTATACGAATTCCGGCAGTATGTAAGGTCGTAATCTGTTCGACCCTGACTGAAAAACTTTGTCTTAATCGGAAGAAAAGGGCTCATTTCCGGCTTTGAAATTATTGGTGATGTTATGGCGGAAGTTGATGATCCTTTATTTATGATGATATGGCGGAAGTTGAGAGCTGATATTGTAAAAGAGCTATGCCGCAAAGTTAGCTCTGACTGTGTTTATATACAGATGGATTTTTTACGTGTTTAAAAGTTCCTATTTATTTAGTCTTCTTTATAAAACACAAAATAAAAAAATATTTCAGTTTCTTTACCGGTTTTAATTGCCGGGTAAGCAGGAGAAAATTTGTAATAATGAGTATTCCCTTTCTATGGGATAAACTCCTAGTGACAAGTTCCAGCGGCCAGGCTTTACAAATTATTTACAGCAATATTCAATTATATCCAGGGCTATAGGAGGGGAAAATTACTCCTAACTTAAGTAACGAAGAAATTCCGCTAAATGAATTCCACCACTTTTAGCAAAGTAAATGGAATAATCTTTCCCTAATAATTGATTAATCATATTACAATAATTTTCTTTTTTCTATTCTAATTAATCGTATTTATTTTCATTTAGAGAAACCTTTGCCAATGTCAACTTGAAGACGAAACTAGGCAACATTGACTAAATCGTTTTGATTCACGTGGTCGGTATGGAAAAAAATGTATTTATTATTTTCTAAGTAACACTGGTAAAAATTATTATGACATTCATAACTCGTAATTAGCGACTTTTTATTCCTAAATAATGAAAATGTTCAGGTACTTACAAAATTTAGTACCACTTTTGATGTTTTTTCTGAGCCTCTTTTAGATGGATATTTCACTGTTATTGTTTAGTGATATTAGGGAGTTTAAAATAAAGGAAAGCTATAAGAATCACGATATGATTACCCATTGGCTAGGTAGTTATATGTCACTAAATCTATTAACGTAATAGCTCTAACGCGGAAAGAGGCAAATACACGTCTTGGATAAATTTGGTGTTAAATGAACTACTCAATATCGATAATAATACAGTTACTCCAATACAGAAAATTATATTGTCGATGATGCCGTAGTTTCTAATATTTACAATAGATTTGTTATTTCAAACAAAAACGAGTGCATTCTATTTCTGCAAAAGTAAACAAGATTCTCATTAAAAGCGGCAAGTCGCAAGCAATCAGGTCAGAGTCGCTTGTTTTGAAATATAACAAGTGATATGACTTTATCAAGGCGGAACCATGAACTTATGACATTGGTTATCTGATACTTTAAAGTCAATATACGTCTGGCTGATTACGTTTTTATATTCGATAACATTATAATAAGACACTTACCGATGAAGTAATGATATAATATAATTTTGATTAATTTTAATCTATCGGGGTATATACTTTGTGTTTTGCTTCGTAAGTAATTTGTAGCTATTTCTGTGTATTCAGTGCATGTCATCAAATTTGAGCAAGTATAACTAAATTTATTTACCCATATATAGAGTGGCAAGAGATGTTTTCATTTCGAAAGATTGGTCCAAAAGGTAAACAAATCGAATGCAATTCAGTTGACACTTAAGTTTCTATCGTAAGTTATAAATTTTCACTTAGAAATTACATTAGCAACGGAAATTTTTATTAGATTTTTCTGAATTAATTTTTCCTTTTTTAAAAAATCCAATAAGTATTTTACATCTATTGTTAAAAAAATATTAGATAACAATTTTTGTCTGTTTCATTCATTTACCTCTGTGTGAACAATTCAACGAATTTTAATGAGACTGTTACATAGATGAGAAGGCTGTTTCACACTTATAACATTACGTATCGTAAGTAAACATATGCAGTATGAGTGCATTCTGCTATTAAGAAATTGACTTGCAGAAAAAAAATCTATAGAGGTTAGCTATCGCCTGAGCGAATTATATCCGCAAAATAATGGTTCGGAATATAAAAAATATCTTTACTTTTCTATATATAATAAAAGAGAATAATGTATAAAAAACAATTTATATTTTTTTGTAACCTACAACAAATTTTCTGTAACTAATAATTGGGGTTCATCTCTTTATTTTATCATTAGAAATCAGAGAACCATTCAAAATCGTCATTAGATCATGCCGGAGCAATCATTTGTCTGCGGTACGGACAATTTTTATTTTAGAAAAAAGAGTCCAATCGTAAGCGTTATAGATGGAAACAGTTTCTTGAATAAAAGTATTATTTGCATATATAACTCTAACGACTAGGCTCTTTTGACTAGCTCGACGTAGTTTCAAAATAATTAATTTAGGTAACCTACGTTGAGCGGAAATAAAACGAAAAGGTCGCAACTCAACAGTTTTCCGGTTTTTTCAAGGATCAATTTTACAAACCTATAAAGTTCTATTAGCACCGAATGGCAAGGAAAACTGATGTTTAATTGTTGGTAAATTATTATAATTTAATTATTGTATTTTACATGGTCAATAATTTATGTGGCCTAATTTCAATTCAAGATTCACGTATTTAAAGCACCTTACTTCTGAACTACAAACTATTTAGGATGCACAGATTTACGTGTTTCATTAAACAATAGAAGGACGAACATATATATTATATATATATATATATATATATATATATATATATATATATATATATATATATATATAATAGAGACAACAAATAAAACTTTAATAAAAAATTAAAAAATGTGTTTTCAAATGTAATAGTTATAATTATTATTGCTTTCCCTATTATTTTTATTTATCTATACATTTATTATTCTACTTATTATTACTATTGAAATTAATATATTCCATCTTTCTGGGACTTGATTTACTTTTTAAGATTATCTCTCTTGCTTGTAAAGTTTATGTTTATTTCTACGTCCGTCAATTATTCGAAGTTTATTTTTTACATTTTCATGTGCTTCATTTCAGTTTACAGGTATTTTATAAAATTAGCATTCATTGGAAGTTATTTTTATTACATTAACATGTATAGAAGGCATTTCATTTTTATTCTACTCTTTAGGTGAAGAAATTTTTTAAGATATTCTTTTAATAAAATTATCTAATAATTCGGTACAAATTATACGGAAATACTATACCATCTCACTGTATTTTACAACTGCATCTTAACCATCTTACCAGATATTTTTTATAGATAATTTTTAGCAGATAATTTTTATATTTATTCATATCCATTTCTTTATGTTAAATAATTGCGACAGAATTTTTTTAATATATTTATATTTTTTTAATTATATACTTATTAGTATGTTTAAAACTATCGAAATTCTAAGATAATATTATATTTTTATTACATTTTTGTGACAGTTAATAATAAAAACAAGAATAAAATTCCAGCTTCTGACACTGGTTGATTTTCAGGAGCTTATTTTAGGAATTGATAGGGTAAAATAACGATTTTTTTTAACTTTCAGAAAACAAACTTATCGTTCAAGATGTCACTAGAGATACCAATTTTAACCAAATGTTGTTTTTGCGTACCCTTAAGAAGAGGACTTCTCGTCCTAGGATATTTAAATGTAGTGAGTATGTACATATATGTGTAACTGCTAGAAATATTAAAATACTTATTAAAATCTTGATTATTTCTACTACGAAGAACGCTGTTAATTAGTAGTAAAACATCTCTTTACGCGAACCTTTTTGCTTATTCAATTTATGGATATTTTGGGTTTGATGTTTTTTTATGTCAATTCGTGTTTGTATAAAAAACAAGTAAATTGTTATAACCTCTTTTACGCAATCTGTTTCTTAATAAATTTTTGGACTGTTTTGCTTTATTTTATTTAGCTTAAAATCGTGTTTTTTTTAACCAAAAGAGTTTATTTTCTTTTTATATTAACTCATGTTTATATTTATAACCTCTCTTTAGGCGACACTTCTTGCTTATTAAATTCTGTGATTCGTTGTTTATTTACAAAAAGTCGTGATTTTATTTTCATATTAAGCGTTTAGTGTTAAATATTTCCTTAAAAAACACACACACACATTTTGGAAAAACGATTATTTAAATATTTTTTATTCAAATAAATTAAGCTCCATTCGAAATAATCGCATTATTAAATACAACGTTTTCAACGTGTAATATTTCGTTTAATAACCAATTAACTATGGATGCATATATATACATATCATGAAAAAAATAACAATATAAATGTTACTTGATAGTTTATAACGAAAACAATAGTGACAGTAATTAATATACAAAACAAAAAATAGCCTAATTTGAAGACTTAAAAAATAAAACATTTTTTATAATTGGTATAGTTGATTGTTTTTGTTAACTGATATAAAATGAATTCTCTAATTTGATATCATTCCAATACATTGTAAATTTGTAATGTTACACTATTCAATTGCATTAATTCACGTTGATAATTTTGTGTATCGTAACAGTTTAACATCTAATTATAGATTCATATTGAAGGTAGTGAAAAAAAATTAGGAATATACAAATAATGCCACGTGAGATTTCATTCAAATCCATTTTCTTATATTAAATAATCACGACCAATTTTTTTATAAATACATCGTTTTTAATGTATTTTTTTTACTCATATCAAAAAACAGTAAAAATTTAATTGATGCAAACCTTCATATGAGCTACATATAAAATATTATTCCAATATTTTCAAAGTTGAATAGTAACAATTTGAAACAATAACTTTGATAATCTTTAAATATATTCTTCTATATCTAAATAATTCACGTGTGAACGTCAAAATATTAAAACCCACTAATTCATTATAGATCAAACATAGACATTTTATTGGTCGCTAATATTCATTGTTTCAAGTATGGACTGTTATCACCATAAATATAATTTACGGAATTACAAAAAAATCGGTTTGAAGGTAAAAGGGTTGAAAATATAAATTTTAACAAAAAACATGTACTGAAAAATATTTTCTAACCTGCACTGAAATAGAATTAAATTATCTCTGGTTTGGTTAGTAGCAGGTCTATGGTACTATTATACTTATGATATTTTTTTTAAGTTTCACATTTGTGAATTTTTCGGTCCCAAAAATTTTTTTTAATTAATTTTTGTTTGGAGATTAAACAAATTACCTTACAATTGTCCAACTGTAATACACCAGAGATTTCCTAGATTGAACCAAAAAATCTGCAACGGTGCTTAATAATTCTTTAAAAATTTTAAAAAAACTTAAGCCAATGTGCTGATTTATGTTTGATATGTTTATTATTTCAGTTCTGTTCAATATTTTCAATCGGAGTAACTGGAGTGTGGTTTGAACGCAATTTGCATTTACGACATGAAGATGCTAATGTTGATACGGAGATGTTTGACACCATAATCTACCTCACACAGTTTGTCTTAGATTTTTGTTTTAACATTGTTTTACTTGTTGGTGCTCATAGGGTACGTAAATACATTTTTATATTTGAATTCTATATTTGTATGACACAATTCCCTGTATTCTTCTTTCAGAAACTTGGTATATACATATATGTATATGTATGTGTGTATATATATATATATATATATATATATATATATATATATATAACCGGTTATTTGAACAAATACACATAAAAGTTGTATTGATATATAGTAATTATATCAATACAACTTGTATATGTATTTGTTCAAATAACCGGTTTGTCACTATAGTATTGAGTGAATATTGCAAAAGCGTGGATCGTTCTTTATTTAATTGAATAACCAAATATATAATGCTTTTTTTTTATAAATATATTTATTGATCATACAGGAAAGGGCTGCTTTTCGGCACCCTCTATAGACCTGCCAGTAATCAAACCATAAATCATTTAATTCTACCGTTCATTGAAAAGTAGGTGAAGTACAAAATTATTTTATTATCAATTTTGTATAGCTCATATATTCAACAATATTCATAATTTCACTATTTCAAAATAGTTTGTCATTATTTGAAGGCAGGCTCAAATCTTGAGTGTCAGATCAAATGGATTCATTTTTATATTATACTCTTCTGTTAGCGTACGAACATAAAGAGTTAAGTGAGTGATATAAATTTGAGTCTCATTTACTCGTTACATTCATAGCTGACTATAATTTTTTACACAAAATATTTATATATTTTTATAAAACATGAAATAATATGCTGTTTTATTTTCAGACTAATGCTCGACTTGTGAAGATATATTTCTACTACGGAATAATATCTTTAGTTCTTTCAGTGATTATACATTTTGCTCTTGTGGTTTACGGGAGACACTGGATACTATTGTTTTTAACAATGCCCGAGACATGTAAGTAACTGATATGTAGGTGTACTAAATTGTGACAAAATAATAACATCATTTTACGTAAGCCGTTCAGATATAGATATATTCTAACAATAAAACATTAATTCTGGCGGAATGACTTAAATGGTTGTTGTAAAAATTTAATCAACATTTTTATGTAGTAACAGTCTAAATAAAATATAATTCTACATTAATTTGCTTCATTGAAGAAGCCGTATAATTTCAATGGGTATCCAAAACTTGGTGATGTATAAGTTTCCATATTTAGCAGATTTGGAAACCGGAAAATAATAAACATTTACGTGCGAGTTCATAAAATAAAAGATTCGTATAAAATCGCTTTAATTTTTACGTGGATTTTATCACGGAGAATACCTATAAGCTCCTAATATAATTAATAATATTTAGTGATTATATATTTACAGTTTTTGACAAATAGACTTCTTCAAAATGTAACATTTGAAATTATTATACTTTTTCAAATGTTCATAAATTATATTATTCATTCTCATTTAAGGAACAGAGCATATGAATGTTCAGCAAGTGTTTTTCAATGCAATTTAGTTTTAACTTATAAATTGTGAACATCAACTATAAGCCAGGTTAATCTGACTAGAAAACTTCTGTGAAAATGTGACTTTATATCTGGTCTTAATATTTCGATACTTACTTGTATACTACACAAAGCAGGTGTTTTGTTTTGATTCGTCTTATTATTTCTTCTTATTATATTCCAAATAGCAAGCCATTTCTGTAAATTAACTGAAGCTGAGATAAGATCTGCATGAACCCACGAAAGTGCTGTACCTTCCGCGTAAGTAACAGTAAAGGTAAATGTACGAATTGTAGATATGCGTCGAATATTAGGTACAGCATTGGAGCGATTACGGTACCGTGTAGGACTTGTGATAAAATCTCTGCATTAGAGATGTTTTTTTTTATTATATTCAACTTTATAGCACCTTCTACTGATATATAGATTTGAGGACATTATAGTAAGAATGCGGTAGCGTTTTGTTTATTCAGTAAAATTATACCATACTTCGTCGAATACTTGAGTTCGGTCGAGAAATAGTGCAGAGTAGGACTTTTTGCTTTTCAACGTTCGGCTAACGATATCACCAAATCGGTGCATTTGTTTTATGATTCCACGTTTGTTGCGAAAACCAAAAGTATCTGCTGGTACTATTGCCTGTAAATAGTACTTCACTCTTTTCAGTAGTATTTATATAGATAAGCAGGAGACTGATTTCTATTATCGTTCACTGGATGGTTTAATTTTGGTACTCTGACCACATTTGCAATTTTCCATAGACTAGGAAAGATAGGTAGTTAAAGAAGGGCGTAGAAAAGTAATTCCAGCGTAATAACACATTTTTGGTAGTCGTTTTAAGAGTATGACGTAAATAGGATCGCAACCAGGCAATTTGCTTCCTTCAAGCTTTTTATTTCTTCTAGTAACTTTTAGGGCTGCAACTTTTAATAGCAAATACATTTGAATCGGTGAGACACAATATGAGACTACCTCGTTTTCATATTCGGGACAAGGGCCTGGAAATGTTTGAAATACTATTACAACATGTTCCGAATACGCTTTTGAATTGTTAAGGTCGAATCAAAACCGCCCATTTTATTTTTCTAGTCATTTTCAATAACAAGTAGTTTTTTTCTTAGTTGGGTGTCAATTTGGTTAAAAATAATTGAAAATCTTCATGATCTGTTCCGTAGTAAGCTGTTTTAAATTTTTTGAAGCTTTATTAAATGTTTTTTGTGACTTAGGGTAACAATCCCATGACAAATCTTTTGTTTGTGACTAATTTTTGCCAGTGCACTCGTTTTATGCGTTTAGGATCTTTTCTTCCAACTAAAAGTGTGGATTTAGTGGCTTAGTATGTTAATATGTTCTATTATAGATTATTAATAAATTGACAGAGATATATGTAGATTTACAGAGTTGTTAATAATAATTTAAAACATATTATACTTTGTATCTCGATTATATAATTTAGAAGGTGATTATATAATGATGACTAATAGTCGTGCTCAAAATCACAGATGAATTATCTGATTAAAAGTTCATTAAAGCCTCAGTGCTGAGTATAAAAAAAATCAAGTATATCTGCTACTTTATTTTGGTCATTGAGCCGGTAGGTTGGTTTGCTGTGAGATAAAATTGAGGTGGAGTTCCTTTATAATTTGGTACAGTTCCCTAAAATTACCCATAAACAAGTATATTTCCCGCGATAGAAAAAGTTTTGGAAATATTTTTCTTAATTACATCTCTTGACAATATACAGCAGAGAACATTGTTTCTATTTTATTGTCTTATACTTTAAACGGCGTCGCGTCTAGTTTATACATGTAATATCCTTTAAGTGAAAAATACTTGATATTTTCTTTAATTGTGACCAATACTATTATAGTTTTTTATACTTAAATGTTTTTTAGTGTGAATATAATTTTTGAGGTTAAGACAATCTTTTCGGCTTTTGGAAATATTTCGAGTTCTTGACTACGATTTCACGAATGGTAGTCAAGAACTCGAAATATTTTCAATCCGTTTGCTGAAATTTTGTGGCACATTCAAATAATGTCGTATATTACACAAATTTTTAGAAAAATTATCAAAAACTCTCAAAACACAGAAATTTCACTGTACAGATGCCTACATGAGATTAAATATTCACGGTACTTATTTACACCGACTAAATGCAAATTTATGGATATATTTACAATAAATTTAATAAAAATTTTATTCTGGAATTCTCCGAACAGACCCCGACTGCCCTATCTCCTATGCTCCTACTTATAACGTCGCAATTACTGCTTTCTGCAAATTTTATACAAAAATTCTAAAAAGTGTGTATTTAAATTAAGCGCAAGATAAATATATTTATTCAACCTGTTAAAGTTACTGTCCTCCTTAAATAAATTAAGTGTACCATAGAATAAACTCACCTTAAATATTAAATTGAACATCGGTCTTTACAGTCTGCGGTTAAAAACACTACGAAAGTTATATAAAATTTTGAATCAGCCAAAACAGCAACTAAATTAATGAAACATGTTAAGCGCAATGACTTTACATTACACAGACTTGTCATTATCACTCTTTTAACCCCTTATTTCTCCCGCTGTCTATAAATTTTGTTGTCGTGGTGTGTTGGGTTGATCACAAGGCATAAACGGCTCTTGACAGCGAGGCGCACCGTGGGGACCTGGGTACATTTCCCGGCTCCTAGTCGAGCTGGGCTGGACTGGCGTTCTGATTGGCTATAAGAGAAATAAATATACGTTATCCTCATGTTGAGTAAATGAATCATTCTTCAATACGACTTTCTCCTTTAAATATTTTTTTTAGTTTATGTGAGACGTAACAAGAAAATTGAACGATATATAATTTAATAAACTCTCTATTACTGGGCTGTTATTGAATATTTTATTTATATTATCATTTTACTTCATTTTGTAAACAACGCTTGGTTCAGACTTTGTCAAGTGTACTGATTTTTAATTCTAATGATGCAGAAACTGAGTAATAAATATCAACTAAATTATTTAATCTGACTTGTCAGATTTAACATCTTTCGAGTGATTAATTAATTGAAAACATTCTTTCAGTCGATATGCTACATTTTTCACCTTATTTATTTCAAGGACTTAAGAATTTCACAGTGCCATTCCATTGCATAAATCCAGTTAATATAATTGAACAGTATATGATGTTTGAGTGATATAGTTTTAGTTTATATATATATATATATATATATATATATATATATATAAAGATAGATTATTAAATTATTCTTTCCAAATTATTGTGCTATCGATTAAATACTAATAATTTTATAATATTAAGAAGTTAAAAAGTTGTTTTATTTGAAAATATCCTTAATTAAAATATGCGTTTGATATTTACTAACATTGAATTTGCTGTTTTCTTTAATTACTAGGAACGGACGGTAATTATGAATTTCAGTATAAAATTTAAAAAATACTAGAAATTAGTGTAAAACTGTTAACATTAAAATCTAACTTCTTATTTTAACTTTAATATTATGTCTCGTTTTCAGTAATCACATTATACTTACTGATCGTAATACGAAGTGCATACATCAAGTTCGGACGCGATTACCCGGTTAAATACTCTGCAAACGATGACGAGGTTTGATATGCGCGCCTGACCAATTTTGATACCAAAGTTTCTGTTTTATGAAAAATTTTCATTGTAAATAATTTAGATCTAAATACCTAATAAATATTTAAATTACTTTATGCAATTGTGTACATAATTAATTTCTTAGTTACTTATTGACTTGATAAATTGAAAATAAAATATATTTTGAGATCCAGCCTTCCAGCCTTGTTCTCATTTAAAAAAGTAATAAATATTTTATCAGTTTTCGTTGTCGATCTGGAAATTTGTCAGTGCCATGTATATGAAGAGTATACTAAAAGCATTTCAATTTCCTCATCCCTTTTTAGGATTCCATAGTAAAACAAGGAACTTACAAGTGTATTATTTCGTTATGTCGTTAGTTTTGTCAAAACTTTTAATATGGACTCAATCTCGGCATTGAAATTTTCAATATCGGCAAAGATTTAACTAATAAAGTATTGTGTGTATGTTCCTTCGTGGTGTTTAGTATGTATATCTTGATACTGTACGCCATTTACACTGTTTTGAAATGAAATACTTGTTATAAATAATTAATGTAAAAAAAAATGAAATGAATAGGCGACTAAATTACTGGTTTTGTTAATGAAAAAATTAAAATGAATTTGAATTTAGGATACCATGCCAAACTAAATATAATACCTATATGTAAAGGAAATGGTAATCTCAAAAAGGAGAATAATTTTGACTGCTTTAATATGTATAAATTATAGAATATTTTGATTATTATTATATCGGCCATTTATATATATATATATATATATATATATATATATATATATATATGTATATATAGACATGAGTGGACACATTTAGCTAAATTCTGGCAAATAATTATTCTGTACAATACTATGCCTTACCGCTGACGCTACTAAACATAGTTTTGAATTCTTTAAATTAGTTGCAAGCCTAATCAACATACGATTAAATCTATGCTTCCTTGTACAATAACACGGTTTTATTAGAATATTATAATTATCTCATATGAGTAGTATTTTGTAATTTACTTAATTACTTTGCGGATTAAATACATAATAAATATCATATGTATGCAAATTCAGAACCCCAAACTATCTTTTTCGAAATTTCTATACAAATCCGTATTAAAGAAGACTCTATGATAGTTCCGCACTCACCAATACGCCACAATATTTCAAGTTTCGTATTATCTGTTTAAAACGTTTGGTCTTAAAGAATTAACATTACACCAACATTTATCGTTTTAACTTTTATTAATTTTTAAAATAATAAAATTGAGAATTTAATTTCGAGTCTTTGAGATAATATAAAAATATGGGTGGGAACATTTTAACCTTTAAATACTCCAAATTATCTCTTTACTAATATACTATAGCGGCTGTTTCAAAAAGATTTTACAGACAAATATCAATGGTGAATGCTTCTTTTATGTGATAAGTACTGTTAGTTTACTAATTTCAACATTGATGGAATTGTAACATTTCTGGTTAATATAATATTGTCCTTCACTTTGGATGGCTATTGGAATCTTGATATCCGTGCAATCTAGTGCGTCTATCATAGATCCAAATCATATAGGGTACTCTAGTGCGTAATAAAGATGTAGTACATAATAAATATGTTAACCACTAATGTTTATCAGAAAAGTTCAAAAATGGGAACATTCCTTGTTCCTTTTAAAAAAAAAGACCTGAGTTACATCGGTTGCTGATAAGTTATGTTGTTGATGGTTTAGTCTAAACTGTTTTTTTTTATTTTTAAAATAAATTATGCAAAAATATTTGTATTTCATGCATTTAATTGTGTTTTTTATAAATTTGTATTTGTTTTTTTAAGGTTTTTCTTTTTCAATTTTTTTATCCCATGAATTTACGTACATTTCATTAACTACAATATTTTAAAATAAATATATCATCTCAAGTCTAATATGCTGACTGGGGAAACTGCACTGTAAACTTTTTTCAATTGTAATTCTGAAAAAATACTAAGCATGGAGATAACAAACGACACCCAGGTCGTAAGATTTAAGGCTGAAGTGAATATTGTAAAAAGGATAGCTGCAAGTCATTTGTGCTTAGTACTTAAATGGTGTACATAAAATCTTTTATCGGTTGAACTGTAAGGAACATTAACACCTTCATTAAAAGTACATCAGTTTTCATAAAGTGATAAAACGGGCACAACATTTTTGGAAGCAGGTTACTTTTTTCAACAATAATATACTGGTTTATCGCAATAATCTAGTGAAAACTTTCAATTATTGTAAAATGCATTAGATTTCTTCAGGTAAAAAAGAAATATAATCAAACTCCTTCTCGTGATCGACAATAATGACAGGAAGGAAATATTGAAGCACATCAGAAATTTCCATTGTCTGAAAAACAATTATAGAAAAAACGCCTTTGCTAAGAAATTTGAGCATGGACCTTGGTACCAAGATGATACATCGACTACATGAAAAAAACCTTCAATAATGCGCCATTCAAGAAGATTACACAGGAAGATTTTCAACCAATGTTTCAACTCAAGATTTAAAATAACTAAAATTTATACAACACGATTATTCAAAACTTGTATTGACTTCTACAAAAAAGAATGTCATCAAAACAGCTTGAAATTTATGTACATCGTATGAAATTTCATTCAGCTTATTAGTTTCGATTTATTTTGTGCAAACCACAAGGTGAATTGACAAAAATTTATCATAGAGCTTTGTGTGGACTTACAGTAAGTGCTCTTTTCTCCTGTATTGACCACTCAGTAATATATTATGAAGGCAGTATTTAATCTATAATTTTGCGATACATAATATTATCTATAATCGAGCAAATATCTATCGACAAACTGTTACAAAAAAATGGAGAAAAATAGTTAAAACTCTTGTAACACCAATTTCATAACAGATATTTGAAAAAAAATTAAAGGAAGCTTCATTTAAAAAAAATCGTTTTGTTCCATACAGATTCAAAAGTAACACTATCATGAACTAAGATATGTTTTATAGTGGATAGGTGGTAGATATTAATTAATGTGTTTAATTTTTTCAATCTGAATTTTTTAATAAATTTCAGTACATTAGTAATGTATCCAGTTTTCTCCATTTAAACGCTCATACTTTTTTATCTTTTTCAAACAAGAACTGAAAAAGACCAAAAAGAATGAAAACAGGAAACTGACAAAGTAAAACCTAAATTACCCTTTCAACTTCATTTCGTCATAATTAATATGAAAACTAAATATATATGTTTTTGTTTAATTTGATTTACTAGACATGTATATTATTAAAGTTCCATAGGTGAGAAGGAAAAAAATGTAACCCTCACAAATGTTTAGTTTTTCCCTTCCATCATGTACTCGTCCATCTTTTCGTCTATCACAACCAATTTTCTCAGAAATCGTTTGATTATATACTTGATGATAAATATTTTATGGCGTAGAAATACCAAGTATTTCAGAAGGAATTAGTGACCAATCATATTAATCTGTACATTTCGTTTTCATTAGTCCATTGTAACTAGTGGTACTTAAATTTTTGGGGATCAAATAAAGTACTCATATTTTTTCATTTAGTACGTCTTGTGAGATAGCAAATGAAGTAGCAAACTGTATGAATTCCTAAAACCATTTTTATTTAGTATTTTACTTACTGAAATATTTACTAGGCGATATGTTTTTATAACTTAAAATAATATTCATGTTTGAGGATAATTTATTTATAATACCACATAACATTAAATGTTTACAGATACCTAAAATTTATTTAATAAGTTTTGTCATTGTAAGTATAAGCTTCACAAATAACACACCGCCATGTTCTAGTAGAAAATAAACTAAATCTATTTAAAGCAGGTAATCTTCATTATCTAATTTAGATGGGGACATCAACCTACTTCATAAGAGAAAAAATAAATTTTAATGATTTAATTAAAGAATGTTTGGTAATGAACTTTCTAACGTAAAAAATCAATTGTTTGCTAAGCAAATATCCACGTTTTATGGGCGCGTAGGTTGGAATAGAATTTTTGAAATTTTCTTTTTGCTCTAGGTTATTGAAACAAATTTGAGGATTAATGTAGTATTTTAAAATCTTTTATTTTTAGTATCCGTAATGAAAAATTAATTCGAGAAGTCCACAGTACATTCCATACTGATTCTACAAGTGTCGTTCCCGGCCATTTTTATGTACGAAAATTGTATCTACGAAAATTGGCTAAACAGTAGCCAATTTTCGTAGATAAAATTTGACCTAAATTAAAATGTGATTTTTGTATTCGCATAATATAATATTTAAATTTAAGGTTTTTGCGTTTCTTTGAATGTTAGTATTTAAAGTGACCGATTAAAAAATATTAGGCAAGTGTTTTTGTTATTTTATATGTAAATAAATATTATGTCAAAAATTAACAATTGCATACTAAATAATAAAAATATCCATTAACTTATTTCATCAAAAGATGGTCTGATTTGATGAATGCACGGCCAGATCTAATTTCGACACAGATGGTAATAAATTCATTTCTCTGTTTTTACAAATATTTATTTTACCTTCACATAAATACTTTCAAATTTAATATTCTATATTACATTTTTAATTTCTATACGTCTCATTTACCAAATATCCATTGCTTAAACGTTTCATAATATCACTGATGTATAGAGACAAGTTGAAATGCTTACTTCATTCTTCTATTTTCTACGTAGACGATTGAGTTTTTTTTTAATTCTTTGCTAACCATATTACCGCGTTTCAAATAAATGACTTTAATTAAAAGAATAAAACTTAAGTAGTTACTAAGCACTCATAAGTACTCGTAATGAAAACGCCTTACATGATTACTGCTATTGTATAATTGTGCTAATCATATTTTTTAGTTTTTCATCAGTTTTACCTTTATTCATATACATTATGTTCTACTTTTTATTTGGCCATAACAAATTTTATAGTGCTTTGTAATTTGATTTGGAATAGAACTTATAATGTAATTTTCATTGGGTTACCGACAGAATTAATCTGTATCCTATTTTTTTTTAATTTTAAGTGACATATTTTGTTCCATCAAGTAAGATTCGTAAAATATATGGTACGAGAAAAGATATTAAACATTTAGTACTGGTTAGATTAGTCAATAACCCTCAGTATATATTGTTAATTCTCTTTTCGTTTTTAAGGAAACTAATAATGTCGGGCAATAATGCCGTCATTAATATATCAAAAAAAATTTTTCATTCAACCGTTTCTAAAAATGCAAAAATAGAGACCATTTAATATAAAGTTCATAATGACATGAATATCTATTGTACTATTTTCAAATGAATATTTTTTGTAGGCTTTTTTTTGTAAAAGAGGTCATTAAAATAATTCAATTGACTTTGGAACATATTGAGAGGTAAATTAAAACACATTAACGGTCTTATAGTAATTTTAATAAATCTATACTTAGACTTTTTCGAGTTTTCTTTGAAGACCGAACACAATCATTAGTATTCAAATCAAAATAAGGTTCTTTAATTGTATCCTAGATATAATAATATTATTTATGTATGTGATATTGTTGCAAACGCGTTGAGTCTGAAAAAACAGGCAAAAAGGGATAATATTTTAAATGAATGATGATGATAATCTAAAGGATATTTAATACCATCTTGTACATTTAAAAATAATGCGCAATATAGTATTTAATAATATGCAAAATGTTTTAATAATATCACTATCTTCTTGTAGTTTTTTTTTATTTTTATTTTTAATCGAGGCATCACACTGGGTTCGTGATAGGTTGTCACGTGAATTGCAACAAAGTACCTTGTTTTTAAATAAGCTATTAAAAATTTATATTTTAAATTTAAAAACAATAATGAACTAATCTGGACAAGAAAAACGAAAACATTTGATTAAAAGAAAATTTTGGTAGTGACAATGCAAGTGAAAGTACTTTCTATAATTAATTTTTAAAAAGTATCATCTGCTTTTCCTGGGTTTGATTCAGAAAAAAATATAATGATTCCGAAAATGAAAAACGGTGTTGAGAAAAACTGGAATGATTATGATACATAAAAATAATTAGCCGCTTGAAGTTAATAGTGATGTTTGGAAATTTAGATGGAAGATTCATTTATAGCAAAATTACAGTTGGCGACTTGTCCGTTTGGAGTGTTTAACACACTCCACAAATGAACAAAAATTGGTCATGTGATATGATTACAATTCCCAAAAACGTAACTCCGAACTATTGTGAATTGAGAAGAACTAATATCACGTAACCACATGTGCAAAATTTCAGTCAGTTGGGTTTTCTTTTAGTTTGATTTGTTTCATGATATTATGTTTGTAATTAAAGGAATCATGTGTTTATACATTCTTCTATTCCTTTAGTTGATTTTTAGGGTTCCGTCCTTAAAAAAGAAAAAAAGGAACACGTATAAAATTACTTAATTTTCCGTATTTTTTATTTAGTCAAACGTTCACCCGTCAGTCTGTCTGTCTGTCAGAACCTTTTTTCTCGGAAATAGTTCGAGATATAAAGTTGAATTACATGTTTTTTTGTGTTTATACCGTGGTCTTACTCACTGATCATCAAAACCTAGTATAATGGTAGCATAGTGGTAATTCTTACAGTAAGAGTATAGGGAGAAATAAACAAATTCATAATTTTTAATTCTACGCGAGTTCTACTAATGTTTAGTGCTAATTCTACTGATGCTGAACAGGAAATTTTTTTTAATTCTACGCATTGTTACAAATACTAAAAGAAAGCAATAAACGAAATGGGTGCAAGCAAGGCTAAAAACCTTAGAAAACTTATATTAAGTAAACTTATATTTTCTAAAACTCACTATAGGTAGTTGAAAAAATCTACGTTTTCAAATTTATATCACACATTCTTGTTTATCATTTACCATCGACTTTGTTTAAAAAGATACAGCATACCGCAGAAGCCAGTTAATAAAAAAACTTTTTGATTTTCAGGAGCAATGAAATTACAATTAATCTGTCAAACTATCTAATTAAAGAAATATTTAACAGAATATGTCTTATTGTTAATTTCACTGAACTTATGTAATTTTTTAATAAATTCCCTATTCAAAAACACGGTAGTTAACAAGAAACGTAATAGGTTTGATGTTCCATAAAAATTAATACCTAGTCATAAAAACGTTTAAAGTAACCTGAAGTCCTCTTTCGCTTTAATTAAGACGTAATTTTTATTGTTTTTTCTTTATATATTAATAAAATAGAGCGTAAAGAAATTAGTTGACTTTAATTTAATTTAAACACCTAAGAAGTATGTAAATAAAATCAAAGTTAAATGAAATTTGACTGACGCTAAATTACTACATCATTAATGGCTCATAAATTACAATAAATTTCTTTTTCCCATGACACAATTCTCACATTTCTTTAGATTTTTTTCTGCTCGAGGAAATTTTTTTTTGTAAATAAAATATTATTTGATCATTACAGACCAGTTTGTTTTAACACAGTTTTATCTTTGAAGATTAAATAAAAATCTAATTCCGAAATATTCATGCATTTTTGCCCTCACTTTCGGTTACTTTTACTAGCGTGTTGTACACATTCAGCTCCCATATATTTTGGTAGATTGTCACCTACTTCGTGATACTTAATCACTTTGTCTCATATGAGGGATTATTATGTGTAATCACCGTGAATTTTCAAAACCGTCACATTATATAGCGATTGAATATTTTTAAATACCCTGGTTGAAAACATTATGAAATTTACTTTCATGAAGTAAAATTTGAAGTATAGTATTATTTTAATTAGCATCTATTAAGGAAAATAATACTTCAGAGTGACATTGAATGGGACACTAGAAAATATTCAGATGGTTAAGAAAACAATTTTTCCTCTTTTCTCCAAGTCTGTGAAGGTACGTTCAACTTAGACGCGAAAAACTACATAATACATGGGTTGTAGCATTCAGTACAAAATTGTCAACACCAAGAAGCCTCGAACGGCTAAATCATATATATATTTAATAAAAGTGATGCATTATTTGTTGACAGAATTTCTTTAAAAGCTCTTTTTTAATATTATACTTGATGTAAAATACAAGGAAAACATATGAAATATTTTGTATCAATCCCTTTGATTGATTCTTACTATTAAAATTACCGTATCTCTTATAGAAATTCATACCAGAATAATATCAATGACGTAATTTAAAAACGATAGCCTTTTTCATTTCCATTGTGTATATTAGCGCGTTACTGGCTTCAAAATATTGTTGCAGTTATTTTAATTAACTGACGCTCAAAATGAAGCAAAATAAAATAATTTCAAAAATTTAGAAACAGTGCCGTAACTCAAAGTTATGCGCTAATTTTAATACTCGACTTAGTAAATTTTTAAAATATTTTGAATTTGAAATCAAACCACTGCGTCGCCATCTTACTTATAATGTGCTAAAAGACTATAAAAAATAATGACAACTTTCACGCTATAACCGCTTTCTTAAATACATACATGTGAAAAATTCATCACTTTTAAACTGTAATTTACGCAGTGGTATTTTTTTTAAATTATACGTATAGCAGTAAAAGAGACAAAATGTTTATACATATTTCTGAAATCGTAAAAAAATGCATACTCACTCGAAAGATGTTCCCAAAACGTACAATAATGAAAAAATAAGATTATTACCTAATTTATTTCATTTATCAAAACCCTACAACATTGAAACTAATAAAATTAGTTTCTTGATTTAATCGGAAACAGGTCTTTTACTTTCCATAGTATGATAATAAACTTGAGAATGTGAAAATGGTGTATATGATTAGTATTGAATCCCACTCTATTGATAAATAGTTGTGTTGTCCTGCAGTTATATTTCTAGTTCTGTAACCGGTTAAGTGCTTCTTTCATCTAGTTACATTACTTCAAAGACTTCACTCAAAAATTAGGACCTATATTAAAATAAACAGCAATTTAATAAACTCCGTCACTGATCAACTTCTATATGAAGTAAATTATGTTAATAACTTTTCGTTCAATCACTTTAATAAAGTTTGAAGTCGAAAGTCAAGTGTACGTTTCATTTCATATTTGTGTGAATGATTCTTAAAATGTTTCAATTTATTTAAGAAAAATATTTTTATACTCGGACAGATTTATCTACATTAGTCCGCTCATTCGTTTCGAATACACGCATCAAGTATTAATTATCAAAACACCGCCCGCATATCAATTTATCGAGCATCATTTTGGTACCAACATTTGATTGTACACTTGCTCTTTTATTCAAATTTAACTTCCTTTTTTACTTAATGTCTAGATCTCTTTAAAAAATTAAAAAGAAACAAATAAATTTGTGACAAAATCTGAGTTATAATACCTATTTAATCTGTGAATAGTTTTTTGCATCAATACTTAATGATGAAATAAATATATCATTCAGCTAATATTAGTTGTATGTATATCATATAGCATAGATGATGTATATGTTTTACATTTGACGTAATTTCGGCTATTTCATTGTTAATGAAATATTTATTAAAAGGTTCAGATTTAACATCTTATTTAGCATCTGTAAGTTAAGATCGAGTTTTCTAATATACGTAATACCCCATTCAAGTGATCCATAAATTATTACCAACTTTATGTGTGAGAAAATCGTTACCGTTATTGCAACGATCAAACTCAAGAAAACTACCAATTGTCATACAAGCTGCAAATGGTTAGCAGTAAAATTCGCCTAAGGAGAATCAACTTCGGTTATAGACGACTGTTTGTCCTCACAAAATATACTATACTATCTGCAATTTGTGCAACTGTGGGATTCTCATCGCGGAACATATTTTTATAATGACATGATTATTTTTAAGATTTTTGTGCTTTCGTTTTTTTACAAAATATGTTTTGTTTAGATTATGTTAATTTGGTTTTTTATATTTAAATGAATTTCGTCTTATAGGAGATGTACTAAAGCTAAAGGTGAAAAGAAATATACAGATAAAAGCAAAACACCTAGTAACGCAATCAAATTGGATAATTTTTAAAAAGTGGAACAGCATTTCTATTTTTATTTTTGAATTTTCAACTTCTTTCCAAATGGTATTGGCAATGATAATATCACTAAAAATAAAACAAACGCCAATAATTATTGTTGGTCATCCTAATTATAATTAAATAATGCTGAAGTTTATAATGCTGAATTTAAATTATATATGATTTAAATTTCTACTTATTGTATTTTCATTGCAGAGATGTATTAATTAGCACATGTGTAAAATTAGATACAAATATTTTTGTATTCCTTAGATAGAATTATATTATACACCATAAATGTTACACTATCGTTCGAGTATTTCTATAGTAGTCGAAATATATTCGTAATGACTACTCTTGTTCTAAAATTTGATGGAATAACTGTTTCTACTTCAGAAATACTCAAAACCAAATACATTAATTACCTAACATTTCAATCTCGCTTTCTATATAATTATCAATTATTAGTATTTTTTATCGGCGATATTGAAAAAAAATGTTGTTTATGATATACCTCAATCTGGCATAATTAACGAGTAACGTACGAGAATTTTTCAACCAAAGATAATGTGGTGAGGTGTTTATATTTTTAAGAACGTCACAAACAGCCATCTCATACGTCGCCCCTACCGGCGGTTAATGGTAACAGTCATGTCCGTGGATGATGGTAGAAAATGCAAATGTCCACCAGTCAAATTTTATTGAGATACAAAAACATAACTAACGATAAAATTGTTAGCAGTAAGTACGAAAAATCTTAGAGATCGGCAGCAAACCAGTTTATTCCTTGGTAATAATTTATTCTGTTTATACTTAAAAGATAATACTATATATAGTAATAATTTACGAATACATTTTCTTCCACACACACACACATATACATATATATATATATATATATATATATATATATATATATATATAAATATATATATATATATATATATATATATATATATATATAATATATATATATATATATATAAATATATATATATATATATATATATATATAAATACCTACATATGTATACCACTTATATTTTATTTTGTCTACACCACACTCAAAATATATCGATGTACGCTCTGGAAACCGATAGCTTGATACGAAATTCAAACATTTGATTCCAATTTTAGTCAGATCCTTTGATTATATTATAGACTGTAGTTTAAATTAGTTTGCGGCAAAGTTATAGTACTAAAGGAAAACTTTCACGTGATTCTGAAGCAGCAGTGCTCGGTCCTCCAAGAACTTTGTCGAACTAATAGACAGTAATGATAGAGTTATCTGAAATTTACATCTTACATAGCTGTATTAGCGCCTAGATAATTCTGTTTGATGTTTGAATTTTTAATACACTTTTCTCTGAGGATTCTCACATCAAAAATTCCAGTACCATGTCACTCTATCTAGATCGAAGTAACACTTATGATATAAAACTTTAGTTCAAGAAATACCTGATCTGGAAAACTATAAAACATTTAGACTCTTTCTAAAAAAAAATTGAAAAATGCCCGTGTAGTGCATTTTAACGGGTATTTCACCTTTAGCTGATATCATTTAACTCCCAGTCTGGGAAAAACCCAGATCCTTGCTTGGCCCAGCGAGTGGCACCGAGTCCACTCGCCCAACCGCAGCCTAGTTAGGCCCGGCCTAGGGCCCTAAAGTTCCAAGATGTCAGGTGTTCGAAAGTAATCGACTGATCAAAATGAAGTTCGAACTCACTCAAAAGTGTGTTTATTCACATCACTATCAATAGTTTTATGGTACGTTAGTATTTTTTTATGTTATTTTCCATGCTCAGATATTTATTTGACGTCAAATAGCTAATTTTTACATTTCATTGACTAACTAAATTACTGATTATTTTTGAAATTCGTTATAATTAGTTGAAATATATCATTGGAATAATATTTTTAATAATACTTTTTGGTGTTGTCGCAAACAAATTATATTTTTAATTATGCCTTCCCCAATTGAATTGTTAAAATTGTGATTATAGTGTATGTGTGCCAATAGGTAAAATTAATAACGAAAAAATAAATTCTATTTTATAGCCTATTATAGTGGTGTCAAAAATATGAGTGTTTAATATATTTAATGTCTTGTAATATTCTTACAAAAAAAATTGTTGTGTTTCATTACAAAAATATTTGTGACATATTTTTCGCATCACTCATGTGTTTATAGTATTTGACATAAAAAACACGAATAGCGATCCAATTGGAAAATTGCGAATATTGTGAAAAAAGTAAAAAGCCTGACAAAAATGTTTATATTTTTAAAAGAATTTTCAAACTTTTCGGATTTTGAAAAATCATTGATCAGGTTTATTTTTTTATTTTAAATTCGACTGTAGGAAAAAAGTATGTATGCAGAAATAGAGAATTTAGATACAAGTGGGAAGTACACGGAAATAAAAAAATTGATTTCAATTGAAATTGATACAAGCGAAAAATTAAATTGTAGATAAAATCTTTAAACTTCTTCATCAAATGAATGCAAGTCCAATGTTTATAAAAAGTATATCGACGGTAATTTAATATGAATGTGCCTGGATTTTGTTAAAAAATTTATTAATATACAGCGTACACGATATGTACGATCATAGGCAACTACAGTAAAATTAGAAATATCTATGTTGCAAAAAATGTGGTGATGTTTACATATTGCTCATAAATTAATGAGAAACTGAGATGTATTTTAACATAGGTAACTTTTACGATAATAATTGTTAAAATATTTGTTTCCGAAAACTTTTTCCATCAAACGGCAAGAAGAGAATTGATAATTAAATGTGTTAAACACCAAATTACGCATATTACTAATAAGTAATATGCATATTTATTAAGAAAATACAGAAATATCTTTATCCATATGATACTTAAAGAATTTAAGACTGATTATCAAAATTTATTGTAAATTATAAATACGCAGAGAAAAAAAACTGCCAATTGCGTACAGAATCCGTATTCCAACATTGCAGGAAGCCAGGTTCAGAGCATTACGAAATTTCAATGAGTTCATTATTTAGTTAAAAATATTAGCCAAAACTGTACTGTGACAGAGAAAAGTATTAATCACTTCAATTTGTTTGATTTTATTTTAGAAATAATAAAATCTTTCATCACATAACGGTAGCCAGAAAAAAAGCCAAATGTTTAATGTAAAAAAACTTATGGCAAACGAGGAAGACAGTAGTTCGATAATTTAATATGAATTACCATAAAAATTGATTTATAGTGTTCATGATCTTAACAATTATTATTTTAAATCTAAAATATTTTGTCAATACCATTATGGTGAAAAATAATGGACCAGTGAGGGAAAAAATTAACTTTTTTCTGTTTTCCTAAAAGTTAATTCAACGACGTGAATTATTTCAGATTTATCGATTTACAAACTCCGGAGATGCGAGGGAATCGGAAGAAAAGGTTTCCATTAATTTTTACCATAGTTTGAAAACTATTCCCCTTAAACTTAGAAACGAAATACTCGGAAAAATAATAATAAGACTATAATACTCCTCGTACCGATACTTCTGAGTGAATGCCTGTGTTTGAATAAAATACAAAATTGATTAACTTCTTATTTTGCTTTCAAGTGATACCTATGACCTTTTAGATTCACTCTTAATTATAATCTCTCCTTTTTAACCCATTTTTAAAAAAAAATTAAAATTATAAACATGCACAAAAAATTTCTACAACCATGTGAAGTCTAAGTCACTAGTAGTAACTGCTTAGAAAAATAGTCATGATATCCAGAGAGACTTTTCCCATAATGGTTACTTTTTGACCTGTAGGTACTCTCGGAAATTATAAAAGAAAATTGATTACGGGTTTGGAAGTTAGTACTGAAAAATGAGAAACCTAATATATGTATGCAAGACAATTTTTCTTCGACAATTTCGATTACATTATTTTCATTAAATACAAGTGTCGTCTTTAAAACGCAAATTATTCTTCATTTTCGTTTTTATAGACAAACTTTAGGAGTGGATATGTAATAATGTTTCGTAGTTCTGATATAGAGTTAAAGCAATTTTTTTTAATTTACGTAAGGTCTTATAAAAGGTATGCAAAAGAGCCGTGTATGCTTCGAGATGGGAACCTTTTCTCTTTGAAATCGGATAAAAATTATCACAACGTATACCATATGAAAATAAAGCCATGTGATTTGTTCATTTATTCACATTTTTATAAAGTAAATCTTTTTGAGATTTTTCGCAGGTTTGAATTTCGTTTTGATACCTACCGTTCGCTCAAAACCAACAAATTGAGATACTCAAACTTTTCGTTTAATTCCTTAAGTTTTTAAAATATAAGTTAAGGTCATAAAACGGCAAAGAAGGAATTTAAAATACCATACGAATTTAAAAGATTTAACCCTTCAGACGGAAGTTCGGTTTAAACGGAAGAGTTTAAAAAGTGTGTGCTAGTAATTATATTCCAAGTTCAATTAATGGATAAGATGGTCAAATTATCTGACATAACATGAAAATCATAATTATGCCATTAAATGCAAAACTATTTCTTCAACTTGCATTAAAAATGATATGGGTATAAAAAACTAATTAAACACCTTATGCTCGTAATATATTTTAATAGTGATAATACAAACCTATATTAATGGTAGAATTGATATGCTGTGCACTCTTGAATTTTCAATTTTTTATATATATTCGAATGAATTCAGAGCCCTAAAATAAAATTGTCACACAGCGATGTGAATGTGTATTTATTATTTTATGTTATGATCAATACACAAGATCTTCGAATTTTTGTATAATTGTTCATGTCACTTTAACTTCTGTTCTGTAATGATCTGTACTTTTTGAATTATAAGAAGCTATTCGGGAATACATTTTTTTCCTGGAAGTTTTTTTTCCTGCATTTTTTGTCATAATTTTTAGTTTTTAAAAATGCCGTTATAATCTTTTTCGTATTGATCCTAATCGATTTTAAAAATGCTTTAGAATAGATGACTAAGTTAGACTCTTTTTTATCATGTGATAATGGTAAACATTTCTTTCAAATGCAACTGGCAATAGCAAAAGATATCACAAGAGATATGAGTGTTTTAAATACAATATTTTATTTTACATTTTTATTGAAAGATGCGAAGTTGTAATATTCGGAAAAGACTAGGTGAAGGAATTTCCATATTTATTTAGTTGTTTATAAATATAATGGAAAATAATCTCATGACGGGTCTATGTTCACTCAATGGTGTACTTCGTCACAGATGTTGTTTCGAGATAAAATCAATCTCCATGATTCTGTTGACCAATGAACATGAAAGTATCTAAAAACTCAAGAACCGAAGACAGCAAAATAAGAAGCTAATCAATTTTGTAGCGAAACACAGGTATTTATTCGGAAGTATCAGTACAAGGAGTATTATAGGTTTTTCATTATTTGTAATTTATAAATAATGAAGTTACACAATATATGTAAATTAATGCCTACGACTAAATATCAATTTTTACAATGAGTGTTATCATTAAAACAGGTGAAAATTATTTAAGTTTGACCTTTTTTTAACATCTACAGCTAAATACTTGAAATAAAAATATTTTTTCTTTCGATAACCCAGGTCTTAATATTTACACTTTCCGAGTACCTGTTTCCGATTTTAAGAAAATTAGTCAAATTAGTAACTCTTGTGATGTGTTATGTATTATGGAATAATTGTATGATAGAAAAATTATGTAATAAAATAACTATCAAATAATGTACTGAACAAATAATGTAATAAAATATTAACTATCTATAAGCCCTAGTTAATTTATTATTTGCAGAATATTTACTAAAATGTGGCTGAAAAAGTTGTTGGCTGTTTCAATTAAGGACTGTAGAAGATATCTTTGGAGATTCGAAAAAATATAGAAAAGGCTAAATTATATTATAGAGGGGCAAATTTACCAATGTTTAAAGAGCGAATAAATGATTTTTACAAAAATTTGGACCGACTTCAGATCACCGTCGAAAAAAGGATAAAGCAATAAAATTAGAAGTGCTCCGTTTGGAACTTTTGTGGTACAATATCGTTTCCGATCATAAAAACTATTTAAAAGAAACTATTCTTACTACAGATTTTTGGAATCGGTTCAAAGTTGACACACACACACACGCACACATACGAAGCCAGACATATAAATAACATTTCATCTTTTGGCTTCACTGTAGTCAGTGCTTCAAGCCTTTATATACATTTATGTAATATATATCCTTTGTACTTTGTTATTTTCTTGCTCACATTGACATAAGTAAAACGATTCCACAATCAATGGGTTCAATTTTGAAATGTGAAAGTTTCTACCAACCTCTCTCAGTTCTATCATTCTATCTTGATTTCGTTACAGGGTAGAGTATATGCCGGTCTTGGTCGTATCAAAACTTTAGAGACGTTTTTAGTAAAAATCTCACTAGACCTGTATCATCCGATCTCGATTACGACATCTGTGTTGTACATTGTAAGAAATTCTACCGGAATCCGGAGATCAATAACAGAGTCCCTGCTTGAGACCTACAAAACTAATTAAAAAACAACATATCTTCGTAATTAGATCCATAATCTGCTAAAAAGCAAATTTTTTTCATCCCCAGTTGTGCATTATTAGATTATCATTGGACCTGCATCATTGTAATGCAACCATGGCACATGTAGTGTACAATGTTGAGAAATTCTACGACGTATCTTCAATTTCTATGATCAGTTTCTAATAATTTTTTACAGGACCATTCTGGAAGTATATCGTTTTAAAATAAAAAGAATTATACATAGTGGTAGAGGAAAAGGAGACAAATTTCAACTATTTATACACACATTAAAATACTTGTTTGTTACCAAAGTTAATATGTACTTTAAACTATCGTTTTATTTGTTATTGTCAAAAGGGTTTCTTAAATGAATTAAAGGAAATTATGTATTATGAAGCATATATTATGTGATTTTTGCAAATATCAACATTACAGAATTTACTTTTCTTTGCGTATGACCATAATTACTATGGATATTTGCAGTCGCTTTATAATCAGTGATACTTTGTAACGTACGGGGAAAATCAATTAAAAAGGGAAAACGAATAAAAATTAAGACGAAAGTCCACCAGAAAGTATTTGCGAATATACTTGGCTATTACGCAAACAAATACATTCTGAAAATACTTCCATAAACTTTAACCTGTTACATTATCAACGATTTCTAGGTGATAAAATTTTTATACGCCTTTCTTGCAGATACTGATAGCGTAAAAATTATATTCTAACTTATTTTATGCTAAAATATTTTAATTGTGTTGCACTAAGCTACCTTCACTAAAGTATAATTATTATGAAAACAAAGAGTCCAAATTGGTTTTTCAAAAATTTTTGGTTTTTAGAGGCTATACCGTTTCCAATAAAACAGAATCATCCAATTTAGTAGAGAAAATGAACACTGGTTGTAATTTTTGTGCACAAATGAATATATTTGTTCGTAATCATAGTTAATATGCAATTTAAACTATGGCTTTATTTGTTCTTGTTAAAAAATGTTTTGAACCGATTGGAGAATATTGTGTATTATGAGGGAATATTGCGTATTATGAATATTTTGTATTGTGCACATATTATTTAATTTCGTCTAATTTTGTCTAGAGTATATTTTTCTTCGTGTACGACTATAATTAATATGGATATTTCCACTTGCTTCAGGAGCAGATACTGCAACATACAGGGAAATTCAATTAAAAAGAAAATATGTCCCAGCCTTTAATCTGCGGTCTGCACTCCAAAATTTTCTTACTCCATCTGTTATAAACTCTACAGCTCCAATGGCTAGATCTTCATAAGTTTCATAAGCTACCAACATATTTACTGAGTACTAAATGGTTTAAACAATTAATTCGATGTTTAGAATGTTTTCAGTTTCTTATTGAGTTCTTGCCATTTTAAAAAGGTATTAAATTTGCATAAATAAATTATAATTTAATTAACCCTAATACAGCTACATTAAATTCGGACTTATCTGACGAATATTTAGAAGTAGTATACTCTTAATTAAAATGTAGTGATATTTCACAAAAATATTAATATGCACCCTCAAATATGTAAAGTTGGCCGTAAAAAGAATTGTTAGATCAGAAAATCTAAAAATTGGGGCATAATATTGTAATATCGGGACACTAAACTTTTCAGCTGAACAACGGAAAGTCGATAAGAACACACAATCATTAAATGTTATCATAATAATTATTAGAAAAGGTAATTTAAAACGTAATATTCATCCTTTGAATTCATGAATTTTGTTTTAGCTTAAAGAAAATTAAGTTCAGTTTTAGCAAATTTGAAATTTGAAATAAATGAACCACTATCACTTATTAATTCTTCTCTCAAAATATTTCCTTCGCCCCGTAAATACTCAGGATAATCATTCAATTAATATAAATAAAAAATCTTTACTTCAATTCAATTAATTTATTTTTATAATTTCCTTCGAATCGTAAAAACAATTGAGCATATTATCAAAGCGGAACTTTTTTGGATGCGATGAGAATAAACCGTGAAGGTCGCAACCTCCTTCATGTAACGTTTTGTAACTTTGTTTAGTTTTAACGTCCGAGTATACAAATATATCACAAAAAGGATGCAAAATAAGTAAGTAGCCAACAAAACGAGAGAAATAAAAAACAAAAATATCGCTCACTTCTAATATTGGCTTTGTATGTTGTGTGTCAAAAGTAAACTCAAAATTTTGAGCGAAAGTGAATTTTGGGCATACGCTATCACCTGTTTCGTACATTGTGTCTGTCAAAGTAAAGTATCAAAATTTTGTCGTTTTTATCTATTTGTTATTCGTTTTTAATGGCTTAGTTAATATGGTTAATAGAGAACTTCATTTATCTCGTAGGCTAATTTAATCGATAATTTTCTAATTAAATTTGCATAAAGATTTTATTTTTAGATTTTCTCTCTCTCCCTCTCTCTCTCTCTCTCTCTGCCGTTTTACCCCTTACTGTCTCACAAATCAAGGTTTAAATCGCCAAATAAGTTTCACTTCTGTTACGCGTACTGAGTTACCAACGATCAAATTTTTTAATTTTTGAAAATGCACTTTTGCGGCCTTTCTGAGCTCAATTCTGTTTTCTGAGCTCAATACTGATTAACGTTTGGTATAAAGAAAACACCACGTTTTGCAATCAGTTATAATTATTTTACAGATATGTTTGCCATTCGAATCGTTTAATATACCATGTTTAATCCGACCAATTTAAGTTAAAATGCGACGAGTTTCGTTTTTGACATAATCATTTGCATTTCAATGTACCTCACAGGATATTTTTTATTTAATTTGATTTATTTAGGCCATCGTTTCTATATTACCTTGGACTATTTCATGTTTTGGTCTACAAATGCATTTATTGTCTTTAGTAACTTCTCGACCTTCTTTAAATCGTAAACTTGTATCGCTCAAAAACTTCACGGGACAAACATTGCCTATTGCAAATTTCCTCTAACAATTTACGTGTTTATTCAGCATTAAACAGAACTTAATGTTGACGTGTTTTTCTCTGTTAATTTTTTCGGATGATATGCTACGCTAGTACTTACTGGCTTGTAAATGAGTTTCTAATTATAAAAGTCATTAAATTTGAAAAAAATTCTTATGATATAAGTATTCGGAAATTTAAATATTTTACCATAGACAGTTCTATTTTTTTGTTGCTTACATCAGACTCGCATGTTATTATATAAATAACTTAACCTAGAATTTAGTCTTTTCTTCTTCAGTATATTTCTATATTAATTGCATAATGTATGTGAGCTATAGATAAATCGACTTCCTTTTTTAACAAATCCGATTAATATTTACGCATAAGAACTTAATCTCGCTCACTCGGTTGGAAGCGGGATTTGCAGTGAGTGGCATCATTAGAGATACAATGTTCATGGACTCGGGTAATGAAAAGGGAATCAGGAAAAAATATCTAAAAAATCCAGCTGAATCTCGACTATTTAACAACTCTAGAAGCTACATTTTCTTATCGCCCGCTAAGGGAAATTCAATTGGGTAGATTTTATGAGTATAGTTAAAGCCTCTGGATAATTTTAAAACCTTTTTTTAAGTATTAAGCTTCACAGCAATCGGGTTTTATAATTGTGATTTGTAATATTTTCTAACTCAAAAATAATATTTTATAGGTAACGCTTAGTAAGTAAATCCCTGAAATCCTACGACCCTGAAATCCTTTTTTACATTTACTTATTTTGAGTTCCATTATGTCAAAAAATAAAATGGAATCCTTAAAATATGGCTTACGGGTTCATCGATCTGTTTATTAATCACAATAGTTTTTTTTCAGAAACCGTTTAACATAGACATTTGAGTCGGCATAGTGAAAAAGCATAATACCTCTATATATATTTTAATAATATAATACTTAAAAATATTCATGCACAAATATAAGAAATCAAAATCAAAGATATTGTTTTTTTTAATATTACAACATTGTGTACTCGTAGAATTCATAGAAATTGCGTATGAATTCTTTTGAACGCCCAGTACGAGTAGTTCTCGTACTTAACCGGTTTTATTTTAAAACGTATGCAATAATTTGTCATCCAGAAATAATTATATATCAAATCTCGCTATATATATTTACTTAACATTTTTTAAAATTGAACTCTATTTATGTCTTTAATATTGTATTCTATGTATTAACAAACTCGATATCACGATCTGTACCTATTGTATATAACACGTTTTTTTTTAACTTTGGACTCGATGTATGTAATACAGAGTTCACAATTTTTACAGGTCTTGAAATCAGAAAGATATGTTTATCTTAAAAATTATATTTTTTAAATGATATTTCGTGAATTCCGATTATAAGAAAAATAAACACCCAAATCCTTATTTATGCTAAACAAGAATTTTAAAAACTTGTTGATTTAACATTTACCCTTCTCAACATATTTTATATAAATTCCAAATTATCATTAGTATGTGTACGTTCTATTGTCCAGTTGAACAATTTTATATAATGATTTAATAGTCATAAACTATTTATAATAATTTTGTAACTTCAACAGCTGGAAAATTTATATATCTTGAATTTATTGTCGATAAAGCTATTTTAAAATGTTAAAAGACTACATGATCACTCCTGTCATGCTGCGATCGAAATACGAGTAGGTCCGAGGGTGAAACTATTAGATTTATATGTAAGTGTTGATTTATATGTAGTTCAAACAATCACTCGTAATAACATAAAAAGGTTAAGATTGATAAAATTTAAAAAAATGGGGAAACAAGTGACATATTGTATTATCTTCTGTACCTAGTTATTTAAATTTTTCATAAATTCTAATCTAGGTATATTGACTTAAATATATAATTGAATATATATTTTATTGACGTCCCGTTGTAACATCCTTAGTTAAAGTAAGGATGAAGAAAATTACATTTTACCCATTTAACTTGCAACTCTATCAAATGTTTTGTTTAAATTATATTCGCCGCGCCGATAGGATATTAAATTATATTCTATCGGCGCGGCGTATCGATGCGATTTTAATTCTGTTATAGTAGCAGTGTGTATTTAAAAATACCTTTCTTATGATCGTTAAACGCCATTGTTCGTGAATTTTGTGTCTAATATAAAACACCAACAAACTTGATTTCATATCACTATTACATAGGGAGTAAAACCTTTAATAATTTAATCACAACTCCCATTCTATTGACTCAAGCCCTTAATATTTACTCTTAAATATATATAACTTTGATCCTTAAAAGCTAAATATACTTGCTTAATCAGATTATATAAATATGTATATCAAAATACATACGCCAAAATGCGCATAAAAAAAATTTATAAATGGCAAGAACCAAAGTGCCAAACAAAGTTTCAAACCTAAAATAATCCTTAAATTACAAAATATATAATAAATAAAAGAATATCTACTGCTACAGTGCTACAGATACCCCTGGATATCTATAAATTATTTGCTCATATAAAAGCCCGTTTTGACAAATTGTCTTACATAGAAAAAGAAAAGTTTGCAAATTGTACATCGTAAAACCATTAGTGAAAATATATTGCCCTTGGAAAACTACCAAAGGTATTTTTCATTACTTAGCTTAATGGAACCTCATAAAGCCAAACTCAGACATAATAAATAATCATGTAAATAAATCTTAAATACTGAAAACAACAATTTTATGAAATGCCATTTATATATTCGTAAAGTGTCTAATCGCATAGATTTTTTTTTCTCGCTCTTAAACTACTCAAAATGGAGAAGCAAATAGTATTACTTATTTTTTAAATTCCCTTTATTAAGTGGAATTCGTTCAAAAGAGCTACTCAATCATTTCTGAAAAATAATTTTAAGTGATATGTTTTCTGAAATTACTGAAAAATACGCAAAAACCTATATTCTCATTTTTTAAATACCAAACCGAAAATTATAGAAAAAATATAATTTTTGAGAACACTATGACGATGATTTTAGACATCAGGTTTTATGAAATATTGGCGATAATATATATGGGTCACATGCTTAATTGTATTGATTATAATTAAATATTAAGTGCGCTAGAAAGTCCATTTTGGTAATGATTTTTAATAAAGTAACATCACTTCAAAAGAGGTACAGAACCCTCGATGTACGCGTTTCGTTAGTTTTTTTTTGTCATATTTGGATGATGTAGATATAATCCTTCAGTTAATACATATGATACTTTTGTCCTATACGTAATTTTTATATTCACGTAAAATGGTAACACTTCTTTATATGCATTATTTCTTGATAAAACTTATCATGCGTATGATACAGGGATGCCCTTCTTTGATTTTGAATCGATCTTTCCAATTGCATGTGTTTGAATTGATCGCATAAAGATCATATTGCAATTTTTAAACAATGAAATGAGATAAATAATTAAAGATTAATTAGTCAAACGCTTTTCATTATCATACAACTAAAAGAAGGCATAAAGTTTAATTATCCTAAAATTTTGAAAACAACAACATCATTAAGCGTTGAGGGTCTAGCATATTATAGTTTTCAGTCAGAGTATTATCATTAAGAAAAAACAGCAGTTTTTTCTTAATGGTAATACTCTCACTGAAAAGTCCCACTGACGTTGCAACAACCGATAAATGTTTCAAAGCTACTTTGTTTAGGACTGTCCATATTATAGTTTGTTTAGGACAATCCATATAATTGATCTATCTGTCCAATATTCTAATAAGTCTGCTTGTCTATGAAGCAAAGATTCTCTCAGATATTGGCTCAAGATGTAATCTACCTCTTTCGGCACATGTTTATTTTGACGTGATTGTTACGTCAAGTGTCTATTAAGTTTCTAAACATGTCCATCATCTTCAATCAGTACTGCATTTTGTATGTCCATAGTATTCGTTGAATCATACTTACTGGTCATGTATTATGAAGTACGTGATATCGCTTATTGCTTTTGTATAGGATGGAAGATCGTGGAAACACATTTCTTTAAATCTGGGATCCAGGTGGAAATAATTGAAATGTGTTTGCTTTATTTTATTGAAGCTTTTATTTAATTTATTTTTTCAACAATTCAAAACTTTTATTAATTTAGCTAAGTACTTTAGCTTTAAATTCTTAATTTACGAGTAAATACTCAGAAACGTCAAAAGTAGCTGTGTTATTTGTACATTCAGTTGCTTTCGTCATGCACTATATAGCCAGTATAACTATAATACTTGTCATATAAACTTGGCCGAATTCTTCTTTTTGACATTTCCCATGGGGGGTAAAACGGGGATTATATACTCGCCAAACTCAATTAATCGGTGTAACATATAAAACTTTGAATTCCAACGGGTTTTACCAACTTTTTAGATGCACCATTTTTTTAAGGTTTGGGTAATTTAATTGGGTTTGTTAACGCCTGAAAGTATTTTATGTCTTCCATAGCTTTTTGCATCATTAAATTAAAGATATGGCAAAACAATATAATGCTTATTTTTGCTCAATAATTTATGGGTAAATTTTATGATATTAACACCATCATTCGATGCTGCTGTTAAATTTTTTTGTTGGGGTAAGTACGATTTAATTCAGTCACTGGAAGATTACTGAAAGAAAGCTTGCAGATTTTCAACATTGTGACATTTATTCAGTTCCTTTACTCCTACGAAAATAGATTTTATGCAATTGAGGTACAGAAAATGACAAGTTAAAACTAGATTTCTTGTATTCCTAGTATCTGTTCAAATATCGGTAGCGAGACAATAGTTATGAATGTGTTTAACTGAGTCTTCGTGATTTTAAAAATACTATGTAAGATGGATACTGAACTTTTATTAAGTATTGGAATCGGTTTTTATTCGTAATATTTAAAGAAAAATTATCTATTGTAATATAACATAATATAGCCTCAGTAAATTTACGCTCCTTGGAGCTATCTTTTGGGATACTTGAATATTAGAAATGACTTTAGCTTTGGATGGTTGATGTTTTTTATTTTGCAACGTGAGACGTTTCATTATGAAAATTGAAACATTATGAAACGTGCAACGTGAGATTATTCACTAAAATGTTCATCATCAAAACCCTTTTGAAATCGACTCCCGGAAGGCGACTGTTCGATATTATAAAGAAGAAATAAACACTGAGTTAAGAAACGTTAAGTAGTGTAATAAATTTGTAACATACATATTTATACACAAGGAACTTGAAATAACTTACTAATAAAATGTGAACGGTACAAAAGAACTTGCTTACTTGACACAGCATGAAAAAAAAATTGAGATACTGTAGATGTGTTTATGATTTCAATTATTGCTGCTATAGAACTTTATCCACTTTCAATCAATTTTGTATTGTGACATCATTTGACATGAGTTTTAGGTTGGTTGTATTTCTTTATATTTTAACTATTTCTTGACACAATTTTCATTTACCGCCAGAGTCGCATTTAATAAAAACGGTCAACATGTTTGAATACACTGGCCATAATATAAAAAAGTATTTTAAAAACCCGTCGTTACAGCATAAAAGAATACTTTACAATTTAAGTCAAAAATACATAAGGAAAGCCAACATATGCCTGGCGATTAAATGAACAAGAATTAATCACCTACCTTCGTATTAATAAATAATACCAACACCAAACATTCCATTTTCTCATCTGATCTTTTAGAAAAGTGCTTCGGTCTGAGTTGAGCACGCATTCAAATGAATCATTTCAAAAATCCGAAATTCCATTGTAAAAGATCGGTCTTTGAAAAAATCACCTTAGCACAATTTTTGCGTGAAAAGTCTTTCATTTCAGTCAGAGGGCAAGATGTGCTATAATTTTGAAAATATGGCACCTAACGTTATTATTTTACCATAATTTAGAAGATAGCAGCTATTTCTAGGTAGTGCAATGGTACTGCAGTCGCATGCAGCACGACTTATTCGGAACTAAATTTATCATCGGGCGCTATGTTTAATTAGTGATTACTCAGGGGTACCTTAATCGATTCGATCGGCAGTGGACGCGTTTGACAGCTTACGACGTTGTAATAGGTGTAAAACATAAAACTTTTACTTGTGACTATTAGAAGTTTCAGAATTTAAAAAAATGTTTTTAGCAAAAAATTTACAACTGGTCTGCTATGGGGCAAACGCGTGCGGTACGTAAAGTACAAAACTGGCCTGCAAGAGCTCGGATAGCAAGGGAGAGACCCTTAACGAACCGCTTTGACCTCGGAACGTGTTTATCTCCACATAATTACTATATTACACACTCTCTAATACGCTCAAGACGTTTCACGTACTCAACTGCGGCTGATTTTTGTTGAATTTGTAACATAATCAAATTTTCTACGACTTATATGCGTGCAAACAAAAATAAAATACGCCTCATTTGCAAGCCAAGATAGTAAAATTGATATTTTGCAAATATATTAATAAAAGTGTTAGAAAAGAAGACGTGTCGGATGAACATCAGTACTGATGAAATACATAATTCCATTAAATACATTATTATATACAATTTCACTAAAATATTTGCAATTAGATTTGAATTCATTAGAAAAATTTAATATTACTATTATTTCCTTTATATGATAAAAAATACAATCCATATCCAATTACCCATACAAACTTATTTAGAAAATAATGTTTAAAGAAATTTTACAATTTATAAGTAACCAATATAATAGAAGTGATAATCTAGAAAAGAACTATAACAAAATGGCAAGTTTTTTTCTAGATATTTAGTTTATAAAAAAGTCAAATAACATAAAATTGTTTTTGATATCATGTGAAGGAACCTCCTGAAAATAATAAAATGATTACGAAAAGATAAAAGCGGATATCGCTTATTTCAGTATTGATATAAGATAATCATTATTTAATATGCGGAAATTCATGTAATTTCGGCGATGTGACAGAATCACAATTTAACATCTGGCGACCATTCCTTTACAGCGATTACTAAAAATATTTAAAGTTTTTATAACTTTCCTGTTATTCTGCTTAATGTGATAAAATTCAAATAACTGTTTGTAGTCGTTAAGTATGTGTGATGTCGACCGTTATTTTTGAACTATGCTTATGCGATGTAATGTAAATATAGTTTATTGGATAACAAAGTTCCCTACTGGCAAGAACGTCGAGGAAGAACTTCGCATTATACGATTTTAAGTATTTTTATATTTCAAATATTTTATTGACTTCAAACCTGCTAATAAAATCGTAAAAATTCGTAGTATGTTAAGGTTGTGTAAAATCAACAGTTGCTCTCCTCGTAAGTTTAAATTCCAATGTACTGATAGTCAAAAAGTCCAACCCTATATATATTTATATAGATATATATATATATATATATATATATATATATATATATATATATATATATAAATATATATATATATATATATATATATGTATATATATATATATATATATATATATATATATCATTTTTAATTCATTGTAGGATTTTTAAGTTTATTCGTTATCTTCATTGTTAAGACATTAAGTTCCGCACACGATTTAGCTCTCATCGAGAATAAAAATACTGTCAAGTAGCTAACAAACACCGGTACTCTGTTTCTTAGCTGTTTGATTGAAACCTAAGTTATGAGCTATGTTAATTCTATGAAACGTAGCAATAACTGTTTAATGGCTAAATTGAATGTCGTCTATCTTTGATTAAATCTATTTAAACCTTGTAATAAGTAAACCTATAAAATAACAGGGCAAGAGGAATTTAACACCCAAGCAACGAACATGAAAATTAAACGCAAAAAAACTTGCAAAATAGTGGTAGTTAATAAAAAAAACGGATTGTAGCGAGAGTATTCAGCAAAACTGTAATTATTAACGACGGAAGAAATATGAGAAAATATTGTTCTTAAACTTAATCTAGAAATAAATTTTAAAAAATAATACTATTTAGAGAAACTTTTTGTTACTCAAATCCTTTTAGAATAGTGAAATTATTTATGTACTCGAATAATATATTTCAAACATCAAAATTCATCTAGTTGTTTAGTCTATACTATGGTGTAAAATGTTAAAATCCACATAAAACCGAAGAACATTATACTTATTCTTTCTCGCGGTTAGATAAAAAAGACAATCCCACTTGACATTTAGCAATAAGGTCTGATGCAAGAATCGAATGTCTCTACTTACCCATAAAGCCAAGAAACACCACTGAAATATTATTTGACGAAAATAAATTGATAGCAATGAACGTGGAACTCTTCACGTAATCGAAATATTGTTTTCTTTATAGTGTTTTTGTGTACGTACATATATTTAAGTTCATTTAAACACCTTTAAAAATATGCACGTTATATTTTTGTCACTTGCCACAGTAACGCTTGCTAAAAAGGTGGTGTTTTTTTTCTATTATAATGTCTGAATAGATTAATATAAATGTTAAATATTAACATGTTGTGTGGTTTTAGGAAACCACGATGAAAGTGAAACTTTTTTTCAGATTGTAGGCATTTAATTGAGAATTTTTCGAAAGCTACTTGATTTAGGATTTTAAAAGTAATATTAACTTAAGACGTGAAAAAGGAAATGATAATAGTAGACAAGATATATAACTATGAATTTTTATTTTACTCTGCGTACTAAAGTACATAATACATAAATACATAAATAAATACAATGTTCGGTATGATATATATACACATATTAAAATATTAAAAACGTAGATCAATATTTATATAAATCATTGAATTATTTTAAATTTCGATTATTTGATCACTAACTTCATCTTCGCTTTGAGTCTCACAGTTTATAAATGTAAATAATATTTTGTGGTAACTAAAATAAGTATCGGTCTTTTCCTCGTTTATCGGGTTATTTGATTTATTAGCTATATTTGCGTCCATCGCGATCAAGTGACTATGAACATTTACATGAAAACACAGATCAAATCATACAAATAACACGATGCACTTGCACGAAAATAAGTGAGAATGTAAACGCTGCACAGCTGATGAGAGCTATAGGTACCGCCATATTGGTTTCAGCTGCTCTGCCAAGCGCCTTTCACTTTACCCCCACTCCGCGGCCGACTGTAATGCGACATGCGATAGGTAAACGAAATATTCTGAGGCGATACAATAAAAGTTTCACTTTAAAAATAAAACATATTGCTATACCAAAAGAAGTAATATTATTGTAATAATATATATTACAAATTTTGTTAATAGACCCTGGAAATCTCCCATTCGTGCAAAGTAAGAGCCACAATAAGGCGAGTCGTAATCATTTAAGTACAAGTGTTCTACTTGTGCACGAGTTAGGGTATAATTGCGTAACTTCGACTTTAGTCGATTTATTAACTTTCGTATCGGCGAAACTAACTTCTACAACTACTTTTTATAGTTGTTAGAAATTATATCACATTATGTAAAAGTAACTATATAACACGAACTCTACATTACACCTATGTTGACGCATACGTTTGTTTATTTGTAAAGTTCTTTTACATAGAATATTGGAAGAATTTAAGTAAAAAGTATAATACTTTAAATAAGAAGTAAACAAAATAATTTATGGTTGAATTGAAATAAAATTTATTGCGCAATGATTACAATTAAGATAAATGTAATATTTATTACAAATAACTTAGACATATGGACTTTTTAACATTTTCAGTAAATTAAGCTGAACTAAATTTATTTTGTTTAACATCCTAAATATATCTGGCAGCACAGACGATCTCGGAGAGTTTCTAAGATTAAACAAAAATTTAGATTATTTCACTGAAGTTAATTTTTTTGAACATTGATTTAATTAGTTATAAAATTATTGTAGTATGCCTGCTACAAGTGCAATTAATTATGGCCAGTGCTTACTATTAAAAAAGAAAATCCCTTGCTCGTAATTGCCATCTTCCAACATACATCAAAATAAACAGTTTCATTGTGTTAAAGGTTTCTTGAGAAAAGAGGTTGTGAAGCTATGTTCCTGTAATTTATTCTGTGTTAATATTTCACTTTAGGATGAATTATAAAGTTATTTATTTCTCAATTAAATAAGGGGAAGGGGAATGGGAAGAGGAAGGAGAAGAAGGAGAAGGGGAAGGGGAAGGGGAAGGGGTAGGGGAAGGGGAAGGGGAAGGGGAAGGGGAAGGGGACGGGGAAGGGGAAGGGGAAGGGGAAGGGGAAGGGGAAGGGAAGGGGAAGGGGAAGGGGAAGGGGAAGGGGAAGGGGAAGGGGAAGGGGAAGGGGAAGGGGAAGGGGAAGGGGAAGGGGAAGGGGAAGGGGAAGGGGAAGGGGAAGGGGAAGGGGAAGGGGAAGGGGAAGGGGAAGGGGAAGGGGAAGGGGAAGGGGAAGGGGAAGGGAAGGGGAAGGGGAAGGGGAAGGGGAAGGGGAAGGGGAAGGGGAAGGGGAAGGGGAAGGGGAAGGGGAAGGGGAAGGGGAAGGGGAAGGGGAAGGGGAAGGGGAAGGGGAAGGGGAAGGGGAAGGGGAAGGGGAAGGGGAAGGGAAGGGAAGGGGAAGGGGAAGGGGAAGGGGAAGGGGAAGGGGAAGGGGAAGGGGAAGGGGAAGGGGAAGGGGAAGGGGAAGGGGAAGGGGAAGGGGAAGGGGAAGGGGAAGGGGAAGGGGAAGGGGAAGGGGAAGGGGAAGGGGAAGGGGAAGGGAAGGGGAAGGGGAAGGGAAGGGGAAGGGGAAGGGGAAGGGGAAGGGAAGGGGAAGGGGAAGGGGAAGGGGAAGGGGAAGGGGAAGGGGAAGGGGAAGGGGAAGGGAAGGGGAAGGGGAAGGGGAAGGGGAAGGGGAAGGGGAAGGGGAAGGGAAGGGGAGGGGAGGGGAGGGGAAGGGGGAGGGGGAGGGGAAGGGGGGGGGAGGGGAAGGGGAAGGGGAAGGGGAAGGGGAAGGGGAAGGGGAAGGGGAAGGGGAAGGGGAAGGGGAAGGGGAAGGGGAAGGGAAGGGGAAGGGGAAGGGGAAGGGGAAGGGGAAGGGGAAGGGGAAGGGGAAGGGGAAGGGGAAGGGGAAGGGGAAGGGGAAGGGGAAGGGGAAGGGGAAGGGGAAGGGGAAGGGGAAGGGGAAGGGGAAGGGGAAGGGGAAGGGGGAAGGGGAAGGGGAAGGGGAAGGGGAAGGGAAGGGGAAGGGGAAGGGGAAGGGGAAGGGGAAGGGGAAGGGGAAGGGGGAAGGGGAAGGGGAAGGGAAGGGGAAGGGGAGCATGTTTATTATGTGTCTTTATTTTCTATATAAGAAGAAATTAGTCACGCCACATTCTTTTAAAACTATTCCATTTCTCCGAACATGTTAAAGAAAATCATAACATTATAGCCTTAATATTATTCTTAGTAATTTCTGTTATAACTTTGAAATCTTGTTTCATGGAGATAAATGTTTCGGTTATACTTCAAATATTTTACCCATTATTAAAGAAGCCCATTTTTGAGATTTTAAGACTGCCTACTATAAGAAAAATACAATATTTAATATTAAGAATAAATACAATATTTAAGAATAAATACAATATTTCGGCAATTTCTTTTAAAACTTTTATATAAAATCACAATTCCCCCGAATTATTTACTTTATATTGTTTCAAGTCTGTCCCTAGTTTCCAAATGTTAAGATATTTGTATCGCTACCCACAAGCCATTTTGAATAGGGACTGAATAGCCAATTAAAGAATAATAAATATCTAGGGACTTTCTACAAGCAGCACACAGGTTTTCTTGAAAACTACAGGTGTTCCAATATAACAATTCAGGTAAAAAATACGGTCAAGTGTAAATACAACTCGTGCTCTGGGAGATCAGTAACATTATAACATAATATTTTGAAGCTTAGTGAATAGATATTTTAAAAATCCGCAAAAAAATATAATTGAAAAACCGAAACCTTTCGTTAGTCACGTAATAATTCAGCGTAGAATCACAAATCAAAAATTTTCGGATTTTTTCTTCACTTAGCACATGTGATAGATGTTCCTTCATCCCAGTTTCAAGATTTTAGGTCAACGAGGAATTTCTTTATAGTTTTGATTAATGAGTCAATTTCACAGTACATGCTGTTTAAAAGACCGTATCTTTTTACGTTCTCAAATTAGAAGCTTTGTCTTTAAAAGGAATGTGGGCCCAATTGACCTTATATTTGACCGTTTCCTGTACAAATAGTCTTGAAAGATGAACCACTAATTGATTCCATAATTGCGGAAAGGGAAATCGACTGTTCTAAACATTTTTTGCTGTTGGTTTATATGTTCGTTTTTTTATTGACATTTGTTTATTTTTTACGTTATTTGATCTAAAAATTACTGAAAGTAACCACGAAGATACTTAATATGAAATTAAAAATTTGAAGAGAAAAGAAAAAAGTACCGTGCTACTAATGATTACGATAGGACTGACTATTAATTTACTATTGAAATATATTATTCCTGTCCTAGTTAGAACTATATTTTAGCCCTTTAAAACAGAAGAATATATTACATAAGAGTATGTATATATTAGAAACTGAATACTGACTTAAAATAATTTGTTTAAGTAGATAATATATATCTTGAAACAACTATTATAAATTAAGGTACTTTCATTATAAAAGTAACCAACGATATTGTTCATTAATCATAATGATGTAAGGATATAAAACCGTAATAATAAATCTTAAAGGGTAAAGAGAGAAACATTTGAGAAATGATAATAGATTGTTCGCTCAGTACGATGAACTGATATCAGATCTTTCGGAAAAAAATGGATAAGAAACATTGGGTTTATAATAATCTTCAAGGATGTCTTTGTATAATCTTCAAAGATGTCTGAGCAGCTCGAGGAAAGAATGGATTTTTACGAAATTTCTGTTGAATCTAAAATAAATGAAATGATAATAGGGAAATTTTTCGAGAATTGCAGCTTGATGAAAATTGAAATTGAATTTGACTATAGTAGTCGAAAAGAATAGAATATACACTTGGTGATCGAATCTGTTACTTAATTTCATCAAAACATTTAAAAACAGTTCGATGTTTATCTATACACTGTCAAACTAAAATGAATATTTCACTTTGACAGTATATAGATAAACACACACACACGTATATTTTAGTGTATATATATATATATATATATATATATATATATATATATATATATATATATGCATATATATATATATATATATATATATATATATATATATATATACACACATACACATATAATTACTAGCTATCTCCCCCGATTTCGTACGGACATAGATGTTTTATTTTACTGGTATTATGTATAATAAGAAAGCAGAATTGAGCAACCAATTGGAAGAAGGGAATAAACGCCAATTTTTGACGTAACCACTATTTTTAAAATGTGGTGCTATAATGTGTAGAAATGAATAAAATTCCAGTGAATGCGAAGAAATGACTAAAATTCCTTCATTTCCTACAGATTCAAGCAACCGAGAAAAAAAATGTTAGTGGAAAGAAGAAAACAAAAACGTCTTTTGTTTCCTTTTTATCACTATCAATTTATGTTAATAAAAATTAAACTTTATCTTTACCTGTTTATTTTGACAATTAAAAAGAGATGGATATTGGTGATTTCGCCACCAATTTAGTTCTATTTGAGACTGCTTATCGTGGAGACTAATAAGCTAATAATTTTGTTCTTTTTTCCCTATTAACAGTTTAAGTTATACTTAGTGAAAGTAGAAGCAAACTATATAGTTCTATAGTGAAAGTAGTTCCAGCGATTTATTCGATGGTAAGGTTCTAGAGGAGACCCCAAAAAAGAAAAGAAGTGTTAAGAACACTCATCTGTACAAAAAAGGATAGCAGAAATCACAGCATTTAATCAGTCAATCTTAGATAAGTACTAGCAGAAAGAGGTTAGTTTTAGTTAAGTCTAATACTCAGTACATATACATATACACAAGTCTAATACTCATACACTAATGATTGTGTTTATAAGAAAAAGTGCACTCGGTACTTTAGTATGACCAACGTCGGAAAAATTAACAATAAACTTATATGATGTGTCTCGATGAACGTTCCAATGTTACTCGCAACCGTTAACAAAATTAAAATCCTAAGAAAACGTGACAATATTTTCACTTATTTTGTTATGAAAGGAAATGAAAAAATAAAAGATAGAGAAAAATTCACACTTTCATATTATACGCAGTGAAAAATAAGGCTATTTTTTTATTTATCTATTTTATATGGGAGGGAAAACTGCGGGAAGATAAACGTGGTCAACATGGTAATTGAAGTCTTATCAAATAAAGCAACTGTTTCTATTGGTACATATTCAATCATTCCCCCCTAAAAAAAATTATAATTTAAATTTATAATAAATTATTATGTATTTATAATTATATATAATAATTACATATATATATATATATATATATATATATATATATATATATATATATATATATTATAATAATTTTATATTTATAAATAATTATTACAGCAGCAAACATATGCAGCATTTAGAAGTAAACCTTAATCTCAAAACAAAGCATTGAACTCTCTTTTGAGATATACCTTCACTATTAAACGTAATTGTAGTGACGTAAAGAATGACTATTACAGAAAATATTTTGACTATAATCATGGTTACGCATTTGGTTGACTGCAACTTGATGTTTTTTCGAATTGTGAAGAATTCAAAGTAAAAACAAAAAGCCCACAGCTCGATGAAAATGCGAAGTGAGTGGCAGTACATGACTTGAAAACTAATTCAGCGAATTTCTACACGTACCATTAGGGTGAAGCCAAACGGGACTCGAATTAAGTACGAGTATGTAATTTACTATATAAAACGATACAGAATATGGATCCCTCTATCAAAGAACTACATGTCTAGCAATTCTTGCGACAGTCAAAATAGGAATATTACTCTAATTAGATTCTTTCTTACCCTTTCTGCAATAAATAGTTCTGAAAGGGTATATCAATAATTTCCTGTACATCGACATTTCTTTTTACAGTGTCATTTGATTGAATACGGAACCGCTAAAATACTTATCAGGATAAATTTACATACAAAATGAGTGTAATAGTCTTATTTTTACTGAAAAGTAGAGTCTTTTCAGATATACTCATTACTTCAAAAAATATACTCGATTTTGTAAAGTCATGGTAGACATATTATAAAAAAAACCTGCATATCATTAAATAACTCAACCACATTTAAGACATGAAAACGATAGTCTCCTCAAAGCTACGTTTTTGCTTCGAAAACTTTCTACAGATCCAGAAATACCAAAAATTGAGGCATGTGCTAAAGAAATACCCACAATGGAGAAAATAATGAAAGACATACGAAAAATAACTCAATACGTTCCTGACGAATTTAACATTTTTTACGATATTATCATGATCTGGCGTTCTATAATATTCTAAACTATTGAAATAGATAAAGAATAGACAATTAAATATATCTACCGCCTATTTTTTTCAATTATTTTATATTAGTACATATGTGCATATATATATATATATATATATATATATATATATATATATATATGTATATATATATATATATAAATATATACGTGCGTGTGTGTTTATCTATATACCGTCAAACTGAAATATTCATTTCAGTTTGACAGTATGTAGAGAAACAACGAACTGTTTTTAAATGTTTTGAAGAAATTAAGTAACAGATTCGATCACCAAATGTATATTCTATTCTTTTCGACTACTATAGCCAAATTAAATTTCAGTTTTAATCAAGAAAAGGGGTTGCAATTCTAGAAAAATTCCCCTATTATCATTTCATTTATTTTAGATTCAACAGATATTTCGTAAAAATTCATTCTTTCCTCGAGCTGTTCAGACATCTTTGAAGATTATACAAAAGACATCCTTGAAGATTAATATAAACCCAATGTTTCTTAGTCAGTTCATCGTACTGAGCGAACAATCTATTATCGTTTCTTAAATGTTTCTCTCTTTAACCTTTAAGATTTATTATTTCGGTTTTATATCCTTACATCATTGTGATTAATGAACGATATCGTTAGTTACTTTTATAATGAAGGTACCTTAATTTATAATAGTGGTTTCAAGTTATATATTATATACTTAAACAAATTATTTTAAGTCAGTATTCAGTTTCTAATATATACATACTCCTATGTAATATATACTTCTATTTTAAAGGGCCAAAATATAGTTCTAACTAGGACAGGAATAATATATTTCAATAGTAAATTAATGGTCAGTCCTACCGTAATCATTAGTAGCACGATACTTTTTTCTTTTCGCTTCAAATTTTTAATTTCATATTGAGTTTCTTCGTTGTTCTTTGCAGTAATTTTTAGGTGAACTTAACGTAAAAAATTAACAAATATCAATAAAAAAACGAACATATAAACCAAAAGCAAAAAATGTTTATAACAGTCGATTTCCCTTTCCGAAAATGGATACTTTATGGGATTAATTGGTGGTTCGTCTTTGAGGACTATTTGTCTAGGAACGGTCAAATCTAAGGTCGATTGGGCCGACATTTCTTTTAAAGACAAAGCTTCTAATTTGAGGACGTAAAACGATACGGTCTTTTAAACAGCATGTACTGTGAAATTTACCCATTAATAAAAACTATAAGGAAATTCCTCGTTGACCTAAAATCTTGAAACTGGGTTGAAGGAACATTTATCACATATGCTAACTCAAAAAAAAAAGCCGAAAATTTTTGATTTGCAATTCTACGCTGAATTATTACGTAACTAACGAAAGGTTTTGGTGTTTCAATTATATTTTTTTGCGGATTTTTAAAATATCTATTTACTAAGCTATCAAATATTATGTTATAATGTTACTGATCTTCCAGAGCACGAGTTGTATTTATACTTGACCATATTTTTTACCTTAATTGTTATATTGGAACACCTGTAGTTTTCAAGAAAACCTGCGTGCTGCTGGTAGCAAGTCCCTAGATATTTATTATTCTTTAGTGAATAATTTTTTGGTAGCGATACAAATATCTTAATTAAATAAATAACTCAATCACATTTAAGACATGAAAATACAGAAGCTTTGAGAGCAATTCAAATTATAGGTTACTTGACATTTCCTGAATTTATCGATAGTCTCCTCAAAGCTACATTTTTGCTTCGAAAACTTTCTACAGATCCAGAAATACCAAAAATTAAGGCATGTGCTAAAGAAATACCCACAATGGAGAAAATAATGAAAGATTTTTTACGATAATATCATGATCTGGCGTTCTATAATATTCCAAACTATTGAAATAGATAAAGAATAGATAATGTCAATTAATTCCTTCAGTGTTTTTTTAATAATTACATCTACCACTTATTTTTTTCAATTATTTTGTATTAGTAGTTATTTTAGTTTTTAATTTCCTTTCATAACAAAATTATTGTCACGTTTTCTTAGGATTTTAATTTTGTTAACGGTTGCGAGTAACATTGAAACGTTCATCGAGACTCATAATATAAGTATATTGTAAATTTTTCGGACGTTCGTTGTACTCAAATACTGAGCGCACTTTTTCTTATAAACACAATCATTCTGAGTATTGGACTTAATTAAAACTAATCTCTTTTTTTTAGTACTTACCTAAGATGGACTGATTAGATGCTGGGATTTCTGCTATACTTTTTTGTACAGATGAGTGTTCTTAACACTTCTTTACTTTTTTGGGTTCTCCTATAGAGCCTTATAATCGAATAAATCGCTTTAACTAATTTCACTATAGAACTATCTAGTTTTCTTCTACTTTCACTAAGTATAATTTAAACTGTTAATAGGAAAAAAAACAAAATTATTAGCTTATTAGTCTCCGCGATAAGCAGTCTCAGATAGAACTAAGATGGTGGCGAAATGGCGCTAACGTCGCATCCCTCATAAATATCCATCTCTTTTTAATTGTCAAAATGAACAAGTAAAGATAAAGTTTAATTTTTACTAATATAAATTGATAGTGAGAAAAAGGAAATAAAAGACGTTTTTGTTTTCTTCTTCCCACTAATATTTTTTTTCGCGGTTACTTGAATCTGTACAAAATGAAGGAATTTTAATCATTTCTTTGCATTCACTGTATAGCGCCACGTTTTAAAAATAGTGGATACGTCAAACATTGGCGTTTATTCCCTTCTTTCAATTGGTTGCTCAATTTTGCTTTCTTATTAGGCATAATACCCGTAAAATAAAACATCTATACTCGTGAAAAACCGGGGGGATAGTTAGTATATATAAATATATGTGTATGTGTATAAATATATATATATATATATATATATACATATATAATATGAACATACGAATATGTCAGTCATTGCTGCATTACTGTTTCTCTTCATGTCATCATATGAGCGTACATATTGAAAATAAAATGCTAAAAGGTATTTTTTTATGGTCTCCATTCTCAATTTTTGAATTTTCTTCCGTTTGGTGATGTAAGTAAATATTTATGCGTGAGAGTCTGAATACAAATTTTGAAACTATATTTCTTTCAGAATGAAAATAATCCATTATTCGGGATGGAAGTCTTACTAATTTATGTCATTCAGAATGAAAAATCCAATTTAGACCGGAAAGTCTGCTTTCTTTAAATAAAAAACTGTAAAATAATTAAATATGCAGCTAAATTATAACACAGTATTGCCATCTTAATAGCTTGTCAATGCCCGCAACAAAGAAACCCGGAGAGTGAGTGGTCGTGAATGGCGTTTTAGATTCAGTAATGAAACAAATGGAAATCGATTAATATATGGTCCGTAGAAAACAGTGGGTGAAAGAAAATTTATAAATCCATCTCCTGCCATTTAGGCAATGCTGTTTGTGCGACCTGGAGTCGGATTGTCTTCGACGAGAATAGATCAGTTTCTATTCACTAACTTGGGCTGCTTAATGGCAAACATCTTCATAATTTGCTATAAATTGTTAACGTAAATATTCGATTTAATCTTCTTATTTGGCATCATGAAACTATAGTGAATAACTACAGCGCTGGACCACCAACCATGCACCAATAACTTTTTATTAAATATTCGAATTGGGAGTTTGTTTTGTAACTATCTTTATTCGACCTTTGTACCGACCCTTAAATTACCGAGAATAAATGTTTATTTCTCCGTGATTTTAAGGTCCATTAATCGAATAATCTTTATTTATTTGGTAACAAGATAGGTAGTGATGCTGCATACTTTACCAAGCATAGTTAATTTTCATAACCTCACGAAATATGGATCACTTTTTTGAGTTATGAATTGAAGCTATAAAATATGTTTATGTTTCATAAATCTAGGTTTATTGCCTTTTTAGCGCCACGTGGCTAATTTATGGAATTAAATTAGTCACTGAGATCAACGGAATAAAGGTCTTCTGGGCCTTAGATACTGTTTTCACTTGTGTCTTTATACATGAAAACATTTTATCTCCTAATTATAATAGATATGGATAGTATTATAGGTACGACATTTAAATCATTATGCTTTATTTTGTTTTCTAAAGGCGGTATTGTATATTGTATACCAGTGAAGCACTCGCAGTTTCGTTGAGATATTCTTCCTTTTTATCAAGATAATATCGAATGAATACTCTTCCTCGACCACGCTCACACGGTTGAACAGAATAACCTTTAGTAGGGACATAATTATGAATCAAAATAATTTACAAGCTACCTTTTAACTCCAGAAATAACACTACTAATATACGATGAAACCGTGTATTGTTTAGTTAATAAAAAAAAATCTCTTCCATAATGTTTTGATATATGGGCGTAAAATGTATATTAAATAGGCAAAAAGTTTATCTTGTTTATAGAGGAATGTTTTCATAGTCTCATTAAGTGAGGATAATTTTGGTATTTTTTATTAAAAGGCGAAATCTAGTATGGTTTTATTTTGATTAACCAGAATAGATTAAAAACGATAAGGTACTAAAAAACGTGTTCTTTTTATATTTTTCTATTATTCGAAGAACTTCAAATACTTCAGCCAAAATATTTTTGAGATAACAAAATAACAACTTTTCAACGAAATACACAAAAGATATTATTTTCATGTACAAAACAAAAATAAAAAATAGTAATGGCAGATTACATCACTCGATGATAGACTAGAACGTGTATTTGAGAAAGAAAAGTATTATGTAAAAATTGTGAGTAAATTAACAATTGAGATGATAATCTACCCGCGACTCTCCGTGCTATAATTTATCCCTATTTCTTTTTCTTCGATCGGCTCGTATCATTACCCCATCCCGTTGGTACGGACCCGTTCGTGTTAGGTGTTAGGACTGACACCAATTTTCAGTGTTAATGAAAGCGAACGGGTCGAGTTGGAAGAAGGATACAAATTGTATACTTATCCCATGGGAATCACGCTTGGTTTAAAATCTTAATATACGCTATGAGTAAATACGTTATAAAATCAAACTTACATAATTTTACTTATTTAATATATTAGGTAATCAAGTAGCAATAAAACAATGATCAAAAAATATACGTTCTCTCCCTGAAAAAGTGTATATGCCATATATTATTCCAGGCTATAATCAATTTGTAAGCCAAATTTCATGTATATATTTAAAAAAAATACTAACGCATAAAATATCAAAATGCATTCATCCATCTAAACTTATGCACTTATAATATTAGTTAGGATTAAAAGAACACTAAATATGGTCTGAAACTTACATAACGACATTTTAATATTATGGAAGACGCCGATAAACATAACAAAACTCTTAATTATTACATTAATTGCGAAACGTGATCGATTATGCACTTCTTCTTCGTCAAGAAACAGTCAATTGAGATGATAATTGAGGTCATATGGAAAATTTACCTATGACAAATTTAAACCTTTGTGAATGTTTCGCCAATATAATTTGGAACTCAGAAAATCGAAGTTGAGATTTCATTCATACATTATGTTTTGGTGAATAATGTTAAAACAATTTTTATTGCAATCTAAGAAATAATGTTTCTATTTCGAAATTTAATTGTATTTTCATTTTGATATAAATAATATATATATATATATATATATATATTGATCCATCTTATTACCAATATAAAGAACATAGCAGGATTTTTATTTTTTCACCACTTTATCCCGTTTTTTCAGATACGAAACGGATACGTAATAAAAAACAAATCAAATTTGAAAAACCTATGCTTCCAACACTTTCTTTGTTTTTCTCCTAGCTACATTTGCAATAATAAAGATATTATAGAGTATAATGCTCTTCAATCTGCTTTCCATCTCAATCTAAAAATTGAATCGAAAATTTTGTGATTAGGGTGTTCATGAACTAATATAATATCAAGTCCATGCTAAATGCAGCCTTCAAAAAACCTTCATTTTTGCCAAGTTTATTCTAAACTCTGGAAATATGTAGTACAATGATTTTGATACGGAAAATACTTCAAACCTTCGTATATATTTCAAGTCAATTACATTTTATTTATTACATATATTTATTTGAAATTCGAAAAAACATTAAATATTTCATTTTCTCTTTAATCTATACTTATAATAAATCTGTAGAGAGGTCAATTCTGTACATAAAATATATTTCCAAAATAACTATCAGGGGGTGATTAGGGATCGATACTGATGCCAAAAATGCAATCAGTAAAATTTTTGTCTGTCTGTCTGTTGGTCTGTCTGTCTGTATAACCGTTATAGAAACAAAAACTACTCGACGGATTTTAACGAAACTTAATACAATTATTTTTCATACTCCTGAGCTGGTTATAGTATACTTTTCATCACGCTACAATCAATAGGAGCAGAGCAGTGAAGGGAAATGTTGGGAAAACGGGAGAAGTTACTCCATTTTTTAAGATTCCGTCGCGTGTGCAACCTTAATGGTTAAAGCTACACAGAAATCATATATGAAGGATGTAAGATAATGTTCTCCTTAAAATTATATAAAAAATATCCCACGACAGCAAATGTCTATCTTTTATGGTTGACTCACAATAACACGTGTAACTCCCGATAGATTAGCAGTTCGAAGCTTTCTGATTATATTTGTCTAATCTTACGTTTATAACACTCTCAGTCATCCCTAATTAAAAATGTTAACAGTATTAACTATTCCATAAAGAAAATCATAGAAATCGATATAGAAACACCAAAGTTATACATGAAATACGCTAATAATAAGCCATCACGCATGAACACTGAATCATGCTATAAGGATTATTTTTGCCTTTGAGAATCGGTCGCCGCGGCCGAAGGTATAAAAAGACGGGGCGTCCGAGCGCGAGCTTCATACAATTTTTGCCTGTTGATGCGAATAGACGTTCAGAGCGTTCGACCTTATTGACAGACAATACTTAATTGATATTAACAAACCGTGCTTATCAGCGCGACTTTTAGTCTTTGATAATTTATTTTTAGATTCCTTTTGTTGTTATTTTATAAAATGGGTATTAGTTATTTTGATAGTGTTTAAATATTCGTTCAAATTACAAATTATTAACAGTTTACATTTTATTTTTAGGTGAAGTAGTAGTAGGTACGTATAGATTTTTAGATACCGATAGGTGTTTTGGCTAATTTACGTTCACTTTTTTTATATTAGTTTTATTTTCATTTACGTTTTAGCTTTATTTTCATTTGCCTGCATCAATGTAACCTAAAAAACGATTATCTTTATCTCAAAATTCGAGAGAAGCTAAGAGAATCAGAAATAGGCATTCTCAAGAATCGGCAGAGGAAAGAGCACACCGGTTAAACTTTATGAGAGTTAGTGCCTTAACTTCTCGAGCCAATGAAAGCTCTCCCGAGAGAGAGATGCGATTAGCAGCTGACAGAGCGAGACGAGCTACATCACGGGCGCTCAAAGCTCTTCTCAACGAGAGCTAAGGCTTACCATTGATCGAGAACAACATGTGTTATCCCGAGAAGCTGAAACTGCTTCACAACGAGAATTGCGGCTCACAGCTGACCGCGAACGGCATACATTATCTCGCGAGTCCGAAACCTACACTGAGAGGGAATTACGTCTCACAGCTGATCGCAAACGGCATGTACTATCCCGTGAGTCAGAAATCTTCACTGAGAGGGAATTACGGCTTACAGCTGATCGCGAACGTCATATTTTATCTCGAGAATTTATTTGAAACTTTTACTCAATATGAAGACCGTTTGACAAATGATAGAGTGTACCATAATATTATTCGATCTCTTGAAGATGAACATGGGCATGAACAACGACTAGAGTCGGGACGCGAATATTACAATTCTTTGAGACAAGAACGATTAATAAGTTTGTCTAATGAAAGATTAAGAATTGAAAATATCCGGTCTCTTGAAACGGACGAACAGCGAGAGGCCCGTCTTACTGCAGACAGATTTTGACGTAGTCTTAATGACTTAGATGTAAACATAGAAGATCAATCTACGAATTCGGTGGTGTGGTCCGACAAATATAAAAGTAGGTTTGCTTATAACCTCACAATTGATTACAGATCATCTTCTGTAATAGGAGATATGAACGTAGTAAGTTCTTTTTGTAATGCTTTAAAGTGGAATAAGGAGTCGGCTGGTTTTTGTTGTTCTGGAGGTAAAATAAATTTGCTTTCGTTCGAAGACCCACCGGAACCTTTGAAATCACTACTTTTAGGGGAACATGTGCAATCTAAACAGTTCTTAGACAATATTCGCACTTATAATAGTGCGTTTCAAATGATATCCTTTGGTGCTCAACAAATCTCAGAAGGTCCTTTCATGCCTACTTTTAAGATACAAGGTCAGGTTTACCATTTGATAGGATCCCTTTTGCCTGAAGACCAACCTAAGTTTCTTAAAATATATTTTGTATCCGACTACAACGAACAGTCGAATATAAGAAATCAATATTTCCCGAATTTAAATACTGAACTCATTTTACAACTTCAGAACATGTTTCATCAGGTTAATTCGTATGTATGCAGTTTTAAATGGGCATTAGAAGCTTTTCCTCAAGATGGCAATAATAATTATAAAATTGTTATAAATGCCGATAGGCGTCCAACTCAGGAACACCCTGGTCGTTATAACGCTCCATCCAGAAGTTGCTGTAGTATTGGTCGACCAGGAATGTGATAGGCGTGATATCATTATCCGTTCCAGAGACAATCGTTTGCAAGGTATTTACGAAACCCACAGGGCTTACGACAGTTTGCAATATCCTTTAATATACTGTCGAGGGGAAGATGGTTATAATTTCGCTTTACACCAAACTGATCCGCGTACAGGCGTACCTAATTATAATAAAAAGATGTCATGCCTTCAATTTTATTGTTACCACTTGCAAGTGAGAAGGAATATATTTGTATACTTTCAACGTTTTCGTGGCTTATTCAATCAGTTTATTGTTGACATGTACGCACAAATTGAAACCGAAAGATTAGTTTATATACGATCTAATCAAAGGCAGCTGCGCGCTGAAGAATACGTGCACCTTCGCGACGCCATGCAGCAAGATAATGATACGGTGAATATGGGCCGTTTAGTTATTTTACCCTCTTCTTTTACTGGTGGTCCACGCTACATGCACGAATGTACACAAGATGCTTTTTGTTACGTAAGAAAATATGGACGTCCCAACTTATTTATTACTTTAACTACCAGTCCCAAGTGGGATGAAATCACTCGGGAGTTTAAAATTAAAATCGATGATAGATCTACTTACCAAAGATAACATTTTTGGAGAGGTATTGTGTTATATGTATAGTGTTGAGTGGCAAAAACGCGGCTTACCTCACGCACATATCCTGCTTTGGTTAAAATATAAGGTTCGACCTAATGATGTAGACAGTTCAATCCGTGCTGAAATTCCAGATCCGATTGCAGATCCCGTGTTATAGGACATTCTCAAAACTCATGATACCTGGTCCATGTGGTGCATTTAACGGGAATGCTCCTGGCATGCAAGACGGTCGTTGCACTAAAAGATATCCAAAAGCCTTAGTGGATGAAACTGTAACAGGACATGATGGATACCCATTATATCATCGCCGTTCAAGAGACAATGGTGGTTTTACTGTTGAAAAGCGAGTGTCTGGACAACAGGTTACTTTAGATAATAGGTGGGTCGTTCCATATTCGCCTGTGTTGTCTAGAGCATTTAAAGCACACATTTATGTTGAAATTTGTTATAGTGTAGAGTCAATAAAATATATTTGTAAATATATTAACAAGGGCAGTGACCAAGCTACATTTGCGTTGAGAAATGAACATGATGAAGTTACTAGATTTCAGTCAGGCAGATATATCAACTCTTCAGAAGCTGTGTGGTGGATCTTAAGTTTCAACATTCACGAAAGATATCCACCTGTGACTCATCTGGATGTTCATCTTGAAGGCGGTCAACGTATATATTTCAACGCCGAAAAAATTACAGAACGATTGGAGAACCCTAGACAAACAACTTTATTAGCATTCTTTCGACTTTGCCAAACTGATGATTTTGCAAAATCTCTTTTGTATGAAGAAGTTCCATCGTATTATACCTACGATAAGCAACGAGGTGTCTTTAATCGTAGACGCCGTGGCAGGCCTGTGGGTGGCGAGTCAATTATTTTCAAAGAACATGTTCTTGGTAGAGTGTAGAGTACCGTTCATCCAAACAACGCTGAGTGTTTCTATTTGCGATTATTATTACATACAGTGCGAGGACCAATATCATTTATAGATTTGAGAAAAGTAGACGATGTTGTTTATCTAACTTAGCATGCAGCTTGCCAAGCGCGTCAATTGCTTGAAAACGATCAGCATTGGGATGACGCTTTAGCAGAATCCTGTGTTAGTGATAATCCACGACGGTTACGCCATTTGTTTGTAACATTACTCACATTTTGTCATTTTTCAGATACTGTACAATTATGGGAAAAATATAAAGAAAAAATTGCAGAAGACTTTCTTCGGAATATATCTCACAATGATGAAGGCGCAACTAATTATAATTTTCGTGATCTTGCCATAAATCAGTGCTTATTAGCTCTTCAGGAAGACTTAACAGCAGTAGGTGGTAAATCACTCTGTGAATATGGTTTGCCAACACCAACCTCAGTCGGAGAGGTTACCAATAAGGAATATTCCACAGAGATTGGTTACAACTCAATTGAACTGCTGGCAACATTAGAAAACGGCGTCCCAACGATGACTGCAGAACAATGTTCATTCTATGATCGCGTGTGCGAGAGTGTTCAGAATAATTTGGGAACAATATGGTTTTTAGGTGCACCTGGGGGAACTGGGAAAACCTTTTTGACTAAATTAATATTAGCTTATGTTCGAAATCAGCGTAAAATTGCTCTTGCCGTAGCTTCATCAGGTATAGCTGCAACATTGCTACCAGGAGGTAAAACTGCTCACACTATGTTTAAAATACCAATTGATTTAGATCGCACGGAAAGTCCAACCTGTAGTATTTCAAGAAATAGCGACAAAGCTAAGGTATTACGTGAGTGTAATTTAATCATATGGGATGAATGTACGATGGTCCATCGAAAAGGAGTAAAAGCGGTAGACAGAATTTGAAGGGATATAAGACAAAATGATCGACCAATGGGCGGTATCACGGTTTTATTTTGTGGTGATTTCCGACAAACCTTACCGGTAATACCACGGGGAACCCGAGCTGATAAGGTTAGGGCTTGCCTGAAAAGCTCTTATTTGTGGCGTGATATACAATCGGTGCATTTGACTATAAACATGCGAGTGAGAACTGCAGATAACCCGGATGATCGTCAATTTTCTGATACATTATTAAAGATTGGTGAAGGTACCTATCCACAACTACACCAAGGAAAACTTATTCTGACGCCCGAGTTGTGTTGTATAGTGCAATCCCAACCACATCTTATATCGTCGGTTTACGGTGACGTAACAAATATATTAAATAGGGACAATTGTTGGCTATGCGAAAGATCCATTTTAACTCCTCGTTATGACCAGGCATTTGAAATTAATAACAAAATACTGTCGAATATACAGGAGGAAAGCAAAGTTTATAGTTAAATAAATAGAATGGTCGATGAACAAGAAGCCACTAATTACCCGATAGAATTTTTAAATTCTTTAAATATGCCCGGACTTCCTTATCATGAAATGTGTTTAAAAATTGGCATTCCGATTATTCTGCTCCTAAATTTAAGACCACCACAACTTTGCAATGGAACTCGGCTAAAAGTAACCCAGATGCAAACAAAATATAATCGAGGCTCAAATTTTAACAGGTTGCGGTGCAGGAGAAACCGTCTTTATTCCCAGAATTCCCATAATACCAAATAATTTTCCATTCCAATTTAAAAGAACGCAATTCCCAGTATCGGTGTGTTATGCAATAACAATAAATAAGGCTCAAGGGCAGACTTTTCGTGTTGCTGGAGTAAATATCGGTGTCAGTTGTTTCTCGCATGGTCAGTTGTACGTCGCTCTTTCCCGGGTTAGCAGTTCTAGAAATCTTTATGTTCACGTGCCGGACGAGTCAACTTTCAACATAGTTTACCCGGAAGCTTTGCGCTGAAGTATTTTCGTTCTATAAGTACTTAAGCCTCTTGTGAACGTGATCTAAACAATATTACCAATACATTAACTTAATAACACACAAGGAGTTACACGCTGACGGAGTCGCGGGCACAGCTATTAACAATAATATTGTGCGGTTCCATATTGCAATATTTTTCAACAGTATTGTAGACTGACATATTATATTTCCCTACTAAAATACGAAAGTTAATCTGTCTGTTACATCAAAACCACTGAACCGTGAGGAAGGACATAGGCTACTTTTTTTACGAAAAACGACGGAAACGCGGACGAAGTCGCGGGCAACAGCTAGTTTGTATATAAAACAATTTATATTGATGCAATAGCAAACGAGCAAAAGAAAAATTTTCACTCAAAAATGTTCTTTTATGTTATCCATACATTTTTTAACACGCTGTTGCAGCCCCCTTGAATAAAAGGATTCGCGATGACTTTCTACACTATTGGCATAACTATAGTTGCATTAACCATTTTGACTATTTTGTGATAAAATATTTATCTTATTGAAATAATTTATTTCACAGTGTTGAAATTTGGTGTGGCAAGAAAATGTATTAACACGCACATACTTGAATAGCTTACACTTTAAATTATTCCTCTCGAAGTCTTCGGGGAGAAGGAAATAAGAACTCTACTTTTTTTAAATTCCGTATATAGTACAGGTTATCGTTTAGAGAGCCACTTATAAGGGTAATTTTTTTAAATAATTTCAGGGATCATATCTTTAAAGATATTCTGAAAAACATGAAGAAAATAAACTGAAAATAATACATCCTAATTCTGAGACTTATGAAACAAAAATTATTAAAAATATAAGTTTTCAAAAACCAAAGCTGAGGTTCTAAATGTTCCATTTTTTAAATATACAACCTGTTTTTGCTTATGAACGTGTAGTAGGTAATTACATAGGTTTTCTTATATTTCCTACCATATTCTCAGAAACTACGCGACTTAGAAACTGGATAGTAGTTGAAATTGGATAGTAACGAATCTTAATAACCCATATATATTTTTAATAGTTTTTAACTTTTAAATATAAGATTTAAAAACGGTTACTTCGTTTTTAAATTCTAAATAAAGGTCTCAATTTTTTATGTTATTTGTTAATTTTATATCTTAAGGGTATCATTTGTTTGTAAGGAATATACAAATATTTTCAGCTATATTATTAAATAGATATTCCAAAAATATAGAAAAATTTTACAATCCCCCTTATTTCCGAACATTTACGTTATGAAAATAGTAACCGTTGCACACTGCAAGTGGCATCGCTACGCTTATGTTAGTGATTTTATGACTTTTAGTGGTCCTGTATCCGTTTTCGAGCGGCGGGATTTTGTAAATATGTTACTAAAAGATTAACATTTTTGTAATTAAGCGATTTCCAGATGTAACATTATCGATGTTAATGTTTTATTTCTTTTGTTCAGAAAGTTAGGCTTTACACGTTACGAAAAAGGAATTTTACCCGTCCGTAATACGCTTGATGTTTCTAAATTATTTTAGGTTGACGTTCATCAAACTAACGCAGGATAAGATATTTGTTGTTTTTTCCCCTTTTCCTTACATTTTTTCCTTTAGATTTAAAATTTTCTAGTAACCTCGAAATATGGAACCACTTCTAATCCAGCAATATTTCGCAAATTGTACTAATTTACATGATTTTACTCCAACCTCCCACAATTCTATTTCGAAGGCAATGACAACGCTTAAATAAATAACCATAATATTTCGCTCAGACATAACATCAATTCCCAAACTTGCATTAGTAAGTAAATAAAATCCCAAGCAAGCACCTTTCATTACTCATCTGAGAAAGGTTTTCCTTTTTCTAGACTCGCAACACTCGAACTAAGGAGCTTCACACCTGATCAGACACTCAGAAACCATGTAGCGAGTTACGTGTAAAGTCAATACTAAAGATTATTATTTTTCTAAATATTTTTAAAGCTGCGTATTTAATTACTGGGTATTACAAAAAAGTTGTTATGATCATTAGATTTGAAAATAGCAATTTAATTTTTTCCTTGTGGGAATAAAATACTCTACATCAACTAAGAAATTATGTTATTTTTTAAATACGAGTACAAACATGGAAGAAACAAATTCTTAATATATTTTTAATTAATAATTAAGTTTTAAACTTATGACAAAATAAATATTACTATCTAGGAAATTTTATTTATTTTATTTGGCTGGTATTTTCTACAAAAATTTTTTTTTTTTTAAATTTGATATATTTTCATTTCTAATACATGATCTTTGATTTTGGAAAATTGTATACCGATTTTCCTAAGAAAGTAAACATCTCTTCATCCTTACGCTAATGTCCGGTGCTCTTTTGTATGTTCTTACAATGTTATGCATTTAAGAAAACATCTTCAAATTATTTTAGGTCCTCGTTACTTGAATCAATTGACATCAACTCATATAGGTTATGATGTTTAAATACGCAAATAAATAAGTAAACTTAAAAGCTAAATTCGGATACACACTCGATCAATACCCGGAGTACCTGGTACCCACCAAATACGTCTACAGAATTATAATAAGCGTACATAGTAATAAATATTTAAACTAATCGGTAAGAAAACACTATTTTATATAAACTTCATTTTTATTCACGACTAAATGAAATTAAGAGATGTATTATACTTACTTTAAAATTATTAACCACGAACTAGGTTTCGTTATATGACGACATTTTCAGGTTGGCAATTGTTGTCACACAACGAAACCTAGGTCGGAGTTAATAATTTAAATAAAGTAGATATAACCTATATCACGTAATTTTATTTAGTTGTGAATTAAAATTAAGTGATAATGAATTTCTACAAAATGTCATGCAAACTATATTCAATAATTTATTTGGTAATTATGACTTGGAATTTATTTTTGAAAATATAAGTCACCTTTTCACATTTTTTTTATTGCTCTTGAATGTTCATCACACACCGCTTTAGTTCAATCTTTACGTTTATTTTTCATACATGAGCTTTGTTTAATACAGTCTTAACACTTATTTTCGCGTCTTCCTCCGTTTTTCGTTAACACCCTGGTAACAAAGATGGCATGATCCTAAAACAACTTTTCTGATGGAATCTGTCTGTGGAGTAGACTCAATTGATGTCGTCGTTCTGCAAGCGGAATTCTTTAATTTTCCATAGATTTTTTTATCGCAAATTTAATGGCAAAATTTGTCGTGATTTCAATATTTTTAGATCGATATTCACTCGTTGGCATACACAATTATTCATTTAATTGTCGTAAAAATAATCGGCACTCACTTGTTTTTATTTTAAAATTTTATTATTTTCATAAAAAAATTATGTAACTTGCAAGACTGGCGACATCCAAAATATTAAAAAAAAGCAAGGGGCCATCGGTTAATCCGCCTGTGGGTTATGTAATGTCCTAACATCTAAACTATTGTATCGATCCCAATCTTCGTTTTATTATAACATCAAACATTTTCAGTTTTTTTTTCATATATGACACACAAACTGCGGTATCTGAATGCATCGATTTAAAAGTAAAATGGCTTATTTTGGAACATAAGAACCTATTGCCACATTGTCACGATATCCAAATAGTGTGGAAAATTATTCGCGATCTTTAGGTACTTGCCTCTCCACTGTAATTTAATTTTGTTTTCAATTTCTACAATTGTCAGGATCCATAAAAATAAATGCTTCGCTAAAGATAAATTAATAAAAAAATTATCCATCAAAGAATTACATCCGGGCCCTTTATATTGTACGACTAAATCTTTTACTACCCTTTCACCTTGACTTATTTTGCGGTCGGTCATTAATTTGCCAGTGTAAACTTGAGCGTCCAATAAATGTTAATTTTCTGCATTAGGTGCATATCTACCAAGCTTTTATTCCGTACTTTGCACTTGATATTATGAGACTATCCAAGAAGGCGTAAAATTATCAAAGGCTTCAATTTTTCCACGTCATTTACTTTTTTGTAGGATTTACCTCGTTATATATTTCGTAGACAGTATTCGCCTTCCTGTTAGTATGACGAACAATTAAATCGACTATTTCAGCAGTAAAAACGCTTTTGAAAGTTTTGCTGTTCGATAAAGCCTCTGTACTTCCCTGTAGTCCAGATTTTTGCGAAATATTATTTGTAAGAGGATTTTGATGTTAAGTTGGTGGTATTTTAAATTAAAAAGTTTTATCTTTGACTACAAACGTTGTCGTTGACCATCATACTTCATTACAAGCTGCAATGCTTTCAGTCATTTCATCAACATTCTCGTCTAATTCAGCTTCACTCACACCATCTTCTACTAAATATAGAAATATTTTATCCTCAATTATTTTTGGACACAGATATCATAATAATAGGAAATGAATAGTAATATCAACCAGATCTTTACGGTGCGATACATCTGAACATCCAATTTTTGGGTATTTAAACCTCACCGTCAAAATCTGAGGTATAAACTTCGACAGCAGAATGTTTTCCCAATATTTTACCCAAATATCTAGCCTTCTCTTCAATCGTCGATCTGTTATTTATTTTATAGATAAGCGATAGCAATTACATAAAATATCGTTAAGGTTACATAACTGCCCATATTTATACATAAATTAAACATACCTTGAATATTCAGTTGCTGATGAATTTTTCAATATTTTTTACTGAAACATGTAAAATTTCAGATAACTAAAACTAAAACAAGTAAAATTTCAGACAACAGACAACAGTCCACTACAAATCAAGACTTGTTTGAAAATATAGACAGCTGCAACTAAGATTTTGCTATCCCCCTTCTCGCTTCCCTTTATAATTCTGAAGGATAACTGTTTTTGAGGTAGCTAGTGAACTTCCAGCTGTGACTTCCGCGAAAAAAATATTTAAAGGTAAATAATCCGCCAATCACAATTGCCTATACTGCATGAATATACTACGGGTATAAAGGTACCCACCAGGGTTACCCGGCTATTGAACGACGTTACAATGTCTGGAGATTGACATAATGGTTAAAGGGGGACTTGTACCCTAATCATTAAGTGTTTTCAGCTTCTAAATATTATTTTAATGCAAAAACAAAATCGGTTCCAATTTTCATTTACTGATGAGATATATGAATTAGGTATTCAACTACTTTATCCTATTCTTCTACTTTTCAGTTCATCCACGAAAATCTGTTTATGTGTCAACTTCCGAAAATAAAAGAATTTATAGCAATAACTTCAGAACGCTTCCGGTAATTGTGACCTTTCGTTAATCTTAAAAGCTTAAAAAAAACGGGTTACTAAATCTAGCGGTGATATGATCAGGTCAATATATTTTTCTCATAAAATATCGGAATAGTATAATACTGAACTAGAAACCTTTCATTTTACACCAAGAATAATTAAAAAGAAACAAAGAATAATTACAAATCCCAGAAACGTGATGCAATTTTTTAATCCGGGCCGAATGTAACCGCAGTCATCTAAGTCGTATTAAATTAAATTATTTTGTGGAAAATAATGAAGAGATTCGACGTCAAAAGTATGAACGTCAAGTGTAAAAGTAAACTGACTTATTGCTGTTTTAAAATGACGTTTTTTCCAACACTTTATTTCTATAATCGGAATTATTAAATAATTCTGGTCTGGCACAAGAATTATTCAAATGTTCTCACAGAGCTTGTGATCTTATTAGATTTCACCTAGTTATTTTTGCTTTAATTTAATATTTTCATCTCTACTTTAGATTAATTATTTTATTAATTATTCACGTTTCCCCATGAGATAACTTTTTCAACAATTGCAAAGAAATAATCTCATTTGTGAAGTTTAGTTCTATAAATTTCCACTTATGTAGAAATAAATTATTTGAAATGTATTTAATTATATTGGGTAGATGATCCGAGAATGGAATGGTTGCGGTTAGAAAAATATGCGAATTGAATTGGTTTAATATACTTAAAATAAAATTATATATATATATATATATATATATATATCTCTTAAAATAAAAATTAATAGAATTCATTTTTTTTTTAGTTTCAGGGAAGGAGACGTCATAATTCCATTCCTACATTTTTCTTATTTAACGTTTGTTATTACAATTTCTTACACCAAATTAAGAAAGAATAGTGAAAAATATTTTTATAATAAAATAAAGGCATCCATGCCCTATTTTATAAATAAATGCCTTTTTATTTATATCCTACCATAAAAAAAAAACAATGATATTTGCATTTTTGCTAAATTGAACACATACCTTTTTATATTAATATCGTAAAAAGTCAAGCGTGGATCATTTTCCACATGGGACACGATAGTTATTGTGCAGTATATTATAAAAATGTTTTGAAGAAAATTCAAATTTTAAATATTTCTTATAACGGACTGGAAATCGGGGGCAAGTAAATAAATGGATAACTGCCCTAAAATGCATTGGCTTTGGCGTGGTTTATGGATGGAGCATTATTTTCTTGGTAACATTTTTAAAAATAAATTTTAAAAAGTGCGCTCCTTTTGTTAACCTTAAAACGAAAAGATATTATATATCCTGGATTCGAACAACTATCATCTTGTTATTATTCGTTAATGAAACTATTATTTAGATATTTTTCTCTACTTTAAAATACAATGAATACTTTTCTTTGATAAAAATAACAAAATAAAAGTTTTTATATAGGTAGCGAAAAAACAAAGATAAAACTGCGTATATTATCAGTCGTAGGCGATATTTTTTATTACTTTCACATTACATACTTAAAACATTTACAACAGCCGTTACGATTCCCATAAGCTCTTATCAAATAGATAGCGAACGTAAAGTGCGACAAAACCGAACTTAAGTTTGAGCAGTTTGGAGACATTGCAATAAATGCGTGACTTTAGCGAACAAAGTTAAGGCGATGTAGAGACGTCAAAACTAGATGCGTGGTGAAAAAGAACTGATGACAAAATGAACTTTCTGCTACTTGTTAAAATGTGCAAAAATACAAGATACTTTTTTATTTACAGAATAATTATTCGGTGCCTATTTTGAACATATGTTGAATAACTTGTAAATAAACTCGACCGACACGCTCAGATTTCGCATCGAGTCACGCGTTCGCTCTTTGTCCGATATAATGTCATTTAATACATACATCTCGTTCACGGCTTGCTCCACTTTCTCGCTTATATTTGTTAAGATGTGTGGTTTGCCAGGGAAACATCTTGGCACTGGTCGCATTCGCATTTCCACAGGACTGAATTCAAATGCTTCCGCTCAGCCTGCAAGTAGTATTATATTAACAAATATTATCATAATAACATCACAGATAGTAACGAGGTCTTCTCTCACAACTTTTTGCTGTTAGGTTCAGTTTATACCTATTATGTAGTGATCTTGAGTTTTCAGTTTTTCGCACAATCTCATTAAATGTATATAAAAGATGGAGTGATTACTGATTTTCGTATGTTTAAAAAGCCTAGAATAAATCAAGATCAAGCGGTAAAATATTTCAAGAAAGGTGATAAAATGAACTAGTTTATAGTTACACGTTTGTTCTCATCGATTATTAATATATTGTTAAAGAATTTATTCATATTTTCTTGGTACGTAGCCCAACTCAGGTACTGAATAACAGACCTTGTGTAGACAAGAATACTTACCTTCATTTTGTAAACTTACCAAAATATAAAATAACGACTATATTAATTTTTTTTGTGTTCGAATGAAGCCTTAAACGAAGAAAGTGGCTTGCTTCCTATAGTTTTCGCCTCCATTATGTTTTTTCCATAATATGTCAAAAACTTTGTACATCGAAAGTAATTCTATAACTACAGAATTTAATATATATATATATATATATATATATATATATATATATATATATATATATATATATATATATATATGTATATAAATTTATCGATTATAGTCGTTATGAATATTTAAACTTATTTAATTAGATAATCAAAACCATCCTTAATTTTACCACAATATATTTCTGCATAGGTTATTAGGAAAAAAATGTACCAAAGAATACTTTTCACAATACGTATTTAAACTAGGAAAAAAATACACAATATTTTGACTGAACACAGAATTGTAATCCACAGATTTGCTAAATAAGAATCAGGAAGCTGAAGGAAAGGAAATGGCAAAGTATCAGGAAAGGTTGACTTCAGAAAATATTGAAAACATCCTGAGGAAAAGTACAATATCAAAATCAAGTTAATACCAAAAATGTCATGTCTACTTAATATATTGATGAAAAGCATGTATACATGAAGTTTAAATTTGTTATATGTACGTAGATGAAAAAATCTTAATTAAAGAAATTGCATGGAAAGCTGCCCTTGAATACGATGATAAATAAACAGCTACGCCATTATTAAAGCTACTTTAAAAGGAATAATAAATATAGTTTTCAATGAACTTATTAATAACATATTTACGAAGTCTGGCGAGTTTATATGTCTGTGATCCTTTATGGCCTAGACAACATTTTACGTAAAGAGGAGGAAAACCGTTACTAGTTCTCGTTACTCCGACAGATGGATGGAATGCGGGCAGCATCCAGTCAGAAGCGGCATCATTCATTATAACGGGAGGTGCCATCGATGCAATATTTACGTAAGCTGATAGTAAATTGTGATGGAAGCGCAACCTCTGCAACGGAAATTATTTACGACAGTTTACGTTAACATTTACGATATAAATGTTAATATTTAGTCCAAGAAAGTGAAATTAGTCTCTAGAAATTGAGAAAGTATTTGGAGATTAAAATTAACAAAAAACAATTCGTATTTTATACCCCTTGCCGGGAGATTTGCTATTGTATACATTGGTCCGACGTGTCTTCTCCTCCGCTCCCCGGTTCGGATGAATATTCGTAAACGTCGTAATAAATGCGTATTTGAGCTTATATCGTCTATTTTTTACATCAACTAGCGGTACTTGGTGTATTCTTAAGTATGGAATTCCGTTACCGAAGTGCAGTTTGTTAATGGGCTTATTTTATGGTTGAAAAAAAATTATCGGTTCTATTATTCGGTTTCGAGAAGTATTTTATACTAATTGAATAACAAAAATTTTTCAAAAAAAGTGACATATAATTTAGACAAAAGAAATGATGCATTAATTCTAATTCTGTGTTATAAAGTTTTATTATTTTAATCTTTCAAACATTCTGAAATTTTCAACGAACGCATAATTCTACATCAAGCAAAAAAAACCTTTTTGTCAATGTTTCACTTAACTTTGCGCAAAAAATTGTAATGTTGGGATTTTGAAGATTTTTACAGAAAGAAATGGAGATAAAAATAAAATGTATGTTTTGCACAAATTTTTTTCTTATAATGCTATTCTCAAAAACAAAAATGCTGAAAACAAATTATGTCTATCCTTTCCTTGTAGAGCATAAATATATGACTTGGTTATAGATATCGAAATTTCAAAAATATTATTATAAAGTGAAACCAAATCATGTATATTTATACATAGGATAAATTAGCAGAAGGAAAGTGAAAAAGGAAATAGAAAAAGAAAACTAATTTAGATCGCGATTTAACTTTTGTACGCAAGAGTTCAAAGGAAGTAATTGAAATCAGTATCATGTCAGTAGGTTACATGGTGAAATAAAGCAAACCAAAAAAAGCAAAAAAAATACGTTACGTCTATAACAGGCGGTTTTGAAAGTAATGAACGAATTTAAGTTTTGGTTTTTATGAACTAACTCAATTTTGGATTTATTTGGCGTTAATTTTGTCGAAATTTATTATCCACAATTAAATGTAACTATGTGATCTACTATTATTTCTACTTTCTTTAAGTTCTTTACCAATGAAACCTAGGTGGTGGTAAAGAACCTAAAGAAAATAAAAATAATACTATATCACATAGTTTCGTTTATTTGTAACTCAATCTAATTCAATTTATTTATGAGATAAATCCCTAAGGGATCGACTATGTCTTTTTATAAAGATTTTCCCATCGTATAAGTATTCAAAAAAGTAAATAAAACTATTTACTTCTGAAAACAAAAAAAAACATGATACAATCCCATATAGAATAATTTCATTATTTTTGAAAGTTCTGTCTTTTTGTACATTCTTGAAATGATTGCACATATATTTGAGAGAAACGTAATTATACAATCAAATTATTAAGTGTTCATGACAATTAGAAATTAACAATAATATGTTGTTAATGAGTTTACAGCAACTAACATACTTATCAGGAGTATATTTCTTAACAGCCTTCAAAATTTATTGGGAAAATATGCAATAATTCTAAATCTTATAATGCTTGAAAAATTCGTAATATTTTTATGGCAAGGAAAGATGATATAATTTTGTTTATTTATATATAATTTAATAGAAATCCTATGTATTTCAATGTAAAAATATGCCTGAGAATGTATGAAAATCCCGTTTTAATAATTACTTTTTTCTTTTTTACATTTTTTTTTTGATTAAATTAAATAACTTTAAAAAACAAAATAATCACAATATCTTGCATTCCATTTCGAATTTAATTGCCTACATATCTTAACTATAGTTGACTGGAAAATATGGCTATTTTATTAGTAAGTCCGCCACTCATTTATTAAAATATTCCTTCTCCATCATCATTAAAACATGAATCTATGTGAAATTTATTTTATTTGTCGACTTGTTAATGATAGAATTTTGCGTAATTCTTGAACATTGATTTTTCTATGCAAGCCTTATTTACTTCTACTTCTGGTATTTTGTTGCATTAGTTTCGAACGTATTTTATAACTACAGTGCCGGTAAAAACAAGAATGCCACACAAACGATTCTACGAACCACATTAATGATAACACACAAACTTCGAATTCATAAAAATTGATCTACAGCAGTAGAAATAATATCACAGCTAGTTAATAATGAATATCCGGTAAAGTTTTCCAATGAGACCAAACAAGACACAATCGCATTGCGATGATGGAACAAGTTATAGAAATGCACGCATTCAGATCAAGGAAAAAAATCACTCAAGTCGATCAAGGTGTACCATTAAATACGAAGAGATGCTTAGATGTGAACGTTAGCGGGAAATCCTATTTTGACAAAATTTGGGGATTTTATTCTAAGCTGGTAATGAAATAAGGATTACATTTTTTTTCATTCGTTTGTTTTAAAATATTCTTTAAAATTAATAATTATGATATAAGCAAATAGAGCTTTAATCTGTTGCACTGGAATTATAAAAAAACGATTGTGAAAATGATGCGTTTCCAAACATAGTATTTGTGTATGTAATTCATTTCATCAATTTATTTTGAACATACTCGATTGTGCGGCTGTTCAAACATAGTGACTATTCTAACACAACTTTTTTTTATTATTTTGTTTTATTCTAAGATAATTTACGAGTTTGGTTTTGTCATTCCATAGGAATGTGTAAAAATAGAAATAAAATTATTAATTATGAAATGAAACTGGTTTTTCCACAGTAACAAACAAAATAAAAAATATACTTTAGAGAACATCCCAAAAAAATTTTTGGGATGTTTTCTGAAATATATTTTTTGTTTTGTTTGTTAGTGTCTAAAAGCACTTTCCATGCACAACAGAATAGCTTAACCTATAATACAAGTTAATGGCAATAACACTGTAAATTAAACTTTTTTGAATATTCGAATATGCAAGTCTGTTTTCTGATCCCTTCTTTGATTGTCCCAAGTAATGATACTGCGTATGGTCAATATCGTACCCTGATTTTTCAGCGACGTCTTATTTGATGATCAATTTTAAGGCTTTTCATCTTGATCTGGAATATATACATTTTATAACAAATACCCCACAAAGCACAGGGCGACAAATAAATAGGTATTTAATTTGAATTTTACCGGTAGCCCAGCTCTTAAGAAATACGGTGAAACTGGCAGAGCCATTGTTTTTCTTACGTATTTAGTATATTTATTCAATATACCAGTAGGACAGAATATGAACAGATTATAAAAAATATAAAATTTTCGTCAAATATGTGTTTTTGCACATGTTTTTTTTCAACAATTTTGTTTGAAATACGATTTTTTATAATAACCTTCAATCGATAAATTTTTATTTCCTCGTATTCCATTTTCTAGTCTTAGGAATATAATTAATCTATGTTTTTATTTATTTACGCACAAAAATTGGTATATATGACAGACTTACCACTACGAGAGCTACCTCTTAGAGGAAACAAATACATCAGCCCAGCTCCGCTCGACGAGCGAGAATCGATTCCGATTCCCTGCGGTTCAAAAGTCCTGGCGCTCTCAAAAGTTATTCATTTTAAGTTATAATACTCTCATTAATTACAAATAAAATCAATCTTTGTTAAAAATTTGCATTTCAATTCATGTAAAATAGGGTAAAAATGTATTGCAGTAATCTTTACTTCTACTTGAATTATTAAATAAGACATCACGATTTGAGGCTTTTTGGCTTTAATATCAAGTGAACCCGCGTTTACCTGCTTTATTCTTTTAACTTTGACCTTCACTGATATTTCTCAGTCGGCTGTATTTCCAGTATTGAAATTGCCTAATTTAAGAAATGCATCTTTCATTTAGGCACGTTTGACATTGCTAGTAAAGCTTATAGATAAAAAATATAGTTAACGACATTACTAATTTTCAGTCTTCGAAGAATCCTTGAAGGATTTCCTTTATGTGTAAACAAAAGTTTGAAAATTGAAGCTTCTGCATCCCGTTTTATGGTTTCATGGGTTGAAAAAAATTCAGTAGCCGATTAAATTAAAGACATTGAAAGTTATATCCGTTCTATTTTAACAACCACTGGTATCTCAGAAGAACGTATAAATATGGAATAACTATACGGTTGGATTACTATAGTCCATGTTACCAAGCTTTTGTCCGTTAAGTTTTTCATATTGTATATTGAAGGTGCGTATATTTGTGCGAGTCCATTTGCGTGCGCGTCATACAAGTGACGTGAAAGCGTTGACGGAAACCAAAATTATGTTTTTTTTTTCTGTCAACGTGCAAATTTATCAGGGATTACTAAAATATTAGAATTATTGATAAAGCGACCTCAATTATTTTAGGTAAATATTGAATATTGGTAATTACTTTAAACTAGTGACGGACAGATTTAATTTTCTCGGACGGAAAACGGAAATTGAAATGAATTACAATGAAATTAATGTCATTTCAAATTGTATAAGTTATAAATCCTTCCCTTTCCGTTAAAGTTCGACATTTCACATAATAATTTGGCAATGATAAATAATAATATAGAAATCCCCGGGGAAGATCATTTCATACGCCATACAAAAATATTAAATCCTTATTTATATTCTTTTATATTTTTGAGACTATTAGAAAGAACTTAAAGATATGACGATTAGATAAATCTTGAATTATCTTCAAAACAAATAAAGCTACCATTAATTATAGATAAAAAAAAAATTTCAAACCTTTATATTTCTATTACTCAATACTAATACTGGAGTTATTTACTTCTTCTGTCTGAAAAAATAGGCTGTCCCAGATGAATAGATAAACAATGAGTTTATTCTCTCTCTGGAATCAACTCAGTATTTATCTATTCATCTGGGACAGCCTATTTTTCCAAATAATACGACGTACGGAGCTGAATTTTGACGTCATTATACATAGCACCGGTACGAATATGAATGTAAAATGCAAAACCCTAATTCAGCGTAAACCTACAAAGTCTTTAATATTTAAGTTCTTACGATTAATGCGTATTTCTGGAACACAGGGACTATTTGACCTATAGCATGCTAAAATTTTCTAAATCTACTTTGTGTATTTTTAGTTTTTGATATCATTTAAACGAATAGATATAAAAAAAATTCTGATTTCTGGAAAAGGGTATGATTTTTTAATTTTTTTTCTAATGTATGATTTTTTCTTTTTTTTGTTTGTATAGCGACGCTTATATTATGTATATACACGTAATCAGATGGATTGTTTAGACTGACGCTTGTTAGTTATGATCAGTGTAAATACATATAAGAATTGACCTGGCCAATTTTCTACAATTTTTTTTCATTTAAAATTTATATATTTTCCCCAAATGTGGAAATTAACTTTAAAAATATAATTCAAATTTCAACACAGTTGATGTAATAATTTCCAATTAATACTACTAACAAAAAATGTTATATCTTTACTTCATGAAAATTCGGTTATACTTTTCATTATAATATAACTCAAAAGGACATTTTATTCTTTGGTATTAATTGGCATAAAAAACGATTTTATACGTTATATTACATGTTAGTGGGAAATATTTTATATTAAACTCCACAAAATTACAAGCCAGTTCTATGTTAAATAACCATCTGTGGCAAACGGAAACGAATAGGAGCGCTATTAACCGGTTACACACAAACAGACAAGAGTCGCAGCGAGTTGATTGAGCGAGAAGTAAGACGAGTACTGGGGAATCGACTATTTTCTAATGATCGCTCACTTTTTACTAGTAATAGTAACAAACCATGTTTTGTTGCCAACTCTCGGTTTCTTTCTAGTGCTATATATAATATTTATGTAATTTCCTTTTGAGCACAACTAGCACAACTAAAGCTGCATGCGTTTAATGACTGTACGCATGCAGCTCTAGAATCGAATTCCATAATGATACTGTTCTTCGTGTGCTTGGTAGGTGATTAGCGCATGATTAAAGGACGGAGATACGTACCATTCAATATTGAAATATAGTCTAATTCAATACGCGCGCATAATTTATATATCGGCTACATCTTCAGTGCCTGAAAAGCAAATCAGGTTTCTGAAAATACCTATACTCAGAAATATACAAAAGAAATATGGCGTACCAAGTGTATGAAGATACACGGTCAGCGCGATGCAAGTATTCCGTGTTTTTTAATATTACAGTAATTTTTCCAAAAATCCCCTTAAAACTTCCTTATATTCTTTTTAGCCCTTTAATAACCTCATAATTTCTTGTTTATTTAAATTATAAGTTCTTTTATGTTTAGCTCACTCCAGATTTATAACCCCGGTGCTTATAGCCTCGAATTATACGTTTTGAAATGCTCCACATCTTTTTCGTTTTCAAATATCAAAATGCTCCTGAACTAAATCGTAATAAAGTCAGGCTCTTGTATCAACCATTTTTTGACAGTTTTACCAAAAATTTGTGACAAACAAAATTATATTCCAAATTTTTTACACGCTTATTTAAACGTTCAGATAGAAAATTTTAAAAACGAATGACTTAATACAAGCGACTTTTGTCTAACAAATAACATGGCTAAATACCAATAACCATATCTTACGCCATCATTCATTGCCATTTTAGAGACCTATCCAACTATACCTCATTTAATTTACATTCTATTTATTATATTCTGCCCGAGCATAAAGAAGAAATTTACCCTAAATTTAAATGTATTTCACATTTATAAAGGACTCCTCTCATGAGTGCAGATGCTTTTACAGACAATAAAAGATAGATGTCACAATGAATGAAATAAGTAAATGCGAACGCTTAGAGTTTAATTATGTCTACAGTAATGATAGGTAGATAAAATAATCGTTTAATTTTTATAGATTTGGTTAAAATTTCATATGCTAATTAACAATGATATATTTCTATACATAAAATGTGGAAATTCGTAAAATAAACGCATTGCTACAGAAACAATTTCATCCAGTCTGACGGAGCACCTGGTATAAATATAATGTCTTTTGGAAGACTGCAACATATTATGTAAAAAACAGCTAAAAAACTAGCAAATAACATGGAAAACTAACAAAAAAATTTAATAATTAATCAAAATAAAATGATACTAGATTTAATATGCGCATCAAGCTGGGAACATTTGAATTATACTAATAGAAAGAAAAATGTTTTGTTCGAGTCATAACTAGGATAGGGATTTTCCAGAAATGGTTTTGAACTGTTATATATTCCCTTAACGTTTTCTATTTAGTTTAATGCACAGATTCTTCCATATTAATAATGGATTCCTTTTTATTTCTTCTGTATAAATTTTCAAAGGATTTATTTTTTCTTTTAGATTTATTTGTTCTCATATCCATCATCAGTGAAATAGTCAAAAATGTCTGCAAAATGCTTCGAAATTAATCCTGTCTTTTCTGTTATATCTTTTCATTGATAATTTTATTATAATTTTAGTAAATGTTTATAACGTTCAATCTTGAAAACTAGAAACTTTTAATTTCGTGCCTATCCATATACGACTTTTATATTATTCATTTCAAATTTTTATTTTCTTTATTTCAAAAAAAATTTTTAATTAAACTGGTAATGAAAAACTGCAATGAGTTAATATTAGTGCATTAAATGTAACAGGTTTCTCGACAAAGAACTACACCTAGTACAAGTAGACCTACGTCTTAAAAAATAACTGGTTGATATTTTATGTCTGAGAGAAGAATGGCTAAAATATTATAAAATAACGTTTACATATCAAGGAGTTATTTTAACCGAAAAAAGCTATGAATGGAAGCTCGTTAATTTTACTTAAAATAATCTTAAAGTAAAGAAACGTAAAGATATAGTAATTCTTAATGTTCACAAACGATCAAATTACTATCGCTTGAGTTGGACAAATACATTATAATTTGCGAATACAAAACTCATTAATTCTAGATTATACTGGAGGATTTATTAAAAACTGTATCCAAAAGTTAAAAAAAACATGTTAGTGTGCGGAGACTTCAACATTAAATTACTGATGAATTAATTTATTACGTCACAATTTATTAGTTTATTAAATACTTCCGTTTTAAAAATGTTTCTCTAAAGCCTGTGCTGATAATATTTTCTGGGATAGTAATGTTGGAAATGAAGCGGTTGTAAATTTTATACAAACATATGAAAGTAGTCGGAGGATTACGCTTAACGAAATTGTAATTACAAAAACAAATGATATTATTTGTGGACCAGTAACGTTTCGTTATTTAAAAAAACGTTTAAATTCAATGTACACAAATTAATATCCATTAATCTAACTCTGAATAAACCAGTCAGTATTCATAATGACTTTATGAATATTAATGCTTGATCTAAAAAAATTTTCCAAAATCTCAAAATTATGACTAAAACTAAAATCAAATGCTGTAACTAGGTAATGATGGATAGGTTAGGATGTTTAAAGAAAGGGATACTTTATTTCATTTACTCGTAACAATTACTTTGTCAAATACATTAAATCTACTAGAAAATTTTTAAAAAGTACATAAAATGGTCAAATAAAATCGTATTGCGTGAAAAATAAAGCATTCGGATAATAAAATATCATCTGTCTGGAATATTATAAATAGTGAAACAGTAAAAATGAAATCACGAAGTAATGATCCATCACTGGAAATAAATAAGAAATCTACCAATTCACAATGGGAAGCGGCTTATACCTTTGGGGAATTGTTTGCTGATATACCCATTATCATAAAAGTACCTTAATCTCAGCTTTAAAGAAGCTGCCAAGTTGTTGAGAGATAATATCAGATTCAATAACAACGACCTGCAATTTAAACTTACTCATACAAACCCACCAATATTTCAAAATATTTACAAATCACTTAATTTAAAGAAAACCGTATCAAGCCATCATATTCAATAAATATTCTGGGTTTTAGATTTTCTGCATGTAATAAAACAGTAAAATTATATCAATATTTAAATCCAATAACAACCGTGATCGCTCCAGTTTTAGACCAGTGTGTATTTTGCCACCCTCAGCAACAATTTTTAAAAAATAATACTTCAGCAAATGGATCAGCCCTTCTTCAGCAATATTTCAACCCTTTTCAATTACTTCACGTGCATTATAAGTATGTACCTGACTGACATGCTAGTCAGCTATAGATGCAGTAGTAGCATTAGTTTCAAATCAGGGACTTAAGATATGTAGATATTAAAATAATTATTTACTTTAGCTATTTTGATAATAGAACATCGTACGGCATATTGTTGTGAGGTCGGGCTGCAAATATGGAATTTATTATTATTTCACAAAACCAAGTTATTTGCTCAAAGCATAAATTAAGTACTCGAGATTCACTAGGAAAATTTTTCAATTACCCTTATATTTAGTAAGACAGTTTTACAGAAAAACAATCACATCACTGTAAAAATTGTAATCGTAACAATTATGATACTAGAAATATAAATACACTGAATATTCCCAACTCCAGACTCATAAAGATTAGCTTTTATTATTTATGAGGAATAGTATAGAAACTTCTACAATCGAATACCAAATATTTAAAAAAAATTGTCAACAAAACATTTTAAACGCGTTGTTAAGATATATGTACTCAAAATAGCGTATTACAAAATTAAGTATTTTATGAACTATAAAAATAACTTCCACCTTATAAAATAATAAAATACTAATGTATTTTTTTACAACGTGACAATTAGACATTTGTTAATTGTTTTTTATTTATTTTTACATGTAAAGTTATATTCCAAAAGAGACGCAATATTTGTTGAATAAAACTTAAATTGAAAAAAAATTCATTGAAAAAATGTTCTTGTTGCATTTTGCCACTACGTTCGTTATCTTGCCTTCATCTCACGTTGTTTGGAGTAATGAAAGCAAGGTTAAAAACTCCAAATATCACATTTCCAAGGCGTAAATATAAAGTATTACATGACTGCATGAAAATTACCCACTTTGCTGTGTTCTTGCGCTTCTTAGCTTTATTAATAAAATACCGAGTATGACGCGAGGTACACCATGGTGCGAAATGTATATCTTGTGCAATTTTATATATTTTTTGCATCTTTGTACTTAATTTACATTGTACATTATTTTTTTCATTAATTTTTTGGTGTTTATAGTGTTATGAAAATAACTGACAGGGAAAATGAATTATCATTATTATTGTTTGTTTAGATTCAAATATAAACTGTATTATAAACCAAAAGCGAGGATCGATGAAAAAAAAATACAAGCGAATAGAAAGAATGTAAATTTCTAAAAAAATATCTCAGTATCAGTGTTTACAGGAAATACTTAGTCTATATTTTTGCACTCTGTTTTAAAATTATATTGAACAATTATTTTGATAGATATTTTGTTTTAACCTATACGCAAAATCAAATTGGTTGTTACATTCAATATTATTTATTAAGCATTTTACGTAGCAAAGTGAAAAAAAGGGAATCAACATAGTTTCATTATGTCTATTTGTCCGTCTGACCGTTCGTTTATCATATCTTTTAGTTTAAGAAAAAGAAAATTTATTTTTAAAATGTTATTAAAATAAAATCGAACTTATAGATGAAACATATTTTTTTTTCATGAACGACATTGAGCGGGATTTCATAATGAGGTCTTTACAATTTAATAGAAAATTTTTGATAATAATGTTATAAGACAACTCCTAAGTAAATATCGGATCTCCAAAGTCTGTTTAGTGTATGTACTTCAACGCAAATTTATTTTGATCAATTTACGTTAATACATTAAAGCGACATAGACACGCGAGTGGGCTCCATACAATAGTTCATGTCACTTTATTTTTTTAACAAGTAAATGAAATTACGTGATGTAGTATTACATTTACTTTATTTAAATACTAAACCACGACCTAGGTTTCATTGTAAGAAGAGATCTTTTGAATGTCTTCAAATTGCCTACCTAAAAATGTTGTCATACAACGACACTTAGGTCGTGGTTAAGGTTAGGTGGTTAAGAATTTAAATAGAGTAGGTACTAATAGTAAGTAATACTGTATCACGTAGTTTCATTTACTTGTTAATAAAATTAAGTGGTAATTAATTTCTATGTACTTAACGCCAATTATATTCGAAGAGTTCATACGCACATGGTTAATTTAAATAACATTAAATTAATTATCGACAAATAAATAAGTATTAAGCCCTCAGATAAATCTCAAAGTTTTTTACCACTAAACATTACCATGAAATCATTTATATTTTGAAACAAAGATGGCTAAAATTACTTTGATATAAATAGGTTAGCCTTACACGTACACGATTTATAAAACCAATTAATTTATTACAAATATTGCTTAATTTGAGTCTAATTGTTATGAAGACTAACTTACTTGAAAAATATTGATTTGTATAATGATACCATCGTATTATTAATAACTTACTACACGAAATTTAGGTTAAAGCATTTCTATTATCATTGGGCTTAAACGAACAGGGTTGCCTCGATAAGACTGTGCTCTATCATATACTTTACAAATAATTTTGGTATATTTAATGTTTATAGTATAAATATGGTTTCACTCAATTAACAAAGCTATTGATAGCGATTTACGTTAACTTTCAACCCGACTCCAAACTTCACCGCGACCGACCTTTTTTAAGAGGTAGGTGTGAGAGTTACAATAACTTAAATGTCTCCAGGACCCTATTTATTTAATTTTTCGTTAATATTGTAAAGTAGCCTGCATTACTTACAGTCTCTGATCGAACAAATATCGCAATATTTATTGCATTGTGTTTGACTGCAAAGGCTTTACCTTGTCCACTTGTATGTTAAGTTAAGGAAAAGTTTCATGAATAAATAAATTCAGGTTTTTTATCTCACGGACAGTATGACTACGATTAGTTGCCCATTATTTCTTGCAATTTCTTTTTTCGTAATAAAACTAAATATGTATTTATGAATAATTTACAACCTATTAGCATTTTTGGTGTTCCGTACCTTAAAAAAAATAGAACCCTTCTGAGATTACTTACGTGTCTGTCGGTAAGTCCGTATCAACCGTTTTTCTCAGAAACCGCTTGATGTACAAACTCGAAATTAGGCACCATAATAAAACATATTAACCCTCACATATCATAATATCTAAAACTTGAAAGACATGCATAAAAAATTGCAAGTAAAAAATATGTTTCTAGCGCACCTTATTTTTGAAACTACTCAACCTACAATTATGAAAACAATATTGGTTTTCACAAGTAATTTTTGTAGGAAAAGTGCAGCGTATGATTTTAGATGTCATATTTTTAAAATTTTCCCCATGTTCCTACCCCTACGAAAGACATGGTAGTCAATATATTTACATTACTTTTCTATTATCATAGCCGATTTGCGGAGAAACTATGTAACATAGAAATTTTAATATAAATAAAAATGTGGCATAACAATTTAACTTATTAACCCGCATATTTTGCATATAATTTACATGACAAACTTTTTTATTTTATTCATGTGACAAATAAGTATGAAGTAAATAAAGGTCTTAGAAACGTTTTTCCCATTTTATATACCATGTGGAGTATATTTTTAGGTCTGTGAGAGGTATAGTTTTTTATGAGTTGTAGTATATTTACATGGTGAAAAATTAATATTTCTAAATAGTTTGAGATTCGTGCTTGGCAGGTTTTATTTATTCAGCAATTTCCAAATAAATCTTAAATAACAACTCATTATTTTATAAATATGTATTTCTTTACACTGAATCCAGCTTGAAAAAATTATTCTTAAAAAAATTTCTTTGGTCTTTTTATTAGCAAATCTCTATTCTGCTTTTTATTTCTTACAAAATTAAACAGTTTAATAAAATCACTTACACATATGAAATATACAGCACATCAATAATTTGTTGGTTGGAAAAGCACGGAACGATCCGGTCGTATGGTGGAAGTCTATAATCCGCTTCCGCCTACTGCGAGGAGAACGACCGAGCCACTTACGATCAGGTACCAAGCAGCAAAGAGAGAATACCTATATAAAGTATACACAAGATGAAATAACGGTCATTGCATTAGAGAAGTGAATACCATAGTGTGATCACTTTATTTTAGTAAACATTTTGATTGTTACTCAAGTGTTAGAAAATTAAAAATGGTCTATTTAATTACGGTGAGCGTGATATATATTTTACACTTTTTATGTTATTACTTACACAAGTGAACTAAATTTGAGGAAATTTATTAGCTGCATTAAAATATTATATTTTTGTAGAAAAATGTCCTAATAACATGTTATTTTATGGTTCAGTTTAACTATTTTTATATTAAAAACATTTTAGTAAAATCATCTAAGAATTCGCAAATTCACGATTATTTTTTTGAAAGTTACATGATATTTACGTGTATTAATTTATAGGTAAAATTATGAGGAAGTTGATAGGTTAATTACATGATAAATTTATTCCAAAGGCAAATATCAGATGTTTTTTTTCAATTAAAAAATAAGTCTATTAAAAATTTGATCTGCAGATTTACATATACATTTTTCCATATTTTTCTGGTTTTTAAACTTACTCTTTATTAGAGAAATTAATTCTATGTCTTTGATTTTTCTTCATATTATTACATTTAATTTGATGTTCCATAAAAATGGCTTGGAGAAAAATTGTTCGTCACTCGTTTTAACACCCTTCTCCCCTCCAAATTACTCCTGTACATATAAATTCTACGCGAAACTTAAGAAAATTATGACGTCAAAAGCATTAATAAATAATTAGACATAATTTGTGGCAATTTGTTCATTTGTGCATATTTTTTATTGTCTTTTTAAATTGTTTAACAATGGGTTAAATTGTTTAATGATAATATTAAATTTAAACAATTATATTTTCCGTAAATTTCTGTATGTAAACTTGACGGGTAAACATTAGAAAAAACGTCGCCCATAATTAAAAGTTTGTTATAGATTATATTTTTGTTTTAGAGGGCTGTTTATCGTTTATTTCAGACATGGAATAAATAAATAAATAATTTCCGTCCATATTATGTCATAGTACTTACTTTTATTACCGCGATCAAGACCAGTTTTAAAAGGCTCCATACTCAGAAACGGATTTCTTACAGCGAGATTGTTTCCAAACGTTAGCTTTGTGAACTATAATAAATTAATATGGCAGTTTTTATATCTAAAAACTGAGTATTTTCATACATTTTCTTTTCTTTTCGATAGACCTCGTGGCCGCGTATCCAGATACTTAATTGTTGGATTGTTAGATTTCTTCCAATATCCAATATTTCCAACAAATATTTCCCAAAATGTCAGTTTGAAATTAAATGCCTGTTAAATTAAAAACACGTAATTTAAGGTTGCTTAACAAGAGGCGAAAAACACCTTATAATTGCATCATGTCTGACTGTCCGTCTATCTGTCTTTCCGTATGCAAAAATATCATCTTTCAATTTCAGTCCGACCAGAACAAACTTCGCCGAAATATGCAGATAGTTTTCTTCAATATAACATTAAGAACTATAGTTTTTACTTTTATTTTAAAGCACCTTTCCTTACATCAAACTTGAGGGTGGAAAATGATTTTTCGTGAAAATTGGAATGAAAGAGAAAAAAAAATTTAAATTAAAATCTTGAAATTTTTGGATAATGTCTCCTCATCCCCTCCCTAATTTTTTAATAATGCATGTGTAAAATGTGTATTAGTTAACTTGCACACCTAATTAAATTGAAGAGGTAGATACCAATCAAGCTATATCTCTTAATTCTGTGAAACATATTTGCGTTCTGAGAAATAATATTAATATATGGGAATAGATCCTTGTAGGTTGAATTCCATTCTTAATTAACAGGTTTTTTTATTTGTCAGGATATGTCTATGAAAACAATTCTATTTCCTTTCATTTCAACTTTTAAAACTTTTTATATTTATTTCACGAGAGCCAAATTTAATATCTAAGACGTAGTGAAAAGGAAAAATAATGACACGCTTGTAAATGGGTTATTGTTTGAAATTTTCTCCAACTATTCACAATGTCCAAATTTTTTTAAAATTAAATAGCATGTGTAATTAAAATTATTAAAATCTAAACTGTACAACTTGTGCGACTCTCAGAACTGCTAAATATGTTCGGATACATTTACTTTGTAAGAGACGCATAAAGACCTGTTTTTTTTAATTTTCCTAATGTTATGTGTTTTCTTCTAAAAAATAAAACATGTCAATTATAGTAATAAAAATTGTGCTCGAAACTTCTGTTCATAATCAGATATGTTAGAATGTTTAACTTTTAAGTATACGTGTACTTTTAAGTACACTTTTACTATTACGAAACAAGGGAATCGATAAACTACAATGTCTCAAATTTCAAGTTTCCGGATTAAATTCTTTGTGAGTAAAATAGTTGCTTCTGAGTAAAATGTTTCTGAGTTAAATGGTTAACATACACAACGACACGCGAATGACTTCAAAAGTGTTTTGTTTTTTTTCGATTTGTGATGCAGCACCTACAAATTAAATAATTATAATTTTCTGACATCATATTATTTTTTAGGTTCCTTATGTACTAGTATTATTCGCACTGGCAGTAAATAGTGAATACCCGACCAAAAATCTAAGCCGGCGAAGCATTCCAGCAAATATCGTGCCATTTATAAGACATACATACTCAGAACTCCACCGACCAATACCAGTAGTAGTCCCGCAGGCAGTGCCGATAACAATAAACCGCGCCATGCCATATCCGGTGCATGTGTCAGTACCGATAGACAATCATCGGCCAGTCCCGGTGGATGTACCACACCCGGTGCCCATTGCGGTGCCGAGACCTGTTCCTGTGCTTATAGACAGGGCATTACCAATACCCGTATCGCATCCTGTACCTGTAACTGTGACGCAGCCAGTGGGAATACCTGTTCCACAGCCTTACATTGTGCCTGTTCCTCGAGCTGTTCCTGTGCCCATTGCATCACTTTTTGATGTACAGAGTCAGCTGTTATCTGGAGCTGGAATTGGAGTCTCAGTTGGACAGCATTTGGTTAAGGAGTGTTAATGATTAGAATTTATATGTAGTCCTGATATTGATTTTTGATCATAAAAAAATTAATTATGCATACGTACTAACAGTGGTGTTACGTTAAACATACACGTTATAGTCATAAAATGAAGAAGAAAGTGGCTCCAGGTAGTGTTCATACGCAAACTATTATGGAAAAGTATGAAAGAGTAGTATAACCAAGATAATGAAAATCATTTTGGTCTTTTTGGGACCACTTATAAAGATCTAATTACATGTCTAGTTAATATAATTTCATTTTGTACTGATACTAAGAATATTAAACTCTTTGTACTTGTATTATGTCTTTAAGCAAAAATGGTTTGAAATTTACTGGTATGACATTAAATGTTTAACGAAAGCGGAAGTGTAATGGTAGTAACATCTTTGTTTTCATGCCATCGTCTTGAAATTAATGTCGACTAATGTTTGTTCCACTCATTCTATAATTTATTGAAATATATCTTAGATTTATTAATTCATATCTTTCTTCGTCTTCTGAATTTTTATGTTTATAGTTCTTATTAGTTTTATATGAGACTAAATTAAGCATTTAGTATATGTTTGAACGCGCTATAAAAACTAATTTCTAAATATACCAGTCATTATACTTCAATTGCTACTATTTTTCGTAGTCGGCCGGAACTGTGTAATCTTCAAGTATGGTTTATATAATGGTATTTTGAATAACCAAAAATATTTTTCACCGCTTTGTATAGGAGAAGGTGACATTTGGCCAAGAGATTGGAATGTACTCGTAAGAGAAGGAAGGGTTATAATTAATAGCAAAAACAAATTATACGAATGAGTAGCAATGCAGCCCATTATTTTAATTAATTCGGCGTAAGTAAGGCAAAAAAAGAAACACGTATAAGAAATAAAGAAAAAGTGAATGATCAAATAATCTTGGAAAAATTGTTGTAAGTTTCAATATATTTTTCAATAACAAAGAAGTTTGTTGTTTGATCAACATAGAAGGTATTAAATAGTAGTTATCATTCAATTACGGAAAATATTAATTAATAATTTGAATGATGAGTCCAAATAAATGAAATTTCCTCAAATACAAAGAATTATTTGAATATTTGAGTTTTACGACTTATTGGTTTTAATCCTTCTAGCACCAAATCATAAATCATTTCTCGGAGCCATACACACACACACACACATATATATATACATACATATATATATATATATATATATATATATATATATATATATATATATATATATATATAAAGGCATATTGACTACACAACACGTGTTGTTAATATAAAAAGTATTAGTTCATCAGTAAATTATTTTTTCAGCAAAAGAAATCAGTCATCTTAAAAATATAAGAATGTATGGCCAGCGTGTAACAGAATATTAATAAAACAACTCATTAAAAATTATCAAAATATAAAAATAATTGAAGGTTTTGAATCTAAAACCAGTATTACTCCTTATTTGTAAATAATATCTAAGATAATAAAATACGATAACTGTAACATCTAAATATAATCCTAACACATTGTTATAAAAACATGTTTTTATGTAACTGATAAATAACTTTAATTCAATAATTTATACACTATTAATTACTATTTTTAATTATTTTTTTATTTTCTTTATACGTAGTATAAAAACTGTATCTATGGATAAAATGACAAATTTTCGCTTAATATACATCGAACTGGTAAATCTTCGAAATTAAATTAAATACCGGCAAAATCATTTAAATTTTATTTCTTCTTTTTAGACCATCTCCCACATGGAAAGTGAATATATCTTATATATATATATATATATATATATATATATATATGTATATATATATATATATATATATATATATATATATATATATTTATATTTACGCTCACATTTAATCTTTAAATAATAAACAGCTGTGTCTCTGTCACCCATAACATAAAATTATTACGAGAGAAATATAAATTAAGTTAAACAAATAAATTAATGTAACATAAAAAAAAAGTTCGACATTTTTTCGTGAAGTTCCCAAACTACTTTTGAATTAAAACAACAACGAAGCTTCTCTAATTGTATTATTTATTCACCTCATTGTCAACATTAGGAAGAAAAGTAAATAATAGTCTAAAGAGAATTTAATTTGTGGGAACCTGAATCTTAAATTTGTACAATGTATTTTCTTTATTACATACGTTGGGGACTACTTCATAAGAAAATAATATATATATTTTAGTTGTATCTTTTATGGTTTATAATCTAAAGGGAAATAAAAAAAGGACCTATGTTACATTTTGAAAAGTTCAGTGATGAACCTTAAAAAACCACAGCAAAGCGAAGTGTCATGGAAGTTAGTTCATGTCACGTAGACTCTTCTTCGATCACATACATATTTTAAATAAATGCTAGCCACCGATGAAGATATTCGAGAATAAAAGACTCTTAATGTAAATTTGTCACCTTTTTTATATGTTCACCAATAAATTATATTTTCTGCATGAGAAATTAGATTACTTTGATAGAAAATTGTATAGATATAACAGTCAGATTAAAAATATAACCATGTATGGAAGCACGTAACTGTAACACATATTTTTTATATCAAAGTGAAAATGGATTGGAATACGAAACTTTACGAGTAAGTGATTATTAGTGAAGTACCTGGTGGTATTTTTAAAATCGATCTAGCGTATTGATGCGAAGATCCATGTTCCAAATATTTCTTAGTAATTTTTTTTATGTTATAATATTTTTCCATATAAACGACACTACTGATTTGTTCCTAATTACTCTCCTATCGTCAATATTGATGGCATGGAAGCTATTTAAGTGGTCACTTCTGATAATAAGGATAGGTTTGATTATTTTTATTAGATTTAAAGAAATAAAAGTTGAAGCAATCGTCCTTTTTTAAAAATAATGTAGTTAATTGTATCTGTATAATATAAAAGTATAAAAACCTTTAAGGAATGTAAAAAAATGTTAAGATTAATAAATTAAAAAATACAATCAGAACGCGTAAAATCCAAACATCATTAAGTCACATGCTCAGAAAACAAAAACACTGAAGAGAATACAATAAACAATATAACGTAGAACCTTAGGTAGAACCCCAAAGGCAGCTTTCGTCGTTCTTTCCTTACATATGTTGATAGTTAACAGAACTATAATCTTTATTAGGATCTAGATTGAATAAATTAAGATACGGGTAAAAATATATAATACTTGTATTGGTTACATATTTGGTTTCACATCATGCGATGACATTTCTGTGTTTATATTAAATCTTAACTGGATTTTTATATACGATCAGAGCAAATTATACAGAATGATATATAACTCCTGCTTCAACATTTAAATGCCTTCTGTTTCAAGATTTCAAAGAATACTTTTAATTCGTCCTTTTTAATCTAGATTTAGAGTCCTAGACTGTCATGGTCTGACTCTTGAATCGCGCCACACTTTTATTCACTTTTGATTTTTATATTATTTACTAATATAAACATACGATCAAAATTGATCGTTTTTATAATTTTTTTCAAATATTACAGTCTTTTACTGCACACATTTTGCCGTATGTATTCTTTACTTAATACATTAACAAAGTAACGACCTAGTTCTGAGTTCATTTTTATTTTTGAGCCGCATTTCTAAGTTTTAGAAGACACACTTGGATAAAAAATATGAATCCAATCGATGCTTGGTTTTATATTTTCCGATAAGAAAAAGTGAGAGACATAAAAATCACGATATCAAATATGCCCACACCACAAAAATAACGATACTTCAAGAGTGTGTTAAAAATGCGTGAAAAACATGTGATCTTATCCATTAAATTGACGTTAAAATAGCCCGCGCATATACTTATGGGGGGGGGGACATAGGTCCCCCAATAGTTTACTACTGTAAGTTGAAAACAGCGGGTGACGCTAAGGGATCAATTCCATGGTACTATTCTACACCATAATTTAAAGGTGTGATTAATTTCAAAAATATTTCTACTTCGTGCTGTTGGTAAGTAATTAGTACCAGCGACTCACCCCAATTTCAAATAAAGATATTTTGTTTGTTTATTCATTTAAAAAAAGCATAAACAACACTTAAATATGTTGAATGTTTACATTTATAAAAAGCATAAACAACACTTAATATTTTGAATGTTGAAATTGTATAGCATGCATAAAAAACACACGAATGTACAGGGAGTACAATTGCGACACGTGAGATTTACATTTAGTATGTTTAATGACAAAATATTAGAGCTACTTTTAAAGGAAATATTATTCAAATTTTAAAAAAATGTTCTGTTACGGAAAGAATACTCTCAGAAATATGAAAAAAAAATAATAATAATTACAAAGTAAATTAATTACTGTTTTTTACATACATCTTCATTTTTTTAATTTTCTTCTTATTCATATACTATCGAGCAAATCATTTCTAGGTATATTGCGCAATACTGCTAATGCCATTCTATATACATATTATTTAATTTTCCTAACTAGTTGTAAACCTATTCAGCAGACCATGAATTTTTTGCTTCTGTACACCAAAACATCCTTCCACTCTTTTACTAGATTTAATGTGTTGTACATTTTTTTTTTCCGAGAAATATCTAAATACAGGAAAAATAAATCGGATTCGCATCTCTCGAATTCACGTAGAAATATATTTTTAAGAGGATGTTTTAAAAACTCGGGCATGAAAATATAGCACTGTCCATCCATTATTTTATCACATTGCAGAAAACCTGCAAAATAATATTTCGTTTTTTAGAAATAACATAAGGCCATTGTTATTCGTTTTAACTCTTACAAATTTGTGAAAAAGAAAATTGTGATTTCCATGTCGAGTCCTAAAATAGTATTAAATTATAAGTATTTACTTTTGTGTCGTAAATATGTCTTTTCCCTCTTTTTCTTCTTTTTTGGCCATACACCCCTTTAAGTCTTCCCCCCCCCCCAGTAACAAAACGATCCTTATCAATAAAATAAATATTATACTGTGCCGAAATACGATGCCCTTTTAACCGTTTTCCTACCTCCGTTTCCCCTTTCCATTCGCGAATACATTACGCCGAACGTCAGTAAAATTTTTATTTACTACCAAAAATCTTTCCATTTCTCTTAAGCTACTAAAGTATATTTAAAATTTCAAGTATATATTTTTATCTATAAAATATTCTTAAAACAATTACGATATTTATTTCAACAAGGATTAATAAACTCACTTGAACGTTTTTATTTTTGCCCTATTCACTTCTTTCAAAATAAAAGCATTTACTGTAGCTTATTAATGAAATATAGATAAAGTTGAAAATTTATTTTAGACCATTTTAGGACCTGCACTTCCTTCATACACAATATTATTATATCCGTAAAATTATCCCAGCGTTCGTCGTGAAAGCACCTCGAAGAGCTACTTGTTCTCCAACCGCACTGACATTATCTATATCTCAAAAAATATAGACATATTTACATATTATATGTCCTGTGGCAAATATAAGTTATTATACTATTAATAATTTGTTAATAGAAATAGTAGTTTTGGTACAAAAATAAATATCTTAAATGCAAGAAAAAAGAACAAAAATTTTCGTCTCTGTTATATTAGTAAAATATTTCATTATCCCCGATTGTCATTTTTGGTAATTTTTTCTTATAGTTTATTTAAACTTTGAAAAATATGATTCAGAAAAGGATAAAGGTTTTCTAGGCGATATTAAATCCGAAGAGGGAGAAAGAATGGATCACGTGTGAAAGGAGATGCAGGAAATTTTCAACGAAGAGGAATTTAAGCATAATTATAGAGAAAAACTTCACATAACGTTTTAATTCTAATTTAAGATAAAATTACATTACTCTTAGTTGGACTATATACGTGATTAAATATATAATTTAAATTAATGAAGGTTATATTTTATATTACATTCTAATTCATATCTAGATTATAATTTAAATAGACAATACTTTATCATTTGATAAATATTGTCTATTTAAATTATATTCTAGATATAAATTAGAATGAAATATACAATAAGTAAGTAAATAATAATAAATAATATATCGAAATTTACATTCTTGGATTGATGTTATTTTTATCAAAATTATTAATATTACCAAAATTATCTTTATGGCATACCATATACAGATTCAATAATGACGTATTATACAATACTGCTCAGGCTGGGACTAAAAATAAAGTATAAAAATATTTTAGAAGCCATGATTTCGTTCTCTACTATATAGGTCTACATATATTTAATAAAATTATATAGTAGCATTAGCGGTACTGCACAGCATTGTTATACAGAGAAATGATTTGGTCGAAGATTGCTTGTTTAAAAACACTTACTGAACGGAATTTTTAACCATAAGTAATCTTATTTTTTAATATTCATTAAAGCAATAAAAATAATTGTAACTTCGTCTAATAATGGTATAAATTTTTTATTTTTTCTACTATTTACTTGGTTTCACATGAATTCCAAATCCAAATATATTTTGCTTTATAACATGATATTCCGTATTATTTTGTTTCTGTTTGGATTTGATCACGCTTTTAATAAGATTTCTATTGTAGCCAGTAGCATAGTGTTAATGGCGTATAATGTAAAGGCATATAGATTAAACACCATAAATTAACATTCATACAGTTCTTTATTGTAATGTTTCAATTTCTTAATTTAATCGTCATTTGAAATGTGACATACAGTGTAATTTGTACACTCTTGATGCAAACTCTATATATATATATATATATATATATATATATATATATATATATATATATATATATATATATATATATAAATACATTTTTTTGAAAAAGGAAATTGAAATTTGGGTATTCGTATATCACAAAAATCAGTATTTCGCATAGATCTGATTAAGTCGAAAATTAAACACATACACGAGATAAGTACTTTGATGAAAATCTTTAATGGGAAATGTATATTTAAGCTTGAATGAAATAAAATTTAACTTTTTATTTCATTCAAGCTTAATATAGCTTTTTTTAACCAATCGCATAATAAAATAAAATTGAAATGAAACGAACAAATAAATGAATACAGAGAGAGCGAGGATGGTCTTGTAATTCAATGCATGGACCGAAATGCATTTAATTAAAAGTCTTAGTCAAATGCAAGTACGTAGATTTTTTTTTTCATATTTTTCCAAATGATGGTTAAAAATCGGAGGGGTACACATTGCACAATAATTAATAACTTAATGTTTTACAAAATAAACATCACAAATGGAACTTCAGTTTCATTTTCAAAGATATAATTAATGATAATCCAGTTGACGAGATGTGCAAAAAATTCGTTCATGGGGAGTTACAAAAAATTCTTGAATATTTCCTTACGTAATCGTCGGGAACTCTTTGAAGGGTTTATTTATCGAATTTAATACAAATAGGTGTAAAACTATAGAAACTATGAGGGTGTGACTGATAGGCGAATGGATGGGTAAACATGAGTATTATTACAAGGAGTATTTATTTCACTGCGGAATCTTAAAAGAGGGATGCAAACATTAAAATGTTTGCATATACCCTTCATCTTTTTGTGGTGCTGACGAACTTTCAAGCAGAAAATGAAAACTGGTGAAAAGTAATAAAAAATCATTACTATTTTTGCTGTTGGACAGGGCTAAGCCATTAAAATTAATTTTGTAATATTTTAATTTTTTCCATTTCACTCATATTTAGGTGTGAGAATAAGATAGTTTCAATATAAGTCATAAAGTTACTGAGAAATTAATTATACACAAAATTATCTAAAATAACTTTATTTTCCTTAGGTATTTTTATATAAATTAATTACAATGTAAAAATTCCCCTAAAATAGAAACCTTTGATTATCAAAATTGGTAACTCGCAACTTTTAAACCTCCTCATTGTTCGCAGAATATTTGACCGGATGATCACGTCCGAACTTGATGTATGCACTTCGTATTACGATCAGTAAGTAAATTGTGATTACTGAAAACGAGACAAAATTGCATATTAAATTTAAAGTGAGAAGAAAATATTCAATTTTTACAATGACATTCTCATTTTTTTGGCATTTGGTTTTGTATGTAAAAATAAAGTTTATATAAATTTGTTATTCATAATTACTATTTGCAGCGTACCAAATAACCTAGTAATTGCTGAAAACAGCAAATTCAATGTTAGTAAATATTAAATAAGGACATTTTAAATAATTGTAAAAAAAATTTTAAACTTTCGCTGAACTAAATATTACTTTATAACAAATATTTTCTTTAACCTATATATATGTAACACAAAGTCGGGTTAGTTATATTATTTATAACTCTAGAACAGCAGGGCCGATTTTCATGGTCTTTGATTTGTTGGATCTGTCTCTGCCTCGAATTATTATGCTATAATATTATGTTATAATAACTATTAAAATACTGAGAAAATTCACGAAAGAAAATTTATAAAGAAAATTTATTTATATTTCACATTGTGAAACGTTGTAATTTCGAAAATGTTCACTTTGTGAGGTTATGAAATTTGTTATTGTACACGCATAGATAATTGCTTTATTATATAATGTTGAATTACGTGATTAATTTTAAAGTGATACTTAGAATACCGCGAGCCAGAAGATCTAATTTTTCACAACGAAACCGTAATGCAATTGGACTTAGGAATATTGCAAATCAATCCAAATCACCACAAGATATCATACGAGAAGAACGCCGCGTTACTTTGACTCGACTTTTAGCTTCACAAACACGAGAAAAAAGAGAGGCAGTACGTCAAACGGCTCAGTTGGCAATGAAAAATCGTCGAGCATAAGGCACAGATCAACAACGTAATAATCTTCGACGCGCAAGAAGAAATACTTCAAGTGTTGATTTGAATCGAGTAGCGTTTCAATACGATTGCACAATTGACTACAGCTTGCATCCTTACGTTCGAATTGACCCAATGGAGGTTGTGTGCACCATTGCGGTGCATTGAAGTTTGTTGGAGAAATGCCTATATATTTATAGAGAGTTAACGTTCATTTTCTTTTGGTGATCATAATGCAGTAATTCTGATTTCGCCTTCGACTTTACAGATCAAAGGCCAAGTTCACCATCGAATTAGACCATTGCAACCGCTTGAAGACCTACAGCATCAATTCACCCACATTTACTTTATGGACAATATGAAGTAACAACTTGATCAACGTCAAACGATTAATAATGCAATGAAAAGAGAAATTCTTCAAAATATGCAGCAACTACTTCATGAACATCATATATTGGTTTGTTTTTCAAAACTGCGTTAGATCGCATGCCAAGTGATAACTACAAAGTCGTGATCAAAGGGAATAAACGACCCGCCAATTCAATGCTCCAACAATAGATGAAGTTGCCATTATGATTGTTGGTGGAAACTTGGAAATGCGTGATATTATGCTTACACATCGCGACACTGGACTACTGCAACAAATATACAAAACACATCGTTCTTATGATGCATTGTAGTACCGGCGGATGTTTTGGCAAGGAGACGATGGATATCACTTCAATATCAAAATGATAAATCCATTGCGCTGTGAGTGTAGCCATTATAATTTTCATTTCAACATGACACTAATTTAACTGATTTTATTTATTTCATTTCACGTGCGGAAACTACCGAGAAGGTTAGCTAGATGAATTATTACACATATAATTATTAAAAATTTGAATTAATTAATTATTACGCTTAACGATTCGTCAAATTACTGACAACTATTTGCTGCAATTTCGTCGATTGCTTCAGAGCAATATTGCGTCGACATTTATATAAATTAATTACAATATAAAAATTCCTCTAAAATAGAAACCTTTCAAACTCGAAACGTCAAAATCGAAACAGAGCGCCTCACTTTTATTCGGTTGAATCAATTGCATTTAGAAGAGTATATTAATTTATGCGATGCAATCGGCACCGAAGGAGATGCAGGTAATTTTAGTAGATAATAGACTATTCTACCGGCAACGTACATTGGCAGACCGTGTCACATGCATGAATATGCGCGAGATGCAATGACATATATTCGGCATTACGGTCGTCCAGATCTAGTCATCACCTTAACGTGCAATCCGAATTCCGACCTTTACGCGTATTCGATTGAATGACAAAAACGAGACTTGCCGCCTGCACACATTTTTATTTAGTTAGTCGAAAGAGTTCGACAAGACCAAACAGAGGATATAATATGGGCCGATATTCCTGATCCCAAAACCGATTCAGACCTGCATGATGTTATAATTACGAACATGATTTACGGACCGTGTGGCACCATCCAGCCCCAATCACCGTGCATGGTCGACGGCAAGTGTTCCAAACGTTATCCACGAAATTTGACGGTGAAGAATATCAATTGAAGAATTTTTTAAAATTTTTTATTACAAAATATGCTAAATCATTCACAATTAAATAAACCAATTGAGAATGTTTAAACACTCAGAAGAGAACCAAGGCTCTTCAGTCCTGTGCTAGCGTATCGGTCGTTATGCTACGGGCGCTATATATAATGCCGAAGGGCATGAACTACTTATATTACTTATGTCTACTTATAATTATTTATATTTTATTTACGGTTAGGTAACTTATAGATTAATGATTTGTAATCTCTGGATCAATATAATCAATACTTTTATTTAGTAATTAAAATTAAATCCTATTTATTTTCTTGGGTATTTGAATTTACATAAGCTTTTTTTAATAATTCATAAAGTAAATAATTTCATATCAATATTGTAAATATAATTAGAGAATAAACGGAATCATATCCAACAATATTGTTATGAATCGTGACCACGATTTGATTCTCATAATTAATACCCCTCTAATAACATATGTAATTTTTCGTAAATGGAACTTACTGGAACCAGTTATCGATGCGAACATTTCTATAATACGTCCGTGCAAAGTGAAACTCAGCAACAGACTCACTATAACAGAAATCACACCGTACCAACAATAGATTTTCAGCAGCACTATGATCCTCTGGAAAATTCCAATTAATTTATTTTGCAACATTTTCATTATTGCTTTAGTAAAGAGATCGGGTTACAGATTGAAAGTGATGCATTTTCAAAGAATAAATAGAAGGTGGATTTTCGACTCTCATTTAATAATACTATTTTTCATTTAACTATACATTTAAATCTATAAGCAACTTGATAATAAGGAACGACTAATAAGCAAAATAAAAAGCGACTTGTATTTAAAAAAAAAAAATAAAAAAGAGGAAATAATTCATAGAGATTGAAATTAAGGAATGAATTGTCATAATAATTGAAAAATTTCCGAAGAAAATAAATTTAATGAATTTTGTTTATTATACCGTCGATTGTATTTTGATGTTTTATATAAATAACGAACTAAATACCTATTACCTGTATCAAATAGTTAATGTGTCCCATTTCACGTTGTGATAAAATTTCTCTTTGAATACATTTTTTATTACGACAGTAAAATTTACAAGAAAATATATAAGTAAAATTTACAAGAAAATATATTGCAGCAATATAAAAAGGCAATGAAAAATGTTCCAATAAATTTTACTACAGAACTTGTATTTTTATCATTAATATGTCGAACTTCTCCCAATAATTGTAACAATAATCCTAATTGAAAATTGTGTAAACATGTATGAAATATGTATTGTGTGAATCTATATGGACAATTAGGGGGTATGACAAAATTATTCCTGCTTTGTGTAGTATATATATATATATATATATATATATATATATATATATATATATATATATGCAATCCTAAATTTTATAAAATACCAAGCTGATGCATATTTTCTGTAATGTTTTTAACCAATAAAATATAGAATTTATTCACTTTTAATTCTTTATAGATATAGCCTCATCAGACTTGTTCCAATTAAGTTGGGCTTATAAAGTACGAATATAATGAAGAGTTGAAGAATATAATTAGAGCTATTTCCGAATGCAACGATAATTTTGAACAAAAACATACTACTTTTCGGCACTTTACTGAAATGGTAACTATCGCATTAAATCTAATCGTAGCAGGTATATCTAACTAGAATCACATTATAAGCAGAGATTTTCTCTCTAAATAATTGTTTAAAAATCTATATAAATATTCCTAAAAGTAAAATAAAACGTCTACATTATAAGAGTTAGAAAAAAATTTAAAAATAATTTTATGTGGCTAGAAGAAAATTTTGGTGTGGCTCTGAAAATAAAACTTCAAACCATTTTAGTTCAAATTTTATTTTTATTATGATGACGCAGTCTTAAATTATGGGATAGATGAAACGTAAAATAAAAAATTGTTGAAAAGAATGAACCAAAGATTATTGGAGAATTCTGTTTCCGACAATTACCCAAAAGAGTTTTTTTTATTTTTATTTTTCTTGTTCATGAATCAATAAGGAAAAACTGTTAAATAAATTTTGATAACATTTCCATTGTATTATTAGGAAGTATTTCCAAAGTATGGGAGCTTTGTTTAAAAAAAGCTTCGAATTTCATATCCGTGAACTTGTCGGTAAAACTTAAATATAAATATTTAAGTTTTACCACAAAATTATAATATAAATATGTATTAGTTATAAATATTTGGAACTCCTAAAATTAAAAACTATATTACAGAGAAAATTATATTATATTACATTTCGGCTCTTTATTTAGTGTTTCGGTACAATAATATTTTTTTCTTAAAAAATATATTCGTAATAAATGTATATATCAAGAGCAGGCATGCAAAAATAACTTCTAGCCCCTGACGGGTGATTCTTTTGTCGTATCAAAGCAATCAATTAGAATTTATTTATTATATACGATATAAGAACGTTATAATATAACCACGCTAAAAAGTTAACATTAAGTAACAAACTGCACATAAAATATAAGTAAACCCTCAGTCAAAAGTCTGTCAATGAATATACATGGATCTGGCTGTGACATTAATATAAGACAAAAAATGGACGCAATTTTGATCAAAACCAGAAGTTCAAAATGTACTATGGTACTTGATTCCTTTGAACGTTGATAATTTAAGATTTCATTTCTGATCCAACTGATTTCAATACATACATGCAATATGAGACGAATGCACATTATCGAGAGCAAGTGCAGAAATGTTTTAAAGAAACTTTGTTTCTCTTAATCAACTGAATATAAAGTTTAATGCTAAATATTTGTATCACAAAGATTGACACTTGCGACTGCAACGTATGAGTCAAGACTAGGACAGTTTTCTTATGAAACAGTTTTAATTAAAGGTTTTATCATTAAATCAATGCAATTATTGTTTAATTCACATTATATTTTTGGTTCGAATTACAATGAGGTTTAAATCTTGTCAGAGACAGATTATTTTTAATTGCTTTATAACGTATTTATTGCAAAAATATATTGTATATCAAAATTCTAAGTATAAATACAATTAGGTTATTATTACATCTAAACAGGAACACGTTACAAAGTAAAGGTTAATTGCACCGTAGAATATTTACTAGTCATCCCCTACGCTGTGTTCCATAAAAGTGAATAAACAATACAATTTATAGATTAACCTCAAATATTGCACTTTGACAAGACCTAGTTGTTAAGGTATAAATACATAGTCACATAATACATAGTACTAACTATTGCTATTCATGTCGATATATTATAAATATTCCGAGATAAAACCTATTCAGAAAAAGTAAAGTTTAAGAATCTTTCTGTTGCTTTATGAATGGAAGTAACTGTTTTATATTACTTCATATTTCTCAGTTTCCAAATCTGCCAAAATTTATTTATATAATAAATTAAATGAATTTTAGTGAATATATAAAATATTCACTAAAATTATGTAGCTTAATTAGAAAACAAATAGATACTAAATTATGTATCAATTACGCTATTACTAAATAAAAGCATTGATTTATATGATAGCAAGCGTTTAAGTTAATCAGCCGCAATTTTTTATTGTAAGCATATATCTACACCTGTATGACTTAAGTGAAATGTGTTATAACTGTGTGAATCTGTGTTAGTAACTTACATGTTCCAGGCATTGTTAAAATTATTTGGATCCAGTATTCTCTATACACAATAAGAGCGAAATGTATAATCAATGTAAAAAGTAAAGATATTATTCCATAGTAGAAATATATCTTCACAATTAGAGAATTGGCCTGAAAATAAAAAATTATGTTATATCATTTCTTCTATATATATATATATATATATATATATATATATATATATATATATATATATATTTATATATATATATATATATGTATATATATATATATAGTTTAATGGTAGACAGAAAATGTGAATACCTAATCAAAAAACTAAAATAAATTATTAAAAATATTTTTGCTGTACTGTGAACGGTTTAATTGCCGTTAAAATTCATCTACCTCTAAACTAGGGTTTTTGTCGTATTAAGACTAAATTTAAAACTTTAAGGCAATAAGTAGGCCGACAAAATTTTGTGTGACTCTCTACACCATTTGACTTTGCCCCATAAACAATAAAATATTATATTCCTCTACAACAATAATCAAAAATATTTCTACTTGATCAGGCGCTCTATATTTAAACCTGTTTTCAAATAATTTCAAACTATCTTTTCATTATTGAAATTTTGGATATAGTCGAATTTATGGGCTAAATAAAATTAGGAGTAGAATTTTTTTTAAACTGTCTACAATGGGTAGCTAAATTTTGAAGGATATTTGATAGGAAAAATAAGTATATTTTAACAAATAATGTAAATGCATAAAATACTATATCAGATTATTTAATTAAATAAATAATCTCACCGCTCTCTTCTAATAGGCACTCAATATCGACACGTCGGCTGTGTGGATCAGTTCACATACAAACTTATACAGAAATAATCAATGTCATAACGAAGACATCGCACGCGCTACTGACTATTGTTAAGACATATATTTTGGATTACTAGCTTCCTTCTAACGCAATTAGGGCCTCACCGGGATTCACCGGTTCATAAAATAAGTATACTTCAATCAATTTGTAACCAGTCTCAGTATAATGAGTATAGAAGCCAACCACTAATTTATTAATATTTCCATACCACTTATTCATTAAATATGCATCAGTAAAACAGGATAAACAGAGTGTATACATTAAACAAGTCAAGCAATGGTTGACAGGGTAATATTGCATTATTATATTATGTTTTAATTTAAAATCCCTAGTTTATAACGTAGATTTAAGTATTATATTTCTAAAGGAAAATTAGAGGGAATTGGGTCTTAAACTTTTTGTTACTGTTCCCTAGTCCTTTTCTTTCATATTATAAGCATATTACATTATAAATACTTTTGTATTGTGTTAAAAATTACTGAAAGATTTTTTTTAAAAACATCTGAAAAAACTAATGTAAAGGAATCAAGTCACATACCCTGTGAGCACCAACAAGTAAAACAATACTAAAACAGAAGTCAATGACAAATTGTATCAGGAAAATTACACTGTCAAATATATCTGTGTCAGCATGATCCTCTTCTTGTCTTAAACGCAATTTGTCATCAAGTATTACCCCAGTTACTCCGATTGAAAATATTGAGCATAACTGAAATAATAAAGTTGTCATAAAGTCTTGAAATAAATTATTATTTAGTTGTTTTTACAGTATCACGTAGCTTTTTGCTTGAATATTTTCTGATATTGCGAGATTGTTGACTTAATTTCTATACAAAAATCAATTAAAGAAATTACTGTTATTGAAATATTTGCAAATGTAAAACCTTAGGAAGCAACAACGTGTAACATAATGTTGGTTAGAAAATTCTATAGAAGCATATTGTATTTTTACTACCGTTTTCACTTTTCATTATTTTGCCCTTTTTATATTGTTACGGACTAGGACTTTTCTGTCCTTCTTTTAATTATAACTTAAATTAAAATAACCCATTGTAAATTTTATATACTTATATTTTATATATAATTTATATACTCACAAGACTTAAATATCCTAGGACGAGAAGTCCCCTCCTTATGGGTACGCAAAAACAACATTTAGTCACAATTGGTATCTCAAATGCCATCTTGAATGATTACCTAATTCTCTGAAAGTTAAAAAATTGCTGTCATTATGTTAATATCTAAAACCATCTGCATTTGGGAATCTGCCAGTGTTAGAACATGAAATTTTATTCTTATATTTTTTAATAAATATACCTAAACAGGTGGATTCGTTATTATTTCAATACTTACAGGTAAACATATAACTTCAGTTATATGACAGATGACAGTGATATGAAAATTTATATCTTATTATTATAAACCAATCACATTATGCTACAGCATTAGTATTATGGTTAAGTACACTAGTAAGATAGAGAGAAAAAGTAGAGTTCTATATAGAATTCTATTATAATTCGATACCATATCTAAGTATTACAAAAACACCTTCGCCTTAATATTAAATATAATTATTTTCATAAAACACATTTTTGATGTCTAAAAATAAAAATCAAATAATTATAGCTGAAGAAGAAAAAAAATACCCGCTAACAAAGCTACAAGTGAAATAGGAACATCTATAGCACATACTCATTAATTTATTTGTTTGATATGAACTCTAGATATTGGAATCTAATACAATTTGTTCTAATAAGGTTTTTTCAATTCAATTTGTTCTAAAACATTGTTACCAATCTCATTATTGGGAACAATCCCTGTTAAAAAATCGAATCTAATTAAAAGTAATATAATTTTAATTGGTTTTTCTATAACTATCGTAGCGATGATTATATTATTTGACTGCAATAAATTTGCACAATAGTTTATTTATGGACGTAAATACCTGTAAAAAAATTTAAATTGTTTCTTCCATAATTTATATATTTATTGATAGATAATGCTACGTATCTTACTGAAAAAGGACTCAGATATTGATTAAATACTCAACTATAACTTCTTATTAGAATATTTCCATAATATTTCTTTAAGACATAATAAGTATTACTTAGGAAATTATAATATCCACATCTATTTTAAAACTAAAGACCTCGTTTTAAAAACTAAAGACCCACAAAATTTTTTGAATATAATTTTTTCTCTAACCTATATTACATCTTACTCTTTGACTCTTATGTTATTCAATGTATTAAAAATTACTTCTAATTACTATATGCCAATTTAAGAAATAACTTATTAAAAATTAACTCCGTAAAAATCTAAAGAATAGATTCCAAATAATTAACAAACATTCAAATAAACAATATATATATATATAAATATATATATATATATATGTATATATATATATATACATATACATATATATATATATATATATATATATATATATATATATATATATATGTATAATAAATAGATACTCTGAAAAGTAAAAACTTTTGTACAATTTTTATTTTGATCAAATCAGTGCACTTTAAACCACGACCTAGTATATAAAGGTATAAAGGGAAAAGAAAGTGGAAAAGCGACGATAAAAAAGTTTAAGGAAAAGTAAACAATCAAAAAACCGGTGGGTTTAGCAATTATAGAGTCGAGAATGTCTATAAGTATCCTAATGTGAAAAAAAACCTGTCAAGTACGTGTAAAACGCACTAAGAAATTTCTTTACACACTTAGGCAGTTATAAGTATTCAAGGTAGGTAATGTTTCTATTAAATTATTTACAAATATTAATTTCTCATAACGTAAATATATTGCCTACTATAACTTTCATAGGCTTAAAAACATTCATAAATTGTAAAATGTATGACATCGCTATAGTTTTTCCGGAATCTGCTATTGAGATTCAGTCTATTATTTAACTTTAACAAGCTGAAAAATATTTGAATGAAATTTAAAAATTCTTAATGAAACCTCATTGATTTTGAACGAATCTTCCATACTTCTAATATATTTCACAAAATCCTCTCGAATAATTTCTAAGCTATTTAATCTACTTTACAAAATTATCTATAATAAACGTGAATTATGTCACGTTTAATAATTTCCAACAAGTGGCAAATAATAGCACTGTAAAGTGGCATTCAAAACATTGATGGACGACGACCTTCGCGTTTTATTTCCGCTCAGTGAAGATAATTTATCTAAATATATAATTTGAAAACTACTCTCGGCCTAGGGAAAATAGTCCAGTCATTAACGTGTATACGGAAATGGTAACTGCTTCGCACAGAATAAAATCATTACCAAATATCCAACAACAATGAGATACCGGAAGAATGTGATATTTCCGTCAATTCGCAAAATTTACATAATAATATAAAGATAAAATTATATTTACATGAATGGTTTGAACAGAGAATGACATAACAATCAATTCAATTGTATTATTGTGGTCAACTGTATTTTTTCTTATAGTTTGTACAAAACCGTTCTATATTTGATGTGAATCAATATCATAAGAATTTAATTTACGTGGTGTGTTATAAATATACCACATAGTTGGAAAGAGTATTATAAAACAATAATTTATATAATGGGTATTTTTTACATTTATAGAACTTTATAATGAAAAAAAATAGGTAAAATCATGACAATGGCCATGATATTGGCTTTATTGGAAAGGTAATTTTATGTCATTTATGTTAAAATACGATTTCAGGTGTATGTGTGCCACAGTTGGCTCGAATAAAAAGCAATCTGGAGATCAAATTCTCAACAAATTTTAGAAAATGTATTATCGGTTAGAGAAAAGTATAAATTTTTTTTATATTTTGAATCATAATTTTCCAAATATAATTGATTCAGACAAGAGTTAATCTCGGTTTATTTTTTTTTGCAATTCAATTCTTTAATAATACAAGGGATTCACATCAGCTTTGTTTTACGAAACAAACAATTTCTGATATGATGTGATAAAATGTGAATAAAACTTATATTCAATCAAATACAGCGATAAATAAAAAGTCATTAACTTAAACTGTACAGATACAGATATGACATATACTTATAATACAATTTATATAGCAAAATATAAATATATTTTTCTTATTTTATATTAAAAAATCAGCTATTGAATACTAAACCAACTTTAATTTGTAAAAAATCTATCTATATATAAAATACATGCAACTCTAATCTTGCAATACAGCAGTTTTACAACGTCAGCTCCCAGTTTCATCATCGAGAAGAAATTATTAATTTGCAATTGAGATAAAGTTTCCCAAACAACGTCGATTAGATTTCGACGGTACGTATTGGCATAACCCGTATTGTGCAGAAAATACAAGCATTTCTAATCTGCCATTTAGTTCCAGGCAAATTTGACTATTGCTTTGAAGAGGGAAGCTAACAAAGACCTTCGTTTCCGCAATTCCGCAAGTGTTTTTGCAAGCCAAACTATTATGCACAAAATTATGGAAAACATTTCGGAACCCTCTAAATTTACATTATTCCTCTAATTACATTACATAATTACATCCTTTCTAATTTACATTATTAACTATGTTTTACATCCTATGGAATGCATAGGAAAGGCATCATTCAGTGGAGTTTTGTTTGGGAAAATTTAACGTGTTCATTATTATTCTTCTAAATTATTGTAATCCTCTTATATTCATTGCTTTCTAATAAAATTGGTAGATCTATGAATAGTTACTGTTATTTCGTCGTCTTATTACTAGTCATTAATTCTTTATAAAAATTTTAAATGTTCACGTTAATTTCATGGGTTTCGAATTATTTTAAAACTAGCGTGACCCGTGCGAAGTCTTCGCATTATATCAATTTGCGTGGTAGATTATAAATATTTACACATGAGAAAATGAACTCACAGCTGTCATATTAGTTACAACAGAGTGTTTAGAGTCAATTTAATAAATCAAAATTGATTGCAGGTATTCAATTCATTTCTAATTTTGCACACTGCTTATTACGTTTTTATTCCATTATGAAGCTCAGATGACAGATCAAACAAATATTTTACTAAAATTGACATATAGAGGCGCAAGTATCAAAAGCATTGAGCTAAAGCGCCACTTTATTTATACGTGAGTGGATTTGAAATTAAACAAAAATTTTACCGACCGTCAATCATATTGACGTTGAGCCGTTAGATGGCAGCATTGCTGTTTTGTGTATATAATTTTAATAATTAATTAATTTGCAAAAACAATAGCAATAATAATTTTTTTAGTTGTGGATGCCGGTAGAGCAAGCAATTATCTATAAAATGATACATAATTTATGTGGATTAGTTGTGAGGTTTTTTCTAAAAAGGGAGAGTAACATCTTAACCTTAGCGTATTAATAAATATGATGATGATGATGATTCATGCTAAACAAAATTATTGGTCTGTTCATGAAACACACGTGACCAGGTTAAAAAGCAAAATATCTCCTATTTCGATTATGCAGTTCGGTTATATTTTTCTACATACAAAACCGATTTTCTCAGAGACTACGCAATGTAGAAACTCATAATTTGGTAAGGTAATTTTAATAATACACTTATTTTACCATTCCAAGTTTTGTAAAATATTAATATAACAAATAAATAGCAGATAAACAAAGATCCCAAAAATTGTTTTTGTTTTACATACCGTGTAAAACAAAAACATTTGAAAAGGCTTATTACGAGAAACACATAATTTTTTTTGTCACAATTTTAAATTTCACATTTAAAATGATGTTTCATTACAATTTAAAATTTCACATTTAAAATGTTGTTTCAAAAAATATGCCTAAATACAGTACTCCATTTCCCTATTTTCGAACCTACTGAGCCAAAAATCCCGAAGAAAACAAGGTTGGCAAACACTGACTAGAAGATTAAAGGAAAGTTATAGCGATTTTTTTTAAATATGTTTTACGCCTCTAAAAGATATAGTACATAATACGTTCCAATGCATTTACGTTACGCAAAGTCAATATTTATAAACAAATTTAATAAAGATACTATATACCCATATATGTTTATAAGTGCCGAAATATGTGCGAAACTTTCGTAATTCTACTCTTGTTTGACAGGTTTTTCTACAGGTTGATATATAATGTACAGTTTGAAATTTTCCAAAAGCACATAAATAAATGTTTCTTTATTTTTATTTGATATTTTAAATACAAATATTCATGTCTCTATTATTACAAAATTACTATACAAAATTACTCCATTTACACACCTAAACGCGCACACACACACATACACATGTTTAATCTTGTCTGTCAAACTCTAAAAATATTTAATATTACATTCTAACAATTGAGAACCCACAATATTTGTTTAAATTCTCAACTGTTCCTCCATTTGCACAGTACATTAGAAAACAAGTAAGTAGATACTACTTAGGAAGGCGAATAATATAATAAACAAAAACGACTCTCATTGAACGTTTCTTTTTTACCGATTTGCTTATATCACTGTAGTTAGCAAACTAGCAACGTTTCGGTCTTTTATTTGTATTATATATCGTGAACTATTCACGTGTTTCCAGTGTTCTTACTATATGCATTTCTCATTAAGAGCAGAGATTGCGAAGTATGTTATCTTGTGTGCTAATAGGGGCATTACGGAGTAGACTAAATTTTTATTTTCGATCACACTTTTAAAATTGTCATAAACCGGATTTTTCAGTGTCTGTGTTTTCGTAATCTAAGTTTTTAATGATCGTGTTTATAGAACTGAAACATGACTTTATTCGGAAGAGAAGTTTATTGACAAAAAAGTAAAACAAAAAATTTATGAAGACTATTGAAAAATATTAGTCACTGAAAGAGAGAGTGAACATTGAAAATCTTATTTATATTACCTAAAACGTTGTTCATATTAGTTAAAGTATATATCAAAATTAAATAGTGAAGTCAATATACAATACATGTTATCCATCCCCTTTTAGGGAATTGTGCTTGAAAAGGAAAAACTGAATATTACAAGATGATTTACGTGTTGTGAAACGGAGGAAATGGCTATGAGAAATGGATAGATGGTCCATCTGTAACAGGCGTTGTATAGTAACAAAACAAAATAATATGCATTTATCTCAACAGCTAACAGTCAAACATATTTATATGATTTTTTTGTGACCAATTAAACACATCATTTTTTTTTCAATACCATATTTCTAGCGCGGTGTATTGTTTGAAATTGCTAAAAATAAGGACCCCAGAAATATTTTTTTTAACAATTTTCGGCAGTGTATTTTTAGAGATACTAAAAATACATATTTAAAAATATGCCAAGAAAATATATACACCTCCTCCCTACTCATTTAAAAAATCCTCCATTTGCTAAAGAAAATTTTCAACCTAAAATTAGAAGAAATAGGATTTCTAAAAGCCGACGCAAAAGTTCTGGAGAAAACTATAGATTTAATCATTTTTTAATTACGTACCATGTCTCTAGGCTTGTGTAACGTACAGTAGGCAATATATTTACTTTGTACAAACTTATATAAACTTAACTTATACATTTCTGCATATTGAAAGAGACGGAGTAAAAATATTGTAACGTCGCACGAACATTTGCTCATATTTTGAGAAAGTTTCTATTTTGGTAAATATATCATATAACTTATGAGATAGTCGGTTTGACTATCTCCTAAGTTGTATTTATACACTTTTCATTACAGAGATCCTAATATTTTGGAATAACATTTTACAACAATCCTAAATATTTTAGAAAAATATTATATGATAATTGTGAATTCGTATAACAAGCCGGCTTACATGGGATCCCAAGTACAAAATAAAAAAAACGATTATAATTTTTTAATTTTTTGTGACGTATTTCCTACAATGACTTATGATAAAAAATGTTTAAATGTAATTACGATTAAAAGAATTATTCAAAACAAAGTTGAAAATAAGGTATTGGAAATTAAATTACTTCTCAAAGCTAAAATATTACATATTTTATTCGTTTCATATTTACAACGAGAATCCGAAAACAAATTCTTACTTTATCAATTATGTCTTAACAAAGACTGATATATTTTCAGCGAGGTATGTTACGTATATATCAATATTAAATTGATTCTATGAAACGCGTATAGTAGTAGTGTGAGCTTATTGTTATTCATGTTTAAAGCATACTAAAATGTCAATATTTAGGAAATAAAAAAGTGACGATTTAACGAGGCGCCAACACCTCTCCCTTCCTTTCTTTTTCGTCAGGTGATTCGCCCAACAAAATCTAGTTGGAACCTTATTCCATTTGCGAGAGTGTCGACTTTTATTTTGTTTCTTGGCTGCAACTTAGCTTCAAAAGACGCTGTTACCCAAGGGACGCCGACGTCTCAACTCGTACACCCTTTGACGTTGAGCGTATTTATTCGTATATGTTTAACTCTGTCACGGGGAACTCGTCCATTTTGGAAACACATCAAATCATCACCGGCTCATAGTGATACTTGCCTTTATAGATACGCTTTGTGTTTTAATTTTATTTTACTCGCCCTAATACTTCATCACTTAGTATTTAAAATCTTCACGGGAGTAAAGAGAGCAAATTAAAATGGGGTACTTTCGATAGAAGTAAACGAATCATTTACTTTAGCACGTTAAGATATGTCGTAAGCAGATAAACACAGACAATAATCTTCATTCAGTACGTAAGATACATGAAAGTAGTGCGACATACTGTTTAGAAACATATATATATGAAGTGAATATTTTTTTATAAGCCCTTTATCTAATATGGGATAGACAATAGAGATTAACTAAAATACGCTAAACACAAAGAAAATAAGATCTTAGGTGGATTCTCATGTGCCCTAAAAATAATTTTTTATTAAATGAATTTCATAAATCCACGATTATGGATGACTAAAAAATTTAAGAATATTCTGGATACTTCTGGGGCACGTCGTAAACATCATTATTGCAACATGAAAGCAATATTTTTTTGCACTTGATAGATTAATAGGTGAAAATTATGACGGCTTCGTCCGATTTACACTGCTTTTAAAATACTTTGCCGTCTATACGAGTTATTAAGATTATTTTTTCAAGCATCGGCAGTAGTACAAATTTTACCGCTTACCACCGATATTTTTCGAGAAATCATAAAATAGTAAACATAACAATCGCTGTAGTTTTTAATTTCACAGTTTTCGTAAAATTTTAAATATAATTGTAAATAAATGTAATTTATTTACTATTATCTGATATCATCGGCATTTCTACAGTAACTTTCACGTGACATCAACCTGATATTTTTCCGATAGTTTTCACTTGATACCAACGTATAATTATTGCGTAATTGAGATGTGATTGGCGCTTACCAAACCAGTTACATTATTTTTACGGATAATCAAACGATGTCAGTTTTATTACAAGTTTACGTCTTTCCAATTATTGCACTGAAAAACACGATACACAAAAAATGCAACGATATAAACATTCCATCAGCAAAAGAATCTTAATAAACAAAGTGACACGCTACCTAAAAATTACCCAAGGTTAACAAATCAGACAACTAATATAAGACCAAGGATAATAAAATAAAATGTTGTCCCACGTAAATACCAAGCAATCGCGTGAATAACGTAGCTGTCACTATGAATCTGTACTAAGAAATAAAAAAGCCAGAACGACGAATGCAAATCAGCACATAAGCAACAGCGGAAGAAAACTGTCAGCAGCGAATATATACATTTAAACATGAAGTTATGTAAAGAGCAAATTAAAATAATTCATGTATTATAGAGTGACAATTTTGCTGAATAATATATGCATCTATGATTGGAAACATATATTAAATTCATAGTACTTTTCGTACTTTTATTTTTTTTAATCATTCATAAGAAAAGCTTGTAGAGATTTTAATTAATATAAATATAGTGGTTTCCATAAAAGTAATCTACAGTTTATAGCAGCAAAAGTACTTAAGTTTATATTTAACCTTTTAAAGGTGCACGATTTTTATAGTAGCTGTCTCCTTGTCCTTTTTCTGGTACTAACCTCTACAGAGGAAATTTTAACCAAAACGTTTTATTTAGGATTCTTCTTTGAGTCAGCCTGTGGTTCATGAGTGGCCATTGATGATAAATGTAACTTTTTCAAGTATTCAAATAATTTTGTATTGATGTCAGAAAAAGTAATTTGTTTAAATATCAAAGTTTTTCAATCTTTCTTTTATTAATAGCGAATATATTCATTTTGAAATTATTGAAACATTTTTAATTTGTTCTTTCCTATGTCCATGTAATTTTACAAGCAGATGTTTTATTCGGAGAGCTCGATTAATACGTAGTAACTAGAATTTAAAAAAATGAATGTACCTACCCTTGATAGGGTGGCAAAAAAATTGTTTTCAAATATCCCTTCGAGTGATCTTTTAAAAATTAATTGATTTTCCATTCACCTACACCTTTTCATATTCTCACCCCGTTTATGAAATATTAAGCTTCAGAGTTACTAATTCTAATTTTTAGCCATGAGTTTAAAAAATTCTGATAAATCTTACAATCAGTACTAAACTTTCAATGCATATTACGACATAAATATGATAAAAGTATTTTTACTAATCCGATGTTTTTTCCAAGGTTAATGAAAAACAAACATGACAATTCAAGTTCCAAAAGACTTGCAGTCTTGTGTATTACATCATCTTAATATTCAGCAAGAGCACCACTTAGAAACATCTCGCAATTAAAATGAAGCCCATTTAGCTGACCGCCCTCCAACATTTCTTATACTCAGGTGAATACTTGTAGACTTAAAAACCATAATTCTTCTATGCAACTAGCAAATAAATATGGAGGTATTAGATGTTACGAAAATAAAAATTATCCTACATCTAAATTTAATTAAATAACAAAGTAGCAAAAAAAGAATATGGACACTTTGGTTATATTGTAACGTAATGTAGACATGACATTGCCATACAAATTTAATATTTTGACTTGCTGGAATATCAAGTTACAACGCACAATTATAAATAGAGGAAAGCTGTACCACAATATTTCCACTCTGAGAATTTGACAGGTAGCGAGGTTGCTGACAAGCCTACTAGTATATTTTAAAAAATCTGAAAACAAAACAGTAAATACAAACAAAGATTTGATTTACAGGTAGTTCTATAAATTTTAAATGGGCATAATCATAACACAGCTTTCATATATACTTGAGTTCCACTTTTTATTTTTATTTTGTCTACCCTCTAATAATTATCTTGCTAACGATATATGTATCTTGAATATCTTCACAATTATAGATTCTCAATAATAATATAATAATCTATCGAAAGTCACAAGTTAAGTTGCTTAATATATTCAGTAATATGAAATCATTTTGATATTGAAATAAAAAGAAAATATACAATATTGGCAAATTCATTCAGAATGAGTTCTGTCTTCAAACTCTGAGACTTTGAACCAATGAGTTTAAACTTCAGTTAATGAGTTATTTTAAATACTAATTTTATGTGAGACTCGATATGTCTCGATAGAAATAGGTATTCATTTTGGAGAAGCGTCAAGAGATTGTCTGTTTAAAGTTGACTTCTAAAAGATGCAGTGAATTGGAAATTATTCTTAGAAAAATTCTTATATTTATATTAATGTTAAATATTATTATGTTTATATTAATTATATATTAATGTTATAAAATCATAAAAACACTGAGTTTGTTCATTGAATATTTAAACTAAGTGCTACCTACTAAAAACACGCTATTAAGCCTAAAACAACAGATAAAACCCGTATTAACGTGTAAATCTTATGAATTTTTGTCTGTTTGCCTATGCGCACCTCTGTTGTGCAACTAATTTCGACAACGCTGGTTGGATTTGGCTGTGGTTTTCAATTATGAATTTAGATTACTTTGGGTTAACAATTATGCTTGGTTTCATTTCAGTAGGTTCGCAAATAAAAAACATATGTCAATATTTAATTTACTTTTGTGGTACACGCTAATACCAGAACCGATGGAATCGTTTTGACTGCTAACGCTATCTATTGGCGTTTTTAGTAAACTTTACGCTCATAAAGTTCCTAAATAAAAAATAATAAAAAACTCACAAAAAATTCCCAATAACGTTTCTTACTCCGAATTTAACTTGCAATAATTTTTGAAATGATTTTTTTCATAATTCTTGGTATTTTATACTTGGAGTATATTTAATATCTATATAGAGCTTAAAATGAGAATTGTGCTCAAGAACTATACTAATTGAATTACGGTTGGTAACTAAAACTTTCTAATCTTCCATGAGCGGATGACACTACCTTATTCAAAACTAGTATGCATCAATAGAAAATTTACCATATGGGATGGAAAGTACCAGCCTTGAATTTGGTTAAAAAATTAATTGCAATAAGATGAAAATTATTGTTGACTGTGCTAACGATAATTCCTCCAAAGCACATAACTAGCGATATGCAAATTAGCTCAGTGGTACATCTATTTGACGGTATTAAAGGTGAATGCACTGACATTCAAATAAAAAAGTGTCTGATATTTACTTGGTTCGCTATGGATAAAGTGACGAAGATATGAAAGAAAAGAAACATTATTAAAACAATACAAATCTAGCTATTAATATTTCATATTTTTCTTTACGCCCTAGAGATATGGACAATAAACGTCCCTCTATACGAGGGAACTCGGATAACAGTTGCCACATGGGAATAGCTACATATTTTATGGCGTGTGTCACTCGTATGCAACGCACTTGACATGTATATACGTTTTTTGAATTGAAAAAATACGCCAGGAAAATGATTTCTTTAGTAACAACAAAAACCATTCTTTTGTATCTCACAAATTATTGACCCATGCATTTCAAATATTAATCATTTATAGTATCTGACGTAAAAATAGATCTACAGCATTCTTGAAAAAAGTCGTTTTTTGTACTTTTATAGTACGCTACGAGAGTTCTATAGTAACATGAAACTCGCAGAAACATGAAACTCCAATTGTCACAATAAAGTAAGTAACATGACACTGCGAATAATTGACAAATACGGATGCCGTAAGTTTTTACGTCACTGTATATTGGATACTTCCACAATCTCGTTTTTATGCGTGTTATATGTGGGTGTAAAAGTATTGTATCATCTACAGTTTTGTTCCAAAATTAAAACCCACTCTGCCCGTTTAAATGCAATTATGAAGTAAAGCTACATAAAAACGCTTAGAATTCTGTAATAACTAGCAATATACATCCCATCTACAAACCTTTTTTTTAATTATCTTGTGTAATATATCTCAAACATCACTTTTATTCAAAACTATTTCAGTGGTCTGAATTAGCAAAATAAAACGTCATAACAGACAATGTATAACGATTAGCAATATAGATATTTAAACTGATTTTTTAATTTCATATAATTTAATCTTATTGAGCTTTAAGTACATATTACGAATTCCTTCCGCTTGAAAACGTATATTTACTTGACATAAAATCACTAATACACGTATAACAATGCCGCTTGTAACAAATTTCTAGCCTATTCGCATTACCTTGATCCTAATTAATAAAACGATATTATAACTAACATGAAAATATTTGTTAAATTTTGTTTGGTAACAAGTTTTCTTTATTTTGTGTTAATAAAATTACGTCAATATAACAATAATATATATTAGTATTGTAACAATATTAGTTATGATTTCATTCATTGATTAGGCTAGCTAACTAAGTAGTAATAATTGTGACTGCTAACTGTCACAAACAAATTGGTTTCTACCCATAAATTAAATGCAGAGCTTAAAAATGTACATGAATAAGGATTTAAATACAAATTAATGTGATTTCTCTAATACTTCCTATGGGTGCTAACAAGCTTGTTTCATCCGTCCTTTCCAAAATGCGTGCAATCTACAAGTAAACAACTAAGGATATATATATATATACAGAATTGATTTGAGTTGATAATTTTGACAATTTAGCTAGTAATGCGATCTATTATAAAAAGATCATAAAAATATATTTGTTTGTGACTTTTTCACGTCGCAACACTACTTTCAACCCGTCAACCCGTCACTAACATTAGAGTCTTAATTAATATTATAAAAGAAAGCATGTGCTTATTTCTCCTTATTTTTGTCACTACAGAGCCGCGGATCGACGTGATTTTTTTACATAGAGATAGTTGGCGAGCTGGGAAATGACATGACTACTTTCAAACTCGGGAAATCTTATGCTAACTAATATTACAATCCAAAATAATAGGGTAATGTGCTTTTATTTATACAACTTTCACGTCACAACGGAGGAATGGATCAACATAATTTGCAAGTAGATAGCTGGCGGGTCGGGATATGATATAAGCTACGTTTTATTTCCAGAAATCGTATTCTTCATTTAAAGCAAAATTACACAATGGAAATAATGAAGCAACGTCGCCACGAAGTCAAGGATGGATGTGATTTTTGAAACTTGCACAATATAAGATATTAACAGAATCTCTCCCCTTAATCTCTTATTTAGAGGGAAATATGTTTATTCTTAATTTCGTATGTATTATAAAGTAACAAAAAAATAACTAACCGCGAATAAAAGTGGATCTTTGTAGATAAAACGGATTCTTCTTTTATACGTTCTGTATACTTTGAATAAATTATAACTTCGAATAAATTAGTGTGATTCTAAAAGTTTAGTTTGAAATTTTTATAAAAAGAAATAAGAATCATAGCGTTCCGTTTATTTGTATATATTATAAAACGAATGGATTAAATATTTCAAATCCTCCTTAATAGTTTAATTACTAAAATAATTGGCCGTAAAGAATAAGTGAAATGCATGAAATAATCTAATAAATGGAATGAAATTAAAAATAATAAGGGTGCGAGATTATTAATTTGGTTATGAATATAAAAGAAAACTAACGCACTACACCACAGCAGAGAAAATTTAAAATTAAAAATGAATTCGCATTTATAAAAATATATATAAGTTGACAGATGTTTATCGACACCAATATAAGGACCGTACGAGTATATAGCACGATCATATACACGGGGTCAGTACACATTTCGGCAGTTATTAACATTTAAGAATACGTGGTATTTCTATTAAAGTATTTGCTTTAATTTTTCATAACGTACATATATTCGGTAGTTTCGGAAATAAAGGGGAATACATATTTGCAAATTTTTGTAAACTATATACTCCTTAATAAGATGCATTACTGTACAATTTCACGCTTCTACGTCACATATTTTCTAAGTAACTCGGTTGAGAATGCGGAAAAACACATATATATTTCCTACTATGGGTTCATATACGTGAAAGTGTATTTCAAAAACTAGATAGCTAGTATCATCGCTACAGTTTTCGTATACTCTTTGCGTGGGTTTCTGAAAACTTCTGTTTTTTTTGGTAATTTTAGGTTCAATTTTAGGTCAGAGGTGAAATAAACATAGGAAACCAATAAAAAGTTGTTTACTAGATTATATATGAAGGATTAATCTCTTTTTATAATACTTTTTCCCAAAGTTTAGAGTAAACTTGGCAAAAATAAAGGCTTTTTGGAAGTTCAACTCAAAAATGTATTCACCACACTGTAATTTTATTAATTTAATTCATTATATTTCGTTACACACAAGATCTGGATTCCGTAACATATATAATAATTAAATTATCATGTCAATCTTATAAACCATTTTTCTATCGAACTCTACAACAAACAAACAAAACGTTCCCTTTTTTGGAATCAGTATTAAAAACGACGTAAATGAAATTCCCTTCTATAAAAGTGGACAGGACTGACTAAGAGCTATAAGCGTATTATAATGTAATATGTATACCGATATTATTTACAATAATAAGGGTTTGTTTTCAATTAACTTTAATTACGTTGATAGAAATAATACTAAACGCATGAAAACCCGTGAAGCTGCAAAGACATTTTCAAACATTTGGTTATTAAGGGTATTAAACGAACTTTATGTAGAAAAGGCTGCAAAGTAACTTTTAAAATGATCATTCATTACATTTCCCACAATCATACTTTCCACTCTCGACTAATGTATCCGCACTCTTGACTAATGTATTCATTTGAATCCTATTTATTATTTTAATCCTATGTATCAATTTTAATCCTGTCGCCCAAATTCTTATCGCAGATATTGTCGAACGATACCATTTTTAAAAGCTTTCAACTTTCAAATTTTTTACATTATCCCATAATTATTTCGAATTTAATTTTTGGTATTAAATTGTTGATAAACATAGTCGTATCGATAACATAATCATGAAGCAAAAGCTAAATACACTTTTTAATCCAGAGTACAGATTTTTGCATTATTTTTGTACGATCACGTCCTTGTCGCCAATAAACGAAAATAATTTTTACAGCACAATGGCTGAAAATGTGCCATAGTATTAACCCTCATATATACGAAATTAAGAAAAGAAACCAACTGACAATAATAAGAAACTAAAATAATCGACCGATATTGTGCGTACTATATTATGCCATAAAAAGGAAAGAGATTAAGAAAGAAAAAGATTAGAAAAAGGGTAGTAATAATTGTCTCAATTGTTCCTAATTAGAAAAAATTTTTTTTTTAAAGATACTGGACTATATGGAGACAAGGTTTTTTCACGATATTTAAGTCAAACATTTTCTGATAATTATATAATAAAAGTAGACTTAGCGCAAAACCATGTTTTTAAAATATATTTTTGATCATTAATAATAAACAATGTGACCTGAAACCAATGGAGATCATATTTCCTATCCCCTTTTTAGTGTATTCAAAAGGACTTTTAAACGCAAGTCAAGGAAATATTTCACCAACTCTTAGGTATTATATTATTAGCTCCAACACAGAAAACTACGATAAAAACCCTGATCACTTCCGAGAACCAAAAAATGTTTAATTGTAATATATATATTTTTGCGAGATTCTTCGGTTTATTTAAATATAATATTTTCTTTCCTCATTTATATGTTTGTCCCTCCCTGGTGTAATTTTATCTAACATGACAGATTACATTTCAATATATATAAAGAGCAACTGGCGCCGGCGAATCAATTGTCTAATACTTACGAAAAATAATTAATTAAATAATGTTTATATGTAAAAAAATTCCCAATTGAACGAAACTGCGAGCAAAGATATTTTAGTTAATAACCCACCTGAAGATGTTGTAATACAACGAAACCTAGGTCATGGTAAAGAACTTAAAGAAAATAGAAATAATACTACATAACGTAGTTTCATTTAGTTGTGAATAATGAATATCTACAAAATTAACGCCAAATATATTCAATATAATAATTTTTATTAAAGAAGTGAAACAAAATACGCTGGGTTCGAAACTAAAAATGTTTTTAGCGTTTTATTAATATTTAACTTTTTTCATTAATACTTTATACTTTAATGATATTTAGTAGTTATCACGACTCTATGTATCATCAGTTTCATTTTAGTAAAAGTAAGTAAATTTTGAACCTATGGAAGGTCTTCCAAATTAAAAAATATCTAACTACCGTACCAGAGCAAATGTAACTTTAGATAATATAGGTACAGAAACCTCGTAGTTTGTGGCTGACTTGCGCTTAATTCATATTATTTATCATTCAAAGACCAATATCGACAGTATTCATTATGTTACATTTGTAAATCTAGTTTGTTTTTTTATCCATACTTAGATAAACTTAAGATGATACTTGATTAATTCTAATAAGGATTTTTATTCATATTAGTCCTATTTGCAATATTAAAATTTAACCTTGTCTTTTTGCCAAAGTCGAGCCAGAGGACGAAATTTTCAATCTATTTTACCGTTATAACATCACTTCGTTGTCCATCTGCCTGTCCAGATACTTTTACTCAGATGCTGTCAGACAGCAAGTTGAATTATCAAAGGGAAAGATCTGTGGTTCCGTGATTCCTGTTTAAGTTTCTGACTCAATGCAATAGAAACATATTTAAATATTACGTCTTTTATACTCGCCCAGTAATTGCCTCGTCAAATAATTTAGGGTACTTGCGTTTGATCTAGCACTTTGAAATTTGGTACGAAAGTGCTTTGATTACTATGAGAGTACTAGTAAAAGATAAAATCCAAAAACCATGAATTTCTAATTCAATATGAAAATATTACGTAGCAAACTTAATTGTTGACTTTAGTTTTTTTTTATGTTTATTATGTACTTACTTACTAAGTTTTTCGATAATTTTCTATAATGTCTGGAACCCTCGGAGCGTAAGTTTCTTGCGTCTATTTGAAGGTATGCGTAAAGTTGCAAAAAAAAACAATTCCAATTGTAAACTCACCCACCTAATATTAGAAATTTATTAACACTAAATCAAATGTGAATAACATACTCAGACAAAAGCAACAAATTCGATCAAGTTATATATCTATAGTCTATTTATTAATACCATCAACTACGAGAGGCGGACGGCGATGACGGAAGACTTATTTACCTGGTTTTACATTTATTCAAACTGTCAGTGGATTAAATCTGTGGAGCGATCGTTGAGGTATAATTTTTCATGAAAATAATTCTTTTAAAGAAAACAACTTGTCATCCTTTTAACTTTCCATTGTTACATGTATAAATTAATCAATATGTATTTTTTCGAACATTTGTTCTAAATACCCAAAGCACTCGCCTAATATTTTTCCCTCAAATCGTTATTAATTCTAAATCATCTCTTCATTTCTCATCCAATCTTTATTCAAACGTGCAAATTTAAAATTAATCTTCTAAATGTAGGTTTATATAGCTCACAACTCGAATTAAAAAGAAATAACAAAGAATAAAATGAACTTACTTAATTATTTTCTATAAAAAAATTAACATAAAACACGTATAATCGACGACCACAAACGATCAACCACGAAATTAAAATAACACAGTGTAGTTACACGGCACAAGTATTGATTAAAATAAATAAAATATTTAAATTTTTTATTACAAAAGTAAGCAACTACAACATCACTGTACGGCGTACTGAGTGACGCACTAGAGACTATGGAACACACATTCGACGCGCGGCGTAAAGCATGCTGCTACAATAATTAACAATGGTAGACGAATCATAAGTAAACTAAGAGCATCCTGTCTGAGATACGGCATACAAGCAAGTGGGACAACAGGGCTGGAATAAACAATAAACTAGATCTAAACATGTGCCGAATAAATATCGGGAAATTTAAAGTCGTGCGGCGGAATTTGATGTCTGAATTGTATTTTTATTTTGGTGGCGATTCGTGCAAGCAAAGTCTGTCGTGCGTTGGATTTATGCAATAGTTTAAAAATAACTACATGTTCGTGGCAATATTTAGGACATAAAATTATTAATCTTATATATAAGGAATGAAATATACAAAATTAAAAACGCACATTGATTAGCAGCGAGCAAAAAAGTTATTAAAAGTGTGAGAAAAGTGTATGGCGGTTGTGGCAATAAGTTAAACTATTCCTGTTCTCGAATTTAACGTAACAATTATTTCAAACTTTTACACTTTTATAAGTATGTATCAAACCTTTGCGACTGACAAACGTAGGAGCATAGCTTTCAGCCATAAGCCAAAAAAAATAAATTATGGTACACGTTTCTTCCATAACGACCGTTTTTAACATTCCACATCCAAAAGAGAAGCTTACTTCTGATGTGATATTGCGTAACGTCCATTCACACGTATGTCACCATTCGCTAGCTTCTAAACGCTAAATTATATATGTATATATATATATATATATATATATATATATATATATATACATATATATATATATATACATATATATATATATATATATATATATATATATATATATGTATATATATATATATATATATATATATACACATGCGTGTGTGTGTAAATATACAATTTTTGATGTGAAACATCTATAGGCGCAGGTATAAACCGGATCGTTGGCGTGGCGACGCCTTTTGTATTAATTCTAAATAAATGTTTATTAAATAAAGTCACCATTTTCTGTAAGAAATTTGTAATACTTTATTTTTTTTATTATGCTATATTTAGTTCCTGTAATAATCTTGTCTTTTATGCATATTACTTGTACGAACACGATGTTTCACATCTGCCAGGCGTCCCGTGACGGCTCACTGTTTCTTTTAAAGATTATGAAAAATGATAACCCAAAGCTAGATAAGGTAGAAATTTTGAAAGAAATTGGCGTTGGAGCTTTAGTGACTTCAAAATGAATGACGAGAATTTCAAAACGAATGATTTGAAAATCTAAAACATATATGCATGCGATAGGTCGCTAGGAAAAATATTCGAGGAAAAGGTGGAACATATATTTTTGGTAATTTTTAATTGTGATTTGAGCTTGTGGCGCTCAAAAATATAAATAAATTGAGGAAGGGAGATCCTCAATATTGATAGAAACTTAAGTTATAATCATACAATTAATCTAAAGTGCCTAATAAAATTTTGAAAAAAATTATAATTAGTCCGTTTTCGGCTTAAAAACATCAAACGCATTTCATCATAAGGCAATAAATGTATATATTAAAAACGTTTGTAAATAATAAAGTTCAAAAACACTTCAAAACGCTGTGTCCCAAACGTGTAAATTTTGATATACAACTAAATATACTTTCGTGAAATGCTCATAATGTGAGATTGACTTATGTTTAACAGATTTATTTAGTCTGGCCGGAGAAAAATTCAACGAGGAAGATGATTTTCTTTATAAATACATTTCTAGTTAAAAAACTTTAGCTAAACACTGGCTATTGTAGAATAAATCCGGATATCGGATCGCGACCATAATCTACAATAATTAATCTCAACTCATGATGATAGATAATGACAAAAATTAAATTATTTTAATAAGGAATACCTGAACCTAATCTTAAAAATATATATAGAACTCACTTAATATCGTTAAAATAGTAGCTCTTTCAATATTAAAAACAAGTAACCGCATAGTGTGTGCCAATAAAAACAGTTTAAACAATAATCAAGCTATATGTGTGTATTTAAATTGAAATTGTTGCGTTATATGCAGCAGTTGCTTTAATAATGTCTTTCATAACTTATCTATATTTAATTTTTTTTAATGTATATAATTTAATGGTATTTTTGGAGGAGTTGAAGAACTGAACAACGTCCTTCCTGATGGTGGATAAAGAAATGTATATTCGCTAAAATGTTCGTCGTGTGTTCCGCTATTTTATTTTATCCACATGCAAAATGCGTGGAGAAAACAAAATAGCATCTACATATTAACAGGCTAGAAAGGACATTGTGTAATAAGGTGGTGTTATTAAGTTTCTCAGATATACTTCGAACGAAATCAAGGCAGTGCTGTGGGCTTGAGTTAGAGCTCACAGAACGGACGGCGCTAAGTGAATCTGACCAACGGTTGTGTCCAAGTCTTAAGAATACTTCACATCAGGTGGTCACCTAACCATAAAATATATAGCCGTATATACATCTAGCTATACCATGACATGAAAATTAAGATGCTCCATTAACGACGTTTTGTGAATTGTTTTATATACGCGTAATTATAAGGTATTAAAATATATTTCGTACAAATTACAATAATACGTTGATAGATGATAGTTTATAAGTATTTTTCTAGTCAAGACACCGAAACCCCGCTCGTAACATTTTAAATGAATTATATATTCATGGGCAACATGAACGTTGTCATAGAACTTCATTTCATTTCTACTGTATTTATATAGGTACTGGCCCACGAAGATATCCTATCCCAGATAAAAGATGGCGACAAGAACACATAACACAAACCACCGTTTAATTACGCTTATTGGATAATGGGAAAACAGTAAACTTTGTTTATTTGTTGCCTCATTACACGAAGGGCATAAAGTAACGTTTAAATATTGGCAGAGGTGTAGGTATGACGTTCCGTCATAAAAATAAGTACAACTGGCACCAAGATCAGCTGAATGAATTTTCTTTTATATTTGTACATACATACCTTACTCACCTATTTCCTGTTTCATCGGTTTGTTTCGTGTAAGCTTTTTTTAACCCAGTTTATTATTGCTTTTATAAAATTTATTTTTCAATTGTCAAATAATATAAACAAAATCAGCTGTGTGAACGTTAAGCATGCACGGCTATAATACTATACATTATTTATTTAAGTATTTAAAGATCCATGCCCTTTGATAAATAGATATATAAGTATATGAATATATATATATATATATATATATATATATATATATATATATATATATAATATTGTTTCTTTTTATTTTATTAAGGCGAAGATAATTTTGAAAAATTTAATAATTTATTTAAATCACGCCATGAAAATGCTGATAACTAAAAAACTAATCTTTCTATTACTCGTAACATGCAAACTGTTAAAGCTGAATTTAATCTTATCATTTATGAGAAGTGTCATATTTTTGATATCCTATATTAACAAGTAAATCAAGAAATTAAAGCAGGTTAATTCACAGTCAAATCTGTCATCAATAAATTATTTTTATTATTTCACAAACTGCACATTTAAAATTATTTTCTATAACAAGTACCAAGAGAAACAAATCCTAAACTAAACACAGAAGTGTCAACCCTAACGAGTAGTCCAATTTAACTATTCTTCTGTAATATCTTCAGATATGTGACACTGTTTGGTCCACTGCAAACATTCTTGAGGAGTTGTCACTTACCATGCTCAAATTCATTCATTAGTGGTAAGACGTTCTGTGAAGAGTTTTATCTTATTTCCGTATCGTCATTATTTCCGATTTGAATGACGTCACCTAATGTATATAAAGTGGTTAATTAGGAGAACTCCATGGAACATACATAAAAACAATCTATCATCTTCATATTTAATTAGCTGATTACGTCTAATTTTTATTCGTATCGAAAATGAAGTGAAAATTAATTTCTACAAAATTAACGCCAAGTATATTCAATAATATAAAGGAAATAATACATTATATTACCGTATATCATAAACTTACAGAAAGGTAAGATCGAATTCACAGGCAGGAATTTTTCTGTCACTGGATATTAATTTTCAAATATATATATATATATATATATATATATGTATATATAATATGTATATATATATATATATATATATATATATATATATATATGTGTGTATGTCTATATGTATAATATGCTTGGTTGTATCATATATAACACATGATACAACCACGCGGTATATATCCTCTCACGAATCTGTATCTAATTCTGATATTTAAATTTGTTTTCATGGGTTTAAATTTAATTCTGTAAAAAGCCCGTATGAATATTTCAGCACTTTGATTAATTGTACATACATACTTGATTCTGATCAAAACAACACTTATCTTATGAAACTTTCAATCGGTATCATAAATGGCTCGTGTGGTCATTGTTCCGAGCCACTCGTCTTCTATATGAAATCCGATGTTTTGGACCTTATACACTTGACTATTATTCTGCTAACATATTCTTCTATATTTTTATATTCCGAAAGAATTGCTTATACACCCAAATTAAATTCACTCGCTATTTCAGTCCTAAGCCATCGAAAAAACGTGTTAAGTTATTCCAAATATGCTTTGCAGTTTGAGTTTCTTGAATATGAAAATAAATCGTTGAATCTATTTATAAAACGATTTTTGTTCTAACCTTCAAATCGTCTTTTGAATGTATAGTTCCGTTACTTTCAACACACTTCCACAATTTTTTGCGTTGGAGATAAGTTTTAAAGACGAATCTCCTTGTGCAATAAATTTTTATCGATTGACTTTTCAATGAATATCAAAGGTTTATTTTAAGTCATCTTTCCGTTATATATTAACGTCGTTATCGGTTATTTAACACGTGTATGTTGTAAATTATATTATAGACTATTTCGTACCTTTAATCGTCCATTTATTTTCGAGCTATGGCTACTGAACTCACCACTTGATAAATTATGTTAACTTCTTGCAAGACACATGAATTATTCTTGACATTTTTCTCGATAAGAATACCCGACTAACTGCCACTCCAACTTTTTATGTTCATGAGCAGAAAAGAAAAAGTACGATGATCGAGTTACAGTTTTCACGTACTTTACCACAGACTATTAGGTTTACACAAGAAAGGGCGATATTACCATAGCGCAATATTTTAACCCTTATGATATAATTGTTTAACAGCTAATTAAAGGGCAGGGGCTGTAAGATAAATCTGAGGTCATCACTTGAAGGTATCAGAAAGCCATTTATTCTTTTACAAAGAGCTATTACACGCACTTTATCAATAAAGTACGTACTTCAACAAAATCTCTTTTTTTTTTCATTGAAGAACATTCGTAAGCGATTGGTGTATTATGGTTTTAATATTTTTTCTGTTTGTGATTTTAAAATTATGAACTAAAAATATATTTTAAATAAAAATTTTATAGAAAAAATGAACTTTTCTTTTCAATATGTATACATTTGAACAATTCAAAATACATAAAAAATATGTGAGATATACTGGATTCAATACTCAACTAGCTGTATACATATATATGTTATGATGTCTTACATATATATATATATATATTTATATATATATATATATATATATATATATATATATATATATAGATATTTAAATATATGTATATATAAATATATGTATTCATAATTTTTGATCAATCATATTGGCAACTGTATCGCACACATGGACTCAAATTTTCTTAGCCAGTTAGGTCAAGAATGATACGTCAAAATAATGCTTAACATATATAAATTTTCGAAGAACATGATTACAATAATAATATGTATCCTTCTATTGCAAAATTTGCACCAAACCATAATTTTCTTTCAAATTTTAGTCTAATAAGAAAGAAGAAATTTTATTTAAAAAAAATATTTTTTCTAATTCTTCTCAAAAATAAGAACATGATAAGTGATGATAAGACATGATATTTCTTATCATGCCTTATTACTAAGAAATTATTAATTTATCAATAATAAATTGTTTTTAATTATACTATTTTCATAATTACATTTAAACCGTTCTTTTTCATAAAATCTTCTGTGAAAAACACTGAAAAATCTATAAAAAAATTTTTTTCTTGTTCGCAATAATAGTTGCATCGCCCAAATTTCATAGCCGAATAAGAAGTTTACTGAGTAGTGTCAAATATCTTTGAGGATGTCGCTTGGAGCTTTTTTTACGTTTTATTGTAATAGTGTATCTCGGGAAAGGAAGAGATAGGAAAGAAATCAGGGACCTATACACCACTTACTTTTCTACGCTAATATTGAAAGCCATATCACTGTACATGCTTTTTGCTTAGATCTCCCGTATCCTTTAAGTAATTCACTACATTCTAAGTTAGCCTCATAGTTCAACTAAACTGGAATGTATATAAAAATATCGTAATTCCAATACTCGTTTACAATTTTACATACAAAAATTAACAGTCAGACGGACGTAGAAAACTTTAAACTTAAGATGTACTGAAAACTCTAAGGTTCAATACTTCATTTGGAAACAGGCCGCATTGGCCTACGTTTATGTACCTATTTATATTATTTATGATAACTTGTGGACTACCCAAGTATCATATTTGTCTCTTTTACGATATGACTGCAGTTGATCACCTCAGCCAAGTAAGGATTAGTAAGTCGGGAATCTTCTTCAGTAAGATGCCTTAATTTTTCTATATACGAATTAAACAGAACGTCCAAAACGAGCTGGTCTTCAAGATTATAGTCTACTTTTTGAACTTCTTAAATCATAGTTTTCTCATCTCTATGTCTATCGTATGGCATACATTATTTGCAATAGGTTTTTTCATCGTGATCCAGGTGAAAATCATAAGGTAGAATGATACTACTTGTTTTTAATATAAATCCATTAACTTAGATGTAAAGCAGTTGAAATTTTGACCCAACTAGTGTTATCTAAACACACTCAAACCTATTTATATCTTATAATAAATCATTGAGGAGTGATCGATAATATTTCTTAAAACATTCAAAACTCATGGGTAAAAATTAATTAGCTTACACAATATATAAATATCGTATTTAAAAGGTAAAATGTATACTATGTCTTCAACTAATGAGAGGGTGACTATTAATTAATAAACCGTAAACTATTTCACATTACAATCTTCAAATAGTTTGTTACATCATTAAAATAAGCTATGTATCGTTATCATATTATCTTCATAATTATATATAATTTCCAAATAGTATATAGGAAAATTCGCAACATTTGACAGTACAGATATTGACATTAACAAGTCCAAGCAGTGATTAACTAAAACCAATAAATTGAAAATATTGTGTTTTTCTTGACATCGCTAAGCCATTTTCATTAAAATATTCAGCAGTGCGATGCAAGCTCATTATAACTAAAATATTATTACCAATTAATATATTTATATTATGTAGAGCACTGTCCTGTTATTTATAATTTTAAAGCTGTTGCCATTTATTGCTAGATACACAATTCAGAATTAAAAAACGGCATATTCCTTAGTTTCCTTCGCTCCCGTTCACAAATAAGGTAGTATTATTCAGATTATAAAAATTTTTAAATATCTGTAATTTCAAATACCTAGGGCATATATATATATATATATATATATATATATATATATATATATATATATATATATATATATGTATATAAATGTATATATGTATATATATATATATACACATATATATATACATATTTAATGTATTTTATATTAATTTAATTATTTTGATGTAAAGCATTCAAAACTCCTGCATTTACCAAAAATTAGGGAAAACATAATTTAGTTGCAGGGCAACAAGCATATTTTTAAATAATAATATTATCATGTCATTGATGAAAATGAATTGTAATTTTTGAACCAGAAAATGACACAAATGTTATAGTGAATCCGAAAATGGTACAGAGTATAGAATAATAATTTAAAACTATAGTAATATTATTATAACCGTAGCAATACCCTCACAAGTATGTAAGGTACAAACGATAATGAAATATTATAGATGAGACAATAGCGTCGGTAGCCAATAGTTAGTATATTTATAAGTATGTACCACAATAGTTAGTTTATTATACAGGTAACAATAGTTAATATATTTATAACCATGTGCCACAAAATCTTTGGCTAGCATTCCTAGAATATTTGAATAAGCAGAGATGACGTAGTCTCGTGTCGGCTAACAGGTTACTTTAAGTGGATTATAAAGACGCTTATGTAATTTCCGCAGCTACTTTAGAAGCAATTTTAATAGCTTTAAGTGTAAAGATATAAATATCCAAACATTATGTTATTAAATATAATATGTGATATTTATTTAACAGTAATAAAATTAATTCGAACGGAAGATATACATAATATTCGTGCACAACGAAAATGAAATGTTGAGACTAGCAGTAAAAGCATTGTTTTATTAATGGCGATATGATCTTTAAGCGATTTTATTTTACTAAATAAAATCGTATTTACTTACAGCTTGTGCAGCTCCGAAATACAATCAGCTCGTGTTCTAAATTATAAGGCAAGGTGTTGGAAAAATTCCTCGTCCAATCATTTCATAAGTGGCCAAGGATAAAATATTTTATTGACATCAGTTAGACAAATTCCTTTAATTTAACTAAAGAAAAATTTTAACCTTTTTTATTCATATTTTTGAAAGAAAGTCTAAACAATCACGTTATACTCAATATATATTTTACACACATAAAAGGAAAACATAAAATCCTAAAAAATATAGCCTGAAGTAGCGCCACATGCAGACAATGATGAAAGATATAGGGAATCAAAAATGTACTATAGAAAGAAAATAGTTACATTAAATATACGATAATTATCTTATCTTCCGAGAAGCATTTTTAGAGGGCTGGTGGCATGTTTGTATAATATATTGAGTCCATATGGTAAATTTAATCTTGACATCTAAAAGCACGAACAATTTTTATGACCTGAATATAATTAATATCGAATGAAATACTTAGTGATAAATAAAAAAACGCGATTAAGCATAGTAATCGTAGTTACGTACTTTTAATATTTTTTTTACAGGCATATATTTTCTGAATAGGTTAATGAACCAGAAGTTGAAATTATGTGGAAGTAATTAAATTTTCTTTTAAATATGAGGCAAAGAAAAAGTGATCTGGGTTACTACCGGATGTGAAATCCTTGCTCCTAACGAATTTAATATTAGTTTCACTTGAGCAATATTTATCCACCACCAGGTATTAAATTTGATTTGAGAATAAAAATTGTCAGTAATGTGCCATATAAAAATAATGCAAAAATGTCTTAAGATATTCTTAATTATTCTTTTGCACTGGGTACTTTACATAATTTCATTTTAGATAATTCAAAGTGGCTTTACCTTAAGTTTAATATAAGTTTGCAGAATTTTTATTCTAGCTGCTAACACTACAAAAAATAATTTCTGATAGATTTTTTCAAAAATATTCCAAAATATATTAATGTTAACCCAACAATTTGAATTGTTTTTCGGTAATATTTCCTCAATTTCAATTTAATAGGTATAAATTCAATATAGTGCACGAATAGTAATCTCTGCTATTTTTTTAATTAAACCGATTTTTTAAGTAATACGGTACGCAATTTTTTTGAACAAAAAAATACATTCAAATAAACAAAATGATATAATGTGAAATAAAACAAAAATGTTTAATGAAGTTCATGATAACTGTACGTTCACTGAAACCGCTGTAATTATTAATAAAGATGTAACAACTCATACGATGAAAAGATGGACGGCCCAAACTTAAGGGACGTCTTAAGAGTTTGTCTCTATGAGATAATATCTGTTTATGAAGAATGTTTTTATCAGTAAGATGCTAATGACGTAAATGAGAAAGTTTAGTGTATATAAATCTTAGTTTATGTAAAAAAATTCATGGAATTAGGTGAGATATTTTTTTAATTCGTAGGATGGTTATTATATTTCAAATCTCAGTAAACTTAATTATAAAAATAAATTTAAAACCAAACAAGATTTTTAGTAACGTATAAATCGAGTCCGAACTTGGTTGTTACAAGGTGAAACCTATAAGTGGTTAATTTGTCTCAGGAAATATACAGAATTTATTTAGGAAAACGATAATAATTGGCTTATACATGATGTTAAAAATTTCGATATTATAAACATAAAATTAAAAATGTTATGTCCCTTCAAAAGTAGGCAGGTAGAGGAGACAGGGGCATGTATTAACGGGGGGGGGAGTAAGTATTAACGGGATAATTGTCGCTAAACTATGTCGCTAATGAGTGAGGTTTGTCCGATTGCTATTATCACTGAGTTGCAACCTGTCAGTCGAGGGCCGCATATCAAGGAACGAAGGAAGACGTGGATTTTGTCAACGTTTTTTTGATATGTAGCGAGATTATATATTGAAATGACACTAGATTTATTTCAAATGATGGCGTATTTCACCCCCTACGGTATTCCGTTTCAATTTTACTGTATTATTAAAATACTTTTCTTTAAAATATGAATCCGTGAAAAATCAACTTCCAGGGCAAGTATTAACAAAGCATATAGGGTAAGAATTAACATGTTAAATCTTGCAATTAATGGGCTCATGGAACTTACATTCGAGAAATTAAGTTACCTTTTATATGTTTAAATTATAACTTCAATGATGATTACGAGTAGTAAGAGAGTGTTAATAAATATTTCAAGAGTTATTTTAATGTTAAGTAAACAGTTAAAGAATAAATATTTGTAATGCGGTAATTATTAAAAAAATTGTGATAGTCTATCAAAAACTGACAATTTGCCAATTTTTGTTTCATTATTATTTTGTTTCATTATTATATTCATTACTATATTGAATATTGTGTGTCACTGTATTTTTCTGCTCTTCGCTATTTACATTTTTGACATTATTATGAATTATGGATTTCACCGTATCAAAAGAGGTTGAACATTTTTACATTTATTGTAAACAAATCTTGAATGAGAATGGATGCAACAAGAAAATTTTCTTTTGATATGTATATCTTTGTTACACGAATTTTGGCATAACAAATCTAAAACTTCATGTAAAAGTGAGATATTACGAAAAAGTCAAAGCATTTTTCAAAATATTGTAGTGTGGTAATTAAATAGAATTGATAGAATATTTAACAAATTGACATATAACAAGTAACCGAATCCACTAATGATAGTGACTATGTTGAAGATGACAATCGTGATGAGTAGCTCGATAACTCTTATGTACAGCGCTAAACATGATACTACAAATAAAAAACAGGTCTGCAAAATTTAACTTTTATTTTCTCTTTTTGGATTTGATAGCTGATCTTAGGGTATTGTGATGCGCTGATTACGAATATGTACCTAGATTTTCCCCAACTACTAAGTTTTTTGGAAAAGCCCTATATATGAAATCGCGGAGAAAAACCAGTTTTACTAAGTAAAAAATGTGTATTACAATAAAAAAAACAATTACATAACTTTAAAATATTATAACCACATTTTAATTACGTTAATAAATAAATTAGAAATATTAAATACTTTTGTGGTATCTTCTTTTACTTTTGTGGCATTTTCATCCAACAACAGTCTGCCATCATCCTTTTATTCCATCTTCTCTGATAGCGACGCTCTATCTGTTTCAAACTTGATGAAATCTTTTGCCTTTCTCGTCACTTACAGCTCCCAGTTTTTCAGGAAAGTGGTCTAAGTGCGAATTAAGAAAATGAAATTTAATGCTCGTCATACATCCCATTTTTCCAAAATGTTCAATAATTTTCTTCATAATTTCCCCATAATTTGATCTTTTATGGATTTCTAGAAAATTTTAAATACATGATACAAAAATTAGGTGTCAGGGCAAGCATATTCTTTTCCGATAGTCTTGATCTGAGAAGTTCCACTGCATCTTTTGGCAGGCTTAGAACTCTCGTTAAGTCGTTCAGTTCTGACTATGAAAATAACTGTGTTCAACTTGCGCTTGGCTCAAATCGAGCTTTAGGTTGATTTACTTCTTTGACATCACTACTCATGTCTTCAGCATGCACTGATCCCAAATATGGAGGTGATGGCAGTGCGACGATCGTGTCGCGATGCTCCGCGTGCGTTACTGATTGTACATTCAGATATACCGAGTCCTTTTTTGTTTTAGAATTGTATCCTATAGTCTTGCATTAACAAAAACAACAGTCTTTGGTGGGATTCTTAGATTTTCTCCATAACATAGGCAATTGTAAATCAAAAGTATTGTTCTGTCCTTTTGACCACTTTCGAAGTTACTAGTTAAAGTTAAGGAAGTAGTAAAGTAGGAAGTTCGAAGTTAGAAAGTATTGTTCTGTCCTTTTGCACTAACGCTTGTCGCAAAAATTTTATGTGGCCACTATTTGTCTTGGTTAGCGATTGATAGGTCAAAATACAAAATACATGCTTTAAACTTTACTTATGAATTCAGTAATATTGTACTGCTGTTTTGTCAGCATCAACTGCCCACAAATATAATAAAAATTATCCGGTGAGTTTAAACACTTTCGCGATGACATCTTTTAAGTGAGCGTTACGAATTGCACGGAAGTACTGATTTTGTAAAAGCAATGATGTTGCCATTCATAATTTTGTATGAATGGCAACATATTATCTACCAACAACTATTAATTAACTAATTAACCCTTTTCTAAAGAATTAACTTAATTACAATTAAATGAGATCTTTAGCAAATGATCTACAAATCCACCTTTTTTTCAATAATAAGAGTATGTCATTTAGTTAACTACGTTATATTAAACTAACTATTTGTAGGAATTTATTTTTTGTTGTCTACTGCAACTATTCAGTGTGTATTTTGTTCAATAAGAAATAATTAAAACAAAATTTCGGTTCTCGATTAAATAACTAAAAATCCTGACGTGCTCGAATTTATAACGTTTTTTTCCATTATCAGCGCCCCAAAATCTATCAAATCAGTCATTAGATCTGAAAAGAGGAAACCGTCGTAGACTTGAATTTAAATAAAACTTCAATCAAAAATATAAGACGCATGCTATACATAATATCAGTCGTAAACGAATCGCATCGTTATGCTTCTAAAAGCTTCCAATCATTCACGTGATGTAAAATATTTATTCTAAAAAAATTAGATATAGATATAGAAATTTTATTACAAAACGATTTTTGCATGATAAATCACAATGTTTATATAAAACATATATCACAATATCTATTCAGTCGGGAGAAGAAAGCTTTCCCAATTAATAAATTCATCCGTGATTAATCATAAATAACTACTCCATTACGAAAGAAATAGATTTTCTTTTTCCGGAAAAGATGTACTTATATTAAAAAGGTACTAGAGCGATAATATTATTTTATATCAGAATATAATTACGAGTATAAGGAATTATAACAGCAAGATAACGATTAACGCCAACGTTAACTGTGTCATTACTTGAACAAAGAAAAAGTAATCCCAACACGATAATTCAAAAATTATTCGGTTGAGAACATAAGCCAGTATCTGATTTTTTTACCATATTATTAAAGCATTTGAAAGTATGTTTCATCAACTCACTCTGGTATCCCCATGCAAAACCAACAGGAAATCTAATTGTAAAGAAAATTCTTACGTTGCAAAAAGTAACCTTGATTTCCGAGATTTTAATGAGGATATAAGGGTCAGAGCATTAAAAAGGCAGGAGCAATATGTTTCAACGGCAATCCCATTTTGGATAAAAGAAAGTACTTTCCTATCAACCTAATATAATTTGTAAGACGGATGGATAGGTGATGGATAAAGGTATAGTAAGTTCATTTAATGAATGTGTAGATGTTACATAAATGAAAAGCCCGTTTACAGAAATCTGACGGATTAAAATTGCTTCTTTTACGAGGTAACTTCCACCATTTTAGTCAGAGTTTAATCATATTCTTATGTAAACTTTTAAGGGTAACAAAGTACAGAAAAATAAAAAGTATCAAAATTCTCCTCACTAAATACATACCGTTTACTAAAGAAATTTCAACGGTGTTGAATTTTCTGGACTTACCAAAAATTATATATTATTTGTACCTATTACCATAAACCATATATTATCTTCTAAAGTTTTTCGTCGAAAAATTGTAGGATTCTAGATGTGAGGGTTTGATTGAAACGTATGTAATTATGTACGTGTAGATGGAGCTATGGATTTCAATTTGGAGTATCTGCAAATATCGGTGTTTACTATTTATCACATGGCTGTTACAAATGTAAAATTATAAAATCTGCTGAAATACTGAATCGCATGTTCAGCAAAACTGGCGTCTTTACGATATAACAATAAAAAATGCTATCACCATCGGCGATTACAATCTTTACTTTTTTGGTTATCTAAGCCGTACGAATTGATTAAATGAAATACATGTTTTATATCATAGGGATAACATAGCTTTCATTCAAACCTGTTATAAATTTGTGTATATGTATCCGGTAAGTTATTGACCAACTGCTAAGCTATGACTGGGTTACTGACGAAATTTTGCCTTAAGAAAAATCTTTTACTTCTCAAGCTACTTTTTTAAAATTTGCGACAATCGCTAATCTAGGTCGATTTTTGGGTGCCACCATAAAAAATTAGGTTTGATTTTTTATTTTTTTGTAGTTTAGTATAATTATGTAATACGCCTTTTGAATTAATTAAAACATTTTACGATAACTAACACAGTTCGTTAAAAAAAGGTACTTTTTAGGATATAATAATTTTGGTCGCCGACATTGAACTCTTTGTACTGAAAAAGACATTCACAACTCAAATTAGCAAACCATTTTAAAATTTAGCACATGCAATGAAAAAAATATCGTATTAAAAAATCTCACTGCTTTAACTATAAAAAAAAAGATATTCACACTTAAATACAGAAGACACACACTATAAAGTAATTACCCTACATTTGGATTTTCATCTAAGACAAAATCTTTGCTTAGATTTTGTCTTAGGCTAAATCTCTGTCTCTTTGCTAAGCAAAGATCTTTGCTTATATCCCACCTGAAGATGTTGTTATACAACGAAACCTAGGTTATGGTAAAGAAATTAAAGGTAGTAGAAATAATACTACATCACGTAGTTTCATTTAATTGTGAATATTTATCATATTTATTATATTTATCACTTTTTATCATATTTTTTTTAATGGCGCCACGTCAAGTGCAAATGTACGAATAAGAGGAACGATACGTACGTGTTCTTCGTTTAGTTTAGAAAATATTCTCAATTTTATAATTTTCCGACAAAAGTCTGAAAATTAAGAAATCTTACAAAATTATTTTTTTTTAATTTATAAACTGTTCAGTTCGAAACACTTTAATGAAAAGTCTGCCATGAAATTGCTTTATGTGTCTTGCGTCCGTGGTTCATAAACAAGATTGAAATTTTTGCGAGAATTTTTATTCTTCAAATTAAAAGACTGAAATTCAAATGAGGGTGAAATTAAAAATGTGTACTATGAAAATTGTGCTTGCTTTTATAATGACCTCTATATTTCATGCAGTTTAAAGGCATAACTTACATCTTCTAACAAAGTTTCGTCCTAAATTTCTTAAAACACAGTCACTATTTTTAATCAAGTTCGCTGCAGGATTTAATTTCTGACGAAGTTCTTTCTAATTACCTATAAGAAAAGTATATTTTTTGTAACATGATTGTAGCTTAATTACTTTTTCTACTTTTTCAAGAACTTAAATTTATATTAATGAAGGCTGAATATACTAATGTAATTCTTATTCATTTAGGTATTAAATAGAATAACTAGAAATTAGTTAAAGGTAATCAATCATGTTTGCGTTTAACTCCATGTGGATGGTAGGAATTACAAATAGTTTAAACCCGTGTGCGATGGCTTTTACACTAGTAAAATCTCTGCCTAACATTTTTTGTCCACGTTCAGCATATTAATATAATTGCTGGGTTTCCTTAGATGCAAATTACAACATTTTAGACCGAGTTGTTAGGAAAATGTTATTTGTAGATATACGTGTACATTATATTTACGTCAAGCATTTCATTTAAATAGCTACTACAGAGTATGTACATAGTTAGACACTAGGTAATATAAGAACAGAAAAAGCGAGACTCATTTTTATATTTTCCCCGTAAAGCCCAAACTTATTAAATTGCCAAATAGAAAAGTATCAATTATGTGAGTTGAATTATTGGTTTGTTATATAAATTTTTGAACTCGAAATAAGACTGTTTAATTGACATTGCGTGTATTATTTATGAATTTTCGTTGTGACATAATTACAATAATTAGACGGAAGAACATTTCAATTTTCATGCATCGCAATTTGTTGTGATATAAATACACTCTACCATGTAAGATAACACAAAAATTAAAACGTTGGTATAAAGAAATTGCATGCTTCACGCATGACAAATCGTTGAACTAAAATTACGCTACCATACACTGTTTCGCCAATTACAGGATAACAAAAAAGTGAGAAAATTTGTACAAAAGTATAAAAGAAAGTTTCAAATATCCCGCATTACAATTCAGCTCAATATAAATATATGGTGTAGAGTGCGGTAGCGACCATACTCTGCTCTGCCACATGCAGAAATGAAATAAAATCAACAATTAAACGGAAGTTTTTATTCTTTCTACGAATAAAACTCTATATGAACTAAACTATGTATTGATATTTTAAACATTCTTATAATTGGCTTCTAATTATAAGGTTGTGTATAGAATCTAGAAACAGTATTAAATATAGAATATTTCGTTTCAATGTATCATTAACAACTGAAATGCTTAGATTTGTTGTCCTTTTCAATACTTTTTCTTCTTAACTACATTGTCAGAAAGTTAAGCTATTGTGCATCTGTGCTAAATTGTTTGGCTTTAATGCAGACTCGGCTGCATGGTTGTCAAGTCTCTAAGCTAGACTGCTACGCTGGCTGCTTTTCTGAGCTGCTGACTGAGTTTCAATCTTGGCTGCCAGTTGGAATGCTAAGCTGCTTGCTTGGCAATTAGACAGATGGGTGCTAGGCCAAGTTATTAATTGAGCTGATGTTTGTTTTGCTGATATTTTAGGTTTCTGGACTAGTCCAACTCAAGCTGCCAGGATAGCGCGGGTTGAACTTTTATGCTTGATAGTGCTAACATGCTGGGCTTAACCGGGTCAGGTCACTATGCTGAGCTGGGTCGGGATGCAAAACTAGAATGGGCTGCTATTTATAGGCTTAATTAGTTTGCTAATCATGTTAAAGCAGACCAAATAAGCTAAGCAGCCCATGCTTAGCTTATTTGGTCTGCTGATCATCTAAGGGCTGGCCTGAGCTGGGCTTAGTTATTCTGGGCCGCTAAGCTGGACCGGGTGGAATTATTAGACTGAACTAAATTGAGCTGCTAATCTGGGTCGGACTACTGGACCAGAATTGGCTAGATTATTCTATGCTGCTGGTAACCCAGCAGTTATTATATGGGTTATTATATGGCTATTAATATGGGTTGAGTTGGGCTGAGTTGTTAAGCTTGATTGGGTTGCTAATTTAGGCTTTAGCGGACTGCTAGGCTGTACTGAATTGGGTATTTGAGCTGGGCTAGATTACCAGTTTGAACTGAACTCTACAGCAGGGCTGAATATATCAGCTAAGATGTACGTCTGGGTTAGAACTGACTGGACAGATGTAACGGCTTTGCTACTGGATTGAACCCGGCTGGGCTTTTAGATTGGATTGGTGGGCCGTTTAGCTGGGTTGAGCTGGCTGCTAGGCTGGATCGAACTAAGCTTGGTCGTACCAGGTTACTGGACTAGGGCGGGCCGGGCTGCTAAACTGAGGTGGAATGGGCTTTTAGATTGAATACGATAGGCCTGCTAAGTTGTGCCCAGTGGTGCTGCTGTTCTGATCCTAACTAGGTTGCTTTGCTTGTCACCTAGCGGCCTGAGCCGGTAATTAAGACGCCCAGAATGTCAGCGACCTCGCGAACCCGGAGCGAACCCGGCTTAGCAACTATAGTCTTGTTTACTTGATTGCTACTTTAATACAATCAAGTAGCAATCATTTAAAAAAATACAAGGCTGCCTTGTCCGGTTCAGACTATATTGCCTTAGTCTAGATCGGGCAGATAGGCTGGCTAAGCAGCATTGATTTTTGAGGTTTATTTTGATATTGATTTTTGATTTTTGAGCTAGGCTTGTCTGAACTGCTAGATTGAACTGAGTTCTTGCCTGGGCTGGGCTAGCCTGGGCTGGGCTAGTCTGGGCTGGGTTAGTCTGGGCTGGGCTAGTCTGGGGTTCTAGGCAGGTCGTTATATTTATTTTAGATTAGCGTATTTTATACTAGCGTATTTTAGGTTGGACTAGGTTGCCAGACTAGCTTAGAAGAGCTGATAAGCTGAGCTACTTTAATTTCAATATTGTTCTTTTGTTTATCAACATACTAGCAAACCCGGCGAACTCCGTTTCGCCACCAGATGGCTTCGTTTTTTGTAACATTTCGTTTGGGGATTAAAAGATGAAGAAAAATTTTTTTTTTTTTATTTTTGAAAAGGAAAAATTTTATTTCATTTCACAACAGTAATGAATTCATTTCGATTACAAAAATGAAGTGTAATTTAATTGAACTTCTCTATGTAAAAAATTAAAGTGAATCCAAAGTAAATACTGAATCGAAGCGTTATACGTGTCCGCAAATTATCCGTTTCATTGAAATGCTCTTTGGTAAACCACATTTTTTGTTTTTTGGTCTGACGTTAACACAAACAAAGCGGATGGTTTCCCAACTCGTGAACACGCAACGTATAGCTGCCCATGTGAAAAACAATGATTTTCTAAATTTATCCCGCAAACACTAAGCGATTGGCCTTGCGACTTGTTAATTGTCATTGCGAACGCAAGGTGAACAGGAAATTGCAATCGTTTGAAGTCAAACGGAAGATCAGTCGGAATCATTGGTATTCGAGGAATACATACATTTTCACCTGCGTACTTTCCGTTAATAATGGTTGCCTCAATCAAATTCGGCATAAGTCTTTTCACCGCAAGTCGAGTACCGTTGCAAAGTCGCGGTGGATTCAAATTACGCAATATCATAATAACTGAACCAACTTTGAGTTGCAAGTTATGTGGTGGAAATCCTGGTAACACAAGAGAGTTCAAAAACTCCGTTGGATAATTTACTATATCATCGGGATTTGTTATGGAATCAACGGATTTGTATGTCACCAAATCGCCAGCGATTTTTGATTGAATGGTAAAATTCAGTGCGTGTACATCATTATTCTTTGCGGCGAGAATTGCTCGTTGACTTAACCAAGCATAATTCTGATAATTCTCACTAATGTTTGGGAAAACATTTTCAATAAGAGCTAATTGAGAGTCTACACATCGGCAAAAGTCGTTGGTAAGAGTAATTAATCCAGTTGTCGCATCAACTGGGACTTTTCCATTTCCAACAACTAACAATTATTTGGAAAATTGTGCAGCACTTTGATCATTTTGAAGTTGAACTCTCATATTAGTGGTTAGCGATAATGTTTTTACATTATTCCACAAAGGTGATTCCTTCAGGCAAGCATTCAATTCATCTGCAGGCGTTCCACGGGGAATTACTGGCAACGTCTGCCTGAAATCGTCTGCCAACAATATCATCAAGCTGCCAAAGATGTTGTTATTTCGCCGAAGATCCTTCAGTGTGAAGTTAAGTGCTTCAAGTGATTTCTTATGTGCCATTGTGCACTCATCCCAAATAATGAGCTTGCACTGAATCAACAATTTTTCCATTGCACTGGATCGGGAAATATTGCATGTTGGAGTATCAATTGTGTTTAAATTGAGTGGCAACTTAAGCGCAAAATGTGCAGTACGACCGCCATCTAGAAGAGTCGCCGCAATTCCAGATGATGCTAACGCCAAAGCTATGGCACATCTTGATCGCATGTACCTCCAGGTGCGTCTAGGAAGAATAGACCACCAGTATTATTGACTACCGCTTGCATTAATTTTTCGTATACTTGTTTTTGCTGTTCATTCAGCAACGGCACATTATTTCGAACGAATTCCTGCAATGTATCAACATTGTATTGCAGCTCTCGATTTAATTCTTGGTTGAATGCATCGTGATTTGGCGCAATCATTCCTACTTCAATCAGTAGCTTGTTTGCAATAGTCAAGCATTGATCCTCAATCAGAATCAATCCTTCATTGTAGATTTCATCGGTTATTTGCATGTCGGGATTATTCGTTCGAATGCGCAAGCGATGCAAGATATCTTCACATATGTCATGTTTGTATTTGTTCCATAACTGAATTGGTTGTGAAAGGAAACATGTGGTGATGATAATTGCGAACAGCGTGTTTGGTACGCATTTGATGAAACAACTGAACCCGCAAGTGTTAAATCCCAATGAGAATCGTTCTCCAGCAAACCAAATAATTGATATGCTTCTCGATATGTTTGGCATTGGTGGCCATTCACAGTTTTCAAATGCGCAAATGATTTTGGTCCACGTACATTTACCAACAGCAGTCGCAAATAAAAACATTCGTCATTTCTAGGATGAACAGTATACATGCGACCTAGCGCATCAGTGGAAAACACCTGTGGCCAATCTGGAACTGGGGTTCCTTGTTTGCGACGTTGTAATTTCTTTGTTGATTGATTCCAAGTGTAGTACTTGGGCATTTCAACGTACATCAGCGTCGCTGCGAATGGATCTGCTTCACACATTGCAAAGAAGCTAGTCAATGCTGTCGATGGTGGTCTCTCAGCTCGTTGTGCCGCATTAGCCTCAGTGAAGTAAACTCTTTATCCATTTTCTAAGTGCACTGCTAAATGTACAACTGTGGGATATCTTTCATGAATTTGAAATGACAATAATCGCCACAGTGCTTCATTAGTACTGACGTATCTGCCCATTTGGAAGTTGCTGATTTCGTCATTCGCATTTTCTGACGCAATACCAAACAAAGCCATGTGACGTACTTGCACAAATTTTTGACTGATTTGGCCGAATGACAACTCTCAGCGTTCGCATGTGTTTCAAAAATTCGTGATAGCAGCGGGCAATATGGTACAATGAATTCATTTCCGATCTCAATCTCTTGATTTTGAACTTTAACTTTGATAGTTCGACCATTATCTTCTTTTGAACGCGGACGATAAAATGGATGTCCATCGTTCCCTGTGACTGTTTCAGCAACTAACGGTCGCGGATATCGTTTTGAGCACTTTCCATCAGCCATGCAAGGCGATAATGGATTTAATGCACCGCACGGTCCATGCACCATCTGTGTCGTCACAATGTCGTGTAGATGGGGATCAGTGACTGGATCAGGAATTTCAGCTGATATGATGTCATCCACTTCATTTGAATGTAATTTGTTCAGCAACCAAATTAGGACATGAGCATGCGGTAGTCCACGCTTCTGCCATTCCACCGAGTACATATAACAACGTGTGTCACCAAAAACTCGATACTTAGCAAGCACATCCATCATAACCTTGAGTTTTTGTTGAAATACTCTGGCGATTATGTCATGGCGATCTTACGGTTTTTGGCCCGGGTTCAACTCACGTTCAATTTCCGTCCACGTGAACGTAATAAATAAATCCGGAGGTCTATAATTTCGCACGTACGTCATAGCGTCTTGAGCGTATTCGTGCATGTGGCGTGGGCTTCCTATATAAGATGATGGGAGAATCGTCAGGCGTCCAATATTCTGAACATTACCATCTGAATGAATATCATCACGCAAGTGTATATAGTCCTCAGATCGTAGCTTTGCCTGAATGAATCGAATGAACGCTAAACGTTCGGTCTCGACTTTGACATACATGTCGACAGCGAATTGCTGGAATAGCCGACCGCACTTCAGAATGACATTCTCCTCATGTGTAGGAATCATCATACGATACGCATAGTAATTCATTGCGCTTAGATTTTTGTTCGTTGATTCGCCTGAAAATGCAAAATTAAATGTATTGTTAATGGAAACCAATAATAGCAATAATTAGTGTGTGAATATTGTACCTGTAATTGGATCGACTATCTTCAACGTGATGTCGTATCCGTCTTGCCCTTGCCAATAAATGATTGGATATTGTAACGCATCGTACAAACGATGTGTCTCATTTACATGGTGCATGATATTGCTTCTTCGCTGAACGACAATGTCTCGTGATTTAGTTGGATCGCCAACAATAATTGCAGCAACATCATCAACGGTGGGTGCATTGAATCTTCGCACATGTTCACCTGTTGGGGTACGATCCGCTCTTATGACAAATTTGTGCGTATCCGATGGCATTCGTTCCAATGCTGTTTTGAATATATGAACCACAGCGTTATTAGCGTGAAAAAATGATTGCAAATGTTCAATAATTCGTCTCTTTAACTGTTGTGTTCCCTGTATATTGCACCGCTCATTCAGCTAATCCACCATCGACGAAATGAAATATATTTGCAGAAATTGATGCGGTTCATCTGGTGTTGGCACCATTGAACCATGCAAATGATATATTTGTCCTTGTATCTGTAATCGCAAACAATCATTTGTTGAACAATACGGTGTGACTTCTGATCATGTGATGATGTAGTGTGTGGTGTATGTGTGGTTGTTATGTGATGCAATTGATTGTGTTGGTGTGATTGATTGGTTGTGTGTGTTGTATCTTTTACCTTGCAAGTCGGCATGAAGCCGCCTTCTCGAATGATATTAGCTCCAATGGTAGTCATGCAAAAGCAGTTTTTGCATTCAAGGATGCGTTGAAGAAAATGGTTGGAATCGGGATCACTTCCATCGAACAATGGTTTCAGTGGCTGTGGTGGTGTAAGTAATGGATCCAGTTTGACTTTTCCACTTGCGCAGCACAATCCAGCCGTTTCTCTTTTGAACTTTAATGTCGTCATTGGCGTCAATCGGCATACAGTCGTCATTGGTCCAATATCTAAATTGTCATCATCAATGTAGTTCGCAGTGGGATCATATTTGAATGCCAAGCGATTGTATGATGCCAATGATCTTCGTGTGCTCACGCGTTGTTTCAATCGGGCATTTTCTCTTATTATATTTTGTCTTTCTTCGCTTAAGTTCTGTGAATACACTTTTTGCTGGCTTGCATGTCTTGTGCGGCGGCCGATGTTCGCACGTCGTCCTCTAGGCATTTTGGACTATGGACAGACTGGTGAATTTAACCTCAAATGCACGATCCACATAATTTACACAGTTGCAAAAAAATAACAAATGCCTGCTGTTGAAATTGACTAAAAATTTGCACAATACGCGTGATTGTTTTGATGGTTTCCAATTGAACTATTAGGAAACGAATAACTTTAATCTTAATTTTACAATTTCACAGTGAACACAATACCGGTTTTCAGTTAGCGTTTGAAAGAACGTGCGCATAATAAATGTCACATGAAATTAACTGAGCAGAGTACAATGAGTAGTTGTCAAACAATGTGTCACGCACCGGCGCCACCTACTTAAAATACTGGCGCCATCTGCTCCACAACCATGCAAAACCATATTGGTTTGTAGTACATGCTATGTATCAGAGATGGCGCTGTATGTGAAAAATGATTATACCTGTTTTCTGCTTTTCTGTTGAAATTTTTCCTGAATTTTGTTTGCTTACGGAGCCCGAACCTTACGGAGCCCGAGACCTTTCCAACGAAAGCAAAACCGTGGAAATCAGTTCGTGCGTTTTGGAGTTATAGCGTCAGGAAGGAAAACCCGACTTATTTTTATATTATAGATTTACATTTGAATAAATTTGTTACGGCCTCACGGTAATGTTACTAGCTCGAAAATAGGGAATATAACAGTTTAAAAAAGCTTCATTTATGCGATCACTTTACACGTTTAAACAAAAAGATCGTGCATCTGTATAACAATTTTAAAAAAACATAATTCATTAAATGCCATTTATTAAAAGTAATGTGTATCAACCTGTTTTATATGTATAGCAACTTTTTATTAAGTATATTATTGACCTATATTTTATAAACAATACTGTTAACATATATTTTAATGCGAGATATTAAAAATATTTTACCATCAATAAATTTATATGTTTTCAATTCTTTTGTCAGGGAGCGAAAAACTGACTGAAGAAATAATTTCAAATATCTAGCCCATGTTACTTGTTCATATTGTATATTTTAAAATATTAGTATTAGAAACATAATTTTTGATGAAGCAAAAGATAATGCTGCATAAAAGATTATAAGTTAAAATGAAACTTTTAAATTAATATTATCCACATATCAGGTCATAAACGCTAGTTTATATTTACTTTTGAAATTAATTTTAGAATAATAAATTTTTCATTTCGTAAAATAATTACAAAACACCTGCTAAATAATTTCATTGGTAGGGTATAATTTTAATTGTTATGGTAAAAAATTACAGTTTAACCTTTTTTATGATATATTTACTGCGATCAATTGGATAGCAAGAAGAATATTTCAAAATTACCGCTTCTTGTGAGAAGAAAAACGTGATGAATAGAAAAGTAATAAATAGAAAATATATCTACCAATAAAATAGCCTGATACTTATAATCAAACTGCGTTTTCATGATATGATAACGCAGTTCCTTATTTTCCATTGCATATTTCGAAAATATCTTATTTAACCTCAGATTGAGAGATTCAAAATTGCCAGTACTGTAGAAGATCGCTGAAGTATGATACTCACATCCGAAAAAAAATCCGAAAGAAATTAAATGCCGCTTCTAAAGCAAGAGTGGCGTCGGTTCTATTGGAAAATATATCGTCCTCACTCGTCGTCAATTATTACAAAAGAATGAAAATTAACATTAACAATATTTAATAATAAATTCAACTTGTTAACGTTTATTCGTATAATTCTGAAAAATTGTGGGTTTTCAAAAATTCTATACCAGACAGGTTTCAAGTTTACCAAAAATATTCTTTATATTTCTTTTTCATTTTAGACAAAGAATCAAAAGAACTCAAAAAGTTTAAGTAAAGTCAACTTCATTTTGTTTATAAAATTGACTAAAGTTTTTGTATCCATTTATAAAGGAAAGAAGTTTGTACATTGCTGTTGTTCCTAAAGTTAAAAAATAAGATCGTGGACGTTGGTCTGCAATACCGATTTTTTACATTCTCCAGAGTCCGATGTTTTGGAATGTTATTAATAATTCGTGGTAGCTAATAAAATAGCTCTTCATCATCAAGGTCACTAACAAAAAAGTCTAAAACTAAAAAAAATATTTCAAGCGCCAACAAAATATCATAGGTGTTTTTCCTTCGTATAATTTTATCTGTACACATTAATAAAACGGAAGTATCCATAATTTTGCAATGCCATTATGCGGAAAACGGGAAACGGAAACAAGGAGTTGGGGACGAGGGAATGGATCGCAGTGCGATCAAAGCGTATCGACGCTGGTGATCGTTATGCGTAAGCGATGATTAAGTGTATATGTATCGTATGTGTGTGTTTGTATATGTGTGTGTATTGCCGACGTTCTAATGTTTTACGAGTTCTTCAATTTCTAAGGTCACCTACTTAGTAAAGCATTTGAGCAGATTTCAATCAGTTGAAAAAAATTGGTACATACAGATGTGAAATATTTTGTAAATTTCACTTTATGTTGAACAGAAAATCATTATAAGTTGTTTCATTTGAGATATCCCAAATGATTAGCTATTTATAAATTACTTCACGTACCTTTATACTGTCAGTTTATTTTGGAGTAAATTGGTAAAAATTTTAAAGAATTGCAGTTAGTGTAACGTTAAAAATAATATAATCTATACATTTAATAAAACTCTAAGTAAATTCTGTATATACAAAATGATGATAAAAGCCAAAAAACCAGTTCTTAGAATTTTTGTCTATCTTTCTGTCTTTTAATTAATTTCTTCTTCAATCACGTGGAATCTACTAAAAGGATTTTGATGAAATTTGGTATGGTAATAGTTTATACACTCAAACAACATATAGGATACTTTATCTGGATGTTACAAATTGTAAAAAAAATCTGTCAGACAATATTACGATATTGGTACTACCAACGCCATTTTTTTGCATTTTTAATAAACTTTATACTCATAATCATTATAAAAATAAACAAAGGAATACGAAGAAATAATAATAATATTATCCATATTCAATTTTCGTATTCCGAATTTCACACGAAGTCGCAGACACACCTAATGAAACATCATTTGTATAAGAAAAGAAATACCTTTGCAATTCCATGTACATTTGAAAACTTTTTAATTCTCAAAACATAAAATTTTCAAATAAGTGCAGTTTTTGTAAATGTTTGGGTATCTATTTTTTGTCTGTTTACATAACATAATTAAATTTTGATTTACCTACATTAAAATTCTTCTTTCTGCGGTAAATAGTTTTATCTAATATGAATTAAATAATGCGGAAATTGACCTTTGTGCTAGTATCTCGATTATTTTAGCATAAATCAGAATATATAATATAATAAATAGTTATGAAAAATTGCAATTAATTATGACTTACAATTTCAATTTCGTTTTGTATTTGTTTTTTGGCTGTTTGTAGGTGAATTTCTACAATAAAATGTCAATTAACATTACGTTCCGCACCTATGTCTTTCTTTATTAGCCAAGAAGGAAAAATATGCAACAAAAATAAAACAAACACTGAGAAATTATTCTGAGTTACACCACATAACTTTGGTTCATTATTAATTAGACGAGACTAATTTGAAAAATTGAATACATGAAAGAAAATTGTCAAAGTCTAAACAAAATTTAAAATGGAAAATAGTACAAAAAAATGTGAAACTATCAAAAACAATGATTTTAATATGCAAATACAAAAATATTTTCAAATAGCTGAATGTAATACTGATAAGCGATAAGAATTTAACAACTGAATACAGGTGCGCACAGAGACAGCAGAATGGAATCTTGGTGGGATTCGGTAAATAACGGCGGAAAAATGGTTGATAACAGAATTCAGTCTACCGTTCGGAATTTTTTTCTATAGAGGTCTTAAGTTTATAAAGCAATTAGCCGTTTTTATTTATTCAATTTTTGCCATGGATTAAAAAGCATATTAAAAGAGACGACTTGTAAGTAATTAATTTCACCATGTTATGCATAAGGAATTAGGTTTTCAACATTTAAAACAAATTAATATTATTCGATTTCCATTAATTTTATCATACAATCTTCAAAACAACGTAATCACATCAACGTATCAATGCAGTCGATCTCAGTACTCGTTAGATAAGCTATTCCAGCAGGCATACGTTGTATTCCTTCCATGTTTTCAAACTTTACGTCATATCATTGCTACCAAAACTTCTTTTAACGTTTAAGTCAGTACATGAATTTCATAGTTTCAGTGTTATACAACTTTTCCAAACAGCATAAATCTATTATAGTTATTTTATGTTTTGAAAACATTTTGCGGAATTATTGAAAAATGGATACTGCATTTTCTTATAATGCCAGAAATATCTATAGGGGTTTTAAATTTTTGCTATCATATGCATCAGTAAAAATATTTTAAAAAAATTATATTTATCTGTCCTCATTAAAAAACGCAGTCATAATTTGAGAGTTGTAATTATTTTCCCTAGCTCCTTTTGACTTATGACAAGTACCTGAATAAAAAGCGATATGGTGGAAATACGAATATTTAATTTGATTCTAAATTCAAAACATGTTGAAAAAATTACTAAGGTAAGTCAAACTACCAACGTTTTGATTTTACAAGATTTTTACATACCTACTGTTACTCGACAGAAAAGTTTAAACAAAACAATAACTTGAAAAATTCTAATTTATGATAACAAAGGAAACAAATTAATCTCGCGAGTCGTACTTGTTGCTAGATGCCGATCCAATTTTGGCAAATTATAATTTTTTTTCGTTTTTGCCATTATTACTTAATACAATTATATTTATTTTCCTGTGCCCGCGATTCCGGACAAACAGACAGTTGAAAAATGTACACATGCCTTTTTTACTGAAAAAGTACATTAGCGTATTTGAGCTTTGGCCCCGCCCATTTAACCAATGTATGTCCGGGTGGAAAACTTCATTACGTGATTTAAAATACACGTAGCACCATCTATGGATATACATAGGTAGACAATGAATTTTTATAATTACTACGCATTGAATAGCTATGCTCTTCTTTTAAAAATATTAAAATCCCATATCTTTTTCTTTATAGAATCCATTGCAATGAAATAAAAAATTATTTTACTTCAAATTATTCCTTTATTTCCTAAAAACTTCAATATGTGTCAGTAATTGTTAGATGAAGCTTATATAAACCAACACACCAGCAGACAAAAATTTTTAAACTCATGGTAATTAATTTTATCTCTCATCTTTCATCCCTCAAAATTGTTTTTGCACGTATTACCAAAATATTCTTCAGTTGCGGAATTTGTCTAGTTTTTAAGGTAAAGATTGCCCATACAAATTACTCAGTAGTTTTCCTACAAAAAAATTATGAATTTATTGTCCAACTTTTCTTTACTTCCTATTTTGTAACGTATTTATTTGAGTTAGACAACGCTTAGAAATTTAATATAAAACAAAAATATATTTTACAAAAGTTTTCTATTTTATTTCCTTCATCACTCTCCATTAGGACAGGTCATTTATGAGTTGTAACCGCAGTCGGCCATCAAATGACTTTACTGTATTCGGTAACTTCGATTATCAGTTTCTTCGATTATTAATATATTCAATTTCTTCGTTTATCCGGAATAGTCAAACTCTAAGACAATTTATAAAAATTACTGTAAAAAGTAAACCTTGGTGTTTACATTAACCCCCAATTTCTCAAAAGTATTCTTACACAACTTTTTAAAAGTATTGGCGACTGTTCCAAGATATTCATTAACCCTATAATTCATAAAACTATTTTGCTACTAATACACACCTTGTTCAGGTGTCAGATTCTGGATGAGATATTTATATTTTAAACCTTCTGTCTAATAAAAATTGTTAATTTTCAAAAGTGCCGCTCGAAGTATTTCTGTAAAATACTCGTCGGCTGGTAAACAAAGTCTTTTTTATCATTTATTTTTATAGACATTTACCGCCTATATACCTAAAACTATTAGAATCATTACTAAAGCCGCTTCGAAAAAAACTCATATTCTCTTAATTAAAATACTTTCTCAGCTATGTATAGTTGGTTTAGTTGATTTTTTCAAAAAGTAATGGTCATTATTACAGTGTATCAGTTTTTATACAAAAAACAAAACTCTGTTGGGTAGAATTCAAAATAAAAACATATTATTTTCGTTTGTAAAAGCGTATTTATTTTAAGAAAAAACAAGACCAATGCAACATTTGTCAATTTTTCAATTATAATTTCAAACTATAAGTTGACGAAAAAGTTTTTAACAAATCTTAGAAATTTACCAAGTTATAAAGGTTTATATCATTAAACCGGTTCAATGTATGCTTTGTGAGCGAATGAGACAGGAAAATACCCCCACTCCATCCTTAATATTAAAATAAGAAACTCATAACTCGCTTACTATTTCATTTTAATAAGCGAATTATGAGCTTTTATACTACAAACCGCAAATTTAGAAATACCCAATAATTCTATTCATTCGTAATACATATATATTAAATAATTGCAACCTATATTCTTCAGTTAGATATATCAGTATATTTAGTATCAGTGCATATATCAGTATCAAAATGATTTTGTTGTTTTACAATTATTAGGTTTCTTCGGGAGTTTGAAGAGAATTATTTTTTATCGAAACGCTAAAACGGTGTTAATTATTGACCCAACAGTAACAAAAATATGACTAAAACCGTATTATCTATTATGATTCCTATACTTCTATTACTTTCTTGAGTAATTTTTTATGAAATCATCGAATTTAAATGTATAACGTATAAATAATAAATTGCAGGTAAAACTAAGCTACATTGAAATATTATATACACTGGGAACAACACCTAAAAATACGAAATTAAACTTTTAACGTCCTAAATTTCATTATCATCATAATAAATTGCTCCTGGTAAATTACTCTCTCAAACTACCTTATTCCTCTCAATGAACCATAATAAAGCCACAAAATGCTTTGAGAACTTTAAAATTATTTTAAATTGGCGCATAAACTACAAGCAGTAAAATCAACCTAGTTCGCACCAAAATTTATTTCAGAGTGAAAATAATTCACTCGACTTAGGTGATAACTAAATGTTTAAATTTTTTTTCCTTGTGGCTGAGGTATTTAACTTAATGACTTTCTCATACTTCTGTCTCACTTCTTCCCTAAATTATGTAATGTAAATGGAAGCTGTATCAAAGCTTACGTAAACTACTGAGTACGGTTAAATTTTAATGGTAAGATTAAATATTTTAAAACAAAGTTTTATATCAAGAATGAAAGCACATATTTCTAATAGAAAAAAGTTCATTTGTGAATAACTACATCATTTTTAAAAATAAGGCTTCATTCTGAAATTTTCGCAGTTTTTATGAATTTTTCTAGACTTGGGACACATTTTCATTTCGGATTACATTGATATCGATTTCTTAAAATGATAATAAATAAACTATTAGGAAACTCAGTGAGATACATATATACATAATGTTGTATATTTCATTACTTCAACATTACGTCAACTCTAACCAAATCGACGAACATATGTAAGGAAATCGATTCACTTACCTGGAATTAATGTTTCTAAACGAGCTTTTCATTTGACCTCTATAGACAATTTCAAACGTTTTAAACAAAATGTTCTGGAATGAGCAACTTACATTACACTATACAAAAGTAAAATGAAGCAAGGGCAGAAGAAAACAAGCAAGAAAAATATTAAGGTAACATGGAATTTCTTCATGGAAAATTTTGCTGAAAAAGGAATTTGATTGGCATTTTATGCACCAGTAATGGCGCAATTATTTAACCTAACTCGGGTTTCCACTTTCTTTTATTTAATTTCACTTAATGTTGGGTGTTAATTATTAACTTTTTATTTTTATGGCATGACAAAGAATTTATAAAACAATTCAAACCACGCATTCTATGAGTAGATTCTCACTTCGATTATTTATAATTAAATGTTTGGTCCAATACGAGTATCTAAAGGCTTTGTCTAGAAATCGTTCTGCCTCTTATTGTTGGTTAATTTTAGGGAGAAATAAGAATTTGTCATATTTCAATAACGTTTTTATGATAGGTTTTAAAATTTTTTATTGAACTTCAAATATTACGTTTCATGCGACCATATTTAATTCTTACTTACGACCATGCTAATGACATAGTCTCGCACAGAATGTGTTAAGAAAAATATTTATTTAATAAAATTCAATTCGATTAAAAATTACTGAAATTGGGTACTTTGGCATTTTATTTACAATATTTTTTTACTGTAAAGCAAAAAATAAGGTCTTTTGAGATTAAATAGGATTTTTTTAATCATTTGCTATTATTACGTAGTCCATCATTTCTAAACAACGAAGGTCGACGTTAAATGATGAACAAGGATGTATGATACAAATATGAAAAAGGTATTTTTTCAATCTTTAACATGAATTTAAAAATAAATAACAAATGAAAAAATTCAAGTCTTCGATACCAAGTCAATGCTTTTCTTTCTCTCTAACATACATGCACATCTACATATACAAATAAGTTTAGTATTTTATTTGGCGTCGTTGGTTATTTGAAGACTTTTAATTTTTTTTGTTAATAAGTTTTATTTTTCCAATTTTAGTGCCTATGTCATTCTTTGTTACGCAAAATGTCACCAACTTACGAATAAGTCAATTTCAATAAATGAGATATTTAGTAAAACTGAAACAGGCGTTTGTGGTGTGTAATTAAAATAAATATATTAATATGTATATATATAACTACCATGCATATCAGCACACACGTACATATATACATAAATAAGCATATATTAATCACATTTCCTCTTTCGGATTCACCGTAGTCAATACTTCTTGTCTGTAAATACTACCCCGCTCCCTACTGATATCCTATTTACATAATGTATTTGTATATATGTGTATATACTTATCTGCCTAATAATATTTTTTTGAGTAATCTTGAGTGACTAGGATATTTGAACAAAATATTTGTGCACAAAATAAAGAAACGTTGCATTTTATACTACATGGAATAGTATATTATTTACACACGTTGTTATACATATATATATATATATATATATATATATATATATATATATATATATATATATATATATATATATATATATATGTATATATATATATATATATATATATATATATATATATATATATATATATATATATGTATAATAAAAAAACAATTGTGTGACGATGATGACGTAGTGAAGACAAAGATAAGAAACTGAAATAAATGGCTAGCAAAAGGACTCAACACATCTATTCTCGGAAAACGTCTAACATCTTATCAAAATCTGGCTATCAAGAATCTGCTACCAAAAAAATTTCAGTTATTGTAATCATATAACATAAGGAGATCCTTATATGATCCTGGACTTACTCTTAACCGTTACTCATATCAAAATCCGCATGTGATCTTATGAGGACGGAATTGTATAGAAATATATTACTGACGATATCATCAAGGATGTTTGTGGCCACGATCTCTAATAATGAAGAGAACGATGAAGAAGGATATTTGTCAAAGGAGAGTTTGTAAACTTCCTTTTCTTTTTATCGTGGACCACCTACTGGATGCTAATGCAATACTTTCATATTTTTGAAAGAAGTTATATATTTTTTTAAATAACTCATAATCCGTAAAAAATGTGAGCCGTCACGAAACGCCTGGAAGATGTGAAACATTCAAATTTTTGAAGATTGAAATATTTTTATTTGAAAAAATTTTAAACTAGGAAATAAATATTCAGATGGTTGTTAATAATAAAAATGAATTTTATTTTATTATTTTTATATTTATGAAATAATTTATCACAGAAATATTTCTTAACAATCTATTGAAAATATATTTTTAATTTCATAATACTATTAGCCGACAAGACGCGAAGCTGGCCGAATGGCACGTTGCGATGTGTCATCAGAACCTTTTAACTCCCATTTAAAAGTGCCATTAGATGTTTCACATCAAAAAGAAGCATATTTTTTGGGAAAACGTGTACATTGTATTTTTTGTATATTGTATTTTTTACAGTTATTTAATTACATATTTATATTTTGAAAGAATTGAATGGATGGAATATGATAACCAGAATGATATTGTGAAGAAATATGTTATTACATGTTATTCTCGCATAAAACATGTTAAATTTCATAGTACCTTAAAAAATGCCTTCGTCAGTACATACTTCACTCACATATTACTTAGTGTTTTAACATGACAAAAAGCGATTTTAACGCTAGAAATAATTATTTTTGCTGTAATTAACACAGCACTATTCGAAAATGGTTGATCCAAATATTGTACTGGATGCTTTTGCAAAGTGATGACATTGTTAAACGGCAAAATAAACATTTTGTTACGAAACAAAAAAAAATGGTTTATAATTTTCCAAGAGATGGCAACCACATTGTCTAGAAATATATCATTTAACCTCGTTTAAATTGTCTATGACTATTAAGCAGCTATGATGACTACAAGCTCCTTTATAATTGGTTGAAATACTACTTTTAAAAAAATTAAAAATGTATAAAAATCATTCTATTCAATTAAAAATATATAACAATCATTTAAATATTGATTTGTTATTGCGTTTTTTATAAAATGAAGTTGGTGGATATCAATATATTCGTCGCCTGCTGCAATTTCTCCTAATCATAGCTTTTTCAAATTTAATAAAAATTTTAAAAATTTGATTTAGACGCAGGACCACAGCAGAGCTCTATTCGAATTCCCAGGAGAATTAATAATTTCGCAATTTTTTATTTCGGAAAATTTTTTTGTTGACTTTGTTATTCTAATTATAGAATAATAAGATGCTATAAAATGGTTCAAAATGTGGAATAGTACGAGAAAAATGATGGATGCTTTTCAAGATCAACATATTTCATATACATATAATAATTTAAGATTTATTGTGGCTTTTTCATGGATTGTCCAGTATTTCGCAAATTTTGTTTGATATATTTTAAATTAACTTTTAATAAATAGTTTTAGTAGTCTGCGATTTCGTCTTACGACTTGGCAGATCCTTTCTTCAAAGATAGGTCTTACAAACGATCTTACGAATCTATTGTTATCATAAAAGTTATTCATGTAAAAAATGTACTGTTTGCTCTGGTGCGGTGCCAGTATATATGCATGATTATTTTTTTTTAATTTTTCATCACCAGAATACTATTTAATTTCACATAGCTATATAACCGGTAAGGAAATCACGGGCATATTGACTAAGATACTTGATTGTATTACTTGGATAAAAAACTCTGATTCTCCCTTCTTCTTCTTTAGTCTTCTTCGCTATATAACAACAACACCATAAATTTATATATTATGTTTTATTTTAATAACTCTGATGTACCCTAGAATTGTTTGCTCTTTAGTTAACAAACTAAGATTAATTTGTCGATCTCATAATTTTCGAAATATAAATATTTCTGAAAAGTATAATAAATATTTAATAATATTTAAACATTATACTATAAATATTTCTAATAAGAACGCTTAACGAATGATCATCTATTTTACTTTTCTTCTAAATTCAATCTAATAACTAGTCCTAAACATTTTGTTTAAATCTACGATTGTAAACATTCTTCAAAATTTTTGGTTAATTTATAGGTGTTACAATTTCTATTTCAAATCGTTACATTTATATCAGTTGCAATCATATCTACTATCGCTAAGATCATTTATAATGTTTTTTATTCGAATTAAATTCTAATCCTTGGTCGACTCCAAATGTCTAATAATTCCGGGATGATTATTACACACGCAACAAGCGGAGGAGGCTTTGTACACAATCATTTCTCGTAGTCATTTTCACTTACACTAACACCAGCGTCATTATTATTATAATTATCCGAAATATCATATAAATACTTGGAAATTTTTCTTCTAAAAACCTATTTTGGTTACCATTATGCTTCTTTTCTGGATATTTTTAAATTCAAATAAAAAAATTCACCAAAAAACAACAAAACTAATATGCAACATGGTTCTTATTTTTATAGCTTAATTACAAAATAACGTGTTTTATTATAACTCACGGGATAAACGCCACGAACAAAACTTAGGTACGATGTTGCATATTTCCTAGAATATTAACATCATTACACCGGAATTATTACAATCATTTTGCACTTTTTATTGTTAAATAAAGCATTTCTAATAGTTCTATATCAATACTATTATATGTAGAACACCATGGCAATACTGTTATTTTACGTAGAACGCCGATTGAAGTTAATGTGATTTTCATGTGAATACTAAATGCTCTTAAAAGATACAAATAAAAACTCAACTATACGCAACTAAGAAATCTTTTTAATAGACTAATTATATTGTTTATAAATAGTACGTAAAATTAGTAAATTTGTGAAATCTCAAGTTTTATCCATTAATATGTTCTGAAAAATAAATTGTTGTATAGTCAAAAAAGATTTACAAACGATTGATAAACTAAAGACAAAACCGAACAATGAACAAATAATGCCCCAGACCAAATCGATTCGTTGCAGCCCAGAAATGAAGGGGAAGCCTTTTATTTACATTAATTTTTTTAATTAATTTTTTACCAATTCAACATATATTGTAATAAGCGCTTTGCATCAATTGTATTGAGCAGCTAATAACCGTCAAAAACTATTTTACTTAGCTGAGGTGAAAAAAGTTATGGCTTTTAGTTATAATTTTAAATAATCTTCAAATTAAAGCTTCAAATTTGCGCTTATAGAGAAAGAAAGATTGATGAAAACTTTGAAATCAATAACTTATAAATGAAGGAAAAATATAAAATGGAAGGCGATGCAGACATCAGTGCCAGAGTTACGGAATTATATTTTTTGTTTATACTCTTTATATGCGTTTGTATTGTTAATGTGATTTAAAAAATAACTTTATATATAGGTACATTAACAATAAAAAATCGACTGAATCTAGCAATACCACTATTATCTACTTACTATGCAAGAAAAAACTTTAACTCACTAAGAAAACTACTCCGGATTGTTTGACACATACAATCATGTAATGATAAAACCGCGTATTTTTTTTGAATTGCAATCAATAGATTGTCAATTTATTTCAATTCATATTTTTTTAAGTTTAAACCAGATATTTAAACTAATCTGTATAAAAAATTATTCATTTAGTTAATACGGATAAATACCAATATATTCGTGGTGTTCCAAATATTATGGAAAATGTTTCCTGTTTTCATTTCATTTGTGGTATAGTTTGTGGTGGTATGTGGTATAGTTTCTATCGGGTGGATATGCCGGTTGTGCTCTTTTATTGTTAGATTTTCTATCGTTGTATTTTATTATAAGTTTAGTATAACTTATGAACGCCTTGTTTCTTATGTCTGTTTCTTGTTTTCGTTGTACTTTTAATTCTTCTCTAATTTTCAGAACCTTTGGTGGGAATTATTTTTTAAAATGTATACCTATTCCCTTCAACAACTTTTCATTCTTTATTATTTCAATTTTTATTCCTAGCGTAGTTACATCAATGACTTTGTGCCTAGTGTTTTTTCGCATTTTGCCCAATATTCTTACAGATTCCACTTCGTATTTATGAATATTAATTTTTAAAATATTCACTATAACATTTAAAACTTTCTCTTTTAATTGAAAATATGAATTTTCTCCTTCTTCTACACCAAGACAAGGTTTCTTCTTACTGAGTTTTTCTCTAATTAATTTATTCTTTTTTCTTGATCTATTCGCGAAATAAGGCAACTCCCTATTAATTTGATCAAATTTTTCGTTGACGTTACTATTTATATCTGTGGTAATCCTCTCCTCAAGTTTTGTAAAATTGCTTTCCATTGCGCTGAATTTTTGTTGTTCTTGTTCATTTTTAGTACCAAATTCTCTAATTTTGAAGTGGTGTTCTCTGTTGGTTGCCAAGTTATCAATAGAGATTATTAATAGAGTGTTTATAAATAGAGCTTCTTTGTTTTCGTAGAAGTAATATTACTCAGTGTTAGATAGCGTTGTTGTTTTTTATATAAAATAAAAATAATAATATTAAGATTAGCCTCATATATAATAAAAATCGGAAAATATATTTTTATACTATTTCAAAATATTTATTGTAAGTCGCCAAGTAGTTAATAATATATAAGATCTTCACACTTTGATCTTATTACGGTAAATCTATACCGCGATGTCTTCATGTACACTTCTAAAATTTTAAGTTTTAATGCTTTCACGTAGCTAATTCTATTCCTACTCTTATCTTTATGGGTATTTTAGGTAAATATTTAATATCATGCCACCCTCTTTCGAATCCACTCAAAACTACGACGTATTTATTTTATGTTCTCGCTAGGTTCCGCTAGTGGATCCTTTAATAGATGGCGCTGAAACTCACATTCAATAGTGAATAATGCAATTACTTTTACAGTTTTACACTTTAACTTCTGTTATTTTGATTTCTTTCACATAATTTTGTAGATTTGGCAACTGAAGTGAAGTAAATGAAGTGGATTAAGTAACACTTTACAGAAAATGATGTGAAAGTTATCAAAAAGTGTTTTGTATATGATTATTTGTACGTGTCTATTTCACTGTTTATAACACAGAACTTTTTGACTTGTTGTTAACCAAAATTCACTTTATTTAATTAAAAGATAATTAAATTTGAGTCCTGGTTAGGTTTTTATCGACTTTCAATAAGAAACATGGACTAAATATATTTCAAATTCAATTTGAAACCGGATCTTCATGATATTACTCGTTTTGTGTAACTACCCTCATATTAAAAATGGCCGTATGAATAGTGACATAAATATAAGAGAAAGAATTTCGAGAATAATAATATTCGTGACCTAATAATAATATTTTAAGTTCTTGTTCAAAAGAAATTAAAAAGTACTAAAAAAACTGTGCGTGTGTGCAATTCACACATCGTAGAAATGAAACTTAAGTATTCAAATACTTACTTATTCACAAAAATAAAAGCATAGTTTTATGATCTGAAGATAGTTTTATTGATCCAAAATGTACTTTCTCATAAATATGTTTAGTTATGGTTAGTTATTTCTACCAAATTTTAAATAAGTGATAGTATACAACACCATGATAATTACAAATTAACGAGAGGTGTAGTGAGACACCAAGTTGGAACGAAGTTCCTTTTGTTATGTAGTATTAAACATACATTATTTACATTAAAAAAATATTCCAGTTTAATAAAACATTATTAATCATAAGATATGAACCAATAATAAAGTCTCTTAATTTCAAAAATGTTGTTTCAATTGTACGTATTTTATAACCTAAAATGTAAGAAAGTACATCTGTCAAGAATACGCCAGAAGTTGCGGCAAGTGCTCAGCAATTAGCACTCGCTGCAACTCCATTAGTCTATGCAATAGAGAAATATAGAGCCTTTTAGTACTTGGAAACGCGAAAGTACTACCTCACTCGCATAATTAGAATAACTAGCCTTACAAAGATATTAATAATAAACTTTAATGTTAAAATTAATCTTAAATTTAATTTATTTTTTGAAATAATTGAAATGACAATAATTCATTATAAACTTAAAATTAACTTTACATTTAATTTTATTGACGTAATAAAATAATTAAAATAACAAAATAAGAAAGAAATTAATTTATAGAATAATGAAATCTAATTTAAAAGTTAATTTTAAATTTAATTAAATTTTGAAATAATAAAAATAAAAATAATTTAATTTTTTATTTCAATTTTAATTAAATACTTAAATTTTAATTTTTAAATGAATGAAATTTAAAATTAATTTTAACATGAATATTGTTATTCCAAAAAATTATTTTTTTTATTTCATCAAACGATCTAAATATAGTTTAATTAACAATGACAAAAAAGATAAATGAATATGCTGACAATTTAATATAATTTATTAAATTTACATATTTAATAAATGGAAGTAAATGAACTTGCCGAAAATTTATTGTAATTTACAAATAATAAGTATTAAATAATAGATAAAGTAATGACTTATAATTTATACCGCAAATACATATATATCAAAATGAAATAGATGATTATCTTACAATAGAAAGCCAGTTGAAAAAAATACATTCGACATTTGACGTCAATATGATCTGTGTTCCACATGAGAGACAAATCTCATTGCAAGATGATTTTTATTGGGCATTTTCACTCTTGAAAATATCAATACAATATAAATAGTTTAAATTGTACTATTACAAAAATAGCCAAAAATAAAAAAAAACCATAATAAAAAAAATAAGTAATAGTATAACGCCATTTATAGAAATGTTTAGTACGTTTCGATAAGTGCAGCGCTGTTTTGATTAATCAATTAGTTAATAAGTTTCTAAAATTTTAAATAAAGATGTAAAAAATATTTTACATTTTTACTCAATGTTTTAATCATAATAAAAATAAATTTACCTATGAATATCAAGATTTCAACCATCAGCACAGTGGCTTGTTGGTCTAGGGGTATGATTGTCGCTTAGGGTGCAAGATGTCCCGTGTTCAAATCCCGGACGAACTCAAAAAGTTTTAGTTTATTTTATTTGTGTTATACATAAAAAAATATTTTACATTTTTACTCAATGTTTTAATCACAATAAAAATAAGTTTACTTGTGTACATCAAGATCTCAATCGTCATCACAGTGGCTCGTTAGTCTAGGGGTATGATTGTCGCTTATGGTGTAAAAGGTCTTATAGGTTCAAATCCCGGATGAGCCCAAAGACTATTTACTTCAATTTATTTATATTATATACAAAATAAGACACCACGCTGACGTTTTACTAAAGCTTCGTAATACGCAGGCGCATACACACGTATTAACACACATACTAACATACACACGTTGAAAGCTCGGACCAGACCGAACAAGTAATTCTTTTGCGTTTTCCCTTTTATCTGTGCTTGCACTATGGGGAGAACTACATATTTTGTTATATACATTTATTAAGACGGTATCTTCTAATAAAATACTTATTCATTATTAGCAATTTTTACATATTGTAAATATATAAGCAATTTCTGAAAAAGGCATCTGGATAAATAACATATAGGTAATATTCCGCAATCAATACTTAGGACTGTATTCTCCTGTTAACTACCTGCTTTCGATTACTAAATGAAATAAGTTTAAGGTTATTTTGGAATATAAAAGAAAAGCAAAATTACAATGTCTTCAGAAAAATTAATAATATTAATTCAACTCGGTTATACATTTCAATTAATTATGTTTCCAAATGATTAGTTTTTAATACATAATTCAGTAAAATAAGATCCAATAACCATTATTTAAATAGTTATTGTATCTTCTTCCTCCTTCTACAATTCATTTTATTATTTCAGTAGGCCTGAAATTTAAAATATGTTGTGTACACCGAACATTTTGAAATAAACAATTGCACTGTATCTGCAAACAATTTTGATATTTCAATATTTCTTGGCTGCGTTTTAAAAGGTATTTGGAAAAATATGTATCCTTTGTATGTGTTACTTTAATATAGGGTAGACAAATATTGAGCAAAGCAAAGAAATTAACCTGTACAGTTATTGTATGTGCAAGTTCAAGCATCACCATGATTAAGAATAAAAGAATAATTAAAATAATTAAGAATAATTAGTAAGAATAAAACAGTTCAACGTAAATTAAAATATACTCTTGGAGTAATAATAACATTAATTTAAACTAAATTAAAAGAAAGTATATAAATTAATACTCTTTGGTATGGTTGGGACGACCCAAATTCCTACTAAGTCGAGCAGGGAAGTTACGAAGCGACAAGTTTAACTGCAGATTTCATAAGTTTTGGTATCAAGAAAACTCGGTATAAATCACGTCGTGAGCGAAGCGAAGTGTGCCAATTAGAGACAGACAGAAGATATCTTATTAGTTAAAACGTAACGTGATGAAGACTTTACAATGATTTCTTATGAGTTAAATATCTAATATTCTTATTTAAATGTTGACTATTATTAGTATTTAGTTGTTTTTGACTTTTTCATTCGTCACCCTTTACACAAATAAATTTGAAGCATAAATTTGAATTAAATTTATTGTAATTTTTTAATTTACGTCATTTTTAAAATGTCATTGTTGTAATATTTAGAACTGTCTTAATATTTTGAATATCAAATATCGCCTTGTCATATTTATGATATATGCATAATAATTCATAATTTTAACAGATGTCATCGGTATTGAATTTCTCTTTATATAACTTGAATTTTCCATATACACAAGCACATTATCTTCTTTTTCACGGCATCAAAACTTGAAACTAACTGAAATGGATCTAAGTTTTATGATTTTTAGTATCCCGTAGTCAAATGTTAAAAAACAAAAACCCAATAATTTTGTCGTATCCCCCAATCTTTCTATACACTCCTGACTGTCATACTTTTATAGTTACAACAGTTTTAAACTCTTGGAAATGAAATTGTACAAGTATATTCTTCATATGAATAGCTGAATAAATATGCAGCAAAATATGTAAAAAGACAAATTTCAAATAGACATACAAATAAAGTGGAGAAAAAGTATTTTTGCCCAAAATTTCATCATTTCTTTTAGGTCACATTAACACACATCATTTCTTTTAGGTCATAAAAAATTTGGCTTCAATGTGATGTGCAGTGTGTCCTTGTCTCTATTCTGATTTTTAAATTATTTACTTGAAAAATGTGGAAAAGCCTATATTTGACAGGAACTTTCAACTGCAGTTATTTTGGTTGTTTACACCAATAATTTGTGAAGACATAGAAAACTATGGAACCCTATGTTATGTGCATTTCAACATGCCCTTGACCGGTTTACATATTATGGTTAAAATTATATTTATTGTTTATTAGTTTCACTTATCACTAAATCAGTTCGAAAATATATGGTTTAATAAAAAATATGAAAAATTTTCTCATCGTGCAAATATAGAAAGCCCAAAACAATATTTTTATTGTAATGTTAGCCAGGTTATAAATGAAAATTGTTATTCGCAAACTTCTATGTAATGTAGCCATTTATTATATTGTGTGCCAGTATTATATTTATATATAACACGGTCACAACTCGAGGCCTAGCCACGTCCTATATTTCGGAATTTTTATGAATTGATTGAAATTCTTTGCAACAAATACACTTATATAAATATTCTAACACAATATCAGTATTGAATATCATAGGTGTAATTTATTTGGGAATAATGAAATTATTTCTGAAGGAAGACGTATATATATGTACTTAATAGATTTTAAATATCAGTATTACCAAGCTGAGTTGATAATAGCAATGCGATATTTTAGCATATTACATTATTAATTTATTCAATAATAGACATAATAGCTTGCGCAACTCTGAAATACACCAAGATCGTATTCTTAATCACAAGGCAGAACGCCAAAAAAAGTTTCAAGTACATTCGATTCGCAACTTTCACCATGTTTAAAATTCTTCGTCTATTTTCAGGCGGTCAGCGACCGAGTAATTTATTAACAATAATTAGAGGGCTTTTTTAGTTTAATTTAAATAAAAACGAGAAGACTTATATTTCATAATATTCTTAAGAATTTCTGCACAACGACTTTTTATTTAAAAGACATTTAATAACTACATGAAGAAACAAGATATATAGTAGCACCGCACGCGAACTAAAATGAAAGAGATAGATTCGAAGAAAGCACGTGTATAAAAGTTGTAATCATATCGGAGATGTAGCAACTTCCTCATCTCCTGAAAATTACATTCAGAGCATGTAAATATGAATTATTATCCTTAAGAGGAGGTAAATAAGTTAGCCTGGATGATAAATTTTTGGCAAACAATGCGGAGAAATGGCCATGTGGGAATCAAAGCTTTGATAAAAGCTTAAGTAATTTGTTTCCTTCTAACAAATGAAATATTAATTACGCAAGATCGACGTTACTCAGTCCACCAAGACGAAAGCTTAGCATAATAATAATAATTACAATGAGATGCTATGTGAATATATGGCAGGAATGTTATTGGGTTATCTATTGCATTGAGATATTTCCATATAATAAAGCTAAAACTAATATAGTTAATTGGAAGTCACTTAACCTGAATTTCATTTTACATAATTAGATTACGTTTCAATATAAGTTTAATATAACTTCACAGAGTTTCTGATCTAACCATGAAACGAATTGTTTGTAATTATTGTTAAAATAATGAGTTAAAATTTGGCCACACAGGTCATTGGATACATAATTAAATCTTTCTTTCACAGAACGTTCCAATATTTCACTCTTGACACAGCAAGAAATTATTGTCATACGAGTAGATAATAAAAGCAGACAGAGTTGCTAATATAAAAGCACTGGAACTAAGAACAATATTTTTCTCATAAATGAACCAATTATTCTAAATAAATTAATTTTGTGGCAAAGTCCACTAAAGTAAAAAAATAATAAAATAAAATTAATTAAATTAAATAATATAATAAATAAAATTATATAATAAATAAATTTAAATTTTATAGAATTAATACAGAAAAAATGAGAATGGAACATTATTTGTGATCCTAAAATAATAATGGATAGTGCAAAATAACTAAGGAGTATCGCGACTGAAAACTGTTTAATTTTTGAAAAACAAACTCTCTTAAAACAAATGATTCAGACTAAGTGTTATATAATGTAAAAAGTAGATATAATATTTTTGAAAAATTTGTGTAATTATTTGTTTTAACTTGCCCAATATGTGAAATGTCCAAAAAATGTATCGCGACGTATCCGATTTGAATACGTGATTTTAATATCAGAATACAAGTGAATTGATTTTCAATCTGGCACTTATGGTGACTCCAAAACTGCTTAACTATCAGGGTAATTCCCCCAAGTGTTAAAGCCTTCAATTGCTTAAAGTAGAAAGGCTGCTGAATTTACCCTCAAACTAAAAAAGTTTTTTGACGTCTTTCGAGACGATAGAAGAAGTATCATCAGCTTGAGAGTTTTATTTAAAATCTAATAATGGGCGTGACTTTAAGGTAGAGGTCATAAAACAATTACCTGCTCAATAATATGATTGCAAAACTCTGTACGCAAATGCACACATTCTCCACAAAAACAAGGCAGTATTGAGTGCTATAATTAAGACATTGCGCATAAGTTACGATCATAGGTGATTGAAAGTAATTCTGTAAGCTAGTGTTGGAGCTTTTCTATCCAACGCCATAAATATACCTCATTCTATCATATAATGGGAAGGTCTCTCTACAAATCCTTATTTTAGTATGAACTCAAAGTTGTTTTAAATGCATTTAACATCCCGGGGTCCTTATGTTCGAAACCAAGGAATAGTTAAAAACGCTATCGGAAAAAGCCCGATAGTGGTATGCTCGATCAAAATACTAATACTGATTTCGAAAATAAAGACAGTATTTTAGGTGCTACAAATATATAGAACGTTGTCAATTTATAAACTTGTGCAATATGTCAAAATGTAATATGCAAGTTAGCTGAATATGATGAGGGGTTATAGGGTGAGAGTATTAGATTTATGAAAGATGAACAGAATATTCGGTTTGAGAACAATGAAGCGCACAAAGATAACGAGAGGGTAGTGGAAAAAGTTATGTTTACCATGTTACTTTACCAATTATATTTGTTTGATAATACTTCTAAATTACTATTGTATGTAAGAATACGAAATTAATTACGGATAACTTCACGTTAAAAAATAACTACTTCATACTTTCAATTAGTTATTACAATTAATGAATCATTTGACAGCTATATAGATGTAGGTAGTACATTGACACGACACCCTCACGATTGCTTTAGTTTTATTCATAATTAATCGTATTTTTTGTTAAAAAAGGAACTTTTTCAAGTAAAAGATTTATTTAGGTTTCAGAAAATTTTAAAAATTTTAAATACGACATAACTTAGGTATTAGTTTTTAGCGTATGATGTTTTTGGTACAATTACATATTAAAACTGTATTGAGAAAATTAAAATAAAATATCCATCAAAATCTGAAATTATCTTTTTTAACTCAAAGTCACCTTAACTTAGTTATTGCATTATGGTAGCTAAAGATTGGACAGTTCCTCTTGTAAATTGCATATTAAACGTGTTGGCCAAACATCATTTACACCGATAACCGAATGGACAATTAGGTAACCGACGAGGCAATTAATTGAATATCTAATTGAACTAGATTGCTGCGAATTATTTCTATTTGATATAAACGTAATATTAACAAGAATTTCAATAAATATTATATTAAAGTATTCACTCATTTTTCAAGAGAATATAATTATCGTATTCGTGTTTTTTTAATGGATTAAGAGAAATTAGTCGTAATTGCTTTTTAAGAATCTACTAACAATTGTTTTCGTATCCAAGCGAGATGGAATTTTATTAAAATATTTATTGTAAACAACTATAAATGAAACAATATTGATATTTGCGTTTTTGAATTTTGTTCAAATAGTTAAGTTTATGAGCACTTACTCCCATTTCGCTGGAGAATGGAAATCCTCTCACAAGTTGTTGCTATCAATTCTTGCTATAAGAGATAAAAATTCACAGAAATTATAATAAACGATCAATATATAGTTTATTATAACTTGGTTCGAAGTGGTCCAAATTTTAGTCACACAAGTAATAACACATGTGTTTTCCCTGCTTATAGAACAATCATATGCTTGAATTCTAAACTCGTAGTATATAGTTCGAAAATTTGTTAAATACGATGACATTATTTAATGTTAGCCATCGCTGCCAATTTATTTGGGCAGATATTTAGAAAATATTATGAAGTTAGCTGCAAGATTAATATACGTTACGCCATTTATTATAATAATTATAAAAGTGAACTTTTGTAAGTATTAAAATGTCTAGTATTTAAATGCCACATCACCATATATTATTTTCAGTTGGTCGGTTATTATAAATTATAATTACCCTAGTAATATCTATGTTCCACAGGTTACAACAGAATCCACTACATAAAATGTCATTGAAATCCATTGAATCTTCTTACGTAATGCATGGGAAAAATAAACAGTTTCATGGACAGACGAAAATTTTAATAACAATGTTCCTCCTCTCTGTTATTTGCTTTTTGTTCTCCTAAATCACTTTTTCGTAATTTTTTTCAATTTACTCAAATTATAAGTAATAACAACAAATTCAAATTTTAAACAAATTGAGGAAACAAAGTAACAGAACTATACTGAATATATACAACATCGAAAATTGTTATGTGCGGAAGAGAAACGATAACAACGTCTACACTTATATTATACATGAGTGTAGACATGACCCGACTTCGGGTTGCATACCCCCTTGTACTACTTTATATTTCACCCCTAGTAACATTCATTTTACCAATGTACGTCAGGGTGGTAAACTTCATTGCGCGCCTTAAAATACACACGCACCAAATATTGATGTATCTAGGTACGCTCTAAGATTGCATAACCACTATGCTTCAAACTAAGACTTTTTTTGTTGTCGTACTAATAAAATGTAAATTAGGTTTGATAAAATATTAAATTTGCTTGTCTTCTGACTGAGAAAACTGATTATGCTAAAGTAAAAAATAAATATTACGCCAAATTGATCTCTACATCTCCGTAAATTATTAGCAAACATCGAGTAAATACTGCACAGGCAATTTGAGTTGGATCAATAGCTTTTACTTGATGAAAATATCTTTACGCCTTGTGTATCTTATTTTCAACACGGTTTAATTATTACTTTGGAAATATTTTTATTTACAAGTGTGTATATATATATATATATATATATATGTATGTATATATGTAGATATATATATATATATATATACATATATATATATATATATATATATATATATATGTATATACATATACATATATATATATATATATATATATATATCTATTTCCTTCTGTGTGGGTAGGGTTTTGGAAATAAATGAAGGTTATTTAATTGATGTGGTAATTTAAATTTTATTTCTTAAAGTTAAATGTATTTTTATTTTCAATAACAACACCCAAAATGAATATAAGCAAATTGCCAAACCTTGTAACTCTGAAACTCGTTATTTGTCGCCTGATAAAATACATTCCAAACGACTACTTAAATTGTCTTAATATAAGTTTGTGACACAGATTTCTTTCATTTTCAAACATAGTTCTGTAAATAGGTATTTGGAGTCACACTTGAACTTTTAGTAAACGGTATGTATGTAACGTTATCATTATATCTATTTACACTCACTGACTGAAATTTCAAGCGATTCTGTCAATGTAGGAGAACCTTTGTAGCGCAAAAATTGTTTGGTTTAGAAACGTTTATTTGGTGTAGAAACTAAAAATTGATACGATAATCATGGTAAAATGATCTATGTATCCATGGTTAACATTCAAAAATAGTCATGACTGTTTTAGAAGGTACTAAATGGATACTTGATTTTTTTTTAAATTTCTGTAGCATGTGGAGTATTAATTGAAAGAGTGGTGACTTTCTAAAAGATTTCAAAACTATTTTTTTTCAGGGATACTGGTTTTGCCACATTCTCAAAAATATATTCGTTTTATCAAACAACACAACTTTCTTGGAAATTTATCTGTAGTTTAATGGCGATATAAATTTCGTATTCTTTTGCACGTTGACAATATTTTTATGCATAAGATAGTTGAAAATATATCTAAATTTTAGAAAAATATTAATCTTTTTCAAAAATAGTTTAATAAGAACATAATATACTCTGAAATATTTATTTAAAATTAATTTACACGGAATCTTCGTAGTACGAGTGCTCCTTCTTTTACATAGTATTATATGTTTAATCCAATTTATTATGGAAGCCCAATAATCTAATTTATTTTTAATTGTTATATTATTGTCGGAACGTGTATGTTTATTACTTACAATATGAAAAAATATTTAAATTAATTTTATTGAAATAAACAGGTTTCTAATCGTCATATTTACGAATTTTATATTAAAATATCAATAAATCAAAATAAATTATATAAGATAATTAAATTTTTGCCATATCACTTCACGAATGTAGAATATAGGAATAATGAACATCGTATATTCAGCACTCGGGAACTAAAGTGTCACGAGTTCATTTATCGTACATTACACTGAATATTTATCAGAATTTCGTGTTTCATAGTACTAATATGTCCTTAATATCTTATTTATAATTTTAAATAATTTCAAATGCAAAAAATTGACTGGGTTCACAAAAAAAATTATTTTATGATTTTATTTTATGGTTATTACATAAATACCTACATTGAATGAATTTATATCACATAAGCATTTCATTAATTTCTAAAGTAGATAACATGTAAATCTATTAAAATAACATAGTGATAATAGACAATCACACATTATTAGTCGCAATTTATACTAATGACAATGACTTAAGAAAGGATTCCGACAAGTCAATGTCACAAGATTATTAAAGCAGCACAGAGAAACGCAGTATCTAAAATTTTGATGGCGTTCAACCGCTGCTTGCGCGAGAGATTATGCCGAAGAGTAAAGGAAGATCGCCTAGCGGTCTAAAGTCCTAGAGACCCATTACGCTCCTTCCGGCTTTCGAGAAGCTACTTGAACGAGTATTGGTGGCACTTTTGCTGGCGCAATTATCTCACTCGCCGGGTTCGAGCCGGAGTATCTTCAATAGACGCGATATCTGACGCTTTGTCCTGGGTAAACGCGAGCCAAGATAAATATGTACTCGGTGTTTTAAAAACGTTAACCAGGTAATGCTCGCAAGTTTAAGGCCTCACTCTTATCTTGCTATGCGTTATTTTGCGGTACTATCGCCTAAGCAAATGACTCTCTGCTCATGGTCCAAGGAGCAAGCCGTAAACAAATAGAAAACCAGGGGGTAAACAAGGATACTTAACTGGGGCAAAAATAAAAAAGCTAATAAATAATAGGTCGGTATGGATTACGTGTTGAGTGGGAATCTAATAGGATAAGCTAGTCGCAAAAAGATCGTAGCGCGTGCCGCTTATGGCTCTAACCAAGGCGTTACCATTTTTGCTGTGTCTTTTTTCTACGGGTACTTCGAACGGGTAGCAAATTTCAAACCGGCGCGAGGATTTGAATCTCTTATACAAGAAGACCCGTTTGTATCTTTTTGTATTAGACCCATTTGATATACCAATTTCTGAAATCATCAGTGCCCACTAGTAAAGGAATGATCACCTACATCGCCAGTTTCTAAAGGCTAGATAAAATATTTTACGCTAGTATTTCTGAATCGGAAAGACCCAGGTCTTTCCGATTCAGACACGATTATTTCACATCGCAATTATTTATGGGACATAGCGCCTTTCGCGTGAGCTTGCATTGATTTGCCCTAGGAAGTAACCCAGCCTGTACCTGCGGTTACGAAATTCAGGATATGGAAAATATTTTATTATACTGCAGTAAATTCGATAATTCGCGTAGTCTTATTGGAGAACATGCCCTTAAATATTAGAGCAGAACCACAGGGTCCTTGAGGACGTAACTCATCACCGAAACTTGGTTGGGTGTGGATCTAGCTTTGAACCAATTAAAGTCTTCGTAGCAAGTACACACGTTCGTTATAAGTATTTTTGAAAAAACGGAGTTCCTAAATGGCTCAATGTGAGAGGATGTTACTTACTGGGTGGTAATAACAGGACCCTATTAGGAGACTTTCAAAAGTACCCAATTTTGTATGATACAGAATCTTACGGGTCTCTGGAGGGACCCTGTAAGACACCTCGCTTGAATATATATCTATCATATCTTTTGATAGATATATCGCGTGATATATCTATAAAAATGCGTGCCTGCATTAAGCAGAGCGGTTTCATTAGACAACAACCGTAATCCTGAATGAAACATTTGATTCATAAGTAAATGCAATGGTGTTCATTTAAATTTTTTCATGCATTTATTTTTAATTTATTTCGAGCATCCTTGAAGGTAAGAATAAGATGGCAATAGTAAAGTAGCACTGTGCAATTAAGTGTGTAAAGACCAAATTGAATTCCGTACTATAATTGCTGATTTTCGCAATTATCTATGGCGAATAGGCTAATCAGATTTGACGTGAAACAAAACTGTCCCATTCGCACCCAGGTCGTACTCACTCATATATTATATAAAAGGAAATTTAATAATTAGAGCTAATTCTATTTACGCGTGTTTTTTTGACTTGACATCTCATACTTCTTTCACTTTTGTAAACTATTTATTTTATTATTTTTTGCTTTTGGAACAGTATCTGTTGATTATTTTCCAAATTATGACTTAATTGTTAAAAGAAATTGTTAGATAAAACTATTCTGAGGGCGTTTTCGAATTTATATTTTTTGTTAATATTCTGTATGCCGTCTTAATTCAAGCATTATACGCGAGTACTAGAGTCCATTAAGGGAATAATAACTGACAGTAAAATGTATGTCTCTCTTTGATTTATCATGATTTAATAATTTAAATTAATTGCAGCAATTTGTATGTAAAATAAAAAACAATTTATTCATATTTGATGAAGATGGGTTGCATGCGTCAGAGCCTAATAGCGTAAAGTAACATTTCATGAAAAGTCCATACACCTCAAATGCAAGTAGACACTACGTTTATGCCGAACCGCAAAATTCAACAAAATTGCATTCTTCTTACAAGTAATTTCCTACTTAATACTTTGATAACATTTAACAGAAAATCAAATTGAGAGTTACTTAGAAACTCTAAAAATTTGACTTTCTAAATATTTTCTTGTGTTATCTAGAGACTTGTTGTGCACGTACTGTACATTAGACATTAAAAAAATGTTTAATATGTATGTATATACATATATATATATATATATATATATATATATATATATATATATATATGTATGTATATATATATATATATATATATATATATATATACGTATATATATTTATAAAGATTTATTTTAAAATACAATACAAGGTCAAAAATTGCTTTAAAAGAACTTTACTAGCGTAATGCTTATTTGTAATATATATAGTTCAGATGGAGTTAAGCGCAAATATGATTACCTTTTAACTAATGTCTAGTCATTCTTCCTGATACGTAAATGGAGGCGTGATAAATCAGTATACTACTACATCATTAATAACAACTTCAAGTTAACTTATTTGATAAGTGAAGCTACAAACATGTTCAAAGTTTCACTGCAGAGAAAGTTACCTAATGTAATATTTGTCATATACTCGTAGTCTGATAGTTAGCAAATAGGAATATTGAGAAGTTAGAATATTCAGATTTGCCAAATAGCGACCAATTAGATTAACCAATTAAGTATTAGAAGCACTTACTAACTTACTACTAACATAATCGGTTTTCCGCGAGTTGATGAACATTAAATAATTCAACTAATAAAAAACAGAAATTTACCTAAAGTAGGTTATTCCCTTAGTACTGTTGCTGATTGCAACTAATTAGAAAGGAAATAATTGCAATATGGTGTGTGTAGGTGTGAAATTAGTGGAAAACCAATTACAGATATATAGAAAGAAAAGTTGAGAGTCACTATAATAGTAAGAGTAACTTAAACAACTATTATTCATATACTTGTCCATGTACAAAATTATTAAATAAAGTAATACTACTACTTCTATTTATCTTTAAGGTACTAATTGATGGAACTTGGAGTAATTTATATTTATTATTCCTCGCCAGTTAATTTAGTTCAGAATTGTGAAAGCATTTAATGCGAGTAATGTAACTACATTTGCACCTTAAGTGATATTAACAATCAAAATTACTTAAAAAACCCTTTAAGTCTTCTCAAGCATAGTTTTCACTACGAAGAGCCGGTGCTTCACTTTATGACTTTTATCGTGAATAAATATTACATGAACAATTGAACAGACTTCACTTTTTTACGAATCTATTTCCTGATGTAAACCAATTTTATTGGTTTTGGGTCCTTTTTCTTTTAAGTTATCGATCAAATTATCTAAACCATGAAATCACATGGATATTTTTTTATTATTTTCAATACCTTACCAATTTGCATCGTATTTTCTCATTATACAATTGTTAAAACAATCGAAAGTATATGGCATTAATGAAAAGTATTTCATATTTACCTTTATTTATCTAAAAGGGTTTTTTTATTTAATTTTATACCCTTAGAGAAAAGAGTATATGGAACAGAATGACTGAAATTTAAATCCAAACTTTTTTAAAATAAATTAATAAGTTTAGATTAATTATTATTATAATTTAAATTTCATCTACATTTTTGGGACCGGTTAGCTTCATGCTAGCCTCAGAAGACCGATAAAACTTAAAATAATCACCTATTTTAACTCATTACATGGAAAGCTATATATTACAGGGTGGAATAATAGCTATATAACCCCAATGAGATGAAGTATATGTTTCAGGCAATAAAAATGTATAAGGTATGTAACAAAATATGGAAAGAAAAATTTTAATCCTCAACATCGATTTCTTTTTATTAATAACATATCATTAATGATACTAATTTTACGTAATAAATGAATTAATATTTTATCAGGCTTTGTGTTTTTATTAATGAAAAGATTAACTTAAATTATATTAATGATACAATGTAATACAATTTCTTTTATGGCGATGTATTTTGGTACACTTTGATGCATGTATGTGCGAAATGCGTAATTTGAAAACCTCTATTTTTACTTTTTATTTCTTATCTATTGCATTTGAAGGTTTATAATATTTCAAACAAGTTATATTTTCTTGTCAATTCATTATTTTTTACAATTGCAACAACATAAATAAGGTACAAATATATGGGTAAAAAATATTATTACAATCGAATGTGAGCATTCGAAGTTATTTATTATTTTATCTGAAACAACGCGATGGCTAGTTATTGCATTTTGAACCCGTTCACGAGGGGTTAAATCCATGATTATTATGATTAAATGGCCTGGAGACTCATTTTAATAATATAATCTTTTTGCTTTAACTGCGAAAACCAAGGCTCACTGGTAGTTAAAATCGCAGCGGGTAGCCTTGACTAAATATTATTAGCCGCTACAATATTCGCCCTATTTAAAGAGTCTTCGTAAATGATTATCACTTAAGCGTGTTCCAAAATTTATACCAAATATAATTAAAGTACAAGCTTTCAGGCTATTATACCAACAAGGATTTGATTTTGAAAATATACGCTACCTTACTTAACTGAAGATCGAATAAATACAAGAATTTCTTCAGAAGATTTTGTCTTCCCTGTATATTGGCTCCAGAAAATAAATCCTTATTTCATATCCCAGATTTTGTCTCAATTTTTAAATAAAAAAAAACGTCCTAAACTATAAAATGTATTTTCGGTATTTCCAACAGCGTCATTTTGTTTTAATACGTATTTTTTGGGGGGATGGTAAATTTGAATATACATTTTACCGCATTTATTAAACGAAACCTCGACACGAAATATATTTAAGTAAATTGTTTCCATTGTAAGAAATTCTGCCACTAGTTGCTTACTTTGTTGTAAGAATTAGATATACTTTTTATTTGTAATTATAATATTTTTAATTTTAATTTCATCTTTTTATGGAAAGAAGAGGTTTTTAAAAATGACAGAACTGAAGTTTATTTACAGAAATTTCACTCATTTTTGAGAAAACTGAAGGCAATGGGTACAATAAAAATGACGGGGAACTATACAAAATTACAGCCTGTTAATTGTTCGGTCCAATTTTATTATTATAGATAATTATTAAACAATTTTATTAACGCTTTCGATTTTCAGAAATGTGATATACAAATGAAACTAAAGCAATAAGAATATGAAGCTGTAAGAATATGAAGTTGAAGTTTATATGAAACTAAAGCAATAAGAACATGAAGTTGTAGGTTTTGAAATCAAAATTTGTACCCTAAAAATATGATATATATATATATATATATATATATATATATATATATATATATATATATGTATATATATATATATATATATATAAATATATATGTGTGTGTGTGTATTTATATATAAATAAAATGAACATTACACTTCACTTACCATATCCGATATTTATTTATAAGAAATGTTGTTTTCTGTGTTCGACTCATTCAGTTAATTTAAAAATGTCCAGAGTAACAACGAAGATGTAAACCTATCATTAGTTTCGGGACCATGCAATGTTACATTTATCCATCTTATTCAAGGTCACTTAAAGGAGGACGCGAAAAAGTGGTGTATTATTAAATCTCGCACATTCAAAGAGAACGCCACAATTAAAATTACTTGACATGGTGACAGAAGAGCACAAGTGGTATTCCAATAATCTAGAGAAACAAATTAACGCTTTACGTTATTTAGGTCCTAATTCTGAGAGTCAGACTTTTACATAGCACATGCAATTTCTCTTCAGTTACAAAGCCGAGTAAAAATTACTATGGACTTATTGCTTACAAATTAGTGCAATTCCAGTAAAGAGTCAATAAATTCGCAACTCTAATGAAGAAGGCCAACAGTTAACAGTAAAGTTAACCAAAGTGCCCAAGTTACACTATACGCATAATAATTGAATATGCGTATCGTGCTAATTATGAAAATTATTCAGCAAGCCTGCGGTAACATTCACGCAATGATAATAATAACGACATCATTTAATCCATTAAAATGGCACAATCTCCATGGGAGCGAGGAAAACACTGCACAAACTACATCTAGTTACGCTCCATGATTACTAAAATCCCCACTGAGTCGACGCGTGCAAGGGCGGGGCGACAAGTTTAATAGAAGATTTCACAAGTTTTCTCATCAAGGAACGTGGGAAATATAAGGCATGTCATAAACGAGATACTTTTGCTACTTGTATCAATTAATGTCCGTCTCCGCATATTAACTTGTTTGTTAAAATATAATTTAACAAAGCTTCAAGCCATTATTAACTTAGTATATTATACACTATTCACAACCAATTTTCTAACAATTAGTCATGCGTAATAAATGTCAAATTACTTATTTGAACGACAATAGTATTTTATGTTATTTTTCATCAATATTTCATCATTTACCATTTCATGCAATTCGTTTGTTATTACATATTATACGTAAATTTAAGTGGTTACTATCGAAGGAAATATAATTTCGTTATTACTTCACGATAGCAATAAATACAATGTATATTTATAAATTATTCTGATAGGTTTTCCATAAGAATTCTATTTAGTATATCATTGCAAACAATGTAAAGATGTCTAGAGAAAGTTTTGAGATTTAATACGAACTATGGCAAACAATTTATTATAATTTCATAAAATCGGAAGAAATATTTATTCTAATAAAATTACATATTTCTTCCTATTTAACGAAAATGTAAAATTACGAAGGGAAAGTTAATATAGTGAGAAATTACCTTTTTTTTGGACAAACAAAATATTTGAAAATATTTTACGAAGGTTTTCATTTACTTTATGAAAATAAAACGAATTCAATAAGCAAAAGAAACAGAATACTAAATCTATCAAATATGAGTAGAACTATAAGAATTCCGTATTTTCATTTTCCTATTTATTATATAAGTCTGAATAATTCCTACCTTCATAAAAGTAAAAATATCGTGAATATTTGAAAAATTACTAAATATAAAATAGAATATCTTCTTCCAGAAACTTCAGGTAGACTTATTTTGTTTATTTTTTTTATAATTATGATTAGCAATTTCTAGAAATAGAGGGGGGGGACATAAAAATTTTCCTAATAATATTTTTGAATGCTAGCGAGAGGTATATGTATTAAACTTCTTCATTTTTATGCCAAATTATATGCTTCAATGTCAAAAAATTTGTGAGAAAATGTTTGTGGATAACTATGAAATTGCTTTTAAAAACATTTTACTTAAAATTTTAAAATAGGTAGTTTTGTAATCATTATATTTGTCTTTCAGTTAATATCACAAATTTCACCCGAAATTAAAAAAATCATTCTATTACTCTTTTGCCCCTCTAATAAATATTTTTTCTCTTGATTCTTTTTCACATGAATATTTTTTGAGCTTTATTTATGTCGCCATCGTAGAGTGTTTGGTTAATCACAAGGCACGTGGCCTTTGGCGGAGCAGCGCACAGTGGAAACCCTGGTTCTTGATACCCAGCTGCTCGTCGAGCGGGACTGGATCGGTGTTCTGATTGACTGTAAGAGATTGATGTCGTAGAAATAAATCCACGTATGTATCGATCAAATACAATAAAGTCGATAAATGTTGAGGTACGGACACAAAATAAGATTAAAAATTCTTCTAAATCACTCTAATTCTTCATATTCGCAAAAAGGGGAGATTCCATTGTTTTCCGATAATTATAAATACATTATTGAACTTATTTACTTTTTATTTAACGGGGAAATCAAAGTTGACATTTTAACTTTCATATTTATTTATTATATATACATGCATATATATATATATATATATATATATATATATGTATATACATATATATATATATATATATATATATATATATATATATATATATATATATACAATGCGACATACAAACGTTCCTTTTATGAATAAGGGGAATTCACTGATACATCTCGGTAAAAGTGAATTTGAATCTTATAATTTGAAAAAAGTCTCCAAGTCTCGAAATATCCCGGTACTTTGATCCTGGGATGTTTCATGTCCCTGAACTTTGTATAAAAAATATTAAACGGCTGTTTCTTTATTTACCCCAGTTTTCTTGGGGTTTACATGTATTTGTTAATTAAAAAATTGTGTTGGTGTTAAGTATTTCATAACAAAAAGTACCAACTAAGCCGCAAAAACTATATAAGAAATGATTTGTTGTGAAAATGTAAAAAAAATTGTTGCTTTTATCAAATAAACTGCGAGTGACCTTTTAGCTAACCAATGCTAAGTTTAGTATAAATTCAATCTCAATTTAACAAAAAGGGAACTAAAATAAAAAATAAATATGTGTGTACACACGACTGTAAAAATTTACTTTAATATTGTTTTTTTAGATTTTTATAACGCTAGTACTGGCTCCTTAACAAAAACTCTCAATTGTCGCTCGAAAATAAACTATTAATTTATAAATGCACGATCAAGCCTATATGGACTTATGGGCTACAACTGTGGGGAACTGCGGCAAAATAAAATATTGAAATACTACAATGGTTTCAATCAAAAACGCTTAGAATGATAGCTGGTGCACCCTGGTATGTCACAAACAACAGACTCCATTTGGAGCTTGGCATAAAATTGGTCCAAGAAGAAATCTCAGAGATGATAAAGACATACAGAGACCGAATCGCTAATCATCCCATCGACACCCAGAAGGCTTAAGAAAAAACTTCCCCAAGACCTTATATAGGGGCAAAATGAAATGAGTTCAAAAGTACGAACTCAGTACAAGACATGCTAACATACGCGCCAATTGCTGAATGTCTCAAATGACAGATTACAATAATAATAAAAAAAAAATTTAAAAAAAAAAATTCTCGACAATTTACTGAAATAAAATATTTCCTAAATTATATCTATGAAAACAGTTTCCCTGCTAATGTTACACCTCGAAAAATTTGGTTGAGAAACATGGATAAATCGAAAGAGGTAAAGAAATTATATACATCTCAACTCAGGGCAAAGTACGTCTGTCACTCATATTTTTGAAGGAAAGTACCATCGATATACGTGTCGAAATTTAAGGGCGGCAGTACCTACATTTTTTTCAATTGTATCGAGTGGGTTCTGTGCTTCCTTAATTTTAGAATACATTCCAAATGATAAGTGCAAAGGTGTATTAACATTGTGTCACTAAGTTGTGAAACATTTATACTTTTCCTATGACGGAGTGGCAACTAGTCGGGGCCGGTTTGGGCTAGTTGAGTGACACTAGCTGGGCTGGGATGTGCTGCTAGGTAAACTGGGCTGTGTTGATAGGATGAAGTGGTCTGTCATCTGGATTGAGTTGCTAACCTGAGCCAGCCCAGGGTGCTACGCTGAACCGAGTCGAGCTGCCGGGCTGAGCTGAGCTGAACAGGTTGACAAGATTGACCGGACAAGTCTGTTAGGCTGAACTGAGCTGGGCTGCCACGCTGGGCGAGGCTAGGCTGTTAGGTTGGAATGAACTGGTCTGCAAGGTTTTGGTCGTACTAGGTTACTGCCGCGCTGGCGTGGGCTACTAGACTGGATTATTATACTATACTGGGCTGTGTTGGACTGCTGGACTAGGCTGGATACGGCTAGACCCCTGAGTTGGGCCCAAGCAGGGCTGCTGTGGATGCAGGTATGCTGGGCTTGGCTGCTAAGTCAGGCGAGGCTGGACTGCTCGGGTGCACCAGGGTGGATTGTTAGCCTGGATTCGCCTGGCGGCTAGAAAGTACCCAGCTAGACATTCAACCTAGGCCGAGTCGGGCTGCTAGTCTGAGCCAGGCCGGGTTATGAGGTTGAACAGGGTTGGCTGCTAGACTGCACCGGGTTAGACTGCTGGGCTCAACTATGCAGGACTGCTAGGCAAGGCTAGGCTGCTAAGCTGAGCTGGGTTGAATTATAAGGCTGGGTTTGTTTGTTAGGTTGGGCTGGACTGGACTGGTCAAGATTGAGCTTCTAAGCCGGCTGGTTTCCTAGACTGGGCCGGACAAGTCTACTAGGTTACGCCCGCCTAGACTACTGTATTGAACTATTCTGCTAAGCTGGCGGGGTTGACCATGTGAACTGAGCTGGGCTGGGCCGCTAAGCTCGGCTGACTGGGCTGCAGGGCTGGGTTGACCTGAGCTGGGCTGGGCCGCTAAGCTCGGCTGACTGGGCTGCAGGGCTGGGTTGACCTGAGCTACTAGGCTAGGTTGAGCTGTTAGGCTAGGCTGCGCTGCGCTGCCAAGTTAGACTGGGCTGGGCACAAATAATAATTCAAGGTATATTATTCAACTATTTATTTAAATGTACAATTTAAACAATAAAATAATTAATAATATTGTATGGTTTTCTATAATTATTCCCAATATTGTGCTACCCAATAAAGCTATACCAGATTTTTATATTTAATTAACTTTATTATTAGGTACACTCAGAAAAATTGTCAAAAAATATTTATAATGTCCTAGTAGAATTTTTTTAAATTTTACTAACACATGTGACTAGTTATAAATATTATTTAGGCTTGATATTCAAATTAAACAAACATTTGAAAATAACAATTTTCTTAACAAAAGATATTAAGGATTTTATACAGACTAATTCACTTTTATTTTATATAACAGAATCTATAAAATAATAAATTGGAGGAAATACAGGCCGCCTGTTTTTATATAAATGGCATTTTGATAGAATGGTTTAATAAATCCTCTCTTTCAAAATACTAAAAATACTTTCTATATTGAAAGAAGTATTAGACAGAACTTGAATCATCATTCACCTTATTTATAAAACTGAAAATACGTTAATAAAAAGAAAAAGATAAATTATGTTTGTATATGTACATCCCGCATCTGTTGGTGCAGAATAAATATAAATATATATATATATATATATATATATATATATATATATAAACAACTGACTAACGATTTTGTGTTAGTAGCGTCTGACGTCAAAATATTCTTTCAGCGAGGAAAGAAAAGACATAGAGGCGAGAATGGAAGAAGAACAGAGTTCTACTTCAAGTTGGAAATGTGTTTATAACGTTAATGAAGAAGTGTGTTATTTTTGGTAAAATATTCAAAAAAAAGAAATGTGTTCCCTTATCAATGTAAACATTTTCAAAGACAAAACTTATGCATGTCCATATAACATATCAATTTATTTACGGTTTGTCTGCTTCTATCTTTTTTCTTTCTTCTATATCTTACAATAAAAAATTAAATATTTATCGTGGAAAAATTGTTAAATAATAAACAAATATAAAAAAAAATAAGATTAATATTAATAGAATTCAAAGTCTTACCTCCTTTATATATGTCTTATAAAGAATAGTTATACTAAGAAGTGTCCAAAGCAGATGTTATAATTTTAATGAGGTAAAAATATACAAATAATAATCTAACTTACCACCTACGATTTTCATCGACCAAGACTGAGTAGTTTACATAACACGTGCATATATATTAAATAAAAAATTATGAATAATTTTTGGTTAACCTGTTATAATTATTATTTATTTTGTTTCTTTAATGTATGAACATATAAGGCGGACTTATGGCTGTAGGAGAAATTGTTTCCAGTCAACCAAACACCAAGTAAAAAATATATAAGTGTGTGAAAACTAGAGAGGAAAAAATGAGGTGTTGCAAGTGGAACTTACGAAAGAAATTACAGGTGACTTTTAAAATTGCGAATTTATAATGCATTTCAAATCTTAGTGGCCAACTTAATCCACAGTTAGAAAAATAAAAAATGAAAGAATATTCATAGAAAGATATCATGTTTGAGGATAAGTAAAAAGATTTTCGTAGCGAAATCCAAAGTCATGCGCACCTAAGGGTGAGGATCTAGACCTATCTTCGTGTTACAAGAATACTTCAGTGCGGTAAAGAAAAGGCAAGGAATGTACATACTGTATCTGCAACGAATCTCTAATCAGTTAAGCTACAGAAACATGATCTTGTGATCAGAAACATGATCTTAATTTCCTAAGGATAAAACTATAGCTAATAATTAAATTTTAAAGTCGTTCCAATTTATTTAAGTAATTCTATAGAAGATCCTAATAACATACACATCCATAGCCAAGCAAAGACCGCAAGTATGTTCGATCCAGCTGAATCTTATTTCTTTTTGAAACAAAATATTGAAAGTACTTTAGATGATATATTATTTTGAAAATTTTACCACTAATTTCATACTATATTTGAGGCTACCAACTAAGGCATTGATGGACTAGTAGGCCCAGATCGTTGACAATGGTTTTATTAGGTACTGCAAAGTCGTTCATTAATAATTATGGTAAAGCAGATGTCGAAATTTTTGAAAGAAGCCTTTGAATATCAATAACAATAACCTAAGACTGTAAAGTTTAATTAATAGAACCACTTTGACGAATCGGACAGAGATCCGCTTTATTTTCATTAATAGCGAATGAAAAAATACAAGAGTTTAAATGGGTATACATTTGCAAATCATCTGCATACAAGTGATGTTTAGAAATTTCTGTCCTATTTTGTATTAAAGAATTATGATATTTTCAACACAAAGTCATGTAATGTATTCAGGGTTCATTACAAATAATTTATAATTCGATTGTATTAAGTAATATAATAGAAAACTTGTTCTGCGATATATAGTTTAAATATATTTTAAGTTAATAGTTACCGTTAATTAGGAATATAATACGAAATTGGCTTTACCTTTTGATATAAGATCACCCTCTTAAAATTGAAAAGAAATTAAGAAATATAGCAGATAATTGCCTAAATGTTGTGAAAATATTATAGATTTCCGGCAAAGTTCTCTCTATAAATTTCTTTTAATGACAATCCTTTTTTAAGGTCCGGTAGAAGGCGGATATCATATAGGAAGGCGGATATATATATATATCATAGCAGACAAACAAATATTCGTATTATTCTTCCATAATCGTGACATTTAAGTAATAAAAATTCATTATTCAAGAGTCATAAACCGTTATATTATATAAATTTGTTTGCGAGAATAGCTCAGATACAAATGCATACCCATAATTAATAACCACTACTCGTAATATGGTTACTACTTTTCGTAATATGTTTATCTACAATTAAATATCATCAGAAGGGATGACTGTTAAGATTGGATAAAAACATTGACTCTGTTGTATCGGTGACTCTGTAGACTCTGCATTGAAATAGTTTATATTCGCTACGTAAAAGTAGCCGCCATCTTTCCACTCCATAACATTGCTACCGCTATATTGAGCCAAAAAAGACTTATTAAAGACTTGTTGAGTATCAAACAATTTCACGTAACTTTTACCAATCTTGTTTATATTGATTCTTTTGCAAAACAATCTCGAATGTACTATATACATTCGTCTTAAAAAAGTGTTAATGTAGTTTTTAATTATAGTAAACAATGTTTTTCACATACGAATATATACCAAAAATATACGGATGTTAATCCCTCACAATGAACGTAAACTATGTACGAAGTAATGAATTTTATTTATAAAAATGTGCATCTAATTTTATTTTATTACCAAATCGGTATTCTAAAGTTATTTTCAAAGTTTCATGGAAATTATATTATTTTTTCGTTTATGCTTCTTTGATATTTTGTTTTGAGTTTCTATTTGAACCGAAACCATGAACTCAGACGTAATCTAGAAAAACATTATTCAGTCACTATTGCCATGAATGATATTTAATTACAAATTTATCTCACTCTTCCTTCGTAATGAGTATTATATTATATGCAAAGAAATAGTAAATAGTTTAAAACCCTGGACAAAAATAATATATATACAAAACATGCTTTGTATATATATATGTATATATATATATATATATATATATATATATATATATATATATATATATATATGTATATATACAAATATATGTATGTATATATATATATATATATATATATATATATATATATATATATATATATATACACAAAACATGTAGTCGAACCATGGAGTCCAGAATCACACGCGGCGCACGTTATCACGCTCGCGCTAACTGGAGAAGGCATTAACAATGAAATGCATGGAACCACAGAAAATAAGTTCAGAATGTACACTCCGCATACTAACCCATACTACAAAAGTGGTCGTAATTTCGTATGGACAACAGGAAGCTGACTCACTAGGTGGCGTTTCGATTATTACTAATGCCAAGGCAGATGGCGTTGCTAGGAAGTATTATTACCTATAGATGGCTTTAGGACACATTGAATTCAAATTTATTAAATGTGAATCCTATTAAAATAAATTTAAAAATGTCATCTTCATAAATTTTTGTTACAAGTTTAAAATAATTAAAATTTTACAAAACATGTATCTGAGGTTTTACAATTATAGTATTCTAAAAGGTAAATTTTTAAAAATATATTTGGATTCTCAAAAGATTTCAAAAAGCCCGCTTCAAGGTTTTTCTGACTTTAATGCTGTTCAGGTAGATTATAATCTAGAAACTTGCAGCGATAGGTCCTTAATATTTTATGGGTGTCCTCGACTGTAAAGCTGAAAATTAAAAATACATACATAGGGACAGTACATAAATATAGATATAATTACGTATTCTGTGGTGTATATTTCTTAACGTGTCTCAATGGAAGAAATTTATTTCCGAATTTTGGGAAAGTTGTCAATTTGAGTATGTATTTTTATAATAGTTAAAGTATATATTTGATTAGTTAAAAGTGTTTTGAGTGTTTGTAAAAATGTTTATATAAGAAGATTTGTCAGGAAACGGTTGTGCTTTTATCAAATTAAAAATGTTTGGTTCTATTTTAATGTTTTGTATCGAAATTGACATAGATGAAGTTTTTAAAATTTCTCCTTTAACTTTATATTTACAAATAATATCTTCAAAATTTAAGCATTTTAAATTCATAACTAACTTTATCACTATATTGAAAGTTTATGCTATTACTAATCGCAGCTATTGGAACACTTTGCGTGCAGATTTCCTGTTGTATGAATTGTGATTATTAATGTTAAGTTTATGGTAAAATCAGTAGATTGTTCTACATCAAATTTTAACAAAATTGACAGAACTTGAATATTTCAAATTGTATCCCACACTTGGGTAACAACACACGAGTGATACATTATTGCGGGAAAATGGTGGGAGAATTTTCCATCGGTAATAGGAAAGGAAAAGGAAGTGGATAGGTTAAGGAGTTGGAAAAATATGTAGTGAATCTATAATCTAGTGTAGAAAGAAATAAATAAATATTCGAATACACAAATCTATCATTTAGTATACTAGATCACTACTAGATATAGTATAATAGATCAAAGAAAAATAAGCACAGCAAGTACTTTCATTGCGCCTGAAATTTCATCATAGGGACTATGCTTTTATGCGATGTTTGCTTGGTTAATTTTAATAAAGTAATTATCGATTAGAGACGAAAAATATGGCTAACAATATGCTTAACTCTTAAGGCTGGTAGAAATTAATATCAAAATAATTTGTGAAAGCAATATTAAGTAAAAATAAAATGAGGACAAATAAACTTTTCGACACTAACCACATAGATAATGCTGACCATGCACAGGTAAAGGTGCATTGCATTGTTACTTCACTAAAATACTTAAATACGGCTTACAAAACTTTTCAATTCATATAATGAGTCCTGGAGAATCTGAAAAAGGAAAAATTTACAATTTAAAAAATTGCAATGAATTATTTAGAAGATTAATAGGTTAGCGCAAGTACAGATCTAAAAAGATAATATAAGTAGGTTACCTTGAATCAAAGTAAAAGTTTAGTAAAAATAAAAGTTTTTCTTTCTAAAATAATTTCTCAATTGATGATCAAATATAGTGTAATAGTAATTTGGTAAAATAAGTTTCAACATTTGTTTTATTTTAGTAATAGTCTCGGCAGTTCGATAGTCTTCTTAAGTGCATGTTTCTTTTTTACAAGTCTGGAACTCCTCATTTTTCTATTTCTCCTTTTTGAAACGCTGACTGTGGTAGAATCTGCTTCCGGAAGTATGTCCTACAATAATCATGAACAAATAACAAATATATGTAATATTTGTATATAAATTGGTAACTGATTATATCTGAAATGCAGTAAAAACCCATGTTACTGTTTTCACATAATTTAGCAACTCCGGACATTGGGCGACTAACATAAAATACGCATAATTTATCAGTTGTCATTGAAATTAAAAACGTATACCGCAAGATAAAGTATTTATAATTAGTGATGATACCACAGTGATGAGTAGTTGCATCAAAATTAATTAAATAAAGTGAATATATTTTCCTTTAAGCCTGATATTAAGTATTCAAACAAATTTCAATCAATCACTAGTTTATATAAATTTTGTATATACTTAATGGTAAAGGTGCTGCTTGGTCAGTACAATTCTTTGAGTTTAAGTTGAAATCTAATCTAAACTGTGAATAATTTTACTGATTGTATTAGACATTAGAATATTCCGCCATAGAAATAGCTGACTTCTGCTATCAGTACACCAAACCAAAAATTGCGTTTAATTTTTGGTTATAAACATCGTTATACATGTATAACTGTTCTCGTTGATGGAATTTAAAACTACTTTCTTATATTATTTGGTAATGAAAAACGAACAAAAAAAAATTTCGTAGATATAATATGGGGTTATAGACCTAGTTATCCAGGTGTAAATGTCCACGTTATATATAATTTTAGAATAGTTTCTTACGTTATTTGGTAATAAAAATTATACTACAAACGATACTTACCGAGTTTCACATTTTCGAAGCTTGAATGAGAGTCCTCTAGTAATTTTTTGAGTGGAGCCATTATTAGAAATTATAATACAATCAAATAACTTATTGCTATCTACATGAATATGAAAATACTTATAAAAAGCAGTATCAAAAATAAAAGTTCTCCGGAGAAAATATACAATATGAGAGGCCGCACAAGAATTCTCATTATTATACTTTTTTGCAGGAAGTAATACCACACATGTTTACAAATTACAAGACAGCGAGAAAAAAGAATAACGCCCGGAAGTCCGCCAAGTTGAATGCGTTAAACGCCCTCTGCTGAGGAATCCGACATTAGCGTTTCAAATTTTCAACTTCCGGTTGCCCCTCTTTATATATTCTGTGCATGGAACGATGTGGGTAGAGAAAAGGGGAAGTGACGTGCGCGGGGGAAGGAATAATTACTGTCTATTTCGCTCTCGGTCGCGCTACTTAACCATGAGTAAATGCGAAAAATGTTTTCTGAAGCTCATGAAGTTTAGTAGCATGATTTGTATTGGGATATTACTAATTCATTTAAAAACTCACAGTTTACATGAAGCATAATATAATGTATATAATATATGTATATATATATATATATACATATTTTTTTTTTTTTATTTTTTTTACATTATGAAGTATTTAATGAAAATCATCTTCTCATTTTCTATTCTTAATGTAATACTGTAGTTATTGTCCGTATAACGTAGTTGTCAAATAAAACAATAAATTGGGCTTAGAGCCCGTATCGGTATGTTTAGTAAATTTATTTAATTTCATAACATGTATGTCAAATATGTATGTCAAAGAACTTACCTTATCTTAAAAAAAATTATGCTGATGGTTGATGGGTGTGAGTGTATGTGCATAAATATATAAATTAGATTAAAACACAAAAGGGAAGATACGGTACACTCTTACTTTATGTTAAAACAAAACGGGCATAAGTACAACTACACGCTCACAAGTTCTCATGGGGGCAAGCACAAATTTCCTACGTGTAAAATTAACCGAAAGAGACAAAGCGATGTATTGTGACTGTAGTGCGAGTGAATCAAGGTATTACAGCAATTGACAATTTGCTCCGAACGCACTGCTAGTAACGTAGCTTCTCATGGTGGGGTCTTACATATCTGTCATTACATACGCTGCTGTTATTGAAAAAAAAATTTTTTTGTCAGACTTATAATATTGTTATATAATTACGTATGAAAAGTAATTCCATATGTCCTGTTTTGTGAATGGTTAATGCATGTGGTAAAACACTAGAAGGCAATTTTGAATCGATTTCACTTAAAATATTAACAATTTTAATTTCATGAACCCCATGACCATGCGAACCGCCGGTCTGCGTACGACTGAATTAAACAAAACACAACCAGGTCCTGGTTTACGCGGACCGCGCATTATTAAAGCGTACCGTATCTTCCCTTTTTTGTTTTAATCTAAGGTGTGTAATATGTAAGGTGTTGTGTAAGAATTAATACCCTTAATATTATTATTGTGCTTTTTTATTATGGGAATTTTTTAAAGTGCAAGAATTGTTAAGTTAAATATTCTTACGTTTCTAATAGCTTTTATTCAAAATTATTCAGATATGAAGTAAAGTTTTATTTTTGACGAGACGTTTGTGAACTTTGTATTGGAATTATTTATTCCTAGATATTACTTTAGTTTATCTTATTGGTATTTTATATAATATAAACCACGGGAAGTAAATATTGTGTATGGATTTGTTTTTTTTTACTTTATCTAACTTCTTCTGTCTTTCGTCAATATATTTTTGCATAATGGATTTTGTTATGTCTCTTATATGATTGCTTTCAGGAAAATGTTGGTCAAATTGATGACTTCTTAAACTGTGAAACATGTCACCCCCTATGAAAATTGGAAGAATTTTTGAAATCATAAAAGCATTTCTAAACTTTGTATGTATGTGTTTACCCCCACTCTCGGCTAGGCAATTTTTAGGAATCTTTGACATTTGTTGCAAATATACGTTACATCTTGTGATGGATATATTAAACACCTATGATCTTTAATTGCATTAAAAGCGAGATGAATAGTACATTTATTATTTAAAAGAGCACTTATACAGACCTTGCATTTTATTTTCGAAATAAAAAACTGAACTACGTACCCACATATATAACTGATTATGTTTTCTGTGAATTCACTAAACTGTATGATATCTATATAAAAGTTAGGTTCAAAGAAATCATTTTCTGTCATTCTAAATCTATTAGAAACATTATTTATTCTGTCAATGTGAGATGTGCAATGTAATATGTTTCCCTGTGTTTCCCTCAATTCGACGTGTGTTAATATTTTTTTATATATCGACTTCAACTGCTGGGTCGTCGGATTATTATTTGATCTACCGTGAGATTTAATAATTGAAAATAGAAATTCTATATGGTCTTGGCTTATTTTACATAATGGGTAAATTTTAAGATTAGATTATATTCTACTAAATTTTTAAATAAAGTTTTTGCAATTTGTATTCATATTAAAAATCCGATTAAACCTGTTTTTCGATTAGTTTGTATTATAAGTTTGTTATATTCCAACCCTAATTTTTCTAAATATGTTGCTGTGTAATGTGTAGGGATACCTTGGGTACATAACATTTTTGATTTAATGGCCATACTCATAGGTTCTTTAAAATAGGTATGTTGTATATTTCTGCTATTTAAAATATTAAATAAATTGTTAATGACATTCAAGAAGTTCCAGAAGCATCTTTATTGGCACGGTATTGTATACTCTTGTTTAAGTGCATTACTAATACTGTTACTAAAGAACTGTAGGCCAGTTTTACTTTATTTCTTTATTGTGGAAGTTAATACGATCAGGACCAAGTTTGTTACTCAAATGAAAATTTTCCCGAGTCTGTAAGAACTCAGCTTTTCTAAATAGGACCTATTTTTCCACTATCCTTAACAGTAAATAATCGTCTTCCCTCAAAAGTATTCCTTATTAGTTTTAACATATGACTTGAATGCAAAAAAAACAACTACATCGATTGGTGTGGTAAGGTGGACTTTAAATTATAATTCTCTAAAAATCCAAGTTTTTTCACATTTGAAGAGCAGCCATTAAACGTAAGTGACACTATGTCAACTTCGGCCCCATGAGAAAATATCCGATTGGAATCTTCCAGCCTGCATAATTGCCACAACAAGAAATACTAATATATCCTTTGCTTTTGGTCTTAGATGTGAATTATATAAAACCTCACTTCCTATTTCTACATAGCCATGATAATTCTTTTCATCCCACTCCAAACGTTGCCGTATAGCCATCTCATCTAGAATGAGACAACAAATCAATTTGATATTTAAATTTTGGAACATTACTTTAAGGGCTCTAAATACCTTTTCGCTGAAGCCGGGATTGCCATCAATGCTTTGATACTATTTATTAATAGTCCGGGAATGAGGTGAACAGGTATTAAACGCTCGTCTTTCATACTTTCTGTGATGTATGCTCTGGGTGAGTGATAATATACAGTAAAAGCAAATGTACGTAATTCTGGAGCATATTTTTCTCTGGTAAGTTTACCGCTAGTTAAATTCCATATTTGTCTCGAATTAATTAACCGTAGGAATTGATTCAGAAGAACGCCAGTACATCTAAGGATTGAATTGTGATCAGATATTACTAGATTTTTCTCTTCTAAAGTATTAAGAACGTTTTCTAAATCGACAATTTATTTTCTTGCACTTACAGTAACTATAATTAAGTCTTTTTATTTTGTTTTTCTGATTATGTGTAATATGGGTCATGCTGTGAATTTAGAGTTTCAGGCAACGTTTACGTGGTGTATCGGGAACATCGGCCAGTGCGTTAGATGTAGATATAGATACATTCGTAGATAGACGTGACTCACTTTGAGAATTGTAAAAATAAAGAAAATATAAAAAAAACTATTGCACGCAATATTTTCATATAAATACGTTTATTAGCATGAAACATAATTCCACACAAATGCACATTTAAATATCTTGTTACCTATAAATAAAACAAAATCATAAACACTCATATACACGAACACATTTTTATGGAAATGTTAAACACTAGGCAGATAAAACAGTTATTAAATACTTAATCAATTACAAAACATATAAGTCAAGCGATTATTTTCAGCACGAAAATGTATGGAACACGTTAGTTTTACTAAGCAACAGGTTGGTAGTTTTTACTACACAAAATATTAATCTCATTCGGGTTGTGCCTTCATGAATCAGACATATGTCCAGAACAAAGAATATTAACAATTTTTCGCAAAAAGCAACACTCACCCCTCCCCCTCCCCCCGTCAGTTTAACGTCACCCGCAGATAACGAGTACGATAAAGAATACGCGAGCCCAGGTTGCCGCTTGTTGCATGCGCGTGTTATTTGTTAGATTTTGCGATATTTGGTTGAGCTTAACTTGTGTAATTCAGTCTTAATTTATAACTATTTATAATAATTCAATTTAACGGTCCGTTATTGCGCTGTATACGATTGCTTAGAAAACAATAAAATCAATAAGGGTAGGAGATTGTTTCATCTTCCTTTTTTGTTTGTTGTAAATAATTTTGTTTCGTATCCCCAACTTATTTGGTTAGTACCTATAATTTTATGTCTACAAACATGTCTCTGAGCAGTTCTAAAATACAAATTGTTCTTAAAAATCATTGTTTTTTTTTAATGCGATGTGGTTGGAAGACGTATCCGTCTAGTGTCTGCCATAGGCTTTTTATATGGTTTATTAAGAGTTAAAAGCACAATATAAACCTTATTCCAGTGTATCATATTTAAAAATGAAGAAAATTTATTTCGTTTTTAGAATCCATATTATGTACCTTTTTTTCAAATTCTATCATAATATTATTATTATCAAATCCCTTTCACTCAATTAAATGTATAATATAAATTATTTATTTACATAGTTTCATTTTTACAATTGGGTAATAACAAAGACGTGCGCCTCAGGACAAATCGACTGCGCCACCGTACTATCGAGACAATCATTCAATCGACGCTATTGGTTAGAAAGAGAAACATCTATGTTGGTAACGTGCAATGTCAACTCGCTTGATCGGCGCGATTGTCTGCAACGATCGAGACCGATATGTAGTAATTATAAACATTCTTTATCTGCACGCTTTATGTTTTACGCACATACGGATATGGATAGGCGATTACGTATGTAATAGTGTAGGCTATTAAATTTGTTTGCTAGTATAGAGTGTCAGGGTGTGTCCAGAGTGTACCTGTCAGGGTGGGTTTACTTCATACAAAAATTTCGATTGGAAGCAAAAGCCCTATCTCTTTCGCACACACAGTATATATCAATTTATATAACATCATTCTATAGTAACACATAAATATTGTTTATGGAACATAGAGCAGCGAATACTCTATGATACGAAATTTAAATCGTTGACTTTATTTGAATTGGTTTGTCAAGCTGCAAATTTAGAACTTGAGCATTCTTTATAGTACAATTTTACATTTAATCATAATATTTGGTTATAATACCTGTAATATTTTTATTTTTAATTCAAACTTTATTGTCTTTGTTACATTTGTTCGTAATAAGAGGAAACTATGTTAAATATGGTCCTTGTATATTGGGCTACAGACGTAAACATTTCATGATAAGTTGAAAGTTATTGATTTGAAAATAGCATCGAATCAATTATACAAACTCATCATCAAAATTACATTCTTGTTTTAATAATCAACAACAAAGAAGTGGTCAATAATTTAATTTTCTATTTAGACACGCGGATTGAAGAAGTTATGGCATGTGGAAAGTAGCATACATGAAAATCCCTTTAAGCTTCCCGCATACGTGTTATTGATTATAATATTTGCTGCCAAAATGGACTATATTGTTGGGTCAATATGCGTCTGTTTTCAATCGATTTTCAAAAAGGAGGAGATTTCCAACTTTTATCTCACTGCTAAGCAAGGAGATAAGATAAGGGTACGCGTTATGTTCGTGTAGGAGAATGATTTCTGTGGCACTAAACACCAAAGAATTTTTTTTCCTAAACATCCATTCTCGAATAAATTTTTCTCCTTTACAAATATAGGACTCATTTATTAATCAGTATTAGAGTACTTTATCCTTTATAGGCCACAAGTTATTTATAACTTTAGATGGGTAATCGTCGCATTCAAATGAGTTAGAAATGCAGGAAGGAACCGAGTTAACCTCATTATTTTGCTCCATTTGTATACAATTTCAGCCCTACAGCTTTTAAATATAGTTATTTTTGTCCTCTTTAATTTTTGTCATCGATAATGTCAATTAGTCCGTTCGCATCAATCCTCAAAAGAAAATGCTTGAGTGAAAGCAGCTAATGCACTTAGTAAAATTTAGATTAACATAATTTACCTAACAGAACTAAATACGTTACAAACAGTGAATTCGCTCTATCCGATATAGCACTTGGTGGACAAGAATATATTGAAAATATAACTATATAATTAACATTAGATGCTACATTTTTCATATAGAGGATATCCTAATTACATATTTAGACTGGGCAATGACTATATTTTAAAAAAATATAATTGCTCAAACTAAAATTAATAGTGCAAGAAAAAACTAATAAGACGGATGTTATATTAGGTTTCGATACAAATTGAAATAAAACGTAACATCCGTCTGATTTGTTCAGCATATTATCAAAATCGGACAGCGCGTTGATTATTCGTTGATAAAGTGAAATAACAAGTGTATTCTCTAATTTTTTATTTTCTGGAAGAAATTTGGAATCTTCTAATCTGATCATTATGGTATTAGTTATGAGCAAAATAAAGTTTAGAAGTAACTAGATTAGTAATTGTTGCTATATGATTAACGAAATAGTATCTATATATGTATATATATATATATATATATATATATATATATATATATATATATATATATATATATATATATATATATATATATATATATATATATATATATATATATATATATATATATATATATATATATATATATATATATATATATATATATATATATATATATATATATATATATATATATATATATATATATATATATATATATATATATATATATATATATATATATATATATATATATATATATATATATATATATATATATATATATATATATATATATATATATATATATATATATATATATATATATATATATATATATATATATATATATATAGCAAGTACATATATAACAAGGACATAACTTATACCGCCACCTTTTTTATAAAAACACCGAGGGTAAATGGATACATCTTGGTAAAAATATAGAAATTTGCATAATATATATGTATATATATATATATATATATATATATATATATATATATATATATATATATATATATATATATATATATATATATATATATATATATATATATATATATATATATATATATATATATATATATATATATATATATATATATATATATATATATATATATATATATATATATATATATATATATATATATATATATATATATATATATATATATATATATATATATATATATATATATATATATATATATATATATATATATATATATATATATATATATATATATATATATATATATATATATATATATATATATATATATATATATATATATATATATATATATATATATATATATATATATATATATATATATATATATATATATATATATATATACATATATATTATGCAAATTTCTATATTTTTACCAAGATGTATCCATTTACCCTCGGTGTTTTTATAAAAAAGGTGGCGGTATAAGTTATGTCCTTGTTATATATGTACTTGCTAAGCGTTAAAATGTAGTATTTATTCTCTTCTTTCAATTTCTTCTATCAGTATGAATCGCCGCAAAGTTTAATATTTTTCAAATGGGACTTTAAAATTGAAACCTGCTAGACTCAAGTATATTTTAAAAAATATATTCAAAGACATTCCACTCGATGTGGCGCGTGACAAAATAACATTATTAGGGTCGACAAGGTATCACAACTCACCTAAATTTTTCAGTTATTTTATATAATGCCTAGGGTTCTAATTTCTTGTAATCTACATCGCTAAAAAGATGAATAATGAAATGACACTTCCAAGAGTGTAAGGGAGAATGCATCTGGTTTCCTCATAGATTTATATACTTTTACATAGAATATTTATGCTAGAAAAAAAAAAAAAAATGTATATATATATATATATATATATATATATATATATTAGATCATTCCATTCAAACTTGCCTGTATATTTTTCTCAATTATATTCTCAGATGTTATTAAAATTTTAATTCCGTACAGATAGAGTGGGTGTTGCCTTATTAGTAGTAGGTTTCAAGAAACGGCATTATAACGCTTCACGATAATCCTTTCCGTGGGAAAATGTAGTATCCACTTCCCCTTATGCATATTGAAATTTTTTGTTAATATTCGCATATTCAATTCATATTCATTCCTTATGCATATTAAATTTTTTTGTCAATATTCGCATATTCAATTCATATTCATTCCTTATGCATATTCAATTTCTTTGTCAATATTCGCATATTCAATTTATATTCATGCCTTATGCATATTAAACATTTTTTTTAATATTCGATGCACACTTGTTTCTGGGATATGAAGTTCACGGGGAATATGGGCAACAGTCAAGTCTTTTCTTTCACGCGACTTGTATTTCACAGCGGCGACGCGCTCTTTATATTTAGGTGCCAAGTGGTGAGGCCCTCCTCGACTTTTTTTCTGTAGAAACTTTTCTTTTCAAAGGGAAAAGCTTTCACCCAAAATGTAACTTATAAAAATAAAGAATTGTGTTTTGTTAATGATAGGATATAAGTTATCATTAATTATTTATTTATACATCCAATATAATTGGCACAAATAGCTCTATCTATTACAAACAATTTACACTGATCTATGTTTGTCTCGTAAACCAGTTTCGAGCGGTAAAAGTTTACATTTTAAAAATATTTGAGAAGTTATTGAAACGATAAATGAGCTTGTGTATGTAGTCAAGTTTTGGAGATAGTGTTGGCAATATCCTTGAATTTACCAAATAAAACCAGAATTCTCCTGAGATACATGCTATTGGAATTTCCAAAACCACAACTAATTGCTTTTATACTTAAAATATTCGGATTTCAGTTGAATTTTACATGACTGACAAGGATACATTTTATCCAAAGAAACTTATGGAAACTTCATTAAATAAGCTCAGAGCGATAAAAATTTCTTGAAACTTAGTGTAACTAACAACAAAAAGGTGTTTTTTTTTCAAAACTATCGCGCAAATAAATGTCGATTAGCTGAATGAAGGCCAGAAGAATCAAAAAAGTGTATTCATTTACGATTAACACGAGTTATTTTTACGTTTCGAAGGGTTTTTATGATCAACAAATAGTTTTTTAATTATAAAACATTTTGTACATTTGGCAATGAAACAGAATCACTGCAACATCATTGAAGACATTCAAACCGTCACAAAGACCTTCATTGAGAACAATAGCCGACATAAAAAAGTCGTTTAAATTACTTGCTTGTCGCAAAAAAATAAACAAATTTTATGTAAATTGATTTCGTTTATATTGTATTGGGGCAGTCTGAATATTTATTAGATGGAGGGTGTATTTGAAGAAAATAATGAATATGTGATCACAAGCTGATTACTTATAACTAAGTCTACTAATTATATTATTTAGTAGGGTGGACCTTGTTTCAGAAATATTTTGTCAATATTTTGCACTGAGAATTTGCTTTACTGTGACAAAATTTCATATCCTGTAAATACAATACGTTTTAAACTATTTTTTCTGATAATTGTTTTGATAAAAACGTACAATGTTTTTATATACGATTACTGTACGATTGCTTGTACCGAATTGTATATTGCTAAGCTGAAATGTTTAACATTTTGTTATTTTTAACGCCCAGATTTGTAGGTTTGACAATTTGGGAAGCTCTGCCGTGCTAATCTTACATATGTGATGATTTGCGTTCTTTTGTAAGATATCTTACTGCATATTAATTAAAAGCATTTGCGTTCAAATTTCACGTGGACAGGTCTAAAGTAAAGGAAACTATCAGGCTGTGATAGATAAATGGACTGGTACGATAACTTTACTAACGCAAATTTAATATAACTTTTAAACATTGTAAAAACTTAAAAAAAAATTACCGTAATACATTGGATTAATTTGTTAACCTATTTAGAATTTAACAAATATTTATATGTTTCATTAAATTTATAGAGATTGTAAAACCGTTGGATTATTATTTCTCTTATATCTATACGCGGACAGTCTACTTAAAACGCGCGTCAGAAATATGCTTGCCGTGAATTTTTCTTCATAAAAACGTTTGGTGGAAAGTTTAATTTAGTCTTGGCTTATCAAAAGAAATATCAATATTTCTTAAGGAAAGACTGATTTTAATAAAACTAGTAGTTTCATGTATTTTGCTGCAGAAGTTTTAAATTAAAGTCAAATCTGAATTATTATCAAGTAATGTTTGAATGATCTTATCCACAATAAAAGTATATATGTTGTTGTAAGCAGTAATTCCGACACCTTTATTATCATCCCTTTTGATAAATTACAAACAATACCAATGATATAATATTATTTATACCTATTCTTTAGGTTGCATATATTGGGCCACACATTTTATTAGAGCTGCCTTTAATTTTTAAATTATCTGGCATTAGTGTATTCGTTGATCATTGAATATACAAACATGGTGTAGTGTAGCACTGAGTGAATACTGTGCGATGTTTGCATCAGAATAAATATATGACACATTTTCTCAATCAGTACTAGCACTTTCAATATATTCCCTTCAATGTTCTGCTTTTAGCAGCTTAAATATGAGAAAAATCACCATCTCGTGTTAAAAATTAATCCAATTTCATCATCTATTTTTAAGCTTTCTGACTGTACGTAATTGATACCAGTATTTATATTCAAAATTATAATTTAAAACTTAATATCTTTTATACCTCATACCGCTAGACCTATTACACCATGTTAGGTTTTACCGTATAAGGTATCAGAGATTTACGAGACGCATGCGTCCGAAACATTAAAGCTCTCCCTAAGTAAAATTAAATAGCGTTCTGGTCATATGTGCGACTTACACGTTCAACTCTATTGGGCTCTAGTTTGTAAGAAACCTTAAAATTGGGATTAAAGGTAGTTGGTATATTTCCTGATACTTTTAATTGATTTTACAGGAAAATCTGTCGCGGCAGTATTCAAAGCTAGTGACGTTTCTACTAGCCAACTTCATTTACATATCGGAAATGTTGATAGTGTATGGATATCCAACGTACGATCTACTACTGTCTGTAGTAGATTTAAAAATGAGGAGTATAGGGCGTAGCAATTTTTAAAAAATAGTATTCAGATATTCCGCATTTTTTGCTTATTATAATTAAATGCCACAAATAGATCAAAATATATATTAACATAATTTTAATATTTTTAAATTCTACTTATGAAGAAAATCTGCGTCAATTAAATTTTGCCTGTCAATTCCATTAACATCAATTCATGATAAATTTGACGAAGGGAATTTGATTAAAATTGAATTTTAATATTGAGAACATTAACCTGTTTTCGACGCGAGACGTCAAACGAATCCCGCTCCGTCCGTTAATTGAACTTGAGAAAATCTAATTGCCCGCACAAAATCTCGATAGACTTTTTGCTTCGACGAGACTTCCTATTTAGAAAGTTGTCTATTTTAACCCGTTGGTATATGAAATTATTTATATGCCTTTACGTGACATTATCTGAAATTATATATGAAAAACTTAAAAAACTGAACGAGAAGTGTTGGTAAGTCAAGTTTTGCTCATTTTATGGCTTTTAATCGAATCGTAGGTACAATAAGGAAATTCGAGACAATAAAGAACCAAAAAAAATATGTTAAAAATGTTAGTAAATAGCAAATGAATTAATATCGGATATATTACCATTATTTTTAAATGATTTCAAAGAGGAAACGTTCCAATTACAAAGAATAGGCAATCTTTTTTAGATATACGCAGAATTGTTGGGCTCATTTAAATGAAATGTTGTGTATTTTGTTTAATAAATTTAAAATATTGTGTAAAATACTGTAGACAATTACAAAAAGACGAGTTTATTTTTTTATTAGGCTTCAGTATTATTTGATACCATACATTTTGAATGATATTAGTATAGTAACTCGAAATTTATAGAATGTAAGTCTTTCGGTGCTTTACTTCTAACAATACAATATCTTAGTAATGTTATTATAAATAATGAAGCAAAATATTTAAAAAAAAACTACGCTTTAACTGAAGAACAGAATAAAAAATTTGATTAAATATGGTTCTGCTCAAGTATTGAAATCATAAACGTTTTTAAAAACATAAATTGTATTTAATCAAAATAATGGAACTGAGTTTTGCAATATTACATCGAATAAGTTCCCGTTTTTCCGCTAGCACCTTCTAAATCCTTTATCAACGTTATAATTTTACAATATTAGGATTCCGCTTCCGTATACGGAGAATTCTTTACCTTTCTCTCTGTATTTCTTTCTGGTTTTTTTTAAGTAACTGCTATTGATTTCAAACTCGTTACTGTTGTGGAATTTTCTTGTTCGCATCAATTCCAGAAATTTTGAAAATATTTTTCTTTATATTCTAAACGGATTTCAAAACGAGTGAGGAAACAAAGTCAAGGGTGTTACATGAAAACAAATTCACTGCCACAGTTCAAACTGATTTTTCCAAAAGTGATTAAAAAAAATCTTTTTCGATTTCTTACCTATCTCTGAAGTTGATCAATTGAAAATTTTGGAATAATTCATACTGATGGATGAAGTATTAAATATATTAAGTAAAACTGTTAATTTTCTCATCTCCTTGATTCATTAATTGTTAGACCGTATTCACTTACATATTAATAATACTGTCCGTGTTTTAAGAGCAAAATAATAATTTGTAACACCATGAAACCTTTACTTCAAATTATCGTAATAAATATTTTAAAATTATGGAACTATTATCGTAGTCGCTTGCTATAAGTTGTTAAAATCGTGCATCTGGTGCAGAGACCGAATTCCGAAGAAACCGAATTCAATTAAAGGCGTGAGGACAGACGTCGCACAGTATCGCCATTGGGTAGTTTAAGAGACATTTATTATTACTTATTCATAATTTGATATAACAATTATTAATATTACCAATATTTCAAATTATATCAATTTTTAACTACTGTCATGTGGTGGTTGTATCAGTACAAATGATAAAGGAAATAAAAAATTATCCGTGTTCACAAACTATTAAACTTCTGTTTATATGTGCTATGATCACCACTGCATTTGCAAACTAATGTCTCTAAATTATAGACCGGTATATTACTAGTGATTATAGGTTATTTTATCATCTATAAATGTTGAACCTAATAAACACCAAGATCACTATTGTAATGTTAGTGCTCATCCTTGTACTGTTCCTCCGCCTCAGCTAGTAGATTCATCTTCATGAACTATTTTTTCATCTACAGTATTTTCAGGAAACTACATAATACATACGATTATAACTATAGAACTACCACTATTTCACGTAGCAATTGGCAGAGCAAATAATCATTCAGCGGCATTGTGGGTCGAATGGAACAGTATCAGTGGATTTTCTTCCGTTTATCTTACACCACAATGTACAAATAGTTTTGTGGTCTGCGTGGTATTTGAATCAGTTTACCAGTTAAACTATCTTCATCATCAGGAATACTTCAAAATATAACCCTTTTGTCGAGTCATGTCTCACACTTCCTAAAATATATGAAAGAAGTTCTATTAGCATAAAAATACTTCTTAGATAACGCTTCGAAATACATTATTGGTACATAAAAATGGAATAAATAGAGACGTACAAGCTTAATACAATTATAACTTAATTGAAAAAATTACTTAATTTGTATTTGTTAATAAATAAATACGAGATTTATACCTGACTCGATGAGAAAGAAAAAGAGGACTTTCGTCCTCTCTCAAATTTAATTAACAGCAGTCGAAAATTTCTAACTAGAGCTGCTATTCTCGATGGCCATTAGTTTCTTAAATGTTAAATTTAGTAATTGCATGCTAAATAATTCTGTTAGCATGATATTTTTATCAGTGTAGAACACCGAAAATCAACACATCTTCCTTAAAGAATTTTTTTAAAAATACATTATAATTTGTTTCTTATCAATCCCTTTTAAATTCCAAAATGTAGACCATTACAGCTTTCAAATATCAACAAAATTCTTGAACTTTTCTTGGGGTTATAAAAAGACATTTATTTTTAGATGTTCTCGTGAATGTGCAAACTTGAAATTACGCTAATATCCAAATATTATTATGACTTAAGTAACAAATGCGTAGCTATCCAAAATGTTATATTAAACAATACAATAAGAATCCATATTTTTCATATTATTCCAACATTTCATTACTAGAAACTCACTTAATACTTTTAAATGCGAGAAAACATAATGGAAAAGCAGAAATCACACAAGTATTCAAATATAAAACGCCACGGTTATATAAATTATTTCAGATAAAGCAAGTAGTGTTTTTTGGACCAAAAATTTCACTATTCATCACTATTCATCGGTTTAGGATGAAAACGCTATCCTCGCTATCCCTCGATTTTGTTAGATCGGCGTTTATTATAAATTGCATTATTTTTGTAAATTACTAACAATTTCAATAAAAATTGTTATAAACCAGAAAGTGATATTCAAATTTTAAATAATTAATGTACCTGGTTTTAAATACTTCTGACGAAGGAATAGTTATCATTTGAAACAATGGAACTAGAATAAGTAACTGTAACAATATTTCGATTTGATAAAACATTATTGCGTTAAATAAAATTCTATTTAAGCATAGCTCATCTAAATAATTAAAAAATATTTTTTACCTAGTTAAGCACATGCATCAGGCAAATTTAAATTTAAAATAATCGAAATTTAGCAATAGCATTGGTTCTTTTTTAACAGCTATCATGTTCTGGTTTATATTTATATTTCAAAGCCTTCATTTTATTTTAGTGAGAGAACCGTTGTCAATATCCAGTTGTACAAAAAATACCATTTTAAAATAAAAATATAAATGCCCTCCAGTACATTAGTTTCTTACACAACTAGATTGCTGTTTTATAAACTGATATTTCTAATTACTTAACCCATATAGACTTGTAACAATACAATATTACTTTTGAAACAAATATTGCAGTTAAATATTAAATTCAAACTTCAATTTCATTAATATATCATACACATATCACTTTATACAGGCTTTTTACATTTATCAATAATAAGTCAAAAAAAATCAACTATCCTATCAAAGAAGCAACGCATTTCCTAGGGTTGAAATTTTCTTTGCTAGAGAAATAAGTATTTTATTTGAAAAGCTCCTTCGTTTTTGTCCTTCGTTTTAGCTTTTTTAAAGCTACCTTCCTTTGTCAAACAAAGCGTATATTACTAGATAAAGTAGCCCGCTATAGAAAAGAAGCAGATACACATATCAAAGTGCTTGTGAACATTTAATTATACGAACATATTAGGTTTGTATTATTTCAATTGAATTGATATTACGAGTCATTAACTATTCATAACTTACTTCAGGTAGCCTTAAACTCTAATTAAGAATAAATTGGTAGCAAATTTGGAACGGTTACGTTTGGTTTAAAGTTAATAAATAATGGACTGAATAAATATTGCGTAAGAAAAAAATTTTTCAGTTCAAAAACAATTGGAAAAGGTCACGCAGTGTGAAAATAAAACACAATGTAAAAAGAATACGAATAACGCAAGTTTATGAACTGAATGTAGCTTTTCTAAACATTTGCAGTGAAAACAGTGCAAAAAATTTCACAGCATACAAAAAATTTATTTTAATATTTATTTTTAAAATAAACACACAATTTACGTATATTGTTAATTTAGAATAAGAAATATATGCGATATAACGTAACGCCGGAATCTAAACTATATGACCTAACTCAACACGGTTAATTCTCTAATTTTAATATTATTCACAGAAAGAAACAGTTGGTTATTTATTGTTTCGCTTTGATTTTTTTTTCGTGTTCTTTGTAATTGAGAAAATATTAAAAATAAACAACATTTTTTTGGAAAAGTAAATTGTTTCTTCATAACAAAGTCTTAAATTAAAAAGTTTTACATTCAATTTAGCTTGAATTAAGCAACACTTTTTTTTTCTTTTCAAAACTTCGACAATTGAACTCGTATCATCTTCTGTGATTATCTTACTGTCTGTCATTTGGGTATGGTTCTATATTTTCTTTAGAGTTATCTCCAGGAATACTAACCTGTTTGGAATTGCTTTCAGCGACATTTTTCAAAATTAAAAATTCGTTAAATAAACGTTTGGTATTCTATTAGAAGAACCGTTTTTTTATTTTAATTATAAAAAATATTTTTCGATTGTGTTACTGGCGATTTGTGATAGTAACTATAAATTTATTTACATTGATATTAGAGCTTACGGAAACTACAGTGACTCGTTTATATTTTGAGATAGTACATTCTATAAAAACTGATCAAGAATGAACTGAATATTCCAGAAAACGTGCCAAGTTCAGCAATATAGAATACGACCATGCCTTATGTTTTCATCGGGGATGATGCTTTCAAACTAACTGATAAAGTTATGCGTCCGTATAGTGGGCGAACTAAAACTACAAAAAATAGTGTTCAACTACAGGTTGTGTAGAGAAAAACGATACATTGAATGTTCATTTGGCATATTGGCCAATAAATGGCGTATATTGCACAGGGCTTTCAATACAGATATAGATTTGACAATATATAATGTTGAAGCTATCTGCATATTACATAATTTTGTTCGTGACAGGCACGGTTAATGTTAAGATGTGCTGCAGCATGGATACCCCGCCAGCTTGGCTAATCTTTCAAATGAAGGTAGAGGCACAAGAAGGACGTCCATGTCCAATAGAGACTTTTTTACTGATTGCTTCGAAGAAGATGGCAAATTAGACTGGCAATATAGTTACATACTAACACTAGGACAATGAACGTTTATAACTTTACTATAAATATCTGATATTCCTAAATAAATTACTTATTTAATTTTTTGTTATTATGTAAAAAAAAAAATACTGTGATAACCGTTAACATCTATTTTGTTCTTTTCTGCAGCGATTTCCACTTCATTTCCGCCAAATTTATTCATTAAAGTCTCCCAAGCCAACTTCCGCAAAATTCGGTCAGAGTATTCTGAACTCATGTTCCATATTGATGGCAAAGAATCAATTTCTCTTATAAAGTCTTCCGTATTTATGTCTTATTTCAATCTCGCCACGCTGCATACTGACAACAAAATGGCGCCGACGTCCACTAGTCTAGTAGTGAGCATTGTGCAATAATTTTGCGTCGATGTTAAGTCGCGCGCGTCTACTAGAGTCGCGTGCTCTTTTGCAGTCACGACGACTTCCGAATCGCAACCGCGCCAATGGTTTTGGCAAATGTCTTATATTAGCCGCTTCGTGGAAATCAGGTCTTAGTCCTTCTGCAACTCTTTTTTAAATTGGGATAAAATATTCCAAGTTTTAATTCAAGAGCATTGCTGTATAAAATCAAAGTGTTGTCAACATTTCTCTAGTAGTTCTTGCGTGATACCCAAAAAATACACAGAAAAACTACATAAAAAAAAACACAGATAGAAACAAATCTTTAAAAATTCGTGATATATTAAGAAAAATGTATTCATTTAATTTTAAAAAATATTTTCAATATAAAATAAACATACAAAACTCAACTACAGTTTTATAGAAGTATAGGCAACCTCTTATCCTTGGCTTCGCACCGGTGTGATTAGAATTTATGAATGAAGTAAATTGATGGAAGCCTGATGAATTAAATAAGTTCCAAGTATTCACTTTGTTCAATATTTTCCTTTGCTTACAGGAGAAAAGACTACAGCTGTGAGGACCCGATAACTTATATATGGTGATCTATATTTTATAATTCATCCCGAAGTCCCATTAGAAATTGTCGAGACGTACTTAACAAGGGTACGTAAATATAAGATAGAAGGCAAACACCAGTCGGAAAGTCCTATTTCCTTGAAATGATAATTAGGTCATGATATTATTCATATTGTTAAAGGAAAACTAATTATGAGAAAGAGTGTACAAGAGACAATTATTTTGTATTTCAGTTGACCAAAAACGCACTTCCGAATTGGCATTTTGATTTGCGAAAAAATCGCCAAATTGAATTTTGTGTGGCAGAAACCAATTTAGTTCTTTCAAAACACTTCATTTTATTGTATGAATAACATTGCGTATAACGAATAACGTTATCTTCATATCTAGTTTGCTGGTCGAAAAAAAATAATATTAATTAATTAGAGAGGTTTCGTTTCATATATATATACAAATTTACCATCCCTCCAAAAAAATACGTATCAAAACAAAACAACGTTGTTGGAAATACCGAAAACACCTGTCATAGTTTAGGACGTTTTTTCTTATTTTCAAAAACTGATGCGATTCTATATAATTACGTTTTATGATAAGTTTTATCGGTTTTTTGAAACTATGAGACCAATTTTATTGATTTACAAACCCAACTATATGCGTGTTTGTGTATACATATCCACAAATCCCAATCCTTCGAGTTAAACTATGTAATTAATCCTCTTGTTAGGATATAATCTTAGTTAAAAATATCATGTTATTCTGTGCAACAAACTAAATAAATTTTAAGCATATTTGTGTAAAAAAGATAATTTTTCTTGAAATTGCGACTTGAGTAGTGGTTTTTTCCAGAAACCGCTGAAAACTTTCATATAATCCCTAGACATTTTCTATTCAATTTGATGCACAAAATCACATGTATAGTAGGCACGTTATTTGTTATACATGTATAAATAGACTTTCAAGATGACCTTGGTATCTGGGGATGACGATTTATAAAAAGACAATGCAATTGCATTGAAATTCTAAAGTAGATAACTCCGCGATATACGATTTTTCAAAATTAAAACTTAAAAGTTTAATGAAGCGTGGATAGATGTATGTTGCTACTAATCACGTATGTCACACTCAAGCAGGCATGACATTCGTTTTGAAAGAGATTTAATTATGTCCTATTTAAATATAATCCACAAATAACAATGCCCATTGTTTAATAATTCTATTACTTTAATTACTTCCTTTTATTTATTTATTTACTTCCAGTTATAGAAACACATCAGTGAACTTGTGTATTTCAATAATGATGTAGTGATAAAGAATACTTCCCCAATCGTATGCGATAGCCACACGTAAATGATTTAAAGAAAAGTTTTATCATCCTTTCTACATATGTGGTATAATATCTCATCAGTAATTTAAATCTAATAATAAGTTATTGGGTAAATTTTTGTCCTATGTAGATTCCACTGCATTATATTCATCTCCTTACAGAATCCTTTAGAGATTCGTATACGTCATGTGCCCCAAATATATTTACCTTCTTACATCTGTCAAGAAAAATAGATGGGTAATAATACCATTTCGATTATATTGTAAAAATTACACCAATAATATATAATTCTTGTTTGTCAATGATTATATTCTTACGTTAAAAACTACGGGAAGAAATAAAACAGACTTGCAATATTTTTTAATATTATTTATTTTGTAACTTAATTTAACAGATCTTTGGTTATCTTGAATGGCTTTAAATAACGAAGGGTTTCCGTGGCCCCTTTCATTGGTTCTTTGGTAAAAGTTCCTCGTTTTAATTCTAATATCATTTTATAATTAAGAAATAAAAATAATTGTTTTAGGATAAGCCATCCACTTTAGCAGTCCAATGATATTATGCTTTAGCATTAAGACCGATTCATTAAGTGTTCCTAACATGTTTACACTTATGATCAATTTTAGGTTTGATGAACTTAAAATTTGTGTTTTCTGTACATTTTCAAGGAATTTTGACTTACATTTTAAATTTTTTCCACTGATAATTGTAAAAAAAATAATTGAGTTTATATCTGAAATTTATTTTTGTATGAGAAATGTTCCATTAGAATTCATTATAGTTTTAAATACTTTATATACATTGATAAATTGAACACGAAAACTGAAATTTCCCGTCATATGTTGAAAAAAAATTTAGTTTAAGTTTTGTTTTTCTTCCAAATTTTCTGCTATTAACTTGTCTGCAGAAAAATAATACTTTCACCGTAAACCACACACATTTTTTTTATTGTTGTATCTTGAACAATCATCAATAAACAATATCACATATCATGAATATAAACGTTAGATGGATTTGATCAACAATGAATTTTAGCTATAAATAGAGTATTGACTTCATCTGATATTTAAATATTTTTTCATTTTCGTCGGCTGATTCGAATCAGTTATTATTATTTTAGTGTTCTGCAAATCAATACTTTCAAAATGAGCTCTCTATTATCATCTCTATTTACAAATATATCAGGCAGATTTGGGCAATATTTTCGCATCAGTATCTTTTAAAAATGAACAAAAAGTAAGGTCTAATGTAAGTTTTTGTCATAACTTATTATACTTATATTGTTAATTGGTACCTCTTTTATGGAATCTTCATAATAAAATATGAAAATTATAATCAGTAAAATCTTTTCGTATCATTATTTTAGCAGGAATGAAAATTTTCTTAACAGGACGCTTAAACTTGTATCAATGTTAAAATAAATTGCAATATTTTAAAGTTAGTTCAAGGGTTAATTGTACTGCAACACACTGCACACCAGGTGCCACACGGGACCAATCAAGTGAATTGATGCGATGACGCAAGCCCGTTTTTGAGCTTTGAATATTGAATGCTACAAATATTATTGCACAGAAAGAAAAATAAATTACACAGGTAATATTTATCCTTAAGTTTTTCTGTCCTATACAACAGACATAAACAAATCATTGTTTACAGTAATGAAATACTTGAATATAATTATGTCTAAAAAAGTAAAGAAAATAAATAATATTTTTTATCGAAAAATACATTATTCTCCGTAATGAAGGTTCAAATTTAAAATGTTATTGATTATTTTCGTCTCGTATGTAAGAATTCATCCCAGAAAAGTCCTCTTTCACCTATTGATCAACATTTTAATATATTCTTAAATCAAATAGGATAATGCCGGAAATTTTCCAAAAATCTTAATTGCTACTGTGCTTCAATATAATTTTATTTCAAAATAAATAAATACCAGCAAATTACACTCTTAATAGCGAAATGGGAGTTATGATAAGATTAGTGAATGACTTAGTGATGTAATATTAGATAAAGAGGTCAAACTAAAAAATAAAATAAAAAAGATATTGTATTAATACTAACACATTGCATATTTGAAGCTTTACATTTTTATCTGAAAAAGTATTTCCATTTATCTCATTCGTCTTATTCTAATGAACTTATAATACGGACGGTATTTACAGTTGGTGGAGTTTTTACTCACAAACAAGTGTTAGTTACGATAGTTAATTACGAGATGTGAGCTTTAAACATCGTCCAAGATTATTCGCAGATAGCGTTTCGATTGAAACCGTGAATAAACAAGACAATATGTAAGCTTCATTACATAATAGTATTGTAGGTAGGTAATTTCTCTTTCTATAGTATATCGCCTCTTTTATATATGTATATATATATATATATATATATATATATATTTATATATGTATACATATGTGTGTATGGATGTGTATACAATATTCACGGTAAAAGTAAGCGTGTTGACACTATTTTTAAAAAACTGCGGTCAGTACGTAATAATCTTTTTTATCATCAAATATTGAAAAGAATTTTCCTTTCTTCATTTTTCCTTCTTTGTTTGATGCTTTTCTCAATGTTTACTGTTTATTTGGAAAATTTGTATTGTGAAATCTCGTATCGAGACAACATAACCCATAGTACGATTAATAAAAATATTTCGAGTGAAATCATTTTTATCAATCTAATTTCATACATAATTAGAAGATTCAAGAAGAGAATAATAAATATTATGAATTATGAGTTCATTTAATACTGATATGAAAATTTGGGCGTAACTGATTAAAGGTATATTGCAATACCAGCGATGTAAATCACTTTTCAGCTGTGTTAAATAATAAAACTCTTACAAAACATGAAGTGAAATATTGTACTTCAATTATTAACAAATTTATTATAATTTAATATACTTGTATATATATATATATATATATATATATATATATATATATATATATATATATATATATATATACATATATATATATATACTCTTTTGTAGGTTGGAAGAAATAAAATTTGTCTAAATTACCAAAAAAAACAATGTTTCAGTCACAATAGAATAGATGATTAACTATCAGTAAACATAGCCAGTAAATATTTTATCTTTGATACACGGTGTCCGGGAATAAGTGTGGGACAAAGAAAGACGTTATTCCTTTACTGTAAAATAGTTGATTGACTTTAAAATAAAATTTAAAAGATGACTTTTCATAAAATTGAAAATAATATTTATATTTATTTGTCATCCTTGTCCTACACATGATACTTGCGCACATTGTTCAGCGCCGCTTGGGGGAATAACCCGGGGACAGCTGCAAATACATTGCCACTGCGGGTAAACACAGTACTCCGGACAAGTATTGGGACGTGCTAAAAATAGTTATATGTAATACTTTTTTGCGTTTTTTTACGTTTTCTTTCAACGACACTTTATTCCTTTATAGCCAACGAATAGCGGCTTTCTTTATCCGACATCTATTCCCGGACGTCTTGTAAATGCAGTAATTTGAAATAGTAATATCTACATTCTTATGTATTTTCGGAATAAAATCATATTCCATTAACAACGAAATATCCCACAAACTTTTGCAGTAAATTTGAAGTATGTCTTTCCATGCGCATTATTAGTTTAATCTGTATACAAGTGTAAATTATCCTCCTGTTTATAGTAACTCTTATTTTTAATTATAGGCTAGTTTTTAATTAACTATCTTTTAAAATAATATGTTATGTGTAAATTTGATTTTCTGATTAATGGTATATTCCAGATTACCATGATACACACATACATATATATATATACATATATATATATATATATATATATATATATATATATATATATATATACACATATATAAATATTTATAATTTTAATGGACATTAAGCGAAGAAAAAAAATTCAATAGTAAACTTAAGCCGTAATTATCAAAAGTTTATACATCCATATTTTTATAGTTAATGAATCTATTTGGACACGTACAATTTAACATTTTTTTAAACGGCAAGATTCTGTTACTCATCATATATCATACATCTATTCAGATAATAACTTAACATAGTTCCTATCACTTAATATAGTACTATCTATAGTTGTCTCTTCAACCCTACTTGATGTTTCGACAGCACCATTTTTTGTTTCTTAACTTTATTTATCGATATTTTTCGCAATTACTTATTCCAACACATTATATCCATATTTAATAGTTATAAGATTATGTTCTACGTTTTGGGAAACCTTTATTTGATATCACTTGCAATGGTGAAGTTATAAACTTCATAAATATTTGCTTTAATATCGTACTAAATATCTATTCATATAGCTTGAGTTAGAAACATTTAGAATCATGCAGAATTTAAAACATATTGTAACACTGTACCTGAATTGTATAAAAATTTATGAAAACTTGATGAAGTCAAGCTATATAGCAAAATAATAAAATATCTTCAAAATTATGTTACGTAGTTAACAATAATTTGATTCACGAATTTAACGAGAAAATTAATATCACGTTTGTACATTTTTGTTTGTGCTTTTTTAGTCTTCGTAAAAATTCATATATTACAAAAACACAAAATGAATTTACTTTTGTATTCATATAGTGTTATTTATATACAGGAGCTATAAATTCAAAATACGCACATTCGCAACAAAACTAATTTACTCGTGACGTTTTATAAGAAACAAATATTATTGCCACATGTTTTTCTATAATACGGAGTAATTATTGAATTACGATAGACAAACTAGCTTTTACAATTACATAATAATAGTTTATATCAATACTAATTTTATTCGACGTTATAAATCACATAATTTCTATATCACAATAAAAGTGAGGTTAAAAACCGGAGAATAAAATGAATGATGACCGCCGTTACAGAAATAGTCGATGAAACCTTTGAAACTATAAACGAAGATATCACATTTTTAATAAAACATATTTTGCCTTACAGAAAATAAATAAGCCTTGGACATAATTCAATTCACGTTTGCACATAAACAAATGAGCTTTGTATTTAATGTAAAATTGTACTTATTAGATTCATCATTACTTAACACTTAACAGCAACAGTAACACTTCGTTTTATATAGTTTATTAACATCCTTCAATTATTCGTTAGTTCTGAAGTTCGAAGAATCGAACTAACTATATCGGCAATGGCATTTTCCTTTATGACACTGAGAGGTTTGGTTTGTGTTAACGAAGATTGCGCCGAGAACGGTGCGCACGCGGGCGACGTCACGCTCGGCGCCGACACAGCAGCAAATTCTTATACGCTTGCCGGTATTCACTGGACATCACAACGTATATGATCGGATTGATGCACGTCGTCAAATAAATGAGAATGTATCCAGCTATACTGAGTCCTTTGTACTCGCGGAACTCGCGGAAAATCTTAGTGAGTGTGATGGGTAAGTAGCAGACCCAAAAAGACACCATGATAACCATGATCATTTTGAGGAGGCGCTTGTCCTTGCCGGTGAGTTTTCCGGCTGACTGGCGTGCGCGTGGCGGTGCGCGGGGCGGTGCAGGCGATGCCTCCTCGGTATCGACGCCGGAGGATGAGGAGCGCTCGGGCGGCGCAGGTGAGGCGCGGCGAGCTGGCGGTGGCGGCGCGAGAAGGGCACGTCGTGGCGCGTTCGGCCCCGGCGAGGCGGAGCCCGGTGCAGAGTCGTCGGTAGCGGTAGAAGGAACTGGCGCGCGATGCGGACGCCGCGTGCGTCGAGCCGTCTCGCGCACGATGCAGAATATGCGCGCATAACACACGACGATGAAGAAGCAGGGTAGGATGAATGCTACCACAAAAAGGAATTCCTTGGGTGAGTGGCCGTGCCGATCGGGAAGGATAGAGCACGAACCAACCTGACGGTCGAGCCCGAAACGGCCCCACTGCCCGTACCACGTAGCAACAAGCGCGCCGAATGCACAAGCCCACGTGCTGCCCACCATTATTGCTAGGTACTTTCGCTGGTATAATCTGAAATATATGAAGAGATAGTACAAGTGAAAAGGATGTTATTATGTAAATCGTTTATACCATTGTGTATTCGATTATTTGTTTACATTTAAAGACAGAAATTTACGTAAATGAAAAAAAAAATTGACAACTTTTAAAGATTGACCTAGTTAAAAAGATTGTATTGTCAAATTGTTATATTATACTTAGAAATATTAGTTGTAATAGGGAATGAGATAGGGTTAAAATCGCGTTCATTTTTTAAAAATAAAGTTATATTTTTTCATTGCTGGTTTTGATTCGCATACCTTTTCATTACAGTTTGCTAAAAGCAGCAAATTTATAAATAATCAACTATTGAATTTAATAAAATTGTAATATTAGTGACTTTATAAGAAACTTTTCGCTTAAAAAATTCATTAGAAGGAATAAAAGCCAAAAACTAATTATCACTTTTATTAGGAGTTGTTTTGTCGATTTCTATATTTTACCTCACATTGGTATCCTTCGAATTCTTAATTTACCGATAATAACTCTTAATCTAACAATCATATACTACGTACTGTAATGACGATAAAGCATTTTGCAAAATATTGTAAAAAATCGTTACAGCAGTTGCAGAGAAAATGTTTGCTATTTATTGGCCATGCCTACCAATTCGACGTGACTGGAATAATATGCATGAAGTTTGCTTATATTTATTTATCTATTTGTTTATTTTAACCAAATCACCCAAAAAGTTTCAACAGAATTTCAGTTGAGATTTCAACGGTAGTTAGCTTAAAGATAAAAAGAGTATAGGGAGTACTTATAATAGATTTGCGATTATGGACTGAGAATATTTAGGTGAATACCGCAAAATAATTTTTGAGAAACATCATGTCCAATAAAAAACCATGTTACATAAAACTTCCAGTAATATGTTCTTTTATTCCAATGAAATATTAAATACACCTATTAAAATTCATTAAATCAGAGATAACAAAAACCAGTTTAACGCATGTTATGAGAGTTTTGTCGACGCGAACAAAGGGCGAAGTTGATATAAAACTACGATTGTTCCATGAAGGGGGTATAATCAGGAGGGTTATGAAATACGATGGGAAAAATTTGGTCACTATTGTGACTGTCATTCAAGAGAAAAACCCTAAGTACATGTCGAATCTTCTATAAGAAGGTACCGATTTTTCAGCAAAATATCTAATCATCCACTTATATATATCGAGTCTTCAGCAGAATATACTTTCTGAATTATTTGGGAACTTAATTTTTCTTGACAATCTTACAGAGATGTTTAGAAAAGCTTGGCTTCCTTCAATTATAGCCTCATTACATGTTCGGATTCAAAAAGTAAGACTATTTCTGAATTCTGTTTACCATAGTCAGCAGCTCAACTTGTTAAATTTTTTTAGCAGTGTAGTCTATAAATTCGTTTTAGTTTATGCCAACAGTTTCTCTTATTATTTTTTTTCTCTTCTGTAATTCTTCCTTTATTTTTTCCTTTCCCGATATCTCAAGTTCGTTTTCAGTTTTGAATACCATTTAATTAAGTCCCTATAAACTTTTTGTGTTACACTGCTATATTGTTGTTAATTGAAACCTACCTTATTTGCAATAATTTTTTCCTACGTACATTTATATTTAAAACATTATAAATAAAATACTCACTTAGGGTATAAACGCGGGTGTCCAATCATCACGTATCGGTTGATGGTGATAGCAAGGACAGTGAACAATGATACAGCGACGAGGCCATATCGTGCAAGTGGGAACATGCGACAGAGCGTACGTCCATGGGGCCAGGCACGCCGCCAGAACGTGGACGCAGCTAGAGGCAGGTTGAAACAGCAGAAAAGGAGATCCGAGCAAGACAGGTTCATTATGAACACTGCCGTCGCGTTGCGTACCTGTTAGCATAAAATTGTATGTTTTAATTATTAGGTATTTTTTAACTTTTTACGTCTTATGTAATAAAGATAAGAACTGAACAATTATTACATGAAAATAAAGAAGTTATAAAATTAAAAATAAAGAAGAGTAAAGTAGTTAAACAACAATATTTTTTTAAATTGATTTAATTCTAAAATGATAATCTCCCAATTTCTTTCCCAACCTTTACGTTCAAAATTCAAAGTGACAATAATTAATTAGGAAATTTAACAACAATAGATTTATATCGATAATATATATAACATTAACTTATTATTTAAACCTATTATTTCAATTTATAAAACTAGTGAATTAATTGCTTAAAAATATTTGCACGAATATTAGTTAGGCACATAAACGTAATGGACTGAGGCCAGATTTTTACTAAAACATTTAAATTACAATTAATAAGAAGTATGACGAAAATATAAAATAATAATTTTCAATATGTTATGAAATATTTTATATTTGTTACAGGTTATTGAAAAGTATACAGCATTTCTGGCCGGACGAAAGAACCACACATCTAATTGCGTGAGTATTTGTATACCTACTGATGGGCTGACAATTTATTAATAAGTAAACATATGATCAAGGAAATTATAATTTCATGACACCGGAACACAAATGACATACGATTAATTGCTTATTATTTTTAAATGCTAAACATTTCCGGTCATTCGTGCTAATGTTAAACTTCGACCGGTATTATTAACCGTCCCGAATTCATATTTTTGGCGGAAGCGTTCGTCATACTACATAAATACGATTTTTTTTGTTAATTGTATATAAATTACTGACAGAATTAGGCAAAATATTATGTGTAGAAAGATACTTTATTTTTCAACATATTTGTTTTCTACATATGGAAACAGATAAACTTTTCAATAACTCCGAATAATTACAAAAGTAAATAGTATTATAAATTCTATATTTTTAATAAACTGAATAGCTTAATGATATCCAAGTCGCACAATAAACACATATATAATTTTTTATTTACGAATGTGTTCTTTTTAATCATAGTTAATTTGCATAGTTAACTATTAAATTAATTTATAAAGACTACAAATACATTATTTTTATTTGTTAAATTCAAAACTTCATAAAATTTAGTTAGTATTAAATGTATCTGTACATTAAATATTAACGTATTTATTTATATACAAAACAATCACTTTCGAAGTTTTTTTAGTTCGTAGATATACATACAAAGTTTTCGCATATATTTGCTGATTGATTCTATTTACACATTAAAAATGTGATATGTAAATTATTTTATTTTTCAAATAAATCATTTTTTCATCTTTCTTTGTTATGGTGTTTCCTATCTTTTTCATTTTCAGTTGAAAATAAATATCTTTAGTCAGTCAAAACGAAAAAAATTTAACCGAAAAAGACAATTTTTAATATCGCATTTCCATATGCTTTCCTAATCCTTAAAAATGTATCTTCCTTCTTACTGTAGTACAGTTGACTACAATATAAAGTAAGTCATATGTTTATAAACTGCATATCCTTTTAATATATATATATATATATATATATATATATATATATATATATATATATATATATATATATATATATATATATATATATATATATATATATATATATATATATATATATATATATATATATATATATATATATATGTATATATATATAAATATATATTTTACATTTATCCGGTTTACTTTTATTACAAATTTCTGATTTATTTTCTCTTCTTCTTAATTAGTTCTGCCCAATTTGTTTTTAATAACTGATGATATCTGGGAAGAAACCGTGGTAATTTTTATCCATGTAAGTAATAAATCGAAATGTTATGTAATTATACTATTTAATATATAGTTCTTGGTATATATAATAAAATTGAGTGTCACGTACGTTAAATACCATTTTAGTACATAAAACTGCCATTATCATTCCGAATAAGATTCATCACTAGTCATAAAAATTTTATTGAGATATCTGAAATTCTTCTATATGGTTGAGTCATAGAAAGAGGTACGGAAATTATTGGATAGAGCCTTTAGACTGAAGTTCATATTTATTTATTACTAGGTATGCCCGTGACTTTGTTCGCGTGAAATTTGTAATAAGAAGTTATTGGGAATTTTTTCTTTAATATTTTTTCTCTTGGAACACTATGACCTTAAATTTTATTAAAAACGCTAATAGATGGCGTTGGCAGCCAAATAGGTTCTGCAGGTTTTAATATTAGCAAGCATAACGAATGACCAAATGCTCACTGAACGCACAAGGAATGACCAAGTCTATATGTTAGCACAAACTAATCTACATACATCACTTAAAATCGCATCCTAATCGGTTCAGCCGTTGCGGAGACTAACGTGTGCAACAAAAGTACACACAGACAAATGCTAAAAACTGTCGTTTTAGGCTTAGCAGTGTGTCTCTAGTAAGTAGCATTTAGTGTTACTTAGAACATTCAACGTGCAGACTCATTTGTTTTTGCGACTTTGTCATATGTATAGATTAAAAGAATTTTCTCAAAACGTGTTTGAGACTGCACAGGAATAAAATGTTTGCTAAAATTTTCCTCATTTAGATAAAAGAAGCCTAAATACTTCAGGCATATAAAGAGATATGCAAATTAAGTCAAATAAAGTAAAATTTAATTATCAGTGAAGTTAAATCAGTGTAGCGTTACTTATGCATAAATTATCAAGAAAATTTCATTGTGAGCAGATGTTGCTTAAATTAAAATTCTCACGTCATCTTTCGATATTCCTCGCTTCTGATAGGTACTTCTGTATTCTGCATATTTTTTTAAATATTAGGTTTTGTATATAAGGTTTTTGGTAACAAGCCAATTCAGAAAAATTACTTTTGTTTATATCCTAAGTCTTTATCAATTTTCTTGAACGTCTATAATTTATTTAATTACTTTTTCATACCTATCTAATTTTAAAATCGGCATTAGCGCATACTCTACTTATTACATTTAAATCCTTTACCTTAAAAAGCTAAAGTAAGCCACAAAGTAACATTTAGACTAAAATTCAACGGTTCAATAGGAATATTCATTACGAAAATACTTTTTTTTGTAGAAAAATTGCCTAAATAATCTGAATACACACTTTTATAATTAGGTTATAAAAAACTATAAAATATATAGGACCGTAGACCAGATTGTACCGAAAATCTTCAATTATCAAAATTTAACATCAATTTTTTTGTCATCTAACTGACTTGATTATAGAATCAGTGCAATGTTACCTACATTGCACTGATTCTATAATATGTGACGCGATAATTTAGAAAATATTGAAATAATTATCAAATTGATTTTCACCTTACCCAGGGTTCTTATGCATAAAGTATTATCTTTTCAATAACATTTTACTATCTAATATAGTTCGTAATAGCAATACTTCATCTACAACTATGCAATTTATCTCTTTAATAAAATATATTACATCATTTCTTTGAAATGAAAAAATTAACCAAATAAACATCACAGGAAATATTAACCCCAAAAACTGGAAACGAAAATGGTTAACGTTGACTTAAAGCTAGACATAGCATATATGGTTCACGGTCCAATTTTAAGTAAAATTCATATTTTTCAGCAGTATGCGGCTCCATCGTGATTCATTAAGCAAAAATAGGTGACCCGAGACATTAATTAAGCGGCTTTTTAAAGCAATTTATTATAACGATAACAAAATTTGCGATGTTTAAATGAATAATTGTACATTAATTTAAATGCCGCTCCTGCTAAACTTAATGGGTCAATGTAGACTAGCTTTATTCCCATTTTAAATACATCATTCTTAATTAATTTGATAAATTCACAAAGTTGATATTTCTTTTTCGCTTCCATGCGATCCGTTACATGTAATAAATTAAGCTGTTTGGAGATAAGAAGTTAAGTAACGTAAATTTTAAATAGGCAATTATTTACCAAAAATGTCGTAATGAAACTAATGTACATTTTATCATTCATTTACATCGCACTTTACGATATAATTACAACTATACCAAAAATAGTTCAAGCATAAGAAAGAAAATCAAAAAGGAGGAATTACCATAGATGTAAGGAATGTTAATTAACATAATCATTTGTCTACGAAGTATGTATTAAATTAATAAAATAGTATAACGAAGTATTAAATGTTTATTAAATTAATAAATTAGTATTTTAATCATTACAGTGTTTATTACTTTCATGATTAAATTAATAAACATTTAAAAATTAATATTTTTGCCATTATAGTGATTTTTTGGTTTTATGTCACAATAAATTTTACGTATTGAATTAGCTATTTAATAATAAACTTTTTTCTTTCGATCTTTAAAAACCAAGACAAACACAGGTTGGGTAAGGATCTATTCCAAAATTTAGAACATAATTCAGCAAAAATTCAAATATATTTCAATTTTAATTACCTTTATTACTAGCGTGTCTCACCTCGCATCATTTTAATTGCGTCGACAAAAATGGGTCTCCAGGAAAAATTATTCTCATCAAAAACCTGTTTGTTATTACACATTACTCAATACCGAGAGGTGTGCAAGGTTAATGGATTAGATATTTCGTGGAAATTTTATTGGTGGGAGCGGGTCAGGTCCGAAATAGGGTTCGTTTAGAGTTTTTATCGATTTATACACGTGGCTATAATTAATGAATTGGCATGTTTGCTTCTACGAATTGAAGTGCTTACGATATTTTGTGTATAAAAATGGTGAATAGGTTGTGACAATAGCAAACTTGTTTTTATCTAGGTTTGCATTTTTCTGGGTTATCTATCTAGTAGAAACATAAAACTACTATACATTATAAAACAGGGTATTCAAAGAAATTGATGAAATTCGGCAACGCTCAACACTTATTTACGGCAAAACCAAAAGCAAATCATATATTTTAGTACTCTTCGTAAATATATCGATACATAAATAAGAATAACACTGAATGTTAAAATTAGTAATTTTGTTTATTTTGAGGCAAATTAAAGAAAATTTAATAAAAAATTCAATATTAGAAAAAAAATTTATTATATCAGATGTACACAGAAAGTACAAAAATTAAAATTAAGCCCTGTTCAAATTTTTTTTTTAATTATTAAGTCCCTTTTGCAAAATATTAACTATGAAACGAATATGCAATATATCTCTAAAATGTTTTAAGCGTGGAGTTGAAAAATATGAAAAGACCATTGGCACCAGAATTTTATTTGAACTTTAAACTGAAATTATTTTTGTTGACTTTTACAAACAAATTCAATACATATGGATAAATATAGAGTCCTCCTTAATTAATAATATTTTCCTGTTAATGTATACTACTAAATAGTATATAGTAACCAAAAAAAAACACTAATGGAGAAAGAACATGACACTTGATTAATATTATTTTCTGTTAAGATATAAAACTAAATAGCTCTTATAAATAGTTACAAGTACAATTACATCACTAGTAGTGTATATTGATTAGTTCTGTGTGAATTAATAAAAGGCCAACACTCAAATTACAACGAAATGTATACTTACAATTGTGCAAAAATCTTTTGGCACAAATATTTTGATACTTTTCAAAATTTAATAAATATTTTGACATCTCTTAGAGGTAGTTTAGGAATATTATTTTCAAACACTTTTAATATACCCAACGCTTCGCATGGCTCATAGAATTAGTAAATAGGGAATTAAGGTTCTTTTTAACCAAAATTTTAAAAAACACCACATCACTGAAAGTAGAAGTTGTTGGGCTAAAACTTAAATGAAAAATAATGTGTTATGAATCATCGAAGTTTATAATTATTCATAGTAAAAAGGCAATCTGGGAAATATTTGCGTTGGGTATCTATCAAATATAATTAATGTCGAAGCCAAAATAGATAAATTTAAAATTGGACAAGGCAATTGTAATTTTTATACTCATTCCTACTTACACGAAAAAATTTCTTCATATTTTTCCATCTATAAATAGGATCCAAAATAGGAAAATTGTGAAATATATTACTGGATAATAAGTGAATAGGCACTCGACATTTTTTATTTATTCGATTGTCAGTTAAACATTATTTCTCAGATGATTAACTTTTTCTAGCGTGCAGTAAAATTACATTTAAAATACAAGTTACGTGACTACAGTAGAGACATCTAATTCAGCAATAACTATCAAATTGAACAAGCTTAAATCTTGCACACTGGATATTGGTTTTGCATTGCTAACCACTTTAGCTTTTTAGATAATTAATTTTGTATCTAAAACTTCTCGCAACTTTCATTGATTTCGTTCTAATTACTACTTGACGACTAACAGTTTGTAGGGTAGATATTTCAGAGGATATCTAAATTATTCTCTAAGGGATTATTCCGTTAATTTCTGCCAACTTAAAATCATAAATTTCTACCACCTTAAAATCATAATTAAAAAAAGGCAATTATTTTTATATGGGTTTATATATATTTTCATTTACAAGTATTTATTCCAAAGTCACTTTAGTTCTTTTATTTCTAAATAGAACTATTTTAAAGAGCTATTTATTTTTTATAAACGATATATACGGACAACCAAAATTAAATTGTAAAGAAAATAATAAATAGAAACAACTTCTGATGCTCAAATTAATTCTAAAATTAAATGAAGCTAGGTTAATTGGACGCTTATGAAATCATAAAGGGTCTTTGCTTGCAAAATTTTATTTGGCAAAGACGCATTGTTAATCTCTATTAAATTGCAACTAGAGCACTATTTCCGTCTTCATTATCATTTTCTAAATTATATCGAAACTTGGTATACTAATGATTTGAAGAAGCAGCATTGAAATAAATGGGGAAGGCTATTTTCATATATCCTATTACATATAATCATTGCGGCATTACCTAATATATGTAGTAACGAATTTATTTTCAATTGGCACATATATTTGGTATGAATTATCTTTATTCTTTAAATTGTAAAGCTTCTTTACAGAGGGTTAATAATAATTAATAGCCGTCTGATTTTCCGAATAATAATATGAAGAATCATTCGTTGTACTTTGACATTTAAACATTTTTTCCTAAGAAGTCTATTCTGTGTACATCATTACTAAACTAAATTTTAATTTTAAAATATCTGCTTAATGAGGAAAACTTTACTTACGTCAGTTTTTTTTAAACTTCTTAACATTTAACAATGAATGCACTTAAAGCTCTTGTCACATAAACTTTGTTAAACCGTTTTAATTCAAATCCGCGTCAATGTAAAAATCAATAATTATAACCTAAAAAATTAAAAAGATTTAACCTTCCAAACGGAAAGCCCTATTTACACAGAAAATTAATAAGGGTTTGCGCGGGCAATTAGATTTCGTCAAGTTCAATTAACGGCTGCCTTCGCGTCTCACGCCGGAAATAGGTAAGTGTTTTCCGTATTAAAATTTTCTTTTCATTAAATTTTGCTTCATCAAATTAACCTAGAATTGACATTAGATAAATCAACACATTGAATTTAATTATTAAAGTGTTTGCTTTATAAATTGACAAGTACAGGGGTTAACATTCAGTAAGGGCGAGCACCGCCGAGACGTATTAAAATTTGCGACTTGATTATATAATTGGATTATATTTTGGAAATATCTTCATTTTGTAAAATCTGTAACTTTGAATATTTTTTATAAATTTTGGTCATACGATGTAACGTTGCGAGCACAATGCATCTATGAGTGTAATTATGAAAAGTTGCAAAATATTGTAACAATTTAGGTTACATCCGATATAGAAGATCAAATTATATTCACGTAAATAAACGATGACAGGTTATGTCATGTTTATATGTGTATCACGTGCGGTTCAGGATTGTTTGAAAATCTCTATATCATCAACAATTTTTACTTATATTATTTGGAGAATAGCGCAATTTGAAAAAGATGACAAGAATGGCGATGTTTTTTTAAAAATGATGCTCCTGTATATTTATTAGATGGTAACATTGGATATACATAAGTAGATGAACACAATCGAAGAAATGCCATAAAAAAGAAGCTTATACTCTGCAGTTAACATATGTAAACTTGTATATTACCATAAAGTTTTATTACATACCCATGTTCACGGTCTATAATTTTATTATATTAAATATAAAAAAAATTATATGAGAATAAACCTCGAAATTAAAACTAAATATATGCCAAACTTGTTGAGTTTTTAAGGCGAGAAAGCGAGATAAATTAACAATCGCACTTTATGAAAATTTTATTTAATGTTAGTTAGGGGGTAGCAGAATATACTTAACTATATCGAAATATAATAATTAGCTTATTTTACATTTGTCGCAGTTTTACTGTTACTATATTTAACCTTTTTTTAGCGACTTATATATGCCATATGTATTAATATAACATTATAAACAATATGTAATGCGACCGTAAACATTTCATGTCGATTCGATAAATTTTGAAAGAAAATTTAAAAAAAACTATATAACTTAATATGAGAGATCCGTACACACTTAAGTACATGGGAAAATTTTTAACTTTAAGGGTATGTAGTAATTCTACTAAAAAATTTACAAACTTTCGCATTATCTATGATTACGTAAATATGTTACAATAGTGTCTTTCAAAGGTCACAATGTAGGAAACTGCCTGTCGTGTTTCAGAAAAAGATGAAGACATTTATTTGCCATACAGAAAAAATCTCAATAAAGAGAAATTTTATTTTCATTAAAAAGGATGTTAAAGTGTTCATAGCAGACTGTGAGTACTCAAGACGTTTACTTACTAAAGACTTATAAGGAAACGTAGAGATGGCGGCCCTTTCATATTTTCCTCGAAGAGAAAATAGGGGTTTTACACAAAAATTACAAAGTATAATATCTTTTAAATTTTATAATTATTTCTAATGAACTGGCTTAAATTGATCATTTACTGGTTTCAAATGAACCAATATAAAATTATTTTAAGCTATTTTAATATCTCTCACGTCGCAACTCCTAAGCATCATCCATCATCAAAAAATTTACATGCTTATTAACTCGTACCCGCGCTTTCGCTGGCGCACTTGTTTTTTATGAATGCGGCGGAGTTTTCTCCATTAATAATATTCACGTAACAAAAGTATGTTCTATCTTTATTCATTTCAGAGTACAAATGTTACCACTACTGACACTCAGGCCGCCCCGTAATTCCTGTGTCTCAGAAGGGATTTGATCGGTACGACTTAAACTGGAAACTGAATCGTAGTGACAGTCTGACAAATTCTATTCATCAGCTTTTAAGCCGGCGTCCTTGGTTCCAAGTACTATGGTGCCAGTAATTGAATTTCAAGTCCCTTGGAGAAAATTAAATCAAGTAAGTGGGAGCCTAGATACTAGAAACCGGGCCAGCAGTCTGAATCCCAGGCGGTATTATTTCAGTATAATTATCATTCGAGTCACATTAGTAGTTTTTCTGTGATGCTTTGAAATATTGGAAAATGTACCAATAAACTGAAAAATTAAATCTTAGATTTATATTAAAATTAGTAAGTATCATTAAAAGTTAATTCGAATCAGATAAGTAACTTTCCCTCCGAATGATCTTCTGTAATCGCATTAATTGCCATTTCCATTAGTCTTCAAATTTAAAATTATATTATTCTTAGTAATCTAAACACGTTTACCTTTTTTACTATTTTTAGAGATTACTTAATCGATAATTTAATTCTAATTACTACTTTTACTTTCTTACCTAAAATATATTGAACATTAATTTGCAAAGAGATATCGAAATACTAATTATTACTGCATTATATAATGAATGCCATAAGAAAAGAATTGCCTAAAAGCGTTAACTAACAAAATTTTGACAACAAATTTAATAGTAATTATGAAAGATGAAAATTAAAAGTGTTGAATGGAATAGAGGAACATGTCATAAATTATATTTGTTCCAATAACAATTCTACCCTTTATATTCATCCATAATACTAACTCCAACTCAAACTCTTCCATTATTAAATTGTTAAATATTGATTAATAGCAATTAAATAACAAAATTATTTATACCTATTACATTAAATGTATAAAATTATTTGATTTATACATTTATGTTCTAGAGGACATTTTCTAATAAAGTAATATGGAATACGTATTTCATAAGTTGTGCATCCCAGTAGTTGTCAAAATGCGAACCAGTCTAAGTATCAAGCTAAAAGTCGAAATTTAATGATATATAAGCCACATTCAGCACTTCATGAGATTTTTCATCGTCGCCAATTACTCCAACTAAGCGGAACTTGTAAATAGTGTAAACAATAATTGAACCATATCAATATTTCCAACAAAATGTACAACACTAGGAATAAATATTTAACCATTGCCCTAAATTAATATTACTGGGTTAGCCATTAGTAATACTCACATTGATCTTAACATTATAAATTTACCCGTACCTGTGTTATTACTATTTGGGCCGCAGAAACATAAAAACATAAACATTCTTGGCCCAAACACGTGCTATTTAAGTTGCCTGTTGACGTGCACTGAACACCTGGATAACTATAAATAACTGCTAAATGAGATTACTGATTGTTGTTATAATATGGAATATTTTTAATTGGAATATTGAGTGAATCATATATTTTGTTATACATAATATATTTTAAATGGTGGATGGACTCGTCATGTTTTTATGTAAGAAAAATTCATTTTCAAATGAAAGAATAGATTCGGTTAATTTAATTAAATACTAATAGCGAGGTAAAAGGAGGACTCACGGATCACATATTTACTGTTAGACCGTAATAGACAAATGTTTAGATAAATATGAGTGATTATTGGACCTAGGTAAATATTGTGGAAAGTACCTATTACACAAATATAGAGACTATGTGATGAACTCAGAAATATTTCTGAGTTAAATTCGATATAGAGTTGATTGTTTAATATAATATCGCCAAATATATCAAAAATGCGTCACGTCCCCGTTGCTTTTAAATGTGTATGTAGATAGTTGCATAAGGCAATTAGTTGACAATCTGTTATTCAGTATAATATATTTTATAATATTAGTATTCCCATGAGATTAAATCTCATTTTGGATATGTAGTTGAAGTTGTACTATTATCACAGTATTATGTGTAATAGCAAGAATATCAAAAATATATAACGTGAAAAGATATTTCACTGAAAAATTTAGTGTATAAAAAGGAGATAAGTTCTTTTTGAGATATCATTAAACCTAAAGAGAGTAAAAGTGCAAATTAATATCAAATTCCAATTACCTTTTCCGCGCAGAACTCTGTAAATTATATCATACAGCAAATAGATATGAATATTTTAACGTAATCTAATTTTCAGTCTTACACTTGGAAATTCCTTGGTAAAATCTTTTAAATAGATTTCAGCATAGTTTTTTTTTAATAATACTCAATTTTCTCCATATGACTTAATCAGAACAATTATATGAGACAAAAATACAATATTACATTCACATAACTTGTCAAGTTTAAACCTAAAAATTTAATCACTAAAATGTGCCCCAAGTAGTTCATTGTAATTAGCTTGAAAAGTTTCATTGTAAATTACGTGCGTGCGATAGGCTTTTTGAGAATTTCCCGGTGCAGCAACTGTCATTTATACTTACCGTATTCCACATGGTTGAATAAGTTAAGTGTAAATAACATTTGTTCAAAAAAGGGTATATAAATTAATGTTCAAAATCTATATAAGTAATATGGTTGCAGAGTTAGCGAATGGATTTGCTTATTTAGGAAATTAAATGACACAAAATAGAAAGAAAAAAATGACATAAAATAATAAGTACAAATGACAGGAAAAATAAGTTACCTCTTACAATAGAAATGAAAAAAAATTAATCCATACGCGGTTATTTTTATGTTGCTTTCTTGCAATATTTTGAATCTCACCTAATTTTTAGCTTGGTCTAAATACATTGAGGAAGTTAATATAAGATAAGCCGACGTTTAAGTAAAAGAAAGTTATTAATAATAGACAGAAGTGAATCGGAGTACATAAATAGTCTTTATTAATCATCCCAACACTCCGCAGCCGTATTTCTGAAACCGTAAATTGGACAGAAAAATAAGTCGAAAGGCGGTAACACCTTTAATTTGGAGTTTAGCAAAGTCAACGCGTAAAACTTTGATACTTAGATATGATATATAAAATAGCGTATGCCTCTAGCTTGCGTATAAAAGTTATGAAATAAAAAACGGTACTAATATCAATATGAACAGAATATTGCAATTGTTCATATTACGTAAAGTAACTTCAACATTAGATACTCGAACTCTTTTTGGTTCTTAGCACATCCATCATCAAAATACGAGAGCATCACTCAATTTTGAAATGAATATATCAAAACAAGGATACATGTAATGCAATGTGGGTTTACATTTTCTAACTTATTACGATAAAGAGGACTTAAAAAAGCAATTAAAGTAATTGTATTAAGTATCCGTAGACCTTAGACTACAAGCATCCTGTACGCAAATAAAAATGTAAAAGCTACTGTAGGCTTTTCAATTAAACTCATATTATTTTTCAAATGTATATAAATGTAATGCTTAATGTACCTGTTACGGGCGTAAAGCAAATAATTTGGTTTCTAATACCTATTTAAATTATCAATGCAAATTTACCGACATAATTTTACATTGAATTATTAATCTCAAAATGATTTTATCCCGATTTTCTCAGATTTCTAACATCCGTAGTTAAAAAGATAAGAGAAGTAAGGCACTGCAAAATTGGAGACGGAAATCTTGCGAAGGAGATGACGTATCAGAAAATGTTAATGAACATTTCCGATTGCTTTAATCTCATCCATAAGAAAGGAAATTTCATCCGTAAAGGTTCCGAAATAACAAAAATTATATTTTGTCATCCGGGAAAAGGAGCTTAACAATATATAATTAACATCTTGAAATTTCAACTCATTTTGAAATTTCAGCAGCATGATAAATCTGATTATTCATTTAATTAAATCGCAGAAGAGAAGTTATTAATAATCATAATAAAATCTCAACGAACAAACTAAACTTAAACTTCCCATTGCACAGGGGTCAAGGAAGCGTTCTTAAAATTTTGCACTTTTTGCTTCTTTATTATATGACTATCTTCAACGAATTACACAGTAATATTATTTGTTAAAGATACATTATATTACAAATGAAATTACTTTTAATTCAAATTATTTCCTATGTTATTTAAGAATTTTTTATATTTTGAATGTAATTTTGAATGTATAAGTTAAAGACAAGGGCTTAATCAAGAAAGTATCTCAAATCCATATAATGGAAGTGAGAAATTAAAAAAATGTAAACTTATGTTTGATTTAAAACACAAGAATATGACAGTTCACAAAGTTCATGTTTCCGTTCCAAAAATTATTTATCAAACTTTGACCTAATATTCTACTGGAAATATAAAGCAACATGGGTATATTTTATCTAGTGATCTCAACTTTTCTTTCAAAAGTACAAGCTTAGAAGGATTAGACAAAAAGTACTTGGGTATTACATTACCGTCAATGCTACTATAAATAATATATATATATATATATATATATATATATATATATATATATATATGTGTGTGTGCGTGTGTGTGTGTGTGTGTGTGTGGGTGTGTGTGTGTGTATGCATGTGTGTGCGTGTCTGGCATTGAACAATTCTTATTTGAGGATGTGATTATGGATAATATTTTTTTTGGAAAACATCATTGAGTAAAAGTAACGAAGGCTAGTTCAAAATTATTTCCATAGTTCATTTGCTCACTAATAAAATGAACATCAAACCTCATTGTCAATCAAATACACACACAGCCGTTAATAATTGCATAATTTCTTGGGAAATTCGTACACGAATTCAAATTTAAATATTTTTACACTTGCTGTTGATATTGAAAATCAACGATGAATAATTCCAATACCATAAATTGATTAAACTAATTAATGTCATATCATACAATAAGGATTACGTGGATTCATAATTTCCAAAAAAAAATTGTTTTATTTAAATATGCACTTTAAGAAATAATTTCAAAAAATAAATAAAATGATCGATGTTATACTTATAACCGTGATCGCGTGTTAGTGAGATATATGAAAAGTGTTTATTTTTTATTTATTCCAGGTTTTTAGCAAAAAGAGTGACAAAGCAAGAGTGAACTGTTTATATCAAACAAATTAAAATTTTTCAAGAACTATAAAAGAATGAGCGAAGGAAGAATGGTGGGTGATAAGGAAATACGCGGATAGATTAATTGTATGTCGTTAAAACCACAATTCAACATTTAAGGAAGCGTCTAGAAAAATGAATGAAATAAAATACTAGAACTATATAACGTCTCACTACTAATGACTTCCTGAAAACAGGATATGTATATAAATAGTAATATTTAGACATATTACAGCCCAATAATATATTGTTTTTATTAGAAAATATTATTCTATATCTTCAAAAATATGCGCTGCATATAAATATTTGTGGAACAATATAGATTCTAGGTCGATGTTACAAAAAAAGTAACTTTAAAATTATATCTTTCCCCACCGCCAGATTAAAACTATCGCAGTGAAGAGGTAGGATATATTTAGTTTCAATAAACGATAGAGACTAGAGACAATAGTGTGATACAAAAGTAAAGCCGTGATATTGTGACAGTATTACACAACCATCTCCTCTTAGCAATAAATCACTTTTATAATAATTATTGAAAAATAATTAAATTCTGTAAACTTACACACTTTATATTCAGATATACTTTTCTTTGAAGTTATTAGTATAACCATGTTACTTATACAAGTCTATATCAAATTATGACAAAAAAATTGTATACACAAATATTTATTGATTTTTTTTCTAAATGTTTCACACGGAGATAAAAATATCATAGTGACACATCTATACGTCTTAATAATGATAATATAATTAAGTTCGTAATAATCAATTCAACAATTTTACAATAAATAAGGACTACTCATTTGAAAAGATTTATTCTGACACAATCGTGATTAGGCGATTAGCAATTGCATAATGCGGTATAATACTACAGAAAGAGAGTGACTACACGAGCTCAGGGGGTTTCAGGTACTTTGAAGAGCTTTCCAATAAATTAGGGTACAAAATAGTGTCAGCAAAATTTCTCTTATATGTTTTGAAAATATTAAAAAGAAGAAGAAATCAACTACACTTTCACACATACAAATATCGTAGGGACACCTTTTTTACATCTGTAACTTCAAATAAATGAGCTAATTTATCCTGCATTAAATTAATGTATAACAAATTAATTGAAGAAACACTTCTAAACATCCTGGCTTTATGCAACACAAATTCAAACCTTCAAATTGACTTTTTTGCTACATCCACCAAAATCCCTACAAAAAGTCAGATGTAATATATTAGCACTCGAAAATATAAACGCCAATTTAGAGTTAAATGTATTGACTTGCATTTTAGTCTATTTTTGAGTTTGTGTATATTTCATATTGAAAATTATAAAAATTAATAAAGATAGCATAGGTTTATGATTATACGAACAGTTTTGAATATTATTGATTTAATTACCTAACAACAATGCGTGTAAATGATACAATATTCTACCCCCAGTACCCACTTCAGATTAGTAAAGCATGTCATGAATATGTAAATATTTGGTATAAGCATGTATCTTCATCATAGTTTTAAACAGTTAATTCCACTTTATAATTTAACTTTAAAATTGTTAAATTAAACTCTCGCATAGTACGCAACTTTGGTAGTTAATTCAACGCGTTGTCACTTCCAGGCTTTACGAACTAAAGCCACAAGTTTTATCGAAAACAAACAAGTTTTTCATTTGTTTCTGTTTTGTTTTGTCTGCTTTCCATTTAACATTTTATTTGCAACCGGCCGCAGCTTCGCTTAAATTATATACTATGCTATTTTATATTTAAATATTTTTTTTAATTCCAAGTTCACGCAACCAGCAATTTTGTGATATAAATTTCGCCACCTAGCATTCAGTGAAAGATGTGAGAATAATATGACGCGGTTGAATAATCTCGCCGTAGAGGAATATCACGCTACTGGGTTTTCATTGAAATGTTGACCTTAAGTAATTTTAAGTATATGTAAAACTTGACACTCTATTTTTCTATTTATCCATTTTCCATATTGGTACAGACGAGAAAACAGACAGAAAAAAAATAAAAAAACAGCCCTTCATGCTAAATTTTTACATATGGATATCATGTATGAATATATACACAATTTTTTTTTAAATCACTTAAATTTTAATTTTATTTACAAGTATGGGAGTGTAGATTTTCTTAAAAGATATTGTCGTATTATCAATCGAAAACAAGATAATACGAAAACTATAACTAAAAAGTAAGATAAAGTATATCTCTTAAAATATGTTGCAATAACTTTTGGGTGTAGTTCTAGTAAGGTTCCATAATTTGGACGATGCTGAGAAAAATATTTTTGTGGATACTTTCAGCAATACTCCTAAGACTGCTGTTAAAGACGACTAGGCCCTTTACTCCGAAGACCACCAAAATCAACGCAATAAACGGACGGCTCAACTCATCAAACAATTCAGTATACGTACTGTCGCGAATCCAAATCCCTTACGCTAGCAGCCGCTACAACCAACGCAAGAATTAGACAGTCGCTAAGCCATATCGCCGCTGCAAACAACACGACAAATAGGCAGCCGAGAGTTCATAACCCCTGACACGGGACCTACAACCGGTGACCGTATAAAATATAAAATCGTGTACAATACACGGTGTAAAGTCGGTACACTGTTCCTACCGTTCCACCCGGGTCGTCTCAGGATCCCTCCAGGGACCCGTGACATCCCCCCTCATACAAAAGAGGGGACATTCGAATCTCCCCTAATAGTGTCCTGTGTCTATCATCAAACGCTTCCACCCAACAGGGTTAGAGAGTGTCGCCACACAGAGAGCCATTCAGTGCCTCCATTTTCTATAGAGCTCATTTAGCAAACGTTCTAAATGACTCAAAGCCCGGTTCACTTCTAACTAAATCACCATTACTAAGGGTGCCACGTTCTAAGAAATTGCTTGTTTTTACTTTACTTTCACTACGCATGCTCTCCAGAAAAACCGTACGTGCATCGTCATGTTTATTGCAGTCAAACAAAATGTGCTCCATGTCTTGCATTTTGCAACAGCATGTACATGCCGGGTTATCTCTAAGTGCAAATCTATATAAGTTTGCACGGAAGGCGCTATGTTGCATGAGGAATTGCAACGTATAGTAGTAGAGTTTATGCCAGGTCTTCTCGATCTGCTCAGAAATAGTGAGAAAATGTTCTAGTCGTTTCGCTCTTTGAATTTGGCGAGGACCATTTAGTCCGCCAGTGAGCACAAACGATCTCAAACATACGTCTCTTTCGTGTACAAGAGGGTTAATCTACTAAGAAATCGAAATAAAGTGATCATGTACCATAATTTCTTCATCGCGCCAACTCAATATTAGCGGCGTACTCTACGATCACAAGATCTGCAGGAAGAAGGCCCGCTAAAACCGGCAATGCGTCCGTTGAACAGATCCTATAAGCTTTGATCACAGCCATGAGCGGCGCGCGCTGCAACCTAAGTACGACCCTTTTATCCTGTTGGACCCCAACGCACCACAAGGCCCTTACCTAAGACACATAGGCCGATATACATAAGTATATTACCTTATACATTAGCTTGGTGGTAGAGCTATTCAGTCCTCAACCCGGCGCCAACAAATCGGGCCATGGCACGGAAAGCAACCAAATCCCTCTCATCAATGTACCACGCATGTGGCATGAAGTTTCGTTTAGAATAGAGGACCATATCCAAGCATGTTATCCTGTTCCGCACACTGATTCTGGACCCACCCATTGCTACGGTCAGGTCCCTAATCAGTCTGCCCTTGAAGACGACAACCTCGGAATTTTGGGGGAGCAAAGCTGAGCTTATTCTTAATGCCTCGCTTCTCCGACCATCAGAAGAAAGTCATCAACACAAGCTATGGTACTGCATTCCTGAAGGGATATCGCAAGTATACCGTCGAAGAGGACATCCCACAGAATAGGATCTAGGACGGATCCCTGCGGGCAGTTCCTGGTCATCGTTTTCTTTACTACAATATCTTCGTCCTGTAATAAAACAATTCTACCATAAAAGTAATCCTTTTATACAAAGTAGTGAAAATGGTAGGCCACCAGTCATTATCAAACACGCTGAAGATATATGTTTCGGGGTACGCGTCAACCCAGGTCAAAGCGACAGAAATTGCATCTATTGTGGATACTCGAAATCAAGGTCGAAAACCAAATTGCATAGAGAACCACGGTGAGCGAAACAATTGCGCCACCAGACGTGCCACCAGTAATTGCTCATGCAAATTTCCAAAAGCCGGAAGAGGAGTAATGGGTCTATAAAATTTCTAATCGTTAGACGGTCTCCCATTACTCTTCGGGATAACTTTAAGTTTCCCTTCTTTCTAGATTTTTGGGAAGTGATCCTTTCGCAGGCAGCGATTGAGGATCGCCAAAATCTGGCACAACGCGGTCCCCCACATTATTTTTATAAGTTTATTGTCGATCGAATCCAAGCTTGGGGCTTTTTTGAGTCCAATTTATTAACAATATCATTCACTTCCTTGTTTAAATCTTCGGGGCAAAACTAACACTGCTAAAAGAAGATACTCTGGGATTGTTCCTGATCTGCTGCTGCTCGACGGTATCGACTTCAGGGTCATCATCTGGGAAGAGGGTAGCTAAAATGTAATGAAGGGATTCACGCGTCATCCCCGATGCAACTCTCATCGAATTTTTTGAGGGCGCTAAAAACAAAGGACCTGCCTTGGTTCTGCACAATTTTGTATTTCGCTCTCCAGGCATTTTCTAACTAGGTAACTAAAGAGCATCTATCCTGCTTAACTTCTATTTTATAGTTACACCGGGTGACTAACAAGACTAGGAGGTGAGCCTTTACAATTTCCCCATTTAACGTTTCGTGGCCTTTCGCGCGTTGATAGTCACGTCTTTTGCCCAAAAAAACTCTCCGCCGAGCCTCCAAGGTAGAATTCCACCAAAGTGCCTGGACGTCTTCTTCCTAACCCCACCTCCTCGGCATTGATATTCACCCTAGATTGAATTGAACAGCTAATTCATTTGAGCAAACTATGCGCTTAGAGGTTATGCTGAAGACATAGTGCTCTCTATGGAGAATTTTGGAAAACCGACTCTTGGCATACCGTTCTGAATAGGGTGCTGGTTCGTGCCCCATTCTCTGGTTCAGGACACGCCTGGGTCTCCATCAAAAATCTATAGCTCTGTAGTCACTCGAGAATAAATACCATTCGACCCTCCAGCTGCGTACACCCCCCTCAAGTGTATTTGAGATGAGAGTGATATCAACATCACTCTCACCCAAGGGTCTGGTCCGGAGAACAGTGTTCAAATGCTCTCAGAAATTTTGGTGGGCAGTGAATATTGAAAACATATACTAATTGCAAAAACGTGTACTTGACTGAGTGAGAGAAAAGTCGGTGCAGTGTGTGTCAGTGCTAGTTTCCCTGCTAAGGATTTATGTCAAAGTTCAGTACGTTCAGACAGAACCGAGGAGTTCTAATTCAGCGCCTTCGAGTAGTTCAACGATCAAGACACTGGTCTGACGTTGTTATTACTGCATAAATCGAATATTGTATAAACAGTGCACAACAAATACTTAATCAAAATCCTTAAAAAGAACCTTTTGGAATCTCTCTAATTCCCTCTTTCAATTGATGCCCTATACGAAAAAAGTCTATTGTGACATCTAATATTTCCATATATATTATATAATATTTCCATATATAATATTTCCATATATTATTGCGATATGTGCAAGTAATTATAACTTATCACACGAAATTTCAATTTTCCATGTCAGACAGTTTATAACAAACATAGTTGTGACAAATAGACAAAAGGTCATGTAAGTGATCTTATAAGGGTTCCTCTTTTTTCTTGTAGTGGTACACCATTCTAGAATCATTAGGAAAAAGCATACATGTCTTTTAAAAAAATTGCGAAATTTTATTACACAATTATATACCACTTTTTTAAAAATAACGTAAATTCGGTATTCTTAGCAGAATTTAGTACACATAGCACTTAATTTTAAAAAATCCGAACAGTGCTCTTGTAAAAACTGCTACATGTTAAAAACATTGAATGTAGATGACGATGTAAGCTTATAGTTCACGCTAAGGACAGCTATTTTCATGTAAAATTTTAATTTAAAATGTTAGGTAATGCAGACATGTTTACTTATTATTTGTACATGTTTCCAACGAAATATACACGTATGTACAAAATTGTCCTTGAGTGAGACAGCAGCTTGCTATGTTACTGGCGACCGCACCGGACGCAGACGCCGATTGTGGGCACGTCTACGTCAGTGCGGTAGATTTTTCCACTAACTCATGTAAGCATGTTATCGCTCAACTTGTAAGTACATGTGGAGACGTATATTACAGAAAATATGTCGAATGAACGACTAATACTGTTATAGTCAACCTGACCATTGCCCATAATGAGTCACACGGCGTCACTTATCTAGTAACTTTTGGAATATATAATTCATGTAAACGATGATTTGAACATACTTTACTTACCATTAAATTAGTTATATTAGTCTTATTTGAACCACTGTTACTTCCCAAAACATAATGAAAATATTGATAAATTAAGATTTAAAGATCACATGGTATTACGTACTGTTGGTTTTGATCCACAGTTTCGTCTGGAAAATGGAAGAAAACTGATGTAGTAAAATCAAAATAGTAATTTGGTTAAAATATCGGCTCTTGGCTTTGAAAATAGCTAAATAATTTGAGATCCACAAAAAACGATGAAATTTAGCCTGTGTTTTGAATAGGTGTAACCATAGAATGACCAAAACAAAATTCAATTTTGATTACAAATATATTTAATAAAATCTTATTATGCGAAAGCATTCCAACTGATTTGAGAATTCGATTGGAAAATTATTATTTATATACGAAAGTGAACCCATAAAATGTTAGCAATATAGGAATACTTCAAACGACATACAACATATTTACATAGATAACCCTAAGAGGAATAACATCCATATTCGAATTTAACCAACTAAGGGAGCAAACTGGTCTTCGCCCGAGATACTCTACGGCTGACAATACATTCACTCTAGCTCAAATTCTGAAAAAAATGTTTAGACTGTGATAAATCATTATATAGTGCGTTTCTAATAACTATAAAGCATTTGATTCCGTCACATATTCATCAGTATGGAAAATCCAAAGTTATCAAGGAATATCAAAAAGTACATCAAAATTTTACACGAAATATATAACAAAAGTTAAGCAGTTGTAAAATTGGAGAGACAAGGCAAATTCTTTCTAGAATCGAACGCGGCGTAGGATAAGGGTAACCCTTTACTTATGATTTGTACTACTATGTGGAATAAGCATCTGCAAAATATTTTACAATCACTTCACACAGGGAGAAAATGTAGTTATAAATTAATAAAAGCAAAACATGCTTAATTATGAATAAAGAAAGAATACCAATAATAATAGGATCAAATATTTTAGACTATGTCGAAAACTATGTTTACTTAGGACAGCAAACTTCATTTATGAATCAAACACTTACCGCAGAAGAAAGGACTATTAAAATGACGAGGACAAGGTATTAAAACATTTTGAAATTCAAATTACCGCCTTTCCTGAAGAAAAAAAAAACATTTGACTCAGTTGTTACACCTATTATACAGTTGTCAAAATTGGTCTCTAATCAAGGAAACGACTCAAAAACAACAAAGACTCCAGAGAGCAGCCGACAGGAGTATGATGGGACTTAGATTGAAAGATAGAGTAAGAAATACTGATTTACGAAAACGTACTGATCTAACGGATGTGGCAGAGTTGGCCTGTAAATTAAAGTGGTGCTTGTCGGATCATATAGTGCGGGCTACAGATGGTCACTGAAGCGAGGGTATACTGTACTGGTGAGGGCACAGCGAAACTCACCTCCGCAGCCGTCCTCATCACCGCTGGAGTGCCGATATCACGGGTATCGCAGGCGCAATATAGACTAGGATCATGAAGGATAGAAAAAAATGGAATGCCATGGAGAAGGCTTTTACCCGACAGAGGTGTCCTAATAAATTTGGTGTAAATGTTATTTTGATTATGGCAAATTTATTTGTCATTCAAAATGTATTATTTCATACGTGTACAAAAACAACTTTCTTTAGTGATTTAATATAATTGTCATAGATTATTAATATTAATTCGAATAATTATTTTTTTAAGAATAATGGTTTAAATTAAATTTACAATTATATTCCATGCATGAGACATGTAAAATGTACGTAAAAACTCATGGCGACCCATTGAGTAATAGCCATGTTGAAAAGAAGAAAAATAAACCAGCAAATTTGCTCTCCTATTTAGAATATTATTAAGAATAGTTCGAATTTTGCATTATGTTGTCAGATCATCGATACATACTGATTCATTGCCTAAAAATATCAAAGCATTTCTCGTACTCAGTATTATAAAGTGTACTGAAGGCATCTTATGAATGTGAGAGTGGAAGTCAGTACCATCAAGAGAGAAAACTACACAAGAAAACCACAATACTTTTTCAATGTAATCTATAACCGTATTTAACATCCCGGGAGAAAATTTATCTTTCAGTAATTTTGGCTAAGAAACTTGAGCAATTATCCCTAATTAGGTTAGCTATGGGAACGATCCAATCTCATATAATATGTAATAATATTAGACCATTTAATTCTTTAAAACTTTAAATAAACAACGAGATTCTAATTGATTTTACACAACAAATTTTTGAAAGTGAAATGACTGAGCTTCAAATTATTCTAGCCTGAAAGAAGATTAAGATTTCTTTATAAAACTTTTTATGTACTTTTACAGATAATTTATAAAAAATCTCAACCTCATATTCAATTTCCTTTTCTAACCTCTGTGTTTACGTATATGGAATATCATTAACTATTTCTTATTGTTTTTTTTAACTAAATATTAATTTTTAGAAAAAAATTTTTAAGATTGTCGAACGCATGATATTAAATTTTTTTAAAAACTCTTCACTCAATTTCGAAATAAAGTATTCTAGTTTACATTTTAATATATATAAAATGATCAAAATAACAACTGTTTTGGTAAATATTTTCCAAACGAATGTGATATTTTCCTTTTTCTTTCATTTTTACATTGAATATTAGATTGAAATATTAGATAAAGGGAAAAGTAAAAATGTCTTCAATTTTTTAAGTTTTAAACGTCAAAAGAAACGACATCCTTAAAAGTACAATCACGTTTCAATTCTTTCTATCTATATGTCGCAATGAAATAGTAAAAAACAAATCAGAGGGTATATTTTTTAAAACAGAACTTCTTAAGAGGCTTTTAAATTTCTGGGAATTTACTGAAATACTTTGATGTTTTGAAAATAAATGGAACGAACGTAAAATACAGCTATTTTTTTTTTGTAAGAGACATGCTCGACACTCATGGTAATCATAGATATCTTTCTATATAATTTTTATTAGGGTTCATATAATGGTATATATGTAATAATGGGTTCATGGAATATTTCATCCTAAATATTGGTATTGATTCCAAACATCTATGTTATTGAACTTCCGTATCTTCCTATGAACTATTAATTTATCAAATAGCTATAATTCACTGTATATTATAACTTTTTTATGTATATCTACAATCTAAAGAACCGAGTAAGCAAATGTTTACAGGTGCATAACATTAAATTACAATTTATGGCTGATTCCGTTGACAAAATAAAGTAAAAACGGTCAAGTGCAATACGTATAATCAGTTATTTAAAAAAAGCCTTGGAATTAATACTAAACCTCATAATTTTTGTTTAATCTACATTTTTAATTCTAACGTTTGGAAACTTTTTTAAATCTTCTTGGGTAATACTTTCGGAGGGGCGTGCTAGCGGTTTGGAGTGTTATTTTTAGGCATTAAACAAATTTACAGGAAAAAAGTAATTATATATTAGTTAATTCGTGCTTTAATAAACTTTTTCATGATAATCCATACGATCTTTTTTTAATTCTCATTTTATCTTCCATAATCAGCAATCCAAAATCAAAATAAAATATTGTTTTACCTTTATATTTTTAATTGCACCAGTATTTCATGCGACTGTGTCAAATTTCAACTATCAAATTACAAATTTCAACAATATTAAAAAAGCTGCCAAACATATAAATTACTAGACCTTGGAAACATTTATGATCATGAAAATTGTAATTGACATTTCTATGTATAAATTATTTTTTAGATTTTACTAAAACTTTTTAAGCAGGAAAATTGACAAATCAGAAATTATATTATATATAATCCTTGTAACCAGAACATTTAATAAGGTAAATACAGAGACTGACATGAAAATGAAAGTCCTTTTAAGAAATTTATAATTTTCGTACGAGTGTTCAAAATACTAATCAATTTTTCTCAAATTTAAAAAAAGAGAAAACATAATTTGCAAATTACGATAAATAATTTTTGTTGTAAAAACAACAGTGCAATATTTTAAATTTGTTATAATTATGCACAATGGGTAAACACAATATATGTAAACTGGGAAATAAAGTTTTTCATTTGTTTAGTTTAAATTTTTGGGAATAAAACTTAGGGTATAATTGAAACATTAAGAGCTGAATACGCATATGCTTTGAAACAAGTGTGTGTCTGAATACGCATTTGTTGAAAGACAGTATTGTTCAATTTAGACGTTTATAGTAAATCGTAGATAAAATCACCAGTTCCAAAAACGATTAAGTACATCACAGTTATATTTGTCTATCAAGTTTCTATTAAGTTTCAAAATTTTCCTACACACTCTTTTTACTGCTAAATTTTTCTTTATATTGTCCACTTAAATATCATAAATAATTCTATAATTTCTGGAAAACCAATTTATGAACACCAAACTCAGCAAGTCTAAATTTAGACCATAATAATTACAAACCAGTAATAATTAAATGATAAATTAAAGAGATTATGTAAGTGTTAAAATAGCTGAAGCCTACGTGACTCAATTAAGGAAAGCCTCCTACGAACCTGACAATATTTAAATCCCTTAGTATGTTAAGTGTCAGATCCCTCAGGTATTTCTCGTCCTTGAGGTCGCCCACGCCGTAAGTGATTATACCCTCCAGTCTCTTGTAGGCTATCCTCCTTTGTTATGTTGTCTATTATTGTCGAATATTAATGGTTTACGATGGTTAGATTCGTTTGAGCCATGTTTTGTCCTAACAATAAAATAGTAGGCATATATTTGTGCTAAAATTTCTATTTCGAAAATATTAGCTGATAATAAGACGGTTCCACCGTAATTACACCATTTCACCCGAGTTTTAAACATGTTGAATTAACTATGGAAATTACTATAAAATGATAAATAAATCATATTTCACAATTTTTAAAAAACTCGTTAGATTTAATAATTACAAAACTTAGTGGCGTAAATATATTAATTGGTAAAACAACTATTTATCGATACGCCATAAATATGGAACAGCAACATTCTACAATAATAAGCACATGGAAGAGAGTGAATCGAAATCCTCATATTTTATGTTAAGTGGAAAAATAATAACGCGTCAATCCTGAAAGTATTCGACCCTGTGGGAAAAAACCAGCACGTTGTTTGGAGTTATATCTACCACATCCTAGTAATGATGGATGACATCTACCACATCCACTTCAAATGATTTCCATGAAATGAAAAGACCATCCAAAAGATGTTAAAATGGAACGATTGCTTGTGTCAACGTGTGAAAGTAAAGTGGACGGTTAAAATTAATTTTAAAGTTCTCCATTACACCGTGTCTATTGGTAATTGGTTTCGAACGATTTGTTACATATATTTATATATCATTAAAGTCTCAAAACTTTCTTAAAGATTTCTCAAAAGAAAATCGCTACAGTTATACCGATTTATGGAAACAATTTCAGGCGTGTTATGGAAATATGGTAAAATCATATTTTTCGGCATAAATCTATTTTTAGTTTCAAAGTGAATTTTTTTCATCATAAATTTAACTTTCAAAAACTTCCATATCACCGACATATGTGAGGATTACTATAATTTATCATCGTGCCAAATTTCAAATTTCTGTGTGACATGGTTTCTGAGAAAAATACCTGTGATAGACAGATGGATACGTGAATATAAATCACTGGTGAAAGAACTTCTGATAAATTTGATTAAAAATAATTATAAATTAGAGATAAATCTTTTGAAGCAAATTGGTGGAAAGAGAACATTCCACATAAGGTGATTTCAAAAAGTCTTGAATTTTTTGTAATAGATATTTTAGAGATGTGGGCACAGATAAATTAAAACAACACTGAAAAATGTATTATAACATATATTTTAAGCAAAAAAACAGAACCCCAATGAATATTTATTTGACGGTTTCAAATAAGGAATAAACATCAAATTCGCTTTATTGAGGCTGGATCGATACAATGCATCAATGCAACATTTTTTACCTTGACTCTAGTAAATTAAATAATCGAAAATTGAAATAAGTAATGGAGAAATGTTCTAAAATTTTTACGTACGGTTTTTCATAACTTTGAAATTAATTAGCGTTAATTAGTTTGTACAAGAATGTAAAATCATAAAGTACAGATCTTATTATAATGAAAAAAAATTATGCTCTTGATTTATATGTTCCACGATAATTAGCATTCCAACGAACTAAATAAAAATTATGCGTTAATTCTAATATACAAAAAGTTTATGAAAATAAGATATTCATTAACATCTATTACCTACGACATGAAAGATTCACTTCGTTTTTGGAAAATTAAAATTGTATTTCGTTGTTTCATATTATTCAATTTAATCTAGTTTCATAAAAGTAATTATTTTTACGTCATTTATTGCATACCTAAATTTAGATATACATAAAGTCATATATGTATAACGATTGCCATACATGCAATGTCTTCCAATAAACTTCGGCGAAATAGTAATATAATCAATTAGGACATGGACAACGGAATTATACAAAGATGTATACAAAATGTTTACACGAAATATAAATTTTATAATTTAGCAGGAAAATTAAAAGATAAAAAATAAAAAATTGCCCACATAATTAAAATTATTTAAGCATACTATCGAAAGCACGCTTTCATCCAAATATAAATGGTGTCTAAGTGGCAGTTAAAAAACAATGGCCCCGCATTACACTTCAGGCTAAAAATTGATCCTATTAAGCGTAACAAATAAAATGTTAAGTATTGAGTAATTAATATAACTATTTTATTCTTGAATGAAATAAAGTTCTGTGAAATTATTCAGTATCAAATAAAACTTTAAAAATAATCCGTACGTTCAATAGCCTTCGTTCACAAGCTTCACACTCATCACAAATAACAATTTTCAGTAGATGTACTTATATACGTTGGAAAACCATTACTGAATATGACACATGCCTACATTAGAAAACAACAAACGATATCTTTCGTCGCTCACAGTGATGGAAGGTTATGGAAACGAGCGAAGACGCCAGAAATATTTATGTAAATAAATCGTAAACACCAACGAGAAACATTTTATATATAATTCCATTAGTTTATTCACGTGACACGACGAAAGATTTTAAAAAGTGCTATCCATCTGCATATTTATTGTGACAGTTTCATATCGTTGCACTTACAAACCAAGGGGAACGTTGTTGATGGAATGCCATCACACCTCTTAATTGTTCTCTTACGTTTCTTTTTCTTTCCGAAATAAATCCATATTCAGTTAGCTCATAATTTTATTATCGTATTTAGTACATCTTGCATATCCAATAAATAAACATCATATCTCTTAAGTTTTGACCACATTTATTACAAAACCGGTGTATAAACTAAAGTACTTGAAAAGCTCGTTGTATTTGGATTTAAATTTATTTGACTACCTTGATCGGAAGTCATATCGGTTGCTACTCATACATCGTGATTGTATAAATGCTTTTTAGGTCATTTACATCTACTTGCATTCGTAGACTATATGACGAGCAGAAACACATAAGAGAAGTCACTGCTAGGTACATTTTGCAGGCAAGGGTAGCGAATTATAAAGAACTTCGGTTGTCTAAGGTGCTAAAGAATAATTGAAATGCCTCGAGTTATACAGATTTAATTGAGGGGCAACAAACATGAGTATATTCATGGCAACAAATATCAGTAACCAATACTAAGTAATATTTTAAATAAAACTCATCAATATTTAGTGGCGTCAGAAGATAATGATGAAGTTCTTTTTCTGCGACTATCATGTCACACGCAAACTGTAGCATTACCTTTGTGACAAAAAGTCAAGAGAAGCTTTGATTGTAACAAAATTCATTCTTGTGAACGAATGCGGAAATATGAAATCAAGAAACATTTTATTGTTATTTGTATGTTTTTTTTGTATTCTTTTAACAATTACATAAAGTACCTATCTAAAATAAAATCTTTAATTTTTCAATTCATTAAATTCTCATAAATATTATAGAAATGCATTTTTTTCCTTTTGAGTTAAAAATTATAGTATATAAAAATAATCAAAATTCAGATATTTGAACTTGATGCGCGAGTAGAAGGAAACTACTTAGAAAGATTATTCTTGCCATCAGTGGTGGGTGGATAACATAGCTATTGAAATAAATCTGATAAGAAAAAAACGATTCATATATGAGCGACCCACCTTAGTCTACAATTTTACATCGAAGTGCGAGAAATTTTGGGAATAGATACTCCACATTCAGATTTCAATTAAATAATTAAATTAATAAAAGGGAAAAATTTAGGCCAACCTCCCGACAAATGTGAAATAGGGCGAATTTTTTCGCCCTCTCAACGAATATAGAATTAACTAATAGGTATTTTAAAATAAAATTCAAATTCCAAATCCCTTACTCTTATTTAAAATTCCCATTTATAAGGTATTAAGTTTTAAACTGGCGTACAATGTGACACTTCACCAACCTAAAAAAAATCAGATATTTACATTTGATAAAAACTTCTGATTAAATTTCGGCTGTTAATTAATATCAAATATTTTGAGAATTATAGTGGCATTATATATGATAACTATTAAAACCTAGTTTACTCGTATATCAATACGTACTTGACCGTTTCTTTTATCTTATTTTGCCATTATTCCATTAATCGATAAACTGTGATAATTCCCAATAAAATCCATTGGTAAAGACCATTATTGTGAATGACTGTGCTATTTAAAAAAATAACTATAAGATTGTTGCTTTTTTATAATAAATTATTCATACAAAATAAATAATAATACAAATTTTATGACTGTTTAACTAAACGTTAATATAATTTATAACTTTAAAAACGACATTAGGAATACATTAACTGACACGACAGCACATTATGCTTCTGGGGCCGCCCTCGAAAAAAAAACTCCTTCCATCGCAAACACAAAGTTCTCGCATCTAAAGCGGATGTCACATCCGGGCACATAACCATTATTCACTACGTCGACGCGCATCCAATCTCGGCGATGTTACAGAATCACAATTTCAAATCTCGCGACCATTCTTTGCCCAGCGGTGGCCTCATACATAACTTATACGTACTTCCATTGGTGAACAGCGCTCTACGTGTCTGCCAGCTTTGTATTACTCGGCAAGCTGTGTCGTGTATGTTTCACGTGAGAGACGTTTGAAATGTTTGGAAATCACGTTTGACATGAAATGCACTGAACGGTTACGACGGTTTCAGTTTTTCCAACAGTTTCAGATTTGTTGTAGATTCTATTTTTCTTTTCCATCCCCGAAATGTTTAAAGAAATGTACAGGTAGTCTTAAAATTTATGTATTAAATAATAGGAACTACGAACGTCCCGGATGCGGGTTACCGTTAGTCCATTTTAATTTTATTATATAATGGGTATGCTATCCATAGAAACTTCGGGACAATTTCAAAAGCAAGACTTTAATTCATATTATAGACAAGATAATAAAGAGATCGTTATACAATTGAAAAATAAAGATCAGGCTACGTTACACGGAACAGCGGGTTCTTAGCAAATTTACTTGTTTAGATGACGCAAAACCGTGAAATTAATTTGCAGAACGTTTGATTAACTTTTTGACTTTTTGACAGTTCCTCAATACAAGGATTCAAATGTTAGTTTGATATATTTTTATAGAAAAAATAAAGGCTGTTCATTAATTTTGGTACAACTTTTTGGTGTGAAACATCTATAGACGTAGGTAATAAACTGGATCATTTTTCTCAATATTTTAATTTTTTTTTATTTATTAAAAAAATAGCTTAAAATAAAATATTATCCAAATAAAATTAAATTACGATAAAGTTTAATTTTTTAAATGAGTTTTTATTATTCGCTCATCTGCTAAGGCAAAATTGTGCAATATTAGGTATTTAGTAACTATAGAAATCCATAAGTGGTAAAGACAAAAAAAGTAAATAAAAAATGAAAACCTGGATTTCGAACAAAGAAAGTTGTACGATCAAATATAGCCAAAAGACAATTATTCCAATCCAAACAAATATATTAAATATTCTAATTTAAAGAAACAATATTCAAATACAAAAAAAATTAAGAACGTGAAAGAAACCCTTCGTGTTGATAAATTTCGTGCCAATTAAATACACACTGATAACTCTACGCTAAGTAAATTGCTTTAAGTTTGTGATTACTTTAGTGAAAGTACTCATTCTAAAATAGTGCATGCACGCAGGCACGTAGACATTACACACGAAAGCAGAAATACTTTTAATTTCGATTTTTTTCATTATTTTAGTTAGAATCTATTTCAACCAAAATTTTTATTCAAATTGTTTTTTTAGTCATATACAGTGGGTACATTAGTATCATGCTCCTCAAAAATAAATATCTATTAAACTACGAATGGTGTTCGGACCACAAAAGTAACGTGCCCACTTAGGTACATAAGAAAGTTTAAACGTTTAAGAGAACATGAATTTTTTTCTTGAACTGTTTATTATTGATGTAATTTTTAACTCTTTAAATACTTTGAAAGTTATACTGATGTAACCCAATACAACTTTCTAGGGCGTAAGACAAATAAATTAGTCGCAAATTACCTGTAATAACTTTTTGATAAAATACTTACAAAACCCATTTAAAGAGTTAATTTCAGATTTCTGACATGAGTGATTATATTATACATGTCCAGTAAAACATCTTAAAAACTTATGTTTTTCGTATGAGACGTCGCATTAGTAAATATTAGTAGGTGTATTCAAGAGCATTTTGAATGAAAAAAAATGTATGATATCGAACAAGGCTCAAACTGGATAAGTCATGCGGACGAACAAATAGGCATGGCAAAATTAGAATGGTCCGTTTTTGTGATTGGCTTCGGAATCCTAAAAATGGAGCAAATGAGAAATGTGAAAGATGAGCTATCAAGATCTAACAAATTGTTCAACATCTATATCTTTTTAACGTAGATTGGTATTAGCAAGGGCATCACTATTTTCGGTAAATCCATCAATATACCTTTGAACGATGAAAGGGAGTGAACTGCTTAGGGCTCGCTAGTGGATATGTCGGTGTATGTAATAACGCTCGGAAATGACTATGACGTACATGCTATCGCTAGCTGATGCGACGTATATGTTATCGCTAGCTGACGCGAATTGGGCAATAATGTGCCGTAGGCATGTAGAGTCGTTATGAAATGACGAGTATTTCTATACTATTGTCCACTATAAACATGGTTTCTGTACTTCATCACCATATTGACTAGCAGAAACATCTTCGGTTGTCTCAGACGATGTTACCAAAGTTTTCGCGGTTTCAGTGAAATTTACTTCTGCACGTCGATCGTTGCTCAGAAGGATCTATAGATAATTTACTCTAATTAACAAATATTATGAATGCGAATGTTATAAACTATGGATATTATTAATTTACAAATTTTTCATTTCACGTTTATTTTTGAATCTCTAGAAATAAAACAAAATACAGAAAATAACTACAGAATTGAAAGCTTCTTAAATATATTTTACAATTTGTAAATTTAAAGGTGATCAAACTACACATTACTTTCGTTTGTAATGATGCTTCTTCAGCATTAAATATAAATTTTAATTCAGTTCACTTCAAATACATCAATCTGAACTCTCAGTACCGCGCTACTACATCAATCAGTTTTTAAAAACCACTATAAATAAAATGTTAATTGTACACTTTGTTAATTGTACACGCGTTATTTACCTTGATTAAATTGTGTGACAGAACCGTTTAATGAAATTTCTACAATTAGCCCTGGTGATATGAAAGAAAAGACGGGGTCAATTTGAACGTCGTTAATCGAACCTCCTCTGCCGATGGCCATGCTCTGTTGCTTTTCCCATGCTATGTCCCTCTCTGCTTGTTTTTTATATGCTAAAGTTAGCACGGTTGACTTTCAATTGCCTAAAGAAATAAATCTAGCACGTGTTGCTTAGCACATTATTTAAAAAAGGAAATTAAATTCATGCTAACGTTGCAATTTCTTTTTTTTATTTTATTTAACTTTTTAATAAAGTAAATATTTGACTATACTCACCCTTTCAATAATAATTCCCATAGCGTCATATTTTTTGGCAATAACGCCTCAGGCGTTTTATTATTCTTACATTTTCACGCTGGGTCCGTCGGTGCGTTTATTTTGAATTAAATCTTAATAAAGGACCAATATTTGCAATTATAGGATTTTCTCGGTTTTCCTCAAATTCTTTTTTTTTTAACTTTATTTTATCACTTTCTAAAATATAATATTTTGAAACAAAGTTAACAAACAATGCTTACGATTATCAATATATCAATAAACGAGTCGTTATGTCAATTAAGATGTGCTTGAAGTTAGCTAACGATTGATGCGCAATACGTATTGCACAGGCGAATGTATTGAGTCAAAACATAAATCTACAATCACCTAATGTTTGATTTTTCAAACTCTTTTTAGTTAAAACTTGATTGTCTATTAAACTGTTCGAGAAATAAGACGACAATTCATAATAAACTGAACTTACATAATCGTGATGTAATCTGATTTTATGTTCTATCTTTTAATACGAACCTGAAATCGGATTGAATAAGTTTCGTAAAAAAATATCAAGAATTTTTGACTAGACTATAATTTTAATTTTTGATTTTCGGGTTACGTATGTTTACGTAGCATATCAGACATTTTGTCCGTTCTAAAATGGGCTTTTAATTGCAAATTGGAAGTGGAATAATATATTTTACTGGCGGTCATTTCCTTCATTTGCCTATTTTCATCGCTTTGAAACAAGGATGATGAAAGTTATTACAAATACAACATAAATACTAAATCTTTAAACGCCCCAGCTTACTGTGTTATTAAATTTTCTATCATAATAATTTATTCAGCTGAACTAATACTTAAGGAAACAGATGAAAATTTGTTTGATTATTTTAAGCGGGAGAAATATTAGTCCTTCATAATTATATTCTTACTGAATATATTTGGCGTTAATTTTGTAGAAACTCATTTAAATTTAATTTAAACAACTAAATGAAACTACGTAATGTAGTATTATTTCTACTTTATTTAAATTATTTAACGACCTAGGTTTCGTTGTTGACAACATTTGCAGGTGGACAATCTGTAAAGATCTTTGCAAAGTAGAAATTATACTACGTCACGTAGTTTCATTCAGTTGTGAAAAATTAAATTATATTCTCATTTAATTTTACTTATTACCCCACAGGAAAGGATGGCCTCCTTCCCTCGGGAGTAATAAATCGAAATAGTGGAGCAAGGCAGAAAATCTACAAATGAAATATTTGTGGAATTATTTCAAAATATGGTTAAATTTTATTTTATTTATTTTGTTTGGTTGGCATAACGATTATTTTCAATTCTATTTTGTTTATAATATTAAATAAAATCTTCCTCTCATTTTGATGTTGCTCATGGTTTTGTAATGAATACTGAACAAATATTTTGGCTAATTCCTATTTCTTCCAAGTTTTCCTCATGTTTTTGAAATTCTCCGAGTGATTATATTAAGTTAAGTGGAAAGGAGCAACATTATAATAAGGTGTATCCGCATTAGGATTAACTAAATAATTACATTGTGTTAAAGGTCAAAAACAAAGTCGGGTTCATTTTCTAAAACAATATATGCTTTATAAATTGATCTTAATCATTTTCGGAAATATCTACTGTTCTTTCTTTCTCTCTCTCTACATATGTATATATATATATATATATATATATATATATATATATATATATATATATATATATATATAATTGTAACAGGGTGAATTCTGTACATGGAAAATATTTCATATAAGTGTGATTGATTTAGCGTAAAGAATGCTAAAAACCTGTTTTTAGAATTTTTGTCTGTCTGTATGTTAACTTCTTTGTCAACCACGCAAAATTTACTGAACGGAATTTAATGAAATTTGGTATGGAATAACTTATACAAGACCGACGTATGGGAAAAAATATTCTAATAACTTCCCTTATTTCGAATTCGCAAATAAATCGTAGACACAGCTAGTATAATATAAAAACTGAAAAGTAAACAGAAGAGGAGTGAAGAGATGTTGGTAACGTTTACAAGAAAATATATATTTACTACGCATTGAGAGAACGACAGTTGGCTGGTGATGCTCGAACATTTGCATGTAAATATCAAATAAACTTTTATGTTTGGTGAAATGCAAGTTATAAGTATGTGGTGACAATAATAAGACTAGCGCAGAACACACTTGTATTTAATAATTCCAGATATTTTAGCAAATGAAAATAACTGACGAAAGAAAAATAGTTTAAATCGTGACTTCTGTTTTTGACTTGAAATATTACCTATACTGGTTTCCCCAAAAAGTTACAATAAAACAGCTAGAATTTAAAAAAAATTATATTTGAGTCTGCAGAAAAAACATTACTAATATAACACAGTTAATCTTAATTGCGTTAAGTGCAAACATTTAATGCCCTCTTTTAATGTATTTTATTTCGGATTGTAAAAATCAAATAACTTTTTAATACGATCCAAATTCAATAAAATTGAGATGGAAATTTTATATAAATTATTGTAGATGATATGGTCTAACTTAAAACTTCATATTGGCGTCGTATTTATTGTAAGAAGATACTAAATGAGATCCTTCGAAACTAATATATATATATATATATATATATATATATATATATATATATATATATATATATACTCTTTTGCATAAAAAACGGGTGGTTTTGATTTTGTCATATTATTAACAAAATATTATTTATTAAGAGGTTGTATTAAATGTAATTGTTACTGGCAGGTATATTGTATTCTGGCACATAAAAACGAATGTTCTAAATTTGAAATTTATACTTTTTGAATGAAAATTCTCTTTCACTAACAAAAACGTATTTTTTGGCAGTAAATAAAATACAACTCTTATTAAGTTCTTTTTGATTTGTTACGTTCTTTATTTTAATGAATAAATTTTAATTAAATTTCTGCTTTTGTTCACTTCTGTTTGCTGTTCTCAGTATGGTTGAAAAAACGATAAGAGCTAGTAAAATTATTGCGCTGCTTAAAGCAGGCTGTAAATGTTACGTGTCTCAGCAGTATAATGTGAGCCCTTTCACCATCTCAAGGACCTGGCAACGATACCAAGAAATGGGCTCCGTCAGTAGAAGGCCCTGTTCTGGAAGAAAACGATGCACTGAGCCACTGGACGACCGCTTCATAGTCAGTCAAGAGCTACGAAATCGTTAATTTACGTACGTGGATCTCAAACAGAACCTCTAGAACGTCAGAGGTACACGAGTAAGCCTATGGACAATCAGAAGGAGACTTCAGGCCATCAATATACGTAGCTATCGCCCAGCTCGAGGCCCTATATTGCTACGTGAGCATCGATTGAGATTCGTTCAAAATTTTTCGTCATGGACTCATCAAGGCTGGAATAGTGTTTTATTCTCCGATGAAGCTTGTATATCGATTAGTGGTGAAGATCGATGTCGCTGTGTCTTACGAAGACCTGGAGAACGCTTCGCAGAAGTGTGCTTTGAGGAAATCACCCCTTACGGTGGAGGCTCCGTAATATTTTGGGCTGGTATTAACTCAGATGACTGTACCGAGTTAGTTTATATTGAAAATGGCACACTTAATGCGCAAAGGTATATAACAGAGATGTTTATACCTCATGCCAAACCCGTATTAAGAGCAGTTGGAGGAGACTCCATTTTATGGACGACAACGCTCGCGCCCACCGCTCTAGAGACGTTGATGCGTATATGCAGGAGGATGGAATTCTTCGGTTAGACTAGCCAGCTAGAAGTCCTGACCTCAATCCAATAGGACATATATGGGATAATCTCAAACGATGCATCAGAGCCGTAAAACCAGCTCCAGAAAATATTCAGGCCCTTAAAAATGTGATCGTTACTGAATGGGAACGTATTTCTCAGGAAATGATAAAAAACGTCATCGAAAGCACGCCTATCAGATTAAGCGCATTGATTTTAGCAAGAGGATGGCCTCCTCTACTCGGTACTAAATTTTCAAATATTATGTCAAATTTTTTAAAAATTTAAAAAAATAAACTTTAGCCGTTTTTAATGTACCAATATGAAAAAGCTCGTCTGTGGACTTTACATCGTTTTTTTTATTTATTCGCATTTTTAATGACTGAAGTAGGTGAAAACGATAGCTCAATAACAAATATTAATATTTTGAAAAGAGTTTATATATATATATATATACTGCATGTCTATCGTCAAACATTTTTTCGTATGTTAAGTATCTTCACTCAAAAGTTCAAAATGGAAGAATATTTTTGATCACGTATTCACGTAAGTTTAAAAAATGTAGATCTCTAAACCTACACCTGCAATGAGTTAGTTGCATAGTCGTGACAGTAACATAAACCCTGCTGCGTAATCATTAGAAGTACTTGAAACTTTGTCTTGATGATAAGTCACGTCTAAAAGTACCAATTCAAAGAGTATAGAGGCCGAGTTTACTAAGTAATGAAATTTTCCAGATAATATTAATAACTTCATAAAGGCACAGTAAGGAAATTTACATTGTTTTATTAACTTATTGTTTATAATTTCGTTAATATAGCCTCACCTTAGTGTAGATTATTGAAGAATAAATATATTACAATGTGCGATGTAAAGTATCATGAGTAAATTTAAGTACGAAATAAAAGACGATACGACTTCGAAATGTTCAAAAACTCGGTTAATTTTTCTGGTTTCTTTTTCATTGTTTACATCACATAAAAAATGCTGAGTTAATTTCAATTGGATTTTAATTTATATATTGTGTGCGTGCGTACGTGTGCATGTGAGTTTGTGCGAGTGCGTGCGCAGGCAGAATATGTGCATTAATTTTGCTAAGAATGTGTTACAAATTAAACTAAAGAACAGTAGTACGAAAAAGAAAATTTGAGGTACCTGCACTCATTGGAACATCTCTTAATACAGTTTCAGCAGTGACCTATCATTTTACCAAATTAATTCCAAAATGTCTGCATAATATACATATTCAGTTATTTACTCGTAAGGCGAATTTGAACCAGTAATCTATACATGTAAATCAAAATTGAAGTCTCTGTCTATGATAATAATAAGCGCCTACGCTCTTGGGCTCTTTGGGGTTTCTACAGGATTCCTAAATTTGTGAGACTTTCGTAAAATATTGTTTTTCCTTCTGACAACCTGTCTATTTGTCTGGAATAATCTCAATAACGGTTAAATTCGTAACAAGACCTGTCAACCTGTCTATTTGTCTGGAATAATCTCAATAACGGTTAATACGAGTAGCACAATCACTTTGTTTCATCTTCATATCTCAGAAATAAAAACCTCCGCCATGCGGATTGCAGGCAGCGGTGAGTTATAGGAACACGTGGGGATATGCAAGGAAAGAAGGAAATTAGCATCAGTCGCACGGGCCATAATTAGAATAAACATAAAATTTATTTTACGCAAGAACATAATTAATAGCTCATTAAGATTTTATTTACATTTTGGGAATTCCACGCAAACGAAGTTGCAAGGCACAGTTAGTATCCAGTATGTTTAATATAATAGTGTTTAATATGAATTTCCCTCAGCTAGCAATTCTGAATTTATCACATTCCTTAGAAAATAAAATACTTCACTACGCAATATTCTCTAATTAGTTTTAAATCATTATTTATAATCTGATCCCGTATTTTAGAGGGTGAGTTTATCAAGTCATGATTTTTTCTAGATATTGCTAAGAACTTCGTAAACGCACAATAAGGGAAACGTAAATTTTTTTTATTAATTCATTATTTGCAATTTTTTTATTATAGCCATACTTTAATGTACATCATTGAAGAATTAATCAATTACGTGGTATAATTTCTAAAATGACGAATGATTTTGGAGCCGGTTATCATCTAACGGAAAACTAAGCTCTAATCCTGAATATTAATAAATTTTGTTTTTGTTTTCTTTTTTCGTTAAGGTAATTGAACATTATATATATATATATATATATATATATATATATATATATATATATATATATGTATATATTTCTTGAATAAAAATCTGTTAACTCGTATTACGAGGATTCCGTACACATTTGAGCGGACAAATATTAAATTTTCACAACGTAAATATATCACAAACTATTCTGTACTATATATTTCATAGACCTAAAAACACGGTGCATATTTGAGAAATTATAAAATCTAGGATTATTCTATATTTAATCCTTGCAGTTTTCTGCTAGTCTTCCAGTCAAACTTTTCCAATCTGGTCTTTTCGTAATTTTTGGCTTAGTAGTTTCGAAAATAATGGGAGTACCTTACTATCGTCTACTTTTAGAAAGTGTGCAATTTAAAATTATGAAAAAATATTTTTGTATTCCTCATAACAAGAAATTAAACTAAAAATTTAACAATAATAATAACCTATTAAATGACACTTCATATGATATGTAAAATAAGTGGGCAAAAAATGTAAGACCATTATTTATCTCACCTTTAATTCTTATATGAATGTTTTCAAAAATTTAGTGGGTTATAAGATGTATTACTATACTAACTTTCATATTTTTACGTGACTTTTTTCCAAAAAATTGATTGTGCATATAAAAAACCTCATTGCCTACTTCACCTTTCATAGGCATAAAAATATGGGACATCTTTTGAAAATTACACCATTTGAAAACAGCGCTGTAGTTTTCTTAAATTTTTTTCTTGAGCTTCTGAAAGCCCATTATTGCTTAATTTTAATAACAAAAATTTCAGAAATAAGGTGGAGGGAAACTATTTGAACCAGTAATCTATACATGTAAATCAAAATTGAAGTGTCTGTCTATGATAATAATAAACGCCTACGCTTTTGGGCTCTTTGGGGTTTCTACAGGATACCTAAATTTGTGAGATTTTCGTAAAATATTATTTTTCCGTCTGACAACCTGCCTATTTGTCTGGAATAATCTCAATAACGGTTAAATTATTTTTAAGAAATAAGGTGGAGGGAAATTATTGACGTAATTTATTAATTCTTCAATGATGTACATTAAAGTATGGCTATAATAAGAAAATTGCAAATAATAAATTAATAAAAAAAAATTACTTTTCATTATTGTGCGTTTACGAATTTCTTAACAATATCCAGAAAAAATCATGACTTGATAAACTCACCCTCTAAAATACGGGATCAGATTATAAATAATGATTTAAAACTAATTAGAGAATATTGCGTAGTGAAGTATTTTATTTTCTAAGGAATGTGATAAATGCAGAATTGCTAGCTAAAGGAAATTCATATTAAACACTATTATATTAAACATACTGAATACTAGCTATGCCTCGCAACTTCGTTTGCGTGGATTCCCAAAAGATTAAGAAATAAGGTGGAGGGAAATTATTTTTCAGGTATATCTCAATTTTCATGTTTTTTTAGGTTTTCAATATATCTATGAAGGTTTAGTAGCTGAAATTGTGAAAAAAAATATTTTTAAGACCCTCGTATCCAGACCGACCAAATAAAAATTGTGAGTTGTCTTCCAATGTATGTCGATGAAATAATATTAAATGAAATATAATAAGAACAGTAAGATTTCAAATAAAAAAGGATAATGTTGTATAGTTACTCAAATGTTTTTTTTTTCAAAAGTATGTTTACAATATAATTTTGAAAAAACATTGGAAAATTGTCATTGTAATGGATTTCGAAGGCTGGTGATGGGATACATATAAGTGAGTAGTAAACAAGAGATATCATTTATATCGCAATGTATTTCAATTACTAGAATGAAAGCAAAATAGGAAAGAAACTATGTTTACAAGATTATTGCATGATTTTTTCAATGTCAATATTGATTGATTGTGCATGTTTTACTGTTTTAAAATATACTACATTTTAAAAAGTTAAAAAGTCATCTAACTTTTTCATTGGTTTAATAATAATCAGCATAATATTTTTAGTTTTTTATGTAATCTTTGCAACAAAATGTATTAAATTGAATATTTTCGTTATTATAACAAGTAAAGTTTCGTTTGAAAGGGCCATTATAGGGGTTTCAGAAATATTTTTTAGACCAAAGAAAAAAATATATTTCGAGTACTTAGCTTTCCCTTCCTAAAATATTCAAACGAATAGCTTAATTTAAACTTTCTACGTCAAGCAGTTTCTGGGAAAAATAGCGGCGACGGACTAACCAACCAACACATTAGTGATGGTTCTGTCTTTCCTTTTGAGCTACGGAATCCTGAAAATCTCAGTTAAATATAAATGTAGATTACTGAATTAATTTCTTACTGAAGATATAATAGAATGAATATAATAGGATAAATTTATACATAGCTTTATTTTATGGACTTTTTAGAGTATTTTTCTCAACTCTATTATATTTGAACAAATAAAAAATTGACAGTAGTACATAAACTTGATTAAAAATCATTATCAGGGAATGCAGTTACAGTCACGAACAAAAGCTGAGTAGAAATTAAATTATTTGAGGTATTACGATATCGATACTGAAGCAAATGTCTACATTAACAGATTTACTTAATTAAATTGGAAGCATATACCATTGTCTATCAATTTTGTTTGATTTCACTATTCCTGCAATTTACAGTGAACTGATTTTATGAGTGTATAACTCATAAAATCAGTTTACTGTAACCCGTGACTTTTCTTCAAATGCTGAATATGAGAAAACTTTATTTTAACCATCCTCTTTGTAAAACAGTTTACAGTAACCAGATTCCAGACAGGCAAAGTTCGAAGACAGGCAAAGTTCGAAGAACGCATCTCAGGAGACAAACCTGTTTATGGGCTTTTATAGTCACCGCATTCGTTTTAAATACATTTCATATGGATGCTTATCTCTGCATACGGTAAGCCTTATAGATTTTTCTAAACTCATAAAGACAACAGCATTCAAAATATATATGTATATCGTGTTAAGTATAACATGTGCAATATGTATAAAATGTGATGCTAACGTTGGACACGTAAAACATGATAAATATTATAGATACACTTGTCATATTTTACAATTGAACAGAAATAGCACAATACCTAAGCGCGAATATCTTATGGATACATATCTTATTGGCGAGATGAAAGGCGTTCAGGTTTTTATAAGTCGAGAAAATATATTAATATATTTGGCATTACTCATTCAGTTTCCTTAGGTGTTAACTCATAGTCTCAATATATTATTTGAACTGTTTTTATACTCTCAATAGGGCTTGGGTCTTACTCGCGACTATTTGAATTACCTTTATGATACTTCATATACCCCCGGAAAAAATACATTTTATACTGTGACAAAAAATTACCATAACCGTTTATTATAAATTTTATAGAAGAGAATATTGATAATGAGACAGGATGACACGTGCCCCTCTCTGAATCACGTACCTTCCACTTGTTTTCCTGTAAAAATAAACAGCCGTGCCTTGTAAAAACAATAACTTTTAGTGGTCTTTACAAATTTATGACTAATATTTATGAAATAATGTTAGTCACTAAGAAGCTTTAGTCATTGACTAAATATTCTCATTGCCTAAATTGATAAAATATTTTCATTCACCTTTAGGTATAGGACTTATTAAGTGAAACCACATAATAAAATGATATTTTAACTGCAACGACAATAACACTGCTTAAAGAAATTTATTATATGTCTAAATTATGTTCATACCATGTAGTATGAATTATTTTAATACTCATGTAATTGTCAACTCCCGGCTACATTAGTTTCAATAAAGCATCTTAAAGATGATAAATGGAATAACTATATATTATGCCACATCTACTTTCCTTTCTTCATTTAATATTTTAAACTACTGACTATTATACACACTATCGTTCAATAAATATGCTGCAATTTCCCAGTTATTCTAGGTATTTAAATTCGTCTTTAAATTCTAATGGCCACATGTCTCGTTTATATAAGGATTAACTATACCTTTAGCTACGCTGTCTTTACAAATAATTAGTAATTAACAAATTAATCAATTTGAAATGAGTGTATGCACAAAGTAGGGTCGACTGCAATCGTAAAACTGTTGTAGCAAGTTAACCGAATATTGACTTAATTTGAAAATTCTAATCAAATGTTAATATCTAAAAGTTTTTAAGATTTTTCAAATCCAAAGTTGTACTGGAAAAGATAGACCTATTATAAGTCGCTTTGAAGCATAATTTTTAGCAAAGGAGGTTTAAAAATGGTAAATGGAACCCGGATTTTATTTTAAAAGATCCTTCAAGTTATACCCTTTAATTGAATGAGCAAAACAAACGTTGCTTCTACGTTACCTTTATGTAGAAGTACATTGAAAAACTCATTTAATATTTCACTATTTTAATAGATATAGCTATGTAAATAAACTTTCAAAGTACATAGGTCTAATGTGGAAGCAGCAGAGGCTCCAACAGGACGGAAGGAACGATATGACAAAATTACAAGAGTTCAGTATTTTACTACGTGTCCTAACAATGAAGTGTCTATTATTTTCTTTCTTTATTAATATTATAAAACCTGTTTGCAAGCTAAACCTTTAGTGACTAAACTTAAGCACCGGAAATACTTTTGGTTACTTTCCTTTACGTACTTTTTGTGAAACTAAGGACTTAGATTTTCGGTACAAAAGTAGCATTAGAACTTGGATTATAATTAATCTGTTTCTTGCTTAACCTATAGAAAAATATTTAACGATTCGAATTTCACAGGAAATGTGTAACAATTATAAGACTCTTAACGTAAAGCAGGGCTTTTGATGTATTATAACATAGACGTTTTTATCTAAATAATGAACTATTACAAACTTTATACATTCGTTAAAAATTCTTGTTTATACGAACCATATCAACAAAGCCAACACTAGCACGATTCATATCCGTTATTTTTATATTTTTAGATCGTTTGTGTGAAAATAATCTATATTATTATGTTTTTGAGCTGCATATCTAGGTTATAATATCGTGTCCTATTTGAACTATATTTGACTTCCTCCAACAATCATTTCATCCATTTGTTTGTTTTTTGACGTGCATTTTTTACTTGTTTATAAAAATGCTTAATGTGTTATTAAAACATTATTTGTCACTGTCTTGAGTCTATCTTTAATAGAATAATGCATACATATATAATAAGCCTTTGATTACTTATTACCAGATAACGCAGAATACGGGTAGAGACGTCGCTTCTAAAATTGGGGGAAAATTTGTCTAACAGTCTATTCATTTAAGGGCTGTAAATTTTCAGGGAAATTTTAAAGAACTAAGTGAAGAATAAAATTCCATAATTGTTGATAAAGAAAACTGGATATAAACTAGTGTCTCTCTTAAGATTTTATGACAATGGATGGTTTAGAGAAAGGATTAGTACATTATAATTAAAATTTACCATAATTGGAACGAGGATCTTGTCAGAAAAACTAATATGGTAGTAATGGATGAATAAATATTTTAAAAATTTCTATGAAACAAACACTTCCATAAAACAATAATATGAATGTATATAATGGTGGACTATTTTATAATTAGGCGAACATAATTTGAAAAGTTAAATACGTTAAGACGCATTTAAATATGGAAACGTGTATATATATATATATATATATATATATATATATATATATATATATATATATATATATATGTATATACATATATGTACAAGCCAATTATATTTTTAACTTTTTATTTATAACTAATATTCATAATGTAGACAAGATAACTACAAATAAACTAAGATCTAACCTAATATTTTAACCTATATTTGAACTTAAACTGTATTTTTTATATTTCTGTAGTGCTACTGCTTAGAATATAAAGTAAACCAGAAGGCGCATACGCGCAAATCTTTTCGCGGCCTAAAACCAAAATTGTTTCTACCAGCATCTCGCCCCATCAGTAGAATAAATGCACCCACCAACTCTGGGAAATCGACGCATATAAATATATCTAACGACGCATATAATATATCTGCTTGCGGCAGTACGATACACATTTACATCGATTTATATTGCTCATTTATTAACTCGTATTAAATATTATTATGGCCGCCTTGTTAAATTTGTACAATCTTTATTCCGACCACAACCAATAGCGGAATAAATTAGGTTAAAAACATTATGTAAATAAATAAAATAATATTAAAATACATTATCATTAAATGTGTGAGCGCGCGCGTGCGCGTGCGCATGTGTATGTGTATGTGTGTGATTATTTTGGTACTTTTGTATTATATTGGTACTTTCGTAAATGATTTTTTGGTTTTTATATTTTACCTCCTTTTTTCTATAATAAAAGCAGGAAAATGTAATTTTTTTTGTTTTCTACTAATTTTAAACACTATAGGAGCACATTTTCAAGAAATTAAAGAAGACAACGAAAATGAATGAATTTAAGATTTGTTCTTTCGTGCGTCTTCATAATCCTACATACAATGATTCAGGCCTACAATGGTTTTCCTCTCTGAAGTTTGAATATTGTTTTCAAGAGTTTTAGAGGTGCTAATTACGGGAAAAATAATGAAAAATATCTAACAATTAACATTTTTTTATATATTGCAATATTGATTTTACCAAAAATTACTCTGCATTCGCTTTCAAGCTCGATAATGCATAATGAAAAGTGATATAACGACTTAAGTGTTATCAAATGATTTTTATTAGTACAAAAGAATACATTCTACTTCTCAATTTGCTAATTACTGATTGGTACGTGATTAATGCTTGATTTACACGCCAGAAAAGCTCAATTCAAAATAATACCACTAATTGGTGATTAAATCTCTATTAGAATCTTTTGTCACTTTGATTCATTAAAAGAGAGTTAGTGAGGGTAAAAAATAGCAAAAAACATATAGATACTTGAACCGATTTTAAAATACATCTGTAACACTGTACAATTTAATACGTTAACTTAAAAATGTCGTCGCGAAATTTTCTAACCTCACCGGACAGTTTTTGTTATATTTGTAGATAATTCATGTTGACAAAACAACAAAAGACTATAATAGACTTTGTAAAAATGTTTACGACATATATTTTGACCTACCTATCAGTAACCAGGATAAGTTGTGGACACCCCACTAAGTTTCTGCAAAGTGCGTTCTCGAACTTCGCAAGTGATCGAAACGGCAAACTAATACCTTCACGATACAGATACCTATGATTTGAAGAGAACCTCGGAATCATGCAATACATTGTTTCTTTTGTTGCCGTAGTGTGGCTGGTCACAGTTCAAAAGCCAAAAAGCAAATAAGCTACCCAAACGTGCAATCGGTAACGCATGTAGTGTTTCGTAATCCGGAAGCTGCACAGCAACTACCCCCTTATTCAGAATCAGTGTCGAGCAATAATGCGGAAAATTCATCTCAGTCTGATCCTGACTTTGAACCTGATCTTGAGTCGAAGTTATTTTCCCAGAAAGAATTAAAAGAGTTAACGAGAGACCTAAACCTACCTAAACATGCAGCTGAGCTCCTTGGTTCAAGGTTGCAAGAAAGAAACATGCTTGCACCTAGTACAGTAACTAACCGTGGTTAAACTGCCGTGGCTAAAATGATAGAAAATTTTGGTATAATGGGATGTTCACTCCCTGAATTCGCACATTGACTATTTTCCGGAAAATCTAGAAGCTGTTAGTGAAGAGCAAGGTAAACAATTTCAACAAAATTTAAAAGAAATAGAACGTAGATATCAAGAAAAGTGGAATAGAAGCATGTTGGCGGACTACTGTTAGTTGCTAAAGCGAGACAAACTGAACAACTATTTTGAGAAAAAATTTCTAAATAGAAGCTTCGAGCAGAAATGGGCAAGATACCACTGAGATTTTTGTAATGTAAATATGTTAAGAGACATATCACCTATGTATTTTAATTGAATTTAACTGATAGATATAGGTATTTTTTAAAAATACAATTTTTAATACATGAATACATATCTTTTTGATCTATTTTTCATACATGTCTTTTTGATCTATTTTTCATAGTCCATTTTCTGAAAAATCTGAACGTGTTGAAGAAAAACTGATAATATATTCATAATTAGCGCCCTAAAATACCGCAAAATTAGTCATCAAATCTTAGAGGAAAAAAAAAGGTCAAATTTGCAGGCCTGATAAACGCTACAGGTAGAATATTCTAAAATTGGATATGACGACGGAAGTTTCAAAGGGCGCGCTTCTGTCAATAACAATCTTCTTCGGTAATTTAAAATTGCATAGTTAATTGAAAATGAAATTAAGTAATGGTATTCAAGTACGAAAAGTAATCCACATTTGTCTTTTTTGTAATCCACATTTGTCTTTTTTGTAATCCACATTTGTCTTTTTTATAAACCACATTTGTCTTTTTTGCAAATATTTATGCAGGTTGGAATAGAAAAAATCGGTATTTTAAGCGATGTTGTCACATACAAACCATACGAAGGTTCAGAGCTGTATCTTAGGTTGCACTGACAGTCATGATTTGATACTATGCATTTCATGCGTAGTTTTTTTGAATACCCCGGTGCGCGTATTCTTGCCTTCTAAATAACCTTATATTTTAAGTGCTACTGTACACTTTCCGCTATTCCTTAACAACTGTAGTATGAACAAATTAATGAATGGTAGCTAATGGTTTATTTACATGGATAATAAATAGATTCTAATGATACAATATTATTAACAACATAATTGAGCTGTATTAATATATCGCAAATATCTCATTAATATGTTACTTACGGGTGGTACTACATTCGGTTTCAAAAAATTTTGATACCGAAAAAAATGCAATAAATTTAAATTATATTGGGAAATAAAATAGTGTAAAATAATAAAACAAAGGAATTGCTCTTTTAATTTTTTCGTATGTTGTGGTGTTTTAATATTTTTTTGTTTTAAAATTGGTTTATTTGTCATTAATCAAATTTTGTATAAAAATATATACTACATTTTAAACAACAAGCTCTATGATAAATGGCCTACAATAAGCGGCATTATGGAAAGATACGACAGAACAAGTTTCTTTGAACATACTTCACATGTTATTGGAATTGAAAGGTTTCGCACTTACTATTGATATACTTCGAAATTCATGTTTAGGTTTTATTATTAAAATTAAGAAATATTTCCAATTTCATCAAAATTATCTTTAAAATATTCCATCACCTGAAAACTTTCTATACATTAATGATTTTAAATATAACAGTAATTTACATATATTGTAACAAAATAAATTACTCCTATTGCATTTTTATCATAAGGTAAGTAGCTCTTATTGACATAGATAACTACCATAAAATGAATAAATGTGTGCTAGGAATTAAAAGGCATTATCTTTGTCTTAAGGAACCTATACTTTATTATATTAACCAAAACTATTAATAACAATTCTACAATAAAATCTTTTCAAGACAAGTTATGTTTACTTGTTTTTTTTGTGAACAAACTTTTCACTTACCTTCTTACATCGAGCCAAAGCTATGATGGTGATAAGGTTGCCAGGAATACCCACGAGCATGAAGGTAACGCAGCACAGCGAGGCAAACCTTAATAAGCCCTCTGGATACCCCTTGAATAGCTCCAAGTGTTCCAAGTCCCCACTAGAATCTAGAAGGTCGTCGTAGTCATTGTGCTGCACTGTTCCATTGACCACTGTAGGTATTGTACTTCTCGTTTGTATAACTGGCCACAAGTCGCCCATTTTGTTTATTTAAATAAGTTTAATCTAAATAATATATTTCTTAATTCTACAACAAATTGATTCTACCACAATACGTCAACGATTCAATTAATCATCACAGCACTAACACTTATTTAATATGCTTTTAATTAAACACTTGGAAATTAGTTAAACATCGATTGCACAGTTGTTCACATGCAAGCGCTCAGTACTCAACCGCACTTGCGTCGAGTTAATGAATACAATTGAAAAATGAAATTTGAACTGCGTGACAATTCCGGTTTTTTTATACAGATAAATCGAATTTCGCTTCGTCCTATTCGTCGAATGTTTATGACGAATGTTTTGTGTCGGTTTGAAGCGCGTCCCTAAGTGTTGGGATAGCTGCTCACATCCGCTCGCTGTATTTCCTTATCGAGTGCGACATTGGGCCCGACGGCGCGCGTTGGCTGTCGCTCCCGATAACGACACGCCTGCTCCATTAGTAGTAATAGTTTGTTCAACAATAAGATATTCATTATCGAATTCATTTTATGGATACAAATGTTGGTTTCTGACTGCGCTTATCTATCGGCATTGATAGTTGGAGGTGCAGGCGTGGGGTGCATTGTGACTTCGGTTTAGTCGTAGTATTTTTGTCGCACTCTTCGTTGTTGCAGCGAGGGCGTGTTATTCATTTACGATTGTTATTGGTGACGCCTCTGCAATGAATCTGTAAGAAAGATAACATTTTTGTATATAAATATTTAGTATAGACAGTTTTACCAACACAGTATGTGAAAAAAATGGAAAATTTATTCCTAACTCTCCTAAATATCTGTCAAATAATATTATGAATGGAAAAAGGGATTTGTTTATTTATTTTAAAATATTATGAATATACAATAATTTTATAGCACCACTAACATTTAAATAAAAACTTAAAGTTAATCGTACTTCTTCAAACCCTGAACTAGGAAAATAAAAATATAAGTGTTTTTAAACTGAAAATCTTTTTATTACATCGGATGTAATGAAAAGATTTCGATTGAATTCTAAACGTAAATGCAAAGTGTGTGTTTAATAATTTGATTCTCTGGTCCACGAATGATTTCTTAATTTTCGAATAAAAAGATTGTATATTTCTTACACATTATTCGTCTTTGATGTAGAATAATAGTAAGTCGACTAGTCAGTAAGACCGTTGGTTGACAAATTGTCAACTTCATAACTGAAGAAAAATTTAAGTAATTTTACTGCAACTTTTTGCATGACCTAAATATTTTTTGTTCCACCGCAATTTCTTGTGACTACAACTAATTTTAAAAAAAAACAGATATGAATAATTCTATATCTCCCAATAGATTATACTAGATACAATTTAAAAGCAAAAAGATTTCAATCAAATTGGGATTTTTACATAACTATTTCGAAATGTGTTATGTGGAAATTTCATGTTTGGCACATAAGAATATTTAAATAAAATATTGTATATCCGAATCTGCTATATAAGATACAGAAAATATTAAATATTAACTTTGTTTATTTAAAATATTTCCCTGTTTGATATTCATTCCTTTGTTATTTGCAATAATTGTACAATTTTGTGAATCATCATAATTACAGTCGAATGATAAAACTCGTGTCAAGAAAATATATAGACATGTTCAAGAAATGCTGATCCATTTTATTTTATTACCATGGCTGTTACGCTGTATAGCCCGGCACCCAGGTGATAATCCAATTAAATGTTTGTTAGGAACGCGCGCAACTTTAGTGTCCCAATGCGCAGTAACCCTGTTTCTGAATACACGTAATTTATTGGGCAGTCTTTGTCAAGTTGTTTACTCGCAAAGCTTGACGTAAGGCGGTTACGCTATAAAGGAAAACATTTCTCGGACGGCGAAACAATACGAGAAAATAATAAATGTAGCTGCTCTGAGAAAAACTTCATGAATTATCGTTTGTGGGTAACGAAACATTTGTTAGCTGCTCCCTAGTTCTGTTCGTAAACTTGTTTTGTGAGGTTTTAGTTATGATATATTTGTCTCGTGTAAAAGGGATATTTCGTATGCTTAATATCACTTTATGTACTATGAAGGCTCAAAAAATTAAGCTTTAACGTAACTAACGTTAACATCACATTTTTGGAAAAATTTTCGGTTAATCATAATATAGTTCCAGAACAAGAAAATCGTGTCATTTAAATATTTATTTTAAACCTTATTAAATATATTAAATGCAAAATTACAAAAAGTTTAACGCTTCTGTTGTACAAAAAATTTAATGTTTTTTGTACGTTATGTTTATAAAAAGCAGCTATATGCGATCGGAGGAAAGGTGAATGAAGTTTCTCTTGGTATCATTACCACTTGTCATGATATACCTTCCTAAACTCACATGAGAAAGCTCGGTCATTTGTTTACATCTTCAGAGACAAGTAGTTTCAATTACTTCGGTTTTTGTACATAAATGTTTAAAAATAATTCAATATTATAATCATTTTCTTACATGTCTGTAAACTTTAGTATATCAAGCATATATATATATATATATATATATATATATATATTTACATATATATATATATATATATATATATATAAATATATATACATATACTTTCAAATGGATTCTTAATCGATTCGGTACATACAAATGAGATTACATTTCTCCATACATATATAAAAAAATACCAAAAGTGCAGTAGAAAATTAAAAATTTGCCTCAATAAATTTCTAGTACAATTTTTTTGAACAGTAAAAATAAATGTCACTTACACAGTCATGTCTTTTTATATACCATGGTATACGGCAAATAATCGCTTATAATATACCAACAATATTTATTGCATATAAATTTGTAACCATTTTCTGGATATTTCAAATAGGTTCTCAGTTTTATTAAGTACATGTAACATTTTTCCAAGCTACTTTAAAAGCTATCTTTTTCCCATAAATACAGTTGTAACAGAGAACGCGTCTATTATTTATACAGATGATTATGTCCATCAAACTGAGCAGAGATTATTCACGAACTATAAAAATATTATATAATAAATAGTTTCTGAAAATATTGCTATCAGAGTTGCATTTCGAACAAAAACAAAAATAATACTTCACAAAAAGAAATTCAAATCATCCTTTTGATCCATGGAATCACCTATAGGGTAATTAGTCTCATTCAGCTTACATGTCTTTTTCATTTATGTAAAAAATATAACAAAGGCAGTGTCTATTATTCATGCGAACGAATCTCCACATTTAACTAAGTAGATAATACTAAGGAACTCTATGAAAATTCTCTACCGATTCTCATAAAAATCATCGCCAAAATTTGAAAATACAAAAATTTACGAAATAAAGTACGCTCATTACTAAAATGATGGACTACTGGTCCGATTTTTATGCCGATATTAATATAATTTATATATTATAGAAATTATCTCTCCGGGTTTAGTATACCAAGTATTGCGGTGTGAACTGCAGGAATGGAACGTTTTTATGAAGCAAGTCGAGAAAAAAGTAAACAGAATTCTTAACAAATTAATTATTAAAGTTACTGTATAATTATCGAATGGTATGTGAGATCTGTGCCTGCATCGCTAAAAAGAAAATTATAAGTTGAATTAGCGGTAATTGAAACTTAAAATAAAATTAAATAAATATTTTTGAGTTTATTTCTTTTCATAACTTGGATACAAAACTAGTGAAACTTATTTGGTATTAAAAATAACATGCACTGTCTACGATGTAGTTAACATCATATTGCAAGAATTTCTTTTCCCGAAATAAAACTCATGGAAGACACATCTTTTAAGTTTAACTTTTACGATTAGCTCTTAGGCAGAGACAAATAAAAGTGAGTAAAAATAAAAGTGATTTCACCACCAGCCCGGTGGTGAATTGAAGTCTAGTCTATTATGTGATACAGTATTTTTCCTCTTTAATTGCAATTGGAATAGCTTAAGGTATAATTGAGTCGTCTATAAAACATATTTCTTTTTATGTTTATATCTAAATATATGAGTATATTATACTACACAAATATATGTGCAAGCACACAAAATTTACGGATTCATTAACTACGCAGTAGCGTCGCCAGCTAAAATACTATATATATATATATATATATATATATATATATATATATATATATATATATATATATATATATATATGTATGTATATAAATATATATATATTGGTTATTATTCAGTCTATTCTGTGTGAAATTATAATTAAGGCCAAATTGACATAAGAAGAATAATCAAAAATATTTTGTTTTTTATTAGATGTCATTGTATAAATAATAACGAAAAGATTTCGTTATTTTAATTTTTTAGCACATAACTTGAAAGTTTAAAAAAAATTAACTTGTAAATATAACTATCTTTATGCCTCCTGCGTTTAAAAAAATAAAATGACTTCCCAAGTACAAGTAGACTACTCGTACTAAAAGAATTTCTTACACATGTATTGTCTTTTTAAATTTAAACAAGTGAAAGAATCATAATATCACTTTATTTTCTTATTTCCAATACTGAAAATTACAAAAAAAAATACGAGATATACAATCATGGTTACAGCTTTCTTGGAAACTCTCTATGAGCTTCTGAATCCCTTTTTTATTTTTATTTTATTTTTATGTTGATAATTTTTGGTTCAGTTTTTTAGTATAACTTGTATAGAGGATTATTACATTTTATCACTATGCGAAGGTTTCTAGATCGAACAGTTTTTTGCGAAAGATGACTGTAATAAACAGACATAGAAAAGAACCTGTGTGTGATCTTATAAGGATTTCGCTTTTTTCCTTTTAAAGTATGAAATCCTAAGATAGGTTTGAAAATAATTTCTACTTGAATTAATAATTCTAAAACCTATTCATATAGTTTTCACTTTAAGAAAAACAAAAAATTCAAAACATTCCATAATTTGTTTTGACCTTTTTTATCAATAAAACAATTAGTAAAAAAATTGACTTGGCAACAAATTTATTGATCTATTGTAAATAAGTGAGCATAAATGTATATCCATGGCTCGAGGGCAATTAGCTGATGAGGCTAATTAGCTGACACTATTTAAACAGAACGTTGAAGATATTAAACAATATTTTATTTTTTAAATACATGTACACTAAATTATTTACAGGTCTGCTCAGCAGGAAATTTCAAAACGTGAATATTATAAGGTATTCACGAGCATGCTTTAATATAGTTCACTGTGTACCGATTAATAATTGAATTTGAGGCTATGCGAACACGGTCTATCTATTACCGGGTTGTAGAGCAGTCACCTGTATATATTTAGGAGTAACGCCCCCTGAAACTAGGTGCTAACTCAAGAACTAACCCACATCTTTCCAGCACATCTAGGTATGTACATATATGACCATGGACTAGAAGTATACAAGATTTATATTAACTAGTTATTAGGTCTCGATAAAAATAATCTGAATCTAAAAATATTCAAATAGTTTACTGTTGGAAACTAACAGACGAAATGTGTTTGTCCAGGCAACCCATTACGTTATCAATATACAATTAATAGTGTGAAAGCAATAGTTAAGCATTTCCACACGTACAGGCAGCACAAGTTCTTGGATACCCTAATTTGAGAAGAAAGAAATAAATGATCGCTGTACGACAAATAACATTATCGATGTGCATCAATACATTAATTTAATAATGATAACTAACTTCTAGTTAAAACAAAATATTTTAAGTATCATTTGCTACAAAAATCTAATAAAAAAACCAAAAAAGATTTCATAAAAGAACACTTGAGATGATTTTTTAAATCGCGCTGTGAAGGAGTATCGCGTGCACATAAATTTCTTTGATTGCATAATAAATCCTGATTATAGTTTTTCAAAGGGTTATTATAGCGAGGATTATATAAATGAACAACGCTGCGAAGAATGTAGGAAAATTTTAAAAACTTGACATAGTACTATCACATATTTCATGTTACACTTCAAATACAAGGTCCGTTCTATGACACCCACCTTACAATAAAGAACATGTAAAGCTTATATTTACTTTTTAATTACATCTTAGTATTGAGTGTGAAACAGTTAAGTAATGGAAACGCAATTATTCAAGGCTTTTTTAATGCTGAATTTTACATTCAAATTTAGAATTGCCATTCACCGACGTAGCAGTTTCACTTTTTAAGTGATGAAGTGGGGGTATAACTCCTATTGAATATTTATTCGCTTCAAGCCAAATATTCACTTAATCCAACCATGATATCTATCGTACATCACACTTTAAACTTCAATATTAAGAAAAATACCTAGTATGGCGTAAGTTAAACAACAAAAGCACGACCAATTTACCAAGCCAATGAGTATAATATGTTGAATTTTCTTAGCTTACATTAGTAGTTTTTAAATTTTAACTTCGTAATGTCAGTGCTTGTCTTTCAAATACTAAGAGAAAAAGTTAACTTCATCTGTTGTAAATAGTCCAACGCAAGAAAATATTAATATCAAAAGGAATGAAAGTTTTATTTATGGTGATCGAAATAAAAAGTGCCATTTTAGCCACATTGTACACGAAAATAAATTAATGAAAGCAAAGGTCTATTTATATGTAAAGCACATACGTTTTCTTCGGTGAAACGGATAATGTTGAATATCGCCAATCAATTCAATGATTTAATATAATTAAGTTACCTCAAGCAGGTACAAATATATGTTGTGATCATTTACACATCAACATATTTACCAATAACTTCTATGAAACCAAAAAAGAAAATAGTCCATAAGGAAATATATGTTTTTTGTAAATTTATAATCCGAAGTTAATATAAAATCAATGTTTTGAAGTCAGTTATACAATGGGTAAAAAGTAAAAAGTTACGTTTAGAATTGAATAATAAATACAATATCTCACATAATTATTAATGAAGAAACACAATTACCCCACCCTCACCCACAGATTCCTTGTACAATATCTCTCTACCCCTACTCACCTGTTGTCATTTAAAGTTCAATGTTGCCCTGTGTCCGTTACAGGATAACAATAAACTTTATTCTATGTAATTAGCTATTGTGATCCTTCTACGTATGTTGAAGCCGCCAGCGATCGTTACATATATATCCCATTATGCATATATCGCATTTAAGCTTATACTTTCCCACACAAACTTTTAAACAATTGATCGTGGAATGAAACATTTGATTGTAAAATGCTTTACTGGGCAGAATAACATACTGATATATCTAATATTAGTTTGGCCCTAAAATACTCTAAACTAAACAGTAAGTGGGTTGATCCAGGTGGCCAAAAGTTAAATGTTTCGTAATGAACGATTATACCACAATACAATGTAACCAAATGGGAATACGTTCGCTCCTTTTTGGTACTAATAAATCTGACCAGATTGTCGTTAGTGCTGCTGTACTATATCTATATATCAATCTAATTATTGAGCGTATAGGACACTTTCAATATGCCGGTAGTTCTTAAATTGAAAAAAATCTCTAAAAAATAATTTTTCAACCAAAATACACATATGATACTTTATCAAAGTATTTTTTTTTACAAGAATTTTTAAAATACTACAGCATTATTTTCACTTTTTCAGTGCTTATTAAAAGAACTGAGAAACGTCCTAAACAGTATTTCAACTAATGCGTTCATAATACCTAGGCGTCTTCATAAAACGTCATTTTGTATTCATAAATATTTATTTGAGGAACAGTATATTTTACTAAAATATAGTTTTATGAAATTATTTAGTAAATATTTTTTCCCTCATACGGCGTAGGTAGATACGCCGTTCAAACTAAATAATAATACATATTATGTAACGGAATTCATCTCTCCGACTGTCACTTGCCATCGACTTTTTTCATATACAAACCGTTCATTCTGATAATACTTTTTTATGACCATATCAACATCATAGCCATTCATTCATAATCATTTTGGCTATAAGTCAAATAAAAGAAGGGGTTTTAATGCCTTGATTTTAACAAAATCAAAAAATGTGTATCAGGACCACGCATCACCAAATTTTGATAGAAATTATGATATATGTAAGAAAATTGTTGCCACCTATTAATGTTGGAAATTTGTAACAAACAAGGAAACATTTGTAATAAACAGAAGTTTAGTTTTTTATTAATAAAATGAATGCGCTAATGAATAACGCCCTCCCAAAGCTACTTAAAACGGAAAAAGATGTTAAGCAGAACAACATACTCTCGTCAATCATTTGTAGTATATATGGGGAAAACATTATATAAAAAGTCATTACGATTTGGGAAGGAGGAGTTAGCATTCACGGCTTAAGAATAAACAACTTTCGCTACGCCGATATATACTTATTATTAACAATAATTTACTGCAAGCTTAGAAAATAAAGTACATATTGACAGCATTATTGCTTCAAGAGCAATATCTTAAAGAAAATTACTGTCACAAATCAAGTGAGGAAAACAAGTGCTTTGGTGGAATATAAATGATAATGCTTGTGAACCAAAGTAATAACTTACAAAACAAGTATTTAGTATAAATTTACAAAGCTATAAATATCAAAAATTTATAATTAATACAAAATTAAATAACAGCGAAAAAGGAAAGGAATAAGGACTAGTTATATATTTCGATCTGCGACTAATAATGGGTAATGTTCAATTCAGACGACTTTTAAATACGGAGTATTAGGGACACACTTTATATATTTAAATTCATTTGATTTCACAATCTGGTAGCTTGTACTGTAAAAGATTCTTTATTATGCTTTTCTATTATTAGGAGGGTGCAGTTAACTTAGAATATAATTGAATGCTGACATACATCGGAATGTAGATCGGAGGTCTAAAAATGTAAATAAAATATTAAGTACATTTTAACATAGAAGATGGAGATTGCCTTGGTCATGGGTCTTTAGCCATTTAAGCCGGTGTACTCAGACATGTACCCAGTTTTTAAGGCCGATAATAACTGAATACGGAGGTTTTAAATGGTCGTTTCAATTTATTAATTTATTGTTCATTTAGATTTCAATAACACAAGTCTTCACAGTGAAGTATACTTAGAAGTAGAGTTTGATAAATATGTAGTAGTTAAAAACGAAAGAATTTATTCGTTTGAAGGAGTACATTTTTAATAAAATCTTACGTCTAACGTCATTTACTTGAGGAAGTCATGAGAGATGTTGAAAAATTAGTAGACTATATTCTATAGTTTAAGTAAAATACATACTTCTTAGCCTTACATACTTCTAACAGAAGATCTGGCTATCAATAATGATTGCCTATGATTTAATTGGGTTAATCAAAGACTCTGTTTAATAGCCCACTCACTAATCAGATATACGTCTGTCTTCTATATGTTAATGCAAGAAGAAATTTCAAGGCAATGCAATAAGATTATAATTGAAGATCATCGGCACAGATCGATAAAAATACCTACAGAATCAATAAAAATAGAAAGAAGGACTAAGGAAAAACATCTTAAAGTACGTCAGCAATAAAACTAATCCACTTTGAATTGTTTTCAGGAATTTTAATTGCCTGCAATGATCACTATAATACGAATTGTACTAACCAACCCATTGTTATGATAGATTTAATGTTTTAAGTCACCGTATCAATATTTTAAAATCCGCAGAGTTGAAAACATTACTGAATCTTTTTAATATCAGGACGGATAATTGGGTATCGTCAAAACAGAGCGCTCATCGTTGTTACTACCCTGACATAAAGTTAAATTGCAGTGAATATAATAAATTTTGGTTATTTAGAAAACTAACGAGTTAAGGAAGCGTAATCTGCCCAGACTTTTGATAGTACGGTTCCAAAATCTTTAATGTATTGGTTAAAGAAATAATATATATCTTCGTCCATTCATAAATAAATGTGGAGATTAATCTAAGATTCGTGCAATGACGATTGGTCCATGATTACCAACGGATTTCGAACTTCGAAAAATTCTTTATTATTTTGGATATTGAAATTTATGAAATAATAAATGCATTATCACAAGCTGGACAGATACTCTGATGTTCAGAGTTTCTGACTGCAATGTAGCACACAACCGGCAGGGCTGTAAGGAAAATGTTGAGTCGCAACGAAAATGTAGTACGATCGATTGGATACTGCTTTGTTTCATATTGCTTATAGATACTAAGAGTACACAGAATTTTTCAAATATTTGATAATGTGCACTCGTTTTTACTGATTTAAAACTTTTTTTCGCTTTTTTGTACATAGGCCATAACTTATTTCTTAGTATTATCTAGGTTTTCCAGAGAAACTGCGTAGGGTGGCCTTTATGTATTGATTTTTCTCTAATACTTAACTCTTAACCTTCTGCATGAAACAGTTGATTGAATTATTGAACCTTAAAGAGAATCTTTTTTCACGCTAAAATACCAGCACGGGCATCTAACTAAATCTGAGATAATTGCTTATGATTTAACGCCACTGAGCAACGTGGTCGGTGATAAATGGAGGAAAGCGCAACTACAAGTAGCTATTTCTTTATTTTAATGAAATATTTATCAATTTGAATGAAATTATATAAAATTTTATCGCTTTATAATCTAGTTAACTTCGATTATGTAACAATATTTGTTTTATTTAACGTATTAACATTTTTTTTCATACTTGGTAAAATTTCTCATGAAATGTTTTTTACGTCAAAGATAAAATATAAAAGAATAATTCTTTTTTATATTTGACGTTTTCATTCCTTGTTATTTTCGTCACTTATTCGTTTATAAATATTGGCTCGACATGTTGAGTTAAAATTTTATTCTTTTTGTCGGAATACGATACATTGGTCAAGTATTTTGTTAATTTGTTAGAGTTTGAGCAAATGTTTCGAATAGTGTGCGAACAGGTAAAATATTTACACAAATTCAATTAAGGCAAAATAGAATTTTTATGTACCAATAACATACCAGGCTCAACCAGCGTCGCAAAGAACTAAAGCGTCGATATATTTTTCTATTTAACACACTCGTGAAAATATGCATCAAAAAAAGTTTAAGTTATATGCATAAAAATATATACGAAAACCGCAATTTATTTTACGAAAGAAATCTCTCCAAACGTTTTGTATTTTATTATGTATTTAAACGGTGACGGCTTTTCAGCTAAAATATTAATAAACATTTTGTTGATTGTTTATTCAAATATTATGCGAATATTTTTAAACTCAGTCGTTGTTCATCAACACTAAACAAATGCAATTCCACCGCACTTCAAAGCGGTTTTGCTTTGTTTTGATAATAAACATGAGACACTTTATTTTATTTGATATGCAAATTCAGTTTGAAATAGCGAACTCCGTAATCAAAATATATAATTATATCAAGTTCAAGGCGGAAGCGCCTACAGCATTTTCTTTGTATCTGAACTGCTTCCGTGACCGAACTAATTTCGGAACTACATTTACATTTAAAAGTTGCTATGGTCGTCTATATGGACAGAAAAGTTTCGTGTTCCGATAAATATAATCCTTTTTTCTTGAATACTTTCAAATTAAATACCTAAAAGTAAGTGTCCTGTGGTATTCAATTTAATATTGGAATGTTGGTTCTTTTTTGAAAACTTCACAGGGTTTACATGCAAATTCATATCACTTCTCAGTCTGTCTTCTTATTCTTGTGTCGTAGTTAGTTCCTCAAGACGTGATGGAGGCAATTCTTTAATCACCAAACTATATGGATCGTTTCATAAATATTTTGTGTATAAAATTAATTTATATAATTATTTGAGACGCTACATTGTAAAAATTAAAATAGACTTGACGAATAATCAGATATTAATAAATTTGTTTAAATAATTGAAAGCTTATGTATATATATATACATATATATATATATATATACATATATATATATATATATATATATACATATATATATATATATATATATATATATACATATATATATATATATATATATATATATATATATATATATATATATATATATATAATAGTAACTTGATCCCCTCGGCAACCGAGTAAGCGCAATTAAAGAAACAAAAAATATTCATTCATTTGTATTATAAATTATATATTGCATTTTAAAATATGTATATATGAAACCTGTAAGAAGTAAAAACGTTATTATAAACACTTCAGTCTTGAATTCTATCTTGTCAGGCTTACATTTAAAAAAATAAACGTATGGGGGATTACTTTTTTTATTAATTAGAATTAATTTTTAAAAATTTTTTATTTGATCAATTTTTCAAATTTTTGATTTTTTTTTTCAAAATTAGAATTGGAAGCAAAAAGTGTCGTTTAACGGGGATGAAAAGGGAAAAAATCTTTGCAGCCAACAGTCACACTTTATTTCATTGAGAAAACATGGTCAGCATGAGAATGAAGAAAGCTAGTTGAACCTTAAATTTTATAAGCCAGTCTTCATTTTCAACCATCGTTTCGTTAATTTAAAAAGAATTATATCTTAAGTTCGACTACAACTTCTACTAAACTATTTTCTGGATTTAATCACAGTTTACTCACTTCATTTCCCTCGACAACCTTACTTATAGTATGTCTTATTCTTAGTCACAATATTAGGCGACATACTACAATTCAAATAACTCCATAAACGCGCGCGTTGCTTATAAGCAACTATTTGATTTGCGGGGATTAGCACCAACATATATGAAACACATGACGTAACATATATGAAACTATTCACAAAACAAAGGCAAAGTATCGACGGAAAGCTCTGACAGAGGGCTGCAGCCATTTGACATTATTTTTCACACAGTATATATATATATATATATATATATATATATATATATATATATATATATATATACATACATATATATTTATATATAATATGATGTTATAAAATATTATAAAAACTGCAACATGTGTGAAAGAGACGTTAACATATGTAGTTGACATATGACAACGGCTGTCCCATAGACACTGCCTATATCGACGATGTGTCACCTGGCAGGAAAAATAAGCAGTGACCGTCTCCACTTAATGAATGACTTTTGAACTATACCGAGCTCAAATTTAAACAATGATAATATTCAAATGCCATGTTCGGTCGGCACAACGCTGTGAGCAAGACAAAAGACGTAACCTGTCTCACTTCTGCAGCACAACTCGCAATTCGCATTGTTTTCTCAAAAACTATCTGATTGTTGCTTCAAAACTATCCAATATGTATATGTACTGTTGCCATTTATCATAATTTTACAAGAACGTAGCTACATTAATTAAAACTAGACACAGTGAACTGAAAATCGATGTATTTTTATAATATTATTTGAATATGCGAAACAGCGAAGAGCCTTTTTGGTAAACGAGGTTAATTTGAGATTATTTTTTTTTAAGTTTAAAACATAATTTAAAAAAAATGTCGCACAGTAACATAGTACAAAGGCCATTCTATGCCCTGGTATTTTAATATAACGTCTACCTTTGGTAGTTATTGAGTATTTTGCGAAACCAAACACCAATTTTCGCCTATTTGCGAAATCCGCCCCTTAATGCAAGCCTCTGATAAGAGTTATTTTTGTTTCTAACATGTGTTTCTTTATTTAATTGATGTTATAGACTATACATATTATACATTGATATTTACCTTTGGTGCTAATCCCCGCAAATCAAATGTGTGTATATATATATATATATATATATATATATATATATATATATATATATATATATATATATGTATATATATATATATATGTATATATATATATATATATATATATATATATGTATATATATATATATATATTAAAGTTAACACGTATATTATATAAGTATATAGGAAGTATTTATTATATTGTTATTAGTGTAATATCCTTAATGTATTTATTAACTTTTGTTTGCAATTTAGAGTACGGTACAGTGATTTTGTGATAAACAGTAATTTGATGATTGGGTAAGTAATGCTCGAGATGTTTTACAATTTTTATGGTGACACGTAGAAAAATTTAACGCCATTTGGAACGGGAATATAATGTGTTAGATCAGAGCGCAAAACAGGTTATCGAGTACATTTTTATTTCCGTATATCATTTAGTGTTTTCTTATCTATGGTATTTTTAGTTAGTATATTTTTGTATTACGACATTACTATATTTTTTAAGTTAATAAATTGCTTGCATAAATCACATATGTATATATTATATCATATTGTACAAAACAAATTTAGCATGATTATCCAATTTATGATTCTCCGAAAAAACTACGAAATAGTGTTTATTTTGGATTTCATTAAACATCTTTTTCAAAGGTGTTTTTCCGAGAAACTTATCGCAATACTGACTTTATCTCTTCGTTTTCAATCGAGTCGACTTTATTTCTTCGTTTTCAATTAGTAGATACAATCGTATATTCGTACTAAACTACTAATTCGTACTAACGTCGTATATTCGTTGTGAAAACGCATTTAATAACGAATAATTTACAAACAAAAACGTGTTTAGGACCCATTCTAAGAAACGAATAATGTCGGCGCGTGATAATGCAGTCGAAAGAATAGTATCTTTCAGTTTGTGAAGAACAATTACTATGCCATTAGCACAGTCAGTAAATTATAAACATTTAGAATTTTTGACGAGCAGTTCCACAGTGGAAACTAACAGGAAATGTTTATTGAAATCTAACATAAATTACAAACTTTGTACTCACGTGTTTGAAACTAAATAAAATTACAGAGTATATAGTAAAATAGACGTGTACATTTCAGTTCTTTAATTTATTGAAATTGTGAAATTTCATATTTGCTATTTTGTTTTTTTTTCTACCCAACTGTGTGTTCACAATATACTATTGGAAACATTATTTTAACTGGTTTACAGTGATACATAATTCTGTTTTATATATCACATTCTTATTTTAACAAACTGTGTAATTGTAAAATCTCATTTCTTTAAATTTTTCTAAGCTTTTTTATTAAATTTTTTTAAATGTTTTCTATGATTTCAGTGAGTTTTGGTACAATTTTTTTCCATCCCGAATTTCTTAAAGAACTAACGATTGTATGAATGTAATGGCATATTTTGTAGCATTCAATTTGGCAACAGTGACCTGTTTCATTTCGCACTTTCAGATATAATATTTTGTGGACGGATTTGAGATGGCTCACCAAGTTAAAATTTGAATCAAGATGTTTATTATCTTATAACTATAAGACAAATATTTATGTTTTATAAATACTTTCGTGAGCCTTCTTACGAAAACGAGAAAGTCTGGCTTTTCAATACAATTTTTTAAACTCACACGTAAGTGTGGTAAAAATGCTTCAATCATTCTATAACAAAATTCTCTTTCTGTATACGTATGAAACTTCATTACAATGAAATAACAAATTTTGGAGTAACGCAACATTTTATTGGAAAGAGCGAGAAAGCCAGCCGTTCTTTTTTTGCCAGCCTGTTCTAGGCAGTAAGTTCAACATTAAAAAGCAATATATGTGTATTTCTTTAATCATAGCAGGAAGTCAATTAAAAGAATACATTCGACATTCAAGTTAATTCAAACCCATACGAAATATATCCACAATAGACGAAATGGTTCCATATGGCATAATTTGTGGAATAAAAAACAATATATTTATTGAGTTATCAAATTTTAATTTACCCACATCCGTATAAAAGAAGTTGAGAAAATAAAGCAGTATTTTTGTGCAATTATACAGTTGAACCCGACTTATCAGAAAATAAAGTAGATTATTCATTTGTTGCTAGTTTACTCACTTCCGTATAAAATTGATTAACGGTAGGCGAAATACCCCCATATATATAAACAAAGGGAACCATCGTTATTCAATTACAAGTTAAGAACAATTTACCGAGTCATTACATAACAGATTAAAGAAAAAGTTCGTGGCGTTTTTTTCCGTTCTAGAGTTGCATAATTTTCGTAATTAATCAAGCCATACTCAATTATAATAATGAAAGTGGAAAGTTATTGCATTTTAAAAATGAGCCAAAATTCTGAAAAAAACTTGCTATATTTTACAATATCACTTCGACCAAGGCGATAACGCTTCGCAGTCTTGTGAAAAAGTTCATGGTTTTTGTGGTGAATATTCTTTATTACAATTGCAGCACGTAGATGGTTTGCTCGTTTCCGCTTTGGAAATTTTGAGATCAAGGGCGCACCACGCTCTGGTCACCCAATCGTTGAAAAGGTCGATTAAATTCTCCTAAAAATTGAGAAAGACGGGCATGTTTCATCTCCTATAAGTGCTGCTGAACTATATATTGACAAAAACTAGATTTTTATTGTTCATATAAAGCTGGATACAAAAAAAGCTTGATATTTTATTACCACAATTAACAGTGAAACATTTTATGATTTAATTAATAATAATTTTTATCTATGAAACGCTACTGAAGCAAAATTTAATCGAGTTATTTTGTGAAGAAATTGAAAACAAGCTAAAAAAAGTTGGTCACGTACAACAATAACGTGCGAAAAAGATCGCGTTCTAAGGTAGATAGAACCTACACAGACAGTGACAAAGCCAAGATTGACGTCACGTAAGGTAACGCTTTGTGTTTGATAGGATTGGAATAGAATCATAAGTGGCTTTAGTCTGGTCAAAGTGATTGATTTCACTCTTCACTGTTAACAACTAATGCCAATAATGTGTGAGATTGTGTTAAAACGGCCAAAATTGATCAATAGAAAGGCGGCATCTTCTATCACGACGATGCCGCACCACATACACTTTTAATGACTCGCCAAAAATTGATAGAGCTTGACTGGGAAGTTTTAATGCATTCATCGTATAGCCCAGACCTAGCCTCGTTCGACTATCACTGTTTCGTTCTCTGCGGAACTTTCTTAATGGTGTAAAACTAAATAAATCTAAGACAGAAAAGGAAGTCTGTGAAAATCACTTGGTTCAGTTTTTTGCCTAGAAATCCCAGAAATTATATAATAATGACAGGAAAATGGTTTTACTTGAAAAATGACAAAGGTTATCGATCAAAACAACATATGGGTGATTTAATAAATATAATAAATATGTGTATGAATTTGAGGGGATAATGCAGTTTTTTTTATATAAATTCGACATTCAAATTCTGATTCACTAACAATTATTTAAAATCGTCCAAATAGCAGTATCTTCCTTCAAGTCACAAAGCCGAACCGATTTACGAGGCCAATAATTAGAACAAATTCTTCTTTCTCTAGTTTATTTATAACCATATAAAACGTAGATTATTTTGGTAATTATGAAAGTGGTATACATTTTTGTACGTTTGGCCCAAAAATGAGACACAACATAGTTTTCAATAATTAAAAATGATGCTTTAAACTCATAATTTAGCAATATTTTCAAGAAATTCATCAGAATTATATATAAACAATTAAGTCTGGTCAACCATTAACCTCGAAACTTAACTGTCAAAAAGCTTTAGCCAAACTTTATTGTGCCAAACTCAAGTGCAATTAAAATAAATAGGTTGAACTAACATGGGGCGCACAATCACACAAACCTGCAATAAAGGTTTATATGTATTGATTTCGCATTACTCGGTATGCCACCTACGTCAATAATATTAATGCTTATTCTAACACAGCCCAAACATGATATGGACCATTTTAAAATCGACATGATTGTATATGGAAACGAATGCTCTAGAACTGTTCTTTAAAAAATGTTATACGCAAATAAATTATATTCGGTTTGCCTCTTATTTGATTAAAAATAGATAACATTGGGTTTGATTTTCGAAGTGAGATATATACTATACTTATTACTATATACTATACTTATTTGAAAAATGAGATGTTTTCTCGAAAAATTTTAACAATTTTGTTAAATAAAATCCTAATACACTTCGAATAACTTAAAAATGTCATGATAATATTTTTGTCTATATAAATATATAGATTTGATTTAAAAACTTTATCAAAGTCATTACATTTTAAACAAACTCATTTTCTGTAATTATCGCGTCTGCAAACCCAACAAATATTTCGGTGCGAACGAAAAACACTTTAAACATTGCATTTGCCCTACTTGTTCCGGCCAAGGCTGCGGAATTTGACACAAAAGTACACAAATATAAAAGAAACCAAATAGTTAAAAGTATAACAAAAGAATACTAACATAATAAGAGAACACAAGGAATAATAAATGAATATAAAGGAATACAAACAATACAAAGGAATGTACATTCACAAAGCGTATTCACAAAGCAATGAGCAACAAGCAGTTGTTTAACGTTAAAGTTTTGACATGTTATTTTAGTGCAGTCATAAAAACAATTAACTTGATATTTTAGTGCAATCTTTTACTACTTACACGTTTATACAAAAAATTATATTTTTAAAAGTTTATATTCAAATAAAAACGATTATAACCTATTATTTGAAACACAACATTGAAATACGCGTTATTCTCAAATTATTTTTAGGAGATTTTAGAATGATTAAATTATTAGTAATTCATATATTTTCGTGCAAGTATGTAGCAATACTGAAAATGATACATGTAAATGAAATGAAAAGTCAGTTATGTTATTTTAATTTCGGGGAGTTCTATACGAAAACCTGAAAACAATTTCTTAATAAAATTATGGTTTAAAAAATAAAAAAAAATTGATTTTTAAGTATGAAGTCTTTATCAAGAACAAAAGAATGTCTCACAACTCGGTGTAACTTAATTTTTTGAATAAGCCTTAAATAAGAACAAAGTGATTCATGAAAAAAATTATTTTGATATTTTACATTTAAGTTATTTTTTTGAAAAGTCTTACATTTATGTTATGACTCTACCTTTATAAATAGCTATACAAAAATTTACGACAACTGACATCAAGTGTACACAAAAATAAATAAAACATCGAATATTATCTATTATCAGAGACTACTGAATATTATGAGTGACTTATAGCTTCTAAACGGAATTATTTAATTTTCAACTTCACTTTGACACATAAAAACTTCACTTGTACACATATAGATAATTCTTTGGCCCAAATACGAAAAGCTTTTTTATTTAAAAATTCTTAATATTATTAATTGGGGAGATGATAAATAGGTTCTTTAAAAATGTAACAAATATAATTTTAAAGATGTGTTTCATTGAATGATTCCGACGTGAGATACCGTTAAAATCGCCGTTTTTGTTTATTTTCTTCCCAAGTTTATCTTGTTAACCTTGATACCTAGGTATCCAGAATTTTTAGTTAAGCAAAAATAATTAAGTTACGTTTAGCTATAATGGTTTGTAAGTTTATTATAACTTTAAATAAAATTTGTATCCATATAAATAAAAAAAAATGTTTAAAACATTTGTGTGTAAAATAAATGTTGTACCCATAGAAATAATATAAATGTGAGAGTGCCACATTTATATTATTTAACAAGGTCTCACACTCATCTCTTTTTTTATTGTTACTGTCGAAATAGTCAGGTAAAATTCGATTAGAAATGTGAAAAGTCGAATCACTTAAACAATTTCGAACGATCAATAATTATCTGGTTCGTGATTTGTATTAGACGTTTGACACCACTATTGCTTCTGACATTATTGAATTATGTATTTACGAAAAATTAACGTAAATAAACAATACGCACTATAAACGCATTACAAAAAAATAATAAATCACATTTTATCAAAATATAAGATATTGAAAAATGTGAAAAATTAAATCGAAATATAATACTTACATTATATTTTAGCAGACTACTTTCGTGGGTTTAAACTGCTAGATGAAGAGAAATAAAAATAAGCCCAAAGTGTATATGCACAAATATTTCTAAGAATATTCATGGACAATTTATGCGAAATACCAAGAGAAGAAGGTAAAAGAAAACACGGTATATGAAATGAGACAAAAGTAATTTAATATTACGAAAGATTTTATTTTTAAGACAAATTTTGGGTATCGTGAGATCAGTGTAATACTCGGCCAGATTTCGAACTTAGGAGTCCGTATTCGTATTATTAAAAGTGGTTTAGTATTTATATAAATAAAGTAAACTTCTTTTACTACGTGGATTTATATGCTAATTAATTCTCACCCTGTAACCGTTTTTGATTCTGACGTAAAAATTATTTTTATCATTCTTGATAAAATTCGGCAAGAAATATTTTTTTCGTCAAATTTAAAATTTAAAAACTGCAACCAGATATAACTAGTACTTCCGTATACACATCAAATGATACTGAATGTACAAACTTCGAAATGTTTCTTCGCCAATTCACACATTCCATAAAAATCGCGCCTGTCATGTTTTGCCCTCGCTTATGTCAACCTTTCATACCCTGCTCTCTCATCCGACATGTTCAGTTGAACTTTCTCTTTTTTTTTACACAAACACAATATTTCGAACGAATGTTTCATCATTTTGAAAGTTTGAACAAAAGTTTCAGGTCGTGTGCGAGAAAGTAAAATGTTGGCGTAACAATTGCAATGAAAGTTTAAGAGTTGCTTTATATAGAAATGACGTTATTGCTATTACATTATTTTAATTGCAATTGTTGCGTCAACATTTTGTTTTGGATGGTTGAAAAAATATCTCACAACGACTTTTACCAAGAAAATATCGTTCACTTTTACTCAATCATCATTGCTAAAAATAAAATAAATTTTGTGTACTCGCATATGCAGTATAACTCATTTTAGAGCAGCGTCTTTAAGTAACTTATTGCAATACTTTTTTTTTCTCATTTCAGAGCAATGATTTTAAGTAGCTTATTGCAATACTTTTTTTGTCTCATTTCAGAGCAATGATTTTAAGTAACATATTGCAATGCTTTGTCTCATTTTATAGCAATGATTTTAAGTAACATATCGCAATACTTTGTTCTTATACTATCTTAATGTATATGCGTGTTTACGTTTGTATCTTAAATTGCGTTTTTGTTAAGGGTTAACCTTTGATTAGTCGCATGGTGTCGAAATGTCCCTAAAGTGATTTTGATGGAATTATTTATATTGTATAAGTTTTAATGTTTATTTTACAGCACATTTATGAAGTTTGTAGTTCATAGCAGTCCCTGAACTAGTGATTATATCATGCAACTAACAGTGAAACAATTTTCAAATTATGAATATTTGTATGTGTACCTAATGTTTTGAAATATAAAATAATATTACCGTGAATCATTATATTATTATATACTGAATTTATTCTTATATTACCCTGCCAACATTTTGCAGTGGTAATTTAGTATAAATATAACAATTCCAAGTTTTGTATTAAATTAATAACTATATTTTTGACAGGTCGTTTTACCCGTCAAAAGTAGATAATACAGAGCTCTTAATAAAGAATGATATAATTCTTATAGATAAAAGAAATGGAAGAAGAGTCTGGACGAAATAAGGATGAATTAGTTAACCGCTTAAAGTTAGTTACTAATCAATATTTAAAATCAAATTCGAGGCAAAGCATATAAACATAAATCTAATTCATCCTAAGGCTACGATAAAGAAATGTATCAAATTTAGAGCAAAGTTGCAATCATGTTATCGAAGAGTACAGATCGTCTTTGCCAATTTGTAGTTGCAATTCTACTTAGGTAAACATAATCAAACTGATTGCAACGAATTGATGCGTAGTGAAGAGTAACAAATAGAGATAACACTATTATTCATTATTTATCAAACATACAAAATTTATAAAATAAGTGCTTTAATGTACTAACGATTATAACAGTATCTCTTTCCGGAATTAAGTATTAACTTCCTTTAATTTCCATGTATCAAAATCAAAAATTTCGTTTTATAGTCTTCTATGCGCCATAATGAAGTTACATGTGAGAGAGAAAAGAAAATCCCAGAGATCATTGTTTCTCAGACAGAACAAAGTCTAACGTTGATACAATTAAGGAGGCGTGTGACACGTTTTTTTACCATTTACCATCACAAAAATCAACCATTACAAAAATTACCACTAACCATCTTTTTATACAAAAAGATATAGTTTCAGATCAACGCTTTTAGTTTTAGTTACCAACCCCTGCAATTCCTGCAAGTGAACCAAGTACACCAGAATGAGGATGTTGTTATGAGGGTTTCAGAATGATTAACACAGAGACTATGCACGAATGCCAAAAATGTGCCAAATTTCTATGTGTTATAGACAAAAACAAGTACGTGAAAAATGGTTTGAACAATTGCAGTTTTTTTATTCGATTTATATTTGAGTTAAATAACTTTAAAAATTCCGAAGATTTATTTAAATTCGATACTCGCAAGTATTCAGAAGTATTTTTATAACTATTATTTTTGTTCATTTTATAGCAACCAGTAACTGGCGGCGTCATGGGACTAATAATTTTATTAATTTAGTGCAAATGATTAAAAGTCCCACTATTATAAATTTTTTCACAAGTTTTACTTATTGTCAAAGTTGTAGCAAAAATATTGATACGCTTGTGTTATTTTATAACTGTACGTAAAATAGTTTACGATGCTAAAATATCTTTTGTTGAAGCATATCCCAACAATATTGTGAAAAAAACTTTCAAATAATTGACTTTTTTATAAAAAAAATGATTTGTGGATATTTTATTTCACAAAGTATTTTTTTTATAAAGAGGCAGTAGAGAATTACGATATATCTTTAATTATTTATTCAAATGTCATGCCAATCTTCTTAAACTCAATCGCTTAACGAATTTTAAACAAAACAGTTTCAAAAAATTTCAAAGCGGTTTTACTTCATTTTCATAATAAATATAAGATAATTCCTTTTTATTCTAAGGCGGAATTTTCTTTTGTTTTTAACTTCATTTCGTGACCGAACTTATTTCTGAAAAAAATATATTTATATTAAGTAGTTCACATTTCGTATTACAATAAATTAAATCATATTAGAAATAAGTTTGAACGCCAATTTATTGTTCGAAATAACCCAGGCGTTTATAATTTATGTCATTTCTCTGCGGGTGCCTTATTGTCTATCTAATTCAATTGCTTTATTCGAAGTTTATCTGCCTGGAATTCGTTAATTATTAAGTTGGATGATAAGAACGATGTACAAATATTTAGTGTAAGGTTCTATTTATATTTGAGTTAAACACCTTTAAAAACTCCTAAACAAATATTAGTGTTTGGCACATAGAAATTATTAGAAATCATTGTCAAAATAGAAATGAATTTGAAGGAATAAGCGTTGTCATTTAAATTTTTATAATATTTGAAAATAACCAATTATTTTATGTGATTATTACATACTGTGTAACTTTTATAAAAAAAACCCTTTTCGGTCCTTATCTGAAATTATGTATCGAACTTTATATTAATTAAATAAAACCTATATTTTTCAAGAAGTAAAAACTTTTTTATAATTACTTAAGTCATTCCCAAATTCAGTGGAACTTTCACATACAAATATTTGCCATAATTAAAATTTGACTAAATCCAAGTCGTATAATTCTTTGTACAGCCCTTTTACTTTTTCTTATATGCTCAATTTATATTTCGGAGACTATATGTCAACTCTGTCGAAATAAGTAATATAAGCGAAATATATAATATAATAGGGATGTTTAAGTCATATGTAAATTACATATCATATTAACTCCACTCAAAACATGTGGATACATTAAAAAAACATAAAAACTGGAAATTAAAAAAGGAAAAATGTTTGTAAAAATCATCACATTTCATTTTAATATTTCAGATCCATAAGTTGATGTTACTTTTATTATAAAGTGTAAAATAGTTACATCGATAGACAGAACGTAGTAAACCGTTAGCGTTTAATTTTTAGAGGCCAGAAATATTTCGATTAAAGTTTAACGCGAAAAGCTGGTTAATTTTTTGCCACATTAATATCTACGAAATTTCTTTATTTTCGATTATATTTATTTTGTAAGTTATAAGAAATGTCATGTTTTAATGTTTATGGAGGTCTCTTACAGGACTGTCGATGGCAGCATACTATCGCGTCACCCTCGTTTGACAAATCATTTGGCAATCGTCCAGGTACATTGAAAATATTATCTTGTTTTTTTAAATTCCAGGACTTAATAGTTGGATGTGCTTTGTATGGTCTTCATATTATTATGTTGTGTCCAATAAAGTATACAAGGGCAATCACGGTGACAAAGGTTCCACATTCATATACAATTCTAATACGAAATAAAGTGTTTACTGACGTTGACATTCGTTCGACCGTCAAAATGAATATCTCTTCCGTTTTTACAGGTTTTTTTCATCGTGCCGATTCAAAAAGTTCTCTAAAGGCAGAGTTTACAAACTATTATGAAAAATACGCTGACTTAACACAACAAATATAAGATTTTTTTTATATGGCTGACGATTTAAATAAACCAATTAAGTACAATATTTATTTCATTTTCTCTATATAAAAGTGTTATTTTTATTCCTCCTATTACAGCATATTCCTCCTATTACAACATTATATCCAGCTATTACAGCTGGGCATAATATGAAATGTAATTTTAATGATCTTTCAATATCATTATGTAATATTAATATAAAAATATGGCCCTTTTATTCGGATCTCTTATAAAATTATTTATATAACCAAACTTAAAATTAAAGAAACTATAACATAAAGTAATCCTATCTAATTAATTTAATATTTCCTGTTTCTTTATTTCCCGTGGATCCGTTTGCCAGTCGGCAAAGGCCTCTTCCAACTGTGCTTATGATTGAGGTACAGTTTATCTTTGACTTCTTTTGTTGGAAAGTTGTGGTCTCTTTTCCCTACGATGACCAGTCGGCTTGGCGAAGTTTTGAGGTTTGTTTTTTGATATATAATATATTTGAAATAACATACTCCAGTCGTCATCCGGAATTCGTTGTAAAATATATAGGCTACTTTCTGCCTTTATTCACAAAGCATATATTTCGAATATGAACGATGAATTAGATGGAGAACTTAAAACTGATATAAAAGTTAAACTGATATGGAACTTGAAAAGCTTCAAAATTGTTACTCGTTAACATAAAGTTAATTAATTAAAATTAAATGAAATCTAATTGGTGCCGTTTACAAAACAGTGCGTGGGAATTTCGTTTAAACACATCGGGAAGTTTTGCTTCGAAAATATTATAACCATAAACTGAATAACAACTTCTCTTTAAACTACGTGCTGAGAAAATTCCAAAGACTTCCTTTCCATGAGGTGTAGGCGTCCAAAATTAACTACTTTGTTAAACCTACACAAATTTACAGAAACGTTCTATTCATGTAATTTATGTAATGATTAAAATTATTATTTACAGGTTTTGTAATAGAGTTCGCAAAATAGATTTCTTAAGCATATTCACTGAATCAAAATAGAACAATTCTTTAATAATACAATATGTAGAATGCAACTCTTAAAATAAGTTCTGCAATTTAGTTTACATTATGAACAAATAAAATACGACGCTTTGTGGAAACAATTAACAGGGAATTTAGTTTTAATTTCATGCACTGTCACCCAAACACCATATTGAATAAATCCAAATAAATAAAAGCTATGTTATATTTTTTGTGAAACACAAACATGGAAGATAATTTATTAAAAAAGGAAATTAATGAAGCGGAATTTTTGGGATAAAGAAGTATAGCGCTTCATTATCGCTGCCTATTCTCTCTTGTCGAAAAGTGAAAATATAAATGGAATATAGCAATATTATAAATGCAGAAATTAAATTGTTTGTTTGTTCCGATTACACGGCTCAACAACTCAATATATTTTACATCCACATGTCTTGTAATATAATAATAATAATAATATAGCCCTCTTATTCGGATCTATTATACAATTCCTTATATAACCAAACTTAAAATTATAGAAAATATAACATAAAGTAATCCTATCTTATTAATTTATTATTTCCTGTTTCTTTATTTCCCGTGGATCCTTTTGCCAGTCGGCAAAGGCCTCTTTCAACTGTGCTTATGATTGAGGTACAGTTTATCTTTGTCTTCTTCTTTTGTTGGAAGGTTGTGGTCTCTTTTCCTCACGATGACCAGTCGACTTGGGGAAATTTTGAGATTTGTTATATTTTTGTTGTCAGTTGTCTTGGTTGGTTTATATTCCGTTTGCCGTTGTCTAACTGCTATTGTTCTTTATTGACAGCTAAGTTTGAGAGAAAGTCCGATTTAGCCCGCGTCATGTCGAACGCATCTACAAAGCCAGATGACCTTTTGAATATCGCTGGATAACGAGTTTGTTGCTTTTTTGACTGGCAAGTGCCACCAGTCGGTGAAGTAGAAGTCTCTCTCATCCTAGGAGAGAGAAGATAATTGTCCAATGTTATTAAATCAGAGACGGAAATACTGGCGATCTTTACTTAAGATTGCTCCTCGTGACCGAAACCGTCACGGAAATAATTACATTTGCATTTAAAAATTGCAATATTTATGTGGACGGCTTTTGTAATTTAATAATCTAATAACATTCGAGAAATATTCTGTAATTAAACACCCAAAAGCTATAATCTGTTATATTGAATTAAACCACTGAAGTTAGTTCATTAATTGAAACAATGCATGTGCTTATTTGTAAGTTCACATAACTTTTCCGTAGTTTTCATATTGCTTTTGTGTTGTAAACCTAATTGCTTTCTTATTAGAGGTGTGCAATTTTATTCATTAATTTTCAGCCTGTATTGAACTTTACAAGAGAAATCAATTGATATAATTCAAAAGGCTTCGGGTTGCTCGTGTATAAATGGTTTCGTGTAATAATATAATAATTATACGAAAACATTTATATATCATATTTTTATGGGTAAAGATGTAAAATTTTTGAAAATTTTAATAAATCGAATTGCGTAAATATTTGAAATTACCCAGAACTCTTTGTGTGGACTTTTATATTTGTTTAAAAAGGGTATTTAAAAAAATGACAATAAATTTTGAACATGTGTAACTAAACAATGATTTCAAAAGAGCGCACAAAATGGAATTCCATCAAAAAGGCTTTTAATAATCGAAGGTGCTACTATTACAACATAGATGGCATCATTATATGTTTATTTTGCTGCCGCACTATAAACGGAATGTAATAAAAATACGGATGTCGTTCACGAAAATATATTAGGTACTGATTAAAGAATAAAGTAATCCCATATGAAAAGATTTCTAAATTCCACTAAATTTGAATGCATTTTTCACTGACGTTAATTATATGTATGGTCTACGCCCCGCGTACATGAAAATTTCTACAACTTCAAGAATTATGTAGAGATATTTCACACAATCCCATATCAACATCATCATAATTTTGAAAGCCTTTGAATTATCGTGATGAAAGTATTTTGATCCTGAGTTTTTTATCCATAACCTGTGTAAAGTTCACGTCAAAACCTAAGTAGTTTTCGACTATAATCGTTTCATATACACTAAAAGACAGACGGACAATCAATTTTTTAAGATAATATTCGCTTTAGAAATAAAATATGCAGAGTATTTAAAATCAAAAGAATTTAAAAACCAAAAATTGGAAAATCGGAAATCGACTATTAAATTTAAATTTTCTGTATATATATATATATATATATATATATATATATATACACACGCACACACACACACACACACACATATATATATATATATATATATATATATATATATATAAATACAACGTCAAGCCAAAAACAGGGTGTAGGCCGGGTTGTGACAGTTCTAAAAAAAATCAGGAAAAAATCTAGATCATGTAGTTTTAAAAGTATAAGTATTTTTAGAAAATCGAGAAAAATGCCACCCTGCAACGTTGCTTCAAGTACTGTGACTATGAATTATCATATTTTTTATTCTAATATATGTTCCTTATTTTAAATAAACATTATATTAATATAGTCTAAAATAAAAACGAAACTACTTTAAAAAAACAATTTTTTTGCCCAATCATGCACTCAAAATATTCGATCTAACGTTGACTGTTCGTACTGAAAAAAATGTACTAGGCTATTTTGGCAACTTACATAAAACGTTGATATAACAACGTAATCAAGTTCAATGCGCAAAGCTGAATTCCAGTACATAATGCCGCAATCAAGTTCAATACTCAAAGGCTAAAGTTGTTAGTATAAGAGTAACAAGAATACGATGCACTATAAACGAAGGAGCGTGCCCCTACCTGGGTAAGGCGGGCGTTGCTATCCGTCTCTCATACTTTGTAAAAGTGGCGTCACTATCCGTCCCACTGACACTTGGTATAATGGCGTCACTATCCGTCTCACTCACTTTTGATAAAAGTGGCGTCACTATCCGTCTCACTTTCACTTGGTAAAATGGGGTAACTATTCATCTCACTCACATTTTTACCTTAAAATTAAGAACTTAGAGAAAGCCTAGCGTACATTAGTAGCAGTTTCACTAAGTACAGAAAAGAACTTCAAATCAGGATTCTTTGAAAAAAATGTATGATTTGTTTTTAAAGAAACATACCAGGAACTTTTATATTGTTTTGGAATCGGAACTAAATTCGAAAACTTTTAAAGTAACTTTCCAAAATAGCGTAGTTTAGTTTTTTTTCAATACGAGCAGTCAAAATTAGGTGATTGAATATTTTGAGTGCATGATTGAGCAAAGAAGATTAGATTGTGTTTTCAAACTAAGGCAGTCTTGTTTTTATTTTAGACTGTGATTAATATAGTTGTTATTCAGAATTAAGGAACAAAAACCAGAATCAATAAAAATGAAAATTCAGTCTCGGTTCTTGAACGAACGTCGCAGGGTGACAATCGTCCCTATTTTTCTAAATATACATATCATTTAAAAATACATGATCTAGATTTTTTTTCTGATTTTTCCATAATATTTTCCATATGGCATATCCCTTATTTTTAGCTTAATGATGAATTTTGAGAAAAAAAAAGAAAAAGAAAAAAAAAAAAATATATATATATATATATATATATATATGTAGATGTAACCCGTTATTACCAATATAAGCTCCAAATGGGAAAGTAAGAAAATGTTAACTTTAACTGCCTCTATCTAACGTAAACAAATTATGTAGCAATGTAAATAACCCTATTGTGAAAAACTTATTCCAAGTAGTTTTGAAGTTAACGTGAGGGAGAAGCTTCAGCTATTTGCTGAAGCTTTTCCGTAACATCATGAACTAACCAATCATGACTTATGTAATACTTAGTAAAGACTATTAAAAATATATTGTTTTATTATAACCGTAAACTTAACCTAGAGGAATATTTTATTTCCAGTCATGGAGACCACAATATTAGAAATAATATCATTTATTAAACTACCAATTGTGGTTTCCAAAACAACATAATTGGTGGCTTCGTCCATTGTTTATCTCGGGACTTAAACATTTTTATATTTTCGATTATCAATTTCATGCAGTGCTGATTTGGCACAATGTATTTTTCATCGTACCTAGTAAATTGTAAATTGTAAATTGCTCTTTTCCATTAATACCCGGGCTTCGCAACCCCCACGCAGTGGGAGGTCCCATCAAAACATAGTTTGGCCTAGAACTTACTTCGAGCAAGATTTTCTAAAGTATTTATTTGTTAGAAATAAAATAGATTATATTTATAATCTATTTTATGTCTTTCAGGATATAAAATAGATTATATTTCTAAACAAATAACTATGTTAGGGCGCTATGTTAATAGGGTTGATGTCAAAAACCTGTTTAGGTTATGTAAAAAACCATGTTTTTTTTGTATGACTCAAAAGTCATTGTTTACAATAATTTATTACAAAAATTGTTATTTACAAAATTTTTTTACATAACCGATTTAAATTAATTGTAGGATTTAATTAATTAATTTGACTAAAAACCATTTGACGATTTTTGATGCAAAATGGCAAAAAAATTGTGATTAATTTTGAATATTTTAACTGTAAACCATCAAACGTTTTTTATAACCACTTCCAATGGAGTATTAAATGGAAACTTTGTTTCAAAAATGAAACATCACCGAGAGACAATAAAAAAGCAAAGACTGAAACAATTCACGATAGTAAATTTTATCGTTAAAGAAGAATTACCCGTGATTCTACATATGTTAATTGCAGTATGTGTTGGAAAAATCGGTTAGGTACCAGTCAAACTCGCACTATGAAGGTTTCCTACACATTCTAATTTATATAAAACTTTTAAGCGTATTAAACTATTTCAAACATAAATATTATTTTTCGCCACGTGGATATATTGCCTAGTATATATTTCACAAGCGTAGAAATCTTGTGACTTTTTAAAATACTAAGATATTTAGAATTATCACCGTAGTGTTCCAGTAAACTTCTAGTTTGCTGTTTTTCTTCATAATTTAAACTGTAGAAGTCTCGGAGGTAGGACGGGGGTAACATATTTTAGTTAATATTTCCCAGTATCTTACATAAAATTCTATAAAAAAAATAGTTAATTTCTTAGAACTTCATCTTTCATTATGCGAAACAATGAATATAAAAATAGTTAATTTCTTAGACTTCATATTTCAATATCCCAAACAATGAACATATGTATATTAATTTCCCATACGATACATGAAAAAAATAAAAATTTCGAATATTTCATTTACCAGTTCTATATTTTCGGAGAAATATTTTTGAATTTTATTATATCTTTTATGAGACATAATTTAGATATATGCACGTTAATAACATTTATGTAAAATTTCATGTTTCTGCCTCAAATTGAATCTGTGAGAATGTCTTTGAATTTGCGATCGATAATATTCAGAAAAGTCTTTAAAACTCTTTCTGATACATAACTCTTACAAAACATCTCTTTTCAAAAGAAATAGCTTTGGAATCCTGTAATTATTTCAATTAACATTCCACACGATTTTTAAAATAAAAAAAAGATGTTTCTGAGAAAGACGGCTATCTATTATGATTGGCTAGACGGATAGACACGTAAGTGATCTTATATGGGTGTTTTCCTTTAATGTAATATGACAACTTGCCAGAGATGAATGAAATTAATTCGATTTTTATTCATTTTGTTACTCTGTGTTTGAAACACATAAGCACTCTTTAATAATTTTATAGTTTTTTCACCTACAAATTAGAATCAAAGTTAACAAAGATTTTATTTTCCTTTTACCTTCATTTAATTGTGACATGGTAATCGAAATAATTCCTTACAGAAAGCAAATTAGACAACAAAGGTGTTAGAAGAAATTAAATCGATTCTCAATTAACACATGAAAAATAGAGAAACAAACCAAAAATTATGAAAATATAAATATTAGCCAAATATATATAATATGGTAAGTAAAAATTGAGATGATAAAAATACTTTTATTAAATTTGCAATAAATTTTAATATTAATTTTTATTTATATTTTGGAAAAAAAATTCATAATTATTTTAAAAATTTCGTGACTCTTTGTTCACTATATTTTACTTAAGTCTATATTTTGTTTAGCTGCGAAATACATAGTACTTTTCTTAATTGATACTCAGAGGACTGATAACAACAGGCCTGGCATTATAGGAATAGAATAGAATTTTTGAAAACCCTTTTAAGAGTTTAAAACAGCTAACAATTCATCGAATTACAATCAGGAAGGAGCGAAAAATTAAACAATTTTTAATTATAATACAAATTCAAAAGTTGTGTTCATATATATATATATATATATATATATATATATATATATATATATCTATATATTTAAAATGTAGAGAAGTGTTAATAATAAATAAAATTAACCAAGAAAAAAATGTAATGAATTACATAATAGCTGCTTATAAAAGATGACAAAAATAATCAATAGCGATGGTTTTTTTTTAATTTGTAGTCATTGCCTAAATTAATTAAAAATAAACTGTTTATTGACATTGATTTAGGTTCTATTGTAAAAATATATCTCTGCTTCAGTCTTTTATAGTTTTATGCATTGATTATTATTTGAATAGAGACGCCGTACGCGCTAGGTAATTAGGCAACCGATTTGCGGTCCACTAACAGCAGTCCCAATAGTCATTCGTGAGCGTTCGACGCGTCTATACATTTTAGCTATTTAAGTAGACATTGTAAAGTGTCTGTATGTGTATATATATATATATATATATATGTATATATATATATATATATATATATATATATATATATATATATATATATATATATATATTAAAATCAATCTTTTTTATATAAAAATTAAATTAATAAAAATTAATTACTAACTTAGTCCCAGGAATTTACTATATATATATATATATATAGTAAATTCCTGGGACTAAGTTAGTAATTAATTTTTATCAATTTAATTTTTATATAAAAAAGATTGATAAACAATTTCCCCTTTTCTCTATTCAGAAGCTAGTGAAAATATGGAAACATACTGTGTTCTAACTGGTTTGACATTTTTATATGACATAGTTGTTATATCTTTGTGAAATTATTTCTTATTGTCACGAAGAAAGAGTCGTCAGTATGCTAGAGAACTACGATCGTTAGTATATAGAGTGATTTTATAAGAAATATACAATTCACATCATTGTTAATATATTGTATTTCAACAGATGACAAAAGCATTTAATGAAAATTACCAAAATCCATGCTAAGGGAACTCACTGAGAATATCGCAGTTTTAAATCTCTGATATATATGAAAATAATTTTTTTAGTAATAAAATTATTTATAACATAAAATTAACTTATGTTAGTTTTTTGTAAATCTGTGACAATAATATGGCAATCAATCAATACTTTCATCAGACGTTGTGAGCAAAGGTGAGTAATATTTTTCGGTTGTACTTATGTGGTATGTGTACAATTTCATAATTATTCTGGCTTAAGGAACTACATACATTTTGATGTTGGATATGTCCTTTGATTCATAAATTTCCCAATCGATATAGGATACATGGCATTACTGAAATACCAAAATAGCGATATATTAGTAGCCTTTTTGTGCTAAGAAGGAATATATGTATTGACTAATATATTGGCCGTAGGCGTGAAAATACCGTGAATTTCTCTAAAAGAGGGAAGTTTAGACAGTTTACTGGTTTAGACAGTTTAGTTTATTGGTAAAATTATGTTAACTTGTCGTAAATTTGTTTTTATCGTAACTTTGACTTCTGAAATTCAAATTCATTTTCGATATTTTAATAGATTTCAATAATTGAAAGGGTCCTTAGATGATTTAATTTTTTTAAATTGATATGTAGAATAGAGTGTATAACTTTATATTTACCATTTTCTCGACAGATGTCTAGTTTATTTTTTTTAAAAGTAGTAGTACTTTGTTTTCTTAATTATTATCAGTAACTTTGCTAGTTTTGTGCGTTAAGCAATTACAATTTTGGTTTTCGTTAGTTGGATGCCGATTTTATAACTAATAATTACTGTTGTCAAGAATCGCTAAGTGATACTTCTTTGCACTATGACGGTCGGGGAAAATATTTTCGAAGAGCAAATGCTTGTATAATATGTGAAAGAATAAATAACTTTGAATGTAACTATCTGACTAATAAAGTAACAATTTTGAAGAGATTAACAGAAGGCTTAATAAAACCAGGAACAAATTCTGAAGCTTGACAAAATTTCCTGGATTCTGGATCCAAAAAAGAAAGCAGTAGATTCTTTTTTCTCTGGATGGTGACGTAAAGATGTTAAACTTGGAACTAAACAGAAGAAGAAGCAAAAGAAGATCACTACGTACCAGGTAGTCATACAACAAATGTATTTTTCAAATGAAACGTATGATCGAGATAAGATATACAAAAATAAGAGAGAAATAAAACTAACTGATGCATTATAACACCTGTGAAGCAGGACTCATTGCTAGCATGCACTAAGCCAAGTAGATAAAAATAATAATGCTATAAAACAAACTAGCAGGGAAATATAAAAAAAGTAGACCACACACTTACTGGGTGGAGGAGATAGAAAAAAGTAGGGGTAAAAAATACGCAACAGACTATGAGCAAAGAAAGAAGCCGGAGGAGGTCTTTACGTTTAGAAAGATTCTAACGACACTTATAATTTTTATTTAACGTAAGTACAACCGAAAAATATTACTATACTTTTAGTTTATTTCATACTTGCGGAATAAACAGGCTCTCTTATTGTCTTTTATTTTTAAAATTATATTTCAAATCCGTCTAAATAGTATAAACAAGCACCTTAACATAAATAATATAAGCAAGTACAATCGAAAAATATTACTGTACTTTTAGTTTATTTCGTACTTGCGGATTAAACAGGCTTTTTTATTTTTTTATTTTTAAAACTGTATTCCAAATCCGTCAGAATAATATAAAGAAGCATCTTAACATTAATAATTTACAATTAAATGAAACTACGTGATGTAGTATTATTTCTACTATCTTTAATTTCTTTACCACGACCTAGGTTTCGTTGTATTACAACATCTTCAGGTGGGATATTAGCAAAGATCAAAGATGAATCTTTGCTAATATCCCACCTGAAGATGTTGTAATACAACGAAACCTAGGTCGTGGTAAAGAAATTAAAGATAGTAGAAATAATACTACATCACGTAGTTTCATTTAATTGCGAATAATGAATTTCTACAAAATTAACGCCAAATATATTCAATATTAATAATTTAAGCAAGCACCCTAACCATTCAAATATTGTGACTGATAAAAACTTTTTGTTACATCATTTGTGTTATGATTTATTTGTAACAAATATGTAATAAAATATTTTTTAACCGAATTAACTTTATTAAAACTGAGCTTAGAAAGGTCAAAAATCATAATCGTTGAACTGTCTTATGTCCACTGTTAGCAAGTTGGTTTTCAATGTTGTTAATTAAATATGTAAAAATGCTCTTTAAATAATCGCGACGACATAGGGAGCTTTGTTTCAATTTTACTTGTATTTATCCAACGCAGGGCCAACATAAACGCGCTGTAAATCACTACTGGTGAAATGAAAAATATAAGTTAATATTTTGTATTAATCCCCCATGCGTCGGAGCTTGCGCGCAGCGGGAGGTCGCGTCAAGATTTAATCGGGGTAGACCAATATTCCAAGTTAAAATTTTTTGCAAAAATGTTTCCTTCAATTAATATTCTACAAACGCAAATTAATATTCCAATTATTATAAAATTAATAACTAAATTATTTTTTTTTATTTTCATATATTTTTCACACTCTTTCTCTGTTAACATGAATAAAATATTGGCAGATGATAATTAAACCATATCTCTGAACACGTATTCATGAAATAAGGTTTTGCCTCTGCCCTGCCTTTGCGTATTGTTTGTTGTTGTTGGTTCAGCCAAATTTTCCGGATTTTACTATACGAGAATCTGTGGCATACCAAATATATATAAATTGAAGGAATTATTTATATAAAATAACACTATGACGAGAGACTAAAAAATTATATTACACTAGTTTTAATTTAAATTTGTAATCTTGTGGATTGAAAAGTATTTTGGGTGCTAGAGAGGAGGATGCATATTTTTGTAGACATTTTTAACAATACCTCTAGAAGAAAAAAAAAATCTCATAAATCCTCGTGAGAAATTAAAAAGAAAATCTCATCACTTTCTTTGCGTTCCTTAAAATTTCTCTATAGCTATTTTTAAACATTTACTATATACAGATTAATATTCTACGCCGTGCTAAATTTGAAGCTTCGACGTCAAATGGTTTCTAACAAAAACGGCTCTAACAAACTGACAGATGAACGGACACGTGATTTAAGAAGGATTCCATTTTTCATTTCTTTTGTGATACTAAATTCTAAAAATAGCAAAGAAAATCTCAGTTTCACTTCAAAAGAATTTGTCAGTAAATTTCAACTCGGTGGAGCGTAAAAAATAAGTTTGTTCTCACTTAGGTATCATTAAAAAGCAATTAAATATTTTGCTAAAAAAATTTACCAGTAAATCTGAAGCTACAGAAAATATAAGGCTGTATCCGGGGTATACGATGAAATTCTGATAATACGGTCGGTTCATTGTTTCATTCTGGTGAGAGAGACGATAATTTTGTGCGCAATTGCCACAGTTTTTATAATTGTCTATGAAAAATTTGTTTAATGAACATTTTTACCGAATAACTTGATAGTCAATTCATCAAGTCGGAATTTAAATTTTCCGAATTTCACGTCATCGTCAGCTCCTAAAAAATAATCATATAAATGAAGTGTTAGTTCAAAAATTGTGCATTCAACTTTAATAAAGATTCATCTTGTACTTACTGTATTTAAAGTTCATATAAATTTTATCGTAGTTCTTGTATCGAAGTTATTATTATGGTAATATTTTAATTGTTGTGTGCAAATCATTTAAAGCTAATTTATGTGTATGTTCACATTATGTTTGTTTTTTTAATGTCATCGGTTACTATGGTATTATTAATTCGAAAAAATTAAATGGTTGTTATGATTTGTCGCTTATTATTTTGGAATTTATAACTAGTCATATTTATTTATTTATCCGTTTAAATACGTAATGAAATAACTACAAAAACTAATTGAATTGATATGAAGCTTTACACTGTCATACAAATTGTAAGCGTATTGTGAATTAAGATTCGTCAAAATATGAATTATTATTTATTTATTTATATACTTTAATGTACCTAATTGATACATATAATGGGCTTAGTGCTAAGATAGCAATCTCTTACAGCCAACCATGTCACTGATCCAACCGCGCTCAACAAACGGCCAGGAATCGAACCCGGGTCCCCGCAGTGCGCCGCACTGTTAAAGGCCGAATGCCTTGTGATCAACCCAACACACCATGGCGACCGATTATTCCGATTCTGTTCGTCGAATGTGCTTCACTTAAGAGCGATAATAATAAACACAAAAGCTTTTTGTTGTTCCACCCGGGAGATGAAGTGGTGTCGAAGTGATATGGAGTACGCTATTCAACGTGTCGCAATTTTTAACTGTTTTCATATTTTACTAATAATAAACTGCAGAAAATATCTAGTTTAATAACTTAATATAGAAACAAGGTTCATATAACTAGATATCAAATGCTTGGTAACTTTCCAACAATGCGGAAAGGTTAATTAACTGTGTTATGTTTTGAATAGTTTTTAATTTACGCATTGCCTTATTTTTATAATAGCTTTTTACCATCATTATATTGGCATGATTTTTGGTATCAGTTTTTCGGAGAGAAAAGATAATAAATAACAAATTTAAGGAAAAAAGTATTAAAAGAATAAAAATAATAAATTTAACAATAAGTCCCAATATCATTCATGAATATCCATGAACAAAATTCAATATGCGCAAAGACCGTCTTTCAAACAGACCTTAGTGCAAACATTAATTTATCCATCAATGTGTTTTTATGAGATGATGGGGGAAGCAGTGCGTTATACGTCTGTCAAACAGACTTCAGTGCAAACATTAGTTTATCCATCATTATGATTGTATGAGTTGATAAGAAAATCAGTACGTTATATGTCTGTCAAACAGACCTTAGTGCAAACATTAATTTATCCAACAATGTGATTGAATGAGGTGATAATGGAAGCAGCGCGTGATATGTCTGTCAAACAGACCTGCCAATACAAACATTAATTTATCCATCAATGAGATTGAATGAGGTGATAAGTGAAGCAATGCCTTATATGTAAGTACTGTCATTAGTTTAATCAGATACTGTAGACGTATACTCGTCTAATGCCATGATAGAGGGGCTAAAAATCTAACGTTTGGTTACAATCAAACACTACAACCCCATTTTTTATATAAATCATATAATGGCGTATTTGGATGCGAGTTTAAAGTTCTGATGGCGCGTTTTGCCATTCGGCTAACTTCTTATATTGTCGACTCCTTTCGACTTGATTCAGCTAGCTTTGCGTGCCATTCGACCAGCTTCACGTCATGTGTGCTCTTTCCTAATTTGGATCGGCATTTTATTTACTAACGCTTACATTTTTATTATTTTATTTTGGTGTACTGAATTAAAATGTTGTAAAACATTAAAAGTTTTTATTTACAATGGATTTTTAAAAAATATTTCTGTGTTCAATTATTTCCTAAACATTAAGTAATCAAATTAAATTAATATTTTATTTTAACCATTTATCTGAGTATTTTTTTTTGTTTTCCTTCATTCAAATGAAAATAGTTTAATAATATAAAACAAATTAGATGTTTAACTTCTGCCAGTTGTCCCGTGACGGCTTATAATTTTTCTCTTGGGTTGAACGACTTCAGTTGTAAGTATTTGAGATTTAAAAAATTTGAGGGCAAAAAGTGGAAGTGGCTGCAAAATTGACATTTTATTCCTTTTCTCGCTGAGTTATAAAAATTATTTGACGACGACAGTAGAAGGTACTTCTACTATGTTTTGTGTTCTAGGATTTCTTATCTAGCGGTACTTTTAGGAAAAAAATTAAATTAGATATTATTTAGTAACTAAGGAATGCAATGCATCGAAGTATACACTTTACAAGATATTTATATCCTATTTGTTCACTCCAGAATTAAAAATAAATTTCATCAAATGTCTGTCCTTTAAGTTATTCAGAATTACGAATATCAATTTCTAATTGTACTGAGGTAAACAAAAATTAAAAAGTTCTTAAAGTGTAAATTTTTTATTTAATGAAGAAAAATTTGTGTAATATCTCAATGTGCCGAGAAATGGAAGTATTAGCAAACATAAATTATACAAATTCCACATTCAAGAAAAAACCTTAAAACTTTTTCGGGACCTCAATTTTTTTATTAAATTACTTTAGAGTTGCTTATAATCCGTGATTTATATTCAGAATTTCGCATTAACGAATTAGATTTTCAAGGAAATAAAATAGTTATTTGAAATACTAAAACTCCTTTTTGTATTCTATAAATAATTTTTTGTCGGTCAACAGTACATCTCAAGATGCATCGTTTGATACTAACATAAATTGTTTTGAGATAGAACAATGAAATTCTAAAACTGATGGGTATTTTTCTCTGAAGTTTGAAAAAATCGTTCATACCAACAAAATCTGTTTTAAGAAATATATGATATTATCTTTAAGAAATATTATTATGTCAAGAGAAATTTTAGGTTTATTCACAAAAACAAGTTAACATATAATTAAAGAATCGTTTAAGAAAAAAAGAACTCCTTTGAAATATTTCCTAAATCTCATAATAATCGATCTACATTCATTTAAAACTTATTTATGCATTTTGGTTATGAGCAGGTCATTTTCCACATTATGATATTGTGAAGGTCAATTCTAAAGGGTAATCTAAAGGACCATCGACTCTTCTCCTAGGAAATATTATGAAAATGTTTTTCAATTTTATTTTTATATTTATAATTAGGAATATATAAGACGAACAATGAACATGGTCGAAGAAATCTTTCCACGAAAACATTAAAAAAATTTAGTCCACAATAGCACATATAAAAGAGTAGTGAGGTTGGACCAAAATTAGTTTTTTGAGGACTATTTTTAAAACCCTAACGACATGTCTATATGACATCACTGTTAAATAAACATGTATGTAAATCGGTTTTCAATTATATATATATATATATATATATATATATATATATATATATTTTAATAATTATATTTTAATAGATAAAGACAATATATATTTTAATTTTTTGATTAATTTTGTTTACACTTTCAGGAATAAATTTCTAAATTACTTAATAGATGACACAAAAAGGTCAATAATACATACGAAAAAAAAATCGAATGAGAAATAAATCAACCCCAAATGATTACAATACAGAATCAACATTTTATCAATAACAATAGTAATAGAATAACTTTATTGAAATAAAAATTTTGGAATTATAAAGAACATGGTAGGTGCAATCATTTTATTAAAATTGGTTGCACAATTTGTGAACTAACACTTCATTGGCACAAAATTAATGTTTATTTCGAATTTTTTTAGTTATTCTAGTCATATTTGAACAGAAGTACCTGACTAGTAATTTGAATTAAATTTTCGGTTACGTTGCATTGTTAAATGAATTTAACTTCATTATTAAATCAGGTGTAGACAATTGCGGAACCCTACTTTATGCGTGATCCAGCAGGCACTTAGCTAGTTTGCCATAACTTTTTTGTCTTCTGTACTCCGGTACTAACAGGAAAATGTACAAATGTACATGAAGATGGCAGTGTCGTGCTCTTCGAGCGATTTGAACAGTATAACAGAGCTCAGTCAAAAATCACCAAAGATATATGTATTTCATAATATATGTATTTTATAAGTTCCATTTATAATCTAAAGACGTTGAAATAATTTTAAAGCTTGAAAGGAATAAACGATTTTTAATGGATTGTTAACCCTATTTAGTGTGATTATTGAAAAATTATTGGACACATGTGTTTTGTTCAGTAGTTCCAAGCTTGTCAAACGTACTTTGCTCAATCCACATTAACAGGAGTTAACGGAACGTCACTCGAATGAACGAACGGAAGGAACTTATACTTTAAACAGTATAAATTTATTAAATTAAATATCATTATTTATTGATTGCAATCGAGGATGAGATAGAGACCTCTCGATACGAGTTCAAATTTCATTATTTTTTGTTGCCCTTGCTGTTTCAATGGATGCAAATTAAATAGCTTCCATTTGCATAGGACCACTTAACCCCCAAAAGATGTGAGACTAATTTTTAATTTCTTTATACCAAAACGTACTCATTCAAAAGAATTTGAATTCCCTATTTAGCTACCTTTAAAAAAAATTGTGCAAAATTAATATTAAAATTATGCGATATTTTTGTTTACTCAGTTTCTAATTGAAAATAGCTAATCAATAAGAAAAGTGTTCCTGCAGAAATTTTAATTATTGAAAAACAATTTTATCATATTTACTTTGCATTAATGTCCTGCTTATTATCTGTTGGTATTATTTAGAAATTTTTCACATTGACATTTAAGAAGTGCAGGATACTGCTCTCCATTTGAGATGAAATTCTATTTAAATATGAAGGCAAACTTAATAATGAAGGAATTTCCTTTACGCCTGAAAAATATTTGCCAGTCGATCTTTAAAAATAAAAATGCTATCAAGAAATTTTGCAGTAGTTTATTGCGAACCAGACCTCAAATATCAAATTACTGATGAAAAATATAAAGCAGTTTTTAAGAAAATCAGTTTCTCCTCATTTTTTTCTTGTTTGTTACGAACAAAAAGTCAAAATTACAAAAAAGTTTAAATTAAAATAATTGTTTGTAAATTTAAAAGATTGCTAACTAACAAACTAGCAATTTAAAATATAAATCAATTTAAAATAGTCAATCAATATAAATTGACGACCAAATTAATTGAAATGAAGATCAAATATTTGACACAATAATACGAATTTACGTTGTGGTTCCGTCAAATTTAAAAGTGGAAATAAAATTTTTTTTTTAAATTTCTGCTCATAACCATACTTATATTAAAATCTTTCTTTTTAGTATTTACGTATGTCACAATAGTTGCTTTAGTTAGTAAGATGATTAATATTTATTACTTTCCGATAATATTTACGTAGTTATCTGAAAACCTAGCATATGCACAAAACATTATTGCATATTGCCGATTGAATTTTAAAAACTCTCTTTAATAGCATCTTTCTTCATCCCCATGTTTGACGAACGAGGTAATACTTAAAGAAATAAATATTTTTTTCTTAATTTCCACATATTCACAAAATTCAATACCGTTCGTCTGTAATCCGTCATCGGAATCGGCTATGAACTTAAATAGTTTTGATGCGGTGTGTGGTATGTGGATGGACTAACAAATATGATGAAATTACAGGGGTTCCAGTTTTACCACTTAGCGACAGATTTCTTGAAAACAAAAAGAAAGCTCCATCAAATTGAATTGCGATCACTCTTAAATATTTATCATCGGATTTATTCGTAAAATTGTTGGGTAAATATTTTTTATTAATTTAATTAAACAAATAAAATTAAAGATGAGTCTGACAAAAACCTCCGAGCAATAATTTTGCACAGCGTTAAATTGAAACTCAACCCACCGTCACTTGCAAGATCTAAGCTTTTCATGCTAAATCAAATTTCCTTTTCGAGGAGTCTGTATTGATTTCATATTGTTCAAATGATTGTCTATTTATTTGTTGTTGATAATTTTTCAATTGAATTTAGAATTTCTGGAAAATTAATTTATACAAAAGGGATAAATTATAACTATTGATATATACAGACGAAATTATAACTTTTTTGGTTGATTTGTACAAGAGCTGTAGCCGACGGGCAACCGTTCTTAGGACCGCGGTTTGGCTACATCTTATGGAGGGGGCGACCCTCCTGTCGGTTTCAGGTTATGCGGGTTACAACGCATCGATCAGTCTTGCGTCAACATGCCTCGCGGAAAGGTAAGACGAGACATGCGCGCTCGGAGATCGCTCACGAGCGACGCGCAGTCTCGAGACTTCGCTAAAAATGAAACTCAAAATTTCCGCCGCGCCGCGGTGTACGTTCCACCACCCGGTTTTTAATTGCGGAGAGAGATGTAGAGAGAACCGATTCCGCGATTGCACCAGAGCGTAGACGACATCTAGGTGGGTTCTGCTTAGCTACCGAAGACACAATGAACGTTTTGACTTCCTCGATAAGGCTGCCCTGTTCTTGCTGCTTGCTTCCGACGATTGTGCCTGCCTCGTTCGGGCTGCCTAGTTCCTGACGACTGCAGTTTTTTTATTGTGGCTTCTTCTTCTTCTTGTTCGATTCCGAAAATATAAATATATCATCAACATAAAGTGTGATAATGGTCTCAAGACTAATAACAATTTTGTATACAAACATGATCCAAGCCTAGATTTTTTTATAATCATTAGCTAACTAATAATTATAACCTTTCACGTGCCATGCCTTGGAGGCTTGTTTGAGGTCACGTATTGCTTTTTTTAATTAAAAGAACTTTATCATTATCAGAATAAACTAGTTTTTGCGTACACAAGGTTCTCTTCAATTCCGCATTCGAAAAGGCTGTCCCAACATCTATATATATATATTGTTTCCAGATAGAGAGATCTTAATGAGATAGACAATGCAAACAATAACCTTAAAGTAGCGTGTCTCTTTTAATACGTAATTGATTGGTGATAGAGTTAAATAATTTCTTACCCTATGGACTGGCTAGATCACTACGCTAACAGGCCTCCCTACTATTAGGAAAGCCGAAGACAGGGTTGAGTAGAAAAAATAACTAATAACGAAGCCACCAGGACTTTTCAGGATGGACACAATCTTCAGAAATGAAGAATCCGACGTTGAAGAAAATAGGATTACATAACGTGTATCCTTTAATATTACCAGGATAATCTACTATAATGACAATTTGGATAACCTATGAAGTCATTGAAATGCAATTTTCAAGACGAATATATAATAAATTCCTCAACAAACTAATTCTTCTTTTAAATCCCAGATTATCCAAAAATGATTTCAATTGGCGCCATAGTCCCTTTGAAGTTTTCATTTTCTTGATATGTACGAATACAGACGGGTCTCTTGTTAAAATCAAGTTGATTGGCCTTTACATCCTTTGCAGCTCCTATTAATGGTTGTCCTGGCTCCAGCTTGATATGTCCAAACAGGCCATCCAATACTAGGGAATTCTCTTTCGCAAAGCACAACTCATTATGTTTCTTGCGCTTTTAAATTTAGGTACGCTAACCAAATAGTTTATATGCAAAGCCATTTTTCGATCACAGCTTTCACACTCTACAACATAACAAACTGTTCTCTCGCTTTTACTTATTAGTTACTTATATCCTGAAATAGAACTAGGAAACTAGTAAAAAGTGAAACTAAAATCTAGCTATATGTAACTAAGCCCATACCCTGTTAAAATGAAACGACATGTTCAGTAGTCATTACGGAAAGGAAATAGTTTACTTTAGTTAACTTGACAATTACAAAACACGTCCAAATAAACATAGATGGCGTTTGTAATAATATTTATCTGTGTCAGTTACCTTAACACAACAGTTACAATACACATAGATAGATGAGGTTAGTAATAATATTTATTTGTTAAATTATTTTGATTCATAATAAAAGTTTAATCCCACCTATAATATTGTAAATTCAGAAGTGTGGTTTTGACCTCCTTTGATGTCATAGATAAACAATATATTAATTGTTTTTTATTCAAAAATGGTTAGCTTATCTGGAAATAATATAGAATATTTCTATGCTATAAAATGTTATACTAACTAATTTTACAATACTAACTAAAATGCGAAAGAGCGTTTATTTGTCCTTCCTTCATGTTGCAACGCAGCTACCAATCGACGTTTCTTGCACGGAGATGGTTAGCGGATTCGGAAACGATATAGGCTACTTTTTTACTTGGAAAATCGTATGCTAACTAATATTACAAACTCAAATAATATTAAAAATTCTAAAGTCTATATGTTTGTGCTTTTGTCAAGTCGCAACGAGCAACGCATAGGAGTGATTTTTTGCACATAGATGGTGGGTGGTTTCGGAAATGATATAAGCTACTTTCAAATTTGGAAAATTTCATCCTCACTATTATTAAAATACTCCATAACGAATGTTCCATAGAGGATATATGCTTCCCACTTTCCACGCTATATCTGAAAAATTATTTATCGTGCAAAAATATACATATAACCAAATTTCTATTATACAATTTGTTTAAAACCTCTAATTTAATGCCAGGTGTACGCAAGGAGAAATTTGCAAAAAAAATGTTTTCATCAACTTTACACTTTTTTATGTCTGAAATAAAGTTTTAGTTTACAGTTTTAACTCCATCTTTAGAATATCTAAATAACTTTTATTTATTTCTATGTCAATTTTCAGCTTTCCTGATTTCATTCCGAGGTTTAATCTGGTAAATTGACTATGAATAATTGAAAGAAATAGAAACTTTTTATACAGACTAGGTGACAACTTATGACAATGTATGCAGTTTATACCTCGTTCTATTGTAAAGCACAATTCGTTTAATATCTAAGTACAAATAGCTACATGATATACTATGAATATTTTACGTTCAACTATAATTTATTTCCGTTATTTAGGCATCATACTCGTGCAATTTTAAAGGCTAAATATATTTAATACGAGGAAGTTCCAAATTAAAGTTATCATGTAGAAAATTGGTACATATATAAAACATACAATACTGCATATGGTCCAATCTGTACCTATGTTTTTAACTATTTTTACGATTCCGTAAGTTAAAAGGAAAATCGAAACACTTATAAGATCACTTACGTGTTGTCTCTCAGTCACAGACATTTTTCTCGCAAACCGCTTGAAATAGAAACTTAAAATTTGGCTTAGTAATAAAATATATTAACTCGCATGCATTTTAATAATACTCAGAAATACTACATAAGGTAATTTTAGAGAGGGCGAATTAAGCACTCAAAAAAAATTATATGTAGTGTGAAATGTGTTAAATTTTCATCACTTTAAATGGTGTATCTTGAGAGATATACTAAAAATTATACAAAAAAAAATATGTCCCTCCCCTTAATTTCTGAAACTAAAATTATGATAAGGGTGCTTAGAAGCCAACGCAAAAATTATAGGAAAATTACATCGATGATTCTAGATTCTGTGTTTATTGAGATATCTCTCTCCCTCACCCCCGCTGTTGCCTAATTATGTTAGGTATTATTAAATATTTCATGCGCCAAGAACTTTATTTTAGTGATTGCACTGCAACTGAGGTGTGAAACTTTTAATACTCACACAGGACTCACACTTGGCCGGTTTCATTAAAACGATTTCAAAACTGTCACTTTAAAATAAAAGAATGGTGGGAATATATTTTTAATAATAACATATTTTTTTAAATTGAAAATACTACTAGAGCTACAGCGAAGATTTTATTTTTAATTTAATTGTTTTGTTGGCTGTACTTTTTATTTTTCCATACCCTCAATGGGTTGTAGTTTTCTAAACTTAGCACACAGTTTTTTAAATAATTGAAAAATAGCTTGTTAAAAAATAAATCAATTAACTACGCGTAATGTCTAAAGGTAGGCTTGTCTGTGGTGCAAACCCGACCTGTCGGAGTTCTGCTTATCCAATTTTCAATCATGATCGTGCGATGCAAAGTAAAATTATTACTTCTAACGCAATGTTTAAACAAAATATGTAGTACCAAACCATGTAATTTGTTTTTATGGCAACTTACCACTTATTTCCAAAGGCGAAATATAAATAATGAAACTATTTTAATTTTTAAAAGTGGAGCTCACAATCTATGAATTGATATACTTATCAATGGGACGAATATAGTTAATAATTGCTTTTCGTGTATCATCCCGCTCTAGAGATAGACTATTTCTAACTTAACTCGAGGATAGGGGTCCTGCAGTGCGTGTTCAGTGGACGCCACGCGGCGCAACCAAAGCGATGCGGTGAACACTTTATCGCGCTATTAATATTGAGAACTAAGAGTATTGTCCTTCGGGAAAATAAATTTATGTGTCTGGTTTTTTAGTGTTTCTCTTAATAATAATGAAAACAAAACATATTTTTATTTAAAACAAACATATACATGTACAAACATGTATATAATAAAATAGTTAAAGGATACAATTTTGCATATTAATTTTTTTTTGAAAATCGGAATATTTTGGTCATCGAACAAAATGCTCTGCTTTTCAGAATGTTTGTTCGTCTATTTGCTCAAATTTGGTGAAAGTGTCATTATCACATTACTTCGTGAAAAAATTATACGCACATTTTGGCTTACGCGGCCCTATTTTTTAGTAATAATCGTAAAACATTTTCTTCCAGTGAAAGAAACATTAAATGTGGTCCTTTATACAAAGGCAATATTGTAAAAGAAAAAATGTATTTACATGGAAAAGAAAACAATGTATTTTATTGAAGACAACTCAAATCACTGATTTATTTCTTTTGAATTTTGTTATTGAAGTCCCCTAATACTTTTTTGTATGTTACATACATATATCTGATGATTTAAAATCAATACCTCATAATAAGACATTGATACAACTAGAAAATAGCTTAAGATATTTTATATCATTATTTGTACAAAGATATTGTATTTATCACTATCGTCATTGAATAGAACATGTTGTACGAACTTAGTAATATTTAATATTTCAACGAAACTCGACAACCTTGAGACAGATATTGAAAATTTACAATGATCGTACGTTTTGTACGACAAGATAAAGTATTGCAACAGTCACTAGTTACTCGTAAGTTTGTCTCCTAAATGATCATTTTATGAAACATTTTGTAAATACACTTATTAAAGTAATATATTTGACGATGTTAGACAATGTGATGATTATTAAAAATGGCAGCACACAATGTGTGTGTAGAATATGAAATTATATTTATATTATATACATGTATAGTTTTATAACACAGATGTTACCTTTTCCATCATTTTCATCAAAGGGCGAATTTTTTTTAGATTTATTATGGAATTTGGGAAATTGTTGCATCTTATTATACCCCAATTTTCTTTACACTTATTCCAAAGCATTATACATGTGTATTCTATGTATCTACTTAAATATATTAAATATAATTATTCTACCAAATTATTTTAAAATTACTGAAAAGCTAAAAGTCTTTCTGCACTCCGACATTGAGTTTTAAAATCTATCTTCGCATAAAACACCGAGATATGCACAGGTAGTTCTAATTAAGTAATATTAAAGCCTAAGTAGGAATGAATCTCAAGTAACTAATCATATTTACGGGTTTAAAAATTGTTAAATTAAAAGTTATTTGAATATTTCCATTTATAAACAGATCTAAAATACATCGCGTCAAGAGTAGAAAATCTTAAAATCCAAAATGTTTAAACACTTTATTATTGTTATTTACAATGTACATATCAGCTAATACTTACTGCTGTTATAATTATTTTTTTAATTTAGTAATAACTAGTTGCATAGGAATATAAAAGCGAATAATACAATTATTTTTCCGTGCGCCTATTTTAATTATTTTTTTTGGTGATATTTTTAAACAGTTTTTTAATATAGATATACATATACCAAGACACTGTTATGACTTTTAGAATATAATATTTCTAATCAAACGATTTAAATTTGTATCCATGAATAATAACGAAAGGGCTTTAAACCTATTGGTATCTTCATTTTAAAACCAAATATTTTTAAGTCAAAACCTTAGTTCAATAAACCAAATGAAATCTTTTATCCAAATTTTGTTTAAAATAATATATTTAATTTATATAACATGAAAGTGTTGAAAGGATAAAGGTATGTTTAATACCCTTGAATGTTGAAACTATTTTAGACGTCGTATTCAAATTATTTTGGGTAAACATGAGGACAACGCATGAACGAGGCCTGAATGAACTTATTATTTATCCACCAAAGCTTTCAGAAAGCTGCAACGTGTCAAGTTGCTGGACTTACTTTTATTCATTTAATGAACAATTCGAGTTGAGCATGCATTTATTATATTATACCGCATTATAAACAATAAAATTAAGACAATTCCGGTAAGAAGTGAAAAAATTCATTGATTGTAAATATCACTTTTAACTTTCTGCTGAGTCGCCAAAATTCCAAAAACCAATATATGTTTCTTTGCGTGATTTGCAAAGTGGCAAATGAGCAAATTCTTTAACATTTTTAGAAATATTTTTACGTCTTATAATTAAACGAAATTATAGTGGAATCTAAAGTTTTTAAAGTTGATGAAGAATAAAATGTAAGTCGAGATAATAAACTGATTGTTTCAACATTTTACTTAGACGTTTGATGTAGAAACTATTAATTTCGAATATTTATGGAGTTTATTACTATATACCTAATAACAATAACCTAAAAAATGTAATATGAGAGTGTGGGTCATAGCGAGTTTGGCAGAAAAAAAAATTATTTTGCTTTCAGAGACTTCTAGGTTTATTTTTTTATATATAAATGAATAATTTACTATTCTTTTGGTATTGCTTTGGTGATAATTAATTTGTTTTTGATTCGTTAAAATTCTCTTCCCTACAATCTCAGCAGAGTCGCAAAATATATTATGGAATTAATGAATCGTGAGTATCGCTCGCTACTTGCATCAAATTCACGTGATTGCACTTTGTAGATTTATTTTATTTAATATTTTCCGAATTCAAATGGTATATAAAAATGTACTAAATAAATATCCCGATTACGGAAGTAATATCGTCAAATCCACCTTGTAAATACGGAGAGGGTTTAAAAAATCAATATCATTGGACAAATTTAGAAAAATCATTTAGTACCATTTTGAACGTAGAAGAACGGTAACGTTGTTAATTAGATTTATTTTAATAAATATCTACTCGACTGCTTCTACTTGAGAAAATCCTTAAATTGATTTTGCTATTCGTTTATGATAATTTGGAAAATATTTATGATCACTCACATATTTATTCAATACATAAAATATAACTTTAAAACGCTTCACACAAACCACTAAATATTATTTATTGAACTAATAATGGCCATTCACTTCTTTTAAGTGACTCATTTCTCTTAATTATAATCTCATATAATGGCTTAGTACCAAAAACAGCAAAAGACAAAAAGGCAACTTAGTACACATAAAATACGGTTGTCTAAAATGTTTACCTTAAACTGTTAAATTCAACCTTTACCAGGGTGGATAAACAAAATTTATAAAACTGCGTACCTTAGCTAACTTATTCCTCGATCGCTTTATGGGACACGCGACGAAGATTATTCGGTTTTGTGTAAAGAAAGAAAAGTTCTTCGATTACTCCGCAATATTGAAGACGAGAAAGTAAAAAGAAACGCTAACAACCATACCTGTTCCACCCCTCTTAACTGTCCCTAGGCCATGCGAAAGAAATAAATTCATTCAATATACCCTCGTATTACCAAAAAGGTCGCGGTATTTATTTATAACGTAAATTGAGGTTGACAAAGAACCTACTGATATATTGAAAATTAAATAATTTGTTTATTTATTCAAAACCTACCTAATATGTACCAATTATTTATTATATACGAATATGTTTGTGAAATATGACGAGTCGTTAATGGAATTAAGGTCAATAATTCAAGTAGCCTGACATATTTCCCGACGAAAAACTTTGAAGGATAACGGATTACTTCACTCAGCTTACGTAAGCGTGCGGTCCTCGTACGTGCAAAATAATAATTTATATACACTGAGGTTTGTGAGGTTAATAATTTACACTGAGGTTTGTGAGGTGTGATAATAATGAGCTATATTAAATATAGAGGTATATTTTACTTATATAATACATTTATTTCTAATTCTTAGAAATAAGGTCATCTAGAAAAATTACAATATATAATTACATATTCAAATGGGAAAATGGTATTCCGGTTACAGGGAAGAAAATTAAGTTTTGTAAGTAATACAGTAAATTTAAATACGTAAATTATCGTAGATAATGAAATTATTAAATTTATTTATTGTAACAAAGTGTTGAGTGCCATAACGTTTTTAGTTGATTATTGGACCATCAGTATAAATTGCTATTGACCCATATTTCAAAAAGAAAAATTTATTTGACTATTTATTACTTATATTATGCACTATTTGTCAATAAGTTGTTTACTATTGTACCATTGAATATTTATTTTCGCAAAATTCCATGTGCGTGAATCGAGAAATGTTAAAATCCTGGGGCGCTGACAGAAATGGGCGGATGGACGGCTATACATATCGAAGTTATAAGGTTTCCTTCTTCCACAATGGAATCCATAAAAGATTGGAACGCTTAAAATTACTGGGTGAGAGGCAATTTTTCCCGATTTCACGATTATATCTTAATGAAGAGTCAGTTATAAAGTGTGTAGTCAGGTTAAACAAATGTGAATGTTCAAAAGTTCTTTTTTCTTTACTTGAGTTGGATTATCATATTTCTTACGTTTATCAAAACAAAAGGTACAAGTTTACGCATTTCTACGTAAGTGATTTATAACAATTTTTAAATTAAGAAATGATTACAGATTATAGTGGCGCGCACACGGAATGTTCACTACTGTATAGTAAATGAGTACACACTCATTCCTTTAAGCATAGTTGGACCGATTTACAGAACCAATTTTACCAATTATTTGTTATTTAGGATTTTATCTTTCAAAGAAACTATACGCATAACCCTTTTCTACGCTCGCTATGCGATTTTAAATTTATAAAGGAGGCCGGCCATAAGTGTTCAAATTTGAGCGTCGTATATAATTACGGGCAGAATGGACTGATTATTTATCGCCGTCTTTACTTTTTATTATAACTTTCACGAACCCACAATTCAACATCAACGTATTATAATCGAATTTTATTACGTTTATTAGGATGGCAGACATTTCACAGGCATTCACAGGTTCTTTAAATCCATTTGACAATGAAAACAGACATATAAATGACTATTCAGAATATATACATATTATTAAATAAATTAATTACGGTAATAAAATCGAAGATCTGAACTAGCTACTGTAGTTCGTTACACTTTGGAACTATTTCCACAGTTTGGATACATTATAATGAGTCATAATCGTGTGTTGCGATATGGCTTACTAATTGGCCACCTGACCTTGACTGTCCACCTAGAGTCTTAAGCCGTATTGATATCCTATATTATGTTGTTCTGCTTAGTAATGATGTTTACAGGCAAGTGCTTCGAATGACCAATCATTCGGATCAACAGTCTGTGTGAGAAAACCTGTGCAACTTGTGCGTATAAATTGTGAGCGGCTTCAACATATGCAGCATAATAAAGATTGTGTCTAGTTTATAAGTTTAACATAACTTCTAATAAAGTGTATAAACCCATAAAAAGTAAAATATAATCAAACTTAAATGTTTTTATTATTACCACCGAAATAGTCGGATGAAATTCGAGTTACGTAATTACGAAAGTTCAATAATTTTCTATTTTGTATGAGAAAACATATTTGTTAAGCGACATTTTTAAAATAATTATTAAGGAAAAATTGCATGAACATAAATAGCAGGCGTTACGAATATACTACCTAAAGAGAAATATATTGTAGCTAACCGAAATATCAGTAATTATAATATATTTTTTCTGGATGACCGCCCTAGTCATGAAATAAGTTGCATACTTTACAAGTATCCAAGTTGAATCTTAACTTATAAAAGTGCACTCATTATTCAAAATAGTTGCGTGTTAAAATAAATAAAGGATATCTCTAAAGCTATATCCTTTTTCTCACTAATTCACATTCACTTTGTAATTGTTTTTGTTTTTTACGTACCTTTTTTGCTAAAATTTTTTGCCATTATTGGCAAAATTCGTTACAAAATATTTTTTACACAAAATTTAAAATAAAAATAATATGAACTATCAAACACAAATCCACTCTAACAGGATATAACTAGTGTTTACGCACATACGCTAGATACTATATTGTATGCATAAACTTCAAAATTTTTCTCCGCCAGTTAGCACATTCAACTCGTCTCAAAAATCGCGCCGGTCATGTTTTACCCTCGCTTTTGTCAACTTTCACGCGCTATTTTTCTTGACCCTTGTCCATTTTTCAAATTATGTTCCGATATGTTGATTTGAACTTTTTCTTCTTTTGCAGGAACGCAATACTTCGGCCAAATGTTTTGTTATTTGTCCATAAATCTGAGCAAAAGTTTTGGGTTGGCTAGCGAGTAAAATGTTTACTGAACAATTACAACTAAAGTGAAAGACTTGTTTCATATACCAGTAACGTATGGGCTTAACCACCATTGTCTTCTTTAAATGAAGTCACAGAGAACACATTTGGAAAGGCAACTTTACGTAACATATTGCAATACTTTATTCTTATAACATCTTTATATATAATATGTGTACATTTGTATTAAACAGTGTTTTTTAACGTTTGGTTACTCGCGGGGTATAGAAACGACCCTAAGCGATTATATTTTGGTTATATTTTAAAAGTTATAACATATTTTTCACTGCGCTGTTCGTTAACTATATTTGGACTAATGATGACACTATACAACTAAGAGTGTAACAATTTTCGGGGTATTAATATTTCGACGCGTATTTAATGTTTTTAAATATTTTGCGTTCTTAACTCATATATTTTTATGTTCTTTGTTTAGTTTTGTTTTGGTCTGCCAAAATTTTTAGTTATAGTTTAAAATATTTTAATACAACAAATTCCATTTTCAAAGCCGATTAATTACTATGTCCTTTACAAATATTTCTATCTAGTATTACACGATTTTTCACGATAATGAAAAATGAATATAATGCTTTATGATTAAATAAACACAAAAGCGGGCTTTTCATGTAACTGATGACGAGTTGGGTAATGAGGAAATACACCCTACAAATATTATATCTCATCCAGAATAAAATGATGAAAGGGGGATAAACCTAATTCAGAGTAAAATGACGATCATAGTACAGAAGAGCATCGTCCGTGAACATTTCTACAGCGGCATTTCTATTTCGGCAAAGATATGCAAACCGATTTGAACAAACATATGCAAAACAAACATATGCGGAATGATATTGTAAGTTCGACTTATTACATAAAGGGAAGTCAGCAAAGTCGAACTTACAATATTATTCGGCAATTACCTGGCACCAAAAGCCTTTGTAAAATACAAAATATACGCCTGAATTGTATAAACTATAATTTCGTAAACATATAATAAGATAAAGTATTTCATAAATTGACGGTTATATCTGGAAAATGTTTTAGGTATTTATTACTAACTTACTTTGGTTTTCTATGAATCGAAAAGTCTAAAATTTAAAGTTAAAATAAATACAGAGATATAAGTTTAAATTATGTGGCTGGGTGTACTAAAATATATTTTATGACTATTTTTCTCGTACGTTCGTAACTTCAGATATCAATGTTGTTGTCATTTAATAAATGAAGCTAAAACTACCAGAAGGTAGTTTTTAAAAGATCTAACACCAGAAATTTGAAAAGTCTATAGAAGCCTTCGAGCCTTTGTTTTGAGTTTGCTCTTTTCCTTCAAAAGATATTTGATAATGATAAATTAATCTGTAGTTACAAACTTACAACTCTTGAAAATGGATTAAGCACGTAAGTCGGACGATATAGGGCTCAAGAATTCGTAGCAGGAAAATTCTATATAAATGCGAAAAATGTGTCAAATTTCAACATACTATACACAAAAATGAAAAATGTCAAAAATATTTTAAACCATCAGAAATTTTTATTAAATTCATAGCTTCACAAAAGAAGGATTTGAAATTAAGGATTTTATCATGAAAAAATTGTTTTCGCGTTTTATATTTTCCAACGTATCTTCAAGAGAAAATTTAATTTTCAAATAATTAATAAAAACTAAAATGAATTACGTTTTTTATTGAAATATGATGCCAATCTTTTCAAAGTCTATTATGGTTTACGAGTATTAAGAAAAACAGATGCAAACACATTTCAAAGCGGTAAATCTTTCTTTTTATAAAAAAATATAAATTTCTTTTTATAGAAATATAGGACACTTCATTTAATTGATATGCAAATGCAGTTCGAAGTAACGAGTTTCGTAATAAAAATATATATTTAAATCAAATTCGAAAGCGGAAGTACATAGCACAATTTTTTAAAATTTCTTAATTCAATCCGTAACCGAACTTATTTCGGATATATATATATATATATATATATATATATATATATATATGTATATATATATATATATATATATAAATATATATATATATATATATATATCTATATATATATATGTAAACTTACCATATTCATCTATAATTAGACGACTTTCTTGTTATAATAAACCAAATCACATTAGAAAATAGATTTTAAACAAAATCAGCCATAAGCTTGAATTTAACCTTAGGATTTAAGGAATAAACGCTAATTTCCTATTCAAAATAAGGTATATAATTCAGCTTCGGGTGTCCTAATGTCTTCATGTCATAGTCACTTTATCTGAGGTAGATACACATTTATTAACTGTCAAATTGTACAGAATGTTGTATAAATATTTAGTACGAGAAATTATTAGAAGCGTCACCTCATCAAAATGGAAATGGATTTAAAAGAATAAAATTTATATTAGATAAACTTTGATAATATTCGAAACCCCATTCATTTTGTTTTGATTATTTACCCTTATTAAAATTGAAATTGAATTATAAAAAAATAAAATTATTTTATAATACTAAGCAGAGGCTACACCCGTCTATTCTCTAATGGAGATCCAACACAAGCATTGGAATAGAAAACTCCATAAAAGCGTGGTTTTCTCTGGGGGTTTTGAGTGTGAAGATCTTATTTATCCATGGAAAAAAAATAAGGAAATTGGACCCTAGAGGAAAAAGGAAACTTTTTCGGTTACTGCAAAAGTAGCATAATACCTAACATGAAAACTGTGGTAAAAAACAAAGATCCAACCGTAAAACAATTTAATTCACACGATTAGTTTCTTTTTATGGTTCAATACTTCGTAAACAGAAATTATGTCCGGTAAATCTGGTAATATCCAAGTGCTAGTTGACTACGTGACTAACTTATTGTACGAATCTTATGACGGTATTATTGCAATATTGTATTTCAATGATTGATTTGATATCTTCGTTTATTGGATAAGAAATCAGAAATGTTGATTTTGCAGTTTTGATCTGAAATTAAATACCAAACTTTAAAGAATTCATGTTTTTGAACCAGAATTAAAAACTTTATTAAAATCCTTTCAGTCATTCCCAAATTCAGAGATATTATCACAGAAACCGGAGTATACGTATAAAGTTGTAGTTCTTTGTTAGTACAAATTTGTTAAGGTAAAACCTATATACCTTTGATGTAGCCGTTTTACTTTCTTCGTATTCAATTTAAACATATCTGATCATATACAAAATCCACCGAAGTAAGTAATGAAAGCGAAAATCATAACAAAATGGAAACAATTAAGTTATATGCAACACATAAGTGATAACAACAATATTTAAAAGAGATGGTTTTATTACAAACTCGAAAAAAGAAAAAAATCCACTAAAGTCTTAAATTTACTGTCAAATATTCTTTCAGTGTTTGAGATTCATTAATTGATATTACTTTTACTATAAAATAATTAAAAATACTGAATTAAAATACACATAAAAAATTAAAAGGAAGAAAGTCGACATATGTAACACAGTAATCCGCTAACCCTTTGAAAAGCTAGAAATATTTCGATTAAATTTTAATTCAAAACGCTGGTTGACATTCTGCAATGTGATTCTGTACAACACTCTCATGTTTTGTTGTACAATTTAACGCTGTTTGTATAAATCGTATAATTAAAGGCTCTAAATAGGTAATAAAAAGTTAAGAATTGCGCCTCAATGTAGTAAAATAATTTTCATATATTTATTTACATCTCTAGCGGTATTTTAACATTAATATTATTTATATAACTAGCCATAATTTTATGAAATATTATATTCAAAACACTAAGTGAATGCCTTTTTATGTATATTATATAGATTTTACTTTTGTACAAAAATAAGTTGAACGTTTTATAATTTTAGACCAAATTAATTTATATCGTAGATATCGAAACTTGAATATAGTTAAGTTATTTAACTCACAATGGAAGACAATAAATTACTTTCGGAAGGACTTACTTTTTTCATGTCATAAAATAATCAATAACATTATTTATGTTGTCAAATCTAGATAAATCTCTTGCAACGAATTGATATGGAAATAAAAATAAGTTAACAAGGAACAGTTAATTTAGTAAATTGGGCTTCTTAACTGTAGGTTAAGGTATTATTTAACAAGCAGATGGAGAAATTCTGTCAGAACATAGCACGTTGCGATAGCTAGAAAAAACGCTTATGGTTCAATGATAAGGGTCGAATTATCGATAGTAGGCTAAAATCGTATCTACCTCTTTTGAGAAACATTTATTTGATATTCGTCCATACCCATTCATAATATTTTTATGAGGATTAAGTTTCCACGACTAATTGCCACAATACACTTTGTATGACCTTAATATGCTGTAGAAGTTAAAGTACGTAATAACAGTACATATAGAGCTCAAAAGTTTAGGCATAGTTAAAACAATAAACAAACTACAAATACTCATATAACTTAAATTTACGATGCAGACAATATAGTGCCATATGATGATAAGCCGAGTTTATGCCATCACTCGTGTATATACTCATTGTGTAGAATAATGGAATCACTGGAACGATCAAAACGCAGAACACCTCTACCATTATATACGTGAAATGTTCCTGGTTACTCAGCAAAGCGTCAAGTTAAATGCAATTATTATAATCATAGCGTAATTTCTCATTATATTTGTGAAAGACCGTAACCAACCATAAATAACTTTGTCCTCGCTAGTACGTTTCTATTAAATAAAAGAGCAGCGAATTTTTTTTCAATTTGTAAATTTAACGCAAAATATATAACATTTTAAAGATAGACTTTAATTAATTTAATAGAAAACAAATAAAAATACTAAATACAAGCAAAAAACATATAGCAAAAAACTCGGCACGCATACAGAATCTACGATATTAGGAATGTAATATACAATGCTAAACATCTTCAATGTGTATTAGAATATTCACAATTCATCTCAAAGTATAACGCTTTTCCGCATATTTCACTCACGCTATTGTCGCTCTTTTATGCTCAGCTCCTTTCATCCCTCATCCTCAATTACAATTTTCTTTCCGCCATTACATGTCAAGTTCAACTTTTTTTTGTAAGGACATTTGTGCCCAGTGTTTTGTTGTTTTGTTTGAGTAAAATATTTTTTCTCTGAACCTGTAATATTCAGAGGTAAATTACAAGAGTTCCTAGTGATGTACCTCGGATAAAGAGTACAAATACTGTCAGATAGATTGTGGATTAGGAATTTATACATATAATATATTTATATATATATATATATATATAATTTTTATCTTTTATTAGTTAAAAAGTTGAAAAAATTCTTTGAAATTTGCGAAAGTGATGGGATTTCACGTTTATATATGAAAAGATATCGGGGAAAATGGACTTAGTATTATAGAAAGAGAATAGCATTTTCAATAAGTTCCATAATATGAAAAACCAAAAAATTCAGTGAATGATAATCAGGATAAAGTAAAAAATAAAATAATCTGGAATCATAATGCGAAATAGGAAAGTTGTCATCATAAATATTTATAAGATATCATGAATTGTTAATAACAAATAAAATATTACCGAAAATTTAATGAAGTACTTAACACCTTTTCCGAAACTATCACGAAATATAACTTATCTTAAAAATACGTTGTTAGCCGACATCGTCGATCATCTTTTAGATCTTCAAAAATTTCACGAGGTTTTTTTTGACGATACATACTTGTTCACATACAAGTATGTGACATACTTATCCACAGATATGATATAACACAGACAATATGCACTTTGTTTCATAGTGCTCGTTCAAAGAATTCCTTAATATATCGTCCACAAACTCTTATGAAAAATAACCTGACTTAACTACTAAGCTTTACTGTTATTGAGGGTATTTTTTTAAAGAGTCAAATCATTGCATATAAAAAAACAAAATCAAAATATAAAATATATGCATTTTTGCTTTGAAATACACTCCTCAGACTTAAAAAAGAAACATTTTAAATCGTACAAAATTCACATCTCGAAACTCGTACATTTTAAAATTCTTGGCGACTATCTCTACCCTGTGCGACAATCTACTATGTACAGATTATTTACGTGTTTAACATTAACACTATCAATGCAAACAATGAATCTTTTATCGTTGAGTATAAACAGTGAATTTTTAATATGTTTGAAATGTATAATTTAATATATTTGTAATGCAAATTATATATAAATTATAGCTTTCTTCCCTCCTTCTTAATATAAACTTTAATTATACCAAATCTCACACTCCTCCGTGCGCACAACGTGCTTATAAAGATACACATTTTTCTCTTCACTTACTAATATATAGATGACACTTGGGCCCAACACTATTTCCTTTCAATGCCATTGCAAAATTCAAACTATAGACACGGTTTTTCCCTAGGAAATTCATTGAAAAACAAATGTGTTTCCACAAAATTCTAAATTCTCAGTATAAAAATTAATTTATACTTATCATTTGCTTCGTATTGGCATATGATTTTATCTCGTATGTTTTATTTATTTCATGCGAACAAAATCGCTCAAACAAAGCTTATTTTGTTTGGACAAAAAATATTGTTTTAACCGTTATGTAAATTCATCACGAAATGACGAGCTCCATATTTACCAAATGTTTTTAAATCAAACATAGAAACACTACCAGCATTTACTTGAAAAATTCCTCTCGTGGTCGAAAATATTCCGGAAATAACTTCATTTGCATTTAAAAATCGTAACATTCGTACAGACAAATGTTAACATTTAATAAATCTATTCACGTTTGATAGAAATTTTGTAATTAAGCACCCAAAAGCAATAATCCCTAATACAGAATTACACCACAGAACGTTATTTCATTAATTGAAACAACGCAGGTGTTTATTTGTAAATTCATGTTACTTGTTGTTGTGTCGTAAATCTAGTCGCTTACTTGTTGGACGTGTATAATTATATTCATTCATTTTCGCCCGATTGGGCTTTGTGTAAATACAGAGTTCAGGGAATTAATTTGTATATCACGGGAGGCTTTACTGGCTTGTGTGAACATGATTTTGAAAATTAATAATTAATTAAGTTGTGCAATATTTCAAAATTTTTAAAATAATTTTTATAAATATTTAGAACCACTTATACACGCAACTTCGTTCGCATGGACGTTTAGGTTGGTTTGGATAGGTTATTTAAAAATCGTAATAAAGTATGGACACACAATGAAATAAGAGTTTTGCTCTTGCACTATAAATTAAGCCCTGGGGAAATTCATTGAAAACTTTTTGATAGCTAAGGGTTCCACTTCTGCACCACTAATGGCGCCCTAAATAATTGATTTATGGAATTCAAATGAAAATGTAGATATATTTTGTAAAATATGTATTAGGCCATGTCCACAGAATAAGGCATGTGATTGTACACATGAATATTTCTAGACTCCACTCTATTTAAGAGACTACGCCACCCGTACATACAGGTAAAATGCATAGAAATACTTTAAAAATTCAATACCAATATCATCCTAATAACACCGGAATCCTTTGAAACATCACAATGACACTAAGTTTGTCCCAGGGTAAATATTTGTAACATGTATAAATTTCCTGTTATAAAAGTTCAATAGCTCCAATAGTTTTTGAGTGTAATAATTTTACATACACGGGGAGACAGACAGATAACATTTAAGACCACATTCGTTTTAGATATTAAATATGCAAACGAGAACTTTAAAAGACAAATTCCGAAAATCACTGTCAGGCATTTCGATTTTAATTATCTGTATATATTGATATAACCCCATAATAACGATAACCTGTTCCAAATAGAAAAGGTAAGAAAATATTAACTTAAAGTGCTTCTATTTAACATTATAGCACATATAACTATATTCTATTAATATATATTTAATATTATAAATAAATTACCTAAACGTAAAAATAACCTGACTGTTAAAAACATATTCCAATAAGTTTAATCATGTTCAAAAGTTTTGTAACATATTTATGTTTAGACTTTGCATTAACATAATTGTAAAAGAAAGGCTTCAGAAAATACACAACACGCTCAATTAAACATTTATGTAATATTTACTAAATACGTCGTAAACTTTGGAAAGGGGATGTTTTAGTTTTAATCCTGGATATGTTATGAAAGTTCATTATTGCTTTCTCAAAGACATCAGAAATGTTAACAGTTACGAAAATTATTAACTGTGATTTTCAAAACACCATAATCACATAGCTAGTCGCAAGTGCTTTTCGTTCGTTTATAACTTTAATAATGTGTTGACCTGGTACAATATATTTAACATCGTGAAAAATAAATTAGAAAATATAAATTGCTCTTTTCCTTTAATCCACGGTCTCTGGAAGCTTTACACAGCGGGACGTGCAATCAAAACCGAGTTTAGCGTCGAGCTTGCATCAGGGAACAGCTTCTGGAAAATTCCTTTGCTTGAAATTTCCTTCAAGATAACGCACGTAATAAATTATTATGCTAAGTAAAGAACTATGCGCTATGCTATTATGTTAAAATGGGTTCTCATAATGAAAAAGCTTATTTCGGAAATGTGCTATTATAGCGTATTTATTGAAAAAACATATTTCTATTCAGTAAAGCGATAATTTTTCGTTCGTCGTATTCCTTTCGTTCTTGACATTGTATTGTTTAGGCTTAAATAATATTTTCTAAGTTAGTATCTTTTTTGATTACTAATGTTTATCTGCACCCTTGAATAGTATTATCTTTCTTTCGTCTCTAAACAAGAATTCAAAACTAATAAAAAGTTTGCCTTCATTCTACCTTAATTTAATTATGTGCATATTAATCGATTTAGATGAAGTAATATACACCATTAAATAGATGTCGCACTATAAAAATGTAACAAGAAATTCAATCTATTCACAAATAATACTTGAGTTGAACCGGAAAATAAATAGAGAAAGAACTTCAAATTTGTGGAAATATGAAAGTGGTTAAATGTATTTCACCATTTAATATATTATAAAAAGATCCAAAAGTTTTAATTCAAATCATAAACTGTGAAAATTCAATGATGGTTCATATTCAAATTCTAGTGAAATATCTACCAAGCTAGTCTCTTATAAATTTTATTGTTAACTTTAAAAAAATGAAAATAAATTAAAAACTTCGTTTTGTTCCTTGTTAACTGTATTTTATTTTATCCTTTATATTCTTTAGCTATTAAATATGAAATAATTATTTTCAATTGATGTAACAGAGCCCGGCGGAAATGGGTCTCACATTAGATACAAGAGAATATAATTTTGAAAAGTTTTTTATTTTTAGAATATATAAAAACACAAAACAATACAGCAAAAAATAATTTCATGAAACGGCAAAAATTTGTAACAATTAAATGAAACTACGTGATGTAGTAGTAAAGATTTTATCTTCGCTAATATCCCACCTGAAGATGTTGTAATACAACGAAACCTAGGTCGTGGTAAAGAAAGTAGAAATAATACTACATCACGTAGTTTCATTTAATTGTGAATAACGAATTTCTACAAAATTAATGCCAAATGTATTCAACATTTTGTAACCATAACATAAGATAAAAAGTTATCTTCGTAAATGCTTATACACTAATATATCAAGTATTGTTAAGAGAAAAAAAAATAACAATAAGCATCTAAATACATAATGAATTTTTAGGAAGAATCACAAAAATTTATTAATATTGATTTTTTTTAATTTGTAGCCATTACCTAAGTCAATCAAAAATACTGTCTTAACTGACATTAATATTGGTTCTGCATGAATTTCACTTTTGATCTTTCAAGTTTTACGTGACTTTTTTCAACGACCCTCTCTCAGACCTGTGAGTTGTATGGATTAGTATATTATATCTGGGTATGGGAAGTACAATAAAATTCAATGTGCACTTTGCTTTATATTGCAGATAAACTAACTTAAGAAATGAATTTAAATTTAAGTAGCATTTTTTAAAATCTAAAAGCTATAATTTTTACCTAAATCCTAGAGTCTGAAAAATATAAGTATTTATTTGAAATTAAGCGTTTCAAATGAATCTATTTTTATTCTACAACAAAATAAAACTAAAGATTGTGCTAAATTTATATGTTATTTTAGATGGGGAGGTACCATTAAACTATTATTATATACATTGCTGTATATCGATAAATATAATTAGATTGCGCATTAGCTTAAAGTTATAGAAAATATGAGGCTGTGATAGACTGATGGACATGACGAAATTCCAATTATTTCGCTAGTTTTTGGTTTCACTAGAGAAACTAGGAGATAGAAATTTAGTGCAAAATTTTAATTTACTTTTTAATTGGCTCTAAAAATTTGTTCTGCGAATAAGTTAATAGTAAACTCTTTCAGCTGGAATTCGAGTTTTGGTGAACAATTTAGACCATCCATATCCAAGATACTAAAAAAAACTAATCACTGAATCAGATCACTAACCAGTAACTAGTTACTTGTTACTGCAAGTGTATTTCAATGGAAATCTCCACGATGTGATGGGTTAGTAATTACTAAGCAATTATTGCTTATTAGCAATTACTTACCGATATCGCATCGTTTCAAAATGTCAAAATTCCATTTCAAAATTCTTGCAATGACTAAAAAGTTACTAGATTATGATTTTTAATTAGTAATACTTTTTTTTTCATTCATATACGGAAGGCTTTGTAATGACCAAAATTATATGAAGTTTTAATATTTAATTAAAAGTGAAATATTAAAACCTAAATATTTGACTTATAATACCTATTATAAAGCCTTTAAATCTTCATATATAAAACCTTTGAAAATAATTATTAAAGTATATGATGTTATTTCATGTCTGTGTATCAAAAATCTTTTTAATATGGCTAAAACTCCATTTCTGCTGTAATTCATCTACAAATATTTGAAAGTACTTCGGCACCTCAGCTGTTAGTAATTCTCAGACTGATTTGCATTCCAACTTCAATATTTTGAATTCATTTTTGCTAAACCTCCCCGTGATATGTGACCCAGCTTTAAACTCGGAAACTTTTAATAACATTCATCCTCTCTCTTCTAGTCACAATTTCACATTTCACAATATTTGGGATTTAAGCCTGTCTCAAAAATGGTAACTCAAATGTTTACTAGCATATTTAAGACAATTCTTTTTTCTGCCGTTTTTTTTCTTGTGAATGGAAGTCAACGTATGTTAATCCTTAGAAAAATCAACGTTGTTTGTACGTCCTAAAGACTTCTAATCTATTTCCATTCTATCGCTTAAAAATTCTTGTGTACATAATCTATGCTAGACTTGTCTGATATTTTAAAGCTCATAAATCTCAAAACTCATTTCAATCCGGTTACAAAAATGATACTAGTACTTCAACCATTTTAGTGTAAATCATAAGTGGTATACCCCCTGCCATTTTTAAATATGCTCGTACTCCATTTATTATACTTGTACTTGTTTATTTCAGAAGCGTTGTTTTTAATATCCTTCTAATCTATTTTCGAATAGTTTATATCACCATGAAATCTTCCGATATGTATTCGGAGTAGAAGGTTAACAAATTGTTGTGTCCTAAGCAGAATATATTTTTCCCCTCGTATTTTATTAATATTTATTAATGAAGTAATTGAGAATATCGAGAGTAATCAACATCTTAACTTCAATAACTTACATGCCCATAGTTACGTATAATCTATAACAACCATCATCAACGTCATCACGGAAGACCTCGCTTCAATCGATCAGTGAGCTCATAAAATGGGTCTCTTAGTTAATTAAATTAAGTCCTGACATTATACGCAGTTAAGGACTATTTTCTAAAATCAGATTTGTCACAAATAAGATTACACAACACACCAATTTTATTTATGCCTACTGTTGAAGCCTTGGTTTTACCAACAGATCAAATTCTCAGCGGCAACCTCAAATAAATGATGATAGTATCTTCATTATTATGTTACATATCATTGTATTTTCAGTGGAATGCATTACTTCCGGCGTCTTCAAAACTTTCTTGGCATTAAAAACCAGGACCTCTCTCAAATACTCTACTGCTTTGGCTTGACTATGGGGATGTAGGTAACTTATTGACAATCGTTTTAAAAATTAAAAAGATTTTATTGCATTGGTTACATTTTTGTTTCAAAAAATTTGAACATGTTTCTAAATTCTGAGAGCAACTGTGAAATCCGTCATCGATTCAATATACATCATTTTACATTTGTTTAAATATTTAAAATTATACAACGTATTATAAAAGCATATTCAGTTGCTTGCCTACTCACGCTATTCTGAACCCTGATTGGCCTCCTTTTTCCATAATACATAATTACTGTTTATGGGAAATCTTTCTCTGTTCTAACTTCAAAACATTTAAAATTTAATTCTTTTACCAGGGACTCGTCTTCTATAAATGTTTTCAATGATCTTCGGAACAAGTATTCTCCTCGTAATTCTGTATCTTTATCACTCCTTAATTACAGCTTGTCCCCCATTCTTCAGCCTTCCCATGCCAAGAATATTAATTGATTTTATCTTTCCTTAAAGCACATTGCCACTTTTATATTTAGTATTTTTTTCTTTAAAGATATTATATTTTGATTTATGTTTTGAAATAAAGTCCATACATAATTTTTAAAGTGTTTCCCGTTAGTAAACTTTCATGTTTAAATTGCATGTAAAAATGCATTGCGGTTGACAGACTCTCTCTGTCAACCGCAATGCACACGTAGCAATAAATTCATCAAATTTATCTACAATTTTATTTGCGCTTCAAATAAAAAAAATAAATAAATACAATTTTTACTACAAGGGTTCGAAAATCTACATGCAATAAAAGTTCAAAGACCTGCATATAACATCTTATTGAGCACGCATAATATTTTCTTCAAAATTGTTAGAAATATAAATATTACCTTTGACTGCGCAAATATTTAGTGCAATACGTGTTTATGGACATGAAAAAAGTTTACTCCGAAACAATATGAAACATCGAAATTAAATTTTATTCATCATTCGACTAGGATAGAGTGAATGATTTGTTAAGCTCTAAATTACATAATTTTTTAGGTTCCATGTGATTCAGAATATAGAAAAAGGTGAATTTTTTTCTACACTTTGTGTCATTATTTAATATAACTTGTACAGAACCTCATGTAAGCGCATAACTTTTATAGTTTAGAAAGTACTAAAAGACGGTGGCGTTCCATTCGGATTCGTCGTATACTGAACCCTAAACAAAGACAGTTCAGATTCCAATGCCATTCATAAATGTTCGATGATTAGAATTCTGTTAACTTCAGAACAGACTTTAATTTATCCATGAATGTGTTGTGCTGTGATGGCTGGCCTGAAAACCAAACGTCTTATTACGATCGAACACTGAGACTATTTCTTGGGTTGAATAATTTTAGTTAGAAGCAGTTCAAGGGTAAAAAGTGAAAATATTTTCAAGTTTACCATTTTTTTGTTGTTTTCTCCTAGGGCTATAAAAGTTAAAAAATAGTTGGCCGCGACAGTAAAGAATACTTCTAGTTTATTTTATTATCAAGTCCTTGATGTTTTTAGCAAAATCAAATGAGGTATTATTTAATCACTGAGTGTTGTAATGAATCGATATATACACTTTCTAATATATCTATAACTTATTTGTGCATTGCAAAATTAAAAACCAACTAACTCTTCACCAAATTTTTGTTCTTTAGGTAATTCGGGAATAAGAATATCAATTTCGCACTGAACACAGACAAAAAAATGGGAAAGTTTTTTAAGGGTAATTGCATAGAAAACTTAGTGTATGTAACCTCTATGTATAGGAAAATAAAAGCAAAAGCAAACTTAAATTTACAAAAAATCCAGAGTAACCAAAAAAGTTATGAAAAATTTCAAGATGGCTTATTGTTCATATTATATTTTCAAAATATTTCCTTCATTACTTACGTATACGAAAATTATTTTGTTTAACAAATTAACTCCTTGTAGTATCTGTATTTTAGAAAGAAATTTTTATCGGTCAACAATTTGTTCATAATTGTTATTGTCCTCATTTAGTTAATTTTTGAAAAAGAACAAAGAAATTTTACCAATATAATTGACATATTTTTCATAAATGAGTGAGTACTTGTTTACATAAAAACGATAACTTCCATTTTTGCAGTAGCTTTGAAGAAATATGCAGAACAAAAAAAAATCTACTGGATACTGTTATAAAAAATATAGGCGATAATATATTTAACAAATATTATTATGTCAAGAACAATTTTAGGTTTGTTCACAAAAATAATGTAATATGTATTTACAAAGTCTTTCAAAGTGAAAAGAACTAAATATTTTTGATTTTTATTATTTATGAAAGTCAATTATAAACGATCATTGGGCGCAGATATTTGCAATGCCTAGTTTTTTTTCTGCATGGTAATATTAAGAAAACTTATTTCAATTTTATTATAAATTAACATAGTAAAGCATAAAATACGTAAATAAATAACGATTTTATTCTCAATTGACGCATTATACTAATCTAAAACGAACAAAAATTATGGCCCCACAAAACGTCATACGACAATTTGAAAAAGATAGTGTCTACGAGAGCACGTTTATAAAAGAGAAAGTGGCATTGACGTTAGACCAAATTACCTCATTACGTCATCTTCATTACGTCATCGGTAACTAAACATTATCGCAAAACACGCATACGTAGTTTTTGTACTGCGGCGCTAAATGTTTTGTCAAGTATTATATAGTTTGAATACTTGTTAATGTACCTGTTAAAATTGAAAATGATATATATTATATATATACACCTACTGTTTTGATGCGGGCTCTAATGTTACGAATTAATGTATGTTTGTATAGTTGTCTTTATTCTTAAACAGCCTTGTAAAGTACGATTTTACTATAAAGTTGTGAAAATTCAGAAAATCATATTGTCGAATATTTTGCTGGCTTTCTCATTAATGTCTTTTTTTTCATTTTATACGTATGATGTTAAGATAAAATGTCTTTTTATAATTATTACATTAAATGTGCCCGAGTTACTTCTTTTCTATATTAAAACAAACAGCTTATGATTCCTTAGGAAAATTGTTAAGAGTATTTCTTAGGAAAACTGATACCATAAAACATGCAAATATAATGGTAAAAGGATGTCACAAAGATAAGATCATATTTAATTTGAGACGCTTTCCAAATATAGTCTTTCCGAATTACTTGGAAAACCATAAAATGGATACTAAACTAGATATTTTCGACAATCCGTCTGAAATAATTTTTTGCGTCTATCACAAAATTTTCCTATTACAAATAACTATCGTAAAGTTTCTTGGCGCAAAATTCTTGTTTTTTTAATATAACTCTTAAGTGAGGCATATTGCACGAATATAATCGGAATCCTTTATATTCCGATGAATCCTAATTTTCTCTCCTTAGTAATTTAAACTAAAATTCACAATGAGCTTACAATTTACAGAGTAAAGCGTTGAATTATATTTAAACTTAAGCTATTATTTCATTATATACATTAGGAATAATTATATTTCAAAAGGTAAACAAATCAAATGGTTAAATTTTTAGATTTTTTAAATATTCAAAAATAATATGTGATGGATGGTGACGGCTATGTTACCTTATCGAATTAATAACGCGATATTTACATATAGGATAAAAATTCAATAATTGTATGGGAAAAATATTCCGTAGACATTTACAAGTCATTTTTCATTTATGAACATAACGGAATAAAAATTTAATCATAATAACCATTGCCATAAAATAACTCATTAAAAAATTGAACTTATAAAAAGCATTGTGCAAGGTAGTTAATTAATATCACTTTATAAACTTGACTTCATGTTCTTAAAACTATAAAAAACATTCTATTTTTAAATAAACTTTTCGGCTTTTTAACGTCTTCATTAACTGTACTAACTTTAGAATTAATACGTAATGTAGTTTCCAAATACTTCTCAAGATATTTATTTAAACTTTAAGAAATAATAATAAAATCGGATAAACATTGAAAATTATCTTTTAAATTATATAGATCTCGTTTAATCTTCCAATCGCAAATTTAATAAATTGCTATACAAAGTACAACAATATTCTAAGCACAACTTTCATGAAATGGAAAGAAACATAATTTTTAGGAAATTGAAAGAAAAAAGTACAATACAATAGAACAGAGAAGCTAGATAGAAATTGAACAACAAATCTCATTACCTTTTCTTTGCACACACGAATATTATTACCTGTGGAATATCCAATACCAAGGAAAATATTCACATTCAATCATGTTTTTATCTTCTAGGATAAATCAAGTGAAAGCTATTCTTTTGTTAACTTTGTAAAATTTTCCGTTTTTCTCAGTCATGTGGTTAAAATAGCTGGAAAAAGGATTTTTTTTCCATAAGACCTTTTTCTGATGCCGTAGTCTAACTAGCTATAGTTTTTATAATATAATCTCCGTTCATTTAAGTATTGAAGCCTCGCAATCGCTTTAGATTTGGATCTATGTTCTACAAAATTTACAATTAAATATTCTTGAAAATTTATATAAATCATACAAAACGACTGCAAAAATAAAAGAACATTCCCGTTAATGAGTTAAGCCAATTTGCAGACGAAAATAAAATAAATTTTCGAAATAACATCCTTGCCATATTCAAATGTAGTTCAGTAAAATCTTCTTACTTAATTCTTATAAATGATGTAATAGTCATTTATGCTGACCTAAAAATCTATGTATAGACAAAAGAGTACAAATTCATACTAATGCCGAATTAAAATGTAAATTATCAAATTCTTTATACGAAAAAATATAGTTCTTTTTTTCCGAAATTCAGGTTCTCTACGTTAGTGTCCTTGTATCGTGAAACTAGTTGGAATCATTTTTTTTCAGGTTGGATGTGGGGAATTATGTTATGTAATTACTAGAAGTATTAAGTGTATTTAGTCAAAACTAACTATACTTAATATAATTTATATATTAATAGAATTTGTAAAATATTTGAAAACAGAACGAAATAGTTTACATACATAATTATTATTTGCTTTGCAAATCCATTCATAATCTAAGTCAGCACTAAATCATAAAATAGTAATAGAAGAATATTTTCTTTATCCTCTAACATTTTTTAGATTTCCACAATGAAGTAACAAAAACGGAAACTTTGTAATTTTGTCTTCTTATGAATAGATATGGATGGGCGGATGGATAATCTATCCATTCACATTTTGGAATATCATTCAATTTAATGTTGACAGTGTAGAGTATTACAGAAAGGCGTAATTGAATAACATGAACAAATGGAATTAAGAAAAAAATATTTTGAATTTTTTTTTCTGTATCGAAATTGGGGATAAAAAATATTATTCTCATGGTCATTAAAGGAGTTTTTCATAAGGAAATTAAAAAAATTGTAATGATGAACGTGGAGATATAAATCACTAAGTTATTCGGTAGGTATGAATTTCTAAAATATTTTACAGTGTATACAGTAGCTTTTTATTTACACATGACAAAAACCTGTACCAAGTGCAAATCTGCTTCACGCGTCGAGGATTTCATGAATCTTGTTTGAAGTAAAATTACTTTATTTTTCTAAGTGACCACTAATTAGGGGTCTCTAGTGCAATAAATTTTAATAATACTGTTAAGTAGGGTATAAATTGAGAATACCTCAAAACCATTACATGTAGAAATCTCATTGTAGTTTTCCTACAATCTTTTTCTTTTCTTTTTGGCTTATAGAAACCCTGTTTCTCATAGTTTTAGTTGTGGCAGTCTCATACAGTCTCATGTAGCAATATACTTTCTCAAATTATCGTTTATTTATTGTCAATAAAGTTTGAAGAATAGCACGAATTACATTTTTTTTTATAAATGAATTTATATAATCTAAGCAAATTATCTCTACTGAGATATAAAGATGTGAATATATCTCCTTACGGTTCTGTATCTCAAAAAAGAAAAACGGAGACATTATAGGTACACTCAAGTGTTTGTCAGTCCGTCGATGAAAGGCCTATTCTCGGAAACACCTTGACGTAGAAACTTGAAATATTTGCATATTAATAAAATATAGTTATCCTCATATAACACAATAATTACTATTCAAAAATATTCATTTAAAAATGCTTAGGAAGGAAATTCAGAATGAATTTTTTTTTAACTTCATGTATAGTGTGAGTATGATTATAAGGGGCTTAAAATATAATTTAGATATAATTATGGGTATTACATCTTCAAAGACATGTTAAAAATATTCAGAAAAATAATATGGGTTTTTAGAAATCGACGGTTGTAGGATAACTATGGAGATGATTCTAGACTTCTTATTTTTTAAATACACACCATATTTTCAGGCCTATGTAACATATACTAAGGCATTTAGATTTTTCTGTATTAGATTTTTATATATTCACATCCGATTTTCGCAGAAACTACACGACGTTTAATTTTAAATTAGGCATATAATATATCTTATTAACCCATATATTTTGCATTTTTTGAATTGATCATATATGAAGTAAGGAAAAGGTAAATAAAGATACCAATTTGTTTTTTTAATTTTATATGTAATGTGGAATATAATTATCTAAATATATTTATATAATTATAAAATATATAAAAAACATAAATCTTTCATAATTTTAAATTGTGAATTTAATGAAAAGTACCGAAAGACATAAGAAAATGAAGTTTCCATCATTCTTACATCAGGAAATATATGAAAAAAATCACGAAAAAGACCGACTTGGTAAAATACGACTATACTATTATAGGAAAATGCGAGCGATTATCGTTGGTTTTATAATTTTTTAGATGTATTGTGCACATCTATATAGCAGAATACAATATAGCACACAATATATTTACATTGTGAAAAACTAATAGTTATAAACAGGTTAATACAAATATAATGTACTCTAAATATTTATAATTGCCCAACTGTGTGCATAGCCTTCGTAGTGCGAGTGTTACTCGTGCCTGATAGGTTTCGTTTTATTTAAATTTTACATAGTTCAGCGAGTTTCAAGAAGTAAGAGAAAAACTAAATCGTGTTTTCCTATGTGAAAAAGTATTTTCATTAGAAAGGCTTTGTGTTTCTTTATGAAATCTATTTTCGCTGTCAATAATAGGTTTTGTTTCTTTTTATAAAAGGGAGATTGTGTATACTTTGTTTCATCTTTGTACAAATTTTAATAAATATCCCCAATTATTCAGGCAGTTTTTTTTCCTGTGTTTTTCTTTTCTCAACTTTTTAATTACTTCAGACGTAATATATTAGCATGTAAGATATTAAATTTACGTAAGTAAAAAATACAAAAGTGTTGAAATAAGTATGTGTTAAGTATTTGTATGACAAAAATTATCATCAATATTCCTCAAACATGTTTTAAAAAAACATACAAAAAGATACGTCACCTGAGATTTTGCGCCACGAACGAATTTTGGAAGTTTTTTTAAAATACTCAGAAATACACTTCTACAATTATAAATATGATGCAATGACGAGAAAATAAATTACACACACACACACATACATATGTATATATATATATTTGTATATATATATGATGTGATCTGAAAGATAGGAATATGCATTGAGTTAAGCCAAGAGATATATTAAGATACTGGTGTTACTTTAATCAGACAGAAGATTTGAAACACTAAAGTGTTATTACGAGCAAACGCTGCGAACTTTTTTGGGATGGAGAGCATCAGAGGCATAAAATATCTATAAGGATTAGAGGAAAGAATTAATAGTGGTTGCATAGTTAGCATTTTAGCTGGCGTTTCTATTATAATGTACATATAACAAAACAGTAAAAGCAGAAATAAAAATAGTATATTAAACAAAAAAAAATGTTACTAATAAATTTGTAACAGAGTTGCACCTTACACAAATACATAATATACACAAATGCTCTAATAAGCTCAGATTACAACAAACTAGTCGTGAGTTCATCTGGGCAACACCGTTCCGAAATTTGGAATGACGTAAAAAAGTAACATTTTGGCGAGAACATCTCTCAGCATGTCAGTTTTTGCAATTTGATTGTGTTCAAAATTATTTTATAAGACAGGACTACATATAACTCAATTTGTGCAATCGAGGCTATCGAGAAGACTATCGAGAAACTACAAGAAGCTGCAGCAAAAATAAAATTTATTGAAGATTCTACTAAATTAATTTTTATAAAAGTTGGATTTCTTACCCACATTAGATCTTAAGTGGCTTTATGTTTAATTATAATTATTTTAGCAATTCTATTAAATTACAGACGTTACCAATAAGTTAAAACTTATAATGTTAACACCATCGCATTATGTTAGTAGTCGTTTTAAATTCTCCTAACATCAAATTAAAAATTTAAAATAATTATTAAATCTTGTCCTTGGCGGAGGAAGAACTTTAAGAGAGAAAAATGTATTTAAATGACTGAAAAAGGCAAGTCAGTGGATGTCTTCTTTTTAAATTTTGTCATATGAACATAATGATTTAAAAGCGCAAAAAGGTTTCGTGGTTATTACTTCAGTTAACTCGAAGTAGTTTTTTGTACGTTTATTTAAACGGGAATACCTTTATTTCAGTACCTTACAATTACGCCATACGAGTAATATTGAGTTACTAAATCTAGCGTTATATTTGTGTCTCCGTAAAGGATGCAATTATTACCATCATACTTGAACAAAACATATAGTGTGAATATATAATAATTAATGTTTCAACAAAACTCGAGTATCTTGAAGCACATATTCATCACTATTATCGAAAAAAACTCACATTCTTCACTATTATTGAAAGAATATCGTAAAAAATTAGTCATATTAATTTTTAAATACGTCCCATATAACAGAAAAATATCGTTTGAAGCCATTTTCAACGTAGAGTTAATGGTAACGTTGTTAATTTGATCTATTTTGATAAATAATTGTTAGTTATAATAATAGTTATTTATCATATTTATCTGTGCAATACTGCTTCATATACTTGAGAAAATCGATAAATCTATTTTGCCATTTGTCTATAATAATTTCGGAAACATTCGTTATTATAAACATGTCCGTTCAATACGCAAAACGTAACTCAAAAGCACCTTTAATTGTTTAAAAAAACTTATCACAACTGCTCGGTTATCGTAATGTCTTATACTTTAAAACACTTCACAAAAAACACCTTCAATTATTTAGCGCCCGTCAAAAGTTTATACCTTTGATGGGCTTTTCTCTACATTAAATAAATCTAGATAAATAATACTCAATACCAAAACAAAAAAAGACAAAACAAACACCTTTACACATAAAAAATTAAGGTCGTCTAAAGTTTTTAATTCTATAAATATTTTACTTCTAAACTGTGAGTTTCCGCCTTCAATAGAGAGGGTAAACAAATTTATAATGCTGCGCGCCTTAGCGAGCTTATCCTTCGACCGCTTTATGGGACACACGGCGCGCGGCGAAGATTATCCGGCTTTATTTTGTTTAGAAAAGGAAAGTTCTTCGATTATTACGCAATATTGAAGACGGGAACGAAAAAGAAACATTGGCAACCGTAACCGTTCGTCGTCTCTAAACTGTCCCAGTGCGCAAATCAGGCGAGAGATATAAAATCATCCATGTGCTATAAACAAACTCGTTTATTAAGCAACAGGTCGCGCTGTTAGTCCATAACGTAATGTGAAACTTGCAAAGACGTGATATACAAACATGTGACATATGTCGAATCGTTCGATGAATTAAGATCAATAATTCAAGCTGCGTAATGTATTTTAGGCTTTTACCAAACAGAAAACTTTCAAGGATAATGAATAAATTAACTTAGTGTAAGCTCGCGGTCCTCATACACATGGGATGATAATTCACAATGTATTCTATGAGGTGATGTGATAATGATCCATATATTTTTTTCTTATTCTTAAAAGGGGTGAACTAGCAAATTACCTATTATATACAATCATATGTTGAAGTGAAACAATGACATTCCTGTTATAAGTAAAAAATATCTTAGTATTTGTAAACGCATTAAGAGTTGTAAAATTAAATAAGAAAATTACATACAAAATACCGAAGATGGTAATGAAACGGATCCACCAGTTAAAATTACTAGTAGAATTAAGAATACGTAATTATACAACAAACTTTTAAGAATCACGAATTTAGTATGCTGATGATTCAATCATTGAGAAGCAGATTTGAAAAAAAACAATGATTAGCTTTTGTAACACCAATGTTTATATTTTGATTTAATACATTATTTATCAAATATTTTGTTTATTATAATATTATGCAAACTATCCTATTTTGAACCAACGGAACAATAATCGCATCATTCCTGTGTAAATAAAATGTTTGTAACATAGTAAGATGACGTTAAGTCAGATGCTAGACCTTCATAGCATATTGCTATAATATTTTAGCATTGCTATATTATTTTAGCATTGCTATATTATTTTAGCATATTGCTATATTATTTTAGCATTATTTAAAAATTAGCATGTATTAAAACCTTGAGCGATAAATTATATATTAAAAAAACGACCAATTGTATTTTAAAACGCGCAAAAAGTAGAGTTTCGTTTTTGTGCACATTCCTTTAAATAATTAATTAATTTTTGTTGGAAATAGTAACTGAACCTGACTTTTTGCATATTGTAAAATCTAGGCTGTTATTATATTGGAGTGCGACATATTTCACATCACTTAAAACCTTAATATTTTAACCATTTTTAATAAAACTTGAAGTTGAAAAAGAGTATTTGAAGGCCAACAGTGACGAATGAAGGGACAGATGAAGGGACAAAGTTATAAGGTTTCTTTGTTTTAATACGGAAACCTAATGTATTGACGAGTTGAGGAAAACCTTCTTATGTTAATGAAGTGTCAGTTAAAAGTTGCATAGTCAGGTTGAAATATGACTGTTCATAGAAAAAGGTACGTTTTCTTCGTCAGAGTCGAAAACGGAAACGGAAAAAAATTTCTTGTTAATGAATAATTCAAGAGAAATAAAAAACAAGCAGTAGAAGGAAAATATTATATAACCATTTCAAAATGAATAGAAAAAATAGTTTATCAAAACGGATCTATCTAAGCTTTACAAAGAAAAGAGGTATAAAAAACAAAATCTCTTTTATTTGCTCGGATTTGCACTCCTTTCTGTTATCCATGTTCTCTACATAAAATTTACTAAATGTTGAAAAACCAATGGCAATACGTTAGAGATATAAAGTTGCAGAATTAAAGCTTCGACTCTATTTTTTTAATCTTTTTATTCGGTTTTTGATCCTCTTTAAAAGTCACCCAGTGAACATAAAGGCTCTCCATAATTGGTCAAAATGTTGGTCGAACAATTTACGCCTAGCCTATTGAAAAAAGGTGAAAATTTAGAAATTCAATACCGTAGATATTTTAGTCATTATGACCTAATTAATGTATTATCAATTTTAAGGACAGGCATTTCTTTAACCAATGGCAATACGATACAGAACTACAGTTGAAGAATTAAAATTTCGAATGTATTTTTATCACCTTTTTATTCGGTTTTTGACTATTTTTTTATTTTATTTTTTAACTTTAAAAATCACCCAGGGAACATAAAGACTCTCTTCCCATAAACGGCTAAATTCGCGCCTACCTTATTTAAAAAAGATTAAAATTAGAAAAACAATACCATAGCTCTTTTACTATAGTTTTAGTCATTATAATATAATGCATTTATCACAAACTTTAAGGACAGAAATTTATTTATATAGAATTCAAATTACGCCAATTGTTGAACACTCAATTTTTACTTGCAATAACAGTAAATAAAGAAAGGGCTATTTTACAAATTTTTAAATTTATGAACATAAAATTATTTCCTTTTAATAATATATTAATGTTCTGTTTATTTCTGATTTTATATAGGTAAGTAAGAAATAACGTGAGCTTATTTTTATTTGATTTGCAAATTTAAATGACGATCTTATTACACATTGAACATATTTAGCTCATTTGCGTTCATTTACATCTACAACGGTATTTCCATAACGAATTTATAAATAAATATTTAAATTAAAAATGTTCAGGACAACTTTTTACGAATGATTTTCAAACTGAGAAATGTTTATGAATCCCTTTACAGTACTTATAAATAAAAGATTGTCAATCTCATATAATTCGAGAAAGTAAATAATGAAAATGGAATTCACCCCTCTTTCACATTCTTTGTGCAGTTTTCTCAAAAAGAAATAAAAGAATCGTTATATGCACAATTTCTTCCATATTCTTATGTCAAATTACATTCATTTTCCTGTAATAAACTGTTTTAGAAAGCATCTGACAAAATATTACATATTCTCTATTCTGTAGATAGATTGATAAAGAAATATCTTAATAGTTACATTTTTTCTAATGACGACTTAATAAAATTTTGCGATATATCAAAAAAATATTTTTTTAGTCTTAATTTGATGTCATTCATATAAATCTACTTCGGTGCTTATATTGCCTGGTAGCATAGTAATAAAGTTTGATGCCGCCCTTCTACTGTTTAAGATTAGCATCATAATAACATCAAAACTTTTTGTATAGAACGGTTAAATATATTAATGTTTTTCATTTCCGTTTGTAACTGATACATTTGTTTATAAATTTCTAGCGGGTTAAATAAAATTAAATTGTATTAAATGTAATAAATACTTTTAGTAACTGTTGGCAAAAATTGCCCAGAAATAAAAGTAGAAAGCGGAATTTTTTTAGAATTTCCTTTTAAAATAAATTTCATGACCGGACAAAATTAAATATAAATCCATCTCCTTATTTCATATGAAAGTTGCAATAGTCGTCTCTATCCACAAAAATAATTCAAAAGCGTACCAAATAATGCTTTGTTGAAAAATTATATTTATCAGTATGGTTGTATAAACCCAACTTTTGTACATAGAAATTCTACTCTTTAACTAAACACCGAAAAGCGATATTTGGTGGTTATATCTAAACAAAATCGAAATGTTTTTCATTATTCTACACAATATAGTTATTTATTTCCAAATCTAAATCGATTCCTTGCATTTCTTTTATTTTTCTTGTATCGCGGAACTTCGATTATTCTCATTAATTTGTCAGGCTGAGTATGAGAAATTAATATATATAATGCCCAGCGATGTCATGAAATTTTACGGGTAAACAAGTCTGTTAATGTAAATACATTATAATATAAAATAAGAAAAATATTTTACCACATAATTATTGCATTTACATACTTCATGTAGCAAGACTATTATCAGCTACACAAATTCTTCTGCATTTAATAGTGTAAAAAACCATTCAGCGATTGATGATCAGAAAAGAAAAAAAAATAAAATACAATTAGTAGCTACAATATTAAAAAAACACTTTCGTAACAAACGTGCATATTGTATCTAGATGTGTAGATTAGAAACCAAAATAAGAAGAAAAGACTAGCGAAGTACAAAATAACTATTTATAAACAGTTACATAAAATAAATAAATATCGATCTTTTTTTTAATTTGTAGCAGTTGCCTAAATTAATTAAAAATAAAGTGTTATAAGACATTGACAATTGTTCTTTTCATGTCAAAATTAACGTCTTTGATCTTTTCGTATCTTACATGGCTTTTTTCGACAATCCTGTCTGGTCTGCGAGTTTAGTGGAATAAAACATTGGTGTATGAAAAATACAACAGGTCATAATCTGCATTTTGTTTCATCTTGCTGATTCAAAGACTATTTAAACTCAGAAATATTCTCTTCAAAACAATAACGTCAAGATATACCGAAAACACAATAAAGTATGTCAAATTGTCTACCACAATTTTGAGGTATTCAATCCACAAAAAAAAAGTCTATACAAAATGTCAAGATTAATGAAGCCACGCCAGGAACTTCATTCTTTAAGTTTGTTATTACATTTGATTAAGTCTAGACTAGGCCTGACAAGTTTTTGGTATCCTCAAATATTTTAAGGAGTTCTGAAAGATATAGGAGGGCATTTGATTAACTTCACCGTTCTGAGTATCATAATCAGATAACTTAATAGTCTCCATTATATGATTTTCTTAGGATAGTAACTAAATTATGAAGTACCATTCAATAATAATTCAGGAGTTTCAATATCAGCAGTACTATTAGATACAGTAACAATATTTTCTTTGTTTCTTCAAAGTTGAACTTGATGAATGAGATTGAGAAAAAAATGTTTAGGTTCTTTGTCTTATTTAGAGTTCCATCTCCTTTCTTTTGTTCTTTCGCGAACGATTCGTTATTTGATCTGGAAAGTAAAAAAAACTTCGATAAAATTTGAATAACAAAGTTATTTTTCATACCTATAACATTATATATACACAACTACCGAATAATTAATTTTATCCACATTAACTTCCTTCACATATACTTTACATGAATTAACAATTTTATGAAAAATGTTTTAAACTAACAGATTACACCGCTATCATCTATATTATAGCTATCGACGCATAAGCTATCATACAGAAAAATATATCAAAATCCAAATCAGTAAGTTTTGCGTGCTTCGCTTTCATTTGGATCGACACACAATGTGAATTTTTAATTTAAATAAGAGACATTTTTTTTAAATTTTCAGCTAACCGTACATAATTTACTTTAAATTAATAGACAAAATAAAACGAAAATATAATGAAACACGCACATTAGTGTCGCAAGGCCGTAACCAGTAAATTAATTCGGGGGAAGGGGAAAATATTCATGAATTGGCTTATTAAATTTTATTACGATATTCAGTGATCAAATCCTACTAATTTCCCCTCGGTTACGTATTATTTAGCAGGTAAATAAAAATACTTATTCTTAGAATTATTTAACATGTCTTTAACGCTACCGAATTTATGGAATAAGAGAAATAATTTTTAAAAATACCTAAAGCATTGAAAGCACCATAAACTCTGCACACAAATTTAATACTTCGCTTAATTCGTGGCAAATACCGAATATAAACAATTGCACTATTTTGGATTGAGGGACGAGTAGTGAAAATGGGCATGCACCTCCCGTCATCCACTGTCATATTGATTTTGCGTGGAATAGATCGTATGGATTACATGCTGATTACATGTCTTGGGCGCACAGATTTTTAAATTTATGTCATACTTTTCTAGTCCGCTAATGATTTGCTCATGTCTGGTAAGATTGTAAGCTCGTTACTCACAACCTGTGACGCACTGAGCAACTGTTTACTTCGCTTAATGATTAATCCGGCACAGCATATATCTAGATATGTGAAACTCCAAGGAGACGAATTCGGTTGTATTTCATAGGATGTACTTTACACGCACGCATGCACGCATACATATTCACATACATACGCGCACGCGCATACGCAGGCACACGCACACGCACATGCATACGCACACATACACACACACACACATTTTCCTAATACACAGGGGTGGGAGTATATTTTTCGTGCATTATTTTCAACGAAATTTCTAAAACAATTTTCTAAAATTTAAGTCCTTGTAACTTGCTATATTCACTAATATTTTACATGATACACGAAATTAAAAAATATATATTTGAGTTATTTGTTTGCTTCATCAAAAATTTCCCATATATTTGAGTGTTAATGATTATATGCGGATTAATTAGCTGTTCAGTACGCAAAAAAATAATTTTCTACGTCAAACAGATTTTGAGAGAACAGACGTAATCAAAGAACAAACGGATGGATCTTAGTGAACTTATAGCTGTCCCGTTTTTAACTCGATACGAAAGACCAAATTTATATTTTTCCGTTAATAAACATTTAATAAAATTACTCGTATATGCTTAAAATCATATTCGAAAATGTAACAGAAATATTGATTTTAACTTTACAAACATAGATACACTTTCTTTATGTTTAAAAATCTTCATTTTAATCTCAAATTACTCCTCACACTCCACTACTATCCTCGAAGAAGGACCTTAGATAGACGCTTCTTTTTACTGTTACATAATGCATAATAAAGTTCCTTTAATAAATTTAACGGCAAGGTATGAAGTTTTACGCAACGCCGATATAAATACGCTTTAAGTATTTCGAGGTTTTATTAATATACTATAAATTGATAACCATATATTACACTTTTTTACAACATCTTCAACGTAGGTCAAGATTTAGTTCGACTCAAATTAACTTCAATCCAAACATTCGAGAAAATATCCATTTACAGATTCGTCATTAGTATCATAAACTATAATATTCTCCTTATTCAAAAATGTACTTCTAATGTATTATCATACATTAAATTTTTAATAAACATATAAAAGGTAATTAAAAATTAATGAACGTTTCCATGTAATCAAAGTGATTGTAAGTTCTTACCGTGTTTTTAATAAATTTTAACCTTTTTTTAAAAAAACTAAGTGTGTAATCATAATCATTCCATGTTAATTCTAATCTTCCATATGAAACTTAATTTTTAAGGGAACTTGAAAACGATTTGACAACGAATTTAACAGCACTTAGTTAACAATATTTATATATATATATATATATATATATATATATATATATATATATATATAAATATATAATTATATATATATATATATATATATATATATATATATATATATATATATATATATATATAGCTTTTAAACATTTATGTTAACCCCGCACTTCACTCTACAATAATTTTTTAGATAATAAACAGCCAACAACTTACTAAAGCGAATATAATTTTATTGTATTTGTTTCATCAAGTCAAGTTTTCGCTCGATTTCGTGGCTAATCAGACAGACAGTGTTCTTATATTATTCAAATGATCACTTTTTTCATTTCTTTTCTCTTAATATTTTTTGACAATGAATTAATGGACTTAAATTTTCTCTACTAACAACGAAATATTTATGCTTTATCGATTGCTCCATTTATAAATGGACACCACATAAAAAAAATGTTGGGAAAGATTTGGGTCATATTATCACATGTAAAATGTAATTACCTCGCATACGACGAAATTTTTTGTCGAAATATATATTTTGTATAAACTTAACTCATGGCTTTTGTATAGAATGGAGAAGATACAAAATAAATTCTTCATAAATAAAGGCTTTAGAATAAAACGGGCACTATCCTTGTTTGTATCCCACAGTTTTTTATTATTTATAAACCGCTTTAGCTCACTAATTAAAAAGAATTTTACTTAAATTAATCTCAGATTCCATTAATAACATATTCATGCTGAAATAATTACCTTTTCCATTTCTGATTGCAAATAATTATTTTATACCGAATTTTCGAAAATAATGCAATATCACGAGGTTAAGATTTATCTCTCCCTGCATTCAGTTATATTCTACTCAAAAAGAATGAAAACGTATTAAAATTAATTGGTATCGTTATTTGGAAACGAAGTCCTTATCCAAACAAAATTTTTCATCAATATTTTTACTAAAAATTATGTTGAAATTAAATTCGTAAAAAATATAAGTACGTGACGCGATAAGGACATTTTCAATACTCTTGCATATCTAAAATATGGCTGTCAACATAAAAACCGTTATCAAACGCATCCCAGAGGCCACTGTAAAATTACTTCCCGGACACACGTGTACACGATCTGCGTAAAGTCATTTCTTATCCGTCAAAGATTTCTGCCGCGTAGAAGCCTGCAATATGTCAAGCTGCCCGATTTACTGATATTAATTTAACGAACGACTCGACAAACGCGCTCTCGTATCTCCCCCACAAATCCGCCTGGAGTTTATCTTAAGCCAAACCACGCAACCTATTTGGTGAAAAGTGGATTCAATTATATAAAATTAATATCTAAGAAATGGAAATCCTTTCTCCTTATCTATCACAAAATGTTGTTATGTTTCTTTCTCCTTAACTATCATAAGCATCATAAAATCACTAAAACCTATTCTTTGCTCTGTGCTTTATAAAGTAGCAGCGGCATCAATTTGGAGAGCAATCGAAAAGTTTTTATATCTTAAAATTTATTGAAATTTCCGCTAAGATGAAGCTCAGTGCTTCTGTAAAGAAACAATTTAATGTAGAAGTGGTAATTTTCAACTTAGGCTAGTTGTAATGAGTCAGAATAACTCCGTCTAATAACAGTCTATTTTGAAAGCGAAATGAGCAGAAAGTCATAATACTGAGCGCTTTGTTGAGTAAAGGAAAGTCATAATACTGAGCGCTTTGTTGAGTTTATCTTTCCCCCACTTTATAAAGAACACGACGAAGATGGTCAGCTTTATTTTCTGTGAAAAATGGAAAGTTCGTTGATACTGAAGATGAAAACAGGAAACGTTAGCAACTGTACCCGTTCCACCGGGTACAGTTCGTTTCACCTCACACCGAATCGTTTCACCTCACAGACTAAGCGAGAGAAATAAATTCATCCACGTAATTATAAATGACCCCGCTCATTACCAAACAGATCGTGGTATTTGTCCATATTCTAATGTGAGGTCACACGAATGATGCGATACACGAATGTGCACGTGGTACATGTCGAATCGTTCATTAAACTAAGTTAAATATTTCAAGTAGCTTGACATATTTTGGACTTTTATCCTACGGAAAACTTGAAGGATAACGAATGATTTCGCTCTGCTCGCGTAAGTGGGCGGTCCTCGTGCGCGTAGAATAATAATTCACGCTGAGGTCGTTGAGCTGTTCTACGAGTATAATGAACTATAATTTTACGGCTAATTTTTTAATTTTATAATGGCGTTTATAATTGTAAAAAGATGGGTGAATCAGACAAACTACGATACGTAATCCTATATTCAATAACGCATTGATGTTCCTGTAGAAGGGAACAGAAAAATTCAAATGTTTCTTAATTTATCAGCAGCAATTAATATAAATATAAAATATTACAGATAGAAATTTCGAATAACTGCTACGGGTGAATTAATGGCATAAATTATTGGTAATGACTAAAATAATATCATTAAAAAAATATAATTCAAATATGATTATTTGTGACACAATTCGACTGTAAACCGGTATATGAGCGTTTCTAAAGTCGTAAATTACAAATTATTGATCTAAACGAAAACAAATGTTTGTCGGTACAAACACCACGGAGAAATGTTTTTGTTTCTAGACCGACTCAACTTAATATCTGGCGATTTTCAAGGTCGTAAATGGCAAGTTTTTGGTCCAAGTCAAAATGGCAGACAATTTTACCTATTTACATTGCATTTTGCGAAAGATTGCCGAGTACTTATAAAAGTGCTTTCCACTCTAAATGTAAGATCCAACCGCTTGGGTCTACTCTTTTAATAAATGTAATAATTTGTTATATTTTCTATATGAAATGATCGGCTTCAAAATGCATCGGGTTTATATATATATATATATATATATATATATATATATATATATATATATATATATATATATATATATATATATGTGTGTGTGTGTGTGTGTAGTCCTAAATTAATTTTTTCATTTCTTTTACAACAGCTTAATTTTCATTAAATTTATTAAATATATGTATGATTATACAACCATGACACAAGTAACTTAAATTTTAATAATATCCTTATTAAATAGCAGCAGACGAAACATTTAAACATTGTCTTTTTAATACATAGATCAGTAAAATCAATCAGAGATCAAATACTCATATAGTATATGTAGACATTCCAAATTTTTTGCGTAGTCTTGAAATTTAAATTTTTGTAAAGTCATATTGGTGTTGAGATTTAATTATTTATTTCGGTGCAGATTTTCTCCTTAACGCACAGTGAAAAATATAAATTCATAAAAAAACGTATACTTGTCTTTTTATTCTTTAAGAATCGCAATATAATAATACACAGACTGTCGACAGGTTTAGGTAATACCTCGTCGTTCTTATCTTTCCAGATAGCAATGGTTGAGTTTGTAATGATTTATTGTTTTCCTCATATATTGCTATAATTATTAATTAGTATTTATAAATTTAAAATAAGAGGTTATTATCTAAGACGATGTTGTCATTAGCTACTGATTTAAATTGTACATTTGACTAGCATTCTCTAGAATTAAAGCGAAGCCTATTATTTTAAGATTTTTATGAACGTCGTAAGCGAGGCTTTTGATTTTTACACCACCGATTAACATTTTTTCGTTCATTTTCGCATATATATATATATATATATATATATATATATATATATATATACTGCATGTGTGTAGATAACATACATTTATGTATATGTGGTAAAATAAACATAACATACACTGAATAATATAAATATTAAATATGAACGTAGTACGCATGTACAAATTATGTAATAAATGTAGGAAGATAGTAAATATTTTGCTAAAAGGTAATCCTTTTTCTTTGTTAATATTTATTTTTTGTTGTAAATATTATACTAAAAATGGTCTTAGAAATAATCTTGAGAAATCATGGATACTTATTTAAAAAAAAAGAGTCAAATAAACAGAGGAAATGAAATGCAGCTTTAAAACATAATGAATCTCAGGACAGAATTTAATTGTAAAAAAACTTCCTGCTTAGTTCCTATGAAAGTTGCAATAGTCGTCTATGCCCATAGAGAAAATCGTGTTGCTTTATTAAAACACTAATTATTTATATAAATAAAGCAGATAAACACGAGATGAGTTTTCTAATTAAATATTAAAAACAATCCACTATTAAATGAAACTACGTGATGTAGTATTACTTCTATCTTTAATTTCTTTACCACGACCTAGGTTTCGTTATATTACAACATCTTCAGGTGGGATATTAGCAAAGATAGATCTTTGCTAATATCCCATCTGAAGATGTTGTAATACAACGAAACCTAGGTCGTGGTAAAGAAATTAAAGATAGTAGAAATAATACTACATCACGTAGTTTCATTTAATTGTGAATAATGAATTTCTACAAAATTAACGCCAAATATATTCAATAATTACAAACAATATTTCTTGATAAATTTGATAAAAATTCAAAAAATTAGTTCTTTATCGGCAATTCATACGACATCAGGTAATGTCCCCATATCGCAGAATTAATGGGTTAATTCATCAAGCCACCTAATTTCGAAACTAATTCATGTAATAAGTAGAGGGTTCATACAACTTTATATGTAAAATATTTTCATCATATTAATAAAATATCTAAAATTTTAAGTAAATGATCATTGTTTACTAAAAAAAGTCAGACTTTACTTATCTGGTAAATAAACTGAATAAAAAATTTTATTTTCCTACCTTTTTAGGGTTCAGTAGCCAAAAAAAATATTAAATTAGTCATGTGCCTTTGTCCATCTGTTAGCCTGTGAGAGCTCTGAAATAAAGAGCTAAAAGAGAGTCGAGGGAACTATGAAACTAAAACATAATAGCTCTTTTGGTTTAAAACCGACCGTCGTGAACTTTTTAATTATAGGTCGTATTTAAATTATGTGACATACATAATGATAAAAAAAATTTAATCTTTTGTTTAAAGTACTTCCTCGTAATGGTAGAGTTAGGATGAATCTCGTAATAAAAATACGTGACTAAGTGATCTGTGTACTTGAAAAGATATGGTGAGTAATATGTTTCCTATATCACGAATAACAGCAACATTTCTAGCGGTAGCTCTATCAAACTAGTTGGAAATGTTGCATGTAAATTTAAACAAACGGAATTCTTTAGTGCGAGTTCCATCATATTTAACGGGTTTTCATAGTTTTATTACTATATGAAATTTGTCTATAATTCTCTGTTTTTTTAATTTATGTAATGTACTTAATTTAAATTGTTGAAGGAAATAAACTTTTGACACGCATGCACGGTTCCTTTAGACCCAAAAATTTGAAACGAAGGAAAATCTTTGGCTTCATCTTCAATTAGATTTGTCTGTCATCGGAAACAAGCCAGAAATAAATGTTGCATTTTACTATTAGCAGCAAACTTCATAAGAAACTTCTCTAATAATAACCTGGGCGACAATATATCAACTTTTATTTTCATTGAATTGTTCTTTGGAATACTTAAATAAATACGGTTTCAAGGCTTCATTTGAAAATTAAAATTGCCTTTTGGCATTAATTCGCCTACACCACGACTTTAATGTAAACTAGCTCGCATTCAAACCTAATTCGAAGGAATTTCCTAGATGTAAATTATTATACCCGAGAAAGTATAATTCTAAATTATAATTTAAATATTCTGAGATTTTATTAGAAATACAGGTGGTAAATTTAAACTAAATAATGTTCTTCAAATTGAAAAGTTTATATTGTCTCAACTGGTATTTCGAAAAAATTTTGTCTTTGAAACTAAAAAAAAGTCCATTTTATTACAATCGTAAATCGTCGACGTCATTTTGCAAACCATTTGAAGAGAATTCTTATGACATTTAATTGAATAGCACATTCCATCTCAATAATATCTTAAATGTGTAAAAGTATAACAAAAAAATTATACTCGTATTAAAAAAATATAAAGAAGAAAGGAGCATTAATTTAATGTTCTACCTCACGAAGTAACAGAGAAATATTATTTTCTTTTCATGTCATTCTAAATTAATGCTTTGCATATTTACATTTTTCTTCCGTTTCGCTCAAACCTAATTAAAAACTAACTAGTTCGAGTCCATGTACACTTGCTTACATCTGCTTATAAAACGGTTTATTAAAAATTACTTAATAATTATTAAATAATCCTCGAATTTGATACGAAAATATCTTCTTACGCGGTCAACAGTTAATAATTTGATAAAGTAAGTAAAATGAAATGTTAGTCTGACAAAAATATCCAAGGCAATTTTGCATAGCGTTTAATTAGATATCAATCCTCCATCATTGCGTTATCAAAATGTTTTGTCAATTGACATTCGTTTTCAATGAATCCGTATTGTTTTTATGTTGGCACATGATCCCTTATTTATGTTGTTGCATGGGTTTAGTAAAATACATTTTCATGAAGTACATAAATATATTTTCTGTATTACAGGCAACACACTTAAACCTATCTTTTTTTTTCATTTATAAATACATGCCAATAAAAAAATACTGAAAAATTATTGGATCTTACTCTCACCAGGTCATTGATCATTACTTTGTACGAAACTAACATTTTTGTTGAAATGTTTGTTACCTAAAGTCAAGTTACAATTTCTCTCACAACTACATGTTGAAGGACATACAGATTCAGACATATAAATTCTTTACGAATACATAATTTAATATACACTTTACAATATATGGATCCTATTCCTGTTTATATTCAACGAATTTTGTTTAAAACTTAATAGTACGAAATATTAAAAATGATTTTGCCTTTCACGTAATTATTCACAGATTAACTATGATGCTTGCATCCTCATTGCATATATATATATATATATATATATATATATATATATATATATATATATATATATATATATGTATATATATGTATATATATGTGTGTGTATATATATATATATATTACGTATATAACTTAAAATCACAAAACTACGTGGTGATTGTTTAAAAAAATACATTCAAGATGCCAACAATATTTTAAAGATTAAAAGCAAGAATTTACCCATTACAAGATTAATTTTTTATTCCTCAGAAAAATTTATAATTGTCCATAACTAATGTCAATAATAAAATAACATATAATTTGGGTAAATATTCGAATGCTAAACCTGTATGTCTGTACGTACAATCAAATAGTAAAAGCAAAGAAGTCAGTGCATTAGATACTTCTTAGAAAAGAGTAATTTAGACTTTACATGGAAAATTCTAACGCAATGGTTTCCGGAATTGTTGCCTTCTTATTCGCTTGACTGCTTGTCTGAATTCCCATACTACTAAACGTATTTAGATGAAAATTTTACTTTTACATTTCTTAAGGAAAATATTAAGCTACTGAGTATTTTTTTTAAGTTTCTTTTGTCTATCTGAAGAAAATTAAGAAATAAAGAATAAACTTTCGGCCCATTAACGTTCGCGAAATTGTTAAATATTATTGACTACATATCGCCATCTCAATTCAAATGGGGTAAACGAAGTCGTCCGCGAAAATAAAGTCGCGAACAACCGTTATTTAAGTAATGGTATACTATAACATGACATTCGGCTACGTGGCAAAGTCACGTTGAAAAAATTTTCAGTTGTAATTGTAAAATAAAATATTTGGTTGATGTTTCAAAAAATTTAAAGCCTTAACAGGTTAATATCCTTTTAACAGGTTAATTTCTCATTAAAGATTTAAAGAAAAATTGTGTAAATGAAAGATGTCCATGACAGATGACTAATGATTTTAGTTATGGCGATTATTATTTTAATTTACTCAATGTATTTGTTAAATGTAACAAGGTAAAAATAAATAAGAAAAATGTTCATTCTACCTCACAGAAATTTAAATCTTTCGTTCTTTAATTTTGTGTAAGAGTACGTATAATTCAGTACCTTAAAATTGATGTTCAAAACGAATAATAATGCGTTGCTTCAACTAATCAAACGAATAATAATGCGTTGCTTCAAGTAGTTTAATATATGTGTAGCGTATTTGTGTCTGTATAAATGTGTTGTTTATTAATTTTTGTAATATATATTACTATCGTACTTGAACAAGACGTATTGTATGAACACGTTTATAATGTTCAATGTCATGTTCAAACGAAACGCGACACTCTTGTGACAGAAATTCCAAATTTACAATGATCGTAAGCTTTGTATGAAAAAGCTTTCTATACTTTAAGTAAATTTGTTTCGTGAATTAGGATGTTGTGAATTATTTGGTAAATATATTTATTAAGATAACATTTTTGACGGCCTTTGATAACATGGTAGATTTTAGAGGTAGTACATAGCAGGTATGCAGTATATAAAGAAATGTTTATATTGTATTCATATTTGTTTGTTTACAATTTTTTTTTGGTTTTGCTCAGATGCCAAATTCGTTCAAGCTTATTAATGTTCAATACGTATTTGAGACATTGTCGCTTGCTATTTTATTTCAAATATTCTTTACATTTCTCAAAACTAATAGCTACGTTTAAATAAATACAAATAAAAGTGTAAAACGACTAATTTAATATTGATAAAAAATAGAGATGAGTAACAGTTTCAAAAAACGTCGATGGTTTAATCAAGTAAAACAATAAATAAAATAGAAAATTGCATCTACGTAATTCGAAGGTCTAATAATTATGTTAGTTATAGTATCGTGAAGATTATTATTTCATTTTTTTACCCAAAATCTATACGTCAATGAAAAATCTACACATATATTAATGAAGTGCAAGTGCATAAGTTTAGGACACCATATTTTATGTATAAATAAAAAATATCTCAATAGAACCGAAAATAAATATATTTCAGTATTTGGGAATTATTCTCATGCAATTCGCTAATACTTTTTATCACATATATTTTTTTTTCTAGATGATCTACAAAAAAAAATTAAAAGAACAATAAAATCGTTATGTTTTCCTACGTCTATTTAAAATATTTTTTCTAATGCTGTTTACAAATAACGCTTTACAGAGATAAAGTCCTTACTTTTAACCCTCAAGAAAGACCGGTTTAACTATTTAAAATTTATCCCCCTACGTTCGAACTGAGTGTCACATTTTTTACTTAAAAAAATCAAAACGATTTCGTTATGGTAAAACTAAATGTTTATACGTCGAAAATATTCTTAATTTAATGGAGTAAACATAATACATTTATAATAACATTTATGCGGAAAAAATATTACACTTATTCAAAAATTTAAATATTAAACATATAAGACTTGTAGTGCTCTTACATCGATAAAACTCTGACTGCATTTATAAGAGACAGACAGGACCATACGGAAATAATGAAATTTTAAGGGTTCCGTGTTTTATGTTGGCAAACACATGCTCGATAATTATTTCCTGTACTCACGAGGACACACATGTATCCGATCTAAGTAAAGCCATTTGTTATCCGTCAAAGTTGTCTGCCGCGTAGAAGCATGCAATATGTCAAGCTGGCCGATTTACTCGCGTTAATTTAACGACTCGGCCAGTATGCTATCGTATCGCATCAAGGGATCATCTGGAAGTTCTCTTCGGCGAATCAGACGCCACCTATTTTGTGAAAAGCGGATTCAATTATATAAATTTATTACCCATTTAACATATAACACAGTCTAGAAGTGGCTTCACAAGTAAAGAAGCATTTAAAAGTAGAAGTAGTAATTTTGATAAAGTGAGAATGCTTTTTAGACGCAAAATAGAGCAATAATTTTTGATTGATTGCACTTGTATCTCTTTGTAAGAAGGAAATACCTAAAACATCTAAAATTATGTAAAACATCTAAAATTACATGTCAAACCTAATTTACGGCTACCGAATAAGGTTTAATACCAAGAAAGTGAAAAACTAAATAACACGCTTATACGAGTATACTTACAAAGCACGGAGGTATACAGTTTTTCTTTCTATGAAAGTATCCCTTAAACAGTGTTGAAGTTTAACCTTTCTTACGAAAAGTAAATAAAAATTATAATGATGTGCGCTTTAACGAGCTTATCCTTTCATCGCTTTACAGGGCACAGGGTGAAGATTACGTTGTGTGAAAAATGAAAATTTCCGCAATTACTCTGCGACCGGAAGGAAAAAAAGAAACGTTTGCAACTGTACCCAATATCCATCTCTGAAATGTTCCGACGCACAAGTCAAGTGAGAGAAATAAACTAATTTGCGTTGATAATATGTTTATTTCCAAATAAGTTGCTGTATTTGTTCATAACGTAATGTCAAACTTACGGAATAAGACTGAACTGCTGACAAGTTACACGAATGTACATGTAAAACACGTCGGTACGTTCATTGAATTGTGTTTAATAATTCAAGTGGCCTGTTGATAAATTTAAGGTTTTTACCCGCCAAAAATTTTGAAAGATTACGAATTACGGGTACAAATTATTTAACTCGGTTCGCGTAAGCGTGCGTGCGGTCTATCGCCACACGTAGGGTATAAACAAAAATTATTACTGAATCAATACGTTAATATCTAACTATAATAGTATCTTTACTTTTCCGATTCACATATGATCCTCTTACTATCAAATGTATGACCTGCATTCCTAAGTTTCACTAAACAACAAACACAACAATGTTAATTATCTTTAGTAAGGTCATTTGTATTTAATTTTTGTAATACATGTTATTCGTCAATAATTCATCGCCATTTGAAATTAATGAAATCTTACGTATGTGACAAATTTAAACTAAATAACAAGATACTCGTATAATTTAAAGTTCTCTACTGAATATTTTGATGACATTAATTGTTTACTAAATTAATTTTTAGATAACTATTTTATCGTTAAGTACAATTATGTTACAATTGCAAACTTTGACATTTTAGTTTATCCAATATGATAAATATTCTTGTTAGCAGTATTAATTGGATTGCGGAAAACTAATTAGTGCAATTATACATCAGTAAGTTAATATTAAACGGAATTATATCTCAAGGATAATATTTTCGTAATAGTTTGGTAAATAGTGATGCAAGTTTATAATAAGTAAAATATTAACTGAAAATATATTAAATGTCTCGTTATACATCAAGCAATCCAATGCCAATCTTTTTATGATTTTGAACATTTCTTTTTACACTGCAGTAGGATAAAATGATTTCAAATATATTAATATTTACACATTTTCCAAACTACTAACATGATATGTTTCTAACACTTTTGATATTTATGATTATGGACATTTATGATTGTGGACCTTTATCTTTATTAGCATATCCATCGTTTGTACATTTTTATCATTTGTTATATATACACAAATATAATTATATATATATATATATATATATATATATATATATATATATATATATATATATATATAACAGAATAGACATTTATTAATTAAAGACTTTTTATTTTGGACATTGCTAAGGATATCAATTAATTCAAGAATTCGTTATTATCTAAATATTACACTTCTACAAATGCCTAAAATATTATATATTTTATCTAAACGATTCATCTAGGTAAAATAATTGTATCCAACAATGGAAACAATGCTAAATACCAAATTTTACTATAGTAAATTTAATTCAATTTTAATTAGCGATAAAGTTAAGTGTTTACACATAATTTGTTTCTGTTCATATTATTTTCATGATCTGAAATGTATCTTTAATTAGTCGTTCAGTGATTAAAGAGGACGCAAGCGTAGTTTTGCTTCAAGTTTCTATAAATTAAATCCAGTCATTTTTATTAATTTACAAAACACATATTCAGAACATTAATCTATTTATATGTCAACGTTAACATAAACGTCAAGAACCATAAACTTACAAGTTATGTTGGCTAGAAGAGGAATCGTAGTAATTTAGTACGAAAGTGTCTTATGAGCTGGTCTCGACTGTATTTGCACATCTTATAATGAGGTAAATAGTTTGAAAGACTAATGTTCCGAGCGAAAGTAGCGACCTTTACTAGGTCAACAACTTTCCTTCTTCTTCAATAATTGTGAAATATTATATCAGGTTAGTCGTAACCTAAATGAAAATTTCCGCAATATATATATATATATATATATATATATATATATATATATATATATATATAGACAATTGAGTTTACAAACACAAATACAAATATAGAACCGCTAATTTAAAATTATTGAGCACTTAAAATCAAGTAAAAAATAAAACGTTCATTTATGTAGTATTTTTAGTAATATAAGATAGTTTCAGTGCACATAATGTTAAAATATAAGTATGTTAGGGATCCTGTTTATGAAAATTTCAATTTTGATTAAACGATATACTAATTTCTATAGGTTATTAAAGTGCAAGTTTTAGAATGCACTGATCGGTGGATAAATGTGAAAAATCTAATAAACCAATTTTTTTCCGTATAATATTTAGAGTAATTTTTCTGTTGCGGTTTACAAATATTGCGGTTTAAAGATGTTACTTTAAAATCTCAAGAAATACCGGTTAAACTATACCATATGACCTTACATAATCTAATATTTCTTTAACTCAATAAAGATGAAAATGGATTAAAATTATTGGTGAAATCGTTGCAATAAAGTCAATATTTTTTTAACTTAATAAAGAAGGAAATAGATTAAAATTATTAGTGAAATCCTTATTTTAAAGTCAATTGTTTGTATATTTAAAACATTCCTGATTTATTAAAATAAACGAAATATTTTAATAATATTTTTGTTGAAAATCATATTACATTCTTTTTCGAAAATGAAAACTTAATCATATAGGTATTTTGTATCACTTGCTTCGCTAAAATATGGATGTGGATATAATAGACAGACACGGACGGTCTGTCTGTTAAAAATTAAATGTAAAGTTTCCCTGTCTATTGATGGAACCCTAGATTCATTATTGAATAAATACCAGAGTACCCTTGTAAAATTATTTCGAGCGAGGATGACGCGTGTACGAGATTAACTTATTCGTTATCTCATTCGTTATCCGTCTAAGTTTCTGCCACGTAGTAGTCTGCAATATGTCAAGCGATTTACTTGCATCAATTTAAAGAACAAATCGATATGTGTGTTCACATATCGCACCAAAGATCATTTGGAAGTCTCTCTTTGTATTACAGGCGAATACGTCGCTTCCTGTTTGATGATAAGTGGATCATTTATATAAATTTATTGTTCTTTTAACATTAAACGCAATACCGATTTCAAGTGGCTGAAAATATTCTTTTTTTCCTTACATGTACCTTAAAAGCATGAAAATAAACTTGTTCTATGCTTTGGAAAGTGGCAGAAGGGCATCGTTTGTAAGACTCATAAAAATAGGGATGTTTTACGCTTGAAATTAGATAAAATTTTAGTAGGGACTGAATTTCGAGTTTATGTGTAGAAAGTAAATGTGATAATCTTGATGAGTCAGAATTTTCTTTAGGCGCGACAAGTTACTCCATTTAGAACTGAATTTTCTTAATTATATATATTTTCATTCTTGAAAACTATACTAGTAAACATATTTCATTTCTAAACCAATGTTTTGTTGTTTTTATTTGAAACTGTTTAAATGTGTATGTGTGTTTTGAGATTTTGAAATGTTTGGTATTTAATGCTTCTTGAATCATAATTTCCTTGCACGTCTTACATCAATTTTTTAATTTCCTTACAAATTCGATGCTTTTAATTTAATTATAATTTATTTCCATTTCAATCAATATTCATTAAAATATTTTGGTAAAAGGCTGTATTCCTCATTAAAAAATATCCCTCATTGCTATACTTTAAAGTGAATAAGTTGTGATAAAATACATAAAGATATTTAAGGAATTCATTCAAAAGGGACTAAAATTGTTTTTCTAGATAAAAGTCAAAACAAGATTTTGGTAGAAAGCATTAAAAAAAATTAATAGATATAACGAAAAGTTATATGCAAGTCATAAATATTTTTTTAAAATTTCCAATTTTATTTAATTTCTTTATTTTTGATGCAAAACTTGTACAAATATTTTTTTCTTATGTTAACATGCTAAATTATAATTTGTATTCAGAAGCGGCACTAAAATATGTAATTGATTGATATTGCGTAAATAAACATATTTTGCTGCTTATATTTAATTCGATTAGTGGTGTTTTTGTGCATATTAAGATTATTTATATTTCTATGGTGTATGAAAAGATTATTAATAAAATTCACAACGATCGAAACGATAATGTAACAGATAATAGTCAATACTTTTTAATTCGTTAGTCACAATAAAATTGAGTGGTCTATTTTAAATCCCTTCGACACTGCTTTCGCTTGAAAAGGTCACTAAGTCTGTTTTGATGTTCATGTGTAATAGTTTTGAAAACCGATTAATAATTGATAAATATTAAATTTATCCAACATTCAAACTAATTCTGATAGATTTTACGAAATATATTTTAAAGTACTTTATAAACCTAATTCACAGCTACCCACTTATCTTTAGTTCTTACCTGACTTATGCAAATAACCCCTAATAAAAAATGCTTAAGACCAAAATAACAAAAAACCGAATGGCACGATCATATACAGAAAAATAGGGGGTTTGCATTTTTTTGTTTCTTCAAAAATGATCCCTTAAGCTTTGAATTCCAACTTTTACTAGACCGCTGCCGCGCGCTTTAGTGAGTTTATTCTTCAATTGCGTTACGAGGTATATGGAGAAGATAATCCTGTTTTACCTAGGGTAAAAAATGGTAGTTCGTTGAATTAAGGTTAATAATTCAAGTAGCCTGCTTGCTATATGTGTTTTAGGCTTTTATCCGACAGAGAACTTTGAAGGATAAGGAATGAATTAACTCAGTTGGTGTAAGCTCGCGGTTCTCATACGCATGGAATAATAATTCACAACGAATTATGTGAGGTGTTACATATAAAATATCGGAGATGATAATGAATCGGACCCATCAGTTATAATTACTAGTAAAGTTGAAAATCAGCAATTATTACAACAGACTTTTAAAAATCAAAAATATTGTATGCCGATTATTGAATAATTTGTAAATAGATTTGAAAAAAAAAGAATTTTTAGGATTTAATACTTAATTTTTAAAACCAATGTTTATATTTTGATTTAATACATTGTTTATCGCCTAGTTTGTTTACTATAATTTAATACAAGCAATCTCATTTTGAGCCAACGGAACGATAATCGCATTATTACTGTATCGTAGTAATGTTTTTAACACATTAAAATAACGTCTAGCATCTATTCATAGCATATGAAATAATATATTTAAAAATTGGCTTATAATAAAATCTCCATATTAAAAAATCGGCTAATTTTATGCTAGAACACGAATAAAATAGAGTTCCGTTTTTGTTTACATAATTGAACCTTTTTTTTCATATTTTTAAAATATAGACTGAGCTATTAGAGGGCAGGTGGATATATTTTATACCATTTGAGAGCTTAATATATGAACCACTTTCATTAAAACTTGAGGTTATTTGAAAGCTAACTTGGTTTTGAAAGACTTAATGTTTTGAAAAAAAAATTCCATCGTTAATATTAAGCAATTAATTTTAAAAGTGCATGTGTATGAGTCAAAAACTACGAAATTCCTTGTTTCACTATGAAAACCTTAAAAGTTGACATGCTCGAAAAATATGTCTTAAGTTAATGAAGAGACTGTCTAAAAACTGTGTAGTCATGTTGAAATGTGACTGTTCATAGAAAAAGACGTATTCTTTGTGTAAGTCCAAAAATAAGTACTTATGTTTTCTCTGTAAAGGAGGCCTTACTTAAGATGGAAGTTCATTAAAAAAATTAAAATTTTACTGAAAGTCTGAAATTGTATAACTTAAAAAAAAATTGTATATGTATAATTGAAGGAGAGGGAAAAACAAGTAAGTGAAGGAAATACACAATATACCATAGATGTTTTACTATAGTTTTAGTCATTGTAATATAATGAATTTACCACAAACTTTAAGGACAGAAATTTATTTATACACTCTATATCTACTGGCAATAATAGTAAATAAAGAAAGCGCTGTTTTACAAATCTTTATTTATGAACAGAAAACTATTTGCCTTTAATTATATATTAATATTTTGTTTATTTCTGGTTCTATATAGTTGAGTAAGAAATATACGGAGCTTCTTTTTATTTGATATGCAAATTTAAACGACGATCTTAGTACACATTTAACATTAGCTCACTTATATTAATTTACTTCTTCAACAATATTTCCGGATCGAATTTATAAATCCATGTTTCATTAAGAATTTTCAGAGTAACTTATTATGAACGAAAATATTATTATTAAATTATTAAAATAAGAAATATTTATGAATCGGTCGGCAATACTTAAAAATTGTCAATTCGAGAAAGGAAATAGTAGAAATGGAATTCATCTCTGAGGGAAAAAATATGAATTCGCCTTGCGCGATTTTCACCACAAAGTGATCAAAGAATGATTATGAGCAGAATTTGTTTTTTATTCTCATTTCAAGTTACCTTCATATTCCTGTAATAAACTGTTTTAGAAAGCATCTGATGAAATATTTACATATTTTCTATTCTGCAGACAGGTTAATAAAGAAATATCTTGACATTGCCAATTGTTCTCTTGATATCAAAATGAACGCTTTTTGGCTTTTTTGCATCTTATGTGGCTTTTCTCGACAATCCTGTTTCTCTTAGTTTATTATCACATTTTATTCAGATTAGTCTAGGTCTGACAAGTTTTTAGTATCCTCAAATATTTTAAGGACTTTTGTAAAAGATGGGGACTGAGGAGTGGTATTTTATTAATTTTATCTATCTGAGTGTCATAATGACAATATGACATAATAATCTCCATTAGATGATTTTCTTAGGAAGGTAATTGACAATATGGAGTACCATTCAATAAAAAATTAATATTTTCAATATCAACAGTAGTAGATACTGCAACAATATTTTCTTTGTTTTTTAAAAGTCGAACTTGACGGATCAGATTTAAAAATATACTTTCAATTTTTGTCTTATTTAGAGTTTCATCTCTTTTCCTTTGTTCTCTCACGAACAATTCATTATTTGATCGGGAAAATAAAAAAACTTCCATAAACTTTTAATAATATAGTTACTATTCATAAATGATCATTGACCTATACATACACCACTACCGAAAACTTTATTTGAAATAACAATTTTACTCTGTCGCTTAGTTTCCGCTCCGTGATGAATTTACTAAAAATGCTTTAAAGCACTAGCAAATTATAGGCCGCTACCATCTATATTATAACTATCGACTCACAAACTATCATACTAAAAAAAAAACACATAAAAATTCATTCAGTATATTTTATGTGCTGTACGTTCACATGCACCTACACACCGTTCGTTCGTGGAGCACACAATGCTCTTAAATTACTCAAATGGTCGCTTTTTTATTTGTTTTCCATTAACATTCCAATTGTTCCATGAAATTAGTATTTTTGTAAAACGGATTAATGTATCTGAAATTTTAATAACTATTAACGTAACGCCTAAGCTTATCTTTTTTTTGCTTCCTTTGTAAGTGACTGCCAAATTTAAAAGAATATCGGGAAAAATTTGGATCATATTATCAAATGTAAAAATGTTTGCCATTACTTAGTACATGATGAAATTTTTTGGGGAAATATATCGTGTCTACAGACTAAACTCATGATTTTGGTATACAAGCTTTTATAGCCTCTTTTTGAGAACATGGAAAGTAAATTCTTCCATCCACATAATAAATGGGCACTATCTCTGTTTGTATACAACAGCTTTTATTATGTTTATAAACGGATTAAGTTAATTGATTTTGTTTAAATTAATCTGGGATTACATTGATAATCTATTCATACTCCAATTAATACCTTTTCCATTTCTGATTGACGTTTTACGTAAATGGGGCACATTTTCGTTTATATTTCATTTCACCTTCTTCATAGAATAATTTGTTTTTTTCTGTATTCATAAATTTAAAAAAGACCTTGCTCTGTCGGGAAATTAATATGCCATAAGTAATAGTGACAGGAGCAAATAAATAAATATTTTACAAAACTTGCCAGATTGTCAGTGAAAAATATAATAATTTGATATATGAGATGAGTGAATACATATCACGCTGTGAATGATTTTGAACGTTGTCGATAGAATACTCAGATAAAAGTAATGATGATTAATTTAAAGAAAATCAGTTACAATGACGACGAAATAAATTAAATATTTTCGTAATATCTAATTGCCATGAATATTTTGCATGGGTGCCGCCCGATTGCCCCGATGCCCGATCATCGATGTTCGTAAGCCTTATTAAGTATGGACTATAACTTTACGCAATGTGCTAGGAGGTGCAATACGAGTGACACTAGCACTAGTTTAATAAGATATTTGACATGTGTACTTATATAACGTCGAGGCTGTTTGTATAAAAGACTAATGGATTATTTCGAGCGAACGTTGCGACATTTATTGGGATAAACAACTCCTAATTGTCAGCAGGTTATAGATCAAAATTATAAATAGTTGCGAATTAATCATTTTAGCTGTCTTTCAATAATATACATTCATGAAAGTTTGGCTGTGAATATCTGGTTGCTTTTTTTTACACGACAGATTATTCTGAATATTTTTTTGAGTTCTATGAATCAAGATTTTTTGAAACACATTTATTTATTAAATATTTATATCATAAACATTTTGTTTCTAACGATTAACTTCTGATAAAAATATTTATGGTATATTTCAGGGAATATAATAAACAACATCTGAGAGAGTGTTCCTGAAAGAATAAATTTGGAGGAAAGTAATAATTGTAAATAATCACTGTATTACAAAAAGCCTACTTAATCACTTTTTTAAAAATTCATTCAAAATGCCTTATTTCATGCGATAAAAGGAAGCGATAATTTAGTTTTCACTGATCTAGTTCGTTTTCATCAGGAAAATATAGTACTATAATTGTATCGATGATGAAATATTATAACATATTATAATATTATACTATAATACATATATATGTAGTTATATAACTAAACTATAAGAACAAACAATTCAGTGATGAAACAATTGAAAGCAGAAGTGGTAATTTCGAAGAAGTGAGATTTGATATTAATTATACATAATGAGATTTAGAATTAATTTCCCTTAATTAAATATATTTTCAGTTATTAAAAATTGTTCATTTATTATGCGTCATATTTAGATGAATATTGCTTTGTTTAAATTAAAATTTTTGCACATTTCCAAACGTTTGGAAAATAGTGAGTGCCAAAATAGTTGATTTAAAAATACTTTAACGGTATTTATTTTTTTCCTTGTTATCATTTCCTTTAATTTCATATTTTGTCATGCCTAATGTACTTTTTTCATGTCTTTGTTTAAAGTAACCTATAAGTCTCTATAAAATTAGGAATATCGTTTAACGGTCCTCACATACATAATTAAACCAGACTTTTTGTACATAATAATATTATTTTTCTAGATAAAAGTTAAGAAAATCAAAGACGATTAAATTTTTTAAATAAATAAATTTTACACATACTAGTCGCTAGTTATATTCTAAAAATTTTCTTATATTAGCAGGTTCTCTATTTTTTTTAATCTTTTCTTTTTCTTCTAATAAGATAGTTTTATCATATGGTAGAGTGTAATTTGGTTTAAAGGACAACATGAAGATGATGTAACAGGAGTAAAGCTGCGGAAGTACGGTACATTCATACTTATAAGTGTGCTTAATAAAAGAACAAAATGACATGGAAAACCTATTCTATATATCACATATTATATAAATTAGCTAATTTAGAATATTTGTTTTGCACCATCTTCAACTAAGACTAGTTGTAATTAGTCTAAATAATCTATTTTGCAACTGTTGGTCGCTAAATCAATATAAATATTAAAACGTATCAGTTTAGACTATTAATTTGAATAACTAAAAAATTTATTCAAGGCGCAAATTATTCTAAAAAGACTTTATACGAGATATATTAAATTGTTTATTTGCGAAAGTTTAGATATTTTAAATTCTTTTACGACTTACTTTAACAAAGCCAATTGAACATCACTTAATACCAAAACAATAAAAGGGGGAATAATACGCTCACACATACTAAAATGATGTGGTCCAAAGTTTAGTATCCATACATTTTTACTTAATTTGTAAAATTCAACTTTTCCTGGAGAAGGCAAAGAAAAGTCATAATGGTATGCGCTTTGATGGGTTTATCTTTCCACTGTTTTATAAGGAACATGGCGAAGATTTTATTTTCTGTAGAAAGGCTTTATTTTCTGTGAAAAATTAAAAGTTCCTTGGTATTGAAGACGAAAAAAGGAAATAGTAGCAACTGTACCCGTTCCACCTCTGAACCATTCCACCTCGCAGGCTAAGCGAGAAAAATAAATTCATCCACGTAATTATAAATGAACCCACTCGTTATCAAATAGGTCGTGGTATTTGTTCATATTCTAATGTCAGGCTACACAAACGATGTGATACACGAATGTACGCGTGGTACATGTCGAATCGTTCATTAAACTAAGGTTAATATTTCAAGTAGCCTGACATATTTTGAGCTTTTATCCGACGGAAAACTTGAACGATAACGAATGACTTTGCTCAGCTCGCGTAAGCGAACGGTCCTCATGCACGTAGAATAATAATTCACGCTGAGATCGTTGAGCTCTTCTACGGGTATTACGAACTATAATTTTACCGCTATTTTTAAATTTTATAACGGCGTTTATAATCTTAATAAGCAGAGTGAACCATACAAACAACGATACGTAACTCTATATTCAATAAAGCATTGGTGTTCCTGTAAAAGGGAACAGAAAATTTCAATTTTTTTCTAATTTATCAGCAGCAATTAATGTAAATATAAAATGTTACAGAAAGAAATTTCGAATAACTGCTACGGGTGAATTATATTAAAAATAAATTAAAATAATATCATTAAAGTATAATTCAAATATGATTATTTGTGACACAATTCGACTCTAAACCGATATATGAGTGTTTCTAAAGTCGTAAATTACAAATTATTGATCTAAACGAAAACAAATGTTTGTACCGACACCGCGGAGAATTGTTCTTGTTTCTAGACCGACTCAACTTAATATCTGGCGATTTTCAAGGTCGTAAATGGCAAGTTTTTGGTCCAAGTCAAAATGGCAGACAATTTTACCTATTTACATAGCATTTTGCGGAAGATTGCCGAGTAGTTATTAAAGTGCTTTCCACTCTAAATGTAAGATCCAACCGCTTGGGTCTACTCTTTTAATAAATATAATAATTTGTTGTATTTTCTATATGAAGTGATCGGCTTCAAAATGCATCGGGTTTATATATACATATATATATATATATATATATATATATATGTGTGTGTGTGTGTGTGTGTGTATGTGTGTGTGTGTGTGTGTGTGTGTGTGTGTGTGTGCGTGCGTGCGTGCGTGTGTGCGTGGGTGTGTGAGTGTTTAATTTGCCTACACCACGGCTTTAATGTAAACTAGCTCGCATCCAAACCTAGTTTGAAGGAATTTTCTAAATCTTAATTATTATACCCGTAGAAAGTATAATTATAAATTATCATTTAAATATTCTGGGATTTTATTAGAAATACAGGTGGTAAATTTAAATTAAACAATGTTCTTTTAAATGAAAAGTTCATATTGTCTCAACTGGTATTTCGAAAAAATGTTCTCTTTAATACTAAATAAGTTCATTTTATTTTAATCGTAAATCCTCGACGGCACTTTGCAAACCTTTTGAAAATATTTTTTATGGCATTAATTTGAATTGCATATTCCATCTCAATAATGTCTTAAATGGGTGAAACTATAATTATGAAATTATACTCCTATTAAAAAAAATATAAAGAAAAAAAAATGCTTCATTTTACGTTCTTCCTCACGAAGTAACAGGGAAATATTTTTTTCTTTTCGTGTCATTCTAATTGCATATTTAAATTTTTTCTCGGTACCGCTCAAACTTAATTAAAAACTAACTAGTTCGACTCCCTGTACCCTTGCTTACATCTGCTTATAAAACGGCTTATTGAAAATTAGTTAATAATTATTAAATAATCCTCGAATTTAATACGAAAATATCTTCTTACGCGGCCAATAGTTAATAATTTAATAAAGTAAGTAAAATCAAATGTTAGTCTGACAAAAATATCCAAGGTATAATTTTGCATAGCGTTTAATTAGATATCAATCCTCCATCATTGCGTGATCAAAATGCTTTACAGAAATTGAAATCTTTCGTTCTTTAATTTTGTGCAAGAGTACGTATAATTTAATACCTTAAAATTGATATTCAAAACGAATAATAATGCGTTGCTTCAACTATTAAAACGAATAATAATGCGTTGCTTCAACTAGTGTAATATATGTGTAGCGTATTTGTATCTGTATAAATCTGTTGTATTTATTACTATCGTACTTGAACAAGACGTATTGTATGAATACGTTTATAATGTTCAATGTCATGTTCAAACGAAACGCGACAATCTTGTGACAGAAATTCCAAATTTACAATGATCGTAAGCTTTATATGAAAAAGCTTTCTATACTTTAAGTAAATTTGTCTCACGAATTAGCATGTTGTGAATTATTTGGTAAATATATTTATTAAGATAACATTTTTGACGGCCTTTGATAACATGGTAGATTTTAAAGGTAGTACATAGCAGGTATGCAGTATATAAAGAAATGTTTATGTTGTATTCACATTTGTTATACAATAGGTTTACAATTTTCTTTTTGGTTTAGCTCAGATGCCAAATTCGTTCAAGCTTATTAATGTTCAATATGTATTTGAGACATTGTCGCTTGCTATTTTATTTCAAATATTCGTTACATTTCTCAAAACTAATAGCTACGTTTAAATAAGTATAAATACAAATAAAAGTGTAAAACGACCAATTTAATATTATTAAAAAATAGAGATGAGTAACAGTTTCAAAAAACGTCGATGGTTTAATCAAGTAAAACAATAAACAAAATAGAAAATTGCATCTACCTAATTCTAAGATCTAATAATTATTTTCGTAATAGTTAAGTGAAGATTATTATTTAATTTTTTAACCAAAATCTATACGTCAATGAAAAATCTATACGTGGATCAATGAAGTGCAAGAGCATAAGTTTTAGGACACCATATTTTATGAATAAATAATAAATAGCTTAATAGAACCGAAAATAAATATATTTCAGTATTTGGGAATTCTTCTCATGCAATCCACTGATACTTATTATCACAAGTAATTTTTTTTCTGCATAACCTACAAAAAAAAATTAAAAGAACAATAAAATCGTTATGTTTTCCTCCGTCTATTTAAAATATTTTTTTCAATGCTGTTTACAAATAACACTTTACAGACACTTTCAAGAAAGACCGGTTTAACTATTTAAAATTTATCCCTCTACTTTCGAACTGAGTCTCACATTTTTTACTCAAAAAATGGAAACGATTTCGTTATGGTGAAACTAAATGTTTATACGTCGAAAATATTCTTAATTTAACGGAGTAAACATAATACGTTTATAATAACATTTATGCTGAAAATAATGTTGCACTTCACTTACACGTAGTTTTATTTAATGGTGAATAATGAATTTCTGCAAAAGTAACGCTAAATATATTCAATATTACACTTATTGAAAAATTAAAGTATTAAACATATAAGACTTTTAGTGTTCTGGCATCGATAAAACCATGACTGCACTAATAACTATCTGCTATGACCATACAGGGCCATAAGAAAATAATGAAATTTTAAGGGTTCCGTTTTTATATTGGCAAACACATGCCCGATAATTATTTCCTGTACACACGAGGACACACATGTATCCGATCTAAGTAAAGCCATTTGTTATCCGTCAAAGTTGTCTGCCGTGTATAAGCCTGCAATATGTCAAGCTGCCCGATTTACTCGCATTAATTTAACGAACTACTCGACCAGTGTGGGATATCATAGCATTTAGGGATCATCTGGAAGTTCTCTTAGGCGAATCAGACGCCACCTATTGGGTGAAAAGCGGATTCATTTATATAAATTTATGTCCATTTAACATATAACAGAGTCTAGAAGTGGCATCACAAATAGAGAAGCAATTTGAAAGTAGAAGTAGTAATTTTGAGAAAATCATAATGCTGTTTAAAAGCAAAATAGAGCAATCATTTTTGATTGATTTTACTTGATTTTGTTTGTTTAAAATAAGGAATTACGTAAAACATCTAAAATTACATGTCAAACCTAATTTACGGCTACCGAATGAGGTTTAATACCAAAAAAGTGAAAAACTGAATAACCCTAGTATAAGTACAAAACACGGAGGTTTAAAATGTTCCTTTCTATAAAAGTATCCCTTAAACTTTGAAGTTTAATCGTTCCTACGAAAAGTAAATAAACATCATATTGCTGTGCGCTTTAGCGAGCTTATCCTTCTACCGCCTTATAGGTCACGGGGTGAATATTGCGTTGTGTAAAAATAAAAATTTCCGCAATTACTCCGCGACGGGAAAGAAAAAAAACGCTTACAACTGTATCCACCACCCATTTCTGAAATGTTCCGTTCCATAGGTCAAGTGAGAAAAATAAATTCATTTTCGTGTTTGTAAATAAATGTTTATTTCCAAATGGGTTGCGGTATTTCTTCATAAGGTAATGTCAGACTTACGGAACATGACTGAACTGCTGACAAGTTACACGAATGTACATGTAAACATGTCGGGACGTTCATTGAATTGAGTTCAATAATTCAAGTGGTCAGATGATAAATTTAAGGATTTTGTACCCGCCGAAAAACTTTGAAAGTTTACGAATTAGTTAAGTCGGTTCGCGTAAGCGTGCGGTCCTCGTTAGCGAATAATAGTAGAGGTTTTTGAGGGCATGTTTTAGTTACATAATGATTCTTACAATTCTTAAAAATAAAGTGAACCAAACAAACTATGATAGAGAATCCTGTATTCAAATAAACTGTTTTTGTCCGTTTTAAGAGGAAAGGAAAAACCCATGGTGTTTGACAGTTTGTCGGCGAAAATTAACTTAAATATGAAAATTTTGCAAAAAGAAGGTGATAATTAAACTATAATTATTTGTGGTATAATGCAACTAAAGGTCAATATCTCAGGATATCTGAAGTCGTAAGTTTTAAATTATTAGTCTAAATGAATACAAGTTTCAACACTATATAAATAATTAAATTAGATATTTGTTTACTGAGCCATCCTTTTAGTTATTATATTACAAATAATGTTAAGTTTGAACAGATAGAGGATTAAAAAAATTTTAATCAGTCAATACGTTAATATCTAACTCGATTAGTATCTTTACTTATCCGATTTATAAATATTCCTCTTGTTATCGAATACGTGACATGCATTCCTAAGTTTCACTAAGGAACGAACACAACAATGTTACTTATCTTTAGTAAGTCTAATTTTATTAATTTTTGTAATATATATTATTCGTGAATAGTTCACCGCTATTTGAAATAATTGAAATGTTACGTCACATATCATACATTTACAATTTTAAACTAAAAAAAAGATATAATATAGTGTAATATACTGAATATTTTGATGATATAAATTGTTTACCACATTAATTTTCAGATAAAAATTTTATCGTTGTACACAATTATGTTGCAATTGTAAACTTTGACATTTTTGTTTATATAGCAATATGATAAATATTCTCGTTAATGGTATTAATTGAATTACAGAAACTAATAAGCGCAATTATATATCCGTAAGCATATCTCAAGGACAATATTTTGGTATTCAATGACGTAAATTTATAAGTTAAATAATAATTGAAAATATATTCAATGTCTCCCATTGTACACCGAGCAATCTAATGTAAATCTATTTGCAACATTCAATTTTCAATATTTCCTTTTACACTGCAGAAGGTTAAAATTATTTCAATTATATTGATATTTACACATTTTCCAAGTTATTTTCTGGCATGATATTTTCCTAAGCCTTATATATTTATGATTGTTGAAATTTTTATATTTATTAGCGTTTACATTTTTTTTTTCATTTGTTATATATATAACAAAATAAACATTTATTAATTAAAGATATTTTATTTTGAACACTGCTATGGACATAAATTAATTCCAGTTATTACCTAAATATTACACTCCTAGAAATACCTCCAAAATACTATATATTTTATATAAACTTATTATTTTACAACTTATAAAAGACTACTTTGGTTAAACTAGGATGTCTTCAACTTCGGAAATAGTACCTTTTAAAACATCTGAAAATTATAACACCTATCAAAATTTATTTATATTGTCAGAAATGGCGCAGTTGAATGTTTTTAAAAGTGATCTCATTCTATATCAGACTGTTTGTCGCAATTGGAAACGGGATTTGGCTTAATAAATGTCTAAGACAAACAGAGAGAATAGCAGATTTGTACACACTGTTCCATATCGTTACAGCTATAAAAAATTACTTTTTATTAATCACAGCGAAATTTAAATAAACTCACTACATTCAAGTTCAAAATGCTCTGTCTTCATTTCATTTAATGCCTCTGAAATGTACCTTTTCCAAAAAAGTCATTTAAATAAGATTTACTCTCTTGTTAATATAAACTCTACAAAATTCCATAAAATGGACTATGTATATTCTTAAATATTTAAATATTTCAAACATGTAATATAAATAAATGTTCCCAGAAAGAAAAGACAAGGTAAAACAAACCTCTGAAGAACATCAAATGAATGTCACAATTTCCGTAAGACATTGTGTCTTAATCCAAAATACACAAAAAAAAGTAAAAAAGGAACTACCATTATAAAGTTTGGGGTTGTTTTTCGATTTTCGAGATTGGAAAATGGGACCTGTATAAGAAATTGAACTCACTCTCGACAGGAGATCGTGCATTGCTATCTTATGCCAAAGAAACTTTCCACGTTACTTAGAAGTTTCAAAACAATAATGACCCAGGACGTACAGTAGAATCCGTCAAATACTTCCTTACGAAGGAGTCTAAGTCAAACATCCCAACCTATAAAGCATATGTAACAAGAAGTCAAGAAAAAAGTGGCAACTCGACGCACTGATACTATATACGAGCTTTATGATATTATTCAAGAAACTTGGAACAACATTTCCGTGGAAAAATGTAGTATCACTGTATAATCGACGAAGCATCTAGGTCAAATAATTTTATCCGACAACGGAAACCATGCTCAATGTTAAATATTACTGTAGTGAATTGAATTCCATTTTCATTAGCGATAAAGATAAATGTTTACACATAGTTTGTTTCGGCTCGTATTATTTTTATGTTTAGGGAAGGCAAGTGTAGTTTCGCTATACATATATAGATATATATATATATATATATATATATATATATATATATATATATATATATATATACACACTCAAACGTCGTCTGACTGCCTTTGCGACAGGTAAATATATAGTAGTCTCATAACTCTTATATTACAAATCTTGATGTAAAAGTACATTTAATTACTATAATTCTATAAATAATTGAGTATCTTGGTATGATGTCGAAAACGTGGAAATCAAGAAAAAAATGTTGGCCCACCAACGATCACGACCTTATTTTTTTATTGAGTCTATTGCCACAGATCTGTGGTATTTATCAACCGATTTTCATGATTCCTTCTTATTGGAGAGCATACCGCCGTTGTGGCATCTCAAAAATATGGTCAAAATTTTACCACGAACATTGAAGATACACCATAGAATTCCTCGGCATTGACCAGCATAGGTGACGCGGTCGAGTTTGGTGACACAAATTTATTGAATATCTATTAAGACGCGATTGATATATTCGCGAATAAATTTCCTTTTTAGCAAATCAGAGTACAATGATGGAGCCGGAAAGTAATGTATACAAATTGAAACAAATTTTGGAGTCGTTTCCAAGTAAAATATGGCACTCATCTGTGTGTGTTTATGGCTGTACATATACGTGAGAGAGAAAGAGAAGCGCCGGCCCGGCACCAATTTCAGCAATCTTTAGTGGTAGCAGTATTTTTTAATTTATTTGTGTTCCGAAACGATATTATAACTTAAAAGTTTCAACTGAGTACTCGTATTTCCTTTCTTCTATATTTTTCAGTGCGCTTTTACATCAGTGGTTATTTGAAATCGTTACATAATAGCGAAATATTATTTTCGGGTGACGGTATAAAAATTTAACCTTGTAATGAAAGGAACATGGTCCTATTGTAATGCAAGCAAAATGGCCTTTTTAAACTCTCTTTTAACCTGTAACTTAATATCTCATTAAAAATATAAAACCAAAATTATAAATGAAGTAAAACCAAATATATGAATATAAACCCAAAATTATAATTTATTCTGTCAGGGGATAAATTTTAAAAGGGGAAAGGAACTGTCGATTAAAAAAAAAATTATGAAAAAAATTTAGTTCACGTCGATTAAACTATTTTTGTCTTACGATTTCTTATTTACAAAAGGAACGATTTGTTAATGTTTAGTAGTTATTCAAAATATTTATTATAAATAACAAGGCATAAATAAATACCAGAAATGTTCATCACACTTCAAAGGAATTGTAAATTTTTAGCTGTGCTTCCACATCTTTTTATACTCATTATATATCTCAATACCTTAAATTAATACATAGAAATAAAGCGTTCCTACTAATAGCAAATTAATATATATATATATATATATATATATATATATATATATATACATCTTACGGTACTAAGCTTTGTATTTATTACCAATATACTTGAGCAAGACATATTGTATGAATAAATATTAATTTACTTATCAACAAAACTCGAGAATCTCGAGAGAGAAATTTAAAACTTGCAATGCGCGTATGCTTTGTACAAATAAAGCTTTGTCATAGTCATCAGTTAAGTTTGAATCTTAAATTAGCATATTTTGAACCGTTTTGTAAACATATTTATTATAATAACGTTTCGACGACGTTTGTCAGCATAGTGGGTTCTAAAAGAGAGTACACGGTGGGAATGTAGAATACGAAATTATATTTATATCATGTATATGTATATATACATATATATACATATATATATATATATATATATATATATATATATATATATATACATATATGTATATATATATATATATATATTTGATAGATTGTCGCTTGTTATTTAACTGACTTCTTGGAATTATTTAATACTAATGGGCACAATTGAGTATACAAATACAATAAAACGTTGATTTATGTAGTATTTTCTATAAAATAAGATCGTTTTAGTGTAACTTATGTTACAATCTAAATATGTAAGGGATCCTGTTTATGGTATTTTAATTTTTGATTAAATGATATTCTAATTTCTGTAAGTAATTAAAGTGCAATTTTTAGAATATATTGATTTGTTAATAAAGGTGAAAAATCTAATAAAACCAATATTTTTCCGTATATTTAGAGTCATTTTTCTGGTGCTGTTTACCAATATTGCGGTATAAAGTTGCTACTTTCAAACCTCAAGAAATACCGGTTAAACTATACCACACGACTAAAAAAATCGAATATTTGTTTAACTCAATAAAGATTAAAATTTATAAAAAATTATTTGTGAAATCGTTATTTTAAAGTCAATTGTTCGTACATTAAAAATAATTTTACATTTTTATTTCTTACAATTATCAATTACCATTATAATAATAATAATCAATTACTGTAAAAGCATCAAAATAAGTTTATACTCCTTGCGCTAATGATTTAGAAAGTGACAAAAGGATATCGTCTGTAAGACTCCTAAAAATTGGGATGTTTTAATGTTGAAATTAGATCAAATTTTAGAAGGGGCTGAATTTAGTGTTCACGTGTAGAAATTAAATGTGATAATCTTGATGAGTCAGAATTTTATTTAGGCGCAACATGTTACTCCATTTAGAACTGAATTTCCTTAATTGCATATCCTTTCATCACTAAAAACTATGCTAGTAAAACTACACCAGAAATTCTAAAATGCTTTTAATTGCTTGGATATTAATAGTGTACGTATATTTTATATAATTAAATATATATGTACATTTTGTAATGTTTGGGTATTTAATGCTACTTGAATCATAAGTTCCTTGGAAGCCACGCATCGATTTTCTTAATTTCCTTACAAATTCGATGCTTTTAATATAATTCTAATTTATTTCCATTTTAATCAATATCCATTAAAATATTTTTAGTTTTGAATATCCATTAAAATATATTAAAAATTATATCTTATTGCTATACAAATTATAAAAAAAACAAATATAATTAACCTAAAATATCAGTTAAATACAAGTGTATGGTGCGACGGTGTCTTTTATGTTCTTATATTGCTGGTAAATACGACAATGATTTAACCTTGCCCATTAATAATAGCTACTGTATCAGAAGATACCGCAATATATAAAATCTATTTTATTTATAATATCTGTACATATATTAAAAGTTACGTATAATTAAATATTAACATACGCGGCTTATAGGGGAGACCTCTTCCATTTAGGGAAAATACATAGACTATTTTAATTCACCACAAACTACAGTTGGAATGAGACTTTGATCTTTTATTTATTTATATTCAAATTGACGAGAAGAAAAGAAAATCATTTTCAAATATATCCTAAATTCGTTCGTTTGGTGCATAATTATCCGGCATTTTTAAACTGTAATTATTACGAAAATTAAAACGTTAACTTTTGCGTCTATTAAAGATAGATAATATTTGCTGAAAAATATTGATTGTGACTTTGAAAACAGGAGAGAAGAATATAAGATACACTTTTAGGAAAATATTTGCGTCTTTTAAATTTGAATATTTCAAATTTAATTATTCAAAAGCATATATTATTTCTCTAATGACCCAAAAAAAAATGTTTGGTATTTGTGTGTATGTTTGGTATTTGTGTATATCATATATAAAAATATATACGGGATTTATTTAATAAGACTTAAAAATTTAACTAAAAATTGTTTTCTAGATAAAAGTTAAAACAGATTTTAGTAGAAAGTGTAAAAATTGTAATAAAAAAATTAATAGACATAACGAAAAATTGTATAAAAGTTATAAATATTTTTTAACAACTTTCCCAATTTCATAAATTTATTTAATTTTGATGTAAAACTTGTACGGTTTTCTTTTATTATAATGTTAAATTATAACTTGTTTTAAGAAGCTGCGTAAATAAAAATCTTTTACTACTTACACATAATTCATAGAGTCGTGTTCTGTGTGCGTATAAAGTTTTTTTATATTTCAATGGTGTAGGAAAAGGTACTTAATAAAATTCACAACGATCGAAACGATAATGTAACAGACAATATTCAAATTGACTTTTTAATTAAGTTTAATACTTTTTAATTCGTTAGTCCATTAAAATTGAGTAGTCTATTTTAAACCCCCTCGACACTGCCTCCGCTTGAAAGGTAACTAAATCTGTTTTGATGTTCATATCTAATAGTTTTAAAAACCGATTAATAATTGATAAATATTAAATTTATTCAACATTCAAACTAATTCTGATAGACTTTACGAAATATATCTTAAAGTCCTTTATGAAATTAATTTACGGCTGCCCTCTTATCTTTAGTTCTTACCTGACTTATGCAAATAAACCCTAATAAAAATGTTTAATACCAAAACAACAAAAAACCGAATAGCACGCTCATATACTGAAAAATTGGGGCATTGAATATTTTTTGTTTCTTCAAAAATTATCCCTTAAACTTTGAATTTCAACCTTTACTAGGCGAAGTAAATAAAATTCATAATGCCGCGCGTTTTAGCGAGTTTATCCTCCCACTGCTTTACGAGGTATATGGTGAAGATAATCCGGTTTTACGTTGGATGAAAAACGAAAAGTTTTTCAATTACTCCACAATACCAAAGGCGAGACAGAAAAAGAAACATAACCAACCGTATCCTTTCCTCATATCTGAATTGCTACGATGTACAGACCAAGGGAAAGAAATAAATTTAGCTATATGCTTATAAAAAAACTTGCTTATTAGCAAGTGGCGCTGTTAATATTATATCAGACTTGCAAATAATCTACGCATGTGATATACAAAAACGTGACATGTGTGCAGTAGTTCGTTGAATTAAAGTAGCCTGTTTGCTACATGAGTTTTAGGCTTTTATCCGACAGAGAACTTTGAAGGATAAGGAAAGAATTAACTCGGTGTACGCTTGCGGTCCTCACACGCATGGAATGATAATTCAGAACACATTCTGTTTTATTTGCTCAGATTTTCACTCCTTTCTTCTATCCTAATTCTCTACATAAAATTGATTAAATTAAAAAAAAAACTAATGGCAATACGTTACAGATCTAAAGTTACAGAATTAATACTTCGAATGTATTTTTTTCACCTTTTTATTCGGTTTTTGACTATTTTTAAAAATCATCCAGGGAACATACATACTCTCTTCCCATAAACGGTTAAATTTGCGCCTAAGTTATTTAAATAAGGTTACAATTAGAAATACAATATTGTAGCTGCTATAGTTTTAGTTATTGTATTAAAATTAATAGATTACTAACTTTAAGGACAGAAATTTATTTATATCGAATTTAAAGTTATGCAAATTTTTGCAATAACAGTAAATAAAGAAAGCGCTTTTTTACAAATCTTTATTTATGAACAGAAAATGATTTCCTTTTAACTATTTATTAATTTTCTGTCTATTTTTGGTTCCATTTGGTTGAGTAAGAATAGTAGCGAGCTTCTTTTTATTTGATATGCAAATTTAAACGATGATCTTAATACACATTGAACATTAGCTTGCTTACATTCATTTACTTCTTCGACAATATTTCCGAATTTAATTTATAAATCCATGTTTCATTAAGAATTTTCAGGGTGACTTATTACGAATGAAAATATCATTATTAAATTTTTAAAATAGGAAATGCTTATGAAACCGTCTGCAGTACATAAAAATGAAAGATTGTCAATCACCTCTAATTCGAGAAAGGAAATTGTGGAAAAATGTGAATTCGCCTTTCACGGCTTTCACCACGAAGAGATCATAGAATGATTATAAGCAGAATTTGTTTTGTATTCTCACATCAAGTTACTTTCATTTTCCTGTTATAAACTGTTTTAAAAAGCATCTGATGACATATTTACATATTCTCTATTCTGTCGATAGATTAACAAAGAAATATCTTAATAGTTACATTTTTTCTACAAACGAGAAATTCGATAATTTTGATTTTGTGTAGCGTTTGCGTTACAACGGGAAAATAATTTTTTTTTTAAATCTTACTATGATTTTATTTATAAAAATCTATTTCGGTGCCTATATTCCATGGCAGCGTAGTAACGAAATTTGATATCGTCTTTCTACTGTTCAAGATTGGCATCATAATAACATCAAGAAGTTGTGTATAGGAGGGTTAAAAACATTGTTTTTCATTAACATGTTTTTTATTTCATATTCAAAAATTGCGCAGCAATGAAAGTCGAAAGGCGGAACAAAATATGTTTTCATTTTAAATTTATTCTCACAACCCGACTCAGTTCAATAACAGTCCATCTCCCCTATCCCCATGAAAGTTGCAATAGTCGTCTCTACCCACAAAAATAATTCAAAAATAATCAATGTAGTTGTATAAACCCTGGATGATTTCTTTAAAAAGTTATATTTGGTGGTAATAACTTGACAAAACTTGAAATGTTTGTTCATTATTCTACACAATACAGTTGTTTATTTCCAAATCCAGGTCGATTCCTTGCGTTTGTTTTACTTTCCTTGTATCGCGTAACTTTAATTTTTTCATTAATTTGTCGGGCTGAGTCTGGGAAATTAATTTGTATAATGACTAGGGACGTCATGACATTTTACGAGTATATGTAAACAAGTTGATTAATGTAAATATAATATTTTTTAAAATAATAAAATATTTTAAAAACTAATTATTTTAAGTGTGTGATGAAACTTTTATTAAATATCCAAATTATTTTGCACTTCAGAGTATAAGAACAACAATTCAGCGACTGACAATCAATAAAGAACAAAAAATAACATACAATTAGCAACTACACTAAACGCGCATATTGTACCAAGGTTTGTTGATTAAAAAAATAACAGTAAAAAACTAGGGAAGTACATAATAACTAATTAGAAACAATTACAAAAAAATAATCAATATTGATCAGTTTTTTTAACTAGCCTAGCGAAGAAAAGACTAGCGAAGTACAAAATAACTATTTATAAACAGTTACATAAAATAAATCAATATCGATCTTTTTTTTAATTTGTAGCAGTTCCCTAAATTAATTAAAAATAAACTGTTACATGACATTGGCAATCGTTCTATTGATATAAAAATGAAGGCTTTTTGGCTTTTTTGCAGCTTATGTGGCTTTTTTCGACAATCCTGCCGATTCTGCGAATTGATTGGAATAAAACGTTAATTGGTATATGAAAAATACGACAGTTCACAATCTGTACTTTGTTTCATCGCGCTGATTCAAAGACCATTTAAGCTCAAAAAGATTATCTTCAAAATAATAACGTAAAGATATACCGCAAATATAGCAAGGTATGCCAAATGGTCTATTATAATTTAGACAGTAATTCAGTCCGCAAAAAAAGTCAATACAAAACGTCAAGATTGAAGAAGTTACGCCACAATCATCATTCTCTTAGTTTGTTATTACCTTTTATTCAGTCTAGTCTACGCTTGACAAGTTTTTGGTATCCTCAAATATTTTAAGCAGTTCTGAAAGAGATGGTGACTGAGGAGTTACATTTGAACTTCGTCAATCTGAGTGTTATAATCAGGTAATAATCTCCATTAGATGATTTTTTTAAGGAGGTAACTAACAATATGAAATATCATTCAATCAAAATTTAATAGTTTCAATATTATCAGTAGTAATAGATACTGTGACAATATTTTCTTTGTTTTTTTTTTCAAAATTGAACTTGACGGTTAAGATTAAAAAAATACTATAAGTTTTTTGGCTTATTTAGTGTTTCATCTCTTGTCTTAATTCTCTCACTATTCAAATTCAATTAATTATTTCATCCGAAAAGTAAAAAATTCCATAAACTTTTAATAATATAGTTACTTTTCATAAATTATCACTTACCTATTAGACTATACATATACCACTACAGAATACGTAATTTTATCTGTACTAAAATTGTTCACATGAAATTTATAAGAAATAACAATCTAACTGAAACAGCAGATGCAGCAGTGCTTACCATCCGCTTTTTTTTGTTTTCCATTAACGTTTCAATGGTTACACGAAATTAGTATTTTTAGAAAACGGATTTATGTACCTGAATTTTCTCAAATAATAACATAACGCCTGAGTCTATATTTTTTTTTGCTTCCTTTATAAATGGATGTCAAATGTAAAAGAATATAGGAAAAGATTCGGATCATATTATCGCATGTAAAAATGTTTGCAATTACTTCGTACAAGACAAAATTTCTTGTGGAAATATATAATTTATATAAACTTAACTCATGATTTTTGTTGTTAAGATTTTATGGCCTCATTTCGTGAAAATACAAAGCAAATTCTTTCATAAGTGAAGGATTTATAATAAATTGAAACTATTTCCGTTCGTATACAACAGCTTTTATTATATTTATAAACCGATTTAATTCACTAATTAAAATAGGATTTTACTGAAATTAATCTCAGATTACATTGAAAATCTATTCGTTCTGAAATTAATAACTTTTTCATTTCTGATTGACATTTTAAGTAAATGGGCCACATTTTCATTTATATATCTCCTTCGCCTACAAATATAGGATAATTTGTTTTTTTTTCTGTATTTATAAATCAAAAAAAAATCTTGCAATGTCGGAAAATTAATATGCCATTAGTAATAGGGACAGGAGTAAATAAAGAAATATATATTTCACAAAACTTGCCAGATTGTCAATGATAAATATAAGAATTTTATGATTGAGAATGTGAAATCACGTTGTGAATGATTTTAAATGTTGTTGATAGAATACTCAGACAAAAACATTGATGATTAATTTAAAGACAATCAGTTAAAATGACGACGAAATAAATTATGTATTCTTGTAATATCTCGTTGCAATGAACATTTTGCACGGGTACCGCCCATCGATATCTCGCAAATCTAAAACATTTTGCATGGGTGCCCCATCGATAAAACGTACGCTGACGTGACCTCGGCGCCTCATTACTTTTACCATTAATATGTGCTAGGAGGTGCAATAAGTTAAGTGGCGCAAGCACTAGTTTCATAAGATACTTGTCATATGTACTTATATAATGTGGAGGCTGGTTGTATGAAAGACTAATATCTTATTACTAGCGAACGCTGCGCGCATTTATTGGGATAAACGAATTTTATCACAAGTATTTAAATTGGCATCAGGTTATAGATGAGAATTATGAATGGTTGCGAATTAAGTATTTTAGATGTCTTTCAGTCTTTCAGTCTCATAATTCATAACAGTTATGCTGTGAAAATTGCAGACGGAGTAGCGTCTGGCTGTTATTTTTATTTAGACAACAGATTATTCTGAATAATTTTGACAGTTCCATGAAATGACATTTTTTTATAAAACATTCAGTTATTAAAAAACTTACAACATAACAATTTTGCTTCTCACATCAAACTTCCTATTAAATTATTTATGGGACCAGGGAATACAATAAACAACATCAAGAGAGTGTTTCTGGGAGAATATATTTGGAGGAAAGTTGAAAATAATCACTGCATTACAATAAGCCTACTTAATCAATATTTAATCAATTCATTCAAAATGCCTTATTTGATATAATAAAAGGAAGCGAGAATAGTCTTCACTGATCTAGGTCTTTTTCATCAGGAAAATATAGAGCTATAATTGTATCGGTGATAAAATATTATAACATATTTTAATATTATACTATAATTCATATATACCTAGATATATATATATATATATATATATATATATATATATATATATATATATATATATATATAAACTGTAAAACAAACAATTCAGTAATTTAAATACTTTATTGTGAAAATGTGTTTAGAGTCTATAACAGATAATAAATACTAAATGTTATGAAAGAGAAATCCATGTATTTTTTATATTTCTTTTTGTGTTCACAGCCTTCTTTGGTTGCACATAATGTAAAACTACCAGATTTAAATTTTGTATGTACATCTCAGCACAAAATTGTTGTAACTATCCGTCATACATGAGGAAGACATATTCTATGAAAACGTAATAATTCATATTTTAATAAGACTCGAGAATCTTGAGAGAGAATTTTAAAATTGACAACCAACGTATGCTTTATATTATAAGAATTTAATTGTAATTGTCAAAAGTTTGTCTCTTAAACTAAAATTTTATGACTTATTTTAAATATAAGTTTATTGAAGTAGCCGTAGTACAGAATAATAAAATCTAGTAACTTTATTCAAGCATATGGGATACGTATACTTAGAAATACTCCATTTAAAATGGTTAAAAAACTAAAGTCGTTCGATTTTCTCCCAAATATGTCTTTAACCCAATCTGCTCATAAAGCGTCGATTGATATACAGTGCTCAGTAAAGTAATATAGATCTAACTCGAGTAAAATCAAAGCTTAAATATATGAAGGATAATATTAATTGTCTTTTAAACAAAAGCCTATCGGTATATTATTAAAGTGTAAGTGGATAAATTTTAGAACGCCACGGTTTTTATGAAAATGTGTTAATATTATGTTATCAATATGTAAATATACGCTACAAAATAGTACTAGATACTTACCTCCATAATTAATTTTGTTTCATTTAATATTGTTTCATAAAAATAAACAGACGTATAAGATAATTATTTCTCCACATTTCTCAGTATTTTCCTCATCTTAAATAATTTTCTGGATTATGTGTACAAATAACGCAATATCAAAAATTTTAGATTTATCTTTCTCTATAAGCAAAACGAATCAATTATACTCTACTCAAAAAGATTGGAAACATGTTCAAATTAATTGGTGTCATTATTCGGAAACTAAATGTTTGTAAGTCAAAACTGGATTTAATTTAAAAAAGCAAATGAAATTTTTCACCAATATGTTTAGTAAAAATTATATTGAAATTAAATTTTAAAAAAATTTAAGTACATGAGACGATAAGAGCATTTTCAATACTCTTACGTGTATAATATACGTCTGTAAACATAAAAACCGTTATCAAACACATCCCAGTGGCCGCTGACAATTTTTTTCCCGTACACACGTGTACACGATCTGAGTAAATGCATTTGTTATCCGTCAAAATTTTCTGCTGCGTAGAAGCCTGTAATATGTCAAACTGCCATATTTACTCGCATTGATTTAACGAACGACTCTACATGTGCGTTATAGTGTCGCATCTACAAATTCATCTGGAATTACTCTTAGGCCAATACCATGCCACCTATTTGGTGAAAAGTGAATTCACTTATATGAATTTATTATCTAAGAACTGGAAATCTCTTATCTATTAGAAAATGTTTCATTCCTTTCTCCTTAACTACCATAGCATCGTAAAAGTATTAAAATTGTATGTCTTTTGCTCGGTGCTTTATAAAGTAGCAGTGGCACCAATTTGGAGAGTAATCAAAGTTTTTGTACCTTAAAATTGATTGAAATTTCAATAAAGATGAAGCTTAGTGCTTCTGTGAAGAAACAATTGAAAATATAAGTGGCAATTTAGATGAAGTGAGATTTCATTTCAAGTATTCAAATTTGAGACTTAGAATTAATTTCCCTTAATTAAATATATTTTCATTAAAAATTATTCGTTTATTATGCTTCATCTTTAGATGCATATTACTTTGTTTTAACTTAAATTTACTTTGTTTTGCAAACTTCAAAACGTTTGGAAAATAGAATATTCCAAAATATTTAAAAATTGTATACCTTTATTTCGTTTTTCCTTTTATTCAAACTTTTTAATTTCATATTTTTATGTTCAATGTACTTTTTTCATGTTTTTCTTTAAAGTAATCTGTATGTCTCCATAAAATTTGGAATATCATTTAATGAATCTCACATCATTAAACCAGACTTTTTTAATATAACGATATTATTTTGCTAGATAAAAGTTATGAAAATAGATATTCAAAGACTATTAAATTTTTTAAATAAATAAATGTTATACAAGGTAGTCGCTCGTCCTTTTATGTACAAAGATTTTTTTATTATGCGATAGGGTGTAATTTGGTTTAGGAAACAACATGAAAGTAATGTAACTAGAACAACGCTGGGGAAATGCGGATTTTTCAATACTTAAAATTGTGCTTAATAATAAAACAAAATGTCATGGAAAACCTACTCTCTTTATAAAGATATATGAAAAATAAAAAGCTAATTTGAAATAATCGTTTCGTACCATTTTCAGCTTATACTAGTTCTAATGAGTCTAAGTAATCTATTTTACAACTGTTGGACACTGCTTTTGCTAAAGAAGGTCGTTAAATTTATATAGATATTCAACTGTTTAAGTATAGAAAATTAATTTGGATAAGTAAAAATTTATTAAACGCACGAATTATTCTGAAAGACTTTATACAAGATATATTACATTTTTTATTTGCGTAAATTTAGTTATTTTCATTTCTTATTCGACTTACTTCAATAAAGCCCAATGAGTATCAGTTAATACCTTAAACAATAAAAATTATGTGGTTCAAAGTTTCTACATCCATACAATTTTCCTAAAGTTGTGACATTCAACCTTTACTAGAGATGGTAAAAAAAAGTCATAATGCTGCGCACTTTGGTGAGTTTGTTTTCACCGCTTTATAAAGAACACGACGAAGATGGTCGGCTTTATTTTCTGTGAAAAATTAAAATTTCCTCAAAATTCAGGACGAAAAAAAAGGAAATGTTAGCAAATGTACCCGTTCCACCTCTGAATCATTCCACCTCGCAAATAAATCCGCTCATTATCAAATAGGTGGTGGTATTTGTCCATATCCTAATGTGAGGTTACATGAACGATGTGATACACGAATGTACACGTTTTACATGTCGAATTGTTCATTAAACTAAGGTCAATAATTCAAGTAGCCTGACATATTTTGGGCTTTCATCCAACGAAAACTTGAAAGATAACGAATGACTTCACTCAGCTTGCCTAAGCGGGCGGTCCTCGTGCGCGTAGAATGATAATTCACCCTGAGGTCGATGAGCTGTTCTACGAGTATAACGAACTATAATTTTACGGTTATTTTTTAATTTTGTAATGGCGTTTATAACCTTAAAAAGCAGAGTGAATCAGCCAAACTACGACACATAACTCCATATTCAATAAACCATTGTTTATCCTGTTAGAGGGAACAGAAAAATTTAAATGTCTTCTTCTGAGTTTTCAGCAGCAATTAATATGAATATTGCACAACGAAATTTCGAATATCTGCTACGAGTGAATTAATGGTATAAATTAAACGTAATATTTAAAATATATATTAAATTTAAATAGGAATGTTTGTGACACAATTCGACTGCAAGCCGTACATGAGCGTTTCTAAGGCCGTAAATTACCAATTATTGGTGTAAACGAAAGCAACTACCAGTACCAACACCGCGAATAATTTGTTTCGTTTATAGACTGACTAAACTTAATATCTGGTGATTTTCAAGGTCGCAAGTTGGAAATCTTTGGTCCAAGTCAAAATGGCAGTCAATTTTACCTATTTACATTGCATTTTGAGGAAGATTGCCGTGACCTCATAAAAGTGCTTTCCACTGTAAATACTACTACTAGTTTTTGTAATAAACATAAAAATGTGTTATATTATTTATACGAAGTGATCAACTTCAAAAGTATCAGGGTGTTTTATACATATGTAACCCTTAATTAATTTTTTCATGTTTTTTCATTTCTTTTAAAACGGCGTAAATTTCATAATTTTTTTAAAATATATGTACGGTTGTACAGCCATGATCCAAATGACTTAAATTTTATTGACTTAATTTTTTTATTAAATAGCAGCAGATGAAACATTTAAACATTAGATTTTTAATATATAGATCAGTACACAGATAGCAAATAGTATATGTAGACGTTCCAAATTATCTGCATTATATTGAAAATAAAATTTCTGTAAAGTGATATTAGTATTTAGATTTTATTATGTATTTCGGTGCAGATTTTTTCCTTATTGCACACTAAAAAACGTATTTTTGTTTCATGAAAAACATATTTTTGTCTTTTTACCGTTTAATAATATACAGACACATATCTGCCGATATGTTTAGGTAATAACTCACCGTTCTTATCTTTCCAGGTAGCAAAAGGAAGGTTATCGAAGAGGTTGTAGAATGTTGATTATTGTCTTCCTCATATATTTCTATAATTATTAATCTGTCTTTAAAAATTCCAAATGAAAAATTATCATTATCGAAGACGACATTATCATTAGTTGCTGAATTAAATTGTACACTTAAGTTGCACTTTCTAGATTCAAGGCGAAGCCTATTGCTTGGAGATTTTTATCAACGTCATAACCGAGGCTTTTGATTTTAACATCACCAATTAATCATGGACACTTATTAAAAAAAGGGTCAAATGGACGGAGAAAATGAAACAAATTAATCAAAATATAAAATAAAACATAATTAATCTCAGGTCCGAATTCAGTTCAAAAAAATTTTCCTACTTAGTTATATGAAAGTTGCAATAGTCGTCTATACCCACAAAGAAAATTGCGTTGCTTTATCAAAACACTTATTTTATATATAAATAAAGCAGATAAATACGAGATAAGTTTTATAATTAAATATTAAAAACAATATTTCCTGATAAATTTTACAAAATTCAAAAAATTAGTTCTTTAATCGGAACAACAAAGGTGTTATCCACAAATTCATATTACATCAGGTAATGTCCTGATATGGCAGAACTAATCGGTTACTTGATCAAGCCACATAATTTCATAGATTTATTTGATATGAGGAAACTAATTCATGTAATAAATAGAGGGTTCATACAACTCTATATGTAAAATATCTTTATCAGATTATTGAAATTTCTAAAATGTTAAGTACGTGATCATTCTTCATCAAAAACTTAACCGCATATAAGTAAATAAACTGGATAAAAACTTATATTTCCCTACTTTTTAGGGTTTAGTAGCTAAAAAAATTAATAAATTAATCATGTACCTATGTCCGTCTATCCGCTTTTGAAAGCTCCGAAACAAAGAGCTAAAATAGAGTCGAGGGAGCTATGAAACTAAAGCTCTTTTGGTTTAAGACCTATCGTTATGTACTTTTTAATTATAAGTCGTAAATTATGTTTTTATTTTTTATTATGTGACATATATAATAAAAATTTTAATCTTTTGTATAAAGTGTTTCCTGGTAATGGTAAACTTAGGATGAATCTCGTAATAAAGATATGTGATTAAGTGATTTGTCTTACACTTTCAAAAATGTGGTGAGTAATATATTTACTTTATCACAAATAATAGCAACAGTTCTAGTGGTACCTCGTTGGAAATGTTGCATGTACACTTAAATGTATGGAATTTTTTAGTGCGAGTTCCATCGTATTTAACGGGTTTTCATTGACTTATTACTAAATTATATTTTTTTGCAATTATTTTCGTCTTTTGAATTCTATGTAATGTACGTATCTTAATATAAACTAGACGATGAAATAAATAATTTCACTGAGTATCGGGTTTTTGATTATAAATTAAATAAAAGTACTCATAATATACACTTAAAAAACATAATTTAAATTGTTAAAGGAAATAAACTTTCGACCCACATGCACGGTTCCTTTAGACCCAAAATTTTAATAAGAAGAAAAATCTTTGGCATCATCTTTAATTAGGCTTTTATGTTATTGGAAACAAGTAAATGTTGCCTTTTACTATTAGCAGCAAACTTCATAAGAAACTTCTCTAATAATACCTGGATGGCAATGCGTTAACTTTTATTTTCATTGAATTATTCTGTGCAATACTTAAATAAATATGCTTTAAACTTTTCAAGAGTTAATTGAAATGTTCTTCTAATTGAAAAGTTCATATTGTCTCCACTGGTTTTAGACAATTTTTTCTCTTTCTACGAATCTAAGTAAGTCTATTTTATTTTAATAGTAAATTCTAGACGGCACTTTGCAAACCATTTGAAAATAATTCTTATGGCATTTAATTGAATGCCACATTCCTTTACAATAATATTCTAAGTGAGTAAAACATTAAACACTAAATTACGCTCATATTAAAGAAAAATATTAACAAAAAACGAGCATTAATTTATGTTCTACCTCACGAAGTGACCGGGTAAGCATATTTAAAAATAAGATGTATAATTTTTTTCGTGTTATTCTAAATTAATATTTTGCATATTTAAATTTTTTCTCGGTATCGCTTAATCCTAATTTAAGACCAACTAGATCGAGTTCCTGCTTTTTAGGGGTGAAATTGGGTTTTTAAATACTCTTGTATCATAAAGCCATGATATGCAATGTTAAAAAACATAATTTTACGAAGTAATCCATCTAAATATTAAAAGCCTTATGAATTTTTAAGCAGTGTTTAGTTTGAAAACTTGCAACACATTTAGAGTAAATAAAAAAAAAACAATATAACGAATTAAAAATCGAAACTCAATATAAGCTTTAATCAATCTTTTGCTTGAATTCTAACTTCGCTATAACTCTATTAACGTCGATTTGCAAACAATCCTCTTACTTTCGAATATATGAACTTCATTCTCATATTTTAATAGGGAACAAACAATTTTTTTTCACCTGCTTATAAAACATCTTATTAAAAATAAGTAATAATCCCCGAATTTAATTCGAAAATTTCTTACGTGTTCAATAGTTAATAATTTAATAAAGTAAGTAGAATCAAATATCAGTCTCATAAAAATATGAAATCCGAAGGACAATTTGCGTAACGATAACATAACGGTTAATTAGATCTCAAGCCTCCGTCGTTGTCGATGTAATTGTCAATTGACATTTGTTTCGATGGGTGATTTTTTTATGTTGGTCACATGATTCCTTATTTATACTGTGTCCATTAACGGTTTAAGGGCTGCACGGGTTTAGTATTTTTTTAAAATTAATTAATATAAAATAAATACGTGTGCGCGTATGTGTGCGTGTGTGTATGTATGTGGCGTGTGTGTATGCGTTTGTGCATGTGTGCGTGCATGCGTGAGAGCGCGCGTGTGCGCGTGTGCGCGTGTGCGAGAGGCTGCGTGCGCGTGCGCATGTGCGGGCACAGGTGCTGCGGCGGGCGCGTGCGCATGCGCTTGCGCGTGCTAGTGCGCGTGCGTATGTGTGTGTGTGTATTCATTCTATTCTGAATAATTGCTACGAGTTCTGCGAATTAAAATGTATATACGTAAAATCACAAGAAAACTACGTGCTCCCCACTACCACTAAACCTGTATGTCTGTACATAAAATAAAATAGTAAAAGCAAAGAAGTCAGTACATTAGATACTTTTTAGAGAAGAGTAATTTAGGGTCTATAATAGTTTAATATAGACTTTATATACAAAATATAACGCAGCGGTTTCCGGAATTGTTGCCTTCTTCTTCGCTTGACTGCTTGTCTGAATTCATATACTACTAAACGTATTTGGATGAAAATTTTTCTTTAATATTTTTTAAAGAAAAGATATAAGCTACTGAGTATTTTTGAAAGCTTTTTTGTCCATCTGCAGAAAATTAAGAAATAACGAATAAACTTTCGGACCATTAACGTTCGCAACATTGTTAAATATTATTAACTACGTATCCTACTCTCGACCAAAACGAGGTAATATTCCTCGATAATGACGTCTTGAACAACTGTTTTTCAAGTAATAGTATACTGTAATATAACTTTGGGCTACGTGACCATATTTTTCAGGTGTTATTGTGAAATAAAATCTTTGGGTGATGTTACAAACAATTTAAACGTATAATGAAAGCATCGTATTATTTCAGTTGTTAATTATAAAAAAACTAAATTTTACCAGGATATAAGCAAAGATATTCAGCAAAGATTGAAAATCTTTGCTTATATCCCACCTGAAGATGTTGTAATACAACGAAACCTAGGTCGTGGTAAAGAAATTAAAGATAGTAGATATAATACTACATCACGTAGTTTCATTTAATTGTAAATAAAATAACATTTGCATCTACGTAATGATATAGTGTAATAATTATTTTAGTTATAATTACGTGACGTTAATAAATACGGTATTTTAATTTTTTTAAACCAAAACCCATATGTGTATCATTAAAAAGCAAGTGCATAAGTATGAGCCTACCAAATTTTTTAGATAAATAAAAATATTTTAATAGAACCCAAAATAAATATACTTGAGTATTTCAAAATTATTCTTATGCTATCCGATAATACAGGTATTTATCCTCACAAGCAATTTTTTTCTATGTAACCCAGTTAAAAAACCATGAATAGAAAAATTAAATCATTTTATTTTCCTCTACTAATATACCGATGCCATTTACAAGTTACTACTTTACAGAGATAAAGTCATTACTTTAAACCCTCAAGAAAGACCGGTTTAACTATTCAAAATTAATTCCTTGCGATCGAACTGAGTTTAATATTTTTTAACAAAGAAATGAAAACTGTGCAAAAACAATGAAAACTGTTCAAATTATTTAGTATCGTTATGGCGGTACTAAATTTTAACATAAAATAAACGTAATTTTTAACTATATTTATGTGGAAGATAATATTACACTTTTGGAAAAATTAAAATATCAAACGAATAACACATTTTGTAATGCTCTTGCATCGATAATACTGTACTCATTACAAACAGACAGGGTCCCACGGAAATGACGAAATTATAAGCGTTTGGTGTTTTATTATGACTCTAAAAATCATAATCAAACACATACTCTAGAATTATTTCCTGTACACACGAGGACACATATGTATCCGATCTAAGTAAAGCCATTTGTTATCCGTCAAAGTTGTCTGCCGCGTAGATGCCTGTAATATGTCAAGCTGCCCGGTTTATTTGCATTAGTTCAACGAACGACTCGGCAAGTGCGCTATCGTGTCGCATTAACAGATCATCTAGAAGTTCTCTTAGGCAAATACGACGCCGCCTCTTTGGTAAAAAGCAGATTTGGTTATATAAATACATTGTCCATTTAACATATAACACAGTCTAGAAGTGGCATCAAAGAAGCAATTTGTTAAAGTGGAAAGCAAATTGAAAAGTAGAAGTAGTAATTTTGATAGTCAGATTGTTGTTTAGACATAAAATGGAGCAATAAGTTTTGTTTAATTTTACTTGATTATATCTGTTTATTCGGAATTACGCAAAAGATCTAGAATTACATGACAAACCTAATTAACAGCTACCGAATAAAGTTAATTACCAAAAAAGTGAAAACTGAATAACACGCTTATATACAGACAAAATACGGCGGTTTAAAGTTTTTATTTCTATAAAATTGTCCCTTAGACTTTGAACTTCAACCTTTATTGAGGAAGGTCAACAATATTCATAATTTTGTGCACTTTAGCGACTTTATCCTTCCACAGCTTTATAGGGCATAGTGCGAAGATTATCTGGTTTTGCGTTGTGTGAAAAATGAAAATTTCCGCAATTACTCCGCGACGGGAAAGGACAAAAGAAACGTTTGTAATTGTACCCAATATTCACCTCTGAAAAATTCCGACGCACAGGTCATGTGAGAGAAATAAATTTATTTGCGTGCTTGTAAATAAATATACTTATTTCCAAATGGGATTCAATATTTGTTTAAAACGTAATGTCAGACTTCGGAACATCTCCTGACATAGTACAATACGTGTTGAGACGTTCATTAAATTAAGTTGAATAATTGAAGTGGCCTGATAACGTACTTAAGGTTTTTAACTGGCGGAAAACTTTAAAAGTTAAAATATTACTTCACTAGGTTCGCGTAAGCGTGCGGGCCTCGTACGCGCATAATAATAATAATAGAGGTCTTCGAGGATATGTTTTACTTACATAATGATGCTAAGAATTCTTAAAAATAGAGTGAATCAAACAAACTATAATACACAGTCATGTATTCAAATAAACTGTTATTGTCCCTGTTAAGAGGAAAGGAAAATTTCCAAATATTTCTAAGTTTCAAGGTGATGGTTAACCTAAATATGAAAATTATGCAAATAAATTCCAATTACTGCTATTACTTAATTCATGGAAGATGATAATTAAAATGTTACATTTAATTAAGTTATAATTATTTGTGGTATAATGCAAATAAAAGACAATATCTGAGAGTATCTGAGATCGTAATTTACAAATTGTTAGTCTAAATAAATATAAATTTCAGCATTAAGAAAGCGAGGAAATTTTGTCGATTGCGTACCAATTTAACAAAAAATCGATAGCTTAGATAGATAGTAGATAGAGGTCGCAATTGCAAAAAATTTGGTTAAAATTATAAGAAAATACAATGGCGCACGACTTTAGTGATTTACATATATTGCAGAATATTATTATATTACATTGCAGGATATTGATTACAATATATTGCACAATATCGTAATGTGATATCTCGCACTACAAAATGTAAAGTTCGACCACTTTAATCAATCTTTGCAAAATAAAATTAAAGTACAATTTGCTGAATCTCATATACAATGTGATCGGTTTTACCTGCGCATCACATTTTTTGATGTATTTATGGCCCAAAACATAATTTTTTAAGATATTTACCTTCTATATTTCTAACACTACAATTAGTAAGAGGAAATTTTGACAAATTTCCGCGTTGGGTTAGCTTGCGTTAAATTAGGCCTGAGTGAAATCTAATTATCATTGGAGTCGTGGTATTTGAGAAATTATATAAGCAAGCACTTCATATATTCAATAATTTCATTACTTTCAATTAAAAATATAATTTCTTAAAATATATCATTCGTCAATAGCTCATCGCCATTTGAAATTAATGAAATGTTACGTATGTGACATATCCTACATCGACAATTTTAAACTAAAAAATAAGATATAATTTAATGTTCTGCATTGAATATTTGGCGAGATAAATTGTTTTTTACATTAATTTTCAATTAATAATTTTATCGTAATTGCAAACTTTGATGTTGTAGTTTATTCAACGTGCTAAATATTCTTGTTAATGATATTAATTGCATTGCCGAAAATTATTCAGTTCAATTACAAAACAGTAGATATCTTTATTAGCATATGTAACATTTATAAATGTTTGTAATTTTTAGAATATATATATATATATATATATATATATATATATATATGTACATAAATGTTTGTTAATTAAATATTTTTGATAATTAAATGAAACTATGTGTTGTAGTATTATTTCTACTTTCTTTACGTTCTTTACCACGACCTAGGTTTCGTTGTATTACAACATCTTCTGGTGGGCTAGCAAATATACTTTCTAATAGCCAGATCTTTATTAATAGCCCACCTGAAGATGTAGTAATACAACAAACCTAGGTTGTGGTAAAGAACTTAAAGAAAGTAGAAATTATACTACATCACGTAGTTTCATTTAATTATCAATAATGAATTTCTACAAAATTAACGCCAAATATATTCGATAAATATTATTTTATTTTGAACATTGCTATGGTTATAAATTAATTCCAGAATTCGTTATTAACTAAATATTACATTTTTTAAAATACCGTCAAAATATTGCATATTTTATCTAAACTTATTGATTATTTTACAAGTTATAAAAGCTACTTTGGTTAAACTATTTATAAAAAATGGTATCTATCAAAACATCCGAAAATTATATCTCCTTTAGGAAAAATTATTCGGGGAGTTCAGTAGCAAAAAGAGAATGTCTGGTTAAAAATATTGATACCTATATTGTGAGAAATGGTACAATTGAATGTTTTTAAAAATTAACTCATTCTGTATTAGGCTGTTTGTCGCGATTGGGAGTGAGATTTGGCTCGTTGGTTTAATGGATGGCTAAGCTTAGCCGACAAAATAGGAGATATCTACACGTTATTTCAACGACAGTTACAAAAATTTAATTTCATTAATCACAGCGAAATTAAAATAAACTGACTAGGTTCGACATTAAAATGTTCTATAAATATATTTAATTTAATGCCTCTAAAATGTACGTTTTTCAAAAAGTTCATTAAAATAATCTTTATTATCTTTTTAATTTAAACAATCAAAAATTGGAAAATCTGTTTGTTTTCTTAAACATTTATATCTGTGTGATACCAGAGTAGATTACCTAAATTATTCCAAAAATCTAGTTATAACCGAGTCCAACATTTTAAAACGTGTAATAAAATTAAGTGTTCATATGAAGAAAACACAAAGAAAAACAAATCGCAGAAGAATAGTAAATGATGATCACAATATCCATAAGACGTGACGTCCTATAAAAGTAGAACTTTATTCAAAATACATAAAAAGCAAGTAAAAAATGGAGACACCCATATAAACCTTTGCTGTTTGCTACGTTGCTGTTTTTCGGGATTGGAAGTGGGACTTGTGAAAGAAATTGAACTCATTCTTGATCAACACCAATACATACAAAAAAATATATAGGGAAGCCATGCCTTATATCAAACAAACTTACATAGATGCTTCAGCACAATAACAACCCATAAAGTACAACCCGTTAAATATTTCTTCACGAAGGAGTCTGCATGGATTTTAGATTGGCCGCAAACCTAAATCCAATAGAGCATATGTACCAAGAAGCCAAGAAAAAAGTCACAAGTCGACGTACTAATACTAATACGAGCTTTACGGTATTATTAAAGAAACTTGGAAAAACCTTTCCATAGAAAAATGTAGTATTGTTATATAATCGACGAGGCCTCCAGGTCAAATAATTATATCCAACAATAGAAACCATGCTGAATGCCCAATTTTACCGTAGTCAATTCAACTCTATTTTCATTTGCAATATATCATTTTTATGTTCTTAAATATATCCATAGGTAGATGTTTAGTAATTAAAGAGGATGTAAGTGTAGTTTTCGCTTTAGATTTTTATAAAGTATATACTGTTATGCAGCTATTTTCCTAATTTACCATATTTACATTTAGAACGTTATTGTGCTTATATAGCGTATATATATATATATATATGTCTGGATATGATGTTTTACCACATAATCCATGGTATTTATCATGGTAGTTATTACCACATATATATGGTACTTATCAACCGATTTTAACGATTTCTTCTTCTTGGAGAGTTTACCGCTGTTGTGGTATCTCAAAAATATGTCCAAAATTTTACCACGAAAATTGAAGGTACACCATTAAATTTTCCAACAATGACCAGCATAGGTGCTGCGATCGAGTTTGGATTATATGAGTTTAATGAGAATCTAATAAGATACGATAGATGACGAAAGAAATTTGCACTTTAGCGAATCTGGGTACAATGATGGAGCCGGAAGGAAAATTTTGGAATCAGTGCCAAGTAAAATATGGCACTCATCTGTGTGTGTAGCCATACATATACGTGAGAGAAAAAGAGAAGCGCTGACCTGGCACCAGTTTCAGCAATACTTAAATCTAAGCAAAAGTAGTAGCGGTATTTTGTAATTTAATTATGATCCCAAACGATATTATATCTCAAAAGTTCCAACTAATTACTCATATTTTCTTTCCTGTATATTTTTCAGTGCGCTTTTCCATAAGTGGTTATTTCAAGTCGTTTCAGTTGTTTTTTTAAAAAGTCTTATTTATCTATAAGAGCAAAATATTATTTTCAAGTGACGGTATAAAAATTTAAACCTTGCAATCTAAGGATCATGGTGTTACTGTAATGCAATTTTTGAAACTCTCTTTTAACCTGTACCTTAATATTTCAATAGAAATATAAAACCAAAACTGTAAATGAAGTCTTACAGGAGATAAATTATGAAAAAAGAAAAGACCTCTCAATTAAAAAAAAATTGATAAAATAATTTTAGTCCACGTCAGTGAAATAATTTTTCTCTTACGATTTCTTATTTACAAAAGGAATGATTTAAAATCACGAAAATGTTTAGCGGTTTTATTTCATTTGCTCCAAATATTTATTATAAGTAACAAGGAGTAAATAAAAAAAGGAAAAGGTTTTGTAAATTTTTAGCTGTATATTCCATATTTTTCTATACTCATTACCTATATCTCAAGACCTTAAAATTAATACATAGAAATAACGCGTTACTACTGATATGAAATCAATATATACACATGTATTACGGTACTAAGCTTTGTATTTATTACCGACATACTTGAGCACGACATATTGTATGAATAAATATTAATTTACGTGTAAACGAAACTCGACACAGAAATTTAAATTTAAAATTTGCAGTACGCGTATGCTTTGTAATAGTATGTGTGTAAATATATATATATATATATACATATATATATATATATATATATATATATACATAAATGTATATTTTATATATTTCATAAATTGTCGCATGTTACTTAACTTCGACTACTCTTGTAATTATTTACCACTAATAAGCACAATTGAGTATACAAACACAAATACAAATGTAGAACAGCTAATTGAAAATTACTGAACAATTAGAATTGACAAAAAATAAAACATTAATTTATGTACTATTTTTTAATAAAATAAGCTAGTTTCAGTGTAACTAATGTTCTAATCTAAATGTGTAATCTAATGTTTATGGTATTTTAATTATTTTTAAATGATATACCAATTTCTGTATGTTATAAAAGTGCAAGTTTTAGAATGCCATGGTTTGTGAATAAATGTAAAAATCTAATAAAATAATTATTTTTTCGAATACTATTTCGAGTAACTTTTCCAGTGATGTTTACAAATATTACGGTATAAAAATAGTTACTTTCAAATCTTAAGAAATACCGGTTAAACCACACGACCTATATAAATCGGATATTTGTCTAATCAATAAGAATGGAAATGATTTCAAAACTATGAAACCGTTGCTATAAAGTCAATTATTTGCACGTCAAAAATATGCTTGATATATTGAATCAAACGAAACCTTTTAACTATATTTATGTTGAAAATAATATTAGAATTTTTTTCTAAGACAGAAGGACTGGAATTATAGATTCCACTAACAGATAGACACATGGAAATGATGAAATATGAAATTTCCCTGTTTGTCGACGGAACCCTTAATTCGTTATCGAATAAATACCAGAATTCCCCTGTAAAATTATTTTCCGTACACACGAGGATGACGCGCGTACGAGATTAACTCATTCGTTAGCTCATTCGTTATCCGTCAAAGTCTGCCGCGTAGAAGCCTGCAATATGTCAAGCTGTCCGATTTATTCGCGTTAATTTAAAGACCAAATCGACACGTTCGTTCATCGCACCAACAGATCGTCTGGAAGTCTCTCTTTGTATTACAGGCGAATACGACGCCTCATATTTGATGATGAGCAGGTTATTTATATAAGTTTATTGTTCTTTTAACATTAAACGCAATAGCGACCACAAGTAGTTAAAAATATTCCTTTTATCCTTACAAGTAACGTAAAAGCATCAAAATAAGTTTATACCCCTTACTCTGAGCTTTTGAAAGTGGCAGAAGAACATCGTCTTCAAAACTGGTAAAATCAAAATATTTTAATAGCTAAATTGAATGAAATTTTAGTAGGGGCTGAATTTATTGTTTATGTGTAGTAAGGAAAAGTAATAATACCGATGAGTCAGAACTTTATTTAGGCGCAACAAGTTACTCTATTTAGACCTGAATTCCCTTAATTATATGTATTTTGAATTTGGAAATCTATACTAGTAATCATGTATCATGTTTAACCTATGTTCTTTTTGTTTTTATTTTAAACTCTGAAACGCTTTTAAATGCTTGGATAATAATGTATGTATATTTCATATTTTTAAATGTTTTGTATGTTTTGAGAATTTGTAATGTTTAGTACTTAGTGCTACTTGAATCAAAATTTCCTCTCACGCCATGTATCGATCTTTTAATTTCTTTACAAATTTGATACTTTTAATTTAATTCTAATTTATTTAAATTTTATTCAATATTAATTAAAATATTTTGGTTCTAAACTGTATTCCTTTTTAAAACTATCCCTTACTGAAATTATTAAAATAAATTATACGTCTTGATAAAATATAAATAAATATGTAATGGAATCTTTTAACAGGGCTTCAAACATTTGATTAAATTATTTTTTCTAGATGAAAGTAAAAAAAAATATTTTGGTAGAAAGTGTCAAAAAATTAATAGATGTAACTAATAAATTAAATGAAAGTTAAAAAAATTGTCAAAATTTGTTATCTGAACCACTTTTCTAATTTTCTAAGTGTATTTTTATGTTTGATACAAAACTCGTACTAAATTACTCGTTTTTAAATTATGTTCTTACATGAATTATGCAAATAAATCTTAATAAGGAAAGCTAAATATAAATTAAAAAACCGAATAGCACACTCATATATAGAACGATAGGACGTTCTAAATTTTCTATGTCTTTAAAAGTGATCCCTTAAGCTTTTATGTTCAACCTTTACTACGGAAGGTAAACAAAATTCATAATGCTGCGCGCTTTAGCGAGCTTACTCTTTCACTGTTTTACGAGCCACACGGTGAATATTATCCGGTATTACGTTGTGTGAAAAATGAAAAGTTCCTCAATTACGCCGCGATATTGAAGACGGCAAAGAAAAAAGAAACGTTACCAACTCTACCCTTTCTTTACCTCTACATTGCTACGATGCACAGACCATGTGAAAGAACTAAATTCGCTTCCTTTAGTTTGGGTCATAATGCTCCGAGATAACGTGAATTTCAATTATATGATAGACATCGAATGTTGCTGAAATTCTCAGTAGTTGATCTTTTTTTTCTGATTGCAAAACATTCCATTCATTTCAAACATGCATGAAATTTATTTTACCTGAAAAAATGCTACATTTTCCAGTGATTGTGTATTTAAACATAGAATCAACGAGTTTGATCAGCCGTATATAAAATAAAGATTGTGTATATGAACAAAGAGTTTGATTAGCTTCAATTTCAGGAATAATTCCGCAAAAAATGTTATTCCTTATCTCTACGTATTATATTATTTATTATTTAGATGACATATAACAACATATTCCAAAAATATATCGCCTAAAAATTACTAAGAAAATTAAAATATTAGTCTGCGGATATATTTTATCCCAATGACGCCCGGTTATTTGTTACAAATATTAACCTTATTTTTCATGTAAGTAAATTGGTTAATATATTTTTCACAGGTTTTTAAATATGATATAAACAATCATTTCTATTATTTTCCAATAAACTTTTAATAAAGGTATTTTGATTTCACAGTTTGGGGAAGAACAGGGGTTGGGGCATATTTTGGTTCACATTTTCAATGATACTTGATACACTATACTTACAGAAATATGTTACCTAAAATTGTGAAAAAATATGTTTTCATTTTTATAACTTCCTTTCCCGATTTATATTTCACACAATATACGAAACTAAAATATTAATTGCCGAGTAGTTTATCGACACCGTTAAACATTTCGTGTGTATTTCTGAGTATTAACTATTGAGATATATGCGGCTTAATTAACTTTATCACTATGTTAAATAGCAAATTTCAAAGTCGAACTGTTTCTAAGGTTTCCAACGATTTCTAACTGCTGTAACAGACATACAAATAGACTAACGGAAGAATACGTGCGTGATCAAATAGGCTTGATCTAATCATTTTTCTGGCTTCAGTATTTGTCTATATCTCTTCAATTTGTCGAAGCAAGTTAACAGAAATAATTTTATTTAAAATCAGATACCACTTCCCAAAATTTCTGTCAAAAAATACTAGAATATTTAAAAATTATAAAATATTATTTAACTCCTTATCTACGCAGAAATGTTTTCTCATACACTCTATAAGTAGGATAATTTGCGCTACATACTGTCAGACATTAATTTATATTATTATGTGAAGCAGTTAATTGGTTCATAATAACATAGTTTGCTACTATTAAATATTTCATTTATAAACAGAGTTAATGCATGGTGTATGCCCACAATTTATTATGGTTGCATCTAATGTACTCGTATAGTATGTCAAGTTATGCCTTTAAGTTACACCTGTGGTGGAAAAAGTTAAAACTCAAAGAAAAGTAATGATGTATCACGTATTTAGCCGAGGCAAATCACGGATAACAAAAATGTGGAATACCTTGAAATGTGATATATTTATAGAAACTTGTCGTAAATTTATTTAAAACCAATAACAATATTGCAAGAAATAATAAGAAAGATTCAGTAAAACGTAATTTTTAACATATGGTAATTCAAGATAGAAAATATTATTTTTACATCAAACACCATCAATGACTCGAGAGTATTTTATTTGCGAGTGTAAATATAATTAACAGAGGAATACATTTATGTGCTGGTACGAACTACTGCCGGTTAAATTTGACGGTAGTACCTAAGGTTTAATACCAGGGTTGTGTTAGTTTTAATTGGACGAAGTGGGTAGGAGATTTAATTGAGATATTCTCTACAGCATATAATTATTCGCAACTTCTACATGAAATATTAGGGCGAGAGTATATTTATAACGAAACTCCAGAGACATAGTCTCCCATTAAAATAAACTTACGTAATGGTTATACGATTTATGTTAAAAGAGGCATTGATTAATTTATCTCTGGTATGTAAATGACGGTATTTATTAAAGATTCGGACTGCGAATTTGCAATCTAAATATTTGTCAATTATTCCTTAAAAATACAGAGCATAAAAGGTACAAAAATCTAATTCACCAGGAACAATTTTCGAAATGCATTACCCTGAGGGCGGATTGAAAAGTTCTCAGCCTCATTCAGTGCAATTGTGAACATGTAGGATCCATGAATATATAGTGGCAATATTTCAGATGGCCAGCTGAATTCATGGCTGAGAAAGTGTTGAAAATGAACTTCTTATTTGTGTGCTTTCAACTATGACTACTGAAGTGGAAAAATCTGAGAATTGATCATGGAAGACCGCAAACTAAAAATAGAGAGATATCTGGAATTACTGACGTTTTTACGAACAAATTTAAAATATAATTCACAATATAATGCGATTTTTTATGTAGATGCCGAAGCTCCTCACAGTCAAAAAATGCGCAAATGCCTGAAGATTTTTTGCAAATATTTGAAGTCTTTTGAAGCCACAAGAATTTTGGAGAGATTTGTGACTATAGATTAAACTTTGGCTCGCTGCCCTTATACACAGAAAAAAACATTGAAAAGTAATGGCATGAATTTTCTAGAACTCGATGGTTTATTACCTATCAAAGGATACCCTTTCATAAACTCTACTTGCTACTGCATTCTTTTACGTGGGTTGCGTGATGAAATAAAGGAGAAATGTTCTATACTAATAACTGGCTATATTTTCATACTTTACTTAAGTAAAAAAGGATTATTCATTTTATTTAATCCTTTTTTGTATAACAATTATTTAAGGTCAACTTGAAAACAGACGACTTAAAAGTATGGTCATATATTATAACAAAAAAAATTTATAAAAAGAAATCTATACTAATTAGCCGTAAATGTCAAGGGAATTTTTAACACATTATGCATTACCTATTATGTTTAATTTTTTCAAACATGATTTTTATATGGAAATAATAGTTTTCTAACTTAAACTTAAACTAATAACTAATACTTCTCCGGTTTAATTTTGCAATAGAAAATATATCATAACAGATAATTAGCTACATTGAACTTTGTATTAGATATTCATAAAGTCATTATATTCTTCCCATTTTATTTTAATGTAGTTACAATATTTTAATGTTTAACAAAGACACTCCATCCACTTAAACTATTATTGCCCATTAGGCACGACTCTTTCGAATATACACTAAGCTCTCTGACGGTTAAACGCTACAATTATATAAGTCTTTTATGCCAAAATTTTAACAAAGAAAACAACTAATACTTTGCCCTTTACACAATTTGATATAAAATATGATAAACTATGAAACTAAGAAACATTTTAATAAATGAATATAACACAAAAAATAAGTTATCATTAAATGAATTTGCACACTTCTTCGTTTAGCCACAAAACCACGAATTCATTAAAAATCATAAAGCGTCAAATTAAACATTAAAATATTAATAGTCGCAAAGTGCTTAGAACTGGTAAATTATACGACGCAGCAGTATATTAATGACAAGGTGTATTTCAACTTTTTCTTAAAAACGCTACTGCTCGCTTTGCATGCAATAAAGCATCTGAAAATATAAGATGCCTGCTGCATTCACGTCCATTTACTGATTCTCTGAGTGAATCAGATCATTTTTAATTTTAATGAATTTCAATAAAAATATCCCGTTGGATACTTTTGAAAAATATTCATCATTATTTAATTTGTAGAATTCCGTACCTAAAAAAGAAATAGACGGTTTCCTTATGAATATCACTAATGTGGCTTATCTGTCTGTCCGTCTATCAAAATGGTTTTCTTAACCTATCTGACCTATCTGTCTGTCCATCAAAATGGTTTTCTTAAAACTTTTTTACATAGAACCTTGAAATTTAGTGTAGTGATAAACCATGTTGATTCACATATGTCAATATTTTTGAGAGGGCGAACACGGTAATCGACAATTATTTTAATTCAATATAATGTATAATTATTACAATTTTCCAATTAAAGGAAATGTTTTTCAGATTTCCATACCTAATATTCCCAGATATTATTGAAAATGAACCCAAAAATATATTCTTCTACCGCCCTCTCAATTTCCGAAATACATGGTCAAATTTATAAAAAAAGGGCTACTAAATGTTTCCTAAAGTATATTGGAAAGTTATAATGTTAAATCTAAATTTCATAGTTTTCGAGAAAATTTTACGTCTGCAAAAGCCCAGCACAGATTTGCAGACGAAAAATTTTCTCGAAAATTAAGAAATTTATTTAAATGAGGAAAAATAATAAAAATGCCTTTAATTATTTTAATTTTAAAACCATATACCTTTAAACGTTCATAAGTACCTAAGTCTACACCTGGTACCCTACTGGAGCGAGTTTTACTCGTACTCGATATGTTTTGAATGTATCTGTTTTAATGCACAACCACCAAAATGCCGAAAATAGGTTTATAAAAAGTTATTTCAATTGATTTCAGAATAAATATGCTAATCTGTCTTAAAATATAATATATTGCTATCGATAAAAATTACTAACTGACAAAATACCTTTCAAGAAGTAAAAAAAAATTTAAAATGTTACCTGCGCCACTTCTGTACCTACAGCGTTTATAGAATCCATATTATATTAAAGTTGTAAAAAATTGGTAAAGGACAAAAAGTCATTTTTGTATATTACCACATAAAAAATTGATGTTAATCATTATTTTAGAAAATCGTTATTGCTTTGCGTTTAAATAATTCAATTACAGCAAAAAATAAATTATGTGAATTAAAGCAATGCTCAAAACTTTATGACCAACATATTTCTCATCACCAAAGTTCCACGTTTATTACCCGATGATTTTCAAATAGCTGACAACCAAGTTTCCGATATTTGTATCATTTTGTTTTAGAAGAATTTATATAAACTAAATCAGTTCACAAATTTTGCCACTATCTTTTGATAACCAATGGCAATGTTCTCGAAATGAAAAATTGTTTCCGCTCTCACGCCTCAAAATTGTCCTTCAAAAAATTCAACTGTGCCTAAAGGTAGAGAAACGTCTGCGACAGACAAACATCGAATTAATTCCATAAGTCTTCTATTCAAAGAGACATAAAAGGGCTATTTATGACAAGTGAACGATTTAACTATTTGGAACGATTAAAATTGGAACAAAAAACTTCATTGTAAACATCAGAAGATTAAAAGAATCATTAACGTCACTTTAAATACGAGTATATTCATGAGGTAAAACCAACAGAAAAAAAGTAAGCAACTTTATCCTAATTCAGCTAAAAGACGCTCGGTGATATACCGTTGGCTTTGTACCGTCGTTGCGAACAAAAAATTTATTAATAGCAACGAAAGATAAAGTAAAGCTTTGTAGCGTCAGCACTCGTGGAGATATGTTGTCCCGTGTACTCTAAAGGTTTTATGAGGCAGATAGAATTTATCCGAATTTGTTTAGGAAAAAGGTCCTGTGTTTTCTTAGTAATCCGTCTACTTTTTGTTTGGAGAGGCGATGTTCGGTCAAGTAAAGTTGAAGTAAATTCACGACTGTTCTTTTCCACGTACACATTGAAAGTGGTTTGAAGGAAATTGCGAATGAGTTGGGTGAAAAAATGAAATAGCAATGTATGTTATGTACAGAACCAAACGTTGCTGTGTTGACATGTTAAAATGAGTAAGGCCATATAAACTGATAAATATTCTAATTAGGTTTTTATATTATAAAATATAGATAAAGCCTAGTGAAATAATCGTATATTAAAATAAGTGCATATTATAGAAAATATAATAATTTACTTACATAAAGTGATTATTTAGGTAAATATTTAATTATATTAACCGAAAACATTAGTTGTAAGTTACCTATTACAGACCAGTTTAGGAAAAGATAGATATCATTATAAATCTTTCTAAAGCTTGCATTAGATTTTTTCATCAATAAGTTTAAAAAGTTAGGTCGTAGGTTTTGGTATAACTTTTTCCCTATCTTTGCTATCGCTGCTTCAGTTTTGTGGCTTGGCGTGATTATAAATATAATCATATTACTCAAGGAATTTACTTAATATAACAGTGAAAGTTATGCGTAAAATGGATATGTAGTGTCTCATGTGATCCCGAATTAAAAAAAAAAAACAAATTAGATACATTGCCTCTTTATAAAATATTTTTTTGGATAAGAAAACTTTATCTTCGTTGTCAGAATGCCAAAGACACCTCCCGACCCTTTCGCTATATCCATGCGCCAAGTTTGTCACAGTGTAAAGCTTTATATATACCAATGGCTTTACGACCTATCTTCTGAATGTAATATTTATTTCTCCATAAACTGAATTATGATTAGATAATAAAGACAGAATTCTGTTAAACATATCTTTTAAAATTCGATTATGTCATTTTAATATTGCTCCAACAGTCTCCTCTGTATTTGGAAGGTGTCATTTTACGATGCACCCAACCCTCTCTTCTTTCGTAACCACTTAACAATCTAAAATAATTCGTTTAAAAAGTTAATAAGAATACTATAGTGAAATTGTTCCAGTTACAGTAACATAAAATTATATAAAAGCCTAAACTATTAATAAATAAATACATAGGTATATTAAATACATAGGCCTTCTCATAACTGAATAAACGAGAAATAACAATAGAAAAAACAAAGAAACCGGTTATGCTGGAGTAAAACAAGCACTAAGGGGTTCCGCACGCACATAGGTACATATAGCACATTTTTATTAAACTATTTTAAAGTATTATTATTATTTTTATTAATTTGGATACATTGCTTCCAGCACATGCGTAAACAAATTTTGGACGGTCAAATTTGGAATGGAATATACTTTTTCGTTAATTTATCTTCGGAGATGTGCCACTTAAAACTATGAAAAATAAATTTCTGAAACCTTATACCAAATTTTTCAAAGGACACTCCGACGCAATACGCAAAATAAAAAAAAATCAAATAATGATTTTCTCACCTATAATTTTTATACTAATATGTGAATGTCAGTTACTTAAATAAATGCGAGTTGACGTGCTATCTAACTATGCAAAATTTTAAGTTCCTACGTAAAATGGTTTCTGAAAAAACTTGTTAAGGTCAAGTATGACTCCACTATAAGAGTTCCGTGCACACATAAGATCATAAAAACATTTAATAACGTACATAATATTTTTATTAAACCATTCAGAATTATTAATACCATTTCTCCCCATTTAAACATATTACTATATTGACTAATATATCTTTCGCAGCCATGATAAATATATATTTTAAACTACAAAGTTACTTCTAAACTTTATTTAAGTCATTTGTATTGATTTCCTATAAACTTTTTACAGACACAACTACATATCATATGTAGTCTACATATGATATGTAGTTGTCGTAATTACATATCATATGTAGTCTACATATGATATGTAGTTGTTGTTGTTGTCGCATTAGTCGTAAACTTGTAGAGCTGTGATAATTTCCCTTCGTTATTCACTATTTAGAATATTTTTCAAATATTTCAAATGTTTAGCTGGTAGGGGACGATGCTACGTAACTTTAACAATAATTACCACTTTAAGGTTTAATATCACGTAAATGAATTCATGTATAGAAAAACTGTTCAGGACATATTTCTGAAAGATACCCCAGAACGATACCCCAAAAATTGGGGTGTGCGAATAGAAAAAAATGATCCCCACTTTTCGTTTAGGGTTTTTTGTGAAATGAAAATAATTTATAAAAACTGTTGTTTCGTAAAATTAGTAAGTGTTATAAATATGAATCAATATACAAATTTCAGCTCTATATCTAATAATCTGCGAGTAAAATGGCTGCGAGATACAGACGGACAAACAGAAATGGAAAAACTATTAGGGTTATTAGTTTGGCTGCAGAATACTAAAAATGAGTGTGTTAGATATATAGATGAACACATAAGTAACCTTATAGAGTTGAATTTTTTTTCCTTTTGAGCTCTGAAAGCTGAAAAATAAAAACAAACTAAAAATGTTGTCACTAATTTGACTGTAAATTTAGATACTTGAGTCGAATAAAACCCAGTGTGAAGAAAGACCCAGGAGACACAAATCGCTTTTAAAAAAGATTTTTTTAACACCTCAATCTCGTATAAAAGCAGCCTCGTGTCTGTGATGCTAACATTTTGTCAGCAACGTCGTGTTCATTTTGGAACCTCTCTTATCGCCATGTTTAATAATTTGATTGTACAAGTGACAGTAAATTTTACTTATTATATTGCCTTTGTTACACTACTTATTTTCCTGGATTATTTTTTGAATCCTCTTTAATAAGCAATGTATACTTAATGGTTTTCTATAAAATTATTTCGTAAATTATTATATATGGGTATTATATTAAGGATAGTAAGGCGTACAAAATTGGAAATAAAGTCTTATTAGAAATTTTTAGTTTAAATTATATACCTATTTCAATTTAAAAAAGGGACGATTAGGAATATACCTACTGGCAATAAATATATCTTATTAAATAGCAAGAAAAAGTTAGAATTATTAATAAAAATGTATATTTTTGAATATTTTTTTCTTTTCTAATAAAATAAAGTTAATCGTTAATATCACTATCTCTTTCGAAATAATAATTAATAAAAATAATTTTTCTGTAAATTTAGGTAGACCTCATTTGCCGCAAGCAAACATTTAAACTTATCACAGTTGTATTCTTGAAATAAGTAATGGGATATAAAACAACAAATTGTAACTATTGTTTTTTTATGTATTGTAAAAAATAAAAACATGAAATTTGAAAACAGAAACGAAAATATATATGCACGTTACTAATTGTTGAACCCTCAATTATTGTCTCATCCAGACTGATATTTTTTTTTAACTACAAACAAAATAAATAAATTCGCACCACCCTTAATTCAATTATTATGTAATCTAAATATTCAATATTTTCCGTTATAAATATTAGGTTAATTTAAAAGGCAGTACTCCAAAAAATAATTTGTTTGCAATCAATTTCAACTCGTGTATTTAAAATTTAAAAATTCCACAAAATTATAAAGATAGTTGAAGTTCTACTTATCAAAAACCATATACTTTTTACTTTTATCGTAATAGTCAATTTTTCTAGACGATAAGTAATTCCTGATGGATAAATATTGTCTCCATTATTCTTTATGGAAATAAAAGTATTTTCAATAATTTTCTTCTGGAATTTTATTTTGCTTACCGTGGCTTTCCTTTTCGGTTGTGGATCAAAAGGAGTTTATTCACTCGAATTGCTCATCTGTTCCAGCACTAGAAAGGAAGAAAAGTTTCAGGTTAAATGTGGAATCTTTTCATATTTCGTAGTTTATTACAAATATTCATTTTGCGCATTCTACTAATTTTAATATTATCACATAATATATTTTTCCAATTTTACGCGTCATATTTTAGTTAGTACATTTTTAAAACATTTATTTTAGACCAGTTTTAACAAGCACCTATAATATTAAATGTTTATTTGCTTTTTTTATTCTCAATCTCGATGACTATATATGTCATTATTTTTTTGGTTAGTTAAATCCGAATATGATTATTATTGGGAAATACTTCATTACTAATCAAAATTACTAGTATTTTTTACAAATTTATTGCAGTAGTTATTCAGATGAATAAATGGTAAAATTTTTTTTCTTTCCCAAAGAAAATAACTAATCTTCGAATAAAACATAATTTTTATATTTGTTTAGCCATTTTCTTTCACTATATTTCAAAATATTAAAGATTTCGATGAGAATTAAATGTTGTGGTTTTAAAATAATTGTAAAACATCCTTTATCAAAAAGTTGGAGTACTATTATATAATATTAATTAACTCTTTCAGAACTTTAAATAACAAATTCGAACAAAAGCTAACCTGAAAAAACTGGTCGTTTATAATTTTTATGTAGCATATTTCTATGTATAAAAACGCTTTGCCCTTGAAAATAAAATCAGAGTTACAGAGGTATTAATTTTTTATTAATAGTTCCATTTTTTAAACTTCTTTTACATCAGTATAGCTATTAAATTTGATATATGTCAAGTGTGATAAACTGTGTTACATGTAAAGTGTAATACATTAACTGTTATCTGATACTTTTCTCACGTGGAATAATAAATCACAAAAAGTGTGTTTGGGTATTTCTCTGATTTTCATGAAATACCATGTAAATATAGACAGCATTTGACTCCAGAAATAGCACAATATATTTGGAATGAATCCGGTTGTTTTTTAATCGATTATAAAAATTAAGCCTTATATAATAGTCACAGACGGAGTAGCTTACCTCCTAAGTCCTGTATATTTTTTGTTAGATACGGTAAAACGCTTAATACTATATTTATTAATATCATTCGGTCGAGCATAATTGTCGTCATCTATATCAATATCCACACAGGTAAGAACTAAATTTAAAATCATTCAGTATATAAGACATTGCTAAAATTTTACGAGAAAATTACTTTTGTACACCATTCACTACTTGGAGCTTCGTTAAGGTAATAATATACGTGATACGTTTTTGGCACTTGAATAACTTTGTGACGAAGAAAGTCTCATTAACAATGAGAACTTCTAACTCGCTATTGCGATAACGTAAGCCGTAATTACAAGGCTTTACTTAATATTATCACAAAGTACCATGAGGGAGTCCGTTTCACACTTAACCCCTTTTTGCTGGTATGAATAAATACTTGTGTATTATACAAATGTGTAGATACGTACTCATAAAAACAGGAAATAATTTTTTTTGATACTCATATTAATTGAATAAAGAAGCCTATATGAAAGTAGTACCTCCCATACCTTGCTTATAATTAATTTTTATAATTTCATAAAATTATTTTTAACCCTTGGTACGATTATATGGGCCTTCATTATCATACTTTATTTGTAAGTCATTTAAATTGTACTTTTCTCTGCGCTTAAATTAATGTAAAATAATTTTGGACAATATCATTAATAACTGAGTAATTTACCAAATTGACACGGTTTAGAGTTGATATTGGGTTTGATTATAACCTCAAACGGACATCACCTAAGGGTCAAAAAGAAACCTCTGAAATCCATTTTTAAATTTGCTCTTATCAAAATTATAGAAGAAATTAAGTCAGTTTTACTGGACAGACAGATTCACTGGACTATTACGTAGAAATAAAATATATACCTTACATTTTCTGTAAAGAAACTAGTGAGATATACGTTTATAGTTCATAATTTTGATCTATTGACGTTGCGCTGGAAAATCAATAATGTACGTTGATTTAAATATGTATACGTACAAAGAAGCCACTAACTAACAAGTGTCAGGAAAACAAAAATATAACTTTATCAAATTTTGTCGATGAAACTTAAAAAGCTGAAGTAAAATGAATAATGAAAATGAAACTCTGTTTCAATAATTGTCGATAAACTATAAATTGTGTTTAAAGCCTAAATATACTTTTATGTACTAATCTCTACCGATAAGTTCTATTTTAATTGTTGGAAAATCTTTTAAATATATGTAGAAATCACGATGGTTGGAAATGAAACTACTTAAAACGTTCAAAGTGGAATCACACAGTTGAACCAGGATTGATCATTGTCAATAAGCGGTGTTTCTCAAATAAATCTAAAAGCGAAAGAGGTCGGAGAAATCATGAATGGAAAATTTTTGTTACATCCAGGATAATTGCAACATGCTGTAAAATGGACAAAATAATAAAAATAGTTTCAAATATTTGTCAAACAAAATTTAAAATTATGTTACTTATCACTTGTTGGCCGTCCGATTCTCAACGACGATTGTCTGGCTCTATTGAGCCATTCCACTGCTAACATATTAAATTTTACTTTTGTTTTTGTTTAGTTACCCATTTAAATATTTAACAGGTCTGACATTTATTTAACTTTGCAATCGCAGGAAAATATCGACCTAGATCATATTGTTACACTATATTCCACTTATCTTTTTACCATACATACAGCAAACTTAACGATTTTTACGTTTGTGATAATGAGACTAAATTTATTTGTCACAAAATTTGGTGCCAAACTCGAATTCGTCTCTCCCAAATAATGATTTTATTTTTCATAAATAAACTTCGGATATGATATTAAACTAATGCCTAAATATTTGAAAAAATCTAAAATTAAAATAATTGTTTTATTTTCAAATACTGATATGAAAAATTGTAAGTCAGAATTTTATTCAATAAGAAGTCTCAATAGAAACTTCTTATCTGGTACCGTATCGCCTTAACTAGCTTGATTTATTGAGCTGCTTAGGCAGCGAAAACGACGACCCCGCAGCATAGGCTCGGAAATAAGTGAACCTTTGGTACGTCTGAAAAATGTTTTTTGTGTAGATAATATTAGGTTGCGAATAATAATAAGGTACAGGAAAAACATTAAGTAGTTAACTAGTAAAATAAAATCTGAAATAAATCGACCCACAGAACAACGTGCCCACGTTTGCACGCATCGACGAATTGTGTTCTCTGTGGCGGCTTCAGCAAGACACTAATTTTCTTTAAAATTTAAATTCAGCTCTAATAAATCGTTTTATTAACTTTACTCCATTTTGGAGACATGAACAATTTAGATATTCCGACCAATTCTTCATAAGTCGGAATGGTATGGAAATTTGTTTGCATTACTTATTTAACCTCACAATTATCACTGTATTTCTTATTGAAATCACAGCTCAAATGAGTAGCAAATTATGTTACATACGACGAAAATTTGGCTATCTAAAACATTTTAAACAAAGATAAAATTTCGAACATTACGTACAAAGATAGTAATATAAATCTAATGACTAAGACAGATCAGTGTACATCTATAATTTGGCTACTCAATGAAATAAAAAATTTTGTGGTGTATGAAATGCTTTTAAAAATTCAGCCCAGTATGTGTTTCAGTTTAATGTAATCAGCGACTATCAGAACAATAATAAAAATAACAGCGTAGTTAGCCTCCGATTTTGAATTTTCGCATATGCATTTTCAACGGCCACTGCAAGTCGTATGCAATAAAATTTTCCACGTTTTGCTATCTTGAAGTGCTTTCAGTTAAAATTGCATTTATGCAAATTTCGCTGTTTCGTGCTTAAACTGTTTGCAGTGTTCGTTCAAAGTTGTTTTTGCAACTATTACTTTAGCAGTGTGCCTTTATGCCTGTAGACTTTCAACGACACTGCATTGTTTTCTCTCAATATTTGAGAGGAAATTTTTAATATTCAAATATGTATTACAATATGGCTGATCGCTTATAACTCAAAGTAAATTTGAAATATTTTAAGAGAATTTCATTTATTTAAAGCTTAAGCCTTTCCATCTACGATATATTTTGTAGATCTTGGTGAACAACAGAATCATAAAAATATTTTTGTAAACTCTTCCCATATTTATGTACTCTTCCAGAAATGAACAATTCTCTCATTTAATTAAATTTTTACAGTTAACTAAAATTGTAAGAAATAACATATTAACACGATTTTATTAGGTCGACTTATATGTAACTATGTAAAGGAATCAGTGAAACTAAATTTTATGCAAATTTAATTGTTGTATCATCATGAAACTTAGCAGTTGAATGTAGTTCTGATGACCATATAATACTTTCATAAAGTGACAAACATTTTTAGTTTAAAAACGAAGAAAGACGAAAAATACGGAATTTTTAAAGTAGAATTTTACCCACTTCCAGATGTCGGAATCATTTAAAGTTATTTTAAACCTCATGGTTTTAATGATGTAATTTTTTATCACTTCATCGATAAAGAGATTTATTGACCTTTTGTAGTAATGCTTAGCTTCTTTATAAATCAAGAGATTTCTAAACGGTTCATCCAGATTTCAGTTATTTAAACTCTTGAATTTAGGACTCATAAGATTTTATTATTCAACCCTGAGATCGAGGAGTTCTCCAATGCGACGGATAGACGACAACATCTTAAGATAACCAAATCTCGTAAAGTGATAGTTTAGAATCCGAAAAGAGGCCTACAACAACGTAAGTTTTCCACCAATGCCATATAACAAAACTGAAATAACAATATCTAGTCGATCCATTTTAGTCTGAGAGTGATTAATATTTAAAATTTAGATAGTAAAAGAGAAAATATTTTGAAGAGAGCAAAGACGAAAGTTTATTTGTGCTATCAAACAGAATCCAATGTCTTAATTCAGAATTTGGTTCTTCTGAAAATTGCAGTTAAATTTAAAAAAGAAATAACTGGCTCTTTGTAATATTTTATCATGATAAATTTTAAAAGTTTTCCATTTTAGAGAGAAAAATTTTAAAAGTTTTCCATTTTATTTTCAAGATGGCGATTTAATATACTGTAAGATATTAGCGGACTTGTGGAAATGTTTATGTTAAATATATTGTCACTGAGTGGAAACTTTTCAAAGAAATTGTCAAAAGGCAATTTGAAACCAAGACATAAAGGGAATAATTGCGCCTCTTTGCCTGTGAATCGTTTCGTTCATCTAAAAAAAATTTAACAATAATTTTTCTATCGTTTTAAAAAACTGTACAAAATGAGTCATATGAGCTGATTTAAAAGTTTTACTTATATTATTCTAAGAACAGGGGCTTTATAAAATTTATATACTTTTTGTTGCAATCACATAGCTGAAATAAAATCAATTCACACTGGATAAAATATAATTCACTTTCAAGGAAACACTAAGAAACCTTAACAAAAAATATGTGGAGGAAAATATGGATGATACGAAGAAAATTTTGCTTCCTCCACTTTTTATTAAATTAAAGCTGATAAAACAATTTGTAAAAGAATTACCGAATGATGGAGAATATTTCAAATGTATCTGGCAAAGTTACTGCCAGAGGACAAGCTGAATGAAGAATATTAATATAAGAACAGATTTAAACGCTACAGTGAAAAAAAAAAACGAGGAGCTTGCAACTAATACACTTAAGAAATAATTTCAGTTACGTTTGACTAGTTAATAAGATTTATTGACACCATTTTAGAAACCAATTTTTAATAAATTAATAATACAAGCTTTTTATTTAATGGCATTTGTTCTAAGAAGAAAGTGGATTTTTCGTAATTTCTGCCCGTTGAAAATTTTTAGTGGTAAAAAAATTACACTAAAATTAAAATCGCCCTGAAATATAACCTATAATGGATATTTTCAGGCAGAAAATTTTTAAAAAGGTAAAAGTGTTAGAGATATAATCCATATTTATTTGTGAAACTTCATCCAGGCTATTTTTAATACAACTTTCTAAATCGCTATTATCCCATTCATTTTGAATATCCTTGAATAATGTATTTACTTTTCTGCCGCTCTTATTTTGTTTTATACCGAATCATTTCTCTTGCGCCTTTTAGCCTTGATTTATAGCTACGCTATCTACTACGTACTTATCATCACATATAATAAATTATCTTGCCATAAATAATCTAGACATATACATCTTATATTTAAGTTCTCAACTTTTACGTATATGTATGATTATCTACGACTCTACGATATATATGTAGCCATTAAATCTGGTAATGCACGACAAAAAACGGTCAAAAGAACGCACATTTAAGTGTTTGTTTGAATTAAAAATAAATATTCTATGTTATTAAAATATTTAGTATCAACATAATATTGAAACTAAACATTTGAATTCACCTTATATCTCACTGCGGTTTTATCACTGGTCAACTCCAGCTTATAAATGCAGTTAAAAAGAAAGTACAAATAAAATAATAGATTTTACAGAAACAACCGAAATTTAAGATAATGGTTTTGTTACTAAAAATATGTCAAGTAAATGTGGCAATAAAGATAGTTGAAGCGAAATTGAATAACAATATAAATTAATATAAAACTGAAAGTTAACAGGTATGGACTATAAAGTAATAGTAATGACACTGATGTAAAATAAAAATAATATTCAGTCTTAGTCATTTTACATGACATAATTCTAAAACTGTTTTTCTGACAAAAACGATACAATCTTTTATAAAATCCTCTCACAAGAATACAGTTTCAAAATAGTAATCACAAAACATCTGAAAAAAATGGTAAATCTTTGAAAAAACAATATATCGCTTATTGAGGTGTGGTCTGTATTTAGATCGGATATTAATAATTAACTTTATTCTGAAATATAAAAATCTCCTATTCTTGGAACTTTTTTAACAAGCTACTCATTCCACCCGCTTTAAATTGTTATGTTTTATAAAGTGGAAATCAGAAGATACCAACAAATTATTCGACTCACTTTAATTTTCAAATTATTTATTTATCGACAACGTACAAGCATACTGCAATGTTTCCGATATCTTAATACAGGTTTTGCTGACTATGATTTATACAACATTTTTGAAATAAAAGCTGCAAGATTTCACAATAAACTAAAAATGATGTGTACTTACAATATAAAGTCCGTTATGTTTATACTGTCATTATTTAGACCGCCAAAAATAATAGTTTTTAAAGAAATACTTTAATTGTTAACATTACGAGTAGGAATAACTTCACATTATCAGAACTAGTATATCTAGGATACTCTAAAATTATCTACGGAAAACAATCCAAAGCACGCCAAACAGAAGCAGCTAAAAGTAGCTTAATTTGAATTAGATCAAAACCAAAAGGCTCGAAGTACCCAAAACTTGGATAACATGATAAACGAAACTCTCTAAGAAACATTTACTGTAGAAAATATTTATTTCTTAAGATACCTGTAATAATTTATACTAAATAGACGTTAGTACTTAGAGTAGATCTGATGACTGAAATATCAAGTGCTAGTTGAGAGGCTTTCAAGATACCTATTTGAATTTTCATGGAGACAATGACTATGTATACATTGCATTCTCTTAGTTCCGTATTTTTTAATATGTGAATATTATGTTCTAAACGAACAACAACTAAATAAATATTTATTATAATTTTATGAGGTTCAAAGGCCAAGAGTGTAAATGTTTAAAAATAGTACCTGCTCATGTAACCACAAAATTTATGCTTAATACATTCGGGAAAATAAAGCAAAACATTCTAAAAAGAAATAATATTCATAATTGGAAAAACAATTTTAAAGATTGTCTACATAACTTAAAAATAACCGCACGGAATGTGCGTTTGTCCTGTGAAAGCAAATATCTCAACTTAATATAAGGAATGTTGTTAGAATTCTTCACATTAAATACACGGATAACAATTGTTTGCGTAATAAAAAATATTTATAAATAATATTATAAGTAATATTTAATGAAAAAAATATATTTTTCAACAAACATATATTAATAAATTTCCATAAATACGTCTTTAAGCTAATGATACTTTTTTAAACATACGGTGCCTCACACTGCACAAGTAACATACGGTGCCTCATCTCGAATTTATTGTTAAGACATTGAAGAAATCTTAATCCGCTTGACATCTTAAAATGTATGCCAAGGCCATGCATTATATCATACCCTCATGTGTGCTTACGCCCGGCCGGAAGCAGATGGTTGTCTAAATATACGGATGATCAACTTGATTATTAATTGTCGCAGAAGCTTAAACCGACTTTGTAGTTCTCAGCCCGCATTATAGTAATAAATGTAGTAACACATTTAAAATCATTTTGAATACATCGGATGTATCTGAAATTCTATCTGAATCTGAAATTCTATGAATAATTTATCAAATAATCGTAATATGATCAAAAAATTTAGGCCGTTATCCTTAAACGCAACAAAACGTAGCACAGTTGTTACGTAGCAAATGAATTCAATCTCAATCCTAATTAATACATATGCACCATTTACATTATCATATAATCTTTCATAGTAAAAATTTGCATGTTGCTTAACTTCCACTGAGGCATAGAATCGACATTTCGTAAAATGTCCCACGATCTCAATAATTGCCTATTCCATCGAAACTAGCATTCCACCTCGGATTCGTTTCGCATCTTATCACACCGTTCGTCTACTAAAGGTTGAAAAAAAAATCATCGAGTTTTAATTAAAGAAAAAATGACTCTTAAAATACCATTCTGTAAGCAATTCAATAATTTTGTTACGATTTCTTTTTTAATTTCATGTAATGTAGGAGCCGTCGTATACAGATTGAAGAACGAATTATATGTATACCAAAAATTTTTATTTTTTAATGGTTGTAACCATTTAAAATATTTTACAGAATTTTATATAAGACAGTTTTAAGTATATTGTCGGAAAACTTGACAAAAAAGTATGCACCGCTGCTAAAATCAACGTTATGGAAATAAGATTTCCTAAAAATGTCGGTAATATTTAATGAAAAATCACGGCAATGCTCACAAGTCTCATAGTTTTTAACAAATTCAAGATATTTTTACGGCTGTGAATAGTATGCTAGGTAATATATTTACATGGTAAAAAGTAATATAAATACTTGCAAATAGGTTGATTCCATTAAATATTATATTTGTACCTAAGTACTCCTAGAATTCTCTCTACTACGAAGTTTTTAATAGCAACTTGAATACTGCTCAAAATGTTCATATGAATTTTTATTTGGAAATGTTTTTTAAATTCAAAATTACTTTTTTTTAATTTTTAACCCCTAATTTATGATGTATGAATTAATATTTAATTATTAATCTCAAGTGTCTGGATGAACAATTAATTTTCAATATTAAGTATGATTTCTGGAAATTAGTTCTAATATTTTAAATTTAAGTTAATTTAAAACAACAATTTTAACTTTTAATATCAAAATTAGAATTAAAATTGAATTAATATTTTTCCGTATTAATTGTTTGAACTAAAATTAAACTTTAATATTCTCGATTAATGTATAGTTTTGAATTAAAATTAATTCTTCGATTTTCAACCCAAAATTGTCCAATTATTAATTCAAAACTTAATTATTGATCGTAATTATTTCAATAGAAGAGTTGCTGAAAATTGTGATTGCTTGGTCTGGTGGCGGTAGTCTCTTTTTTCTTTCTTTCTACAAATAATGCAGCATCAATACACTCAAAAACACAAAATTAAAACTGATTTGATGAAAATATCTGGTGCTGTGTTACAAAATTTCCTGAAGGTGTCCAGGATCTAGTAATTTTAACAATATTATAGCAATGGAGCTAGCATTAACTTTTTACACTGTCAAGTATAATTTATCTTACAATAGCATGGATTGCACAAATAAATTAATTTTTATGTTGTCAATATTAAATATACTTATTATTGACAACGTAAAAATTAAACGCTGAAACATCTGCATTTGTGTCAATTACAACACATGAGAAGTGATATTAGAACAATGCTAGTGTAAAAAAATGTAAAGCAACCTTGTGGAACTATATTTCAAAAACATATCCAATTCAAAAAGATTCCACAAACGGAACATTGTTAAAATTAATTCTGTGAACATTTTAAAAATACCTGCTTTATTGAAATAACTCCGCATTCGCAGAAATGCTTACAATCAAAACAACCGCTTACCAGAATTGTTTCGCTGTCTCTTTCCCACCCGTATGGTTTTTTATTGCGACTCCCTCTACTCCTTCTCTCAACAACTTCGCTTCTGTAGTGACTTGCTCATTGTTCGGAGCTAACAATGTGTTTTTTGCTGTTTTTCCCTACCACTGTTTTTATTTGTTGACCTGCGCTTGAATTGAACCTTGTTTGTGCTTGGGATTTGAATATTGTTTGACGACTGTATTGGAAAATGCCTCAGGTCTACACTGCTTGTGAATATGCAGAAATATATTTAATTTACGGGCTATGTGATGGGAATGCTCGGCAAACCGCATGTGCATATCACGAGCGCTACCCTAATCGCGAACGTTATCCCGATCACAGAGTATTTCTGCGTGTAAATAACAAATATTTACGGGGTCGAATTCCCGGAAATATAGTTCCTGAAGGAACACTTAGAAATATTGATGAGCGTCAAGTGCTGGACGAAGTGGAAGAAGCTCCTTCTACTAGTTTTCGGCGGGTTTTTAGACGTACTGGTGTCACAAAAAGTATAGAACACCACGTTTTAAGAATAAATAATTGGTATCCGTGCCATGTATAAATGTGGAAGCACTGCTACCTGCTGACTATCAACGACGAATAGATTTATGTCGGGAGATGCTGCATCGATGCAGACAAGACCGTTTTTCATCGATGCTTTCATTCAAGCGATGAACCTTGTTTGAAAAGAATGGGAGTATTTAATATGCATAATTTACAACAATGGGCTCTCGAGAATCCCCGCATAGTAAGGCAAGATAGATATCAACATCAATTCGGAGTCAATTTGTGGGGTGGAACACTGGATAGAGAAATTATCGATCCATTTGAACCCCCGCTGAGGCTTAACGGAGTTCGTTATCCACGGTTTTAAGAGATATTAGCAAAAAAATATACCCTTTTGGAATCTGTGAGAATTGCAGAGATTTTTGAAATAAAGATCTATAAGGTTGCCACACATTTTCCTACACTAGTATTATTCAAAAATCACTTTTCATGTTTTGTAATTGAAAAAATGCATATATTTCAGCGTGTAATTGTTATGTTGCCAATAATAAAGAATGAATAACATTTTTGGGTAGGAAGACGAATGTTCTCTTAAAGATCTTGGACAATAAAAAAAAAAGAAATAGTAACATTACCTAACAAAAGATTTTTTTTCATGCGCAGTTACAAAGTTATAAACAAATTTAAAACTCATATATCTAAAACTCTCAGGATAATAAAATGTATTGTTTTGTATGTGTAATAATCCCCTCTATCACCAAAATTTCGTTGGTCTGTGACTTTTTTGTACTCGAACCTGCAAAACATGGCACTATAAGGCGACGACTGCTGATTTAAGATGGTAAGCAAATTATTTTTCAACTGAATTGGGCTCTCTATTTTCTGTACAAACGGTGATTTTGTCTAAAATACGATTACAATAAAGAATCTACCTCTCTCGAAGTGCTGAATAATAGTGCATTTGAAAATATTAGACTCTCGGAGTACTGGTGGCAGTTGTAATTAATTTCGCCAGTCTCTTTAATGACATACCCAAATCGTTATGTACTATTATAAGCTGATCTTCTGAAAGAACAACGTTTACTAGCATGTGCAGAGACAAGGCGCTTGAAACGATTCTTTCGTAAAAAGTTGATCTTTTTTTTCATACGTATTCCCAAATGTACCTAATGAAAAGATTTAGAGTATTATTGTATATAGATTCTTTTTCCTGAGACATTGCAATGGAAACCGAATTAAAGCGTTTGGAGTTTGCAGTTGTTCGCTTTAGCACGATCTACTTTCAAAGTCAATAACCGCTGGACGCGCGACGGGAAGATTGTTATAATATATCCAAATAGGTGTAAAGAAATTATTACACGTTATTATTGATTTGCCAAACCACTAACAGCAACGAACGTCGCACACGTTCACGTAATACCTTTATTATAATTTGAATATAATAAAGGTATAATTTTATTATTTTATTTTAATTGTAATATATTTATTCTCACATATCACTCAGATAATCTGTTTAAGTATATAATTAAGTTTAATTGCACTTCGGGTGTGATGCCTGCCGTGTCGTTTGTAATTTATGGCCTGCACGCATAGAACACAAACCCTTGCACGAATATTTATTGTATAGTATACAATATTTATAAACAAGGCATAGTAAACTGAGCGCCTACGCACACAATGCGTAAACAATGTAATCGCACCCGAAATGCAATTAAACTTAATTATATACTTAACAGATTATCTGAGGGATACGTGAGAATAAATATATAAGAACTTACAATTAAAATAAAGTAGTGAATAGAATACATTAAATTAAGTTGAAACTTAAGGTATTACGTAGGTTATAGCTGCAGTTGTTATTTAAAAAATTAAATTATACCTTTATTTTATTTTGGGTTACGTGAAGCGTAACGTTACGTGAAGCGAACAAATCCAAACTAGAAACGCTTTAATTCATTTTCTATTGCAATATCTCAAGAAAAAGAATCTATATATAATAATACTCTAATTCTTTTCGTTGCATTTGGGGATATGTATGAAACAAAAAGATGACTTTTTACGAAAGAATCGTTTTAAGCGCCTTGTCTCTGCACCTGCCAGGAAACGTTGTTCTTTCGGAAGATCAGCTTATAATAGCACGTAACCATTTGGGTATGTCATTAAAGAGACTGGCGCAATTAACCACAACTGCCACCAGTACTCCGAAATTCTACGATTTTTCAAATGTACTATTATCCAGCACTTCGAGAGAGGTAGATTCTTTATTGCAATCGTATTTTAGGTAACACCCCCCGTTTGTATGGAAAATATAGAGCCCAATTCAGTTGAAAAATAATTTGCTCACCTTTTTAAATCAGCGGTCACTGCCTTCCAGTGCCAATATTTTGGAGTTCTGGAGTACAAAAGAGTCATAGACCCCCAGCTATACTTAACACTTATTTTTTATTTTAGAGGAACTATTTTGGATCCGCTAGCCGTTTGGTTCTATGTTGATAGTTCGTTTAGTCATGGAAGTTTTTTTATATACACACAGACACACGACGCACGCATGCACGCACGTGCATGTATATATATATATATATATATATATATATATATGTATATATACGGTATCCGGGAATAGATGTCGGGTTAGCTATAAAGGAGTAACTTGTCATTGAAATTAAACGTAAAACGCCCTTTTTCTAACTTGGTGCAAAAATATTACACATAACTCTTTTTAACACACCCAACACTTGCCTGGACCGCGGTATTTACCCGGGCAGCTAGATGTTTTCGCAGCTGTTCACGAGTTATTCCCCTGAGCGGCGTTGACTTATGTGCACAAGTATCGTATGTACGACAAAGCTGAAGAGATAATTATGAATTTATCCGATACTTATTCCCGGACGTAGCGTGTATAGAAATATATTGCACTCATATTACCCTCATTCGTTTTTGCAAATTATATATGAAAGCATCTATTTAGTATCCAATAATTATGGTTTTTTGGCATTCCTTGTTATTGCTTACACCATTTTATCTTCTATTGCTAAAACATATGGCACATGTTTTTCTTCTGAAAAAATGCTTAGCTACTCTGTTGGAATATAATGTTATCGTCATTGTCTAAAACTATTTATTAGATATATACTTTCAAAATATTGATTTATATATAACATATTTAGACGAGCTACAAAATCATTCCATGGTTCCCTTTCGTCTTACTCACGCACAACATTAAGATTTTTGTTTCCTATCATATGAAAACTGATTAAATTAGGAATCCAAAAAAAGGTGAACGTAACCAAAATAAAAAGATTTAAATGTACTCACGTTAAATAGGTTTTAATCAGTTTACCCCAAATTTTAACCGGTTATTAAGCGCTGTTATTGAGCAAATATAAAATAACAAATAAATTTGAGGGACACATGCTTTATCTATCTACATTAAACACCAGAGTCTGAACGTAGATATTTGCTTCCTGTTTAAATTTCATTCCTGCAATTAATTTTACGTAAAGCGTCTTTATTAAAGTCGTTGCAGATTATGTAAAAGTGTGGTACTTCACCTTTTCTGTCAAAGTTTTTAATTAATATTCACTAATTAGGTGACAAATATATGGGTCTTCTCTTCTCTAGCAATGACCACTTTTGTCTAGTGCTTCTGATTCGTTATTATCACGTAGTTTTATTTGTCGAAACTCAGTTATATTGATGTAATTATTACACTGTTATTTCCAATAATCCTGATTTATGAACATAAAAATGGTTAGCTTTAGTTATTTGAATTCACGAGAAAATAGTACAAGCATTAAGTACTTATTCAGTAATTTACACAAGGACACTAAAGTTGATTTCCATGGATACCAAAGAAATTAGTTCTTTCCTATAAAACTACGCAATTAAAAACATTATGACTTTGTATTGATTTAGATTCATTTCAGGTCTACATTATCGCCAAGGCGAAAAGTGAAAGAGTGGGAAGAAATTTGACCCCTTGATATGCGGTCTCTTCAGATTCCATTAATAAAGGAATTTAAATCAGAATCTGTACATTAGTAGATAAAGTAAGGAAAATATGCTAAGATAAAGCAGTACGATGTTCCATTATCGTTGCCTATTCTAACTTTCTAGAAAACCGTGCGAATAAAAACATTTCCTTTGGTTTATCTTTAAATCTCCTGCTCTGTTATTGTTGCATATACAATTTACATAAAATATTTTTCAAATCCTACTACGATAAGCGTTCAAGAACCTAAGTCGACGGACTGATATATAAAATAAAAAGAACTCAGAGAAACAATTCTCTGACAGCTAAGCTAAACAATATTCCAACACAATTTTTTTTCTTACTAAATATAACAGAGAGACAGGAATATAAATTGTGTAAAATAAATTTATATTTATTTAAGCTATTCAACACGCGGTTGTGAATTTCGTTGTGAGAGGCGCTTAAATGTGGCACTTTGTGGCCGCTGTGTATATTAAAACATCAGATCCAGCATAGTCCATTAAAGCATGTCAACCAGGTATGCAGAAATCGTACTTCCAGTATGTAAAAAATCGGTAAATAAAATTATAATACAGTTAATATCAAGATATATTGCAAAACAAATTCTGAGTCCTATAAAGAATCTATTAGACATTCATAGCATGACAAAGTCATTTAAAACCAAAACGAGATCTTGTATAGAATTTGTAGGATGTAGTTTACGTTTAACTAGATATTATACATGTAAACGATAGGCAAACTTGCTAGAGGGAAAAACGTTATGACATATTATGATATGTAATATGTGTTAAAATTTAATTTGTTGCTCAAACGTTATTTAAACAAAGACTCAATACCTTCTCGAAGTGGCTCACAATCGCCGTAATTGCCTATAGTATTAAAACTAATGACCCGCTACAGCTTTGCTCCGTATTATTTCGAGCTCATAACGTATCATGTTCGTATACTACGGACCAACACAAAAAAAATACATGCGAGGGGAATTATCAAGTGAAATTAATTAAAATCACGTTAATATAAGATGAGAATAAGTTATCGTAAAATACCTATTATAAATTACTTTAATGATTTATAATAATGTAGTCCACATTTTTATAAATGATAGTAATTTATTATCATTACACTCAGAAATTATTATCTTGCGATTAGTGTTAGTACTAGACATATTATCTTTAAATTATAGAAATTGTTTCCTGTGCAACACATAATTAGTGTATATGAAGAATAAATTACTTAGTTACCTCATGAAGTTGCAAGTTAATCGAACGTCAGTTTAAAGTGCGGAAATAATATATATTTTTTTTCACTTTAGAAATTCCTTGGTAATGGTATATTTAAGTTGTAGACGTAAAAAATTTCTGTCAAATAATTGGACAGTAAAATTAATATGTAAATTGGAAATTTCTGATCTCTTGTATCTATACTCGAGTAATTCCATAGAAATAACGCAAATTTAACATTTTCTTTTCATTTTAGGAAAAATTTAAATATTCTTCAAAGTTAGTAGTAATTATGATCTTACACAGCCTCAAAACCTTCCCATTGACTCGCCTGTATATAAATTAAACGTCAAAACATTGAGTCCGTTTAAGCTCAATTAACTGATAAGAAATTTCAGCGGAAGATAACATTATCGGAGTAAACCGCCGTTTGATGTTATCACGGTCCGACCATTGCTGAATAACGTCGCCGCCCGTAGAGACGCGGAAATCCATCGAGTCAAGATAACGGCTCACTTAAGTACTTTCCGCCTAATAAATTTCACATTCAAATTAACTAACTTTTACTTATTTGCTGATAAATTACCTTCATTAGCCATAATGGTATTTATGTGATTTGGCAAATTAGTGCCTGCAAGTATTTGTAATATGACTAAACGAAATAAGTAATAAGCAAAATATTGGGAATAAAGAAAGTTTAACAATAAAAAAATAATTTTTTTAATGTTAAACTCGTAAATTAGGATTAGAATAGAAAAATGAAGAATACTTAAATTACATTAAATTATTAAATAGTCTGTCATTTTTTTTATTTACGTAATAATTACATTTTGTTATATCGTCTGTGTCGTATCACCTGTATTTCTTTTTTTAATTAGTTTATTTATAAAGTTAAACCCTTAGTGAAAAATCATTAATTGCTTCATTAAATTAAATTATTTCTCAAATTGTAAATAAATATACAAACAGTTAAATTCTAATGGGAATAGGTTTTCTTACTTTCGTTTCATTTGAATGAATACACGAGTATTTGACAGTTTTTCTTATAAATATACAAAAATAATTAGGAAAAATTATCGTTGTAGGTATTATAAAAGAATTTCTATTTAATGTTAAATAACACTTAACATTGTAAAGATTAAGGAGAAGAAGGAGAAGGCAAGATTAAGGGAAAGAAGGAAAAGGCAATTTTTGCCTTTTTATATTATTTCACAAGGCACTAATAAAGCCCGGGTGTCAATTAGCAATTACATAGAAGTTGTTTATTGTGAATACAGACATTTTAATGTAAAATTAATTTTACTAAAGTAATTTTTTTCTACGTTCATTGCCTTTATTTGAATAATCTTTATTTAAATGATATGTTCAGGTGTAATGGTTGCACGTCACCGTCCGTTACTGTGAATTATTTGTAAGAAGTTTTAAATTATCATTGTGCAGCTGGAATTTTATGACTAACCCTGGATTTATTTTTCTGATAGTCAATTGGATTATCCGATAATAAATAATTGTCTCAATTTAATTCGATCGGAGAATAAATTTAGTAACAAAAATGGATAATCGAAACACTTATTGGATTAACTTCTATTTGTTGGACAAAGCCTATTTTCTTAAAATTAGCTCAATAACTCTAAAGTTTAAAAAAAACCTCTATTTTATTTATCAAAGTTCTACTATGATATATTTGTATATATATATATATATATATATATATATATATATCTTATACAATAAATTTTGTTTAATTTACAAGATCATTAATTATTGAATATATTTGGCGTTAATTTTGTAGAAATTCATTATTCACAATTAAATGAAACTACGTGATGTAGTATTATTTCTACTTTCTTTAATTTCTTTACCACGACCTAGGTTTCGTTGTATTACAACATCTTCAAGTGGGATATTAGCAAAGATAAAAAGTAGAGAAAGAAAGTAGAAATAATACTACATCACGTAGTTTCATTTAATTGTGAGATCTTTAATTGTTAAGAGCTTACGATAAAATTAAAAACTAACATTTTTAAGAGCTCAAAACATTAAAATAACATAAATCAAAATATTCATAAAATTAAATAAATATTTGAAGGAATAATACAATAAAATCAAAATTGTGAAAATCTATAGAAAAATCCAAAATGTTTAATAAGAAGCGACGTTAAAGGCGAATTACCTACCTGGCGAATTACCAACATTTAACGTAACATTTAACAACAAAGTATTTCAAGCCAGGTCTAATCTATATGTTACAGCCAAAGAATAAAGACTAAATTTAAGTTAAAGTAAGCACTTAATGTAAAATAAAAGCGTATGTATGTCTAAATAAATCTTCTTTTATTTTTCCACAGTCTTCGTACTTTCTGTCGTAAAAACAAACGGGCGTTAAATGACAAGTCAAGTCACGTACATACCGGAACAAATTATTTTCCTTCTTTAGTAACATCCTTATTTCCCGTGTAGCATGACCGCTAAATAGACTAGCACCTTTTTTCCTTAACGTAAAATAAGTTAATACTAAGATTATAACATAAAATTTTGCTACATTATTCTAAAAAATTTTAACAAGGCCAAGTGTAAGCAAAAAACTATAAATGTAAATTAATAATCACATAATTTTAAGAGAAATGTTAACCTCACCCCCACTTATTAAAATTATTTTCATTTTCTCTTTTCTATCTTGTATATATATATATATATATCAAATGCTCCTCTTTGCCCGGAAAAGGAGATCATTTTTACACCTACAGGACTAGAATTTTGAAAAATATTTTCTTTACGAATATCTAGAAGCCAAGCAAAACATGTGTGCTTAATTTAAAGCTACAAAGTGGTATTCTCTATTACGTGTATTCAAAAATTTCGAAAATCAAAATCTTTGATCAGGTTACATTGTAACGTCAAAATGAATTTTTCACGAAGAAAGTTCCTGCATATCAAAGAACTGAAGATAACGTCAATGCTGTGTAACTCATCTATAAATACATTCCGACAAGTTTAGGAATTAGTAAGAGTCGAGTACTCAAAATTCTATATGAAGAAACACAGCAAAACAATCGTGACGAAAGCTGGATATACTATTACAAATCCGAAACTAATAGGCAATCTGCGCAGTGGGAGTTTGTTTCTGAAGAGTTGCCACAAATCTTTAGCATAAAAAGAAGTATTGGAAAAAACATGAAGTTCTGGCTTTTTGGATGGATAGATTATCATGCAACTATTATCCTAAAAGATAAAAGAACAGCAGGGATAAAGAACAGACTAATATAGGTGCTAGCAATTATATTTCTATTATTTTGAATAGCCAGTAGATTCTCACTTCATCACGACAATACATCTGCATCTTTACCCAGACTGATGACCAAATATTAAAAAAGAAATTATTAAAGAAAATATGGGTCATCCACTAGACCATCTCGATTACTAGATCATCTACGGCCGAGGCCTTATAAATTTTGTTTTTAAATGTGTATTATAATGTTTCTTATTACCTGTTGATAACTCATTTCCATATCTGCACAACGATTAAAGATATTTAAATTATATTTTTTGAGTTTTATTTCGTACGTGACTAATTTATAACATTACGACATGAGCATTGCATTATCCGTTGCCATAAGACCTGCCATAAGACAATATGTTCCATTTTGCTCATACGTTTTATTGCCTCGCATGCAATGTGACCACAACCGTAGTATAGTACTATTTTGTTTTCTATTTATTCCCAAAAATTAAAGATAAACTATGAGGAATTCGCCAGAAACAATAAAAGATAAACAATAAGAAATTAAGCCGGACTCTCAAGAAGCAGTGACTCTCTTTGAAGAGACTGTGGAAGGAACGTTCAAAGAATAGTGGGCCGATTGTTTCTCTGAGTGGTTCAGTCCAATTTAATTATGCATAGAGCCCATGGAAACTATTTTTATCAAATAAATAAATTGTAAACATGCCAGTTGCTTCTATTTTGATTTTCCTAAAACTTTCAGTGTTACTTCCATATATGTAAAAAAATATTACTACCAAAACAAAGGTTTAAACAATTTCAGTCATAATCATGTCTTTATGAAAAAGACATGTAAATTAGACAAGGAACTCTATGGAATTTTGAAAGTTATAAAGGGGGAAATATAGGTAAGAATGATTATACCAAAAATTATACGTGAACGTTAAATCTCGAGACAATGGATAAGCTAACAAATACATTTTGTATAAGCCTGTAATAAGTTAGGCAGTATTTTAGGTTACAGCTTATGAAGTATATATTGTATTTTGAAGAAATTACATAATAAAATAATGTATGATCATACAAACGCTTTTACGTGTAGTATTAAAATATTTGCATTTACAATTTCTCAATTGCTAGATTTATTTATTTTGTAATGTCATTCTCAGTGAAATCCCAGTCCCGCTCTGCTATCGGTTTAGATAACTTTTTAAAAAGTATTATGTCATAAATGTTTTTCATCACATTTTTGCTTTTATGAATCTCAATTTTTTTCGGTTTTCGTAAATATAATATTTTACAAGCATACGTATAAAATCTATGGTTAAAAAAAACTAGTGCATTTGCTGAATTTACTGAACTATTAAGATAATTTGCACCTGATTATATTTAGTAGTCAGTATCATAATTTCAGTCTCCTAGTTATTAGTAGCTTTCATCTTGATTTGTAATTAAATTAGTTTTTCTCCTGTAACGTTTGTATATTAAAAGCTAATGGACAATTAATTTTTCACTGTAAGAGCCCTAATATTTTAATTTGAAATTATTTCTTCTATTGAAAAAAACAAATTTTAAATATTTCATCGATGTATAAACTGGCCAAGGTTTTAAAATATACCAAAAATTTACAAAGTTCTGATAAAATCGATCGAGTCGTTTTTAAATCATGCTCTAACATAGAAATGAAAAGTCAGTCAGGGATCAATTCACTGGACATAATTTATCCATCGATGTTTGCCCTGAGAAAGAGAAAAACTATAGACACCAACATTTTATAAAAAGATTTTTAACCTCTACCGGATCCCAGGTTGGTTCTTGATGCATTTTGTTCCTATTATGATTTATCTAAATTTTAAATTGATGGAGTCGTTTTGCGTTTCATGATTTCGTAGTAAAACCAGGTATTTTCATAACTTATTCTTGTTTTATACCTGAATGCTTGAAATTTTGCATACTTTGTACGTGATTTTATTTAAAAAAAAGATTTTTAATGTATCTGCCCTGTATAGTAAAGTTGGTGTAAAAAATTCAATACAAGTCATCAAAGGGGAAATCACTTTCTTTTAAATTAAATCTAAAGAAATTGTATTTACCACCTCAAATTACGCACCTCAAATTTTTCAACACTTTGTTTAAAAAATCTGAAAAAACATCGATGCAGTAGCATTTTTGAATTTCAAAAACTCGCAAGAAATGTAAAATAAGTATATAAAACTTGAAAATTTGCAAATTTATTTCTGAAATTTGCACAATTTTTCAATTAAAATCAATAAAAAATCCTCTTTTATAGGGTTGCATACCTGGAACGAAGCAAAAATACGAAACCCCTACGAAATTATTCACGTATCCATCCGTTTATCATAGTAATTTTATTAAACCTTTCAACATTTTTGGGAGAGGAGGTTGGTGTAGGTCTTGGTGGTGCTTGTCTTGCTGTAAGACACTCACCTATAAAGTGCTGAGCAAAAACCGGAACATACACCCAAGTGTGCGGAGTTGGGTTTTATGTGTCACCAACAAGTTGCGGGCTGGGGGTAGGCTCACTACTATACCAGTGAGTCGTCCCTCCTGGGCAATGCTACAGTCCTTCGGACCCCGCACATTCCATCTACTCCCGGACTGCAGTAGCAAAGTATGATGGGCGAAAGCGAGCCCTAGGCGCTTTAACCTAGTATACAGCTAGGGGAGACAACCCTGAATTAAAAACCAGTGTGTAGCTCAAACGAGCTGCCCCAGACCGTAATCCTGTGGTCATGTCTCGCAGGAACGGGGGTCTGAGCTTCGCCACTTGGACCGCGAGGAAAGCCACCTCTATAAAAAACCCCTAAATCCTAAGGTGTGGTACGTGCCAACAGGACTCTTTGGCTGAAAGGACAGATCAGTCACTAGCGACCAAACTCGACGAAACAGGCGACTCGTCGATCTATGTAGCCCTCTACCGGGAATAGGCGTCACCCTAGGTAGCGACCGTATTATCGTCCTATACTCGTGGGAACAAAAATGAGTGATCCAATCAATAATAAAAATAATAATAATAAAAATTAAAACTGCACCAAGATTAATAAAAACCAACCACAGCAGATAAGCCATAACGTAATATTTGAAAGTCGATCTAGAACACATTCTCTGGGTAACTATCCAACCACAACCTACCCAAAACAAAGTACTGACCAAGAACCAAGTACAAATAAGGAAGATGACTGGAAGGAAGTCACCGGTAAGAAAAGATCTCACTCAAGCCCGGAAAATGTTGGAACACAAAAACAAACAAAACTGGATACATACTGGGTATCTCAAACTCAACCGATACCAACAACAAATAGTTTTACTCAACTAGAAGAAGAAACCCAAGTAGACAACTCCACTACTGTAGAAAAGACAACAAAACCACCTCCAATATTTGTTGACAAAGTGGGTAATGTCCGACCTCTACTTAACATGCTTAATGAACATGCTCCAAATATGTACGCTTCGAAGGTCCTCCACAATGATCAAGTCAAAATCCAGACCAAAATCTGCCGATACATACAGAATTATCGTCAAACAATTGGAACACAAACAGACTGAGTTTTTTACTTATAAGCCTAAACAGGATCGAGCGTTCAAATCTGTGCTTAAAAATATGCATCCATCTGCTAACCCTGATGACATCAAAGAAGCATTAAATGATATGGACTACAGCTGCATAAACGTTTGGAATATCAAACAAAGAACCACAAAGAAGCCATTGCCCATGTTCATTATTGAATTATTACCGAATGACAACAACAAGCGGATATATGAATTTAAAAGCCTAATGCAGTGTATGGTATCCTTTGAACCTCCACGATCAAAACGGGAAATGCCACAGTGTGCGAAATGTCAACAATATGGACATACCAAAGCTTATTGTCGCCGACAACCTAAGTGTATCAAATGCGCTGGTGACCACCTCTCCATTGACTGCCCAAGGAAAACTAGGTCCGACCAAGTCAAGTGTATACTCTGCGATGGTAACCATCCTGCAAATTACAAAGGCTGTGGAGTCTATCGTGAGCTTCAAAATCTGAAATTCCCAAAAGCACCAGATCGTAGATCCAGGAATAAAAATCAGTTTGATAAAACAGAAAGTCATGAACAAGAAACACTAACGGTTCATAAAGAGAACTCTCAGAATACCATACGACAAACATATAGAGACGTATTAACCAAAGGACATCAACTTCCACAAAATAGCGACATACGTACAAATGATATGCATGAAATAATGGACTTATTGAAACAAGTGATGCAGCAATTGACTACATTGACAAACCTAATAATAGCACTCACGACGAATCTCTCAAAATAGATTGCTTAAAAATAGCTCTATGGAATGCCAATGGGCTGTCACAACACACCCTTGAGGTTCAATCGTATTTGCAGACACATAATATTGATATCTTGCTAGTCTCTGGAACCCACTTTACAAAAAAGAGTTATTTCCAAATACAAAACTATAAGATTTACCACACTATGCACCCTGATGGAACTGCACATGGGGGGAGTGCAATAATTATAAAAAATAATATTAAGCATTACAAAACAGTACAATATTGTACTGAAGAGATCCAAGCAACAAATGTGCGAATCGAAGACTGGGTAGGATCTTTTGTAATATAGGCTGTCTACAGCCCACCGAAACATAAACTTAAGAAAGCAGATTATGTAAGGTTTCTTGCCACACTGGGCCACCGATTCGTTGCTGGTGGAGATTATAATGCGAAACATCATTACTGGGGCTCGCGTACAGTAACAACAAAGGGACGGCAACTAAAAATGTCAATTGACAAACTAAATCTTAGTGTTGTCTCACCTGGGCAACCCACTTACTGGCCTACTGATAGAAGAAAAATACCAGATGTGATAGATTTCTTCATAACCAAAGGATTCCCTAGCAGCTTTATCACAAGTAGAACTAGCCTAGATTTGTCTTCTGATCATTCACCTGTAGAAATGACCCTCACATTAGCTCCAAAACCATGCAAGCTGCACACACGCAAAACTGACTGGGATCTCTTTAGGCAATTAATGGCTCAATGCCTGGACGAGTCACTACCTATGAAAACCGAAGAGAACATAATGGAAGCTGTTGAATACCTCAACTATTGTGTACAAAGGTCTGTCTGGGCTGCTACCCAACACTTACAGACACAAACCGTAAACTCGAATGTCCTCTGTCTATTCGTGAACTCCTGACTGAAAAACGTAGTGTTAGTAAAAAATAGCAACAGTCTCGACATGCATCAGATAAAAAACATCTAAACTACTTGCAATCTAAGCTAAAATCAGCACTTAGCGATAACAAGAGCGAAGGCATACAATCCTTCTTAAAAAGTCTAGACGTGACATCGGCTACTGATTACTCACTGTGGAAAGTCACAAAAAATATGAAACGTCCAGCCTTAAACCAACCCCCTCTACGCAAAAAGAACAATGAATGGGCAGCCAGTGAAGCGGAAAAAGCAGTTACATTCGCCGAATACTTAAAACGCGTCTTTGTACCAAACCCCGAAATAAATTCCCCCAAAACGCAAGAAGTGTCAACTTTTCTGAATCAATGCCACCAACTCGATCCCCCTATTTCGAATTTCACTAAGAGAGAAATAAAAGCTGTTATTGATACACTTGATATCAACAAGGCACCTGGCTATGACCTAATAACTGCCAAAATTCTAAGAGAGCTCCCAGAGGAAGGAGTTTCATTCCTCACAATATCATAATCATACACAACAGATCTACGTTAAACAGGGAACAGAAACTACGTCTCTCTATCCGATCCAAGCAGGAGTTCCCCAGGGAAGCGTTATGGGCCCAATACTGTATTTGCTCTACACAGCTGACCTCCCAGTCACAGAAGGTGTTGTTACGGGCACTTTTGCTGATGACACAGCAATTCTCGCAGCAGACCACCGACCAGACATAGCCTCACAAAAACTCCAAACAAGCCTTGACTAATTATCACAGCGGCTGCAAGATTGGCGAATCAAAGTTAACGAAATCAAATCAATACAAGTTACTTTTACTACCAAACGAGGAACAATACGTGTCCGGCAGTACACCTAAATGGAGTACAGTTACCGCAAGCCGATTACGCGAAATACCTTGGCGTGTATCTCGACAGACGTCTGACATGGTTCAAACACATCCTGACCAAACGATGTGCAGCGGGCCAAAAAGTGCGAAACATGTACTGGCTCCTTAACAAAAACTCTCAATTGTCGCTAGAAAATAAACTATTAATTTATAAATGCACGATCAAGCCTATATGGACTTATGGCCTACAACTGTGGGGAACCGCGGCAAAATCAAATATTGAAATACTACAAAGGTTTCAATCAAAAACGCTTAGAATGATAGCTGGTGCACCCTGGTATGTCACAAACAACAGACTCCATTTGGAGCTTGGCAAAAAATTGGTCCAAGAAGAAATCTCAGAGATGATAAAGACATACAGAGACCGAATCGCTAATCATCCCAATCCACTGGCTATAAACCTGATGAACCCAATAACGGCACCCAGAAGGCTTAAGAAAAAACTTCCCCAAGACCTTATATAGGGGCAAAATGAAATGAGTTCAAAAGGACGAACTCAGTACAAGACATGCTAACATACGCACCAATTGCTGAATGTCTCAAATGACAGATTGCAATAATAATAAAAAAAAAAAAAAAACCTTTCAACGTAGAAATTTAAAATTTGTCATGGTCATAAATTATATTAACCCTCATATACCTCAAAGTGTTATTTTGTCAAGAAGCGCTTGGATCATTAAAATTTAATGCTACAGAATTTGATTTTGTATTGTCAAATCCGTTTATTTATAATTGCCACTGCACAAATAATTTTCAAATTAGAAAATCAATTTTAAATACGTATACATCCTAAATTTCAACTTTATCCATTCAATCATTTTGTAATTCGCAACAAGTAAACAGAAACATGCATATAAACAAAAAAAACTAGTTGAAACACTCAAAAAATTAATAAAAACTCCGTAATCATTTTAGGTAACTCAAAATTTCCTTTCTTCTCTAAACCATAAATATCCTTTAACACAATTTTTTTACTTATCAAGTGAAACTAAATTTTAGAAATATAAATTTTTGTATTCGGGAATTGTAATCACAGAAGGTTCCATTATTTCATTATAATTTAAAATGAATATAACTGTCATGTCTGACTAATGGTTTTATATCTTTAAAATTGTTCGTATCTAGTATTTTCTTATTACATTCCATTATTTCAATTTTGCTTTATCCCGGCTTTCCAAATGATGTGATAGATATAAACAATTTATTTGGATAAACAAACATATAGAAATTTCAATTAATTTTTTACCAGCGTACTTCTAATTATTCAAGTATTCTTTTAGTTTCAGTGATAGTAGATGATACACAAATATAATAATGAGTCAAATGATATACGAATATAATACTTCCAAAGATAAAAGTGATAAAGTAAGTTTTAATAGGGGAACTTAGGAGCTCGAATTATTTTACCTGATTAAATTTTTAGATACAATTTATTAATGGGTTTTCTGTAATACTATTGGAATTAAATATCACGATGTCAATTTAATGTTTAGAAAGCGGTATTAGATTTGTATTTACATTAGATATTGTAACTTTGAATTTCTCGCTATCTATGGATAAGAAGTTTGAGTAGAAGATAACATTATTTCAAAATAACCATTTAGATTTGTCTTAGTATAGTCGCTACTAAGTAATAGTACCGCCCACGCAGGAGTTAAAGTTCACCCGGTTAATTTTGCGATTCTCTTCTATTCAACACATTTTCCGTTTCGATTAACAGAAAGTTATATTATTAGATATTACTGAATTTCTTCGAAAAATTTTTATTTTCATTTCTATTTATTCATTTGTACTAGTTCATTAACATTAGCTATGCAATTTTACAATTAACGCGTCAATAAAGCAGAAATCTAAACTTGAGTAAAAGATACTGAAACTAAACGAAAGCAATGAAAGTAATGTATATCTGCTACGGCAACCAATTTAAAAAACCTAAAAGTAAAACCGCGAAAAGATAAGCGAAAAAATTATACATTTTTTATTTGCACGAATATGTGACAGAGATCAACTCAATAATATTTTAGCCAGTTTTATTATTGACACTAGCTTTTTAATGCAGCAACATTCGTGGGAATATCCTGACCCTTCCAGATAGAAACAGAGTATCGATTTACTTTCCGTACAAAAGCAGATCACAAACCAAAGTGGCTTAGTGTTATTGAAACGATTAAGTAGTTTTCGATTAAATAGATTGTTCCAATGCCAGATTCTTTCATTTGATTGAGTTGAACTCGGAATGAATTTTTTGTACACACATTTATAAAGAAAAATGTTTAAAATTATTTACAAAATAACTAAAATTTTTAAATGCAAGTTAAAATAACGAAATATGTGTTTTATCAATATGTTATTGCTAAATATGTAAACATTAACAAATGTAATTTAATTATGTAATATATTAATACTAAAATTATTTAGATAATAATTAAAATGTATGAGTTATTGATATCCGATAATCCTCCGGCTTCATCATTGACACCAAATTAAACTTTCAAACTTATTTTGGATAGAGTTTTCATTGACACTTTTATTGACTGTGGAAAGTTGTGATACCTCAGGATCTTAATTTAAGGTTATTAAATACTCGGAATAAATAAGAAACATTTACTATTAAGAATCAGCTATACTATTATTTAATCTAATTATATAATTATAATTTAATCGGTTTATCTTTAATTATTTTAGGTTCATACACATATAGGTGTGAATCTTAAATAAATTCATCAATTTAATGATATAATTTTTTGCATTGAATTATTGTGATGAAAAAATAAATATGGTTCGGTTTTAGAATTAAAATTATAGTAATACTAAGTAGTTATCTATAAAGGAGTCATACTTGCAGCGTATGTTTTCAGAGGTATACAATTTTACAATGTAAAAGAACATGTAAAAATCATGACAATGGTTATGATATTAACTTCATTGAAAAGATAATTTTGTGCCATTTGTATTTAAATACGATTTCATTGCCACCGCGGCTGGCTCAAATGAAGCGCAATCTGAAAGTCCAATTCTGAAACACTTTTACGACCAGTTAGGGTCATATTTTGGTATTTAGGCAGCGAATGTTGTCTTCCAAATGTATTTTATCAGCATAAACTAGCGACTTCACATATCCTCACACAAAATAATTTACAGACGTGATATCACACAATCGTGGAGGCTAATTCACAAGGGCATTACGCGAAATTATGCATTCATCATATTTTTCCCCCAATAAATTGACAGTGTTGCGTGCTGCATGGCATGTTGCGCCGTTTTATTAAAACCAAAGCTCTTAACTATTGATGCTAGTCAACTGGTGAACTAAAAGTTAGTAATAATGGATCTAAGACACTCTCCATTAACCGTATTGAAGAAATGTGAGCCCATGATTCGATCAGTCCATAAAGTACACCAAACAGTGACTGTTTGTGGATGTAGCAGCGTTTCAATAATAGCACATGAATTCTTTTCTCTCCAAATTGGGCAATTTTATTCATTAACGTAGCCATTCAACCAAAAATGAGCTTTGTCGCTGAATAAATTAATGCTTGAAAAAGTGGTTGAGAATCGGACTTCCAGATTACACTTCATTCGTGAGAGCCGCGGTACTCATATGCGTAGTAATCGTATTTAAATACCTACTTTTCTATAAAGCCAATATCAAGATTTTTCCATTTTTTTTCCTTTTGTTCTATTCATACAAAAGAAACACCGTTATGATAAAGAAAAAAAATTGCTTATTTGATTGATTTTTAGAAATTCGTGCAAAAACTTCTACGCCCATTGACGTAAAACTTTTTCATCGTGATAGCTTACAGTTTTCAAATTACATAAGATAAAGAGTATGAACATAGGTTGTATAATTTTTATATTTATATAATTTTTTAAAATATATTTAATAATGTCAACCTAGTCGCAGTAAAAGTAGCTGGTTTGAGCCTTCTCGTAACAAACGCTGACAAAACTAATACAGATACACTAATAATGTGTACAACAAATTGTAGCTCTTAAAAATGTCGATCTATGAAATTCCGTGACAGTGACTGCTTTCTAATTAAAAAAGTGTGGGTCAAATGTGGCGATGTTTAAATCAATTAATTAATACTACTACATTTATTTTAAGAGTTTTTATAGACAAAAATGTATACTTCACGTTTCTTAATTTGTATTAATAATATAAGGGAAAAGATAAGGTTAGTGAAAGTAAATAAAAGTGGAAATACCCATTTTAATGACGTTCGTTCTCATATATGTGATGTGAGAACAGGGTCATTGCATCATGTTGTGTAGATTTTTATATTTTATTAATTAAAATAACGCGTGAGACTGCGTCCATGAAACAAAAAATTATTTAAATAATTTAATTGTACACGTAATAAGCCTTCGTACGGTTGTTTTGGAGGTAGGGGAAATACACTTAAGGCACCACCTTAGAAATATTTTAAATAGAATATATTAATAAAGAAAAATTTTAGATAATATATTTGTCTATCCTAAAATGTGGCCACGCCAACTCGAGGCGGGCTGCTAGATTCAAATTCAATTGTTATGGAACATATAAATTGTTTGAGATAAAATAATAATTAATTCAATAAAAAAACGACTCAGGTATTAACTAATTTACAATCCCATAATTCTGGCTGTATTACAAGGAAAATGTTTGCAAATATAAAATTTCTTTCGATATTGCATACATGTAAATTAAGTTTCAAAAAGTTAAATAAAATACTTTTTATCGCAAATATTACTTAATTGTCACAATGCTGTATTTCCCTAGTTATTATTTTAGATAATTCACAAGGAAACACGGCAGTATTTTGTCATTTTTCCATCATAACATAATCATTTTAATTACTTTAATCTTCTATTAATTAAGCGGGTATATAGGTTTTAAGACAATTGTCTATTGTTGACAAATTAAAAAGTAAAAACAAAAAACATCAACGAAACTTTAACAACAAGAAACAAGAATTAACGAATTTACAAAATATTCGAAACTTTAGTATATACAATGATATTAAAATTGCTAATTATAAAGGTAATATAAAGATTTCAATTTAAAAGTAAAGATTTGTTTAATTTTCAGGGAAAAAAAGTTGTACGGTATATTTGATTTGGGTAAATTTCAAACCAGTCGACCATAGACATTTGTTGCAATCGGGTTATCAAAATCGAGATTATTTTTCACGTTTCCTCGGCATCATGCAGCTAGAAAATGATTTAAATGCGATAATAAGATAATGTCAGACAATTTAGCTTTAGTCAGCAAGCTTAATAGAGAGACATTTAATAGAAATAATATGAAATAAGTATACATTAATGAGAGTACATGTGCATTAGTTTATCTGTATGTATGTTTCATTAGTATACGGAGCACTTTCAACGGAAGTAATCTGTATTATTTGTATACTAATTTCGCAACAGCGAAAACAGTCTAATTTAAAGTTCTTATTTAAATGTTTTCGAAATTACACTGTGTTTTTGAGCGGCAAATACCCTGCAAATTGCTGAGCAATGAGGTTATATTAAACAGTCACATTACAGAAATCATACTCTTACTGAAATGAATAGAAGACATAGTTTCAGCTAGTCATTACATATATATCAAAACATTCAAATGTAGAATAGCATAGAAATAATTAGGTGGCGAGTTAAAAAAAATACATGTAGAAAAGAACTAGTTCTAATTATGAAAGTTCATATCATACCGAAGTGAGTACGACATAGCTGTTAAAGGGATAGCTTTGCTATAACGCAAACCCGGGTAAGCCATTTCCCATATAAAATGGCGGATATCATCCTAATTCATAAATAAATGACAGAACTTATTGTGGGCATGTAACAGAATAAGTGTGAAAATTTAGCTACACTAAGGGTAATGTCTGTCTCTTTCTTGCTTTTTACCAAATTTGTAATATATATTAATTCTATATACTTATGAACGAAAGGTAGTTTCCAGATATTCCAGAGAGCAGTACCAATAGGCAAGTTATGCTAAATGACAACTAAATAAAGTTAGTAGAGGAATGAAGTTAGTAGTCTGAGGACCACTTTTAGAGCACTAAAGATATATCTCTGTAACATAACGTCATTAATGGTTTCAATTTAGGTTGTTTTAATTTGATAATCGACGATAACTGGATGATTTAACTACTAAGAGCTGCAATATATTTCATGACGATTTTTAATTCTTATATACGTATGTTTTATAATTCCTATGTACATATGTGTTCCTATATAAAACGTCTCATTAAATAGAATTTTTGTATGAAATTACTTTAAATTGATTGAATATATATATAAATATATATATATATATATATATATATATATATATATATATATATATATATATATTCAGAAGGTATTTCAGAAACCTACTGAACTGAACTAAATTTTTGATTTTCTTGGAAAAAAAAGTGCAAAGAAATTTAGCCCATCTAGAGTATTATTAATGAACGAATATATATGAAAGTGAGTAAAGTAAAGGAAATTAATCAGAATAAATCAGATTAACATCATCCCCATCTATTCTGCGCTTTGTGGAAAATCGTGGAAGAGGGATAAAAAATATCGTTTCTTAAAGTTATTTTAGAAAGGAATCTATTGTTTTCGCATATAAAATTTACATAAACTGTCTCCCGATGCCGTAGGAGTCGGAACAAAATAAAGACAGAAATGACAGAATGATATCAAAATAAAGAAGAAAGCCCAGGAAATTTTTTCTGCCTACTGAATAAAACAATATTAAAACAAATTTTATTTCTTTACTAACTATAATAGAGATACTGCAATACAGTAAATTTTAGTCAATTTTAGACAATGTTTGTCTAAAATTGACCTTAATTATTATTAAAACTATTTATCAAGCGGTTGCGAGTTTCGCATAATGGGGCGCTCAACTATGATATTGCGTACCGTTAAAATTTTAAAATCCTTTATTCAATATCTCCGCTATCAAATTACCATGAAAACATTTGGATAAGTCATAGAAATTAATTTCATATTTACTTTGATGGGACACTGAAAACTTATCCTTACTTGAGTTAACCTCATTGGTTTTATTAGTTTATTATAACCATGCAAAAAAATATTAGATAAAATTATAATACATTCAGTATCAAGAAGTTTCGTATAATCAATCTTTTATTTTATAAAGTTTTATATAATAGATGTTCATAAAGCGAGAAAGTAGTTAGAACCACAATGACATCTAGCGTAAATGTTGCACTTTTCAGTTTAGAATTAACGAAGACAGGTAAATTTAATGAACAGAAAGACATTATAATATGCATCATGAGGTTAAAATTAAACTCGTTGCGTAAACTCTATTCAAACAAAGACTTAACATCTTTTTGAAGAAGCTCACAATCGACATAATGACCTATCGCATTAAAACTAATGACAAACTCCAGCTTTGCTCCCTTCGCTTTGAGCTCTTAACATTTGATGTTCGTCTACTAGAAACCAAAACAAAAAAATATTTGGGGCTAACGCGAGGTAAAACAACGTAATTATCGTCCGTACGAGATTTCTCCACTAAGATAAATTCCAATTACGCGTAGCTTATATATGATGTTATAAATTTCCTATTGTAAATTATTTAATAAAATCTATTGCATATTTTTTAACTCTTTAGGATCTGCATTATCAATATATTTACATAATTATTATCGTGGAGTTAGTTTCAGGGTTCAACCCTTATTTTCTTTTCTTTTGAAATTGAAAATTGTATTGTGTTCTAAATAATTTAGTAATAAAGTCAATGAAGGAGATGATTATATGTATAGATGATGAACTTTTATATTTTTTTATTTTAAAAATACTTTGCTTTAGGTAAAAGACTTGAAGAAAATCTTTAAAATATTTGAAAAACTAAGTTAAAACGTCAGTTACTTTATCATTAATATGGAAATTTTTAAATCGTGAAATCTTTAATAGGGTAATTTAACAGAAATTAACGTATCTAATTTTCATAATGATGTCAATATTTATCATGATATACACTCTTGTCCAAGCTTAAACTTTTCTCATTTACCATATTAAGAGCGAGGTTATATACTTTCATATAAATAAGACATCATAACTTTGAATCTATTAAAGTTCTATTAACTGATAAGAACTTTCAGCGGAAGTAGGTACGAAACCGGCATTTAGTGTTGTCTCAGTTCGTCAACCCCTGAATAATGTCGCCGCCCGTAGAGGCGCTGAAATCTATCCCGTCAAGGTAGCAGCTTACTAAAGCATTTTTCGCTTAACATAATAAATTTGCCACTTATAATAACTAATCTTCATTTACTGACGAATTACCTCCATTAGCCATGTTTTAATGTAGATCAGTGCTTGAGAGTATTTGAAAAATAACAACAAATGACACACGCAGAATTAATAGGAAGATAGAACGGTATTTTGAGGTCTCTGTATTGAAATATGGAATACTTATAATTTCGTCATATTTATCTGTCTGTCTGTTTATCGCCATAGCTACAGTTTTAGACATCATAGGGATTTATAAAGCCGAAGTATCCCGTTATAATTTGCAAATTTTCAGCATCTGATTACTTTTACGTTTTCATATTCGATTGCTACGCTATAAATAAATATAGTGTTAAAAATGTTTGTCTGTCTGCCTGTCGCTTGTATATATGAACGGATTTATGTCGAAAACTACTGAAGTTATTAAAATTAATTTTGTTGGAATAAAATGTTGCCCGACATGTTTGTCATTTAAAAGGATAGCAAAAAAAAAATAAAAAGAATTAGGGTGGTATGTGAAGAAATTCTTTAATTTTTGGTTTTTGTTTTATACATACCGGAAATAATTAACCACACAAATATCTAATCAATTTAATTTATAGTTAAGCGTAACTGTGGTATAAATTAATCTCGTCATTAACTGCTTTTTAAATTTTGGTTTAAATTATGTTGGGCGATTAAGATTATTTATTCTCAATATCTGTATAATTATTTTGTAAACAATTTAAACATATTTTTTAACATTATAATGCCAAATTATGGTTTCCCTAAATAAAATTAATTAGAAAAGAGAAATATCCATTGAGTCATATGCAGATGTATGTTAATAAAGTTCTGTTAATATATATGCATTCACAGTGTACTTTTTCTCAATTCCGCCAAAATTTTGAAACCAAAGTATCATTTACCTTACTATACTTATTTGTGTCAATATTAACCATATATACTTGGTTAAAAACTAAACAATCCATTTTGTTTAACTTACTAGATAATTATCAAAGATAAACGAAAAGCAAAACAATAAATGGAAAACCTTTAAGCTAGACAAACAAAAAAACTAAAATAAAGTCAGTACGAATATTTGCACAACTTTATATGTACTTGAAACAATAACACGGTCAAATTAAAATTACAAAGTGTAAAGAGTAATATGTACTTGTAAAAATTTCAAGCAACAACAGCAAGATGTAACATATCAAATTTCGTACTAGGAAAAATATATTTTCGGATTTCATTAGTATCATTAGGTCCATGTAGCTCATATGTTAAGTTTTATACAAAAATTCAAATTATTCTCACTATGCCATTTGTTATCACTGTGACTAAAAGTTAAAGGTTTGTTGGATTTATTCAATATTTTGGACCAAGACTAAACCAAAGGATGAAAGTTTCAACTAGCATTATTATGGCCCATATCTATACATCAACAAAAAGATATACAGATATGAGCCATGATATGCACAATTTAAAGAAAAATACAAACCTCATTATTTTAAATGTAATTTTATATTGAAAGTGCGGCTCGGTGCGCATTTTAATTATATTTAGTCAAATTTAAACAATTGTGTTTGTTTCGTTTTTCCTATCTCATATTATAATTATGTTACATATTAAATTTGACGCTGTTTCATATATTTGCTTCAAATTTCAATAGCTAAGTAATTTTTAATGTATATTTTCAATAACTTTAATATATGTATCATCTGTAATAAAAAATATGTACTTATAAAGTTCAAAACTTCAGTTTTAACTTAGCTTGGCAAATCATTGTATAATATAAATAACACAATTTCATTTCAACTGAGTACAAAAAATTTACGCGACGAAAATAAAATTGTGTTATTTTATATTATACAATTCATATTTTATAAAAACCTTGATTCTACCAAAATATGGAAAAGGTTTATTCCTATTTAGTCCAGTAAAAAAACGTTCGAGTTAGTTGTCGGGTGACAGCAAGATCCAAAACTTATCATAATTTTTTTTTGAAAATAATTTTTTTTTTGAAACTGTTAATATAACATTATCTTACATTAACTTAGGCTTTTAGATAAATCGCTCGACGCGTTTTTTAAATGAAATTAAGTGTGGTGAAATTACTACTTTTCCGGTAATGTTAATGTATAATTTTTTCGACAATTTTTACCAAAACTAAACGCAAAATTTTTTTTTCTTTTCAAAATGTTAATATAACATGATTTAAAATTGACTTAGCTTTGTAACCAAATTGCTCGACAGCTTTTTTTAAATAAAATTAAAATGAAATTACTATTTTTGAATAATGCTATTTTTAGCCTAATTCGAGGACGATTTTTACCAAAAGTGAACTGAATTGTCTTAATTTTATAATAAATTAGATCAATTAGTTCGAACAATATATCAAAAGATTCAGCGAAATTGGTTGACAACGAAATTGGTAGCGTTTACACGACAACTACTATAAATATATTTTGATAAAAATTTAAATCTGATCATCTAAACATTTGAAGTATTTCCCATAGTCCTAGAGAGTTGAAATCTGTAAGTTATTAAGTAGGCTGAGTTTAACGTGTAGGTGGCAAGAAAATAAATCAGTGACTACCTCCCTCCAACCTCCCAAATTGGGGAGTACAGATTTTTTCTAGTAAAAAATATAAGTAGAATTTGTATTATAAGAGTTTTGTAAACATTTGGGCACTTGAAAATTTTAAGAGTAAATAGTATTTCTATAAACTATTTATTTAAAACTATTATTTTCTCAAAACATAAATGTATTTTTTGAAAGGTATATTTCACCGTATCTTTTGGAGGCATAAAATCATGGTTCATATGTAAATAAAATTATTTCTCACTATGTAAATATATTAAAATTTTGTCTAATGTTGTTTTCCCAAACATTCAAAATAAAATATAAAACGTTTTGGGAAGGTGCCCGCGGGGGGTGGCGGATAGTGAGGGTGACACACGAATTCTCGTTTTCACACGGTACATTCCGGCGAGTGGAATACATGTACCGACGACCATTTGGTCACTTTTATATCATGATAATGACTTACGAATAACTTAAAATTACCAATTGCTGTAAAAACGTTATTACTTAAATGTACACATCCAAGAAACTTTTTGAACATAAAAAAAGATAATTATTAAATATATTATAATGAAATGATTTTTACTGATGTGTATATTTGTTGGAAATATTATAAGATCGAGAAAATTCAACCATAATGTACTTACCTTCTCACTTTGTTTAAAACACTAATAATAGGTAGGCGAGAATAAGTTAATTCAGATCGCTGCTACAAAAGTTTTCTTTTCGAACTTAATGTTGCAAAAGGAAATTGTTTTCCAGTAAACAAGGTGATATAATTTTCCTTTTGCAAGAGGTATATATGAAACAAACTGTATTTCATTAACATATGAAATGCAGTTAACTAATACACAAATTATAAAATAAACGCTTTTTTGCCTTGACATTCACTCCACAGACTTTTGAAAAAAATTAACATTTGAAATCACACAAAAATCACAGGTCGAAACTCGTTTAGTCAATCAAGCATATCAAAATTCTTTGCTGACAATCTCTGCTCTGTGCGACTGTTTGACCACAGTGAATTAATTGTTTGACATTGACAGAATGAACGTAAACAATGAATCTTTTAATGTATTTGGAATATATAATTTAATGTATTTGTAATATATATTATAAATAAATTTTACCTTTCTGCATTCCTTCTTCATATAAACTTTAACTATGCCAAATCTTACACTCCTCCTTATGCGCAATATGCCTAAAAAGGGATACACAATTTTCTTTTCGAGTATTAATATATAGATTCCGTGATAATTTAAAATAAATTAAAGATCCCATTAGTATTTTTAAACCTTGAATAGAAGTATATTATATACAGAAATAAGTTAACGATCGAATTTCTTTTCATTCAGCGTTTCCTTTTTGTAAAAGGTCGTTAGAAGGTTTCATTATTTTATTGAAATTTCGGATCAATGAAACTGGAAAGCCTTGTGAATGCCTTTGTACCTTTGAATTTTTTGTATTGGGTATTTTCTGGTGGCATTTTTAACTGTATTCGGCTTTATCCCAGCTTTCGAAATAATATAACAGAGGTAACCAAGTTATTTTCGTAAAAAATTATATCGAAATTTTAATTTATCTTATTGCTAACTTATTATGGAATTTATTTTTTTTTTGTTTTTGTGAACCACATGTGTATGCGTGTGTGCATGCGTACATGCAAGCGCGATGCATGAATTTAATCTACCAGGATGTAAGTTACGTGAAAATTAAGAAAATGGCTGTTTTTTGTTGTTTTCATTTGTTTTATTACCCATTTTTTATCCATAATAAAATATAGAAACACAACCTATGAAATTTTTAGGTTTTATTTTGCTTAATATTCACTAAAAATCATTCATGTTAGCAAATAGTAAGTAGGCTTAATTTCATCCGACTGGTATTCAATGTGAACCTTGATTCTAAAAAATAGTATTATTTTAACTTTACCACTATATAAAAATTTAATATTACTGAAGAAACTTTCTAAATAATTTCGAAAATAAATTATCAATTTGAATGAATATAATTTATAATAATGGTAATAACAAGCTAAAACAATTTTTTCAAATCAAACTATTTGATAATACATTAAGGTATTTTGCCTGAATCTGTCGTCTGTTTTTAAAAATTGTCAGCAATATTATAATTATGTGTATCACGTCAACATATGACATATCAGAAAAATATTTCCGTTGGATATTTTGTTATGACTTTCGTTCTCTCAGTCAAAAAATTTATGATCAACTTGATTGGCATTTCGTGAAAATGCCTTATCCCGTTATCGAATTCAAACACGGTCGTACTCAATGGTAAGTTGCGTGAGGGATGCCTGCCAATAGTGACAACTAAAAGTAACTTCACTGATCTGTGGTTTATAGTAAAAACTGACAAAATAATTATCTATCAGTGGATTTTGAATAATAATTTAGCCATCGAGAAGATTTTTGCTAGACTGGTGCCCATAATTTGACCGAAGATGTTCTGTTCTGACTTTGGAAAAATACGACGGAGATTACCCAAATGCTGTATTCAATATAACCGCGGGGCCCAAAGTTGAGTACATTATAACGAACCAGAGACAGATGCTCTGTGCAGTAAATATTTGCTTCTGCCTATATAGAACAAGTGAAGGCTGTAGGCCGGAAATAAATTGTTTCCTCGTTCTTGGGACGGACAGGTTATTATCCAGCGATTGGTCTGGAAAATAAGGGAATAATTATCGCAAACTGATATACCATCAATTGTTTCCCTATTGTTTGAAAAAGTTCGACAGTAACGTCCTCGTATTAAAATTTTCCATCGTCACCACAGCGTCCCTGTACAATCAGTCAAATGAACAACCAATATGGCTACATCGGATGTAATAACTATTGACCATATGCCTTATGGCCCCAATCTGGTATCATTCGGTTTCTATTTATTCACAAGAATTAAAGATAGTAATGAAAGAACTGCAAGGAATATAATTTCCGGGCACCGAAGAAGCGGTGACTGTTTACCAGAATGTCGTGAAAACACGTAGAAGAAAGAATAAGCCGGATGCCAATTTCAGTGGTACTATTGAATAAAATGATGCATAGCCACGAAAAGAATTTTTAAAAACAATAAATAAATTACAAACTCGATTGTTGATTCCATGTTTTTGTACTAAAAACGTTCAGCGCCACCTCTAGTCTTATAAAGTTAAATGGAAATGTTATTCAGCACTTTTCAAAATATCGGTCAAAGGAAGGTCATATCCTTTTCGGCACAATATATTGTAATGAAAAAATAAAGAAAAAAGTCAAGCTAGGTTTATCGACTTATGATAGATATTTTTTGTGCATATACTTATTGATTTCCTTTTAGCGCCCAGTAGCGCAAAACGCCTTCAGTTTGTATTTCTATTCCCTTAGGTGATTTACACCGGTTTTTGCCTCAGACAAACATATGTCTCTCTTTACATAGACTCTCTTTTATCTTTATCCACTAAGTAAATTTGAATGTTCTCAAATTCTATTTTTTTCCGTCAAAAAAATCCGAATTTTCGTCTTTCTACGTAATGGAATCATATTCTTAGTAGTAATCACATGTAAAGGTACCCAGGTGAGTTTTTATCACGTGGCGTTCTAAAATATGCCAAATCTCCTATATGTAATAGTACATCGTATAGATTTTTGTTTCACCTTATAATATAAAATAAAGGTTTGAGTTTATAATATTATTTGGCCAGAGTAACCAAAAAATTATTGTGAAATATTAATTTTGTCCCGCGTTTAATTATTTTTTTGCAATTTGTTCCAAATTTCCACTATATAAGGGAAAACATTTTCACTAATAATTTGAAAACCATGATAATATAAAGTCATTTGGTAAAGAACTTTTTGTTTTCTTATTGAGCTCTTTGGGTGCCAATCCTGTTTAGTTTACAAAACAATTCTGTTGTTTATAAATTCCGATTTTTATTTACTTATCAATTAAGTCCTATTAATTGAAAAGCTTCAAAGTGAATAAATTAGTTAATCTTTTCACCAAGTTCATATCATATACAAATTTGTTTACAATATCTGTCGCATATTATATGTAACCTTTTCATGAAAATACCTAAGAATGAACATTTTTTTTCCAATATCATATTATTTTAACATGAAATGGAAATCTTGAATCAAATACAAATTTCCTCACCACTAGTATGCAATATTAGCTATTATTGGAAGTGAATGTTAGATTTTATTACTTGGTATTCAAGTCACGACTCCATATCTAGAGTAGATGAAATCTTTGAAGGGTAATATTTCATTCCTGTCCAACTTCTGTTAGCGGTCGAAGAAAGGATTTAAATATTTATGAGTTGCGGTCTCCTGGTTATAAGATAACCAGTATTCCATTTAGTTTCTCACGGATGTTGTCATAAAAGAAAAAAAATATTGCAAATAAAACTTAGGCGAGAAAGTTTTTGCTCCATAATTAATATTGGATATGTGTATTCTTTTTTTAAATTTATTCAATGTATCAAATCAGGTACCTTCCTGATTTTAAATGATTACGTACCTCAAAAAGGAAAAACGAAACCCTTGACCTCAAAAGATCACTTGCGTATCAATCAGGTTTTATCTCAACAATTAACCAACAATAGTTTCTCTCGAGAAAATATTTGACATAGAAAATTTAAATATAACAATGTGCAATTGAAATTTAACATTTTAGAAGACCATTTTTATTTAAAGTTTATTAGAAAACCATAACGATAGTCCTCTAGGTAAGATATACACGGTGAAATTTATCATTAATATTTATGAATATTTTAAAAGAAATACGATATTCTATTAAATGCTAATATATGCCCTTGTATGTGAGAGTATCTCGGCGTAGTTATTTTTAGAATTTTTAGGAATTTTTTTGAAGAAGTTTGCAATAAATTTCTGCTGCTATTTTCAAAATTTTATTAGTAGTTACGTAGTTAAATTCATGACGTATTTGAAATTTTCTTATTTTATCGGTTTTATTTGATACTGTGTCTACATTTGATTCATTACTAAACACATTGTTAAAATTCAGCTTTTCTTAATATATGATTTCCAAAAAAATAAGTTCTAACGACGGATGGATGGACATACAGATTATTAAATACAGATTTTTTCCAAAATTTTTCTATCGTTTTTGTAATTTTTCGTATAGCATATAAAAACATTAAAAAAGAAAACAAATTGCTAGATTTTAGGAACTATTTAAACTACAGCTGTACTGAGAGTAAGATAGGACCAGTCAAACGTCACGTAAAAACTACTCATGTTTCAGACTTTCTATTTGTAGCCAATACGAAATAAAAGCTATAATGAGTAATAAAAATCGATCAAAATATGTAAACCGTTAATTAAAAGGTTCTTGTAGGTACTTGCGGAATATACTAAGGTTTGTGAATTCTAAATCCAAATTTAAAAAGCCATTTATCGTTTATTACCGTTTCAAAGAAAATTTTCGTCGAAATGCCTAATTAGCCCATTCTTTTATTTTATTAAACCGGCGATAAAATTATGTTATTGTTTTTAGTTTTATCTTAAATTACTTCTTATTAATTTTTTATTTGATAAAATTGGCGTCAAAACTGGCTTCATTTTATTTAAAGTTTCATTTTCAGAAATATGTTTTTTTCTTTCTGACGATTGAAAGATTTTTTATTGGCAGAATTGTTGAAATTTCCGTGATTCGATGTGATTTATTTGAACAAATACCATACTTGGAATAAATTTCGTAGACTTAATTGGAAATATGTCAAAAATAGAAAAACGAATAGCATATATTTAACATCGCGTAGTTAATACCATCAAGTCGTAAGCGAATAAATATTTTGTCTAATTTTGGCTTTATGGTAACCATGCTCAAAAAAAGTTCATTGTTAGACCAATTAAAAAAGTCAATTATTATTTCCATGGAAAAATATTATACTGTGCACAAGAATAAAAGAAAGTATTTTTTTATTTTTTTTCATTTATAATTTATGTACTATCGGCGAAGTACAAAATCAATCTCTGTACAAAAATATCATGATTACGTAAAGGTAGATTTACTCTTCATCGAAAATTGTACCTCGAAACCAAATCCAAGTTAATTTGAAAGTTTATAAATTTATATGTAATAAAATGTATGAGCCTTAAAAATTATATATTTCTTGTTCGATTGTTATGAAACTTCACATAAAAATAGCTTAGATAAAATCCAAGTTCTTAAACGGGCAAAATTGGTATGAGTATTGAAACTCATATCAATTTCATCCGTTAAAATTTTAGGGTTAAAGTTTTATAATAAACAATTATGCATCCAATTATGATATGTAAACAGACTCGCATGCGCATAAACGAATTAACGTACAAAGATACTTATCTCGCATGAAAAAAGTCATCAAGAACTTTTCATCAACAGATCTAAAAGTAAGATATTTACTAAATAATTTCCAAACAAACAAAAAGCGTAACAATAAATCATCGGTGCATATAGGATAATTAATAAATATTAATAATTAGGATAATTTAGTCCCTCGAAAACTTTTTCTTGTGGCATAAAGTTTATACGTAATAATGAATTTACCGTCGCGTTATGTGTTTGCATTTACGGTCAATACGCATTTTTTCATCAAAATTTGATTTTCAATAAATTTTTAGGGTTCCGTACGTCAAAAGGATAAATGAAACACTTATAAGATTACTTTGTCATTCGTCAGTCTGTCTGCCTATCTGTCAAGATCCTTTTTCTCAGGAAAGGATGGAGGTATCGAGTTAAAGTTATTTAAGTAGAGTTAAAGTTTATAAAATATTTAGGTTTACAGTTTCTTAGTTGTAAAAAAACCAAACTTCTAAGTCAATGCAATAAAAAAGTAAAAATACGGGCATTTATGCCGCATATTTTGACACTCGCAAATACTTCCCGTTGATTCAGAATAATGAAATTAGGAAAAAAACTCACAGTACAATTAAAGGAAATAATTGGAAAAATGTTAATTTGTAGTTATATCACAGAAAAAAAAATTAATAGGCGCCTATGATAAATATAACTGGCAATTGCCAGTTATACGTTCGTGAAAAAAAATTACGTTGAAAAAATTACGTGAAAAAATTTACGTTCGTGAAACTAAAATTTTGTATATAGTTTAATTGTAATGGTATGTAACATTAAATGTTCATAAATGCTTAAACGTTACGGAACCCACGTAGTGCGAGTTCCACTCGTTCTTAACAGCTTAATCGAGCAACGGTCTTTTCTGTCGATTCCAGCTCAAACTCTTAGCCTAAAACATAATTTATTATTATATTTCAATGAAGTCTCCAAATGTAAGCTTGTGTGTGCTTAAGTGTTCGCCTTACTATATGTTAGCTCGTTGATATATTATTGGTATATTGCTGAACTGACTATAAAATGCAGGATAATGAGCATGATAAAATATACCACGTTTATCCGTGAAACATATAAGCTCGGGCGCGCAGATGCCCAGTTGAAAAATGAAATAAATTGGTATTTATGCAAGGCCAAATAGTACTTGCTACCAGTACTGCAATTTTTAAACAATGCACTTGTTCGTAACATGAGAAATTAATTTTTGATATTGGGTATTTCATTTTGTGTTAAATTGAAATTTATACGGTTATATATTTTATATAATTTGGTATGTTAGTAAACTTTAATTTCAAAGAAAACTTAAGCATTAAGAAATGTAGTTAAAAGATATCAGGTTACAGATATATGAAAATCTTCAAGTTGTAAAATTATAGAGAGCAATATCGTGCAGTTCATGCGTTCCTCGCTAGAACTTCAATAGACTCAATAAATTATAGTTATCTTGAGTGACTCCTGGTATTTTGTTAAAGGATGATAAGCGGTATAGCGGATGATAATAAGTTCACCTTATCATTTATAATTATAATAACTTATCATCCTTCGAGGTCTTGAAAAAAATTATGTTAATTTTACTGTTTTCACAGAAAAAAATACACATTCCGATATATATCTATCTATACCTCTACCCAACCTTTATCAAATAAAAATAAAATTATAAGGCGGTATTTGAACGAAATAATATGTCTTATTATAGTTACGAATAAAATGTTCAATACATCGACTTTAAGCTTCAAAATTATTTCAGTTGCATGTTTGAATTTGCATTGGTAACTTTTACAATGATGTACTTTAACGTTATATTTTTAACGTAGAACAATCTTAAGAAACATATTATTTATACAATATTATTCGTGCAAACACTTTCACACAAAATAAAAATATTCTTAAGAAATTAACGTCGTCTATTTCTAACTTCAAAAAGTTTATTAAAAGGGGTTGGTATAGACGGGACGAAGTTGCCACTGCGTATCTCCGATTTTTTTTATGTAAGACTCATAATTCCATTCGGTAATAAAATTCTGTTCTTTAAGTTTTGCTTATGAAAATCGTAAATAATGTCATCTTAAAATAAAACTAAAAATATGGGAATTACAACGTGGCTTTGCCACTGATTTGTGACTCCGCGCGGATTTTTATTAGAATAAAAATATAATTTTTGTGAATTAAGTAGTTTTAACTAAAATAAGTTTCACAGCTGTTCAACTTACTTTTGCACAGCTGTGAAAATGTGGATGCATGACCTTGTAGCGTAGGAAAACAACTGGCGCTATGCCGATTGGTCAAAGTCAATTTTATATTATTATACCCTATTTTATCCATGTTAACACCTTAACAGTTGATAATAGCGAAGATAATCTTTGCGTGGCTATAACAAAAATTGACATAAGATACTAAATGAATAATATCATTTGAAATGAAATATTTTCATTCGTAATTGGGTCAGGTGGTGTCACCCACCAGCCGACTGGCTTTCCATTCAATACGGGGAATATGGGAATTTATTTAATTAGTTTTAGGTCATAAATAATTGGGATTTTGATAATTAAATTGGTTTTAATTGGGCATCCCACACTTAATGCGCTAATATTAAATTAGTGGCGCTAATGTTAAATTATACCCCGATATATATTGAATTAGTCACCTGAATGTATCTTGGCTGGAAAAGATTAAACTAAATTTAACGTGTTACTTATTTCATTGACAATGAGTAACTCAACATGGAAGTATGTACATACTTCGAAGTGTATGTACATACTTCCATGTTGAGTTGGTAAATCAAATTTATTTTTTCACCATGCATTGAGTATAATTTCAAGACTATATCATTTAACTATCTACTTTTATAATTTTATTATGTCATGTCCTATAATCACCATGTTCTATAATAAAATTATAACTCGTTATTTCGTGATGTCCCTCCGTAAGTTCCAGTTTCATAGATTAATAATTTACCGACAAATTCTTGCAGTTTTGCAGGTAGATACACCAAAATCTTAAAATGAGTATTAAAATTGTTAACTTTTAAATACACTTTGCTATACCTGCAAGAAATGTGCGCAATAAATTAATTTTTTCATTATAAAATTGGAGTGTCACATAATAAAAAATTAAATTACTTAAAATTGTTTAAACTAATTATTTGTTTTCAAGCCTAGTTTGTGGAATATTAATATGGAAATGGCTTCTAATATGACCATTACCACTTTTAATTTTTCAACCGATACAAAACAAATTTGTCGGGTAAAAATATAATTCGCACTACGAGGATTCCATACACACGGCCAAATATAAATATTTAATTCTATTAATATTAATTTAACTATATTAGTCAAGTATTTGCATCAAAATCTTTGCAAATATTGTTACTATTTTACTATTCAACACCTCGAAGAATCATAAAAATAAGTTTTAAGTAAGAAACGCTGTTTTTTGTAATTTTGGCTTTAGCAGTTTCAAAAATGGTGGAGGGAGGGGAAGTATATTCTGGTGTACATTCTCAGCAATATCTCTGGAATAATATTATGTATAATCTTGAAGAAAAAAATGGTTTTTGAATCTTTACAGAATGCTAGTTCAATTGATATACCAAATGAAATATTAAGAGAAAAATAATTGTGTATTCCATTGGCCCTTTCAAAATTTAATACTAAAATTTTTAAATGGCATTGTTTTAAATATAAGCGAGTTAATATGCTTTATTATTACCTTGCTATATTTAAAGGAGCCGATGAATAGTCATAGTCAATCAGGTTGAGTTGTAAATACCGATGGAGGACAATAAGAATTCATGAACTAAGACAATAAAATCACATCATAAAACATGATCACATTAATGACCTTATTGGATATTGAATAAAAATAATATGTCGAAGTTAGGTATGTATTTATTATATAAGTAGTTATACCAGACGCAAGATATTTATTCTTTTTTGCTTATTATTCTAGCTAGTATATGAAAAACAAGCGTTAATCTTGTCTTTATATAAAAACCATAACAGGATTTAACAAAGGGTATAATTATTTTGAAATAGAATTATCTGAAAGGATTATTAAATAACGGTTTTTAATAATTTCCAATATCTTAAACCAAGTTTTTGCCACTAGCATAATCAATTACGATTTCAAAACACATAAATAAACACTATTTATTAGGTAAATAATGTAATGTTCGAAAATAATGGTATTTACTTCAATTAATGGATAATACAAAGAATCAAATGTTATTTTATAAAGATAATTGAAGATAAATGTAATTTTTCATATCGTAATTCTCAGATATAAAGAAATGTAATTTTTTTAAGATACTATACGCAAAGAGTTTCAGTTTGGGGCTTTTAGGTACATCACAAATATTATTAATATGGTCAAGAAAAGAGTATACTTTGGTAAAGAACTTTTTTTGCCGTGGTACCTTTGTACGTCAAACGGTTTCTGGGGGAAAATGGCTGTGACAGATAAACACTTGTCAGGGAACACACAATTATAAACAATCGTGTAAGGGTTTCATTTTTCATTTTTTTCATTCAACCCCCTAAAAGTGTGAAAAATTAGTATAAAAATATTCGTTCATTTAAAATCAGTTTCTTTCGAGATGTTATTTCCAAATTCTAGTTTTTTTTCCGGCATCCGCTTAGCCGTTTTCTTTGTTTCATCATAAAGTGCATTCATAAAATAATTATTTTCAGAGTAACTCGGAAACTACTGTAGGCGATTCCCTACTTAATAAATTACAGTTATTGTAAAAAGTGTGACGACTTCAACGTAATTTTTTGAAGTGGTCATATAAACATATTTTTAATGTTTAATTTTTTACACACCATATAAAAAACTATAAAATAAAATATTTTTACTGACAAATATAGCCTTGACCTTCTTGCAATTAAAGCAACTAATATAAATACTAATGTTTAATTTTCTCCAATATTTTTTTAATATATTTGTCTTCCCTTATTGTCCAGGTTAAGGATATTAATTGCATGGAAGCTTATAAAATCTAATTTAATATTACGTTCTTTGTTAAGCGAACCGACGTTTGATTCCAGTTAATTATTTCCAAATTCACCGCGACCCCAATAAACCAAAACTTTTACTAGCATGAATTGATACCCTTTATCGTCGTTCGATAACAAGGCTTTGATGGAACTGACTTGTCAAATAACAAACAGTTATATTGTAAATATAAGAACATAAGCTGAATTTCTATTGAAAAATTTGGGCACAAATAAATTTTACATAAGATGCACGACAATATGTTATTCTAAGAGAATGTACTAACGTCTCCAAAACTTGTAATTCTAAAGGTACGATTAGGTCATTATAATTTTTGTATACAATACTAACAAGGAATTTATTTTATTTTTTTTTGTTGTTTATGATAAATGTGTCATTCTTTTCAATCATACTATTTCATAAAATAAGGAAGATAAGCGTACGTATAAGACAATAGGTAAAGATAACGCAAGGTAACAGGTACAAGGTACAATGTATTTAGGGATGGATTCGTAGACTGTAGATAATAACGTATAACATCAAATGTCCATACAATATGGAACTAAAATGCCACAATATTGATATTATTTCTAGAAAAAAAAATGTACAAGCGATATTAATCAGCTCTTTACCATTTGTTATTCCCACTGTTTTCACCACAATTCGTAATATTAATTCGTAATATTTTATGATTTCGGTAAAATGTTCAGAAAATTTGAATTTTTTTAATTATAAGTCACGAAAAATATAAAATAATTAATTGAAAATAATAGTTGCAGAGTATTCTTAGAACAGGCGAAATTTTTCAAAAGTTAGAAACACATATAATGTTTCCATTTCAACCCTCCTTCAAGTAATGACTGCGCTCGAAGCCATAAATGTCGGTTGTCGAGCAATAATGAGACTACGTTACATTTATTTATTTATCTCTGTATAATGTTCCGGTTTTCGTTTAATGTTATCGTTAGAACAATTATTTAAGAACTTTATTGTCGTTTAATTTGGGAGCTAATAAAAATATCCGAACTCATAAAAATACGTTGTCTACGTCATTTTTAATACATTTTTAAAGTCATACATACTCTTCAACCTTCTTAACGTGTTTTTCTAGCGCATAAGTAATGTACCCTTCCACCTATAAGATATATGTAACCCGTTAAGCTTCCAATGCTTTTCTTCATTTCAAAATACTTAGTCGTAACCTATTTTGAATACAAATATCGTCTTGTAAACTCAAACAAATAGCTTGTGAAAATAATTTACGCAGTGCCGATATAGCAAAATTAGGAGAGCAGATGATTTACGACTGTGCCATTAAATATTTACGAAGTTTTTACGGTAAGATACTATTTTCTATACGGACATAATTTTAGTCCATCGTACTAATAAACAAATTTAATACCTTGATCAATAGGTAAACAAATCGCGTCTTAGAAATAGTATTTGCCATTATTTTTAATTATCGTTCTTATTTAATTGTTAAATAACCCTCTTATAGGAAAGAATGTTAATATAAGCTTAATGATTTTACATTTGGCGAGTTAGGAATCTTATAAGGTTTTCGTTTTTTTTCTTCTTTTGAGACAAGGAAACCTAAAAATTTAACTACACTGAAAAATATAATTCCAAAAGTATGTCAATAACATCTTTTCTTTTCAATATCTCCTAAAATATTTTCAATAATATCTTCGGGATCATCTTAGTCAAGGTCTTGGGTAGGAGGATACTTCATAGAGACAGCCGAACTATTTTCTCAATGTGTCTTCTTTTCAATGAAAATTGTAAGAGTTATACTATAAAATTTGATCTCTCTTATATATTTTTGTAAATAATCACAATTAATTCTGAAGGAACTAGGAAAGAATTAAAATACTAATAAATTATTTTTAATTTTTATATAATTAATAATCTTCAAAAAATATGAAAAGAGATTCTCTTTATCCTTACATAAAAGAGATCATAAGTTCAATTTTTCTATTTTTAACCGACTTCAAAAAAGGAGAAGGTTCTCAATTCGTCAGAATATTCTTTATGTATGTTTTACGATAATTCTTTACCTAGTGGACCGATTTTGGTAATTCTTTTTACTTTAATTTCAAAGAGGGTGCTATAGGTGTGGTCACATATAAATATAATAATTATTTAATGATGACGTCTGGATATGAACGATGGAACTCCTTAACGAATGACAGTAAATTAAATATTCTTTAGTTAATTAAATATTCTTATTATTCTTTTAAAAAGTGTAAAACTCTAAAACTTTACTTACATAACAATTGATATATCCAAAATTAAAATTTATGAAATACCATTAGTTTACGATTAGTTTACCACTGTTTTTCTCATCTCTCATTCAATATGCATCATTTCTTTATCTGGTAATCAAATTGCATAGTATCCAATCCGATTCAATTTAACATTCCACCCTAGTTAAGTAAAGCAACGATTTATTCAATTTAATTGTTATGAATGCCACTGCACGGGTTAAATGAATGGTAGCTTTTACGAACGTATACTAATTCCGGCCTCTCATGATTCAATAATGAAACCTTGTTATATTACTGAGTTTTTAAAACAGATTTAGAATTGTAAGAGAAGCGAGTATTCGAAAGTAACAAATGTTCAGATCTTAAAACGTAACTCTGTAGGGTTAATTGCGGATTATTTTAAATATTCCGAATATCAATTTTATATATTTCACCATCTCATAATTTTTGCTATAGTAATATGATCTCATTTACAAAATTTGCATGTGCTAAGTCATCCCAATACCAATCACATTCGATATTACATGTCAAAAATTGGGCAGAGATCTTATAAATGTATTATTACTGGGTTAACATTTAATGACAAATATTCCCCAATTTTTCTGTTTTTCAAGTTCTGATGGGTAAAAAACTATTTAAAATTTATTGAAAGGCAATATTTTCTGTATCAAGTTTAGGTAAAGAAATTATAGGTTTTAATATCCAAATTTCCTCACATTTTGCGCTATGAGAGTTTTAACTATTTTAGGTGATATGAAGTTAAATTTAATTGCCTCATTTTATTTTGTTTAATTTAAGTTGTAAATATATAATGTTTGATGTTATAGTAACAAATATCAAAGAAATTTTAATGAATCGAATTGCAGTCATATTTAGTCAAATATAAACAAATTTGTTCTTATTTCTCATTTAGCACCCTTTTTCTCTTGTTATCTGAGCATAATTTCTAAGCCACAAATAATTTAGTAACGTTATCACTAAACTATGTACCAAAATTATTCAAAATAGAATTAAATTTGCAGACGAAATTAGCAAGAAAAAACGTGGAGAGTAATTAAACAAAACCCGCTAAATGTAAGTGCTTAGAAGAATTCCCATTTTTATTCGGACTTTACGAATTGTAATGAGTTTTTTAATTAGATACAAGTCTATGTCCCCAACTATTTATATTAGAAAATTTAAACGTTTTAAACCTAAAAGACACATTTGTCTTGAACTTTATATTAACCCTAGGTTATATGTAACAGAACTTTAAATTATTACGTACCTAGCGTTTGTCTGGAGCTGCTTTCTGTTGCTTCGTCTGCTTGAATTTCTGTTTAAAACGACTGTATTCACATGTACGTTTTAGACTCTTGAGATATGTCAATAATAGATTCAATAGACATGTTGAGCACGTCATAGCACTAATAGTAGTATTATACATAGTGCTAAAATTGGATTATTGAGAATACACTCATTATTCACACCGAGTGTCGTTGAATAAGAAATATACTATTTCTCCGGTTAAAAAGTAGTATGTATGTCAGTTTTGATTACTATTATTAACCGAAACTGCGGTTAATTATTAATAGTAAACCCACGTGTAACTTTGCCACAAGAAGTATACCCATGCCACAATTGGTAGCTCTTCGTTCCTTGGTTAAGGTAACAAATAGAGTGACAAATAAATTTTCGGATTTATAGAATTACTAGCTTTTAGTTACAATAGCGCCTGTTATATTTATCTAAACATAGTATAAATAACTGTTAATGATTCGTTAACCGTTGACAAAAGCAATTTATCAACTTATAAACGATTTAACTTTGGACTACCTAATAATTAGATATCTGAATACATAAATAAACCTAATATTAATTTTCCACGTTACTTAACTTGCATGAATAATGGGTCTGGATCAAAGGATTTATTTTATATACCTGATTTATTTTATTTCCTGGATTTTTTATGGTTTTGCTTTATTTGTTATAAAAAATTCGAAGAATACTTTTAAAATTTTCTAATTTTTTTAAATCATAGGATATTTTCCATGCACTATATTTACTGTTTTATTAGTTTTTAAATGGTCTGGTTTTACATTCATAAAACAACAATTTCATAGGACACTGTGACCTCATATTTATTATCATAATATTAAGCATTCTAAAAGTTTGTCACCAGGAATTACTTACAGTGAGAATAAAATTTAATTTCCCGAGAAATGCAACCGTTTTTCCGGTACATCGTGCCTGACTGACGCTCTCGGTTTTGCAATCACGGTAGACGATGAGACGGCACGACGGTGCGGCGATTGGGGGAGCGCGGCAAAAGCAATTGACAAGTGGTTCCAGTGGGTGGCTGAAGACAGCGCGTATGCAGCTAGGTAAATAGCCAATATTGCGATGACAAAGCCGGAGAGCTATTTTAATTTATACTACAAAGAGCTCTTAATAAGGCACCTCACATATAAAATTAGACTAAAGAAACTATTTTTAAACAATTTGATCGTTCGTCTTAAAACCAGTCTTAAATTTGGAAAAATTGTTTCATGTTTTATATTTTCTTCTAAGTTGCCTCTAAAAATTACTGTGCAAACTTTAATTCACGCACCGTTGAGGAATTAATTATGAAATACAGACGTTTTTCTCCGAATTTTTATTTGCCGCATAGGAGTCTTACTCTAACTCTTCTGAGGACAGGTGACCGTAGCTATGTTTTGAGTTCTTGTTTACAATGACATACTAATGACATCAGCAGCCATTTATTAGAATAAAGAATTTTATATTCCTTATGATAGGGCAAATACGCTAACAAGCACCCACAATACCCGTCAAGTTTTCCTGATAAAACACGGTTTTCAAACTAAACACGACAAGTAAACAAAAATAAGAAGTTAAGTACTCATTATAGAGAGAAATTAATATTAGCTTCCAAACGAATGGAGAGAAACGAAATGGAAGTTAACGAAATCGGCAGAATATACTAAGCAACTTTTCTGATATTACGGAGACGCTTTACGCAGTGGGACAAGGGACAGTTGACCTTAGAGATTATAATATTCTTAATCATTTTATTTTGATACTAATTCGTAATATTTGTATGCCAAAGTATACTATTTAAAACCTCATTATATTGTTGGAAAAGCATTAACTTTATAATGAACAGAAGGGTCATTATAAAGTTAATAGAAGCAGGATTTTCTTCCTACCAACAAACAATAACCTAATACCGATCAGCCAAAAAATTACAATGTAATTACAATTTTCGTTCATAATAAATAGCTTTAAGGAATCCTGGGCAATGAACTCCTACGTCTTATAGAGCGAAATCTATGTCCATTATTTTGTAATTATGTCCATGTATTTTTGGCCCTTTTCAAAAGATTTTCGGACTGAAACATATTTATATTGAAGATATTATTACTGACGAGGAAACTAGAATACAATCGTTACCAAAATCTATTCCTGAGTCTTAAAGCTTGCCAGGCAATTATTTAATAAGTCGATATAATTACTGTTTGGAAAAGGAAATTTCTTTCCGTTTTCTTGCATCATCAAATGTGAATTGTAATGACTCTCCCAGTTGGATGAATATAACTAAAAAAGTTGATTAATTTTTACTTTATTCCAACATCTAAAATAAATTTGACGTCAAGATTATTATTAATTATGCAGTATTTTTATATTACTCAAAGAGTATGGATTCTTAATTAGGCATTAAGCATATATAACATACTTTATCGCGTTTGGAGCTGTGTTAGATACACGGAAAGGATTATTAATTAAACAATGTGCAAGAAAGTTATAAAAATTGAGGAGGTCATTATTTCACGTCAATATAATTATTATAAACAACGTAAAAACTTTCAAAATTCAGAATTACCTGTTTTATTCTATTGCCGATTATACCAGTAAGCAGTTTGTGATGAGTTTTCTATCCTCTAGAAAGGCTTATTTTATTAGAGGAGTTAGCTAAAACTTTAGTTTAATACACATGATAGATATTATGATAAAATAAATTTGGTGAAATATTTAAACAAGTCCAATATCATGAAATACATAGAGCGCATCTACAAATAGTTTATATCGTTTTAGTAAGGAAAGTAATTATAAAAGTAGGGTAACTCTCCTGGAGTCATCCTCCTTGGAACTTAATTTTATACTTGTGTTGTAATGTATATAAAACTTTTTGTCACTGAATACTTTTAGATTTTTAAGCTTTTGAATTTCAGACATAAAGACTAATGGTAACACTAGTATAAACGATGCAACCGATGAGACATTTTTTTTATAGCTGAATTTCTCTACTCAATCATTTATTAAGTTTCGATGAATTGATAACTTTTCTGAGGGAAATTACGCCCAAAAGAGTTTCAGAACTTCAGAACTACTACTCTACTGACCAAAGCAAGTAAAGTATTAAGAGCATTTTTGTTGAACAAGGCAGGACAACTTGGGATATGGAAGGAGTCTCAGGTAAAAAAGTATTTCGTTAATGCATATTTATTATAAAGACTAACATTTTTTTTTGGTAAAAAAATGTTAATTTTTTTCATGAATATCGAAACTTTGACAGTCGCCCTTTTACATAAACCGTTAAAAAAAATTATATATTTTCTCAAGGTTTTTCACTTAAAAAAGTGACTCTTACAAGGAATTAAGAGTATATAAATGTGGTGAGCAAGCTTTAATAAGAAAGGTTTTTATTCACCGTACACCTAAGATAAAACCTAAAATTTACCGGCGACTACTGGTACAAGCACAAAGTAAAAAAAAGCACAAAGTAATACTATTTTACATTTCGAAGTTTTTACCTGGAACCATTTGTTTATTTAAAATCATGAAATTGTTTATCAAGACTTGAACAAGAGAAGAGACTTGATACTACTAGTATTACCGTAAATACTATTTATAAATATATTTTCATGGTGATATCGAATCGCGCAATTGTATCATCTAGTATCAGCTAACTTTTGATAACTTCTAATTGTATATCGACGATAATCACGTTAGTCCCATGAATTTACCACAAACACACGTATCTTGCGTTAGTTCAAATAGTTAAAGTTAAGTAATAATGCTGAGAGCAAGAAAAAACTTATTGAATTATTTAAAAAGAGTAAATTTTGAAAATATGCGAAATTTTATATAAGTAATGAATAATAAAATTGCCAAGGGCGCATAATATTTCATACGGGCTGTGCGCTTGTATAAGCTACTAAGTACTAAAAGATTAAATGTTGTGAATGCATGACAACGCACGAAAGAAACAATATACGACATGTCTGTAGTTGTCCTGTACAATAAAACTCACCATGCAATCTATTGATGTCATGTCACTCTCTTATGTACATTGAATAACCGACGTAATATGATTATGAATTGAACATAAATTTTAAAATGGTTAGTACCATAGTACCACCGTGTTAATTATATTGGATAAAATATCTATATTTATTATTTCAATTTTCTGTAATATGCAGCATAACGAAATTAAAATCTACTAATACACATTATGAACTTATCTAATAAAAAATGTATATTCATAAATATACTTTTATATTAGGAATTTTTAACGAATTAAGACAAGTCAGAATAATCTTGTAAATTTATTATTAATCTATAAATATGATCGACAAACCTTTGTTATTTTTTTATAATACATCAACGGGTAATTGACCAACAATTACCCGTTGATGTATTATAAAATTGTATTTGTCAAATAAGTTGAAAGGTTTCTTGAATTCATAGTGAAGTATTCATTCAACATTATGCTTGCCTTTAAAATGTTTCAGTATATCCCAAATACTTTTATTTGAATATAGTTTCGGTTGCTATGAGCAATTGCCGGAGAACCTTTAAACCAGAGTTTCCCAACCTTTTTTTGTTGAGGCTCCCCGGACTATAAATTATATTTTCATGCCCCCCCCCCCTTTACTTTTATATGCCCCCTCCCCCTCTTTGATTTAGTAAATTAAATAAAAATGGTAACTGAAGTTTGTAAATACACAAACTTACCTTTTAACAGTGAGACACAATAATTTTACACACTCAAACTGATTTCTCAACAAAAAATGTACAACAAAACGTCAAACTTTTCGCAAGTTTGTGGTAATAATAGTGAATATGATATTTAATTTCATTAATATTATGCATGTAAATTAAACATTACATTGTAATGTTATTTGTTAATGTTGTTTGTATATTTTTTTGTTTTTTCTTTCTAAAATGCAAACGCTTTGGCAAACGCTTGGGAGGCGCGCCCCCTTGGTTGGGAACTCCTGCTTTAAACCATTACTTTTCACAATATCGTAAATTTTAAATTTTTTAAAGTGATATGGTTTAACAATATAATTTTTTATCTCCCTTTTCATGTATACAGTTCTGCATGCCCGTTTTATATGTAAAATGTTTTTCAGCAAATACATACAGCAATACATGGATAGTAGAATATCCTTGTTTGTAGCTTCGGAACCGATTTTGTCTCCAAACGTCATACCACGGTATTTGTTACATAAACGAAAGTCTACGAACATGAATCGGCATGACCGATTATTCCTTTTAAACTTTTTTGTAATGATTTTGTTTTCGTTTTCTTTTCGAAATGATGTCGAAATAACATATTACAATTGTGTACCGATATGGCACCTTGTCATCTCAAAAGGGGTATTATTAAAAAAAAAAAAATTATATATATATATATATATATATATATACAGTACAGTTTACTTGGTATTAACATGTTCCATTGTATGAACGGGTGAAATAAATTTTGTGTAACTGATCACGCGATATCGCATGATCAGTGGTCAATAAATATTATTGCGTGTTCTGTTTTGGCCACTTAGGCGTTAACTTCATTGTTTGTTTATATTTCGCAATTCATTTTTGAGCCTAGTTTGAGCCGGTTTATTTTTATTTATAAAAATGTTTGATGATATGCGCTTATTCAAGTTATTTTAATTTTTTTTCGAGCATTATACTATTGCAAATTACGAACAGAGCATCCGGAGTATCTAAGAGGAAAAAATCTAGAGTATATTACATATATGGAAATCTTTGAAAAGCAAGAAAGATAAAGAACTATCAGCCAAATCTAGCGAGGACATCTACTATATAAGAAAAATCAATGATGCAGTATCCAAAGAGGAACAACATAGCACAAGTTCTCTAGATAATAAAGGTGAGAAACCACTGAATAAGGAATAAGATTTGTTGAAGGTCTAAGTAAAACATTAAAACTTCAGGTGGCATCAGACCAGTCAGCGTCAAGTCTTTGCCATTGTGACCCTTGCCGGAATTAAAATCAAAAGAAAGATCCATTATGAACTGGAACATTGACAGTACTTTGATGAAGTAGATTCATTTTACCAGTCGGATAATAAATTTTTAGTACCGCCCTCGGAAAACTCAAGAGAGTACATGGACCTTTTCTTCCGCAATGGATTTTTATAAACGATTTTTTATTATTTTAGTCAACACAATGAAAACCTTAAAAATTAGGTTGATTTCTAATTTTATTCTCACATTGCATCCTGGAAAACGATTACATTAGAAGCGTTAAAATAGTTAATAAGTTGATTGTTTCACGTGGGCATAACGAAAACCAGAAACCTGACCTAACACTCATATTAACCTAATCTCACCCTTCTTAACACAATCGAATTTATCTAACAAATATCAATTCAACCTATGCCGACCTTGCCCAATCTAACCAAACATTAGTCAACATAACCCAACTTTACTAAATTTAATCTAACATATCCTAATTCCTCCTCCGAATTCAGGTAGCACGTGTTTCAATTCAGCAAGAAATTAGTCATATTTTAGGATGAATAACGTTTGTAATCCAAAGTACTCTTGACCGGAATGAAAGTATCTTGTATAATAGCTTAAACTTTAAGTTGAATCGCATAAATAACCTAGACTATTCTTATTACTCTGTTTTAATATAGGATATTCAAGTTCTTTAGGAATTTTGATTTTCAGAATATTGAATTTCAAGTTACTTGAGGAGTAATTTGATTAAGAGAAGTACGGTACTTTTGATTTTGATCTGCACCTTAAGCATTAAAGTAAGTAAATGGTGAAAGTTTAATTTTGTACTTTATACGTGATGTGCAAAACAAACAGAGAACAAAAAAGAGACGAACAGACAAAACAGGCTAAATTTTATTATTTTGAAATTATTTCAATGACAGTTCCATTCAAAGTAGTCCAGTAGCTTTTACGTGATAGTAGAACTAACGAGCAGATAGAGAATTCCAACAGGTTCTGGTTACACAGAAGCCTAAATAGTACCTCGGCTCTTTTGATCAAAGCATGAAACCTGTTTATTAGCCCAAGGAACGGCTAACAATTGAAACCGTATCTTGTATGTGAAACCATATCTTGTCGTAAAAACATCGTAAAGTTTTATTGGTTTGCCGTAAAAATTCTGCGTTGCAAACAGTGATTATATGTGCAACTTTGGCAATCCTTAAGTTCTATCTTGGAATCGATTACGACAATGTATTTCTTCAAAACAACTTAAAAACGAGCAATGGCTAATTTCCAATATAAAACTAAATTGCGTAAACAAGTTCATAAAGTGTATTTAGTATACAATGTGTCTTTTTCATCAGCTTTCAAGATAACGACGTTATAAGTAAAAAAAACCTGTCAAGCACGAGTGGGACTCGCCCTACGGGGTTGCGTATACGTTTAGGCATTTATAAACATTTAATGGTACATTATGTCCCTATTATATTATTTACAAAAAATTTAATTGTTTAGAATGAAAATATATTGTTTACTATATCTTTCACACGCGCAAATTTAAAAATATATTTTTTTTGTGATACATTTGTGTGATAACTACGAAAAAACCATTTTTGTTTCTTCCTTCATTTGTATAGTAAGTTTTTGCCAAATTTCATTATTCTACGTGAAGTCAACGTGAAGTACCGTATAGGTTTCGATTTATTTGCGAATGTTACAGTATGTGGCATAAATGGCTGTATTTTTAGCTTTTTTTATTTTTTTATGAACTACGCGAGGCTAAATACGGTTAATGCAGGTTTTTAGCTTTTTTTATTGACTATGAAGCTTGATTTCTTTTACAGCTTTAAGGGATAATAGACTTAAGTGTTTGATATTATTTTCAACTTAATACTTCCACGAGTTCTTGAGGAAAAGGGTCTTGACAGACGGACAACGAATTGTTCCTATAAGGGTTCCTTTCTTTCCTTTTTAGTTACGAAACCCTAAAAACTACAGCGCAGCGTTGTATTTATCTACTATACTTGCTCAGAGAAAGGATAGATATATATGTCCACATTTTTATTTAAAGCGTTTGATATTAGTGCACAATTTATTTATTTGCGATTCAATTTAAATATAAATGATAACGGCATACGTAATCCTTATAGTACAAAATCACCTTTGTTTATATCACTGACCATTTAGAAATAATGATATCTGAAGGTAATTTTAGAAGTCGCCTTTGCATAATAAATCTTTGATCATTTTCCCCTTTTTTCAAGACAATTTTTAAAAATTCATTTGTTCTCTTCAATAAACTCTTCCACAACATCTCACAGAAATAAATTCTAGGAAATAAAATTGTAGGAAGTATAATTCAAAATATATAAAATTCAAGTGTTTAATTTATTCCATCTAAAACCTAGAGTGGCTTTCGGCGCTCCACTTTCTTTTTCAAAAATTTCATGGCATTTTTTGAAAATATAAATTTTTTTACACTATCGAATATCCATCGACTTTATTATAAAATGAGATAGGACTCGTCTCATTTTATATAACGTCGAATAGCCTTGCACAGTTCATAATTGTTAATAAACAAATTAATATCGAGTAATGACCGGATAGGGAACTATTTAGTACACAGTAGAATTTACATTATCATTTTAACTGATACCATTACACAAACAAGTATTTTATCAAAGTAACTCATCTCTGGCTGGTTATTCGGGTCCTTTATGTTCCGTTATCTAAACGAGTAATTATGACATAATACATAATAATGTTTACATAATATCTCTGAATTTTATTCTCTCGCCACTCAAACATATCGTCACAACACAACTAAACTACCATTTATTATCTTTTATTTTACTATCTTCTTTCTAATTACACTTATTCAGATCCAATTTGTTCAGATCCTTTAAAAGTGCGTTGAAAAATCTATTCGCTTATGCAAGAAAACTGATTTTCAAAGATAGCTTATACGTATAAGAATACTTTACACGATGTTAACTCTTCAACCACATCTGAGGATGAGAAATACGAATCTTACATATATTTTAATACTGAATCCTTATTTAATGAGGGAACTATAGATAAACAGTATAGATAGTGACGAGAATTGACACAATGTTGTCTAACCTTTATCAACCCTAAACCAATCTATCAGTATCCAGTTAAGCTTTACCTAGATGCTGCTCTTTTCACGTGAGAGTTTGTATATAAGAGCTATTTTGTCCAAATCAATTTACAACTCTACCTATATAACTATATACTATAAGGCAGTTCAGTGGTTTTTAACAAATTAAAGTTCTTTTATAATTCTAATTATTTAGGATATGCGTAGAAAAAAACTTTTGCCAACGAATTAAATAATTTTGTCCTAAATTAAAATGAGCATTTTATTGAAAGGGTTATATATAAGACTAGACATAAACTATTATATTTTATATTCAAAGAAAACGTATGCTATAGTAATAGGGACAGATAAATAGATTAAAAATATTTTGTTATCTCCTTAATTCTATTTACAATATCATACAATACATGATATTTCTGTAGGACTCAATAAAGTTATAACTATGATAAGTGAACCGTAATGGCTGGTATTACATTAGAGAATGATAAGTTTAAGATGATAACCACGACCTTTAAGAAAGGAAATCGACATAAGTCCATATAGTGTTGGCTTTAGATAGTTCATTGCGTAGATAACTTTACTGTAGATACCTACACAATTAACTATCTAAATTCATGCATGTAAGACATCAATCCTTTTAACATAAAGCCAAAAACAATATATTATTGCTAGGATTAATTCAATAATAATTTTAAGCAATAAACTTTTATCAAATACAAAAGCATGAAAGAGAATCCTGTTAACGTAAAATCAAAGTCAGTATATTATTCCAACGAATAAAACAATGAGAATTTTGTAAGGTAATTTTGTATCCAAAATTAATAAACAAAAGAAGAATTTTGTTACCGCAAAGCTATAATGAAGATAATATATCCAAGAATTTTGATTTTCATCCAAAATTGTTTAATCTAAAGAAAACAATGCTTTGAGACGTCCACTCGCAGTAATATGTGCCCTCATGTGTGTGCCTGTGCAAGTTACTCTCTTGGTCAGTCGTCCTCCCACATCACCACGCACGCGACTTTGTGCGATGGCAAAGACTTATTATTTATTGCACTAAATTTTGAGGTTCATTTTTTCCGTAAAATCATAAATTGCTACAAGAAGATTTCGACAAGTTATTTATAATTCATAAATATAATGTTTTATTTCTCAATTTTTCTCCTGCAATAAGTATTTGAATGATTATGCATTTTTGGAAACGTCTAAACTAGCTTTCGATCATGATATATATATATATATATATATATATATATATATATATATATATATTTACATATAATTATTTTATCAAATACATATTTTTGTAAACCATGATATTACCATATTTTTTTGTCGATGAAAGCAGACGGTTTTTGGCGTTTAAAGCCAAGGTCATGCCATAAAGCTAAAACTGAAATCAAACCAGTGAAGCCTTGCATAATCCATATAAATGATGGCTTAATATTTGCGCAAATTAATTTAATAGATATAGGGGTCGGTAGCCTCAGGATTAGGGTACATTTAGAGGTACACTTTGTAGTCGAGCAAACTTCCACAGTTGAGCGGTGGCAGTTAGCAATTTAATTAAAAACTTTGAGAGTCTTTTGAAACAGCGGTTATTATTGTTATTCCCGAAGTATTCATTATCATCTACGATTGGATGTCAAGTTATTCGAGTGATCTTAAACCTGAGTAACTGTTTATCCTCTCTGCTTTCATTTTATCAATTTTTCAAATTAGTCACGAGGCATAGATGTTACTGAAAAATGTGTGAAGTTCAAAAACATCTGAGTAATGAATGTTCGTCGAGCACCATTATTTTGCCAGCTAATGTCAAGTGAATCATTGATGATTGTCTTCATAGTGCAACTCCTTTATGCCACCAGATAACATCGTATATCGAACTAATATTTAATAAAACTTTATTTGAATTAAGCAAACTGAATTTAGTATTTATAACAGTCAATTTCTAAACTAACATTAGCTAGGAGTGAAATAGTCACGGACGAATTTATTTTTATTCTAGCATATTATATATACATGTGAAATCTAGAATCTGTCTAAAATATTATCATATTTTAATAATTATAATTACATATTGAGGTGTTTTTTGAATTTTATTCTAAACCAATTCACATTTGCATTAATTCTATACTTATTTATATAACAGTAAGAAATATATCTATGTCTCCTGTGAAAGATCATAGAACTCGAGTTGGATTGCTTTCGCGTTTTTTATTAATATGTCTTACAAAAAAATTGCAAAAATATTGGTTTAACTCACGTTTTGCGATCTCTTTTATTTCTCGTGATAATTTCGTGTCAGGTGGTATAACTAACCAACATTATATTATTTTTCACGACTAATGATTGAATTTAGGTTACGCCATCAAAATTGATCAATACCTTTAAATTCTTTTGGCGTTAAATTATACCACTTGAGTTCATATATATATATATATATATATTGAATATAACACTTATATATATATATATATATATATATATATATATGCCTTTTGGTCTACATTAATCTTTCTATTCATTTACACTAACGTAAAATATGATTTATTTAGGGTTCAACTTGACTTAGCTCACTCAATTTTTCAAGTGATGAAGCATTTTTTGTGCTAACTGTTCTACCTCAAAATATATTACTAAATACATTACGTTTGGTTTGTGGTTAGTGTTTATACTCAGTAATATCATACCAAAGTAGTGCTAAAACTTTTGGAAACAATATTTCGTGTAAACTGGTTTAACTTTACACGGCAATATCGCGGTAAACATTTTCGGGGTAAGGCGAGGAAGGAGAGAATATAAGAGCTCAGTCTTGCTGCGGCGGCGTGGCGTGGCAGAAGTGTGGAGTTCACTCGGTTTCGTCATGGATCGACAAATGAGTTCTTATATGTACCATTTATCACGAATAGTTGGAATCTGTCATTGTATAAGATTGTATTAAAATATATCACTTTACACGAAATCTGTTGCTGTTTTGCTTACAAATGTTTGCGTCAGTCGAGAATTGCACAGACTAGGTACTAGTTCTACTATTCTTTAGCGAAGGGCGCAGGGTATGTACTTTCAAGGACGTCGGCTTACATGGTTGGCTGAGCAGGCGATTATAATTAGACGAATATTAAAATAATATACGAATTATTGCAATTAATCTTGTTAAATAACTACATATTAAAATTACTTTGTGACTTAGATTATTTAAAGTTTATTTTAAAATTACCGTTAATATTAGAATAATTTTTAACAGTCAGAGTACGTACGCAGGATAAATCATGAAGATGAAAAGGCATTTACTAATACCCGAGAGCAATTGATTTACAAATTAATTTACATTAACATGTGCTAGTTAGTGTGTGGTGTATTAACTATTACGATTTGTGATCATTATCCTCCACACTAGGCTTAGCCCGTATCGTAATGGACGGTAGGCAGGTAACATAAATGAGTATGCTTTCGACAGATGACAAAATATTAGTGCCTCAAATAAAAACAAGTGGTTAAGAAGGAATGTACGCTTAGTATCAATAAAAAAGGATAATTAGGATTAAATATCACAAAACATTAAGTACAATTTATAATAATAAACATATATAACATTTAAATGAATATTATATTTAATCTACGTACAATATAATAATTATTTTTACCTATTTCAAATACTGACGAGAACAAAATAATTATATTACTGGCAACCAAATCAGATGCTCTGGTCAGTACCAAAAATAACTCAGATGATGTAAAAAACAATGAAGAAGAAGAAGATTATATTTTTCTTGAGAAGGAAAATACCAAAAAATGTCCAGAACGAGACTTTAAACACAAAAATTTCCTATGATGGGTACAGATAGGAGCCGTGTGCATTAATTGATGGGCAAGAAAATGGGACTGAAGAATTAGAAATAGTAGAACAAATAGTGAGTACAGACAATATAAACGAAAATAATGATGGGCAAAGAAAACTGGTGTAAAATTGAACTGCCAAAAACCTTACCATATTTTTCATTTCTGATGATGGTAACTTTGAATGTTCAAGTAGCGATGAGGTCTTTATCCCCAACATTGAATAAAGTTCAAACAATAATGATGACAGTTTACGGTTAAACAGAAAAATAGAAGAAAACTTTTATTACAGGTGAACCAATTATCATCGAAAACACCGATTTAAGTTCAGCTGAACAACTTCATCAAGTAAAACTGGTTGTTATTTTTGGGACAATAATAGTCAATAAAGTCATAATAGTAAATAGAAAAAGTCATAATAATAAAGTTGTAAAGTAATAATAGTCATAAAATATCAGATAAGGGAGAAAGAAAAAGCCAAGAAAATCCGAAAAGGAACGAAGATATTATAGAGAAAAAAAACTATTAAAAACACTAAGGCATGAAAAACTAGAGGAGTTCGCCAGTTTCGTGATTTTAATGGCTGTCGACAAAAATAGAGAGAGAAAATTTCTCTAAACTTGATTAGCAAACTTTTTGATGAGTACTAGTAGCATACCAAAATAGATGAATACATGAAAAAATATATATGAATAAATAAAAGTCTAGTAGGGCCTCCTCCAAAAATTGAAGAAGTGTAGCAATCATTACTACGACCTGGACCAAGACTCGTAAAACAATCGGATTTGTAAGAACTGGTTGATGCGAACATTTGATGAGACTTGCAGGTTTTTTCAGACCATTTGTGATAAAATTAAAATGTTTAGTCATATTCAGCCTCAACAACATCCTTACAAGAATATAATCGGAGATAAAAAATATGAAGTAATTAAAACGGGGAGCTTAATAGAATTAACTAAAAGCTTACGTGACATTTCCTCATGCTCCCTCACTCTGTGATGAGGGTGTGCATTGTTAAAAGCGCGTTCGGAAATAGCTCTTAAAATTAAATTGGGAGATAACTGGACTTTCTCAACACAAAAGTATATTACTTTATTTATATCACAACGTTACTAAAAAAATAGACGGAGACCACATTCTGACTATTGTTTGTAAAGTTTTAATAATTTATTTCAGTCGCTTCCGTTGATTAAAAGTAAAAACACGTGGTTTTATTTTATTCTCATCAGAATATATATATATGAAATAATTTTAATTGAATGTAATGTTTTAAGAGTTACCTCGCTGGCACACCTAATAGATTCTCACTAGCGTAGAGTAATTTACGCTTTTTTCTACGGAAACATTCGACACTTTTCTTTTTGGAAAAAAATTCTTCCAAGAAATCAAGTCGGCGTTCAATTCGCGTTTTTGTAATATATTTAAAAAAACAATGGAAGGATCAAATATAAATAATAACAAATCTATATACATACATATATATATATATATATATATATATATATATATATCGTAACAATAAATAAATTTGAGTCTTCCATGCACAGAAAAGCGTTATAAGTGATGAAGTATAAAGTTTCTCGACTGTGAGCTGACTTTACGAAAAGTATATGATGTATATAAAAAAAACGAAAAACTCGGTCTCCAAAACTATGTTAACGGGATCATTTTTATGGGATGAAATCATCATGCAAAAAACCCATTCTATATACCTGACCGAAATGTAGTTTAAATATGAAATTGAAATACACCACGGCCCTTGAGGCAGCATGCGACTAGAAAAGAGTAGACAAAAAACTAGCATAATTTTCGAATGAATTAGTGATCATTACATTTGACCTACAACCGTGCTTTCCCACATCTTTTTTTTTTAAATAAATGTTTCATTCTATAAGCGACAGCTCTGGATACACCATGTGACGATCCACGACATAAATTAAAGAAAGTATTTTGCTACATGTGGATAGAATATACTGTAGGTATAGGAGCTAATGATGTTCGTCATGCCTAAGAAGTTCAGTATGAACCAGTTGCCATTGTTGTATCGTCATGATTAGATACTCTAACAGCTATCCTAGATAGCACAAGAACCCGATAGTAACAACAATGTTAATGATGGCTGCCAAATTGTCACACCAAATTGAAACGACTGAACGTAAGGTTCTCCTTCCTCTACATATGCACATGCAAATTGACAGTGACCTTAAGTGAAATACTTGACCCGAAAGAAAACTGACCAAAGCAATAAAAAGTTTATATAGGCTAAGGTTAGGCATTTTAAGTACATGAAAGATACTTTTCCCTATTTCTTCTATAAAGAAGTGCACGATCCTGCCTATTAAAACGAGACAAAGTCGTCGACTTAATTACTATTGAGCTAATTAATCCTACACTATGGTGATAATAAAAGAGTAGATCTTCCTAATATAGAAGTAGATAACCCTACACTATGGTGTAGATAATCCTACACTATGCCTAATAATAGAGTAAATAATCCTACACTATGGTGATAATAATATAGAAGACTCCGTCGAGTAAAAGGAATACTTTATAGTCATTTTCATTCATACATGGAAGCGCCCACGATTTTTATCGATGCCTTCTGTGTAGCGAAAATTCGACAATCTCGATTATGATGAAAAAAGTTCGGAATGAATTTGTCACGAAAATTTCATAACGTATAGAGTTTAGTGCAATCGGAGCTTTTAAATATGATATGACTGAATTTGAAGTACCCTACAACCAAACTATACAAATTGAGAACGATTACTTGATAAAAAAAAATATTTTTGAATTGTTAACTTATGATCTAATTGCACTAAAATTACGAAAGGTTGTTGGCATTCACGACATCAGTTTAGCTTAAAAATAATTATCTAAGAATTTTCCTAGGTTTTCGTAGAAAAAGGTATATTTGAATTTTTTTCTTTGAGACGTGTAATCTATTAGTTTGTAAGTGTTGAACACTTATTATGATGGTTAGGTAGCTTTTCTAGTTCACGAAACAAATGTTTATAATTGTATTTATTACGTTATTCTATACAACTGAAGTTCGTAATCTTCAAAAGTTTGTTTGCATATCGACTTTTATCTGTTGATTTCGTGTTTATAAAAAAAATATAATTGTCAAAAAATTACATAATTAATAATAGTGCTCAAATTGAGCAAATTGGGAGTTATTTTTACTAGTGGTAATTGTAAGACTATTATTCAGAATAGTTAAGCAAAATTTATTTTTTAACTATTTAATATTGGTGTTATTTTTGTCAACCTAAACGATTTTAAGTTATTCCCATTCACACAAATATTTTGTAAATTTCGTAATGATTTAACTTGACTCAGATCAGTTTCTCAAACTTTAACGCACATGTATTTTGGAAAAGTAACACAACTGAAAGCAAAAAGTAAATATATAGGATAAAGCCTGCACTAATTGAATAAAACTCTTATATATTTTCCAGTGACAGTTTATTACGGAAGAATATTGATTATGGGTATATTAAAAATCTATACTTAAAACATGCAAGCTGGTAACATTGTACACAAGCACCAAACATTAAAATAAAGATATAATTTAATTTAAACTACAAAACGCAATCATTATATCCCAAAGCAAAACCTCATTTGGTACAATTTGTCATTTTTTGTAATGTTACTGCAAAATCCTTTACAAGTATTGAAAATTTTATTATGCGGCATGCAAATAGATCCTATGACCCATATATTGTTTAAAATGTTTTTCGTTTAAATAATATAATAAAAGGGATTCGATTTTTATAAACTTGATTTTATTCCCTTGAAAAGTAGCCTTTTTCAAGTTGTTACCTTGCATAGGTGGCACCAATATTTATCCTGTTCTACACAGTTACAAGGATTACACAGCATATATTTTTATGGTTGACTTTAATCGGTTCTTATATATTTAGTGCTTGGGAATAAGAATAAATCGGATTTCTCTAAAATATTATCCTATTACAATAAATCCAATAATTTGTTAAGGTATTCTACTTATATTTTTTTATAAATTACTTCATACTTTATTAATTTAATACTTAATAGATAGGCAATAAAAGAAATAATTTCTCTGTAGTACGCAGTCAAAAGACCTACGCGATATGCCCATTTTAGTTCAGCATTGTTTATTTCTTATTCCTGACGATAAGGATAAATGTACTTCATAATTTAAGTACATTAACGAATGTACCTGGTTCAAGAGTACGGACAAAAAATGCAACTTGAAAAAATTCATCAAGAACCTTTTGTTCCAAATACACTACTCTCCATTTTTCAGTGTCATTCAGCAGGATATTATTTTTTTACTTGTATTCACATATGCAAGAAAGACAACTAAGTAAACTTTAATTTATTGTATCATTCGAATCGAGAAAAATATATATTTACTGATTTTTGTCAGCGAGAGGTTAACATCCCGTAAATTGTTTTATACCACTAACTCATCTTAGATTAAAGTCATAAAAAATTTTTCACGTTATATTTTCATGCGGCTGCACATAGATCGGTCGTTACAAACTTCCTCTGTATTGATTTATATAGCATAATGTTATTCAGTGGAATAGACAGACATTTTGTTAGTGGAATAATAATATCAAATCCAAAAATAAAATACAGATTAAAGTTAGATTGAAATTTATAGAGATATTGTAAATACGCTTGTAATAATAGTAATAAGGGAAATATCTGAATTAAAATATCTCAATCGACTATAATCCAATTTGTTAATGCTGGCGGGAATTGGATTATGGTAAATTTAAATATTTTCATTCAGATATTTCACTTTTCGGATGTTCAACATTTACTTTCAATTTCATTATTATTTATACTATTTTTTTTCCAAATTCCCTATAATTTTTAAAAAATTATACTTTATTTAAATATTATACATAACAAATCGTCCTTCGAATACAATTCTCAGAAGCTATTTGTGGACTACAAAATAATCGACCAACTGTTTTCCTATTAACGAACTTTATAGAAAGGAAATAGTTAACAGCATAAACAATTCATTGCCATTTTGCATCTGAGAATTACATATTAACACTACTGCTAATTTATTTATTAACAAAGAAATCTCAAAATATTTCTTTTACCATACAACATCATGGACTACAAATTAGCTGAATGTAAAGATAGTCTACTCGTTAAAAAAGTGGTAATATCAAAACGAGTGCTGACTAGATAAATAAAGGCATCGATAGTGACGAAATATCGATCCATAAATCAAGATGGAAAACAATTATTTAAACAAGGTTAATATAATTCGGATTTTCTTATCGCTCTTCATATGAAAAGTGACATTAATCTAATTATTTAACAAGCATTACGTCGTAAAAACGAGTTACTTACAATTTTCATCTTCGCTCCATGTATAATATATGAAAAGAAATGTCTGCCAATGTTGACGGCGCGTATATCTAAAATCAAAGAAAATATTTAAATAAAACGCAAGGCTTGATATGAATATGGATTATATTGCTATCTTCATTGATGTATAAAAAGTTAAACAAGTTTCCTTATTCGGTAACATAGATAACGCGTGAAGAAAACTAGCCCAAGATGTAAAGTAATATTCGACTAAAACAATGTGTTTATATCTGGAAATTGTATTTCAATGTAACACATGAAAATGTAAACAATATTTTATTTCGTCAATATCAAAAAAAATATTCTCGCAGCCCACTAAAGTTGTAAGGATACTTTACTAGATATTACCAGTGTAACATCATCACAGTCGTTAAACAATTTGGATAGTGACAGCGACATGATATAACTTTGGCTAACCTTTATCAACGTTAAACCGATCTGTCAGTATACATCCAACGTTTACACATACTATTCCTCCTATGTGAGATCTATTTTACCCAAATTAATTGGCCGCTCCACATATGTATACAACGACGTAGGTAATATAACGTAGTTCCTTGGATTTTATGAAATCAGTGAGACATGAAACTGTATAACCGACCTATTAAAAGGTAACCAAGTGTACGCATCGGGAAAAGCTTAGGTAAATTTAATGAATTTTCTAATGCATTTACTCTCTTCGTATATTAATTATGTCGCTGCAAAGTTTTTTGTAGTTACGGTTGACGGGACAAAAAAGTATTTGAGCTTCTTAAACATGATATAGCTATATGTATGTACCATGTACTATTAAAACGTAGCTATTATAAGAATTATAGTAATCGTCTGTATTCAGTATCAGAAGAATCCAAGTGTGGCCTGACTAGCAAACCAACTCGACTTCACATGGGTATGTCCTAAGGTAGACATATTTCTTTGTATCCAACGTTAAATATCTCTCCCGTAGATGTCAAAAAGAACGGATTATGTTTGAATGTTAAACATATTACGTGTAACAGGCCACACTTACAAACTTCTCGAAAACGGAAATGTTTACTTCTGTTAAAATTTTATTACATTTTTTATGTTCTAAATATTATTATTAATATTTACATGTATTATGTAATATTAGTATTCAAAAAATTGTGCTGGAGAGATCATTTTGATTTAAGTAATAATTTATCGGTTTTTCGTAAAGGACATTTACCATGGCTAAGAAAACGACAGACCGTCTCGCGTCGATTCACAGTGCCGGGGAAATCGTTCGTATGGAGGCATAAAACAGTGGCGCGAGTTTATCACGCTTAATATAAACACTGCCATAAAACTAAAAAAAATTATCTACATGACGCTTTCACATGCGTGACACTTTTATGGAAATTGAATAAATGAAAAGAAGAACGTGCTGGATTTTTACATGATTTCATTTTTCCTATCTTAACGATTCTTTTTACTTCCAGCATTTCGTCAGGAACTTTTTTTGATAGTGTAGGTTAACTTTTGCAGATAGACATATGCTACCGCAGACTTTTTTATAAAAACAAATCAAAGATTGATTTTTCGGGACTTCATCATCATATTTCCGAAAATTTACACAAAATATTCATAAATTACACATATTATTACACACCTTTCTCAGAAGAAATATATCCATATAGCTTCTTTACATACCAAAAATGGTACATATATTTAAATCTGTGATGATTCGTATTATATTCTCAAAAATATGCGGGAAGTGCGACAGGGGTTTTTAAAATTTTGATAAACTGTAAATTTCATAATGATGGGCTACACGTAAAAAATAGACATTATGTGCCTCGGAATTTCTCACAGAACTATTTGAGGAAAATTACTATTAGCCGTACAACATTTTCATGAATCTCTAACGGTTTACCCAGTGCACGGTAATAAATTGTTTTCGATGCGCTAATTTATATAACACATTTGCAAATTACATGTCTTAACCTTTCCCGGGAGTCAGTCTTTCCACTGGTAGAAATCGGAATAAAACCTGTTTATTAATTTATGAGTATACCGCGCATAGGCAGGCAGACATGCAGACAAATATGGCGGGAAACTTTGTTTTAATGTATGTGTTGATAGGTATATTAAGAACGTCATGAAAAAAATTGGACTAATTATAAGTGAAGTATGAACACTTGTGTGAATATTTACTTGCATGTATGAGCGCGTGATCTGAACCAGGTGCAGAAATGGATCAAAAGTCTTATTAAATATCTACATGATAAATATTTCAACTGAATATGTGAAACTGAAAAATTAAATTAGTTTTTTTCTCTTTGACAACGGACAAAACTAATAGTCTTGTAAAAGCCGCGAAAAATTTCCTAATGTTACATCTTTGTTATAAATAAATGATTGTTTACGCTGGATACTGAGTCATTTACGTGAGAGTGATTTACCAATACAATATATCTGTGTAGAAACTGTCCATCGATATAAATTGAATTTTACTTTCTGTCGATATTATCAAATTAAAAAATAAATAAGCGCTAAAATTTAAATGAAAACATAATATATTCGCAAGCGTTGTTTGCTTTAAGGCGTTATATATAAATATTGTAATTTCTATCTACATATTTACAAAATAAATTTTTTTTTTGTTGGGAGCTAACTTTCCAACTATTCATTATATTTAAGTTCCTACGCTTTTTCATATCAAGTATAAAAGTATTAAAGTATATTACCTTAACGTATAGGTGAAGCTCGAACATCGAAAGTTACTCAAAAGCACATTTTAGTTACGAAATGTGCACCATGAAAATTCGTTTTCATGCAGAGATATGGAAAAGTATGCTTTGGGATTTTATACATACAAATTACTGTTTATTGTTGTACACGAAACTAATTTTTTTTTTCCAACTAGTCATAGTTATATTCAACTAATAAGTTACCAGAAATGACACTAATAAAGGAAAAAATTCTGAAGTTAAAGTTAGTCTACTTATGTACGCATAAGGATGAATTCTATGGAATACTACTTCAGCATCACTGCAATGCCATAATCTTGTAACATTATAAGCTGTGAATTATGATTCCGTTTCGCATGTGTCATCTTTATATCATCTGTGTTCTGTTCCTTATGACCTTTATTTGAAATGAGTGAAAAATTATTACTCTTCCTGATATTTTGAGGGCTACTGGTATACATGTATAAAGAAATATAAATAAAAAATATGGACTTACAAAGAAAGGTTTGAAGCATAATATTTATCTTACATTTAACAAAATATACAAAATACAACCCTAAGATTTTCACTGTATCTATTATTTATTTTAGTCATGTAATGGTTATTCTTTTATTGAGTATTAAATGTAGAACAGGTAAAATCTGTTGAACGATTAAGAAAATAAATTAAATTTAATTGAAAGTTTACATACTTATATGAATTATGTTAATACCAAATAATAGTGGTAGAATCTTTTAATAATTTTACAGAAAAAACTATTATAAAGGCATGTTTAAACACCACACCAGATAAAGATTAAATATTATATGTTTAATACGAACGTCACAAGAAAAAGACCATTTTTTGTTAAGAATAATTTACTTAAATCAGTTAATGCCAAAACCATGCTGTGAAAGCTAAAATGGAATTCAAATCAACGAAGCATCGCGTAATATATACAAAGGACGGCTTAATATTTGCGGTAATTATTTCAATAGATAAAAACAGGTTTCCGCTCCATAGTTAGGAAAATCTCTACAAATGTTCCACCGTTGGCAGTTGGCATGGAATGCGCAATTTGCTTAGTGACTGCGAGAATTTCGTGTTCCGGTTATTACTATTATTTGCTTTTCTTAGAGTACACATCGTTTTTTTTTATATGAAGTGTGAAACCTGAATCTCCATTTAATTTACAATTGTCGATACGAAAATGGGGTAAAACAACATTACACTAAGTTTACTTTTTCATCATATAGGCACTCAGTATAAAACATCTTAAATGCCGGGAATGATGTGGATGGCATGCTTAAGTTTTATGTAGTTTTAAAATTACAAAACATTACCGCGATGCAAAATACAACCAACGCCATTTTGAACCAGGAGTAACGGTGTTTCAAAATCACTAATATTCAAATATTTTTTATGACAATATGGCTAGTGGTGGGATTTTAATTTCAAATAATTACAGCTCAAGTTTTTGTGATTTAATTAATTCAGGTCGGTGTGAATAAATATATAAAATTATTCTGCAAAAAAAACAAAAATTGTAAGTGTTTAAGATTTTAAATTATTTTCATAAATCCCCATTTCTTTCAATATTTTAAATTCTTTTCATAAGTAGTTCATAATAAAATATTTTTCAAACAAAGCGAATAATCATTGTAGAGGTTATTCAAAATAATAAATGCTACTCAATATGGTTCAAAATTCTCCGTTTTTCTATAGTTCATGCTCTATATATATATATATATATATATATATATATATATATATATATATATATATACATATATACATACATATATACATACATATATATATATATATATATATATATATATATATATATATATATATATATATATATATATATATATATGTATAATGTTGTACTCGACCTAAAAGTTATTACTAAACAGTTTAATAAATCAATGTGCCTGATTAGTAATTGGCATTGTAATTTAGGAAAATAACGACTGGTTGTGGACATAAATATTTTTCAAGATAAACCACTTGCTTACATTCACTCAATATTTATATTATTCAGAATATATAAGGGGGTGAACGGCTAATTTTGGTACCGTCCAACGGCCCCCGTTACAGAGGTAAGCGAACACTAGTGAGTTGAAAACGAAACACTCTTTAAAAGGAAGCGGCATCCGAATCGTTCCAGAGCCGCAGTGGTCTTCAACAGCACCTGCGAATCATTGAAAATTCATAATACTGCTCTGTTGGATCATTCTCACATTTGTATTCATAACTACTCGCACAACATTTAAAACTTCTTTAACACACATAAATATATTTTTAAGACGACAAGAGTAACTTTGATAATTGTAAATTGAAGAATACCCCCTTCACTGTTTATAAGTACATATTTTAGATTAACAAGTAAAAATACTATAAAATCAGATTCAAAACTTTGAAAAGTTCTTTAAGAGCGTCTTTTTTTGTTTTCATTACATTTTTTTGAATGTATAAATTAATAAAATCTAAGAAACTACTCGTATTATTCCTGTTTGAAAAGACTCAATCATTTGTTGAGATTGATATTAAAATGATCTGTAGCAGATTTTTCAAATATGTAATATAGAAGAAATTAAAAGTTGCCTTTGTACGGGATGCAAATTCTTTTCTAATCTTGTCCTAAATTTCTCGGCTAACTCTTTAGCGGCAATGAGAATCGTCATCGTACATTTACAATTTAATTCCATAACACTAAATTACAGTACGATGACAAACTTAGTCAGAAGTATGAAATTGTTGCTACAACTTTTTTCAAATCTTCATTCTTTTTTAATTTTCTTCCATTTTTTACAACACATTTTATAGTAAACGTTTTTTGAAAATTTTTCTTTTTTTTTAATAATATGATTCCTTGCATTCACTGTTGTTAATTGTTCAAAACAAGTTATTTATGAATTCATCCAGTGTAAAATATACGAAAAAATGCAGAATCAACGAACGTAGTATATCCAAATACAATAACATGTTGTTGGGTACCAAATTGTCCTTATTGATAACCAGTTTTCTTGGAAATTTAAATTTATAACTGTTTAAAACACCATGATTGAATAGTATCAGGTTTGTAGACAGTAATTTCTATTTTATTATCAAATAAGGCTTTCGTGGATTTTCATAAAATGCAAAGTATTTTTCATATTTTATTCAAATCATAACTCATGGCTATTTGCAAAAAATATTACAGCTACTTGAACACATAGTTATATTTACCTGTTCTCGATTGTTATATGTTCTCGATATTTATAATATATTTTAAAGTTAAAATAAATGTTTTTTTGAAAATTTTCTTTTTTTTTAATAATATGTTTCTTCGCATTTACTATTATTAATTGTTTGTTCAAGGCAGGTAATTTATTAATTCATCCGGTGTAAAATATAAGAAAAAATGCAGATTTTCATAAAATGCAAAGTATTTTTCACATTTTATTCACATCATAACTCATAGCTATTTTCGATAAATATTGCAGCCACTTGAACACATAGTTATATTTACCTGTTCTCGACTGGATCAAATCAAACATCCTTTAAATAGATTAGAACCCCTCAAAATTTATGTATTCACTTTATCTCTGACCGGAGAAAATATGACCATATTATTGAATATGGGTCACGGCTAGGTCCGATGAAAATGCGTGACCAGTGCAATCTATATATTTTTGTCCTCTCTTTAATGTTCGGAAGGAAGCGTGAAATATGTCTTGTCTTTAAATCTTTAGGCTTCCGTAGGTTTATGATGGGGGATGCTATTGAGGTCACTTTGATGTGAAATATGCACTTGAAGACAGTAATGTATTCAAAGCGTGCTGCCCATAAATAACGGACAGTCCCATCAAATGTGAATTGAACACGCACTACGAAGGTTTTTATCTATACAATTTAAAGCTAGATACAATTTGATAAAACAAAAGCTTCAAAATTTTATAAAATTTAAGTAAGTAATACAATTTTTTTAAAATTATATTTTCGCGATAATCTACTCAATTTTATTACAATTCAGCTCACTTGAAAGTTTGTCTTCTCTAGGCATTTTCCAGTATGTGGATGAATATCTCAAAAATCTTTATCACCTTTTACTTTCCTATTCTAATCGTTGGAAAAGTTATAAAAATATCCCTTATTTTTTTATGTACTTGAACAAAATCCGTGAACGGCAGTTTTTTTAGGCAGTTCGATATAATCATTTAGGCGGTGGTCCTTTTGTTTTAATTATCTATTTTTAAAATTCTGCTATCATATTTTTAACTGATGCAGTTTTCATTTTGAACGCATACATCTTTAGAACTAATTTGTCACAGACTTCTTCTTTAGATTCGTCATAGTTTTGGTGGTGTTATCAGGAGATCAAGTTGGACAAAAAATAATAAATAAATCGGGAGTTATATACCTGATTCGCTTCGCTTCGTATATATCTAATTCGCTTTGTTTTGATTAGGAATTTTCGGCAGAAATTAATTCAAATTATGTGTATGTGCCTTACATAATGTGGCCGACGTAACATCTTCTCCGGGCAAGTATTATTTTATGGAAACATTTTCAGGAAAATGATAATATGACTGGATTATATATAGTATCATCATAAATAATTATCAAGTGGTAACATGTTTACATATGTAAATAATTGTGTACATTTATTGGCTCTTACGTATTTAGTTCTTGAAAATAAGTGTAAATAACATCTCCCTAAGACGTTAAATTCGCACAGTATATCTAATCACATATTAATGTATTTTTCCAGTATTTTCCTATATTCCATTCTTACTTTTTTAAATTATTTATCTAGTACCGTGACTAGAAACAATATTAACATTCCTAAAGCACACGATTCAAAAAGAATTCCTGATTTTTGTTATACATTTTTTTTGCTTGCATTATGATATGTAAAGTATTAAGGATACATATTTTTAAATAACTGAAGTACAACTAGGACAGTAAAACAAATCTTCTATTCAAGAGCTCAACAAAGAATCAGCTGAAATCATCGAGAAATTTTTAGGTCAAAATATACTACATTATTTTTGAAACATAATTTTCAGCAGGTTTATAACTTTTATTCAACTATGTAAAAAGTTAACTGAGTACTACGTCGTTAAACCACCGTTAAAAGAGACGTGTATGCTGACACCTCAGTTTAATATGTTAACGTCCCAGAAACTCATTTTAACTCGTTGCTTGAGAGGGTAGTAAAATATAATTTATGATGGATTAATATATATTTTAGTGGAATGCCTGAAATAAAGTTTTATTGAGCTATCTACTACGACACACTACTAGAAATATCTTGATTGTCATAAATTTCCCCAAAAATTGATTTATATAATAAAAGCGTATTAAAAAAATACAACATTCAGTTAGCCAGAGGAATTATAAGACAAAAAACTGTAGCTGAAAATGAAACAAAAGCTTAAATTAAGGTTGAAGCTATATCATAAAAATATTTATAGCTTAAAATAACAAAAATTAACTATAACCTAATTTTTTACTAGCTATGGAAAATAATTTTTCATATTCTCTAATAAAAAGATTTATGTATTAAAAAATGAGATTACGTAAAGCTAAAACAGTTGCAAGCCTGATTTTTTCCATACATAACCGTCATAATTGTCTCGTTACTCACTCAAATATGCCGTTGAAAAGAACAATGGTGTTATACTCTGTTGTAACATAATTTCTTTGAAAATCGTTTTATTCGGTGAACATTTATTTTTACGACCATGTTTTAGCAAACTGAATACAATTTATTTTTTAATAAAATCGTCCACATATACTTTTATATTTCAAATAAATGAACCGAATTCTATGTGATTCCATACTAAGGAAATAAAACGGGTGTATTACATAGCAACAGGAAGTTTACATTGGAAATTTATTATACGCCGCGATTATTTTATATAATATCATACATTTATGATGTTTTGGTTATGGAATCATAACTGAGACATCATATGTCTATTTCATTGGATAATATATCGGCTGGATAAAAAATATGAAATTAAATATTTATCAACCTTAAGATAATTAAAGATTTTAATAACTTATCCATTACTCTTGTTTGTTGTTAGTATTGACAGTTATGACAAAAAAATTAGTTGTACACAAGTTTTCTCTACTTATATCAATATATGTAAATAATATCTATTAAGATATAATCTCACTCAACCTGTAGATGATAATTGTGAAAATATGAATAGAGAACCTAAATACGATGGTGTGATAAGAATAACAATGTTATCTTTTATGACGAATGAATAATGAAGAAAAAAAAAAACTAGCAGAAGAACAAATCAACGCTCAATGATGTCAACGTGTTTATATCTAGGTATCGCAGTAGGTACAAATCCAGTGTATATTCACTTAAACGATGAAAATGTTAATCAGCGATGGTTTGTTTGACTTCTAGGGTTCCGTCCCTCAAAATTAAAAAAAATATCTCGTAGAATCACTTGGTTCTCCGTCCATCTGTTTTGTGTCAAAGCTCTTTTTTCATAAGCGATTTAAGATATCATAAACTTATCCCTGTGTACCTGTAGCTTTATATTGATGTAACAAATTCAAGGTTTTGGTTCCTGCAACAAAAATATATGGCCTTTTAAAGTGTATTTTTTATAAAATAGTCTTATTGATGATCAAAATCAATATAGTACTTCCAGTCGACCTACATTCTTAAAAGTCGGCTTAACAAGAGGTCTTATACTTCTAGTAAAAGGAAAAATCGAAGAGTCAGTGATTTCTAATGATACGTGGAATTTTTTTTACGTCTGTGAAAGACAAATAGGCAATACATTTGCTATGTAATCTCAAATGTTTATAAGTGCATAAATGTGAACTATATCCTCGTAGTGCGATTTCTACTCGTACTTGGCAGTTTTTTAGTCATGCCGATATCCCTTATGATTTATTGGGGCTTGGGGCACGATATTTTCTTTCTATACAAGAATATTAAAATTTTCTAATAATTATTTCTGGTGTAGAAGCTTGGGGGCATCTTTACGAGAAATAATTATTAGAAAATTGTAATGTTCTTGTATAGAAAGAAAGCATCGTGCTGAGTGTTTTAAATCCTTCTTTATTTTGTAATAAAATAAATAAATTATATTTCGTAAAATATTAAATTTCTATTATTGAATATATTTGATATTATTTCTTTATATTAGACACAAATATACTTTTTTTAAACCAGCATTTACAGTTGTGTTGTCAGTGTGTTATAACTGGTCATTAAACTTACATAATTTTAGAGAGGATATAGATCTATTGATAGTAACCTATGATGTAATAATTGTTTTTTAATCAATTGTAAATAAATGCTTCAATAATATTATCCGTAAATGGTAAAATAATTTTCTACCTGAGAAGAAAGATGGCAAAAATTGGAATTTTTTTAGACTTCCGTCTTATATTGTTGCTGAAGCAAAACTTAAATTCGGCCATGTTTCCAGTTACCAATTTTTTAATGAAATTGTTATATGAGAATTCGTTTATAAAGATTGTTCTACCTCTATACAGAACTGATTTAGGTCAACTAACTCTACTGTGAAAGAAACTTGTATTCCAAACTCTTTCTTCGCTAAAATAGTAGAAACTAAATAAATATACATTAAAATCTTTTGTTATAAATTCTCGCCTACTATGAGATATTGCCCAATTTTTTCTTGTTCATTTACTTTAACTTCTTTTGTTATTATACATAAGCAGCTTGAAATATGTGAATAATTTTGTATTTTAATATTATTTTGAGTCAATATTTACTCATCATTGTAGAAATGGGAAAACATGTAATACAAGATATATGACGGAATTATAAAAGAAATGGGAATATTCAATCCTGTACCCGTTTTTATTTACCTCTACACAGTTTATATTCCACCATGTTTATAAAGGTACAATTTATAAAATTCATATAAAAGCACTCAAAGAGTAATGTGGCGTAAATAAGTCTAGACTGGATCATGATTAATTAAATTAAACAAATAATTAAAAAATTAAAAAAATTAAACAAATAAAAATAAGGACGAAGTGAATAATCGTTATAAAAGTTTCACAAATTAATAAAAGAACCTAGTATTATGAAGAGTATTTAATATCTGTAGTCTGTGAAAATTAGGGGTAACTTTCTAACGGTTAATTCTTTCTGAACATATTAATAAATATATAGATTTAATTATGTATCTGACATAAAAGTCACTTCCGAGCAGTTTATTTAAATAGTTTAGATATTATACGCGATGGATTAAATAAACATTTATAACTCTGTTATTCAGCATTAAAATACGAGAAAAATGAAAACTGGACAAAAATTTAAATAGTTCTTATGATAAAATGCTTGCTTACATTCACTTTATCTTCACGTTGTTCACTAGTAATATAAAGTACTAAGTAGATGACAGAAATTCTTAAAATCAATAACCAACACGAGGTAACAATGCTTCGATAACCACGAATCAATGTCTATTTACCAAACTAATTGTTAGTGAAGACTCAAGATTGAAAATACGGCTTGCTCTATCTAGCTTTTCCGAAGGATTCTCTTAGTAATAATTGAACCTTACATAATCTAACCTCTTCGACTTAGTTTAGAAGAATGCCGTTATTAACGTAAAGGAAAGCTTCATGGTAATCGAAATATGCCATATCTATATGCCTTTAAGACTTTAATGGTACTTCACATAATCTACATATAAGTATCTAGATCCGTCAAAAATACAATGCAAAAAATGTTTGTTTGTTAGCCATCACCCACACGTGGTCCTTCGACAATTTGACGTCGAGCCTTCCAGTAGCGTCCGACAATGTCTCTAGTTGGGCATTTCAAAGACTTGCAAATACGGTAGTCGTGACCGGTAGTCAATCTAAAACGAGCAATAAGTTCTCTAGATGTCTTGAAATTGAAAGTATATAAATAAAAATTTACACGGTAGGAATCTTTATAACACACATTCATACAGCAGAAAATAGGTAAATCGTCCTTATAAACTGAAGGCAGTTGTGTGGGTTTGTTATGGTTACTGAAAAACGCCCTTGTATGCTCTAAACTATTTTTCCACATAAATCAATTTGAATGATAACTTTCATCTAAACTGAATTAGAAAAGTAGTTCATTTTTCCTGCCTAAAGGACTCCCTTTAATTGACGTAATTATTTACCACCCAATTTTCGATGGAGTGGGTTAACTTTAGTAGATATACATATATTGACTCAATTTTTTGTGAAGAACTAATTGAGAGGAATAATATTGCCTATATTGTTTTCCTAGCGTATGCCGAGAATCCTCCCAGAGCAATAAATGTATACTTTTACTTATTTCAAATATTTGTGCAAAAGTTACACAAATATTAAATTATTTTTAAGGTGTCTATAAATCATAAATGTTATCATTATGGCCTCCATTTAAATGATAGACTAATTATTTCTTAATTTTTTTTATAGTAATGTTTGAGGCAGATCATATTGAAGATTGAAATAAAAGTATATATACTTTTATTTCAATAGTTTATCCAACTCACGCTAAAAAAAAATCTCACTGCTTATTTTCAATAATCAAAGATCGACTAATTTATAAAACATATTCATAAATTATACATCTAAATATTTTTCAGAATTCAAACTAACAACATGTGGTAAGCGGATTAAAATAGCTACAGTAATTTCTGAAATTACCTCACACAGACCGTCAGTCAGACAGACAGATGCAGCGAACGGTTTTATTTTATACCATATATTTATAAATATAGTAAGAATATTATTAACGTAACGTATGCAGAATCGTAATCACTTTCAATATAATAATTTTTAATGGACAAGTAAAAGTTGTATCAAATTTTAAAATCATTTTTGGTTTTTGACAACCGATGACTAATTGTTTTCAGAAGAAATAGTGAATTTTTGAGAATGATAAACACTGTACCTACTGTATATTATCGAAGATGATCAAGAAGATTATGTTAGTTTAGGCTAACATTATTTTTGTTAAAATTAGGTATTTAATTAATTTAAATACCAGTGTTATATTTTGGCGTCTGCAGTAAATTTCACAATTGTTTGGAAATATTTTAATTGGTTTCGAGTAATTTGCGTAAAGAAAATTATAAAATTAGTGGAAATACAAAAGAATTTTGCCACACGCCTAAAAAACAGACCTTGCTCTGAATACACTCAACTATCTGTAAAAAGTAACACTAATAATAAAGCTATTACCAATGACATCAGTACGAATGGTTAAATAGTTAACTCGAGCAATATGTGAATTGTAATTTCTAATAACAGTAATAATAACTTTGCTGATTGATGAGAATGAGGATTTAGCTGATGGGATAAAACCTTTTTTTGCAATGATTCCTTTTATTGCCATAATTAAAAACTATTAATGCTTTAGATTATATTGATGTATTTACTCATTTAACCTATAAAAATTCCTATAAACCCTAAAGCAAAGTTAAAAACTAAAAATAAATCAATGAATTATAATGATTTTTTTTACATCCCCAGAACTCGAGGTAATTATTTACGTAAAATCAAATAGAAATTGCTTCGACGTTTATTTTTCTCCACCATTTTAACATTCCATTTTGTGTATAGAGAGTAAGCTGAATAAGTTAATGTTATCTATTTGTAAATTGAAATAATATAAGTTTATAAATTAGCAAAATAATAATTAAAATATATTACAAATATTATTCGAACCACGGAGTAAAATAAGAAAACAGTATTAGTTCTAAATCATAATGCATTGGATCATACAGTTTGTATTATACAGTTTGTATTATCCAAAATTGTATTATACAGTTTGTTAGACTGAAAAATGACAGGGAGTGTCCGTTTACTTATTTCTATCTTTACTTTCTCTTCGTGACGCTTTCATTCGTTGGGTAGTGTGAAATTGTTATTCACGCTTAATGTTCCATACTGAATAATCAACCACAACACCTTTATTTCTGTTGCCTATTATTTCAGATATTGTGTGACATCTCATTACGAGGTACATCAACTGTAATATAGCCATGCAACAACTGCGAAGGCATATTGTGCCTTCGTTATCAACTCCTTTTCGAACGAGACTGGGAAGATGGCTTTCTTCAATTCAGGTACAAAAGATATAAAGTACATGTACAGAGACTCTATTCACATTATTTGTTTATTACCTCTGCAAATTTTGAGATATCCGAACTTTATCCAATGCGTGCTTGTAACTATAAATACATGTAGCAAAAAGGCAAACAGACGATAGCGTCATTTCAGTTACTTTTTATTAATTCTTTTTATTACAGGACTGTTTGAGTAGCAAAAAAATCGATCAAATATATATATATACATATATATATATATATATATATATATATATATATATATATATATATATATATTATGTATATATATGTATATATATATATATATATACATATCGTTTATTTTGAAGAAACTCCGAGCTCTTTGAGAATACAGAATTTTATACAATGCCCGCCGAATAAAGAAAATATTTAAATCAGTCAAATATTTCAAGATCATCAATTGCTCTGAAATTTGAAATAATAAATAGGCATTTTTTTCTTGTGCCGTCTGAAATAGTTTTTAAGAGCCTAATTACTTTATACGATATTATTAAAAAGTTACACAAAACATATGCAACCCATGTAATTTCTGAAACGACTAATATGAAAACGACGTAATACAGAATTTTCATCCTATGTGCACACAAAACGAAAATGTCCTAAATCCAGACAATAATACACGGTGATGTGTTAAAGTTTATATCGTTTTTTGAGTGAAAAGCATTACCACAAAGGAAAATATAAGCAATTCCAACTACCGAACTCAAGTAGAAGAGATGAAAATATTATTTGAAGACAATATTGATTGCGATTTGATTTCAAATTCAAATGAAATTAAATACAATTATTTACAAGAAAGAATAACATCCAAAGATCAAAATAGAAATAAAAGTAAATCTATTGCGGCAAAAATGCTATATTATTTTACTGCATACCTGTTCCAGGAAAATATAATTTGTCTCTTTTATTGATGGTCCTTGACAATAAAAAAAATATTTATCAATAATTTAGCTACAATAACGACAAAATACACGTTTTCGCTTTGAAACAGTTTCACAAAAGTAATTAACGTATTGTAACATACATTCCGGATACCAGAAGTTCTTTTTGATACATGTATGTATTTTTATTTAGTTTAAATAGTTTATAATCAAACATTTCAGAAGTTAACACTTGTACAAAATTCATGATAAAGCACTGCAGGAGGACGCGGTATAAATCAATTCAGATAGTAGCAGGGCGAACAGTCTTTCCTTACCAGGTAGTTTTCAACAGAAACAAAGATTAAACAAAAGGGAACAATTGTCATAAGTTCAAAATAATAGAGAATACTCAATTTTATTACAGTATATCCTACAGGTATTATAAATATTTATGACTGATATGAAACAAATTGATTAAAAAGTAAAAAAATGGTTAGGGGTAAATTTTGCGGAAATATATAGAATTTTGTATCTAATCAAAACGTCATTACTCAATATTTTAATATATTCGTCTCGTCATTATATCAACACCCTATTTAATTAGGAACACATTTAAAATTCATTATTCAGCATCCAAGTTAAAAAACACTCGATATATTGTAGATATAAACATTTTTCAAAGTAAATACTATAAACATATGCACGAATAAAACAAAGTAAATAATAAAAGTCCTTAAGATCTATGATCAATATGAAGAAAACAATGCACGAAGCACAACTTATTTACCCATGTATTGAATAATAAGTATCGGAGATTAAAAATCAGGTATCTGTCAATTTGAGCTTTACTGAAATATTCGCCTAGCAATAAATGAATCTCACATGAATGTGCCTAACCATCTAATAAGAAGAGAAAGAATGAATAGAATTGATTCCCAGCGACTGAGAATGAACCCAACCTTTCCGATCAAATTTGGGTGAACGTCTTTGTGAATATAAAGAAAAATTTCATGGTTATCGAAATTTGCCTCATCTTTTGGCCCTTAAAATTTTATTCACACATTACTGAATCCGCTTAGTATGTAATAAAAGTAGTTGTTGAGAAATACTAGTATATGTCGGATAGAGTTCTGTTAATGTAGAGTCTTCGACGTATTTCAATACCTATGAAATAGAAAATAGTAAAGAAATAAAATCGATCATGTTCTACAGTCTTGATCAATTAGCCAAACAACCTTAGAAAGTAATAAGATAAATTAAAATAATAGTTTATTTTATTTGAGAGTTAAGAACCCATGACTGCTTATTTACTCACCGACACCTCGTAAAATATGGAATCCAAAATTCGATATACAGTATCAACAGAAAATAATTACTGCATGCATTCATCGCATGTTTCCTTTTTCATAATTACTAATATTTTTCTTAACATTTTATTAGCAAAAATTCGAACAATCAAATGAGAAAATTATTAATTTCAACCTTGAAGAAATGCATTAGTATCCAAATATCTAGATTTATAAGAATTCCTTTCACTATGGACTGTCGTTCACAATATTGCCTTAATTAAAGCAGTGATACTATTAAAGGCAGAAAAATGGTTACGTTTGATGTAAGTGCTTTAAGCATATCATAAAATTCAAAATATCGTTGGACTATACTCTATTTTAACATACTTATAGCTTTATAAGACTTCTTAAACATATAGCATCATACATTGACTTTTTATAAGACGAGAAGTGAAAATTTGGTAATCATAAACTTGAAATAACCCTTTTATGTTTTAAATATACATATTTATGTTAACAAATAAAATCACTATCGAACCAAATAGGAAATTGTAAATAGTTCTGGGTATCTACCTAACAATTTGATATTTTTTTCAAAATATATCTAAAGAAATAGTGCGTAGAAAATTAATATTCCTGATTTAAAAATCTAAACAGGTCATTAAAACCGATATCAAAAGGATCTAGCTTAGTCTTCAGTATGTAACATAGAAGAAGTTAGTTTTCATTTGGGTGTGATAACAATATTTTTCATTGCGTTGTTTCAACAGTGATGAAAATTTTAAACCAGTAATTATTAGGAGAATTTAACATTTATACGGTCATATTTTCGTGTTATTTCCCAGTTTGTATAGGGTATATTTACTTTCTATTCAATGTGAATTTTTTTATGTATTTTAGAAAATGTATATATTTTTTGTAAAATATTTTTAGTGAAAATCTTTAATTTCTCTTGCAAAGAACCCATGCTTGCAATCAAATTTGTGGTAATCTCGAAATTTGGTTTTATATAAGAAAATTTTAAATTTACTGGGACACTCGCTAGAAAACTTATTGTCCTGAAAGGGTCAACCTTGCATCTAGAGGCAAGATTGGAAAAATTTTGTTAATCTGCCCAAAAGTAATATTTAATTTCTTCGATTTCAGAGCATACATGGAAAACGAAAAACTTTTTTGTCTCACTCACTTTCTCTTCCACATGTTCGTCAATCCCTCTCTCCGTGAAGAATCGGAAGCCTCTCAAAGAAGCTTCGTCTCTGTTTCATTACCGCGTTCGCCGCGTTTCACTTCTTCTCACTTAGCTGCTCGTTACGAACGTCGGTTGAGAAGCTGCGCTTCCAAAAGTTTAGAAAATATAACTGGAGAATTATCTATATATTCTATCTGTTTATTATATTTGTATTCTATGTTTTATTTACTTCTTCACGAGCGTTGATAGAAGTGTGTAAGAAACTACTTAAAAGTAGCATGTTGTATCAAAACGCATAAATACAGAATATTCTCCATAAAAGTATCATGATATTGTTATTAATGTCCATTGATGACAAATCAAATATTTAGTGTATATTATTGCATATAATTTTTATGTAAATAAAAAGAGAAAAATAAGAAAGAACATCCTACTATCGTGCGATATAATTTCATTAATCAGCGTTAATCAGAGAATTGATGATCTTAACAGACATTATTGTATATTTTGTAGAATATTTTACATCTTTAAACGATTAATTGAACAACGAAACTAATTTCATTCACAACGAGGTAAACATGTACAATGTTATTACGACCAATATATAAACGAATTTTTTTTTATTTATTTTAGGACAAAACTTTGATATAATCTATTCTTAGAGAATACTTAAAAACAAATATTAAATCTCAATATCGCCCTACAAATATTTCCACGATAAGTTAATCAGAATCAAAAAGAAAATTCGATAAGCAATAAGTTAAATGATTTAAATCCAACATTACGCCATGAAGCTAAAACGAAATTCAAACAAGCGAAGCTTTATTTAATCCATACAAATAAGGACTTAGTATCTGTGCAAATTATGTTAATAGAGAAGAGCTGAGCCCGGCTTCGCAATTGAGTAAACCCCTATAGACGACTGATTGAAGTTATCACGGAATGAGCAATTTTCTTAGAGCTGTTTCAGTTACTGATATTTGTTATTTTTAAAGCCTTTTTCACTTATCGTATATGATTTTTGAAATACGAGCTGCCATTATTTTAGGTCATTGAATTGATTGAAGATTCTAAATAATGCTTAATTTTCTGGGTATTAATTTTACTAATTATCCAAATTGGTTGATGGGTCAGATGTTAGCAAAAAATATGCGTAGAGAAAAATTTAAGTAAATAGTGTCCGTAGAGAATCAATATTTTTCTCAGTATAATGTTATGAATATCAAGTGAGAATTTAATTATTTTATGTTATTTCAATTTACAAAAATATCATTTTGAGGTTTTCACAAAATGAGTGTTTAGTAATATTTTAGTTTCAATAAAATTACTAGTAGCTTTTCAAGGTCTGTCGTTTAGACTTTCGTTTAGATTTATTCAAGTCTATCGTTCAAACATTTCGTAAATTTGGCGGTGACCTCAAAATATCAGGTTGATAAAATGTTATCCAAGCATTATCTGGTACAGTTAGTTTCAATTATACATTTTCCGCACATATTAATTCGAAGTATGTGTGTCAAATGAGCCTTAAATAGGAGTGTTCATTTCTAGATAAAAACTTAATGTGACTGGAAAATATGTATGTGTATCATTATAAGTAATTGTCTAACATTTTGCTTAATGTATATCCTTGAATCTCCCTAAAATATTTTCCTGTTCTAATAAATTGAATTATTTATTAAAGTAACTTCCACCAATTTTATTATTTGTTCCTTTATATGTTTAATAATTTAATATCTAGTAGTGTATCAAAAAGAACCGTGTCTATCCTGTAACACAGATGAGGAACTACAGTAAGTACACATTTTTTATTCACCTTTATTGGCTCTTACGTAATTGGTGCTTGAGGATAGTACAAATAACTTCTCTCTAGAATATTAATTTATCACAGTAAATCTAATCACGCATTATTTTATCCTCCAGATATTTCCACGTATTTTAATAATTATTTATTTAGTACCATTACTATCCAAATAATTAAAATAATTGTAATATATTCCTTGTACATATAAATTAGTTATCGGAATTTTTTCCTATATTAGCAGTGGACAAAAAAAAAATAAAGGGTAGTTTTCGTTTTAGGACTATAGCAAAGAAATTGCTATAAGATGCATGCTGACACCCCAACCTACGTTAATGTCCCACAAAACACTTAATAACCCCTTTCAACTCGTTCCACACATCGTTCGTTGTTCAATTAATAATAAGGTGCGATAAAAAATACTTCCTGACATAAATTGTTATTGTACTACCTAGGACAACACACTACCACAACTATCTCGACCATGAAAATTTCTGCAGCATGGGTTTATACGGAAAAGCTTATTAAAATAAGGTATAAATTCTATTAGGCAGATAAATTATAATATTAACAACAGGCAGAAAATTAAATAGAAGTTTAAAATGAATCAACATTATAAATACAGTTGAATTAAGTTGAAGCAACATTATAAATACGTGTAAAAGTTGAAATAATCAAAATAAACTATAACCTAATTTATACTACTCTATAAAATCAGTTTATGTCTGTGTTTTTAATTTTAATTATGAAGTAATTTAGATATTGGGAAACTATATTACGTAAAAATAAAATATGCAGCTAGTTAACGTATTTACTTTATAATAGTCGTAAATATTTCGTTATACATTCATACATGTCGTTCAAAAGAACAAGATATTAACATTAGTGGTCACCTGAATTCTATAGAATGAAAACTGTTTTGTACGTACAAAATTTTTTTATGACCTGGTTTAGTAAATTAAATGCAGTTTACTTCTCAGTATATATTTTGTAATGTAAAACGTTTCTCTTTATAAATGTAATCATCCTTAAATTATATACTTTCAGACTATAGAAGAATGATTCGAATTTCATGTGACTTCATATTAATGAAATTAATACATAGCAAAGCAAGACATAATTTGCATTATAAATTGTCTGCTTTGCACAATACGTTCATATTTTTCAAATTTTGACATTCTATAATCAAATAATCATAAATCTATCATAATACATATTCCGACCATATAAACAAGGAGCAGAGGGATAATAAAATTTATACTTTTTATAAAAGAGTAAAACTTATAGTGTACATACTTTAAATAAATAGTAGCGCCTGTATCACAACAGACGAAATATTTATTGACTTTGAGATCGTAAAAGTTAACTTTATAAAATAACTTTAACCATCATTTGAATGGCTCGTGGAAATCTTATTACTAGAAATGCTCATATTCTCATAACTCAAAAACATTGTTCTTAGTTTTTAAAATAATTTGCATTCTGTAATTAAAGGAATAGAGTAAGTTTTTTAATAAAATATTATATATTTATTACTGCCTTTATTAGACCTAAATATATTTTATTTAAAGCAGTGACATATGCTGTCTTTGAACATAGGTAATTCAACCCCTGTCCCGAAATTATTATTTGGGAGAACTATACAGTGTCATAATGTAAATTTTCCAAATTGTCTTCTCGTGATAATATTAGATCCATGTTAATTAAAGATATATATATATATATATATATATATATATATATATATATATATATATATACATCCAAATATTTCATTATAAACTCTTGTCTTTCTATGAAATATTGAACAAATTATTATTTTTTTTTATTTACTTCCAACTTATTTCTCATTACACATAGAGAGTTTGTAAATTTTTGTTCATTGTATAACAAATAAATGATGGTATTATTTAGAGAAACACAAAAAATAAATAAAATAATTAGGAAGGATATATGAAAAACATAAGAAAGTTAAATAAAGCCTACCTTTTTGTGAACCATAAATAATTTATATTCAGTCGTTTTTGTAAAAGACACTTGATAATATTCACATAAAAATTTAAAAAAGTAGTTTAGATAGCATCAGAATGGATGATTTTTCTTAAGGAGTGATTGTATATTTATATTTTCAGATTAATAAAGATAAGACAAATACGAATAATCCTTGTAAAAGTAACTCAAACTAATGGAATGTACTCCATATTAATGTATTAAATGAAAATATATGGACGGGTAATTTTTAAATGTAAATTAATGCAGTCTTTGTATACAGACATAATTTTGATACTACCCAGTAATTTAACAAATCAATGTCTATATTAGGTGTATCCTCGATGGATTAGGAATGTATCTATAAATTTTTACACAGACATAAATAAACACAGACATAAATAGTTTTTACTATAAAATGTTTGCTTATTTTCACTCGATATTGACTTTATGCCCTAGATATGCAAGGAAGATTGTAGACTATGAAAATTCTTAACATCAACGACCTACAAAAGAAAACAAAGTTTTTACAAAGCCACGAAGCACAACTTTCTCTTTTATGAAGGATTCATTTATTAATAGTTAATGACCATAACCCAACCTCTTCAATTCGGGTTAGCAGAATTTTATTATGAAAATAATGAAAAGGTTGATTGTATTCAAAACCGTGATATCTGCATAACTGTTAATAGTTTATTCTGACAATGTCTTTGAATATTACTACTAGTTCATATGAACTGCAAGAAATTACGCAACTTCATAAACTGCTCAACAGATGTTTGCTGTGAGTTTCACCATAATAAAATTTAATACTATAGCACGCCTTTTATAGTTACTAAATATAGTGTAAACGGAATTTTTTACGACCTAAGAACATTTATGTCTTCTTACAGCCTGTAGTCTTAACAGATGAATTTCAATTATTCACGTCGTTCAGGGCACTCAGAAAGACAGCTTCCCGCAAATAAGAAGCACAACGGAGCCTCGTACTTAGGTGAGGCTGCTGCGAACACCTTTGCTGAATATTTGAATTCAGTTTTTTTTATTAATGAACCAAGGCTCGACATTGCAATGGCGGCACGGATCTCTGTTAAGGTTGATTCATCTCTATTGTAGGGAAGATTTCGGTAAAGTTAGACTCATGTTAAAACAACTCCAATTAAACAAGCTCCCGGTCTTGATGGCTTACTTTCGTCCGTAATCAAGACACGATCCGATATTGTGTCAAACCACTCACTTGTATCTTTGTATCTTTCTCTTATTTTTCAATTAAATTTGGAAGATTTCCTGGGTGATTCTGGTTTTCAAATCTAGTTCTAGGTCCAATATAAAAAATTATAGACTCTTAGCCGTATTATCTCCATTCGCTAAAGTTTTTGAAACTGTTCTGCATCGTTGTTTCTATTTTCTATTTGTCTATTTACAAATTCTACGCCAGCTGACGGGCTGCTAGCATGGTTTCCTTGCAAAGCATCTCACCGTAACTAATCTCACTAATTTTGTGGATTAGGTGGCTAATTATTTGGATGGGGGGTATCAAGTAGATGTAGTCTCTTTTAAATTTAGACATAGCGTTAATGATGACATCCTGCCAGTCAAATCGTTGGAGGCAGATATGACTTCCGTCCTATTAAACATTTTTGCCAATTACTTCCGGATTCGCAAACAATAAGTTTCGTTCGGAAATTTTGAATTTCGACCTTTTATCTCCCAAACTCCATTATAGTAGTTATAGATAATCCTCTCACCAGTCACAGTCAACATCATCGATACCTGTTGGAAAGCCTACAAGATACTATGATTTATCATACGGCATTCTAAAAAATTTCACGGTATTTAATGTATCGTAGCTTTATTTAACTCTTCGGTCCGTAGTATTCTTGAAACGAATGCAACCATCTGGTCTCCTTATGACGCTACGTATATCCTTATGCTGAAAAAATTAAAACTTCAGTTTCAGTTCGGTTTATATTGGAAAATATAAACCGATCCTTATTTTTTCCCCCGATATAATTATCTTCATGTTCTTCTGTTATATGAGAGAATGACGTCCCTACACGTATTCTACAGCGCTCACCTATTTTCGAAAACTCACATTATTTAATGCAGTATTGCAACAAGTAATCAGTCTAGATATTTTCTTCTACTCTATTGATTACTTCAGGAATGAATGTATGGAGTTGTCTGATGGTTTCCGACTAATCATTATTTAGAATTATATTTATTTGACTTACTGTGTGTTCTTATTTGTTACTGTTACCATTACCAGCTTTTTATCCTATTAGTTGTTGTTCTTAGGTGCTTGTGTTAAACTATTTGTTGACAAATTCTTCCACATCTCCAACGTTTTGGGTAAATCTGTAAGTTGGGTATGGACTTTTCGAGAAAAAAAGGCCGATAAACAGTTTGTATAATGACGATGACCATGATACAACTTTCTCTAAACTTTCACAACTTTAAACCCAATTACCAATGTCTGTCAAACTGTTTCCTAGATAGTGATTATGAGAGATGTGCGAAAGAACTATTTCACCTAAATCAATTACGTATGTAGTTATATGCGTGAAGAGGTCAGTGAAGCAAAATAAATAACACAGTTCACTTAATTTTTGTAGTTTTCACTTAATGTAGTTTCTAAATTCATTAATAGAGTAATTATTTAAAAAATGGAAATAAGATTATTGTACTTACTTTAAAAAATATACATGTAGCATAAATATATATAGCAAATAAGTTGGATAATGTTGAATGAGGTTCAACTTTTTTAACTTATATGGAATTAAAAACAATTTTACAAATCGGGAAGAACGTTTGTGAGAATATAAATTAAAAATTTGTGGTTTTTGTCAATTTTTTATTGAATACAGACTGTTTCCGCGATGTTTGGTCACTTACGATTGAGAGGGCAAAAAAGTAAGAGCATCTTAAAGGATTCCGCATCCGAAGCGCTAAGTATAACCTTATTAATTACTAGTATACGGCCTTATATCTCGTGTTGACATAGATTGTGATTAAAATATTTTTTTCTTAACCACGTTCACTGTCCCTTACTTAACTGCCAGAGTGATAATATTCAGATATTATACTTCTGGAAAATGGACATATTAATATTGTCAATTATTCCGTATAATTATCCTTACTTAATCAATACTTATGTAATATAACGCGAGCTAGCCGCGTAATATGAGCAATTGCACTGAAAACCACATCTTATTTGAATAAATATTTATCGATATTTCTCAAGGGAGTCTCTCATCATACGCATTTGTTCACTACGGCAAACAATATAATAATTTAGCCTCCATTTTTTCATATCTCTAATGGTTAACGCTGCGCACATCAAGAAACCTCTTCGAACGTTCTTTTTTTGCGAGTGTATCACATTCATAAAATATGCAACCATACATTTTTAATTGATAAAAACCAAATAAAAACATTTCAATACTTTGAGATAAGTCTGCACAGATAGATATATGAAGTTAACAGGCTAATTCGTTTTGTATTTTGTAGTGAAGGTATTTCTTCTGCGCGTAATCAAGGACATCTCATAACCTCTAACTCATTAGTTCGAATGAAATGGTATTAAGGATAACGTTTATTTTATTGTGATACCAAAAGTGACAGAAATATTTGAATTAATCAAAATTCATATGTAATTGTTCATGAATGCATTAGAAGTGCAATAGTTACTTTCAATATTTTGATTAAATGTAAAATTCATTATTATGTCCACATAACTTTATTAGTGTAATCTTTGAAGGAAATAACATTGGCATAAATTATTTTTATGTACCTCTAACGGTTTGACCACCGTTGGCCAAGAAAATTCCCCATGGTGCACTTTTTTGCAATTTTCTCGAGAATATCATCAAAGATCGACGAATTTGTACAAGTATTCATAAGTTTTAAATTGAAACCTTTCATGGAATTAGTCGAATAATTGGCAAAAATCGAAATAAGATCCGTTCAGTAACTTCTGATGTTAGAGAAACAGAAAACAGCGGCGGAAGACTTGATTTTATATTTTGTACTGATAATCATAGCAATATGTAAAATTTTGACAAAAGTAAAAATCGTTTTTGTTGTTGATAGTGAACAAAACCAAATATTTTTGGATAAAAGTGCTTGAAGATTTTCATAATTTGAGATCTTTATAATTAATGAGACCAAATTATTGGTTTAGCTAAATAATGAAACGTTATTTACCAATAAGCTACCTATGTAGATATTTTATATGGAAATAAATTGATTTCTACTTCTTGTCTTCAAGAGTTATCCACGTCAATATTGTATAACATAAATATAGGCAACTCAGAAATTTACTAGAAACATAAATAATGACTTTAAACTTTTAGTCAAGTTTGTAAAAATTTAATCTTTTAACTATGGTCGGACAGATTTCTGCACTCTTGTTCGTGAATAAAGCTAGTCATGAGCATAGTAAAGTGCACTATGTGCAGTTTTTCTACTAACTTGAGTGCAAATTACGATTTATTCCCTGAAAGCTATTTGCAGTGTCGCTAGTTTTTAATGAGTTCTTACATTACTTTTTGTCTAAATTACACAAAATCTACGTTACGCAATGAATGTGTGCAGCTAAGGTGAAACTATTTTTTACCGCAAATGTAAATCCTCGTTGTGTAGCAAATGTAAGTGCATTAATTTTCATACGAATAAATCGAATTGAAGGTAGTTCTCCACAGTAAATTATTTCAATGATCCATCACATTTAATTTTTCTAAATTCTATTATTCTTTTCCTAAATTCCTACGCTTATACATATCAATTCTTTATCTAAATTCATACGCTCTTACACATCAAATATGTAAGCTTCTTAAAAAAAACATTTTTTACTGCAATATGACGCAAATATCGAAGTAGCAGAAGAATTCTTTGCTTAATGTATTCTAGTCTTGTTCGACGAAATATTGGATAGTATTGTGTATTAAAGTAGCCTTTACGCTTTACAGAACGACAAGGTATTGATTATGAAAAAGGAGAAACTTTTAACTTTCATTTGTATAAATTTCTATATGGAATATAATACTCGACCAGTTTGAACAGATCATTATTGTTTCCATCTGATCTAAATAATTCACTTATAGGCAAAGCCATGCCACAACACACAGACTTGCGAAGATTTTATCACATTTATGTTGCAACGATAATGATCAAATGCGTGCGAGATGCAAAAATAAGTAGTATAAAATTAGACTAACGATGGATGCACTAATTAAAAAATTGTGTTATCATGGGACTCGAGAAATGAGTGTAGACGGGTCAATGATAAAATTCAATTGAATTTTAATCTTGAATTTTATCAAACAATATATTCTTCTCGTCAAACAATATATTCTAATGAAATCAATCAAAATAAGTTACAAGTAGTTGTCTTTAGATTATCAGAGAGGTTATATATCGAAATTTCATATCTACCAGCGAAGAAATGGAGAATTGGACGCAAAATTTACGAACTATAGTTTGGGGGAAAGAGTAGTTTTAGAATTGATGGAGCAGGAAGGTGGTAAAGAAAACATAGTCTAATTTGACCATTTCTTTTCGTACATTGCTTTATTAGAAAAATTATAAACGGAAAATGCTTATGGATATGGAAAAATTAGAAATAATAAAAAGGGTTTGCTGAGAAATATGCTCGTTGATTCTTAAATGAAAGAGGAGATAGCGATTATCGATTTTCAAATTTAGACATCGGTTATTGGAACTAGAAAGGTAATAAAGTGGTATATGCAGTATCTAATTTTCATGATAATGAAAAGGCTGCCGTATCACAAAAAGAAAAAAATGGATCAATGTCTGCAGTAACTTGTCCAGTAGCGATCAAAAATTACACAACTAGGTGTAGATACTGCTGATCGTTTGAGAGCCCTATATTGCATAAATCGCAAATCTCCTAAATGGTGGCACCGGTTGTTCTGTGGTCTACTTGATATAGAATTCGTCAATGTTTTTGTTTTCATTTGAAAAGATTGTTTTATATTCAAAACGAGTACTGTAAAAGACTGTCGACGCTCTATAACTCTGGGATTGATGACGATGACCGGTGCTGGTCAGCAAAAGGAGGTTCTACAGATAGTGCTTGAAGTCCCGGTCTTTCTAAAAGGCGCAAATTGAACTATTCCACCTTGAGAGATGTGCGTTTGGGCAACAGAGGCATTCATTGACCTACATTTGCAGAGAAAAGAAGAAGGTGTGAGGTTTGCAGTACCCAAAAGATACAGTCGAAACCATTTAGCAAATGCTCTCATTCCCACGTACTTTTGAGTTTGAATGACACAAAAACTGACGTTTGGTCTCATTATTTTCAATTATTTTTATTTTCTATCCAAGTTCCTAATATTATGATAAATAAAGTTACTGGGGGTACAGATAAGTTCAGGTCTTAGAAATTGTACTTATAGGCACAATAATATTACAAAAAAATTCTATGCGTTTTATTTTGCCTATTTTAAAAGTATAATAACATTCAATTTCAGAAATTCATTAAAAATCGGAAGTTAGGTAGGAAAGGGTTAAAGTACTAATATTTCTTCTCTACGATTTCTGAAATTCGAGTCCTCGTTTAAGTTAGGTCATTGGATTGGTTTTCTATTCTAAGTAACTCTTTATTCCATACGTATTCATTTCATTCAGTGACTTAAATTAAAACGGGGCTGTTCTATAGGGACAATTCCCTACAGAAACAGTCCTTTTCTAAATATATTGTAGCGAATGCCTAGTGATGGTTTGATTTTATTTTTTGCATTTTGAATTATTTATCTTTTTGAAAATGTATGATTATTCCATGCCTCCTAAAGACACATCCCGAATTAAATTAATATTGGCTAATTTCAATTAAGGTTACTAAAATTAGTTTATGTAAAACAAACTGCGTTTCATGAAAATATTTCTCTGCAACATAATTTTATGTTAAAATTAGTTACAATTTTAATAATCATAGAAAGAAAATGAGTCCCTGGTTGGCCTAATATAGAATTTATGGATGGTTATAAATGTGTTATTACATATATATATATATATATATATATATATATATATATATACATATATATATATATATATATACATTTTTTTGGACATTCCTTATGTTTCAATTAACTTTTTTACATATTTCGTACCTCGAGAGAAAAAGATACGGGACACTTAGAAGATCACTAATTTTTCCGTTCGTCTACATTTCTGTTCCAAACTTTCTTAGAAACTAAACTAACTTTTAAACTTTCTTTCATATTTCTTTACAGGATTTCAATTAAGGAACAAAATTATAAAGATTTAGAATTTATTTTTCAGAGCCATGTGTTGGATATTTGAAGACATACTGTTGAAAATACCTGTAAAAATATGCAACCTACAAAATTACCGAAACTGCTAAAACGAAATTTACGAAAAAGAGTGTGACGCTACATTCACTTTGTCAGATATTATGATTATCTAAATATAACTCGCTCGATTTGTCACGTTTTTAATACTGATGGAATTCCATGATTTATTTTCACATAATTTATCCTTATAACATTTAATGGATTTTAGTGAAAGGAAACAACCGCAAAAATTCAAAATCAGTAATCTTTATAATGTAATAAAAACAAATTTGTCAAAATTGTTTATCACATGTCCGACCAATATCAAAACGTCCTAAATCCACTAAGGCTAGAATATAAATTTCAATAAAATAAAATATATTAATTTGCAAGGAGTGATGAAATGTTTGAATATCTACACCACTGGAAATATTAATATGTATTAGTTTCAATTTGTAATATGCAAAGTAGGAATAAGTCTAATTTGTTTCAGCATAAACATTGAAGTATTTTACTATGTACATATTCTAAGCAAATATTACTTCTCTTGTATTAATTGAGATAGATATTATCCAAAAATATTTATTAACTATGCTAGTAATGTGTAAATAAATATGTGATAAATAAATATTCTCGTTATGACAAAAAAAAACAAAAAATCATAGAAATATGACGGATTTAGAAAAATGATAATGTTATAAATGAAAACATGCAGAACATTTTTTTAACCTAAATAGTTTATATTAAGTAATTTTATTAGTACAAAATTTAAATAAAATTACTATAAGCACTATAAGGCCTCGCGGTATATATAAATCAGATTTCGCAGGGCCGACGATTTTTCTTAATGATTTCTTCACACAAAAAAGATTAGATAACATCGAATAATCTTTATGAAGGTTTATTAATCTTATAACAAAGGTTTACTAATATTATTATTAAAGGTTTATTAATATTATTATATTCATAATGGTGATTGACACAAGAGAGATCTAAAAAATTATTAGATTTTACGGTAGCGCAAATTATTCAAATTAGACTTTTCCATGTAACGAGTATCCGCCAATATAGATAAGTAAGGGTAGGAAATTGAAAATCTGGCTTCTACAAACTTAGGCCTTATCGAAGAATTTGTCTAGTAATAGTTAAACTATACATGGATGAAGGAAATACATGAAATGAAAGAAATAAAGTTAATAGAACTGACCAAAACCGAGTTCATCGACTCGATTTCAAAAAATGTTAGAATGAAAAGAAAAAGTGAGGAAAGAATGTAGATAAAATTATTAACAAAAAAGAAAACTTTACACCAATCGAAATTCGACACATATATTTATCTTATTCACACTTGACAAAAAAAAGTGAAAAGTATTCTGAAAACTTAAAAGTATTCTGTTAATGTTTAATCTTCGGTGTGTTTCAAATCCTAAGAAACAGAAAACAAATAAAATCGTTAGTGTTTTGCGGTTTAGTTGAGTTAAATAAAAAACCTTCGCCCGTAATAAAGATAGTTCGAATAACATTTTTCTACGTAAAAGTTTCATTTAAAATTCGAAAAAGTATGAGTATTGGTTGACCTACGGTTCTTAAAGCACGACGTCCAAATAGTCTATTTCAAGTATGAATGGCTCATAAGTCTAGTATGATAGGCTTATAACAGTACCACTTTCTAATATGAAACATAATATTTTATTATCATAGGTTCGTAATATAATAAATAAAAGTTGAAAATTAATAGTTTCTATCATTAAGAAATATTTTAAAATCTAGGTGTCACGATTCATTACGTTTTCCTTGTCACTATGGCCTATATTTCATAACATTTTCTTAATTTAAACTGCAGTACTGTCAAAAAGTCAATAGAATAGTTATATTTTACATAAGTGTCTTGAGTAGATAAGCAAATTGATAATATTACATGACTCACGTTTGTCTTTAAAACTATCTGTAACGGCATTTAACTTATCAAACACGTAACGTAAAATTTTGATAATTACTAACTGGATTGTATTTCCACCCCTTTCACTTTTATATGTACGTATTTAATATTACCAAATAAAATCACTGCCGACCTAGACTGAAAACTGCAAATATTTCTATATATTGTTTTGGAAATGACATTTTTTTCAAACATGTATAAAGGACAGGGTCTAGAAAATCATTCTTTCTTTATGAAAACTCTCAATTAGTAATTATATTACGGGTAATTTTAATGGGTCTCCGATCCATTAAAATTACCCGTAATATAATTGTGAGGTATGTAAAATCGGAGAAATAAATTGTAACATTTAGGAAGGGTTAACATTTTTTTTCTTATCTTTTTTCCGGCTCTCGACTGACCATTTTGAAGTAATAAATTTTCTAGCGTGCGTACTCGTACGTTCACACTTAACTTCATAGAACGAAATTACAAGATGACGACTTTACTCGCAATCACAGATTCTTTTAAGTAAGAAAAAAGTAGTAAAAATATCCTAAATAAACAGGTTTATACAAAATTCATTCATTTTCTCAAATAATTTGTAAGTCGATATATTAAAACGAACTTTGATATTTAATTTTCAATAAAGTTATTGAATGAGATGCCTTATTATTACATGAATTGATCCGTTGTAAGTTTGTCGGAAAAGATGCAAATAAATTAACAAACATTAAATCTAACTGCAATCCTGGGTATTTAGGTGAATAGTACAAATTTTTCTTATCAATAAAGAGTTTTCTTGCAAACTTTGTAAGACTTACCAATGATTGTCAATAACATCATGACCGATCAATGTGTCAGATACATGGTAATTTTTGCTTTAGTTTTAAACAAAATTTTCATCGATTTTTAAACAACACAAAGTTTTCTCAACATTCTATTTCAACTTAAGTCCTCTTTCGATAAATACTGAAATTACTTATTTAGTTAACCACGCGATTATGTTTTTCACTGAATTAAACCGAACATCCTTTAAATAAATTGTAATCCTTAAAAATTCATATATACGATTTATCTCCGCCCGGAGAAAATGCGAACACATTTCTGATTTGGGTCACAGCTCGCTCGAAAGAAAATACGTGACCAGTGCAATCTACATATTTTTGTCCTCTTTTTAATGTTCGGAAGGAAGCTTGAAGATGGTCTTGCCTTTTTATTTTCAGCCTTCTGTAGGTCTACGAGTATTGAGGTCACTTTGATGTGAGATATATTAAAAGTGAAAATTTACACAATTACTATTTTCTCATCGAATATCAAGTTAGCGTTTGACTAATTTAACTTTTTTTCTAATTTATTTATCATCAGAAAAATACGTATTTTTTCCCCGTCGCCGTCGCAATAATATTTTGTAGCATTTAAGAAGAAATTGTATGGACCAGGATGAAATTGAATAGACCGCAGTTGGAATTACTACTAGCATGATTTACGAAATAAATAAAAGATTTACAGCAAGCTTCAAAGCTGTAGACGATAAGTCGTACGAAGTGATTGAATATTAAAGAGGGAATTGTTATTTTTAGCAAATACGACCTAAAAAATATATATTTAAAATTATTTTCCCTGTTGCACAATTATTGATGAAAATATTTAAAATTACAACGAGGCAAAGCAACTGTACATACATGTATCATTCTGACTGGAAAAAGGGTGTGGGTGATCATCTTGTCATAATACTTAGCAACCAAAATGAAAAATATGCTTAGCATTTCACTTGAAAGCAAAACTATATACAAAGCGTGCTGCTCATAAATATTTAAAAATTCGGTCAAGCGCGAATTGGGCACGCGCTACGAGGGTTTCCTGTCTATACACTTTAAAAATACATATAATTGATAAAATAAAGTCCTCGAAACAATAAAAGAAAAATAGAATAAGCTTCTAAATAATTTTATTCAATCGCTTCAAACATTTTTTGCAGTTCTTGGACGCTGACAAATTCATAAAAAATCGTGGGTTAATTTTTGTAATTATTTTAACTTCTGGCAGAGAACGGTGAAAGACGATGAAGTTTTTCGACCTAAACATATATTTATCTAAAAAAATAATAACTACACCAAAACTTTTGACTGGCAACTTGATAAATATAAAGTACTTAAAGATACTTTTGAAAATACTTTTTCCATTATTAAATGGGTTTTCTCTTAAATATTTTCAAATGGTCATATTTTTGAGATCACTTTTTATTCGGTATTAATTTTCTATTTGTATAAAAATATTTTGAGGCCGATTTTAGAATTTTTTTTCTAGTTTGGAAGATTAGTTTCAGTTATATATTTCTTTAATAATTAAAATAATAACACTAATTCAAGTGATACGAGGCAAGGTCTCCCCTGGCCTCGAAAATATTGAGAGAAAATGACGACCGACAACAGTTAGTAAAAAACGCCTACACACAGTGTACTTAACAAATATCAGTTTATATTGTAATGTATACAAAATAAGTAAAAATAAGTATACGCATACGTATATCTGTTAGCTTAGTGTATCTAAGTAGGCCGAATTTGAATAAACAAGTTCACTTTTAAGCTTATTTTATAGCAATAAAAACTACGTTCAAAATAGCCATTTTCACACATGTCTCCGAGTCATGTAACAAATATTTAAATATATAGTGAACATGTTTCTAATTTTAAAAAATTATATGCCTTTAATTAAAAGTTGATACATATATATATATATAAATATATATATATATATATATATATATATATATATATATATATATATATATATATATATATATATATACATATATATATATATATATATATATATATATATATATATATATATATATATATATTATGTATATCTACTTTTCATTTATTTCTACGTTGTATCTACTTTAATTAAAAGTAGGTACAAAGTAGATATGCATTAAAAGTAGATACACAAGCAGGCATCAGCCTGTAGAACGCTGAGACACTGAATATCTATTTATCGAATTGATATCCAGGGTTAAACTCATGTCTTCGAATAAAGTCACTTATAAGTATTCCATTGTATTAAAATGCATAAACAAATTGAAAACATTGTTACTTCTGAAATAAAAAAGCATTCTCAGTAACTTTTCATAATATTTTTAAGAATGCTAACCGAAGATGAAGATAATCCAATATAGAGTATATATATATGTAAGGAAATGGGGTTATACAAAAAATGCCTGAAGTATGTTATGTTACAAGCATATCAATTGTATCTTAAAAAATGGAGACCATCCTATTCTCTTGAGATAAAATCAAGTTTTCTGTCATGTCGTATCTAAGTTTGTGTTCGAGATGTTGATACGAAAGCCGTTATATATCCAGTGGATTACTTTAAATCTCCAAATTTTAAATTGCGCCAATTGTACGATTTTAAAGAAAAAAGCAAAAGTGAGAATTTTTGATTGATTTTATATCAAGATTTTAATATAACCTATTCTAAGAGAATAGATAAAATATATGTTAACCACATAGGTCTTAAACATAACCACAAAGGCCGAGAAATATTTCCACAATAAGATAATCCGAACGAAAAGGCTTCAAATATTAGCGAAAAACGCGTAAAAAAATTATGTAATTATAATTTTATTTTATAAAACTCCAAATATCCAAAATCAATTTTAATCAATATTACCGCCTCGCCTAATCTTTTGAAAACTTTGTTTTCCTGAGGCAATCATTTCGGGATTTCAATATTGGAAAATGAGATTATGTAAATATGAAACAGTTGCGTGTTTGATTTTGTTACGCCATAATAATCTTTAAAAAATGTCTAATCATTCATTGAAATATCGATGTATTAAAAAAGCATTGAAATTTTCGAAATAACAATGATATCATACGGATCCAATTCGATAGAATAAAAATCGTTTTGCACATATAACATTTAAGTTTAATTGCAATATTTTATCAAATTGAATACTATTTTGCATTCATATTATGTTATGTGATACAAAACTTTTCCTCTATACAAACGTCCACATTTAGTTTCAGAATTCAAACGAATGAACTGAATTTCAGGTGGCGTCAAGGAAATTAATACAAAAACAAAACAAAGAGGTGATTTGCATTCCAAATTCCTCTCATAGAGCAGTACTTTCATATATTTCTCATATTAATATTCCATAATGATCATTCAAAATTCCGCAAGTAAAGATGTTATGTTTCAATTTACGCATTAAAAGATGTTTAGGTTTGAGCTTGTTGTAATTAATTAAGCATTACAGCAAAGGCTGGTAGTATTATTCACTGTGCCTTATATTCTATGGTTCATCCTTTTTATGTCTGCCATGCTCAGTGCTAAGTTCTTTAATGCGTTATTTTAAATGAGTAATAAGAACGCAATTCTAAAAAAAAATTATCAAAGTTAAATAAAACATTGCGAAACAACATTAGCTTTAAATACATTTTTAATTCTATGCTTTTTTTATATTTTAAATAGACAAGAACATAGTGAAAACTAAAGGAAAATACAACCCACATTTTTCATTAAGCAAAAAAGTTTGAAGATAAAATTTATCTTAACTCGACTAGTTTTATATTAAAAATGACAAAATAATTTTTCAGTAAGGCTTTTCCTGCATAAATTAGTTTCATTATGACTGGAATGGTAATTTTGAAAGTCATTGTTTTATTTTATATTATATATATTAGAAGTGCAATCTTTTGAGGTAGAACCACTTAAGAAAGTATTATGTAGTTCTGTATGTGGAAAAAAACTCGATCAAATGTTATATCCACAATATGACAATCATTAATAAAAAGATTACTTTTTACGAAGATTAATTAAAACATATCATTTAGAACCAATATTATACTATGAATCTAAGGCAAATTTCAAACAAGCGAAGCTTCGCATAATTCATACAAAAGACGGCATAATATTTGTGCAAATGATTTGAATAGACAGAAGTTTGTTCCCGCTTCGCATTCGGGTGAAACTCCACAATTGGGCGGTGGCTGTTGGGATAGAATTTTTAATTAACTCGGCAACCAAAGGAGTTTTATGAAAATTTAGTTTTTGATATTTATTATTTTCGAAGTATTCAACATTTATTGTCCACGATTTATAAAAAGCGAGCCCTCTTTTAATTAAGGTCGTTGGGTTTGTGTTGAGTTCTGAGCAACAACTAAACTAACTAACTCAAATTAATTAGGCTTCAGAGAGTAGTGAAAATTTACACAATTACTATTTTCTCATCGAATATCAAGTTAGCGTTTGACTAATTTAACTTTTTTTCTAATTTATTTATCATCAGAAAAATACGTATTTTTTCCCCGCCGCCGTCGCAATAATATTTTGTAGCATTTAAGAAGAAATTGTATGGACCAGGATGAAATTGAATAGACCGCAGTTGGAATTACTACTAGCATGATTTACGAAATAAATAAAAGATTTACAGCAAGCTTCAAGGCGGTAGACGATAAGTCGTACGAAGTGATTGAATATTAAAGAGGGAATTGTTATTTTTAGCAAATATGACCTAAAAAATATATATTTAAAATTATTTTCCCTGTTGCACAATTATTGATGAAAATATTTAAAATTACAACGAGGCAAAGCAACTGTACATACATGTATCATTCTGACTGGAAAAAGGGTGTGGGTGATCATCTTGTCATAATACTTAGCAACCAAAATGAAAAATATGCTTAGCATTTTTGAACATACTGTCGCAACCGGGCAACTGATGTCTCAGCATTAGGGATACAGGATTCAGGCGAGAAGTCGACTACTTGTAAACAGTATCAACAACAATATTGGGTCGTATACATGAAGAATGGAATCCCAACGGCAGTGTGAAACATGAGTCAGCACTTCAGTCGCTGGGTGTTGTATTTTGGCAGCTCTATGGAAAACCCTTGCAACTAGATACATGGCACCAAAGTTTTTCTGCATAATATAGGTGACGTAGCTCTATTCAACAAAATAGCGTCAGAATCTGAAATAAAATTTCTGATGAATACCCAATTAAAACTGGATTTCGTCAAATGTTGGGTTACCTTTCCCCTTCGACGTTATTGATGCACTCATGTCGAAAGCATTATATGATGAACGAGAAATACTTTATGATACGAAAAATCCTTGGAGTGTCGCGACGTGACCCTATCTGGAGCAAAAGCATTGATTAGGTTTAACCAATAATTCCGCAACTAAACCAGAAACGGCTACTATATTGGTTCGATCATGCTTGTTCCATGAAACCGGAACGTTTGACAGACGTTCTCTAACGGGAACGATCGGTTATCTAGAGATATCAACGCACAGCACAGAAGAAGATATGGACTAATCTCGATTATAAAACTAACGTTTGAATCTTGAAAAAGCTAAATACATTGCCCAAACTCACTAATTATGGAAAAAGAACTATAACGATGCTTGGAATTACGCGGCATCTAACAGCAAGGCGTTGGTCAAACCCGCCTTCTTACGCTGGTCGTTAGCTGGGGATAGAAGAATAAGGAGGGAAAAATATACGTCCACGGTTAAAATAATGTTAAGGGGGAAAAATCCGGCTTTTAAGGAGGGCAACAAAATCATCTGATTTATATAATAGAGAACGTTTGGAGTATACTAAATCACAAAGCATATGAGAATGGTCATAAATTAAACACTCTGAATAATAAAAAGAAGACACACTTGAAGGGTTTGTTATAGAAATAAGAGACTTGTTATACCAATAACATGAATCTAATTCATGATACTCAAACTGTATTCAGATTCTTTAAAAAAATATTGATGGCTCGCGTTTGTGTCATAAGTCAGTACATTGGATCAAATATTAATATGTATTTATGTGTAATATTAATTTATTATATAATATATTCCATGTACGAGAACATGGAATAATTTATTTAAAAAAAATCTTGTGTTGAAATGTAAAATAATTTACTGTTTCCTTAATTTCCTGAGAAATCTTCAAATTTATTGAGTTTTATTTGTGCAATTACGAGTCGAACAAAAATGCGATGAAGCCGTAATTACTTATTTATTTGTATGCATTTACTGTATACTTTTAAATAATAAAAATGAAACGATACTTTTATTCTTTAACAGTGTGAAAAAAAGTTGGTAAACACTCCTGGGAAAAAATTGCATATAGTACAGATTCTATTCACACATTATTTATATCCTATATTGCTGATGCTAAATAAAAAAGCATTGTTTTAAAATTTAAGTACAAAAAGCAGAGTAAAGACAGTAGCTGATATAAGAGTGTTGCTAAAATTAATCTATGAGGTGAAAAAGAACTTTAGAAATTATTTACGCTAAAATATGCCACGATCCTTTCCAGTCAAGATTACTCAGCAATTTAATAACTTGTATTCACATACAAGAAAAATTATCTAAGAATATAAAATTATTACATCGATTAAACCGAGTGAGAAGTATGATTACTAATAAAAATAACACTTAAATGTGAGAAGTCTGCCTCAAATTCATCCCTTAATGGTGCAAAAAAATATTTATCATGTCATATTTTTATGTGAGTGCTAATAAATCAGCCATCATAATTTTCCACAGTATAGTTTTAAGTAATATAAATTAAAAATAAATAAAAATTTACTTAGCTAGTAGAATTGTCACATCAAAAATTAAATCTAAAAATGACATAGAGATTTAAATTAAACCGAAATTCACGGTAGTATAAGAAATACGTTTGGATGTAAAAATATTTGATTTGGCCATGATTAGATCCGGTAAAGTATGATGAAAAACTATTTTATATTTTCTAATGTCTCTGATTTAAATAAAAAAATGCTCAATGTTGAAAAATAGAATTGTTTGACAGTTGGGTACTTTATCCATTTCATAATTTTTGTAAATTTCACGTTATCCGTCATATGTACCATCTAATAGAACAATGATATAAAAATTCATGATAATTTTATAACCGTAAAAGCATGCTGAGTAAGTTAGTATATAGACACAATTTTTCAAGTAACTCAAAATCTCTGCCAAGAAGTTTAATAATAAATCAGTAACTATATTATACCACTAACCGCTTGGATTTGTAACACTATTGTAACTTATTACACAGCATTAAAATACAAACAAAATTAAAACGGAATACTTATATAAATGATATTTACAATTAATATTTGCTATCATACTATATTTACATCCTGCTCTAAGTACGTATATTAGTAGCAACGAGCAGACAACAAAAATCTTTAATATTAACGACCAACAAAAGGCGACAATGATTTTAACAAACATGAAGCAGGACCCATTTTTCAAAATAAAGAGAATTGAAATTTGATTGAAGCATTAAGAATTGAAAATGCATGTCAACTGGACTTCGGTTTTTCCGAAGGATAAGTCTAGTAATAACCGGACCTACATAACGGTACCTACCCACCAAATAAAAATTGAAAAGTAAATGGAATTCACGAGAATTCAATCTCTTGGACCTAGTTTAGGACAACCTCATTATTAACATAATGGAAAGCTTTATGATAATCGAAATAAGCCACAGCAATTAAGGTCTTATACCCACACTATATAACCAGCCTAATATTAAATAACAGTAGCTATTGATAAACTGTGGTATATGTCGAATTTAAAGATTCGGTAATATTAAGAACTATCCGCTATATTTCACGATGTAATAAATAGAACATGAAAAAGAAATAAAATCGATCCGCTTCCCCAGTTTTGTCGAATTTGATAAAAAAACCTGGCTCGTATATTACCAGTTTAAATAATAATTGATTTTACGTACAAATTTATATAATATAGAAAAATTCATGATAATTGTTATCTAACCTACTAACAATCATATATAACAGAAACGTAACATTCATATCCTCAAATTTACTACGGATACGTTTTAAGTTGTCGTCGTCATCGCGTAGAATTCAAAATCCACAATACTCAACTATTGGACAGGCCTCCTATTTGAAAAAGACTAAATATGACATTTCAAACATGCACATGCAGATTTTTATAGGACAAGGCGTGAAATTTGTTTAATTACTCTACTAAACAATATCCCTTCTACTTTAAATTTACATATCTTAAAATGCTATGTATTGTCTAAACTAAAAAATGTTCCCCAATATCTTGATTGAAATGGCGTGAAGAAGACTATAATTACATTTCAACAAATCTCAGTCAGGTAGTTGGGCCTGCAATGTAAGAATATAAAAATGTATATACTATAGTAAACATTTCAGGTATATAACAATAGAAAATTGAAAGAATTAGTTTAGACCAGACGATAAGCTTTTTCCAATTTTCTCACCACGCTCGTCCGAGGCTTGTCTGATAAGGTAATAAGACCGCAAATTCGAAACGGCCAGTGTACAGCGGAGCATCTGAGTATTGTTTTGAACGTGTGCACGTCACTTGTGTTCGTTAGAGCAGTTTTTTTTAGTTTTGTAACGTTTATTGTGCTGATAAATCAGGGACGGTCGTGAATACGTAAGTAAATATTTATTAAATACCAGCTGATTAAGAAAAAAAAAGTGTGGTAACCATAATTGAGGACGACAACCTTCATTACATTCCAGAACACCGACTCGACCCATGTAAGGAAAATTAATTGTTTTTCCACGGTAAGTCTCAGTGGATGGTTAAGATATATAGTATATTATGAGACCGTTTCATTGAGACATATAGACGTATTGTAGACGTTAGATTCCGTTGTAGGTTTAACATCCAGTTCGATGACTATATACGTGCTTTATATTCTTTACAGAATATGTTTTGTAAATATACTTAAGCTATTATGGTTATTTCTGACATAAAAAATTTATTGAACTTCTATAACCATAAAAATATTTAGCCGGATAAATATCTTAAATGTTTAATTTATGTTCAAGATGTAATTTGGAAACTTTTAATGTTTGGTATAATCTATTATTTTCTTCTCTTTTTATAAAGGGAAAATTCCATTGTAGTTTCATGGATTTTTAAGATATTTATGACACCTTTAATTCATTACTGACTTTAAGAGAATATAGCTGGAAAAAATATTCAACTAGAAAAGCAATTCAATAACAAAAAACTGGCAAGAGCAACACGGCTGAATGTGACGACTTACCGTCGGTTATTCAGAGTCGCCGTGCGTCTTCGGTGTTTTCCTTATTACTTGTTACGTATGCCTTGTCAGCCATTCTCAACGGTATATAAAATGCATGTCAATCGTGTGAACTGAATATTTCAAATTTTGTATCATAATCCGACTTCATTGTCTTACTGGTGATTCCATTTTATTTCTCGTCGTACACATTTCTTTGCGCGTCCGGTCTCATGTTTCCCTTTTTTATAATTCAGTATCTAATCAGAATAAAAGGGAGTTCTTATAAGATCACTAAGGTGTTCACTTGTCTGTTCGTCTGTCATATACGCCATGGTTACCTTGGTGTGTTGGATCGATTACAAGGCATGTGGTCTTTGACGAAGCAAGATATCACGGGAACGCGGGTTCGATGCCCGGCCGCTCATCGAACGGGGATGGACTGATGATCTGATAAGCTATAAGATATTGCTCTCGTTGTAGTAAGTCTACAATTTGTATAAAATTTGTACATTTTATAGTACTTTCATTAAGTCAATAACAATTTTTCCTTTTTCTCATAAACCAACGACCCATAAATTTGTAATCAATAAATTTGTAATTTGGTGATAAAACTTATCAACTCGCACTAATCTTAATAAGTTTACATTCAAAAACATTAATATGAAAATTTGTGAAAGGGTAAATGAAGTACTCGCATATTTGTTTTTTAAATCTTATGCATTATGAAGTATTTTTTTATACAATCCTTAGTTTAGAATTATATTTAAAAGTTTCAAAGATATTACTGAAAATTTCGACAAAAATTTTCTCATCAAACGGTTTATCAAGAAATAAAAAATTTGAAACAGCGGTAGGGCGTATTTACCAACATTTATTTTAATAGTTAGAAAGAGCGGTAGGGTGTATTTACCGACATTTATTTTAATAGTTAGTATTCAAGAATATTCATACAAAAATTTGAAACAGCGGTAGGGTGTATTTACCGACATTTATTTTAATAGTTAGAAACAGCGGTAGGGTGTATTTACCGACATTTATTTTAATAGTTAGTATTCAAGAATATTCATACAAAAATTTGAAACAGCGGTAGGGTGTATTTACCGACATTTATTTTAATAGTTAGTATTCAAGAATATTCATACAAAAATTGTAAAGGGGAAATAAAAATTATCCTTTTTTTTATTTCATATTTATGTCGTGCTCTACTCGTACCTAATATGTTTTGTTTTCATCTCAATTACTTTTGTATATGTAGTATGCGGAAAAGTTTGTTTTCTATATATTTACATTTATTGTAGCAGTTTCATTGCCTATTTTAGTATATTTCAATCAAAATTACCTACAAGTTCGGGTGAACTGCAGCATATTAAAAATTAGCAACATATTTGTGTTTAAACTTGCAAGAAAAACTATTTAAACTTTGTTATTTTAGTATTTTTATTTAGATATCTGAGATATCGTAAATTAATTCCGATTTTTTAGAATAACATTACATAAATATCATATGTCTAAACTGATATTTAGAATACATTTACCGATCGAATAACAATCACCGATCAATAAAAAACCTATTTTGAAAATCTAGAAAAAGAAAACGTTGGGAATAACCTTCAAGGTTTTTTTTAATTGTCACGTAAACTTTAATTTTTAGTATGCGTCGGTATCTTTCAGCTTACTGTGTTGGAAAATATCATGCGTTTTTATTTCATTATTTTTTTTAAGAGTTAAAGATTACTGCTATTAAATATCAGTAATCCTTTCATGTCAAAATTAGTAAAACGGAAAACGATAGAATTACTATTTGTCTTTCGTTTTAGGTACATGCGTCTTTTTGCCTCTGGCAGCATTTCTTCTTAGATATTTGTAATATAATGGGGGAATTTAAAATAATTTTAGGAAGTGATATCATCCATCATCGGTCGCGAAAGCTTTATTTCTTTGAATCTGATCCGACTTGCGATTTTGCTTGGTCAGCAGTATTTGCCATTGCCGCAATGTGATTAAAAAGTATTAAATCTTTTCGATGAAGAAAGGAAAGATTAACTGTTAACTTTTTACATGAAAAGCAAAAAACCTAATTACTCGTTCCAAAAATGAGAAGAAGGAAAAGTATTTCGTAAAATAATCTCAAGCATCTTAAATGCAGTAACGAGAATTTTACAGAATACTTTCGGCATTTCCACGAATAATTTTTAAGATTATTAAATTGAATTGAATTTTAAATTGAATGTTAAAATACATGTGAGTAGAAATATATTCATCCAATTTTACCGCCCCAAAAATAAATGAAAATTTGATTATTCACTTTTCACATTTATTTTTTTTAGTTCTTGATCATTAATGAAATTTATGAATCATAAATTTGAGAATATCCATCAGAAACATGCTCGATCTGGGACATCTTTATTTTTCTTCACGTCATAATCTATAAAATATTTCCTGCATTTATTTCTAGGTGAATAAAGATGAAAATGGATTTTAATTAGTTAAACTCTCCATTTTAATAGGTTCTGGCGACTGAAGGAAAATTTAAAATTACTAACATTTGAATTCCAGATTTGTCGTGTTTGTGACGGGGCTTTTAACAATGAAGGGTTTTTAATTTTTTGGAAATATTCAAAAATATCAATTTCTTTAGTGTTTGAAAATAGTAAACACCCATCTGCAATTGTTTAATATACAATGATATTCCAACTCGCTCTATGCTTTAAAACTTCATTTTGATCTTTTTAAACTGATGCATAATAAAAGACAACGTTGCATAAAACTAATTCAAGCAACATTTTATTACTTTCGTTAGTCAAATAATTTAGTTTTAAAACTTTAGTTTTCATTTAGTTTATTGAAAATCGAGCCTGTTTCTATTAACAGTGTACTATATTTCGATTATTTATTTACTTTTTAAACGAATAAGTTTTCTGGTAATTAATATCTATGTTTATTTTTCGTTTGCGTTCGTGCAGATTATTAAATTTTTGTACTTGTTGTAGATAAATAATGGTAGTTGTAGTCACAGTATCGAGTGATTTTGGTTTTTGTAAACCATCAAGTTTGTAAATACATGTCCACAAATGTTAGAATAAAGACGCACATTATTTCAAGATTAATATTTATTGTCTATACCCTTATATATTAAGGAATATTAGAATTCAATAGTAACAGCATTGTATAAGTTGTGTAGATTCAGTAATTATTTAATATTAAACCTTGAAATTAGTCACATATAATAGGCTGGTTATTTGGCATATTGTGACATTCAAAACAAAGACCATTGCTAAATGATTAATTAAGATACTGCATATTGAAACGTAAGGGCAATAAAATGTTTTTTTCTCGTAACTACCTACCGATGAAAAACGAGACTCTACAATTATTTACCGAATTACAAAACAAAACAACATTGGTAAAGGAAAAGCAATTGTTCAAAACATTTTATTTTCCAAAAAGTGAAACGTACTAATGCTTTAAAAATAAAACTAATAAGAAGATTTTTAATTTTCCATTTAAACATTTGTAATTTTCATTTGATTCCGTCATTATATTCTGCATAAACTATTAGCTTTAACGTATATTCTCTCTGAAGGAAGACGATAAAAGTTCCGTAATTATTTTCATAATGCTTTTCAATTTTTTAATATTTTAGAAGCTAATTTATTTTCCCTGTTACCCATTTTTATTTCTTCTTTTTTATAATTTATTTGTCTTTTTTATTGACAAATATGTAAAAGATTCAGTTAATCCAAAAATTATGTTTCCAGGCTAGCAAAATGTAAAAAAAATTAAATTCTTTTTTAGCCTTATTGCTCACACCATCCCTCAATGTTTGATTTTTCTCTTCTCTGAACTCTTGTCGTAAATACCGAAATTGTGTTTAAAATTCGCTTAACGAGATTAATTTAAAAAATTCAGAAAAATAATATTGGCAAATCGGGCTTAGTTTTTAGGATTCTGTAGTCCAAAATAAAAAATGAAATACTTAAGATATCACCCACGTGTTCTCAATTGGTGGAAAGCTTATATCTTTTGAGAAATCCACGGTCTTTTTACATCTATGAAAGATGCATTAGAGACATTAAGCAAAATATTTCCATAATGAAAATAATATTAATATTTGTAAATAATTTAAACTAAATGCCACGACGTCTTAAATGTTTATAAGTGACTAAGTGAGGAAGCCTCACAGTACCAGTAATAATCGTACTTAACAGATTTATCATATTTCAGTGCTAAAATAAATTAGTTACAAAATATTAGTTATTTTAAAATAATATTTTCCCATAAGCACTGAGAATGAGATTATTTTTATAGTATAGTATTACTGTTAAATTTTAACTAATTATGCGGTACTGTATTTACCAATCTAGTAAATTTTCAAATATTTATCGCAGAAGAGACGCGGCCAGAGTGAAAAGAGCTCGACAGGAGGTATTAGTTGTTGTGTTGAAACTTCCTTTCAGACGTGGGCCACTTGGTATACTGGGGGGTTAGTGATTGTAAGATAAATAACTAATCAGTAGGCAATTTTGGTGTCAACATCAGTAGGCAATTTTGGTGTCAACATCAGCAGGCCAATACACTTCTTTGTTTCTCACTTTTTTAATATTTAATCACTTTTTTACCACAGAAATACTACATATTTGCATCTTTTTTTGACAAGCAATACAGTATTAATAAATTATCTAAAGCTTTAAATTTTTTATCCGATGCAAACCTAAAAAAACAAATATTCGGACTCATTCTCGACATCTCGAGATTCTATTAGGGTAACACTTACCTCATTTCACGCGTTTATTCAAAGTAGTGTGATATTCAAAATTACATCAAAATTTGTTCAGGAGGTAGTTTTTATGAGTAAATAATTCGAATAGAAACAGATGGACAAATAGCCAAAAATGGTTGATTTAATTTATATAATATATTTGTAGTCACCCGCAATTATTTTTTTCCAAAATATCTTTATTGATGTACTTATTTACTTTCATTATTTCATTATATGTATATACTTTTTAAAAAGTACACAAAGGTGCGTGTGTACTTTTTAAAAAGTACACACGCACCTTTGTGTTACATGCAAAAGTTATTCAGCAGTCCGTATTAAATTTGTTCCCTTAAAGTTACCAAATTGTTTTTAAGTATGCGATGCCAATAAACTCGTTCCTTCAGAAATGTCACTTGAGAAAATTTATTTTATTTCTTTACTTGTAGATTAGATTTGACAACCCCATTAAAATAAATACAATAATGGAACAATAGGTAAAAATCCCTATTATAAGAATTTGTATCAACTCACAGTTTTACAGTTATATTTTCAGTTGGTTGCTTGATATGTATATTGACTATTTTTGATGTTAATAATAACACACAAAAAACATTTCCAATATTCATTGACGAAATCGAATAAAGGATATAAATTTCCTTCTTAATTCTTGTGTTGAGGCTATGCGGTCATGACACTCAATATGAAAATATATTAGAAAAAGGAAGGAGGCTCTGCTATTACGAATATTATTCCCTACAATCTATTCGATATGTTGTAGTATATTAAAATATTTAAATATATTTCCACATATTACATGTACCGTATAGAACTGCATCCATAAATTCTATTCAAAAACTTTTATCTTCAATTTTGGTTAATTATTTTCAATATTTCTATTCATTGCTCCCACTTTTGTACACACGATTGTAGAAAATGCAATATAGCACAGCTAATTTGCTTGTTTATCTGAGCTTATCTCTTATATCTATCATTTATTGATTTGAATGAAGTAAAGGGTAAATATATCGGTAAATATATCGTCAACCTCGGCACAGTTACTTGCGTTTATAAAACTCTCATCAGCTCTTTCAAAATACTCTGTAGCTCCCACCGTAAACGTGAACGTAATAAAATCTTTTATACCTTTTATGGTAATAACTGCATCTATATGGAATGCATCTACATGAAAAGTTTTAATACAGGTACAATGGGGAAAATTATTGTGGCGTAAAAGAAGCAGTACAAAAATGGATATTTCTAAAATACGGTCAACAAACCGTCATTATGAACCAATTTCTATGAAATAGTTTGTTTTTATGTTTCTGATCCACAAGATCGTAAAATTTAATAGCTTATGGAACATCTGTACTAAAATGAAAAGAAACAAATCATCAATCATACAATTTTATTTAATAAGTCGATTATCAGGTTGCTTAATAGCGTTTTAACCGTGACTTGTTCCTCAAAATATATGTTTACAACTAAATGTCACAAATAATTGAAACTGCATCATCGTCATTTATGTCTTACTATCATCTTTTACACAATGTCACCATACCTTCCGAATAAAAAAGTGATGATTTAGACTTTACAAAAATCAATATTTTTGATGGTTTTCCGTTTACAACACCGTTTTACGTGAAATATACCTATTATGGAGATGTCGATTCTATTGTATTTCGTGTGATTTTGCTATATCTTCGTCGATCATAACCCCTATGTACCAAAACAAAAGTGCGAATACACACACACACACACATACACACACACATATATTTATATATATATATATATATATATATATATATATATATATATATATATATATATATATATTTACATACAATTTTCGAGCTCAAAAACGTAAAGGATACTTTCAATAACATCTAAATTACAAACATCTCCATAGTTAAGCAAAAATATTAAATAAGCCTAATAGAGATATGCCTATAATATAATTTACCTAAGCCTATTAACTGATATTTTTATCAGTTCGTAATTGTTTTGGAATTAGGAAGTCTACAAAATTGTGCAATGAATGTTAAGGTAAATAATTTATGATATTCTAAGAAAAAAGTAAATAATAAACAAAAATATGCACGGCTTTATGTCAATAAAATTTAAATACATGGCATGTAAAGTGAAATTAAGACCTGAACAGATGGATCAAAAAAAATATTTCATTCCGAAAAACTCCGGTATTTTCTTTAAATTTTTCTCGTCTGTAAAATTCATATTTTCATCTAGTAATGGTTTTTCTTTAAAGATGCATAAGTGTGTAATATACTTTTTTTTAGAAATATATTTCAAAGTCTATAAAGAGTAAAAGTAAATAAGTCAAAGGTATTTTCGGTAAAGGTAAGGTCGAAAGATTATTCTGCCGAATTTGAACTGGGTTGAGCCATCTCTCCTAATGAGATATATCACTGATTCTTAAGTAAACATACCAACTAGGGAAATCTATAGAAATGTTAGTAAATAGACGGAGGTCAAGTCGTGACAGCTGAAAGCTGGTTAATTTTCCGCACGTAGTATTTTTTTGTCATAGTCTCTACCGGTTCTACTGACTGCGCCCATTATGTGGCGGGTACCGCAAAAACTCAAAAATGTATATTAATTTATTCGATACAAAGTTTAATTACAATATAATATTTAAAAAAGTACAAAAGTGTAAGTGATTATGTTTAAGATATGGCTATGCATGAAGTCTTTGACGGCTAGTAGACTCCTTCTATGCACCGATCAGTATTTCTGCAGGTGATTCCATATCTGAACTTTGTCGGCCTTTCAAGAATGGTCATATCTTGGCGTTTATTGCTTATCATCTGTCTGTAGAGTGTCCGGTGCATTGTAATCGTTTGTTGCTATGTCAAGGACTTGGATGATAGCTTAACGGGTTCGGTATCGCAAAAGGCAAATCGGGAACCATAAAATCATTTACATGTCTAGCTGTCCGTCACAGAAATTTTTCTTTGAAATCACTTAAAGTAGAGACTTGAAATTTTACATGTTAATGAAATATTTTAGTTCGTAGCTTGACAATTTTTTCTACAACATTCAGTGTTGAAAAATTTTAGGAAACGGGGGAAAATTAAGTTCTCGAAATTTTTTTCAATTTCATATATAGTTTGGGATATCGTTTAAACGGACTAATAATAAGTGGTTAAACATATTTCAGAATTTTAGGATGCATATCTCAGTGATATCCAGAAAAATATAAAAACAAATTTCACCCTCATTCTTTGACACTACCAAAACAGAAAAAAAGAAATATTTTTGGAAACCTACGCGAGGGTTTTTTGAAAACTATAGCGGTTTTTTGAAAACTATATTATCCTAGATATTATCATTTTTAAAATATGCGCCCTTTTAACACCTGCGAAAGATATGGTAGACGATACGCTTAAATCTTTATAAATGCATAAATATGTAAGAAAACTTTTTGGCCTATCGAATTGCTTACAATATATTTGCGTTCACCGCAAATTCACACAGAAACAACTCCCAATGCATAACGCTATAATATTCAACAAGCAGATCAGCATTATGTTTCTGGTATTTCGTTCAAGTTTTGGTACTGAAAGTCATGTTCATCCTGCACTAGACCATTAGTATTGCATATTTTATTAACGTGTGTAATACACTTCTCAACACCAGCTATTAATTTAGGCAGTTAAAGTACCATTTAAAGCCAATAGTTGTTACTTCATAAAGCAGACGAGACGTGACGATTTAAAAAAAATTTCTGATGACGTAATGCAGATATTAAGTCATGGATAGAAACTTGGAGAGAAAACTTGGCACTAACTGTCATTAACTGAGCGCACTGCTGCTTATCTTTACCTGATAATAAAATAATTTGGTACTTACGACAACCTATAAAAGCGCCCAACTTGTGACTAAAACCTTGTTAGATAACTCAGTAGTATCAATTTAAATGCAGAGTATTCATATAAGTTCTTTATTCATTATTCATATGAAACTCAATCATCTTTCATAGTTACCCAAATATGCGTTACTATAATTAATTGTTTGAAACAGGGCAGAAATGAATTAATGTAATATTTAGGAGACTGATTTTTTCTTGTTTCTCCTATTCGAGTAAACTCTGAAATGCATACGTCATAATTAGGGTTTATATTTGAAATTACTAATACATATAATGAACCTATCCATATACAGAAAGGATTTTCAATACAGGGATTTCGTTCATGCGTACATAAAAATGCATAAAAATTTAGACGTTTAAGAGTTCGTAATCTTAGAAACAATTCCTGAATATTGATAGATAAATATTATTTTTACGATTTATTGAGATAAATTTTACAGCCGTAAAATGAAGAACTTAGTTTACTTATAATTATTTTTTATATGTATAAACTTAAGTTGACTGAAATAATTCTGCGTTGAAGTACTTACGAAACGTAATATATGTTTTTTAATTTTCTATATACATGGTTGAAAAGTTTGAGGACATATGGATAACACAGCGTCAAATAATTTGGAAGTTTATATATGGGGAAGGCAATGTCGTAACAAAAAATTTGACTGGAAATTTTTATGGAAAATATATACCTTTTCAAGACGTTCACTCGATGACAAAAGAAATTTTCTACACCAATTTCAAAGTATCTAATTCCTTTGAAACGTTTTAAAATATTTTTCTATGCATTACATAATTCTATATTTGTCTATACATTACATATTACTATCTAGCTCTTCGATTTCATCACGAACAGTATCAAAATGAAAAAGTTATAATGCAGTAACATTCTCGTACGGGTTGATAGAAGAATATGGTGTGATTATGAGGGTCCAGTTTTGTTTGAGGGCGCCCATATACAAATACATATATAAGTACGTACGCACAACTCAATAAAGATAATCTAATAGACGCGCTTGAGTTTTCTTAAATCTCTAACTTTAATTTGACGAAAGATTTGACGCTTATGAAAAGCTTCTTTGTAAATAATACCCTATCTAAATATATAACATCTTTGCCAGGAGCTTTTGTTGATAACATATACGGACTAAAATTAGTAAATGGTGTTTATTGATATCAAATAGAAATTTAGTTAATTTCGTGAGTAATTAATTTTCTTATTTTGAGTATATTTAAGAGGACTTTTTCCTGAAAAATGTGTCCATGAGGATATTTCGTGTTTATTTTTTTCATTTACAGCCAAATAAAATAAATTATAGTAAAGGAAAAAATAAATTATAGGAAAGGCGAAGAAAGGAAAAAACTTAGTTATATATAAACTGTACGTAATACAACCAATGCATATTCAATTACAATTTTACTACATCATTTCTAACAAATCATTCTATTCGATTTAATGTAACTTTAATCATAATCAATCCATCAAATAACTTATATAACCTTTCCTGTAATCACAATATCAATTTTGTCCACCACACATTTATACACCCCGCATTAGCTTAATAAGGCTGTTTGCGTTACCAACAAACAGATCAACGTCATTTCCGGTCTATTGGTTACACGGCGCTGTCGTTGCGCAAGTAAAACGATATTAGGGAAGAGGGAAGATATGTAGGTATCATGAGTGATGAGGGACAATAATTGGAGTACTGGCGGTCATATGGGAGACGGAAGCTTTGGTAAACGGATTAATGGTAAATTTAGTAATGAAAAATTTTACTTTAGATGAAAGGTGTCACTGTGCTGTAACACACAGTGTACCATTATTTTTCATGAAAAACTGTTTGCTTCCCTAATAAATTTTGGTTTCATAAGATAAAATGGGGTATACTTTTTTATTACAAAATTAGAGTAGGTATTTTCTCCATTAGACATTATTTCAAGCATGTTTCAAGTCAATTTAAAATTTTATTGATCTATGAAGACAAAGTTTTACAAAGTATTATTTATAATTTTCAAAATTTCCTTTAATTAGTTGGAAGAAAATGCTTAGTAAATATTATTTATTTATTAATTATTTTTATATTAATTTTTCTTTGAATACTTTTTTATTTAAACGTTATTTGATATTGCCTTGTTCTATTTTATTTGATAAAGGTGTTAAAAAAGACTAAGGGTAAATTTGTGTCAAATAAATTTTCTAAGTGGAAAATTTGATGTGATTTTAAGTTGTGATTTTGTAGTCGTAAATCCGGAAGCAATATTACGTGAGGAATACCAAGAAATGCCACATTAACGTAGCAAAATGAAATCTTATATCGTTTTCCTACTTAATTCTTTTTACTTTTATTATTAAAAATTATCTTTATAGCTCTGACCTTAATATTTTCATTAATTCAAAATTATAATTAAAGGAAACTATTATTTATTTCAATGCAATTTTATGTTATGGTCATTGGTGCCTATTGGTGTAAAACCTATATAGACAAATTTTATCATTCTTGCCCAATACGAATGAAATCAGTATCTGTGAGTTTTTAGAACTGTAAATTAAAATTTTTGGTTAATATTTTAAAATTTAAAATTACTGCACCAAAATGGTGGACGAATAATACAACTTTGCGGCAACCCTGATAGTTCCCTTTATATATTTTGAAATAAATCAAGTTTATCACCTGTAAATATTGACGTAATATACATCGGAAACAGGGTGTAAATTAGTTCTTGTAAAAAATTACCTTTAGGAAAATGATTTATAAGAAAGTATATAAAATAAATCAAATATAGGAAATATTTGATTTATTTTATATACTTTCTTCTAGAAATAAAATACAGGATATAACTTATATTTCATAAACTATGTTTGTACTGCGTGTTGTGAAAATCTCTCTGTAATTGAATAACAACCTGAAAATATTTTCCAGGATGATCGTTCTAGGTTATCTGGTTGTCAAATAACAAATATCAACAAGTCAAATAACATTCAGAAAAAATCAACTTTTTATGACGACTCGTTACAGTACACAAGAGACACAAACATTTATTCCAATGTTGACAAAGTCGATATAGACTTGTATATCTTCTGAAGAGACTGTGAAATACCAGTGAATATACCGATGAGTTCAATGTTTTTATGGTTTAATTTTATTACATTTTTTCGGTTAGTACTGTTAACTGTACATAATCTTACATACATAATCTGAAAGTTGTGAAAAATTATAGTTTGCATATCAGGCTTTGAATTAGATTGTAAACGCTTCAAATTTGTGTACACATAAATATCTAATGATAGGCTAATACAGATATAAATCGAAATTTTATTAAATTGCAATTTTTCATAATATACCGAATGTAAAAAGCAAGAGAATAAATAATAAATAAACATATTGAAATAGTTTTGTAGCTTCTGTGTAAATTGCAATATATAATATAATATTATAATCGTGCTATAAAATGTAAGGCCCGATCAAAAAGGTCAACTTTCAAATTTACATGTATATTAAAAACCACGCTATCATAAAGTGAAATAGTAGGAAATGAACGCCGGGTAGTATTATAGCATTTAAATTTATGTAGTATCATTTAAATTTATTTAGTTAGTATAGCATTTAAATTTACAAGAAGCGTTGGACGATAATCGTTTAAATATTATATTAGTTTCAAAATCAAACTGATCAGTTGGACATAAAAAGAGAGATTCTAATATTTATTCATAATTGATTGATATTTATTTATATTATATTTATTTTTCTTTGGTAAAATATTAAATTTTTACAGTGTTAGTAAAGTTAGATTTATTCACTGAAAGTGCCGATAAAGATTATTTTTATCAATCTGACTTTTAGAGGATAACGCAGAAAAAAAGTTATTTTAAGTTGTATTGTAATGACCTAAAGCATACTATATAAAAAAAAACAGATCGTATTGCAAAGATATGTTAATAAGAAAAGAAAACAGTTATGTATCGAGAAACTTATCGTTAGTTTACGAGAATAAGTTATACCTAACACCAAATGTTTGTATACAATTTAAGAATGTAAATTGAAAAGATTATGTTTCGATACAGAACTAACTTTCTTCTGATAATTGTTCTCACGCAATTATTAGCCTGTTAAATAAATTAAACTGGAAATGCGTTATCATAGTTGTTAGAAGTAAATAAGCACGCAATCTAAAGTAGAAAATGAATTTCCTTTTAAATCGTTTGTAGCTACCTTAATATAACTTTAACGAGTTCAGTACAAACAACCGCTATACTCATATAAACTCCGCTATCGCGCGCATTCAAGCAGTTCCTTGACTCAATTTCGACACGGACAGACTTACAATCGTAACTGGTCGATACGACTAGGAAGAAGTAAAAACGTTTTCCCTCTTTTCATTTTCCACAATTAAATGAAACTACGTGATGTAGTATTATTTCTACTTTCTTTAAGTTTCGTTGAAACTACAATATCTTCATGTGGGCTATTAGCAAAGATGTTTTCTAATAGCCCACCTGAAGATGATGTAATACAACAAAACCTAGGTCGTTGTAAAGAACTTAAAGAAAGTAGAAATAATACTCCAACAAAAAACCAAACGTAATTAAAATAAGAAAACGATTGAAGAAAAATAGATGAATGCATTGCTTATGAAAGTAAATTCATACTAATTGCAATAGAATATATTCAGAATTGTGTAACTAGAAAGTAGTTTAATCAATCGGTATTGGTATTATATCAATACTAGATCTAGCAATATTAGAAATAGTTCGGCTTTTCTAGTATTCTTCGCATCTAGTCATTTCGAGCCAGTAAAGAATAGTGTTGTTTTTAAAACTTTCCGTAATCTTTATCAATGCTAAACCGATGTATCGATGTCCATCACATCTATTATATGTGTATCAATTGACTGCTTCATCTATATAAAATTATAGTTTAACATACTTCATTAATTTATATTATATCGAAGGTTGCTAAAAATATGCATTTAGCATACGAATTTATGACAAATAAGTTGCAAAAATTGAGTAAAGTACACAGAACCTAATTCACAAACCACGATTTGAATTATAAATGAATTTGTATATTTTATCAAATGTTTGCAAAAAAGAAACCGATTTCCTTTTCCTTCGACAAGTCTGTGAGGCGTGAAAATGTTTACAGTGCTCATCACAAGGTAATCAATCGTACACATCGGGGAAAGCGTTTTCAAATTGTGTGGTTTTTATCAATCGTTAACTTTCATAAAAGATTTATTGATCATTGAATATTTATGCGAGGCTTGTTATGATCACGATTGGGAGTGAGAGAAAGTTTGAACAGCTTAAACATTATGTGTACACACCATATACTCAATAATATTATAAAATTCTGAGCATTGAAATTATGGTCTGAAAAGAGCATGTAAATATGATACTAATTTCACACAAACTCTACTCTAGCATTTCGTACACGAAGAGTTCAAGTATAACCTCACTAATTATAATGATAATGAGAATATATAAATGATTTATATTTTATCGATCGGAAAATTATGTTAAATTTATAAATAATAAATCCTTTTTATTAAAGTTGTGAAATTTGTAGAAAATTAAAGCCCATTTTTATTTAAGCGTTCGGGGTTATTACTCGTGCAGTTCAATAAGCAGACTAAAGCCGTTTTGGTCTTTAAATTACAAACAAAACAAATGTATTCGGAAAAAAATAGGTAAAAGGTTTTCTAATTTTATACCCTATTGATGATAAAGCGAAGTTTTTATTTGTACAAAGTTCTTAATTATAATTTCGGCTGGTATTATAAAACTACGAAAGTAAGTTGGCTTTGAAAATTTAAAAGGAAGGGTTTTATGCACTCTGCGCTAAAGAAAAAAGCCAGTTCATGAACAAAACTAGTAGAGTACAATTTAAGTTTACTGCTTTCATGTATTTCTATGTATCTAATGACCATGTGTTTCTGATGAAAATTATCATTTATCCACTAAATATATATAATAATATTCTTATTAAACTATATTACATTGCTTGTATGTTACGCAAAGTATACCGTAAAAGTTCACGTTGTGTGGTAAATAGAAGTATATTGCTTTTCAATTATTTTCAAAGATCCTTCATATTTAATATCATAATTCCGACCTTTTTACATGGGAAGTATATAAGCTTATGTTACAATGTATAATATATAAGAAACAAACAGTATGAAAGTATATAGCTATTTTTATTAGCTTCGCGTTTATAAATATGTGAATTTTGAACATCCAAGTTTACTTAAAATCACATTTTATAGTCATGAAAATTACCAAGAAAATGTGTTTTAATGCTTGACTTCCAGTTATTTGATCAATATTTGTTATTTGACTAGTTGATCAATATTATATATTTTAAAAGATTTAATAAGCAATAACGTCACACGCACACGAAAAGAAAAAAGTTCCAGGAATTGGTTGAATTGACGAAGATCATTCAATTGTGTCGTCTTTAACTCAACGTTCGATTGTGTTCCACATAATTCATTTGATGTATTACTGTTCGACAAATTGCATCTGAGGAGTTTTCGATTAAAACCAAAATTCACCAAAGCACTGTCGCATCCTCTTTCCTCTTCGATATTGTTATTGATGCAATCATAGAGAAAGTAGAAAGTACTGAAAGAGGAATGACGGAACCAATTCTTGAAATTTTTACTGCGCGACAGCATCAGGAATAACAAGATTGACGGGATTATCAATATCAAGCAACAATTGCTCAATTAAACCAAAGACGGCAGTCATATCGATTTGGTTACGTTTGCCGAAAGAAACTAAACACTCAAGCTTTTCTTACGGGAAAGACCGGCTGTTTAGAGATAGCAACGTAGAGCACCAAAAAAATATCGACTAATGTGATTAGTCGATATCTTTTCAGAATCGGTCTCTAAAATCAAAGTCAAGTTCTCTAAGAAGCTAAAAACATCACCAAAGACTAATTATAGTAAAACAACGTAAATAATACATCACGCAACACCCAACAGCAATATATTATTTAAACAACTGCCTTCTTTCACCGGTCATCAGCTAGGGAAGAAAGAAGACCCCACCTTCCTACTTTTAAGAAAATGTGGTTTAAGATTGGAAACGTCCACTTTTTTAAGGATGGTGACAAAATGTATAGAGAATATTTGCAGTATACTAACTTTTAAAATATAAAAGCACCAATTTAACAATTATGGAGAGTTAAAAAAGCTATTTTTGAAGCGTGGCCTAAGATGTACCTAGCTTATGATTGTTCATACACAAATTTTATAATTCTTAACAAAAACGATTGATGGCTACGCACTTGTATGACACGGTAAATACAATGGATCAATTATCAAGCCATGACTTAACAAGAAGTCACTGAGGCCTTAATTTTGCCTTTCGTTTCATAACTCAAATAGAAAATATTGTTCTTTTGTATGTAGTACTCAATAATTATAAAATTTATAGGGCAAATAAAAATGTAAAGTAAATATACAGTGAATATACAGTGAAATCATTAAACTTATAGAGTTATATTTGAATAATGAGAACAAATGCGCTACGTGGTCATAAATGTATTTCGCATTGTTTGTGTATATGTGCGCGTATTTTCCATATATACTCAACAACACATGAAATAATACTTTTTTATTAAGATAATAAGTTAATAAACTCTCCCGAGGCACACAATTGAAAAAAACACAGCCAAAATTGTTATCTTATATAGCTATTGTTATACCATAAAGATAAAAGTTGATTTACAATTTAAGTAGAATAAGCATTATGCCAAAATTTACCATTTTTCTTTTCAGTCATTGTCTTTAGCCTTTTTATAACTTCTACTCACACACAATAAAAAATTATTTAAGTAAAACATGAGCTTATTATGTCGATTAAATTGAATGACAAGTGTGTTTTCAGATAAAAATAAAACGTTTACGTGAGATTTTAATGTCCCACAAAATATTTCATAACTGCCTCTAACTCGTCCTTTGATAGTGCAATAAAAATATCTTCAATGTCATATTTTTATGCGAGCGCAATTAAGTCGACCATCATAAACTTCCACAGTGTTGATTTAAATAATATACACATATTATAAATAGATACAAATTTATTTAACGAGTAGAACTGCATCATTAATTTTAAATATAAGTATGAAATAAAGATTTAAATTGGAAAAAATTCATAGCAATAATGTAAATATGTTTGTAAATGAAAATTTTTAATTGGTCGTAATTCGTTTTGTTAATGCTTTGAGAAAAATGATTTTAAATTTTCGAACGTCTTTGATTACATTAACAACTAACTGAACTGTGATACAATAAAATTATTTGTATGCAAATTTCGTGCTTGATTTTTTCACTTCATAATTGTCATAAATTTCACGTTAACCATCGCGTATGCCACCTAATAGAATAATGGTATAAAAATTGATGATTATTTTATGAAGGTAAATGCATGCTGCGTAAGTTAGTATACAGATACAATTTTTTACCTAATCTAAAATTTCTGCCCAACAATTTAATATTTAACCGGTCACTATGTCATATCAATATCCTATTTAATTTTTAACAAAATTGTAACTGCTCACACAATATTAAAATACAAAAAAAATATTTAAAACAGGATACGGACATAATTACAATTACAATAACACAGGTTTTTATAATTAACGCTTGCTTATGTTCCCTCCATTTAAATGATGCCTTAAATATATATATATATATATATATATATATATATATATATATATATATATATATATATATATATATATATGTATATATATATACTAGTAGAACGGAATTAACGACTCAAATTATTAAGATTAACGAACGAACAAGACAACAATGCTTTCACAACCCTGAAGCACTATTTATCAAAATAACGAGGAGTAAGCCTCCAGGTTTAAAAACGCATTTCCAAACTGCTTCGGTTTTTTCCGAAAGTTTAGCCTAGTAATGACTGAACAGTACATAATGATGCCTATACACCAAATAAAATTAAAAGTAAATAGAATTGACGAGAATCCAATCTCTTTGACCCGGTTTAGGAAAATGTCATTATTGACATAATGGAAAGCTTTATGATAATCGAAATATGCCAACTTAGCAGTTAAGATCTTATACCCATATATTTTAATCTGCTTAATATAAAAAAGAGTAGCTGTCGACAAAATGTGGTATACTCCGGATATAAATATTTGATAATATAAAGAAATGTCCGCTCTATTTTACGACCCAATAAATAGGAAATGGAAAAGAAATAAAATTGCCCACATTCTCTAGTTTAGAAAACTTAGGCCAACAAAGAAGTCGGTATACGATCACCTTAAATAATAATTTTTTTTACATACTAATTTTATTTAAGATACGAGAATTCGTGACGACAATTATTCACTGACTTTACTAACAATGAAGCGTTACGCCCATATACTTAAATTCACTATAAATACACTAAGTTCATATTTCCGTGTAGATAAATACATTCAAAATTCACAATACTTTACTATATGACGAGCACACACTCATGCAGATTTTCATGTAACAAGGGATGAAATTGTTATAAATACACTAAAAAACAATATCTTTTCCTTTAAAATTTGTCTTAAAGTTAAGGATATAAATCATTATCTTATCAAATTAAAAACTGTAAATAGTCCCAATGTATCATCTAAACAAAAATAAAATTAACTAAAATGGTAGTCATCTTTAAACCATTTTAATAAATATTAGTTGGTATTTGGGCCGATAAGGCAAGAAGCCAAAGTATAAATATTAGGTATATTACAATGGAAAATAAATAGAGTACATTTAGACCGAACGATAAGATTCTTCTAATTTGCCATGAGACACTAGTTCTATAATTATAAGATCGCAAATTAGAAACAGCGGGGCGTGCAACGAGGCATTTGAGAGTTGTTTCAAGTGTAAAACGTCATCCAGTTCCGTATGCACTAATGGTCGTTAAAGGGGTATGTGTAGTGAGCTGACCAATCAGAGACTGCCGTGAATTCAATGTCATCGCTGCAATAAAGGGTTCATTGTATATTAGATCTAATTGCTTTATTTATATTTATATTCGTTAATAAAGCTTGAGGTCAAGGCTCATCAGTTCTGCTGGACTTTAGTCAAAGTTCGATATTATGTTTTAACTGTAAAAAACTTAATTATTTATTATTTCACGTTTTTGAGGATTTATAAAGTATGCATTTATTATAGTAATTTCACTGAATTGTTTTTAAAAAAACAATAAATTGTAAGGTACTACATATACCAGTGCTCCCTTGTGGTTTGATTTAAAATATAAATATTCAGTTACATAATTCGTGGAGTATTTTCAATAGATTTTATGTCTATTTCTAAAAATATAATAAAATTGTAAAAAAAGGAAATTCTGTACATGGAAAATATTTTAAAAAGAGTGATTGATTTTGCGTATAGAATGATAACAGAAGTCAGAAAACTTTTTTTAGAATTATTATCTGTCAGTCCCAGCTAATATTGTAATAACTTCCATTATATCGTAATAACATTAAATCATTATAATATAATAATTGTCTTAAATATATAAATTAGCATGTTTGCTGATGATATTTTGAATGTTGATTACGTTTTCTATTCCGTAAAACAAAGAATAAAAGCTTTTTCTAAACATGCTAATTTAGTTTATTTTATTATATTTTATCTGTTCATATATAGTAACGAACTCTCCGAGATAATCTCATCGCTTTGTTGTTTCATTTCTAGCTTTCCCTTTATTAAATAAATAATTTAAAAAAAAAAACGGTTTTCTTCCTAAGTTAAACCAATCTCCCACCAAACTTGCCTTGTACCAGCGTGTACGCTCAAAACTTTCCTAAATAACTTGTAAGATGATAATTTAAAATAGAATTCCATTCTTAATTCAGTAAGCTTTGAACACTTTTAATTGTTTTTTTTTAATTTTTAATATATTTATTATATATTCACTTTATCTTTGACCGCATAAAATATGACCATATTATTGAATTTGGGTCACGGCTCGGTCCAATGGAAATACGTGACCAGCGCAAACTATATATTTTTGTCCTCTCTTTAATGTTCGGAAGAAGCTTGCAGTACTGCTTACCTTTTTACTTTTAGACTTCCATATATCTGCGACCGGGGTTCATATTGAGATCATAAACTATACACGTTAAGAACTTGAAGAATTTGCACTAATATTTATAAAGCATGAGACATCCATATACCGAAAGTGTCGATAATTTTCTATTAAAAAATATATAAAATTTAAGGCAAACGTTTAAAAAACACTTGTATACTATATTTAACATACATTATAAATATATTTCAAAACATATTAGCAATTTATAATGTAAACTTATGTAATTATTGATTGTGCTTTAAAATGATATATTAATTTTTAAGTAACTTATGTATTAAATTATTATAAGTAAAAAAGTAAAATTTTGTTGCACTTTACAAAAGTACAGTTACTTTTTTAGCCAATTATTTAAAGTAGATGTCACATACATACATATATTTACTTCCAGGGGTTTTTTGAGAGCCGCATGACATTGTTACGTAAAATCATTGCATTAATAAGATAGAGATATACAACATAATTCCAGCATTAAATCATTTGTCCAAATAATTTTCATACCTACATTTAAGGAGTTTTATAGTAAAATAAAAAAGTAGAAATGATATTTTCTTATTTTGATACTAATATTATGAAGTGTCAGTTATCATATACTAATGACAAGATAGAATTGTGGACAATAGCAGCTCAAAATAGAATTTCGAAAAGGTGACAATCAAATGACGACTTTATCTATACGACCTTCAAAATATCAAAATTAAACTTCACATTAAATAATAGAGTTATGTACGAATTCGATGAAATATATATGACAACACCGTACATCACATACCCATGGCAGTAAATAGACGTAAGATTCCGAAACGCAGGGTTTGTTGAAAATTATTTTCTTAACTTTCTCTACCATAAATACAAAAATAAAGATAGGTAAACTGAAAATAAGAAATCAAACCTTTAAATATAATATATAAAAGCAAATTTTCAATAATGCTATAAGAATGCAAGTAACCTATAACCTGAATAGCACTTGCGAAATAGTAGTGTAATAGAAAACCCAGTGACAACTTTTAAGTTTTTCATAGTGGAGACAAGAATGTAATTATCGGCATAAGATTACGTTCTTCAAGTATATTTATAACATATAAAACATTACTTATGATTCAATACAGAATAGAACCTATAAGCAGCCAACTTGTAATGACTGGGAATCGTGTAGATGGACAATTATTCAGAACACTTTCGTGTCGACCGTGGTCAGCATCCGATTGATTGCTAAGAAGAATTACATCTAGCTTATTTTATTGATTTATGCAAAGATAAGGAACATTAGAATTTTATAAATATAGTATTGAACATACAGGTTCCAATTTAAAAATTATTGGCATTGTTTTTGTTCTTAGTAAGAAATGAGTCACTTACATATATATGGTATAATAATTATATTAATAACATTATCAGTTTACATTTTTTTAAGATATACGAACACACCCACTCTCTGTTTGTGATTATTGATATACTACTGACCATATTCAGACGATCTAGACAATTAGGTTCATGCTCAAATTTATTTCAATCCTGCTATTGCTTTCGTGGTCCTAAAATTTTGCACTTGTTTGTCAAACAAATATTTAAAAGTTGGAAAACTATTGAAATTTTTCACTTTTGTAGCACAGGTGAATTACATAAATATAAAGAATAAAAAATTATAGAATTACAAAGTAAGTAAAAGTTACATAAAAAGTTATGAATAAAATGTTTTAAAAAATATTGCCGAGTGAAAATTAAAGAACTTTGAGGGAAAAAAGGCAAAAAAAAATTTAAATCAAAACGCAATGTGACTTGACATTGTTGATACGTGGAAAAATTGTAGGCAATTTTCGATACAGCTCAGAGAGCTGCTTTTTTATTTATATTGATAAAAACTAAATGTATTAAGATTTTTATAAATAAAAATGTATATGAGGTAAGCTCATTTAACTACGTGAGGTAGCTCTCAACAAATTTTAGATACGTGTATACCGATATACTAATTTAACAACACTCAAGTCACAAGTATTGTTCGCATAGCATATATTTGTGGCAGTGACAAGTTACAAGACACAACTTAGTCAGATATGGACGACTTGTAACCGATAAGATTCGAATACTAGTTACTCAATTGCAATGTTTATATAATTTATGAGAATTTATAATGAGCATGAATGTTATAGTTGACGAGATATAGTATTCCTGTATAGTATTACATAGAAAAACTTAATATATAAGCTGAAATATGTAAGAAGTGGCGAAAAAATCGAAATGATACAAGAAGTTATTGCTTGAATGCGATGTAAATAAATATTTATTAAATAACAGCTAATGAAGAAAAAACAAACGGCGACGGACTGCGTTGCTTTGCTTCGTGAAACCGACTGATCCCACGTAAAAAAAATAAATTATTTTTCCACAATAAGTCTAGGCGGAGGTTTGCGATATGCATTACGAGACCGTTTCATGAAAATGTATCATGTAGTACTAAGACTCCCTTGTGGGTTTACATTCAGTTCGATGAATACAAAGCACATACGCAGAACAGGTTTCGGATAACTACTGGCGCTATTTATGGTTATGTTTGAATTAGCGAATATATTCTACTGCAGTAACCGTAATAATGTTAGCCCTGATAAATGTCTTATAGGTTTAATTTACGTTCAAGTTTAATTTACAAACATTTGTTATGAATTTTAACGTTATAGGTAATCCAATATTTTATCTCCTTTAGTTTCGGTGAAAACACGTTGTATTTTTTGTCCATTCTGAGATATTATGGGCATATTAAATTTGTTATTAGAAAAACAAGAATATATAAAATGCACCTATATTATTGGGAAACGTTTTAAAGGCTGTTTAAGAGTCCTTAGCGAGAAAGTAAAAACGTAGCCCTTATAACTTCATCATGCCCGTCTGTCTGTTTCCAATTTCATATCATCATGACACTCCGGATAATTTACGGGAAGATGTATTTGAATTATATTAACACACTTTTTTGGAAACCTATTCATATACCTCTGCTCATATCTGACTTCGGTACAAAATATTTTTTCTCCACAAATATTATATACCTTATAAGTAATACTACCCTGTTATATACCTTGTAATTAATATTACGTTAATACTCTGTCGTCTTTAACCATTAATGTCAAAAAGCTGAAAAAATTGAGATAGTGGATTTACAATTTATTGAATGCAAAATTATTTCGTTTCACCCATATTAACAAATTAAAAAATGCGAGTGAATAAGTTAATTTCCTTACCTCAGTGAAACATTTAGAAGATATATTCACACATTGAAAAAGAGTACCCATATTTGTAATTTGTTTTAAAAAAATGCTAAATATCCTTAAATTCATATAATTTTTATACGTTTCTATGCGAATGTGGAACCACCCCAATGCAAGGTCCACTCGTGCCTTAAAGGTTTTATTTTTATTCCTGTTGCTTCACTTCTTAGCTGTTTCTATAGCTGTTTCCTATTTCATTAGCCAATTCCAAAAAAAAATTGTTATGTACTCGGGTTCATCGAACTTTTAAACTTATAGGTCATAATATTTAGGGCCTATTTATTTAGTATTTTTCTTTGAATTTTAGTGTTGCGCTGAAGCACTTATCATTTTGTAGAATACTATTACATAATTATCATGTAATTACGTCTTACGTGTCTAAATGCTTTACAATAAAATGTACTGATAAATAAAAACATTAGGTAATTTAATTCGATAAAAACATTTGACAACGGACAAGATAATTATTAGAGATAATTATTTTTATATCTATTAAGATAATTACTTCGGAGTGTTTTTTTTTAATTTCACAAAAAATTTTATCTACCGTATTCTTCGATACACTACAGCTTACTTTATTGAAAAATATCTTTATGCGTTTTCATTAAATTGAATTTTTTTTAAAGTTAAGCACTACTGATATTTAAAATTTTGTATCAAAAATAACAAGGGGTAAACGTGAAAGGTATATCTGTTGGTCTCTAACAGGATTCCTTTCGGATATTATTTGAAATATAAAGTAGGAATTCGGAATAGTTGTGGAAAGTGGTGCCCCAATTACAGACAATTAATTTCGAACAAAAGTTTTCCAGAGTTTTTCAGCCCTTGAAAACTTTTCTCCGAAATTAATTACGTCTATAATTGGGAATAAAATATATGTAATGTGTTATATATATTTTAGATAATACTAATTTCAAAGTACTTATAATTCATTTCTAAATTTGAAAAAAAATTGAGCTTTGTGTTGCAATCTCAAAGAAAGAATTTTAAAAATCCTCAATGTTAACGATGTCATCTATATTGACCAAAATTATCAGCATCGCATTACCTGTGATTGTTTTATTTTATTATAAGCAATTTAATTATTAATATCTAAATTAAAAAAAACGGAAACTGTGAAAAAAATATGACTAAACATTACATTACATTTATTGACATTACACATTTCTGGTACAGATTTCAACGTCGTTTATGTTACGACAATGGTAAGGAAAAGTAACCTCTCAAGTTCGACTTGGATTTAGTTGGTCTAAGCTATATTTAATTATATTAGGATCTACGTTAAACTTAGTAATAAGAGTAACAGCATATAAATTAACAATATTTTTCATATTGCATATCAATAACTACAATGATTCTTGCAGCAATTTAATGTCGAATAAAGTGTTAAGAATAATTATTTTATCCAGAAATGGTTTATCTAATTCTAAAAACGAATTGTAACATAGTTTTTATCGTACAATCGGAGTTTTCACCTTTATAAAGTCGAATTGTTTTTTAATGATCTACTTCAGAAAAACTGACGTATCAAGACTTCTCATAAGAAATTTAGCTGTCAAATTTATATAATCCTTCTAGTAAAATGACAAATGCCTAAAATGTGCATGTAAAGGGTTACTTTTAGAAATAATTACAATTGTAATAAGGTTACATTACTCAATTTTGGCTAGTGTTAATATTCAATAGTAATAACATTGTACGCTTTCAATATAAATAGCGTGGGTCCAGTAATAATTTAAAAAGAAACGTTAAATTAGTCATTTAAAATAGGCTGGTTATTTTGCGTAGTTAACCATAACTAGGTTTTAAGGTTACACTTTACAACATGACTGTTATATTTTGCAATGAACCGTAAGAGGGATAAAAATTTGTTTTCTTAATTACCTGCCCTGCCTTCATGGGACTTGTAATAACAACAACTGAAGTATATATTAATTATAAATCACAGCAACACAAATACAGAAAAAACAATGGTACAAAAGAGTTTATTTTGTGAAAAGCGATATGTAATGATGCTTAAAAATCACCAAAACTAACAAGAAGATATTTAAATTTTATATTCCATTTCAATATTTATAATTTCAATTTAATGATACTCGTATAGTGAGTGTACAACCGCAGTAAGTGAGTGCAGTAATTGTTTGTATACTCGTATAGTGAGTGTATAAGCACAGTAAGTGGGTACAGTAAGTGAATGTATACTCGTATAGTGAGTGTACAACCGCAATAAGTGAGTGCAGTAATTGATTGTATACTTGTATAGTGAGTGCATAAGCGCAGTAAGTGGGTGCAGTATGTGAATGTATACTCGTATAGTGAGTGTATAAGCGCAGTAAGTGGGTGCAGTAAGTTAATGTATACTCGTATAGTGAGTGTATAAGCGCAGTAAGTGGGTGCAGTAAGTTAATGTATACTCGTATAGTGAGTGTACAACCGCAGTAAGTGAGTGCAGTAATTGATTGTATACTTGTATAGTAAGTGTATAAGCGCAGTAAGTGGGTGCAGTACGTGAATGTATACTCGTATAGTGAGTGTATGAGCGTAGTAAGTGGGTGCAGTAAGTTAATGTATACTCGTATAGTGAGTGTATAAGCGCAGTAAATGGGTGCAGTAAGTTAATGTATACTCGTATAGTGAGTATATAAATTTCAGCTTATATACTCACTGAAGGATGACATTAAGATAATTCCATCAGTCAAATATTTTCATTTCCGTTTCTATAATAACAATCCCTTCAAAATCCATTTAAATGCAGAGAGGTTCCAATTTAAAGAGACATTTATTATGAACATATAAGCACAAAACGATTGAATACAAACCTTTCAACTCCGATAGGAATTACATTGGATATTTTTTTAGGATTCGTACCTCAAAAGGAAAAAAGAAACCTTTATAAGATCACTACATTGTACATCTGTTTATCGAGATCGTTTTTCTCAGGAATTCGTGGAAGTATCAACTTGAAATTAATATTAAATACTTGGATTTATGGTTTGTTGAGCTGTAAAACAAAGCTTAGAAGTCAACGCAATAAAAAAAAACTAAAAGTACGGCCATTATGCCACATATTTTGGCACTCGTGTATAGGTAAATCAAAACCTATAGGGTACTTCCCGTTAAACTGTAATCATGAAATTTGATAAAGAGCAAGGTTTTACAACATAAAAAAAGAAAAAGTCCGAAAAATCATTATTTTGTATTTATATCATATGATGTTTTTTTAATAAGCTCCTATGAATGATATGGTAGATAATATATTTTCGTTTTAAAAAAATAAATTTTGCAAATGGTTTAATAGGAATATTATATATCATTAAATTTTTATAAATGCCTCAAAGGAATAATCGTAGTGCGAGTTCCACTCGTGCTTGACAGTTTTTTTAAATATTTTATGACTTTTTTAACACAGAAATACTACCTACACCTTTGCATCTTTCCTTGCCATATTAAAAATATATATAAAGCTTCACATTTTTACACGATGATAACCGAAAAAACCAACAAATGGCAAGTCAAACTTGCGCACCAATGGTTCCGTAACACCTAACAATATTAAACTAAGATATATTTCACAAAGATACTGTGAAAAACAAAGTTGCGGCTGCGGTTGATGCCGAAAATATCCCATATCTCAAAAACTGTACAGCATATCTCATTCCAAGTAATTTTTGCTGAAAATATATTTTAATTTCTACAACTTTCATTTTTTTCAGAATTTTACACATGTTGGATGAAAAGTTATACGGGGGACACACTTTTTTAAGAATTTATATGCGCTTATCTCATCAACTATTGACTTATATAAAAAACTTAATTCGAAACCTTTAAACAAATCTTTAGACTAACGATACCCCACAGGCCTATGCGCATTAGATTATGTTTCATCCCTCAGTTACATATGGAGTGTCAATGCTAATATTATTTTTTTCGAAATTCCACTATAGCATTGTATAACCATTATTAGTCTCCCAGTAAAATGGCTTTGACATATGGACACACAGACGGACATACAGATAGAAGGACAGGACGAAATTATAACCGTTCTATCTTTGCCATTTGGCGAAGATTTGGAACCCTAAAAGCAAATATTCAGATAATTCTAAACTTCTCAGATTTTTACTAAGATAGTACCCACCTCGTTTCACACATTTATTCAAAATTCTTTCAATTGTTTTTACATAATGCGCGTACAAACAGATAAATAGATAAAAATAGTTGACTTCATTTTCCTAATACATTTATAGTCTCCGAACTCACTTTTTTCGAAAATATCTTTAATGCACAGTCCTATTTATTTTCACTATTTTGTTAGACGTTTAGACTTTTTTAGAAAGCATAATATTATATGCATAATATTATTTCTAGTATTATATATAATATGGTCTGAGTTTGTGTCAGTTTGCTATAAAACTACAGTTATACAGCGAACTGACACAAACGCAGGCCATGTTACCGTAAGAAACTTACAGGAAAAAAATATTTTATTTTATATTTCAATCCGTACTAGACTTTATTGCCTTAAAATGATCTAAATGTTTTTAAGTACACGATTCCATTAAAATTATTGTCATAGAAATGTCATTTGAAGAAATTTGTTTTAAATCTTCAATTCTAGATTACGCTATTGTCAACCCGTTTCATATAAATACAATTATACCATATATAAAAATCACTATTTTAAGGATTTGTATCGTCCACTCACAGTTTTTAAGTTTTCTTTTTATTTGGTTGTTCTTTGGTCGTATATTGTTTATTTTTGATGTTGATTATAATAAAAAAAAATTACTTCTAATATTAATTGACGAAAAATAATATAGAATATTAATTTCCATCTCAATACTAATGTCGGGGCTATGCGGTCATGATAATCTATTTTGACTGTGCTATTACGAATGGCGTTCTCTACAATATATTCGAGATTTTGTAGTCCATTAAAATATTTAAATATATTTTTGCACATTACATATAAAGTATAGAACTGCATACATATATCCTACTACAAACCACTTATCTTAAATTTCTGTCTATATTCAACATTTCCATTCATTGCTTCCACTTTTGTACACACAAGTGCAGAAAATGTAAAAAATATCACAACTTAATTCTATCTCGCATATTTATTGATTTGAGTTCAGTTGGTAAATATGTTGTCAACACCGACACAGGTACTTCAGCTTATGTAGCACGCGTCAACTCTTTCAAAATGGCCCGTAAATGTATATGCGAACGTAATAAAATCTTTTATATATTTTATGGTAATAAGCACACCTTTATGGAATAAAAATCCATTTAGCTTGACTTAACAGTTTTATTACGGCGTAGTATGGGTTATATAACACAGTAGTAGTCCAAGTAATGAATACTGGATGAATTTTGGTGATTCCGACACGCTCCTTTTATATACCAAAGATAAGGTCCAAACTGGAGTGAGCAGTATACAGAACTTGAGACAGAGCATCGCGACAGAGATGGACAATCGCCGAGCGAGACAGCGCATATCCTGGAAGCCCTGCGCTCTGCACCGCAGGATGAACAAAACAGTCCCCACCGCTAGCACGTTGCACAGTTCGTTGGCAACCTCGTAGGATGCAGAGGAGTTCTCCGCGCGGTGCTGGACGATAGTTCCATCGCTTGAAACTAGGCGTTGTGATGCAAGGTCTGCAGACTTCCCACTTTGCCACCGAAGGTGATGGTTTCACTGTTCGACTTGAGGAGTTACGATGCGCGGGCTGTTGTCATTGTTTACCGCGTGCTGGCTATTATTTGGCATTGTCTTATTTAATGCTGTTTGGTAGGTGCAATTACTATTTTAATGTAAAGAAAGCTACATAAAAATGCCTATTTCTAAATCACCGTCAACAAACCATTATTATGAACCAATGGCTATGATGCCCCAGTTAGTTTTCAAGTTTCTGAGCGACAGGATTGTAAAATTTAATAATATATGTAATACCTAGAGTAAAATGAAAAAGAAACAAATAATTGCTCATAACTATATTATGATTTAGTTTTTCAACATTAAAAACCCTATTGGAGAAGCATTTATATCAGTGTATGCGTTTGTATACACTATTTATATTAAATGATTCCACCGATTAAATTTATAAAATGGATATAGAAAAAAAAATGATGTGAGAAACTAAACATTAAATTAGCAAAACATATTTTACCGTCACTTATTGTTCCAAAGTATAATTTTAAAATCTAATATCACAAATAAATTAATCTGCACCGTCTATATTTATATATTACCATCATTTGATGCGCTGTGAGTAAACCTTTTGCGTAAAAAAACTGGCAACTTACATTTAATAAAAAGAATCTCTTTATATGTCTTATTTTTATCACACCATTTTATGTAAAATACACCTATTAGGGAGACTTTAATTCCTATGGATTTCGATGTGATTTCACTATTTCTTCCTCGATCATTGCCCTCATATATTTTATACAAGGTTTAAAAGTATATAAACACACACACAAGCACGCATATATGTATATATATATATATATATATATATATATATATATATTACATGATTTAGCATAATATAGTTTTGCAATGATTATTACGGTAAATCATTTATGATATTTTAAGAACGAAGCCATTTGTAACCAATAACGAGGGATCTAGTCGTATTAATTTACAGGTCACACTAAATGTAGATTCAAATATTTTTGAGTTAATGACAATACATACTAAATAATGAAAAAGTAAAAAAATAAATAAGCCTATATATCAAAAATACTTTCCGAAAATGTGTGTTCTAGACCTTAACGAATATTGTATATAATTTTTAATGTTCTACTATTTATGAAGTAAATAATGAGTGAAGTGAGGTACGTTTTACCTTAATAGAACCTTGAAAATTTCTTTAAACTTACGTTATGTAAAAAGTACGAAGCTTTAGTTTGAGTTTTTAATATCGTTTTGTTTATTATAGGAAAGCTGTAGTGTAATTATACACCAATAATAGTGATATAATGTCATAAAACTAATAAGGAGAGAAGTGAACCAGCCATCTGACGAGAACATCAAGGTTAACTATTGTTCACGTACTTCAATGCCATTAACCAGCGAGTGGACTGACCAGCCCGCTGGAGGAAAATCTGAGAGACAGTTTTAAGAGCGTTTAATTTTTTTGCAATATACGTAATTGTATTTATAACGTACACATTAATAAATTCATACACCAAAGATAAATTGGAAACATAGAATAATAATCTTGAAATCTAATCTATTAAAAATTTAATTAATATTCTTATTAGTAACGTCTCAGCATTTTAAGAAAATATTCGTAAGTTTTTTTCAAATTATGTTTCTATTTACTCGTAGCCCACAAAATGGGCAACTAATTTTTGAATTGACATGAAATGTTTTAATTGTTGTAAAAAAAAACACAAACATTTTCGTAAATCAAAGAATAAATCAAATTGAGTAAGAGAGAATAAAAAGTTTCTAACTTACTGAAAAAAAAATTACATTCAATATCTCTGAAACGTACTAGAAAAAACGCCAAAACTGAGTATAACTTTCAATATCATCACAGTCCCTATAAACGTGCCAAAAATAAGCACCACAGAAACTTAAAGCATGTTCTAGCGGTAGGAAATAAAAAAATAGCTTCATGCCCCCATGTAAAATTTAATAGAATAAGCTATCACTAAACCATAAAGTAGAAATGTTTAACATAAATATTTATAACAGTAATAAAACAACTGAAGGTAATTTCTCTCTGAGTTTCAACGTTTCGTACTTTTATTTTTATAATATAATGTATAATTTATGTCAATTCAGTCAATTCCTATTCAAACTACAGGACCTCTTGGCGATTAAGTAAATTTCTTTCGGAGGGATTATGTATCATTATGGAAACGAAAACCAAAATGAAAAAAACACCAAATTATCTTAAAGTCGTGCCGCATAACAGTACAAACAGTAAAGTTATTACTGTTATTAGAAAATGATGACAAAATAAAATGGAGAATATAATTATTAAAACAGAAATTAGGAAGCCTTGGGAAATTTTAAAGCACTATTACATTTCGCTTTCCACAAAATAAATTGCTATAACTTTTCATGTTGTCGGAAAGTTAAAGACCTTCTTATATTTAAATCCCCAATTTGTTGGACGAACGTTAAAATGTATTACTTTAAAGTAACATAAGTAAAAAAATTATTTCAAAATATAACTTTACAGACTATATCTTTCACAGGAATTATATATTTTTTTTAAATATGTGCCATTTATATTTTATAAAATTTTAAATTTATAATTATCGCTATCATTTTTTAAAATTCTTGGCGTAGGCTCTCGTAAAAACTATTTTTTTTATAATTTTTAGTTGAGTAGTTTCGGAAATATATAATTTGCCCCCATAATACCTAAACTATATTTCAATATATACAAAATCATTTCGTTGCGACAGAGTTTTCTTTATAATGCGAGTAATACCTTCATTAACCAAAATTTTGCTAATTAAATAACTAATATTAATTGTTAGAGTTCCGTACCGCAGAAGGAAAACGGAACTCATGCGACCACTCACGTGTCTGCCTGTCTGTCAAAGCCATTTTTCTTAGAAATCGTCTGACGTAGAGACTTGAAATTTGCCATAATAATAAAACATATTAATTTGCTCTCAAAAACTAACACTTAAACATTTATATGGACATTTCAGGAGAGACGAAGTACTGGTTTTCTTTTTGATTTAGTGTGGGGTATCATTAAAAAAGGCTAATCACAAGTACTTAATTTTTTTTTTAATTTTAGGTAGTTTATCTTCAGGTATGTAATGAAAAATGTGAAAAAAATCCAGCACTCTTATTTCTGAAATTTCTTACTTAACCTAAAATTATGAAAAAGGTAAGGTTTTTAGTAAATAATCAGCAATTAATGTAGGAAAAATATAGCAATTATCCCAGATTATTTAATTTTCGTAACATGTACTATTTTTCACGCCTGTAAAATATATGTAAACAATATACTTGCGAAAATTTAGTATGTGTAACTAGTTTAGTAGAAATATTACTTAAACTTCAAATCTTATGTACATATCACTCGTAATGCGAATGCTACCCATATTTAATTGGTTTGTAATAAGTATTTGTAATCAATGTAAAATACACGAAGTGAAGTATACGAAATACATCAAGTTCGCTAGGATGGGAGACAAAGAGCAAGTTTACGAGAACGTTGTTTTTAAAATTTCTTGGGAATATTGATAGACATCATTTTTCATTATTCTTTGGAATAACTTTAATATGCGTAAAACCAATAACTTGGTTTACGTATATCTACTTACTTTTCGTGTAACTGCAAGTAACTAAAATAATTTCGTGTTGAAGTACTACGAAATATACTTTTAATTTTCGGTATATGGTTGAAAAGTTTAAGTACCGTAAAACACTTTGAAAACTCATATTAGGAGGTTTAACTTGAATTTCTTTTATGGATTTTTATGGACCCCTTCAATGACCTTTACTCTATTGCAAAGCAATTTTTTGTGACCAATTTTAATATATGGTAGTTACTTTAAAATATTTTTAATATATTTACACAATTCAACAATCTCGCCGTACTATTTCATTCCAAACAGTCTCAGAATGAAAAATGTATAACGCAGTAACATACTCGTAGGGTCAGATGGATGAATATGGCGTGATTGTGATGGTCGTTTCTCTTTGAATATGTGAATACATGTGTACGTACGTACACAAAAAATGTATGAAGATAATCTAATCCATGCACTCAAGTTTTCTGAAATCCCTAACTTTAATGGATTTGACGCGTAGGAGTTCGTAGCAAGGTTTTTTTCTCTTTTTAAATAATGCTATGTCTTTATATATAACATCTTTAACAATTTTGAAACAAGTTTTTATTGATAACACATGCGGAGTAAAATTAGTAAATTATATTTAATGACATCAAATAGAAACTTGGAAGATCTCATAAGTAATTCATTTTTCTTTTTATGTAAAAGTAATTAATTTTTCTTACAACAATTTTTTCATTCAAAATATTTCCATAACACTGATTCGTTTTTTTTATTTACATTATAAGTAGAAAAACATTTCCTTCTAAAGTTCCTTCAAACAATAACTGATCGGGATAAATAAAAATTATGGAAAACATGTACACTTTGTAATTTACATATTATACAAACTATGAAATTTAACCTACAAATACAATCATAGTTTTACTCTGCTCTTTTTAACAAATACAACATATTTTATACTGCTTTAATTATAATAAAGCATTCAATAAATTTTTAGATCCTTTCGTGTAATCACAATATGATTTTGTCAACTGCATAATTTATTAATCCTGATTAGTTCAATAAATAGCGCCAAAACTATTAAACCAACAAACCAACCAAAATCCCCATTACAGAGCTCGCGTGATAAAAGACAAACAAACAAATGAACGTCATTTCCGGCCTATTGGTCACGCGGTGCTGTAGTTGCGCAACTAAATCGAGATTAAGGAAGAGGGAAGATGTGTGGGTATCGTGAGTGATGAGGGACAATAATTAGAGTACTGGCGGTCAATTGGAAGACGAGAGTTTCGGCAGACTGGTTAATGGTAAACTTTGTAATGAAACGTCTTACTTCGAATGGAGGCCTGTCACTGTGTATTTTAGTTTACCTTTCTCTTCTATAAAAAAATATTTGTTTCCCAAATGGTAATTATAATTAATGTTTGATTTATTGAGATATAATAGACAATTATATATTTGTGAGGATATATTTTTAAAGAGGCATTTTTTCATTAGATGTTTTTACGTACATGTTTCGTGTATATTTGCAATTTTATTGAGGATGTGTCACAAAGAACCATTTATGATAAAATAGTTGCGTCTGATGACTTGGAGCGAAATGCTAAATCAATATCTTTTATTTAACTTTTGTCTGTAGCTTTTTAATGGTCCGTGGCAAGAGCGCTGAAACCAACGGAATTACAACAGATCCTTTTCTCGAAAAAGATTCCAGGAGAAATTCGAATTTCAGCACAGATATAAAGTATAGTTGCCCAATTATAGACATGAAAAAGGTGTCAAATACAAAAATAATTAAGTACGAATTCAATATTAAATGGGTTGCCTTTTTATGAATTTATTTAAGCGTTTTTCGATAAAAATATTTTTATAGATTAATTAAAAAATTATTAAGATTGTAAAATTCTAATACGATTAATTGCCATAAATAATTTAATTGTATTTTGACAAGGTTTGAAGGGGACAAAAAACATTTCTCACGAGCGTAAGGGAAAACTTTTGTTCTTACGCCTTTTTCAAAATGTTTAAGTGGGCTTAGCAGAGACGCTCCCTCACGGCTCAGCTCGGCGTATGTACGATGTTGTGGGGCATCGGTGCGGTCGGCAGCGGGTAACTCGGCTACCCTCTAACCGCATAGTTGGAGTGGGAACACTTGTTTATTTAAAACTTATTAGGTATTGCCATGTTGCATCCTGCTCATAAATTGTGTTAAGGAAAAGCTGTCAAATATGAAAGGTTAAAGAAATTTAAAATTAAACGCGATATTACTGTGTACAATCGAATAATGTTTTCACCTTTATATTGGCTTAAATGAAAAAAAAATATTGTTCTTAAAAATTAAGATAAATAACATTTATAATCAAAACTTATAATTATTATAAAAAGTTTATTTATTTCTGTGCTATTCTTATATTTTGCTGGTTGGATCTTGTACATATTTCAGAACATTGCGAGATGTGTTGCAGAACATAGCAATGTATTAAAATATTGAAGAAATAAGAATGTAATAAGCAAGGAAACTTACGCAAAAGGAAATCAAGATATCTCTTTTGGTTTATACCAATTTTATAACGTTAGTGATTTCCTTCAAATCGCAATTAAAACTAATTTCCTTCAACAAAATTAAGGAAATATATACAACTTACACTGAACCATACGTTGTTATTTATATCAGGAATACAAAGAAAAACAAATATACGGAAAACCGTTACTTTGCGAGAAAAAATTATATTTAACTTTATACCAAATGCTAGAACATACTTTAAGTATACAAACTGAAAATATTATGTACGTCATCGACTTTCTCGTAAAGTTTACCCTCACGTGACTACTAGTCCGTTAAATAATTCGGATTGAAAACTTTAGAGTTATCGTAGTGGTTAAGAGTAAATACACACGCAATCTAAAGTAGATAATAAATTTCCTTTTAAATTGCTTTTAACTATCTTAATATAACTTTAACGATTTCAACGCAAACAGTCATTATACTCAAATAAACTTCGCTATCGCACCCATTCAAGCAGAAACTTCCTCGAGTCAGGTTCAATACGGACAGACTTGCAATCGTGACTGGTTGATATAATTAGGCAACAGTAAAAACTCTTTCTATTTAATTTTTATAAAGTTTGTAGGTCATACAATAAGTTGCAAAACAGCGAGGAGTGGAATAACAAATAAAAATCGTATTTTAGTGAAAGATTTTGCTGATATAAATTTTCACCGATATTTTGCTTATTTCACAATTGATATAGTCTATTTAATGAATCTTTAATTTTATAATTGCAATGAAAAATTATAAACCAAATTATTTAATATGATGGTCATTACTTTCAATTATGTTTTACTCTGTTTATGTTTTTATCTGAAAGTAGTTTTTGTCCGTTTGTTTGTTAACTAACAACTCTATACCCCAGCAAAGAATCAGTAGTAAATTTAACATGGGCATAGGTCATATAAAAGTGTAATATGGTGGCAGAATACTGATTCATTGTGGAATACCAACACTTTGAAAAGCTCGCTTGAATAATTGTTATTTAAAGGCATATTGTTATGCAAACATGGCTGGGTGTATTTTCACAAAAGTTAGTATCAAACATGAATAGTTCATGATTCGAAATAAGATACAGATAAATTTAAGTGTTGCGTCTTTAGCCAAAAAATGCGTAAAAGTCAAATAAAATGGAACTCGTTTTTCTCGAGGAATCAAAATCTTAACGTAGATAATCAACGAGAATCCAAAATCTATACTTTTATAAGAAATCTACGCAGGAAAACTCTAAGTCTAATAAATGGTTAAATAGATATCTGATTCGAAGGCTGTATTAGTTTATTATGTAGTTTGGATTCTAGAATTGAGGAAATGTCTCCAACTTTCATTAATTTCATATTTTACTGAAGCAAAACTTCTATATCCTGAGTAGGCCTAATTTAATACATCAACCGAAATTCATTAATTCATCAAAAACAATACCAAAATGAAGCAAAGTTGAACGCGACCAGTGCTTTTAATTAACTGGAATTTGTGACAGTGGTTACGTTATTTATTTAGACGTTTCGATTTCAGTAACCGTAGAATACATTAAAGAACGTCGAATGACTTTAGATTTCTTTGTAAGTCATTCGACGTTCTAGAAGAACATGTTATACAATATTTAATTACATGCATAAAGGCAATGTTCCCCAAGTTATATGGTTTTACTACAATATATGTGTATATATATATATATATATATATATATATATATATATATATATATATATATAAATATACACATATATACATATATATCAACAATGACAGTAACAAATAATTTATCTTTTTCCCAGTTAATTAAATTTGAAAATGTTTACTGAATTAAAAAAAGTGTTAAAGGAATTAAAAAAAATTATTAAATAATAAAAAACATTAGCAATTAGTTCACAAAGTTGTTGTTTAACTTATATCGCAAAATGGAATCACTCTATCCCTCCATATTCGCATGACGCAGACAGGGTTAATTCAAAATGTATACAGCAAATTTCTATTCTTCAGACTCCGCTTCCTCACACAAAGGGTTGCGTTTTTTTAAAATAAAAACTTAATATTTTAGTATGTAAGTTCATGCAACAATCCCTGGTTAACCGTTTAACTCTGTAGTCGATTTTATGAGCGGCCCACCGCCGCACGGTTCGTGTAGTTTGCTTTACGGTTAGACCTTACGAGCGAGTTCATGTATACGTTTATATAGTTGATTGATAGACATATCTATCTTAGGAGAGCACATGGCTATGAGTGGTTCTAAAATAAGAATTAATTATGTATGTGATGTGTTGGTGAAGAAAATAGATCTGTAAGATGTAGCAGGTAAAACAATGTGGGGAATATCGCATAATGTACGGCAAATATACTGAGTTGTTCTTAAAAGGTAGAATTGAACCATAAAGTCATCGATAAATAATTTCATTTTAAAAGGAAAATGAAAAAGTTGACTAAACCTTTAGAAAGAAGTGTGATGGTGTATATATACATTAGTTTATTTTGTTTCATTATCTACTCTCACTCTATATTCTTAATAATCCTCTCACTCTCTCTTTTCTTTGATCTGTATTCCAATACTAATCAGTCTATGACCTTAAACCAAACTTTTAAAATCAAAAAACCTTCATGACATCTCAACATTTAATCGAATTTTTTATGCAAATAAACTAAAGAAACTACTTGGTTCAAATATCAAAATATATATCCTAGAATATAAGTGAGTTATTGATAAATTCAGTGACCGTTGATGTTGGTCACCCTACTTTAGCACAATGCTTGAGGTATTTTTTAAAATATTTTATATGGAAAAGATAAGACATATAAAAATGTTAAATTTGCAAAAAGAGCTTTAAAGTTAGAAGTATTAGATGGTGCTAGTAATGCAAGCATTGTTTAAGTATAACTTCAGAAAATCGATTATAATATTCGCAGTGAAATATCTAGTTGAATTGTATACGTTGTACATATTTGTGCAATAATCATATCCTGAATAAATTGAAGCTTTGATTTTTGTTACCCTATATTTTATTTCGTAACTTCCAAGTAGCATTTGGGTCGGTAGGAGTGAACTCGGCCAGAGGTAGAATGCCCCTGGGATGGCCGGAAATTAATACACCAGCAAGTACCTGATGAACTCCCAGTTTGTTTGTATCAATGTCATGCATTATCTTCATAACCTCGCTATTTTGTTCCCTTCTGTCTATTATGTTATTCTATTAGATCTTGGATGTAAGCATATGACATACTTAATTCTGATAGGCCTGCATATTTAGACTCTTTCCAATTAAAATGGTTGTTCATTAAATTCACGATAAATCTGCTACATACATATTGAATTGTATAAATTTGTATTATTGTTTCGATAAACAAAAAAAATACATTATATTGTTAACTACTTTTAATTAAGGTATGTGGTTTCACTGGAAACATAAGAAATGGATCATCAAGTGTCCTATTTCCTTTAATACAACTTTTGTATATGCGACGGACTTATTGTTGCAAGAATCTCTTCCATTCAACTACGACTGAGAAATGTTCTTTCCGAGGTAGACAGACTTATTGTAAAATTCTGTTGAACATTTTTAAATGGAAAAAAGGTTCTAGAATATTTCTTAAAAAACAGTAATAATTAATTAAAGAAAGACCATAACTTCACATCTCGGTAGGAGAGGAGAAAGGGATGGGGCATGAAGATAAACGGGATCTTGAGTGTGTTAAAAATCTAAAAAGATGGCGAGCTTATGATGCTGGATGTCAATGAAGATCATGATTTGATGGCGTAAACAGTGATGGAATGTTTATAAAAGGACGAACAATGTTAAGAAATGGAAAGCACGATCAGGTTTTTAGAACGTACACCCAAGTCATGGGTATATAAGTCCGTGTATCTAGCGCAGAGGTAGAAAATGTGTACGTTCTTGATTACATTCTTAAGAGTAACGATTGTTTATGGATATCGGGTTCATCACGAATTGCCAGCCACTTGAGCCGCGATCTAAATTCTTTTATAAACAGGTAAATTTTTAAAGATTTTCTAAATTATTACATAATTTGTTAGCAATATCTGATTAGCACGCATCTTTATATTATATCGAAGAATCGACGACAGACATCGTTTAGGTTTGACTGCCAACTGAGATTTTGTTTATTAGTAGCTATCGATACAGACTTTTTAAATATATTTTATAGTAAATCACTGAAAACCATTTATCAATATTTCCATCCAAGGGAAATAAATTATATTGATAAATGGTTTTCATTTAAGAATAATCTTTATAAGCCGGTTGGATATATAAACATCACAAGTAATAAAGCGCCTTCAATTGATGAAGTATCGTACACGTGTAAGTATTGTATTCTCGTAGAGTGCATGAAATATGGCAAATTTCATATTTTATGTGGTAGACAAGTATACTGTCCTATCACATTCGTGAAATAAAAGATCTGTACTTTTTCTATACTTGAAAAAAACTTACGGTGAAATGAGCCCGAATTCATTGCTTTGTTTGTTATTTTATGTAATAAAGAAATATAGTAAAAAACCATATATATGCAGACACTGTATCGCAATTCTTCCCGAATCCATGTTGTTTGATATTTTTATTCTAAAAAAACTCTTTTTATGGCCTGTTTTCAATTGAAGTGATAGGATTTTGCCGTTACATATATTTTATTTTGAATTTAAAAGACTTACATGTTATGAGAGAGTTTTTTCTGCAATGAAAATTTATATTGTAGCTAAAACCCAGCATTAAATTCGCCACAAGCCATTATCGGTTTATAAAGTTCCGTAGTGAAATATTTATTTTGTAATATCCATTAGTGTGTTTGTACTTTTATCACATTTTCACAGTGTGTCTATATATAAACAATGTGTGTATATATAAATTGAAGGCAAAATTTGCTTCTAATTATAAATTAGAATTTTAAGCTTTCAACCGGCATATAGCATGTGTCACAACCACTACCACTACTGCCACCATTTTCATTTTCTACCTTTGAGTGTAAAAAAAGGAATAAATTTTGATTAACTCGCATCGAGAATGTTAACCGAAATTTATTACATTTCTGAAATATCCACAGATGGACGAAATGATCAAAGAAAGATACTATGAAAGTTCCATTTCAGTCATGAAACTATTTATAGGTTAAAAAGGAAACCATATGAATGCGACAGTCAAATATTGATACTAGTGATAGTATATTTCGATAATGACGAGAACACGCCTGCATGTAATAGCTACATTTAAAATACGTAACAAATTTTCCATGCAATATTTATACGTCCATCTATATACATATATAAAACATCTCTAGGTCACACAAATCATCTTCCTTCTCTACCTACAATACGTTTTGTTATTCATAGATATCTCTTCACACGGTAGGCAGTAAGACTTGGGCTCTAACATAGATTTTATTGCCTACAAGCAAAGTGTGTAAGTACGAGTGTATACCTAGACGTGTCTTCGTGTGTCAATCTTATCTGACAAAATTCTCCACCAATATCAATGAGGAAAATATATATTCAATGGATGATCAATAAAAGGCACTTGTTGACGAGAAACGATAGTACAATATAAAGGCTGGAAGGTTATTGGATGGCGTCCAAACAAGGTCAAACAGAAAAGAATTCAATTGACAACCAAAATTGCGAAGCGTCAAAAGTTCGAAATTTATTGAAGAAGTTGGCTGCAAACCCGGCTAAGGCATGCCGATATGTCAATCAAGACTTTGGGAGGCCTACCTCGAAGTAACATATTGACCGTGAGCAAATAGGTCGGTCGAATTGGGAAAAAATCGTTTTTCGAAATTAATTATAATGGCTTCAGTCAAAACTGCGACTATTGCTTGTTCACATATTTTATGAAAGGTTATTATTTTTTTTTTGTCAAATTTACTTTTATTATGAAATTAGCTATGCTCGCGATTTCGTTTGCATGTGGATCTATAGAAAATATTATTAAGTTAACTGATAGATGAATACATTTGATGCGAACTACTGTAACAATTATATAAGTAATTTTTTTGAGCCAGTACAGTACACGTTGTATTCAAACGTCAAATTGCCATATTTTTTTTAATTGGTCAATTATGATAAAAACTTCATTGAAATATGTTTAGCTATACTTTCGGGATGTGCCAACAATAAAAACATTATTTTGTGTTTTATTACCGTTGCTACGTTCTCCTAAATCATTTTTTCAAGTAGATCAAGTTTTTATATGTGTGGATAATATAATATGTGACAACCAAATTTGTGTAGTTGAATACTATACTTACAAAAGTAATTAGATAATCGTAATTAATTTTGACAACACCTTAAAATTTTTAACGATGGAAGAAACGTATAACATATATATATATATATATATATATATATATATATATATATATATATAAATATATATATTTATATATTATAACGTATATATACAATATCGTGTAAAAAATATGTGCGGAAGACTGAAAATGATGCTGCCCTCGTGCGTCTACTTGCATTCAAGTTGCTTACTCCAGAACATTCCTCCCTCGAATCACTCTATACTTCATCTCTGACCATGCTTATTTCGGCAATGTATGCCCGGGTCGGAAACTTCACAGCGCGATTTAAATTAATCGAAGCGCCGTATATTTACATACGTATATACATTTATTTAATTACTTCACTTGAGTAATTACGCACTACTTTATAGGTATATAAATTCAATATAAATACATTTTTGGAAATATAAAACTCACATTTGAGTACTTAAATATTTGTGATATATAATAAACTGGCTATAAGCATGAAGGAAACATTGAAAATTTTCATTGAGTTAATATAAATTACTATAGATTCGCCAACAATAAAATTCAAGATCGTATATTCCATTCTATAGATTGCTATATTAGCTATCTTATTCAGTCAACTAGAGTAAATTATTATAATATAACGAATAACGTACAAAGCTACAAGTGTCGAAAATATAAACATACATCTTTAGTATTGTATACTCACCAAACCAAAATTACTAAAATTTAGAAGAATATAATGATATCTTTTATTAAAAAATATAATTTTCAAACGAATTTTCCTTTAATTGAAATGCTTTTATGGAGATTTTTCATTGAACTAGTTTTAAGGTTTCGACATTTTAATTAACCTCTATTCAAGCAAATCCTCTGCAAAGTGAAACCTTTTGAAAACGAGTACTTTTTCTAATTAAATTTTTCTGTGGCTTATTTAATCATTGCAAGTTTAAAAGAAAAAAGCTGTTTTAGCATCAAAACCTAACAAAACTAAAAAATTTCAAAGCTGAAATATCTTTTAATTAAAAGATTAAGGTTTCAGATAAAAAACTGATTTTTTTCTCAATAATATACAGAGCAATACATTCAATGTTATTTCATAATTAAATCGTCTTTAAATACAGTACACTGTAAACTACTCGGAAAAAATACTATATATTTCTCAAGTAATTGGGATTTCAGAATTAAATGAAACGACGTGATGTAGTATTATTTATATTTTCTTTAAGTTCTTTACCACGATCTGGGTTTCGTTGTATTACTACATCTTCAGGTGGGCTATTAGCTAAGTTGTAATACAACAAAACTTAGGTCGTGATAAAGAACTTAAAGAAAATAGAAATAATACTACATCACGTAGTTGAATTTAATTACCAATAATGAATTTCTACAAAATTAACGCCTAATATATTCAATAATTGTGATTTCTGAAGGTCATAAGATATTTTTCTACTTTGCTTTGTACATGTTGAAGTAGAGATCATAAACCGTTTTTTTTTAATAATTCACGTTGATCTGTAATTACTTCCTCTTACGATAAGTTGCTTTACAAGTAATTTAAATATATATATTTTAAAAATTGTATATAGTATTAAAATCTTCTTGTATGAATTTAGTTCCATCTATGTACTTACTTACCGGCAGAAAATATTTAAATTGTAATCATCCATAATTGAAATGTACAGAAACCTCGTGAAATGTATTGAAGACTCATACAATGTATGGTGCAAATTATTATATAATGACGTCCTTATACAGAACGTAAGAATTCCCATTTCACATTATGAATATTTAAATAAAAGGGCGACTCATATTTTTTACAGGGAATTGCACTAATGAAATACTTATTAATTCATAATCGCCTGCTGGCAAGCATCATATTTTGAAGAAAATTTTACATAGGCGTATTATAAAATACATACGTTTCTTTTACGGAAATTAAATGAGATTGTTTGCAATGTAACATTAGTGAGAATCAGAATTTCGGAAATTGTGGTACAAACAATTAAATTTACCTTATCAAACTCTGGTTAAGATGCATGTTATGTTGAAGTTGATACATAAAGCGTTTAGTTCTGAGAACAAAAAACTTTAATTAGAAATTGATTAATATTTACGAGTACCCTTGTAATATATTCGAGTCATTTCTTTCATGCTAATTACAGGACTAGATCATATTTTCGATAGAAATTTAAATGCGTTTAGGAAAAAAAACCGACGACACACGATAGTGGAAAGGTTGAATTTCAAAAATTTTTCACAATTTTTCTACTAAAGAAAAGGAAAAAAATTAGAAAAATAATAAGCAGTACGGGATATAATATTTCGGAAACTCCTGAGCCATTAATAAAAACAAATATATATATATATATATATATATATATATATATATATAAGTGTACATTGTGAACAATTTTGATAGAAATAATATCATTTATAGTTTTAGTTTCAAAAAAAGGTTTTGAGGAAAGAGGGGGGAAATTAGTCTTAAAATACAATAAAAGAATATTATATTTCCTTCTCCCGAAATAGTTTTATCATTAAATTCTGTAGTTGTGTAAAATTTTAGCTTGCCAATTTATATAGTTTATTCCATTATTCAATTTATGGGTACCCGGTATTCGTCTTGGGTGCGTAACAGTCATGAAAAGGGACATTAGATTCTTGACCTTAAGATTAGAATTTTATTTTCAAAATTTCATTGAATAATGTTTTGAAATACAGTTTTTTCTGAAAAAGCACTTCAAAAGTAAAATTATCTTTAGATTACAAAAAAATTCTTATTTATAATATGACATTTTGGATTTAAATCTCGGGCAGTGTAATTAAAAACCAAGCTTTATAGGTGGTATCTGGGCTCCAGTTCGTTATTCTAGGACAGATCATACTAACTGCGTTCCTTGCAATGTATTGACATTTTTGAAATAAAATTATTACATCGCTGAATTTCAACAGAAGGTTATATGCTGTGGTAAAAACTACAAAAATCAGAGCCAAACTTTGGTAAGGTTTCATGTCGACTAATACAAATATCTAAGTGTACTAACTGGAATATGTGATTTATTTTTGTCTTCAAACAAAACTGTGAGCTCCATCAAAATTTTCCTGTTTGTTTTCGACTTAATATTCCCAAACCTTTTAAAATTTTGTTACACATCATATTCAGAATGAAACACCTTTAGCACATAGTATTCCAGACACGATAACACTCTCCCAACAAACGAGCTCTTGGCCCTTCGTCAAATAGGGACTCTGTAGACAACCTTTTATTAGATTTAAGTATACAAAATACTTCTTTATATTTACCTTTTACATCTGTGCGTTATTATCCCTTTTTGCATCACTTTTTTTACTCACTTACCTATTTGCTTACTGTTTTTTTGGTAAATGAAACAAATTTATTTTTATTTTCTTCATTCTTCTGGTTTATATGAAAACAAGATTTATTTCTTGATTTAAACCTTGGTTATAAAATAAAAAGTTACATCTAGATTTTTTAGGTTACAAGATATAAATAGAAAACAATTTCCGTTTAAAAAAAGATATCAAAAAATATTAAGGAATGCTCTTCACTACTCGTTTTCCTGAAATAATGTATAAATACTGAAATACCAAATTCAATATATGATAAGACTGCGTACATATTATTTACTGTCAAGCAAATCCATAAACGCATTCGCTTAAATTATCAATAGAGTAAACAAATATCAGGATTCGATTACTCTCTCAATGGTATTTTGCTTGATCACTGAGAGTCCAGACCGTCTCTGCTTTCGAGACTTAAAATTCCGAATGTGAAGAACTGAAACTCTATTTCGACCAGAAATATTAATAACTTTGATTAACCTATTTCAATGTTAGATTAAAATAATAAAATATTATAAAATACAGAGAAAATATTTTTCTGTTCCGAGTGAAATCTAAGCTCAATTCTTCTCAAGTAGGTTTTAATGTCCAACAAATTGTTAGATAACGACATAAGTCACCTAAGCTATAAATCACAAGCAAAATGGTAAGAGAATAAATAAGGTAAACTCGGGTGAAGCTACGCATAAATACTAACGCAAGAAGTATTAATATAGTTTTCCAATACTAATAATAATCCTCCCAAATCTACATTTGTTTTTATAAAATTATGCATTCAGATCACGGACATGTTCTACTTCCGCATCGCTATTTTCGTCTAAAACAAAAAAAAACCTGTGCGCAGTTATCGTGAAACGTGTATGTTTGTTGTATCTTCCACAAAGGTAATCAGGACGATTTCTTGTTGCTCTAAGGGCCCTGCGGCCATTGCAATAATACAAACCCTTTATAACGTTTTCAAGATAATGTTATCAGTGAACCGTACTTGTTACGTCGCAGCTTGGTCTCTTCTCTGAATTTAATGTCCAGACTTAACACTGTTAAAGTAGAATAGTGAGGCGCTATATGTTTAGATAAGGCGAGTACTTTAACTTGCTCATTTTTTTGCCGCTGTACATGAAATACAATTTTGCATTTTCTGTTTTTGGTTGAAATTATTTTGAGAGAAAGAAAATATTCTGATGTCACGCTAATATGTTCAAAAAGTATGCTTTACAAAAATTATCTCGTCTACCATGGACTGTCTTTAGGAAACTATACGTAATACATGCAACGATTTTATATCATTATATAGTTTAAGACTGATCTAAATTGTATAATTCAATAAAATAAATTCCCAATGGACGGTATTAAATTATTATTACCGTATTATGTCAAAATCAATATACAAATATATAAACAATATTGTTTGTATATGTGTACATTGGTTTTGATAAATATATAAACAATACGTATATAAATAATACGTACATGAATGTATTAAGCCATTTTGTGTATATATAAATAGCCTCGTGCAAGAAATGGGCACCTGAAATTTTCTTTACAGCTATGGAAATATTAAAAGGAGAGGTTTTATATGCATTCGAATAATCTAAAATATTACACAATTTTTCTGCGTATTAAAAAGTACTGGCAGGTAAAATGAAATGTTCGAAATTTGAAAATGTCATTTTTTTTTAATGTTCCGTAAAAAGATTTGTTACCCTTATATAATTAGATATTGTGCTCTCCACTTAGAAATAACTGTTGTTAATTTTAATTTTTGATGTTCCTCTTAAATTGAGCTACTGGCTAAGGGTCCTAAATTCGTTGCCACCACAATGCAAGATGAGTAGGGTTTTATTTTCTAATGAAGCTAGAATATATTTATTTGGTAAGGAACAAAGTGGCAAAGTGCTGAAAAGACCAATAAAAGTTTATGTAAACGTATATTTCGAAGAAATTATGCCTTACGGCGAAGACTCTGTTATGTTTTGGGCAGGCATAACTTCTGCAGATCGCAGTTATTTTTTGTTGAAATTAAAATGCTCTCCAGATGCACAACGATCCATCAGCAAAATTCTAATCCCTTGGGCACAGTCAACACTAGCCGTTACAGGAGCTGCTGTTGTCTTCATGGACGATAACGCTCGAGTATACTAGGTGGGCTAAAGTGATGCTAACCTGACTGAGGTCAAGGTGCGCTGTTTAGATTGGCCAGCATGAAGTACCGACCTCCATCCTATTGAGCATCTGTGGAACATTCTAAAATGGTATGTCAGAGTTATCCATCCAGCCCCACATAATACCCGTGAACTAAAAATAATGATTATAGGCGTATAGGAACGTATTCTCCAAGAAATCACTAAAAACTTCATCTAGGATATGCCACAAGGAATTGCGGTAGTCTTTTGGCAAGAGGAGACCACACTGGATACCAATTTTGTTTTTTTGTAACTTTTGTTAAATATAGGATATATTTAACAAAAAAAGATTACCAGTTAAAAACCTTCCTTTTTTATATATGTATATATGTGTCTATTTAATATAAAACATTATATATAAATTTGGAAAAAGAGCTTATATTTCTTATCATTCAACTTCCATGAAACTTAATACGTGACATGTTTTTAAATATATTCAAAAATATAAGAGATTATAATGTACGCTGAACTGTTACGTTCCGCGAAACAGCTATACTTAAGCTAAATCAATAGAGAAGTTAGTTTCACTGTATTATTTGAAATAGTGTTTAGGGCTATTTATATTATTAGGAATAGCTCTCAAATCGTTAATTAATCTAAAAGATAAAAAAACATAGAAGTGGAAAGGAAAAGTAAACAATCGAATTGCAATAAAAATAAAAAATCATTTTTAAAATTATACCCGAAATCCTTCATCGATTAGAAATTTTGCTACGAGAATAAAAATTTTCAACAGTGAAAATCCGCTATAAAGAGATCTAAATTATACAAATTGAAATATCATCGATATCAATATTTCTTAAAAAATATCAATATCAAGAATGGTATAAAAGTGACTGATATAATAAATTTAGTTAAGTTAAAATTTAGTTGTAATACAACTTTTAAAACACTTCTATGTGATAAACGTACGAATCGAGTTTTGTTTTGAAAATATATTGGTAATTAAAACTGTTTTTATCCTTCATCAATTTAAATTAAATCACATAATTTTTCCATTTGATAATAAAACATCTGAGACTATTAACATTAAATTGAATATAAAACATTGATTTGAACTAAAACATACTTTATTATACTAATAAGGTTTGGAGTACCATTTCACTGCTGCATTCAAACTATTTAATTTCCACGCATTATTTTAAAATAGAAAATGGGGAACATAAAACCATGTACAGTAAATATGTGGCTCAAACAAAGCGCATCTCTATTTCATTTTATATATTTGAAAATTAATTTTATTTCCCAAAATTAGAACGTGAATTCCTTGGTAGAAGCGAAAACCCCGTTAATTACTCAAAAGAATTCACAAAGTCAAAGATACCTTCAAAGAAAGCAAAAATTATAGATTAAAGACATTTTTAAAATTCCGTTGAAGGACATCAGATTTTTTTTCTGGCTATTCGCATGGGTTATGTACTGCTCGTAACCCAAATGACATAATAGTAGTATATTATAATTTTATATAGAATGTATAACACATTCATAACATTACGTAATCTACAATAGGGACAATTTAAAAACGAATGGTGCATTTGTCGGTATTATTATATTATTAACACTATAAATTATTTCAAATACGCAACAGTGCCGACAACATTATTCTATTACACACTTCAATCACTTTTCAAACCAAAGATTTTATTAATCAAGACATAGGCAATTGACAAATTGTGCTTATTGTAATATAAATAAGAACTAAAAAAATTGAACTTCAGTATTTACTTTATACGCACGAAGAAACGCTATGTATTGGATCATGCTTAAGAGACCGTCAATATAATTATGCCGATATAAGCGTAATTAGAGATGCTATATCTATAGAAAAACGCAACGCATATTCATAAATTATATATCATTAGAAAGATACGATCATTCTCTATAAAGTTAAAATCTTTAAAGAAGCAGAGTTTAGAGAAGCCTATTGATGTAGCTACGAGTCATCTAATTTCAGAATAATAGTGAAATAGGTGAATTTTAGGATACCTAATCTCAACTATTACGCTAATTTACAATAAAAAGTTAGATTCAGTATATCGAGAACATAGTGATCTTTAAACTTGCTACTTAGATATAACAGGTGGGAAACATTTCAATATATGTAATATTTATTTCATAAATACGAATGCAAATCACCCAAAATTACGCACTAAATTCTTTTACAATTATATATGAAAACGTCAAATGAAATTGATATAAAACACTAGCAAAAATAGGCAGCCAATCAGTTGACGGCTGAATGCCGTCAACGACGTAATTACTGGCTGCTTTGTTCAATTTTATGTTTCGTAATTCGACCTAAATATATTATTATTTATAGTAAGCGTTCACGGTCTTGGACATTAGTTTTTCCTTTTTTTTTGTGGCAAAACACTTATATAATAAATTAAAATGTAAGTATTCATAATTTTAAACTGCCAATTTTTAGGATTTTTTATTTCATTTCATGTTACTTTTACAGGTGGTTTACGTAAAAAAACTGTTTCTCAAAAAAACCAAGATAACTATCTGAAATTCTGTTCTAACTTTCTTCTCACTTTTTCTTGCTCTCGCTGAATAAACTCCAAGCCAATTATTTAAATCTTTTTCGACATATAATTTTTTTAAATAAAATAATTATATCAGACTTTTTGAAATCAATAGTATTATCAAAAATATACCTAAGTGTAATGATCGAATTTCGAAACATTGTTGTAATGTATACGTGAGATAGAAACTGTTAATAATTCTTATGAATTTGCAGATTCAATATGTTTGATGTGTGTAATGTAAAAATTATTAAAATAGGTGATTGTTTTTATTATATGGAAATGGATTTCAGGCGAACATTAAACGAATTTTTCGAAAATTGTCCTCCAACCCTGTTCCTCGTGTAAGAAAACAAAACTTTTGTTAATGAGAAAATTGGTCAAAATAATGAGGTATTTAGACGTCCATGTATTTATTTTTTGTATCGGAATATATCGCATTAGTCGCCAATAGTTCTCTATTTGATATTAATTAAATTTAACTATGAATTGCAGCAATTTCGATTTATTAGTTTTAATGGAGTTAAATACAGTAACTCGTCAATTAAAGATATAATTTGATTATCTTAACAAACAAAAAACAAGATAAGTGACGTGACTGAAAAGAGTGTATGATTGGTTATAACTCATGTGACGTCATGATGTCCTCTTGTTAAATGTATCGATTTTTTAAAGTACTCAAATTTAATTTTGTTTTGCGATGAAGTTGTTGTATTTGTTTTATTTTACGTTTAAGAATGACTGGTTTATGGTCTCACAAAGCACTAATGTATCAAAAACCGACACGTTTAAAGTCGCTTTTAAGCAAAATTCTGGCTTTTACATTTTGCTTTAATATGTACTTCACTCCATTCAATATTAAATGAACGATATAATCTCGCATCAGCGTCTGAATGCGATACAGCTGAATTATATCACGTTAAATAATTCTGTGGTAACTTATTAGATGATAAGCTGCCCTTGGATTAAATTCATTCACTTTAATATCACATAAAAATACTATAGTAGATACGTGTTTTTATTATTTCAGAATATGGTGTCCATGGATATAGGTGGTCGAAGAATAATAAATTTTGCTTTTTTCGATCAACTTATTTTATTTTAATTTTCAGATTGACACATATCCCTATAATTTCTGAAATAGCGAAAGGGTTCTCCTTGACATTAAATTAAAAATCCATTTATGTGTTACAAATTTTGCTTCGAAAAATTGGCAGTAATTATTATATTAGAAATTATTGTCAGAAATGTAAATCTGATTTTTTTAGGTAAATGGTTTCTGACAAACCTTAACGAGATAATTTGGAAAGAAATATCATTAAAAAGTGGTAGTTCAAAGTGGTTTGAAATACGAAAAACACTTATAATTGCATCACAGTTTGGCAGGGTGTACAAGCGAAAAAAAAAGATTCATTGCGGATCTCTCGTCAATACATTTTGTACGGATCTCTTATAAAAACCATTAGACAATATTCCGTCCCTCTAATAAAATAAAAGTAATAAACAAACTGCACTAAACTAAAACTAAAAGTGCTATTGCTTTACTGATGAGGAATATTATTATTAAATGGCAGTTTAGAAGTAAAATGTCCTTATTCTGCTGCCAATATGAATGTAAAAGAAAAAAATTTAAAAAAAATTAAACTTTGGAAAAAGTAGCAATCGGCAGCTAATCAGGGACACAAACCCGCTTGGTATTATTAGGTACAAGGTGAGCTGCATATTACAAAACGAAACCATTTTCTATTTGCCGTTTGGACTAGCAAATGATCACAATTGAAAGTCGAAATGATTGAGCACGATTATCAAATTTGGAAGAACAAAATTAAATATAAATTACTTAAATTTTATAATGGCTATTTACTTCTAGAATTTGTTGATCCGCGGCATCTGATATCAATGAATATTAGAAATATTTATTTCTTGAACGCTACCTCAGGAGTATTGAAAGTAAAAGTAAGATTTTAATTATATGATGACTGGGTTATAAGTCTCAATTTGTTTATTCAAAACTAAACGGCATGGAATAAAGTACAGTCTCATATAAATGTATTAGGGTTCAACCACGACTTCGTAAGGGTGCAATTAGTGCTTGATAAAAGTTTTTCGATATGTACGTGGTTTAGAACTTTTTTTCGTGAGCGTATTCCCACGGTAAGCGTGTGCTATTTCCTCCTCTCAAAATCTTTTTATTTCACTTAGAATAAAGGACAAATTTTATCCATATAAATGTTTAAAAAATGAATTATAACAATTATTTTAGTATAAATTAATAAACTTCATCTCTCTCTTCACACCACCTTTTTAAACCTAAGAATTATTACAGTGGCTCATTTATGACAACAACTTCTATATACATGCTATTTCAAACATTTCTATTTACTAGTATTAATAGTATCAATATACCTGTAACAGTTTTTCCGGCATTTGTCATGAAAGCACCTATACAAGTGACATTTTCTTCGACTACGTTGGCGTTCTTAATTATATAACACGATTATAACTTATAAGCCATCATATTACGGAAGATTTATACAAACTAGATCAATAGTTACTGCATAATTCTTTTAAAAAACATACAAACAAAGAAATAAACTTTCCTCGACAATTTTAGCGGGATTATAGCGTAAATATAATTTATAGTTATAGTTTTTTTAAATATTTAATTGGACATAGTTCTTAACGCAAAGTTATTTTAACAAAATTACAATGCCAGGATAATTATTTCAGTACAGTGTTTGTAATTAGTAAGAAGGCTACAAATGTAAGGAAGCTAGAAAACATTCGTGTACATTTTTGGGTGAAAAAATTAGAATATGTAAAGTGAATTTTTATTGTCGCCGATTTTTAGTTTTTGTTATTATATAACACTGCTAACGAATTATTAGCAAACAATGTTAGTTACGAAGGAGAAATGTATGAAAAGTAATATTTTAATAATTTATTTTACAAAGTTATTTATAAATGTGATTGATATTGAAAATACATATCATTTCTGCGGTTTCGAGTTGTTATCATTTCAAAATGTGATTGAATGTTTTTATAAACAACTGCCTGGCTAACGATATTAATTATATTATATTATATTATAACGATTTACTACTGTTTGGCGAAGCGTACACCGAAAATTAAATAATGTGGACGATATATGTAACAGCGATGAAGCCATGACTTAAAATCAAATTCATCCATAGAATATCCGTTTAAGATTCGTATTTGAAATAGCGTAAAATTTACTTTTGGTGGGTAATCCGGACATAAACTGCATTGTATGACTACACAAACGTTCGACATTTTACAAATATCAAGTTGAATCTTTTTCTTAATACTAAGACGGCGTACAATAATTAATGAACAATTAATTGTCGCGAAGCATCAAGATATCCTTATCGATATTGGCATTAAGATATGGATGGCCCGTGAGGTGTTGAGAAGCGATTCAGCTAACGATTCAGCGCCATCTATGTATATATTTCCGTTGAAATAAATTACGACAAACCGATGTCCGACCGTTAATTTAATAATGAAAACATGAAAAGTACTTGTATAACAAAACGTTGATCCATCAATCCGCTTATTCAATTTCCACACTTTATTTTAAAAACACCATATAAGCCAGAGTTTCTACTCATGCATATTACATAACTTTTTAATTCATTTTTTACGAATTCTTATCATGTACCAATAGCATTTATAACCCAAATAATGGACCATTTACTTTGTACAAATCCACCGGTGGCCTCAACCCGAACGATAGTCTTTTTGGAAACCTTTATCCATTTGTAATTTATTTGCAATCCATTTGTAATTTATTTCTACCTTATTTATTTGTAATTTAAAAAAACAAGTATTTAAAATTTGCGTTGGGTTTGCGTTTATGGTATGTAGCAAATGTTTATAATATAATTTTAAATAAATAAACTAATGTGAGACATAGATTGTCTATGCTTTCATAACATGGATTTATTCTGTAATTAATCAGCATTATTTAGCTTTAATTTCTAGTAGTTGTAATATTAGGTTGCAACGAATTTTCATGTAGCTGTTTCCTTACACTTTAAGTATTATGTTATAATTATCTTTTTTATTAAACATTTCTTTCCGTTTTCACCTAACGATACTATATTTTCACCAACCCTACAAGCGTTGGTGTCTTGCGCTTCAACTACCTGCATATATTTTCACGGATACAAAATCTTCACTTCAATTTTCACGGATACAAATGCCCGGATACAAATTTTATAATATATTTCTTCTCACTTTCCTATAACCTATTGACTTGTTTAATATATGTACGTGATATGTATGACAATAGTATAAAAGAAAAATAATTAAATACAATACAGAGAATTTTGGACATTCAAGCTCTGGTGTGACTGGGAAAAGTACCAACAGATATTGATTATTACGAATTTTAAATTATAACTTAGAAATTAAAAGTAGCGGCGCCAATATTTTGAACGAAATGTGATCGAAATTAAAATACTACAGATAAGAACATTAAAAATAATTTAATTCACGAAAAATTAAAATGTTTCTTTGAGTGTGAAATAATTTAAAAGATCTATAAATTTATAATACACTAAACATGGAAAAGAAGAGAAAGTATCGATAAAATAGAAAACTGATACTACCAATTGATACTACCAATGAATGACCAGAAACTAGAGTGTATTTCTGGTATTTTGATACGAGTATATAATTCCACGCAATAATGGCATATGTTATAAATATTTTAAAAAATTTTGCTTTTTTAGAGTTCCGTACTACAAAAGGAAAAAAAGAACGCCTATAGGAACTATTCTCCTTTTGCGGTACGTTGTCCGTCCGTCTGTCTGTCATGACTCATTTTTCCAGGAACGCCTAAATGTATCAAGTTGAAATTAATGTCAATACTGGAGTGTATCTACGGTCCCTTGGACCTGCAAAAAATCAATCTTCTAAATCAACGCAATAAAAAAGACCATTTGTGCCACATATTTTGACACTCAGAAATAAACTATAACCCATAGGGTACTTCCCGTTGACGTATAATTATAAAATTTGGTAAGAAGCGAGATCTCACAGCACAAGTAAAGAAAAACCTTTCGTTTTATATCACGTGAGAAAATATTTTTTTAAATATGCGCCTGCGAAAGTCATAGTAGGAAAAATATTTTTGTTATCAAAAAATTAAAATATTATAAATAGTTTAACAGGAATATTAGGTACACTTAGATATTTATAAATGCCTAAATACGGAAACGAAGAAACGAAGCGAACTCGCACTACGTTTCCGTCGTAGTGCGAGTTCCGCTCGTGCTTGACATTTTTTTTTCAATATTTCTCCAAAATCATTCCCTTTAGAGACGTTAAATTTACGACCTTTTATTTTCAAGTCCGTTTATTTTGATACTGTAGAGTATGGGAAACCAATAAAATCAGCATTCGTTCGTGAATATTCAGTTTATTTTCAGTCTCTTAAATTTCAATGTACCAGGAAACATGGAGTAAAGAATTAAACAAGATTAAAATCCACACTCCATCATGAAATTTATGGGAATAACACATGCCAAATCCTAGCACCTGTAAACCTTCACACTAGTTTCAGTTGGATGATTATGAAATGTTAGATGGTTAACCATAATTACACCCAGATCTTGCACGGAAGAAACCCTTTCGACCGACGTTCCATTCAACTTATAATTCTGCATGAAGGGTATACATCATCACTGTGCTCACTTTAAATTGTAGCTTGTTGCCCAGACTCTACTGAAATTCTGAGTCTATATAACACTGAAACATCTCAAAGTCAAATTGTTTTTTCTACCCCCGAGTATAGAGTAACAAGAAAGAACACAAGGCAAGGAGCTGTGCTGACAACTAAAGGCAAATTATTAGGTATAATGAGAAACAAAAGAGAGGCTAAATTAATACGAATTATTAATATTTTTAAACAAATGAAATCTCCATAATCAGAGTGAATACTAAAATAAGGAAAACAAATCCCAAGAATACGTAAAGTTCCGTTAAATATGCTCAACAAACTCAGTTTTGAAAATCCAGATTTGTGGCGTTTGCGATAAATTGGTAATGAACAAGTAACATGTATGCATATTTTCAATGAAATTTAAAACAATTTTGAGTACTGCGTGGTAGCACATTCATAAGAAGTACACTTTATAAATACTGGCATATATAATATTGGCATATATCCTAGTTTATTTATATTTATATCCAATGGCGAATGTTACTTGCAAAACTGAAGAGGAAAGCCCTGTCTAGCCTAAGGAAACGACACAAATGCTGGAGCAACGATGAAGACGTGCTAAGAAACGACGGCTTTTAAAAAATAATCTCTACGTTTGTTATCTGTGTCTTGTCCAACAAAGAATACCACGCCTGGAATATGCAATGAGATCGTAATATTATATATTTATACAGGTATAAATATGCAAATGTATATTTATATTATATTTTTTTAATAATTTAATTATTCATAAATATAAATGTCTTTGGGAGCATATTAATTTCGGAAAGAGAGAAAATTACAAATATTGTGTGAGTAAACCATTAATTTGATGAAATATTCTCTAATTAATGAGATTTCTTTCATTCTTCATGTTTCATAATATTATAATAATTTATTTACTTGGAGTGTACCTAGTTTATTTCGTTTTGTGTACATGTAGAAGTTAAATGCAAACGAGCCTTTACATTTGTTATGCGTTATGAATATTATACTGCTATATTTATCTATCATTTTTAGTAGGAATAACTGTGGAATTCATGAAAATAATTTAAAACTCATTAATTTCCATCTAAATCGTAGAAACTGTCAAAGATAGATAACTGCCAATCTAGCTATGGCGGACATCTCTGCTATTGTTAAATATTTAGAAGGTATTTTATTACATAGAACTTTTAGTGATCATTTACATTTAAGGTCTGTAGTAAATATAAATCTAATTAGAAGAAGATGTAATTTCTGACTCAAGTTTTTACGTAACGACACCATTATTGGTTATTATTAACATCTAGAATGTGACTTTTCTCATTTCACCTTATGGTTATTAAGATTAAAGGAGCAACTCATGATATGTGTTTTACAGGGCATTCAATTTATGAAATGTTTATTAATTTCTTAATACTTGTGGCAAACTTAAGATATTGGAGGAATTTTTACGCATTTAATAATACATCATTTTCCTTTACACAAAAGAAATTAATTTCGTTGCAATGCAGAATTACGATGGAAGCTAAATATTTTGGTACTAGTAATTAAAATATCTTTGCCAAATTCTTGTTAGGGAATGTATTATGTCGAAGTCGTCGGAACAAAAACTTGAGTGCTATCAAAAGAACAGCGCCAATGGATGATTAGATCTTTGCCCCATTTAGAAAATTTAAGCATTTAAGTTTCTCGAACACTTTGTCCTATATGAATCACGAAACTAGTCGTATTTTCCATAGAATCTCATTGTTTCTATGTAGTACGATAAAACCGATGACAGGTAATAGTCGGAAAGTTTGATTCCATAGAGTTTATCATAATTTATTCTGCTCATGCAGTCAAGATAATAACAAGAAACAAAGTGTAGGGAAAAATATTTTGTGTTTAAATTTTCAAATAACTAATTTTTAAATAGCTAATTCATAGCAGTTAGTTTTTTTTTATTTAAAATAATCTGTTTGTATAGCTATATATAATTACAGTCTACAGGTGAATAGATTTTTGTTAATTTCAATGTGAGGTAGAAGTTAGAAACTAATACAGAGAGTATTTAGGTATCCAGCTTAATTGTGGTTTTACTGCACATCTCATATCATTTAAACCTTTATAAAAAAACTTGTTACATAACTATACATTTTTAGAAAGATTGTGAGCCTCGATGAAGGTAAGTATAAAAAATTTTTAAAAAATTAATTAAATTTTTTTACAATATTTGGCCTTCGTCTTCTCAAATTTTCAACCCCATATACTTGTTTAATATGCGAATTGAATTACATAAAGCAACTTACTGATGGAAGTTAAAGAAAAAAAGCTATTTTTGTTAATAATCTCCATGGAGCATTATATATAAACAGGTTTTATAGCGTTTTAGATATATATTCACTTTTAGGGTTACGGGTCTTAATAGCAAAAACGGATTCCTCATGATATGGTCATATAGGTCTATCTGTTCGTTATAGTCATATCTTCTTCTTAGTTCATTATAGTCATATCTTCTACCATGTACAATCGACTGTGACAAAATTTTACAAGAGGGTATAGTAAGAAGTAAGCAAATGTTTATTTTGATTGCTTTTAAACTACGCACATAGTTTCCTTTTCATAAGTAAATCGAAATTAGGAATGACATTTTTCTTCTTTGGGACTCCGTCTAATAGGTTATCATAAAAAAGGTTTTTTAAATGTATATTACTTGGTGAGTTCTAAAATGGGTTTTTCTTTGGAGGTATGGCTCCCAATTGTTTTATTCCCCTTTCCTCCCAACTTTGTAACCAAATACGTCAACAATCTGAAAATAGAATTTAATATGTATTTCATTGCATAATAATGGCTATCAATCTGTATTTTTAAGTTAAAGATATTAGACAGAGACAGACAAGCTGTTACCTTTCTTACTTTTTTCGATGGAAAGTGCGAGTATATTTATTAGGTAATTTACGCATCCAAAAAAATTATATCTATAATACTTTAATATAAACACTATGTACTATTAAATGTTTAAACTTTTGTCTGATATCAAACATGTACATGTAGTAACCGTATATAATCCCATTGTAATCCTAATTAAACCCTACAAGGGTGTAGTTTTTCTCTGTGCTTAACCGATTTGTTTCTATATCGTTTATTTGAAGCAACTTACTTTTGAACCACGATTTTAGATCGTACGAAATTACGAATTAAAAGTGTTTTCGCTTTCGAATTCACCATCGGTACAAACAAGGTGAGATCTTTATAAGAAATTCCTAAATATAAAACTAAACCTATTTTGCAGAAGATGTAAAAGTGATTGTGCGTTATTGATACTGAAGATGAGGAAGCAATATCTTCTGAGAAATAATAATTTTTATGAACACACAATATAATGAAGCTGTTAGCACGTGAAGGGGTCCAATTTAGTTTTTGAAATGACTACACTACAAAGGAATTTCTTATTTATGTTCGGACTTAATGGATATAAATCTCCTACAAAATATAATCAAGATAACAAGCTTTATATATATAATATCCGTATACAGCCTGTGTAATATGCAATGAATAAACAAATTGAAAATAAGCTTGAGTAATGTATTTGAAATTAAATTATTTGCATTGAAAAATGTTGATGAAAGGCTATATATTGCAGTAAAATTATTAAAATCCCCACCAATCCAATGGTCATGTTAATTGATACAAATACCAAGTGATAACCGATTTATGCCTAACTCGACATGTGATTTATTTTTGCCATCAGAACACGTGCATCTAAAATTTCCTATTTTTTGGAATGCCTAACCCCTCCATTTGGAATGCCTAACCCTTTTAAAATTCGGTTATATGTCTTATTTAGAACACCTGCTAGAAAATGGCGCTGAATTATATTCCAAACACGACAACACTCTCCTAACAACACGCTCTTAGCTTTCCATCAAATAGGAAAACTGTGGAAAAATTCTTATTAGATTTAAGTGTACAAAATACTTTATTCCGTTTACCTTTTTCATCTTTATATTATTATCCCTTCATTTTATTGCTCTTTTTATCCTATAACCTATTTTATTTCCTCTTGTCCGCTGAATGAATAAGACAAATATTTTCTTTTGTGACTGTTATCTCTTAGCTCTTTTGATTTTCATGGAAATAAAATTGAAATTTTTCTTTAAAAACAACCTGAAATAATAAAATACGTCTTTATATTTTTGTTTACAGGATATAAACAAACAACATTTTTTTTCCTATTTGAACTAAAAAGTCAACAAAACCTTTAGGGATGTTTTTAAATATTAGCTGTCCTAAAATAGTACACAAATAAAGAAACGACCAAATCAACAGATAAGAAGATTTTGTGTACATCAATTAAACCAATAGACTTTGTGAATGCCTGGTACATCACAAATACAATAGAGAAAATAGTATTTTAGTAGCTTTGTGGGTTAATCAAATTTCACCAACGTCACAACCAGCTCTGAATAATGTTAAATTCACATTAATACACATAGACATGTTACTTTATTTCAAAACAGGACCTGAACAAAAATTGTTTTTATTTATTTATAAGATAAATAAATAAAACTAATTTTATGTCCAACGTACTTGTTGACACAAAGTATTGTATAGGTAAAAGCATCAAAAATGCAGTTGATTTAAAATATAATATAAACAATAATAATTATAAAATAAAGATACAATTCAATTAAAAAAAATTGTTGAACTGATCAATATCCAGCGTGAACTACCAAAAAACTCCATAATCGCATTCGCTAAAATGGTCAAAAGAGTAGAAAAAAATATCAAGATTGGGTACCTTTTGCAATATCGTGTTTATCAATGTAATTGCCATATCATACACGCTTGTGTTATACACATCCAAATCCACTTTTGAGACTTAGCGCTTGGAATTTAAAGAATCAAAAATTTTATATCATCTACAAAATAGCGTACAAATTATATTTTAGATACGGATAAATTTAAAATATCCCCTTTCCATTTTAAATTAAACTTATAACATGTTATGAAAGAGAAAATATTTTTCTATTCCAAGTGAAATCTAAATTCACTTCATCTGGTTCGAAAACTTGCAACTGATTTTTTACAAGATATGTGATTTATGACTTTTGTTTGTTTTCTTTCAGTTTTGAATTTTTTCACTAATCGTGATATCGTGAATAAGCCTATGGCTTATGTGAAATTTATTTTTTTATTTAATTTATATTGATGGTATCGTTGACAAGTTATGTATACATCTTGCGCTAATTAACTTATTGAAAAAATTTAATTGTAAACTCATCTTTCATATTCAACGCCCTGATTAAACTTAGCGTTTTTAACATGAAACAGAAATAAACCCTGGATACTCTCCAGTATGGCTATTTATAGATATAGGTTTTATGAACATATGATTTAGTAAAAAAAGAGAGAAAGAAAAATTATTAAAATAAATATTTTGAAATATTTCAATTATTTCTGTCTTAATATAAAAACGTCGTATTGACACAACTATAGTTAATTTTAATTATTATGGGGACTAACGAAAAAGGTTTTATTTTAATAATCCTAACTAAGTTTTATGATTTCTGGAATCACATTGAACCGAACAAACATTTTTTCAAGTTCAACGACATAATTCCTCTAGATTTTTACCCAACATGTTATATTAGCCATATGAAAAAGCATCCATGAAAATCCATACTCTATCGAAAATTAGTATTTGTATCGCTTAAGTCCCCATGTTATTAAAATAAAGTCGCCAATGTACATAAGATTTCATTTTTATTTTATTTTCTTAACGAGAATGACGTACTCTACGCCGTATTACCAAATGACGCTACATTCGTTGACAGAAGACGTTTTCAGTTTAAACGGAGCATTGTCTCATTATTTTACCGTGGATATCAAGTTACTTGTCTCCTGTTGTTTAGCCCGCATTAACTACACTCGTTAACATGGTGTCTTGGGGTTTTATGATGTGAATAAATTAGAGAAAATTATGAAAATGATACTTAACTTTAAGCTGTGATAAAATATGTTGAAAAGTGTAAAAAAATCTAAGGGATTTTGTGAGCACGGTAAGATTGACCATTTTCATAATTTTATTAAGAAAACCATGGATTATGGCGTTTTAAATCAAAGAAATATGATATATTTAAAGAAACATTCTTGATCACTTTCCGGGAAGAAGAATTTATATTTTGTGTCATTCATCTTTTTAAAGACTTAAAACATAACACATGAAATAATAATGTGCGCTAACTGCGTATATCCCGAGAAAGCTTGATGGTTAAGCTAAATCTATTATTATTTACGTACATTAGAAAAGTTAGTTTCATAGCAGTATTTAAAAAATTATTTTATGCTATTTATCACGAACAATTTTAGTTCTAAAAATAAGTATTTAAGAATATCATAAAAAATTAATGGAAAGGTAATTAAAACCAAACAAATAAATGCCAATAAAAATAAAAAATTAACCTGTAGAATACTCTTGAGCACCTTTATCAAGTCAACACTTGCCTTCCATAAAAATATAAAAATGAAAAATAATCCACATCTACGACGATGAAATGAAAATAATATAAGTTTAAAGATCATAAATACAGATAACATTAAAAAATATCAGTATGGGAAATGGTTTATAAAATTTATAATTAAAATAAACTAATTGGTTTCAATCTGAACTAAATTGAAACCAATAAGTTTCTTTAAATTATAAATTTTATAAACCATTTCCCATAGTGAATTTTTTTAACTTATTTTTAATAATTTTTAAAAACTTCAATGTGGAAAGTGTGTATAGTATTAAAATTATACTGGTCATTAAAACTGCCTGCATACTTCATAAATTTAAAATAAATCACATAATCTTGCATTTGATAACGGAAAATTCAAGATTATGAACAAATATTTTACATTAATATGACCTAAACCTGCGTGTCATATTCAATCAAGATTTGGACTAGCATTTCAATACTGCATTCAAACTATTTAATTTTGTATTAAATAATTAATGGGGCACATACGAACCAGTGTATGAATAACACAATGAGACCCAATTTTTGGCTCAATGATAAAAATGGTCGGTAGAATTAAAAATGTAACCCCTGCAAACTACTTCGAGTAACACAAAATCCATAATCCTCATAGAGAAATTGAAAGTTATAGCAGCATGCGTAAAGAAACAGCATGAGTCACACATGCTGTTAGACTTGAGAAAGCCAAAAAAATACGTACGCGCGCACGCATGCACGCACGTCCGACCTCCCGCCCGTCAACAGATCATATCAAAATAACACTGAATGCTGCGCTAATAACAGTCATATATACTTTCAATATTACACTTTCACTTTTTCAATTTCTATTTCAACGTAAAAACGAAAATATTAAAAAAAATATTCAATTTCAGTTTCAACATAAAAACGAAAATGTTTAATAAACATTTTAATAGAAGACGAAGTTTAAATATTTCATTAAGAATAAACATAGCAGCACCGCATTCGAAAGTAATAGACATTATCAAAACGTTTATCTTTTTGATAGCTGCCTTTATTGCATTCAATTTATTTTTTTTGCATTCAATTTATTTTTTTTCCATTGAAATAAGTTATGACTGGCTTGCGTTTTTAGAAAATGATGGTTAGCAATTACGATAATTATTAAAAATGTACAAGGCATTTTATTAACTTGTATATGAAATGTTCTTTTTCAAATATATTTAAAGTGAATTTATTATATGAGGGTATCTATATGAGAATAAATAGCAAACCCTATAAAATTAAATTATAATTTAAAACATTGAAATTGCTGATAGTCATTTCACAACATTTAAATTTTGGAACATTGCAATATGAAGTGAATATTTCCTTTTGCTACTTTTTCGTTCACAAATATTTATAAATTTTAAGATGCTGTTAATTTTGAAGGATTGTATAGAAAAATAAACGAAAAACATATGCATGGATGAGATGAATCAAAAACAAAGTAGACAAAGAAAGAAAGACTTGAGGGAATAAGAGTGAGAAACATATAAAGCATAGTGATTTAAGAAGCCTTAAGAACAAAATAGTACGTATGAAAAATAATGCATCAAAATTAGTGAAGCAAAATAATTGTATAAGTATACAAGCGCATATGGTTTCATTATTGCTTCTAATATTACACAGTTGGGAGATAGTATAGAGATATTGGTAGAAGTTTTGTAAAAAATATCAAACATAAAAACATTAAATTACCTTTCGGAAGAAGTTTGTCTTTTTATGAAACAATTTATACCTATCTTGTTATTTTTATATCCAATAATGTCTTTATACTTTTTTTTTAATATCAGCCTATGACAAAAGAGTAGACTTAAGAGTAATTAGATAATTTGCAACAAGTTCTTTTTTAAGTCAAATCTGAAGCGTAATAAACATTATCGTCCAAATTTCCATGTACCACTTCATTGTTAGTTTATTTGTTATTTCACCTCAAGTCCAATGACACATATCTAGTAATATTTAAACCATTAGGTAACAACTGTTACTCAAACTATAAATCATTATAACGAGTGTGATAAAAAGAAAATTTATGTTCAGTTGAAGCTACGTTCAAAAAATAAAAAGAAATTAATTAATATTTTGTTCTAATGCTTAGTAACAGTATTCCCAAATGTTTTAACTCATAATGTCGTTTTGTTATAACTCTTGCAATCATTTAAAGAAATTGTTTAATTTCGCATTATTTTTGACACCCAAGAAAGAAAATTCCACAGTTGCCGTTAAAATGTGTCAATTTATTGTAATTGGTACATAGAGAACAAAGGTTATACCTAGTTTCTAAAGGTCCTGCAATCCTCGTAACAACATCTTCCCTTTACGATGGTTCCGATATAATCTTATAGGAGGTCCGTAGTTATCAAATCATGCAGCTATTTCATTTCGTCTTCGAATCTAATGTTCAGGCATAATTTGGTTAAGATGTAAGGGATATCAATGAGCAGTTATTACTTGTTTGTAAAGAGAATACTTTTATTGACTCATTTTATTTATCTCTGTACGTTCACTATAGGTATAAACTTGATTGAAAGATGACAAATTCAAGAATTAATACAAAATTTCAGCCTATTTTTGAATTTATATTTGCTGACAATAGAAATTTGATTTATAATAGAAAATTGTATTAAGGATGAAGCTGAAAACCGGACATTCACGGTCTCACATTAGTATCTGCCGGACAGATAGATACAAAAGTTAGATCATGAGCCATTTGCAAAATGATATTTTAATGAATGGCATTTTGAAATATGCCAATCATTGAAATAGCATTTTGAAAATGAAATTACGCCTTATAATTACTTTTCAAAATTGAAATGAAACCTATAAAAGAAAAAAAAATGTCATAAATTTAGTAAGGTTGAAAAAAATTGAATTAAACCCAAATTTTGCGTTTTTTAAATAAAATTATAATAAAATAATTTAGTAAATATGTTGCGATCTTTTTTCTCAAAAATGTACCGGACAATAAGCTAGGTCTTAAATTATGTTTATTTTTTTAATTATGCCAAGTCCACGCCTCTAACATACGCACATCCATAAGCAGACAGATAAGTTCCACATTTTACTCGGCACCGACTCTAACAATTTCTATCCGTAGCAGATTTATTTATGTTCGGAAACGTATTTTATCGCAAAAGTTCTAACAGAGTACTAGTATTTTAATTATTTTAAACTTTTATGTGCACTTTTTACAATGATTATTTGAAGTCAGTTGAATTGTTTAAATTTTTTTTTTTAATTTTTATTATCTAAGGTATTTTTAGTATCTATGGTATTATCTATAGTATCAAGAGCAGTAATATCTGATGTATTATTAAAATCGTAACAGATATTTAGAGAATTTAATGAACCTTATGTACCTACATATATATGACATCCATATATACGGATATAGCGTAAAGCGCATTCCCTCTTTCAGCTTTAGGGCAGTCAGTGCTTCAAGCATTTATATATCGGCCTATCAATATTCCAATTGCTATACGTCATTGTTTATAACTATAAATACTTGTTTACTTACCCATTTGCTTACTAAATTTTAGTCATGTCTAGTTCTTATATATCTAACTACCAACTAATAACCGAGTTGCTTCATAATGTTATATGTACCTCTGTATATTTACCTACTTAATTTTATTTTGTTATTATTATTATTTTACATCAACACAAGTGAAACGAACCCATACACTATGATTATGTCAACACAAGGGAAATGAATCCATTTTCGTCAATAAAAAGTTCTTCTCACCATCACCTTGCTCTTTCGTTTTACCTAAATTTTGTAAAAGAGCATATTAAGGCCACTTTTAGACTTGTCAACAAATTATTGCTAGATTGTCACTATACTTATAGCACCTAAACTCGATCACGGTATCTGTGCTGTAATTCTATGTAAAATTCTATTTCCATAGTAAAATTCTAACCAATTTTTCGTGATACTCAGGTAATTCAAATCAAAAGAGAATCATCAAACGGTTTGATTAATGTCAAAGATACAAGTAAAAATAGGCAAAACAAACCTCACCAATGCAGCATCAGGCTGAGGAATTGGAATTCGGAGTTCAGTGATAGTCTCTGCTTGAGGCCCAATATACTAATTTATAAACAGCAGATCTTCAAGTCTCTAGATTTAGATAGGCAGTACATCTGCAACGTCAGGATGTATAAATCAAAGGTTTTAATTATATTCTATATACCTGTTTTATTTACCTACTAATTTGCACCATTACTTTTTTGCGACGTCAAACTCATTCAAATTGGTTGAGAGGTGCCGGAGATATGTGATAACATATGTAAAATACAGTTGAATTAAGGACCTCCGCGTTTTCTTAAGTTTGTTAAAAAAGGAACATACAAGTCTTTGAGAAAACTTTCTCAAGATTATAAAATCATGTAGTCACTTTATTCAAAGATTTTTTGACCAAGTTTTTGACGTATGAACAATTGAAATGGCGCAAATAGAAATAAACAAAGCACTATAATGCAAGGAATTAAAGCTGTTTTTATTAATAATCTTCTTTGAACAAAATAGAGAAATACGGATTTTTAGAACTTTTTAAAAATACTTTCACTTTTTTTCCCCGTGTCTTAAAGATCACAAAGGAACCCTAAAATTGTCATATTCTATTGTTCGCCCATGTTTTACAGCAATGTAACTTTTGCAATGTTCGAACGATTATAACGGAATTTTACAAAATATGTAGATGAATTACGTGAATAAATATTATAGAAATAAGCTAAAAGTATATTTTAATTTTTTTTAGGTACCTCCTCATACATCAGAGATAGAAATGACAATTGTTTTTCCTTACGGCCTCCATTGAATAAGTTCTCATTGAAAATGTTTTTAAGATATCTATTAATTTGCAAGTTTTATATGGCTTCTTCCTTGCAAAAAATGGCTTCCACCTGTTTTCACTTTCTTTCCACCCAACTCTTTGTAACCACGTGTTTCCATCAGCTGAAAAATTCAATCAACCTTACGGTATCTAGAAAGTGCTTCAATTCAGGATTATGACAGTCAACTTCTAATATGAAATTAAAAATATGTCACACAGCAATTAATTTTCATACGTCTGTGATATATACCAATATACCTACTAGACAATACATTTATGCACTCAAACATATTTTCATTATTGTATATGTAATAATTTAATAGACACACTGTGTAGTCTTCGTTATTTAAAATTCTGTATTAAGTGAAATATGTGAGTAGTTACCTAGTAAAGTTAGAGAGTGGAAACCTGGTAGTGTGCAAGAAGAGTTAGGTAGTGTAAAATTATAAAGAAAGGTATTAAAACTGTTTATGAAAAATATGTAATACGGATTAAATTAATGGCAATTTTTTACTTGCCTATTTTTATTTTATTTCTTTTTAATTTTTAAAATTTTCTTGACAGATCATCTTATATATGTTTTATTTTACTTTTCAGTCTACATATCTAATATTTTTGATAAGTTCTATAGTTTTTGAATTTTTTTAATAATTGATATAAGAGGTTAACATAGTTTATTCGTAAAATGTTATTCTTCTTCAGTAAAATGTGTAATTATGTACAATGACAATTTCTTTTTAACATAAAATGGATATCTATTGCTAAATAAAGTTTTGTGAAGAAAAGACCTACTAAAAGACACTAAAAATGAAAACTAGTTAAATTATTACCTGCACTTTTTCAGATTGTTTCTATTATAGCGTACAAACGCCATATCAATACTATAGTTAAATTGAAATATTTTAAAGATCACGAAAAAAGTTTCCTTTTTAGTAGTTCTAACTAGATTTAGAAAAAAAATACTTCTAGAGTCATCTCCAAGCAAATATAAGATGGTTTTTTTATTTAAATTCAACACATCATCCGTCCACAATATTTTAAATTGTAATATGTCTGATTATTAGACACAGATAATTACCTACCAGACTAAATAAGATAAAAAAAAATTTTAGATTTTAACCCAAAATTGTAAAATAACCATACAAAAAAGCATCCACAAACAGTCGTATTTTATCAAAAAATAGTATTTGTATTGTTTAAACCTCCGTGCTATTAAGATAAACTTCGAATATATGTAATAATATTATATGTATATAATACGATATTATTTACTTTTTTTAAAAAACCTGATATCATACTTGACGCCGTATTACAAAATTCCTTAACAAAAAGTTTTAAGTTAAACAAAAAGTATATATTTAGGAAAATTATTGAGTTTTAAGTTAAACAAAAAGTATATATTTAGGAAAATATTCTTGATCACTTTCAGGAAAGATGAATTTATATTTCGTTTCATTCATATTCTTTGAGACTTAAAGGATATCACGTTTTTAAAAAAGTAGTTTTTAAATATTCATAAGTACATGAGATGATAATGTGCGCTACTTATGCTCCGCGAAATTTTGATCATTACGCTAAATCTATCATTATTTAGGTATCATGAGAAAAGTTGTTTCCATTGCGGTATTTAAAAAAGTATTTTATTTATATTATCACGAATATATCTCAGATTGATAATTAATCTAAGATCAAAACAAATCCTGGAGAGAAAATTAAAACAAAACAACTGTATGCAATAACAGTGAAAAAATAATCTATAGAATATACTTGAGCTCTTTTCTCGAAACAAAATGCTATTAAGATAACGGAGATAAAATTTAGAATTATCAAAAATTCCCCAAAATTATATAAATTTAAATATAAATACTTTTACCTAAGGTTTAAAAACAAGGTTATTAAAATTTACTGGTATGGTGAATTGGTAAGAATAACTTTTAAAAACTTCTGTATTACAAATATGTATAATATTAAAATTACATTTGAAATTAAAAACTTTTTTTCATAACAGTGGCCTCAATTTATTAAGAAATATTTAACGTTAATATGACCTAAAATTACGTCGGACTGATAGTTTCGTACACGCTGAAGGTTTAGTGTAGCATTTCAATACTGCATTCAAATTATTTAATTTTTGTTACTTAGAGGAAAATGAACACGCGAAAATTTACAAGAACAAGGATATGAATTAAAGGCGACCCTTTTTCTTTTGTAATCAAAGATTAAAAATCGTCAATAGACGTGATAGTGTAAATCGTGTTTATTATCGCAAATAATCTACAAGTCCACGAACGTTGGAAGGAAAGCAAAATTTATGGCGATAGTATTTATGACTTCGAAGGAGAAAACGGAAAAATACCGAAAATGTAGAAGGAAGATGTCTGCAAAACGTTGCCAAAACCCATCAGATTTCTTTATTCTCTGTTGGTAACATGGGTCATTCACTACGCACAATCTAAGAACGTTATATTTATATGTGACTATTTTTAAAATTACGTACTTACTAACTTGACCACTATATAACCTAACGGTTGGGAACCTGTAGGATAAGAGTCCTACTCGAACTTGGTCGTCTTTTTATAAAATACTAAGATTGTTTCTGAGATGTTACTAAATAACTTGAAATCTTGGAATCCATGTCATTACCGTAGCACTCTTAAACCGTCGGTTTGAAATTTATTTATTTTTTTTCTACTTTTTAACCTCGTTACAGTAAATTTCTAAAATGTCCCTAGCAGATTTATTACAATTGATGTTAAGCCGTATTGTTGACCCTTTTTGAGATATATATATAAAATAAATAATGTCATTGCTTAAACTAATAGCTAACAACTATTGTGTTCTTACCGTCTTGTCTCATTCTTCATAACAAGCTATATCCTGTTCTTCCATAAACTTTAGTAAATATAATACTTTTCTATTTAAACTTGTTTGGTAATTACTTTATTAAATAAGTAGAAAAAAATAAAATAATGTACTGACTTCCAGACGAACAAATTAATCGTTACTGATTATTTTTAACTACTAAACAAAACTTACTGTGGCCGATCCCATTATTTGAAATACTCTTCTTTGTTCCAAAAATATATGTTGGAACTAATAATTATCATTACTTACACGAAGGTTATATGCTACTATAAAAAACAAGGGTCATTCCTATTTATTTACTACTATTATACAATATTATTTTTAATTACACAAGACATATCTTTTCAGCAACATTAATATAAATAGATAAAACCAAAGCCAATATTTATGAAGAATCAAAGATAAGTACAGAAGATATGACCATTCCTGATTCCCTATTATATCTATCTGAATGGCTTTAAATATTATTATTTGATGCGAATAAGTCTCAACCATAAAAGATAATGCATTTCCTTACGCGATTTGTTCTTCACACTTTTATATGGCGCAAATTTTATGACTCGACTTATTGCTTTGACCGATTTTTTACGTAACTGAAGGAAGAGAAGCGACGAAATTTCGCACAACATAATGCATGTATGTGTATTAATGGTACACGCATCGGTTCATTTTCGTCGTGATGCTAATTTTATAAAGATGAAAATATTGTTTGTGTTTACTTTTTAGGGTTTAACTTTCATAATCGTGTAGTTAACAGCATCTCCTAGGAATAGTTCATGTACATAAATACGAGTACATACATTTTTTAAAACATGCTGATAATTACCTCCAACTATTTAAGTGAAAGGAGTCGTGTTATCAGTTATATTTTTGAATTAATATTTTGTTACCATTATAAACACTGAGTAGCATTAAAATATGTAAACACTAAGAAAACTTTAAAATAACATTTGGTTGAAATATACAAAAGTATTTCGTGTTATATAGGGATTATTTATAAATTGTTTCTTTGAAACTTTTTTCACAGTTCCAAGATTAGGCTATACAGTTCTGTACTTGACAGTATACATGATATTGAGACCGTTGAAAATATCATAGATAAATTAACTGCAATTAATTATTGCATTAATAAACAAGTTTTTTTTAATAATTACTTTTTGTTTGGCTTTTTTTATAAAATATTAATTGTTACATCATCTAACCCCATATGAATACGCCATTAAATTTACTGATGTATACATCCCTTATGCGGAACAAAAGTTTATGGATATAAATAATAATTTGACTTCACCCATATTTGATAATGTTATCACCATATGTGTCAAATTATATCCAAAAAAATGCAACCCTTATATCTATATTTTGGACTTCATATGGGAACTAAACTATTATAACTTAATCTCACCTAATAATGTTTCTTTTATATTTAATCTTTTGAAGTAACAAAAATTTAATTGTTAATATTAATTGTTATTCGTCAAAAGTGTTTACTAAATGAGTAGACTTTTCCTCGAAGGATAATAAAAGTTAGAATAAGACATATATACTCCGGACTAGAATAAAGACGAACTCACCAATCAAAATTCTTAAAAATCCTGCGCATTAAGGACTAGTCCTTAAACTCGTGAACGTTTTGAAACTTTTAAAGTTACCTATATTTTTTTTGTTTTAAATGTTCTCGATTGTTTTTATATTGGGTTGACTAATAACTTTTTGTCACGAGTTCCGTACTTTTTATAATAATACATAAATATAAAAGTAATATTTTAAATGTATTTAATTTAACTTTTCCGAAGAACCCAACTTGCGAGGCTCAAATTAAACTTATGGAAGCTATTTATTCTGTCACTACTACATTTAATTGGCTTTCAACGACTAAAAAATATTATTTAGGTATTTTTCATAGTGATATGAAACGAATAATTAAAATAACTTTAAATTAGTATGTTTTCAATAATTTCTTACCAACCAAGAGAATTATATATTTCCTAAGAAAATATTTAGAAATCGAAAATAAAAACCATTAGTTGTAATCAAGGTAATACATAGATTTAAATCGTAATTGTTTTTGTGCTATTACAATAGTTATATTTGCGACTCAAATAAAAAAGCATTGCTATCGAATGTACTCCCGATATAATAACAAAACTCGGTTTTTACTATGCAGCTGGATTTTTAAAGAATAAAAAAACAGCTGCGTAGTAAAAAGTGAGTCAAAAATTTATATAGAAACAAAAATCCCACCCCGTATAGCTGCGTTTGATATATTGCCTTCTCCCTAAACTCTTAATAATAATGATGACTCGCAGTAGTAAAAAAAGGTTCTCGTTGTTCGGGATATGGGAAGTTAAATTGGGTTTAAATTATTATGGTTATAACTACATTGGAACACTACTCTATATCAGTCATGATGGTAGATTTCCTGACGGATCTTTGTGCAGGCTTAACCGCATATTTACAGTGACAAACTGTTGCTTTCTTTTCTTTTTAGTTTTTATTATGCAATCTGGTTTTTAATTTGTTTTTCAATTAAAAATGTTTATTTTGGTCTGCTCAATCTGTTCTTCATTTATTTGTTACATCACTTAAATGAAAAGATTTATCTTTTTTAATGTCTTAATTTTTTTTCCAAAAATTATTAAGATAGACCAAATATTTGTGACACTATTAAGTAGTAAAATTTTTTTATAATAAACTCTCAAAGGCAATGAATTCTGTGTTCACAAAATTTTATAACATTTTTAATTCTCAATAGCAACATAGACCACTACGGACGGAGGTTTATTTTCCCATTATGTAAAAGTTTTTTAAAAACTTCCAAACCGCATTCAGTATTTATGATTGGCCTTTATAGGATAAGTTCAATGGTATCTACAACCAATCATTGATATAAACAAATTGTCATAATTTAAAGAGGATAATAATAGTTCTTCCTTTCTTCTCTCTCCGAAAACTTTAGATACATAAATAACAAATATTGTATAATGATTATAAAATTTGTCAACATTATTAATTATCATTAAGAGTACAGGTCACTAACGTATACCGCTATGGGGAACACAGTAAATTTTTTCACCAAGTGCAACTTATACCTGCAGCGAATGTTTCGTATATCATATCGGCATGATGTATGTGGTGATTTACTTCAGCTAATATATTTTAAACCAGTTAAAGCATATATGTTTTAAGAATTAAACTTTCTTACTTCTCTGCGATAATCTTAATAATTCAAAATTTGACAAATACATTAGTAATATCACGCACGTTTCTGTAATTTCGTGTACGTTATCTAAAAGCTATTAGACTACAAATTACAAACGACCAACAAACCAAATTTGCGGGGAAAAACGTGTACAATCTGAATTATTAGCTACAACCAATTGAATTAAATACGTGGCTAAAGTTTCAAAAATATGTTAACTTTTACCAGCGACCACTTCATTAAAATTCTTTGTTTCAGTTTCGTTCCAAAAACTTATCTCAATTTGCATACCTTTTAAAATTATTTCCGTAGTTATCTACATCTTTTGAAATTATCAATGCAAGTTAGATGAAAAAAATAATAATTGAATGTTCTGAATACTCACGACTTTTACATTTTTAAATACTTGCAGGAAATTGCAGGAAATATATACATTTTAAGTCGTTTTAAAGTTCAAAATTTTAGCTTTTGGAGAGTAAAAATAAAAAACGATGCCACATTTTTTACTTTAAAAGATCCATCCAATATTATCCCCCTGAACAGTAGGCGCGAAAAATTCTCACAATTTTACATGCATGGAGGAACAAAACAACATATTTTTTTCCAATATTTTGCAACATATTAATTGAGATCTTAATGTGAAGCGTCTAACTGCAAAATTGCATATACATAAGTCTAAAACTATTTGAAATTGGGACAGATGGACATGACAAAAATTATAATGGTTCTATATTTTAGTTCCAACCCCAAAAATGAGTTTACTTCAGTTGACGGGTTAGGTGCCACTTTTATGTAGACAAATTTTTGAATACTTTTATTAAATTGCAGTATCCCTTATAACATCATTAATTTAAATTTTGCCACTAAAATTTAAAAAATGTTTCATTGTTTCCACATCGAATTTTTAGAATTGTTTTTTTATAGTAGCGCTTCAAAATGAATAACTTTTCAATAAATTATTTATACAATGATAGAGTAGAATCCATGACGGGGAGCAATTATTTTTAGTTACGCAGATTATTGTAAAAATTGGTATATGGATATTACGCAAATAAATTAAAAAATATCGTGTTGACATTCTATTCTCCTCCATGTATAAATGAAACTTGAAGTAAAATTTAAAAATTAAAATACACCTTTATTCAAAGGCTTTTAAAACTAAATATAATGATTAACTTATTTCGAAAAATCTGTTTCAAACCTTTTGTCAAAACATTTTCTTTTACTTACTTAAATCAAAAGATAACTTAGGATAAGTTATGTTGTTATTTATTTTAAAAATAGAACTAGATATTTAAACTTTTTATTACTGACATTTTTTATTATAACAGTGGGGAATTTACCTTTAAATATTTTAATGACAACTTTCATAGGCAACATTATTATTAAATAAATAAACTTTATTTTTCAATATCAGTTACGTGTTGTTACACCCATAGATTTACAATTTCCACCAAAACTATCATCGATATCCTTAAATTTTGAATTTACTCTTACTAACTTATTATAAAATACACTAATAACGATTTGAGTAATCCCAATACTTGAATTCAATGCTACGAGTTTCCATATGTCGGAAATTTACTTAATTGCCAAATAGTTTGAATTTTAACAATGGATTCGTTGTTTTAGTTTAAACAGATGTAAAGTTTGCTTAAGTTCGAAACGTATAAAGGATCGTATGAACAAATACAATGTGAAAACGTTATCTATTTTAAACTCCAATTCCGGGTTGGGCTCGCCTTGGTATGTAATTAAGAGAAATTGGGAACATCTTACAGAAAACAAATCTTCAACTACTTGTTAAGATCTCGACTTCCAATTGTGATCAGGAAACCTTTGTTTGTTTTCTAGTTTAATACATAAATCTTACCGAGATGAGTTTAGTTTTGTAACTTAAACAATGTTAAAAAATAAAATATTTAGAACTCAAAAATAAGGCTCCAAAATTAATACGGTCCTGTCATCGGGTAATTTTTGTTAGGCAATATTTCAATATAATTGATGCTAATTATATTAGCTTGCTTCTAATTAACATACAAATATGAAATCTAAAAATAATGTTAATATTTTCATGTATTTACACAAATTTCATTCATGTTATTATTACACCAAAGGTTTTATATTCTCAGAAGCAGATCGGTATCGCCCACAGCGAGGGGGTGTAAGATGATTAAACGATAGAACTGTGCCACTCACTGCGGCCATTCGTCATTAACACCAAATATAAGTTTTTGTTTTGGCTTGCGCTTCATTACTCAATTTATAATTGTATCTGCTCTACCAAACGACTTTTCATTTTCAAGGATATTTTAAAATGTGAATTAGGCGTGAGTAACAAATGAATGAGTGAAATGGATATTGAATAGATGAAATGGACTTGCAACTTGTGCATCACCTTGACACGATGACTCGTTGAGTCGCTTGGCACTCACATTTGTGAAATGATTTTTTTTCATGCATTCATTGTTCTTATTAAGTGCAGCCCTTTTTTGTCGTACTGAATTATTAGTAATATATATATATATATATATATATATATATATATATATATATATATATATATATATACATATATATATATATATATATATATATATATATATATATATATATATATATATATACATATATTTGTCAATGGAACATCAATAGTAGGTTTGGTGGCCTTGGATGCCAAAATGTCTTCAAAAAAAATCTTGTAGGACCAACTCAATATGCTAAACTTGACGCTGAAAAATCCCGTAAAAGCGTTTGACACCTAATGATTATGAACACAATACTTCAATATATCACGGAATATATCGTAAAAAAGGCACAATGAAAATTACAGGACGACAATTGATTTTTATATATTGAAGAATTAGAGGCCTCTATTGTTTGCATTTACATACGTGATGCAATTTAATCACAGAACCCGGGACGGAATTTTTTGTGATAGATGGAATAATTCTATCGTAAAGACAATCAATCGACAATCAATCGACACTTAATCGTTTTCGAGAGAATGAAGTATTTGCGACTCGAGGATGTGTATAACAGAAGACCGAGAACTGAGTGAGAATAAGTTTGATTTGATCTCTGATGCGTGGGTATTAATGCACAAGTTCATAATGCACAAGTTTATTTTAAACTAAGGCTATAAATAACGATTAATGAACAAATTATTTTCTCTGGAAAGATCGTTGTCGATTCACTCAGTTTGTGAGCTTCAAGCCAGATAATACGGACAAAATTTTTCGTGTGTATGTTAGCTTTTTTATTTCACTATCTTCACTTAAATATTTAAAGTAAAAAAATACAAGTATTATCGGGTTTGAAGTGACGGAGAAATAGCAACTTAGGTGACGGAGAAAATATAAACAAGAAAGCACTTCTTTATCAGACTGAGACTAATAAACCATCCTGATCTCAGCATATGCATCGTAATATAGGAACACTTACTGATTTAAAGATAAAAACGTGATACAATTATTCTACAGTGAATGAAAATGCGGGGTAGACATTAGAGATAACATGAGTCGTAAGTAAAGGTACCATCAAGACGTTGATCAGTTTATAACATTTTACAAACTTTTAGATTTTGCGAGCATAAATCGTGGGCATTATACAAAATGCACAACAATAGCAAAAGTAAACGCAGAGATTTTCTATTGCAATCGGGACAAAAATTGGTCGAGAAGTATGCTACAAGAAGAAAGAATAAAATGTCATCCGTAATTCTGGAACAAATTCCAAAGAAACAAGATACACGCCACACGTTGCCTAGTCAAGTCACAGTATAACATAAATTATCTGTAAAGTGCCACATATACAAAAAGGCTGTCTGCAATAAATTATTTTATAGTGTTATTTATGGGTAATTTGCAGGTAAACTAATAACAATGATTAGATTCAAATCAGACGGGTTTGGATGTTATTGTATACAAATCTCCTCTAAATACTTAATAAAATATTTTAAACTGCTTTACAAAATTATTTTCATTTTTCAGTCTTGTATCTCTCCGTGGTGTGTTGGGTTGAGCTCATTACCGCACACCGCGAGGACTCGGGTTCGATTCCCGGCCGCTCATTGAAGCGGGACTGGAAGACTGGAAGAACTCTCGAGACTCTGGCAACTATTTTTCCATATGAGATATTATTCATCTTATGTGGACACGACAACAACAGTCTTATATTAAATCTTGAATTGGGCTAAATTTATTCCAGCGGTAGCCCAAGAAGGGCGCTATATTTCGGTAGTAGAATGTTTTTTGGATTAGTAATTCCAAATATTACCATTTTCTATGTAATAATTATTTAGTAGATGAAGTAAAATATGGTTTCTCAGTATGTATACTGCTGCATGGATGTACGCATTTGAGTGAAATTTGTACAAAGAGCTTGAAATATTTTGTAAAAATAAACTGAATATTGAAAAGAAAGGACAATATATGGGTACTTGCTTGCGCGCGAGTTTTAAAACTATTCAAATTGTTACAAAACAAAAAATGCCTTTTTAAAAAAATAAAATGTGTGTTATTTTGGCATTGCTACGTTTTAACATTTACACACACATTTAACTTTTAGTACTGCTGCGTAGATCATTTAAGTGAATTTGCACTTTCCTATGAAAGGATAGTAGTAGGTACTTTAATTATCCCGTATCGACTATCTGCTCTAGCTCCAAAACTCTTTATGGATTTCACGCAAATTGTACTATGAGATCTAAATAATCATTATACATGAAAGAACACTTATTTATTATAAGTTACTTTAATAAGTTTCCATCGCTATATTAAGTATTGGATGTACTGAAGAAAAGGACAGAATTCATTAGACTATCTTATAATACCTACGAAATATAAATATATGTCTTCTCAGCTTTAGCTCAGATTTAATATCATACAAGGTTGTAAATATATGGTGGTACGGCTACAACAGAGTAGAAGAAAAAGAAACATGCATAAATTTCACAGACACAAAAGATTACATCAAAATACTTCAACAATTGAGCTATTATTTGGCATGCTTGTGTAATACACATTGCTTTTTGATTTATAAACCATGATGTAAACATCCAAATTTCAACAAATTGTTCTACAGTAAAATTTAGAAATATATGAGTTACATCAATTAAAAATTCTGTTAATTGAATAAAATGAAAAAAGAATGAATCCATACATCCATTTCGATAATACCAAGATGAACATTATTTGTTTGACATAAATCTCAGCATTTGCTTGTTCTACATTTTGCTCAATTTCAAACGGCATTGGAGATTGTAATCTAGTATTGGATAGATTAAATATCTTATTTTAATGTTAAATTGAAACGTCATTCTAAATATTTATTTTTCTTACTCTTTCTTTACAGAATAAAAATTGCAAAATTAACTTACAAAGGTACAGGTTGATTTCATAAACTCATCTGAATATTTATTGTTTTAGTTTAAGAGACATCGAAAACATTGTGTTTAGAGTCTACAATCATTTAGGATTTCCAACTAAAAATTATAATAAACCTTTTTTTACTTTTTTAAAAGTTATTTATGTATGTAGATGTCTTAAATTGCGGACACATCTGTATTTTTGAGTCTCTAAACTCCTTAAATTAGTGTAACCCTTATTTTCCTTATGAATATAGGACAAAGTCTTCCGACGACCTTAGAGGAAGTGCTAAGTTCAAGACACTGGAGTTGTGTCGATACAGAATAACTTACACACGTACTGCAATTTTAGTCGCAAGTGAATAATTTGTAGGGTCATAACTTTTTACCTTTTATAGTTTGTAGTATGTACAAATTTACATACGTTAAATAATTTCCCTTAATCAAAAGATTAAGGCAATCATGGTTTTATTCGAGTATAAGATTAACAAAATTTGTGATTACGTCTATGTATATGAAATGTTACAATTGCATTATTATTTTGTTCTTTTTTAAACATTTTTCTCACTTATTGACTAGGAAGTTTTGAAACACTATTATAAAAAAAAATATATTCGATGTTTAACCAATTTTTCTTCGTTTTCCTTGGTTTATAAAACCACCATATTTTAAGCATAATACCCATTAAAATTAATCAATCCGAGAGAAAATTTGTTTGTAAACTTCCACCAAACCTGTTTAAAAATATACAATAGTTCGATATAGCTTTTGTACGTTGTAATTAGAATGATCCCGATCTATTGACATTGTGAGAGATATTAAATACGACATTCAAATGAATTCTCGTAAATTTAAAATTATATAAACTCTTTGCTGACATGTTTACGTAAGCAAACGTGAATAAAATAAAGTTTGGCTAACTCACCCTTCACGATCGACAATACTTATTTAAATAGATAACATAAGTTACATCAAAAAAACATTAAGGGAAATTTCAGTCCCTACAGTTTCAAGGTACTCAATATCAGAAAGAAAATTAATTCAATTAAAAAAGTTTCCAAACAGTTCAATTTGCCGTAACTTAACCAACAGTAATTCAACTTTAATTGTAGGGCGATGTCTTAAGGCTTACTAATAAAGATTTAAAACTTACTTCAAAATATACAAATTTGGACTCTTAAAAACACATTTTACCTCTGCAAGAATGAAAATTAATGAAAGAAACATCTCAACTAAAAGTAAATGGAACATCTAGTTTTGTCATTTTGGTTTAAAAATTAAGTTCAAAATCGCATTTAAAAATTATTTTTCCTTAAGTTGTGTATATACTCTTATTAATGCATACAAGTTACTTTTAAGATAACAAGGGATATAAGCACGAAACTATAACCAGAAATGTATGTTATTCTTACTAGAACATTAAGATCGAGTGATTATATTATCGAAATATTATCTTAAAAAGGAATGACTACCAGTCGTGTCAGTTATTTTGAGTAATATAATTTTAAATATTAATACCTTGTAATGAAAATAAAATAATGTATTTATGTAGTATACTTACCCACATTATGCAGATGAATATATAGTATAATAACATGTATACAATATTTGTTAATTATAATTCTTGTTAGTTATAACCTTTGCCAATATTTAGAACTAAAAACATCTTTCAAAAGAGTTTATAACAAAATCTTTATTTTTTCTAAAGTTCTGAACCGTTATAACAATTATACATAGTTATAATTTGACAGTTGCAATATAATAATTTAACAGTTAATTGCAAGGTCAGCCTCATTGCTCATATTACGATATTCATTTGACTTACATTTAGATGCAGATTAGAAAAAGTGACAACTTATTACAATAAAAAAATGTAATATTGAAATTTATAACACGTAAACTTTATTTGCTATTTTTTTTTTTTTTTAATATTATTATAATTTTTAACCTTGCTCCAAGGTTAAAAATTATAATAATATTGTTACTTAAAGTTAATCTAACACGCAAAGAAAATTTGTATTATATATAACTCGTCGTTATTCTAAATACAAAGTGACTAAAAACCTTTTTTTTTTAATTATAAAAAACGTGAGAATGTTATAGATTATTATTTAACATAGAATTTTTTACAAAACTGCACTTTTTTAGTATAATAAAAGTTCATTCACGACATAGTCTAGTAAAAACTCAAAAACGGTCTGATAATAATAATATTTCTTTTATATCTCGCTTGATAGGAGTTAATTGTTTCTTTATTAAAGAACAAATGTTTTTTAATGGTTGACGAAAAATAATTATATAAGTAATGTTTGTATCGGTCGTTGATACTTAATGTCAAGTGATGAATTCTCCACATTTATTTTGTGCATAAATTAAGTTGAGTTCAATGGCGATCACCAAAACTATCGCATCTCAAACTCAACACTTATTACATCCAAACGACCCTCGTAACCCTCGGCGGAAGTCATCTAGTTTCATCCCGGTAGAGCGAAGGTCATAAATTCAACTAGAAGGGTTAGGTTTACATGATGCCTACTTTCACTTGAATTTACGAAGATTATAGGTTAGGTTAGTCAAATTTAACTTGAGAACTATTATGTTACACAACAATATACCTTACGATTCCCTTCAATTGGTCACGATCTATATTAGCAATGTTTTCTTAAATGTAACAACCTTGTATTTTGAAATTATGCTAGTATTTGTTAGTCTTAGAATATACTAGAACTCGTTCAAATATCAATGGAATTTTACTTACGTTAAGAAAACCACTTGAGCCAATTTCAACTCAAAATATTTTCAAAATCTCTGATGTTAATATCGTCGTTTTCTATATTTTCGAATTCATTCAATTCTACAAACTAAAACACAAGTGGACCATTAGATATGAATGAAAAAACTGGTGGAAAGTAACAATGAATTTTAATAAGTATAGTTCTTTAAAACAGAATACTTCGTGTGTTAGGATATAATTTATTCTACAGCTAAGTAATGACATAAAGTGCAAAATAAACTTATTCATTTTCATAAGAAGAAGCATTCAAATTAAAGAAGTAAGAATTAAGGAGCAGAATATAATCGAAAGCAAAAAGTAGCTGAGATAAACCTGAATCTAAAATATATTGCATACCGAACTTTATAACAACAACGATCGTTTTCATGAATTCTCACAACTGGCTGGAAGACTTTACTCGATCCAAGCTAATTATAATTAAAACTAAGGTTAATGATAATTATACATTTTAAAATACGAGGTTATTTTTGCAGTTGATTTAAATAATTTCTATCGAGTATTATGAACTTTTTGTAACCCCAACTACATGCCGTAATATAGACGACTAATAGTTATGATAATTTTTTTTATTATCCTTATAAATACTGGCATTGTAAATAATATTCAGGTATTCAAAAATAGCAATTTATCTAGTAAGGGGTTGGAACACAAAACATTAAAAAAATAACAATAATATTTAGCCAACAAATCGCAGTAACGAAAAAGTTTTCATGACATTTACCCAACATGACATACTAAAAATAGAGTATGCGAATAAAGAAAAATTTATCCTCATTTTAATTGTAATCAAGATACATTGAAAAAACAATTAAAAAGGTACCGTACCGAATTCCTGCTTTGTAGCATTAATTATCTGTAAAAAAAATAGTTACAACATGCAGACAGACAAAGAGAGATGATGAAAATATAAGAGTTCGTAGTTTGGCTAGAGAACGCTAAAGATTATGAGGAAGTGTAATTTTTAAAGATATTATTGATTAACACGACATTAAATTGAAATTTAAGAGCCTAAACTACAGTTTCATATTAGCTTAATATATTATCTTAAGGATTGTTTCATGCGAAAAAATCCTTAGACAAAAACGATTCAGATGAAACAAAATCTACTGTTTATTATTTTGTTAAATTCTAATATCTAAATTGATTTCACTGAAAAGAATTTCCGTAAGTCTTTATTTAAAGGATCACAAAAATACGTGACATTAATATCGATAGACTAAATTTATTAAATGCTGAGAATATACCATTTAATTTTATACAATCATTAGTAATATTATTTAAGAAATCATAAAAAAATAAATCATAAAATTTAGGAAAATTATACAACAAAATTTAGGCAATTAAAATCTGAAAGCAATCATTTTAATTTTTTTTAGGTAATTAGTGTAATTTTTATTTTTTAATTATCGTAACATGAACAGCAAGGTTTCACTGTACGCTATCACTGGAATACGAATAATTTCCGCTCCGATAAAAAAGTATGTAACCTTTGTGGTAATTAAAGTTCTTTAGTTAATGGCCTTTATATAATTTGAAGTTAGTAGTAAGGTTTTCATTAAAGAATCAACATGTAAAATACGTTTGAAATTCCACCACTCATAAAATTTAATATTATTTAATATATACCGTAGTCATAATAAATTTTAGTTGCAAAAAAGTTTGTTTCATCATCTGCCATAAAAGTACCAAAACCTACTTTACCAAAACCTACTTTTAATGAAGAATTTTTCTATATGTGTTAAAATATATATTCCATTAAAAATACGATTATTAACGTTACTAAAAGATGATGCGAATTTGACTTAAAAGAAAGACTACCGAGAGGCGACTTAGACCGTATCTATACTAAATCTCATCAGAGGGAAAATCGTAACTCTATACAATGTTTCTATTGGCGTTAGCTTGTTTTACGGTCTTAGCAGTTAAATCTTATTTGAATTAGTTATACTTACCTTTTGTATCGCAGAGACTTATTAGGTAGATACATTGTCTCAAATAAAGTGATAAAACAGTTTAACACATGTAAAAAGGCGCAGCAACCCATAAAGAAAGCTTTGTTAAGTTTATAATGGTTACATCGCGAACACGATTTCTTTATTACGTAGAGTAAAAGCACGGTTTTCTCCAATAAAATTTTCCTTCCGCGATAGTAAAAGAAAATACGAGTAACGTAATGTAAATAAGATTAAATGGGATTTTATTTCCGTGGCATTTTATGATTATTGCTTGACTTGTGTACCGAATTGGTGCTAGTGAGTATCTGACTTTTTATAACACACAAGAATACGTTAGCGACGTATTCGTTCAGGTTCCTTAGCAGTTTTCCATTTGTTTATTTATTTAAAATATTTTAAATGTACTTTTATGGGAGATATGTAAACAAACTACTTGAAAACTCTAGTTCATCATACCTTTTCCTTATATACGAAATAAAAATATAATATATAAACATAATAACATTTTGTGAATAGAGGAATTCCAAATACTGTTGTTTTATCTGTCAGCTTATATAGTTTGTTTTCTACTTCTCTTTACATTTTATTAAAAAGATAGCATCAAAACAAATTTTATTTATTAGAATAATGTAAACATTTAACATTTGTTAGAATATAAGCGACAATTTACATATATTTAGTTTCGTATTATAATACCATAGGTTATATTGTAAAATTGTAACAAAGGTGTGTCTATGGTATTTTTGAGAAAAATAGAGGAAATTGCTACTTATGTTCATCTCAAAAACTTTTTCTTTTCAGAATGTCTCCATTTCCCTGAGTATTACTTAAAAACCACGTGACCCATTAGAATGGAACTTTCAGTAGAATAAAACTGGAGATCCAATTTAATATTTTGGCTATCATTTGTCCGTTTTAAATATTTTCTTCGCTTGTCTGTCTGTTTTTTATATACTTGTTGTCTTCATATTGAGTATCACGTAAATTGATTTTGATTAAATTTTCACTAATATGATTCACTAATTAAATTAGAGATTAAAATCACAAGTATATTAAATATCTTTACCCAAGATCTTGAAATCCAATCATAAACACCAGAAATTAACACCAACAACGCGGGCTTAAAACTGATCATCCGGTAAAATTCAAGCTGGGATATAGGATAGTTTTACTCCCGTCAAAGTTTTTTGGAATGAAAACGTTATTCAAGCTAAGTTATTCTGAGTGAAATTTGGAAACATTCTACTTAGATTCAAGTCAAGAGAAGTAGAACGAGGGTAGAAATTTATTCTCAACCGTACCACAATCCCAATGGCACAATTTTTCCCGTGCAAGGACGGGTAGTTTCTGAGAAAATATATTTTGAAATTTTCCCTACTCTGCTTGCTTATGAGGCCCATAACACCTTTGGGATTTAACAAGAAGTGGAAATAAGGAAACAAGGATGGCTAAGAGGAGCGTTTTTTCCATTTCACGCGAAGCAAAAAAGTTTTTTTAAATAAAATAACTATTAAATTAGGTAATATTTTATGAGATTAGCTTAGACAATGTTGTATTGGATTAGATTGGATCATGTTGAATTTGGTTAGATAAGGATGGATTAAGTAAAGCTTGATAAGATTAGGTGAGTTTCAGTTTAATTCGGACAAGTTAAGTGGAAAATATTTGGTCTAGGTTATATTGGGTCTTGTTAGGTTAGGTTCTATTGTACTATGTTTGATTGGGTTAGGCAGTGTTAGGTTGGCTTAGGTTAGGGTAGGTTAGGTAATGATAAGGACTGTGACGTTATGTTCGGTTAAATTATGCTTGATTAGAATATATTACGTAGGTTGGATTGAGTTAGGTGAAGTTAAATATGGTTTGGTTAAGTTCAGTTAGACTGAGTTATGTTATTTTCACATTGTATCGGCCGTAGTAAACTTATCGCATGTAGCGTATTTATCGAGTTGAGCAGAGAAATTTCAAGAGATGTTGTTTTTTCCAGTAAATACTCACTAAATTCAGATGACATGTTTTTAAACGTTACCACCATTTTTATTCCGATCAAAACTATCCTTGGGATAAAAACATTACTACTTGAAATAAGTCTGAAAAAGTAACAAATTATTATGAGCGATGCCGCGGCCAAAGTTAGTGTAAGATCGACTTAGAAACTGTAATGTGTTAGACATAGATAAATCGTTTTTATTTTTATTTATATACCAAATAATAACTTTAATATAAGAGTTCGACTCCTTATAGAATAAGGAAAGTGAACAACACCTAAATATTAATAAATAATGACCAATAAATTAGTAAAAGAATAAAATTTTATTCTAGTTTTAGTGCTAAAAAATACTTGAGCAGTAGTTCTTGATTTTATTGAGAAAATGTAGAAGGAGAAACTTTGTGAAGGAGAACAATAAGTATATGTCAAGCTTTAACAACTTAATGTGATATGTTTATCAATTGCATGGGAATATCTTTTGACTATTCACATAATTATAAAATATATAGAAGCAATACGAGTGGATGAGACTATTGTGACTTAGCTTAAACCGCTAATAATGTTTGTTTGAATATTCAGACTTTAAGAGATATAATTCAACAATAGTGCAGACAGTTAAACATTCGGTTTTATTATACAGGACTTCTTAAATAATAAAAGGCTTAGAACAAAACAGATTTCGTCTAAAACCCTTTTAGGAATAATTGTCGGAATGTTAGAAGTCTTAATAGCTCCAGAAGCCTAGAGTATAATTTATGTAAAAATATTTTATTCACATTCTTCTTCAAATATTTTATTTAAACATATATTTCAATATTAAAAATTAATTACAAAATATTTCATCCAAATATTTTATTTACATTTGTAACATTTCATGTAAAAATATTTTATTCACATTTTAGATAACGTAAACCATATTTCTTACTATTATACAGGAATGATTTTTTTTATTAGGCACGTAGGTATAAAATAAAATAAAATAAATCAATTTCATTTTGATTAGAACCAATATTTTGTTTAAAAAATTTGAAATGATTGTGGTTTAAAACTTCAAACTGAGGCTGATCAAATAGTACATACGACATTGTTTTTAGAACTGATGAATATTATTTTTTTTCTTTTTTATAAAAATAAACCGATCATATTAGTCGGTTTTATTCTAAGACATACACGTGCGTTTTTGTGATCGAATTCTACAGTCAGTATCCATTTCCCCTGTATATATTAATATTTTAACTGCACTGACGGCAATTCTAAAGCTATATTTGCTGCAATATTTAAAGAAAAGTGAATGTAAATGAAAGAAATCAAAAAGAGCGTAATAATAAGTTACATAATTAGATTTTATGTATATATATATATATATATATATATATATATATATATATATATATATATATGTATATATATATTATAATAATATATAGATCAGTATCGTAAGTCACAATAAAATAATCGATAGCAATGCACATTTAATGGCTGAAGTATGTACGCATAAATATATCTAAATATCTAATGTTTTCCTTTCGAACTGTAATTACTATTATCGTAGTAAAATTTTAGCAGGATTTTAATTACTTTAATTTTCTTATTGGTAGAAGCATCATAACTTGTTTAATAAACAGTATAAAATACGTTTGAACTATAAGTTAAAAAAATAAAAAAAACCATTATATCTTTAAACATTTTATGTTAAGTTCTGCATATTAGATATAGTTTAAAGACACGTGATTAAACAAACCGTTGAAAATTTACATAAATAGTAATCTGAAGCACACGATGAACCAGAAAATTTACTAATCTCTTTGTCAATTTTCAAACTATAAATAAAAAAGTCTGCAAGTTAGTTTTGAATGATTGCTTTAAAGTGAAGATTAGCAATAAATTAATTAAAATCTATCACCAATTAAATTTTACAGATGAATTAAAGTTTGAATAGAATATATTATAATTTAATATAATAAAGTATCATAATAACAAATACACGTGTGACAGGATATCTAAATGTTTTCTGCTAGTAAACCATAAATGTATTTTACGACATGAAAAGATTTATCAATTTAAACATTTTTCAAAGCCACTATTCAAATTAATTTAAAATATATACATACATACATATACTAGGTTGCACTTTGGTGGATGACCAAATTTCAAGGAACAATTAAAAAACAGTAACTAAATCATATAATGAAAAAAAAAATATATATATATATATATATATATATACATATATATATATAATACATATATATATATATATATATATATATATATATATATGTAATTATTAAAGTTACGGGGATAAATGGAAATTTAACCAAGTAATTGAAAATATTTTTATGCAATAATGGTGAAAAAAATTGCTTTCATAATATTTTGCAAGGAAATCAGTCTACATTTGTAATATTGTTTTTATATTACCGTGTAAATATCTTTAAAGAATGTATTAACCACGTAAATCAAGTGAACCAATAACCAACTGAATCGTACAAAGAGTTGATTTCAATCTTGCAATTTGGGACCGCCGAATGTTCCCGTAACTAGTAAATTATTCTAATTTAAATAATTTTAATTTAAAACTTTACTTCTGTTTCAAGAGAAACAGAAGTAGTTTAATTTTATTGGTAAAGGAGAGGGCTTTTTCAGAAAATACAAAGTGAAAACGTTATGAATTTCAAACTCCAATTTCGGGTTCAGCTCACCTTTGTACGTAATTAAGGACGCAAAAAATTATATTATGGAAAACTAATTTTAAATTACAAGTTAAAGTTTAGAGAACTTTTTAACTTTAAATTATGATTTAAATATCTTAAGAGTTTCTTTCTCCGTTTAGTTTAGAAAACTCAAAGAACAATATAGTTAAACATATACTTAAAAATATTGAGAAAACTTGGTAACCATGATAGCAATATTTGTAGTAAATATAGTTACACTAAAGGTTGTTTAACCATTACTTTATTATTTTCAGAATATGCCATTGATTAATTAGAATTGCCGGTTAGGCAAATGGGTATCCAAAATTGTCTTTATTAATTTATTATATTTAATTTATTTAATTTCTTCAATAATCGAAGAGTCGTTACAAACGGCAAACTTCAACTCAAATATTACTGTGGTATCCCAGTTGAAAGGCACTCCATATAATGCAGATACGTATGTGATAGCATTTTTCTTTTGACTTACACTTTAAAATTGGCACTCACATTGAATCAAAAATTATTTATCTAAATATGCGTAGTTTCCATCGATTTATCATGTAACTTTATAATATAAGTAACGTTCCAAAATATCCATAGAAAATGTTATAAAAATAAGAAAAACAAGAAATTCGAGAAATAGAATCATATAAAAAAAAATTTATTGACAGTGAGATATTCAAATTAAATAAAAATTAGTAAAATATAATTAGAGGTATTTATTATAAGTAGTAACGTAATGTAGATAGTATACGTCTTACTGCAGTTTTTTTGCAAATATTACTTTTCAGCCCATATATTTCGCAGATTGAAAAGAACCGAATAATACAGCAATGAAAAATTTCAATTTGGTACCAACAACACGATCAATGACACTGAAATAAAACAAAACAGTTCTGTCATTAATTTCCCACTTCAATATTTTCAGAGTTATGTTTTAAATATATTTTAAATTCTCGATTCGGTTGGGGAAAAAAGTTAATCTGACTATCTTGTCTTTGACAAAAAATGATGTTATAAATGTAAATTACCTTGACAACCTAAAATTAACTTTCGATGAAAGGAAATTGAAAGTCAGTCCATTATTTTCAGAAAATTGTTCGTCCAGACTGCTACTTAGGACACGATCTTTTTTTAAATAAGACATGGAGTTGAAATTAAATCCTCATTATAGAAATAGTCTTTACCGATGGAAAATTGCAAATATTGTACGTTTTTATAATTATATAGGGCAAGGCGATTCTCAATAAAAAGCTGTGTCAGAAGACCAGATGATGTGCAATCGTCTTAAGAATTGTATCTAAAAATTGACATAGAATAAATTACATGTAAAAATAAATCACATCCAATTAATTCTCGTTCGATATATTGATAGATACAAAAGAGTTGAAGGATTTATTATTTATGGTTTTGGGAATTCCCTGTCCATTGTTACTGATTCCGTTTTAATGAAATTTATCAAATTAGCTTGGTTGAAAAACAGTCGATATTAATTACCTACGACTATTTTTCTTTTTACCTGATTACTGCATGCCGAGAAAGGTATTATTTTTATCACCCATCTGTGTATGTGGCTGTGCATGTACTTGAGAGACAAAGAGAAACATAGCACCGACTCAAACAATCTTTAGCAATACCAGTATTTTGTAAATTTATTTACGTTCGAAAACGATATTTTATCGTAAAAGTTCCATTAAGTACTCTTTCTATTTTTTTATTTTATATTTTAGTGTGCTTCATCTTCAGTAGTTATTTGAAGTCGTTTATTTAAAAAAAATTGTTTTTAATTATAATTGCGAAATACTATACGGTGACGGCATATTTTAAGCAGAATTTTGTTACTTTAAACTGTAATTTAACATGTTACTTGACAAAATGTTAGATGAAGCCCTTGACAAAAGATAAATTAAAAAAAAAGAAAATGACGTATATAAATGATACGCCATTAATAAAATAATCAAAGAAACCATTTCTGCGTTATGATTTGTAATTTACAATGGGAATAATTAAAAATCACATACATGTTAAGTGATTATATTTCGGTTCACTGACTTGTTATAAACGGCAGTATAATATAATAATATTCAAGATTAAGGAATGTAAGGAGTCTCTCAGACGCACCTAAAGTCATGGCCAATTATTTTAAACGTGGATGAAAAAAATGTTGAAAGAAAATCCAAAGATATTTTTCATGGATTTCAGCAAACATTTAAAAAGTATTAATGAAACTGCTCAACTGCCATAACTGTATGTATATATATATATATATATATATATATATATATATATATATATATATATATATATATATATATATATATATATATATAATGTATGCCAAAACATAGAATTAAAAAAGGTATTCTTTATGTAGTATACACCACCCCAAAAAATAATCGAAACTCTAGAAACCTTTGAAATACACGTCGTCAAGCCAAAGTTCAAGGGACAAAACAATTAACTTGGCCAAGTTTAATATATAATACATGTATTACACTATTACATATGAACGAAACCAGAAACTAAAACTAATAGAATATGTATCACCACGAAATCATTAGGAATATTGTTTGTTGCCGTATTACCAGGTGTGCACAAACTTTTAACTGAATTTAATGGAAAGGACTTTCATAAATCGTTAGTTTAAACTTCAGAGTGACATGTGGAAGTTAATTTAATACAATATGTCTCAATAGGTTTATTTAAAAATTATATGTTTTATTTCAATAGGATATATCTTTAATAGAATACATTGTTAAGTTTTTAAAAATTTTCTTTCATTTTGATGATAAAACTATCAGTTTATATATGAGTTTTAGACTAAATATATGAGTTTTAGAAAACAGGAAATTATAAAGCTACGATGTCTAAAATTAAGTGGCTAACTAAAAAGCAACTAAAATATGCAATCATTCATACAAATAAAGCAATCAATAAAAGTAAATTTGAGAATTAAATTTATTAAAATAATGAAGTATTTTGAAACCACTTTCAATACACGACTTTGCTTTAAGCAGTAAGTTTGAATTTTCTCTGGTGCAAATAGTCACTTTATATTCATATTTATCAAGAAATATGGAGATTTTATATTAATTGATAAATACTGATATAAAAATATATGCTAAAATAAAAATTAAAAAGTTTATTTTTGATAGCAAATACATTGCGTATTAATGTTTAAAAATTTATTTGAGTAAAATTTCCTACGACGCGAATAGTGCTATTTAGTTTGATATTATTTAAAGTTTTTGTAGTTAAATATTACTTTATTCAGTTGTATTTTAATTTACATTGCACAACATTATTAGACAGTAAGTTTTCCCAAATTAAGTAGCAGAGAAACAGTAGCATATAAAGGAAGATTTCTTAAGTTTATAATGTCTTATCTGTGGATACCATTTTTATTACATTGGCTGAAACACAGGGTTCGCCAATAAAATTTTCCTTCCGTCACAGAATTTTCCGTATAATGTAAAAAGGCAAAACCAGGTTTTATTTCTCTGCGGTTTTATGATTATTGCTAGAGTGAGTGTAAAGGCTGTACGCGGAATTGAGTGTAACATTTTATAGTGGACATAAACAGGCCAAGTTGTTAAGGTGCTCTTTTAATTTCCGGCCTACTCTATTAGCGACGTTATTAAAATATTATGAAAAGCACTTTTATGACATATATTAAGAAATATTTCTTGGACGATATAATTCATTACAATTTTACATTACATATAAAATAAATTGTAATTTTATGCGTAAAAGTTTTCAAATTCACCTGTTTTATCTTAAATGGTGAACATGGAATATATTTGGCGTTAATTTTGTAGAAATTCGTTATTCACAATTAAATAAAACTATAAATAAAAAAATATTAGCAAAGATCTTTGCTAATATCCCACCTGAAAGATGTTTTAATACAACGAAACCTAGATCGTGGTAAAGAAATTAAAGAAAGTAGAAATAATACTACATCACGTAGTTTCATTTAATTGTGTTAAATAGTGAAGTTGTTTTCTATAGTATTCAAATAAATAAAAATTGGTCTTAATGTTTTTTTTCATCACAATACGTGGTTAACTTACTTTTATTAAAATAAAAGGTGTTCTTCATATAAAAGTGAATTATATAAAAAACCTTTGTTATTAATTTTAAGATTGTTAAAGAATATGCTTGGAATATTTCACCACTTGTACAAGAATTAGTGTAGAACCTTTAAAATAAATTTTGAAAATAGTCTAATGGATTCATTAATACTGTATTAAAAATATTTATTTAAAATCTCAATATTTCTTAAATGTATAATAAAAAATAAAAGAGCTAAAGTATACTTATGAGAATATAGAAATCGATAATAATTGTATATGATTATGGTTATGTATCTGCAATGGATTTACAAGTATCAATGACTATAAATCCATAAAAAGGTAAATACCACAAAATTTGCACCAGAAAAGAGAAACTTGTCTCTTACTGTGCGGGGTAACTAGATTTTTCAGTTTCAATTTTGTGTCCATCAAATTTCAATTTTGTGTATTAATTCATAATATCGTAAAACTTTTGCGTTGAGAAATATTCTCCACGTTACTCTGGTCTGCAACCGAACCCGGGACTAAAATAAATAAGGCTGTGCAGTAACATAACATTAAATATATCTTTAATTTCACGCTATTATTCACGCTTGTTATAAGATAGGTTCTAGACAATATAATGAGAGAAAAAATATTTTCCGACTTTTCAAACTTTTCGCAGCTAAGTCAATCTTGATTTAAAAAAAACAGGTCAAGCTAATGACACAATATGAGCAGTTTATGTAAAATAAATTCCTCAATAAAATGCAGAATTAAATAAGTAATTATTACAGGTATTAAAAAATATAAAATGTTTATTTCGTTTTAAACATTTAATATCTTATAAAGAGTCATGTATTATGATAGAATATCATCCATTTCTTTCTTTCTGTAATTAATTATATCCCCAAAAAGAAATAGAGAAAGAAAATAGAAGGAAAGGAAAACTATTTTCTATAGTAAATAATTTGCTTTAATTGTACTTTGAATGATATTAATTTCGATTCATTTTCTTCAAAATTTTAGTCCCTACTGCTCTAATATAAGATTTATTTTTACTATGTTTTTTTGTATATTTACAAAACTACTTTATATAGAGAATTATTTTTGTATATTCTTACTAGGAAATAATCTATTTTTCTCAGAATAATTTAACTTACATACAATTGCTGTACATATGAAAATGATGTCTCTGAAATAATTTAGCTGTTAGGCTCATAATAAGAAAAAATTATAATAATATAAATTTATTAAAAAAACATCCCCACAAAAATATCCTAGCATAGTTATAATCGCCAAAAGAGACCAAGGTTCCATATTGATTAAGTGAGAAGTATTTGGATTAGAATCAAATACCTGCGTTTCAGCGTAGACCGTTCTACGACGACTAGCAGAGACAAAGCTGTTCCGAAAAGTTGTTCGAAAAATTCCATTAGTAAAAATGAATACAGAGATACATTACTATGTTCATAAAAAAATATCGTCGATTTCTCTTTTTCTTCATAAACATATTTTTGGTTTCATATTACATTCATGTCTCTTAATTATGCTTGGCATTTGATAGAAAATATGAACATGGTATCTATTCTTAGTGGAAACCTATGTTATTTTCTAACAAAATTAAGATTAATCCCATTTCGTCGTAAAGCAAGCAATACTGCGTCCTTAATGAACAAAAATGAAGTAAGAAATATGCAATACACATATAACATGACGGCGGCAACATAAAAGTTTAGGGCTGATTTTGGGACGTGAAGTGGAACCTGTTAAAAAATTTAAGTCACCTTTATCAACACCGATACAACGAAATATTACAGAGAACCATATTCATCACGCTTTATGCTGAAAAACTCTCCCTCTTATCTGAACGTTTTAACACGAAAACGACCCAAATCACACATCGCAATCGGCTAAATCTTTTCTCGCAAACGAGCCCGTATCGGTATTAGATTAACTGGTAAATAGACAAGGTCTAAACTCTATAAAGCACCTGTGGTACGAAGTGAAGAAAATAGTAGCAACTCAACGCGCTTGTGCTATAAACCAGCTTCATAAACTTTGGAACCACAGAAAAATGCAAAAATGTTATGTCGTAGATGCAGCGTCGATGTAAAATAACAACTACATTGTATAAATTGGGCTGCGGTAAATTGAATTCAACGACAACATGATATATTGACAACATGATATATTTTTACCATTTAGTTTATTTATTATGCAACAATTATTTTTTGAGCAGCTCTTCAACAGTAGTTAGAAGAGCTGCTCAAAAGATAATTGTTGCATAATAAATAAACTAAATGGTAAAAATATATCATTAACAAATCTCACAAATATTTTCAGGTTCCTACTATTTTTATATATAATAATTTAACACAAAATATTAAGTGTCGATAAACCTTTTTCAACATCAATACAGTAAAGGACAAAATTATAAAACCAATGTCAAAACGTGGAAAAATATCAGCACGGTATAAAAAAGGCATATTGCTAGGCCTACTGGCTTGATAGGTTATAATTGTACTCACGAGATTACAAGTCGGCTTTAATTTGAAGTATATGTGGGGATCGGCAAAAACAAAATGCAGACTTATCTGTTATAAAGTACCAGAGTAATCGACAATGCGGTAATTTTGGAAATTAGTTTTTGAATGAATTTTTTCATCACAAACGAATTCAAGAAAATGTTTCAATAATAATTTAATTTAATTTCTCGTGTTTTTTAGGATTCCGTACCTAAAAAAAAGTAATCTTTATATACTCACTTGTCCGTCCAGTTCGCCCACTATCCTTCAGAAATAACAATAATTTTAATAGATACCAATTGCGGTAGAAATTTTAAATTTTGTGCAGTGATAAACATATTAAACCTCATATTTTTTTACTATTTAAGACTCAAAAATATTTATGCGGAAATTTCAGAAGTAATAAATACGATAATCGAAAATATTTATTTTAATTTCACGGGTTGTGCACATGGGATATAAAATGATACATAGAAATTTAAATACAAGGATTCTAAAAAATATTTTCTTTAGTTCTAGACATAGTCTTTTAAATACCTTTAGAAAATCTCTACAACGAAATCTAGGTCGTGGTAAAGAAATTAAAGAAAGTAGAAATAATGCTACATCACGTATTTCATTTTATTGTGAATAATGAATTTCTACAAAATTAACGCCAAATATATTCAATATTCAAAATCTCTAGTAGTGGAAAACTATAGCAATGATTCGGAACTTGCCAATCCACGCTATCCTTGAATTATCTCACAGAAAATATTAAACCTATGTATTACAAAAACTAAAGAATATCTATTTACATAGATGGAATCTGTTGTTTTGTCCGGAAAAACATTTTAGACGATAAAGGCAAACAATTCATTGTTTTATGCATAAAAAAATTAGAGGCAGCGCGCGCAAAGTTATCAGTTTTTTTTTCGTTAAAATTCCGATAAGTTTGTTAATCTTATTGTTAAATTATATAATCATTTTTTTGTTACAATATAAGACTCTGATTTGACATTAAATTCTGATTATGCTACAGCTTTATTAGTTTGATTCACATATTATCGGAATTTTTTGAATGTTTCGATTACCGGATACCACCCGTTTTACCTCCGAAAGACAAGTTAGGCAATATATTTACATAGAGAAACACAAGAATAATATTTTTAAGTAGGTTAATAGAAATACTAAATGTGCCTCAACATTTATGAAAATCTCGCAGTGCGATTTCTACTTGCAGTTAATAATTGAAAAATCAATAATTAAAAGATTCAAAAGAAGACATATACTTTACACAAAAGTACAACTTTAAATTAAAGTAATATATTGGTTGCAAAGCATTTAATAAGATATTTTTCCACACGAAGACATCAATACAGTGAACTACTTCATCACTTTTAGACTTCTTTGTTAAATCTCGTGTTCGACTTAAATTCAATAATGAAATAGAGTTTTAAAAAAGGCATGACTTTTTTTTACTTTAACAGGCGGATCAAGTCCTAACATAATATTGAATATTTTTGAAGATAGTCTATGTTTAAGAAAAAGTATACAGAAAGTGTATTCACTACAATTGATACATATAATTAACGAAAGTTATCTAAATCCAAGGGACATAACAATCGATAACCGTTTACATTTATTATCTCTTAATTTATTCAATAAATCTCTGTGAATACCTGAACTACTTGCATTAAACACACTAAGACTACTTGGATGATCCAAATTATTGAAACTAACTCTTCAACCTACAACGAATATATGCTTAGTCTGTAAATATCTCAAGTTTAATGATAGGTACGTAGTTTCAGCTGAAACATGATAAAGGTTAATTTAAGTTTCAGATATATTGAGGCATCGGCGAAGGATTTATCAGCAAATACAATGCAAAGACATTATCTGTGTAAACTCTAATTCCGGATTCAACTTGCCTTGGTAGGTAATTAAATGCCAAAGAAATAAGAAGGGCCTTAGGGAAAGCAAATCTTGAAACACAAGTTAAAATTTTAAAAAGTTTTAAATTTCCGGTTGCCATATATCTTAAGTTAATTGCTTTATTTAATATAAATATCTATAAGAGCCGTTAGGGTCAATTATAAAGACAATATTTTAAAAATTTTGAGAAAACACTCATTTGCGAAAAGAGAAATTTTGCCACTAAAATATTTTTTCTTAACTTGGTTTCGATGTTAATAATTGAATTTATGTAAAAAAAATTATAAAAAAGCAATTTTTTCAAGAGTTCAATATCCTCTGATCTTCCTTTTATTCGATATATACGGAAGAAGATAGACAAACTTGTCAATACGGTCTGGTCACTATAATCACCAGACATAGATCATCGTAATAGTAAGAGGTTAGAGACAATAAAGACGAATAAACGAAATAAATATATATATGAGTACCGAGATTTTTGGAATTGTAGATTTTATTTTGATTTTGCAACGTTTGCAGAATATGTACGAGAATTCTCACTTTGTTATGGAACATATACGAAAATCGTAATTTGCTATGGAATATTAGGGTACATTCAGGGCTATTAATATATCTATTTAACCATGAAAATACCTATTTCATTTATGCCGGAATGAAATTCATGCTGAGGATTCTAAATACTAACTTGGAAGAAGAGCGAATAAATTGAAAATTATTTTAACTAAACGCACTTTTCTATTATGTTAAAGGTTTTCATAACTTTTCTTTTGGTTATTTTTATAATTTTATTGAGAATAAAATAAAAATAACTGCTTGGAATATCGAACCTAAACTTGAGTTCACTTTAATGAATATTGAAAAGTAAAAAATATATTATGAAAAGAAAAAATTCTTAACCTTAACTTATATTTCATGCCTTAAAAATAACGATTATTTCTTTTTAATTTATTTTTTATTTTATCCCTACCAACCTATATTTTTCCGTCATCTTGAACTTGTGGCTAAATCTTTATAATTAGTTTGACACTCTCCATTTTTCAGTTTAAATAAAAGTATTAGATATCATTTAAATTTCGCTACCTACTAAAAAAGGAAAAAGGAAAAAACTAAGGAGTTTTTATTTTAACTACGTAAGTTACCAGTCAAGTCAATTCCATACACAAGTAATAAGTAGAGTTATCGATATTCAAATGAGCGATCAATTTCGACTAACGTCGCAGCTAGTAGGTACCGATTTCAAATGATAAATTAAATGCAATAAATTATTCTCTATCTGGTAATGAGCACAACTGAAACTTGACCTTTATTAAGTCAAAAGAAGTCATAAAATCTTATTGTGAAAGCGTGGAACTTGATTTCACTTGATCAAGAAAATATAGACCAAAAGTTATGTTAGTGAAACTAGGATGAAAACATTGGAAAGAAAAGATCAATATTACTATATAAATAATATACCTGATGCCTCTTTTCGATTACCTTCCTTATCCGTCGTTGTCTAGGATTATCAAATTTTGATTAAATTTATCAAATGTTTAGTTATAAACTCTATAATTTTCTAGGACTATGAATAAACAAAAATTCGGAGTTTAATTTATTTTGGGTAGACTTCATTTTTTCAAGTGATCTCAAAACAAAATTTCACCCATTCAAATTAAAGGGTGTGCTATCTCTGCATCAGGTATGTTTGACTTCCTTTCATAGAATAGAAAAATAACCTCATATTTGGAGAAGAATTATTCTGCTTGCTTACCACATGAGCAAAAATTGATGAAATAAGATGACGGATTCATTAGTTGCCGATCTAATGCATATTGACGGAATATTTCGTACCTCATTATATATATATATATATATATATATATATATATATATATATATATATATATATATCTATATATATATTATATATATATATATATATATATATATATATATATATATATATATATATATATATATGTATACATACATATTTACATGAAAACTACTGAAATTGGGTTAGCATGAATTTTATTTAAAATACGACTATTATTGTCATTTATCTATGGTTACCTTATCATTTAGCAGGCCAATATACGTAGTTTTAAATATTTAAATAAAAGTAGGCACAAAATCAATTTAAATTCTTGAAAAATTTCATGTAAAGATAAATTTTGTCTGCGAACTTTACGCAACGAAATATCACCCGAGGACTACCAAATCAAATTTGATGAAAATTTCCAACAAATTTTCCATTAGTGAAAATTGAGTTAGTACTAACAACTAAATATCGGAGAAAGCTAATCGAGGATTCAAGTAAACTTCCTAGATAAGAGTCATCAAACCATAACTTCGATAAACTTAACCGTCAACTCCAACGAGTTTAATGGACGCATGAGAGTTAACAAGTATCGTCAGGACCTCATTATAAAAAAAACATTTTGGCTTTTACTTCATTACCACCAAATACTAAATGTATTTTCATGAAAAGAAAACTTTGGGAAAAAATAAAAAATACTTTAACACAGCTTTCAGTACACAACTTCGTTTGAAGCATTCAGTTTGAATTTTCTTCTAGGTAATAATTCATTAAACCAGGTGAAAAATTGCCTCTAATGAATTGTTTTCTTATTTGCTTTAAAATACTCATTAGTAAGTGATAATTTAAATTCTAATTAATGGATACATTAGTAAAAAAATTATACAGATTCTATTCAATATTCATTGTTCAGAAAAAATCATTAATCTTCCTTCTTAAGATGCCTGTCTTTGTTGGAGTTAACTTTGTTTACGGCTTTCGTACCTGAATTATTTATATCGATGGCATGTATAAAAGAAACTTACTCGGCAGCTGCATTATATATTTGTATCTATGACACGCATACAAAAAACTTAGTATACAGTTACATTACTTATTTATATCTGCGGCATGTTTACAAGAAACTTATTAGGCAGCTACACTATTTATTTGTATCGGGGGTACGTATACAAGAAACTTGTTATACAGTTGCATTACTTATTTATATCTGTGGCATGTATATAAGAAACTTATTAGGCAGCTGCACTATTTATTTATATCTGTGGCACGTATGCAAGAAACTTATTAGGCAGCTGCATTATCTCAAATAAAGCGGTAAAATTGTTTAAACTTTTCAAAAAGGAACAGCAGCCCATAAAGGAGTTTTCTTATCAGTATATTGCGAATAAAATTTCTTTATGACATTAAATGAATAGTATCGCGTTAGTAGATGCAAAAAGTACAATGTGAAAAAAATAAACGAAGTTCTATTTCCATGAAATTGTCTTAGTATCATTGATTTATGTAATTAAACAATTCCAATTTCATTATATGTTAAAAACTTAACATGTTTAATTATCATTGCTTGGGTTGTGTCGAAGTGGAATATGGAAATTAAAAAAATATTTTTATATTTTATACGAACATGGGAATTTCTTTATGTTATCAAGCAGGTTTGGGCAAACTTTATTCCATATTTATTCAATATTTAACAAGAAGTAAGGTTATGACGATTATTAAGAAATAGGTTGTGAAAATCGACCATTGTTTTAACTTTGCGTCATATAAGAAATTATTTTAAAATGTGCAGGAAATGTTTGCTCTGCTGTTGTACGCATTAACTTAATTATTTAAATTGTTCTGTTTTGTATTTAAAAGTCAAGTTTAATTGAAGAGTTTTATTGACCAAAACATTACATTTTTAAGAAATTATTGAACGGGAAAATTGAAACGAATCTTTGTCATTAACAAAATGGTAAATTAAAACACATTAAAAATTAATCTGTTGAATGATCACTGCTTAGAAAATTAACGTAGGGTAGAAAAATTAATTTAGAAGGTGGATATTTTTGATAGATGACATAAACTATAAATAGAATAGTGCAGCTAACATTTTATATTTATAAATAAGGGAAAATGGATTGTAATTGTAAAACTCTTATTTAACTTGCTTTGTTGTCTTCTGTCTGCTACAAATTTAATGATGGCCTAGATGGCCCGATGGGCTAGAGACTTGTCGTATGTTTCCGGTGATAGTCCACAATGGTGATAATAGAGTAAGAATTTGTCGATGGTGATGGAATGTGGGCAAAGGATGTCCTTAATTGGGAATAGATATTCAGACTCACCGAAATTGAGTTTGTTTCACTTACCTTGATAAGAACTTTTTATTTCGTAATTTTATTAAATATAAATTTTTATTTTTAAAAATCTATTAGATATTTATTTTGTGGACAAAATAATACTAGTCAGTAAGTATGACATTTGCATTATTTTGCTATGGTAAATCATTTTAAAATCAAAGACAACGGCATTTTCGCTAGAGAAGGGTGTTCTATATTTTTCCTTCTAAACTAATGTCTCATGAAAACTAGACAATTGAAAGTTTATTACTTGACTTAATGATAAATTGGTTAACTCGTCACAGTACGCTTTTAAAACTTAAATCTTTCAAGTAGGTATATTAGACTGAGCACAGTTCCTAGATCGTTGTGATAATTTTATAAAAAAAATAGCTTGTACAATGTAATGGATTATGTAATTATCATACGTTTTATGAATAAATATTCAATCACAAATCATGGCTAAACTGACCCCACTTCCCTCAAATTGTAATATGATTTTAGGAAAGATGCAATATTCAAGCAATGTGATCATGATTAAAAACCCCATTCCGTAATTTTGAACTACAATAATTTATGAAACATTAGAAATCTTAATAACTCCAAAAGCTCGTAGAGGAATAATAGAAAGCTGGATGCAAAACCAGTGTGCCAAAACATGGTACGAAACACAATACAGCCTTATGGAATATGTGGACGGACAAAATTGTTGGGATTTCAATATAATAAAAAGAAATTTAAAAAAAAAACAACACGATCCAGGCGAAGGTGAGCAGTGAGACACTGTTCGAGGATATAAACGTTCAATTATTCTAATACAACGTAAGTGGGAGATACACCGCCAAAATAAGAAGAAAGTCTTTTGATTCGATTAATATAGAGGATAGTTTCAGTTTGAAATCTCAGCTTCAAAGTTCATCGGTCTTAGTTATATAAAGAGTATTTTGGAAAAATCTTATCTTCCCTTCATCTTTTGTAATTTAATTAGAAATAAAGTAAGTTCAGTAACACTTAGCAAGTAATATTCTGTAATAATAATTAAGCACTGACCTACTAAGAGGCATAAATAAATCTTATTTGAACAAAGAACACTTTTTATGCTCATTTTGTGACAAGCACCATTCTTAAATCTACACCTAATTAAATAATAAAATTAGTGCTTATAAAGATGTTCTTTTGATAAAAATTTTAAGAAAAATATGTTACTTGGAAACAGGGAAAATTTATGAATGATTCTATTAACAGAAGCTAGCTAAATACAATTACTAACATGTACATAAAGCAACAAATATAAATTTCCGAACAAATAAGATGTTCTTTGCTTAAAAAGATACGACTAATATTAAAAACTTCCAAATCAAATTATTAATGTACCCCTTGAAACTATTTTTTTCAGTTTTGTACTTAATTGTTTTCACAAATTAGTTAAACGTGATTAAGTAAAGTTAGAAATGATACTTGTACTTGCGTTCTGAAAACTAATAAATTAATCGAAACTAGTGTATGATTCGTAAAATTTACCAAAATTATTTAATAACCAATTCCATGGTTGTCAGATTAGTTCAATCTTAGATATAAAATGTTCTATTACACTGAAATTAAAAAGACGGGTGAGGAAAATTATATTGTATTCTAGATAATTTAAGAACTATAAATTGTTTTTTGATCTCATGTTCTTTATTTGCTGTTTTATATTTATTAAAAAATTAAATTAAAATAAAGAACTTCTAACGAAACTTTTTAAATTATTATTTTTGTTGCTACAATAATTTTTTTTAATTTTTATTACCGATTTTTCAAATATTATTTAAATGTTTAGGAATAAAAATTACAATACCAAAGAACCTTGTCTCATATTCTCAAGAATTTTTTTAAAAACTAGCAATAAATATATATATGTTTTCGTAATGAACAAAACTTCCAAGGACTTAATCTAATTAAGCCCTTGAAAGGTTCTTGAGCTCCTACAATAGGAAAATTATTTATTCCAGTGCTATTTAATGCTCCTGAGTCCGCTTTGAAGGCGAGTAATAGAAACTTTGGGAGCACCGGACAAGATAGACCAACCTCTAGTCGGGAAGAATCTCAAACTATTATTGTCGTGAATTTAATTACCTATATTTGGAATTACATCTAGGAATTACTGCGGAAACATTCACTCTCTGATAATTTTCAAAATAAGAAAACTTTTTATTTCGAAACCACAAGTCCGAATTAAGGTAAAGTGACTTTGTTTATTTTATATGTTACATAACCATTACCATCCATCCAGTTTGAGGCTATTATAATAAGGAAAATAACTAAAAATATGCCGATAGTTAAATCAATATTTGAAAAAGAAGTTTTTATTACAAATCGAGAATTCCGAGATGTATTTTGTTATTAATAAAAAGGATATATTTAAAGGCCAGGAATAATGTCATTTGAAAAGAAATTGACTAAATAACTTGAGTAACAAATCGTTCACGCATGGTTGCTTAAAATACTTATTGTCGCAATATAAAATAAGCTCTATGCTGATATTGCAGAGGTCTCAATTGATTATTATCGCTACACGAGGTCATGACGTCAAAAACAACAGAATAAATACATTTTAGGGGAAGTATTGTAGGAAAAGAGAGCAATCCTAATGAATTATAAGACATTTTTGCTTTATCACTATGAAGGAATATTCCACTTTATGATTCTAACAAAATTTTATGCGAATAGTTTTGGACGCCACAAATATACCAATCTAAGTGTATTATGGTAAGCACATCTCATTAGATGAATAATTTCGAATAGAAATGCACACGCATGCCACTGCTATATATTTTGCTTCCTATGATATAATAACAATGATGCTTATTATGGCTGTTCTAGCTATATATAAACATCACAAGCAGATATTTTAACAAAATAAATATTATGTTTGTATATTATTTGAAAGCAGTGTTGAACAAAAAGACTTCATCAAACCATACTACTGTACTTCTAAAATATATCTCGGACTATGGGATATTGTGTGCAATAATTAAAAAATTTGGGATACTCTCTAATTAACTCCTCTAAACCAATGATAACCTAAATCATCCGAAGAGTGAGTTTGATGCTGAAGTTTTCGACAGTAGAATGTTTATGAATAGTTACGCGGTTTAAATTGTAAAAATACATAAGTACATAGTTTGAGCGGAATCAAAAATAAAACCTAGCTTAAATGCATGATTTACTAAAAAGGACCGAGGGTTATCACACCACAATGTGAAAAATTATCTATTTTAGACATACTTCCGGACTGAGTTTGAAATATAGAAATTCTGAATTCGGAAGTATTTTACGGAAAAAAAATTTTAAATGACTTGTGAATTTACAGCTTCTAATTATGTTTCAAGCACTTTTCCTTTGTTTTACAGTATATTTTAGTTTTATAACATGACATAAACTAAGAAAAACTGCTATCCTTTATAATCAATTTATTTGAAACAACTGTTTTATTTCTTTAATTTATAGCTTAATGTAGATACATATTAATTATTTATCTAGTTTGCTTTTCGGTATTTAAAAACAGTTTAAATACTGAACCTTATTACTTACTAATACCAGAGTAAGTTTATGTATTTTGTTTTTTCTTTGCTTTATTTATTTTATTTTTTGAAAGTATTTATCAACATTTATTTATAAAATTTGATTAAGTACTTCGAAATTAAATACTTTTGCTAATAAGTGCGGCCTGGAAATATCTTATTTTTTTATTTCAGTGTGTTTTATATTTCTACTTAACATTAGAATTTTTTCCATATTAGAAATTATTTCTTGAATTTCAAGGCTTATATACATAATACATATATATATATATATATATATATATATATATATATATATATATATATACATATATATATGTACATTAAAAATAAGATATACATGTGCACTTAATATCAAGCATATTTTTAAAGAGTCGTTAAAACGTACTTTAAATCTATTTCAAATTTCTCTCATATTTCCGAATCTTTATAAACATAAATAATTTATAAAAGCATATGAAAAACTTCTTATAATATCAATTTTTCTCTTTTGTACTAAAATTGAGTTCCATTGAAATATGATTATTACAAATATTAATAAGCAAGTTTAATCTATAAAAAATCTCAGAAAAAACTCAGAACTTAAGACACGTTTTAAATCTGTACGTGTGTGCAAAAGACGTAGCTGCGTTTCCGAAAATTAATATTAACGTTAACTTTATTTACCTTTTTTTCAGTAAACTCTTATTTGAACCAGTTATATTTTTGACTCTCATAACAGAGGCTTATTATGTAACGGCATAAATGTTCTCAAATAAAGCGATAAAACAGTTTAACACATGCAAAGAGGGGCAATATCCCATTAAAGGAAGATTTGTTTAGTTTATAATGGTCACATTGCGAACACGCTTTCTTTATTACATAGAATAATAGCATGGCGTTTGGCAATACAATTTTCCTTCCGCGACGGTAAAAGCTAATACTATAATGTAAAAAAGATTTAAATCAGGTTTTATTTTCTTGGAAATAAACGTCAGCCGTTTATCAGGGCGATGCATAGATAAGTACACAATATTTATAATGCGCACAAAAAAGGGTCGAGTACCTCTATAATTTACGGTGAACCTTTGGCCAATATAATTGAAATATTATGTTCAGTTTTTTTTATGATAGGTTATAAAAATACTTGCAGACTAACATACATACGAATATAAAGTTTTACATATGAAGCAAAATTTTACATTTACAAATAATCAATTGTTTTATTTAATATTTCAATATGAAAATGTGCACACTGCAAGTGTGACGCGTGTATCATTTGTTTAGAAGGAAATGACATGACGTTCAATGGTGAACCACAATAAAACTTGATCATTTATAATGTCGTTTATAAAGTATTTACCTATTCATTAATTACGTAACTATCATAGCAAGATCCTCTACCACTAACATCATAAATCGATATATAAACAGTAAACCAAAATAAAAAAGTAATATTTTTGAAATTAGAAATAAGAAAATATAAGTGTCTATAAAAATAAATAAAACATTATTTATGAATGATTCTACCAACAGAAGTTACTTAATTACGATTATCAATAATATAATTTTCCATATACACAATAAGAAATTCTCTTTTGTATAAAATGCAACTAACTGAATTAGGAAGTTCCCTTCTTAATTCGCAAACGACAAGCTACTTGTCGTCTATAAGATAATTAATTAAAGTATCCATTAAGCGTCGTTTAATTGAACTTTAGCACTTAACTACTTGTACAAATTAGTTAAATGCGATTAAGTAAAATTGGAGCTGATATTGAAACTTGCGCTTTGAAAATTGTTTCAATTTAACGAAATTGGTGTGTTAATCATAAAACTTATTAAATAACTGTCAGGCTAGATTCCTTTTGAAATGTAAAAGTTTTGTGTTACATTGGAATTAAAATAGATAACAGACAAAAGTATGTAACGTCGTGTAATAATTTAAACACAACAATTTCATTTGCACTTTCGTAATTAATTGCTAATTGTGTATTTTAATAAAAATAGTATAAAATTATTTATTTCTGAGTAAGTTATCACAACTAAAGTCTCTAATGCTACAAAATTGTATCATTAAAAGGAAGAATAATTCTCTCATAGACTTTTATTTATATAAAGGGTTTTTATTAATTTTCAAAAGCAAATTATGTACTAAATTATTTGTAGTTATTATTATTATTAAACAAAATGTCCAATCTAAAATTTAAATGTGTTTTACATTCTGAACTCTTGTCACTAAAATATTTTCTATTTCTTAGCTATTTATTAAATTTTTTTCTTTTTATACATCCATACTACTATTACAAAGAGGTAAAATTTGTTAGTTTATGTGTAGGGACTAATCCTGGAACTACCAAATCTATTCAAATAATTATTTTACCAGTAGAAAGCTACATTATTTTCAACTAATCCAGTGTATTCTCGATTTTGTTAAAGATAAGTTACCAGCTCAAAATCTCGACATCGTTAGATATACGTAAAAATTCATTAAACAAATTTTAGTCATTGCTCAATCTAAAAGAAGTTAGCAACCCATGTATCTAATTTTAATATTTAAGTCACAATAATGCCTTTTCCAAATCAATTGAAAATTCCAAGGCGACCTATAATTGTACTTTTTTTGTATAATTACACAAATATTTGTATATCGTTACCTAGGAAAATTCATGCAGATAAAATTTCCCCTTCACAATATACTATTTTGTCTTATTGTTTAGGAAATTCCATGAAAATTACATTCTTCGGTTCGTCATAACAACTGAGCGCATCAGCGCTCAATGCGTAGATATGATATGAGTGAGATGGGTTTATCTCGAGTGGGATCTTGTAAATATCAATATATTGAGTTGTGGCAAAATAATGGGACATTAAATATTTTATATAGAGAAGCCTTGATGTCATATAATCATTATTTTCTTTGCCGAATTTATCATCCACATCTGTACCTATGAAACAGTACCGTGGCTTACTAACTGACAAACAGAGAATCGCTTAGAACTAAATTCATAGAAATAAACATAATGACTATAAAGTGTCAATATATTTATAGAAAATTTTTGTATGTTCATAAAATTAATATATTTAACAAAAACAACGACAATCCCAAAGCAAATGTTAGAAATAAAGATAAACTCGTGCCCATGAGTGGGTGCCATAAAGATAATGTATCTTTTGAAGGGCAGTGTATACGCATCTACGAAGAAATCCCAAGTGATTTGCAAGAATTATCGATAAATAAATTCGAAAGCATAATCAAGCGTAAACTTTGCAAAAAGTTTGTTAAAAATATCATATTATATAGATGATGAAAAAATATTGGCAGAGAATGCTCTATCAAATGTGAATTCACCCATATTTTGTTATGTAATTATATTCATACAATTTGTAAAATCTATATATGGGTTTTATAAATTTAAAAAAATATGGCTTCCGGTTTTCTCGCAGGATTCTTCTCAAGCAGAACCTATTTTTCGAACCATTGAGAAATTCATCGACGATTCTAACGAGCGTGCTTATTCTTAATTCTGCGGGAAAAAATTTCGTTTCCACGGATAAATACATATATGAAATTATTAGTTCACGCGGACGAAGCTACGGTCGGTTGCTAGTGTTTCATAAAATGTACAACAAATTTTGAGAAATATCATATGTAGTAAAAAGTGGAAATAAAAATACGTATCGAGGTTACTGAATGTTCAACAAATTTTCTTGAAAAGTATAATACCAAATGTATAAGTAAAATTGGGATTTGATGAATTTTGAATTCGTATTAATAGCAACAGTTGACCTTTTATTTTCTGATTCGCTATAAGTACTAATATTTAAAATAAAAAAATCACTAATACTTAAAATAAGATAACCTATAAAATCAAATAATTATATGCAACTTACCAAAAAAAGCTTTACTGGAAGGAAATGTTTAAACAGCACGCAGAACTTGTCCGGTTATATTGCTTCTATAAATAACGGCACCTGAAAAAAACATGGTTCATTTTATATCTTACAGCAAAAATGTTAAAATGGGTAATAGTATCCAAATTAAAATGTATTTATAACAAAGTTGCTATATATATACTGCCGCTAAATAACTTGAAAATAGCGGAATATTGGCTACACGTAAAGTTTAAGCCCCATTTGTCTACAATAATTGTTAAGTATTACAAAATATTATTTTAAATTATTAAATAGATATAAATAAATAAGTTAAGAATTTTTTGCAAACGACACTGTCACTATAACAAGACTTTGTGGTGACTAATCAATGCGATTCGCTTCAATAGGGTTTTATTTCGTAACATCCTGCTATTGCTTAAAATGAAATATACTCTATTTTTTATTTAAATTCGCTTAGTTGTTATCAAGTTATACTAAGAACTACGAGCTAACCAATGGCCATTATGTATTACACACACATTATTTTATTTTTTTGACGCTAAGCAACATTATTTTGAACATTTCATGTTAATCTAGTAAGTAGTTCCCGGCGATGCGCTTGCATACGAACAAAGATACAGATAGAAAGAAAAACAGAGGGAAAAATAATTCTGTGTAGCTTATCAACAGTACTCCGAAATCATTTTAGAATTACTTAAAGTTGATAAAAAAAGGAACCCACGTAAAATCAGTCACATGTCCGTCTGTAATTTAAAATTTGGCACAGTGGTACAGAATATCAAACTGCATATATCTTCGAAGCTTTAAAGTAAATGATGTGGTATATGTTCGTTAATTAATTTGGTGGGGTGAAATAGAAACTTGTAAGGATACCAAAATTATTTTTTTAAATTTTATGTATGATATGTTTAGATATATCGTTGAAAATGTCTACAAAACTATATCCTCCTATAATATATCACCTTCTCTCGGTTTTATATGTGCCAAGTATATATGAGAGTGGTGCGACATCTACTCGTACCTTGACAAAACCTACTACAGATACACTACGGTCAAGTAACAGAAAACATCGAAAAACAACATTGTTTATTATTATTACGTATTACACAATTGTTATGTAGACATAAATAAATACAGATTAGAAAACAAAGTACAAGTTTCTTTGAAGATATCTACAAAATGCTTACTTTTGCCTTTAACTTATTAAATAATTATTGCATGAACTATAATTATTATCACCTATACCATTCACTTCCTAATAAGTAATAACACAGAGAAAAATCATAAACATATTTAATTTCATATGACTAATTCCATCGTGTCTAACTATTCACGTCTTATATATTTCTGATATGTGGATAACTAGTATAACAGATAATATTAGAAAAATTTAAAAAGATTCACATGAAAATATAATTGTATTTTAAAACGACGTTGGCAAATTTTGAAAGTAAAGTAGAATTGAAAATGTTAAGATTTGGAAAGTTTGTAATATTAAAAACGTTAAAAATTAATGATAACGATCTAATGTAAGAGTGAAGAAAAACTTGTCCCTACCAATTTAACGAAAGTGAAACGTTTGTTTGTCTTTCGCAACCTAACGTATTTCAATAATATTGTACAAGACATACCTTACTTTAAAAGGTAGGCTCTGTATTTATAATTACGTTAAAATTTCAAGGAGCTTAGCGATGAATTCACACGCTAAAGAAATTATGCCCGCACACGAAAAAATTAATACACTGCCAAAACTGTAGAAAAAGTTCGCAACGACATGCCTCTGTCATCAATAGGTAACATACAATAAGAATTTTAAGAATAAATAAAACTATCATTGGTGGACATTTGTATATTGTCGAACATAATATTCGTAAAGTTTGTGAAAACTTAGGAATCCTAACGTAAATAAATTTCACTGTTGGCTAGTGAATACATTTAGTTTCATAGTTATAATGGTAATCATTTATCCTTGGGTAAATTAACGCGACACCTATGTATGTCGCAAAGTGCCTGCGCACGTTTGTTTCATTTCTTTCATTTTTTTCACTTTTCATGGCAATCACTTATCCAATCTCCGATTCTACACATATGCCATGAAATTAAACATAGGCAGAATGTATTTATTCTGCCTGAAATAAAATTGTTTTTTTTTGTAATTAAAAAAATCATCTCGTAAGAAATCAAAGCATAAACACAATCGAACAAAAGCGTAAACATAGGTAAATATGTAACAACACATTACGGCGAAATGTCAGTTACACCTTTTACAAAGCACAGGCACAGCAAGGATTTTTTTTCTTTTAACGCCATTTTTTCGAGTCTGTATACATCACACAAATTAGTCATATCCAGTGCTAAGATCCAATTTTCCACAACAATATTTATTTAAATCCCATCCTCATTTGTTACCCTTTTTTAAGTGAACAGATCAGCAGATCAAAGAGCTAACGTAATATAGTTTTTATGCACCAAGTGTAAATTTAAACATTTATTTCCTTTTCATTAAACATTATGTACCCCTCTTGCAAAGTTAACTTCTTTGTATATGCCGTATATTTCGTATATTTCGTGTACATTTTTTCCAAGATACTTGTATTCGATTTTTTCTTATTGATGTAACATCAGTACTTAAATTCCAAAACTTAATTGTTGCCACTTACGTTGCCTTGTATTCATTATATTAATGATCTTTGATTATTTAACTCAAATATCTTATCAACTGGTACCTGCCTGTAGGTAACTGTTTTATTTACAATGGTTATTGGTAAAAACAATATAAATTTTCAAATGTCTTCAATATAAAATTGTAACTACGCACCAAATTTGACACAAAGCTTAGTTAAACATTTTAATAATTGATATATACGAAAAATAAAATAAAACACTAATAATATCCTATAAAATCATAAATAAATAATACCAATAAAATTATATTTCAAGGACAATAAAACAAAGACAATAAAAATAATATAAATAACAATTAAAGCTCAAAACAACTGTGAATTTAACTTTATAAACATAAACCTGAACAGTAATTTAAAAAAAAAATTGTATTTAAAATTGATTTAAGAAAACTTACATATAAATGTGTGTGTGTATATTTATAAAATTGTATATATATATATATAAATTCAACAGATCGCCTGCAACATGGACGCAAATGTCCCTTAAGATAATATTGAATTTCTTACTGCAATGGCTGCTTCCGCAAAGCTCGTAAAATTTACCCCGACCTGGGCAAAACGTTGAGACAACCCGAGCAAGTTTACTGTTGCTTAAACAACTCTACTCTCGTTATTCGCTTACATTTTCTACATTGATTTCTATATTGCTCTCATAAATATCACGTCTTCTTGATTAAATCGAATCAGGAGTACTCCTTGGGTTTATTTATTGAAGCAAACATTCATTAATCAATTGCGCTGTGCGACTCGACAAACAAATAATATATTGAAAGAATCATATTACAGGAGGGGTTAAATATTTGATTAAATTCTTTTGTATTCGTGTAATTGAATTTTAAGTATTTAAATAAGGTATAGTTACTATTTACTTTATAAAATCTGCTAAAATAATTGAACAAATGTAAGGATATAAAGAACATGCATAAAAAGAAAATGTTAGTATCTGCATCAGATGGAGAGTTCGATTAATATTAAAACACTATTTTTATTTCAATCTACATCATTTTTTTTATATTTTTAAAGCACATACGCGCTAATTAAGGGCAAAAATATTTATGGGATTTTCACAATTATTTAGTTGATAATTTTCACAATTATTTATTAACATTTTACCAGTTTTTTATATAACAACTTTTTTACTTTTCATGAGTCGTAACTAATATAAGAAATTTATAATAATGTATTCAAAAAATTCCTTTCAAATTCTACAACCAAAAACTTTAAAGTTTTCGCCTTTATTTTTGTCATACAATTGTAGTACACTAAGAAACATTACGGATTATAAGTTTCTCAGTGTACTATGTGATCAATCGAGTAATCTTTTCGAAAAAAACTTGACTTTACTTATTAAGCTTCGGAAAGATTACTCAAAATTAGATGGAAAACTAGAGCGGTAATTGAAAATTGTAGGTTTAATATGAACTGGTGAAAAATAGTAACTATATTTGTACCTAATTTATCAGAAATACTACAATACTTAAATATTTGCATGTGTCTAACTATGTTTGAAATCCTCGTAGTGCAATATCTTCCAGTACTTGAAAGATTGTTTTTTAGGTAATTTTTGAAGCTTAGAAGAAGTTATTTTTTATATTTATATAATTAATAATATCGCTCGAATATTCGAATTCACTCAAACATTTCTTTCAGTATACATAATTAAAAATTAACACGAATTACGTCCTATGCTTTTCGCACCACACCAGGCTCCCTTATTTAATCAAACCAAAGAGTTTTATTCATCCGCAATCACAATGTTATTTAGTTAAACGTTTAAATACAACTAATGATATATCATTAACGAAAGCACCCGAATTACTTTCACCAATTCTGCAATGACGTAAATTAATAAAAATAACATCTCAATGATTACCGTAAAAATATCTTTTAAGCAAGAAAAGCTCGCGCGCTTGCCTTTGACAGTTATATATGACTTTCCACATTCCAATTACCTACGCGAGCTTTCCATAAAAAGTAATAATTCATGGGAAATTACGGTGATTCTTACAATTATGTAATAATATTTCGATACGAATTACTGCAAGTTATGAATATAAACGTTCTCGCGAGCTTCCTCCCTCAATGTGAATTGCCAACCGCATTTCTTTCCTTATATTTTAATAACCACCGATATTGATCTGTTTGGGCGATGAAGCTTGGGTCTAATAATTATGGGCTATCCAGATTAACAGAGCTGTGTGAGTTTAGATAAATAAAACATGTCAAGACTTTGACGAAATAAAAAGTAATATATAGAATATTAAAAGCAAATATTTTATATAGACTAAAAAGACCAAGTGAACAACCATTTGAAAAATGTTCTTTTTATGTATTTCCAATTTCCTTTGGGTAATTGCATGAACTAGTAAGTATATCCGAATTCGAAATCAATTAGCTCAGTAATTTAAGAACTATGCTAGGTAAAAACAAACAAGAAAACAAATTATAATCGTTAAAAATGTAATTTTTCAAAAATAATCATAGAAAAGAAGGAAATAAAAACATTTTTGAGCGCATTCATTCAAAATATTTGATCAGGACTTCAACCATACAAAATACGCTATATTGTTAAAAAGAAAAAAATATAAAAACTTTTCAGAAATAAATTCAAACTTGCATGCAAAGTAATATGTCAAGTTACAAGTTATAATATCTCTTGTATATAGGATTATGGAACTTTTAATTCGATGTATCTTCCATGTTTAGATTCCTACTTACATGTTAAAAATATGTTTTAAAGAATATGTATAAAAAATAACAAGTCGTCAAAGATAATTTAATTTTTTCTCAGTTCTTTTTAAATAAATTAAAATCATTTGTGCCAATGTGACGTCGCGAAATTTTCATTCTTCATTTAATGTTATTTACCAAGGGTAGAATAACAATGTGAAGTTATTAAGGCGACTATATTTATGAACTTAATCATTTACTTGCTTATACACTTTCAGAAATACAAAAGACACTTTAAAATTGTCCATTATCAATGCGTAAGCTATACATAATGACTCGTTTTGCTTCTTTTTGCAAGATCCATGCACGCATCTTTTTACAGTCGCTTTTGTTTTTACAAATCGAACGGTAAAATATTTTATTTTCCTAAGTGTTTCTTCAAACTACGCGTCCAAACTATGTCGAATAAAGCTTCTTAAGCATTTTAAAATTATGCGTTAAAAATTATTATTAATTTCCTTAATGTTTATTTTACTCTGTTTGTCAAAGTGCTATGTCCGACCAATTTTTCTCAATTAATTTATAGTCAACTTTCTTTTTTCATCTTATTCTTTTATATAATATAATTTTTTATTCAATCCCATAAAGATTATCGTTAAAAAATATCTTGTTTACATTTATTACTTGATGGTTTATTCTTATTTATCGATAAATGCTTGTTCAGAAACAAGATGTGTACTTAAATATATTTTAGGAATTTCATTAAAGCTACATTTTCTCTCTGAGACTCGTGTTATGTCTGGGTAAATGTTTTTGAAATAAAAAAATGGGATATGCGTAAAGTACTGAGAGGATACAGTACTTCGCTAAGCATATCTCTATACTAGCGTGTGGTATAGCAGTTTAAGACATGATGTATGTTTACTTGAACGGCACTTTTATGCGACTATAGTAAATGTCTTCTGACAGAGTAAAATATTAATAAAACCACTATCAATAAATACTTTGTTCATCACTGAAATGAGACGACGTTGAAAATATTTGCGTACGGAAATACTCGTTGACGTTTACATAATTACAAGAAGTTTCAATTTTGATTAATTTTCTCTAAATAAATATTTTGCGCTGACATATAATATTGAGCGCAATAAAACTTTTCTTTTCAGCATATAAATTTGCAAAGTGCCAACAATTTTATTAATTATGAAATACGATTACACTCATGTAAAAAACTCGGCAGCAATAACAAAATATTTCACTTCTTATTTACCAAGGTTTACTATTTTGACGATGTACATTAATTTAACAACGCTATTTAGAATCTTCAAAACGAAGACCATAATTTATTTCATTTTCGAAGTCAAATGTTATATTATCAAAACTTTAAATGAAATCAACACAACTTTACATTAATTTCACGTAAATGGAGTTTGTTTGAACGACTTTATCGTTAATTTATTTCTTGCAGAAATATGTTAGTGACGATTGCTGTTTAATTGAGAAATAATGTCCATGATATTTTCAATAGTTTACAGTGTAGTTTAATAACTCTTTCGTTTATTACTGTACCCGAATGATGTGTACTGTCTCTAAAACTTGAATGTACCGCATTCTGCAAAAAAACTTTCAACTACTTGCTATAAAAAACCTACGATTAATATGGATGAAATGATATCCGATTATAACCTAATAAATCATCAGTGCTGTAATCTGGATAAATTTAAGAAATTAAAAATATCCTTGAAATTGATGCCCAAAATAATTTTAGCAATCGTATACGTGTTGAGTATTTTAGCGATTTTACTATGAATAAATTCATTCTGTACTATTTTTGCAATATTGATAACTATCTCAGTGGTCCGATTTTCAAAGAATACCTCTAATGACACTGAACATGAACTCAGGATAATGATATGCTTAGAAAAGTACTGTGTAATCTCGGTACTTCATGCATATCCTATATCACTTATTTCAAAAATATTTATCCAGACATAACGCGAGACTTTGATAGAAAATGGGGCACTAAATCAGTCAGCTAGTCCTCATCCCGTATCGTGTGTAGACGGCATTGTGCGGACAAAATAGAAGGGAAAAATATTTTACAAAATTTACACAGATACATTCGTACAGTACTCGGCATTCAATTACAAAAGCTAAACCGCGTAAATAGCGTGAAACAAATTTTTTTTTAACCAAATTATTGATGTTTTGCAATTTGGGTGTACAATTTAAAACCAGTTTCTTCTGCCCTATTTTTCTCGATTAATTTTTGGAATATCGAAGGTTTTCATTCTTTTTAATTGAGCTGAGATGAAGGTAATTGTTCGATATTTGCTTTTCTTTTCGCTTGCTGGAATATTTATTGGCAGTAGTTCAGTTTGGCGAAGGTTTTTAAATTTAAAAGTGTAAACGAGACGTTAATTACATTACTTTATTTATCTTTTCATATCTAACAGAAAAAAATTCAAGTGAATTTATTCTATTGTTAGTTGGCCTATTTATTATTGAAAATATTGGCTTCTCGTGAATGTTTTTGCTCAAAAGTTTTGAATGAAATATGTGTCAAAGTGAATCAAATTATTAAAGACCTTTGTGAAGGTGTTGTTGAAAATATTTCGTTATAAAATATTATAACAAAAGGGGTCAATCAAAATCAGGTCTTGTATATATACAAATAGAAATGGTATTCTGCATAATATATATTTATAGAAGTCACTACTTCATTAATAAATACAATTTAAAAAGATATTCTTGATTACACCAAGGTCAAGTTTTACCAAAATGTTTGTAAGCAGTATTGTTTAAAATATTTGTAAAAAACTATTATAATTCTGTAAACTTAGAACATAATAAAAAATATAAAATTAAAAAAATTCTCAGTATACGTATCTAAAGAAAATAATCAAAACCTGTGAAATGACCCGGGCATCCTTGAAATATTATGTCCATCAATACAGATAAAATTTTAATTTTTGGAATGTCATACGTTTTCATTCTCTTTAACTGAGTTTGAATTTCGTAACTGGTATCCTTCTTAATTGCCTATGATATTTCTTGAGGAGCCATCTTTACCTAGTCTTTCTAAATAATTCGATTAATCTGGAAGATTATCCCACTTCTCTCACTTTATTTACCTAACTAACTTTTCGTACCCTAAAATTGGAAGAGCAAGATCTACAGAAGGTAATTTTATAAATACATTCAGATATGATATCCAAATATTTCCAACGACCACGAGACGAGACGACGGCATCTAGCCTCTCCGCTACTCAAGGAAACATATGCGTTTAGCATATGCATATCCTACATTTAGTTATGACAGAACTGTAGTATTACAATAGAATGGTTATCGATTAGTAGGCTAAAATCATGGAACGAACCACGAACATGGAACGAACCACGAACGAATCACGAGCCGGAACTCAGAATAGAAGGGTAAAGACCTGGAGAAGATTAGTAAAAGGGGCGAAAATAATATGGATAGATAGTAAGGCAATATAAGTCAATTTTTAGTAGTGCACGGTATTTACGAATATTAGAACGTTTGAAAAGGTGACGTAATAATGCTTTGATTCATTTAGAGTGTTAACAGACCTTACAGGTCTGTTACGCCACTATTCCACTAATTGTATGTAAGCCTAATTATATGACAAAGCGTTTAATTTTTTTTCACGTACAGTCGTCAAAATCGTTTCCTCCTGCCACGTATGTTGTGTTAAATGACTTTGCCTTCTCACTATTTTAGTAGCGACACGTTCATTTTGGAAGTCCTAATATTTTAATATTATTTCTTCGTAACATTAAACTTAATCTGATTCAGAATAAATCTATTTCAACGATGAACCAACACTTTTATGAGTACCTGCAAGAATAATCGATTATACCATAAACCTATAGCTACAGAGTCTGAGCGTAAATCCCGTAATACATTCTCCACCATTAAGATATGTTTAATGTAATTTGCATCCAAATGTGCTTTACTTCTCGCTACTCTACTAACTACACGCTGAAATTATAAAAAATAAAATCTGTTTTAAAATTTTTTAACAATATAGGGAGTTAATAAAATATGTTCGAAAACTATTTTTACACTACTACATTTACTATATATATATATATAATAAAATCAAAATTTGAACATTACATTACATGTATCCCTAATGAGATATTTGGCAACAACCGTTTTTCACTATTTATGGAGTGCTGTTTATGGTAAGAAATTAATTTCTCAAAATGGCTACCGCAACAAAATTGACAGGATATATTATATCCTACAAGACTTGTGTGTTATTTTATTGTTATATTTATGTGATCATAACTTTAAATAATTTAAAAAAATAATTTTTTGTTGAGTTTAATTTACTCTGCTCCGTAAACAAAAGGTTGTACGAAAACAGCCCTTTGAAAAAAATTAAAGAAAATTTGATGTTGTGCAAAAATGTATTCATTCTTTTTGTCATATTTACAGCTTCTAAAATATTTATGACTTTAAAGTTATCACAGAGATGATAGATTTAGCATAAACTTTCAAACCGATCGACATCGGCAAGCTTCTCAGGATGTAACCTTTAAAATATTTTCAAAAACATAACAACACAGGCCATGGGTTACGAAGCTACAATTTTTGACAATTTTACTAGATTATGAGACTATAACTTACAACGACCAAGTTGCAGTATAAACACCATAATTATGTAGAGAGTCTAATCGTTAATAAAATTGAATTGTTCTATCCACCACCACTAATATGTATGTGATGTCATTATATATTATCAATATATTTAACTCATTATTGCTATGCTATATTTGCCTTTTCATAATGAAGAAATTAGTGTAGCGCTAATTAATCTCATTTAAATATGAATTAATATTTTTAAATGCAGCGATTATTAACTCGTTATTTTCTATAGTCGTCTAAGATATATTTTATAAAATAGGGGGTTTCAGAATGTTCAATAAAATATTCTGATTACGTAACATTTTATCGCCCAATTCTTAGCATTAATAATGAAAGCCGCATCTAACTAAATGCATTTAGATATAGAAGAAAAATAATCTAGCGAAATAAAGTCAAATCGACCAATAAAATTTTATTCCGAATGCGTTTGCGAGTTTTTTTTGTTTTTGTTTTTTTTTTAATTTTCAATTAATCGATTTTTGGAACAATATTCTAATAAGATTATGCTATTAATAATTCTATTATTATAAATATTCTAATAAGACATTATTCACCAGCTTCTTTTCTAATACGGGTTACCATAATTTACCAGCAACCATGTATCTCGACATTTTAAAGAAGTGAAGTTACCTTAAACTACAGATCGCTTTGCCTTTATTAGATTTCAGTAGTTGACGATAATGTATTGTATGATATACGATTTTGGTGATTGACGAATATAACGGAATCAAAATGACGGCCAAACTATAAATATAATAAACTATGTAAAATAACTTTTGTTTTTGTGAAAACGGGTCGGCATCCGTTAATACGTTAAAAATATAAGAAGAAATTAGAAATATACAAGTCCAAAAATAAGCCCGATAGAACAAAAAGTTATTCGGAATTTAAACGGAGCTGATATAAGAGCTGATATATACATGTACACGGAAACTAATGAAAAAGCAAAAAAATCATCTTTAAAAAAGACGAAGAAATTTCTACTGTTGGAAACTTTTTTAATTAATGTATTTCTTCTTGAATCAACATCAAGGACAAATTGGTATAAAGGAATATTTAGTTGTAAAACAAAGTAATTGCCACATTATAATCATTAGTTATTAAAAAATACAATACATCCTATCCAGCGAACATATTCAAAGAAATGTTCTTCGGCATTGTTAAATTTGTTTTAAAACTACATATCAAAATCATTAATACAATTCTAATATCAAAATTTGCCGATATAATTGCAGTCGACAAGTAAAAATTAAGAATTTTCCACTGCAAAGTTATGTATTATCAATTATTTTGATATTTGATCTATATAGAGAGTAAGTTTCATCAAATTATTTTAATCATCTTTCATCAAAATAACAACTTCAAGAAATGTAAGGAAACTTTAATGTAGACCTAAAATATGTCGTGTTTAAATATATGTTAGTTTGCTAATTTTTATTCGCTTCAGAAAATCAAATAAAATCACCAAATCGAAATACCACCATGGTATTTTCCATCGAAGAGGCTATCAGTAATAGAAATAAACCACCGCCGAATGTTTCGCTGGTTTCCTTCACTCGCTAATGCCATAATTTGTGCAAAAAGTAGAAAAAATACTAAGACCTTCTGGAAAACTGTCTTGTCACAAACTGACATGAGAAATTGCCTAAAATTATATTAACGGCAAAAGAAATCAATTTGGAAGGAACAGTATCCTTTTTAGACACTGTATAACATGTTCACATGTCACATGTCACGCATCTGTATTGCTAACTTCAGTTATCGGACGCAAACATTGATGTGATGTACGCTTTGTTAATATCTTAATCTATCTGACGCGTATTACGGTATAGAGCACTCCCAGCAAACTTAACAAACTCCACGTTCGTAATAAATGCGAACGCACTTTGCGTGTTAAAAAAATTTGTTATAACCACCGCGTAGCTTCAATTGAAAACATTTCTCTCTGAAAAATTTTCCATTTAATCTAAAAATGTAATAACATAAATTTTAAATGCCACTGCAAGCTGTTTACTTAAACGCTTGTAAAAAGTGTAAGAGAAGAATATTTTATAAGATTTGGTTCGCTCTGCACTCGGCGTTACATTGTAAACACCATATTATGTTAGGAACACGATATAATGATTTCTTTTAACAGTTTGTTAATATTTTCCAACTTCGGTTTATAAATTAAAAGAATTTTCCTTTGCACTATGGGACGACTAAGCTGAGCGTAATGGTTTGATATTTGTTTTGTTTTTCGTTTTCTTCAATCTTGTTTGGGGCGGTTTCATTAAATTTAAAACTTTGGAAACATTTTAATTAAATTTTTTTAATACAAAATATTTGAAATAAATATACTGAAATGTTCGTAACTAAAAATTTTGTGACCGTCGGCAAGCCTTACTTTAAAATATTTATGTAGCGTATTGAAGAAGTAGTAGAAGCGTATTGAAGAAAAATTTATATAGCGTCTTGAAGAGTGTGATAACATGACGGTTATGATAAGACATTGAAACAAGCTTAAAATACAAAATTTTATTTAAATAATTACACCTATCTTCCATATATTTTCCACATATTCTTTTTCTCACCATATGTTGCATGAAAATGTATTTATAAAATATTACATTCAGATTGATTAAATTAATTTTCAAAAATATCCATCAACATACCAAAATGTTGCTACTTACATACTCTCAAAGTAGCGGTTTCCTACAAATAGAGCAAAGTGAAATATCTAAGTAAAATCTGCTCAATTCACAAACTCACTAACAAACCATCAAAACACAATATTACAAAAGCAAGAGCAACAACACCAGAATATTTTTTTTGATATGGTACGAACGAAACTTCATATAGGGTCTTGACATCGAACTGGCTGGGGATTTTAAGAATATTCGTATATATTTACACCTAAATATTATCAAATAAAATCGTTTCGGAAAATATGTAATATATCTTGGGTGAGGTTTTTATGTCATAGCATTATAAGAAGCACAGATACCTCGCGCGCTCTCATCCTATTTAAACCATTTTAACATATTTAAAAATATGAAGACCAACGATCAATTTATCGATACACGGTTTTCTACGAAGCATGGAATTTAATAAATTAATCTCGATTTATCTGCAAAATATTTAACAAGACTAAAAAATTAAAGGATGGAGGACGTTAATAATTGCTCTACAAAAATAATCATATTAATGATGTTTGACACACACTTAACCGATTTTTATACGAGATTTTCCGTAAAGGCCATTTTGAAATAGTAGCCATGATTGACCGTGGTGACCCTTTTGAAATAATAACCAGAATTGATTGTTCATTTTTGACGTGCAACGTGAATGCTGTTAGTAAAGAATTATTTCATAAATTACACGCGTACGATTTTATTTTTAAATCCGCTGTTATTTTGATGCATATCGGTTCAATCATTCCATTGCTTTATATGTTTTATTTAAAATTAAATAACTGTATACATACTTTTATCATAATCAAAAATATGGGGACTTTTTTTTAATGTGATGGGTAATGATGACAAAACTGAAACTAAATGAATCGTTTTTATAGAAAAACGTTTTCCAGCGCGCATGAAAAAAAACTATGTTGGTTTAGAATATCAAAGCTATAATTGAGTGTTTAGATACTCCTTTACTTGTAAAAGAAAGATCAAAAAGCTGTATATTAGTTTTATTAACACAAAAAATAATAAAGAGCTTAAACTTAATATTTGTATCAATTAAGGAAAAATATATGTCAAGAATATTTTATTAATTGCGCCATGTTTTTATGAAACTACTCAAGACTGATTTTTTTACAACTAAAACTAAGTATTTCCAAATAAATATTATATAAATGAATGTTTTCTCTATTTAAGAAATATCCCTCGTTTGAAATCATTTCACTTTTCATTAATATAGCGAAATAAAACATTCTATGGAAAGAAGTTACATCATAATATGATGGGAATAATAAATGACAAATAGTGTATTTTATATTACACCTACATATTTCAAAACCGAAATTACTTTGGAAAGCACAATGAGACTATTATAGCAATGTTTTTATAAAAATCTTCTGAAAATTATTTGCTATAAAAAATAGAGATGAACACTTTTCACCGTTCTAAAAATTTGGATTTCGGGAAATTTTAAGTTTTCAAATATCAATTTTCCCGGTATATACAGTTGTTAAACCGCTTTTCTTACGTCTTATTACAAAAAAAATCAAGTTTACCATAAAATATTTAACAAAGGTGAAAGTTAAAATAAAATATAATTGGTATGATAATGACTTAAACAGGGCCACATATTCGTGCAGTGAATTTTTTTCTTTACTGAATTACATTTTCTTACTATTTTTATGTAAAAGTAATAAGACTTTTTGTGTACAATTTTCCTAGGTACACGTTACAAGATTCTAGACAAATTATATTACTTTTAATCTTATAGTTTCTATCAGAGGGTAACTCAATTTTAACTTTGTTATTTGGAAAATAATGACTGCCTTTTAATAAGTATGTTTAGTTAAGTTCTAACTGAAATTTAAGATGATACTTCTTAGTACTTTTTGTTCAATAAACTAACTTAGTAACTGATTTAAAATTTAGAAGTTGTATGTAACGATTGCTTAATGTATCCATATAATAAATGTTTAATTGAATGTATAATGAAATTAGAGACAAATTCTTAAACCGCATAGCAATTTTACTAGAACACACAATTTTGTAAAAAGGAAATAAGTGTGGAACTTAGATTAAAATTTAAATTCTTTTTAAATTTTGAATATAAAAATGGACAGCAAATTAAGCGCAAAAATTTGAAAACTATAGTTTAATATTAATACAAAATCAAAAATAATATTTATTTCTTTAAAAAAAATTAAATTCCATCCTTATATTTCGACGAGAAAACGAAGTTTAATTTTCAGTTATCTGACTGTCATATGATATTTTTACAAACTTGTCTGTACTTTAGTACTCTAATAGCATAAGGAAACCAATTACAAAACATTAACGAATAATTAAATTTCATAAATAGAAAAATGCCATTTCAAGCCAAATTATCAAATTACGCGGTAATAGTGATTATTTGATTCGTTATTGCAACCTGATTACAATTCATTTAGTATATTACGCCATGATCTTATACGTCCATTATTCAACTACATCAATTTTATAAGTCCACGATTTTATATGTCACTAACAAAAATGCTTTCGTACGAATGTGATAAGCCATTGCCTTCGTTTTTAAGGCAAATAATCTGAATGTATGTGAATAGGGTTCATGATTGAATTTTTAAATAACACTCGTTTGAATTTATTTCTATTTATTGTATTTCGGATCAGCTCACCAGAAAGTTTCCCACATTGATTTTTAAGAGATGTATCTAATACCGATAATTCAGTTGTAACAAACAATTACGCAAATGTTACTAAATGATGAAAATACAAATTTTGGTTCAACTTACAAGTTACGATTTGTATTGGATTGAATAAATTTTCGACAACAGATTAATAATAATAAGAATGAAATACCGTGAATTCGAAGTTTACATGACAATAAATTTAATATTTAACCATTAGAATTATTAAAAACAAATGAAATTTGTTAGTGCGCCACAATAGGGCATTCGACTATATTTTTTTATTACAAGAATAGAATAACTAATAACATTAAAAGCTGTTAAAATAAATATATCGTACTTACTACTTTTAATCACAAAGTTATAACGACTTAAAAACTGACAAACTAAAATTCCCACGAAAACGCTCCATACAAAATACGACCGGCTTATGACGTCACTGGCCAGTTATTTAGCATTCATTATATGGGAGTTTATTAAAAATATTTTTAGTATCTCGTTAAATATTGCGTTTAAGTTATATATTGCATATTGTAATTTTCACATTTTTTCTTGTGTGAAAACTAAATTAATAATAATTTTTTATCAGTTTAATGAACAAAAAAAATTACATTTTTTATTATTTAGACGATTCGATGAATTGTTTGTTATATGCAATATTTTTTAATCACAAGTTTTTTTAAACCTACTCCAGTATTAAAATATCTTTGCAAAAATATTATATATATATTTATATTAAATTAATATATTTATATTTTCACATCAGCCAAATACCCTATTAACAAAAAAAGAAACAAACACTAATGTCCGTAACGTATATAAAGTTATGTAGGTGCTAAGTATATTGAAACTAAAATAAATAAAAAAACAATGGAGACGAATGACGTAAAATTTCTAATATACCTGATATTTACTCCAGGGATAGTTATCATATAAAGTGTCGTCTGTGCAAAGTCAAAATGAACAAAAAATTATATGATATTTACCTTAGTAAGTGTAATATAACCGTTTTTCTATTTACGTTTAGTGATACCTACTAAAATAAAAAGAAATAAAGAACTTGTGACAAGAAAGAATAGCATATAAAATGGAGAGTCCAAAATAAAATATTTTATTCTACTTTATTAATAAATAATTGATTCAAAATTGACAACGATTTTAATAAACATATTGTCACTGAAATAATAAAAGACACACACAGAATAACAGAGATCCTGAAAAAACATACCAATCTTCTGTGCCACCAATATCAATCTTCAGTTATAAAGCAAGCTTTTATTAAGCGAATCGATAAGTTTTTAATCATATGCAAAAGATTAAACCATGAAAGAATAGAAAATAAACATCTTCTTTAACGCTGTTTATGCAAGCACTTATGTCATAATGAATTAAAATTTCTACGTTGAAATCCAAAACACACAAAATAAACAGGATTTTTTGTAATACGAAAATGGTGAGAAAAGTATGAATTAGAAAATAAAAGAAACCGCCATCGTTCGGAAGTAAAAATTAAAAAAATATATACAATAACGACAAGTTACTTCTTTTTTCATAAAAAGAATTTATGGTTTTAGAATTTCAAAATCCGCTCAGGTAAACACAAAAGAATAATCCTTTTAATAATAAATGAGTATATCCTATTTGAATAGAAAGTCCAACCAGAAAGGATCTTTGTATTGTAAACCTTAATTACACAAAGACAAAAACCCATATAGTGTTGGGCCCAAATATTATAAAAATAACAGTATTAAATAAAGAAAATAAAAATATAAGCTAAGCTCTTTAAAAGTTTTATTTAAATCGTCAATCAGATTCATGTAAAACCTTGTATTTCATGATGAAAAGTCAAGTTATTTTTCACAATAATTTATAAATAACATTTATACGGAAGTCTTTGAACAAGCGATAAGAAACCAAGTTCAAATTGGTTCCCATTATATTTTTAATACACACATGTATCATAACCAATCTATGAAGCTCGCAGGCTCAACAGGATCACCGAAAATGACCACGGAAAACTCTAAGAGAGGGAAACTACATTAATTTTGACAACAGAATGAATCTTAAAGTCAATAAACAGTTTATTTTTAATTATTTTATACAACGATTACAAATTAAAAACATGTTATCTGTATTGATCATTTTGTTGAATCTTTTCTAAAAAGTTATTATTAATAATTCTAGGTTAGGTAACTAATTAATAATTCTTAACACATTAAAAATATAATGTATACACGTTTAGGGAGAAACCTTCCATTGTTTTGTGTTATGATTACAAATTCTTCTTTATTTATTGTATTTTTTTATTATCAATCAATGAATCGTTTGTTTATTATTTTCCAAAAAATACTAGTTTTTTTAAGAATTCTATTCTATTTCAGTAACGTCAGGCCTATTTTCACCGGTCTCCTTTGAATCATAACTTATAAACTATTCATATTATTGTGACCAATAAACCATAAAAAATTATAGTAATTATGTTTACAAGTATGAAGACAAACTATAAAAAATAACCATGCGTTTCTGTATTGATTTATCGAAAACAATATTAGCATCTTTGAACTGAATTTAAAACTTCTTTAAATATAGTATTTGATTTAGTTTTCAAGATATAATGTTCAGAATTTCATTAACGAAGTCACATTATATAATGCTTGTTCTATATAATTTCGCGATATCAAAGTAATATAACGATTCCATAAATAATAAATGACGTAAACGGCAAATAGCTTGAATTTAAAAAATATTCCTAGTTTTATATTTTTGTTGTCTTGATTGATATATAATCGAAAACATAATTACTATAGTTTTTTAAGGTTTTGGCCGTAACAAGTTTTTATAAGTATCACAAGAGTTTAAATGTTCTGTGCTATGGTTCAAAGGAGAATATACTACAATAGGCCTGATGTTACAGAAATAGAATATAATTCTTAAAAAACTGTTATTTTTTAGAACATAATAAACAAACCACTCAGTGATTGACAATAAAAAACGGTATCTTCTTAAACGTGTATATATAATATTTTTAATGTATTAAGAATTATTAATTACATATGAAAATAATACTAAAATTCTAACGAAGCACATAATAACTTTTTAGAAATTATTTAACAAAATAATCAATACCGATTTCAATTCTCTACTTTGTAATCACTGCATAAATTAATTTAAAATAAACTGTTTATTTATATTTATATATATATATATATATATATATATATATATATATATTTATATATATATATACTATTTACTCATTTTCTATCGAAATCGGTTAACTTTTCAAGATCTAGGTATAACTGAATCTGTTCTTGAAACATTAACCTATTTAAATAAGCTTCATTTATTTTTTTTATCAAGCCAAATCATAATTCATTTCAATGATAATACCCTGAAAGAGTACGAGGAAACTTGATGTTCAAATCCAGTATATAAAAATAAATATTAACAAATAGTGATGTACCGATATTACCAATTTTGGTTAGCGAGCATAAATATTGACGTACGTCGCATATGCATCTTACTTTATCTAACATTTGTCATGTCACAGAACACATTCTGCATACAAAATGAAGTTCACGTTCTAACAAGACAAAAAAACTCTGTATACAATTTTATTACATAAAATGGTGAAACCATTTTATGTAATAAAATTCAAAACATTTGTTAATTTAAAAATATTAAAACATTACTTTTAAATGTCATTGCACACTGTTCACTGGAACACTTGCAAAAAAATATAACAAATTATATTTAATGAAATTTCCACGCTTTTATTTCCACACAACGTGGCGTTAATCCAATAACGCTACTCCGCAAAAGTTACTTGAAACTGCTATTTTTTTTACAATTTATTGATGTTTTCCAATTTGAGCTCATAACTTAAAGCAGCATTTCTTTGCATTTTGGCAGGTTGAACTGAACGTATTCGATATTTGTTTTTCTTCCGGTTTGGTGGAATGCTTATTTGTTGGAGTTGAGTTTGGGGAGGTTTTATTAAATTTAAAACTTTGGACGGAATATGAAATTGGATTGTGTTGTTTGTTTTTTAGTATTTCACAGAAAAGACTTGAAGTAAATATAAAAACACGGTGTATTGAGCCCGCTGGCATGTCCTACTTACTATTTTAATTACTTATTTAGCTTGTTGGGAAAATACTGTCTTACAGATTATGATAACGAGATGATAATAATGAACTGAGAAGTGTCAAACACAAGAGTATTGAAAGCAAAGATATTATAAAAAAAATTAAATCAAACGTAACGCTAGCCCTCGAGATAACACTGATGTAATTTGTCTGCTTGCGGCATGCCAATAACGCATTGCATTTATTATGTATATGTTAATGTCATAATATATTTCAAATGATTCAATGTATTTCAATAAAATAGAGCTTAAAGTATTTGAAGTAATAATTTCAAATACAGTTTCCGGATATTAGGGAAAAACTAAAATGACGACCAAAGGTTATGAAAACACAGACACTTATGAAAACATTTAACTTCGTATATATAGAATAAGAATTTTGGGAAAGGTATGAAAGAAATTTAAATAATCGATGCTCGCTCAATGAATTACTCCGCCAAGTCATGAGTAGAAAGAAAATTCTTGACTCAGTCGCTCTCTTTACGATAAATATGAAACGGCGTAGTTTAATTTAATTAAATTTCCTTATTCGTAATGTAATATAATTTAACATGAAGCTCAATAGACTATATTATAAATACCACGATATTAATGGAAACTTATTAAGCTGCCTTCATATATTGAGATTAAACACGAAAAAACAACTGTGTTTAAATTGCACGACGTATAAAATAAACTATAATTCGGGTTTAAAATATTTAGCTGAACATAAATCAAGAGTTAAAATATATTATTCTGCTAAGTCAAACATATGTTCAAATGTGACTGCAGACTGCCCATGTTTAAATTTGTAAAAAAGTTGAGAGAAAATTATTTAGTAAAATTTTCTGGGCTGTTTTCACACAGTACCTACTCAGCATAAAATTACAAACGCTACACCGCAATAAACAGCGTGAAACTGCAATTTTTTAGCAATTTATTTATGCCTTCCAATTTGAGCTTATAATATAAATCAGGTTCCCTTTACGTCTTGGGGGAGGTTGAACTGAGCGTAATGGTTCTACGTTGTTTTCCTTTTCGTTTAATATATTTTTGTTAAGTTCACTTGAGGAAGATTTATGAAATTTTAAACTTCAAACAGGATATGAAGTTATTTTATTTTGTTTGTCCTTTAATATTCTACAGAAAAGTTAGAAAATAAATTTATTTCAATCTCTGTAACTTGGTAAAATGCACCAGTCAGCAAGTATTATTAGATATTTAGGTACTTATTTAGTTTTAAAGGAAGTACTTGCTTATAAATTATGAATAAAATATTATTTCAACAAACTGAGAAGCGTAAATTGATTTTAATTATAGTAGAATGATAGAATATTACCGTAAACGAAATATAAATTTTGTTTGTAAACTTAGGGCCAAGTAAGCAGGCAGGTATTTCAAAGAAAAAATATAAAATTATTAGTAAATAAAAAGTTCTAAATACGTTTGCTAAACACTTGGAAAGTCGACATTGCTTCTAGAAAAGTAGCAATCAAAAAATAAAACATAACATTTATTAATACTTAGAACAAAGTGATAGATTTCTTCTGTTTGAATATGCTGATGAGAAAACATACGCAAAAAAGTCTAAATTAATTTTATAAGCATCGTAATAAAGTTATGAAAAATATAAAACATTGAAAACGTGTCAGATAATATTGAGCACAATATTTGATTGTATTTATATAATTTCTTTATACTTTATTACACGTGTCTATAATAATTATTTGAATAAATTTTGAAGTCGAAGGATTTTATTCTGAGATTTATTAATAAAAAGGCGTATTAAATTGTAGAATACTATATTATAATATCATACTAATGTAACAATGTTCCGCAATTGTCTGATTTTAGGGTTCCGCACTTAGAAAGGAAAAAAAGGAACACTTATAAATTATTCACGTGTCTGTCTGTCTTTGAGTATCTTCGGGAATAAAGTATATTTTGCATATTTTTTTGTAAATCTAGAGAAAAAACATTTTTCCTCGGAAATTGTTTGATGTTGAAACATAAAAATTGGCACAATAATGAAGCATATTATCTAGAAAATATGTCAATATTTGTGTAATTTTTCGTTGTAATATTTTTCCTAATTTTTGGTACCGTATCTTCAGAGCTATACAAAACAATAAGCAAAAAAACTTTATTACCGAAAATACTGATATATATGACAAAATAAAGGTTTTTAGAAGCCCATGTAAAGGTTGTAGGAAAACTTGATGTCATATTTTTTTAAATATGCACCGTGTTTTTAAACCTACGAAAGACATAGTGGACAACATATTTAATTAGTGAAAAATTAATATTTGTAAATAGATTCAATAATAGCCTGAAAAGGTACGGAACATTCACGTGCGAGTTCAGCTTATGCCTAACAGGTTTTTCATTTAAGCTTTTCACGAAGCTTTCAAATTTTCTTAACACATTATCTTTTTATACATTCAATCATTGGTAAAATTCACGTAATGTGATATTACTGAATCCGTTACTTTTTTGTTTATGCATGGATTGAAAATTATTTCATTTTTTTAGGTGTCATCAGAAGTATATAAGGATACACGTATTTTCCTAATAAAACAAATGCTATGGAGTTAGATTAACACTTACGATTTTCAATCGATTTTAACAATTATTGATTTGAAGATTTTCTTCCATAGCCACGTAACAATATCAGCAAATAGAACAGAATTTGCCATTTTGTCTTAGCAGAAATAGAAAAGGTTTTAAATAGCTACTCTGAGTAGCATCAGGATTTGCAATATAGTAAACTAATCTGAAGTAGTAAATCTGAGAGTCCATATAAACAAATTGCTTGTAAGATAGAAAGCATATAGGAAAGAACTCTGTTATGTGAAAAAATACACTTGCTAACAAGGTTAATAAATTTTCTTTTAAGCAAAATCTACTTGCCGGCTATGATCACATGTTGTTATGTATTTAAGGAGTAACTTAAAATTTCTTACTCATTTAATAACAGATTAATATATTTTGAAATAAAATATGTTTTTAAGGTTTCTTTTATTTTCAAGCTTAGGTAAAAAAAAACCAATGGAAACTCCATAAGATTACCAACCTTTCTGCTCATCTTTTTCACTGACAGGCGTTTTTCTCAAAAACGGTCTGACTTGGAAAGGTGAAATTTAGAACAACTCTAACACATGCTTACCGATATATATTTCAGTAATAAAGATGAAAATAACATTAATAGAAAATGCAAATTGAGTACTCGAAATGTTTTTAAATTTCATGTATCGTGTGGTAGATAAAAAAAGCGAGTTATGCGGATCCGAAAGATATTTGTTTAAGAATTCTTTGAAGATAGCTCACGAATCTGGAAATGTCCACGAAAATTGTTTCCTCCGCCACTCCTTCCCCTATCTCTACTAGCAAAAAATTGAAAATATTGAAATTATGAAACACATAACTGGCAGTTTATCAAGTAACTATAACTATAAAGTAACTACAGTGTTTAGTCTTACAATTGAAAGATGGTATAATTAATTTGTAATTAAATATTCACATATGCATAAGAGTATACGGGACTCCCATAGTGCGGGATTTGCTCGGTATTAGGTTTTTACCTCCAATATATATTCGTCCATTATACTCTAAATTTCAAACTGCTCATACTTTATTTTTATTTAATATTACTTTCGAACCACATTTTTAATTTTACATGTAGAATAAAAATTTATCTCTAAATACTTTTCACTTAAATTGTATGAAGTCTTCGTTTTTATAATTTTGATCAGTTTAAATATATATCTCTTATAATTAGTATATTTTTCTACATATTTTACATGTGGATACAAGTGAATAGTTTCTTCAATTCTTTTTTCTAATTATCTAAAATATGGTTTAGAAATTAAAAAGAATTATTGACTAAAATCTGGCGTTTTTTAATGTAAATTTCGCAAGATATTTAATCTTAAGGGCTATTTCTTGAAATCTTGTTATCAAAAATTTACAATTTTTTCTTCAAAATATGCAAAAAGAGTAAAAGTTAAGAAGAAGAAGATTAAAGATAGACTTCGACTAACATGTTAGAAACTCAAACTAGATCAAGTATGATACATTTCTTTATTATAATGAATTATATATTTATTTTTAGGACAAATGGCAACCCGAATAAATTTTCTTAGCAACCCCGAACAACCGCATCAAAATTGATTGATGTATTGAAGGATATTTTTATTATATATATATATATATATATATATATATATATATATATATATATATATACATATATATAATACTTATGCAATTAAAATAAAGACTGAAGGTAGTAGATTATCGAAAAAGTGACCACGTTATCGCTCCGTCCAAATACATAAAAACCATCGCATCATTGTATAAAATACAGGAGTCATTTGAGATTTTTGAGTTCTAAAACAGGTATCGCACAAATTATAATCATTCAGGGCAATATCCTTGCAGTTTTATATCATTTATTGTGACATAGGTTTTACACCATTTTTCGACGTATACACAAATATTTCACAGGTTTTCTCTCGAACAATTTTCAAATAAAGAAAATGGAAAGGAAACAATAAAAACAAATAATCTAAGTATTACGCAGTCATGATGGGTAGTTTAACATCTTATCATCAGTTCGTACATTCTTCACATGCCTAATTCAATCGATATCACTATCATTCAAACAGATACACTCATCTAATAATAGGAGTAAAAAATAAATAAATCGTGTTCCTTGAGCTCGCTTTAGACGAATGAAATATACAATGCTGAAATGAAATATTTTATAAGAGAAAATGGTAATGATACAGAAGGCGCTCTCAAAAATGAAATTTGTAAAAAAAGACCCGTATTATAGCCGGATTGCAATATAAATGTCACGATCGAACAAAACCGTCAAAATTCACTCTATCAACATTCTATTCTACCTTACTCATGTGACAGCTTAAAATTTCCCAAAAAAATTTCATGAAAGTGACTAGATGAAGAATTTCCTGCTTACATAATTTTATTTACGTACCAGCTCACTCTTATCCATAAAAGAGTTACACTGTCTGAAGGAGACTCAATCCACCCTGTACAAGCTTTTACTTTTAATGTGCAAAAATAAAAACAATTTCACACATCATTGCAGATTGTTTACGTTAGCATTTATTAAAAAAATATAAACGAAGAATATTTTACGAATTTTCCTTGCCAACATTTGTACAGTACTCGGCGTTAAATTATAAACAGCATACTGCATAAGCATGAAACGCAATTTTTTTGACAGTTTATTGATGTTTTCCAATTTAGGTTTATAATTTAAACCAAGCTTTCTTCGCGTTTAGAGAATGGAATATTTGTTTTTTTTTCTTCTTTTTGCTTCAATATCTATTACTTGAAGTTCGGATTGGAGAGCTTTTATAAAAATTAAATCTTCAGGCGGAATTTGAAGTGGGTATACGTTGTTTGTCTTTCTACATTACATAGAAAGTTATAAAATAAAAATATGTAATGTCTGCAACACGGTGCTGGTAAATTTTATTAATGAAAATACGTGCCGAGCTTTTCGAGAAAGTACTACCTTAAACAAAATTGTGTCCTTTACATGTAATAAAGGATATCGTGAAATGATATCCTAAAAAAAAAAAGGAATCTCGTTTATAACATTATTTTTTTAAAAAAAAAGTTAAAAATTCGAAATTACCACAGGAAAAGCTGTGGATGAAAAATTAAAGGGAGTAATTTACTGACTACATTTTTTCACAATTTAGAAAAAAAGTATATATGAATATACTCACAAGAAAATTGTGTCAAACAAGTCAGTCAATAAATTGTATTTTGCTTTCATTTATATATGTAGATGATACTTGATTACATCTAACGTAATTTTAAAACAGAATACAAATATTTAACGCAATAAGCAAACAACAAAGAAATGGAAATATTTTACATAAAGGCATTTGATAAAATATGCAGTGTCGATATGCCATACTAATAGAGTCAACTTCAACTCTGTTCCACATTAAGGTATCAGTAAAACATTTCTTTTTAATTTTATATATCCATTTACATTAAGTAGCCATTTATTTATTGAATCAGTCATTAGTTACATGAAAGTAATTCAAATTTTAAAACTTTTTTAATAAGAAATATATTTTAGTAATCTCAATAGTTTTCTTTTACAATTTTTGGGAAAATTTATATTTTTGTTTTACTTAAAGTAATCACAGCAGGTAACACTACTTAAATAGGACTGGAAAACTTTAATATTACAAAAATATACTAAAAAAACTCATAAAACTTGACTAATTCTAACTTTATTATTTTCATTTAATTTCTATAAATTATGAAAAATCCCAAAAATCAATTACCAAATTGTAATGCGTATCTCTATGAGTATAATATTCATCTAGTTGACAGTAACTCATAGTTCGTTGCACAAACAAATTTGAAGCTTTGCAATCTAATTCAATGATTTTCAATTTTTTGACAGCAGGTTACACCATAATGTTTACATAATTAAGATTAAATACGCTTATGTTAATGGCAATAAACAATAAAAAATATTTTAAAAAATAAATTCGATTGCGCACAATCAATAAAGTCAAACTACAAAAGCATTGTAGCAATATGTTTGCTGTCCTTTTACATCGTCTTCACAAGGTATACACGTCTACAAAGACTTTTATAACAATTTAAGAAATGTTTGTATTTCTCTGTCTATTTTCAATGACACAAAATTATGGTTTTTTTCTCTGAATGAAATATATAGAGTTCTTATTTGCCACTTCTGTTGTTATAACACTTTAACGCCTGTAAAGATCTTTATGAAAGTTGCTACAAACACGGTCCCTGAAGTACATATACTACTTGCTGTATTTTATTTCTAAAAGAAAGGAATATCAAACAAAACATTTTCCAAATTTCAAGGGATTATTACAAGGAATCATTTAGGGCCTATTTCGAAGTAGGCGTGTATTTATTTCAAAAGGTGTAAAGGAAACTACTCGAACTGCTGATCAATATATATTGGAATCCTATAATGAACAATTTTACAAAATGACAAAAGTCGCGAACAGAAATTATTTTTAAAATACTATTTGGAATGATCTGAACTACATTGAACGCCCTTTCTGAAAATTAAAGTTGCGTAATATTTGTGAAGCAGCATTTTTCATCAATTTACCGATGCTTTCCAATTTAAGTTTATAATTTAAAAGAAACTTTCTTCGCATTCTATCCGAACTGCGCGTAATGATGCGATTTTGTTTTTCTTTTTGCCTCCTCTTATATATTTCTGTTGGAATTTGGTTCTTCGAGATTTCATTATATTTGAAAATTAGAACAGAATGTGAATTTGTTTTGTTTTCTTTGGCTTTTAATATTTTATAGAAAAGGTATGAAATAAAATTTACTACAACTTCTGTAACTTCATGTGATGCTGTGCTGTTAAGTTGCCGCAGTTATTGTTGGAGTACTTGTTTAGGTTATTGAGGAAGTATTGACATATAAAGTATAACCAAAATGGAAAAGATTAAGAAGTACAAACTGAAATCTATTAGAAGAAAATGGCAGAATATAATGAGTAAAAGATATAAGGATTTTATTTAAAATAGATCTTACAATTTTGTCTTCATATTTATACTAAAACAATGTGTATTATAATAAGTTCTAGGCATGATCTTCATTTAGAAATTTGGTAAGTCGACAGTACTGTTAAGTCTTAGTGTGTATTTCTACAACGATTTTGTCAATAATTTAAGAGTTTTTTATCCTTATTTTTTATTTATTTTATCTAAGTCGACATAAAAAGACTTGCATATTCTAAATACATATTGTCTGTGATATATCATGCGTTTTCATATTATAATTCACTTTGAAAGTACTTTTGAAGGTACCGTACTAAACACGTGATGAAAAAATTATGCCAGCATGTATGAAAAAATACCTAATATCCTCATTGAGTAACATTTCAATCGCCATAAACGCAGTTTAGAGTTTAAAGATTTAGTTTAAAGTTCTATTCATCTGATATTGTAGGGTTAACAATTCTTTTATATTCTAATAAACTGAGGAAAGATATTAGCTAACTCTTTGAGTTTTATTATTAATTATGCACGTAATATTTTTTTTTTCAATCTCCCATTTTGATAAAGTAAAACCCTCCATTACTGAAAGTATCACAAGGCATAATGTTGTTTAATGCACCGTAAGATGCTTTTATTTAATTTGGTATAATGATGGAATTGTTTTTGAATCAATTATCATCCAATGAGAAGATACATTATATATTTAAATAAAAATTATAATGTATCTTCTCATTGGATGATAATTGATTCAAAAACAATTCCATGCTTCGATTCAATAATATAAACGCAAATTGTAACAAACGACATTCGGTTATAGAAATAGCTTTGTAAAAAGAATATTTAAATGTTTAGGTTAACTGCCTAAAAATATTTTTTGCACCAAACATTTTTTTTAAAATTAAAACCACATTTATTTGAAAAAACCTTATGCACAATTTCAGTTACATAAAAAAGTTCAAAAAACTAAAAAGAACAAAATAGTTATATATAACTTACAAACTTCAATTTACTTAATTTTTTGTTAATTTATGCTAGATTCATCTAGCTCTAAATATCAATACTCAACTTGAAATCTATGAATGTAGTCATACTACACAATACAAAAATTCCCACATTATTGGTAAAGACCAATTAGACCGAATTTTTTTGTTATAATATTGATATCAGTGTAAATAGTAATCGGTCAAACTTATTAAGATATATAAATAACCATCTCGATTAACCTTATTTAGTAAGTTAAACCACATTCAAAGGTAAAATAGATACATCAAGGACTTAAATGATCGTACCGTACAAATTTTGAAGACGAACATGTGCCTCATTCTCTTCATTTCCTTGAATATCATTGACAACAGCACCCATGGCGTTATCACCAAGAAGCTTGACTGTCCTTCAGTAACTGAAGTTAGCTTGGATGCATTACAAAGCAGAAACGCTGAGAGAGTAATTTATGACACCAAGTAGTGGCTTGGTTTGAAACAACATTTATTTTGATAAATAAATATTCCATAATTGAAGTACATTCATTGAAAGATTTTGTAATAAATTTGAAGTAAATTAGTTCGAAGTACATGCCAACATCGTTGCTGCATCCGAAAATATGAAGGAGTTTGAGCAGGATGTGGATTCCATGTCAGTATATTATATTATATCAATTTGGTAATAAAAAATGACTGATAATAAAAATAAACAACAAAACAAAAATATGTATTTTGCGCGCGCGAGCTCACACACACACACGCACGCACGCACGCACACGTACACACACACACATGCAGCTAACAAAATATCAGAAGTCAAAACAATATATAATATTGAGAATATTAAGAACATTTAGGACATTACTTATATTTTGAATCTTGGCAGCACTGAATATTACCATCTGAGGTTTCCACTAGAAAATTTTACATTTTTTACCAAGAAATGGTGTTGTTTATGGTCACTTTTGTTGGTGTGTGTGTTGTCATTTTAAAATTGCGTCTAAGCCAAAAAATGGACATAACACGATCGCAATTCGCTTACCTACGAAAGTTTTGATGTTCGCCCAAAGTCAGTTGTTGTGTGAGAAAAATTTGATGCTATGCAAAAGCTAATAATGCAAGATCATCATTTGATATACTGTAAGATTAAGACATTCTTGGGTACTAGTTTCACTGGCATACATAAAATATTCTATGATCGTTTAATCATTAAACGTTTGTTCTTGTTGGATCCCATATAGTCTGACAAAAAGATATTTGTGTCGATTGGTGCAAACAAATGCTAAAGCAATACAATGATGATGCTTCAAAAGACATGTATAAGATTGCAGCACGTAACAAATCATGGATCTATGCGTATGTGCGAAAACTAAATAGCAGTCGACTGTACGGGTGTTTAAAGATGTACTAAATCCAACAAAAGTTGTTTGGACTCGAAGCAATTCGAAACAAATGGTCACCTGTTACTTCATAAAAACTGATCATGTGACAAAAGTGCATAAAAAGAACATATAAAGCTTCTGTAGAGTTCTGAATGGTACAAAACCATTTGTTTGTCCGAAGTATTCGGTGAAGTAAGGAAAACGAACAAGCCATGTCGGATCATCTTTCATCAATACAATGCCAGCTGTCACACATCTCGTCTAACAACCGATTATTTGAGCGATCAAAAAGTCGAATTAATGGGTCATCCGCCGTGCAGTCCTGGTTTGGCATCAAATCATTTTTTTTGTTCCCGAATGTTAAGAATAAATTAGGTGGAGGACGATTTTCGCTGGCAGAAGAAGCCGTTGATGCATTCAAAAACCATGTCGTATAGGTATCTTAAGCGGAATGGAAGAAATGCTTTCACAAATGCTTCGAACGCATGCAAAAGTGCATAGATCATAAAAGAGAATATTTAAAAAAAATTAAAAAGGCATTTTCAATGACAAATTATTTTCTTTTTAATATCAGACTCAAAATTTAAAAAGTTCCCACATAACGAATAACAAAAAGAAAAATAATAAAGATTAAGGTGGCATGTACATGGAGTGTAACTAAACTAAATAAATTACCTTAATGACAAAATTAATGAATCATAATTGACAATAAAACAAAATAGTGAAGTCAAAACATTAAATCGAGTTAAATTTTATAGTAGGGGAAGGAGGCGTACATGGAACCGTGGACGACGTCTATATATCTTTATCTCTTTACTACACGCATATAGAACTTTCCACCGCGCCATCCAGTGGAAGGATACGTTACGATTATTGCGTAACCTGTAATTACTAAACCTAATTTTTGATGTATGTTTATTGAATCTTTTACGCCAAGCATTATTTTAAATTGTGTCAATATCATTATTTTCCCTTAATGACAATTTCATAATTTCTAAAAGTTAATACAGTCGCTCTTCGTATATATTATATTAATCATAAAAATTACATTTTAAAATAACACTGGACCGTTTCTTTATGGGTCACAGTTTGACAAGAGTTGCAGTCGATCGTGATCCACTACAACTCATCGTGATGAATATTTTTATCTCTTAATTTGGTATTCGTTTCGGACTCACAATATTGACGTTGTAAGTAAGAAAGAGATGAGGAAAGCTATCGATCTTATCTTTGACAGGAATAAAATTAAAAGAATTGCTAATTTGAAAAATATTTCGTATGCTTCTTTGCTAAGAAATTACAAAAATATATTGAGAAATAATCGCAAGCCAATTACACTGTTAATGAAATATTTACTGGTGAACAAAAATAAACACTATTGGACTATATTATTAAATACAGCCAAATGTTTAAGGTCTAAGTCCAAAAGAAGAAGAAAAAAATTGTTGAAAAATAAATTTCTGCTGACGTACATCAAATTGTAAAACAAACTACTCGTCACATGAACAAATGTCTACGTAGTCACACATTCTGTCAATGTACCACATGTTCAAACTGAAGCACTATTAAATCAAAGAAAGCATCTGCAGAAGTATTTACATTTTATTCATTTTATTATTTCAAGCTAAACTCCTTGAACGTATTGGTCAATTGCTTGCCTATAAGTCGCTAAATCTATTTCGTCTTGGTTTTAAAGCTGTTCACAGCGCCTAAAATAAATTATATGTTTTAAGAACATTGTGATCTCAAAACAAAAAGATACTTTTTTTTATTTCTTGTTTATTATGTAAGTTGCCGCCCAAATACATAAATAATACTTCGAAGTAGACAATACAGAGTAACTTGCACTATTTATTTTATTAAATAAACCCAATAAATATCAAAGAAATAATTTGATACCAAGGCAATATCTCGCCAATTTTGTAAAATTTTGAGAAAGAGTACAAACCCTGTTTCAATAATATTTTACAAGTTATCATATCAGTTATGATAAAAAAAATAAATAAAACAACTAAAGTATCGGCTCTGTATATGGTGACGTAATCATAAACAAAGAATGATGATTGAGCATCGTGCTATCAATATTTTTCACACGCTTAATTCATCAACTAATCTTGATTCAAATAAATATTAATATATTTGTTACGTTATAGGAGCACAAAACATTTATATATATATATTTTTAAGTGCCCTTTTAATGGTCAAAATATTCAGCGCCAAAAAAAGGAAAACAAAAAATATGTAAAAAGTAAACTTATAAACCGGTAAAGAAAATTACTTTGAAAATATTGAATGTTTGTAAGATAGAAAGCGCTACCCAGAAATTAAATTTGTAAAAAAATAGCCGTATTACTGCGCGATTGCAATCTAAATATTTCCCACTAGCGGTATTCTTAACTTCATTGATCGAACAAAACCATCGATGTTCAATGTATTAACATTTTATTCTATCTAATCTAACATTTGATAACTTAAAGGATACTTAGCAAACTTTCCGATGTTAACTAGATGAACAAATTTGGTGTGCTATTTAATTTCACTTAACGAAAACACTTTCAATGAGATTTAAATATACAGCTGCTTACATAAGAAACTGTTTGCATTTCAAGGTAAAAAATATAACCGAAAAAATCTAATGAAGAAATGAAATCTATTCGTACCTTATGTAGCACAAATTGATTGTTCAACATTTAAATAATCTCTCCTCGTTTATACCTTTAAGCATCTTTTGGAGAAAGACTAGTATATTTTCGTTGACTGTAGCTATGCAAGCTCATCGACTTGCAAATTTTACTCTTATAAGGTTTCAAGTTTTCAGATATTCGAAGTATTTCAAAATGTTTACACGTCAATTTTGTTTTCAATGTACCTGTTCATCCTGTGTACCTGTTGATCCCTCAGTCCCGTGTGCCCGTTCGTCCCGCAGTCCGAAGTATCTTGCTCGCCAAGAATATGAGACACAGATTTCAAATTTATACATCAGAACATATCATTTATATATAATTACAAATCATATAACAAATTATACATCCTCTGCTAACTGTTTCACTACATCAAGATGTATTATTTTAATAGAGCATGTAGACTAAATTATTTGAAAAAAAATCTTTGTTTCGCTTTCATAAATATTCTATAACATCCTCTGAATAAATTCAATTTGATATTCTCGGTTCATTCCAATTATATTTTCTTCATATCTTATAAATTAGTAGAATCTTAACAAGCTAAAAAGTAATTCTACAAATAAGTTAAGTGTCTTAGCATATAGAATATACCAACCATTATATAAATTAATTTCATAACTTTTCTACGACGGAGCAAGACTTTTCAAAAAAGCAAAGCATTTCTCGTATAAGGTAATTTAATAAAATCTCGTCAATCTGAATTCCACCGAATAAGTCGTTAAGCAAGTAAAAAGAGAAACAAATATCAAACAGTACACTCAGCTCGACCACTCTAATAAATTGAAGAAGTTGTTTTAAATTAGATGACCAAATTGTAAAATATCAAAATATGGCTAAAATAATAATTGCTGTTTCACGCTACTTACGCTGTGTAGCGTTTTCACTATGACGTCGAATACTATTTAAATTAAGCGAGAAAAATGTCATAAAATATTTTCCCTTTCCATTTTTTACAAGTGTTAACGTAAATAAAACGTAAATAATTTGCAGTGCCATTTGAAATGAATCTTGTAACTTATTACGTTATTCTGAATACTTTAACAAAGCGGCTTGAAAATTCTTTAGGCTATGAAGTACCTGTCTTACGGTACCTAAGTGAAATTAAATAGCACACTAAGTTTGCTCATCTAGTTAATATAGCGAAGTTTGCTAAGTATCCTTTAAGTTATCAAACGTTAGATTAGATAGAATAAAATGTTAATACAGTGAACATCGATGGTTTTGTTCGATCATTGAAGTTAAGAATACCGCTAGCGGTAAATATTTTCATTACAATCCCGCGTTAGTACGGTTATTCTTTTATAAATTTAATTTCTGGGTAGCGCATTCCATTTTATGAACATTCAATATTTTCAATGCAATTTTCTTTACCGGTTTATAAGTTTAGCTTTTTATACATTTTTTCTTTTTCTTTGTTTTTGATGGTGAATATTCTGACCTAAAAAGTAATTCACAGGATGAACAGTTACCTTGAAAACAAAATTGACGTGTAAACATTTTGAAATACTTCGAATATCTGAAAACTTGAAACCTTATAAGAGTAAAATTTGGGGGACTCAAAAATATTACTGAATTTTTTGTATATATTTAAATTGTTTGTATCATAATGTAAAAAATATATTAATATTCACTTGAATCAAGATTAGTTGGCGAATTAGGCATGTGAAGAATATTGATAGCATAATGCTCAATCATCATTGTATGCATATGATTAGGTATCATGTACAGAGTCAATACTTTAGTTGTTTTCTTTATTTTTTTAAATTGAATTAATATGATAACTTGTAAAATATTATTGAAACAGAGTGTGAATTCTTCTTAAATATTTACTAAATTGGCGAGATATTATTTTATTTCTCATAGAAAGTGCTTTTGTTTAATTACAGATTTAATCATAATAATGACTAAGGATTGTGAAGAATAAAAAGAAATGTTATTCCTGAAGAGACTAAATATATCTATTTTCTGTTACCAGCTCCATTTGAAAAAAATAATTGTGGGATTAATTTTAATACCTCTTTCCCAACGACTAAAAAAAAGAAGAGACGTTTCTATATTTTATATGATTTCACTTATGCACATTGTGTTGAAAACTATGTATTTTTATATAGTTTATCTCTACTGCAGTTACAATTCGTAGATATGGGCCAAAATATATAAGTTTTTCTTGTGGTTGATGTTACTTTGCATTGCAGCTTATAGGCTGACGCTCGCCGTTGCTAAATATTACAATTATCTTTGTTCGGCTACCATAATTCAGCTATATAAGATGAGATTAGAACTGCGTAATAATAACACAGCTTTCTTCAATTTATACTTGATATAATATTACTGACATTTTATTGTGCACGCGTTTATTAATATCTATTATGATTACAATTGAAGAAGAAAGGAATTTAGTCGTATATAAATAGCTAATTAATTTGCCGCGCGAAAAGAAATAAAAAAAATTTAGTGCATTTTTAGGTCAATGTTAGGTTCAGTTTTTGCTAGTTTTAGGAAAAATATTTCATTGTTGGCTTACGAGATTCCAATTAAATAAAAAATTAAAAATACACAACTTACAAAATTATCATCTCTCTCACCCTCTGTCTTACACCCGATATATTATGAAAATTTCTAACTATTTCAAATCCTAATTATAATAAAAAATAAGCTTATCATTAAGTATAAGTCTTTCTGAGTGACAACAGCTGACACCTACTTTCTTTAAACAGACAAAATTAACGAAATTCTTATTTATCCCAATGCAAAATTTTCAACTCGCTTGCAGTAAAATTACACATTCTTAAAACAAACAGCAAAAGAGAATTTTAAAATTATAGAACCTTTTATGCACCAAAATAAAATCCTAAAATTATATTTGAAACGTTATTAGACAAATTCGGTTTGCGCATTGTAATGATAAAATTGTTTTACTTTATTGTATACTAATAAAATAAAAGATTTTTTTTTCATTTCTGCCATTCCACTTATTTTATCACCTATGCCGATTTTGTTGATCACTTATGAAATATTTGTTATAAAAGTATGTCGATTATTTATATAAAAAAACATTCTTTTCATTATTTCTCTCAGTAATAGAATCGCAAGAGTAAAAAGAAGAGAGAAAAGAAAGATAACATACAATATGACGAACATGTCACCCGGGTATTTAAAACATATGAGCAAGATGAATCAGCCAGTACGCTTCTCTGGAGCAAAAAATATTCGTAATTAACTAAAGCTTATCTCTAAATTCACGAAATTAATTTCCAAATTCCAAAATCTATAAAGGGTACCATTTCTTTTCGTATTGTAATAAAGAATTTTCTTATCCTTCAGGTGTAATGAAATAATATAGTTACTTAAAAAATACTATTATGTCGATTTAAAAATTTATCAACATAATTGTTTATTATAATTATTAGCTTTATTACGGTTCAAATACAATTATAATCACCGACTAGTATATAGTTTAAAATCCTAATATTTAAATAATATTTGAAATCCATAGTTAATATTTAGCCGATGTAAAGAGGCCATAGAATAAATGGCAGATAAATCCGAATGTATAATGTTAGGGAGAATCCCAAGCACATATATTTAATGATATTAGATGTGTGGAAGTCCAAAAATCGTTGATTTTGGCACAAACACACTGACTCACTCATAGATCATCAAAACTTGCCGGCCACTTTCACCATTCCTGAAACCTTGAAATTTGAAACTCAGTTAACATTATTTGTGTACGTAACAGGAGAGTAAGTGTTAAGTTTTTTATAAAACCTAAAATTTGACAAAAAAATTATGTCTACAATTATTTAACAATGGTCTGTAGAATGGGGTGGTGCAAGACTGCGCGGTCTATAAGACTGCGTACACGTCATAACTCGAAAACATAGCTAACTTCAGTGTTGTTTTGATGAGACTATGCCTGTTATTGTTCCCAAAATATAACTGGTATCGCGAAAATACGAGATTCCAGGTAAGTTTAAAGTTGGCTTCACAGTTTAATCTAATTTTTCTTCAGTTTAAATGTATTGCAACTAAATAAACAAATATAATGTTAGCTTTGGTTAACAAACTAAATCGATAGACTGTACAGGTGACATTAGTTTAGGTCCATTTTCAGTCAACCATACTGTTGGGTTGCCACTGCATAGATAGCAACACCAGTATGGATGACTGAAAATGGACGATCGTGTAAGACTGCACATGATACGGATGTGTAAAAATGCGCGTGCAGTATTACAGACTCTTTTATATTCTTTAATATTTTGTTATGTATACTGTATCTAATTATATATATATATATATATATATATATATATATATATATATATATATATATATATATATATATATATATATATATATACTGTATCTAGTGCTATTTAAATCACAGGATGTTATCGAGAAGGAGAAGAATATCAGACCGATCAACTTGTCCTCGAGTTAGAAGCAGCACCTAAACGAGTTGCAGATAGCGAAAGTGAAAGGTCTATAGTATAAAATATTTTGGTATGGTTGAGTCTACTTTACGACTACTATTATAAAGATCTCATTAAGCAACGAATCTTGGAAGGTTCGATATCTCATTCTCGAAAACAGTTTTTTTACTTGTTATAAGACAAATTTTTCGAGTACCTAAAAAAGTAAACGACATATTTTTTGGCATAATTGCTAAGAGTCATGGCATTCGAGTATGCAGAAAAGAATAAAACTCTGCATATATTTAACCCTGGGAGCAAAATGCCGGGTAAAGAATGGTTACGGGGTTTTATGAAGAGGCATCCTGAATTTTCATTAAGGCAGACTACTTCTACAAGCGTCGCTCGTGCCATAGGATTTAATAGGCCCCAATATGAGAGGTTTTAAATAAAATTCACAGTTTTTATGAATAAATACAACTATCCTCCAAATGACGTCTACAACATGGATGACAAGAGTATTTCTTCTGTACCAAATAATCCTCCAAAAGTTATTTCTACTAAAGGCAAACGTGCAGTCAAAAAAGTCTCGAGTGGCGAAAGAGGCATCAACGTCACTGTGGTAACAGCTATGAGCTTCAGCACGAATTTTATTCCACCAGCATTAATTTTCGGCAGAAAACGGATGAAAGATGACTTGCTTGACGGTTCACCTTTGGTTCCATAGCCATGGTATCATTCAGGTTTTATAAATTCAGATATGTTTTAACAATGTTTGTCACATTCTAAAGACCATACCAACCCCACAAAATAAAAACCAGTGCCATTAATACTCAACAATCATTCGTCGCATGCAATCATTGGAGCAATAAACTATTATTTCAAGCACAATATATATTAACTTTATCATCCCATAGTAACCACAAGTTACAACCGCTGGACAAAGTAATTCACGTAGCTTTGAAGAGATATTCCAACAAGTGTGAAAAATAGCTTGGAAACAACCCTGGATGAGCTATCACCCTTCTCCATATGTGTAAAATTTTTAAAACCAACTAATGTCTTCAGTGAAGTTGATTCTTTGGCTGGTTCAGTCACAGAAAGAGAAAACGAGCCTGATTCCATCGAAGTTAAAGAGACATGGCTTTACCACAAAAAACAGCAAAAGTTCCAACAAAATATATTGTGATTGTGAATCAACCTGACTCTGCTGAAGAATTAACTTAACCGGCATTTATGTCATAAAAATCGAAAAAAACGTCAGCAAGTGACACAGTAGCTATCTCAAAAGCCATATTAGACCAAAGTGATCAGCAATCCAACATAGAAGAAATGCCATCAAAAATATTGTTGCCACATGTTCTCAGCAAGCACTTGTTAAATTTCTGTTTCATTTATATTAAACATTATCTTTGCTATAGTCCCAAGTTAAACATTTAATTACCAGAAAACATAAAAGATCTAAGGTAATCACTAGTTCACCGTACAAAAATGAACTAACAAGACAAATTGAAGAAAGAGTAAAGCCTAAGGTAAAAAGACTTAAGCTCGAAGTAACCGCAATTACTAGCCGCGAAAATATTGAAAAGCCCAAACCAAAGAATAATATGAATGTGAATAAAACTAAACCAACGCTTAATTCTAAGAAAACTTTGATGTCTATGCTGTGAAGAAATTGATAAAGATGATATGTGAAAGTTGGATTAAATGTAATGTTTGCAACGAGTGGTGGCATGAGCAATGCACAGCGCACTCGGGTGGTATGGACTTCGTATGTGATTTGTGTCAAAATTACCATTTATTTGTGACTGCGCAGTTTCACACTACCCGCGCAGTCTTGCCGACCTCGCTGCGCAATCTTACACAACCGATTATGTAAGAATGCGCATTTCCCATTTTTCTTATTTTACTCTAGCAGCTCAACAACTATTGATCTCATGACAAAATATCTTTGACATAATATTACCTAATGATTAAGGCATAAAACTAATTAAAGTTCGTTCTAAAATATTATCTATTTTTATTTCATAGCTTCTGATACTTTAAATGCGCAGTTTTACCGAGTAGGCTAAGAATTAGTAGAAGTAGAAGTATTTATAACTTTGTTCTATAGATAACTTTGGTTATTCTAATCTACCCGGAACTACGAACATACAATGTCTTTTTTATTTTAACTAATATTAATTAAAAGTGTGTTTAAATATGTAATTGAACAAATAATAATAATAATATTCGACCCATAAACAATAAACACATTGTACTTGTTAGAAAATCTAAGACCACTTATATTGTTAATATCCTTTAGGCGTTACACATTGAAACAAACGTCATCTCTGGCTAACTTCATAAATCAAATTTCTCCCTTCAGATACGAAGTTTACAAAAAGTAGTTTCTTTTTTGGGATATGAGGAATTCCAATTCAAAACAGAAAACTTTCCCACCAAAAAGACTCACGTAAAAATATGTGCAAAGTTCTTCTCCGACAATTCGGTCAACAAAAAATATTTGAAATCGGAAACTTCGCCACATTTATTTTCTGTACCAAATCTACAAATTTTAATTAGTAAAATTTTGTAAGTACCAAACAAGAACAAGTTTTCAATTTAATACAGAAATGTGAACGTGGCAACTTTTTTATACTCATTAGGTATAAAATTGAGATGAAAACTTAATTTTAGGACTGTGTTAAATTTAGGAATATTAGGAATGTGAATCAAATGAGTAAATAATATTCAAATTTGAAATGACAGTATTAAATTGAGAACATTTTTGACGTTGCCCCTGTATAATTTTAAATGTAATTATATAAGTTAAGCAGATATTACCACACTATTAATTACTCGAATCAATATTTCATTCCTTTATTTTAAAATTGACTTATTTACTTAATTGCGAAGTTCGTGGAAAAGGTTTCTTGATCATTTTGCGGTTATTTATATAAACTTGCTGAACAAATTTTTGATCGATTCACAAATAAGGAATTTCAGACATAAGGAAAAAGGAAATTGTTTTCGTGCATTAGGAAAGGAAGCTTAAGAAATAAAATGATTGTTAACAATTTCCCAAAAAATAAATGATTGTTAGCAAGTATTTAACCTAATTACTAAAAGTTTAAATACTTATTTCTACATGAGCAACATCTTCCAGTCAACCATAACAATTTGCATTTAAATTTAGTTGGTAGACTGTAAAAGATTTTACAATGAAAATTCTTTATAGCACATTAGACGAAAAAAATTCAAAAAAATACAAAACTAAAGTAAAAAACAAACTATTGTCATAATTTGGGATGGGAAAGACAGGAAAGAATAGACACAAAGGAAAAGGTTTCACGAGAGGCAGGACTTTTTCACTCGATCTTTGCCACTAAGATAATTTGGGCTATGAGGATTTTTTAATATATTAAAAAGAAGTCTAAGTATGTGAAGTTGGCGTCGATCATGGTTCTTCAGCCATTTAAGAAGTGACTTGTATTCAGAAATGTGATCATATTTTCTGAGGCCGAAGATATACCGGATGCATAAATTTTGAAGACGTTCCAACTTGCAAAAATATTTTTCATTAAGATCAAGATAGCACACACGTCCATAATCAATTAATGGTAATAAACTAGATACTAAGATTTTGACCAGTAGGCCCAGGTTTTTAACAGTTGACGTGTATGGTATTATTGTACTATTTAGTACCAATTTCGGTAAACCAGGTAGGTTTACTTTCGAAGTCAGTTTTTGACTACCAATGATGATAGCTTCTGACTTCCTTGGGTTAACCAAAAGACCTATTTCATGAGCCCACTGACCAATTGATGCGAATTCTCGATTAAGGATGTCGATGGTTTTTGATAAGGAGTGGATGTTCGAGTGCGCATAGATTTATATGTAATCAGCATAAAGATGACAATGGCTAAAAATATGTTTAACAACATCATCAATAAATACTGAGAAGAGGAGAGGAGATAGAACTCCACCTTGAGGTACACCAGCTGTAAGATCAGTCCACTCAGAATACGTATCTGACAACTATAATTTATTTTTATGACAACTTTAATTAATTAATGACAATAGTCAATATATAATTTGATATTCTTTACTAAAATGGCGTTAAATTGCAATAAAACTAGTTGCCAAAGTAGTTAGGTTTTAAGCAAAAAATATGGAGAAATAAAATATATTAACAAATTCTTTCCAAATATCCGTATTTTTTCGATTTTAACGAAACTTACTCTTTTAAGGAGAATATTATGTTAACTAATAATTACGTATAGTAATATTTAATTTATATACTACCTATATATTACCTTATCCCACATATGATATTACGTGACCTAAGAAATCAGTATCAAATCACACAAAAACTACAGCGCAATCCGTAACAATACAACTACTTTTTAGATTTAAGGATGTTTAGCTAACACTTTTATATAAACCTTAGAAAAATCCAGCTGTTTGTTCCTGAGAAAAGCCAATAGGGATTAAATAAAGAAAAATTATTGTCGATTATTTAATAAATACTGAAAATGATGTAAAAAATAATACGAAAACGAATAAAATCGCTTCCGTGCATGGAGTAAAATGAACGTAATTTTCAGGATCATTTAAATTCTTCTCCACGATAACTTTACTAAATCCAATCACTATATTTGCTATATCTTACGTATTAAACTTTTTTAGATCATTGATGATATTAATTTTAGCGTACTATTATTAAATGTTTTTTCACTTGGTGTTATAAGAAAATAAATTACTATTTTAATCAAAAATAAATGCAATGCGTAGAGAAACAAACCATCTTAATTCTCTCCTATTTAAACGCAAATGAAATAACTGATGTAGTTTTGTTGCACCGATCAAGCAGCATAATCTTATATGGTGCTTTGAAGTAAACGATAACTGTCTAATGTTTATATGAATGTTTTAGTGACATATTTCTAACTATAGAGCATTAATGCTAAATTTTTCATTTTATTAAGAATATTCTTACCAAAAATTTTGTCGCCGAGTGTACATGTGATATAGAGAAAGAACACACTATTAAAACGTCGACATCATTTATTAATTTAGTTATATGACAATCGTCAATACAAACTTGATTGCGTCTGATGAATATATAAAATTACCAAATAAATTGACTTACATAATTTGTGGTAACCTCAAGTTTTTATGCCTGTTAAGTACAAAGAAGCTTAATGATAACATCCATCTCAGCCATTCGTATTAATGACATATTATTTCCGCTGAGGTTTTCATTTTTTACTATAATTTTGCCTACTTATTACAAGTAAACACTTATTTAAGAATTTGCTAGGACAACACGATATTATATGTGTATAAGGTAAGTAAGTCTTAACACACACAAACACGCACGCACGCACGCACACACACACACACATATATACAGAGTTACACGATGGTCCTTAATAGCCGTTAAGTACTGACAAAATAAAAAAGACTGATATTTTGAAAAGAGGTTCGTTTATTAGGGTACCATATCTCAAAAAGAATATTAAGAACGGATTCCTTTTTTCCTTACAGGATTGCTACGCTATCCGCTACGCTAACCTTTCTGCAAGTCAAGACCCTTTTTTCCAGTAACGCGTGGATGTATAAATTTCAAATACTTAAATATATGGTCCCTTTGAACTATAAAAAAATCAAACTTCTACATTAACGCAATTTCTACAATTTATGCCGCAAATAAATTAAAATCTTCAGGTTTTGATGCATACATAATCTAGAAACCTTTAATCTAGAAACATGAAATACATGAATTTTGACAAGAAGCACAGTCTCACAGTACAAATCGTTAATTTATAATTAAGTCATTACAACAAATTTTTACTTCGATATGCGCCTGCGGAATATCTAGTAGGCAATATACTATAGTTATAAAGAATAACAATTTTGTAAATAGTATATTAATAAGACTGGTAAATTAATAAATATTTGTAAATGCTTAAACGTGTACGGAACCCTCGTAGAACGAGTTCCCCTCGTGCTTTACATATATTTTATTTGTCCATATTTTTGTTCGCTTACAACTGTACATTTCTGGTTAATGATTTTATTGAAACTACGTATTGATTATTTCTAAACTATTACATTACGTACATAGGAATTAGGCGAAGAAAATAATAAAAAAGGAATCGTTAAATATTCGAAACTGTGAACAAACCCTAGTTATAAATTATCTTAAAAAAATAAGATCGGAGAAAACATACCACTTGCGGAACGGCAAACCAATTCACACTGAATAGATATAACGTACATTGATTTACGGCTTAAGCTTGCGGCCGTATATAGCCGTAATATGATTTAAAACATTCTAAAAAAGTTTATGATACGTTGACTGATTTCAAGCAAGCTAATCAAATGTCATATCAACAAGCTAATCAAATAGGTACATTTGTACAGAATTAAATGGGCCACTGAAGGTAAGGTGCATAAGGATAGAGAGCTGTTTGATACGTGTATCTGGAAGCAATGTATTGTCAATTTCGCGTTCTAAAAAAATAGTACAATAACAAAGATATACAAGTGTCGTCAGTAGTGTATATAATTATTAAATACAAAAAAGGTATTGAGTTTAAACTTAGAAAGTGAATACTTTTGGGTAAACGCGTAAGAGAGTTTTGACAGACAAAAAAGTTTCTTGGTTTTCTCAATTTAATGCAACGTCAAAATTACATTTATCCATAAAATTTCTTAAAAGAAAAGTAATAATTTACAGCTGATAATTTCATATTGGAATATCTATCAGATAGAGGACGAAAACATATATTAGAGTTCCTATCAGACATAGAGAGAATATCTATTGGACATAGAAAGAACGAACATTCGAGTATTTATTAGGCATATTAGGAGAATTCCCTCTGAACAATTTCTCATAAAATGAAATTGAAATACACAAACACATAAAGAATTTTAGGTATAAACTTAGGCAGAGTTATAATACCTAGACTATAAAAAAGAATATGTATTCAATGTATGTGACTGTCAGTGAATTACATTAGATTTTCTCCAAATTTCAAATTATTACTATTTCCATTTAGGATTTTATTCCTAGAGTCATATATAAAACGTTAAGGTAAAGGCGAAGTACATACCTTAAGGACGATGCTCAAGTTAGCTATCGTCAAAAAACATCAACTTACTTAACGCGTTATAAATGTCTTTCAACAAAATCTACGAGAGAAGGCACTGAAAAAAAGCAAGGTTCATATTTTCATGTCAGTAAAATATTTTGAACGAAAATATATTTTTATACGAGGATGATATTTCAGTTTTATTCCAAGAAAGTTTTTACTTGGGTAGTTATTTAAACTGAATTTTTCCCGAGATCTGCTAAAAAACTCGATCAACCAACAATGTATGACGAAATCGTAAAGTTTTGTCACGTGATGTCATATCTCTTAAAATATTAACGGAAGTGTTAGATATTCAATGGAGTCAACAAGGACACTCTTTGTCTACGAAAACATCGGAGTAGAAAAAGGAGGATTAAAAAAAATGCTTGATATAATTTGATGGCCAAAAAGAGTATTAGTATTACCTTTGGAGTTTCGTTTTAAATCTATATTTATCTTGTTCTAATTCCAGTGACGCACGTACTCAATTAAGATGCCTTTTCATACCTTCTTACATACTTAAAGTAACTTTTTCCGTTTCTTCCTATGCATATCCTAATGATGATAGATCAATCAAGATCATTAATAAGCACATAGATTCCAAATGACGCATGTTGAGGACTGTCGTTAAGTTACGATGGAAAATGTATTTATTATGTCAGGTAATTATAATACATCGCAAGGTTTCTAATTCCAGTGACGTTGGTCTGATATAAAAAAAAATTGTTCATTTCGTCCCATCATCATGATACGTATAGGCTATTTGAAGTGTTGATTTACTTTGCAACATTACATATTCGTTTTAATTCTTCCTAGTTCAAATTACAAAAAAGGGTGCGTGTACTTATGTACGCGCGTGAGAAGTTATACTTCTTTGGCATCATTAAATAATACATACGGATAGATAACCTCAATTATATTGGAGCACTCGAAAAAGTCTATAAACACAATTTTTTCACTAATATTTACGAATAGTAAATATATTAATCAAAATATTGAATTTAAATCACTTCTAAATATAATTTATCAGCACATATATAAATGGCACTTATATGAAACTAAAACACATGTGTGAATGTAGACACTAGAAACATGTGGATAAATACTATGAATATGAAAACAGTGAACAGAGGCGACGATGGTGCCAATAGCTTTTGTTTCGAGACTGCAACCGCTGCAACTTCATACTATAACTTTTGTGTGACGAATCTTAAAACTTCACTCTCATCATTTTTTCATAACGCGCCTAAAGAAGTATAACTTCAAAAAGTTTATTTTGCAATGAAATTTACATTATAAAAGATAGGAATTTTTTGAATTCGTAACACTCTCTTGTCGAAGTCAAAATATCTTTTTTGTTTTTAACATATTTGGTAATCATTTTTCTACTATAATACGTACCATCTAACACATGTGTTACATGGAAATTGTTTTTAAACTACACCATTGACACCAATTTGTAAATTAGTCATGTCCATTTCAAACAATCTCACAATTTTTCACATGGATGAATTCTGTCCCAGCTCGAAACAATGATTTCAAAGATTTAATTAAAATATTCAGATTATAAAACTAGATTATAACTTTAATTATGTGTGCAAAAAATGGTTAGAATATTTAAATACACATTTACTTTTGTTAAAGAATTTATTGCATAGCGTATTTGATCAATTAATATTAGTTTTAACTTCGATTTATCTTACTTCCTATATATAAAATTTATAAATAATTATATTTTAGCTGGGTTTTACTTATTGAATATATTTGGCGTTAACTTTGTAGAAATTCATTATTCACAATTGAATTAAACTACGTGACGTAATATTATTTCTACTTTCTTTAAGTTCTTTACCACGACCTAGGTTTCGTTGTATTACATCTTCAGGTGGGCTATTAGCAAAGATGGGTTCTACTAATAAACAATATATTTTGTATTTCCGTTTTAAATATTAATGTTTTTCCGTTCAAAAATGTCTAAAGAATGAGGTCCAGAAACAATATTTTGCAATAGGTACATTCGGATTATGGGGTTATAAAAAGGGGTATTATTTTGCTAATAGCCTACCTGAATATGTTGTAATACAACGAAACCTAGGTCGTGGTAAAAAAATTGATCAAAGTAGAAATAACACGACATCACGTAGTTTCATTTAATTGTGAAAAGAGGTATTATTGTTATAAATTTGGAGGACAAATAATCTTGGTAAAGGTTTACGGGATCTGAATTGGGTGTTGAAGTTGCATGGAGAGAGGGACGGTCAATATACGAAAGCGTGAATTTGTATAAATACAATAGATCGGCGCTTTTCCTTCGTGTAGCTTGTGATGACGCAATGCATCTCTGTAGTGAGATTTCATAGGATCTATGTTCTACCGACCAAGTTCCATAACAAAGAATACTTGAGGATATATTTTGTAATTTTCCATTTCTCTCACCGTGTGATTTTGGTACCAGTATGAAGACGAAATGAGTGACATATATTCGAGACTATTTCTAAATAGTTAACAATATAAATATATGAAGGTACGATGGCTTTAAATGTGTTATTTAAACGAGAAATGAATCCTAGAAATTGCGTACATTTATAAACAACATGATCATAGTGAGAACAAAATGTTAAAACTCCGAGATACCTGCCAACAGATTTACGTGGTAATGTTGAGCCGCCCAACATATAACTAGAGTTTTATTTTTTAGTTAATGAAGGAGATAATAAAGCACTTGTCAAAATTCAGAGATATCCTATTAGAGGCGCAAGTTCATTTACAAGATTTTATTTGTGAGAGTCGACAGTCTTTAACATCATCGTGGTGTAGATCTTAAGATCACTTTCATAGAGTAAACAGGGACATATAAATAGTTGTACCAGATTTTTATTAAATATTATAAAGAGGTTCCAAACGCACCTGATTTAATAGATTTATCGATTAGGGTATTGAGAAACTCAAGTTATTATAAAAGTTTTTTACATAATTTGATGGAATCCCATTGGGCCCAGCGCCTTTTTTGCAATCGAGACCTTTGATTTTTATTTCAATAGATTTTCTACTAACATAAATATCATTCAAGTAGAAGTAATTAATGAGTAGACTTGAGGTCATAGTTACTATAATTGGCTGGCTTTTTAATGACAAGGACTAAGTAATCGGCTCAGTATCCTCAATATAAGTAACGTTTGTGAAAACATTTCACAAACGTTACTAACATTGAGAATTCTGAGCCATCTTATTTCAATGTCAGTGAAATTAAGCTATGACCTTTGTTTATTATTGACATATCTCGAGAAATGTTTTATGCTGTACTTAATGCGATATATATATATATATATATATATATATATATATATATATATATATATGTACATATATATATATATATATATATATATATATATATATATACATACATACATATATATAAATATATATATATATACATATATATATATATACTATAACAGTTATCGATGAGTTTTTTAAACCTGACTCATAGTAAGTTAAATGAGTCATAACCAAGGGGATCAAACGGTGGCCAGTCAAAAGGTTGACCGCGACATTTTTCACAGAAACCGCTATTCTTCCGCCCTCGAACTTATTAATGCTCGTTGAGTGCCGGTCGCTTCAAAAGACTATCTAAAGGCAATTCAGAAACTTAACATCAAACTTACTTTTAACGAAATCGGTTTCACATAGGCAAATTATATAGTGATCGTTGTTGAGGATGTTTAGGTATAGATCTTTCAGCTTACTTGTAAGTTTGGTCACATTCTGATAACAAACAATACTTACATAATAATTAATAAAAGTAAGTCTAAATATAAGTAGCAAAGTTTTTTGTTAAAACGAAACAAAAATAAATGATGAAAAATGCATGTTTCATTTTTGCAATTTCCTTAAACTATCTACTTTATTGAGACTCATCTCAAATCGAGAACTTGACTCATCGTCTTTTCGTACATAAATTCTGCCAAATGTTACCTGCACATCTTTGAATTTTTACCTTTTAGCTTATTTTCTAGTTTCTGCATAAAGATATTTGCCTTCGAGAGATGTTTTCCGTCACATAAATTCACGTTTTTTCACCGGTGATGCCAAGGTGAGAATTTTATACAGTCGTTGATAAAAAAATCTTGTCGTTGATAAAAAAAAGTCTCGAAGCTGAGGAAAAGATGGTGCCGCTAGAGTATTTCTTGGACCGCTTGATTTTGTACATATTCTAACGACTCTACGGAAGATGAGTATCTTGCATCATTAGTGCTCACGCCTATAGTAGAACACAGTTATTTAAATATCCACAACGTATTCTCGGATCGTCTCTCAGGGATAGCTTGCCACTCTATGTTGTGGCCGTGTAAAACGTTTTCATTGTTTGCCATGCGGTTACTAATGAGTCGGAAATCGGATTATAATCTATTATTTTTGCCTTCAACTCTTTTAATTTTTTCATTATTGACAGAAATTTGCAATTCAATAGTATTTTGTTCGGTTGTGATCAAGTCTGCCATCTCTGTAAAATTGATTTCAATATCTTGAACAACCAGCTTGATTTCAGAATGGATTTTTTTTTTAATATCGTCTAGAATAGCCGCACGAATAGTATCTATAAAGATAGTGAAGCAATATTTCTTCTAGTACAAATGACACCGTCGAGCAAATCACAAATTTTGTTCATGATGACAACGTCACTATCATAACTGTTCTCTAAGTCACTCCTGATAGTTCCGTTAATATTGGCTATTATCAAATAATGTATTTATGCTGATCTTTACAGAAGGCAGTTGGTATTTATACAAGGTATCTTTTTTCGATCTTGGTCGCCCAGTATTAATGTTCTTACAACTTGAACATATCCAGGATATACTCAATCGGTAAATGGTCAAGACCTTTTTTACAAAAAATCGAGTGAAAAATAAACGCACATTTCATTTTAACTTTCTTAAAATTACCGTGGTACTTTTGACACTTTATATATGGAAAAAGGAAATAAGAAATAAATGCATTGTAAGGGAGAAACATTTCGTCACCGATGGTGATTATTGGCAACGCATCTATAAATGTTACGGATACTCCTCTTAATGATTCTAGATCCAAACCAATCCTAAACCAGGCTTTGATTTAGACGAAAATAAATTATTGCGACGAGACATTCCAAGGGTGTGCTACGTTCCATATGTTACTGGATTGATATATATGTATAGTATACATTGAATCTAAAACTCTGTCAATTAATTTTTTTCAATTTTAATGTTACAATTATTACATATGCTAGATTAAAAGTTAATAAAGTTTGCGACATAGTATTCACTATAAAATTGACTATAAAATCTGAATATTATAAGGGAAGAGTTGTGAAATAAATGTAACCAATTACTTGTTAATTCTGTAATATGAAATATATATTTCAAATCAAATAAAATTCCATTGCGAGTTGCACTTATTTGTAATATATCTAAATGTTACGTTCCAAATTATAAGTATCATTTTTTTATCAATGTGATTATTTCCCTTCAATTAGAAGTTTTTTTCAGTCCTAACTTTCAGGTGTTAAATATACTTTTTTCTCTCAGCACCTAACTGCCCCATTATCTGGTCGTTATCGCCACAGCTAACAGTAATCAAAGTACATTTTTTTCAAATTTATTGTTATAAAAAAAATTCAGTTTATTGAAAAATGTTGATTCAAAAGAAAAACTTCTGAGGTTTACTGTTCTTTCCATAATTAAAAATAGTATTGTTATGAAATTTTATAATTTAGAATTAATTTTGTTCATCGGTTGCAGAGTTTAAAACGACATACGAACAATTTGGACGGAGTAATTATATTTATACAAAGTGAGCTTTAAATAGTTTCTAGAAGGACAATGATCAGAGTGCATGGTCGTAATTGTGGTTATTAGGCCTTTGTCTATATATATGTACTATATATTTTTAAAATCTTCTTTTCATTTTCGTGTCAGTTTAATATTTTTTTTAGTTATTGGCACCCTGCCTGCCCCTTATTTTCAATTTTTTATTAGGTTTCTTTAAATGATCTTTGTATAGGCAGCATACATTATGTCGTGAATATCGTGAAATAATTCTAAAAAATTTAAAAAATATACTTTGTTGACAAGCAGATGAACAAACTAAAACTATCATTGAATAACCAAAAAATCAAATCATAATACTTATCCCATTCAAAGTATTGAAACAAGAAAATTCTATAACTGGACATGTGTATCTTGAAGAAAAGTGCTACCTTTAGAAACGAATATAATGACTGTATACATTGACGATCGCATAGTTTAAAATACAACGGAACTTGCTATAGTTTCTATTAGTATCTATGACTAATAAAGCTTAGACTAACAGCGTTAATGCTCCAATTAAAAGGCGGAGTAATCTAAAGCACCGGTTTTATTATCTGACTTTATTTAATACGAAGCTTATCCGTGACTTTGCCCTGAATTATTTTACCGTAACATAGTATGGATGCCCGGACCTAGGAAATTAAAATTAAGCTTGATTTAAAACCGTTTCATGTAAAAGGGTTTGCATCTCATACAACATAGAAAGGCAGGGACAAATGTAACTTCTTCAAACTATTTTAGTTGACGGCATCATATTCAGTTGAAGCCCATCTTTATCGAGTTGTTGAAGTCTCTTAACTTCGTCGTCATGATGGCGCATCTCCATGGTGCAACACTTTATATGAGTATATATCTTTTTGACGATTTTTACATGGTTATCAATATCAATTTTTATAGTCTAGTCCTAAGTAAACGAACTCCAGTAGGATTTCCACCTTAACAACCTCTCCGCCGTAGAACCTTCGACGTTATTATCAATTTCAAAACTATTCAAAGTAATAATTACTATACTCGTGAGTTATCGATAACCGAGAAACATATTAATCTAGCCAAAATGAGGTAGCAAAGCAAGTTACACGTGCTCTTCTCTAAATATTTACTTCTCAGTGGAAATTTCTAAGGAGCAATAATGACATATTTTCGCAAACGTTATGATCATAAATGGAACTACGCTTGTCAAATACGTGATTTCGGTGTGATTATAAATAAATACCTTACATTAAATGATTTTATTAGTGGCACATACCACAAAGCATGCAATGTACTTGAATTTATTATGCAATATTTCGCAGTGAATTTTGTGCTGAAAAAAAAATTACCAAAATTTAAAAATCATATTACGTATTATGAAATATATCCTATATTTGTTATCTTCCAATTTTGTAACTGAGTTGATTGAATGTAGTTTCCTTATTGTTTAATCAGAGATGTTTTAATAAAGTATTTTTCTATATTCCTGTATATCAAATATTGTATATTATTTGGATCAACTATAATGTGCACTGATGCGATTAATAAACTATGCCCAATTCCCAGATGCATAAGATTTTTGGCAATTTTTTTATCAAATCAGTTACGAAACTTTACACTGTATTGTTATTATTATTTCCAGTTGCTTTGAATCATATAAGGTAGTTGTTTCATGTTTCAAGACGATTTATTAGATTAGCGCTCACATAAAATATTATGGATATTTTTAAAATCCATAAATATAGTTAGAAAAGAAGGAAGAACGACTTTATATTGAAAACATTTGCAAAAAAGCCGACCACATGCGTGTCGCTCAAAAGCGCTAAAAAATATTTTATTACCAATGGCTCTAAAGTTTTTAGAGTTCCATACTTCAAAAGTAAAATCCGTCTATAATAACTGTTTTTCTTGGAAAACGCTTGAAGTTGACACTTGAAATTTGTCACAATAGTAAAATAAATTAACTCGCACAAAAAACTGAAAAATAATCGTTTGGAAATTTCAAGGAAGGCAAATTAATTTCTTCAATTTTTTTCTTTTTTTCATATATAGCGCGGGATATTATTTGAAAGTGCTAGTTATAGAGATCACAGATATTTTTTTTCATGATTCTAGGTATTATATTTTAAGAGATATGCTGAAAAATGTGCAAATAAATATTCTTCCTCCCCCTTATTTTCGAAACTACTCAAGCTAGCATTATGAAAAATATAAATTTTGAGAAGCCCATGCAACTGTTGTAGGAAAACTATAGCGATGATTCCGGATGTCATAATTTTTTAAATATTCCCCATGTTTTTACGACTACATTTAAATTTTTCTTTTTTCAAAGTCGATATTCTCAGAAACCATGCGATGTAGAAACGCGAATGTTGGATAGTAATATATCTTATTAATATATATATTTTACACCACCAACTCTTTAAAAATATTCGTATAACGATTAAATAAAAAGTGAACTTTTTTTTTCTCATTTTATATATCATATGGAGTATAACACGAAAATATTATTAAGATATTTTAAAGTATTTGCAAAAATATAGCATATCGTCCGCTCATATACCGAAACTATTGAGTCAAAACTCATAAAAAAAACAGGGTTCGCAAAACCTGACCTGAAGATTACAGGAAAACTATAGCAACCAAGCCAGATCTTACAATTTTCGAAAATATGCTCTATATTTTACATCTGTGGAAGGTTTAGTAGATAAGATGTTGCAATATATTCCCGTTGCTAAAAAGTTAATATTTGTAAATGGTTATAATAATTTTGTATATAGACATAATATAAATCACGTATATTTTAATATTGTGTCGAAATGTGTACTTAACCCTCGTAATGCGAGTTCTGTGGTTTTTTAAACTACGTTTGAGAAATTCGAGGCGGAGCGGGATCACGCAAAGGACAAAAAATTAAAAACGACAAATGAAACGTCATTTTCATTTCGAAAAATTTATCTAATGACTTTCTACTCGATGGGACGAGGGAAAAATCGCCCTTATTTTAAAAATGTATGGAGGTATAAACCAATTAATCTTCTGCTACATAGATATAACTGAGACCTTTAGAAGAGATATGTACTTTCGCCATATAAGTATAAACTATGAAAATAATATATAAATACAAACTATGAAAATATATAAGTATAAACTATGTAAAAATATGAAAATTGGGAGGCTGTGACAGACGGGTGAATACATGACGGCATAACAAAATTATAAAGGTTCCTTCAACGAAAATTAATTAAAAAAAAATTAATTCAAAAACGTGTAAAAAAAACGACAGAGAAATCGATAGTCTTGCAAATTTTTATCAGTTTGTCTGTTATTACACGCATTATACAAACATCATTAAAGCTGTTTTCAACATTGGATAGCTTAGCCGTCTATAAATTAAACGAGGTACATATAATCTCAATATAGTATTAAGAAGTAAAAAAAATAGCCACGAATCATATTTAATTGCTAAAATAATATACTGCTACACACTTTAAGTACTGCGACACTGCTAACCATATATATTTTTTAAATTTACTCAATTTTCAAAACGTATTCAAAAGCAGAATAAACTTATCGCTACAAGGTAAAGTTTTGTGCAGTAATTATTAAAAAGTGATCTAAAGCATATTTAGGTATATTTTTAAATAACTCTATGTATATTAGTTATTTTTAGTAGTATATTTTTAAATAACTCTAAGTATTTTGATGTTTTTCTACACATATTTTATTGAAACATTTTATCTTATATTTTCTTAACGATGAATATAGCTATTTTACAAATGTCTCAGAATGGAGATTACGGGTGTATAACTGTAAAGCTGTATAAAAATGCTGTAACTCTATAAGCTGTATAAAAATGCTGTAACCAAAATACTTGAAAATGTTTTTTGGAGGTTCGATTTGGATCTGGTAATCATTGCGTACCCATAATTATTGTCAAGGATCGGAAGAAACATCGAATATAATATTAACAGGAATAATCAGAAAGAGAAACAATTAGTATTAATTTTTTTTTCGATAATAATTTAATAATCCTTTGTATTTCTATACTTGAATATTATGAATAAAGGTAGTTTCATTATTTTGTCGCTTGTTGTCGAAAGTTAGTTTCATTATTTTATCAGATAATAAGTGTGGTACTCTATGCAGTAAAAACCAAACGTCATTATGTCTGCCCGTCTTTAATTTAGTTTGGAAAACTTACTTTTCTTGATAAAAAGGTTACCTGACTTCCTTATTATTTAAGGAGTGCTTACATTAATGTTATTTTGGTATTAAAATTAGTGGAAAGTTTTTATTATCATACTTAACTACGATTTCAAGATAGAAGTACATACATTTTTAATTACTGCTATCGTTTATTTAAAAATACTTTTATTAATGTATCATAGAATATAATCAACTCTAAATTGTAACTACATAGCCATCAAACCCAAATACTCAAATTTCAATTCCATGAACTAATAACTAGCTCATTTATGACGATACAAATCTAAGAAGCAACTGTTTTGAAGATGTTTGCCATCCACGATTCATGTGACTAATAATTTCCTAAACGAAGGTAAAAATGATCTCTTTTTGAAAATTTTGCAAAAATGTTATTTTTAAGCATCTACGTAATTTGAAATTTGCTAAATGTTTTTTTAATATCATAATTACCTTACTATTGTCAGGATAAAACAATGTAAAATTTACTTGATCATCACTAATCAAGAAATAAGATCTTTCTTAAATTACGAACGTAAAATGTACTAAACGTTAAATCGAGATCCAAAAATTTAATAAAAATTTCATATATACGACAAAAGGGTTACATCGACAAAAAAAACTGTTAATATTTTATGCAAGGTTTAATGCATGTTAGATTCAATAGCGAAATACACTCGTCAGTCAATCTTATGGTTTGCCATTGCTAATCATCACTGAATCTGAAAAATACAGTAAAACTTATTTCGCCAATTTATTCTCTCGCATTGAATTGCAACTGTGGCTACCCGTAAAGATAAAAAGAACCAAGATATTGTCATCTCTGAGAAAGACCTTTAATATCATTTCATTAGAAATAAAAGCCCTTATTAAGTTTTGTCTCTGAGGCGAAGCATAAATGAAATAGCTGATCCAAAGTGCTGTATCAAGTGATTTTTGTTGAGACTTTTTTCTCTATTAAATACATCCGAATTGGGATATGGATGGAGATAGCTGGAAATTGTTTTATTTAAAATGTCCAGCCGCCCCTATAAAATTAAGTTAGTTATGTGTGTGTGTATACATTATATATATATATATATATATATATATATATATATATATATATATATATTTATATATATATATGTATATATATATATATATATATATATATATATACATATATATATATATATATGTATATACATATATATATATATATATATATAAATATATATATACATAATTTATATGCATATATAGATATTTTTAAAAATCTATAATTTATCTTGGAAATTCCGTTCCTACTCTCTGTTTATCGAAGCGTATACAGCCTTTTGTTAGGATTGATATGTGTGCAGAAATTTATGTGATTTTGTATCCTATGAGGTGATACGTACAAATTAGTATATACAATCTCTACAATTGCTTTTCGCTTATGAGGTTTCTTTTTCTTGGAATATGCAAAATAAATAATTTTGTGAATATTTTTTTGCCTGAATGCTTTATCTAATTAAATTATTCCTTGCAGTTACAAAACCATAAAAAAGTGTAATACCATTGTTCAGGAACGAATATTACGTACCATTATATTTTTTTTAAAAAAGTTTTGTCTACGTTGTCATAACTATTTTATATTACAAGAGAAATTTACGTGATTTTGTATTCCATAGAGTGATACAGCAACAAATTTGTATATGCAATTTTTATAATCGGTTTTCAGTTTTTCTCACGGGATGTTTTATTTATTTAAATTCTTAATAACCTTTTACAGTTCAAAATCATAAGAATATAATGGGCGTTGTTTCTAACTAGAATTTTCTAGAACAAACATTTATTACATAGTACACAGAGATGAATCTCAAGTCGTTTATAAAGGCAGATTCATCAAACTTAAAATACAGAAAAAACAAAAAAAAAGTCTAAGTTCTGTAGAAAGTAAAATTGAAACACTAATTACACTCATAGTTTAGCATATACATACTCAATAATTAATCATACTATCACGTCCACTTGACTAAAAATACAATAGCACTAATAAATATTTTCTATATCCATTATAAAGACTCGGGTCAACTCAGAACATTTTTCGGGAATCTTCGAAATGCGTTTCCACGCAAAAGGATTAAAGACTGTTTCAAAACAAAATGAGCTACCATTTTTAGAGCGCTTTATCTGAAGGTTCTGATTAACTAAAGACCAGTTATTCTTTATCAAGTCATAGTGACTATAGAGACAGGTTTTAAAAGTTCCCATAATTATACTCTACTAAGCTGATGCACACTTTCTGACAAATAAGTTGCTTTGCATATCACAGAGAAATAAAATATAGTAATTGTTTTATCTCAGAACTACACATGCAGATGAATACACACATGAATATCTTGGAAAAAATGCAAACGTAACGAAAAAAATTACATTTAAATTTACCTCACGCGTAAAATATCACATTGTTTTTCTACAATATCCTTGAAAAACTAAGAGTCACAGTATGACCCAGGCACAACATTTTCGAAAAGACTGCTTAAAACGGCGAAAACCAGAAATATTCTCTATACTCTAACACTACTAATACACAATAACAATATAAATCTGGATAAATAGGAATACAACTAAAAGAAAAGCAATGAAATAAAAGAAGTTTATGAACGTTGTCTTAAATTTATTTATTTACTTTACTTATAATATAATAGAGTATAATAAGGTAATACCCCGCTCAAAGTTTACCTAAAGCTTTATGTGCCATTAGGCAATTATTAATCTATAGTAGTACTTAAAATAAATATTTTTTTCATAAAAGTCACAAGCAATTATGTAGTATACTTATGATTATTGCAAAGATATAAAAGTCAGAATTTTCTCTATTTAAAAAAATGTTAAAGTAATCAGCCACTAAATGCATCGTGCATTCGTCTATTAATAATTTAAAATTATGTAATTCTTTGATAATTTTCCAAATTTCCTATTAAGTATTGGATAATATTGGTAAACTCGATATGGCGGATTGAACGCCAGGGCAAGTTTTGTCGTCTCAACTCACTTTAGGGACGAAACTATTTATATGCTTAGCCTAAATCTTTTGTGGTAATTTATGCAAAAATCGAATGACACGTTATGAGATTACTGGTTACGAGGCACAGTTACAAAATTACGAAATACGAGAAAAAAATTACTCAAACGCACAAATATCCATTTCCTTGAATGGTTATAGGTATACATGCTGGTCGTACTTTTTTAATGAATTGGATACTTGTGTAATAAAACTATGCTTATCCCAAATACCATTTATCTCCATGAGTGATTATACCTCCTGTTTTTGATACAGTGTGCAAGAAAAATAAAAATAAGTTTCACTTTGTTAGAATCAATTCGTCACTTTGTCAATAAAATATTCGGTCCGAAACAATGTGATTTGGATATGTAGATAACATGTCGAATGTTTGGTTTAAGATCTTCCTTCTTCAATTATGCAGTTTAACCTCTAATTAAGAAGGGCTTATATAAAATAAAACGTGTAAGACAATAATACTTCCAATGCTTGATATTATGGGGTTATTTAGTAACAAAAATATGGAGTTATTTTAATTTGAACACGTAGTATACAAAAATTACATCATATTTAAAAGTAGGGTTCAGTGAATAATTATTTTGTTAATCGAAATATCTAACAATGGTTAATGGCAATGCCCCACAAACAATTTTCATTAGGCTCTTAATTAAATGAATACTTATATACTTTTAGTAATATACGGGTATTAGCAATGCAATGCAGATTACGACGTTCATATTTATATTTTTTTAATAAAATTGCCACCTTAACTAAGCTGTAAAGTTAAGCTATCTAAACATAGTATGATCGGTGGCAATGAATAATCTATAAGCAACACTTTTATGTGATAATGGGAAAAATTTAAAAAAAACTTCCACCAGTTAAATATTGAAGAATGTTATATATTTCAATTCCAAAGAGATACTTACAAATTCATTAATCTTCACTGAATTGTTGGTATATCCTCAAGACAGAATACGGATCCTAATCAAAGATAAATACTTAATCCTAAAAGTTAAATAGTTGCCTCAATAGTTAAATGGTTTTTGAATAAAGGTTATACTATTACAGATTGTTCCGAGAACAAGATTCGCAGAAACCATACAAAAACAGAAAAAGGCATCAAAACACGTTTTAAAAAATAATACTTAAACTACAACGAGTTGATACTCGCAATAACAGTACCTCTCATGGTCAATCAAAAGTCCATATGTGCCATAATGCACAAATCTCAGCTCTATAAATTCAACCGATAACAACGAATTTGTTGAATAAACCAACAACTCGCTAGATGCACTTTCATTAAAATATGAATGTCTTCGGTCGCAGTTATCGTATCAAATGTAATTATAAAATATAGTTTCTGTGAAATTACGAGTTCTTTAAAAATTAAATTTAGGCCCTGGCAGAATACAACTGCGAATTAAGCCATTCATTGGATTAACATTTTGAAAACTTCACAAAGGCTTGAAGGGTTTTTACTGTTTCTAGCCAATCCAATACTGAGCAGAATTATTCTTATCTAAAAACGCTATCCGCTAAAATGGATTTATTTTACGTCTCACAAAGATGCGTCTACTAAAGAGGACCGAAATATTCTTTTTGTTCACAAATTAACTTTAATTAATGTCCAAGTTACGTATTACAACGTTCATTGGACATTCTAGCCTGAAAACTACTTTTAATTACATTTTAGATACTTAATTAGATTCTTTAACTTTGCAGTGTTATGCTATAACTAGATATTTGGTGAACTACTTGATAGTGTTTGATATGTTGAATTATTTTGGTACATCACCATTTACTGAATAATGCTAATCATTGATCACAATAAATTTCTCCAATTCAAGGGTGAGATGGATTTCCGAACTTGGAAACATATTGTTTTGTTCATTCTCCTGAGCATAATAAGATGCTTCTCTCAGATTTTCTAACCATTTGATAGCGCTGTACAAATACAAAATTTAAAAAAAATAATTTTTGTAGGAACCAGCTAAACAGGGCGTGGATTACTTCCTAATCAAATGTCTAAATCTATTCTGCTATCATGGCGTGATTATAACAAATATGCAAACAATCACCAATCATTGTTTGAAATATATTTATATATATATATATATATATATATATATATATATATACATATATATATATATATATATACATATATATATATATATATATATATACACATGTGTGTATGTGAACATTCTAAATAGGGGATTTGATCTCAAAAATAATTCAAGATAAGCATCAGATATGCTATAGGCCTATTTTATTAATATATTGCATCTTTATTTTCAAAACTATTGAACCTAAAATTATGAAAATAACGGAGTTTCTAGTACTACAAAGTTTATGGGGGATCTTCAGTGATCACCATAGATAATTCCTAGGAAATCCACAGTATTTTTTATGCCAGTATAAGACATGTGACATTTTGTATATATTTACATGGCGAAAATATTTTCATGCCGATAGATTACATTTCGTAAGCAGGTAAATAGTAATATTGTGTATAAACAACGTCCAGTATGATCGATATTTTGCAGATTTTTTTATCATAATAGTTCAACCTGGCTAAATTAATTTTATACAAAAAAAAACAATCTTCATTCAGCATCGTCGTGTAATTTTCATAACATTAACTATTGAAAACTGTAGAGAAATTCAAATATTATGTTTTTTTTAAGAAAAATCCAGTCTTTACTTCATTTCGTTACAAATATGAATTAACCTAACTCTTTGGTCTTTCCGAAGAAACTTTCTCGTAAACATGTTTTCTTCACCAAGAGTAACAGTGGCTTTAAATTGGTTACATATATGCAATTCTCTTTGTGGAACGTTTAAAGCTCTACCTTTTGTTTGTGTAGTATTTCGATATCATATAAATTTAGTAGCTACTTCCGTATTTGGTGCATGAAGTCACAGGTCAACTATAAATTACGGGTCGACTTTTATACATATTATAACAATAATTAAATATTATTATAGCGTAATCAAAGCTTAACTAAAATCGTTATCTACTCGAGATGTTTCAGTGCAAGATGGAAACTCACCGTCTTGCACTTTTAATAAGCATATCAGGCAGGCATCTAACGATTTATATATTCCATATTTAAGGTAAAAGATAGTCGAACGGGAATTATATTCATGTACTGGTGAGCGATTTAATTTTCCAAATAATTTCCAATATATCTCATGCTCCCCACCAATACTTTTTCTACTTTAAAATTTGCAGCCCCACGAAAGGTCAAAAATAAATATATATTCTCGATATATTTTTTCTCTCAATCTTCCATACTCGGTAACCTTAAAATTATGATATCAAATATGATTATTTAATATAAAATTTTGTAAACTATAAAAGTGTATAAATTTTGTATTTTTTTTTAATATAGAACTCTCCTTTAGTAGGTAAGGTTTACTTTGTAAGGTAAGCTTTTATTTGACAATCAATTAATAATGTGTTGATTATTCTGAAGATAATTATTTATTTAAGCGCTTGCTTTGAGGTGACACAAAACAGAATTCAAACTCAAGGTAATTTCATCTGTGGCTAACGAAAAGATAGGAAGTGATTATTGAAGATTTATTTTCATTATTTTTTAAACATTCATTCATACATTTCGAATAAAAAAATGTGGTTACGAAGGTGAAAAATTCTAAATAGAAACAATAATAAATATATATCTTTAATTACTTTCTAAGTGAACGATACAATTTGACATGTATATTTAATATTGAATACATTAATGATTATTCTCGTAGACAGTTTACAACATTCACTTCACTTCACAGGTGAGTGCTCTCCAATATAAATCTGCAAACCCTTCCTGCTTCGCAAAAATAGCGCTAATGGTATCGACGATAACAACTTATGAACTAAAGAGCACGTAATTATTTATAGTAATACATAAATTGAGATTTTGAAAACATTATTTCTAGTAAAATAACATGTAGCAGAATCATGACAAGAAGACAAAAATAGTTTTTGATTATCAGTAAGAAGTGCACGATTTTTACGATAAAAATTTAACTACACTATTGGCTAGTGCATGACATGATGTATTTTTGGGTATAATTATTTGCCAAGTTGTTGTCAAGTTATTATATAATAAACGAATAAATAGAGTATCAAGCACGTTTCAGAAAAATGTGACATACTAGAGTGTTTATATGCTTGATGTGATGCTAAATCTAAATACTTAACACAGTACGTTTTTAAAAAATCTTAAGATTATTTTCGTTTAAATAAATTAAAAGTAAAAAAACATCTTTCTTAGCGTAATATACCAAATAATTACTTTTAGAGCTTCGACTTAATCATTGGACGACAAAAAATTCAAAGTTTAAGACTAAAGCGAATCACTGCTCCAGAAATCTCTTTACCCAGACACACATATTTACTAGCTTCTTCACCAGAATGCAACAAGTCTGTTCACATTGGCTATCGCATAGATTATAATAAATAGAACTTGTTATGGTTTAAAGTTTATCTATAAAAGTAGCACTGAATTATTTTATCGTAACGTAGTGTGTATGCCTGGAATGTTGAAGTTAGTATTAAGCTCGATTCAAAAGCGTTTCACGTAGAAGTGCATGCATTTCATACTAAATAGAGATGTAGTAACGGATATAACTTTCTCGGATTATTATACTATACGGCATCGTATTTAGGTGAATCCATGTTTTTACCGATGCAATTTTTTTTGTAACTGGAAATTGAGTCAAAGAAATAAATTTATTTGATTGACAATTGTATAGTCAGAGAAGTTATTTCGAACGTGAATAGTACTTAGTCCAAATGCAATTTTTAATTTTCTGTCACATAAGTTACAGAAAATTAAAAATGCCATTGGGAATACGTACTATTCATTTTATTCGATTGAAAAAAAGTCCTTTGATTTAGATTATTTGTATTTATTTTTCACAGTATGTCAGATGGATACAAAATTAAAATTGGAGTCAAAACTTTCATTAAAAATGTTTTCCCAGTAAACCCGATTAACAATGTAAATAGCATTTTTGACATTTTTTTGCCATCTATTCACACTAGTGAGAAGTACTATTGAAACATCAATACAATGAAGTTTTTAAAATTACTTCAGTCAATTGGTTGAAAAACAAATTGTACAAACGTGTAGCTCTCTGATGAAGGTGCTAGTAAATACATGTAATGGTAAATATATATATATATATATATATATATATATATATGTGTGTGTGTGTGTGTGTATATACATATATATATATATATATTTATCTATTGTCCTTGTTCTTCAATCGGGGGTATTATAACAAATTATTTTTTTAGATTACTGAATAGTTATTCAACTTCGGTGGAAGTTTATGCGCTTGTATGAAGAGTCAGATATTTTATATTATTATATTGTGCTCTAACGTGGACCATGCTCAGTTTCAAGATGACATTTCTTGAATGCTTCTTAAATAGGTTTATAAAAATATTTGATATTTTTTTATAATATTCTTTTGAAATTACATAGTATTGTTTTTAAAATTACATAGTATTTTCTTCTGTTTCTGACTTATATAAGAGGGTTTGATTCATATTTCGACACTATTTTCTCAGATTGACACACAATTCAAGTATTATGGATTCATTTAGATTTTTATATGAAGTTGTCAAAAACTATAAATGTAATAGGTAATAAAGAAGGTTGAAAGTCTGTATATCAAATACATTTGCGAAAAAAAAACCAACCACATGCACGTGGGAATGCTCACAAAATCTATACCTCCTGTATTATAAATTAGTTCGGAAGAATAAAAAAAATCACACAGATATTTATAGAGGTTCTTAAAATTTCACACCTTAGAATTTTATAAACAAAGTGGCAGACTTACCATCTTGATAAAAATATAAGGTCACGGATAGAATTTAATTATTGAAAAACAAACTACAACAAAAAAATATTTTAATTTAATATTTTTATATTACCTCTTTATAATTTTGGTCACCAAGTTGACCGAAGAAACGTTAAAGTAACGTTTAAAAACTTTAGTGAATTTATGTTTTTGTAGCATTTCTCACTAGTTCAAATAGATGGTGCTAGATGTAAGTTAACTCGTATCGCGGACGAAAGCTAATATAAATATGATATAAGCCACTATTATTTTGAAAAATAATTTGAACAAAAGCCTAAATTTTAACATTAGGAAGTGAAGTATGCCGAATTTTTCTTTCTTTGATTTGAAAACAAGTTTACATTTCAATAGCAAGTCTTCAATATGAAAGTTTCATATTTCAATATTAAATTTTGAACTGAATGAATTCTCAAGATTAATTAAATAGATCTAATCAATATACGCTCTTCTTGCCCAAATGGGGACTCTTTAATCCATATATGATTGGTACCACTCAATATATGCCATACAAAAATTTATTTGATGGTTAAATAGGTTAACTTTTTGTTACCGGGTATAGTTTAGTGCAATAATTATCAAAATTTTACCAAGAGTAAGTTTACGTATTTTTTTAAAGGAACTTTCGTTATGAAAGTTAGTGAAATATATTATCTTACTACACAGAAATTATCTAAATTTCAACAAAATAAAAAAATTGTTTAATTCAAAGTGTTTAATGACGATTGAGAATATAATGTGTGTCGCTGAACAGAGACAACGGTTACATAATTATAAATTTTATTCTTAGGTCCGATTTGAAGTTTTTTCTTACTATTTGATAATCATTATGTGATCGGCTAAAAGTATGGGCGTCAATAATCTAATTAATATCCCCCAGAACTCACGGAACATTAAACAATACCGCAGAACCCCCTTAACACATTTTTTTAAAAGTGGACTAAATGCTACTTGCGTGTTGGACAATATTCCTTACCTTACATAATAATTTTTTTTTATAGCTGGAAAAAGTGTTGGTCCATTGCGCTCATACATTACATTACGTATATATAACTGCCAATTGCGATTTTTCGCGCATCACTTTGTGCAAGCCCAGTCATGTCGCAACTTGTCGAACGCTTGAAGTGAGATCGAAAAAAGTTCAGCTTACGTTATTTAAACATCAGTTATATTATTGTCACGCAGTAATTTAGACGTTTCATAATAACTATAACGAAAGAAATGATAAAATACAATTACAATAACATTCATCGTCAAAATATACGACGCATGGATTCAATATAATAACTGCATTTCTCCACCAGTTTGTGGGTGGTACTGCCAGTGTAAAGTAGGTGCACGAGTAGTGGGCTGTTGTGCACATGTAGCAGCAGTTCTCTGGTATTTAGGATGCAACAGGTACTTGGAAGAAGAAAAAATCTCAACTTGTCAATTACAGCAACTATATACTAGACACCGCTAAACCACATTGGTCTGATAGTAATAGAAAATTTCAGATTAATTATTTTTACTATTTTCATAATTTAATAATGTTAATTTAACTTGTTTCGCTAACTTGTTAACTTTATTGTCTGAATACCTTAGATTATTTTTGTCACATATTATTAAAATCTTTAAATTAATTTCACTTTTATCTTAAATACAATTACCCTACGTTAACATATACATATATGAACAAAAACCCAAAACTTTTCAGGAAAAAATACTCCTACCTTATTGACACTCATCCTTTACTCGTAACAGAGGTAGATAGATGTAGGTTGCTTGGTTTTATAAATATTAGATATTAGGTTTTAAATATTATAAATATTAGGTTTTATAATATTAAATAAATATTGGAAGTGGTGCACTATTTGTATTCTCAATTTCGATGTCAAATGCAGGTATATATATGTTTATTTGTTCACTTGTTTACTACAAGTACATAACATCCTTTTCTGATCCCATATTACACTGATTATAACTATTTTTATTGACATAAAATAAGACTCAGTGAACTCCAAGCCGTATCTATACATACAAGATACTCGAATACATAAACTTCATCAAATCTAAATACTCAACATTTGAGTAACAACCTCAGTTATGTTGGAAAGTAATTTACCATTACGTAAACCACGATTCAAATACCAGTTTTTACCAACAATAAAAATATAAAAAAATTTCTTATTTAAAAATTTTATTGAAATTAAATTTGTTAGCGTTTTTCAAAAATTTTCTAATACTATATATACCATTTTATTACTAAGGATGATAATTCCCCAGGCGTATATTATATTATGAATAATTAACATAAAATATTTAAAAAGAATCATTGAAAAATAACATTTCAAAAATTCGTGTGGATGACGCTAGGCTGACGCTAAAATCTAAATACATGATGCTTTTCGTAATAATTTATTATTCCTTTTAAAAATTGTAATTTTAATGCACTTATATAAAGTATTTCATATACTTTGAACAAAGAACAAATGCTTTGAGCACTCAAATATGTCAACTCAACTTGGTCTCCAGATGATGTTTAAGTGCTTCCCTTCTTTATTTTATTATGTCTAACTTTTAATTTTTTAATGAAGGAAAATTAAACTATCTCCATAATTTTATTGTTACTCTGTGCTCCAATAAGGACATACAGCCCTTTATTATAAATCAATTTGTTTGAAAGAATTTACGTGATACTTTATGTTACAATGTAATTCAAACAAACAAATTAGTGTATACTACCTTTACAGTAGCTTTCCCACACATCAGGATTTTTTCTTGGAATATGTAAAATAAATCATTTTTTTGCATACATCCTGACCGGCGATTTGTTAAGTTAATTACATGGATGGTTTATCTAATTAAATCATCCTTTGAGGGTATAAAACCATAAAAGTAAAATTCCTTTGTTTCGGAGAGAATATTATGTACCATTTCGTTTTGCTTCGAGAAAAAAAGCTGAAAATGGCCTTTAATTCATTGTTAAAATTTAATTAGTAAAGTGGTCTTAATATTGACATTTTTTTGCGGGAAATATGTATTATAATAATTTGTTTAGAAAAAAATTTATATCAATCTTCGTATTTGAAAATTGTTTTAGAACTTTATAATAGTACCAAAATAAAAATATCCATCAGCAAGAATTTGTCTCGTCAAACGTAGAAATTAATCTCCAGTCGACCAATTTATAAATAATGATATTCATCATACTCTTCCTACTGTAGTAAAAACTTTGAATATAAAAAAATATTACATTATAATTATGAATGGAGAATAAGTGCATATTGTGTAATAGTTTAAGCAATCATATTGTCTAAGTTCAGTAAATAGTAAACATTTAAATACTAATTGGGCTCAGAATTTAACATGCATATACTCATTAATTAATTTTTGTATCACTTCCAGTTAACAATATTAGTAACATAACTAAATATACACTACGCTCATCACAGTCATCAGAGTTAACTATAAGGCTTTTCCGATGATTTTCGAAAAACGCTTCCACATAACAAGATCAGAGACTGCTCTGAAAAAGATAGTCCGTCCTAAAAAATGGAGACTTTTCATCTCCGATTAGTTTTAAGATTAGCCCACTCTCAATCAAGTCATAGTTACTATAAAGAGATGTCTGAAAAATTCTCATGATAATAGTCTCCTATGCTGATGCAAACTCCCGGACAAAACTCTAAAGACATTGTTGTGTATATCGCAATGTATTACCTCTCGGAGCCATATGTAAAGACCGAAGCTATCTCACGTAAAGAAATGCAAACGCAACGTTTAAATTCCATTTTAATATTCTAGGGCTGAAAGTGAAAAATCAATTTTCTACAATTAATCTAGAAAACGAAGCGCCACAATATGAACTGCGCTCAAATTCCGAAAAGATGTACGTACTAATAGGTCGAGTCTCAGTACTGCAGTAATTGGCCTCCAATTAATTGGAAAGCGTTTGCCTATGTTGAAAGTCGATAATGGGCTTAAAATTATCTTTGTTATTCGGAATTGTAACAATGTTATAACAGCCATTGCGTGCACTCGTTTTTTCTGTCACACTTATTGTGTTTGCGTGAGTAACAATGTGTTCGAGGGAATTTTAAAAATAATTGTAAAAATTTGAAAATAAAGCCATCTTAAAATAAATTAAGACTTTTGTTGCTGCCAAATGGTCTGATTATAGTTAGTATTATAGATACATTAACGGTTGAAAATCTACGAAGCGAAATAAATTGTAGTGTATCTTTTAAAATAGAGTGAATATAATTGATAGCGTCAGCGAGAGTCATTATAATCGGTCATATTACATGTGATTGCTATTAAATTATTTACTTAAATACACAATCGAATGAAATTGTACACGCAATTAGGGAAATACAAGTTTTTTTATTTCTAATGATGAAACATTAAATATTATAGAAAAACAAATAAATACCGAAACCTTAATTTTATTATAACATATTTGGAAAAAGTGTCTTCAAATAATTCGATATCTTCAGTTAATAAAGTCGATAATCTAAAATAAGATATTGTTTAACATTACCAATCTTTTACTGCAGATTCGAAAGAAGTTTTTTTCTTTTTTCTTAATAAATTACCCTCTCATGATATCACATTTGAGACGTTATCAAGAATCAGGGAGCGTAATGGAGTGCATCGAAACAAGGTTGACCCAAGTCAAATAGAATGTGAAAAAGGAGAATAAATTGCAGCCAACATTTAAATAAATACTAGATAAAAGGGCATGGGATCAAAAATAGGTCCGATAATCTAACGCCACTGATATACGACAACTAAATAAATCATGACAGATAAGAGTGAAACTAAAACAAAGCAAGCCAAAGGGTACAGCTAAAAAGAAACAAGGAAGAACAAAGAGATAAAAGCCATTTTACTAACCTTATCTTAAATTTACCTATTTACCTTACGTATAATGGTAATGCTTTGCTCAAAGCGTATCTAATCCTTTCTGTGCCATTGAGCAATCATTTGTTTATTTATAGTACGTGAAATATATACATTTTTCACAAAAGTTAGAAGCGATTTTGATCCTTAAGGTTAATTCAATGATATTGAGGTTAGAATTTTCTCTGTTCAAAAATAATAAATTAGTTAGCTACAAAACCTAACAGAATACTTCCAAACACTTTTAAGTTCCAAATACAAATAAGCGATGTCCGTTAATTATTCCAACTCATGTCATTAATTTGCTCTAAATTTTTTGAAAGTTCAGATTTTCAAAATGTCTTATTAATTATCGGATAATATTAGAAAAGCTTCATATGGCGGATTGAATCCTAGGGCAAGTGTAGTCATTTAACGTCCCTTTGGAATGAAAATAATTATAAAATAAGCGTAAATGTTTTGTGATAATTTATGCGAAAATCGAATAACTCTTTACGAGGTTACCGCTTATGAGGTATAGTTAGGAAATCGTAAACACATACAAATTATGATTTATATAAAATAACAATACTTATTTTAGTACAATACCGTAAAGCTTCCTGTGCGTGATATTATGGAGTCAGGAAGTGACAAAAATATGGAGTTATTCTATTTTCTACCATAGTAAACAAATATGGTATCTTATTTAAAAGTTCTATGAAAAATCTATGAAATATATAAAAAATGAAAATATATAAAAGTTCTATGAAATATCTAGTAATAGTAATGAAAAAATACCACCTAGTTCTCAATTAAATGAATACTTGTATACTATTAGTAATACATACGTGTTAGTAATACAACGCAAATTGCGATATTTATATATTTTTCTTATAACTTTGTCACCTAAACTAAGATGTAAATTTAGATTTTCTAAACATAGTACGATTGATGCAAATGAACTTTCTGTAGGCCACATTTTATGTGATATTAAAACAAACGAAATAAACTTCTGTTAAATATTGACGACCGAACTATAGTTGAATTCTACAGATATACAAAAAAATTCATTTTACTTTATGGATTGTTAGTACTTCCTCAAAACAATAATATGAATTCTAATAACGTGATGGTTAAAAATTTCGTATATGAAAGATAAAATCTAAATTGTAAACATTTTTTAACAAAAGAGTTTATACTATTACAGACCTTTTAGAATAAGTTTCGCAAAAACCAAACAAAAACAGAAAATAAATATCACAAACACATTTTAAAAAGTAATACTTAAAATACATCGAGTTGATAAGAGTAACAGTGCGGCTATCGACCAATCGAAATCATAATGCACAAATCACAGCTACACCGATTCAACCGATAATAACGCATTCGATTAAACCAGCAACTGGCTGGATACATTTATACCAAATTGCTAATGTGTCCGATTGCAGTATCCTAAGAGGAACCGTGAGGTTATCGAATCAAATGTAATTTTCTAATATCGTTTTAGCGAAAATAGGAGTTCTGATTAAGCTTTGGCGCTAGCAGAGTCGAACTGCGTATTCAGCCCTTCACTGGATTAACTTTTTCAAATATTCATTCAACACTGAGGAGAAATATCCTTTGACGAAAATACTCTGAGTTAAAACGAGTTTCATTTATGTATAAAAGAAATGCGTTCACTAAAGAGGACTAAAATATTTTTTGTTAAAGAAATTAACTTTAAATAATGTTCAATTTACGTTTCATTACGTTAATATTGTGTCCAGAAAACTAATTTCCATTACATTTAAATTAGTTAATTGGATTTCTTAGCTTTGTAATATTTACACTGTAACTAGATATTCACTAGACGATGAAAAAAAAGTTAATTCATTTAAGTCTATCGTCATTCTATTTCGTAGTTATTTGACATTTTAGATAATCATTGTATTTCACAATTTCATTAATAATGCGAATCTTTGATCACGAAAAATTTCTTCCATACCTATTTTAACTATCGTTCGACCTTTAAAGTGCACCATTTTTCAGACTAAGGAAAACGAGAGCTCTGAATTAAATCGGAAAGTATTATCTTAAAAAGGGTATTTAGAAACATTTCAAATCTTTTAATATAAATTCGGTATCTGATAAAATAATTAATCACACTATTTTTTCACCGCGATTGGTCCAAGCTCCTTCTGACTTCTACAATAACAGTGATTCAGGAAAAATAGCAATTATTTTCGGAAATACTTTTTCGAAATTAAATTTCGTAAAAAATATTCTATTCGGGGCATGGATTACCTTCTAATCAAATATCGAAATCGATTCAGCTAATACGGCGTGATTATAACAAATTGTTCGTGCGTGCGTGCGAGCGTGCGAGCATGCGTGCGTACGTGCAAATGTGCGTGCGAGCGTGCTCGAGTGCGTGCGTGCGTATTTAGTGATATATATTTACTTTTTGTAAATAAAGGAAAATTCGTAACTGGACATATATATTTACTAGCAACTCTACCAGAAAGTAACGTGTCTGCGCATATTAACGATCATATAGCTTATTATATATGGGTGCTTGATATAGTCTGCACCATTATTTACGACTAATAAAGCTTAGACTAACAGCGCTAACATTCCGATTAAAAGGCCGAGTAGTGAAAAGCACCCTGATTCATCATCCGGCTTGATATAATGCTGGGCTTATCCGTAGAGTAGCACTGAATACTCGTATTTTAATATAACATGAAGTGTACGCCTGGAACGTTGAAACTAGTATTACTCGTAAGCTCGACTCAAAAGCGCTTCACGTAGAAGTGCTGGCATCTCACATACAACATAGAGATGCAAAAATAAAGAAAACTTTCTTGGAACAAAATAACTGACGGCATTGAATTTAGGCAAGGCCTTCCCGTCATCGAGCTTTGAAGTCAATGTTTACTGAATAGTCAACTTATATGTAAAAATACCTTGTAAAAATAACGCATCTCCATTGTTCGAAAAATTATATACACGTGTATTTTTTGGCCATTTTTAGTTAACTTCAATTCACTTTTGTAGTTTATTTAAATTTTATGAAAAAGGACATGAAAATAATATTATCTACATTGTTTAAAATTGCCAAAAGATCTAAAATTGTCGTATTTATTGGCTACTTAGTCCCAAGTAATCAACTGCAGCAGGGTACACACACACACACACACACACACACACACATATATATATATATATATATATACACCTGTACCAGAAAGCTTTCTAATTAACAAGGTATTTATTAGTAATAAAATAGAAACTTCAATTTTATTAGGAACCTCAAAACCATCCAAAGCATGACGACTTACTTCACTCGTGAATTATCGGTAGCCAGTAACATAATAATCTGGCCGAAATGAGATAATAAAAGCTGGCTTCACGTGGCCTTATCCAGGTATCTGCTTCTTAACAGAAATATTCCAAATATCTGAAATGAACAATAATGACATAATTTTGCAAACATATTCCTTTATATGTTTTTATGAGTTTAAGTGAAACTATGCTTGTCAAATATTATTATAATTAATAACTATTTCAAGCTGAACAATCTATTCAAACCTGTTACAAAGCACGTAAGGTACCAGGGTTTATCATGCGATATTTCGCAGTAAACGTGCTGGAAAAAAATAATAACTAAATTTGAAAAAAACAACTAACTGAAATTGTAAACACATGTATTACGAAAGATACAGTACATTTTTTATCTTTCAATATCATAATAAAAGTGATTGAATGTAGTTCCCTTATTTTTCGATCGGAGAAGTTTTAATAAGACGTGTTTCGAAATTACCGAATAGTTATAGTATATTATTCCAAAAATAAATAACATTTTTAAGATACTTATAACACTATTAATAAATTATATGGTATTATTATGGCTGTCTTCGACTCTTCGGAATCATATAAGAGAGTTTGTTTTATGTTTTGAGACCATTTTGTCAGATTGGCACACATCCCAAAATATTTTAGGTCAATTTACAATTTTGACATTAATTTATTTGCAAAAATGCGTATCGCTCAAAAACATTAACAGGGTACGACAGTTCAAATCTTCTGAAATTATAACAAGTTAGTCAAATAATTCTACTTTAAATTTCTAATCTAATGCTGACATCTATACATTACTATAGATCTGTAGGAGTTACTATGTTATCTTCCACGTTTATATTTTTTTCTATTTTCTATTAGACATATTTTCTCTATTCATATTTTTTAAAATTATATTTCAAAAGTACGAGACGACGGCCCTCCTTCGCCGGGACACATTTAATATTTAAAAACAATAATTGAAGTGTTAGCCTTTATAAAGTAAACAGAGTACGTACTATGTCGATATAATATTAACAAGTATAATAATGGAAATAAAAGTAGACACTGACAGAATTTAATTGTTTCAAAACCAACTACTCCTAAAAACACCTTGTTCTTTAATATTTGTAATATCTTTTATTATTTTTTTTTCACCAAGTTGACTGAAGAAATGTTAAAGTAAGGTTAAAATACTTTAGTAATGTTTTAATAGTACTTCCCACTAATTTTAATAGATGATATTAGACGCAAGTTAAATCACCAAATAATCGCAAACGAAAGCTGATATAAATGTGATATAAACCAGTATCATTGAAAAAATTTTGAACGAAAATTTGAATTTTAACATCAGAAAGTGTACTATGCCGAATTTTTCTTCGTATAAATTTAAGAGAAGCTCATATTTCAATAGTATATTTTTAATTGTGTACATAAAATTAAGAAAACACAGGATTGTTGTATCAAAAATTTGACGTGTTTCTGGACACTAAGATAATTTTTAAATTAGCATTTTAACCACTGTGCCCCCCTCGTACTCAAATAGGAACGATTCTAATTCACATAATTTTGGCTTTACTCAATATACATAATTTGTGCACTTTTTGTCAAAAAGTTATCTATGGTAATTAAATATATTTATGTTTTTAAATAACTTTCTGTACGTAACTGACATATTTAAATTAATATCTTTTTGCACATTTATTTTATGTGTCCCAGAATAAAGACAACGGGTTTTATATATGCTCGAACTTTTATTCGTGGTTAAGATTCGGAGTTATTTGGTATTATTTGATAATCGATACATACTAGTCAAGGGTCAACAGAAGCGTTAAAAATCGTATTAACCGAATAATAGCCCGAAAGACAATAAATTTACATTGATTTTTTTTTCTTCACATTCATTCGTACTTGTATAGTTGTATCCTATTAATTTCTTTATTTTGTCGCTTGTTTTTGTTTTTTCATAAACCGGATAATTAATTTATCAAGTGTGTAGAATAGGGTAAACAATTTAGAACATGAATGTAAACAGAACTATTTCAGTCTCGTATTATGTATATATCATCACTATTCCCGACATATTTTCTTCAGGCCTGATCCAATAAAATTTACTCTTATTAATAAAAGAGGTTACTTGGTATTCTGGTTATATATAATAGATAAAAAGTTTCATTAATTTCATTTCAATTGAAGCAATGTTTTTATTTTGAACTACGATGTTAGGAAGAAAGTATATTTTTATTTACTACTGACACATAGTATCGAAATGTGATCTATATATACTTCTCATTAATTATATAACCATGAAATTCAAACACTCAAAGGTGACCAAACCCAAATTTCTATTCCATACTTATAACAAGTTCATTTATTATGGAATCAATTTGAACAGCAACTATTTTGAAGATGTTTACCATTTTCTACACCAGAATTAAAGTAATTTATAATTTTCTGAACAACAATGAATATCAAAAATTAATTTCTTATTTTAAAATTACACTTACGTTATTTTTTTTAAGATTTGCACAATTTTAGATTTTCTTTTAATTTTTTGTAATTTCAAATTTATGATAGAATAAATTATTTGAAACTGATGTGTGCTATACTCAGTTCTAAAGAAATCAAAGCTTCTAAGTTATGACCACCAAATTTATTATAACATAAATCAAAATCAGAAGAATTCAAGTAACAGAAATATAACAAATTGTTATATCGAGGTGTAGATCGTTATTATTCTATAGAATAGTTAATATGTGTTAGATACAATAACCAAATACTCCCGTCAATCGATCATCTGCCTTGCGAACTGCCATAATTCATTGTCGCTCAATATAAAAAATTCGTTAAACCCTAATCATTTATTATTTATTTTAAATAGTAAAAAATAAGGTTTTACGATGTACCTATATCAGTAACTGCGTATGATTTTAAGATAAAGCACATATGCTTTAAGTATTCAGCTTTGTTTGCTCAACTAATATGATGCTTATGCGTTTTTTAAATTCAATTATATTACATCATATAATATATACTTACATTATATAAAACAAAGTCGCATCCCGCATCTGTCTGTCTTTCTGTAAGTCTAGAGCTTTTAAATTACGCAATGGATTTTGATGCGGCTTGCGCTATCAATCAGATCATTTTTTTAGAAAGACTTATAGGTATAATACATGGATGTTATATAAAGAAAGTCAATATTTTGTAAAAAAGTAGAATTTTGAGTGAGCGCTTTCACTGCTAACACTGACTAAACTTTATGAGATATGTCAAAATGTTATACTATGGAACTGGGTATTTTAAAAATATCTACAATAAAGTCCACGTTGACATATATTTATATCTTACGGATGACCCAAAGTGACCAATTTTGATAATATTTTTGTGGGTTATCAAATATTGATCAAAATAACTTCGAAAGGGGTTATATTTTCGAAGTTATTTTGATCAATATTATATTATTCTTTATTTAATTAAATAAGTTGGTGTCATTGGGCATTTAACATAGATAAAATTTGCTATGCACAGGAAATCATTATCATTAACATTTTACAAGATATAACAGATTTAAAATTACCAAAAATCAGTATTCACGACGCAGATGCAGTGAACGGACGGCGGGCGACGGCAGGCGGCGGCGGTACGTGCAATTGTGGAGCGTTTAATAATATTAATCGTTAAATATTATTAATCTCTCCACAATTACACCCCATTAGTACCTACATTGCCCGTGCAAAGCCGGGGCGGGTCGTTAGTCATATTAAATGCAATTAATGTAAGAAAAATAAACTATATTGGAAGTTCTAATTTTACCATGTGTTCCATAAAGGAAATCGAATTTAATTGGTTCTATATCTCCTAAAGTCATATGCTAACAAAATTGTACATGCAATTTTTATAATTGCTGTTCTGCGTGTGAGTTTTGTTTTCCTTACGGAATATGTAAAATTATTTTTTGCTTATTTTATTGCTAGCGATGTAAGTACATCACTTCTGTGAGTGTTTTACTTAATTAAATCCTCAATGACCTTTCTGTGTCCAAAACCATACAATTTAATCACTGTTCCAGAATAAATCTTGCAGAAAAGCGGAAAAATGGCTTATGTTTCCTTAATTATTTTTAACACGGTTTTAATTTTTCTATATGTGCAGAAGACATAATATATTTTTAGCCCATGATGTATACGATATTTAGTTACTTATTTATGTTTGTTGAGAAAAATTAATATCGATCTTTTGTAGTTCAAAACTGTTTATATATATATATATATAACTTTATAATAATAATACAAGAAGAATTTTCTATGGCATTTAAAATGTGGAAACAATTATAGAGTTGTAATTATCCTGTTACGTCATTTCAATATTAATTTCATATGAATTGAACAGTCATTGCTAAATCAATTTTACCATTCACTGGATTCCATGGAAATATTCTATATTTCTAAGTCACCACGTAATGTATCAGGAAATACATTTTTACTATCCTAAAGCACCTGTATAGTGAGTGTGGAGACTATTTTTATTCTAGCAAAACTCTATGCATATTGCTCTGCAGATGACAGTGAAACAAAATGTGCTACTTGTCTTACCTATCGGAACTATTTATGTGGATCAGACTATATCTCGTATAGAAATACACTATTCCCGCCATTCCACTAGGGTTGTCTCAGGGTCCCTCCTGGGATACGTAACATACCCCCTCATATTAAAGGAGGGATCTTCGAAAGTCCTCTAATAGTGTCCCTTATCTATAATCTTAGCGCTTCCACCCAACAAAGTTAAGCACTGTCCCTACACAATGAGCCGTTTAGTGTCTCCATTTTTTCAAGAATGTACTTTGCAAATGCTCTAAAAGATTCAAATATAGGTCCATTCTCAACCAAGTCTCGGTGACCAAAGATACCACGTTCTAAAGCTCCGCGTCATTCTACTTTGCTGTTTAGACGTATGCTCTGTAATAAAACTCTTCGCGCATCCTTGTGCTCATTGCACTGATCGAAACCGCAAGTACACGCTGGGTAGTCCATAAGGGTGAATCTAAACTAGCTGGCACGGAATGCGCCATGTCCGGTTAAACGCTGTAAAACGTTCGTAACCGCTAGGACATATTGGGGAAAAATAAGCTAGTCCCCCCCTCCCTAAGATTCGGGAGGAGGGACTAGGTTATTTTTTAGAAAAACCATCTAGACTGTCAGTGCATATTGGAGATCTATAAAATACATATATTTCTATCAATCAGGGATTTTTCTGCCAAAAATTCAAAGTGCAACGGACCCGCATCAAAACTTTTGATTCGTGCCAAAACTAAATTTGCCGCACATTCCACGATTGCGTAGTCAGTAGGCAAAATACTTGCCAAAACCGGCAACGCGTCCGTTGAGCAAGTTCTATAAGCTTTGATCGGGGCCAAGAGTCTAACTTGCTGGACCCCGACACACCACAGAGTCCAAACCGATGGCGTATGGACTAATATACCAAGGTACTTATATTGCCATATACATCAGCTTAAGAGCAGAATATTTCAGGCCCTAGTGGGTACCGGAAAGATAGGCAGACTATAGCGTGATAGGCTATCCGAGCCTTCTCAACGACGTACCGCGCTCGAGATAAAAAGCTCCACCGTGCATCGAGGACCATGGCCAGGTATGTCACCTGGTCCCGCATACCAATCCTAACCCCAGCCATCATCAGAGACGGCTATAAACTCAGAATTTTTAGGGCAATGTTGAGTTTGTTTTGAGGCGTTAAAACAAAACTCAAGCCATATAATCTGGCGATGGAGTCCACTGCCTGAATTTCTATTTCCCTGCAGCATGCTCCCCTGAACATCAGTAGAGTATTATCCACATAACTGGTGGTACCGAATCCCTGAAGGGGTATCTCGAGTGTACAATCGAACGAGACATTCCATAAGATAGAACTGAGGACTAAAGTTTTCTACACTACTATGTCTTTATCCCGTAAATAGACAACACGATCGCAGAAATAATCTATTAAAATCGGACGGAAATCTGCAGATACACTCCGTTATTTTAAGATGGATAAAATGGCTAGCCATCAGGCATTAAAAACGCACCTGGAATATTCAATAAAATTTCAGGAACGTATTTGTCTGGGCATTAGTTGACCCAAAACAGAGTCGCAAAGCTTTTATTATAAATTAAAAAAACTATTTTTATTTAATATTTGACCATTATAATGTCTTATGAGGCATTGCTAAAAATTAAGGACCGTAACTGAATATACCGTAACAATTTTGACATAAAAAATAAGAATGTAAAAGATTAGAATACAATATTATCAATATTTAAAAATATGAGTGTTAAAAAAGAAGTATGTCAATGAGCCTTTTACTCTACTCGGATTTCTACTAATTTTTTGAAATCATGTTATTCTTATGTCTAAATTCTTAAGCGTGATAATTTTTAATAAATTGTTGGATAATATTGGAAATGGTTAATAGGAATTAAAACTACAACAAATTTTGCCTGTCAAGCTTCCACCATGTATGAAGCTAGTGATTTAACGAGAAGTGTAATCTCGAAAAAAGTTATACGAAAATCGAATATCGTGTTATGAGATTACCGGTTATGAGATACAGTTACATTATAACAAACGTTTATGAATAACATTTTTTCACTTCGAACCCTTATAAATATTGGATATTCCTTTTTTAATGAACTGAATATAGGAATAATTAAACATATGCTTGCTTCAAATACCATCCATATCCGTGCACCAATTTACTTCTCCATTCTACATCGTGGGTAAAAAAAATGTATTTCATTTCATTAAAATCAATTTGTCACATTCTCAAGCCTATCTATATACCAAGTATTTAGTTTAAGATCTTCAATCGTCAATTATGCGGATTAGTCCCTGTTTCATTTAGAGCTTTATTTAAAATATAATGCCTTATGTAATACAACAATGCTTACTATGTTTGGTGTTATGGAGTTATAAATTAACAGAATAAGTATTTATTTCTACACATTCAACAAGAATACATTATAATTAAAGTTAGGGTTGACTGAAAAAAATTACTGAAATTGAATACATTTTCTAGTAACGGTGATGAAAAAACATTAACTACATTCTCCATAAAATAAGCATTCGTATAATAGTAGCAATATATACGTGTTAATAAAGTAAAGTAGCTTGCGATATATACTACATCACTTGCGACATATACTATAAGAGTATGCAAATCTTAATGCAAGAGATATATCTGCAAGTGATATTTTTTTGTTATATTAGAATGAAAGATATAAAGTTTAATGCAATGCTGTATAATTATATTTCTGACATAAAAATATATAATCTATCTTAATAATAGGTACCAGTAATGTACTCACAAATTCCTTTAACTTCGCTGGATTATTGCTACCTCCTCAAGATAAAAATACGAATTCCAAACAAAAGTAATGTTATATCACATAAAAATACTTAATCCTAAAAAAACGACTTGAAAAAGATATGACTGTAATTTCTATTACTCTCTTATGGATGTATCTTACTCTTTTAGTTTGCGATAATAAGTTATATTACTTATACGCTGAGAACGGAGCTTACAAAACCATAAAAATATAGATTAGATGCCACTGACACTCCATAAAAATAATATTTAAAATATATCGAGTTGTTACTAGTAACGCCTCTCGACCATCAAAATTCTAATACATGAACCACGGCTACACAAATGCAACCGACAAAAAGGCATTCGATTAACCCAACAACGCGCTGGATACATTTACATTAATATGCAAATGTGTTCGATCGCGGCGCTCTAAAACGTACCGTTAGGATATAAAATCAGATGTAACTTTACAATATCGCTTAAGCAAAAATACGAGTTCTGATTAAGTTTTGGCGCTGGTAGAGTCCAATTGCGAATTCAGCCCCTCACTGGATTAACTTTTTCAAATCATTATTAAGGTTTGGAAAGTTCTTACTATTTTCATCCAATCTAACACTGAGCAATAATATCCTTTGGCAAAGTTACTTTCCGCTGAAATGGATTTATTTTATGTTTCACAATGATGTGCCCATTAAAGACGACTGAAATATTCTCTTTATATTAAATTAACATTAATTAATATTCAAGTTACATATTATGACGTTCATTCATATTCCAGTCAGAAAAATAATTTTTATTACATTTAAAATATGTCATTCGATTTTTTAACTTTGTGGTACTGACATGGTAACTTGAGATTTACTAAAAAATATTAATGATTATGTTTTAGTGTTTTGCTATTGGTATAATTATTGTATCTAACGATTTATTTAATAGTGCGAATCTGTTATTTGAAAATTTCTTTCCTATCTCTTGTAAATACGATTTGCCGTTAAAATGAGGCATTCTTCGAACTGAGGAAAATCGATTTACAATAAAACCGGGATAGAACTTTACTTAAAACTGGATGTAGAAACGTTTTAAATTTAAATTAAAAATAAAACCGGCAGTCGATAAAAAAAATAAGCGTATTGAATTTTTTGACAATAGCTTGTTCAAACTCCTTATGACTGTTCTAAAATAAAAATGATTCGGAAATAGAACAGTTCCTTGTTTATATCTCTGAAGATAGTATTCCGATTATAACTATAACAAGAATTATAACATAAAAAACCGACCGAAGTGACGCTTGTGCAACGGGATCCGTACCTCGTTAGGGGTGCATAATAAAATTAAGTAGAGGGGCATATATGTTATCACGAATATCTTAAGAATTTAGAAATTCGAAATTACATTTAGAATTATGATCATAATTTTCCTTATTTTAGGTTTAGCAGTTTTTGAAACGAATTTGAGGAATATTTTTTTTTACATTTTTCAGTATGTCTCTGGATATATACCACCTGAAATTGGGAAGAAATATTATTATGACCCTTATGACTCATTTCTACGAGCTTTTTTAAATGATACCCCGACGACTATACTATGGAATTAAATTGGTTTTCGAAATTTTAGAATTTTTCCTCCCTCCCCCCACTTCCACCCTCAATTTCCGTATAAATATTTTTGTTTTAGCTATTGAGATATGAATGAGCTAATATACGTACTTTATTATTATACAATTTCAAGTTTCTGTGTCAAGTTTTTTTCTGAAATGATTGTGACAGAGTCAAACGAACAGATAGAACAGATATGGGTGCTCTTATAAGTGTGTGGGTAATATTATATATATATTATATATATATATATATATATATATATATATATATGTATATTAATATATATATATATATATATATATATATATATATATATATATATATATATATATCTGATTATAATATAACTACTCATAAAAATATATTTTATTGAACTTAGTTCTTAGAAAAGTAAACATTCTTGTTATTATCTACATTTCGGAGCAGGTAACTAATGGATAAATGGATATGGCAAAAATGGGAATTCCATTTTTTTTAAATATAAATGACTCAAGGTCATTGCTTAACAGCAGCAGCATTCGCACATTCTCATCAGTCATAGTCATAGTCATATGTAATATCGATAAGTACGTCATATTTGCTTGTTTTAATAAAAAATGTGAACATAAAAATAAAACATTGATGAACTGATAACATAATAAAAGAACAACATAATATTGGGTTCTATAGGATGCATTGCAAATAATAAATGTAATAATAATTAATATAGTTATCCTAGCTACAAACTTTTCTTGTTAAAATTACATTTTGTCAATAATTTATCCTAATGGTCCGCCAATTGCAATGATTAAATTTTTATATTAAGGATACATCAATATATTTTTAATGAGTAATGATAATGTTTTAACGTGGCATATATATATATATATATATATATATATGTATATTTATGTATATGTATATATATATATATATATATATATACATATATATATATATATATATATATATATATATATATATATATATTTATTGATTGACATTTTCATTAGAGACTTTGCAGTGCTCGACATCTTGTTTGTGTATTTCAAAAATATTTATCGTAATAATCCAAGAAAAAGAATAATCCAAGATATGTGCTCAAAAAGATTCGCTTAATTTTCGAATGTGTCTTATAAACATATTCCGTTTTCCTTATTTAACTAAAATTATGAAAATAAAAGTTTCTAGAAGTATCCTTAAATTTTATAGAAAATCTACAACGATCATCTTAAGTCAGTCCTAATTTAGAATATAATTACTATTCAATGTAAGTGAGATCACTTTACAGTTTATGAAATCATAATATTTAATTTAACTTAATTAATTTAAAAAAAACTACTTTTCCATTAGCGACTTCGTATGATTTTTAAAATACCAACTTCGTCAAAAATTTAGAGGCATCCAATTTTTTTTAAAACCCAATATATTCTGATTTTGCTTCAATTCGTTCCAAATGTGCAAAAACATTAGGTTGACTCTTTTATATTTAGTCCATTTTAAAATAATACAATAGAATTTGCATTAAAGAAAGTGCTATTGATTTCATTTCACGAAACAAATACCATTTATTTCGATTTTTTGTGTTTTATTGATACAATGTATAAATCGATATACAAATAAAAGTAAAAATAACACTTTTATAGATATATTCCGCCAATAAGCCCAACTGAAGTCGTCGGATGCATATATACAACAAAAGGTTAAGCTATATAAACACTTAAAGACCAGAAAGCTTACGAATGAACAAGGTTTTCTTATTTATGGGTAATACCGTAGAGCCTTCGACGTTATTAACAATTTCAAATTCATTCAAAGCATGACGACCTACTTCACTCTTTCGTTATTGGTAACTGAGAAACATATTAATCTAGCCGAAATGAGGTAGCAAAAGCCGGTGAGTTTCACGTTTCCTTATCCAAATATCTGCTTCTCAACGAAAATCTTTCAAATATCTCATATAAGCAATATAGACATACTTTCGCAAACATATTCCCTTCATAAGCTGTTATGAGTTAAATGGAACTACGCTCGTCAAGTACGTGATTTGGGTTTGAACTATTAATAACTGCTTCACATAAAACAATAATATTTAATAAATGTTACAAATTGTGCAAGATTATCTTAAACTACAGTCTATCGTGCAATATTTTCATGACTTTTTACCTAAGTTCTTTTCAAATCTCCAGTCCGGCAAATCTCCTGCTGAAAAAAATAATAACTGATTTAGAAGATATATTGTGTAATGTTATATGAAATATACAGGATATTTTGTATCTTTAAGTTTTGTAATACAAGTGCTTGAATGTTTTTCGATTGAAATTTTTTTATAAAGCATTTTTCTAGATTATCAAATAGTCAAGTATGTATAATATTCCAACTGACTAGAATGTGGACTAACATAGACAATGAACTATCCCCAGATCCTAAATGTTTCTCTCCCTTAACTATTTCAAACACTCGATTGTAAAGTTATTTGATGCTTTTTCATACACAGTTAAGAAATTATATGGTTTTTTCTGAATTGTTTTGAAGAGCTAGTTTTACATTTTGAGACCACTTTGTCAGATTGGCACTTAGACATGTGCTTGCCATTAGATTCATCTACGATTTTCAGAAAAAGTTTTTAAAATCTATAAATATAATAAAAGAGAAAATGAAAAGCCTGTATATTAAGGCCGTTAGCGAAAAACCGATCACATGCATGACGGAATGCGCACAAACTAAGGTTGAAGTTTATTTCATCTGAAGTTTTAATGGAAGCTATCAGAGATGATTTTATTTTATGTTTCTAACCAAATGCTGAGATATGTTGATATTTACAATTTTTTTTCACATGTTTCTAAACTATGTTTGAAAAATTCGAAGCAGCGAAGGATATATAAATCACTTTGACGATTAATATTTCACGAATGGAACCTAAAAATGAAAAAAGGGCAAATCTAAATTCTGTTTTATTTTAAAATACCTATCCAATGAAGCTCTACACCAGGAGTACCCAACCAGGGGGGCGCGCCTCCCTAGGGGGGCGTAGAGAGATGTCAAGGGGGGCGGAAAGCGTTTGCATTTTAGAAAGAAAAAACAAAAAATATACAAACAATATTACAATGTAATGTTTAATTTACATGCATACAATTAATGAAATTAAATATCATATTCACTATTATTACCACAAACTTGCGAAAAATTTGACGTTTTGGTGTACATTTTTTGTTGAGAAATCAGTTTGAGTGTGTAAAATTATTGCGTCTCACTGTTAAAAGGTAAGTTTGTGTATTTACAAACTTCAGTTACCATTTTTATTTAATTTACTAAATCAAAGGGGGGGCATGAAAAAGTAAAGGGGGGAATGAAAATATAATGTATAGTCCGGGGAGCCTCAACAAAAAAAATGGTTGGGAAACCCTCTCTACACAATGGGATAAGGGAAAAGTATCAATCTCACTTTACATATATGCATAGGTATTTATAAAAAAAAACAATATTTTCCAGATAGTATTGGAGACCTTTATGTCAGACATTTACTTACATACACATAGGTGTAAATATTTAGAAACTATGAGTCTGTGACTGGCAGTTGGGCGGATGGATGGAATGATATGACGAAAGTATAAGCGTTATTTTTTCACTACGGGATCCTAGAAAATAGTTATAACCTTCTTATTATTTTTTGTGACTTAGCTGATTGACAATACTACTAGTTCTAGTATATGATACTAGATTAAACTTAATTCGCCCTATCAAAATTGTATTAGACCATAATCGCAAGTAAAAACTGGTATAAATATAATATAAGCCAGTATTAATATAGAAGAATTTAATGGAAAATCGAAATATTACCGTCAGGAAGTGTAATATATCCCATTTTTCTTTGCATTAATATGGACGGTACCCATATATTTCAATATTATGTTTTTAATTTAATTCTTAATATTATTATACATAGGATTTTGGAGTCGATAGTTAACCTACCTATATTAATGTAATTTTCTTGACATTGACAAAAATTTTTTTTAATATGGAATTTTAACCAGTGCTTCTCGTGGTCAAATAGCAACTATTTTAATTTACATATATTTTATTTTATACTCAATACTTTTACTCAATCTTTGCTAATAGCCCACCTGAAGATGTTGTAATACAACGAAACCTAGGTCGTGGTAAAGAACTTAAAGAAAATAGAAATAATACTACATCACGTAGTTTCATTTAATTATGTTTACTCAGTATCTCTAATGCCAGAAAGTAATTGAAATCTAAATAGCGTAACTTATTGTTACAATATATTTTTAAGTCCTACAGTCATAAAGTTTTAAAAAAAATACCTTTTTCCAAAATTAGCAACGAAAAATTTAATGGAATGTTAATCAAGATCGGAAAAACATAATCTTGTAGAAATACAAAAAAATTTTATATCGAGAGGCAAACCGTTATCACTATGTGGAATAGTTAATATATGTTAGAACAATAGCCAAATACTCTCGTCAATCGACCACCTGCATAATGGACTGCTACAACAAATGATCAGTCATTCTGAAAAAATAATTAAATTTGATATCGAAAATTTCATCTTCTCGTATTGAATTATACCTATAATTATAAAACGCGCCACGACATTGTTAGCTCCAAAAAAACTTTTTCATTAGAAATAACAGCCCTATTTAATCTTTTTCTCTGAAACGCTGCATAATTGAGTAGACAATCTGAAGTCCCGTATGATTTTTTTTTTTGAGAAACGAGAGATTTTCTATATTAAATACGCTCGGATTACAATTTGGATTGGGATATCTCTGGACAGGGATTTATTTCACTCAAAATGACCAGCTGGTTCTTCAAAATTAAGCATTATATTTATAGTTCATAGTAGAATAATTAGTAATGGTTTGAAAATTATGATTTCCAATATTAGTACGAATGACGTCAGGGTGCGGCAAAAATCTGAATATATGCTTTCAATAGTAAAAAATCACTATTTCTTCGATGCAACTGTTTAGGATTTGAACATAAAACACATGCTTTGGGCATTTAAGTTCGCTTGCTCAACTTTCTCTCCTGATAAGGTTTAGGATTTTCTTAATCTTTATTATGTCACATTTCATGTTCTTAGTCACATTTAAAAGAGGAAAAATAAACTACCTTGAAATTTATTATATTGTGTATTCCTCCTCTTTTCATAGCATTTCATTTGTTTGAATAAAACGTCGTTTCATATCTTGTAACAAAGCATACCAATAAATTACTACATGCAATCTTTATAATTTTTTTTTCGTCTATGAGTGTTTTTTCCCTCAAGTTATGTATAAAATAATATATTTTTGAAGTGAAAACTTCTTTTGTCTCACTTGGGCCAAAATTTATTGATAGGAAACATTTCAGAATAGTTCACGCCTTTGGCGTGATACACTGCGGGTCTTTTCGGCGGTAAGCCGAATACAGCCGAACGCATCGACCCTCTGCGGATATACTCAACGCTAGACCGGAGTACGGCCGATGGAGAAAAATTTTGAATGGCCAATTTAGTAAGTGTTATTTCATCACTTTGCCCAGTGGGTTATTGGCGTAGTGATAAAACACTGAATCACGTACCGAACGCGATGGACCTCTAAATTTGATTTCTCAATGCTCGTGTGATTTTTCTTTGATTTCATTTTTTAGGAAGTATTATTTTTTACTGAATTCAAATCTCAAATATTTTTTTTATTATGTATTTATTAACATTTTACTTAAACTTACATCAATAGTTATGTGTTTTAAGGGTATTAATATGTAAGAACGGTGTAATACCAAATAATGAATCGTCAGCGGTTTTTGTTCAAACCAATTTTTTTCTGATATTTTTTACAAAAATTTTATTTATTGATGGGATTAAGTTAAAACGCCCTATTTCCCATACTCACGGTGTACTCAGTGTATAATAAAGTTTACGATTATAATGAAGACGTACCAGGTGCAGAATATCTTATTTTATTTATTTTTAAGAGAAAAACTTAACATCGATCTTGTATTTAAAAATGGTTTTATGAATAGTACTTTATAAAAAGCCGACATATTTCTATATTATTTTATATATAAAAATGAATCCCGGTTCGTAATAATCTATAATATTATTTTAAGATTCCATTTCCCATCATCTGAAAATGTATGGCTAAATCAGTTTCATTATTCGCTATGAATAATTTTATAAACATTGTATTTTAGTTAAAATTATTTTCATTTATCATTTATAAAGACATATTCGTTAGAATTTTATTTCAGTAAAAACTTTAAGTACAGAAAAATATAAGATTATAATTATGAATCGCAAACAAGTTCAAGGCAAGCTGTTTTGTAGTTTAAAAAATCACGCTGTCTAGATAGTAAAATTCTAAACACTACTCAGGTTAATAATTTAACATACACATACTCATGCTTTAATTGTCGTGTCACTTTTAGTTAACTCGGTCAAACTGTAGTTAACTAGTAGTAACTAATAGTAAGTATCCTATTTTGATACAAGCTCTCTGTCTAAACTAACACATGGCTGTGCATATTGCGGTTAAATACAATATGTCACTTGTCCAGCGTCTCGGAACCGCAGACAAAGATCGGGCTATCTCTCGTATAAAAATTCAAAGGTAGCATAAAATTCCATTTTAATTTGCTAAAACAGAGACCTTCTTTCTTTACAATTACCCTATATAAACGAAGTGTCACAGTGCAACCCTAGCGCAAATTGCGCCAACACATATGTTCTTATAAAATTTTTGAATCTGAACACTGTAATAGTTACCTCCCAATTAACTAGAAAGCATCCGGATATGTAGAACATTGATATTCCGTTGGTTTAAATTACCTTTACCGGAATTTCAACGCTAGCACCACCATCGTCGCTTGCACTCGTTTTTAGTCTGACATTTTTCCGGCGTGTTCCGATAGCACTGTGCGAATGGCAATGTGTCCATGAGCATTTTCGTAATTGTATATTGAAATAAAAATTGCAAAATATATTTTCAAAAAACACTTAATGAAAGAAATATATTTAGCTAGATTTAAAATCAAACCATACTGAAGTAAATAACGGCTATTAGCGCTGCCAAAATGATACGATTACAGTTAGTATTCTCAAGTAAACTAAATATTGCAAATCAAAGAAGCAAAATAAACTGTATTCTACCCTTTAAAATTGACTGATAGCATCAAGCATATCAAGTGAACGCGTTAGCGAGAGAGCAACACAGTGTTAGCGAGCGTCAATGTGAGCAATCTTTAAATAAATCAACCACAATGTCTGATAACACTTCTAAACAGATTTTGCATCCAAACGTAGATAGAAAAATTCTACTGACTATTTAAAATCTTGGTAATCTTACGTCTAAAACTTTTAGACGTTATAATTTTCCAAATTTCCTAAAATGTCGCATATATATTGCATGAGTTTGATATGACGGATTGAAGATGACGATAAGTTTTGTCAGTCAGAATACCGTTATGGTTTCTCGTTATGAATTAATGAAACTAATTTTTTAACAAGAAGCGAAAATCTTGCAACAAGTTAAATGAAAATCAATTATCTGGTTAAGAGATTACGGGTTATGGGGTACAATTATAAAATCAAAACATATAAATTCACATTTCCTCACTTCGATAAGCGTTCGAATGCTTCGATAAGTGTCACAGGCCAGCCATTTTTTTAATAAATTTAATACTTGTAGAACCAACATACGTTTACTTCCTACACCACCCACGTCCGTGCATCAACATTCCTTCTCATTTCTATATAGTGGGTAAACAAACTCAAAATAAATTTTTAATATAAAAAAAATTGGTTTTTAATTTATCACTTTGTCAATCCTATTTATATATCAAGTCACTACTATATTAAATATCTTCAGTCTTCGATTATATAGATTAGTTTCCTTTTTACGGAAGGTTTTATTTAAAATAAAATATATTTTGCAATATTGTTATACTTACTGTGTGTGGTGTTATGGGGTTATTACTGTGTGTGGTGTTATGGGGTTATAAAATAATGTAACATAACACATATAGAGATCTACCTATAATAATAGCATTAAGATAACATCTAATTTAAAATAAGGTTTCACTGGAAAATAATTATTGAAATCGAGTACTTCTTTAGCAACAATGTTGAAAAAAGGCTCACTACATTCCAAATAAAATGAATAATCTTATAATGGTAACAACACGCATATACCATGCACATATAATACTGCAACATTGAGAAATATATGAAAGTATAAATATTATACTTTCATATTTTTCGTAAGAAAATTGCCAGCTAAACTTTGCTCTAGAATTAGAAGGTTTATTAACAGTATGAAAAATCGTCTACAAATCTTGATGCCAGAGAATTATCTGCAAGTGGCATTTTTATGAGATATTAGAACGAGTAAAATACAGTTTTAGTAGTTTCTTGTTGAAGATCATGAAATAATTCAATGGATAATCAATTCAATAGATCTAGAGAGATATTCACAGATTCAGTTAATATTTTTTCTTCTCAAGACAAGAATATGGATTCTATTGGTAAATGTCATCTCGTATCAAAATACTTAGTCATAAAAGAAAGACATTTGGAAAACTGTGATCGTAATTTTGTCTCTATTGCTATCTTAAAAACTTATGTTATAAAACTGTGTCATAATACTTATCTTATTTGTTTCCGTGTCAAAAAAAGTGTATTATTATATAACCAACACAGAAATAGAAATTATTCATCAAGAACATGTTATAAATAATAATAATTAAAATACATACGGTTGACACTAGTAATAACTCTGCCTATTTCGACCAATCGAAAGCCTAACAAATGATAAAGAGCCCCACATAATTCTAATAACAATGCATTCAATTAATCCAGCAACTCGCTAGATACGTCTACATTAAAACGCGATTGTGTTCGATTGCTGCGCTCTAAAACGTACCGTGAAATTATCGAATCAGGTTTAACTTTCTAACATATTTTCAACGAAAATACGAGTTTTAGTTAAGTTTTGGCGCTAGCAGAAACCAATTGCCAATTTTAACCTCCCACCGACTTAAGTTTTTCAAATCTTAATTAAAATTTGAAGGATTCTTACTATTTTCATCCAATCTGAGAAGAAATATCCTTTGACAACAATACTTTCCCCTAAAATGAATTTATTTTACGTTTCACATAGATTAATTATTATTCGAGATAGGTATTAAAACGATCACTGATATTCTAGTCAGAAATCTAACTTTAGTTATACTTAAGATAGTTAATTAAATTTCTTAACTTTGTAATGTTTTTACACTCTAACTAAATATTTACTGAACAATAAAACAAATTATGGACTTTAAATCTGTCGTAATTATATTTCTTAGAGTATAGCTTTAGTGCCTAATTGTAGAATCATGAAAAATTTATTTCATACTTTTTGTAACTACCTTTCGCCCGTTAAAATATGATATTTTTCAGAACGATTAAAAGGAGTGAATAGACAAATACGGACAGAATTTTCTTCAAAATTTTAAATAGAATACTTTTAAATAAAATTTTAAAATAAATTATATTTCTGTTAAAAATTAATTAAGTGTATTATTTTTTTTGACAATAGCTGATTCATAGTCCTCATGGTTATTATAAAATTAGAGTATTTTAGCAATAAATGGTAAGTAAAAATCAATTACCCCAAAAAACCTCCGGATTCAGTTACGACAAAAACAACAAAACTGGTACTTCCAGAAATACTTTTCCAATTATAACTTAAAACAATAGTTCCTAATAAATACCTATGGACTACAAAATGGTACATATTAGAGTAACTTCCAATTTCTCCGGTGACGATCAAATTTGTAGTTCTTTAATTTTTATAGGACATATTTTGTGATTTTTTTTATTCTGCTGATTATTATCAAATAAAAAAAACATAATTAATCGAATGCAGTCTTCAGACCCTGTGAAAGCGCACTTACGTACGTAGGTAGAGACTCCAATATAGTTTATTCACTAATATTTCTTTCTTTAACATATATTTCTGCTTTGCTAAAGACACTACTTTTATCATTTAAGTGAAAGTAGGAATACACAATCAAAAAATTATATTTGTTTTCACAATAAAAATATCTTACCAAAGGCGTGGATTACCTCCTATTCAAATATCCAAATTAATTCAGCTATTACGGTATGATTGTAATAAATATTCCAACAACCACCCAGTTCTTCGGATCTATATTTGTTCGGACCACGGAAAACATTTAGAGGAAAAATTGGTTAAGATAATTTAATTAACGTAAATAATTATATTTTTAACTTTCGATCTTAACTGATTTGGCTATCTCGTTTATAACGCTGCTTATTATGATCAGAGCCCATAACTAATATGGGGTTCCTGGTGCAATAAATATTTAAAAACACCTAATAAAATTAAGTGGCTGGCATATATATTACCGTAGATATCGCAGATTTGGAAGTAAGTGAGCGGATATATATACTACTTAAAAGTTATGAAGAAATATTTTTGGAACTCAATTAATCGACATCTTTCTTTTATAAAGAATCAAGTTTTTTTCTAACATATCATTGCTCCCTCCCTTCCTTAAATTTCAATAGAAATATTTTTGAATTTGCTACTGAGAAATATATGAGCTGATATGCCATAATATTTTAAAATTTCAAGAAAATGCTTGTGACAGACGGACAAACGGAAACGTAGTGTTCTTATAAGGGTTTTTTAGTGTTTAATGGTTAAATTTCCAGAACAGAACATTAATGGGATCACTTTGTTGCCCAGCGGCCCGTCTGTCACAAGATGATTACTCGGAATGATTTCTCCGATGATTTTCAACGAAATATTTGACGTAAACTTTAAAACAGAGATAGAATATGGTTTCTCAATTATAGATGCAAGGTACAAAAAGTTCAATTTGGACTCAGGGGCTGAATTTCAGGACGTAAATTGGGAGGAAAAAAAGGAATTCAATAAAGCCGACGACATATATCATTTAGTATTCGTGACTTTGGTATGAGGTGATAGGCCGCATCATGAAAGGCAATTTGACGAAGGTCTTAATGAATAAGTCCTCGAGCTAATGGATGTGGATGTGTCGATCACTCCGATCCGAAAAATAATAAGGTTAGGCGGAATCTGAAGTTTTGCATGATTTACTTTAGGTATTTACATGTGTAAAAATCAAAATATTATGGGGTTCGCATGAATCGGTTGTCATACAGACGAAAAAGGTTGAAATATATTATACTTGACTTCTTAGTGTAAGGTAAAACACGGTTGGCTTTTAAAGTTTTCAAAATATTTAGGTGAAACCAAAATGTGTAAATTAATTTGTAAGATTTATTCCCTCTCCCCCACCCCACTATGTATATATTAAAATAATCTATATTACATAATCTATATTAATATTTAATAATGTAATTATGGTTATGTACGACGTTATGACGACGTATGTAGTAACTTTGTAATGTAGCCCATTTATTATTATTTATATAAAAAGGAAACGCAATGTTATTCAAAATCAGAAGTTATCAAAACGATTCAAAGTTAATAGCAACTAAGTAACTTAGTGAGAATAATTAGCCGATGGATCATTTTCTTTTTCTTTCACCATGTTCTACTGTAGGTTTATAGGGCGCCTCCATTCTATAACACTCCCCTCGATTTTGCGCATTTCCCAACCATTTCTAATGAACACATTTTATCTAAAAATTATGCAGGATATATTTTGACTCTTTTAGAATTCTATTATCTATATATATATATATATATATATATATATATATATATATATATATATATATATATATATATATACATACAAATATTACATTTAAAGTTCTTAATTTTTTTTTCCATTTCTCTTCATATATCGAACTTGGAAGATTTCTATTTTACGGATCCTATTGGGTGGGCTAGTATAGATGCTTTTAAATAACAATAAAAATGTCAAGTAATATTTTAAATATAATGGATAAAACATCTCTTTCGCAAAGTTGAGTCCTCAAAGTGATGTGCAGTGACACATCAACCTCTCCTCACTTAACTTTTTAAAAATATATCTCATAAATAGAAAATAAATTAGGATAACAGACAGACATTTGGTAAGAACTTCAAAATTATTTCGGATAACTGTTATTAATTAATTACAGAAGTATAAGCAACCAAATTATTACACATAGTATACTCCATAGATATCGTGTAATAGATAACATCTAAGATAACTTTGTTAATTTTAACTCGGTCAATTTTCATCACGTTTTGCCGCGAGACAAACTATTAAATCTGCGGCTACCGACGTACGGTGCCCTAACTTAACGTGTCCCGACACGTACTTAAGCAATTTATTGTTTATTAAAAATTTTCTCATCTTTATATATAGCATTGACTTTTTAGAAAGCATGCAGGATACGATTCGTATCTCTCTATTGAAATTCAACACCTGATTCTGTTCTGTGAATATTTTAATTGCTCTATTCACACAAAATAAGAGTTACAGGTTTTGAATAAATAATGAAATTTGGAATAGTAACAATATCAGCAATTAACCCATAAATATTGCAAAATAACTCAAATATGTTTTCACCCTTATTAAAAAGGCCCATCTCTATTAGCGCAAGAACTCTTTCTTCTTAAAACAAGTCGTATCCGTGACCCTAAATGCCATTAATTATATATATATATATATATATATATATATATATATATTTATTTATATACATATATATATATATATATATATATATACATATATATATATATATATATATATTTATTTATATATATTTATTTATTTATTCTAGATATTCAAATACTAATGAAATCTACAAACATACTCGTAACAAAGTTAAATAAAAATTTTACAAATCTTAGATCAATATCTAAATATAGAATCTGTGATATAAATCTTACAAAGAAAAAAAACGGGTCGGAGCAGTGTGAACCTATTTAATACGACATATGACATCCAGTTGATCTGTCGTAACAAAAGTATCACATCGCAGCCACAGCTCGGTATAAATCGGCTTCTGTCTATTAATAGTCCACTAGTATGCGGGGAACGTTTGGTATTGCAACGATCGCCACAAACCGACGAAAACAACCGCATGCACATGCAGAATTATCTTTGGTTTTAAAAAAAGCTTTGTGTGAGGTTTGGCTATATATAAAGTGCATCGTTTAGAAATGCTACCTGATTTTATTATTATTAAAACATCAATTATATTAAACAACATTCATTTATTACGTATTAATATATTCTAAAAATTAAAGCCCATCTATTTATTTAGAGTAATATTATTATTCAGCCGTTCACTATAATTAATAGTATTATCATCTCATTTACTTGCTAAAACGATCCGTTCTCAGAGTGAGATACGGGTGAAGTTTTTGCTAATTTACATTGCAAACATCATACTAATAAATTTATGTGAAATACCACTTTATTTATTCAGTTTTAAATTTACTTTCTAAATAATCTATGACAATGATTTTTCAGATTGTGTGCCAACTAGATTTTCAATTAAATATAATTTGAAAAAGGATGATTGTATTCATGGATAGAAGTCAATTTAAATTATGGTCGTTTCAATATTCCACCGCAATTATTTATTTAATCATAATTTAAATGAATTAACATTACCGAAAAATTACTAATTTTCTTAAATGAAATTGATTTAAATTAAAAAATTTCAATTTTATGAATCAATTTTACGAAATCTTTATTTAAATTTTAATTGCATATCTATCTCACGAAAACTTGCATTTTGTTTAATATCATAACACAAAGAACATTTTCTTCCGTCTATTTTATACTAATTGTATTAAAATCACGCTTTAGTATACAAATTATCTACAGAAGTCTTAATTTAATTGGCGAAAATATCCATGTCAAAATAAGTTTAACAATATTATAAATACTACCTCACTACACTAATAAAAAATAACTGTATAGTAAATTGCATTTTATTACAGTTTTATCACCGAAATGAATTATTTTTCCGTTTTAAAATCACCAAAAGTTAATGTAATTTAACCGATATAAGAAACGTAACTGAATACCACAAAAAGCTAAATTAAATTAATACTTCTAATTCAATTTTATTATGGTCCATTAAATGTAAATGAAAATAAAATGCACGTGTAATAATAATAAGCACATTTTAATTTAACTCAATGCAGTAATAATGAGAACATTTTACCTTAAGCTAAGTTACCTTTAAAATTATATCGTCGATGTTGTTATTGAAATAATTATGTTGTAATTACAATAATTATCAATTACAAAGTGTTATTAAATATTACGATTCATTAATTATAAACACTCTATTTTAAATAATTATAAATCATCGTGTTTATTTAAAGTCTGCAAAACGATAAAGATGAATGTTTGGAAATATCGTTTGTAATAGTTGTGTAAATTGACTAATAGATGGCGTTATGGTACGCCATGAAACGCTATAACTTCAAATAAGCCAGTCTATTTTTATGCCAGAAATATTATAACTTGTTTCAAATATTTTACAATTTGATTCGCATTTACTTTTCCGATTTTTTTTCTCTTGTTTCTTAATTTTTTCATCGTTTTTCAAACACACTAAATTTAACACGGGTTTCTCATTTAATATATTTCGTTTTAGTATTGTGAATGTTTCATTAATTAGTAACTAGTTATAAAATGATTCTTAATTCAGCGCGTTATAACACATTTAAATAAGTGTATTATAACTGGTAGCACGGAAAATTAATACTAAATGCTATGTACCTATATTTAAAAAAAACTGTTTATATTATTAAGTACTCATATATTTTTAATTTTAATTCTACATGCAACCATGTAAACTTCAAAATTATATTCCCATAAACCATTTCGGGATTTCTTTTTTAAACTGTTAAACTTAATATTTATACCGATTTCTGAATAATTATTATTCTCTCAAGAGTCATTTTGTTGGTGGTACCACAATTTCTTAAAATTCTTTAACAATTGTCAAAGATCTGGATCCGATCTACTTTGATTGATATAAATTTTATTTGGCGGCCTCAAGTCAAATATGTTCGTCACAAAACTTTCGGCAGAATATATTTACTTACTAAAAATTGTTCAATGAATTAAAACGTCCTTAAGGTCGCAGCTTAACATGTTGGAGTAACCACATATATTTCTCTTCTAAAATACAGATTATTTTGAATAATATTTAAGACTTAAATGCGTGTAACTTCGGATTATGTTTGAAAAGTTTCGTAAACTCTTTATGTTTACAATCTTCTAAAATAATTTCTATCCAGCGTTCATTGTCTCGTTTCGCTTTTAAAATTCAACCCGCTCCATTAACCACATATATTTCTATGGAATAACCATTGGTCTACATATTTTTACTTTTCATTTATCATTTCATATAAACGACAATGTTACTTTGGCGATTTTAGTTTTCGTTATAGTTCACACATAACACGTATTAGTATTCCAAGGTTTTTGACGCATTTGATTTGCATTAAAGGCAGATAAATAAATAAAAATATAATATTTAAAACTAAAATAAATATGTTTAAATTTATCCACTGAAATTCTTAACTGCCTCATGTCAGCAGATCGTGACCGAGCGTAGGGACCATCCGTATAAATTTATCGTAAATTGTGTGCCGCCATCTGCGTCGATCTGATGCGGCATTCGATGATCATGCATTTTGATATCGGCTCGCTCGATTATTTTACTTGATCATCTTTTTGACCCACAACCTGTAGACCTTTCTGGCCTCATCTTTGTTTCTTTTTCTGTCATCATCAAACACACTGAATTAAAAATTTGTAATTGCTACTTATACATTACTTGATCGCGAGAGGCCTGTTGAAGTGTATACAAATTATAGTAATTTTAGTGCATTACAATCATCGATGTAATTACACTATATACATTAATACTAATAACACAATATACATTAATACAACAAATACAGAAAGAGTATATATTTTAATAAAAACAATACCTTTATTTAAAAGTTCAAGTAATGTACACAATATAACAACTACAAACGTCGCTAGAAAAGAAGACAAAACTATGGTGTGTATTAAAATTAAATCATAAATATGAGAGCATAGCCCCAAACTTATTTATGGAGTATGCAAGCAATGGTTCATAAAATGCATGTGGAATATGATGATGGCGAGAGATGCAGACGAGACGTCGCGCCTTCACACAATGTGCCCGCCACATGTTGGGTAGCGCGCAATATTCTCATGCATTAATAGCGGGCGGGGAAGAAGTTTGTAGCCGACTCCTATAACGAGGTATGATTAAATAATGAGTAAGGATTCTTAGAAGGAGACATCCCCTCTACTAAAATCCTTTACGTTTTGATGAAGATTTCAATACAAGTCAAATTTTACCTGGCACTACATTACCCCAGAACGACCTAACGACATGTGTATGTTTAATAAACATGGCTCTCTAAAAGTGATCAGCTCTCTGAAGTGAACACAAGATAATTGTTAGCCTTATTATAATATTTTCCTTTATAATCCGCGTTGGAACGGTACGTAGAGGCACTTTTTTGGCAGTTTTTGTAACTTACATATTTAATACAACAAAGGTGGTACTTCCTGTATTACTGTAATAACTAATGTTGTAGGATGAACGGATGCTCTCATCTGTACATCTATTCCCATATTGAAAAGAATTACTAAATTTTGTAACTATTTAAGTCAATATTAGTTAAAATAAAACGAAGTCACGAACAAAACATATCAAGCGTAATTATAATACATATACAAATATCAAATTATCCAATAAGTTTTCAAGACCGACTTTCATATAAAAAAAAATTGATTGACATACCGCCATCTGGTTGTCTGTAAGTGCATATGTACTTTAAGCGTAAAAATACACAGCCAGATTAAAAAAAGACGGTCTTTTTGAAGATCTTCCGCACTGTGGATTTTTTTATTCTGTCAGTGAAGTGGCAAGCAAATAGCTTAATATCGGGTGTAACAGCAAAATCCAATTCATTTCTAATAAATTTTGACGAGTATCTCCTTAGTAAGTGGTCAAGCATTAAAATGGAAAAAAAACTCGGTACTGTGCTGATACTATTTTGATTATTATCTAGTCGGTCTACTTGCTTCAATATTCTACTACTGATTCCACTTTACCTTTCTGATATTCAGTTCGGGTACTGAAATATGTATTTCCCTCGCACTAAGTCTTTGGTATTTGTGACAATGATTAATGTATTTAACCCATTTCTCATCACCAGTTACCAATAGCCCCCGAAAGTTGTATTTTAATGTTAATAATAATAATTCAAGTTAACTCATAAAGTAGAAGAGTTCGTACCTAATACCGATTTAAACCCATTTCCTTTGATACAATGCACTTAAAATCTTGGCCTTAAGGCTCAATGATCAAACCCACTTCGGCGTTTGATCGATGTTTATACATTATAATAACTGTCAACCGGCTAAACCAATATATGAATATATTTGAACGCACCTATATACTCCTACGAATATATAAGCAAGTCTGAACATAGCTCCGAAACTTTAAACATATTTAAAAAAAAAAATTGAAGACTGAATTACAGAGAACACGCTACCTTCTTCATGTAATCACACTGTTATGGTATTACGTTTACTTCAAGTAATGACACTATTATCGTATTACGTTTACTTCATGTAATGACACTGTTATGGTATTACGTTTACTTCATGTAATGACACTGTTATGGTATTACGTTTACTTCATGTAATGACACTGTTATGATATTACGTTTACTTCATGTAATGACACTGTTATGGTATTACGTTTACTTCATGTAATGACACTGTTATGGTATTACGTTTACTTCAAGTAATGACACTGTTATTGTATTACGTTTACTTCATGTAATGACACTGTTATGGTATTACGTTTACTTAATGTAATGACACTGTTATGGTATTACGTTTACTTCATTTAATGACACTGTTATGGTACTACGTTTACTTCATGTAATGACACTGTTATGGTATTACGTTTACTTCATGTAATGACACTGTTATGGTATTACGTTTACTTCATGTAATGACAGTGTTATGGTATTACGTTTACTTCAATAATGACACTGTTATGGCATTACGTTTACTTCATGTAATGACACTGTTATGGTATTACGTTTACTTCATGTAATGACACTGTTATGGTATTACGTTTACTTCATGTAATGACACTGTTATGGTATTACGTTTACTTCATGTAATGACACTGTTATGGTATTACGTTTATTTCATGTAATGACACTATTATGGTAGTACGTTTAATGTAGTTTAGATTGATAAATGCATATCTTCTGTCCTAATTTAAAATCTAAATTATTAATTATTTTACTTTAAAAATATTTTGTGCATAGTTGCAAATAAATAGTTTTTATTAGCTGTATTGCAACTTGCAACTTGCAACATTTTGTATATAATTCAGGTCCTTTTATTCGTGCTTTCTCCAGCTTAGATATTTTTTTCCCTAAGTGCTCCGTCGGAAAAACATTCTATACAGACATGTAGACTATTATTGAGAAGATCGTTTTGGATAGAGTACAAGTCTGTTTACTAATTTTTTTTTTGCACCAATTACTATGAAATTTGCTAATTTAATACATGTTTTTTACGAAATTTATCTCAAAAATGTCGTTATATAAGAAAACTTTAATTCGATTTTAATATTCCTCATGTCCTGTATTTAAAAAAACAAAAATTTAAGGGCTATAAAAAATATTAAAAAAGTTATAAGTTGGGTAATAAAACCGAGGTATGTATTTTTTAGAAACTCGCAATATTATTACGCACGCGCAAGATATGTTAGGCAATATATTTTGATAGCAAAATAACATTAATAGAAGTAATATTAATAATATTAAACATAATTATTCATATTAATACATAATTAAAAGAAGACTGTATACTCTTGAGTGTACAAATATTTCTAAAAGTTATGTAATATTAATTATATGAATTTGCTCATTGCAGTTTTAAATATCTGTGCAGTCACTAAAACATACGTTACTATAAATATAAAGGTGTATTATTTGTTTGCTTTGAATTCTTCCGTCTGTCTGTCCATCCCTGTCCGTGACGCCCTTGTAGTTTCAATAATTTTGGACCCACGTAAACGAAGTTTGCTAAGTATATATTTTATATAGAAACTATAATCAATATGTATAAAAATATTAAGTTTTAAATATATTATACGTGTAAAGTGATAGCAAAACAATTTTTTTTGCACATTTTATTAAATCCGGTCTCACCATAGATCTTTTAAAATAAAATAGAGATTTCATTTTTGAGCTCCATTTGCGTGCCACGTTCCATTCCAGTTTTGTCCTAGAATTACTTCAGAACATTTATTCTATCAAACTTTACTGCTCTGAGAAAATAACATTTTAAAAGCTATCAAAATAGTCTTTTCCAAAATTAAATAAAAATAAAATAATAATAATTCAAATAATTCAATAATTTATTTAAATAGTTACACAAATAACACGCTGCGTCAAGTTGTCTAGACATTTTCATGTAAAAACATTCGTAAAACTTCATTCATAATTTACAAGTACTTCTTTTTAAAATTAACATATGAGACTCCGACGAGCGATAAGTTTCAACAACAATAGTACACTTAACTGGTTGTTCCAGACGAAGTTTGCAAATAAACACTTGAAACTGTAGAGACGATATTTGGGTACGACCTCGTTGAAAATGCTACCACTTGGTGAATTAGTAAGAAAATTAAATATTTTAAAGACGCGCTATGAAAATTTGACAATAAACTTTGTCCAATAATATTAATTAATTTTAACATTGGCAGCGATATTTCTTGTATATTAAACACACTACAAATATATATTATATATAATATACAAGAAATCTCTGGTGTGGTTATGATGACGTGGTCTTATGTAAATATATTAAATAATAAATGGTATAAAAAGCGAAAAGGTTTACTGGACTAAAGTTTAAGTGAGGTCATTGTGCAAAATCTACGAAGATTTAACCATTGGTCTTTAGTTTTTGGTTTTTAGTATTGGTTATATTTTATGATGCTATTGTAGATAAAACAAATACCAAAAAATGAGTACAGCTTCAGAATGAGAAATGTAAATAAACATGTTACAAACAAATATTTATACTAAACTAGCTGTGCCCGCAACTTTGTTCGAGTGGAATGCGAAGTAAGAAAAGTGTTTGGGAGTTTTTTGTGTTTTTCTGTTCTATTTTTTTCTGGGAACCCTAGAAGCATAAAATTTACTAAAACGCTAATAGATGGCGTTGGCAACTAAATCAGTTCTGCCGGTTCTGATATTAGCGTGCACAATGAACGTAAACTAAATATTGACGTATTTTTTTATTTGTGAACCGATTGAAATGAAACCAACCAAAATATTAGCCCAAGCTAATCTATATACACCACAGAAAACTACATGCAAAGCGGTTCAGTCGTTGCTGAGATTGGTGTGCACAACGATTAGATAAACAGACAAACCGACATACAAAAAACTGTTATTTTAAGCTTAATAGTGTGTGTTTACTGTGTAGCAGTTAGTTTTATTTCAAAATATGCAATATACATACTTAGTTTTTTACGATTTTATTATATGTATATATGCATATATATATATATATATATATATATATATATATATATATATATATATATATATATATATATATATACATATAAATGTGATTGAAGGACAGACTAAAGGGAAGAAAAATTTATAAGGACTAAAAACATAATTTACTTTCTATTTTTGGAAAATAACAAGATTTAATTGTTTTCAAATAAATCAGTTTTATGTGCAGCTCTTAAGATATTATATTATAATAGTATTAATTAAGCACCAAATAAGAGTGGTTAATTATTTTTCAAGCTCATTAAGGTATCAAACCAAAGTGAAAGTGTAATAAAAATAATTAGAATCAGTAATGTTTTTATGAAATTTTTATGAAAAATATTCGGTTTTTATGAAAAATACTTTTTGTAATGACAGAGGCATATTGAAATCGGAACAATGCCATCGAGTAATGTTAAAACCTGGCGACCTTTTAATTTCCTTGTACTCAACTGTATTTGGGCAGAATATTATATTATACGCAGGACATCGTCAGTTCAGTGCTCACTGCTAAACTACAACTTAATTTTGGATGGATTAATCCAGAAAGTTGCTCCAAAATATTAACACTGGTTGTAAAAATTATTTCATTTAAATCTGTTCAGCCGTTCGTAATATATTATTGAAATTAAATAAAAAACAAATAATTACCAAAAAATGAAAAACACGGCTTGATAATAAAATTGAACTGAACAGTAAAAAAATGATGATTTGCAACAGACCCGTAATTAAGAACCCTAACAGTCAACTTACAACAATAAAATATCATACATGTCAGAGCGGAACTTACGTTAATGGGTCGAAATTTGCACCACAGTTGGAAGGCCTGTTTAATAGCACACTGGTCCAAATTTTCAAGCATAGTATATCGTACTCTGTTTTTGAAATAAAATTTTCGTTGTAGTCGAGTTCGGGACAGTCTACTATTAGGATTTCTAATGTATAGACTACTGCAACTTAATTTTTTTACTCTTCAGTTCTATTTTTTCATACAATTGTGTTTTAAATTTTGTATTTCAATTCTTTTTTTGACGATTTAAAAGTCTTAAGATATTGTTTCTTAGTTTTATTTTATAACGGTGATTTAAAAACTATAGCAAAGCATGAACCATAAGATAGAACTATAAATAAATATGTAATAAAAATCCATAGATATTTTCAACGGTTCAATTCGTCAATTCTTCCTTTATTACTGAAGGTTTTATATTTGATTTTCTTTGACAGTTACATATTTACCTTTTATCATGGGCATCTACGTAATCAAATTCACACAAGCAAACCAAAATATTGTTAATATAAAGCAAAGGGCTATTCCTAGAGCTAAAACAATAATCATTTGAAACAATCAACTATTCAAATGAGTGGTAAATATTCAGATATATGTGAATCAAAATGCTTTGTTTCAAGTTTTCTGAGAACCGTTTCACGAACATTTTCAACAATATCATTAGACCTTCTTTCATAATATTCTAAAATAATTAGTTTTGAAATTTGCATTAGCCGTTCTTTCATTTCATATTTTACCCAACATACAAAATGAAAAAAAAAATATAGTACTTTGCTATCATTTCTAAAATTTTTGTGTAAATATTTTTGAGTATTGGATAATAAAACATATGCGGTAAACAATTATCACTATGCCAAATTTTTACATTTAAAATTTTCTAAGAAAAACGAGACGAACACGTTGGTGATATTTTAAGAGTTCCGTTTTTCTTCTTTTAGATACAAAACGCAAAAAAGAAAAACAATTAGAAATTTGTTTTTGCTAAAGGGAAAAACTACGAGTAACTAAGAGCAAGCTATCATATGATGATCTGAAAACGAAATATTTTAATCTCATAACGTGCTGCATATTTTAAAATATTCTAAAAATAGAGTGACCATCCGTAACGAAAAAATCTCTATTTAAATTCGTAGCAACCATTCTGCTATGTTGATAAAACTGTCAAAAGAATGAAAGAGGAAACAAATCAGGATAAATATTCCTTAGTGGTAGACATATACATTCTCTAATTTTCAATCTTAACCCGAATATATCATAAAAGAAACTAGTTCTTCCGATTATTTCATAGTTAGTACGAATATTTCCTCATTAATAGGTCACTTAAACTGCAGCTGTGTTGAATGTAATAAAAATAGTCATATTGCTAGCTAGGAATATGAGACTCGTAAACGTGGCATATTGGATTTACGAGTTGAATGTTGGTTTCTTTCATATCATATATATATATATATATATATATATATATATATATATATATGTGTGTGTGTGTATATATATATATATAAATATATATATATATATTATATATATATATATATATATATATATATATATATATACGTATGTTTATATCATTATAGAGAAATATATTTCTAGTGGCTTATAATAAGCTGTAAACATCAATTATAAAATGACAAAAACAGCAAAAAATATCATTGAAAGTATAATAACATAAATAATGACAATAACAAATAAACAAAAACTGACACAGAATATGAGCGTGGATGTAAAAATAAAAATAAACAGAATGTGATACGAGGGATAAACCAGGGAAGGAGGGTGTAACCTCCATCATACCTGTCTACATAGGGTTAGGTCAGGCATGATTTTATGAATCAATTTACGGACGCATATATTGACAGATAATTACTGACATTCGAATTTAGATTATTACACATTTTGGTTGCGAGGTGAATGAAGATATGATTCGGAATAAAAGGCGTATTTAAGTTCTCAGACCGTAGATCCACGCCACGAACCGATTATACGAATCTGGAATTGAGATAGGACATAGAATTCGTGGGTTATTTAAAACGTTTTAAAGCATCTCAGAAAAAACTATTTTTCAGGAAAACTATATTTGCTAATAGCCCATCTAAAGTTGTTATAATACGACAAAACGTAGGTCGTTTTTTCTACTTAAAGAACGTAGAAATAATACCACATCACGTAGTTTCATTTAATTGTGAAAAACGATTTTGTTAGTTTTATTTTCTCCGCAAGATATGTGACTTAGATATATATTTTAAATATTTATTTGTACCTGTTAAAGAAAAGTTAAGTAAAGAAAAGTTGTATCAAAATTAAAATAAAAGTTCTATCCAGATAAATAATTGTAGAATACAACAGCATACATTGTCATATGTTTAGTCTACCAATAATATTTTCAAATTGCCAAAGAACTTTAATCATTGTATATTAAAACATTAACGTTGGTCAACTGAAGCAAGTTTAAGCGGTCGATGAATGATGTATCGTTATTAAAGAGAAGTAAGTTACTACACAGCTAAAAGTTAAAAATACGTATGTACACCCAAGGTGAAATATTTACGCTTATTTTTGTAAATATTGGTGATAAGACAGAAAGCGAAACATATAATAATTCATAAGTGAGAGGTCCAGAGGACACGCGGGACATAGATAATAATACACTTTAAGCTATAACCATACCTTAAGACGAGAAACTCTTAGCTCAGTTCAGCTTGCGTGGTACACAACATTTTTTTTTCAATTCTTTCCCGAAGCATGATGCAGTATTTAATGCTAATTTAAATTGAAATTTATTTCCATAAGGCGAATTTAGTGTAAAAGGCAGCTTTTTTTGGTGAAGACTTTAGAGACTTAAATACTCTTCTTTAAATATTTAGAACCAACAATTTAATTAGCTGTGTCACAGGAGAGTACACATTTATTTATTGTATTGAGTCTGCTTAGTTTGCTCTTCATTGTAAACGAAATTTATAAAGCAAAATCACTCTAGGTGCACCGCTTATTCATTTACTAACTAAAGATCAATAACCACACAATTAATATTCCTTACAAATAATTAGTTGAAAAAGTGGCGGATTTGTTTGTTGCAAACTTAACATATGATTAATACAATAATTTTTAAAAATAAATGTACGTTTTAGAAATAATAATTTTATAAGTTTTATTTTATGATATTTATTACAAATAATATGTTCGCCCAAATTTTCACAATTCTTCATAAACAATAATAATACAATTTTAACTCCGAAGACAGAATCACCACTTGACATCATCGTGATTCAGTGAAATGATACTGGGGAAAATATATGCAAAACACCAGTGAATTGTTTTCTAAATCAGATAAGTAGTTCATGAGGCTATCGGTCACAAAAACATACGAATATTTCCTTGTAATAATATTCAAAAATAACAGAAACGTCAACAGCATCGTTTCTTGCGAATATAATTTCAGAAAAAACCGGCACACGGCAAATATGTTTGAGGTCAAAGCCCGTACTGCAAGCTATAAATATAAAGAAACAGTAAAATAGAAACCAGGTACATTGTCAAAACGTATTTCTCCGAAATCGTGGCCGATATTGTTACAAAGCTAACAAACGTCTACATTGTAGGTTGATAGTACCACATTCACTCGATTCGATTTACTTATCGGATATGATTTTTTCTAGTATCTCTAGTATCTTTTCAGTATGAGATATTCACAAAACAAGTGTTATTAAGTTTTATTATTTATTATAAACGCTTCAACAATAATGGTTATTGTTATATTTAATTTTAGGACTGGTCTCCAAATAGAAATAAGAGAAAAAACTCAAAAAATTGCATGGGTAAATAACTACAATTTCGAGTTTCGTTGCTTCACTACAAGAGTAACAGAAAGCACTTAAACTCACCGTCGTAACCTTGAATAAAAGCCGCCTTTATGCTGCTAGTAAAACATATATATATATATATATATATATATATATATATATATATATATATTTATATATATATATATGTGTGTGTGTGTGTATGCGTCATTGTGAATTGTGTTATCGGTATTCAGCCCTTATTATCCGTTTGCTCCTTTCTAACGTTTTATAAAATAATCACAATATGTTATATGTTGATGACCTAAAAACCTAAAAATAATTTCTGGCCTCACAATCCTAATCTAGCAATAAACATAATTCGTAATCTCTACATCGAAAAGAAGAGAAAAAACAAACCACTTTTAAGACCGTTCCCTTATCTCCCCGTCAGTTTGTCTATCGCAATCGTTTTTTTTTCTTATTGCCCACGAGAAACAAGATTCCATCCAATTTCCGAAACTACTAAAGTCAAAATTATGAAGAATAAGAACTGTGAAATATTTACTAGGCAATAAATTTAAGTGGCGAAAAATAATTAATATTTGTAAAGTGTTTAATGGAAACACCGTATACACTTAAATGTTTATGGGTGCGTAAATATGTACGGAACCCTCGTAGTACGAGTTCTACTCGTGCAGGTTAATATTATTATAGTTTCAAACAAAATTATTATGTAACAAAACTTGGATTGTGGATTATTTGAACCGTGATTATTTAGAGCCAAGGAAGAAAGTCCCAATAAAGTTGATTTCCTTACTTTATATGATAATCGTTCCTAGTAATTTATTTATCACGGCAATAATATTTTCAACAAATTTTTGGTTACTTCTTAAAAAATATTTGTCCTGAAAGTGCTCCAAAGTGACTCAAAGTTGAATATGAAGAAAATTTCGTAGATTATCAATGGTATGTTACATAGTTTACATAATATGGGCGTGAGTTATTTTTTTGTTTGATATTTCTGATTAGAAACATTAATTGTCCAGATAAATGTCACAATATAAAGACCATTATTTTATACCTCAAATTTCAAATTACTTTGTTCGCAAATCTCTACAACATAGGAGTACCTGTAATAAAATCTATTAACTGGATTCCGATTTAAAATATTTTTATGGTAATATTTAAAATATTTGGTACACCATAGTCTCTTAATGATACCATTTGGATTATTCTGAAAAACGTATTTATATCTATAAGATATGTTTACCAATGGGAAAATATCAATTACACAAAGAAATTAATATAAAAAAGTATGTCAATATTGATGGATTATAGATCTTGATGGTTAAAGGAACACGATATTTTCTATATTTTAATTAAAATTTACTCCATCGTAAAGTTGAATATCAAAATTTTTTTTTGGTAAATTCCTTATAATATTTAAAATTTTGCCAACTTTAAGAATAGAAATATTTTTATTCTTAAAGTTGGCAAAATTTCCCGCTTTTAACGCTGATTTATTTGATATTCATTAAGAAGGTCGAATTGAATTGACATTTATTTCTTTGGGAAACTTTTGAGTGCTAACTTTTCAACAAATAACATTTCGTTGAAAATGTATTACATGTGTTGACTAACAAGCAAAAACCTTATTTCATGGAAAACGCCATACAAAGTCATATTAACTTTGAATTTCTTCGCACTGAAATCAACAGAGCGAAGCGTGTAATGAATAAAGTCACGCACGCTCGTAGCGATTAATTCACAAACTTCGATACAGAAACATATCTAATTTCATAAAGCGTTCGTTTGTTTGGCTATCTACTTTCCTATAAAATTGGAATAAATGAGGAGTATTTATAAACGAAATAATTTTATTCATATATATGTATATATACACACACATATAGATACATACATATATATATATATATATATATATATATATATATATATATATACAAGTATATACGTCCTTATACGCCGTATCTTAACAAGATAAAAATAAGAAGGGAAGTACTACAATATACTTGCGTACTTATACAGCGCCGCGTGTTTTCACCAAAAACTCGATTGGAAAAGAAGCTATATTTTTTATATGGTTTGTAATTGACCTATTCGATATTTGATATATAATTTGTCATGGTGTGAACATAAACAATAACATAGTATTTAATTAAATTTCTTGCCCTTAGCCAAACTCTTAGTTGATATTATATTGCGTGAATTAAAAAATATTCCCAAAATCAATTTACATATTTATTTTCATGACGCCTTGTTTTTTTTAACTTAATTTTATTAATTCTGGTATAAGCTATTGTGACAGGCTTTATAAAAGTAACTGTGTTTTAATTTTTCCTTAATTCTGTAAGTAAAGATGGAACTTAACTAATTATTCATATTTTGGAATAAAAAATTTCGAAACATTATGTTGCAAAAGTTAATCTATATATATATATATATATATATATATATATATATATATATATATATATATATCAATGAAAAAAATATTGTTTCATTTTTTTTAATTCATAAAAATCATGTGTTCTGAGGCAATTTAAATAATAGTACACCATTAATTACTAAATGTATACTTATAATACGACTGTAGAAGTCATTTATCCGTACATTGAACGTATTAACGAAAAACATGGTTTCGGGGAACATAACAAAAATCATCGAACACAAAAATACAATTTTTGGAATTTTTGTCGATTTGTTTGTACATTCGTTTATTCATAGATCACGTAATAAACATTAATTAAAGTCGCTTGGAGTTTTGAGAAAAGAAGCTTAAAGACAAAGTTGAAGTTTAATTGTTATTTAATTTGACAAATTTTATTTATTGCCATTGGTTTAGCCAGTCGGAAAATACATGATTTAATGCTTTGAAAAATTAATTTATATTGGTTTAGTATAACAGTAACAATGCTAGCTACTCGACCCGTAGTAATTACACAAATAATAGTATACTTACGTATATTGGATTCAAATCATGTTAAATGCATGAAACGGGCGTGGCCAGGGGTGAAGTATGAAGCCGTGCAGGAGTGGTAGGTGTTCATGCAAGCTACTCGAATGTAGACATACTCAGTGAGAGCAGATGTTCGATATCGGTCGTTTTACGCACATAGATAGATTTTGTATCAGGTTGTAGAAATTGGTCGTCACACATATAATAAAATTGTAGAATTAGCCTGCCTGTATATGTCTGTGAATCTGGTAATTTTTTCAGCATTACCCAAGAACAGCCGAAAGGATATAGATAAAGTTTTCACTGGTGGATTCTTTCGGATCTAGGGTAATATACAGGCTGTATTTAATAACAATAAAACAACTAAAAATGAGATAAGGGAATATGACATTTCGATGCAAAGCGTACTTGCTTAAAAAGTTTATTTTTATAAGTGATATAATATATGCCGTTATATGTATGAATATTATAGTTAACTCATTATTTTCAAAATGCCCACACGAACGAAGCCGCGTGTGCAATTAATTACCCAGAAATATTTAATAAAATTTTAAAAACAAAAGCCATTGATTATTTTCATTCGACGCAGTAATTTTAGATATCATTTTTAAATTTTTTTAGGCATAATTAAGTTATTTACATTGTTTTTAAACGGGTGTCTACATCACTTACTCAAAAGTAAACGCGTTCAGCAAACTACGAAGAAGTGCTTACTAAATCACATTACACTAAAGTGATTGAAAACTAGATTAGAAGACGTACGGCTCCAATAATATTGAAGTGCGAGGATCTTTTAAAGAAGGATGACTATTATCTCCGCTACTGTTTGTTCCAACACAACTACGAAACACTTGCATTAAACATATCTCACATGCCACTGTAGTCTTAATTGCAACTTTGTTCAGATTCCAATGCATCGGCTAACTACCAATAGAGTGCTCATAAAATATATTACCCTCAATTACATTTTATAGATAACATGAATTCTTTATCGTGAAGTATGGGGTAGCAGCGTCCATACCGTTCCACATTATAACAACAATTAACTGATAAATTAAGCTCGCGTGCGTGACAAATGAAAATAATATTTATTATGGACTGAAATCAAACAAACGATAGATTTTGCTCAAAATTTTTTTATAAACATTTCCGTGGTGGTTTCTTAAATAACTAAAGATAGATTTTTTTTCACTGCAGATTTATGTTTTCATGTCAGATGTTCTATAATAAATATGACTTCAAAATTAACACTAGGAAACTAACCCGCTTACGTTACTTTACGGAAAATTACGGAACAATATTTCTAAAATGAAGACAAATATTTGTATGATTACTACTTACTACATAAATATGCATATGTACTTATGTTCTCGTTCTTATCCTTCACGTAGTGTTTATTAATACCAAAAATTAGTACTATTCTGGAAAAAAAAACTTTCTCCATATGTAACTCCATGAAAGGGCGTTGATAATAGATAGTTAGATAGATAATAGATAGATAATAGATAGAATAGATGGGTTAAAGTGAAACAATGGAGTAACAGAATCGAACTCATTTCCGCATTCATAATACATATGTATTATATTGATAGCTTATTCAAGTTAAACCATCGTTACACAAAAAAATAATCCTTGGTTTACCAACATAAGAAAAACAAAATGCGGAGTACGCAGACAAATAGGTGTAGTAGCGATAAACTGTCTGAGTAAAACATTAATAATATATCAAAATAATACTGATAATTTTAATACCGTTCTTTATTTACTTCTTAATAAAAGCTTTTGTGATTTACGCAATAACTTTGCTAATAAAATAGTACATCAAAAAGTTTTGTTTTCAGTATATTCGTATATCATCTATTTATGGAGTGTCGTAAAAAGAATTTAAAATTTTTATAAAATCTGTGACATGCTCGTTCATGGGTATGCATTTACAGAGATTTTAAATGCATACCTATGAACGAGCTGAAATGTATAAATGTAGTATATATTCCTTTAAAAATAAAAATATACGTACTTTTATAAAATAAATAATTTTATAAGTTTAAAAATATTGCTATGTAGTTAGCGTTGTGATCAAACCAATGTTTGTTAGTCGTTTCAAATCAAGCCTACGCACAATAAAGTCAATATTAATAAATAATACGATTATAAAGAACACGAATTTTAACCTGAATATGATTATTTATAGAAAAATATCTCGTACATATAATAAGCCCTATTTTCAAGGAAAGTTATTTAAATCATTCCCGAAAGGTAAAAAGAAAATTTCAAATATATTCATAATTAATTAATATATTATTGTCCTAAAACTATATAACCCTCTTAAATGTATTTTAAAGTTTAAAATCGTTATGGTAGTGTTGAAGAAAACTGTTAATTTCTTTTCATATTTTATTTTAATCGATATCGAGAAATTATATTTATTAAACCGCCGAATTTTGAAATCGTTCAGAGAGATCTGTGTGGGAAATGAAAAGTTATAAAAATAAATCTTTCGAAGAGAAAATATATCAAGATACGAACAGTTGTGCTCAAATTATTTCAGTATTCCGTATTGAAATTTTAAAAGTAGAACGCTTTTTCAGTTACCTATGGTTATCTATCGATCTGTTTCTCAGTCACAGGCATTTTACTTGGAGATCGTTTGTCGTATAAAGTTAATATGGAGTTATAGGAAGTAGACCTCATCGCAAATAATCCATCTAAAAAATTATATTTCCCGATCAAGTTTTGACGGATGAGAGAAGTGGAAAAAAATATATTCCAGGTCACCCCGTTTGACATCAAACGGGGTAACCAGCTTGTTAAAATATAGTTCAAAAATAAAATATGTAAGTAAATAAAAAAATGTATATTGACATACAAAATATGGTCTCTTTTTAATTTTATATTCTCCTGTTTAAATCCATAAAATCTGGATTAAGGGGATAATAATTTTAGTTAGACATTACTCACCTTTTTGTCTAAGATTTTACTTATCACTCTTATCCTTGTAGGACGCTTAGTATGGTAAATAAGCTAGCATAGTGATAGATTCTAACCTACGGGACGAGGACTTCGCCCTATCCAATAATACATATATTATCTTCGTTGTCTGTAAGCGGTATAAAAATAAACAAATTTTAAATAAATAAATAAAAAGTGAAATTTATTTTTGACGATCTACTTCATCTTAGCATTAGACGGGGATTACACACTAAGTGCGATGCGATGGAAATAAGTTCCAATTTAAGCAATTATATCTCTGAATCATTAGAGCAATGAAAATTTATTTTCAATTTCACAACGCAGTTATAATCAAAGAATACCAACTTATATTGAACATATAAACTCTGCACTTTTTAACTCTCGATTGCAGTAACTTACATTCTTAATATTATTAATAAATGAACATTAATTCGGCTTAGCACGTAAACAATATCAATAATAAGTTACGTATATAAGACCAAAAGATCGAACTCATTAGAAGCGGTTCTTTTATTTTCCGAAATTCTTGATCATCACTCGAAATTTCCTTTACGTACTTGAGGAGAATTTTTTTTATTGTAAACTGCAAATTATAACCCCTTAGTTTGCAGTTTTAACTTAAAATTATTATGATGTCTATATTATTACTTTTACCAAATTCGGATCTTTAATTACTGAACTACTTTTGCCTCCATCCCTTCAAAGGTCTAACGAATTATGGTAAGTTAAAAAAATCAAGTACAAGCTATACTCGCAAAATTGGTGGTCCGTGCTATCAGCCTCTAACTTAAATTATTTATAGTAACGTACTTCGGCAATGTGCAACCTTTCGAAATTCGGGAGCAATGCTGACATCCTGACATCCATGTCAGCAAAAGTGAAAATCAGCATCCAAAGACAACCATACACATAATCGGAGTGCGTACTAATAAAAAAAACTTGTGGAGATAAAAGTTGTGCTTCACATCGCGAGTAACATTTTTGTCCAAAAACTTTTTTACAACCAATGGTTCAGCAGCTATAAAGAAATAAACGATTTAATTATTTATCATAATTATTGAGTTAAAATTTTCAAATTTTAATAATTTTGGTTAAACAAATAACTAATTCCCACTTTTCAGGGTTTTTTAAAAACGTTTCTGAGCGATCCTTTTGGTGACAGGTGTGGTAGAGTTTAAGTATTTTATAAAAACGTACATCACCTAAATGGTTGAATTTGAATCATTATTCCTGTGGAATAGAAAAGTGAATATAAAACAGCTTACCTTTGTAATGCAAAATTTAGAAAACATGTTGAAATGGAAATTTTTATACAAAATTATTTCAAGTGGTGCCAGCGGAGGTTTTAATATTATAAGTAAATATTTTTCCACTAAAAATTTTATTTATATATTAAGAAATACAAAAATATTTTTACTTTTTTAAAATTAATTCTAGATGAAATATAATCTAGAAAAAGGGGGCTGAAATTAATGTATTACAAGGGGCTAGTTGTAATAACGTGGAATCATTTGATTAATAAAATGAGTATTAGATCTGCAAAATAAACGTTTTCTACCGGTCGACGATTTCGTTGAAACGTAAGTTTTACTAAAGGTTATATTTAGAGTGAAGTTTATAAATAAGTTGCTTTAAATATTTACAAATATTTTCCTTTTCTTTTTACGAAGAAAATTCCATACTTCGATAAGTGTTTCAACGTACGAAAAGAACTTAAAAATAGCTATTTAAAAAAAAATGTTAGCTGCGTAACGTCGAGTGCTTAGAAGTTATGAAATTATTTTGTCACGTCGCTTACTTCGAAATATTTTTTAGTTCTGTATCTTTACGAACCAAATGAATGTTTTGTTCCTTGCAATGAATGGCCACACGAGGCTGTATTTTTCGTCAATTTGGTAAATTTAAAAAAAAAGTTTATTTATACACATTGTTTTCTACGATCAAGTCGTAGAAAACAATGTGTATAAATTCACATCTCACAAACGCTCGTGTGCACCTAGTGGGAAAATAACACAGGGAAAATTCTCATTTATGTAAATTAAGCTCCCAACAGAAAATGTAGCCGAATTTGTTATTAAATAATAAAACAGATAATACAGGCAGCATGAATTTTAAAGCAAATTAGTCCATCCTCTATATTTAAATTTCCATATCCTCAATTTAATGTTCACATATCGTCCCAAAATGAATTACACCTATTACAGGAAGTAATTTTCTCATAAAGTAATAAAAAGCTTAAAATATACCACAAAAATAATCCCGCAAGCTTTAACTTTTCTACGCATGTACGTACTAAATTAAAAAACTTTCATGCGAGTTTTTGTTGATTCATAATTGATTAGCTCCAAAATCAACACAGCGAATTACGTAACGCGTAGCCACACAGAATCTTAGCGTTAACCTCGATGAACTCGAATACTGGAATATTTGCTCGAGTAATTAACGCTTGTTTGAAGAAATTGAGGAACTGCTAATTGTGTGATCTAATTAAAATTGTGTTTACAGAGGAAATTCGTTCAGATGAAATATTATTATTAAAAGCAATAATTATGTAATTCGAATCAGGAAAGACGTGCAATATTCCGATACAAAATACAAGTTTAAAATACTTAAATAAATAATTAATATCTGACCTTTATTACGCAACAAATACTATTCTTTTTCAAATAATTGGACGCAAAGATCGTTGGGAAGACTTAAAAACAAAACTTACCACTACTCAATAGTAACAAATGTTTTTTTTTCGAATATCAATCAAAGTACGAATTGATTTCGTACATATTGCTTTCAAACAAGTATATTAAGCTGATCGTAGAGCTCAATTAAATACGTGCTACATAATGCCCCATTATTTATTGCGTTAAAGGCGAAGAAATTCACTTAAATGAATTTATTGTTTAAGTTATAAAAAATACAGCACAATATTTCGATATTGTATTATTGCTTTTTATCACGATAAGTTCTACACTATTAAATTTACTATTGTATTATATATTATAAAATATGAAGGGACTGCAATTGAGGAAAAAAGCGAGCTAGAAGTTTCCTGGACTACTATCGAAAAGTGTTGCAAATAAAATACATGAATACAAGTTGCGGTTTTTTTATGTGAGTTCCAGACTCTAAAAAACACATAATAAATTGCAACGTATTAGCACGTCACTTTTGTAACCCTTGTTAGTATCACTCATAAATATTAGAGTACATTTTTTTCCTGTTTTTGAGTAAGAATACTTGATTACAATTTTTTAGTATTTTGAGTCAGAATAAAACTGGATATGAGGTGATGAGTAAATATGTAATTCAGCTTTCACTATACGCGAAATTGGAAACAAAATAAAAATACCAAAATTTTTATTTTGTTTCGAATTTCACGTACAGTGATTACTACTAAATTCTTGTCACCATTAGGGGTGTGAAACTAATTTAATTAACACTATATATGCTCCAAACGGAGTAGTGAGGCTAATCATCCTCCATCCATCAATGAGGCATTTCACGAAAGCTTTATTCACCATACAATTACGGGCACTGGGTGCTCAAAATGAATGAAATAAAACAGAACACTGTATCATCATGAAAGTGCAATATGACACTTCATGATGATTGCTTAACCCCCCCCCCCCCCCCGGTTGGGAAGGAATAGCCGAGTGGTGAAGTTAAATATTTGCAATGATGTTTATTCTACAAATGAAAAAATTGATGTATTTATAGTGAATACAGGAACTCTTTTTAAGGTTCTCAAGATTCAGGATTCTCTTTTCGGAAAATTGCAAACTTTCCTTCGAATAGGCTTGTTTTCCTCTGAATTATTAATATGTGGTGTGGGTTGGACTTTACAAACTTCCTCGATATTTCTTGTTGTCATCCAATTGTATATGCAAAAAAACAAAATGTTGGTAAATTTTTTGTTGGTTTTTTTTCGTTTAGATGATTTTGGTCCTTTAGATGATTTTTTTGAAGAAAATTAACTATGAATATGATTACTTCACAATGATGTACATCATTAAATTTTTTGCCATTTGTGCAAAACGGATATTTTCTTCATCAATAACAATTGTTCGTTTTTTATAATTATGGCAATTTCTTATATATAAAAATATTGTAATATTCAATATAAAAATATTGAATTTAAAAACCTCAAGATATTTTTGAAAAGGCCTTAAAATTCTTATTATTCGTTTCTAAACTTGCGTAAAAATGAATACGAAAGCAAAACATATCAACAGTTCGATTTTTTGCTCGACTGCAGTTTTTTTTGTTACTCCTATTAAATTTAGATAAAATAGTATGTTATGTCTATAAGTCTTTATATATTAAATAAATTGTAAATTATATACAAAAATATGAAAATGTCTATCATTAATATATATACCAGTTTGTTAACCCATAAAGTTTTGGGGTTTATTAAATTCTATAATAGAGCAACGGTATGATTTACTAAAAGAGAATAAGTTGAAAAGCCTTTATAACATATGAATATGTAAATGATGACCTTTATATCGAGCCTGACGGTAAGATGGGATGACATTCAGGACTACTGCGTTACCCATCTCAGTGACGAAAAATGCTAGGAAATCGATTGTATAATACGTCCATATAAGCACAGTGCCATTTTAAACCATATAAAAAGAAAATCGATTTGATTATTTACTTGATTGAGTTTCAACTTGATACAACAATATATTCATACCGTTATACACATTTTATGGTTAACCAGAATTAGATAACAATTGCATTAGTCTTCATTCAAAATAAGTTGTATATATTCATTCAAGTACAATGCGTAAGTCTTGTAGTACTTATTTATTTTATCTTATTTCCTATACATACACCAAAAAAATTAAACAATCTTCACATTTCTGTCATCATATTGTTATATTCATTACAATTTAATAACGTGAGCCACCATGATGAGGAAATTTGGTAACTTTATTTATATAGAATTCACATTTCCTTTAGGAAATGAGTTTTAAACATTTCTCTGTTTTAATAATAATTTATAACCAAAATGATATGCACAATAACTATACTTTTGCTATTTTTTGTTCCAAATACTAATATAAGAAAGAGAATTTGACAAAAAATTAAGTACCCGATTGACATGAAACTTTTACCATCATGCAAATGTAGCTTAGAGTAGCTGAATAAATTAATGCTATGTAATATCGTTTTAAAACGTATGAGTTTTGTCTAATGTAAACAAAATTAACGTATAGGGTAGACATTAATTTTTGTTAAGTATGTTTATCAATATATAACATATACTTAAAACAAATTTTAGCTTATTCTATAAACAGGAATCCGAGAATCCAGTAATTCCACCGAAAGTCTAAACTTCTTTGATGGCTTAAAAAGCTTTTCTCGGATACGCGACAACGATTGAAACTTTTATGAAAAGGAATAAGAAACATTTAATACGTTAAAGTTAGTTCAAGATTCATATAGATGTCAGTTGAGCATGGGATACTATATTTTCGTTCTTCAGGCTGCGATAAAAGCAATGGGTTACATGTTGACGAATTCCTAATAAATAAGTCATCAATACAACGTGTTCGAACACAGACTCGAAAAATAAGAGCAGAGGCTATAAAAATTGATTTTCAAAATAATGTTTCCAAAATTGTGACAGTTCAATGGGATGGCAAATTGTTACCTGGCCTGGAGGTCAAAAGTTTGAAGAAAGTACAATTGCCTATTTTTATTACTTATGAATACAACGAACAACTTCTCACTGTATCAAAACTAGGCAGTTCGTTAGGAAAAAAGCAAGCTTTTTTCACGACGAACTTCAAGTACTTTTCAAAAGTACTTGAAGATTGGGATCTAAATGGTAAGGTACGGATAATATAGTGCATTACGATGGCTTCGAATAAATGGAGCATGCGCTCTTTTTAAGAAAAACTAGAAAGAGTATTGTGATTTTTTGAGTGTTTTTGAGGCAAAAATTCCTCAAGTTAGCCTAGATATGCCTCCTTCCTTTCTCTACAAAATTTTTAGCGAAAATTGGATGAATATCGACTGAAAAAATTTTTATGATACAATTCCTATGATTCCTAATTGTAATAAATGATAAAATTCCTTGTAGCCTAGCAATATTGCAATATGTTCCTATTAAATTATTGACCGGAACTTTATGAGGAAAATTTTCCATTGATAGAATAAATAATTTCGAACGTGTTAAAAAAATAAACTACTTATTGAAAGTTTCATTAAAAAGCTATCTAGGCATTCTTAATACTTTCAATGCTTCAGAATTGGGGGAACATATGTAGCCTGGCAAAGAATAATTGTTGACCATTTTCCTGTATTTAATTGAAATAATAACCTATACTATACTTTGTAACGAAGGTCTCTTACGTTCAAATTTAGAAAAAAGAATAAGAGAATATTTTTGAAACAAATCATATTTCGGCAACGAATTGTTTACTGCAATTTTTGGACTTAATTCGCATTTTTTATCACAAAAAACATTTGAATTTGACATTTAATAGCCATTTCTTAGTAGCTGAAGCACCTTTTATATCTATTCTTTTTGCTTGAAGTAATCACGAGTGGTCTTTATAATTATTCAATAGATCATTTTTTATTAGTATTACCTTTCAGTGGAAAGTATATGCAAATAAGCGGATGTCATTATATGTGATATCAGCTGGAAATAAATTCCGATTTCAGTGTTACAAAAATAAGTTTAAATGCGTACATAGAGACAGACGGTATTTCTGTACATGCAAAAGTAATAACGGATATAAGTCGCAGAGCAAGTTTAATTACTTCTGAGAGCGAGTGCCCTTTTATCGTAGTTCGGTGAAGTATGTTTATGTAAATATGTACATATTTACCTTGACAAGCACTCGCTTACCGCCGGATAATTTGTGAGTCTTTTAATTTCAGAAACATAAGGTTCCTACTTTTTTAAAATGTGTATATTTATGAAGGCAGCCTTTGTTTCCGGATAGTGGTTATAATCTTTCTGTCCAGATAATTCTCAAACCAACCTTAGCTTTAATCATTTTTAATCATTTAATAGGAAATGCGAATACGGAGTATATTTAATATATGAAATTTATATTTTGTCCTATAAGTGGTGATGTTATCTGATTCTTGAAACAGTTTCCTGCAGAAATAAATACTTGCAAGCAAAAACAAAATTTTTGTACTTCTAGTGTGACTAATACTATACCTGATCTCATGTGCTGTAAAATAATTAGATTATACAGAACGGTACAATATAATTAGTATATTTCAGTATTAGTAAAGTGTAATATTATTAAGTACATCAATTATGTACACTTCATTGTGGTAATAAGAAAATACTCGGATAGAGACCAAACCATACATGTGTTAAAATAATTTTAAATTAGCTTTAAATTCGTAAGAATTTTTTAAAAACTCAAGTTTATTTGTATTTGTGAATGAAAAAAGTTGAAATTAAATATCTCCCCAATTTTTTTAATATATTCTCATAGCAGTTCTGGAAAGATTTGTTTATTAAAACGCTTGCTTTTACGTTAATTTTTTGACTGCAATGTTTCGTATAAGAATATGCTTTTACCTTTTTGCAAAATGTAGTAAAAAGTTAAAAAGCATATTATGTGCAATATTTATGTTAATTTGTACTAACAGTAACTTTTTTTGTGATAATAATTATCTGTTATAATAATTAAGTCCTCGGAGTACACATTAAAAATGATTGGCCAAACTTGTGGATACACTCATTTTCAAAGGGTCAATTTTATGTGTTAGAAACAGAAGAGTGGTCTAAGTAGTTGGTTTTATAAACAAAATATGAGAAATTTGGAAGATGTATTTATACCTGTTAATATTTTCGGCCATATTTTAAACGCCACAGAAATGAAATTGCCGGCAAAAGCTACAGAATTATTTTAAAAAAGATAATAAAATGTATCTCTCTGGTAAACTAAATAAAAATATCCAAATACGTTAACGCCTACATCTACAAAGCAATAGCGATATTTGGCGCGAAACATGACTACATTGTAGACTGGAGCTGTTGGAAAACTTCCAAATGACCAAAGTGGGTTAACCAATGAGTTTAGTGGGTACCAAAATTAACGCTGACTTACTTCGAGTAAAGGATATAGTGCCCATTAACATTGAATATAATTTGGCATTGCACCACTGTTGATTCATAATATTGTTCCTCTTTTGTTAGCTAACAAAGATGGGATTTTAATATTTAATCGTCGTCTACTGCTTGTAAGCTAGCCAATATTACCATTACGGCTATATATTATGAAACAGTACATAAAATTCCATGGACGACCAGCTACATAAACTAATATTTTATTAGTTTTTATTGATTATGTATAATGAATAAAATATATTTGTGAATAAGTGAGCAGAGTTTTTAAATTCGTATTTTTTCAGACAAAAAACAATTTAATTAATTTTTTATTTCATAAATCATAATATCAAGTTACAAAGTAAAAAAATTTAAGACGGACTTAAATATAAAATTGAGGTTTCATTTACCATTTTTCGATTTTCTGGTAGGCTTAATAAATAATAAACTTCTTAATGGCATCCACCATATCTACCTTCTAGTCTCACAACAGTGGTATAAACTATTTCTAGGGATACAACTACTGAACCCTACTTTGTGCCTATTCTTACTCACACTTGCTAAGTTATTACGAACAAATTTATATACATCGCAAATTATTTAATAAATAATACACTATTGGAAAAAATTCTCAATAAGTTTCACCTCAAAAATATTACGTTATCTAAATTATTTCTCTTTTCTATTCTCAATGAATTGAATTACCTGTCGGTGGAACATATTGTCTGTCTATCTCAATATCCTTCTTCTGGGAATATTTAATATAAAGAGTGGATATTTAACACAATCAGTATCAGGAAGGACTCATTAGACGATGTAAAATACTCTCGCTTATATTTTGCTTATTTAAATATACCTTGATCAGCGTGCTAAATAAATCCGAAAAATTTTGTTGGTATCGAAATATGAAATGAAATAAATCTACCCATTACAAATATATGAAAATGGTTTCGTACGAAACTTGGTGAAACATATTAAGAAAATGTTTAAAAGTAATTAAACTTATTAAAATATTATAAACATACTTAATAATTAACTTAAATTTAAATCAAATGTTATTATAATAAAATATTAACGAAAAGTCTGAAAAACAATAACTTGTAAGACACCAGCGTGAAAAATATGAAAAGAGACCAAATTACATTTACAACATTTCCTCCTTTTTTTATAAATTTTTATTAATGTTACACTATTACTTAATAAGTTTTTCACAATATTTTGCAGCCAATTATATAACCGATTTTTGTTTAATATCCTTTGTTAATATTGGTCGGATAATAATATTCTTGCAAACGTCCATTATTTTTTCATGTCAGAGTTAGTTTCCTATAGAGATCTTATTTACGCCCTACGTTCACATAATTTATTAAAACTCTTTCAGTTATCAGTAACAATAAATTGCTTTTATAAGTTTTAAATTACTTAAAAAATTAAACATATGAATGAGGTCATAAAACTTTCTAGGTTTCATAGATATCTTAACTGTAGAGGACGACTTGTTTTATATATATATATATATATATATATATATATATATATATATATATATATATATATGTGCGTATGTGTATATATATCGAAGATATGTGTAGCCAATACAGGCAGTGTTTGACAGTGAACCAAACTAGTTTAAATATTACTTTATAAAAACGAATAATTAGTTATTACATTTTAAATTCGACTTATTTACATGCCCATTTGCCATACATACCCATGTGTATAGAGCAAATATCTATTTGTTTTTCCATAATTTAATGACGATTAAAATTAATATTTATTTGTTTTTCTATAATGTAGTGCCGATTAAATTAATATATATTCTAACACATACCTAAGAATCATGATATGGGTGCAATCAGTTCTGTGCAAATAAGGTGAAATAAAAAATCAATTGAAGAAACTGAGAGTAATTTTTATACCACACAAATAATGACTTTTTTATGGCAAAAGGCTTTCATATTTCGTGGATTTTTTTTTATCCAATTGTATTAATTGGAACCAATAGATTAATTGAATATATAAACCACGACCAGAAATTTTACTCTGTGTTATGATATTGGTAACATACGATATTGACAAACGTAAAAACTCCATCAATAATTTTTATTTTTTTTCCATTATTCAAATTGAAAAAAAAACTTACAGAAAAACTTATTTTGAATTTCAATAATGTAAACTATTTATAGAATGGTTCAAAGTTTATTTAGACGAGTCGAATATAGTTTATCGCGAACGCACAATGATAACTGAAAACGCAGAGAAATATCTATACATTAACACGTGAAAAAAAAACTTTGTACCTTTTTTAAGCGTATTGCGCGCATGGAGATATTTGAGGTTTGGCTAAGTTAACGTTTACATAGAGAAAAAAAGCAAAAAGCTAAAATTTATATATGAAATGTGTTACACAAATATTAAATTATATATTAAAAATACGTAAAAAGATTCGTTGTTTACGTTCAGTAATAAAATATTCATTGTGTACGTTCATACTGTAAGTGTCAAATTCATAATAGTCTGTGGTCAAATAATCGCAGAGTAGAGATTGTCGTCAGGGAATTTTAAAATGTCAGTTTGATTGAATGAGTTTTGAGCTGTGAATTTTGTGTAATTTCAAATGTTCATTTGGCAATAGTCCCTGGAGTGTATGTCAAGGCAAAAAAACGTTTATTATATATTTTATGTAATATACATCTGTGTTTTGTGTATTAGCTTGCTACTGCTGCCAAAGGAAAAATCTTGCTTGATAAACAACTGTTGCGAAAAGAAATTTTCATAGCAGCAACCTGAACTGTCTTATTTATGATTATAAAGCTTATACTCTTTGACAAAAGAAATTCAATAACGTTCAAACTTCAAAATTTATTGAAATATGGTCGAATTTCGGCCACTGGGCGACTGGGGTCATATTACATTTTGAATCGTTATATTAGCGTCCATTATAATCTAGAGGATTTATGTCTATTTATCGTTACAATAGTATTTTTGTGGATATTTCTTACTTTCTTTACTAATTACATTGTTTATGTAGAATTACATGAAAAACTAAAATTACTGTTAACTGAAATTTTGGCTATAAATGTTTGATAGTCTAGCTACCTCGAGTCGAGAGAATTTTGTCAATATTTTTATATCATGATGAATACAGATAACGCTGGCAATGTTATTATAAAAAAAAATGTATATATATATATATATATAAGCTTAGCGCGCAATGTAGGTAAGTATATTCTTTAATACTTCGAGTACAGTTTCATGTCTAATTTTCAGTTAATTCGATATTGGGGCTTCGTTTGCTATAATAGGTTTTTGCTATGAAAATTTATTAGACTGATTAAAATTATTTGAAGAGTAGCCGCGGTGGAAATAACTTGCAGTCTGAAATTCGAAACAATACAAAATCCATTAAGCAAATCTTCTCATTTTTTAAAACTTGACGTTAAATGAAACGGTAGATAGTAAAATAAATTCAAAACCAATTTTCGTAATTTTTTTCATTTTTTGTATTAAAAAAACTCAATTATAAATAGCAATTCTGGATGACTTTATTTGTTTCATATTAAAATGTTTCTGAATGTACGGAGATTAGTCATATTAAATATATTTAAATTCAAATGACGTTGTAATTAAAGGAGCAACTCACTTTAAAATTCCCCTTTGAATACTTTTGTAGCATAATATTTTGCAAATTACATATATATAAATTTACATTGTTTATTTCAAATATAGAAACGAAGTAAACTTTAAATCTTTCACGCAACCAACAAAGAAGTCGTGGCCATTACTCCAAAACCTTTGCGAGCAAAATTATATTCGCACGTCAACTTATCTTCACAAACCGGTGTATTATCATCCCAACCACATTTACTAAACAATGTAGAATATTTCACTGATATTTTGTCAATGTATGCGACAGCTCGTATTATATCTCGGCAGTCACCAACTATCTGGGGAGAGCAGTATATCAGAGGCGTGTTGCGATATAAAGCGATCGGTCGTCGACCCGTTCCCACGTGTGAAATAAACCCACCCCCAGGGTTATTCCGATATTTCCTGTCAATTGACGTTTCCCATGTTTGTAATAGCCAATATAAGTTGTCTCGTTAGTCGCAATCGTCATACAGAGTACACGGCCTTTTTCCGTTAACGTTGACATGTTTAATGCCAGGTTCGTAGCTTATCAGAGTAACGATATTAGACAATTTAACAAAGTTTTCAGTCGTCTCTGTTATCTGTCTGCCTGTATATACGCAATTTTCTCAATAATTTTTATACGAATTTTGTTCTGGGTTTTATCACTGTATATTACTATCTCACGGTTTAAACGACGGTTTAAACGCATTTATTAATATTTTCTGAAAATATTCGATATATGATCGATGAAGTCGCGATATAAGCATATGTTGGAGAGGTGTCATAGCATGTGTTGTTTAATTTATTAGAAATATATGGAAATAAAATATGGCAAAATTATTTCCCCACAGACTTCTACAAGAAGTACTTGACGGCGTATATGTATGTTATATTACATCCATAGCAAACTTTTTATTTAGAAAAAAAAACAAAATATTTCCTCCATTTTCTAGAGTTACTCAATTTTCTAGAGCTTATTACATAAACAATATTTCTATCAATTTATATACTATGTAACTCTATATATAAAGAAAAAACAAAAATTATAAAATGGGTAACGTTACGTATCTTTTTGAAAATAAAAGCTGAATGCGAACTTTTACCAGCTAACTAAATTGTAATCTTCTTTTGTAAAGAAAAAGTCTCGGAGCAGGAAGTGCTTTTTTTGTAAAAACTTATTTATAATGCATATATTCAGAAAGCAAATTTGAGTTGAGTTTACATAATTATGTTTATACTGCATTATCGATTATTTTCAAATATTCTCTTTTACACGTCTAAATCATATTTATTCTTTTAAATGGCCCCAAAGCAAAGGCTATAGGTAGATGATTATGCTGATTAAAGAAACTATCACTGCCATTTATCTATCAGTTAATATTTTATTCACCAGATTCGTAATTAATTACCGCAATGTAATGCAGGGCCGTCCTAATGACAACTCCTCTCTATTGAGAAAAAATATCTAATGAAATTTAATGATGACTTCCTAGAAGTTCAATGATAGAAGTTAAATCAAGTGAATCTACTAGATTTTCTTAAATTTATATAATACCTAATATAGCAAGAGAAGATGCTAGGTACACGATATGCAATACCGAATCGTCTTATTGACGCTTCAGTAACAGTATTGGGTTTTTGTACTCAGTATTTGATCATCCCCATGCCTACTATTATAATTCCTATTCACCAATATTTCTTCAATGTCTTCCCAGTGTTTTACCGGTTACTACGGTAGGCAGAAAATTCTGGATCATACATTTCAGTTCATTTGAAAATCGTTTTATAATATCCAAACAAATAAAATTGTCTTCATTTGTGTTATTTCAAACATCAAGTCCTTAGATCGATACTGGCTTGATATGGTTGTAAAATATTGAAAAATTAAATTCTTATTAAATAATAAGCCTTAGTGTACAATAGCCAATGGGGATCGACAGCAAATGCCTTCATCGAATGAACAGCGATGACATAAATCTATTTTATGTGAATTTATTTCTACATAAATGTGAATTTGAAACGCGGCCAAGACGTGCTACTCGGCTCGTAAAGGCGTCGTTTAATCCTTTTTCCTATACGAGTAGAAAAATTTAAAGGTTTTATGGCATATTTTCTAGGTTAAAGCCATTTAAATGTTTCACTCATAATAAAAATCACTATTTGTTGGCATTAAAACGTGGCTTATCGTTAAGAGTTTTTACTAACTGTATTATAATATATTTATCTTCATTTCTGAGTTTTCTTTTACTTTAGAGTTTAATAAAATTATTAACCTTTTTTAACTATATTTTCTTTTCTTGTTATTTAAACATCACTCAAGTATATTCTTCAATTTGTTTATATGTAAATCTAGAGTCATACCAAGGTTATATTATTAGAATAATTGTTTTTCCAAAAGTTATTTGTTATATACTACTGCCATATATTAGAAATTTTCTCTACAGAATCCCATGGCGTAAAAGCAACTGAAGGGAATTTTATAGAACTTAGTTTTACGTATTTTACTAGCCAGTATTCCATGTGCCGTACCAACAGACATGGCAAAATGTGGACAAAATATATTTGAGAACGAGACAAAAGTCACCTGATCCTGAACGAAATAAAAGAAAAAAATAATGCGTAAACCATATATAAAAAATAATAGAGAAAAATTTAAATAACTAATGAAAGTACAATAATCGTCATATAATAAAATTACGTTTGAAAAATGATTATATTACATATTCAAATCCACACGAGGGAAGAGTTGAGCAAAAATGCCATTATATTTTTAAACAATGATTGATAATATATTTTTGAACAGATATGACAAGCAATTTTGCGCGAGTCAACTCTTCAAATATTTCTCATTTGAACGAATATATACGGTGTCCTCTTATTCCATTAATAAAAGCTCATTTAAACAGATGCACACCAAACTGTGGGATGGTGGTTCCTTTTCCTTACAATCGTACCTACACATATGAGGAACGATTGTCAGGAAAAGGAACCAAACTCGACTATTGACTTGTAGTCACGGGAAGGGGTTGGGGGGAGGACGAGTAAAGGGGAGCTTGTGAGCTTCTGAATACATCAAGTATCGTGTATCGTCGTGTGCTGTGAGAACCATTGGCCATAGGGAGTTTGGAACGGGCAATCACTTTTATATTTAAATGTCTATTAACTTTATTTTGCAATTATTATTTTACATGCCTGAGAAAGAATACAGTTGTTATTTATGTTTTGCAATTTTGCAGTACACAATCAGACATTTGCCATGGTCCGATTCTGTTCCTTTTTGAATAGTGATGTACAAATACCTAAGAATTATTTTGGGCCAAGTTTGAAAAAGATTCATCCATACACACACACACACACATATATATATATACACATATATATATATATATATATATATATATGTATATATATATATATATATATATATATATATATTTGTGTGAATGTATATATGTGTGTGTATGATCCGTTTATTCGAGTTTCCAAAATTACAGTGGCCTCACTAATATTATTTTCTTTGACATGCTATATATTTCATTCTTTATGGCTCAGAAAAGAAAATTAAGTTGGAAAATTATTTTTCTAATGTTTTTCAATATATTTTTTTCATAGCTTATTTCGATATAAAATGGAATTGTACAGAAATTCCGCTTTTCTATAATATTCAACTGCTCAATAACCTGATCGTAGTTACACCAGAGTGTGATCTATTCATATTGTGTGAAATAATAATTATTTAAATATATCGTCATTATTTATTCATCACAATTTATCCACCGCTTTCTAGTGACATGAAATTTATAAATAGTTGTGTATTTCAAAAAATTACTTCTATTATAATTACACTAATGTTGTAAATTACACTAATGCAATATAACATCTCTCTAATAGTACGTAAATGTATCAATCAAATAAATAACAAAATAAATATCTCGTATGAATTAAAGTCAAAATCAAAATGTAATTTCAAATAGTATAAATAATAAATATGCTATAGTTTTAACCTCAAAAAAAAGGAAGATTCATATATATTAGTACAAAATTTTCCTCTATGAAAATATTTTTTAGCTTACGGTAAACGAAATCATCCATAAAATATATTAAAAATATATTAATTTCGTTCAATAGTGAAAAACTATAAAATCCAAGGCACAATTCTAGAAAATTCCTGGTATTTTGCGTCTCAACTGAATGGCAACTTCTGTCTTTCGGAAACATCTAGTTTTATCGACTTTTCTATAAATATTTGTCTTGAATAAATTTTTTCTTGTATGAATTTTTTCTTCTTCCAATTCCACTATAATACTAAAATTTTTCTAGAAAATTGTTTTCAAATCTTTCATTTCTATGGTAAATATTTCGTTTTAGAAAAACTTACGGCGCTTTCTTCAGTGTACTGCTTCATATGAATTTCTATAATGGAAATAAATAACGTTGTGAATATTAAAATGGAGAGGTAAATTATAATAAATAGGTATTGAAATAGAGATGTAAATATTAAAATATAAATGTCTTATCCGCAGTTGCAAATTCGCATACATTTATCCTTTAAAACTCTTACTTTATCCGAGTGTCACGTATCGGCTGCGGGCCTGCCTTACTTTGAATAATCTAACTGCAATTCATGTCGATACACATTCAGTTTTCATTAAACTACTTTCCATAAAGAAATTCTTGGTCTCACTACATATAACCTAAAATAGTAAATAGACACATTAGGAAACTTATAGTATTGCCCGCAATAGATATATCAAGCAATTTTATTAGCTACAATTTTGAGTACGATTTTCTCGAAATATAAATAATATTTCATAATAACTCTAATACTAATTAAACGCAAATAAATAGAAATGACGCACATCATTTACAAAATCGATTTACGCAGATCGTAGCATCCAACCGATAACTCTCTGTGAACTGTAACCTAATGCGAATATACAATAACAATACGAGAGGATGACGTTTAATGGGCGCTGCGATACTAATAAATAATTCATCCAGACATACTGCCCGGACCCACGCAGCATCAGCCCGGACAGCTGCTAGAGCCGGATCCAATTTTCCAGTTCATCACTTCAAGCCCTCCCGTGTAAGCTTATAAGTCCTCTGTGAACCCGTATATAAAAGTGAGTATATAACTGATCCGATATAAACGATAAGGTAATGAATCGATGAACTTATATGGGATACGAGACGTTGAAGGTAAGAAGATTTTACAAAGAGAAGAAACAGTAAAAATAAATAGATAAAATTACAAGGTAAATACAATCGCAGCATTTTTTAAAATGTATGTAATACAAAATGCTAATGAAACTTACTTACGCAGATAGACATGAATCAAATACAATAGGTCACAGAACTTATCATGGAGACTAATGACGGTGATACTCAGTCATTTAAAAAAACAAAGTTATTTTAAAGTCCCTGACGATAAGTAAGACCGAGCGCAATCAATATTTTATTGACTATAGAAATACACTGCGTAAAGTTTGCTTCCATTTAATGTTTTAATCAAATTCCATTTAATGTTTAAAAAAAACATCTATTTTTCCGTTTACTTGGTTTGAAATATATTGTGTAGAATTGAGTCTCAGTAACAAAAGGAGATGTATGCCTTTAAGCAACGTCAAGAAGTGTAAAAGTGAGAAATTATTGTCTTGCTTTTTAAAAGATTGCATTTAGTTCAGAAAAAATCCTTCAAAAACCTTGTCTTCCTCCACATGTACATTCATATACAAGTTACAGGGACGTTAACATGAAAAACTCGACTATAACAAAGAAGTTTATAATGAAAATTTGAAATAAATTTACCTGCCATAATTCTATAGGTCTTCTTTTTAATGTCATATATGTTTTTGAAATTATTTTTTAAAAAATTTCATTAATATCTTTCACGATAGATTCAGATAATTGTTTTATTTCAATTATTCGACATGGTCATACGGGACATATACGTGGTCTTTCAAAACTCTTTCAGTTGGTATCCACCATGATAGGTTTTAATGAATTTTAAAAAATATATGTAACGTTCCGGTTCCGCCATACATCACTTTTCTCTAAATCAAACGATTTATACAAACGGGGTACTCACTTGTGAAAATGGGTTTAATGGTTTAAAAGTTATGAGGTAACATACTAATCATATACATACCTACGTATAGTATGTGTATAGTAAGTAATATTTTAATCTTCTCGTTTTAATCTTTAGTTTGGTACTTATTTCGATATGGTCCAATTGTAATTTTTATCATCCAAGGAAATATGGTGGCCAAATTTCCTTGCATGATAACTATTATAGAATTATAAAAAAGCTTTTGTTAAAATCGGTCCAGTACCAAACGGTCCTCAGGGTAGAACGGGTGTATCAACATTCATAAATGAACTGCTAAAATGGTGAATCTTTCTTGTCGTCTCCCCGTATTTGGATAAAAAGTAACATGTCTACATTATAATCTTAACTAATGACACAAGCCAGACGAGTCCATTATGTTCTGTTTCAATCATTGACATGCAGATGGTCTTTATTTTTGAACTTGTTTTTTATTAGGCTTATGTTTTGGTTTAGTCAGCTATATATCGTTGAAAAAATAACAAAACACAAATATCATTCAAATAGACAGACTTCTATTTATTTACGCTATATGATATTTGATAGTTTTCTTTTTAATGAAACGAAAATTACAACCGTTACCTTACTTAAAAATTATTGTAATTTTTACGGTTCCGTAGCCAAATGGCGAAAAAGAAAACACGTTTTATATTTGGAAATAAATATTTTGTTCTTCACTTCACTTTACGCAAAATTTGATCGTGTTACGTTGCAGGTTTCGAAACAAACCGTGAAAGTAAGTATAGTAATAAATTAATTGATATTTCATTCATATAACCACATGAACAATGGGAAGAAATTGATTCGACGTCATTCCACAAATATCCTTCACCATCAGAGTTAATTTTCTGAGGAAAAATTAATTGTTTAATAAAATAAAACTTCAAGGAATTAAATAAAACAACTACAATTAATTATTTTAGCAATTGACATAAATTTTACATTTCAAAATTTGGTAATCACTTTGGTTTTTAATTATCAGTGACAGACAAATTTAAAATTTTTTGAAATGATACATTAAAAGATTGATACATTTTTCTTTAATATATTTCTACCAGAACAGTTTAAATATTTAATCCTTCTTTTTATTTTTTTTATATATTTGAATTCTCCTAATTATGAAGTATTTAACGAAATTAAGAAATTTTATTTAAAAAAAAAGTAAAATTTGAGTAAATATCAAGTAAAAAATTAATACTCAAGTTAATTAAATAAAACATTTTATAAATTAGTAAATAAATTGTTAATAAACAGTTAGGTTAGATTACTTCACCATAAGCAATTTTATGTTTGGAGTATAAAAATCTCAAATACTTTAAACGTTTTAAGGATTTCGTCAAAAGGAACAATTTTTGACGATGCTCATGAACGCGAGCGTCTGCTTTAATGGACGATTTATTGAAAAGAAGTGTGCGTCGACCATGTTCTAATCTCGCTTTAATGTAAATTAAATCAAACAGAAAAGAACTTACATTTTACTTCTTAAAATGTTTTATTATTAACTAAGCTACGAAATGAGGCTTTACAATTGTGTTGATATCAGAAATGTAAATATTATTAACAATAATATTTACAACTATCATATCATGAATTAGATATTTAAATAATAATAAAAAAGGATATTAAACATTCTGTATAATATCTATGATATTATGTTTACAAAAATATCTGTGTTAAACACCACAAGTTTAGGTAATTAAGGGGTATTTACATTCTTGACGAAAAACATCCATTTTGGCGAAGTTTATTATGAACTCTGGGAATACGTAGTATAATGATTTCGTTATGAAAACATTAATCCGACCTTCATCTATAATTCAAGTAGATTATTTTTTATAAGTTTTATATATTTATTTCATGAAAATCGGCTATTTGCAACTCATTCCTCTTCAAGTCGCTAAATAGGGATAAGTTTACAATATCCATTCCAAAGAATTATACCTTATAATGCTCAAGTGCTCATGTATTAATCTGATGAAAAAACACTTTTGATTGGCTCAACAACAAAACGAGAAAAGCTATTTATTTATTAAAAAAAAATAAGTAAACCGGATGAAATGGCATTTTACGTTCACTTCAGGGTTGAGAACAGCTGATAAACGGTGATTCTAAATACTTTTCATCTCGGAAAAATTCGCTATCTCATTTACAATTCGATGTGATTATATTTGGAAGAACCGTTCTTAAACCAAAGTGGTGAAAAATACATAATATGAATATATGTATATATATATATATATATATATATATATATATATATATATATATATATATATATGCACACATGCTAGGAAAAGGGGGTAAAGAAAAGAGTTCGGACAAAAAATATATTAAAGTACACTTCTTAAGTTTCATATATATCTATTAGTTTTCATTGTAATCACCATTAACGCTAATACATTTCTCCCAACGTAAAACAACTTTTTCATTCCGTCACTGAAGAATTCTTTTGACTTTTCTTGAATCCAGGACTTGACTTGCCTTCGCCTCTTCGTCTGAGTTGTAGTGATTACCCTTAAAGTCTCTATTAGAGGAAACAAATAAAAATCGCAGGGCGCAATATCCGGGGAATAGGATTCAAACTTTAGTTTTTCCAGAGCTCCTGGAGTTCAGGTTTTGCGCGAGGTGCTACGACGAGCGTTGCCATGTTGCAATATTGTTGGTGCCAAGCTACCTCTAACACAACAAACTCGACTTCGGAGGTTTCTTATAGTCTGTACCGTTAAATTAACCGTTGCCTCTCGTTCCAGAAAATTGGTCACATAAACTTGGTGAGCATCCCAAAACACAGTAGAAGAATGTTTCTTGCGGACGGTTGGGTTTTAAACTTTTTCGGCCGATGAGGACACGCATGTCGATATTCAGTACTCTGCCTCTTCTCCTCTGGGTCGTAATGATGGATGATCCTATGATTCGTCCGCTGTCACAATATTACAAAGAAAGTCGTCTCCTTCCTCACGGTAATGCTTCAAAAGTCACTCGCAGCATTTCAATCGGCCCTGTTTGTTCTCATCTGTGAGACGCCATGGTACCCATCGTGCATAGACTTTGCGGTATCCTAATTGTTCAATAATGAAGCCGACACGTTCCGTGGATTTTTCAATATGGTTTGCGATACATTTCTGTGATTCGCCAGTCGGTTCGAGTCAAATTATCGACCATTTTACGATGGTTGTCGTCTGTGACAGTAAACGGTCGTCCGCTGCATGCTTTATTAACAATTATGGCGTTTCCAGGCTCGGAAGTACGAAATTTTATTACCCATCGATTTACAGTAGACCTATCAACAGCATTGTCTCCAAAACGGGCTTTACACGAAAATTAATCTCAGTAAGAATTACATTTTCAACATTTAAAAATTCGATAACATCACGCGGTTTAACTCGCAGTGACATAGCACCACTACACGTATCCATACTTCGGCGTCTAAAAATATACTGAATGAACGCAACGAGTTCAGACTGCGCAGGCGTAATAAGGGGAAATGTTTCTTCCAAATGCCATCCGGCGCGCTTTTTAAAGCCCTTCGTTCGTGCTCTGCAAGCATGTGAGCATTACTTTTCAGCCAACGTAATTACATTTTACATTACAAATTACGTTTCAGGTACCACGTACGAACAGCCAAAAGGATTTTTATGATCTTAATAATACTTTCTACATAGGTCAAAGCTAAGTGAAAAATAAATCCATTAACTGCATTGTTTTATCTGAAGGTTATTAAGTTAAAAGATTTGTGACTTTTTCAACTGCACGGATGAACAAGAAACAAGAGGTATACAAAGGTACATAAACATTTTATGGTGGGTTTCATTATTTAAGGTTAATTACTAAAGTGCAATGACATTTTCTGACATTCAATTTTTGATGCCGTATTATTGTAAAAATAGTCGAGAGGTGGCTTTAAGGCAGTAACCATGAATGAAGGCAATAAACTTTGTATTTTTTACCTCTTTGATATCGGTTTATTGAAATAGTTTGTCACGATTTATTAAAATGACACATTTGCATTCTAGGACATATTAGTTTACAATAGCTTGGCTTTAAAATTACTGAAAACTTTGTCATATTTGTCATTGGCACACAATTAAATTATTTATGTTAATTAGATCCTAAGTTATCTACTTCTCGACTACCTGCATTTTCAAAAGAACGGAGTAAGCGCGTCAGCGGCTTTAGAGAGTATTAGAGAAGTTTATTTTTTTGGATTTAAATTCTTATTCACGTAAGAACATGACATTTAGTTTTTAATTTTTTCAGTCGTGCTATTAATTTATGGGCAAGAACCAATTATACTAACCAAAATGTACGTCAAAAAACAAAATAATTGTATATATTAATTAGTAATCACGAATTAATGCTGCCTCGATAAAGCCGCATATGGCAGACAAAATGGTGGTATGCAATCATTTTGGTTAGCTGGCCTGATGAATCAAAACTGGAATAATACAAATATTTATTATCGTTGTGTCGATGTAATTTTAATGTAGAAAATAAATAAGACGGGTTAACAAAACCTATGAAACACATGTTTTAATTCTAATGCACTGACCACAGATTGCTTGTCTAATTGTAATAATTGAAGGATTGTTAAAGGAATTTTTACAATTCGACAACTTTTCATCTTCGACGGACGATCTTTTGTCAGTCCGTTGGTGTTTCTTCAATATATTTGACCGTCTAATGATAGCCTAAGAGTTCAAGATACAGTGAATGGGCTTTAAAATTGTTGCACACCAAGAAGCAATTGTCAGTTTACGATGAAAAAATCTCCAGACGTAAATTCACTGATGTATGCGTACCTACTGTATTTTATAAATACGTCCTTAAACTCTCCATGTTTCACATGGTATTCTGATCCGGAAACCCTGCTGACCCATTGTAGTCGATTTTACACAAAGTTCCGCAAAATCAGTTACAATAATATAATTGCAGTTAACATCTTTACCATCTTTGCTTTATGATACAGGTTTGGTATAATTCTTTATTATTTAATTATTATTATAATAAGTGAAATAAAACATTACTACTCGTTAGAAGATTATTAACAGGGAGCAGGTGGTTTTAACACAAAAACTCCAAAAACCATTTCTATTAACGACAGAACTTATAGCATGGAACATTTTTCAACTTAACCGAAGTATTCGTATTTTAAGCTTTTATATTGCATACAGCCACTTATATAGAAATTATGTAATATTAGGACCTTTGAAAGTGACCTTAATAAATTAACCCATATAATTGGGTCTGCTGTACCTAAATGGGACAATGTACCCACATATATTTAACTTTATTGTATATGTTAAATAGTTAAATGTATTTGTAAAGTTAAGTTATGAAACTTCTTGCTACGAATTATAGTTTCATACCAGTTATCAAAAAGTAGTTTTCATGCGCGATTTACGGGCTTCGTTCAGAAATTATTTTTATTATTTAACATTTTCTTCAATTTCTCCCTTTAGATTTCCTTGTGTAAATTAGGGGAATATATAATTTCAAAGTTAATAAAAATTAAAAATTGGTTATACTTAAATATTTTATTAAATATGTTTCCTTAAGCATGTTCTTAAAAATTGAAGGGAGAAATATTTTAGGGAAGTATCTTCGTATAGGTGCAACAGGCGTATCACTACCAATACGGTAATTATTTCCGAATGGCGGAAAATAGTATCCTAACGACCATATAGTGTCCATAATATTTATCAGGATGAGCATTGGATGCTGTTTTACTCGGAGAATACTCCGAAACAGATTAAAGAAAATACATTTTTTCTTTGACTTTTCATCAAATCCCATTCTATCAGTATGGTAGCGTTTTGTAAATAAAATTGTTATTATTATTTTACCACTTATTTATATTTGGGCGTAAATAAGGTAATATTTAAAAAATGTTACCTGTTTGCTCATTATTGAAATTATCATACATACTGAGATATTTAATAATGTTCATATTTTGGTCAGGATAAAGAAAAAGAAAAAAATATATTCCCCTATAATAACTGCAAATAAATTTAAAGCGGAAGACCAAATGAATAGAACACAGATTTTGACATATTCAGTATTTTTCTACATTTCTTGTACCTGGAATATAACGCAGATAAAATACGAATCGACGCCTTCGAGACGTGATACTGGGACGCGTGCTCTTGGTATATATTGCAAATAGGTCCATCAGAAACGAGTCCATAGTAAAAAAATCGACGCCTAGGATTTGCTGTCCTTTATAGCAACGCATTTTCAGACACTGCGGGCGTATTAATAGAAATAAACTCTGATTATTGGAAAACAAAGACTTGAAGCGAAGCTTTCTATTAGGATGAGTCGAGTGGAGAAGACCTCGTGGCCGCAGACCAGCTTGTTTGACCAACCATATAACCATTCAGGAAGCCGTAAACTTAGTGTAGGATGGCAACAACTGGCGTCAAGCAAAATAACGCAATACAACACCTATCGTTATTGGTTACGATTCTACTAACGAGGGAATAATTAAGGAAGAAAAACAGTCAGTGAGCTGAGATTTGTTTTTAAACATTTCCATACTAAAAATTACTTAAATTTTTTATAAACTTATTGACAAGAATTATAACACATATTAACAATTATAACAGACTTTTATCCAATCTTAAAACATTAGTCAAAGCAAATTCTTAGTTAAAGCAAATTAGTTCTCCCTTTTAATTAATTACAATACCGCAAGCATGATTGCTGATACATTATAATTGATACGCCTCGTTAACGTATTGAAAGTTTCTAATTTTATACAAGATTACTTGGAAACATCCCAATAAGGACAGTATTTATAAACATTTTCATTTGCATCGAAGCAACACGCACGAACTTACTTCGCTCTTGAAATCGCAACCTTGTTCCATTATCAATATCGGCGCATTTGCGCGTGGAGGATAGTATTTTAGAGCTTATGCTATTTCTCTCGTCACGTATAAATGTTAAATTTACAAACAAACAGAGAACTTGCACGTGCTTATGTGAGTTTGAATTTGTACTATAAACTGTTTCTTGATTGTGTTTTCTGTATTCCATTGTAATTTTATTGATGTATAATTTGATTATGAGAAAAACAATTTGTTCCCACTCAGTGCGGTCAGTCTTTAGTCACGCTTCCAGAAAATTCTTAAATATAAAATTACATCACACGGATTTTTATAATTTGTATAAATAGTGACCTCCCTAAAATTCTTAACTGAGATTATAACATTTTATTGAAACTACCTGCTAAAGCCAAATAAGTCTACCTAATATATATTATATTTATATATAACTAGTCGCCAACCCCTATTCTCCCATATCACTGCAATATAATTTAAAAACTGTAATCAAATTTAAAGTGGACACATTTCCACTTCCTTTAATTTTTCGTTATCACTCACTAGGAGTCATTTATCAATTATGTCACACAAATTTCTCTCTACCTTCTATGGCAAGGTTTTCATATTTGAGTGTGCTCTCCCCATCCTCTAGCACTAGTTCAATTAATATGTTACATGACGTACCGGTTGTAATGTCATGTTATATATAGGTTAAAATAATGCTATGGAACTATAAACTTTGTATTTAGCATGAAACTTTGTTAAAATAATGGTAACATTTTTAAAAATTTAACGTAATATTTCCCTTAACTAAATCTGCTTTTATAACATAGAAAAAAAATTAAATATTTGTGTTCAAAATATGAGTACTATATTAATTTGACAGTGCTGACAACGCAGACGTTCTTTTCATATTATAGCCGTAATGTAATAAAAGTCTTAACTTCCCCCTTCCCCTTTCACCCTTTTCCTGTCACTATTGTTACCAACACACTTTTACCATCAAACCGTGATATAATTCATACATGACCCTTACCCACATATTCAGAAAAAATAGTTTGTACAATTTGTCTACCCGGTCACGATACGATGGTGAAAATGTCATGTCAATCTCACAAATAACATTTTGCCACACCGTAAAGAACAAGCAAACAAACAAAACACTTCTCTTCATATTATGATGCCAATGGAATTCTCACTCGTTAAACAAAACTGTGTTTTCTACGCACAACAAGAAAAGCAGGTCCAACATTCAAAATTGAAAATAAGCGTAAACAATTAGCAATTGGGTCGCGACTTTAAACGTACTCATTGTACACTACCCCTATTGTATCCTATTTCTTGCAAACTTTTTATTTTTTAAAAAATGACGTAGTTTGAACTACACTTAATTGGTGTTAGTTTCTTAGGATTAAGTTTATTTCTTCTGTGTTCTAGCGAATGAAATCAAATAATAATGACAAAATTATCTAAACTCCGTAATGCTACTATATCTAAGAGTTCAACATGGAGAGTTTATTATTAGTACTTTAGACTTATATGAAAGTTTAAAAGACTTGAGGACACAAAGTGTTTCTTTTAAACTGTATATAAATGTAAATATTATTTTTTAACATACATATACATATACACATATATGTGTATATACATATACATATATATATATATATATATGTATATATTGTCTACTCATCTTTCGAAGGCCTAAAATTATCACCTCAAAAAATATTAGATCTAGGATAATCGCTATGGTTTTCGTACAATGTTCTAACCAGTAAAAAATGGATTTATTCAACATTTTGGTGCATAACTTAGAGTTATACCATTTACAGTTCGAAAAATGTGTTTGAGTTTTTTTATAAATAGCCTATTAAAAACGGAACCAATATAAGATCATTACACGACATACAAAACTTGAAAAAAGTAAGAAAACCGTTGAGTACTTAATTTGTCAAATTAATCAAATGAACCAAAAAAATATTAAACTGCATTCGTGCATTTTTAAATTTGTAATCAATTATCTAGTCTCTTCTATCACAAATAATGGTGCAGAAACTTTCTTCAATTGCGATGCCATAAACGGAGTGTCTGTTTTATGTGAATGATGTTATATGAAAATGTATATAGCACATATTTTGATGTGAGTGGTGTGTATATTATTCGACGAAGCAACATTTTGTTAAAACCCTAAGTTAGAATTTTTAAATAAATCTAAAATCGAATCTGAAGTAAAAACACTAGAGGTTGCATTCTATAATGCGTGACTTGAATTTCATTGGAGCAAGGAAATTTCAGCAAGTTTTCAATAAATAATTTACCATTTAAAGATTACGTCTAAAGATTCAGGTAGATCGGGTAATTATGAAATTATAATAAAAAAACAACTTTGAAGAAAATAATGATGCTTTTAGTATAATCCTATTCCAAATTAGGAGGTTTACCAGTAAAAAGTTTGCAAATACTTATACGTCTACTTATTAATAAAATTAATTCGACCTCAAGTTTTTAGAGACGTTAAGTATAGAAGTTTGTTAAAATATATGTACATCCAATATTAGTTTATAATGAAACATAAAAAAATAAAAATTGAAAAAGCCAAGACGAAGCACTTTTGCGACAAGTTGTTGGAGAAATGCAAACTTCACTTAAACAAGACGACGGCAGAGTTCATAGGAAAGTTTGCTTTCATGAATAAAATATTGTGGAATTGTAAGTGACTAAGTTGATGCGGTAGAATTTCCCATGAGAGCAGGTAGGCGGAACACTTCTATTCCCGGCAGATGAAGATCTGTCGTGTCTCATAAGGGTGATGGATGGCTATTTGTTTAGCGCGGCGACGGTCTACAACTGATGTCGTTCCATAGTATTCAGGGAGTTAATTGAAACTATCCTTATTGTTTGAACTAATGATGTGTGACCGGGTTGCGTGTGCAGAGTCCCAGGGTTCTGCTTTATAAATCATGACAGTTCAGTGAGCAGATATTGCGCGAACGGTTTTGTTGTTAGAGATAATGCCCTATATTACAGTGAAACAGTGAAAAACAAAATAAACTTTATTATCAGAAAAAGAAACAGAGAGAAAGAGAGGATGAGCAAATACTTTTCTTCTTCTTTATTTTCCTTTAATATATTTATGAAATTCATTGTTTATCCGTTATATGCAACTCTTCCTCTGCTTCAACATTGATTTATGAATGTTATTTATAATAACTGGAATGGTACAATGAAAATATAAAGCTTATGATTAATTTACCCATAATTTGACAAAGAAGCTACTTATTTAAATAAAGCGGCGACAGTGCCACTTTGTTAGGCTTTTTATTTCTTAAGGTAAAATTTCCTTTGCATATTAGTACGAAACGCACTCTAAAAAAATGTAAAATTTACTGAGAATGACTTTATTGTTTAAAGATTGATAAGATAACTTTTATTCTAAAAAATATTTTGGCGGAAAATGTAGACTAAATTCTGATAAATATTTTGGCCAAATATATAGTTTTAATTCAGTAATTATATCAATTGAAACTAGCTCAGAGTGAAATGTCAAAGAATACGTGACACTGACAAGTGACGTTTATTTTTTCTTTTTGCTTTAAAGATCAGTAATGAATCATAGATAATTTGATCATGGAAAAGGATTGTGGTGGCGGTGTCAAGTTGCATATAATATTTAAAAAAATTAAGAAATAAAAAACACTTTAATATTTTTAGAATAATTAGGATATTTTACTATTGGGTATAAGATATTTTAAACGTATGTCCATATTTTTTGTATCCGTATCTCGCTTTCATTTAATTGAATCCGTAATATTTATCGTGTCCACAATTAAATTAAACTACGTGATGTAGTATTATTTCTACTTTCTTTAAGTTCTTTACCGACGAATAACTTTTGTTGTATTACAACACCTTCAGGTAGGCTATAAGCAAAGATTCTTACTAATAGCCCACCTGAATATGTTGTAATACAACGAAATCTAGGTCGTGGTAAAGAACTTAAAGAAAGTATAAATAATACTACATCACGTTGTTTCATTTAATTGTGAATAATGAATTTCTACAAAATTAACGCCAAATACATTCAATATTTATCCTGTCCTTAACCTAAGAACGCATGCAGGCTAGTCTTGTGAGTATGTTTACTCTATACTTACTATGATTATGCTTTACAGACATTAAAATGCAAATTGTGATTTAAATGTCATTGGTTAATTTCCAGCAATTCGTGTACGTAAACAGGTGAAGGTGATCCAAAATTTGATAGAAGTCAGTAAAATGGGTCAGTTCACAGTGTTCCAGATGTTTGATCTACGCGCTTCTCTGCTACTCGGCCTACTGAGTCTCCTTGCTACATATATTATTATAATGATACAGTTTCTTAACATATATTAATTCATGCTGTAAAAACAAATATTAATTTTAATCAACTAGAACATATAATATTTGAAATTTTTGTATGCTCCAAATTTTACCAATTTTTGAAGTATAATTCTTACTGCACTAATTATTATTATCTTATTTTATTATCAGTAGGGTGTTATTAATATTGCAAGAAAAATTTTATGTTCTTATTATGTTTATTTTTTTAATTATTTTCACTGCATGTAACATAAAACTTTGAATAAACTCTATTACGAACTTAGAGACGTTTCTAAAATAAACACCTTCATAACTCACTTTACATAAATTATTTCGGTCAAATATCTAGTATGTTACACTGTGTATGTTTACTCTATGGTTTTACAAACCTGGCAAGTTTTTGTTGCTGCAATATGTTTGTATTAATTTTAAGAACGCGTACTTTTGGAATTTAAACTTTATTCTAATTCAACTCAAATAACTATTTAAAAATTGACCATTATTTTGATGTCAACATTTTTTATGACTTTAATGGATAATATAAAAAGAATCCCCCCGCTACATTTTCATTTAATTTTTGTTTTATATTTCTAGATAGATTGCAGTGTTATTGAAAACTTATACCAAATAACAGATTGTTCTAGATAAGTAGTAACACTAAAATATAATTTTCGAAAAAACAAATATATGATTTGCGTACTACTAAATTCCCAGAATTATCTTACTATAATATGATATCAGCTTTAGAAATTGCTGTCAAAAATGTTGAAACGTAAAACTACAGGTACTAGCGTATTACAAATACATTTTTTGATTCTCATTAAATTAAAGAATATTAAGGTATTCACTTGAAAAGGAATATAAAAATAAATAAATTTTCCAAGCTATATTTATAGGAAACAGACGTTTTAAAAACTAAAACGGAAATCGAGAGGAAAATCAGAGAATATTCCAAAAACATTTTTATTATTTAATTTCTCATAAACTGAGGGTAATACTAAAGTTGAAAAGAGATCTTCAAAGGACATAATAATAATATTACATTGTTGAAACTTACACCAAATAATATATTTTCTTCGTGTAGGCCAAGGGGTATATCGATGTTGAATAAACTACCCTGATGTTTTTGTTACTCTACAACAATAAGAACTAACTAAAGAGCCAGTAAAATTGTAAAGTTTTAGTTGTAGGTGAAACTTAAAATCCCATCAAAAAGAGAATTGTGGAAAATGGCGCCAGGTTCTTTTAAATAATCATATTGATAAAAAAGTCAATATCAAAATTAATTCCAAGGTAATGTATGTGTAATGATATGTATAATTAGATTTAGTTGAGATTTAAAAGGTACGCGTAAACATTTCTCACTCATTTTACCCATACCACACTACTTGAGTCAACTCAAATTTTTGTTAGTTACTCACCATAAAGTGCTAATAAAGTCATAGAGAAAATAAGCGTTAATATAATGATCATAAATAACGACATATGGAAGCAATGATGTAGTTCTCTATTGACCACCCTACAGTATAGAAAACTCAGTATTTTCGAAAATAGAGAGAAATTAAATTTTTAACTTTATTGAATATATTTGGCGTTAATTTTGTAGAAATTCATTATTCACAATTAAATGAAACTACGTGATGTAGTATTATTTCTACTTTCTTTACCACGACCTAGGTTTCGTTGTATTACAACATCTTCAGGTGGGATATTAGCAAATATACTCTTTGCTAATATCCCACCTGAAGATGTTGTAATACAACGAAACCTAGATCGTGGTAAAGAAATTAAAGAAAGTAGAAATAATACTACATCACGTAGCTTCATTTAATTGTTTTAACTTTATCTTAAATTTACGAAATGTCGACGCCAAAATAAAAAAAATTAATCAAATCATATCTTGATCAAAGAAATTAACAATACATTAGAGATTAACGAAATAATTTCTGCGAAAGTAGTTATTCATGTTTTCAATAAGGGAACAAAGTAACAAACAGCATTAATACTTGTCTAAACGTCTTGTTTTTCAAACTCGCTTTACAAATTACTTCTCTTTATATATTTTTTTATGTTTTCTTTTGTCCTGCAGGCCCGACAGTACTTCACATAAAGATGTTGTTCTGCTTCAGCAATAAAGGAAAAATTAATTATGTTTGTTTTTGCGAAAAAAATTCAATTTAATATTTTGCCGATTCGATATGGATCGCATCATTTAGGTCGGAACAAGCTGCCGCGTAATTTTTAATCTAACGTTTCTTAGCTCTTTTGTTACTGGGCTGAGCTTTTTATAAAACAATTAAAGTGAATTTTATTGACTAAGTTCTTGGAATAGATTTATTATGGACAAACATATCATTTACTTTGAAAGTCTCGCAACGTGATTGAAAAAAAAATTAACTTTTGAGTTTATTTTTTATTCGAGTACGAAAACGTAAATTTTATATTAACACTTCACTCGTCGTTCATTTATGTTACTTAAATTACTTCTTGCAAGTTTAATACCTTCTTAACCATTTGACACAACTTTTTTTTTAATTTATATGATCGTAATTCCTCACGTCGGCTGAATTGCCAAGTTTTCCTCACAGCTTCTTTTTGTACCTAGTTTTAAGGACAATTTTGATAAGGTATGAGTAAAACGTCTTCCTATAAAACTTGATCGTTTTTTCATTTTTTAAATGAAAAGAATATGATATTAAGATATACAGATGGACAGAGAGACGTGACCAAGTTATGAGAGCTACTGAATTATAAAAATAGTCGATTTATTCTCAATAATCCATTTATGTCGCCATAAACTTGTTTTTTTGGAAATATCATTAATATACAGATTTATTTAGCTTTGCTATTTTATCATATTTACTGATTTAAGAGTCAAATTCATTATTATAAATGTATATCCGCTTATATCAAAAACAATTGTGAATAATGAATTTCTATAAAATTAACGCCAAATATATTCATTAACTGAATTAAATTTCAATATTTTCGTATTTCAGCCAAAAAATCACATTGTCATATTATTCATTCCTACATTTAATTCTAATATATATAAATGCATACGCTACTTTACACTTTTTATTTGTTCAGTAAACAAACAAAATGAAATATAAAATATTAAGCTACAATATCAAAAAGTTTAATCAACACTTTCTATCGCTGCGATAAGGAACTTATTTTAAAAAGAAGGAAGTCTATAATTATTTATTTAAATTAAACTTCGTTGTGATTTGCATTTATGGTAATAAATGTAAATACAAAAATCTCGGCCGAAATGAGACGGTGATTACTCAGAAATATAAAATAAAATTATGATAATTCATATTCTAAAATAATACCATTGCGTGTTTTCTCAATTTTGTATCGCCACTGTTTTTATGAACTTCTCGTCCTTATCGGGAATCAATTTTAAATATTGTTTTATTTGTTAAGTGATGAAGTCACGTGAGACTCGATGAGATATTGATGGCTGTAGTTTCAGGCTTGTAATTGCCTATCAATTATATTAACATGTAAATATTTTAATATCAATTTGTCGGCATACAGGATTCGATGACTAGTTTTCTTACCCCCTATATGTTATAATTGTAATGGGATAAAACCCCTGTAAAGACCCCTGTTTATTCCCTATTTCCCATAAAGTTTTCGGAGTTCCATATAAAGCAATTTATATTTATCAAAATATCAACAATTTTTATTTTTTATCTGCAAGGGGCATTACAGCTTACGACGACATTCAGTTTAACGGTGGCGATCCTGAACGACTTCTATAACTTTATAATAATTTAGTGTTAACATACACTCTGCTTTAGGTAGTGATTATTTTATAAATTGATACCAACATTGACTATGTACATGTTTATTCAATTATTGTGATTAGTTTATTAGAATTTTAAATTGTGTATTAATAATAAAATCATAAGCATTGGTTTATCTGCGTCCAAAGATCAATATACATCTTTATCTATACATGACAACAAAATAAACGTAAAAAGATTTGTATATTAAAGTAACTCTAAAAAACTGACAAAAAATCTATTTTTATTTTTGCCTGTCTTCGCTTGTAGATCAATTTTGCTGAAGTTTTAAATGTTTCAATTTATCTAGGAGTAAAATGTGATACGTATTATCTTCACGTAAGATACAATATTATTTGTCTATCTATTTTACATACATTGTACCAAACATGTAACACATATTTTATTATAATTTCAACAGATTATAGCTCAGGATTATTAAAATTAAATGAAACAGGCGAATTTATTTACTTGAAAGGAATACGAAAAAACCTGTCATTTAAATATTTTTTTGCCTCTATATATTTTTATAGTATCAATATATATTTCATAATTTGATTTTCATAAAGTAGGTCGACGAAATATTAAAATATTTTTCAAAAATGACAGTGTATTCATGTTTTAATACCGTGCCAATTAACCTGACAGAAGACACTAGACTTAACTCGATGTGTGTAATAATAGTCCACTGGAATGGAGATAAATATTCATTACATTATATTTATATGACAAAAATAATTAATTGAAGCAGAATTAAAGTACAACCCGCAGCGTGTATAAATCCTAAAAAAAAACAATATATGGTAGAAACCAATTTAATTATCCTTAACAAAATTGATATCCTTACAAGATGTTGGTGCACCGCTACGGCAGAATGTACAGTCTGTGATTTATTCTAAAGTACATTACTCTCCCCGTATTGAAGATGGCATAATCTATAATTTACCCATCTATACATCAAGTGACATAAATGAAAACCACCATCCTCGATCTTATCACGGGAACATTATAAAATAGAAAATGAGCAAAATAAATGTATTTGTTACTGTAAAATCTATTTGTTTTTTTATTTGGAAAAGTCCAATAATTCTAGGTGATCATGATTGAAATAAGAAATAACGATTGTCAAAGTCTTTTGAAAGTTAGGTGTGATGGTATCAAAAGCCTCAAAATATTTATTTTCTAGGATTTCCATCACTTTCGCAATCTTCAATTCCATTAAAATTGTGAAATTAACTCATTTGTAAAAAAAGGCAACGAGAGAAAATTCAAAATTTCTCTGAATAACCAGTTGTAAATGTAAAATAAACATTTTTCAATATAACATCCTTTAATATTAATACCGTCCCAGGGTCTAAAAATTTGTTCATGTATGCCCTTAAATAGACCACAAAGTAAATTTAAACTTTGCTCTAAAATAAATCGCGTTAATAAAACGGAAACTTTTTCAATGAACTCTTTGTCTCGTGTAAAAACCACGTCACTTGTGAACCATAATTTTACCAGAAAAACATACTATCATAATTTTACCAGAAAAACATACTACATAGCAGATTCTATATTACTCAACATTATTTGAAGAGTTTTACTTCGAACGGTGAAGAATTTTACCATAAAGAAGTTAACCCGGCGAGCATGAGGTGAAAAAAAAACATTAAAAATGGGAAAGGGTACGACATACCCAAAATCTTATGTAACATAATATAGTTATAAGTAACTGAAAGGATTATTTATTGGTATTAATTAAGATAAATTATTATGAAATAATTTTTTCTTTATACTCTGTAATTATAGGAACAAAAGTTTAGAGGTTTATAAAATTAACAATTTAACAATAATATTATTCTTTGGAATAAAAGTCAACTTGAAACTTAAAGATAATTAAATCCTCATCTTAAAAAATCTAATAGCATTTTTTGAAATTGAAAATATGATTAGACACCACGGTCGAGGTCAGCACAATTTTCGCAAATAAATTTTGCATGCTCCATACATATGGGCTTGGCGCAAGCGTTGCAAGAGTGTTTGGTTTTTTTATCCTTCTTGTGTGGACTATCCTGACATATGACATATCGCCCAAGCACATTAACATGTCTAGATGAGGGCTCACCGAGCTGTTTTTTGATTCGCTGTCGAATGTAGCTCGAATTTTTTTTTTATTTTCTTGAAAGCAGGTGTTTGCAAATCATTCATAAGCCCAAATTTCGAATGAATGGTGGCTGGTATTGGTGGACATAAACATAACTACCTTGTTCTTCTTTGGCGCATAGGAATTGAGTGTGATGTCTTTTTTGAAATCCAAAGAGTGAACTGTTCGTTTGTCTCCCAGTTTTAATAAAAGATTCAGGAATCTGTCTTTTGTTCTTCTGTACTATTCCAACCGACGTGAAGCAATGCTCATTTAGTAGATGCAGCATTAGTTTATATCCGCTAAACCAATTATCAAACGTCACGTGGCGGTGTGAACGTGAAACTGGTTGAAAAGATATTATTACTGACTGCATACGGCCCAGACTGTTGTTTGCCTGCGTACATTTCATGTAGACGTAGAACAGGCATCGACTTCTAAAAGATAGTAATATCTCGTCGATAGTCAGAAACTCACTCGGAGAATAGGCATTCTGACAGCATTGAACAAACTCAGTCAGAAACGCTTCTGAAGGCAACCATATTATCAGTCTTTTTACACTGAATCTTTCAAAATATTAGGTTTGGTTTTTCACTTACTTATTGTTGATTGCTTTTAAATTTTTTCTGGCCTATAAAAATATCATAAAATACAGTAGCTAGGCAAATAACTTAATGTATTCTGCTGAAGATTTATTTCGCGTTCGATTCTTTCAATTGCACTGTGCGTTTAATTCAAAGGTAAAATAGGGTTTGTATTATTTATTATTATGTTTATCTTTCGGTCAAAGGTAGTAATTTTTCCAAGTTATCTTTGAACAATTTCAGCTTCAAGAGGAATTTATTTTCTAGACGTATTATTAGCTGAATCAGCAATCGCTAGCTTACTTTCTTTTATTTTTATGGGTGTTTTGATCTATTTTCGTCTACTACATATTCTTCCAATTTTTCCTCCTGAGAAGAAATTTCAATAAATTCCCGGGTATTATGTGACTTTTGATAACTTTTCTCTATTACCTCGTTAGAAAGTTCCCAGACTAATTTCATGGTAAATTATTTTGTAAGGGAACACTTCACATTTCAGCAACAAATTTAAATTTTAGAAAATCATGATTTTAAAATATTGAATATATTTGGCGTTAATTTTGTAGAAATTCATTATTCGCAATTAAATGAAACTACGTGATGTAGTATTATTTCTACTATCTTTAATTTCTTTACCACGACCTAGGTTTCGTTGTATTACAACATCTTCAGGTGGGATATTAGCAAAGATTAACTCTTAGGAACAACCAACAGCATTTATATGTTTCAAACACAATAGCGGAAGACTACTTTGTGCGGATTTTTCCATTGTTTATGTTAGTGAGTTTATTGCAGGGGCGCAGACTAGGTTTTATTATATTACAGAGAGTTATACAATATACCAGTATTCTAGTTGGGGTAATAAATTCAATTGTTGTTATTATGTGAAATTATACAATGCAAACTTTAGGGTGTATGTAATAAAATTAAATGGAAGTTATTGTCGGTAATATATTGCAAAGGCAAGGGTATTTGAAAGTAAGGCCAAGGTAATATACTAATTCTACATATCTTATTATCGGTAATATATTTATACAAAAGCAAGGGTATTTGAAAGTAAGGACAAGGTAATACACTAATTCTACATATCTCCGGTTTTGTGTATTCATATATTTATTTATTTATTTCTTTTAATTTTTTTTTTTTTTGTTTTTATTATATATACGTATATTTATATGTGTATTAATGCTGAAACAATTTCCAGGGTACTGTAGTGTCAATGTTTTATATTTATATTATATCTAGAAGATATTAAGAATGGGTGATGATATTATATTTAGTTGTTCATTTAATATATTGACCTTGATATCTTTTTTATGTCTGTTTATTTCTAATGTTTCTAGGATATTAAGTTTATTGCCTTTTGTATTTATTTGTATTATATATGGGGCATTATCAGTATGGGGGTGATGGTTATTTTCAATGAGATGTTTAGCAAAGTGAGATGTGTCTGGTTTATTATTACGCCAGCTGGCGATGTGTTCTTTATATCTTGTATTAAAATCTCTTCCTGTTTGACCTATGTATACACTATTACAATCGTTACATTTAAGTTTATAGATACCACTCTTTTTAAGTTTATCTATTTTTTCTTTATTATTAATAAGGGTTTTACCCAAGTTATTTAAGGTACTATACGTACATGTTATATTATTTATATTATTATTATTAGTTAAGAGTTTTCCTAATTTGAGTGATACATTACCTATGTATGGGATAGATTTATAGTAAATATTATTCTTATTTGGTGCGACCGGGTATATTTCTTGTATTAGTATTTTTCTTAATTTATTATGGTACAGTTTTGTGACAATTGATGGGTCATAATTATTATTTGTTGCGATTAGTTTCATAGTTTTTATTTCTTTACGTAGGTTAGGTTTTTCAAGAGGGATGGTTAAAGCTCTGTGAATCATGGAATGAAATGCTGCTAACTTATGGGACCAAGGGTGTTGAGATTGACCATTAATTATGGAGTCTGTAAATGTGTCTTTTCTAAATATACTAAATTTATGTTCATTATTTTTATAAAGAGATCTCTTTAAACTATGCACAGACCAAAATTATTTTCTATTCGATAACAATTTTTTTCAACAAGTTAATGGCCTTGCAATGGGCTCCCCCCTCAGTCCCCTTTTAGCCGAGTTATTTATGAATCATCTAGAAACCAGCCTCTTAAACAGTAAATTAACGACCAATATATTATACTATTATAGATACGTTGACGACATCCTTATCTGCTGGAAAGGTACACAGCGACAGTTAGACCAGTTTGTTAACTTTGCTAACTCCCTACACAATAATATCAAATTCACTTTAGAAGTAGAGTCTGATAATAAACTTAATTTTTTAGATATAACAATAGAACGCAAAAATAATGAACATAAATTTAGTATATTTAGAAAAGACACATTTACAGACTCCATAATTAATGGTCAATCTCAACACCCTTGGTCCCATAAGTTAGCAGCATTTCATTCCATGATTCACAGAGCTTTAACCATCCCTCTTGAAAAACCTAACCTACGTAAAGAAATAAAAACTATGAAACTAATCGCAACAAATAATAATTATGACCCATCAATTGTCACAAAACTGTACCATAATAAATTAAGAAAAATACTAATACAAGAAATATACCCGGTCGCACCAAATAAGAATAATATTTACTATAAATCTATCCCATACATAGGTAATGTATCACTCAAATTAGGAAAACTCTTAACTAATAATAATAATATAAATAATATAACATGTACGTATAGTACCTTAAATAACTTGGGTAAAACCCTTATTAATAATAAAGAAAAAATAGATAAACTTAAAAAGAGTGGTATCTATAAACTTAAATGTAACGATTGTAATAGTGTATACATAGGTCAAACAGGAAGAGATTTTAATACAAGATATAAAGAACACATCGCCAGCTGGCGTAATAATAAACCAGACACATCTCACTTTGCTAAACATCTCATTGAAAATAACCATCACCCCCATACTGATAATGCCCCATATATATTACAAATAAATACAAAAGGCAATAAACTTAATATCCTAGAAACATTAGAAATAAACAGACATAAAAAAGATATCAAGGTCAATATATTAAATGAACAACTAAATATAATATCATCACCCATTCTTAATATCTTCTAGATATAATATAAATATAAAACATTGACACTACAGTACCCTGGAAATTGTTTCAGCATTAATACACATATAAATATACGTATATATAATAAAAACAAAAAAAAAAAATTAAAAGAAATAAATAAATAAATATATGAATACACAAAACCGGAGATATGTAGAATTAGTGTATTACCTTGTCCTTACTTTCAAATACCCTTGCTTTTGTATAAATATATTACCGATAATAAGATATGTAGAATTAGTATATTACCTTGGCCTTACTTTCAAATACCCTTGCCTTTGCAATATATTACCGACAATAACTTCCATTTAATTTTATTACATACACCCTAAAGTTTGCATTGTATAATTTCACATAATAACAACAATTGAATTTATTACCCCAACTAGAATACTGGTATATTGTATAACTCTCTGTAATATAATAAAACCTAGTCTGCGCCCCTGCAATAAACTCACTAACATAAACAATGGAAAAATCCGCACAAAGTAGTCTTCCGCTATTGTGTTTGAAACATATAAATGCTCTTGGTTGTTCCTAAGAGTTAATCTTTGCTAATATCCCACCTGAAGATGTTGTAATACAACGAAACCTAGGTCGTGGTAAAGAAATTAAAGATAGTAGAAATAATACTACATCACGTAGTTTCATTTAATTGCGTTTAGAAAATCAGTAAAATGACCTCTGAATATTATTTGATATTGATTTTTCGATTATTGATTCACAAATTAAAAATATTAAATAGTATCTTAATATAATTTCGAAGTGAACCACATCGTTACTGATACATTGATTCAATAAACTTTAAATTTATGCAGATCAACATTATGCGTGAAAGTAAAGCTTTATTGAACATGCCATCCAAATCGATCCGTTATTTTTAAGTTAAATTAATTCTATTAGAATGGTGGTGATAATCATACGAGTAGACCTTTTCTTTTCGAAATACGGAATACTGAAGAAAATACATGAATACATCTTCATGCTTTGATTGATATTCTTTCAAACATTTATAGACACAAAAAACGAAAAGTAATTATCGAATGCACATATGTATACAAGCCTAAATCAATGTCGAAAGTTCCGTGGTGCTTTCCGTAAACTTACCTTCTAAATGACTAAAGAACAAACTTATAAAACTATTTTATCCATTAGGGAATTCCACCAAATGTAAGCAATGAAAGCCACATGGTATTTAAACGATTAGAGAACTATGTGAAGCCTGCAATTTAGCTAATCCGACCGTACGAAAACTCCGAAGGTCTCTTTTCCAATATTCAACTTTTAAATTAGTATAAATACCGAGTGTTTCTGCACACAAATGGAAATGTCCACATAGTTTTTACAACAAACTGAACAATAAATTTACTTAAATCACTGGATGGCCTAACTATATGCAATGGGTGTCGGAATATATCCATCTGTATTTGTAAGGTATCAGAAAAGTAATATGTCACTCGCCGAATTGTTTGTTTTTCTGTTCTAAAAAATATCAGGTTTTTTAAAAATTATATTTTATTTCTGTAACACAAGGCCCACTTTGAGCGGTATTCTTTGGTACTGATTTGTTGTTTGGTTACAAAGTTATTAGTTAAAACAGATAAAAACATTTTCATATTTGTCGCGGCGTCGGGACGTTTTGTCGTCAATTTATTAATTTTAAGTCGATATATTCTCATATTTTTCTTTACTTTAGCCACTATTTTTATAACATAAGTCTTATAAATATTGGGTTCGGAATATACATTTTAATATTAATTATGTGATGTAGTATTATTTCTACTTTCTTTAAGTTCTTTACCACGACGGGCCCGTTGTATTACAACATCTTCAGGTGGGATATTAGCAAAGAATGTAGTTGTCTGAATTTTTTTTTTCTGACAACTAATTAAGCGTCGGAAGCGACTAGTGACTGCATGAACTCATCCAGTTATTAGAAACGCTCGACGTTTAATTTAGTCAGAATGGAAATATTAATTTACGCCATGCGAAAATTATACTAGGTACTGCTTTGATAATATCAGTATAATAAAATTGTATAGATTTTTCCCTTCTAATGATCGTGAATTATTTACACATTTTTTATTCATGAAATAATACGAAATCTATTATGAACATTTTACAAAAGTTCAATAAATTTATTTAATTGGAATAAGTATTTAATAAAAAAATTCATAAAAGAAATATTGGGGCAAATTTTCTATTTGGCAAGTCTATCGTAATACAATAGAAAAAATACATTTATTAAATTCGCTCTACTGCTTTTACAACAATACACTCATCGTAAAATGGGACCGTAAAATATTCCAGTAAAAAAAACGAAAAACTAATAGACGACAAACAGAAATCTCTTAGCCGTCCTTCGCTTATTTATGGTTTTCTGTCTCGATGCTCAGGTGCGCCAATTATACGCCATCTTTTTCAAAGAATTACCGTGGATACCACCCATTTTTCTTGTTCGTACTAATATCAGAGTACCATCACTTATTTATAAATAGTATAAAACTAAATCACATATTTTCTTTATTACCAACACACAGAGTAAATGTAACAGTGCGAAGAACAGTCTGGTATAACAAAACACGTAGGGCGGAAATGCCGCTTAAAACTATTTCTTTAATTTTAGTCAAATATTAATTGGTGTACAATTAATATTGTAGAATAAAAACATGGTTAATACTATATTACCAATTCATTTCCAGTCTTGTAAATATTTGTATTTTTGTCGTTTTGAAATAAAGCTTTATTTTTGGCGCAGATTGATGTTAGTTGGTCTTTTCAATATACTTCTGTTTATATGCAAGGCGCCTACGGTTTGTTAATATTTACGGATTTGCTTGGTAAACTATTGTAATAGTTATAAACAATTATCAAACAAAACTCGTTCTCAATACGTTGGTGTGAACATAAAATAATTCGTAACACTTCCTTTCCGGTAAACATTCCTCATGTCATATTTCCGATAAATAAAACAAGCAGTCTATTGTAATTCATTTGTCATTAGTAAATGTACATTATTACAAAAGTATTGTTTAAAAATATTAACATAAATTCAAACTAAAAATATACAAATATTGCATTCCTAGCTCAATTCACAACATACTTTTTTTTGGAAGTGTAGTAGAAAATGTGCTACAATTAGTTATATTGATCATTAAAGAAGTCAATTATGGTACCTTTTTTAATATCAAATTCTAGTAAAATGGATGACCTTCAGAAAGTTAATATATATATATATATATATATATATATATATATATATATATATATATATACATATATATATATATACATATATATATATATATATATATATATATATACATATATATATATATATATATATACATATGTATATTTACAGTGGTCAACATATTTTTAGGTGAGGAACGTCGTGCCAAATCACATAAAAACACATTAGTTTCGCGAAAATCAAAACTTACGATTTTTTTTGTCAAATAACTCACTTTTGTTCGAAAATTATTCCACTAAATGTTACGAAATTCGAAATGGTAATAGGGTAATCATGTTGTATTACGACATCGTAAGGTAATTTTTAAGATTATAAGAAAATCTCTAGTTGTATAGATTTTACGATAGTGATTTTACGTTAAATATATTTTTTGAGCAAAATTAAAAAATCAGCATAAAGTTACATGCAGCTACATAAGCTATGAATAAACATAAAAATCGAAAAAAAAAATCAAATTTCACGTGATTCAGTGGAATAGTTATCGAACAAAAGTCATTTAACTGACTGGGGTAAAGAAAAAATCACAGCTACCAATCTATATCGATATCAACAATTCAGACTATTCATTTTTGCAAAACAATTTTTTTTTAAATGACTGATCGCGATGTTCTGTACCTAAAAAAATATTGGCCAACTTAAAATGTTATAACCTGCATATATGTATATGTAAATATGTATATATATATATATATATATATATATATGTATTGAACATTTGTAACAGTTTATATTGTAGATTTTTTTATTTTCTCAAACAGCTCTAAAGGTACAAACATATACAAGTAAATGCTATGATACTGTAATTGATTCTAAGATTATTGAGGAAAATGGTGTTATAACAATTAGTGAGGAGTACATTAATTAATTTTTAGTTAAGCTAGGGATATGGGTGAGTGTAAAATCATGGACATTTGTATTTAATATAAACTAAATATTATAAAAATAACCTCCCATAATACATTTTTCCATACTTAATATTACTAGGAATCCCCATATATCTTTCCATATTAACAAGGCCTGATATTATTTTTCTGTTAGCGATCAACATCAGTTTAGTAATAGTTATTCGGATATACATTTTGGTTATGCAAAACGTATTGTTAAATATTTAAAGAACTTACTGCCAACGAAAGACGATTATTTAAAATATACTAAGGATAAAATGGAATTAGTAGGTTATGTGAATGCAGATTTTGCCAGTAACTTAACAGATGACAGATCTTACACTCATTCTTATTTTATAATGTCTGGTTGCTCCATATCTTGACAAAGTAAAAAAAAACGAAAGACAGAACTCTCTGGTACTGTGGCCGAATATATAGCTGAAACAATTAGAGAAGTAATATATTTGCAAAGATTGTAGGTTGAAACTACTGGTGATATCATTAAGACAACTGTACATTGTGACAATCAAAGTGCACTTATATTGGCATTCATTCCTTATTCACATCAAAGGTCTAAATATATATATGTTAGGCATCATTTTGTTCACGAGTTTGTTGCAAGTGATGTAATAATTATTGTATATTTGCCTAACAATGATAAGCATGCTGATTTATTATCAAAAGATTTGTGTTCTAATAAGAATCATAAATTTACGTTCGAATCAGGCATTGTTGCTCAGTAGTTTTATTGATGCCTCTTTAATAACTTATATAAATGGTGGTGTTATGGCGTATCAAAATTATATTTAACTTATTCCTTTTTACATTAATACTGCCACCTATAATAATACTGTATAACGTTTCACTCTTGTGTCAAACAATGAAGTATTTTATTTTAAATATGTGCCTTAAGAAAAAGTTATTGAAGTATTTTCTTTTAATGTGTGATTTTAAACACGACCGGATATAAACTTGAAACCTATTTTATTACTCACATTGTAGCAATATTCAAAAATATTTAAGAAAATATTGAGATAATTTTTAACGTTCTTTTTTTAATTCCTGACTTTAGTCATATATTTAGAATATATTTACTTGATCGAATTTATTTCCTTGCACTCTCTGTCAACAATATGAAATTCCATGCGCGAACACACCGGACAGATTTTCACATAAAGTAAAATGAAGTGCTTAACGTCACTCCCATTAAATTAACGTTTATTTTCAAACGTTTCATTAATTTTAATGAAACGTTTGAAAATAACATAAATCGAAAAAAAATTAGTTTTTAAAATAAATTAATTATTGTAAAACCTGTCCTTTTAGTATTTCAATTCCCATTGTATTTTTCATTACTAAACTGGCTAAATAAATATTTTAAATAATATTTAAAATATTATTGTAAACTTGTATTTACATCGCTTTCGGCTAGCTCCCACAGAAGACAGTAGATGTAAGTTAGCTCATGCTCTGAAAATCGGTTCTTACATTAATAATCCACATAATCATTGCGATGTAAAAATGTTTCCTTAATAAACTTCCGACATGTTTCGTTAGAAACTACAAAACCTAAACGCTGTTATGCAAACATACACTCAGAAAATTTATATCTATTACGTGTAAGTGGTTATTAAATATCTTTTGTCATAAGAAGTAGAAGAGATTCATATTTACAAATATAGGCTTATAGCAAAGTTTCATCCATGTAAAATATCTGTACATCAAGGATTTGAACTAAAAAACTGCCAAAATTTACAATAAATTAAAATGTATCTAAATCCAAAAAGTGTTACCCATAAGTTGTTTTACACGAGGAGCAATATAACTGAATATAATAAGTTATTATAACTCTGAAATCACGTAGTCGTTTAGAAATCATCTAGTTTATTTAGAAATAAACTAGTCCTAAAAAATTTAGACAAAACATATAAGCACAAATAAAGAAACGTCTGTTAGGGCATGATAAACTGTCAACATTAAAAATGATATTTTTTAGGGTTCATTAATGAAAACTAATCTTTATAATTGATCTTGTCCATTCATCCATCCGTCCGTATCTTACAGTCTCACTGTTTCTTAATTTTAACTTACGTGTACCATATTGTGCAACTAGACCTAGAAACGATATGAATAAAAACATTCCAAAAAAAATAATTTAGTTAATCAGATATATAAAGAGGATCAAACATGATTTTTGCGCATTTCACCAATACATGGGTGTAATAAAATTAATTTAGGCTCCATTACCTATATTTTTAATTTTAAGCCCCAATTGTGAAATATGCTGCAAATTGGTAATTTTTCAGCCATGTAGTCCAAAGTGTTAAAAAATTACGGAGACTAATAAATAAACTTTTAAAGAGAAAATATGACAAGCAAATTGTCAAAATTTTCAATTAAATTGATTTTAATTAAATTGCATTGATGATTTCAAAAGATCTGATTTGACTTGGCCGCTTTTGTCAAAAATTATTAACTATAGCCAACTTTTCATGATGAGAAAGACTCCTATCATTATTATTATTTATTTTATAGTAATTTAATTATTACTATAACTAATATATTGTAAAAATAGTTTGATAAATTGACCTAACTTTCCGAAATATTAAAGTAAATATTAGTCTTGATATGTACTTGCTTTTGACAACTAAGTTATAAAGGAAAATATAATAATTTTAAATAGGTTTCTAATTTTGATGACATAAAAAGAAAATAAAAAGACGAGAGATAATTTTGATAAAACTACCGTCTTCAAAGATTTTCTACGTAAACGATGTATGATAATTTCAGGAAAACTTGAAGTTTCCTTCAAAAAGGATTTTTTTCGAATTAAAAAATTAATTCATTGATTTAGTTATATACAATTTACATAAATACAAAATATATAAAAACGGACTCTTCTTGGAATAAACATATCTCGTCTCAGTACAGTGTAAAGGTACAACTTTATATACGTTCTGTTTTTCGAAATGTGTTGTCCGACGACAGTTCTTAATCAATGAAGACAAACTCTTAAAAATGTATATAGATTTGTATATATATATATATATATATATATATATATATATATATATATATATATCTATATATATACATATATATATATACGTATGTATGTTTATATCATTTATTTACAATAAATTCCTAAATATTTATTTAATAATATAGAGGAGGAAAGAAAAAGATTAAATGCAGTTATGTATCGCAAACATAATTGCAATGCTATGAAAATAGTAAAACAAACATTCCTTAATAAGCTATTAACTCTCCACAGTAGTTAAACCTTCATTAGTCAACACATTACTGAAACTCCATTTCCTGCTTGTTCCTAATGACGTCATAATTTGGTGTGATTATTAAACAAATACAACGAACAATGATTCTAAGCCAACAGTAGTCCTATTTGAGACGATTAAGTTCGGAGCCACACAGTGGATGAAATTAATTACGCTATGATCCTTTAAGCTTTTGGATATCAGTAATAAAATGTATTATTCATTCCTTTTGTATTGTCGAATAACAACAATTAATATGGACTATGGAGAATAGATTCATTGTTTCGAGATTTAATTTACGACCTGGGTTCATTCCGAAGATTAAGCAAAACTAATGAGTTTTTAGTTATTATTATCAATATCAAGATAACCTCACTATTTCAAATAGTCGTAAACAATGCCCCTTGAAATAGTTAATATAAATGAACCGAAATAATTTTAATTGAAAAGTTTTCACTAAAATGCTTGTGCCTAGTGCTTGTCTAAATGTTTAAACGTATGGTTTAAAAGTTAGAAGGGTGTGGGACGTCATTTTGAAGCTTATTTTTGAGCAAATGGAAGTTAAAAATGAAAAAAAATTATAAATGTAACCTTAATTTAATTTAACAATGATATCCATCGCTACTGAAGTATTGTCTCGCTTCTGGTGGTTTTTTTTTTACTCTAATCACACTAAAATTCACACTAATAACGGTATTTTTGATAGTTTAAAATGTTTTTATTGTGTAAATTTTATTGACAAATTGATCTGTATTTCTGGCTGTAGCTCTATAAGATATTCTAGAAATTATTTTTAGTTATAAACAACATAAGCCAATTTGAAAGACCAGATAGGTTCAGATTAAATAATAGTATTTCAATACATTGTCTTATCAATAAATGCAAAATCAATATTAATTTTCCTATTATTTCCATCTTTTCTTTAAACACACATGCGTATTTTTTTTCTCTAATTTATTATATTCCATTGTTTGTTTTCAATAATTAATTTGATAAAAAAATAACTATATAAATTTCGCCCACACTTATGTTGATCTATCAAAAAGACTCCATTTGAAGGGTTGAGTGTAAAAATATCGTGCTCATATTTATAGTATGAAATTCTGCGGTACATTATAAATTAAAAATCACTTTTTTAATTTAATTTTAACATATTTAATAACGTCCCCATCTAAAGCATCTCTACGAAAATGTTTATGAACATAGGTTTCAAAATGAAGAAACTGTGGGACTATGTCAGACCAACCGGATGGACAAACATGGTGAATTCATATGGACTCCTTTTGATTACGGTACTCTGAAATTATCGAACTTTTTATTACTGGTTGTTTTATATCTTTAGGAATTTTTTTCTGTGCCATATTCTTGTCTATGTTTAATATATATTCACATTTATATTCAGAAAGTCTTCAAATGCGATCCAAATTGATCCCTTACTTTTCAATCTATTCGATTTAAACTATTTCGATTACATGGATGTTGATATGAGTAGATTTTTTCTTTCCGGTTCCAGAATATTAAAAAGAATATATAAATACATCTTCAAGTAATACCCGATATTTTTATAAACTTTTGTAATTACAAAAAAAAAGTTCTTGCTGAATTTAGGTATAAATACAAGCCTACGTCAATGTCCAAATTTTCGTGGTCTTTCTGGTTACTTACCCGCCAAATGACTAAAGAGCAAACTCGTAAACTATTTTATCCATTTCGAAATTCAAACGAATGTGAAGAGTTAAAACCGAACGAAGTTTAAACGTTTAACAAACATTCTGAAGAATAAAATTTGTCAAATTCAATCGTGCGCCCAATCTGAAGGTCTGTTACGTTTCTAATTATACTCACTCTAATTACCAAGTGTTTCTGCATACGAATGCATACATCCATATACTCGTAGTTTTTATACTCTGCAATATATTTACTTGAATGTCTCGGAATGTTTTCAACTCGAAAATGTATCGGAATATTTTCATCCATATTCGTAAGATAGCTTAAAAATAATAGTCATACTTCCACATTTTTATTTTATTATATACTTTTTCGATTCATTCGCGAGAAATAAGTAAATTTTCACAATCGAATAAAACATAATTACATCAACGGTTTCGACCTGCCCCTATATCAAACTGTGGTGAGAGAATCATAAATTTCTCGGCCACGAATAAATTGGTAACCAATAATGTTCACAAAGGCTCCGTAATGTACGTTAGAAGTGAGTTATAGTCTACAAGAGGTCGAAAAGATCGAATTGGTTCTAATTTATTAGGGTTTAGTGGTTGGAACTCCAGAATCATGTATTACTTGCATTAGTCTGCTGTTACGACGAACAATAATGACTAAGCGACGTTATAAGGTTAAACTAATTTGACATTGTATAAGATAAAAGAATAAATACAATTTCATTTTAAAACATAATTCTAAATCGCTTTATCCTTCATTAAAGTAATTTAAGAAAGAAAGCTATTCATAATTTTACTATTACTACTTTTCGTTTACGGTTTCGCCCTTATAGATTTTATTATTAAAACGGCGTGATTTGTCCCTGATCCAAAACCTCTCTGATGAAAATATTAACTGTTTATGACATCACAGGAAATACTAACTTATGTCTTACTCCACAATATGAATTATATGTATGCTACATTTTTTTTATTGCACAGTAGCTAATAGTTAACGGAAAGATGAAAATCCTTTCTCATTGGTGTGTTGGATTGATTACAAGGCATACATACGGCCTTTGACGATGCAGCGCACCGCGGGGACCCGGTTTTGATTCCGAGTCGTTCGTCGAACACGGCTAGACTGGTGTCCTAGTTGACTATAAAAGATATCTCTCATAGCAATAAGTCCACCATATGTAACAATTAAATACATTAAAGTAGATAAAGAATTTTCTAAAATTCTATGAGTTCTAGTAACTGGAACTATAGAGTGGAAGTCTTATCTCTTTATGCTTTCAGTTTCAAACCCAATAAAATATATACATTGATAGTCAGATTAATTCAAATCACAGAGTGATTAACCATAATCACATGTCACTGCGTACTTAATGTAACACTAGACGCAAATAAGCACAGCGGATGACACATTTTTACTTCCAAGACGGTCGATGGAAGACATTTAAAAATGATGACCATATTTTTTACTGGCGGCTAATTCTTGGTTTAAGCATAGATACATGTTTAAATTTTAATGCTATTGTGTCAGAATATTTCTTTCTATATGACTGACCAATGCCTAGACAAGTAAAACACAAACCTTTCTTAAATAACTCTAAATGCGGTTCATTATCTTCTTTCTAATTAAAAGAAGTTAAGCGAATACTTATCAAAAATAAAACTTATTTACAAATTGAAATGTCTATATCTTTATATGTAACTAAACGTACACGTGGAGCCGTGTAATTACATTGTGTGATATACGGAGATTGTTTGTGTTATTCGTTTTATCAAAACAATAACAATTGTAGTTTTCTCACGGCGTAAACTAATTTTTTTCTGACAACTAATTAAAGGTTGGACGTGGCTAGTAAGTGCATGAACTCATTGAGTTACTAATCATGCCAGACGTTTAATTCAGTGGTCAGAAAATAAATATTAATTTACGCTGTGAGAAACTTATACTTGTAATAAAACTACGCAGATTGTTCCATTTTACTTATTTTTTTATTCATAGATTAATATGAAATATAACTATTCCACTCTACTATTCTAATCAAACTATTCTTAAAAGCAATATGAAAAGAAATGTCTCATTTAGCAAGTCTATAGTGATATAACAGGGAAAATAATATTTATTAAGTTCACTCTACTGAGCCTTTATAACCAATACACTCATCGTAAAATGGAAGCCAATAAGGTTACGGTGAGAAAAACCAAACAAGTTAATAGTGAGACGATGAAAGAAATGTCTTAGTCATGTTTCCATTATTTACGATTTTCCGTCTCGACGCTCAGGTGCGCAAGTACAGAGATAGGGTATCTCTTTTTAAAGAACTGCCATGGATGCCAACCGTTTTCCCACGTGTTAAATTTCCTTTCAAGTAAACATTTCTCAAGGGTGTACTTATGTAAAATAAAAATTCTATTTTGATTTTTTGTGTAACTAAAAATTATTATGAACAATTTATTTTGAAAAAAATTATAAATATCTTCAAACCAGAAAAATTCCCGTTCAATAAATTTTAATATATGACAAGAATTACTTAATTGTTCTTATTTTCTTTTTTGCTCCATTTCTTTTTATCAAAATTCAGTGTCAAATTGTAAACATTTCATGAAAATCAATGCCTATTCCGTGCACAAAAATAAACGTAGCTCTGTTATTAGATATTTATAAAATACAGCTAAGTTATAAAATTTAATTGAAAAGAAAAGGCTACCAAGGTTTTAACGTAAAATATTTAAAAAAGTAAAATTATCATTTATACGTAATTATGGTAGTATTAAAAGGTGTTTCAAAAAATTATATATATTTTTAAAGAACTGGTGACGTAGACTGTCGTTTAAAATGTCCCAAAAATAATGAATGCGGCTTACTTGTAACATTAATTTTCATATCACTATTTCACCCCCAACTGCGCAAAATCAGATAGATACATAATATGATTAAAAATTTACAAATGTTTATCTGGATCTAAAAAAGGGCAAATGATAATATTATTTCAAATTATAAAAATAAGCAGTTATTCAATTTTCTAATTAAAAATATATAAAAATTCTTGAAAACAAAAAAAAAGATAATTCTTGAAAACGTCCATTAAACATAAATGACATTTTTTAAAATGTAACGTTTGGATAACTTGCTAGGTTTTTTTTTGCTTTTAAACTTTAAAGTCATCGTGAACTCATAGAAGTCAAGGACGTCATTTGCGATTTGTTGATTCTTTATTCAGCACAAAGTTTTTAAACAATACTTCATCTTGTCCATTCATCCATCCGTCCGTATCTCAGAGTCTCACTGTTTCTTAATTTTGACTTATGTGTACGATATTGTGCCACTAGACCTAGAAACGATACGAATAAAAACATTTTAAAAATATAATTTAGCTTATCAGATATATAAAGCGGGATCATAAATGGTTTTTGCGCATTTCACCAATACATGGGTGTAATAAAATTAATTTAGTCTCCATTAACTGTATTTTTAATTTTAAGCCCCGATTGTGAAATATGCTGCAAATTGGTAATGTTCCAGCCATGTAGTCCAAAGTGTTAAAAAATAACCAAAAATATTACGAAGACTAATAACAAAACTTTTACAGAGAAAATATTACAAGCAAACCGTTAACATTTTAAATTAAAATTATTTCAATTAGATTGCATTGATGATTTCAAGAGATTTGATTTGACTTGACTTTATCTGATTTGATTTTGACAATAAGTATTTTATATAGCCAACTTTTCATGATGAAAAAGATTCCTGTCGTCATTATTATTTATTTTATAGTAATTTAATTATTACTATAACTAATATATTGTAAAAATAGTTTGATGAATTAGCTTAACTTTCCGAAATAATAAGGTAAATATCAGTCTTGATATGTACTTGCTTTGGACAACTAAGTTACAAAGGACAATATAATAATTTTAAACAGGTTTCTAATTTGATGATATAAAAAGAGAATAAAAAGACAAAAGAATTTCTACGTAAACGATGTACGATAATTGCAGGAGAAATTGAAGTTTCCTTCAAAAAGAGTTTCTTTCAAATTAAAGAATTAATTCATTGATTTAGAGTTATATACACTTTACATAAATACAAAATTGATAACAACGGACTTTTCCTAGAATAAACAAATCTCGTCTTCGTACAGTATAAAGGTACAACTTTATATATGTTTTGTTTTTCGAAATGTGTTATAATAACACGTAAAAAAAACGTCACTTACTGCCGACGACAGTTCTTAATCAATGGTGACAAACTCCTAAAAATTAAATTCGGATTTATATATATATATATATATAAATATATATATATATATATATATAATATATATATATATATATATATATATATATGTATATATATATATATATATATATATATATATATATATATATATATATATATATACGTTTATATTATTTATTTACAATAAATTCTTAAATATTTTTTTATTAGTATAAAGGAGGAAAGAAAAAGTTTAAATGCAGCTATGTATCGCAAACATAATTGCAATGCTATGAAAATAGTAAAACAAACATTCCTTAATAAGCTATTAACTCTCCACAGTAGTTAAACCTTCATTAGTCAACACATTAATGAAACTCAATTTCCTGCTTGTTCCTAATTACGTCATAATTTGGTGTGATTATTAAACAAATACAACGAACAATGGTTCTAAGCCAACAGTAGTCCTATTTGAGACGATTAAGTTCGGAGTCACACAGTGGATGAAATTAATTACGCTATGATCATATGAAGTAAAAAAATGTATTATTCATTCCTTTTGTATTGTCGAATAACAACAATTAATGTGGACCGAGGAGAATAGATTCATTGTTGAGATTTAATTTACGACCTGAGTTTATTCCGAGGATTAAGCAAAACTAATGAGTTTTTAGTTATTATTATCGATATCAAGATAACCTCACCATTTCAAATAGTCGTAAACAATGGCCCTTGAAATAGTTGATATAAATGAACCGAAATAATTTTAATTGAAAACTTTTCACAGAAACGCTTGTGCCTAGTGCGTTTCTAAATTTTTAAACGCATGGTTGAAAGTTAGAAGTGTGTGGGAAGTCATCTTGAAGCTTATTTTTCAGCAAATGAAAGTTAAAAATAATAAGTGTAATCTTAATAAAATTTTACACTGATATCCATCGCTACTGATGTATTGTCTCACTCCTGGAGGTTTTTTTTGGTTTTGTACCGCACTAAAATTCACATCAATAACGATATTTTTGATAGTTTGAAATTGTTGTATTGTGATAATTTTATTGAGAAATTAATCTCATATATAATTACGTATAAATGATAATTTTACTTTTTAAAATTTATTTTCCATTAAAACATGGTAGCCTTTTCTTTTTAATTAAGTTTTGTAACTTAGCTGTATTTCATAAATATGTAATAACAGAGCCACGTGTATTTTTGTGCACGGAATAGGAATTGATTTTCATGAAATTTTTACAATTTTACACTGAATTTTGATAAAAAGAAATGGAGCAAAAAAGAAAACAAGAACAATTAAGTAATTCTTATCATATATTAAATTTTATTGGACCGGAAGTTTTTTGGTTTGCAGATATATATATATATATATATATATATATATATATATATATATATATATATATATGTATATATAATATATATAATTATACTATATATAATTTTCTTCAAAATTGTTCATAATAATTTTTAGGTACACAAAAAATCAAAGTAGAATTTTTATTTTGCATATGGACCTATGTAAATTAAAAATTAAGAAATGTTTACTGGAAAGGAAATTTTACACGTGGGAAAACGGTTGACATCCATGGTCATTCTTTGAAAATAAATAGGGTATACTTTCGCACCTGAGCGTCGAGACGGAAAATCGTAAATAATGGAAACATGACTAAGACATTTCTTTTATCGTCTCACTATTAACTTGTTTTGTTTTTCTCATAGTAACATTGTTGGCTTCCATTTTACGATGAGTATATTGGTTATAAAGGCTCAGTAGAGTGAACTTAATAAATATACTTTCTCTCTTATATCATTATAGACTTGCTAAATGAGAAATTTGCTTTAATATTTCTTTTAAGAATGGTTTATTAAGCGCTCATATAAAATAAAAGAAATTAAACCCAGATGCATTAATACATTTTTTCTGAAATGTTTACAATAGATTTCATATTAATCTATGAATAAAAAAAATGATTAAACAGCAATAATTAGAATGGAACAATATGCGTAGTTTAATTACAATAATATTAAATCAGTACCAAGTATAATTTTCGCACAGCGTAAATTAATTTCTTTTTTCTGACCACTAAATTAAACGTCGGGCGTGGTTAGTACCTCAATGAGTTCATGCAGTTACTAGCCACGTCCAACCTTTAATTAGTTGTCAGAAAAAAATTAGTTTACGCCGTGAGAAAACTACAACTGTTATTGTTTTGATAAAACGAATAACACAAACAATCTCCGTATATCACACAATGTAAATTCACGGCTCCACGTGTACGTTTAGTTACATATAAAGATAAAGATATTTCAATTTGTAAATGAATTTTATTTTTGATAAGTAATCGCTTAATTTCTTTTAATTAGAAAGAAGATAATGAACTGCATTTAGACATATTTTAGAAAGCTTTGTTTTTTACCTACCTAGACATTGGTTAGTCACATAGAGATAAATAGCCTGACACAATATCATTAAAATTTAAACATGTATCTATGCTTATACACAGAATTGGCCGTTAGTGAAAACACGGTCATCATTTTTAATTGTCTCTTCCACAGACCGTCTTTGAAGTGAAAATCTGTCATCCGCTGTGCTTGTTGCGATTAGTATTATATTAAGTACGCAGTGACATGTGATTATGGTTAATCATTCTGTGATTTGAATTAATCTATCAAAGTATATATTTTATTGCGTTTGAAACTGAAAGCATAAAGAGTAAAGCATAGACTTCCACTCCATAGTTCCAGTTAATAGAACTCATAGAATTTTAGAAAATTATTTATCTACTTTAATGTATCTAATTGAAAAATATATTGGACTTATTGCTGCGAGAGCAATCTTTTACAGCCAACCAGAACACCAGCCCGGCCGAGTTCGACAAACGGCTGGGAATCGAACCCGTGTCCCCGCTGTGCTCCGCATCGTCAAAGGCCGTGTGCCTTGTGATCAACCCAACACACCACGGGGACGACGGCGAAAATTACATGCCCAAGTAAAAAATATCCAAATGTATCAAATTAAAGTTGCTAATTCGAAGAGAAAAAAATTCTTGCTAATTTTAAAAATGAGAAGGAGTTTTCATCTTTCCGTTAACTGATAACTGTGCAAAAAAAATGTGGCATATGTATAATTCATATTATAGAGTAACACATAAGTTAATAGTTCCTGTGATGTCATAAAGAGTTAATATTTTCATCAGAGAGGTTTTGGATCAGGGACAAATCAAGCCGTTTTAATAATAAAATCTACAAGGACGAAACCGTGATCAAAAAGTAGTGATAGTACAATTGTGAATAGCTTTCTTTCTTAAATTAGTTTAAAGAAGAATAAAGCGATTTAGAATTATGTTTTAAAGCGAAATTGTATTTATTCTTTTATCTTATACAATGTTAAATTAGTTTAACCTTATAACGTCGCTTAATTATTATTGTTCGTCCTAACAGCAGACTAATGCAAGTGATACACGATTCTGGAGTTGCAACCACTAAACCCTAATAAATTAGAACCAATTCGATCTTTTCGACCTCTTGTAGACTATAACTCACTTCTAACGTACAATACGGAGCCTTTGTGAACATTATTGGTTACCAATTTATTCGTGGCCGAGAAATTTATGATTCTCTCACCACAGTTTGATATAGGGGCAGGTCGAAACCGTTGATGTAATTATGTTTTATTCGATTGTGAAAATTTACTTATTTCTCGCGAATGAATCGAAAAAGTATATAATATAATAAAAATGTGGAAGTATGCCTATTATTTTTAAGCTATCTTACGAATATGGATGAAAATATTCCGATACATTTCCGAGTCGAAAATATTCCGAGTCATTCAAGTTAATATTTTGTGGAATATATAACCTACAATTATATGGACGTATCCATTCATATACAGACTCATATATACTTGGTTATTAAAGTGAGTATAATTAGAAAAGCAAGCGGCGTTCAGATTGGTCGTACGATTGAATTTACTAAATGTTATGCTTCGGAATGTTTGGTAAACGTTTAAACTTCATTTGGTTTTAATTCTTCACTTTCGGTTGAATTTCGAAATGGATAAAATAGTTTTGCGAGTTTGTTCTTTAGTCATTTGGCGGGTAAGTTAACAGAAAGAACCACAGAAGTTTGAACATTGACGTAGGCTTGTATTCATACATATCATAGATTCAGTAAGAACTTTTTGTTTTTTGTAATTACAAAAGTTTATAAAAATATCGGGTATAGCTGGAAGATGCATTTATATATTGTCTTCAATATTCTGTAATCTGAAAGAAAAAATCGACTCGTGTCATCATTTGTGTAATCGAAATAGTTTAATTTGAATAAATTAAAAAATAACGTACCAATTTGGATGGCCTTTGGAAATTTTCTGAATATAGATGTGAATACATATTAAACATAGTCTGAATACATATTTAATATGTACATAGACAAGAATATGGGATAGAAAAATTTCGTGAAGATATAAAACAACCAGTAATAAAAAGTTCGATAATTTCGGAGTACCGTAATCAAAATGACTCCATATTAATTCAGCATGTTTGTCCATCCGGTTGGTCTAACATAGCCCCACAGTTTCTTCATTTTGAAACCTATGTTCATAAACATTTTCATAGAGATGCACCGCAGAATTTCATATTATAAATATGAGCACGATACTTTTACACTCAATCCTTCAAATGGAGTGTTTTTGATAGACTAACATAAGTATGGGGAAAATTTACATAGTAATTTTTTTATCAAATTAATTATTGAAAACAAACAAGGGAATATAATAAATTAAAGAAAAAAAATACGCATGTGTGTTTAAAGAAAAGATGAAAATAATGGGGAAATTAACATTGATAAGACAATGTACTAAAATACTGTTATTTAATCTGAACCTATCTGGTCTTTCAAATTTGCTTATGCTGTTTATAACTAAAAATAATTTCTTACAGTAAGTAAATTTTGAACTACAGCCAGAAAAAAAATGGTTTTAATGGAAAAGAAATTTTAAAAAGTAAAATTATCATTTATACGTAATTATTATAGTATTAAAAGGTGTTTATGGTAATATCGCCGTTTTTTATTACAAATTCTTATTACGTAACATTTGGTAATTTACCGTTTTTTATGTACGTATAATAATTTTTTTCTGTAAAACTCACTTAATTAACCTTTAAACATACCTTTTTAATGTTAAATTAATGTTCTACCATCATTTGCGGATTCGTATCCGTTATAGTTATAAGGAAGGCGTATTTCTTATGAATAACGGGGGTAAAATATAACAATGAGAGAAGGGACAATGTGTTTTACGTGCTAGGAAATTTATACTTTCCCCTCCTTAGTGAAATAACTCTTACTGTTACTCTAACGTTCTTAAAAAGATGTTTAAAATCTTAAAATTTTAGGCTATAAAAATTTAGTAATAATTATTTAAAAAGGTGAATTTTATATTACAAAAATAAATTACACTAATAGCCTTATCTATATGGCATAAGTTAGAGTACCAATTAAGAAATATCGAGAAAAATAATTTTAGTGTATTTATAATATCTCGATAATAATTTATTCACAATTCATTCACTTTATTCGAGAAAGAGAAAAAATATTATTTTCGAATTTCATTCTACTCATAATGCAGATTTCTTGCTGGCCATATTAAAATAGGTATTCAGCAATAATCAATGCAATATCAGTAAAATATTTATAATTTATTTTAAAAATAGTAATTCATAGGTTTGTAAGAATATACAACGCGGGTGCTGTCTTACACACGAAGATTTTTAATATCAACATTTTTGACAAATAATAACTTACATAATTGAAGAGTGCAGGCTTGATATTGATTTAAATCCATTTTCTTGGATACATTACACCAGTTATGTATCCAAGAAAATGGATTTAAATCAATACCAGTTAAGTCTTAAACTTAATATTAACTTACGACAACCGAACACGATTTAGCTTATCACCGTATAATAAAATATCTTACAAAATTTCAACAATTTTTCTAAAATGATCCTTAACATAACTTGCATAGTGACAACACATTTTCCAAGATTGCTTTAAGCTACTAAATCCATTATAAAAATATTATGTGACCATTTAAATAAAATTATAGAAAAACACAACAGTTACTATGCTGCAGTTTCTAACATAAAACTGCTCCACTATCGTGTTACTTTTAATGAGGCTCAATAAAGTGTATCAAAAATGTTCTTTTAATAACATTTATGAAAATATGAACAAACGGCCTGGATTTTCTACAAGTTTATTCCTTTCCCGTAAAAGAAAATAGGGCACATAATACCAAACAAATTTTGTTCGTAACAAGGGAAGAACACAGCATATCCTATGATATTAATTAGATTTTGTAATGAAATTGAGAATTAAAGAAAGATGAGTTCTAACTTACTATATTATAAATTTATCTATAGAATGTCTCTAATGATATTTTTTTTCACCTTTATTACTTTTGGACATATGCCTTGAAAGTGAAACAATATAATACTTTCTTTATTTTTAATCGATAAAAATGTTAATAGATGATGATGTAGACGAAATTAAAAAAAATATTTACAGAAAACGAATGTATATATCGGCTTTACAAAAGGATGGATATCAGTTGTTTAACTAACAGCTTCTTAACTGGTGACATCACTGCGATCAAATTAAATAATTCACTTGTAAAAACTTTAAATACGAAAAAAGCTAGTAAACTTTAAGTTAAACTATGAAGTTTTACGTATTCCAGTTACGGTACCACTAGACTAACTTAACAATGACTTACTTAACCACAGCTACCATTCTAGCGTCGCGACGAATGGGATTAAGCCAAGAGAAATTCGACATAGTCATCGTCTTCAATCTGCTTCTTACGAGGTTTGATATTTTGTTCTTTCCTATAAGCTATCATTTTTAGCCACAGAGATAATAAGAATGATGTATCTCCCTTAAAAATGATCTCAAGTAAAAAAAATAAAATGCATTGAAAATAACTGAATTTAATAACAAATGAAGTGAGCTAATATAAAGGCCTACTGTTGGAGCAAATATCGTAGCCAATATATGAAACTCTGCAGTTTTAAGATGTGAATTACATTAAAATTTTTGTAGACCAGGAAACCTGTTCCATGTTACGTAACTTTTAATGAAGCAATTAATAAACGCCATCTTATATATTTTATTGCCTCTTTCAAAGGTACTGTTTGGTAGATCTCTGCTGCTTTACTTTTTTTATACACGAGCGAACTACAGGAAAAATATATGTACTACCATTTTTGTCTACTTATTGACGATTCATAAAAAATATAAAAAGTATTTTAGAGTAATGGCCTTTTGATTATAAGTCAGCAATTTTACATGACATTAAAGTAAAGCACTAAGATAAGCAAATATGGGATAGCAATAGTGTGTAACCTATCCGAGTACAAAAATATCGTTGATAATTACACGTGCATACGTTATTTTCTTTTGCTACTTGTCAAGTCTTTGACCAGTACTTGACCAGTATGTGTATACTGGTCAGTAAAATTACGTAAAAATTACTTAATTTTCCTAAAATATTCAGTAATTATAGAATGGTTGTTACTAACAGAAAAATGTCTGCAAATGCATACCAATATACATAATTGATATCCTCTCCCCGATTTGTTTAAATAATTAATTGAATCTTCTATTATTGAGTTTATCAGTATTAATTTTTGATGAATACCGAAGAAAGAAATGCAATAATTTTGTATTAACACTGAAAGAACTTACACAGAACTAAATATTTTTTTTACAATACCGCTAAATAGCGTGTTTATACAATTTTTGTCTTCAAGAATAAATTTGCTTTTCGAAAAACTGAAAAAGTTTTTGATTTTGTATCAATTACTTTTTTCTATTTTTTGGAAACTTTTAAGTTTTTCCACGACTTTGTGAACCACGTTCGATTTCATTTAAAAAAGGCATAATCTACCGGTTATGGAATAGTGTTATAGCTTTTAAAAACACACTTTACTTTTCATAGCCAATGACTTGTTGAAAAATAGCCATACGACCGTAAGCAAACTCTCAAACATAAACAAACTTTCATTGTTGCTATACCTCATCCCGTTCTCGATCTACACTTTTTTAACGACAAACTCTCAAACATAAACAAACTATCATTTTTGTTATACCTCATCCTGTTCTCGAGCTACACTTTTTCAATGGCAAACTCTCAAATATAAACAAACTGTCATTTTTGTTATACCTCATCTCATTCTCGAGCTGCACTTTTTCAACGTTGAGGTAAGGGGTTAGCATTGCGCAGCACATCGCGTGCCGCACGGCCCCCGTCAAAGCTACATGCCAGACGCGGCGTATCTATTATTGGGCTTTGAATATTTATCGATATGAGTATAATTTAAATGACCAAGAAAAATCGACTATAATAGTAATTCAGTTTTTTTTGTCATTGAAACGGTATGAAGAATTAAAAACAAATAATTTCTCCGTAAAAAAGACACAAAAATATATATTATTTTTACCTTAAGCTTTCGAGAGGAATTCAATTCTTGCCCTACCAATTAGTACAAAAACACTTATTATATATATATATATATATATATATATATATATATATATATATATATATATATATATATATTAAACCTTGTAGATTACCTTGAAATATATATAAAATCTTTGGCCTCAAAAGCTCTCTTTTTGCTTAAACTTTTAAACAGAAATGAGCGAGCTGATGATAACAAATATTTTATACTTAAACAAATTTATTTTTATCGAATTTCTATAAAGAAAAGTATTTTTTTCGGTGAAATCGTAATCCCAAGAGTTAAGCGACAAAATAAGTGCTCAAAAATATTCGCCCGCCCTAAATCGCAGACACGCCTCTATATGCATTACTCTTGACAGTTTTCGTGATAAATTTCCGTATTACAGCTTACTTAAAAAAGGTCACTTAACACCAATAACCTACATGGTGCTCGACCTAACTTCTGACGAAATATATTCCTTCATTATTTCCCTTGAACTTTTTTAATATTTCATGCGTTAACCTAAAGTCCCTTTTTATCAAATACGTGATAATATGGTAGTGCCCGCATAGCGCCCCATAGATAAAAAAAATCTAAATAGCTCCGAACAATATATCACATGCGCGATAAAGCAGAGTTGACGCGTAAAAACTTTGTGGGCATTATACAGTAAGATCGTACAAGATTCTTTTTTTCTACTCTCCCTCGCTGTTCGGACATGTCAGTTGTTATGTCATGGATTTTGCCTATCCAGCGAGTCAACTTTTATTCTTTTCGTGTAAGTAATGATTTATGTTAGTTTTGAAGTGTAAGGGGAGATAAATAAACACGATTCTTTATGGGATCACGTTTATTCTATTCCCAGATGCTTTCATTTAACACACGTTCTCCTTCGAGTTGTTTGTTTTGGAATAAATCATTATTTCCTGTACGTTTGTAGGATATTGAAATTTGAGAGAATTATTGGAATTTCGTATAGTACGTCACTATATTTATACAATATCGTATTATCCATCAAATAGTAAGGCAATATTTTTATATAGGCTTTATTAGTTTATATTTTTGTTTCAATTGAAAGAAAAAGAGAATAATAAATTTTATTCGAAAATTACGTCGATTTTAAGTAACACTGAAATGTTCTGGTTAAATTCGAAATTGGAAATAACTATGAAATAAGTTACAGATTCCAAGTAAAAATTTGCTTAAATTAGAGATTTCATTCATGACCTTATTTTCATAGTGATGTTACGAAAAATCAAAGATTTTCAAAGTACGTAATTGTATTATTTTGTTCTATTTCACAGTCTAACAAGTATAATAAAGAAGACGGCGATAACTTTTAGCAAACTTATTTACGTTACTATGTATTCAATTAAATATATAATTCTACTCTTTTATTATTTGCGTACATTTTTGGAAATAAGAAACGGATAACGAAACTCCTTTAAAATAATTATATAGAGAGAAAGTTAGGTAATTTTACTTAATTGAATTACCTAACTTTCTCTCTCTATAATTTAGTCATCAATTATTATTAATTGACTTGTTTTATAAATTTTAGTGTATGTAAGCCTAAATTTTTACATCGGCCTTTATTTTAATACTCGGTTTTAAAACTTTCTACGTAAATGAATATAAAATAAATTGTATATTAAAAATCATTCATTCTTATATCATTTAATATCATCATTCTTTCAATATCATCATTACTATCATTCTTATTTATTATCATTTAATATCATTCTTATTTACTATCTTTGTATAAAAATATGACTTTAATGTATCATAAGCGGTAAAAACAGTACATTTAAGTAAGTTTACCAAATAACAAAAGACGATGAAAAGTGGTTTCTTTGTTAAAATGCTAAAAGCAACGTGAGCAAATAGATGTCTCATTAAAAAGGTACAATGCAGTTTTATTAGAAGATCCTAATCAAAATTTATAAATAGTAACTCTTTGAATGGCATGGGGTTGAGAGAAAATTGCTACGCATTTGCTATGCCAAACTTACATTTCACCTACGTGGCGAGTTATCGCGAGAGAGGTATATTGGAAGCAGCCTGAACAAAGGATTGAAAAAATAATTAAAAAAATTTGAAAATTAAATTTTACAGCCCTTCAATAAAATATAGGTTCTCGATTTAATAACCTGTTCATATTATTTTTTACGTCATTAAAAATGTACAAATCTCACCGTAATAATATTAAAAAAAACAACAATCGAAATCGTGACACCAACAAAATTTTCACGCTTACGTAATGGTTTTCCTATTTTGATATTGTCAAAAATTAAAATAATAATAAAAATTCTTATCAAAAGTGTAACTGATTTTATATTTATTTAGTAATGATATAACAATATAATGATTACTCGAACACCACCTTTATAAAGTATATTTTTTTCCTTAATGATTTACTAGAAAGTTTTAATGAAAGTAAAACTATTCATTTAGTAATTTTGCAAATAATCCACACATACAACCTAATAATGAATATTAGAAAATTATATATCTATGAGCGCACCAGAAATAGCAATAAAAATTAAAATTAAAGGGGATACCTAAACAGAAATATTAACCAAGCTAAGAGCGATCTGGCAAAAAATCAATGTTCGTTTTGATTTGGTTGATTGTTAAACATTTCATTTTCACACATACTAGATGAAAATAGGCAAAAAATATTGCTAAGAACTTTTTCACAATTAAATGAAACTATGTGATGTAATATTATTTCTACTTTCTTTAAGTTCTTTACCACGACCTAGGTTTCGTTGTATTACAACATCTTCAGGTGGGCTGTTACCAATGATTCAAGAATTCAAGAATTTTGAATCAATACAAGAATTTTTTCATAAAAATCTGAAAAAATATATCTGTATGCAATTTCCTCAACTAAGACAAAACTATTTTACTATTCTATAGCACCTTCGAATGAAATAATCTTCAATCCTAAGACTCGAACATCAATTAATATGCACGAAAATTAACTAAGATATCACAGTTTGGATGAAACTTAGTATATATATGTACACATATAATTATTTACATTTACTGTAAATAAGAGAATGTAATGCATTGTCATCGTGCCTGATTTATTGAGGACGGAGGCCCTGGCGGCCCAACCGACGAGGTAGACGCACACAGCACAAAGGTTTACGACCTATATTTTATGTGAATTGTATGGATTACTTATCGGGGCTGACAGATACTTTCTAGGCATTGAAAGACGATGATTTATATACCCGGAACAAACGTTTGCCCTTTCTGACCCGCACAGGTCTTATACCTATGTGTCGTAAAAGGTGAGTCGTTTGAAGAAGCGATGTGTTTTTATTTCGCGATAGTGTGGTGAAATATACATATATACTATTGACTATAGGTCTTATATGCTTATTTGTTTCCTTCAGATCTAAAAATGACCATGGCTGGATTTTATTTTTCTCAAGTCAGATAAGAAATTCTTCTAATCAGGCTTTATTACTTGACAATTTTGTTGAAAAGTCCACAATCTGGGTCTCGGGAAATTATTCGATTTAGGGAGATACGAAATAATAGTTTATTTCATCTACCGAGAATACGTACGAATATCCACGTTCACTTATTTTTCTTGTAATAATTTTGATCAACGCGGTATTACGAGATGTTTCTTCTGCTCCATTGACCGAATCTGATTACGGAATTTCTTGTTGGTCCGATCATAAATAAACATTCATAAGAAATTTTATTGATGTTAATGAGCTTCAGATCAAATGTGTCCCGCAGTAGGACTTTATGTGGATTTTGATGATATATTTATCGAAAAGTATTTTAAGGCAGTTGATATTTAATTAAATTTACTCACTAAAGCAGATTTATTTATACCTTATTAAAATTTAATTAAATTTTTGTATTTTTGCAAAACTGTAATATTACATAAATTACCAATAATAAATGGAATATAGTTGGTGAAACTATAAAAAGTTAGTTATAAGACAATAATTTTAGAATCTTGAGTATATACAAACTTCTTACCGATAAAGCAAACTAATAATATTTATTGTTAGTTTTAGAACAAAGTCGACAAATATTTCTTTTGCCTGCCTTTTTTACTGATCTCGTAATATTTTCTCTCGGTTGGATCGATAGTTGATGATCATTTTGAGCCAACTAACATATTTTTTTTTTACTTTAGCCGGTAAGAAGGAATGACGTTTTTGCTTTACATATTTGTGGTAAGTTGCATATATTAATTTTCCATAAAGCGTTGTCGTTTTGCAAGACAACCTTCTTTCCACTCGTGATTAGTACACGTAAATCTAACCAATCTGCTTTATAGTCTGCTGATATTTCCACCATATTACTAAATACGATTTGAAGTTAACTATTTGTATTCGTTTTTCTATTATAACTCGATAAAGCTATTAATCGGTATATTTATACCTTTGGATTTCATTATAGTCAAATATTATCACTGGTTGTTTGTAAGTACAAATATTTACTTCTATTTTATGATACAAAGTGCTAAGAAGATTCACAGGCTTTTTTTTTACAAACGTAAGACATCAAGGTAATGCTTTAGGTAAAAGAAAAAATGTAATTCATTTAACTGTTTACTTTCACAGTTCAAATTTCTAGTGGTAATTTAGGCTTCTTTTACATATAATTTTTGCCAGTGTTATATGTTTTCTAATGGTTTCTGTTCAAGTAGATATGAACTGAAAAAATGGTTTTCAGTAATTTTATGACCTTTCAGGCCAGCTATTAGATCAAGGACTATACCCACACCTTTGTTTTTTCAAGACCATTTGCTATATCTTATTGTACTGTATACTGTTCAATATTCCAGACGTAAATTGTAGCAGAATCACAAAGAATCCAAAATTTGACACCGTACTTTTAGCCAGAATAGACATCTTCCTCTGAATGATATCAGTTACTCATCGAATGTTACATTTTTGGGAGAACTGTAAAGTTTTGCCACTATGTTAACCCATTGATTTCTCAACTTACGAATGAAGCAAGCTTGTGAAGCAATTACAGTTCACTTCGTGTTTTCTGCTGTGGGAACTTATATTTTCGATATTTGTTTTTTTTAATACTTTCAATGACATGACTGCCCCATAAATTAACCTTTGCCTTTGTTATAGTTCCATTATACTAATAATAATAAAGCTTTATTAAATTAAAATAAATTCCACGCAGAAATGTATAACACTATAATTTCTTTACATTCAACAAACAACATTATAAATAGTTATTAATACAATTAGAAAATATTAATGATAAGTTTAGCATAATTAGAATTGAATTTCAAATAATTATTTACATTAATATTTTGTATTGTGATGATGTTACATTATAAATAGAAAATATTTTTGTATGGACCCCCTCCGAGTAAAAGCCTCCTCCAAGGTATGCCACTTCTTTCTATCTTTGACGATGTTTAGCCAACCTAGTTATGCTACTTTTTCTATTTCATCCGCTCATTTGGTGTGCGGGCCGCCAGAAAAATAGTTTCATTGCCTTACGGTAATATCTATATTTAATTAATAAATATTACATAAGCAGGTAATATAAGTAACCCTATAAAATATGAATATATTACTGTTATCAATGTTAGTACTGTCATTGCCAAAACACGTTTATCCTTAATAGTGTGATATTTCAAATTAATGTGTATCAAATGAGAGGAAAAATTAGTCAAAAGCTTGAAACTTTCTATCTTGTAAATCGTAAATAAGAAAAACATGTAAAATCTGATATTGTATTGATAATATTCTCCCTCAAAGCCCTTCCACATCTATGCAGAAAAGGTTCTTTCGAATATTTTATTTGACCATTTTTTTAAATCACTGTATGAATAAGTACTTCATTATCACTTTCACTAGAACAATCAAATGGTTCAGCTTATTCGGCCTGATGTCCCTATTGAGAACAAATTTTTTCTCTTCTGACAGTTATTTCGCAATAAAGTTAACCTTACTGTACATCATTTTTGGTAGAAGCTGAATAATTAGCACGACTCAAACTAAGAGGCGCTTTATTATTTCAATGTTCAATCTAAGACGATACTGTAGCATCTCTACGAGTAAAATAAAACAATCGCACAACAGAAAGCATTTAGAGTATTAAATAAAATACGAGACTTCGGATTTTATTATTATAATACAGGGAGAAACTTAATGAGAAAAATGTTAAACATCTTTATAAATATAATAATCATAAATTTTCTTTGTCAATAATTTAAATACACATTTAATTACAAATTTCAACAAGTTATAAAATATCAAGGCTAGAAACAGGTTATTTTCTGATATGAAATTTTCTTTTAAAATAGGTCAAAATAAGACCTCATGAAGATTGTGGTGATGTTAATTCAAATTGTTTCAACGTTTCCTATTTCATTCGTAATTGTTTACTTTATATTTTAAAGCAATTTATGTCGATCTGTCTTGATATGGGGTTTTTAAGAAATACGTAAATAAATTATCAATTTATGCCCAATAATTATTAAACAATATACAATATTATTAGCATAGACATTGTAGCTCAAAATATATACTTTTCTAATGATCTTCGTGATTCGCCATAATTTTTCGTCCCAACTTTGTTTATGTTTATTTTAGTTAAACTAAAAAAAATGTTATAGGCTGTTTATTACCAAGCTTTTCTAGACTAAAAACTTTATTAATATTTATTCCGAATTCTTGCATGATGTCTAACAAATAACGTTAATTTTTTAACCGACTTCATTCCGTGAATTTTAAGTTAGAAACTTGTTAATATTACAGTTACAAGTTTCAAAGTAAGGGAATATATAGAGAAACATATACAGAAATGAGTTCTAAAATAATATTTTTTGCAAATAATAAAAAACATTTTTTCAGAAACTTCGAAATAATCCGTTACAAAATTTTTATAAAAACGTTGTTAATATAAAGACACATTTTATTATAATTTTGTAACAACACAGATTTAATTGTTCACGCAGATTTAAATATAATAAAGAGTACTAGAATATTTTAAAAAGCGTGGCTGAGGCTGACCTAAATGAAGATAATGTTGTCCGATAATCGCTATTGTTTTTACGACCTTTTTCCAAACCCTTTGCGTACTTTATATTTATTCCAGTTTGATTTAGGTTAGATACATCAAAGACTTTGTACCTGGAATAAATGTTAAACTAACAATTTTGGATGACCGTAACAACCTATTTTGCAAAATTTATTTTCAATATTACATCGACTTAAGTAACAATTGGTATATATAATTATATATTTATTAATTACCGGTATAATGGGGGTTTTGTTATGGTTTTAATAAAAATTAATAAAATAAACTGCATTGAAATATTTAATTTTATATTTTTCAGTACGATAAAAAGAAAATACGATAATGAATACCCACGATAAAAAAACATTATTAAACAGTTCTAGTCTAGAGCTTAAAAACGGAATTTCTCGCAAACGTGTTCGCGAGTTGCTCACTTGTTTAAAATAAAACATATCTGTCAAGTGAAATATCATCAGAATTATTAAAAGAATACTTAACAATTGACTTTCAGTGAAAGTACAATTTTCTCTTACAAAATAAGTACACCTCTGTCATCTTAATATAAGTTTTTTTTGTTTTTTTGACGTCTTTCTTAATTTAAAGAATAATTGCAATTGCTTCACATTTTATTTTTTTTTCCAATATCGTAAAAATAACCTCGTCACTGGCAACCCTACAACTATGTCAATGTAACTATACCCCTGTCACAGCCAAAGGCTTGCAGTTCATACAAACATACAAATATTCAGAAAGAAAGAAAATGAATGTGGAACGGTACAGGAAATATTAATTGTCATTATTTTATCTTATATCTACAAAAAAACTAAATTAGGATATAATATATTTTCACAATAGTATTTTACATTATCATGTCATAATTTTGATCATTTATAAGAAACAATACTACTATGAGCTACGTTGCCCGTTCTAACAAAAATATATTTCAAAAATATATTGATTCGATTTAAAATAGTATCAGTAAATAGTACCGATAATTTGAGTAAATATTTTAACAATTTGCCCCATATATCCTTACGAATTGACAAGTGAAGTGGATATAATTTTGCAATATTAAAAAACTTAATAATTAGAATATGTAGTATTGAGACAAAATTTTACCAGTGACGAGATATAAACTCGTATCTATTAAAAAAAAGGAAATTAACTGAAATTACCCTTTTTTATATGTATTTCAGTTTGTTTTGTTACCTAACTTGAAGGTATTTCAGGTTTTTTTCAACATAATAAACTTCCGACTAAGCAATAAGTCGCTGCCATATTAGCATATATATAGCCTTCGTGTAATAGAATAACAACACACAAGCTGTAACCCGCGGCGTCACTTGCTTAAATTACTGAAATCATGTGTTTGATTTCTGTTGTTACTCAATCATGCATTGTTACTTAATCAGATTTTCATGAAATTAAATGACATATAAGCTACTTTTTAACTTACTATAGAATCAAACTCAGTGTTTTATATTCAATAACACAAATACAGTTTGCAAAATATCAATAGATCACGCAAAGTATATATTAAATTTATTTCTTTCGTATCTTGAGTGGAAATCTTCCCGTCGTAAACTTGAATGTACATGAGAGTAACTATGAGTGAAAAAGTATGTTAAAAACGAAAATTATTTTAATAACGACGCAATGGATGTTTATTTCAGTCACTAATTACTCTATATTTCTATTTTATCTATAGTAAATTATACAGTTTGCAAATCAATAGTACATTTTTATTATTTGATACAAATCTTTATAAAAATAAATGTTGTTTTAAGATTTTATCTACTTTTACAGCTGCATATTTAATGTTTCAAAGAACACCGGAAAAATATCATATTGAGTTGAGCCTAGGTGGTAAAAAAAATAAAATTTACAACCGTAAATAGAAAAAAAAGCTGTTTGAAATTGGTCAATAAGACAAATGAAAACTATTTTATTTTTTTTCATGAAAAGTTGTAAGTTATATTTCTACAATACTACTAGAACCATCATAATTAGACAAAGTGCAGATTGTATATTATTTACCCTCATTACAGAGATATAACACCTATACGAATCGATGAAACTTGTAGGCTCGAAAGGATCGTCAAAAAAAACACGTAAAACTCCAAAAAAACGAAGAAGGCATTAATTTTGACAATAACAGAAGGAGTATTAATATCAGATATAGGTTATTTTATACAAGTTATTATGTACTTCGTTAGATTTGTATTGTGGTTTTTATTTAACAGCAACAATTCTTGCAACAACTATGAAAAATATAATATTTACCCATTTGTAATATACATTTTATTGTTTTACATTAAAGTTTTTGCTTTTTCCTTATTGTCAATTGCTGAATTATTTGCTTTTTTTAATTTTAAATATACCAGTTTTATAAAAAATTATATTCTCTTCTGTAACTCCAGGCAAATATTGGCCGGTCTCCATTGCATATGAAGACCCATTAATGCGCACAACTTATAACCTAACGATATATCAACGAAATTTTGTACTCAAATAGTTTCATAATTAGATACAAAAAATATACAATTTCTTTTAATAGAGTAATAATCCATGCTTTATGATATTTTAAGTTTAACTACATTTAACCTATGTAAAACTTTTAAAGATATAAGTAAAATTGATTTAAAGATATTTAAATAATTTATTTATAGGAGCATGTTGCCTATAATCAGCATAATTAACCATATTATAATTATGAAATTGGTATCAAATAAATGGACAGCTTAAAATTACGATTAGTGTAATAAAAAGGTCAGACAAAGGAAATGGTCTACATGGGTGGATTTGCCGCACGTCTTATATTCCGGTCATTCGCGTGGAGGCGCGTGTGTATAGGAAATACGTTCATAGGATAATAGGAAATACGTTCGAGCAGATCGTTAAAGAAAGGTGGAGTCGTGCGACCGCAAATTCCATTAGGCTGCTGTCAAATTCATTCTAGTAATGATGCCAAAAACTTCGATATTGAATAACATTGAAGCTTTTTTTCGTATAATACAAGGTCAAACTGGAAAATAATTTCACTAACACCGAATATGTGTACGTAAACTTTGTAATAAAAAATGTATTCACGTAAGTCTTGAATTCGATTTTGATGAACACAAAACACTTAGAGGAAAAAACCTTTGTCTGTTTTTTTTGTTTGCCCCTTTCACGTAAAAACCACTGTTTCAATACCACCACGGTTTCAATTAAGTTTTCATAGAGATAACATATAAAGGAAAAATTAAAATAGGACTTTTTAAGGACTTTTTTGAAAACGGATTTCGTAAACAAATTTAAATTCAACTATTATTCCTAAGGCAGTAAAACCAAATGCGCGAGCTTACAACTGATCAATAGAAAGTATTACAGTTATTTGGTCTAAACTTCAAATTAAGTTACAAAATAATACACAACTTGGTCAAGGGTACTTTCGAATTGAAAATATTATCGTGGATATTTTTAACAAAATATCTCAATAAAAAATACAGTTCAAAAAAATAATAAAATTGTTAACTATAAAAATTTTCAACCATTTTTTAGTACATTATTGTAAAATTTGGAGATCAACAAGCTTCAATATTAGGGCCTATTTCAAGGTCCTACGCCGAATAATTTTTGAGAAAAATAGGTACGAAAGAGACTCACGGGTGAGTTAAGGTTTCCATTTTTTTTCCTTTCAAGGTACAAAAATTTTAAAAATAAAATGGTTTTTATTTTCAAAGCAAAATTTCACCAGAAAATAAATACATTTTTTTTTTTTATTCTATTACAGCTGAAGAAAAGCGTCAAATGAACCATTAGGCAAGATTAAAAGCAGACAAAATTTTTTATACATTTCAAATGCAGAAGATGATGAAAATGCAGAAGATAATGAATACGGTAAAATAGAGCAGCGCATAATGAACATTAGAATTGTCTCCGTCATTGGTATATTTACTCGAAAGAACTTCACTGTCATCCAATTTTAATTTTTTAGATATTTTACACACGTGCTCAAATCTAAAAGCACTACTTTATCAATATGTGTCTCTTAAAGTAAACTCTAAACCAATACGCATGTTAAATCTGGCTATAAAGCAGAAAGTTAGGGATAATACTATATGTTGTAAAGTAAGAAATATATGTAACTATGACTGCGCTATCAAGAGTAATCAGCTAAGTATATTTAATATATAGAATTGGCGTTTTATTCCAGGTCAAGGAAAGTGTCAATGGAACCATTAAAGGCAAGATTAAAGGAATACAAAATTTGTTATACATTTCAAATGCAGAAGACGATGAAAATGTATATAACGTAATATGCAGTTTTGAATTAGATTAGTTTATATTCATCATTAAGTGATAGAAAATTAATAACTTTGTTGGCGATAATTTCTGGTGATTAAATGATTATTAAAACTCACTTTTATAAACAATGTTACAAAAATAAACAATAATGAATAAAACAAATATTTATAAACAATGTCACACAACAAGTATTGCATGCGATGTAGAAAACAGCTAAGTCGCACAATATCACTAAAATTTAATATTCCTATATAACTACGTCGCAAACATTTATTATTTCTGATTGATTACCGCTGGACTTAAATAATAATTGTTAATCCATCAAGTGGGGATACATAAAACGCCTAATTTAGTAATATCCTCATCACTAATATTTACCCGCAATAATAATTTTATGTGCCTAATGCCAACTTGGATATATTTTCGACGACAAAATAATAAATTCAACTTTTGCACAGTCTCATTCCTAGCGCTCCAATATCATCAAATTCTTTTGTGACTCTAACTTGCATTTTAATTGCCTCGTAATATTTGAACTTGCAAACTTAACCCATAAATAAAAATCAAAGGTCGTAAAAGTCCGAAGAACGTGCTAGCCGTGAAGTTCCACGACGCCCTAGTCGATTCATCGTTTAACTGTACTTATATTCAAATTCATTCTTAAATGTTGGCAAAATAGGGCGACACTCTATCGTGTTGGTATTACTTTCAAACTCGTAATATCGCTACTACGAACTGGAAACTGTATTAAAACTTCTAATTAGTTCTTATTCATGCATGCACGAAATAAATCTTTAAAAAAAATAATTTGGAATTCATTTTGTCGACATTTGAACGTTAGTTCACATACTTATTTTAGTTTTCGGTTCGATTTTTAAAGAAACTATAGCATTTGTAAGTACGTACAATGAAAATATTTACCAACCAAATGATTTAGTGACATAATAAAGGTAATAGAATTCAAAAATGCTGTTTTTGACATTTTCGTCTGTTTATACGTTTATATGTTCAGGCATCATGCAAGAATCACTGAAGGAATAATGGAGCGTTAGCTAATGAATTCTTTAGTATCTGAAGGAATATATAGGCGTATTCTATGGCAATTAACTTATTAAAAAGAAAATATGGTGATTTTAAATTTCATTACACAGTGCAATTACCAGAAAAAATACTTTTGTAACGATTATAGATAGTTATTTTAACCTTCAATCTTACAGTTAATAAAATTTTACAAAGGTCCATGTCAAGAAAGTCACGGGCACGGTCATTGCTTATAAACACGAATTATAAACGCATCCCTTCAAACCTTTTTCGTTCTGTTAAGAAATTTATCCAGCTGCGTATTACGAAAATAAATTACAGTTGCTACCGTACCAATCCCGTATTTATAAAATTATTTTTGAGTGTTTTCTCGTTTTAACACAAACTCAGGCTCTTTGTTATATAGTTTAAACATTTGTTTTTTTAACAATTCAAATTACTAACATAAATATGGGACATAAATATATAACATAAATATGTAAATATATCAGTAAATAAATATTTTAAGCATTTCTTTTAAGCATCTTCAACAAATAGTTTATTTACTAATACTGCCCAATAAACTTGTCATTTGGCATAGTTTTTATTATAATCACGAAAAATTCGTCATATTTGTGTAAGTAACGAGAAAGGTATTAATTAGGAAGTTTTCTTTGTTAACAAGTAACGCGAGTGTGCAAAAGCCGAGACGTTTTGAACAAACTGTAATTAAGTTTATCACTGCAAAAGTTTTAGAATGATTCTATAAAAACGTGACAAATGTGCCTTATAAGAATTGAATTTGTTTTGAAACTTAACATATTAGTTTTGGCTTTGAAAAGAAATGGACGTCGCTAAAACGCATCTTTGTATTCGAAAGAATTGTTTTTAATTAGAATGCTATTTACTTCATTGAAAATAAAAAAGATCCAAAATTTTAAATAAGATGTGAACATTCAGTCTTTTCAATTCTTGCAATAAAGTCTTACAAAACAGAAATAATTATGTTGAAAACATATGTTACGGCATATTTTTCGATTTTTTTCGGACAGAAAATATTTCAGTTGTGTTTTATCGATGTAAGTATTTATCGATGTAAGTATTGTGTTTATCGATGTAAGTATTATTTTAAACCATGAATTAAGTAAAGTATTATTTCAAGGTGGATTGAAATTTAGAATGTATGAGGAATTAATCAGTTTTAAGTTAAATCTATTAGTATATATTTTGTAACAGGTAAGGCATAAAAAAATCCAGCTTGAACTATACATTAGGGAAGAAAACGAAAATAATTATTATTGTTTTTTCAGTATAGGTTTTCAGGTAGTTCAATACACCTCACACGATACTTCATTTTCATTTCTATTCTATGTAGAAACAATTTCAATTTTGACTTCAAAATGCGCCCGATGTCCGATCATCATCCGTGTCAGATATTTTTTATCAGAAATCTGATTTTAATTTGGAAAACAAATAATAATCATTTGATGCTACGTCGGGGTAACAGTGTCGAGTTCTGTAAAACCACATTCCTAGATAACAGTTTTGTTATTAAAAGAGTGTGTGCAACAGCTTTTACAGTTTATTTAATCTAGTCACTTTAAAATTTGGTTATCTATCATAAGCCACATTAAATTATGTTGTCTTTCTTAACATGGCGCTTAAAAATCTATACATGTAATAAAATTGTAACGAGTAAATTCTGTACATGAAAAATATTTTAAAATGAGTGATTGGTTTAACGTATAGAATGATAAAAAAAAGCAGAAAGTCGTTTTTTAGGATTTTTGTTTGTCGGTCTATTAGTTAATTTGTTCTTTAAATAGGCCAAAGTTATTGGATGATTTTTGTCGAAATTTTGTATGATAATAGTTTATATCGTTTAGCAACATATAAGATAATTACTTATCTGGATATTACAGATACTATTAGTAAATTAGATATTGGTAATATTGGCCTAATAATTTTTCTTATTCTGAATTTCATGCGAATGAACATGTCACAGGTACTTCGCTCGTATCGAATTCAGACTAAGAAAAATTATTAGACCATATATATAATCCATATATCAATGTAAGTATATTTGTTAATAAAAAATTGCTATGTAGTTATCATCAGTGGTGTAAGACCTCTATCTAAAATTCACTTTTTTTTGCGTTAAATTGTTATGTAACCATTAAATTGTTATGTAATTCCATTTTTATTAACTCATAAATTTTGATCCGCTTAAGGATTAAATTTTTAGCTAGGCCGCCTTGAGCACCACAAATGAAATTACACGTCATGTGTTTTAACTCATCTATCTACAAAAAAATAAATTAAACTTTCGACAACCAAATTTTTACATAGCAATTAAAAATTATATCGATTTTACTGCAGCACTTCGCAATGCAGATGTTCGCCACATTTTTCTTTGATGATATCACTCGATTTATGACGTAACAAAGCAAAATACTTAGCAAGTTACTTACATATTAGGTGCTTTAAAATCCACAAATAAAAGTCCTTTACAGCCCCAAAAATAAAAATATTGTTAAATTGTTAAAATAAGAATAATTACCGTAGCAATCAAACTTATATTTACTAAATTCTATTTCAAACTTATATTATCTATTACGATTATACTTATATTATCTATTCTATAAATATATATTTAAATTCCGTTGTAAATATTTCAATACATATCTTTTCCCCTGCAATTGATTCAAAATTCGTATATTACATTTACCATCATATTTCCTTATAGGCATCAAGCATTTCAGTAACGGAATTTTTTATCATCTGGTAACGACAATAGCACATCATGCTGGCGTTAACATGAAATATCCCTCGTCTTTCCCGCACTTCCCGTTTTTGTCGTGGTATAACGCCATTATTTCCATGTAGGTAACGCACCCCTTTATCGGGTTACGTATAGCCTAACCTCGTTACTGCCGTTGTTGAAGGAAAATTATGGTAAACGGCTTACACAATTGCCAAAAATTGGGATTGCTACGACGATAGAAAATAAGGTGCTCGTTATATAATATTAATTTCCATACTATTCCACAGTTTTAGTATTATTCTAACTCCTAAGTCATATTATAAGTATGAAAATGAATATGACTATTTGTATTGTTCTCATGCATCAACTGCCTAAACTATCTCTGTTAAAGTATATATATTTATTGACTTTATTATAAAGATATTCGTATTATTAATTTTCAAAATATTCATTCGTATGCACGATTTGGTTCTAGAATAGAATTTTGTTAAATGGGAAAGTGAGTTTGTTTTTCGGCTTGCTCCTACGGCTTTAATACTCAAGTCATATTTCTTTAATTATGCACGGGTCATGGAGATGAATGTAGGAATATGATTAGTATAAGAACAATTTGTGCCTAGCAACTTATCGTCGAATAAAAAGTACATATCCGAAAGTCAGTTTGTTTGTTTTTCTTATTCTCATGCCATTACTACTCAACTCATCGCCCTAAAATAATCATGATGCATACTTATAAGCTATATAACAACACCACAGCTTTTAGTAAAGTTTTCACTGTAATTTCCTAAGGTTTGAAAAAGGATATGTGCAGTGGATCATCTACGAATGATCATAAAATGGATTTAAAAAAGAAATTGGCCGAAACTTTAAGCATTTCCAATAAAGGCGCAAACATTTTGAAACCTTTATTGGAAATCTTTACCTAAAGATTTGCAAACAACCTTAATCCGGAACGTCATATTTTATTTTTATAATATTCCTCAACTTTTTTGTAATATTCTTTAACTATACTTTATAATTATTCTTTAAGTAAAGTTTACTATTTTTTATAAAATATGTAAATCATCATCATATATATTAATACGCTAAGGTTAAGATGTTACACTCCCTTTTTAGAAAAAACCTCACAACTAATCCACATAAATTATATATCATTTTATAGATAATTGCTTGCTCTACCGGCATCCACAACTAAAAAATTTATTATTGCTATTGTTTTTGCAAATTAATTAATTATTAAAATTATATACACAAAACAGCAATGCTGCCATCTAACGGCTCGACGTCAATATGATTGACGGTCGGTAAAATTTTTGTTTAATTTCAAATCCACTCACGTATAAATAAAGTGGCGCTTTAGCTCAATGCTTTTGATACTTGCGCCTCTATATGTCAATTTTAGTAAAATATTTGTTTGATCTGTCATCTGAGCTTCATAATGGAATAAATAATGCGAAGACTTCGCACGGGTCACGCTAGTTGTTACTTAATACTGTAAATTAAAATTGTCAGCGCAGACTCTGCTCCGAATGATTTTAATTGTCCAGAAGTGGAGAAATTTTAAATTTCTCTACTTAAATTATCAATATAACTTTTTGGCACATTTTTAGTTGCCACGATCTTTTTAACTTGATTTGCAGGACCAAAAGGACATCTTTGAGACTTTATTTTGATAATTTCTTTTTGTTCTAATGATACGGTTGAGTTAATAATATCATGAATCATATATTTATTTTGTTTATCATGTCGTCAAATACAAAAGTACCTTACCCAATGTTATAACATAAAAACCTTTATAGCAATAAATGATGTGAAAATCATCTTCATACATATACCCTGAAAATATTAAAGCTTGAAAAAATTTTCAAGCTTTAATATTTTCTACAATTAATAATTATAATGCTTTCAATTTCGTGGTTTCAATTCACAAGGAAAATTTTGAACAATCAGTGTTTTGCAGATGTTTATATTATCTGCTTAATATTAATATAATTATACCTGTTTATATCAAAATAGTTAGTTAAAAATGCATCTGTGTCGGCTTTATTAACATCAACGTGCTACAACCAATATGATGCTAAATTTCTATATTAATCTGAGAAGGCGTTCTTCCAAAAACCCGTAAAATTAAAAAAAAAATCCTCTTTGTAATATTAGTTTAATTACGTAACAATAAGTATTTAAAATTTATTATTTTATCTTGATAGGTAATGTAAGCCAAAATCAATATATACTTTTGTGTTTTTTTGTAGATTTAGACGTTGTCAAACTATTAACCACAGCTATTGGATGTGTATGGTAGGCGAATTAATGACATAGATTGAAAACTTTTGAATTATTTAACACGAGTTCCGATGATCTATGTTTCCGAAATAATCGGCCATATGTCCACAAAACGTCAGTCGTGAATCATATTCGACTCCCAAATTAACGATCTCATACAGATGATGCAGTAGGATTACACGGATCGTATATAAATTAGCATGCGCTCAACTGTAAGGTACTATTGAACAGTTGTTTGCATTAAGCAGTAAGCCGTTTGCTCCGCTCCACTCAACGACGGCGCTGATATCACGCCTCAACCGTTCGCCACCTGCTACATTCTTGACGACTGTAAAAAGTTTTATGTCGTCCGTGAATAACAAACAACGCGCAGTTTTCACCGCGCAACCAATATCGTTTACTAGAATATTGAAAAGTAGAGATCCGAGATTCAAACCCTGGCTCTCTCCCGATCCCATAAAGTAAGTATCGGATGTAAAGTTATCCACTCGTTTCTATCCCCAAGATACGTAGAGAAAAATCATGCAAGGAAAATATAGTTTAAGTTATTCACATTTAAAAAAAAAAGTGTGCTCGTGTACAATATACCTGAGACATAGCGACAGAAGAAATGAGCAATAAACCCAAAGCCCTAACTTAAAATGGAAACCTTCCTATCTGAAAAAAATAGAAAAAGATAAGTTAGCAATTTATTTCATTTAATTTTTAATTTTTTTTTTGACTAGCGGCAATTTTCTGCAATTGATCTTAGAAAATGTGTTTAAAAATACAAAATCTTAAAGGTAGAAAATAAACACGAAAGGCAAAGAAAACTATCGTCCAAAGAATTAACTAGTCTACTTACTGGAGAAAAAGGAGGATTATAAGTCGAAGAAACTAAATTGCAATTGATTTGATAACTTGAATAATATACTAAAGTCTTTCGATCTGTATTTCTCGAAGAATATGAGCCCGGTAGCGTTATACGGCTGTCAGTATTTTATAATACACTAAATAACGCATGAACATTTTCATTGTGGCTACCGAGGTAAATTAAGAAATCGTCATTAAGGCGCTGAAAACAAAGAGCTAATTTTCAAAAATTTTTGAGCAAAAACTACAAAATGTATGGACCCAAAAAAACATGTTATTCTTGGCAATATTTTTAAAGCCCTCGTAGATTCTAAAACACAACTGAAATATTTTTTCTGTTCGAAAAAAATGGAAAAATATTTCGGAACATATATTTTAAACATAATTATTTCTGTTTTTGTAAGACTTTATTGCAAGAATTGCATAGATTGAATGTTTAACGTTGGCGACGTCCATTTCTTCTTTTACCCGCATGTAAACAGGCAGTTTGCGCTGAGGCGCGGTGCTAGCTGGATCAGTGTCATTTGTTTTCCCATTCGCAAAAAAGCAATAAAATAAAATGCGGTATAATTAAATTAATTGCAACGATAGGTTTGGGTCTGTGTTTTTATATCGTAGGTATAAACGCAGTTTAACACAAATCATATTTTGACATTTTTTAATATACCATGTCAAAATATGCATTCCATATTGAATGCAATATATATTATTGAAGTACGTCGCGTATTTCAAAATATATATTGCTAGCGAATATTTATTATAAAAAAATAGACCTGAAAATTTTCAAGTATTTTTTGCGCGGGAATATGTCTTCTATATTTTGGTATGTTTTCTCTTTATTTCAGTTCGTGTTTTATTCATATTTTTTTACGTATTCCTACATTTTGAATGTTCTGAGGTGTTTTTTATTATTTATCTGTGTTTGTATTTATATTGTTTTTTACGTAATCTTTTGTTTACTAAATTTTGCATGTTTTGAGTTTGTATTTTTTTAATTATCGGTTCCTGTTTATATTTATAAACTTATTCACGCGACCTTTTTTGCTTATTCAATTTTTTCATCTTTTGGTTTCGTTTTTTTTAAACCAATTCGTGTTTTCGCTTATAATAATTTTTCACGTAATCCCTTTTGCTTACTCAATTTTGGATAATTCGGGTTGTTTTTCTTTAATTATCAATTCGTATTTATAAACTTTAAATAGAGGTAGTTGGTGGACTAGGAAAATACATAGGCTACATTTCGTCCAGGGAAATATCATCCTAAGTGTATTACAGACCTAACTAATATTATGAATGCAAAAGTGTGTTCATTTGTACTTACTTCACGTCATAATAGAGCAAAAGATAAACGTGACTTACTGCGCTGATAGTTGGCTAGAAATGACACGGGCTAAATTCCAACATGGAAATCTCATCGTGGATAATATAACGATGCCAACTAATATTAAAAAGTGGGAACTTCGTTTATTTGTCCTTCATTTAGGTCACAATGAAACAATGGATTAACGTGATTTTATGCATAGTGATAGTTGATGGGCCAGGAAATGTTATAGGCTATTTTTCATATCTATAAATATCATTCTAACTAATATGACAATCCCAAAAATATTAAAAATTTTAAGGTGTGTTTGTTTGCCTTTCTTTCACGTCGTAACCGAGTAACAGATCGACATAAAGATTTTCAGCACGAGGATATTTGATGGGCCATGAAATAGGGTATTTTCCAATCCGGGATATCTCATCCTAACTATTACTATTTAACAATCCCTATAATCAAAAATTCTATATTGTATTTATTTGTGTTTCTTTTACGTCGCAACAAAGTAACGGATCAGAGTGATTTCTTGCATGGCAATGGTTAGCTGGCCGGTAAAAGACATGTGCTACTTTCTAACCTAGTAAATATCATCCTAACTAATATAATCCTAATTAATATTATAAATATGAAAGTGTGTTTGTTCTTCTTTCACTTCAGAATATGTTGGCTAACCAAGAAATAGCATTGGCCGAAAAATCTTATTTTTCCGGAAAAATTCTTAGTTGTAAGTAACAAAGTAATGTCGCAACGGAATCACGGATAGACGTGAGAGTTTTTGAAACGTAATATAAGTTTACAATATAATCACTGCCTTTAATGTCTAATTTTGAGGAAATATATTTGTTTTCATTGTCATTTGTATTATAAAGTCATGAAATGTTTTATGTTATGATTTTAGACATTGCTGCATATTTCATTTTCTCCTTATAAGTTTTTAACTATAATGACGTGAGGAAACCGAGGGTAAAAGTTAGTATTTATACATAAAGGGGTTCTTCTTTTACCCCCTTTGTTTGCCAACTTTGTTTAAATTAATGTTTTTTCTGATATGTTATCCAGATTAAAAATGTTTATAAAAAAAAAGGACTCATCGTGGTGTAATGCACGAAATAATTCTAATACTTTCTATGAGTTTACTTACTAAAGTAATTTACTAGAATAAATAAGTGAAATGCATTAAATAGTCGAATAAATAAATTTAAATGGAAATTAATAATAACAACATGACTGAGAGATGATTAATTTGATTATCAATATAACCACTATGGCAGGGAAACTTTCAATTTACAACATTAATGAAAATATAAAAGAATAAAAAGTAATCGTTCTGAATTATAAATTCAGTTTTGATCTATATTTCATTTTAAAATAATTTTATTATATATTCCCAGAGTTTGCAATGCGTTTATCGTTTATTAAATGTAAGGCGTTTATCATTAAAGATGTAAATATGCCTTTAAGTAACTATCAAACCCATATTAACATTTCAAATATCGATAATTAAATGAAATTACATGATGTAGTATTATTTCTACTTTCTTTAAGTTCATTACCACGACCTAGGTTTCGTTATATTACAACATCTTCAGGTGGACTATTCTTTGCTAATAGCCTATCTGAAGATGTGGTAATACAACGAAAACTGGGTCGTGGTAAACAACTTAAAGCAAGTAGAAATAATACTACACGTACGTAGTTTCATTTAATGGTGAATAATGATTTTCTACAAAATTAACGCCAAATATATTCAATATTTCAAATATCATAAATCGCAAATGATTGTCTATGCAGCTAGCTAGTTATTGACGTTGTTAATTTATTTCATGAATACGCCGGGCGTTTAGAATGGCACATCTCATGCATAAATCGTATTAGAAATTTGGACAATATTATAAGTAAAAATCATGAAGGTTATTTAACTCTACTCCAACATAATTAATTAACAGTTGACTGTTTACCTAATTACTAACGACAATAATTTTTTTTTCGTAAACTATCTTTATAGACATGTAGATTTCTCTTTTTGGACTTGATGTCAATATTTATTTTATTTTCAATAAATCGATGTAGCATTAATATTTACGTATTAGTAATTGTAGTATCGTAACTATCTATCATACTCCAAGGTACCTTCCTTGCTAGAGAAGCAATGTTCCCCCAATAGAAACAGTTTTAAGATCGACATCTTCTTGAGTGGACAAAATTGCCAGTTTAAAAGTAAGAAATCGCTGCAAAATTTAAATATACATAAATATTTAAAAGGAAGATAACTTTTCTTGATAAGCAGTTTTCTTCTTGTAGATATTTGCTTCCATTATATAAAATGCAATCACTACAAGCTTCTAGCTAAAATGCAATAGAAGGGATAAATTTGTTGTATGATGTTAAAATCCGGAAAACAATTCAGCATTTCCTGACATTAACTCATATATTAAATAAAAGAAAATACTGATAAATGCCGATTTAAGTACTCGTAGTCATAATAAAAGTTATAAAGAAAAATACAAGCAGAAAGTTACAAATCGAAACATTAACCAAATAAAATGATCTGTATTGTGGAAGTACGACGGACATTTTTCCAGTTCGCCATACAAATGCTACAAAACCCAAAGTTTCTTACGAACTTTCCTCAAAGCAAGTAATGAACATATATCGTTGATCGTTACAAACTTACTCGACAACGTAGTGCCTCAAACAAGCACCGAAGATGAAGTATAAATGTGAAAGAACTTCAATTTTCTCTCCGCTATTCCACCGCTAACATTCGGGGTTGAATTCTTCACGAGCTTTCATGAAAAGCTCACAGAGCCAAAGTTTTTCCACACACCAAGAATTTTCGTATCGTAAATAAGAAAATTGTTGGAAACAAAATTAAAGTACTCATTTTGTTTTAGACAGCGACCTGTATAGGATCAAGGGGCTAACTGAAGATTAAACTTGAATATATTGGTATGTGAATACGAAATACAGCTGAAAAAACAGTGAAATATTTAAATGGAAAATTATAAAGTCAATTTTTAAGTTTCTTTTAATAATATTTTTAAATAAAAAAAAACACTTAAAAACTAGTTTACGTGCTAAAAGAAAGTCTGTCTCTGTTTAAACTAGAAGTTTTGTACAATATTTTCATATAACTATACAACAAAAAAATCAAGTGACATTTGTAAATAAATTTACAATTAGATTAGATTAAGTGAATACTAAGTGTCAGGTAAACCAATAATGTTCATTCTACCTATTTTTAGTTAACAAATTAAGGAATATATATTTAATACGAACTTATATATATTATATATATATATATATATATATATATATATATATATATATATATATATATTTCGTTATTAGGTCTAAGAAATAAAGGCAATACAATAAGGTTAAAGTAAAGGCGCCGCGCCGTCTCATTTACATAGCTAAGTACAACAATTTAATCCCATGCTTCTACTAATAAAAAGTAAGGATTTCGTACGTTTAATGTTATGGCGAACTACAACCCGCTTATTAACATCAACAAGCTATTAACTATAAACAAGTGTACGGCTGCATCAACCTGAAAGTGTTATGTGTCATGAATTTATATATAGTACTTATGCCGTGTAGTCCACAGAGTACACAATATTTCATTATATATATATATATATATATATATATATATATATATATATATATATATATGCACATATATGCAAGAGTTTTGAGTAACAATATTTTTTTAAATATGTTTTTTTTCGATAAATTATTAAAGACTATTAAACACGTGTTAGGTTATTTTTGTTAATAGAACCTGCGTAGTTATTATCTAGACTAACAAATAGTAAAGTTATTACTTGGTAATATATACAAGAGAATATAAATTAAAGAGTATCAAAATTAGTAATACTGTAAGTATGAAAGAGAGTTTTTTCATTTATTTATTTGTCTCGCTTTATCAGCACAATATACTCAACCGATTTTCGTCAAATATTTCACATACGTAACTTTTACTATGAATGCTTTTTACCCGGTAACATAATTTCCTTTTGGTAATTAAAAACCACCCTATTATGTATACGGGTATGTACATTTGAATATATCTTTGTATCAAAATACTTAGTTTTGTTACTTACAGTTCCAACGCTATGATCCAATACTTAAACAAGTAACTTAATTTTAAATTATTCAACCATTTTTCCATTTTCTAATCGCACAAGACTGTAGTTCTCGCATACTTAGACTGCTGTACCGATAATTTATAATGATAGATAACAATTAGATTGTTACAAACATTTCGAACTGACTAGAATATTTTTCGCCGTATTTATAAATAACATTATATAATTATATAAATAATACTATATTTAATACAAAAAGTTACACAGCTGTTAACATAATTTTAATTATAATTAATAGAATAAAGGTTTTTCAAATAAATGTAAAAATGTAATGAACTAGAATGAGTAAGTTACTAACTTTTATACGATTTGAGGAGACGTTTTAAAAGAGATATCGAAGGAAAAGGGACTGTTCGTCTACATATATTACAATATAGTCTTGTATAAATAGATTATATGAAAGAAGATTTCTTCATAGAAGAATATGCTTCGCTAAGGGATCGAAGATAAATAATATTCTTGTCATTGTAAATGGAAATTACTATTATTAAAAAGTGGATTCAGTTGTTTTCCCAATGATCTACATTTTATGTTTGCCTATTTTTGAAAATAAAAAAGAACACAAGTTTTTATCCTATTTATAACCTTTTTTTTAATTAATTAAAGGCAAAGCAGTTTATTATGTACCAACTTACATTTATTAGCACATCGTAAATTACTAATGTATAATAACACGAAAGCAAGTAATCAATGAACAAAGAAATGTCTCTTTGTTCAATTATTGATGATACTCTATGATGGAAATCTAACAAAATGACGAGAATTCAACATGACACCTAAACACACTCCGTTTCTTTGCAAGATTTTCACTATCCTCGCGACATGATAGTCTATAAAATCAATGTCACCGTGCGAAATTTCCTGTACTAATGAGTATTCTCATTCGTGTGATGTCTCTAAATAAAATACTTTACCGTGATCACAAAAATTCTTCGTTTATTCGTTATCATTAGATTAAAAAAATCCATAACTTAATAACCGGTAGTGTAGAGATTTCAACACAATTTTAGTCAGAAGTAGATTAAAAATGTTTCGTGCCTATATCACTGCATTCATTTTGCTTGTTATTCACCATTACTAATTGAAATTCCTCCAAATAAATTAATAATTATTCAAAAATAATAACGTTCGTGTAGATATATAATTTAAGTTATTTCAGAACACTACAAACTACTTATCGCTAAGGAAATAAAACATGAAACGATTACGTATGACATAGCGACCTCAATAGTTTGCAAAAGACAACATCGAATACAGAACTATGAAAACGCCTACGGTCTCCACGTCATGACTTTCCCGAAACAAAATTAGAGCGCGAGTTACATTTCTCAAACAATCTTCGAGACTCACTCCTTTGGCTAGATGATGAAACACTACCTCCTGTGATTACCATGAAGTTAATGATAGTTTCGCCGCCAGTGTCTATCCGGGAAGTTCGTGTGTCACCACATGAGATGCATCATTATAATTCAAGTAGTGTGTCCTACTCGTACGTTGCCTACGCTAAGTATACACGTTTCATATCGCGCCATATGACTACGTTATTTAGTATACATATATTTCTATAGAAATATAGCTTATATTGAACATTCATATTTATATTTATATGATTTTATTGCTAAGCGGGAAAAGACATAAATGATGCTGACCTATGTGATGATGTGATGCTGACCTATATTTAATACAAAAAGTTACACAGCTGTTAACATCATTTTAATTAAAATTAATAGAATAAAAGTATTTCAAATAAACGTAAAAAAAAAACAGAAAACAGAAGTAAAGGATAAAAAGTAAAAATGAAATGAACTAGAATGAGTGAGTTACTAAATTTCATACGATTTGGGAAGATATTTTAAAAGGGATATCGAAGGAAGAGAGACTATTAATATACATATATAACAATATAGTATTATATAAACAGACGGTACGAATTAAAAAAAATTATAGAAGAATATGCTACGCTAAGGGATCGAAGGGCAGATGTCGTACGTGGAACGTGAACAATTTTCGAATGTAATTCAGGTCTGTGTCCCAACAAATGCTGAAATCGATATCGGAAATATTTATCTGCAATTATTGAAATAAAGAATTAGAGGTACCAAAATCATAGAGTTGTAAAAAGTTCCACATGGAATGCTTATCAGTGTTAATGTGGACCATCGATGGAAACGTGATTAGAGTTTTAAAGTCTTTGTTAGGATAATTAAAAGTTGTATCTCGACCAGAGGTACAGCCTGTGTATAATATACGTATTTATTCTCAATTAACAGCAAATTTTTACATGTATGAAAATTACAAGGTTCAATAAAATAATAATTCCAAAATGCTACTTTATACATAGAGATTCGTGGTATTTAAATATGATTATTTGATATTATAACCTTATATATGCTTATCCTTAGGCATTTCAATTTTTAAACCATTAAATATAGTTAAGATTACCAAAGTATCTTTTGCATACATATCTCTTATGCATACATGTTATTCTATACATCAAACTGAATAGAGAATATTAAGGGACTCTATGAAAATTCTCAATCGATCCTGAAAAAATCACTGTCAAAAGTTACGACTTTAAAAAACATTAAATTTTATATTTTAAGGAAACCCGCTTCAAATATATTTCAGTTTGTTACACAGAATCATCGATGTGATTAATAGATACATACATCAAGAAATGAGAAGAAAAACATAAATTAATTTTCTCGATAAATCTTAGTCCATTAAATAATCAAGAACATTTTCAATACATGGCGGTGCTTATATTTTCTGTAAAGATGAAAATATATTTCAAGTCATAAAAACTCTATTAACATCCTAAAATTGTTTCATTTTGTGAAAAACATTGACTTCAAAGAAGAGACCAGTCTAAATAATTTAGACGAATTAAAGGAAAAAGATTTCGACGAATTAAAAATTATTTTTTATCACGTTTTCTACAGAACGTGATAAAAAAATTAAGGCACTTCAAGAAACTACAAACGCAAAAAAAATTAACTTAAAGAAAAACCCTGTCAACGTACTTATGACGATTTTAACTCATGCAGAATCAAAACAGAAAACGAGTGAAATAAACGCAACCTATTCTTCTGAAATCTTATTTAGTCCCTTAATGTTTACATTAAAAAAAATTAAAACAATATAACGTCTTGTCAAAGAGCAAACTTGCACTGCCACGGACCCTCTCGATTTATATGATGAAGTACTCCCGGGACATGGTTATTAGGAAGTTAATAATAGGCAGTCTGGGCACGAATACCGTGCCAAAGAATGAGTGCGACACCATACGAGGCTAGTCGTTAAATTGCGATTATGAGGGAAAATATATTCACGCATAAATTTGTTGCTAATAGCTACCGGAACCTGTTTTATGATGCTATTCACTTGGTGATTTTTTCAGGACTCTATTAAAAAGGGAAACCAGCAACCTAAGCAACCACTCTTTACAAATAGGTTCAAAGTTATTGAAAAAATAGACCACTTTACAAAATACGTATTTTAGTCCCGTTGTTTATTAAAAATATGGATATTAGAAAAAAAATGTAAAGTACTTTGAAAATTTTTAAATATATTAGATTTCGTTGTATGCATGCTTTTTCTACTTTGAAATCATAGTTTTTTGGACACATGGGATTTTTGTTGAAGTTGCATCTCATGTGGTAGTCATAGATTTTTGAAAACGTAAATTAAATTACGTATATGGAGCTTATATTAAAGGAAATATATATATTCAAATTCCTAATTCTCTACTAATTCTAATAGTGTGAAATTATTGTAGTTTGTTTTTTACCTAACAACTCTATAACCGTTAAGGTATGGTAAGGTAAGGTAAACCGGTAAGGTAAGGTAAAATACTAATATGACGGAAAGCGTGTTAATTATAATCTAACTAGGCGTGTATTTTGCCTTCGGCATGTGTATAGTTCGTGTGGTGGAGTAACATAGGGAATAATCTGCGGATTCACACACTAAAAATACTAATATCACGGAAAGCGTGTTTATTTGTTACTCGATTATTTCTAAACGGCTAAGTAGATTATTGTGAAACGTGGAGTAGAAATAGAGCAAAATCAGAATTGGATTAAAATCAATTACTGGCTTTTTAATTTACAATATATACTACAGCAGAAAAAAACTACAACAGAAAAAAACTCTGTGTATTTGAACAATTTTAAGAATTAATTTTTCCGATATGTTAACTGATGACGAAAACGGATGGATAAAACTTTTGATATTTAGAGAGGGATGTTGTATTTAGGACGCACTGGGCCTAAGATAATTCTGAATTTAAATTTTGTAGTAACATATGGAAAAATGATCAAATAATAAAACCCCCCAATTATTGCATACTTGTTGCACTAGCTTTTAATCTTTATACAAGTAACAAAATGTATGTCATTTTACACCTTATTTCAGAACTTAGCTGGTCAAAAAGGAATTGAAACTATCAAACTGATAGATTATCGGCAAAAATGAATGACAAGACTACCAAAAGTTTTCCTAAAATCTTCAGTGTGACACTCGCGTACGACAGAAATACAACTTCGCATATCATAGATACTGAACAGAATTTAGACTAAATTAAATGCAATTTATTCATATTACTCAATTTCATAACGTAACTCTATCTCGACGCCAGAATAACATTTAAACCAAACTATTTTTTGAGCATCGTAGTTCAAAAGCCAAAAAAACACTTATAAAATCCGTCCTTAATAGTTAACGCTCGAAAATATTTCCATGGAAATATTATGAAATTAAATTTTAATTATTTTTTAATCCGGGTATCCCGATGGTTGACAACAGGAAGGGCCAACTAAAAAGGATTCAAAACTATTTTCTTTTTATAGTTTTATGTAAGATAACTTTAGATATTTTTAAAAACGTTCACAAAAATACAACATCTATCCTCGAAACTGAAATCAAAATTAACAAAAATAACGCTTCTCGAGCTCTAACTAAAACTTACCAGAAAACTGTAACGATGATTCCATATCGCATATTTCTTGTGAAATTCGTACTAGTTATATGTATGTAGAAGATATCCGAAGCAGTACATTTGTACGGTGAGAAATAATATTCATATTTGTGTATGGTTTAATGGAAATATTATGTATCTTAAAAGGTTATATGTGTACTAAATCAACGTACTGCGATTTCTCCTTCTACTGAAGAGCTCTTATTTTTTAATTAATTCAACAATAATTATATATATTATGATGTTGATTGCAAAAAAAATATGTAAGGTAAAACTTTAGCTTTAAAATTTTAAAAAGGAAAATTCTTGCTTTTCTCCTACGAATTTGAATTATTAGAAAATATAAAGGAAACAAGTTAGAAAAAATAAAATATGAATAAAGTTACACAACATAATACATCTCAAAAAAACATCCATTGAATTGAGTCTGTTTGTTAGTTGAAAATAGTAAGTTGTTTGTTAGATTTCAAAACACATAAGTAACTTTAGCAAACGATACTAATAATCAATATTATGAAAAAATATACATTAAAAAGCGAAAAAAAATGAAATGTTGCCCACTGAGACAAAATTTATAACATGGTATATTAAACTGAATTGGAGGTCATAAAAGCAGGTTGTGTTTTAAAACATAAATTTTCAAAATATATAGGAAATGCCTGCGACCACTTTATACACACAAACAAATATAATATATATATATATATATATATATATATATATATATATATATATATATATATACATATAAAAATTCAAAACTTATCTCATTAAATATTAAAAACTGTAACTGCCTTATTGTTATATTGAAAAACATAGAAAGAATTAACCTCAATTAAAGAAAAAAAAACAATCCCTAAAATATTTTTGCATACAAACCAAACTTTACCATTCACTTTAATATAAAGGGTTAACACAGTTCGACATTCGATAACACAGTAGACAAGAAATAGAATAACATTTCAGTGGTAATTGTATCCGAGAATAAATCTGCCATTAAGAACAATAAAAAAATAAAAAAGGATCTTAAAATTAGGTTAAATAATTAACGATAACCTAAATACGGTTAATCCCATATTTAATAAATGGTAAAAGGAGCCACACAAAAATTATCACAACTATTCTCGTTTATATTTATTACAAGAAGAAAATTAATGTACATATTATTTGTAAGGTAATAAACTATTAACGTGAATACATTTAAGAAATTGTTGCTGTTATTCTTTAAGAACATTTATTGTTAATCATATTATTTATCATTTATTTCTCACGGGGTCGTCAAATCGAGTTCGGCACTAAACTATATGACCGACATTTTTAAACATACACATACATACACCTTTTTAAAAACAAATTTCCTTTATGCGATAACAATATAAAAATCAAAAACCAATCAAAAACTCAAGTTCTCGAATTACTGGATTCCTAATATCGCTCAAACTTACAAATCACTTTACAATTATTTCTACTACGGATATTTTGTTAATATTTACTTATATATATACATATATAAAAATATTAAACATGCATAAAATTTTCTCCAAATAAAGTGAAATAATTGAAAAATATACTTGACAATTACAAAAAAGTATGATCAGTTAGTATTACAATAAATTCAATACTTTGCAAGCACTTAAATCATCGATTTGTCCTTTTGAACCTTTTAAACTTGTAAATTAAGTCAAAAAAATTTTGATTTTAAAATGCCAAAATCCTTAAAGATATAAACATTTTATTTTATAATTTAAATTACAAAATTATTTGACGAGTTCCCTTATTGAATCCTATAACTTCTTAAGAAGGACTACTAAATATAGATTGAAATACTACTATTAAAGATAGAATTAAAATAGAAGTTGCGACTGCTAGAGGTAATCCTCGCATAATTGCTTTGCAATTATTGTTTAGAACTAATGTTTAAAATTTCACTATCCTAAATTTGATTTTATATAGTTAATATTCTTGCAAGTTCCTCTGAGCACAGATATTTTCAATATTTTATTAACACCGATTTCAATAATAATTTTCAAGTAAAAATATGTTCACATTTTAAAATATGTCACCGAAATAAATTATTGTGACAACTTCATTAAAAAAGCCACATTTATAATATTCATGTATCCACAGAAAACGAAAAAAATATATAAAGATAATTCATCGTAACTAATATTTTAAATTCAATTGGAAACGGGGCCACGACGTGTTCGCCGCTTTCTTTGAAACTTGGAAATTTAACCGACACATCGTTGTAAACATTGTACATTCGCACAACGTTAACCCACTTAAAACTTTTGCAATGAAGAAGAGCGTAAATTATATAAAAAAGCGTGGGTCATGTCGTTTTTATAACTCTTACGAAATTAAGAGGTTCAAAGCACTTTGTGCACTAAGTAAAGAATTAATTCACAATTAAATGAAACTACGTGATGTAGTATTATTTCCACTTTCTTTAATAGCTCGCTAATAGCCCACCTGAAAATGTTGTAATACAACAAATCCCAGATCGTAAAGAACTAAAAGAAAGTAGAAATAATACTACATCACGTAGTTTAATTTAATTGTGAATAATGAATTTCTACAAAATTAACTCCAAATATATTCAATATTCAAAAGAATTAATTCAAATATAAATAAGGGTCATTTTAGTATCAAAGGATTGGGTAAACTAAAATGAAAGTTAGATTAAGTGATTAATATGATTAATTAAACTAAACGTCAATATTAGACTGTTTGATTTATTTAAATAATATGATTTGTCGAATGTCTTTATTAGAGGAATTAGTCGATTCGAATTTTGAATTGTTTCGTTTTCTAATAGTCCATAGACTAAAATGAAATATTCACTAATAACAGATTGTGAATGAATAATTTAAATATAGTATTAATAAAAAAAATTATATTTAATTTATTAGAATAATTTGACTATCCCAATATTCGATTCGATTTTCAAATTGTCTTTTCACGATTTTTTTTTGTAATTTCTAACTATTCTCACGCCCCCTAACAAAAAGGTGTTCTTACGTAAAAATATATAAAATTCATAGATATATTATCAAAAGCTTCCACTAAATATTTTTTTCACTAAGTATTCATACAAATGATTTACTAACAAGTGCACAGTGCATAATAACAAACAATGGTGCACTCAGTCTCAGATAAAAGTGATAAAAATGACATTTACTTACATATTTAGCCTGCCTGTCGAAGAAACGGTCATTCACAGTTCAAAACCATTGATCTCTCCACATCATAATACTCCACCTTCGTATCATAATTAAAACGAGAACAATGCTCTACTCAGTACGATTCCAAAACCGACGAGTCACTGTTATGATAACGTTATGAATACATTATTCCAACTTGACAATAACACTACACCTATATTATATATATATATATATATATATATATATATATATATATATATATATGTATATATATATATATATATATATATGTGCAAGTTTGTATATTGCTAAATCTGCGAGAACTGTATTTGACGAAATTGCCAATTTACATACTTATTAAATACTATACCAACTACTCGGCACTCGGTAACGATTCCTTAACATCGGTCAAAAAATTTAACTGCCTAATTTGTTCAACGACCCACGAATTTATTAAAATTATGGTCAATCATCAAAAGCGTGTTTAGCAAAATTGTTAACTATTTCTGTTGAAAGGTAATTATTTCTGCTGATAACAATTTACAGAATATTAATAAACAAACATTTACAAGCGAAAAATGTATTAATCGTACTTGAGAAACATTATTTATGAAAACATGAAATATTTACCACGTCGAATTGTCTTAATATTTGCATTCACACTGTGTCATGCTTTAATTTTATTATTAAACATTTTGAAAGAACGAATTAAATTTCATCCTCAGAGTTACAAGATTCAGTCGAGAACTCCGATCAGTCGAACACTTATATTTGCTGTGCAAGTTGTCGAAAATTAGGAACATGATACAATTCACATATGCAATAACAGGTTATTTAATTACGTCAGTCTCTCGAAATGAGTACACAATTTCAAAAATATTGTTATGTCGGAATATTATCGTAAGTTTACGGAATGTGACGCGATTTAGCGGGTCGGCGGCGACAACGCACATACATTCCCTTCGGCGTCCCGACGCCGACTGGAGTTCGTAACAGTGGCGCCGGAAGTTTGGTTTCGGCTAGACGAGCACATGGCGCCGAGTGCTGCGCGCTGTGTGGCCTGACCTGCCCGTAACTGCGTTAGCGCTCAGTCTGGGAAAGTCTGCTCTTGCATTTAAAACGCGTGCGGCAATAAATTTGAACTACTTTACAAGAGAAGTAATTTCTATTTTATTTCATATTATTTTATTATGTCATCTGTCACAACAGTAAGATAGGTATTTATTACATAATTTTGTCAGTTATTATAACTTCTGACATTTCCCTTAAAAAAATGTTTGTGATACAAAATCTTCCATAGATGTTATTACCAATTTTTATTTGTCACTTATTTTGATTTCAAACGTTTACATTTAGGTTCCGTATACAAAGGTAATGTACAGAATAAGTAGTGGCAATATTGTCCGTCAAGTTGCAAAATTGGATAATTTTATGTATGTTTTTTAGTTCCTAGACCCGAAACTATGTATCTTATTTAAAATTATATATTTTGCTACTTCTTAAACACAATTCTTCTTATTTAATTGAGAATGAACGACGTGAGACTGGCCGAATTAACCTTTCTAGATTTATTTTTTTATTAGGTTTATTTAAAGAAGATTTAACAGCATCAACGGGGAAATAATAGGCGGGCAGTTCCTTATACATTACTTATCAACAAGGTATTGCTGATAAAGGGCATCCGGAGGGATTTAAAGCGCAGAAACTACATTCACTGCTAGACTCAGAAGCGATCGATATCGACTGAATATCATGTCATCATCTTCATTTGTTAACAAGTTTATATTTTCCCATGACTGTTATTGAATACTAAGTAAAAAGAACTGGTTTTTCTTTCGCCTTAAAGAATAAAAATACAATTTATATCTCTTAGATAACTACACAAAAAAATAGTGTTTCCATTTTAAATCTAGGTTGAACTTAATCGTTACTTCGCTTGTTTTCAAAATTTTGTTTAACATCATATTGTTTTATGTTTTTTATTAATTGGAAAAGTTCATTTTCTACGTCGAAATGTTACGGTTTTTGTTTATAAAGTTATATGTAAAAGGTGGACTTATCTATTCATATTGACTTATGGTGGACTTATCTAGATGTTATAACAATGTGAAATAACCTTGAAAAATTTGCGCGTCCTCCAACTAATATTTACAAGTTTTCTAATTTTTTTTCCGTTATTGATAAAACATGTAAAAAAATTTTGAATTTGTCATACTTTTATAATCATAATGTTTATAAAATAAAGTAATAAAAGATCTTACCACTATCTTACCATATTGTGGTTATAAATTATAAGGTTCTTCCTTTAATCCCTTCATAATTTTGAATGTTTTCAGTAGGTTATGCGAAGTTAAAAATGTTTAATTAAATATTACAAGATTTCACTTCGTTTATGTTTTTGTTTTTAAAAATAAACTGACTTGGATGATGTGCGAAAAACTGTCTCAAATATGATGTAATAAACCCATAGGTCTGAAACTGTCAAATATTTCTTATATTTACAAACAAGATGCTACCTCTCTCCTGTAAAAGATAATAAAGAATCCGTTATCTTTTTCCTATTGCGCAAAGTTCTAATTATCAAGCATTAATCTATACTGTATATTCAGGCACAATATAAATAAATTAATAGCAACAAAATACACCTAGCAATGCGACATGCCAAATACTTACTTCTTCTATTGACTTTCCATGTTAAAATATTCCCGTAATTAAAACTAAGAAATGTTTACTTAGTCTCGTTTATGCGTTTTCAACATAAATTGTTTAAAAAAGTATGAAAGTAATCCATTGTAATTAAATACTTTGCAAACTTAGAGTTTTTTTTTACAAAGCAAGCAAATACTAATTTTGTAATAAATTTAATAATAAAAGGACCTGAGGTGTTAATTAGGTAATAAATTTAATAATAAAATATTATAAGAAAAGTAAACTGACGTCATTAATTTACACCGCTAACGTACAAAGCTATAAAGCAATTTAATTATGATGACAAAAGAAATGTGTGACACGCAAAATTTATGTACACTCTAGGTACAAAGTTGTTTACCGTCAGTACATTTAAATGAATAACGGTAGCTATTATACATATAACTTCTAATTCCGTTTATTACCATAGTTATAAAATGTACAGAATATCTGTTCATGCTCACACACTGACGAGAAGCAGCGTGCTGAATGTCACAACCAGCAATTGTTTATATGTATTGATTCAGTTGTGTATACCAATTCTTTCTAAGTTCTTGAGAAATCAAAATTTAACTGATTCAAATTTGATTAACGTGCCGGTCAGAAAATCATGTTATTTTCACAAATATATCTTAAGAATAACATAGCAGGAATTATTGAATACATTTGGCGTTAAATTTGTGGAAATTCATTATTCACAATTAAATGAAACTACGTTAAGTAGTATTATTTCTACTTTCTTTAAGTTCTTTACCACGACCTAGGTTTCGTTGTATTATAACATTTTCAGGTGGGCTATTAGCATAGAATCTTTGCTAATAGTTAGTAGGAAGTACTCATAAAAATATCATACAAAAGTACTCCACTTAAATAGTGCGTAAAACTCGTTCAATCTACGCTATATACATATTTTTTAATTGACTGAGCGATCTGAAACTGTGGTGATCATTGTCGTTAACGCCAGGCTGATTGATTTCATGAGGGTGTAAATTACGTCGATGAAATTTACGGAACCCAGTAACCCATTTTACGATACACATTTTTGATATAAAACTTCTTTATGCACGCTTGACTTGAGGAGTAAGCTGGTGAATGCGTGACGAGAGCGTTACGAAAAGTGCGATCGAGCGAGGCGAACGGAAGTTGAGAGGGAGATATGAGTTAGTGAAGACAGAAAGTTACGTTTCGTATATTACTGTAGGGACAAGAGAGAGAGGTGCGAGTACACATTTTCTTTCTCTCTTTCTCTTATAGTCAGTTATGTTTCGTATATATAAGACACAGTGCAAGCCTAGTATCTGCATCACACTGTAGGAGCAAGAGAGAGCAGTGCGCGCGCACAATTTCTTTCTCTCTTCCTCTCATAGCCAGAGCATGAAATATATATACATATATATATATATATATATATATATATATATAGGAGTTTGCTAGCGTTTTTGATTTTTTGATTATTTTGTAACTTCATTTCGTTCATGAACAATTTTATAAATTATTATTTTGTTCAGTACATTAAATATTCTACGTTTAAAGTGAATAAAATTGTAAATTCATTTTAAAGTTCATATTTTGTGAATTTGAAGTTTTAGTTCAGTCGTGTGGTCTAAAGCACACTCGTGTTTTTATCATAATTTAAATGTACTGATGATATAAATTTGCAAAGTTAATTTAAAATTTTTAAATAATTGTGATGATATGACATACCACTTTATTCTTTCAATATTGAAATTTAAAAAAAAATTCTTTCAAAATTATTTTATTATTTATGACAATTAATCATAAATACTAATATACTTTTCAAAGCACAATCTTTCAGAAATATTATACAAAAAACAGAATGATAAAATTCATTCAATTATAGTTGTTGTACGTACAGAAATAGTCAAGTGTATCTATTTTTGGAAAATTAAAAAAAAATCCTAATATCTCGAAAATAGTAAGACTTTTACTAAATGAAAATTTAAGGTATTCGACAAATAGTGTAGGTGTATGATACCACATTATTAGTTTTATTTTGTTGCTTTTAATTTATTCAGAATTATTAAATTTTTAAAGAAAAGACCCTGTGCATTTGGAAAAGCTAATACATTTAAAAGCTATTTATGAATTTATTAACAAGTAAGCACTATAACATAAACAACATATTTTAATAAAATAAAGATTCATGCATTCTATTGAAAATTCTTTAATATATTTCTATTTTACTGTACTAGGTTTCATATACCGTATCAAATTGGGGGTGAATTTCATTCCAAGTTTACGTAATAAGACTTATAATGTAGATTATTGATACGTTTCGTTACGATTCACTGAATACATGGTTACTTCGGACATCCAATACGGGACGGATGTCACCGTGACTGAAGTATTATATTACATGAATACATGCAATTATTATTTTTTAAATTTAATCTAGAAAATGTTATTTGAGTATTTAAATAAAATTTAAAATAAAATTTTAAATTTGTTTCCTGGTCTCGAGCATAAAAGGAACCAAATTAATCTGGTCGCAACCATGTAAGTTTCGGTTAAAATTACATTTGGAACGCTATTATTGGAAACTGAATTACGTTGCGCTGAATGCTTACCGAGTGAACGAAGGCCGTGAATGAAAATGCACCGAACACTAACGCACGGTAGCTTGCTCTCAGTTATGCGTTGCATCCGTTCGCTGAAGTTTCGAAAAGTAGTGCTTTCAATTGTTTTGAGAATAAAATTGTTATTGCAAACGACACGTTTAACGTGCTACTATACATTGATAGTTTTGAAACAAATGTAAAAATGGCATCATTGTCGGAAGTTGAGATTAATTTCAGGATATAATAAAATTGCTGAATATTACGTAGTTGCATATCTACATGAACCACTATCTAACCCATTCTGTAACTTTAGCTGAATTTCAAACGTAAAGTTTTATGTTTATTTACCGCTATTGGCCCAATATTATCCAAAAACGTACTAATCGTTGTGAAGTAATTTTGGTAAAATAGTTAAACAATAGAGAATATGAAACCATGTAGGTCGCGCACAGCCGGTTGTATTATTTTCTAAATTAATGAAGCCGATACAAGCTAAGGATTAGCTTGTATCCGGTTTTAATGGTGACCTCGAAGCCAGTATGCTCCTACTTTATCTGCCCTTTCTATTATTTCTCTCCTTTTATTTTGGCCAGAAGTCGCGATTTTTCTTAATATAAATAGAGTTTTTTTTTTAGATCTTTCCGATTTATTTAAACAATGTTTTCTTTTGGTGCATCTTGCTGGACTTTTCGCTAATAAGGTCGAATACTTCAAAAATCTGATAAGGAAGTCAGGACTTGCTAATGCGTCCAACGTATCTAAATCATAGATAGATAGGTAGATATATTCTGAAAGCGACATCGGAGACTGCAATTTTTTGAAATCCACTTTGAAAATGGTCTACATTTTGTGAGACGTAAAAAAGGATCCACGAGATGAGCATCTGAAATAATCGAATCTTAGTTAAAATGGTGATTATTTTTCGTTCACAGATGGCATTTGGGCAAAGCAAAGGCAGTCTATTCTTGTACTGTCCGAATCGGGTATAGATATCACCAGAGATGGTTCTAGTGGACCAGCGATTTGAGGTATTTCAAGACCTAGACTTATACAAGCCGGATCCCGATGAGATGACCAAAAGCTGGTAACCCTATCGTGAGCACCTTTGTCTTCCACTTGTTAATTTAAGGCAGTATGAAGCTGAGACCCCAGCGATATTATTTACGATCTTAGTGGCGTCAGTATTAGAAGCTGTCATCGGCGAACAGGAGGTGCAGCGAAATCGGTTTTGAATAACGGTACATAACATTTCTTTCTGTTTCATTCGCAGCCATAGGTGAGTATTTTAAACATCACTGTCCTTTGATGATAAATTATTGTGTAAGATCATATCATACCATCGAGTCTGATTACAGATAATTAAAAAAAATACATTCTTCACAAATATCTAAACTTATAATAAAAGAGCAAAGTTAAAAGATCTGTAGATTAGAGACATTTTTGAAAAAAAAATTACTTCGGAGAATTAATCCAAAAACAAAAAATAAACAAGAAGACGGAACTTGATATTTTTTTTTAAAATGTGTCTAGCAGTTTTTCTATTTATTTATACGCTCGTCGCGTAAACATATTGAATGAACTTTAATCAAATTTTCTTGTGTGTGTGTGTGTGCGTGCGTGCGTGCGTGCGTGTGAGTGCGTGTGTGTTAGTGAAGCTAATGGATAAGGAAAAGCTAAACTGGAAGTAAAACCGTTAAGGACAACGTATTTAGTTATTATGGTCCAATATGATCCGAACTACTCTCGGTAACATCATTGATCGTGCTTTGCAGACTACTTAGAGAAAGTACTTCGAGAAAGTAAAACCCACTGGTTTGAAATTATATGCAAATGTTTCATGAAGACCACAACACTCTCATCAGTGATATTCATCTATATCACTGAAGGAGTTACAATAGTAACGTGATTGGTAACAATACATAGATTTCCAAAATCAGCTCATCGATAAACATTGTACTCCACGCGATTTACTAATTCATTTTTGTCGTAACCCTGACACACAATAACCCGATACCCATTCTATAAACATCCAGCATTTATTTAGCAATTCAAATTAATTTCTCTTCAGCTGCATCCATTACGTTTATACAATACCGATAAACTTTCATACAGAGCCGTTTCATAAAAGTAGCACCCTAAATATAGATGACACGAAGAATGAGAATCGGTTGATCATTCATCATGCCTACGTGGGCGATCAATCATATACTCTTCTCGGCCAGATTGAATTATGAATCGATATGTTTATTTTACACTTGGTGCATATCTTAAAGTTAATAAATTATAAGTAATGCTGTGTTAAAGATAACGGTAAATGACGAAGTACGAGTAAAAGACGATGAGTTTATTTCTCAACGAGCATTTAGTTATAATTTAGTTATGCCATAACCACAGATTTCCACATAGAGAAATGACAAGATGAGATTTTGCATCTATTCATGTATACAATATTTTGAATTTCTTTCAGTGATGTGAGCGAAATTCATCAATTTAAAGACGGGCACAATACTTATATATAGCTTACCCATATTCTTCGAAATATTACTTAACATATTACCAAATACTTAGTAAAAAAGAACATATTATCAAATACTGAGAAAAATGAAGTCCATGAAAATCGTACATTCATTTTATTTTTTAGGGCTCCGTAGTGTTTTTGTCCGTTTCGTCTGCCAGTCACAGCTTCGTAGTTTATATAGTTTTAAATTAACGTGCATGAAATTTAGTAATACACGCTTCAGATAAATAACTCAATTAATATGTAGCAAAATATAAAATAAAAGATTGACGTACCTTCTCACACGCGCAAAATTAAAAGTATGTTTTCACATTCCATAAAATGGAAAGGTCTTTAAAAATTATATTGAGATTCTATTTATATTTTTGTAAAATAAGGTTTTGCAAAATATTCGGGTTTATTTAAATGTGGAATATGGAACAAAAACTTTTCTAATTGTTTAATTATGAATTTGAAAATTCGGCTAATATTTTAGATACTAAAATTTGATTTGAGTATCAAAATGAAATTATTACGGTTGACATACTTCAACAATTTTGGGAGATGTAGAAGTTAATGGAACCGTACTTTACGGATGCCCTAATTACCACTTGGTCGTTTTATTTTATATTGTTAATATATAAAGGCAACAAATAAAGAAACAAGCGTATTTATAAGTTCATCCACGCATTTAAAATATTTTTATTCAAAAATTACAGACTTCAAATTTTCCAGCGATTTATAACATTTTCCAATAATGTAAACGATTAGGAATTATATGTTACAAACGTTCACGTAATAAAGATATTACGGGCCCACATAATAAAATTTCCATTCAATGAAGTAACATTGAGTTTCTTACAGGAACTTTCTAAGTATTATGCTACGGTCAACTTGAGGTAACTTGAGTATAATTTCTTTTCTTCTATAATATTCAGGTACTTACTTTATATTATAATTCAAATGTAGGGACGTAATATAATTCAAAATTGACGTTTTGAACCCAAATTAGAATACTACTATTATACGAATTGTGAATAGTAATACGAATATCGATAAAACATTGCTTACTGACTATTCCGATAATAGCACCACAATAAATGATGGCAACTATATATAAAAAAAATGTATATATATATATATATATATATATATATATATATATATATATATATATATATATATATATATATATATATATATATATATATATATATATATATATATATATATATATATATATGTACTTACCGACATATATAGATTTCTATAATCATCACCCTTTTCAGCCTTGTCGTAGTGGGGTAATATAGTAATTTTTATTACATTGTAGTAGCATATAGATTCTAAGTAGTGGCAAATCAAAATCTGTAAATATTTAGATACTCCAGGAAATATAAATGAAGTCAAGAAAATATTATTTAGGGTCACTTATCGACAATTGTTCAGTTACTAAGGTCGATCGGATTTCCTTATGTATAATAACTGTAAATATTTTGACAACGCGAATATGTCTAAGCTAAGCATTAGAGATAGTCAGAAGCAGTATTAAACATCATTTTGCTGATATTTTCTAAGCTTCCTTCAATTTTGTTTAGTCACAGAAAATAAAAATGATATTAAGATAACATATATTTTTCATAGTAATTTCAAATCTGTGGATAAATACTTTTCTTAGTTTTTTAATTTTTTTAACAGTGCATTAATTTAATGTGTACTTAATTTTAGTAACATAAATCTAATTTATAAAATGTTATTAATTTTGTTACAAATAAATTAAAAGTTTTTATGGAATGTATACAAATGTATACAAACAAACAAAAGAAAGATGGGAGATGCATGAATATTTCTTAACCTTTTATCGAGAAAATACGTATCTCGTTTTTCTTATTTACCACATTTTTTCGTGAATACTTTCATTATTCTTGAAACCCGAAGCTGTAATAAATTGAAAACTTCAGTAAAATTTAATCGATGGTGAATATACAAACAAAAAGAAAACAAAAAGACACAAATGTTTAAATGAGGATCGATTTCTTTCCAAGAGTTCATAACATTTTTTTACAGTATGGACTATTAATTGTAGTATTATATATTAAAGTATCTTTAATGTATTTCTTATTGTTACCAATTTAATATATACTTAATTTTGTATGTCGAACTTGCGACTATAAGACTTATTCCTATTATTTGCCACGATTCCGAGCCATAAGCTCACTGGTAAACCTGAAACACATTTCCTTAGGATACTGCAAACAATGAATAATACATATATTTATTAAGAAAAAGCAATTATCCAATTAACGAAAGTTTCTTTACAATTTACTTCGTACTTTTCGTGTAATGAGATAACAAACCGAGACAGATTCTACTAACCTGGAGAAATATATTTTTAATAATATCCAGAAATATTGAATGTATTTGGCGTAAATTTTGTAGAAATTTATTATTCACGATTAAATGAAACTACGCGATGTAGTATTATTTCTACTTTCTTTAAGTTCTTTACCACGACCTAGTTTTCGTTGTATTACAACAACTTCAGGTGGGCTATTGTATTATTATCTTTGCTAATAGCTCACCTGAAGATGCTGTGATACAACGAAACCTAGGTCGTGGTAAAGAACTTAAAGAAAGTAGAAATAATACTACATCACGTAGTTTCATTTAATTGTGAATATCCAGAAATACAAGTTAAAAATCAGCTTAAAACTATTAATCGTCGTAAGCTTTGAAAATTAAATTTCTATATATTTTAAAATTTAAATCACAGTGTTCAATATAACATTTTATTAAATTTACGGATAAAGTAGCAATATACCATTTTATTAAATTTACTGATAAAGTAGTTATTTTTAACAAAAAGAAGTTACAAAAAGTTGGAAGTCCCGCAGTATTATGAAGTATTAAAAATGTAGTCATCAATCATAGTTAATAAACTTCTAAATATTGAAACTTTGGCCTAAGACAGGAGCGCGTGTCGTTTAAATATGCGTAGTTTATGTACTAAGTAGGCCGACCACAATACTCGCCTCCGAATTGGAACTTAGTATAGACATCGATAAAGTTACTTGAAAGAGACTGTAGTGAAATGTGCACAAATTACTTTTGTTTTAAAACTGAATTTTGTGAAAGAAATATTTTATTCAATATCAATATTTCGAAATTAGTAGTTCAACTGTACTACTTTTAAACAAAAATAGACGTATTTTGCTTTAAAATATGATTTTATTGTAAAAACCTAAGAATTTCATTTTACATAAATTTTGTTTTCATATTTTTCTTAAAATACTTTGTAATACCTAATATAAAATCACCGGTGTAAACCTCTATCACCTAATTTTTAATATATTCGTTATCATGCTAAGAGTGTGGATTTTGGCCCAAATCAATTTAAGTTATTGAACTGTTTAAGTGCCGACGAGCACCTTCGAGCTCGTGCGCGTACTAACTAAATTTGCCACGAGCGCGATGGCGCTCGCGAAATCAGTTGCTGTTTAGCGTGGGGTAGGGGAGATGGCACGCACGCATTTTTTATCTTTCTACGTGTTACATAAAGTTCAAATTATAATATTATTAGTAATTACAATATAAAAAGGATACAGGAAAAGAAAATGTTTAACCCATAATGTTGGAATACGATAAATAATTCGAGTGAAAATGATAATTTTTCAAGTTGTGAAGAAAGTGATAGTGGGAGTGACATTTTGGTGCGCTCACAATTTGGCGTAATGCAAATTTTGAGTTATAGTGATAATAGTGATGATAACAATTATTTTGCTGACACGAAGGATGTACCGGACTGCGAAAATAAGATGTGACGTTATTTCAGTTTTTGTTATAATTTTAATATATATTTCCATAATTTTCTTTGGATTCTATTATCGTTGCACAAGTTTTTATCAAGAAAACACCGAAAAAATTATTAAAATTGGATAATTTTTGGAAGAAATTGAGTTTTTTTTCCAGACAAGGGTAAATAACATAAAAAACAAAAGATTTCATTGGCATTTTTAAATATATATGAGTAAAAAACCATGGCACCAAAACGGTTAAGAACCAACAGTCTAAAATCCAACAATCATTTTTTCATTAAAAATTTCTTATTTATTGTTGAAAAAATGATTTCTTTTATGACCCACTTTCATCACCAGTTTGGGGAACTTTAGATGGAGTAATATTTCTATTGTCGACTGTAAATTTGTATATTAATAAAATTACGATATTATCCTAACAGAAATACAATATTTGATATAAGATAACATGTATATACACTTATTTATTTATTTTATGAAAATTCCATATCTAACGCACTATTTTAGCGTGTTGGATATATGTAAGTTTAAAAAATACAGAAATTATCTTTAAAGTATAAATAATAAAATTACAAGAACATTAAAAGTAATGTCATTTATGAATTACTAATCAAATTCAAAATTACATTTTGGACGATTTTTGAGCGAGACTAATGTCAAAACTAAACGAGATATGCAATATGATATCAATAAATTGAAGTGCTTAGTAAATTAACGAGCGAACTAAAATATAATTTCAAAATGTAACCCCGTGATTTAATCTTCGTAGCGGTCACTGCGCATATAAATGAAGTATTATTTATTTTTCGCTTTTTCTATCTTATTTTTTAATTACTTTGGATATATTTTCCATCGCCAAGATTTCTTCGTATTGACATGTGGCACGTAAACAGAAACAGTTTCACTAACTTTACCTGAAACCCCAAACTTATCTATACCTTGATGATAGTGGTATTCCGGATGAACCGTATTATATTCATAGTACGATATTATGATGATATTCATAGGATGAATGAAGTGGTATTCTCAAACCCTGTTCGAGAATATCCCACTGGCACAGTATACTAACACAAGAAGGAATTATCAAGAGTCAGTTTTTAAAAACAATCCCTTCTATCCTCTTTCTACAATTTTTTTGCATTCTCTTTATTTCTTTGTAATTTGCTTGTAATCAAATAGACTCTATTAATATTAACATTTCTTTAATTAATATTAATTCTACTGTTATCATAAAACGCTTCTTTCATTTGCAAAAAGCCACAGGCGTTTTTCCCATGAAATGAAATTCCTTACAATTGCATGCTGCTATATCGAAAAGGGGCAAATTTTCTGAACAAACTTTAAAATCTTTCCTTGTAGCTATTAGTCTAAATAGACGATATTTGTCGGCAATTGTTACCTTAAACCGTACACAGTATACTAATATATTATCAAAAATAATTTAGCATTCATATTTCACAGTTAAAAAGAATTCGTTTTTGCAGTAACCCACTAAGATACAACTAAAAATGCATTTCCCACGCATACAGTAATTCAAATGAATACTGTTATTCAAAACATGATGTTCAAATGCATGCAGCGCTAACAAGCCAAAAATCAAAGAAAGTGTGATCAAAAATATTTCCAGTTAGATTTAAAGTTATTTCTTTCGTAAAAAAGTTTAAAGGAAAAAATATTCATAACTTAAATATTTATTAACGTTTGTTACTTATTTAGTTTACTACTTATTCCATAATGGGGGTATTATATATTCCATACTGAAAGCATTTCATGTCTACGTCCATTTTAAATAATTTTCAAACTAATTATTTAAACAAAACTCTAGTTCTTTCAATATCACATAAATATTAGTGATATCGCATTATAAACCCCGATACGCTGGTTTCGATCCTTATTCTATTTTGTAGATCTCCATGACTACGAAAATTTAAACGGTTATGCATAATCATTTAAACCGAAATCACATGGAGGATACGTTTCGAATGTAGTTCCATTTAGCATATAACCACGTATAAAGGGAACTTATATCGAAAAATAATATCTGTTTTCGTTAACATCCAATTTTTGTATTCGCACACATTTTTCCATATTTGAAAACAGTCCCTTATATTTGCTAATATTATATTGTATAGACAATGTCGGTACATACCCAAGCACTCTAAGATTAGTTAATTGCGTTTAAAAAAAGTTGGAAATAATTAGCAAACAAAATGTAGGCAAAACTAATGAATGAATTTAACAATTTATGTTAATGATTAAAATGTTAATGATGTAGGTTGCATTTACCTGATACACTCATTAAACTATTAGCGGTATGGGTCGTATATTAGTTTAGTGACGATGAACTTCGGCAAATGTGAATAATAATAATCTAGATCTTAGAAAAAAGTTATTCAAATAAAATGTAATTATTGCGTAAATATAATTTTTAATTTCAGTTACACGACAACATAACTTAACAAAGTTAACAACTGAAAAACAAAATAAAGTGTGAAATCTATAACTGAGTACAACGCTTTTAACTAATATCATATAGCTTTCTTCGCGCCAAATATATAGTAGATTAAGAGGACTTTGAAACACAACGACCAATAATATCATTAAATATATTCAGTAAATAAATTATAGCTACTTTTCAGTGGCTTGCAATTGCATAATTTAAAATTTGATTATTATCTCAACTATTAAAAAACCATTTTAAAATTTGTCCCATACAATATATGTTTATCATTATTATTTTTCTTTTTATCATTCTTTGTATTTATTGTAATTAATCTTCTTACTATTATATGTTTTATTTATATTTTGAATATATATTCTTTCGACTTGTAGTATATTTTTATTTTTTAGTCAGTCATTAGTTCAATGAATATAATTTTATAATATATTGACATCTTTGTCCTGTAACGATACGCTCGACTTTTCTTTTGAATGTATATTTACAACACTTCCCATAATCCACATATGCACATATCCAAATATATATTATATATTTCAATATGTATATTTCTGCTGCGTCTATGCTCAAAGCATTTTGAATCATTACTCAGACTCCATAGTTTCAAAATTTTTGTTCTTCACACTTATCTTGTTTCTGAGATCTGTCTCAAACCTTCATTTTCATCGAAGCTATACGTGCTGCCGGGATATATTTCAATGCATAACGATTGTACTTCCAGATACGGCGTTGTCGTTCCCGTATATTTTCGAGCTGTTCGACTTTTAGAAATTATAACAAAATTTTTCACAGACTGGAAGTTTATAAAGGAATATTTATTAATAGAAGTAAATTTTTTTAACAAAGCTACTGCTCAATATCATATACTTTTCTCCTGTTGTTTCGCATTTTGGTGATTTAGAAACTATAATTACTTCTCTTTGCTTTCATACTCGCACGCAGTGATTATGAGCGATTTTAATAATTATATATATAAACGTAATCCTAGAAGCAAACATTTTCGAGGCATCGTCAACGCTGGCAAACTTACCATTCTCCCATATTTAGCTAGTTTTCATGTTGACAATTGTCAATCTACACTCAATCTCGCCTTACTGATCTGTTTATTCTTCCGCGATCAACTTCCAGTACCCGGTTTGTGTCTTTCCTCTATGTTAAGTAACCCTAAAGTCTTTTCAAAAACTTATTTCACTGTAATTTAAACACTATCAACCTTTCTTTTCGTGAGTATGATCATCAATTGGGATATTGCAAATCCTGAATCTGTTGGCGACAAGATTATTGGATTCAGTACTTGTATAAACATATTACTCGATAAATATGCTTCCCTAAAATAACATGCTTCCTCAACGTGATCATATTAAAGCTAGTTATAGGCTAGATTACAGTCCAAATTGGTAGACGGCACTTCTGTGCTCAGAAATGGGTATTCACAAATGTACAGCTATGTCAAAAAATATGGTATTTCCTCATCATTACATGATTGTACTCCCAGTAATATTTAAAAGTTTTTAGATACTTTATATATTAGAATGCATTTCTTCATCTATTATATTCACATTTTATAAACCACTCGGAGTTCTCAACCTAGCTGTTAAGTCGGTAAATGTGAACATTGTATCAACTTTTTTTCTTCCCACCGAATCCAAATTAATGCTAAAAATACGTGTGAATCCATAGTTGAAGCTAATTTTCTTCCTAACAAATCTAAATCCATAGGAATTAATGGTTTAAAGTATTAATGCTTGTAAAGCAATTGCAAATATTGAACTCCCGTCTCCACTGATATTTTAACACCTTTTTGTAACTGATATTTTCCTATATAGTTACCGTATTTCAACAAGTCCGAAGATCTTCAAAATTTATGCCACCGGTGCATCTTCAGTTACTGAAAATATTAAAATATTTTTGAACATAAGTCATGTCGTCGTCGTTATGACATTAGTCATATCGTCGTTGTCGTCGCCGTGGTGTGTTGGGTTGATCACAAGGCATACGGCCTTTGACGATGCGACGCACCGCGGCGATCCGGGTTCGATTCCCGGCCGTTCGTCGAACGGGGCTGGACTGGTGTTGTGGTTGGCTGTAAGAGATTGCTCTTGTAGCAATAAGTCCGCCATATGTATCAATTAGATACATTAAAGTAATTAAATAAATAAATAAATAAATATCGCAAAATGGGTGAAGATCCGCGATCGATGCCAATTTCGCATACTTACACTTCTCCCTAATATATTAAAATGTCCTCAGAATCCAAATTACCTTACTGGGAGATTTAAAAATAAACTGCTCATAGCCTTATGTTACGCTATGAAAGCTTACACTCTCAGTTATTCTCAAATATACCTCAATAAAACATCCTTTACTGTTGAAGCAGCAAAACTTTTTTAAGCATCGAGCGAAAAAGGTCCGTTTCTCGCAAATACTATCCTATCTGCGCTCTTGTCTTTTTCTTCTTCTATCGTAACTAATTTCATTATTTGTGATACAGTTTTTCTTTTTTATATTACCCTAATAATAAATAGCAATTATTTTATTGATAATGCCAATTTCAAATCTATTTTGTACTTATTGAAATATTTAATTATCACCTCATTTATTCCACCTTAAAAATATTTTACTTAATCTTTTAAAAGCTATCGGTATTTAATTAATATTTATATGAATAAGGTTGAATGATTTAGTGATTAATTTTGTTTTGTTCACCACTAAGTCATCAATATTTAAATGTTTGATGAGAATATTTAGATTAAAGTATTTTACTTTATATTACTTTTAATTCAACATCGCATTCATCATATCTAACATATTTATCCAACATTCTCGACGTAATACGAATTAGCCCAACATAACAAAGAAATACACATCCATTTAATACTAACACTTTCTAAAATGTATACGATTACAAAAATATACATGGAATAGATAACAAATCTAAACAATAATAATTAAATTTCAATGGTAATTAATTTTATAAACGACGCTATGGTACTTAATATATTTATTACATACACACATACGATAATTTCTAAACCTACGCATGGACAATTCATTCATGTAGGTATTATGTTAGTCAAATTTAATATATATTGTCATTGTCTTTCGCATTGGTTTTAAATGAAAAATAATATAATATATTACTTCTTCATTAAAGACGTATTTCAAAATCCCGCTGCTCGATAATGAATATTTACTTCTCGTAAAACCACCAACACACGCGTAGTGACGCCGTTTATTGGTGTGCAACATATTTATAGTCTATTCGTAAGATCTTGATAACGAGCATGGGCTATAAATTTGTTACAATAATATCGAAATTGAATATATCTTATTTATTTAGTAACAAGTTTCATTTATTATGTATTTTTTGAAATTATGTCGAAACAACAATAATATTATTAGTATTATACCAGTTTTAAAAAGGATTTCATCCGCTGACCAGGCCAGCCAACCAAAGAGAATATTTACGATGATTTCATCTTTCACGTGTGGCTTGATCGAGGCAGTAGTAACTAGTTTCAACATTTATCGTCTTCAACATCAAACAATATAAAAGAAAAAAGAATAAGATAAACGTATGGGAATTATTTTTAGATTAATTTAAATATTTCCTAGTATGAGCCACAAGGATACAACAAACGCCTGAAACCAGCTCTCTTGTGACCCGCGTGGAAACAGACCTCACTAATATGCGAGGCAAATCGAAAAAAAACATTATACGAACGAACTTATCGCAAACAAATGTAAAATTTAAATGTAAGCCTTTTTTCTTTCTTTTTGCAATATATATGTTAGATGGTATATCCCACCGCAACTGAAAAGAGAATTATGTCTATTAATAATCAAACACTGTTGTAATAAAAATTAATATCTACCATTCTTTTGCCTCATAAATTGAATATTATCTCATTATGCTCTCCCTATAAATTGAAAATACGACGATAAATATATGAAACCAAAATGAAAACAACAATTTAATAGATATAAAAAAGTGACTTCTATAACTATTTCTACGGCTGTTGAGGCTCTTGTTTCCTCCGCGTCTGCCCCTAATACGTGTACTCTAGTGATAAACAATTTAGGATGTAGTTAATCGTAATAATTGAAATGAATACCAATTATAATTTAAAAAATTAAAAGGCAAATCATTTAGGAGCCAGACTGTTCTAAACTAATATGGCCTAAAATACAAATATATCCTAGAATAATAAATATGTTCATCTAATATCTAGTATATCGATGAGCCGATATTGTAGGCCTTATAACCATCTCTCACTTACCTTTTGAATAATATGGCATCGCACATCGAATGTTAGAAAACGTCATTGTACTGTGGAAATTAGACTCAAGTATTAAAAAAATTCCGTCGTGTGTATGTTTATTTATATACACACGCACTCACACAAACACACACACACACACACACACACACACACATATATATATATATATACACACACACACGCTGTCCCCTAAGGAGTGAACCTACGAAATGTCGGTGATAGGGGGGATTACCAAACATATGAAACAATAACTTTTATTATCCTAGGCCTAATAGTTTTAGAAACATGATTTTCTAATTTTTTGACTTTATGCTTACCAACATTCTAGGTTTTCCTTCAGAAACTACATTTACAGAAATTCGCCCCTCTAAATATGCGTACACAAAGAAACACTCTGTGATCGGGATAGCGTTCGGAATTAGGATAGCGTTCGCGATACGTACGTGTGAATTGCCATTCCCATCACATAGCCAGTAAATGGAATACATTTCTGCACATTTCCGATCAGTGTAGTTCTGACGCTTTCTGCAATGCAGTCGGCCAAACAATGTCCAAAATATAAGCACAATCAAGATCAATTCAAGCGGGGGTCAACAAATAAAACCAGTGGCAAGGAAAAACGGGTAAAAACACGTTGTTAGCTATGAGCGATAAGAAAGTCACTAAAGAAGCAAAGTTGTTAAGAATAGGAGTAGGGGGGTCGCTTGACGACTGAGAACAATGAAAAGACCAAACGAGTCACTAAAGAAGCTCAAAGCGGCCAATTTACACAACCGAGCACGAGCGCATCTCAGCGCGCTTGCTGCAACGCAAAGTCAACTAAAGTAGCAAGTTACTAAAGAAGCAAAGTTGTTGAGAAAAGGAGTAGAGGGGGTCGTTTGACGGCTGAGGACAATGAAAAGACCAAACGAGCGAGAAAGAGATAGAAACCAATTTTGATAAGCAGTTGATTTGATCGTTAGCATTTCTGCGAATTGCGGCGTCATATTGCGGCGGTATTTTTCGAATGTTTGGAAAATTAATTATACTAATGTTATCCTTTTGGAATCTGTGTGAATTGTAGATGTATTTGAAATAAAGTACCACTAGGTTGCCATACTCTTTTTTACACTAGCATTGTTCAAAAATCACTATTCATGTGTTGTAAATGAAAAAATGCACATATTTCAATATTTAATTTTCATTTTGCCAATAATAACGAATAAATAACATTTCAATTAGGAAGACGAATGTTCTCTTAAAGATTTTGGACAATAAAATAACTTGGAAACAATAAACAAATTGGAAATCAATGAATTAGTTTTAATAAGATTGAGAAGTGATTAATTTGAGTAAGAATATAACGCTAGAATAACTATGGTAAATATACTTGAAAATTGTAACACGGACACGTATTATATATTTATATATACATGTATATATATATATATATATATATATATATATATATATATATATATATATATATATTAGTCTATTACGTGTCATTTCAGTGTTAAATATAAAATTCAAATTAATATACATTATGAAATTAAATATTTCACATATATAAATTTATTTATCTTGATTACGAATGGTCAATCCAACTAAAAATACATTAATAACGTAGCCGACATCGCGAATATTTTTGTTCAGAGCGGCCAATTTACACAACCGAGCACGAGCGCATCTTGGCGCGTTATGAGTAGCACTTGCTGCAACGTAATATATATATGGATGAATGATACTATTTTTTCATTGCCTAATTTTTTTTTCTCTTTTACTATTGCGACAATCTAAATTGTTTTTCCACTGCTTTCATTTTACTGTTTTTTGTGCATTTCAAAATTAAAGTATATTTCTTTGAAATAAATCCCCTAAACTTATTCCTTTTTAGCCATTTTGTCGAGTAATAAGCTGCAAAAAGCCGATTTTCATGAAATAAATATACGAAAACAATAAAAAGTAATCTCATTGAATTATAGAAAAAGGTTTGTTCTATCTTTTCGTATCCAAATGACTATATTACATATTCCCAGAATTTTGAGTAAACTTAGTCAAAATGGAAGCATTTCGTCAAAAACGTAAACACGCCTTTAACAAAACGACAATTAAGGGACATAATGAAAAATCAAGAAAAAGTCAAGCGTGTTTAATTCTGATTCGAACTAAGGGGAAGGGGAAGGGGAAGGGGAAGGGGAAGGGGAAGGGGAAGGGGAAGGGGAAGGGGAAGGGGAAGGGGAAGGGGAAGGGGAAGGGGAAGGGGAAGGGGAAGGGGAAGGGGAAGGGGAAGGGGAAGGGGAAGGGGAAGGGGAAGGGGAAGGGGAAGGGGAAGGGGAAGGGGAAGGGGAAGGGGAAGGGGAAGGGGAAGGGGAAGGGGAAGGGGAAGGGGAAGGGGAAGGGGAAGGGGAAGGGGAAGGGGAAGGGGAAGGGGAAGGGGAAGGGGAAGGGGAAGGGGAAGGGGAAGGGGAAGGGGAAGGGGAAGGGGAAGGGGAAGGGGAAGGGGAAGGGGAAGGGGAAGGGGAAGGGGAAGGGGAAGGGGAAGGGGAAGGGGAAGGGGAAGGGGAAGGGGAAGGGGAAGGGGAAGGGGAAGGGGAAGGGGAAGGGGAAGGGGAAGGGGAAGGGGAAGGGGAAGGGGAAGGGGAAGGGGAAGGGGAAGGGGAAGGGGAAGGGGAAGGGGAAGGGGAAGGGGAAGGGGAAGGGGAAGGTGTGGGGGAAGGGAGGGAAAAGGAGAGAGAGTGAGATAAGGGGTATGTGAAGATAGACGGGGAGAGACGGGGAGGAGGTGAAGGTGAGAGGATGGGAAGCGGAAAAAATTGATATTAAACTTAATAATTAAAATTTAATATTTTTGAAGGTTTCACTTCTACCACGTGTGAATTGCACATATGATTTTTTTAAATTTAATTTTATATTTTTTTCGTGTTATATTCCAATAATAATATTTTAATTACAAAAGTAATGTGAAGTCCAATGTTATTTTTTAGAATTGTATGTTCTGAAAATATATTCTGGAAATAAATGGCTTATTATTATTATTATCTTTACAGTACAGACATTTTTATCTATACTTTTAATTACATTTTTCAATTAGTAATACATTTTAAAGGCTTTTCTATCTTAAGTGATAGTTAAAATATACGAATCTAATAATTGGTTCCTAAAATAGATAGATTTTGGTAATTGATTTTGTTTTTGTATGAAATTATTTTTAAATTCCATTACTAAACATACTGTTTATAATAAAAGGTAGTAATAATTCGTAACGTAGGTACAACTTAAGCAACGTGTACATTGCAGTTTCTGATTGATTCGTTACAATATTTCACTGGTACGATTTATAATATTAACATCGACCGTCACAATTACACGAAAAAAATTTTGTAATATTTATACTCGAATAAAAAGCCTTTTTATTTAATTAACATTTTATATATAACTATCAATCGACCGCGGGAACGATTTCTATATAAACACAAACGGGACTACGGTTCTTTAGCACGTAGTAATATGTATGAATGTGACTAAAAAGGGTACGTTATTCCGGAATTTCAGGTTTTTGCAATATTACAATTCCGGAATTATTTTTGTGTCGTGTTACTGGAATTAGGATAAACTTTGTTTCTTGTGAAACATTGCCTTTTAATGGGAAAAATGATATTTTTGCAGGACCTCATTTCAATATCTACTTTTACATTAGAGTCACTCCATATTTCTCCGAAAATGGTGGATTATTTATATTAGAGATTCACATAACCGCAACCCTAGATTTAGACGCCATCTCTCATTGGAAACTTAGACAGTGTTGGCACAGTGTAAATAGAAATGTGTGAGTGAGGAAGACATAATTTGTAAGATGACTAAATATTTTAGTCCGTAAAATGTGGTTTGATCTTATAATTATTTGTAAGATGACTAAATATTTTAGTCCGTAAAATGTGGTTTGATCTTAAAATTATTTGAGGATATTGATTCGGTATTACGATCTTTTCTTCAGTTTTATTATTCCCATATTTCATAATAAGAGTCCTTTCATACTGTTGGTTTCATTTAATTATTGCTAGACAATTACATGCGTTTCTATTGATTTTTGTAAAATTTAAAAGCATTTCATGAGAAAATTTTCATTTATTTTGAAAAAAGACGCCAATCCCGGAACCAGTTCGGGAATTCCTGAAGTAGGGCCCGGTATTGGACCCCGGTTCCAAAATTGACAACTATACGCTATGTTTTCTCTACTTGGATGACTCTTTTATTTAATTTTATAACTAAACAAAAAAATTTAAATATGAATCCCTAAAAGATCACTCACATATATATTTCTTTAGACATGGCTCCATAAACAAACTTGAAATTGAGAATAATTATAAATCATGTGATCTCACAATTTAATTTCTTGGATGATTTATTCCTAACAAAAAAATAAAATACGGACCCTTAAAAGATCACTCACATGTATATTTCTTTAGACATGGTTCAATAAACAAACTTAAAATTAGGAATAATTATAAAGCATGTGATCTCATAATTTAAGTTCTTGGATGATTTATTCTAACAAAAAAATAAGATATGAACCCTTAAAAAACCACTCACATGAATATTTTTTAAGACATGGCTCGATAAACAAACTTGAAATTTGGAATAATTATAAAGCATGTTAACTCGCAATTTAATTTCTTGGATGATTTATTCCATACAAAAAAATAAAATATAAACCCTTAAAAGATCACAAACATATATATTTCTTTAGACATGGCTCAATAAACAAACTTAAGATTTGGAATAATTATAAAGCATGTGACCTCACAATTGAATTTCTTGGATGAATTATTCCTAACAACAAAATAAAATATGAACCCTTAAAAGATCACTCACATGAATATTTCTTAAGACATGGCTCGATAAACAAACTTGAAGTTTGGAATAATTATAAAGCATGTTAACTTGCAATTTAATTTCTTGGATGATTTATTCCTAACAAACAAATAAAATATAAACCTTTAAAAGATCACTCACATATATATTTCTTTAGATATGGCTCAATAAAGAAACTTCAAATTTGGAATAATTATAAAGCATGTGATCTCACAATTTAATTTCTTGGATGATTTATTCCTAACAAAAAAATAAAATATGAACCCTTAAAAGATCACTCACATGAATATTTCTTAAGACATGGCTCGATAAACAAACTTGAAGTTTGGAATAACTATAAAGCATATTAACTCGCTTATAGTGCGAGTTAACATGCTTTATAATAGTTGACACGGAAAAATATACATGCAGTTTACGAGTGGGTAAATTAGAAATCCTACTTTTTTGTAAATTTCATGTTATAAGGAATATGTAGAAAAAAACTAGTTGTAAGGATCTCATAAATAATTTTTTTTATAATTTTAAATAGTTTAATCCTAAATGACAAGCTGAAAAAAATAATTTAAGTTTGCAAATGAAGTTGCAATATCATTATTAAACATTACCAACAATGTTTTTAGAATGTTCTTGCATAAAATTCTAAAAAACAATATTTTAAAAACCCTGTTGATTAAATTGATATTTAACACGATAAAAGAAATTAGAAAAAAAAACTTGGGAGCTTTATTTGTCGCTTCCGAAATTTGATATAAAAGCATTTGATATACTATTCTGAAATTTCATATAAATGCTTTTGTTATACTTTTCCGAAATTTCATATAAATGCTTTTGATATAATATTGATATATACACGAAAATATTTTGTCATTAGCCGAAATTTCAAATTAATTTTACTTTTGAAATACATGGAGTATATTTCATAATTACTTCGAATTTTAGATTGTTACATCTAGCAACTACTGAGAAAAATTTTGAGAATATTTTCGCAATGGTTGTGAAAATATTTTCGTTTATTTGAAGTTTGCAAACGTTTCTAAATTTGAAACATTTTTTTGAGGAATTCGTAATATTTGTACGCCAACAGAAGATATACTACGAGATAGAGATATTTATTAATATACAACACTACGTAGCTTTAAAGGTTTTTAACTTTTAAAAATATTTAAATATATACGGACTCGACACCGTGCGAGTTCTATTCATACTTAACGGTTTTTCTACCAATCGATGAGACCATCACAATTTTTAGGTGCATGATATGATATGTGCAAACATTTCGGATTCAATCACTTTCTATATTAGAAAGATCTATACGCATCAAAATAAAACATTTCGGGTGGAATATAGACCAAACAACTTATGTTTGTAAGTAAGATAAAACTTAACAATATATTCAAAGTAACGTTTCAAAGAAAAATTTAATAAAAACATTTTTTTTAAATTTAAGTGTTCTAAAAATAGAAACGCAAAATAAAACTGATCTAAAAGCATAAAACAAGCCCTAATTTGATGGGTATGCTATTCACGGTTAAGAATATTCTTTGTTTGTCTTTTATCTCCATTATCAGATCTACCTTTATCATATGATAGTCTCACCATAAAAAGAATTTATCGAGAAGAGAAACGTGCAAAGTCAAACGAGCCAGATGTCGATGTGCCTACAATCTGTTCTTGATTGTATTTCAAAGGCATAATTTATGATAATAAATATATTTGAATTCTACATATCACCATGAGTTTAAAAAATGCTTAAGTCATTTATTTATTTTTGATAATTCAATTACTTAAAGAGTGACCACAATTTAATATGATATAGATTATTTGTTAACGAATTCACAGCGCAAGGTGACGTGATATATAATTAGCTTTATTTGAATAAAAGTTTATGAATTGAAGGTCACGTAAAAATCTGTTTTATTAAAAAAATGTCATGAAATCTTTGACGATATTTTTTTGCAGTGGTTCTCGATAAGCTTCCCGCTTAATCACTCTAGAATTGATGGAAAAAAATTTGAGGAGAATCTTAAAAATAGTGAAAAATGGGCACTCTTATTTAGGATTACGTAAAGAGATAAAGGGAATGCGATTTCTGAATATACTTTCTACAATTCTAGAATTAGAAAACTTTGAATATGAAATCGGTTTTGGAAGTTTTTGAAAGAGAAATACTTTTCATACAAATTAATTGGTAATTGTTTAAACAAATTAATTTAATTCGAATTTAATTACTAGGATATATCTACAGGTAAGGTCCACATTTTTAAGTCTAGTATTTTTAAAAGTAGGAGACACCACAAGCCGTATTAGAAACTAGGGTGATAATAGTTCACAAATAGAATCTTGAAAGAAATAATAATAACAATTGAACGCAATTTTTTAAACCATATTCTAGGGGATCTATATTTTTTTGTATTCTTACATAACTAGTACATTTTAATAAATGAGTACTTGGATAAAATTGTAAGTCAATGACATTTATGGTCCGTCTATTGTTACTCTTCATGTTCCTATCAAGGATTTTGCGTCGATGATTAGAACAAACTCATTAATCTAAATCACCAAATAAGCGATGTTTTTTTACCTAGATCTTTATGGAAGTCATTTAAGAAATATGCTTAGTTAGGAAAAATTATTTTTTATTAATTTGGTCTAGAAAATAGTTATGTATATTTCCATAATATTCCTTAAACTTTGGTTGTGCTTTTTGAACTGCATACGCTAGTGTGAATACCATATTTTCAGTGTTTAACTGACAAAAAATACTAGCAGAAATCCTCTTTAGCTCGATAATATAAATTGAATATTCATATATTCGGCTTCTATTAAAACTTTCAGGTCTGGAGGCATTACAGGTAATCTAATAACTACTCAAGCATAAACGTTTAAGATTAAAAGTCTAAATAAATTTCCAAATTTGAAAATTAGGTTAACCAATTTATCTCATCCAATGTCGAATGAGAAATTAATTTTTTTTACACTGACCACTAAAGTCTTGAATTTACTTCAGAAAAATGCACCCTCTCAAACATTTCTTTAATTTTGATTTATTGAAACCAAAGCTCGTTTCTGCCAAATGCTTTTACTACCATCGCTTTATTATGGAGATTTGTGATGCACAGATATTGATATTCATCTTAGAAAATTATAAAAATTACATAATTTATCCATATCTCATTTCTTGGTGGCAGAAAATATGAACATATTTCAGGATTTAGAGTGCAACTAATCAGTCTCGACTTAATTTAAAAGTTTTTTTTTTAAAAACTGGTTGCAAAACGTTGCGTTCAACTGAGTCGTGACTGCGGAGACTTGCCGCCCATAAATATTTTCAAGGGCCGTCTGAAAAATCCTTTCTCTTGTAATCATTTATTCGCATCCATTCTTAATTCCATCGTGGTCCCTTTTCAGCAACTATGTCATCTTATAAATAAATAATGTATATATATATATATATATATATATATATATATATATATATATATATATATATAACACAAACGTTGGAAATATATTAATTTGAAGAACGTTGAAAAAAGTTAATGGTATCTAAATTAAAGAGGCCAATAAGTGAATGTATTTGTACTTAAGCAGTTGGTTAAGTGTATAAATATGTCTAATTGAGATTCGGTCGTTCGTTGCATGCATGTATGTACGTTCTATATGTTCCAATATGCTCGTTACATATAATGGTTTTGATTAATAGGTAAAGCAAGTATTTTTTTCGCTTACCTCTGAAAAAAATGAACTGGCGATATTTCTTGCGAAGCAATTAATTTTTCAATAAACAAATTCTTAATTTTATCGACCATTAGTAAATTTAAATATTCCATTATCTTAAATAGAACCTTTATATAAAAATAATAGATATACACTGTATTAGCAGTGTAATTGAAATTTCTTTTTATGTTATGACGCATTTATCACTTAATATCAACATTCTAATATCACTTCTATGATGCCGCGAGCCGTCCGGCCTGGAGAGTGCCCCCCAATTTTTAACCTTTTGGTTAACATTAACGTTATATACCTCAAGGCGAAATGACATACAAGAAATTTTTACCTTTTATAGTCATCTTATTTTGTAGTAGAACACCCATAGAAGCCGGTTTCCTATTAAAATTTAAGGACATCTTTACACGAATTGCATATTCAGATTTGCGTATATGTTCAAATAAAGGATATATATTTGCACTGAAGACTTCAAAAAGAAACTTTTTTTCCAAAAATATACAAAACTTTGGGAAAATGGTTTCTCCATTTTCCCAAAGTTTTCTATATTTACTATTTGCAGCTACTTTGACAATAATTTTAGGCACTAACAACGTGCAGATTTTTTACAAAAAAATACTATGAAGGAATATACAGAACGTAAAACATATGAATATATAAAAATCCGTAAGACATTTGAATAATATATATTATATATATTTATATATGTATATATACATATATATATATATATATATATATATATATATATATATATATATATACATGCATGTATAATTTGTTAAAAGATAAAAATATTTAAGGCTGAATGTAAGCGATGTGACAAAAAAATGTTTCGGAACTAGGCTATTCACATCGTCTAATATGCCTAACAGAGCAGCGACCGTAAAGATAGATTTTTCCTTTTTCCCCTTTAATATTTTTCGCATAATAAGAGGATCGTAAAATTGTCTATATCCCTTGAAGTAGTTATCACTTGTTAACCAAAATAATTACAATATATGGTATTTTTCAAATGCTATTTAATAACCATGAATTTTTCAGAATCATCAATTTCGTGAGTGGAAAATTAGACTGACGAAGCATGTTGCACAACTCTTCGAAGCTTAATATTTTATAAACCAAGTTCAAAAAATTAAAATCGGTAGGAGAAAACACAATATCATTTTGAAAGGCCTTTCTAATGGAACTACATTCGATGGAGTGTGCAAAATGCATTTTTCAACTCAAGTGGGGTCGCATGGATATGTTGCATTTTTTAAAAATTATTTGCCACATATTAATTGAAAACATTATTTTTTTTAAAAACAATATTTCCATTGTTAATTTTATTTGTACAGCCATGCAACTATAGATATTGAAGCTGAGACGGATATGATTAAGTTAAAGAAAAGATTCCTTATTTCAGTTTAGAATCTTAAAGATATATACGCAATGTGTTACCCGATAAACGAATCAAGCATATTTTTTACTTGATACGTTTCGCAAGGAAAAACGGTTCTTTTTATTACCAAATACGTGTACACTAATATTTAAAATCGAATGGAATATGTTGTTATATCAGTGTAATAGTCACCTAAAAAGAATTTCGGTTATAGGTGTGGATGTTTCTACAAAATCGTCATTTAATTACCAAATATATTGGTAGCAACTCGAATAAATTGTTCTATTTGAAAGTTGTTTTATTATAACTGAAAACTATTAAACATTTTGCAAATCTCATTGAACATTACTGAATTTAAAATGTTACTTCAAAATTTTAAACATGTTTTAATCAAGACTAATGTTTCATTTGCAACTCACGATTATCGAATACGAAAAGTCGTGTTTCGTAATTTATTTTATAATCATTTTCTTTGCTAGGATATATAATTAACACTATTATTTAGCAAGTGTATATAACATTTAAATTATTGTTAAAGTCTGATGTAACTAAAGTAAATAAAACATGTTTAAAAGTACTTTAGCATTATATGTTCTAACAACCAAAGTCTAAATTAAGTCAGCAAATTAAAAACAAATTCGTTCTTTTCCTAGCTTCTTCTTCGATCCTAATTTACTACTTTATTAAAATATTTCACATACGTACATAACATGAATCTGGACACGTCAGTTATGACAAAATATAATTCCTTCATAATTTTATTACAATCTACAAAAATCGGTTTAGTAGATTGTAATAAAATTATGAAGGATTAAATTATGAAAATCATTAAAGTCAAATAAAATTGTTTTTAAAATCATTATTACATGATCATAAACCTATAAAGATTACTGAAATTGTGTTTATTTATTTTTAGTTACAAAATTTTACATACACAACTAGTACATAAGGCGAATTATTGCTGCAGTAGCAATTTCTTGCAGTCAACTAAAACATGAATAATGCTGAAAATAAATGTTATTGCAACGAATTGCAATCGACTGTTTAAATTAAGATACCGTAAATGATGAAAACATGGACACGCAGTATTTTTGAAATATTTATATGACATAATATAAAATAAATATGTATGCAAGACACCTACACTGATACCAAAGTACAAATACACATTTTTTGATACATATACACATACATATCGCCGTCATAATGGAATACTGACCTATTAGTACTTAAGTCAAAGTTGAGTTACGTATGTAAGCGCCATGTTACGACACAGGCTTATGTAAGCGCCATCTCTCATTTACCTTTTAAATTATTTTGAAGTTAGGTGCTGTTGCCGTCCCAGCGATATATCCGTCTCTTTCTTTTTTTATATGATCCCTCATCATGCTTCTCTCAAATAGCGAGTCATGACTTGACTTGGGTGATACGAGTATGTTGAGATACTAAGTACGACGAGTACGAGTATTATAAAATATTGGTGACAGATATCGGTGACAAAATACTCGCCGGATATGGGCCGCGTAATTTCGTTGTTAGAGAACCATATTACAAATAGCCATAAACTTGCACTTGCGGGAAACGTGCAATAAATCTTAATTGTTACATATAATGAAAGGATCAATGCTCATATCCGTTATTTCTTACAGTTACAATTGCCGGATATTCATTTTCAATAAAATGAAGTGTTTTATTTTTCCTTTATACTAACATATATATTTATGGCTCCAGCCTTAGGGCTGGTAAATAAATGATTCCTTTGGCATAGTAATTTAGATAGTATATTTCAAAAATTAATCACATTATTTACAACAATTACTAGTTATTTAAAAAAAATTGATCACGTTATTAAAAAAAATTATTTTTGTTGTTTAGTTTAGCCAAATTGTTTTAAAATAATATAGTACGGTGATCGGAACAAACAAATTGTTCCGTAATGATTATTGATACAGGTGGATGTTTTCTATTCAAATGTGTCCTTAAATTATATATAGTTGTTTTTAATGAAAATTTTGTTTTATAAATATTGTGAGAAGCAAAATAATCACCCAAGTCTGTAAAATATCGTCATAAAGCATTGGACTTTCTTGTGGATATACTTAAAAGTAAACTTTTTTTTGACTTTCTTGCGGATATACTTAAAAGTTAGTTTTTATATATACTATTTATTTACAATATTTACACTACAAAGTAATAACGCTCAACTGTGCCGATAGAAAAACGGAGAATCATCAGACGAAAAGAGCATCGTACTTAAAATCCTTATTTTGAATTACTTGTATTTGTCGTATTGAGTAAATATTTGACCGCGAACTGAGAAGTGTGAAACAATCTTAACGTAATGAGTAAACCAAGTATATTTAACATACTTATATTACATAAAGTATGTTTAACATACTCGTATTAAATACTTTAAAAGTATTACTACTTAAGACCATTTAAATATTCGGATTGTCCTTTATTTCATATACGTTTTAAATATAAAAGAGCGAAAAAACCTGAGTACGATATGCGTGAGAGAAATAATTATAGAGAATAGAGAATAGAGAATAGCTAGTAGACAAAGAGGGGTGCGATAACGTAACTATTATATACGAAGTATCTATTGTACGAACATCCGGTCGACCATACCATGCAAGTATTTACGATACCAAGTATTTTGTATTTTGTATACCAAGTACGTATTTTGATCTGGAATATCGAGTGTTTTTACCAGTGACAATAAATAGGCCTCACCTCTACTCGACAGATTGTGTCACAAATTTTGCGCAGTAAGGTTTGGGAAATCGGTGCTAGTTTGTAAAACATTTTTATAAGCACGTTCGATATACTTGATCGTGTTATACGCACCGTCAAAGACAATGGAGACGAGAATGGGATGAAAAAATACTAACCGATATTAAACAGTTCATAGAAGCTATACCCAGAATTGAATCCCATTACGTGAGACAATAAACTACTCGAGAATACATCGAAGGCGGGAAAACAATTTCTGATCTTTTCAAACATTTTAAAGAAACTCAAGAAAAAAATAAAAACCAGCTTGTAAATATTGTACATGTTATGAAGTATTTAAACAACAATATAAAACATAATTTTTTCGCCCGAGCAAAGATCAGTGCGAATTATCTTTGCAATAGTAAGAGAAAGTATCACTCCTATAATCTTATGATGCCCATTTGGAAAAAAAAAATATTGAGCCGCCAAAATAAACAATTAGGTTTATTTAATAATTTATTTTTGGTTTTATTCGTCAATACGTGGACTAACTCCTAATTGCAAGATCATTTTCTGCGATTGCTCAGAAATCTAATATATTGAATTAAGCCAGCATTCAAGAAAGGGTGCGATATATAATGTATAATATAGCAAGACACATACACTTGTACAAAAGTACATAAGGACTCGTATATACACACAGACCCACACACACACACACATACACACATATATATATATATATATATATATATATATATATATATATATATAATACATCAGGATAGAAGGGAGAACATGTGAAGAAGAAGCAGACTAAATATAATAATTAATTACGATAGATACGCTTTTATAAATGACTCTTTGATGTAAATATAGGCACAGTATATCGTACGTTACTTCTTACATCAGATTATAATTTATTATACAGCTTAGCAGCTCATAATGTAAATGAGTTTTCATAGAAGATTGTATGACATTTAGGAATAGGGAGGATAAAGAACTTTCAGAACAAAATTCGGTGCTATGAGCAGTCAAGGTAATAAATATGGACTTAAGATATAACGGGCTACGAGAATAATTTCGAACATCGAGCTTAATTTGGAAAAATGTGAAGATTATACCGATCTCGTGTTTCCGCCAATCTGAACTGGGCAATTTTCTGAGTCCGAAGATATAGCGTTAGTAATAAAAGTGTACATTAAGGAGAAAAAGATATGGGAAAAAAGAAAAAATGAAGCATTAATCGTACATATTAAAATATGACTGCCCATTTATCAATTTCGTAAAACAGTGAATTCGCCAAACAACGGGGAGGGATAAAATATTAATCATATCAATGTACTGGAACGAATGTTATTTTTTACGCAAAAAGTACGTAAAAATATCAAGTTGCGAGTATCTTTAGCGAACAAGAATTAAGCGTTTCTTCCCGTCAAGATCCGCGTGTAAATAAAATTTTATTTTCAATTGCTATATCTGTTTTAAGTGTTCTATAAGTCGGCTGAAGTTCAACTTATATTTCAATACTTTCTAAATACCGTTAAACATGTAAGCGCATTGCAATTTCAGCAAGAGTGTGTCTATACCGTTTTATTTAACAGGAGCAGGTTGCGGAAGAAATGAAATTAAACATTGAGGAATAAAGATTTTCTTAAACTTAGCCATTGCATACAGTGTTTCATTTAAGAAATTCCTCTTAATAATAAGTCTGCATGTGTGCAGGTTGGCATGTGTGTACGTGTATGGATAAAAATTTAAAATATATGAGAAATGGGAAGCAACGGTTATCTAAGAATGATCATCTAATTAAATATTATTTCCCTTTTTCGGTAAATTGTAATTTCTTTTTCTTAACAAAATTTTTCTAAATTGACTTTTCTGCTGTATTTACGTTCTTCATAGACTGTGGCTACATTCTACGTGCGATTTTGCTATCTTTGAGATGTTTAATTTTAAGGTGAAATCCAGTGTACTAAAGGAATTTCTTTACGAAAAATGAACTTTTTCTCTGTAAGCTATGTTGTATGTACGTTTAACTTATTTACCCCGTAGGCGGTCTCAGCGTTAGTTACCGGACAAAGTAAAAATTTACGCTGTCTGTCGCACTAAGCGGCAGTCTGCGGCGCGCAGAAGTTTGAAATAGAGTGTATGCAATATATATGAATGGAACATGTATTTCTAGCTCTGTTATTCGATCTTTTTATAAATATTGCCTCAGATAAGCCTCTTGGTACTCTTATTGCTTTGGTTATAGGCGTCATAAATATTTTAAATTAATCGACGGTCGTTCGCAAATTGTGGCCTCGCATATCGTGAAATAAAACAATTAACGTGGAAAGTATTAAAAAATACACACACATATATATATATATATATATATATATATATATATATATGTATATATATATATATATGTATATATATGTATATATGTATATATATGTATATATATATATATATACATATATATATATATATATATATATACGTCTACACACACACATATACAATATAAAAATAATCTGTATTTATTACTGATTGTCATTATTTCCTTTTTTTATATCTAATAGTTACTGTGATAAGCATACCTTGAATTGAAGACGCAAGCACCAATTCAAGAACCCGGCAATATTCGTTTCGGAATTAGTTATAATTATAATATTACATAAGTATAGCAAGAAATATTTCTTTCTAGATTTAGTATATTATGTATTTTTTGATAAAATAATTAAAAAAAAGGTGCTTTACATCACTAGATATGGGAAATTAATAATTGAATTCAGACAATGTGTGTTCGTGAATTGGGAACTGACGTAGAGTTTGTCAGCAATTTTGTATATCTGGGATCGCTACTCACTGATCTGAGAAGAAGCGATAGATAAATTCGAAGAAGAACTCAAATTGCTAATATGTCTATGGCAAAATAGAAAAGTCTCTATTAATTTCAAAATGAGAATTGTAAGAATATTAGTCTTCTCGGTCTGAGTAGTGGACAAGTCAACAAAAAAAAATATATGTATATATATATATATATATATATATATATATATATATCTACACGAATTGACGTAAAAAGAAAAACAATTATCAAGTATCCTAAAATTGAGGAAAAAAGTTTGTAACTACAAACACAAATTGGTAAATAAAAAGAATGAGCTAAAATATCCAAAATGGAGTAAGTTAAAGGATAATGTGAAAAAAATTAAAAATATTGATATAAAAAAAGCGAATTGATATAAAAATTAAAACAAACTCAAAACGTCGAAAAATAAGCAAAAAGTACCGGGTGAAAACAATTTATAAAAAGATTCAAACTAAAGATTAAAATTAATTTTAATATACTGCGTTTTTTCACACTGTCAGTTTCCATAAGAGTAAAAGAGAAGCAATAGACATCGCCAGAATGCGTCTTTGTATTTGAGATAAATAATGTGTTTCATTTTTTTATTAGAATCCTATTTACTTTATTAAAAATAAAAAAGAACTAAGATTTTAAATGAGACGTGAACAGTTAGTCTTTTTAATTCTATTAATAAAGGAGTTAATTTGGTTTAAAATTTATGTTATGAGATGTTTTTGGACTTTTTTTAGATAGAAAAGATATTTCAGTTATGTTTTGGAAACAACCAAGACTAACATATATTTGTTTTGTGGCCATCAATTTGGTAGATATTTTTAAAAAAAATATTAAATATGCTCAATTTGCTGTTGTCAGCGTCTTAATTTATCCTTGTCGGGTATTTAATGAGTTTAAAACCTACTACTAACTAACTTTTAACGTTCACGACTGTTCCACTTCACAATTGACAAAAGATTAATCCTAAAATTATGAAAATTGAATTTGTAATGTTATCACACAAACACACAGTGCATTTGGTTAATAGTCCTAAGTCTGCAAAGTACGAAATAAATCAATCAGTTACAATAAATTTATGAACTCTATATTTGTGGATGCCGTGGAAGAAATATTTGGTTTATAACCAAATAAGTTGCAGTGTGTCCCGATCAACACAGTTTAGAATAGATTCTTTTATTGATTCAGATTTCGTGAGTCAGTTCACTTAGGTGAATCAATGTTCTCCACGACTAGTCACGTTTAGGATATACCGTGTCGCAAAACACTTTAAATTGAAACTTTTATAAACAGCGTTAAAATTTTCACAGAAAAACTTTTGAAGTTAACAAGAGGACGAGAAGAACTACGAATATATTATTAATAAACAACGAAAACTACTTACCTGTTCTCTTCCATTTCTCACAAGAAAACATTGAACTTTTACATTCTTTTTCTTGCATTATTCAATAATCTTAGACTACGTAAGATTTTCTTGTTACGAGAAAACTTGGAGAATTTTATAGCTTGTACAAACTGGAAAGCATAAAGCTTTGAAAGAAAGTTTCCTTATTTTATGAAATGAACAGTTTTGTTTGTTTATTTTATGAAATATAAAGAAGTAAGATATGACTTGTTTTCGAACTATCGTCTTTACTATGAAGATATATTCACTTAGAAGTTTTTAATCTAGTAAAAATTCTTCGCTGAAATTTTGGGAAAAATTAAAATAACACAGGTCTGCAAATTGTAACTTTTATTTTCCCTTTTTGGATTTAATAGCTGATCTTAGGGTATTTTGGTGCGATGAATACGAATATGTAATTAGATTTTCTCCATCACTCTCAGTATTTTTGGAAAAGCCCTATGGATGAAATCTCAAAAAAGTTAACTTTACTAAGTTAAAAATTATATTACAATAAAAAAATTATTACGTGACTTTAATATGTTATAAATACATTTAAATGATGATAATAAATAAATTAAGAATATTAAATATTTTTATGATATCTTGGTTTTTTCACTGAAGCTCCGATTATAAGATTTACGCTTAAAAGTCCAACTTGCATCATCTTGCTTTAGCAACCAACAATAGTCTGCCATCATTCTTTTATTCCACCTTCCCTGATAGTGACGTTCTGTTCCTTACAAATCCTAATGAAATAGTTTGCCTTGCTCTTCACTTATAGCTCCTAAGTTATCAGGAACGTAGTCCAAGTGCGAATTAAGGAAGTGAAGTTTAATGCTCACGAATATTCCATCTTTCCTAAATGTTAACCATAATTTGGACTTTTATGGTTTCCCAGGAAATTATTAACTACTTCTTTAAAAGTTCAGGCTTCTAGCTCAATTCCACTTAATTTTTTATCGGAAGTTGTGTATTACATAAATTCACTTTAGCTTCAGATAGAGGTGGAAAAATTTGGTGAAGATATTTAAAATCTTCTCCTTCTATATTCATCACCTTCACAAATTGTTTCATCGTTCCCAATTATATGTGTAAAGGGGGTAGCAAAATGTTTTCCGGGGCGTTTTAATTCTATGTCACCACATAAATAGTATATAAGCTGCTGTAAATTAAAACTGTATAAAATTATATAAGCAATCAGTAACTTTTCCAAAAGAAAATCAATCTTATTATCCAAATTTAAATTTACCATAAATTGGGCTTTTAAATACCTATATACTCTATAAAATAACACAAACAATAGGTATTGTGAAATATTTCTCTTGAAAATATGGTGTTATTTTTGACGCAAAAAAATGGCGGTTACTGGTTTTATTACGGTTGTGCATATATATAATTTTTATGTTACTAACTAAAATAAAAATATTTCTGTTATTAGGTTATAATATAGAACAACAATTATTCAACAGGTTTGAATATTTCTTTTGCTACATTGAATAGTACGAAATACATAAATACACAAAAGTATTATAGTCGTATCAAATTAACAAAATAACAGTTCAAAAAAAAGTAAATAAAAAAATGGTCTGATGCAGTTTGAGTTTCATGGGATAATTTGCTAGTGATGTTAATATAATTATATAGAAATCAAATTGTAGGATCAATTCTCTTCCCGATCCAACTCTCAGTACAAATCGATATTTATGAGCAAATTGATACATAATTACACAAAATTCGAATATTTGTCACTGGAATTCATAGAGGAGGATGAACTATTTCAAAAGTTTTTCAAGATTTTTGTCAAATTCATCTTTTTTTAAGTATATTTTATTTATGTGTATATTCACCGTATTACTAGCTTTTGTTCCGTGTAACACAAGGAGTTTGATAGAAATCTCTCGGGTTATTTATGCAGGCTTTTTATGTCACCTTCTTACCTTTCACTTAGTGTAGAAAAACATTTCAATTATATAACATCCACTAGTCTTCTTCTATTGTTTATGATCCGATATAACATATCGATATAACGATATATGCAGTGCATATTTTTTTATTCATGGAAATATACTAGACAATCAATTACTATAAGGTAACATTGATACTATCATCTCATAAAGCATGGCAAACCGCTTACAGCTCAACCTAAAGCTAAATTGGCCATTTATAAACGCGTATTCCCGTCGAACAAGAATTTATCTATTATTAAATTTTAATTTACATGCCAGCCAGATACGATTCGTGTGTGACTTTTTGTGGCCATTCGACAAATGTGGAGCAAAAATTATTCAAAAGTGACGGATTCGTAATGCAAGAAACGTCTGGCGTGTTCCTTCCATTTAATTGTTATAAACATTTTTGTTTTTAGACACGAATTTTTCCAATCTGTACTTATAAACTGTTGACATATACCTACATACATATATATATATATATATATATATATATATATATATATATATATATATATACATCAACATACAAGGAAGAAAATAGCGACACATGACATTGATCATGGGTATGTAAAATGACAAAACATTACAGTTACTTGGCAACATTTTATAAAATCTGAAGCTGTTAAAAATAAAACTGTTTCATATTTAAGCTAACTCTCATTTCTCACTAACCAATCACTATATCAGGTGTTATATTAATGGATTTTCCAAATACAGGGAGCATTAAGCATGGAGTTGGAAGCATCTAAAACATTTTGGTAAATGGGCCCACCGATCAGTCATAATTTTCAGACTTCTAAAGTGACTCCTACAGAAGGCCCTTGAAGTATACATTTCAATGTCCTTTTATACACGATGAACATGCGCATATATTCGCGGCCGTTTCTCAGAATAAAAGTATATACGTTAGTAAGCTATGAAAATATTTAAAGTACCTGGTTAGTAAATTTTAAACACAATCCCCTAATTTTACGAATGGTTTAGATAGCAGAACTCTGGTTACCAGCCAAGATATGGATATAACAATTCTATTTTATCTTGTATTCCAATGTCACTCACGGAAATTGAACTTTATGCATCAAGTTAACACTATTCACACTCATTTTATTATGGTTTATAATATCTTGTCTAAATTCGTTTTATAAGGGTGAAGATAACGTAATTAATATTGCCACTATTTAAAAATAGAATATTGGCTGACAAATTGTGGTGCATATTTATCAAATTCTTAGCTAGGTTACGGTTTAATTGGTAAATAAATGTCGTGTTTACCAAACATTTAATAAATAAACGTAACTCTTTCCATACTAATATATATATATATATATATATATATATATATATATATATATATATATATATATATATATATATCTATATATATATATATATATATATATATATATATATCTATATATATATATATATATATATCTATATATATATATATATACAATTAGTGTTCAAATTTATAAGTTTTATGTAAATCTTATGACACTTGTCACTAGGTACGCTCACTGTAGAGTTAGTTTCTCAGCATAAATTTTATGATGGTACCCATTAGCTATTTTGGTAGCTTTGCTAAGCAAAGCCTAAGTTCTATTGTGCTATGAAATACCTGAAGTTCTATTGTGTTTCGCTAAGCCAAGCCTTAGTTCTATTGTGCTATGAAATGCCTGAAGTTCTATTGTGTTTCGCTAAGCCAAGCCTAAGTTCTATTGTGCTATGAAATGCCTGAAGTTCTATTGTGTTTCGCTAAGCCAAGCCTAAGTTCTATTGTGCTATGAAATGCCTGAAGTTCTATTATGTTTCGCTAAGCCAAGCCTAAGTTCTATTGTGCTATGAAATGCCTGAAGTTCTATTGTGTTTCGCTAAGCCAAGCCTAAGTTCTATTGTCCTATGAAAAGTCCGAAGTTCTATCGTGCTATGAAATGTCCCAAGTTCTATTGTGCTACGAAATGCCTACGTTTCCCTTTACTTATCTGCTTTATTATATGTTTATCTACTTATTCACTGGAACTAAATACAAATATGCTTAAATAGAGTTGATACATGAATGAAACATTAAGATTTAATTAAAATAAATTATTAACGTTATTGAAAAACATTCAATATTTAAGTATAATATAATATGAACATTTTTTCCAAAAACCTTTTTCAATCTCCTTTTGTCTTTGTTTTTTTACTCTATACAAAATTAATACAAAAATATACCACATATATTTTCAATTCATTTCTTTTTTTTTGGTTCTTGTCATTTAATAATTATTGTGACAGTTTTATTTGAAATACTTGTTACCGGTACCTAGAGAGATTTAATAGATTACTTATGTCCCTTTTGTAGAAACGATATTCTATTTTATTTACTTAAGTTAGGAAAAGGTTCGCAATACGTGGGAATGTAATTTAATACTGAAAGTGAGAAAGAAATTCTTCGGATAAGAGACGTATATAGATGTAATAGATAAAACAGCAAATATTCAGTAGAGCTGGAATACGCAAATGGCCAGTTCATGTTTTATGATATACAAGATTTATAAAAAAACTGCAGGAAAAAATAAATCTTGCTAAATTTTATAATTAAAATGGGCAGTAAACTTCAAGAAATATTTATGAGCAAAAATGTGGTTCAAACATAACACAAACCCTAGTAACAATGATCCTAGTAACAATGTCCCTAAAACTATTAACAATGTCTCAATTATTTCAAAATAAGGTAGTGCCAAATGAATATAAAGTGCAAAAAAATCATACTTGTGGCATTTGCCCTAATTATATTAAGTGTTCCTATAAATAACAAAATTTAATTTGAAGGGTTGTTTTTTTATTTTGTAATAAATGTATTTTTTTGTAGTTTTACTTTGGCATTAAACTTTCGCTGCGGTTGGTAGCGTTCATGTACAGGTATTTCTAGTGTTAAATTACCTTTCAAGAATATTCTTTTCCCTGTATATTATCCTACTAACTATTTTACCGACATCTCACTTGCATGGCTCAATAAAAATAAACGCAATAATCATAAAGTGGACCAATAAAATTTTAATGGTTCGGTAGAAAAATAAGAACCCCCATAATACCATTGTATTAGGACATCCATCCATCAGTGAGGCAAGGTTAACATAATAAATATTTGTGTTTGAAATTTTGGTTAAAGATTGTACTTTGTATATGTATGGAAAGAAATGAATGCAAGGTTGGAGGGAAATATTTCCATACTTCCCATGAATTTTGGTATCATCAAAAACAACTTATAAAATTAAAATAAGATTATATTTAGAAGTTATAATTTTATGGGCCCGTGAAAATTGACGTGTAAAATCCACCACTCTAATTTTTCAGTCAAGGGTTAGAATAATGTGAATGAAATCTAGATCTAGCATTTCATTAGAACTTCCCGTTAAATTTTTCGGTTAACATGCGCCAATAATTTCAAGAGATACAATTAATGGAGTAGACATGTATTTTTAGTGGAAGAAATAATAGTAGAGCCGAAAGGAAAACTAAAGTATCTCAGACTAGGACCAGATAAAATTCTGTATTTTAAAAAACATATCAAATATGCGCCCAGGAAAACACTGACGCCCATATGCATCACACGCATTAAGGACTGTTAGTTGGAATTACTGACAGTTAAAAAAGTATTTCTGTTTCTCATTAATTATCAGTCGAGTCGAAACAACAGTCTACTTTATCGACCGTGCTCTATTGCACAGTCCAATTGCTAAAGTATCCATACAAAATAGGTGTTTAGCTGTCAGTAAATCCAATTAAGAGTCCTGACCGCATGTGCTGTATACGGGCGTAAGAAAAGTCGCAGCCCTTAGCGGACTTGTATCCATTTAGAGAAGCGGGCCCAAGAACTAGCATTTTATCACACTCCGACAGACTATATGCGGTGTCTGTATCGTGAAAGCCTGAAAGTCATAAAATTCGAACAAACATTGACACATTCTTGGCATCTTTTAATTTAATCTACATAATGCATCAATTGCTTGTCACTTAATAGCAGCAATTCAACCAGTTTTACAATTAATCATATGTAATCCGTCAAAATGTTATTGTTTTGAATGAGTCGCCCAGTTTATAAAATAATTAAAGTTTCAATTTTGTATGAAATCATAATTATGTATGAATTAGCACAAAATTGTCAAACGTCTACATGAATTGTTATTTATCTGTCGGAAAAACCTAGAAGAAAAAGTGTAGTTTCCATTTATAATTAACTTAGCATACTAAAGTTTAATGTTACACTGGTAATAACTAGTGAACTAGTGAAATAAAGTAAAAGACGTAATTTTAATTCGATACATATGTTTCCTTTTATCATTATTCATTCACTAAATACGTCGTTATACGATTTTTCGTGACATCCATATTTATATTTGAAAATTAGTTATTTGAAAAGTAGTAGTTTGTGCACGTGTGTATAATAAATAAAATTCAAATGCTTTTGTTTCAGAATGTATTGAAATAACCTAAATATTAAGATGTAATCGGGTACTTTCGACATATTCACTAATTCTTCTTACTCAAGAACGTATTAAAAAAATTAAACCAAAAAGACTGATACGCACAAACCACATCTCAAAAACAATAACTCTCTCTTCAAAAATATTCAAACGTTCTGATCGGTTTAAATGATTTTTTATTAGTGTTGTCATATTAAATAGTAAATAAACCATGCAAATTTATTTTGAAATCGTAATTAAAATTAGACTGATATTATTACTAAAAACAAATATTTCCCTAAACTATAAATTAAATAATATCTTATTAGAAGTTATTTAAATAAGTTTATTTTAAAAATAGATGATAGTATTTTTGATATTACTAGATATTTGAACGAATTAAGATTGTTAAAGATATTGAAATGGTAATAATTTTTATTTACAAATCGTAAACAACCATAATCTTAAAAATGAGCACCTACCGTATAATTTATCCTAAACCCTTTTCTTTTTTTTTAACATTTTTTTTGTAAAACTTTTATATAGTTTTACAGAAATAAGTTTTAAAGAAATAGTTAGAAAAGTCAAATTCAACATCTATCGCTAGGAATTTATGTAATATTGCCACATTTCTTACGTTTATCTAAATGAAGAATGTGAATGTTGATGAATTTTTATGGTAATAACTTAAAACAATTTTTAAATTTCAGAAAAAATTGGTAAGATTTAAAAAAATTGGTGTATTGCTACCCTTGCCATACTAATATGGATTGAAGTGATGCTATTTAATAATGATATATACTGTATATTAGCAGGGAAAGGAAATTTAAGTCTAATATAGGCACTAACAAATGCTACCGTAATAAACGTTTTTAATATTTAAACGAATGTATTGTGATAAATAATATATTTAATAAAAATTATATTGTTATAATAGAAATACTTTAAAATGACCCATGTAAATACATTAAGAGTTGTGGATATTTCTATAGTTACGTGCACTAATTCATTTGAGTACTCATTCTTTGAAATATATTAGTAGTTTAGACGCGCCTGCGCTCCAGTTTTCTGAGTGATTAAAAATAACAATTTATTTTAGACCACGAGTGAAGAATACCTGTATAATAAACTAGAAATTTGAAGAAAACTAAGGCAGATGTCATAGAAAATTCTCTTATTTCACGGAGAATAACAGACAAATATATATTACGAGACAGCATACGAGAATAATTGAAGCGAATGAAGTACAATGTTTATTAAATATATGTGCTTCTACAAAGAAATCAAAAAGTGATTTCTTCTCACTAAAATATTAGCTAATTTCAAAATAGAATGACGAAATATTATAGAATTGTGTAACGTTAGTCACATACAAAGTTGCTTCCTTATACTTTGGCATAACATTTTGCCCTTTTGTTTTTTAAGTCAGTCCTAATCTTTTACAGAAGGGGAATCTATTTTACCTCATCTGCCATCATGGCAGACTAATTAATTAATTAATTTTCGTTTCCTCCATAATTATCACATGATATAATTTGTAAGATTTTTAAATAAAACTCTAACACAAAAAGTTCCTTAAAATATATTTCAGAAAAGCGGTACAATTTAATGATTCCATGCGGAATATGGTAAGGGATTCACGTTCATAGCTCTTTTTCAAAAGTATGTAAACATATAGAGAATACCTTATTCAGCATATGTGAAGCGTATCTTGCAAGAAAAAAATATGGAGGTTTTTCTAAAACAGATAATAGTAATCTAGAACAAATAGCATTTGGATGCTCGTTTCAAATACAGGAATAAATATTAAAAAATCTACTGAATGCACTAAGCTATTGAATGCAACATACATTTTTATTATATAATCATCACATCGTTTTAAAATAGCATTTTATATCAAAATATCAAACATTTAGCTTATAAAAGTGAAATAAACAATATTGGATAAGATATTTGAAATTCCCCAAGTTTAATTCCACTCTACGGTTTCCTCTTAATACATTTTTTTCTTTATCCCATAAAATTTTGCCCTTTTGTTTTTTAAGTCAGTCCTAATCTTTTACATATATTATAATTTGTAGGATTTTTAAATACAATTCTAACACATAAAGTTCCTTGAAACATATTTCAGAAAAGCGGTATAATCTAATGATTGTGCCGCTTTTCTTTTTTTGATCCGTGCGGAATATGATAAGGGGTTCACGTTCATAGTTCTTTAGTAAAAGTTTCCTATTATAAGTAAATTTTAACATCAAATTTCATTGAACATATTATAAAACAAAATTTATGAGGGGTATTCATTAAGCCATACACAAATATTAGATTGATGCTGTCGGTACAATTTTTGAGTAGAACTTAAAGGTGCAAACTGATCAAAGGAACACACACTATAGTCTAACAAAAAACTATCTAATAATTTGTCAACAAAAGAAGAGCTAAATATTGTTTTAAATGTCGACTCTTGAAATAATATAATCTATTAAACCTGCGCAGTAAAAACCAATCCATTAACATATTGTTTAATCAAAGTCGTTGGATAGTTTCTGAGCTACACATAGACATGAGTTATTTTCTGTATGTTTGCGACACCATGATCGGATAATAACAATAGTGATATCCAATGAAGTGTAATCTATGTGAGTGTGCATCTTGTTTGTCGATTGTAACTTATGAAAAATGTTTACAACGAATGATATATAATTATGGCATAATAAATACATAACAAAAAAGAAAAAAAAATACAGCGAAATATGTTTCCATAAATTAATTAAAATTTTAAAAATACATGTCATAGATTTAATACATTATTAATTAGAACCAAAATATTTAAAATTGTACCCTTGATCTCCGAAAGGTAGACAACAATTATCTCAACACGATGACAAATAGCCCAAAGTAATAAATATTATATTTTTCTCTATTATAGTTTTAGTCTCAGCTATGACGACAAAGGTGACTTTGCACTTTTCATTTATAATAATACTAAATATTCCTTTTAAAATATTAGACATAATGGAAACTCCTTTACCATGTTTTAAACATCTGTCGATGTCATCTACCGGATATTCGGTAAACAACAGTTGCTATCTAAAAAGAGAATGTTTTACTTCAAAGCTATTTATAGTAATTATAAATGATATTAAATTTATTTTTCCATTTAAAAAATTTACTAAATATGAGTACAATATCCTTTACAAAACTTCTATGCATTCTTTGCAATATATAAAAATGTAAAATCTACGGTAGATAGTATTTTATTAAACAATATATTAATATTAATGTTCTTATCCTCAGGGTAAATAGATTGTCTAATATACGAGTAATATTGTATATTTTACTAGCGTAAAATTATTGTAAATTTCTTGCAAATTGTGTCGATTTGGGTTTTTTAATTTAACCTTTAACAATTCCTTTATTGGAGAAGAAGTGAAGATTTACTTTATTGAGAACATTTTCAATACAACCATCTTAAATTATATTTTGGAAAGTTCTTGGAATCGTTGTAACACGCTCTTTTTTCTTCGAAATGCTTAATTTACACAATTAAATGAATTATTTCTACTATCTTTAATTTCTTTACCACGACCTAGGTTTCGTTGTATTACATCTTCAGGTGGGATATAAGCAAAGATTCTTATATCCCACCTGAGATTAAAGATCTTTGCTTATATCAAACATTAAATTTTGCTCGATTAATAATTCCAACTCTCAGCATTAAGTCATAAAACTGACAATTTCATGAAACTTCAAAATTTATAATCATTTCGCATAACAGAATTTAAGCCGAAGAACTTGGTGTATGGAAAACTAATCCCTCGTGCTGTGTGCTTGTAAATACTTAAGAAGTTTGTTTGCTGCTCCGAAATTTTTAAGTAAACTAATATCTACTCATTTACAATGATAAATATTTTATACTGTAAGTTAAGTTTTAATACAAGAAGTTAAGTTTTATATAATAAGTTAAGTTTTAATATTAGGCAAGATACATATTTCATACGGTAAGTTCAGTTTTATAGAAGTTTATGTATATTCCTATTTACGCGTTTGTGTCTTTTTTTTGAAACAGGAGAATGGTGTTACGCATGTAACTTGCATGAACATATAAAATTACTGTAATTCTTAAGATATGTAATGACAAAAAAATTAAAATATTCCCATTAGAGGAATATTTCACAGATTTTGTAAAAGATTAGATCAGTTAATACACTGAGCATTTTGTAAAAACCTAAAAAAATGTTAAGTGGCTCATATTAATAGTGAGAGAACACATGAAGTTACATTAGGGTACTATTATAAATTATTTGGGAAAATTGTAAAACTTAAAATATTCCTCTACTCAATGGATATTTAAACTATATTTAAAAAATGGACTCAATCAGTTTTAGCAATTCGCTACTTCAATTTCGTTACACTACATATAGTTTTAGCACGTATTTCTACTTATTGTAAGAAAAGAAAACAAATTAACGTTAAGTTAAAATAAATGAAACAATACTGATGTGTACTTTTTGAATATAAGTTCATCGATTCTATCCACAACTTAAATTGCTTCTCATACGGAAAATTATTAAAAGATAGACTGAATTTGAAAAACTAATTTTACTTCAATACTTTCATATATCAATCAATAATAACAGACTTTCTGTCTATGAAATATATCAGAAGGAAAACACATCTATGAAAAATAAAACAATTTTTCAAATATACTCAAATATTAATATACCATATACTCAAAATATATAATTTCAGCTACATAATCCTTACCTCTTGGAGAGAAGCGCTTCTGAATATATTGATCAATTGGAAAAACAATGTGCAATTCTGAATGTATTGAACTACAAAATATTGAACTACTAAAACAAGAAAAATTTCAACTAACGTTACTTACGTTAGTTGACTTCGCATTTCTACTCTGTCATATTTTTATGATCGCGCATATTTGAAATTAAGGTTACCTTAATTTCAAATTTTAATTTAATAAAAGAGATTGTAAGACTTTTTTTCCATTTCAGTCCTTTGAGTAAGAAATGGAAAATCACATTTTGATCTTTCTATTTATTATATGTTTTGCTTGTTAAATTGTGTAAAACTATTATCCTTAGCAGAAAAATCATCCTCATTCGGCTATACAAAATATAAAGTAAAGTAATATTATGAATATCGGATGTACGCTAATAAAATATGCCAGCAGAATTACCTCACGTGCAACAAGTAATATTTACGAGAGCTAAACTATAAATTCAAAGCTTAGGAGATATCAATCACTCAGTAATCAAATACCTTTCTAACAAATTAGTTATAAAGATCTAACGGATTACGGGACGTAGAAATATAATATGTTTTATTTTATTTGATTATAAAGTCACTAAAGCCTCGCTGAGTAGTACAAAACGACCGATTCAATTTACATAGAATATAATGCAGCGTTTTGCAGCCAAGTGTTGCGCGGCGGTAGTGCGTTTTGACTTTTATACTCTTCATCAACACCTACATAGGTGTCGCTATACGTATTTGCAAAGTGCCAAGATATAATAATGTTCAATAAATAAATATCTCCCTTCTTCGAAAGGGGAAATTATAATAGATGTTTTAGGTTTATAAGGTTTGTTTATTTTTATCTGTACATATTACAACTGCCAAAAGAGCAAACTGGAAAATCTCTTATCGAAGATAGCTTCTGCTATTAATAGTAATACAAGTACTCAAATAACGAATACGTGCGAATGGTTAAATTATATAAAACATTTAACCAAACAAATCTATCTTCTTAAAATTTTTCTTTCTAATGTAATATAGTATAAACCATTTATAATTTTAGCACCGTCCAAAAGAAAATTTTATAATTACAGATTTTACGAGTTTTTCTCTCTTTAATAATTAAGCTCGCTGTTAGTACCATGTTTTTCCCTTCATAATTTCAACTTTAATAAAAAACAAGTAACTTAAAAAAAATTAATCTTGAGTCTGTCATCGTCAAAACATTAGTTACATTAAAAATTTAATATTCTGGATCATAGGACATAAGAAATTTCAGTAGGTTTTTTAATTAAATATATTTAAAGATATTTCTGAATTTTGACACTTTCAATTTCAGTCTTCATTATAAAAATATTTGTATATTTTCAACATCCTATTCCTTACATATGTAGCGTTAATTATAATATATATGTCACTTAAACAAATATAGTAAACGACATGGTGCATGGTTCGGCATTATTCTAGTAAAATAAACCTAAAATTTTATTTTATAGTAAAAAAACTCTAAAAGAAACTCTCAATGCGTTAGTTTAACTGGCCTTAGAGAGTTATATCAGTATTATTTTTAATTGAAAGATTTAAATTTAACCTTATCAAAACAAACTAAACCTAGATGTTTTACCAACAAAAGTATTAACTTAACAAATAATAATAAACTTATCGTATTTAAAGAAAGAATTTCGCTATTTCTTTGATTTTATAAAAGCAGTAGTTGAAGGTAGAATGCGAGAATTTTCGATGTTACAAGTAGCAACAGAAGGTTATAGATAAAACAAATTCATTAACTCATTAACTCTGATGCAATATATGCCAACATAAAATTAAAAATATATTTGATTTCAATTAATTAATAAAGAAGTAAACAATAAAATAAAATAAAATATAAATCTATTAAATTGCTATTGAACTTTCCGAAGCATTTATATTAGTGGGGCGTACATTATCTAATATAACCAGCTCTGGAGTATTATAAACAAAATGAAACCAACTCCCAAAAAGCTTGAAAAATCTTTAGAAATTGATAATTACATGAAATCTTATACTCACTGATTACATGTGACAACATTTTTTTGTTTGTTATTTTGTTTGCATAAACAAATACTGATAATCTCGGCATTTCGAGAAAGATTCGGATCGATATGAACGCATTAAGGTATCAACACGATTGGTGGTGGCGGTGTTCCAAAAGCTTTTAAAATATTTCACTAAAATACTCAGTCAATATCAAATACATTTATTGACTTCGATTTCTAAGCAACTTAAATTCCGTTTGAGATTCCATCACAAATAGAACTTAAGCTGCTTATTGATTAAGTTGTTTCACTCATATCTTATCTGTACAATTCTAAAAAGTAAGGGCATAATTACAAAATAAAGTCGATTAGTTTTTATTTCATTTACATGATTCTGGTTGTATAAAAGCCTCCGAACCGTGTACCAAATAAATGTTATATAGGATAGGAAATATGCCTGAATTTCATGAAATTACTAGAATTTTGCATAGTGTAAAAAATATTATATGTAAAATCAACAGTTCTTCTCGGGGAAATCTGGCCCCTAGAGAATGCGTTCCCAAGTGGCGGATAAGGGAACGCTCATAATGTGCCTCGCAAGTGGCACTTGGAGGAAGGGAGCGAAATAAAATAACTTGAAATAAAGCAAAGATAGCGCTAAACAATTATTTTCTGTGCGATAGAGCAATACTTAAATGCTTAAGGATTGTAAGGTTATACCCGGCGAGGCTCTCAACACACAACACACACTACTAGTAGCTTGCTTAAAACTTCCGTTTTGGTTCTCGAAATCTCAGCTTGACTCAAAACACGCATAAAGTGGTATAATAAATATATAAGGAAATCTAAAGGTCAGTGTCAAGTTCTGATAGACCTGGTATTAATACTCAGTGGAATAAACTCCATTCTTCTTGTCTGAAAACTGCTTACTTATCTTGTTTAGGCATATCCAAGGCAAGACTAATAACTAACAAAATCCTTCATGGTGGAATATGGAAATAAAAGTGACACTGGGGAATAAAAAGGATGCCTTTAAAAGTGGTAGACTCCAAGATCGGACCCCGATAAAAACGAATATAAAAAAAGCAAACAAAATAGCGAAGTCTTGTGTAGCAGTCGCCAGAGCTAAAAGCAGACTCTCCTTCTACGAGAGCTTAAAAGCGACGCAATCAGAAAACGAGATATTTATACTTTCAAAAAGACGTCAGAATTAGACAAAAGACGCAAAACGCAGTCCGTATATGACTGACTAGATGATATACTGAATGAGGATTTTCTGCATGAACCACTAAAGTCAACTCTCCCAACAAAAAGCTCATTTGAAGAAATCACAACGTCCGAGGTGAGGAGAACCTTATCCGAAATAAAAAAAAAGAAGGACGTTGGGCCTAAGTATATACTAGTGGAGGTATGAAAAGGGGCTAAGACCACGGCCTGACTCACAAACTTTTCATTAAAATTATGACTGAAGGAATTGTCTCGAACATATGGATAGTCAGCAGCATAATCCGTTTCTATAAAAACAAAGGAGATGTGGCATATTGCAGCAATTACCTTGGTATTAAACTAAAGTCCCGTATACTAAATATTTGGGAAATTATCCTCATGAACCGACTAAACAAAATTGTCAAAGTTACCCCTAACTAATGCGGATTCACAAGCGGAATGGAAACGATAGATGCAATATACAGCGATATTTTTATAGAAAAATATAAATCGTAAGAGAAAGACCTACATTTTGTATTTATCAACCTAGAGAAAGCTTTTAATCGCATACCTAGAAATCTGCTTTGGCAAGCTTTTAGATTACCATTAGTCCCGGAATATTGCATATTATTATTGAAGATCTATACCAAGGAATAACCACAATGGTTAGTAGCCCCTCAGACCAGACTAACAAATTTGATGTTAAGGTCGGAATTCACCAAGAATCCACAATAAACCTGTCACTATTTAACCTAATTAAGGACTAATGTCAAGGAACATCTACAAAAACCTGCACCTTGGACACTGCTGTAAGCTTATGATATAGTTCTTATCGCCGAAACTCAATAGAAGTATAGTAACAATTAAATATATGGCAACAGGCACTAGAGAGGCGAGGTCTTAGAGTGAACAGAGACAAGACTGAATACGTGCGGTGTGATATGTCTGGAAATAACGCCAACGCAAGTCATTAGTGATGACCGAAGGAACATCTCTGAAGAAAGTAAAGCAATTTAAGTATCTCGGTTCAGCCGTAGTTCTGAAAGACGGCACTGAAAAAGACATCAAGCACAGAATAACAACTGCCTGGCTAAAATAGAGCTCACTAATAGGAGTGTTATGTGACACTAGAATGCCCATCAAACTCAAAGGTTAACTTTAAAAGCAAGCAGTACTATCAACGTCGATATATGGATCGGAATGCTGACCGATGAGAAAGGTGGACGAATAAAAGATGCACGCCGCAGAAATGAAAATGCTGTGTTAGACCGGGGGAGTTATAAGACTGGACAAAATAAAAAATAATTACATTAGAGGAATGTCTAAAGTCGCAGAAATTGAGGAAAAGCTGAGAGAAAATCGCTTGCGTTAGTACGGGCACGTTATGAGGCGCAACGAAGATAGAAATGATTAGTTGTAATAATTAAATCAATATACAGTAGTGAGTAACTTGCAATGAATCTTAATGAGTTTCGATAGAATTTCTTCCTGATAGTAGACAGAAAGTATAAAAAAATCTAGTAAATTCATTAATTGTTATGACGTATACAGTATTCCACATGTATATACGCAGCACGCGTTACTCATATGTGTTATATATTTGTAGGAAAGCTATTTCAGACTGAGTGTCTTCACTCCGATACTTTGATCAATAATAGAGAACACTTTACTTCATTTAGGTCACAAGAGCAGGATACCTATGTGATATACCTAATAGAAATTGTGGGGGGGAAGGAATATATAGAAAAGGTACACAAAATTGACATTATATAAAAGACTATGATTCCTACAGTGAAACATTTTGATAGTTTGCATAATTAAATTCAACTATACTACAAAAAATTTTGTTTGGTTACTAGATATTAACTATACTTTTATTATTTTATACTTTTTATAATTTGGCTACTTGAAAAATATTTGTTGAATTCTATATACGTATGGAAAGTTTCTTTGGAAACAATTTATTTTTTTCTTTTCTAAATAGTTGATGCTATGAATAAATTACTTCTGTTTATTTAAAGTATACTTTAACGTATTCATACTAATCATTAATGGGTTAATTCAACTTTATACATTGTCCCTGCCATAGATTCGATATTCATTTAGCCCTCCATTTTAAACAATGTAAATTGTTTTCAGTTAATCTCAATGTCTTTGATTGGAAAGTACTCATGCGCTTGGCGAAGTACAGTGGTTTAGTACTTATTTATATTTATTTATATATTTATTTATTTATTTATTGAAAGGCTCACAAAACAAGTTAGTCATGTAAATGTATAATAAAAAGAACAAAGTGTAAAACTAGCCTATAACTCTAATTATGTGTGCATGAAATGGTTTGAGTATTTAGGTATACATTTTAGTTTTTGGTTATTTTTGTTATTATATATATTACAAAATATATTAATCAATATTAAATTTAGTGTTAACTTAGAATTATATTATTTACTAAGATAGAATTAATGTCTTATTCATTCATCTCATATTGTTTGCCTTTACCTTGCGCTTTTTGGCATTCGCAGCATGAAACTATTTCTTCATAAGGGTAAAAATTATTAAGGGTTTTATGCGTTGAAATTATATATTAAATTGAGGAATATTAAATTATTATTAAAAATTTTATTAAATATTAAATTATATATTAAATTGATGATTATGTATTAAATTGTTCAAACGATTTTATTATTGTTCTGACCCTTCTAACCCTAAATAGAATTCTATTTGAGATGTCACATTTATAATAAGCCTCAACGATGTCTTATCATCAAAAGCATAATATACACCAGACTGTAATATGTACGACTTAACTATCCCTATAAATACAATGGACCGTATGAAATATAATATATGAGGCATAAAATAAAGGAAGTGACGTTAGGTGTTTTGGAAACAATTAACCGCCGCTGACGTCCATAGAATGTAAACTAATACGAATTTTCTTTAAAATTTAAACAGTATACTGTCAAAGTCTAAATCCATAGATGGAAAAATTTCACAGAAATGGATTTTTAATTATTTAGCAGTATAATCTTCCCTGAATTTGTAATCCGGGTAAATGAAACCATGTATAATGGCTAATTCGATGTACATTTAAAATTGCAACCAGATGCATAAACACAGAAGTCATGTTTCGATATTTGAAATTTTACCCTGTAGCAATTAGAAATAAGCAATTGGATCAAAATGAACTTAGAAATCGTTATGGATTATATAGTTTACACATATTAGTTTACATTATTAGTTATTACACATAGGATTACTTATTATTGATTGATTCTGGAAACATTTACGAAGCGAATCAAGTTGCTTACAATAACAGCATCAAATTCCTAACACTAAGCTAATTTAAATCAGGCACACAGATAATGGCGTCATTTGGCATTCTGGCCTAAGGATATATTGATAGAATCTTAACCCAGTAGAACATTAGAACAATTTTTTATAAAAATTCTGTGTAATCTTTCATATAATGCTCTAGAGCTACAAAGCGTGGATAAATACATAGGCGAGATTTATATATATATATATATATATATATATATATATATATATATATATATATTTATATATACATCCTATATATATATATATAGGATGTATCACAGAAAAGAATTTCATTGGTGAGATTTATTTTCTTACTTTAGACGCTAACTCATTAGAAACATTTACGTCTTTATACACAATAACTACCTTTCACGTAGCTATATTTTTTTTACCGTACTGGTATCTAGAACTAAATTATATCGAAATAACCTCGTTTTTCGTGGTATACAATTACTCAATCAACTAGACGTGAATGCACTAGAGCGTTATTTGTTAGTGAAGAATGAAAAGAAACTTCATGAAATGTATCCTTTTTATGTGAGGCAATATTATTGAATTTATTTAATCTCCTTGTTATCGTCACTAATAAGCGTAGGTGTAATAAATACAATATTTCCAGAATTATATGTAAATATATAAATAAATATCAATGTCATTACATATGTAGTATAATAAATGAAAATAATATTTAAGGTCCACCCCGTTTTTTGTTAATGACAAATTATTTTCATTTATAATCAGTACTTCTTGATTTAAATCTCTGCCAATTAAATAGGCCTGCGAATTAAAACTCTCGTTTTTCCTTTTCCGATTTGTGTTGCTAATTACGAGATTTTGGGAGCTCCTAATTATAATTCTGAACTCCATTTGTTTTGTTGAGTTTATCCGTATACAAAATTATAAAAGTTAGACAATAAGGGTAAATAATCTAAAGTAGAAAGAATCATAAGAAAAACATAAATATGTAGTACGTATTTTTATTTACCTAGATTTCTTACGTGAGTACCTACCACACATTTTCTTTTTTCGTGAAAGTTTTTGTTAAGTGGCTGTCCTTTCTGAACTTTGTTTAAATCATCAGCACGCTTCTCCTTTAGATAATCATTGAAATACTTTTTCATCGTCTTGCTCATTCAAAGCCTTCATAAATATATATATATATATATATATATATATATATATATATATATATATATATATATATTTATATATACACATATATATATATATATATATTTATATATATATATATATACATATATATATACATAACTCAAGACGTCTCTAATTGACTTTTAATTTAGCGTGTATGGCCGTGATCGATGATGACCAAAGGTCCAGATATCTTCAACAGGTATATCTGCGAATTTCATCTCACTAAAAAAAAATCGGTGTTTCAAAAACAGAAACCTTCAGTTCACTGTTTAAAAATGAATCAATTTCTTTTCTTTTCTGTATTCAGTATTCAATCATTTTTATTTTATGGATAGTGGCCATTATCGTTAGTAGGCGGATTCTTTTCTATTTATTTTTAACCTTCTTAATATCTGATTCAAACTACTTAATACTTTTAAAAAGTTTTTTCCAATACGAAAAAGAAAAAATAATATCAATCTTATTAGTAGTTTCTTAGTGATACTAGCACAAACATCTGCGTAGGTAACAAATGAACAAAGGGTAATTTTAAAAACGTACCTAATTTCATATTTTCCTTATAATTAAAGAAGTACAGCAATTAAATCCAATGAAGATAGAACCTTTCAGTGATATTTCAGTAATGCGCGATAAAATGAACCGATATACAGGCAGAAAGGAATAAAAATTTAAAGTCATTGCATTCTGTTATGTGACTTATGTCTAGTCTCCCTTAATAACTTTATTCAAAAAATACCAATTTACACACTTGTTTTCCTTTCTTTAAAGTACAAGGGTATATATATATATATATATATATATATATATATATATATATGTATACACACACACATCTATGTATTTGTTTATAAAAAAAATATATATTTTTTACATTGATAAAAAACTAATTCAATTGAAATAAATGGTGTCTAATTTAATTATTTTGGTTCAGTGCAATTTGATCATTCATTAGACATGTCGATTTATACATGAAATTCAAAAAGTTGCAACCAAATTCGAGCTTCTGTTCAGAAATTATACAAGTAAAAAATAATGAAAACAATTGTAACGGAACGATCGGAACGAAAAATTTTATAATTAAAGGAGTAAATACTTTGTCGCACACACACATATATATATATATATATATATATATATATATATATATATATATACATATATATATATTTCTATATATATATATATATAAATACTAATTCAACAGAAATAAATGGTGCCTAATTCGATTGTTCTGGTTCAGTGCAACATTCATGATATATGTCGATGATAAAATTTACACGTGAAATTTAAAAAGTTGCAACCAATTTCGGGTTTCGGTTCAGAAATAATACAAGTAAAAAATGGGGAAAACAGTTGTAACGGAACGATTGAAAGGAAAACATTTTCATAATTATAGGAGAAATTATTTTGACAAGCTATATTTTATCTTATGTGTGGTATTTACAATATTTAAAATATATAATTCTGTTTAGAACTAACATTAGAGCGAAACTAATCAAACGAACCAAAACAGTCGTTACAAATATAACACGATACTTTCATAATCCGATTAGGAAATAAAATGTTTTAAAGAACCCGAAATTAAAAGCACCATTCATAAATTAACCCGTTCACTTACATAATAAGGAAAAGAAAATACTTAATAATTAGGGGAATAAGAAAAAGTCGGCGTCGGTACATAAAGCAGGACGGTCTAGTTACCATCACAAATGGGTAATTATAGCGCACTCTAAGGCAGTTACATTCGCTCATTTTTATTTTTCACTGTCTCGTTAGGGAGCTCATGATACTTCACATTGCCACGCAATGCTTCCATATTTTCATTATAGGAATAACATTTGGTTTATAAGCTTGGTGTTATAAGTTAATCTTTATATTTCTTTTCCCTATTATGGTTTCAATACAAGAGCAAATACTCAAAGTAATAATCTTTAGAAATATTCAAAAATGAGATTTATTATTATTAAATAAAAGAAATTTATCTCATCAAAAGTTAAAAAAGATATCATTCGGAATGGTATTATGTGCTCATCCTATATTTTAGAGATAATTCTATCCTTTACCAATTTATTAATTCAGTCACAAGTGTCATTCGAGAACAGCTTATAATATCAATTCCTCAGGTTCTTCGCTATCAATAGTTCAAAGATATTACAGAGATAATTTACAATTACACCATAAATAAAAATCAAGTAACTTTGAAATATTAATACAGACTTTAAGTTTTGTCAGCCATTGTCAAAGTGTCTAATTACTTCCAAATGAATATAAGAAGCTTAATTATTTTTACTTACTATCATGGAAAATTGTAACAAATATTAGTAGATTTTTGGATTTATAAGTACAATACATTATTTAATGATTTTTATCGCATTGACACATACTCGTTTTTCAGGACGTAAGTTAATATTGAATATATTTGGCGTTAATTTTTTAGAAATTCATTATGCACAATTAAATGAAACTACGTGATGTAGTATTTTTTTGTTTAGAATTTAAAGAAATTGGAAATTATATTACATCACGTAGTTTCATTTAATTGTTATTAATATAACTTATTTATGTAAATGAAATTTCAAAACGTATTTTCCTCTAAGTTTCCTTATTATGAATAATTAGAATATAAATATTTTGCATTGAAAGTATTTCCGCCATTTTAATGCACTTCGCATCACTAAATACGCATAAGTCCTTTAATTTTATTAGGTAAAATCAAAAGACAATACCTATAATATGTTTTTAATTGTAATATTCTTATTAAAAAATTATAGTGTTAATTAGAATTTACCTTTTAGTTAAAAGTGATAATAGGTTGTAAGATACTTTCAATATTTTTCTATGACATTTAATTTTCTTATGAATTCTATAGAAATGATTATCATATAAGCGAAAAAATTATAATGTTCCCAATCTTATATAAATGCAGGAAAAACAGCATATACACAAAAGGATTGACATTACATCTAATGACATTAAAAGCCATGCTTACTTCGAATGATAGACGACATTATCATTTAAAGGACGTAATTATGGATAATATTGCAAAAACTTAACAAAATCGTTTAAATGTTATATAGAGCGTGCATAAATTGCTTTCAGCCAAATATGAACCTTTGAGCCTAAAAATTCATTTTAATGTATACATTGCTTTCCTTCAAATATGAACCAGTGTCCTAACAAAATCATTTTTTATGTTCTATGGAGCGCACAAAAATTGCTATAAGTCAGATATGAACCAGTAATCCTAACAAAATAATTTTAATGTTCTATATAATGCGCATAAATTGCTATCAGTCAAATATGAACCAGTGAGCCTAACAAAATCATTTTAATATTCTATAGAGAGCGCATAAATTGCTTTCAGTCAAATATGTACCACTGAGCCTAACAAAATAATTTTAATGTTCTATAGAGCGAGCATATATTGCTTTCAGTCAAATATGAACCAGTGAGCCGAACAAAATCATTTTAATGTTCTATAGAATGCGCATAAATTCCTTTCAGTGAAATATGAACCAGTGAGCCTAACAAAGTAATTTAGTGTTCTATGGAGTGCGCATAAATGGCTTTCAGGCAAATATGAACCAGCGAGCCTAACAAAATCATTTTAAAGTTCTATAGAGCGCGCATAGTAAAATGTGAAAAGTATTTAATATTAACAAATAAGTTGTCAGTAACTTATTAGAACATATCTCAAGAGTCTTTTGGTCTTTTTTAAAAGTAAGTAAAATGTAAAGTAAAATGTGAAAAGTATTTAATATTAACAAATAAGTTGTCAGTAACTTATTAGAACATATCTCAAGAATCTTTTGGTCTTTTTTAGTCGAATTTTAAATTGAGAATAGAAAAATATCAAAAATTGGCACCCGTTACCTTAGTAAATAAATAAATGTAAAAAGAAAGCAACGTTACAATTTTCAGGTCTTATTTGTATCCCGGATGTAAACATGCGCGGTAGGTTTGTATATAAATAAACATCGCTAGTAGATTCATTCGGTAGTCGTGCTCTATTTTGTGCCGTCCGCCGCCTGCAGCACGTTCGGGATATTTTTATAACCCACTGTTTATGTACAGGGTGATTGATAACGAATTCTTCCCTTTAGCTTTTTCGTCAAACTAGCCAGTACCATGGCTATTTCATCTTCGTCTATTTATCTCGTACTTATAATTTTTAAATCATTTCACATACTTATACGTTTAAAATTTTAAAATACAAATTGTGTTTAAAAAACTATCCATACTATTTGATAATTCTTAATAAAAATTGCCAACAATAAGTTGGTGTTATTACTTACTTTTACGACAAATTTAAAGTAAATCTTAAAAATACGTTTCCTTAAATTGGTAGTATTATAAAAACATTAATTTTATTGTAATATACAAATCTACGCAACTAATTTCTTATTACTCCGAAATAATTTTCTTCTAGAAATTGTACCAATATAATCCTGTAATTGTTTGAAAATGAGCTGTTAAAATATTTATAGACTTTACGTCTTATGTACTAGTGCCGTAACGAATTATATTATCACAATTTACGAAATACATATTTTATATTATAATGTTATAATTTTCTCCCTGAAGTGTTAGGTTTCATTTCCGGGCAGCTCAGAAGAAATATTTTACTAATTAAAGTCATTGTTCTGTTTTCAAATAGAAATAACCTGCGCCCCATTTTGTTGAAAAACTTTTTCCTTTTTTTTTCATTTTAATGGTCTATATTATATTTTGATTTGGTCATTAAATCTACATAATTTATTCGTAAATATAACTTCGGATTCATGAAGATATGCATGTAAAAAATGGACGAAATTACTATTAAAAAGAAAAAAAACAAAAAAGGGCCGGATGTCAATCTCAGTGTCAATTAATATCATTATATTTAGCAGGTAAGCCCAGTCTTACTACTAAGTTTTTATTCTTTTTTTTAATTTATTATTATATACTTCGCATAATTTAACGTCCACTCACAGGTTTTAAATATACTGATATCTATCAGTTCGTCTTCAAGGTGCGTATTTGTGCCATGTTCCATATTAATTGAAAATTTGACCTTCCACAGCCCTTCATCTTAAGTAGAATGCTTTGTGTTTTTGAGGAAATTTTCACCAGAAATGATTTTTCATCTGGGCTGTTACTACACTTTCCAGGAACAGTTTGATACCTTCGAGGCATTTTTTGGTACTGACGTTTTCTTGTCAAACAATTTCAATGAAACGAAAAGGAAGAACAGAGGATACGAAAGGAAAACATATTTGCAAAAATCCACGACGCCATCCTTCTTATAAATGTGAACAAAAAGGAGTCATAGTCCATGAAAAATATCAGTTGGAGTCGCTCCATCTGCAAATTGTGAATTAATACAGATATAAATACAAATGGTTAGAATACTTAGTAGTGTTGCTACTGCTCTACAGGACTACTAGTATTAAGAAAATATTTACAAATTGTTGGTACAAATGGCACATTTACATCGATGATAATATCTTAGCTTGAATTTATTTTTATTTATTTATTTATTAGGAGTTTCTTAAGAAACAACTAGAGGGACTTAATCGTTTAACTATTTGGAATCCGGTCTAATATAAATAGATTAATATAAATAACATTTAAAACTAAATAGTACGTATTTTTATATAAGACGACAGATTTGAAGATATTAAGTACAAAGAAGAAATTTTCACAACAAAATGAACCGCCGATGATCTCTATTTGAACGCAGACAATAACTTTAACTATTAAAATCTTTCTTCTGACCTTAATGAAATTGAAACTTGGCACGTCGGGAAGAAAATCATAAATTATAGTATAAAATAGTTTATAAATTGTGATAATAGAGTTAATTACGATACTAGTAAATAAGAAGTTGTAAAGTCTAAATTATTTTAACAGGTCATTTTCAAACAATTACGGGATTATATTGATGCAATTTTTGTATGAAAATTTTTTCCATTTTGTAAGAAATTAGTTGCATAGATTTGTATACCGCAATAGAATTAACGTTTTTCTAATACAAGTAATTAAAAGCAAACGAATCTTAAAACGAATCTTAAAGAATTACTTTTTACAAAAGAAAAAATTTTGAACGTTTATTTTTAAAGTAAATAATAACTTCACCATATTTTTGGCACTTCTTATTAAGATTAATTAAATAGTATAGCCAGATATTTTACAATTTGTGTTTTATCATTTCGTTATAATTGCAAATCTGTAGGTATGTTGGATGATTGGAAAATACCTAGCAGTAAGTACGCCTACGAGAGTAAATTTTTCAGCAACAGTTCTATTTGAGTATAAATTAGCAGTTTTTAAAGATTTTATTTTAGAAAAACAAAATAGAAATTAAACAATGATAAATGTATCATACAATAAACCCTTAATGTTATATGGAAATTTTATTCACCAACATTTAAAGGCTATAATTTTTTTCAAAGCGACCTCAGAGTGAATACTTAGATTTTTTTTATAATTATGTATTTCTTCACTATTAATATACTTTCGTACTGCTTTCAGATTAATATTCAGATAGGGTAAAATAAATAACTTAACTACACATTGCACGTTAAAATATACGAACAACATGATTTTTTGTTTTATTGTTTCATGTTTCCTATTAATTCTGCCATACATGTATTTACTTTTTATTGTACATTAAATTGATTTTTTATTGAACTATTTTGGTCATTGTACGTCCTGCATTTACAACATGTAACGAGACGTGCTTTATTATTATATATTGAATTGATTTTTAACGAACTATTTTGATCATTGCACGTTCTGCATTTACAACATGTAACGAGACGTGCTTTATGATTGTATATTGAATTGATTTTTAACGAACTATTTTTATCACTGTACGTCTTGCATGTACAACATGTAACGAGACGTGTTTTATTATTGTATATTGAATTGATTTTTTAACGAACTATTTTGATCATTGCACGTTCTGCATTTACAACATGTAACGAGACGTGCTTTATTATTATATATTGAATTGATTTTTAACGAACTATTTTGATCATTGCACGTTCTGCATTTACAACATGTAACGAGACGTGCTTTATGATTGTATATTGAATTGATTTTTAACGAACTATTTTTATCACTGTACGTCTTGCATGTACAACATGTAACGAGACGTGCTTTATTATTGTATATTGAATTTATTTTTTAACGAACTATTTTGATCATTGCACGTGCTGCATTTACAACATGTAACGAGGCGTGCTTTTTTATCGCCCGAGGGAAGTGGAAGTATCTCGAAAGAACTCAGTTTAGTACGTATATTTGCGCCACGCCTCTTACGGTGTTGCATGTGTGGGTATGAGGACAGCCTATAGATCGTTATTTTCAATTCACATATTTTATTGTATAGATAATTAAAGGTCAATAATATTATTGTAAATTGTAGATAGGAAGAAAATGGCTCCTTATGTCTTAAGTATATGCCGCTTACGTTAGTTATTACGCTTATGACCCGGTTTGATTGTTCGGTTTGTGATAACAGGCAGTCCCTGACTTCCCTGACTTATTCACCAAAAGTTTAATTATTAATACAGCTAAAGTTGTGAGATGGTATGCGTCGCTTCCCACTTAGTAACACAAAAACTAATATATCACGGGATAACAAACGGTTAACAGAAGTAATTTAACATCGGTCTTACTACAGCGCGAATTTTGATTGTTTCTACTAGTTTTATTTATTGTTAACCATGTACGACGTTCGTCAACAATACCGGTCATAAGCGTAATAACAACGGAAGCGGCATATAAGTAATTAGAAGTATTTTCTTCCTATCTATAGTTTACGGTAATTTAACTAAGTTTTGGTTATATAAAAAACAAAATATATGAATTGGAAATTGTGATCAATGAGCTATCCTCATATTTACACGTGCAAAACAGTCAGTGCGTGGTGCAAATATACGTACTAAACTGAGTACTGTCGGGGTACTGCCCCTTCCCTTGGGCGATAAAAAGCACACAACTCCTCATATGTAAATCCTGGACATGCGATGATAAAAATAGTTCAATAAAAATTAATTCAACATACAATAAAAAACTAATATTTGTATGGCAAAGTTAATAGGAAACAGGAAACATTTTAAACTAAAAAATTAAAATTTTTCTCGATTTTAACATGTACTGCATGTCCGACCTATTTACTTTATCCTACTCGAATATTAAGCAAATAATACAAATTAATAGCGAAGAAATTAAATTAATAGCGAAAAAAATTATAACCATAATGCGTTAGCCAACCTTTTTTTTATTTAGATTTCGCTAAAAATATAATCTATTTATTGATACGTAAAATATTCGCAAAAAATTAACCTGAGCATATATCGAATTAGGTGTGAATTTAATTACAGGTCAATCACGTTTAAGAATTTTTGGAATGTATATACCTGGAGTTTAAATAGAAGTTTCAAATTTAAAACCAATTTTTGTATTTATATTGGACTGATATTATTTTTCTATTCCACTATATGTTCAATTATCATTTTAATTAATAAATATTTATGTTTTCAATTTTTAGGCATGATATCCCAAGAAAACGTACTTAATGGATATTCAACTGCAAAAAAATAATAGATTATGTTTAATGATACTGTTTTTCACAAACAATGGAAAGAAAAACATCACTCCTATGGTGTACGTGTTCAGATAATACAATAAATATAAAACTAAATGTAATAAGTAGTTGGACGCCAAGTTAGGTGATGGTTTCACCAAAATTAATAGAATGCATAAAAATAGATAATAGGATGCTTAAAAACAACAACGTAATTTATTTTAATATTTGAAGTAAGAAAAAGTTTGACTCATCATTGTGAGGATGACTACCAATTTCATAATGCTATCAGATATATGAGAAAATTATGGTAATTAAGTAATACTTTATGACATAAATATATAATGAAACCCTGCTCATTTCATTACGATAAAAGTTGATGTTAATTTATAAATTATCAAGGGAAATCATGTAATAGTATATGACGTTACTCACAAAAAGGCAAAACTTACATTAAAATGGGGGCATCATTGTCATCCAGTGGTGGTTTTGGTAACAATTTATGTTTTATCTGACCAAAATTTCAAATTTAATCTCGATGAATGTACCGGTTTAAAAAAAAAAGCTCGAACCTAGACCATACCGCAATGTTAGGGAAATCAAAACTTCACTTCACTGAGAAATCGTGTACAATTTATAGCGCGATCCGGCAATTACTAAAACGGATCGACAAATACAGGAGTCCAAGATCAAAAAGTTTTCCCTAAAATATAAATTAGTTTCAATACGATTATCAGTGTGACATTCATTCACAAAACATGGTAACGACATTTGGGTTACAAAATTTGGTTAATTGAGATCTCTCTTTGTTTCTGTATTTATTTATTATTACAAGTTTAGTCGGAATTTAGTTTCGAGTATTATGAAATATGGCTTAGTGTACTCATTATTGATGAAGGTTATTGGTGTCAAGTTTAGCTGTGTATTATGTAAAGATGACTTGGATTACACTTCTTAATTGCAACTTATCAATTAAAGATTTTGGAACTCAAAATGAAAATTGATCTGTGTTGACAAGTTAATTTTTCGGCTCTATAGGACTCTAGATGGTTTATTTTATTAATTATTACTGGATATGTAAAATGAAATTTAAAAATTTGGACTATTTTTTTGTTGTTCTAGTTTTGTAATAACGCCTTTGATTTGTTAACTGATGCGGAAAATCAGTTCATCTAAATCGTTTAATATTTACATTAATAAACTAAATATTTGATATGCCTTATTTATCGGAGTAAATTATCTAGAGTTGTAAATATTACATTTTAATTAGGTTTATTTTGCAATGAATGTATTCTAATTGAACTGTTTATTTCAGGGGACAACACAGAGACTGTCTGACTGTCTTCCATTACGATTCTATAAATAATTGATTGTCACCAAATTGGCAAAAGTAATTTATATAGTCATAATATGCAGCAGTGAAATTACGGGTATAATCACAGGACTACATGAATAAAATTGCATTGAAATTTAATCAGGGTTTCCAATATATTTCGAGGGGAAAATTACGGAATCCATAATAAAAAAAAATCCATTGCAAGGGTGTGTTTAATAGTTCGATGAATATTAGTTAATGACCAATTAATTAGCTAATTTGTTTGTCAAACATACTAAATTATAGGGCAGTTACCCCGCAAAATCTAATAAAATGTAAAGCATTTTTATTAGATACATTTTTTAATATTTTAAAGTAAAATCGACGTCGTTATTTCTTTGTGAGAAAATGCTTTACTTTTCTAATTTTCAGAGTTAGTTTATCTTTTTTCCCGGTTAAAGAAAAGTTACAATTTTAGTGTGGGTGGGATATTCAAAATGGAAATTCGAATTAGAAAAGAATGGATTGACCGGCAAACAAATCTTTACAAATCGGAATAAAAGTTTGTTGAAGAGAAAATTTGATGAATTCGAAAAAGTTTTCCTTCCCGCCCTAAGCAATTTGTCAAAGGCTAGAGAAACAAAAAAGTGTTTTAAATATTTTCATAAACAAATTTCATCTCCGTCACAGACCAAGCTAAAAGAAGGGATTTTTGTATGCCCAAAAATTAGAGGATTAATAAAAGATCAAGATATTGTAGTTTCAATAAAAGCAGAAGAAAGTTATTTAACCTGGCTTTCTATAAAAATGTGGTTAAACATTTTTTACCCATTAATTCCAATTATGACCTTGAAAATTTACTTTGTCAAAACTCACTTGGATTACTTTCCGTAAAATCCGTAAAATGGGGAAAACATAAATACATAAACTCACATACACACACACACATATGCACTCACGTACGCACGCACACACGCACACACACACGCGTGCACACACGCACACGCACACTGACGCACACACACACACACATATATTTATATATGTATATATATATATATATATATATATATATATATATATATATATATATATATATATATATGCATATATTTATATAAATACAAACGATCCAAATAAATATTGTTTTATCTCTATACGCATAGCATGCTAAAGAAAAGGCTATGCGATGTCCGATTAAAAATTGTATTAATAGGAATTTTACCATCTCATTTACTTACGATGTATAACACAATCATAGATTTTTATAAATATTAGCCTAAGTAATATGTGTTGTTAGAGCATTTTATTTCAAATATTATCATCGAATATCGATACGGGGTAATAGAAAAGTACAGTTTCAACAAAATATACGTGTTTTTTAATGAGTTGTAAAATGATTGGTTGATTTCGTAACATCACAAAAACACGTCGAACAAACCAAACATTGATGATTTATTTAAATAAAATTCAGTAAAAACAGGAATAGAAAGTGATTGTTATGTAAGCTCAAAAATTTATTTTAAAAAGTCTATTATAGAAAACGCAAATTTAGTGCTTATACAAATAGAAAGTGACATAAAATCTTGCATATTCGCTTTAAAATAATTCACCGAGTTATGTTGTAAAGTAAAAAATTATCTGTGTTTTTCACTTACAATAGTTGAAAAATAAGTTAAATAACACCTTGGTTTGCCAAAAATTTTGTTTCACTTTGATTATCTAGTTTCAGAGCGGAATTGAGTTTGAAGTTTTATTGGTTTTGAATATATTGTAGTACATTAGTAATTTGGAATCTAATTGTAGTATATTAGTATTTTATATATTCACTAGTCTTCTATTTTGTTTATTTTTAATACCTGCTAGATTTAAATAATTCAAAGAAAATACAAAAATTATATTAAGGAAACTTAAAAGATAATATTTTACGATTCGGTGTGGTATAATTAACGCAAAAAACTAATCTTTTGCCAGTATAAAATAAAATGACTGGTTCTCGGAACTGTATTGGAACACATGTCACCAATTTTGAAAACTGACCTTTCGAAGTGCTAACAACATTATAATACACAATTACCCATCCATTAAAAATCTTCCCAGAGGTATTCTATAGTCCGCATATTTTTCAACCACTCACAGTGATATCGAGCAACATTAGCGGATATTGTTAAATCTAACTTTAATTAAGAATATTGCATTCTGTGAAGTTGTAATATTTATGGTTATGAGAATGTTTATCATTTGCATTTAACACAAGAAAATAATGATATGTACACATAGTTATAATATTGAAAATTGAAATAAATAATAGAAGATTAAGGAGCAAAAATAAATAAAACCCAGGATTTAATTAAATGTGACATCAAAATTTTCCAAGGAGAACCAGGTTGTCAAAAGAAGTTATGATTATTATTGATCAAAATGGTTTTAGTTTTACTTGCTAAAATTTTGTCGTGTGGATTCAAGCGTTCTGGAATTTCAGAGCAAAGAAGATACTGAAGACTTTATAATTTTAATAAATAACTGGTTTGCTGCCTGAAATAGAGACATACAGATGCAGACATACAAATGCTTTCGTTTGTAAGGTGTCGTTGACAGATAATAATGAAGACAAAATATTTTCTTTGTTCCAAAAGGGACGCCCACATTTAACATTTCTAAAGTGCCTTAATTGCACTTTACTCATTAATATACCTAGGAAATGAGGGTCCCTCGCTTTGTTTGATAAAATATTACAGAAAATATTTTACTTACTGCCTGAAATACAATACTTATTTATTAAATAATTTACATTTAGTCAATTTGGTATTAAGGTGTTTTGTTATGTAATATAAATGAATATTAATGTATTTTCCAATTACGACTTTCATAAAATCAGTTACAAGATTGCTTGTAAGAAAATCTTCAAATTAATAGAAAGTAATGCAAAAAAAAAATATCTCCAAATATCTTCATGGATAAAACATGGCTTAAAGCTTTGTACCACAGGCTTTTATAAATAATTATTTTATTTATTTTATTTCATCTATCCCACGATATTAATGAAAAAAATATCAATCTTTCATGTTCATATCGTTATACATACAGTTACAGTACAGTACAGTACATGTTCATATCGTTATACATACAGCTAAAGTAGAATTATCATGTAAATTAAATTGCATTAGCGTCTGAAACTTCTATGTTATTAAGAGTACAGTCTTCAAATTTATTCACGTTATCGATACTTATGCGACAATGACATCAAATGTCCTGCACTAGTGACGTCGATTAATGGAATGACGTTGACAATAATCTTTTTATTCATAATCCAAGAAAATTTATTAACTTAACGCTTACAGAAAATTCCACAATCAGTTACTTTCTATGGCTGAATTTTACATTGGCACAAAAGTGCATTTTTGAGCCCTAATGGACCATGAACAACAGAGCTCTATCACTTATCGCATTTGGTCTGCTACTAAAGTATATGTCATTGCGCAGATAATAATATATACAAGGAGCATATGCGTGGTGTACATGCCGTGCCTGGTTTCCATATCCAGTTACATTATACGTTTGAGAGAAAATGCGAGAAATAAAAAGGATTTAATGTAAGTATTTTAGCGTGCGTGATAATTAACCAATCATAACAGCAAATAGTTATTATTACGTACTCGGGCCGAAATTTGCTATTTTCGTTCGTTTTGAAAACTTTTCCTTTTATTATTATAAAAGTGATAGTAGGCATAAATGACCTCTCATTTACGAAATGTGCGTTTCATTTTAGATTACTTACTAAAGTTTTTCACAATAGCGTTACGTAAAATATTTTATTATATTTCAATGACTGCTTAGATTCATTTATTTCATACGAATACATCTGATTAATGGCAGTACTAGAATCTTTTTAGTTTTATAATTATTTTAAATGTTAAAGAAAATTTCATATCAAAAATTAATCTTAATAATTATCTGTGCGTTGTGAAAAAGTATTTAACTCGTTTCGTTACTCGTTTTTGTTGTTATTGTTCATTTCTCAATAGACGAATAAAACTGCCCAATAATAGAGAACTCGGCTAAATCGTGTGATCTACAGAAGCATAGTATAAAGTTCTTAAAATTAAACGATTTGTTATTATGAAGTAAAAAAGCTCTTGTTGCTAATTATTATTATGGACGACCAAATTCTACAATTATTTTACATAGAGATATTAATATCCAATAATAGAGAACTCTGCTAAATCGAATAATAAAGAAATAATAGAGAACTCTGTATATCCAATAATAGAGAACTCTGCTAAATCGAATAATAGAGTAATAATTAATATCCAATAATAGAGAACTCTGCTAAAACGCTTGTTGCTACTTATTATTATGAACGACCAAATTCTACAATTATTTTACATAGAGATATTAATATCTCTATGTAATAGAGAACTCTGCTAATCGAACTCTGCTAAATCGTGTGATCTACAGAAGCATAGTATAAAGTTCTTAAAATTTAACGATTTGTTATTATGAAGTAAAAAAGCGCTTGTTGCTAATTATTATTATGGACGACCAAATTCTACAATTATTTTACATAGAGATATTAATGTCCAATAATAGAGAACTCTGCTAATCGAACTCTGCTAATCCCCAATAATAGAGAACTCTGCTAAATCGTGTGATCTACAGAAGCATAGTATAAAGTTCTTAAAATTTAACGATTTGTTATTATAAAGTAAAAAAACGCTTGTTGCTAATTATTATTATGGACGACCAAATTCTACAATTATTTTACATAGAGATATTAATATCCAATAATAGATAACTCTGCTTAATGGAATAAAAGAGAAATAATAGAGAACTCTGTATATCCAGTAATAGAGAACTCTGCTAATCAAATCTATCCAATAATAGAGAACTCTGCTAAAGCGCTTGTTGCTAATTATTATTATAAACGACCAAATTCTACAATTATTTTACATAGAGATATTAATATCCAATAACAGAGAACTCTGCTAATCGAACTCTGCTAATCCCCAATAATAGAGAACTCTGCTAAATCGTGTGATCTACAGAAGCATAGTATAAAGTTCTTAAAATTTAACGATTTGTTATTATGAAGTAAAAAAACGCTTGTTGCTAATTATTATTATGGACGACCAAATTCTACAATTATTTTACATAGAGATATTAACATCAATTAATTTAATTATTATTTATTAACATAAAAAAGAATATTTACTTTTAAAATAGTTACTCGATAATAAAACTAGAATTCTGATATTTATTACGAAAAATTAATATTATTTTTTGGCGTATATGTTATATAACTAAGCAGATATAAAAATCAGATATAAAAAATATATATAACTAAGCAGATATAAAAAATATGCAGATATAAAAAGAGCATGACCTTACTAAAAGCTATTAAATTTAGAATCGTCTCTTTAGCGTACTGGTAAACATCTAGAAATGCGGTTTTTTATATTTTTTAATTCACTACATTTAGTAGATGGAACGAGAGTAGATATTTTGTTGATATTTTCAGCAATATTTTCAGAACTGTCGTTCTATTAAAAACTCATAAAAATAGTTTTATAACGTATAAACTGAAAACTAAAATAATTTCATCCCCACCCCACTTTCCCGAATTTTCCATTTAAATGTTTTTGAGAGGTAATTTTGAGATATATTCTAGTTAATTCATTTTATAACTATCCAAATTTTAAGCTTAAATGTTGAACAGTTTTTGAGAAACGGACGAATCAGATGGAGGGAACAACAAATAATTAATTTTCTAATGAGTAATTTTTTTTCCTTTTAGAGTAGTGAACCCTACAAAATATAAAGAATTTATACATTAAAAAAATTTTGGAAAAAAATACACAGAGGTATTTTTGTTTTACCCTCTGAAATTATTTTTACTTTCCAGTCAATAAGATATTTTATTTTAAAAACTTTATTTTATCTGAATACCTACTGTTATCTTTTAAAGTTACGTAAGTCAAATTTTTAAAAGAAAAGCATTAAAAACGGTCAGCAGTTATCCACCCATTTGTTTGTCACCGGATTATAATTTTTAGAACTTTTGTTACAGACTTAGAAAATTATGAATGTAAATAAACTTTGTCTATCAGAAGATAATGGAAAAAATTGTATAAAATTAGAAAAATAGAAGAGAATCCAGAAATGATATGATTAAAAAAAAATATTTTTTTTAATTTACAACAAAATCTGTTAACCTGTAAATCCTAGAAAATATGAATGCACTAAAAATGAATATACATGCCGAAATTTTTGCATATGAGTAATAATCCAAAAACTCCTTGGGTTTGTTTTTAAAATTGCTGGAATGTATAATGTTTGTGATGTAAAGGGGTATTTTCTTATAAAGCAGAGATTTCGAATCATATTTCTCAGTTTAAATTAAAGTACCACTAGTAATTTATCTACAGTTTAATTATATCTAATGCTTATCGTTGTGACATCGCTATCTTTAGTGTAGTTGTAGGTATCACCTTGTGACCCCTTTACAGGACGTAATTGCAAGGTTGAATGGTCTAATATAAGCTGCGGGGAAGAGATTTTCTAACGTAATATTTTTAAATCTAGGTACGAGATTATAAGTAATTATTTTTTTAGTAGTACAGCTGGGCTCTATCACAGATATAATTTATTGTAAGAAAATAAATAAGTCTGAACCTACGCAGTGTGAGCCTTAATCTTTATGAAGTTATTTTCTGATACTTCATAAAGATTAAGATTTATACGGCGATACGAATAGATTAAATCTACAAAACACTTGTTTAGGTTTATATAAAGAGTGTAATAACCAATTTATTCAAAGGAACATAGCGTGTTATAATACGATCTATTTCATGGATATATTGCATTTGCATACCACTACGCTTTCATCATTTTATCGGTCAGCCGATAAAGTGATGAAAATGTTACTTTTCAACTGTTATTTATTGTACTGAAATGGAAAAAAATTTCCTTTTTTTTCTCGAAATAATGCTAAAAAAAGTAAAGGTTATTAAAAATGTATTAGCAGTTTTAAGTCAACTTCCTCCAAACAAAATACGAAAGATAAAAAAATATCCACGTTATATCCACTTTGTACATATATTTGAATATAGATTTATAACAATGAATGTATACCATCTGCATCACTAGGGTGCATGTTCTGTTCATATTTAATCGTCATTTTTAATTTTATTTGTATAAAATTAAAAAGGACGATCAAGTATGATTACAATATGCACCCTAAGTGTTGAGTATCATCAAATTATATTTTCGTAAAATTTAGCAAGAAGGTAATTTATAAATGTTCATAAAAATCCTAAAATTCGACTACCGAAAAATGTTGTGGGCTAAAATATGGTTATAAATTAATAGCTTTCGGTTGTTTTTCCTTTATTTGTGCTGTGAACTTTTCTTCGTACTAAGTTTCAAGATTCTACGTCAATGAGAAGCAGCGTTAGTAGATTTCATGACTAACATGGAGTGAGAAACTTGAATAGTTTAACTAGAGCATAAAACTGATTCGCGTTTATGTTTTTTCTTTCATGTTTTTAGTAATTGTTTGTGAAGTTTTTTCTTTCATGTTATTAGTATTTGTTGTAAAATTACAAGATTTTCTAACAGAAACGTAGTTTTATTTTCTAATTCTTATTATATTAATAATATTAAGACAGTGTTGAGGAAAATGTGTTCAAAAATATAACAGAACATTTGTTTTATCTCTCTATCTACGTGCTTTAATGTATATAATTAACACATATAGCGAAATTATCTCTATAAAGCAATATCTTACAGCCCACCGGAATAGTCCCGATAGATGAGCGGCCGGGAATCGAACTCGGGTCCCGCGATGCCCCGAACCGTCAAAGTCTCACGCCTTGTGACTTTGACGGTTCGGGATCAAGAGTCAACTAAACACACTACTGTGACGACATACTAACATTTAAAAAAAACTAAACATTATTTGTTTGAAAATAAACGAGTGTTTGACGTAATTTACGTACTTTCTACTAATTTAACAGTTTGGAATAAAATTTTAGTAAAAATAATTTTTTAAAAATTAATTGTTTATGGCTCTAGCATCAGTCTCATAGTTTCCGTAATGCTCATAACAGCCATCAGTTTTACGATATTAAATAAAAAAATTCCAACAGTGAAGTATGACAATAAAGGTTATTAAAATGAGATAAATAATTGCGTAATAATCTTCGTTCATTCTTACTTTTCCTTTTCAAGTTTGAGCGTAGGTGGATACAGATGAGCCAAATACAGATACAGATTATATCAAATCATATTAAGCGTAACAATGTATTGAAACTAAGACTGCTAATTTCGTTTGTCTCGCCAGGTGCGCGGGAAGGTGAAGAAGGTTTGAAAAATGAACATATGTTTCGACCCTCGTCTAGCGTTAAAGCGGAGACCAAATAATTTATCGATATTTTTGTAGCTTGTTTACATTTCAACTTTAGTGACTTCATAATATGAATAAAATATTAACAACGTATAACAAATCTATACACTTCAATATCATAACCCGAAAGTTACAGATCGAAAAGAACTGAGAACGTCAAATTGACGTATTGAGTATAGACTACCAGTATCTTCAGCATTAATAAATTTCATCATCAAGAAATCTGACACAATCCCATATACATCTTAATTTTTATATTAGTTTATGTAACAAAAACCCAGCTATATAAGAAATCAATTGTAAAGTGAATTCCGTAAATAATAGCAAATCATAAATACCAAAATTAGAAACACTTTTATAAGCAATATCGTAGTTTTCATAAAATTTATCCCGGTTGTTTTGATTTTATTTATTATTTCAATTGTTGATAAACAATAATATAATTCTAAAGCTCCACAGCATATAAGCATTATATACTTCGGTATGTATGAATATTTTTAAAAGGTGCTCAGAATTGCCGCATAGTAGTATTATTATTAAATCCGCAATGTGCATTGATATCAGAAGAAGAAACAGTTTTTAACGGTCTCGGCTTAAATAATAGAATAGGATAAATTTTAATCGCATTTGTTTTTTCTGTGAAATTATTGTACAAAAATTTATTTGAGTTAATACATCATCAAAATTCTATTAATACTGCTTTTTTGTATTACATATAAATATAACTTTTTTCTTCGCATTTTCCAGTTCACTTATTTATTTTCATTTTTTTTTCCTTTTTCGGCGTCTGACAAAAATTGCAATATTTCATCCGCTTTTCTAATATTTACAGGTTCTTTAAAACCTATTTGATTCAAATGTTTTGCATTTAAAATATTGCATAGATGGTTAATTATACTTAGGAAATATACAGCTGTAGATGAACATTTTCGCTTACGAAATTTACAATGTAGATGAACATTTCTGAAATCGTCGAGTTTTAGTTATTTGTCAGAAAGTCGAGTATACTGGCTACACTTTGATTTAAAAGTTGGCTAGCTAATTTTACTTTAAATTTATTTGTTTTGAAAGTAATTTATTTTCTAGAACAAAATTTATTTTATTTTAAAATTGATCGAGTTTACTAGATGGTTTTATCTTGATTAATCTTTCATTACTATCAACAAATTTATTTTTTGTTTGTAAAACATTTCTTAGAAGCTTTAATTAAATTCGTGAAAGCACTTTATAAATTTCTTGAAATAATACAACCTAGCGTTTGAATCATATTAACATTGGCGTCAAAAATCAATGCAAATACTTGAACACTAATTTTATTAGTTCCGGTCACCATTGCAGCAATAAGTCGGTTCACTGCTCACCCAAAATGCTATCCCGTAAAAAGTAACCCACTAAAATTTACTATAGGAAATACCCTTTAGCGACGAAATTAGGAAAAATGAACACTTCTCTTTAGAATCGTTTTCGAAATGTGCTCCTATATTTTCGTAACCGCGAAATCGTTGGTCATCCCACTCAATGCTAGGAGCAAATGATCATTTTATCATGTATTTCAATATTATTAGAAGCTTACACTTTATGCTTTATGACAATAAATGCCTCCTCGATATGACCTGGATAACCATCAACTCCACGATACCATCGAAATAAAGTATTTGGATGAACAAATTTAGAATAAACGATGTATATAATTATATACTTTTGTAAAATAATAGCTTAAAGCAAACATTCGTAATGCAGAGGAATTTTTTCTGTAAAAGTTCTTTGATTTTTTAATCTGGAGTTTAAATATTTCGGATGCAGTTAATATCTTTCAATACCTCTCTTTCGTTGTCAAGGGTAAATAATTTAACTTTTAAGACTGTAAAAATATCCTCTAAAATTTTAAATTTTTTTTTATCATACCCTAACTTGTTTGAAATGATTTTATTTTTAAGCGCCTATATTTAGATACGAATTTAAGTAATTTGATGGCAGATATACGTTTTTTTGAGGAATTATTTCTTCCATGACATTTTAAGCAGGGGACAGGTTGGCTGCGACCCACATTATCAACCGTTCGTTCAAGTATGTCCCGAGTAATTTATTTCGCTCTTTGAACCAACCTGAAAAAAATATTTGAAACGTGACAAAGTTCTCCATTTCCTTCAATTTTTTTACTACCGCATAATAGCTGAAGCTAATATTATAAATTAGTGACGTACTGTTGGGTATCTACAAGCACTTTTAAGACTTGTGTATTCTATAAATTGCAGTAAAAATGTGTTTCGATCATATAGCTTTTTAATTAAAATGTGTGCGGAAAACACGGCCAATGTTAATAGGATTTTGACGCCAATATTAATAGATATCATTAAGTTCCTTTCTGTTTCGTTTGAAGGTCATCTAGAAAAGTTGTTACCATTAAAACCTTGAATAGTGATATGTCTTTAAAATACATTATTCAGTTTTTCATATTTTTTGAATATTAAACAAAAAAACGAATTTTTTTTACGTTGAATGACAATATTTTTTACTAAGGTGTTGGCACGATTGCTGATGAATATGTGAAACTATCATTTTTGAGTAATTGTTTGACAGTAGGTAAAACTTATATGAAACTAAGTTAAATACTAGTTTTTCTTTGAAATTTTAAAATTTGGGAGCACAATCATTGAGTATTTGATTTATTAGTGATTTTTAATAATTGCTAGTCTTCTTTGTTTTGCGGCTAATTTAATATTTAAAAGCATGTTTTTGTCATTTTTGTGGACAAATAAAATACATTCTGTTAAATATGATATATGTATTATAAAAAACTTAAAAATATATTACGTGTATTGTCAGACATTTAAAAAGAACTATGAAAAGTTATAGAAAGTTTTACACATTGAATAATTATTTCATAAATGTTATCAACGAGGACAACATTTTAAATTAGACGTTATAGATAAAAAGGCTGGGAACGGTTTATTGTATTTCTCTTTTTGCAACTTCACACATTTAAAATTTAAATTTATAATTTGTTTAATACCTTGGCTACTTAATCTATATTTTTGTCCAAGTTCCTGCATCGAAACATTATTTAAATATAAATAAGTAATTTAAATATTCACACATGCCAACTGATAAATAACTGCAGGAAAAAAAAGGCAATATAAACTTTAAATCTTACTTAGTTACTTATACGTCTTATGGAGAAAACGGGTAATTCGAAAATCTGTGATACTGCTGAATGTATGTAGCTAATATAAAATCCTCTTTTCTTTTATATGCAGATGCAATGCATCGTTTATGGCTACATTTTATACAGATCGGTCTCCCGAAGTTGATAGAAGCGGATAAAGCTGTTCTGTTCTGTAGACTGAAGGGCTCGATCTGCTTGAGCAAGTCAGCAACTAAACTTGACAGTGAGATAACAGTGTCAAGAAAAACTACAAAAGAGGCTCAAAGCGACTAAAAATGTTATGTTTATGTATGACCCTAAAGTTTTATTGCAAACAGTTATTTTCCATGACTCCTGAGAAGATTTAGTCATTTAATATCAAGACCGATTTCTTCACTTTCAAAATATGGCATAAGTACGAGTATCTCCAATGGATCCTTGGCCTAGGTTAAATCGTGGAAAATGTAAGTGAGCAAGTAGATAGTCTAGGCTAAAGTTGCTATCTACCTTGAGAGTTGCCTGGTCTGAAAATATTCTTGACACTTCTTTAGCAGGGAATATGAAATTGCTGCCGATGATCTCATTTACTGCACTATCCAGAATATTGAGAATCGATCTTGAAAGATGGGCTATATGTGGGGTCAAATAGCTAGCCAAGAATAAACACATCATTTGTAGCGACGTTAATATTATTAAAACACACGTTAATATTATTCAAAATAACCTACGATTTGGTTCTTTATCGTCAGAGTCTAACTATTTACATCCATTATTTCTAAAACTTCCTCCATGAAGAATCCGTATAAACTTGTCAATTAGTTTTTGACTTAAATATTGAATGCATCATCCAAAATAATGCTATATATCAACGCAAATTTCGTGCTCAGGAACGTCCCATATCTTGCTGTAACGTGAAAAGTAAGTAAAAATATGAGTACATCTAAACTTGGTTCGAACTCAACTTACTCTGTGTAGTGTAAACTTTATTACGTTAAGCAGTCTCGCAACTTTGCTTAAGGCTTTCTAAATGGCAAACAAACTTCTAAGTACTTGTATTTATAAATACACAACACATAAGAAAGTTCTTTAGTACCACAAGAATCTTGATTTAAACTTCTAAAAGGATTACAAACTGTAGACATTTTCACGGACATAGTCGGGAAAATATGGGCGAGATGACTTAATGCAATGTGTTGGAATATTAAACAGATATGTTTCATTTTAATGCTTACGTTTATATTTTATTTTATTTCTACCTAAATCACGTGAGCTTCATCAACATTATTATGTTCGTTTTAAATTATAATATATGAATAAAAAAGTAGTTTCAAAAATTTTAAAAAAATCCCGATTTTACTTGAATTTTTTAAAATAATGGTGCTAATTTGACATAATTATTTCATCGGCGACTGGCATGTATTTTATTAAGTGTTACATCTGTTAATACACTGGATATTTTTATACCTTAAAGACATGAATCTGGTAGAAGTAATAAAAATTGAAAGTTATTTTTATTATTAAAAATAGGTGTACGCCTTAAACAGTGATTACGAGCCTTTTTTTCAAGGTTAAACCTATCTGCCGTTATTATCCAAATGACCATTCAATTTTTGGCGATGTACAGTTTAATCCTCGATATTATTTTATCTCTAGAACTATTTTTGTGTTACTTTTGTAACTTTTTAAAAATAAATTTAAAATTTGGTCCGCATATACTCCTAATATCAAACTTAAATTAAGAATGATGTATTTAAGAGTGTGCACGATCGTTAACTCCGTTGTAAGCGATTATCCATATTATAGAGAAGTGTTTTCATACATTCACGAATAAGAGTTCACGTATATTGATAACCTAAAAATAAGTTGTGATGACTTTAAGTTGAGAATGCTAGAATTTTTCTTTAATATTTTTAATCATTAAAGCGAAGATGGATCTTTCAGACTTTACAAAACGTCATTTCGAATTTGGAAACGTAAATTCTGTGTCTGTTTATAATCACATAAGAAAAGTTTTATAATGTATATATATATATATATATATATATATATATATGTATATATATATATGTATATTTATATATATATATATATATATATATATATTTATATATATATATATATATGTATATATATTAGAAAATTTAAAGTGTAGAAAGAAGTTGCTATACATGACGTCAGTTGTATGTATTCCCCTTTACGAAGAAATACATTTCTAATGACCTGCTGATTTCCCTGAAATTATATTTTACTTCGGTTAACAAAGAAAACAAATTATAATTCGTGGACTAACTTATTCACAAGAAAACACTAGTAGGAGTTACTAATATTAACTTATGGACTAATAAAAAGACCCACCTACCTTTTCACAATATATAAATATGAAGATTTATTACAGACGATAACATCAGTTATGGAGTAAAAAACAACCCCATGAGAAATAAGTTGTGGAATAACTCGCTACCTGCGTGGGAGCAGTAATTGCGCTTCAACGTAATATTACACGATAATGACTCGGCGTTTGTGGACGGGGTCAGTTCTATTGTGCTTCGTTGTTAAAATATTGGACGATTGAATACATTTTTATTTGGAAATTTTTTTATGTTTTAATTTATTTTCTGTCAACTTTGACACCACCATGAATAATGTCATTATTTCAACATAGTATAGCTGGCCTAGTGAATCTAACGGGCGGTTTCAAAAACAGTAGTACTAAATATCTCCACCAGTACATGCAGATTGGTGAGGAATATTTCGGTGAGGCTGAAACTGAAGTATGTGATTACGATACCGATAGTAAAATTGAAGCTAAAGTGATAATTAAGATGTGACATCCAGAATTAGCTAGTCATGGGCATTTTCAGGTGAAGTCTTGTATAAGTGTCATAAAGCGTCATCCTGGATAAGAGCACACAATATTATCGTGCATCTTGCATATCTCTTAGGACCAACCCTATAATAACACTGACACTTGATCACTGTTTTTTTTTCAGATGATGATAAATATATTCAAATAAATCATCAAACCCTTAGAGAAGTGTAAATATGATTATATTTATAAATATGACATCTATTATTTCGACGAAATATATGCTTTATCGAAATAATTTTATTTATGTACATATAGTTTTACTAAGAAATGTAGAAAATATATAATGTAACGGTAAGCTTTTAAATAAAGGCTAGGTATACAATATAACTTACTTGCATTTAATACGGCGTAATGGCACAAAATCGTAAGTGTAATAGAAATTAGAACATTCGGTTATTAAGCTGGCAGTTAGCTAACTATTCACTCGACTTAATGAAACTTTCAAAATTACTAATATTTGTTCATGTAGAACTTACGCTGTGAAATTAACTCTCGTGGGCGAATTTACTGCCAAGTATTATCTAAGCGCAAAGTAGCAATGCACGTAAGTTCTTGACGTCGGTTCCCGCACTGCGTTAGTATTTATGTACACAAAAACTTTTGAGCTACTTTATACCTATACACCTGTCTAACTCAAAACCTTTCTAATAAACTAGTTCAAATTATCAGAATACCATAGTAATAGAACACGGAGGTTATGATAAATACTATATTGTATTTAAATGCTCATAAATGTGGCTAATGTAGTTTCTAAGAAATAGACTTCCAAAAATAGCAAGTTTTGGTGATGACTGACTCACTTCTCATCAGAACTTTTGGACTAATTTGAATCGATTTAGAATCTTGAAATATAGTTTTGCATACACATGGAAAAAAATTAAATCGATCAAGGATTCTTGAAACAAATTATAATTGAAATTAAATATGGAATATTTCAACTAAGGACGAAAAGATGAAACTGTTATTTATATTTGTTGTTAGCGGTAAGGAAGTAATTTAATTCATGTATAGATGTTCACTGATATTTTACGGTTAATTATAAACATGGTCATAAAGGATTATTAATACCTATTCGCTAAAGTATTTCATAAATATAATGTTTAATGGCTTGACTGGCAATTTTAATGACAAATATTTTTTTTGTTAAAATTAAAAAGTAGATATTATTTTCTGCAATATATTATTACATATTTGTCAATGAATTTTAGATTTTTCTTTACAAATCAGCAACAAATAAACACTGAGACAAATATAGTCTATATCGTTATAGAACTACATATAGTGCTTTCTGTATCTTATCCGTTTATTCCACTATCATACACAAACAGCTGTATCGATTTAAATAGAAATTATGCTGGAATAATCCATCGTGTTCATATTAAAATACAGAGTACACTTGTCTCTCTATATTGTTAAGGGACAATATCTTATACTCCTGAAGGGAGATTTTCTTTCTATTTTATATTTAAATCTTTGTGGGTTTTTTTTAAACTATTCAAAAATTGCTACACTAATTTGTAATAAATTTTATCTGTGAAAATGCAAAAGGTATAAGTTTACATAAAAATCTTTTTTATTATTTATTTGTAACACAAATTAGCACAAAGACAGTATCTAATATTTTAGAAGTTATATTTAGTATTTTTTTTATAAAATCAATTTAGCCAGAATAAACTATTATGATGAATAAACCTGTATAATTTTGATCACACTGAATATTGATTATACATAGTATTACTATTTATCTGTTTACAAAATATAAATAATTTGGCAATATTCATATTTTCACCGTGTAAATTTATGGACAAGCGTGTCTTATATTAGCTTAAAAATATATTTCCTTTCCTAGGATAGAACTATGATGATTATTATACATCTCCCATAAACTTTGTGGTATTGGGAAATCTGTTATTTTCATAATTTTAAGTTACGTATTTTACAAAATAAGGAGGTAATATATTTATAAGATCGAAATGATTCAAATTTGTGGAATAATTTCTTGGGCTATTTTGGAGATGAAATCCACACATTACCTAGAATATTTACTTGCACACACACACACACACATATTTATATCTATATATATATATATATATATATATATATATATACACATATATATATATATATATATATATATATATATATATAAATATATATATATATATATATATATATATATATATATATGTGTGTGTGTGTTTATATATACCTGTACATACACAAATGAATACATGTTATATATTCCAAACAAATACAAATTCGAAGATGGGATGATTGTTCAAATACTCGTTGTAATCACGCCGTGAGAACTGAATTGATTTGTATAGGTAATCCACGCCCTATTTTGGATAAATTCTTGCAAAAATTTATTTTTTAAAACTATTTATTTGTGCTTCCATCAAAACGGTGAAAGTGTTGCTTTAGCATTATCATCAGTAAGGTAAGATTTGAAAGAAAATGTTAATAGATAAACTCAAATCATATCGGAGTTTGTACGGTACGTAATACACAGCGCTATCAAATGGTTCGAAAATCTAAAAGAAGCATCCTTAAAAATACGATATATTTCCAAGTTCGGAAATCCGTCTTGCCCTTGAATTGAAGAAATTATCGTGTTCAAAAATTGGCATTATTAAGTAAATTGTTAAGTACCATAATTATCCAAAATATCAAACATTATCAAATAGAATGAGGGCAGACTTAAATTCGTTAAAGTTATTTTTATTGTTCACTAAATATCTAGTTACGGCATAACCACTGCAGAGTTAAGAAATCTAATTGTAATTGTAAAAAAGATAGTTATCTTAAATGTAATTAAAATTAGTTTTTAGGCTAGTATATCAATGAAAATTGTATTACATAACTTGAACATTACTTAAAGTTAATTTCTTCACAAAAAGAATATTTCAGTTATCTTTAGTAGATGCATCTTTGTGAAACCTAAAATAAATCCATTGTAACGTAAAGTGTTTTCATCAAAGGGCATTTCTGCTCAATATTGGATTAGGTAAAAATAGTAAAAACCCTTCAAGCCTTAATGGAAATTTCAACAAGTCAATCCAGTGAAGGGCTAAATTCGCATTTGGATTCTGTCAGCGCCTAAACTTAATCAGAACTCATAATTTCACTGAAACGATATTGGAAAGTTAAATTTGATTCGATAACTGCAATTGGAAACATTTGCATTTTAATATAAATGCATCCTGCGAGTTGTTGGTTTAATAAAATTCATTGTTATCGGTTGACTTTGTGTAGCTGTAGTTTGTGGATTGAGCTTTCGATTGATCGGGAGAGGTATTATGATTGCTAGTATCGACTCTGTGTACTTTAAATATTATTGTTTAAAACGTATTTTTGATGCCTATTTCTTTTTTTTTGTATAGTTTTTAGCAAATCTTGTTCTCAGAATATTATATTATTGTATAATCTTTTGTTGAAAAATCTTTTAAGACGCGAAAAGAGTGAGATAGATCCATAATTAAGTAAGAGTTAAAATTAATACAATATTTTCTTCAAATTTTCCTTAAAGAACTAAGTATTTTGTGGAAAATTATTTTATCTTTGATTAGAATCCATATAATCTTGAAAATTTACCAACAAACTAGTCAAGCTTAATGAATTTGTAAATATCTCGGTAGTATTGAATTATATTACATTGTTCAATATTTAACTGGTGGAGTTTATTGATTTTTCCTATTATAATATAAAAATGTTACCTATAGATTGTTCATTGCCACCAATCATACTGTGTTTAGACAATCTAATTTCACAGCTTAGTTAAGGTAGCAATTTTATTAAAAAAACATATAAATATGAGTGTCGCAATCTACGTTGAATTACTATTATGTGTCTAACACTAACAGTACACGAGTATTCATTTTATTAATTGCTTAATTAGATTTTTTGCGGGGCATTACCATTAACCATTTCTAGATAATGTATTCGATTGCCATAATAATTTTTCACTGAACCCTAATGTCAAACATGATGTTTCAAACTTTTTTGTATACTATGTGAGGAAAATAAATTAATTCCATATTTTTTTTAATTCATAACCCCATACTAACACGCATAGCAAGTATTATTTTCTTACACACGAATAAGAAATGTTATTTTATATAAATCTTTTTTTAAATAAGAGGTTAAACTGCATAATTGAAGAAGGAAGATCTTAAACCAAACATTCGATATGTTATCTACATATCCAAATCACATTGTTTCGTACCGTATGTTTTATTGACAAAGTGACGAATTGATTCTAACAAAGTAAAACTTATTTTCATTTATCTTACACACTATATAGAGTACAGGGCGAGGTGTATTGACTCATGGAGATAAATGGTATTTGGAATAAGCATGGTTTTATTATAAGAGTACCCAATTCATTAAGAAAGAACGATCGACATGATTACCTATAAGCGTTCGGCGAAATGGGTATTTATGTGTTTGCGATTTCATAAATTTTCCCAATAACTGGCAATTACATAACGAGTTATTCGATTTTTGTCTAAATTATGACAAAAGATTTACGCTTAATGTATAAATAATTTCATCCCTAAAGGGAGTTTAGACGTTATAACTTGCCTTTGCGTTCAATCAACCATATCAAGTTTTTCCAATGTTATCCAATGCTTAATAGAAAATTTAGAATAGTAAGAAAGAATCACATAATTTTAAATAACTTGTAGACATCGTGTATCGTATTCGTAAGTTACAAGTGTTAGGAAGTATACGGTTAAATTTTGTACCTAATTAATTTAACATTTTTTAAATAGAGAAAATTCTGACACCAATGTCGTTGAAATAGTCGTAAGAATCATAATTGCTTGTGACATTTATGAAAAAATGCCACATAAAGCTTTAGGGGAGTTTTGAGCAGGGCATTATCATTATATGTAAAGAAAATAAGTAAATTAAGGACAGTGTTAGAAAACTTACTTTTATTTCATGGCTTTTTATTGTTTTGCTTTTAGTCAGTTATCCGTCCACATTTTTATTGTTGTTGTATGACACTTGTACGCCACTGAGGCATTAGAGTATAAAGCTTATTTTTGGTTTACGCCATTTTAACCCGTCTTTGCGAAATTCGTGCATGAGTCATACTGTGACGCTTAGTATTTCCAGGAAAACCGTATAGAAATAAACGTTATTGTTTGCTCGTAAGATAAATTTAAATGAAATTTCTTCGTTACGTTTGAATTTTTATACAAGATAGCCTGGTTTACATACGTAGTTCTGAAACAGTAGCACATTTTGTTTCATTGTGATGTGCTTAGCAACGTATGTGGAGTTTTGTCAGAAAGCGGGCATCAATATAGCACAATTACGAGAACTTATGAAACGCTTCTCCATAGTCATTATGAATTGATAAAGCGTGGACCAATCTTTAATTAAACAAAGTCTTCAGATAAAGCGCTCTAAAAATGGTAGCTCATTTTTTTTGGAACACTCTTTAGTATTTCTGTGCGGAAGCGTGTTTTGAAGCCTCGCAAGAAAGTTTTGAGTTAAACCGAGTGTTTGCAATGGAGTGTTTAAAGCTTTCACCACGTGCATTCCTGAAAAATGGAGATTCTAAATAATTCATTGAGAAGACACAGATTCTAACCCTGTTGGGTGGAAGCACTAAGATTGTAAATACGGGACACTATTAGGGGACTGTATTATAAAATAGTTAGGGCAACAGACATTTATATGCCGTATTAAACTCTTTTTTTTTAATATAGTGGTGTATAAATTTGTTTCCTATACAATGGAATTACACTTTTTATAGTTTTAAAACTGCAAGGAATAATTTAATTAGATAAAGCATTCAAGTAAAAAAATTGCCTAGCCCTTCCAACAAAAGGCTCTATGTGTTTCGAGAAACACAGGGTAGGAATAGAAATTTTAAGATAAAACTTAATTTTAAAGGAACAGCTGGTCATTTTGATTAAAATAAATCCCGGGCAAAAGCTATCCTAATCCATATTCCAATCCGGGCGTATTTAATGGACAAAATCTCCTGCATCTCGACAAAAATCACTTGATACGGGATTTTATGCTAGTTATTTCATTTATGCTTCGCCTCAGAGACAAAACTTAATCAATGCTTTTATTTCTAATGAAATGATATTAAAGATCTTTCTCGGAAATGACAATGTCTCGGTGCCTTTTATATTAACAGGTAGACCTAGTTGCAATGCGAGAGGATAAAAATCAATTTTATTATATTTTGCAGATTCAGTGACGATCAGTTATAGCAGACGTAAAGCAGGTGGTTGATTGATGAGAGTATTTGGCTATTGGGCCTAACATATATTGAATATTCCACAAAATATTAACAGTTTTTATGTCGATATAACCCCTTTGTCGTATTTCTGAAGTCTAGGTTTTTTTCGGATCTAGGTTTAATTGATTATATTTTTCGTTCGTAATTTTATTTCTTTATTAGTGATCATATTTTTACATTGTTTTAGTAATAATGTAAATATGGTTTAAAGAAAATTTTAAGGAAATCTCAAATTATATAGATGCTAAAACTTCTAATTTTAGCATAAATTTAAAAAAAGAGATCAGATTTTTGCCTTCGTTTAGGAAATTATTGTTTATTTGAATTGTGGTTTATGCAATGGCAAACGTCTTCAAGATAATTACTGTTCAAATTTATTCCATCCTGATTAAATTAATTATTAGTTCATGGAATTTAAATTTGAGTATATGGGTTTGATGGCTACGTAGTTACGACGTAGAGTTGATTGAGTTTTATGATATATTTATAAAAATATTTTTAAATCGCAAGTGGATAATTGGTGATAACAGAAACTAAAAATATTTGTTTTTTGTCTTGAAATCGTAGTTAAGAATAAAAGCGTTGCACCAATTACAGTACCGAGATGTCATTTATGCAAGCCCCGATTATTAAATTGTAAGGAAAACCAGCAACTTTTTATTAACAAGAGTAAGTTTTACTCGGTCACAACTCAAGAAAAGACGGGCAGAAATAGTGACGGGCGATTATTAAGTTTCTGAATTTTTTTACTACATAAGAGTACCACACTGCATATGTGAATTAACAACAAGCGCAAAACTAATGAAATTAACTTCGTTGATAATATTTGTCTATACTAGTACAAAGGATTATATAAAAAAACAATACAAATTGGTTCTCTTTCCGGTATTCATTTGTTAATTCCATATTCGATTCTTCTTCCGATCCTTGACAATAGTTATGGGTGCGCTATGATTACCAGATAGTACCAAATAACTCTAAATCGAACCTCCAAAAAAACTTTTTTCGTTATAGCTTTTTCAGTTATACACCCCTTATCTTTATATTGAGACACTTGTCAAATAGCCATATTCATCGTTAAAAATCGTTCCTTTTACAAACTATTTTTTTAAACTAAATATGAAAATATCAACATATTTCAGTAATTTATGTACAGAGACTTATTTAAAAATATACATAAATATACTTACTCTAGAAAAATTCTTAATAATTACTTCACAAAATTGTACCTTGGAAAAATAAATTAATTTATTTAACTTTCGAATCCGTTTCAGTGTATTGAGTAAAGTTAATAAATATATGGATTAGAAGTGTTATAGTACACTATTAAATGAAACTACTTGATGTAGTATTATTTTTACTTTCTTTAAATTATTTACCACGACCTAGGTTTCGTTGTATTATAACATCTTTAAGTGGGTTATTAACAAAGATTCCTAATTCAGTATCTTTGCTTATAGACCACCTGAAAATGTTGTGATACAACGAAACCTAAGTCGTAGAAAAGAATTTGAAGAAAGTAGAAATAATACTACATCATGTAGTTTCATTTAATTGTGAATAATGAATTTCTACAAAATTAACGCCAAATATATTCAATATCTGTGTTATGGTACTCAAAGTATGTAGAAATATGTTTCTTAATAATTAAATACTATCCGTGGGTAACGTTGTATTTATTAATACTATGGTATGACATAACATTTACCTTGTTACGTTTATAGACGACTAAGTTATTCAATTTTGAAGACAGCCTTAATAATATTTATATAACGCTCGTACTAACAGCTAAACTGATAAAAATTTTCAAAATGGTCGATTTACCTCTGTCGTTTTTTTTACACATTTTGTAATTAATTTTTAGCGTTTCGTAGTGCAGAAAGGAATCTTTATAATTTTGTGATGCCATCATTTATTCATCCGACTGCCACAGAACCATAATTTCTATGGTTTTATATTTAAGCACATAAGTAAATATATATATATATATATATATATATATATATATATATATATATATATATATAATATATATATATATATATATATATATATATAAATGTATATCTTAAAAAGGTCTCAGTGATATATATAAGTAGCAGAAGATTAATTAGTTTATAACTCTATTCACTTGTAAAATAACAGCGATGTTTTTCCTCATTCCATCGAGTGTGGAAATATAACATGGATTTCTAGAAATGAAAGTGACGCTTCATTTACCGTTTTTAATTGGGCCTTGTTTGCGAAATATTAAATGTTAAAGCGACATGTAATGTATCCCCGCTCCGCTCCGAATTTTTCAAACGTAATTTTATAAAAAACATAAGTAGAGCTCGCACTACGAGGGTTTCGTTTACATTAAGACACTTATAAATATTAAAATGTATATTATTTCAGTTTTAACTATATACTACGCTATTATAACTATTTACAAATATTAAATTTTTAGCAACGTGATTTCATTTCATCGTCTTATATACGCAAGTAAATTTCATTTGTGGTATTGACTTTTTTGTCGTTTACAAAGTATTAAACATTAAAATGGCATGTTATGTGATCCCACTCCGCCTCGAATTTCTCAAACGTAGTTTATAAAACCAGGAACAGAAATCGCACTGCGAGGATTTAGTAGACATTTCGGCACTTATAAATGTTTAAATTCATATTATTTCTATTAAACTATTTACAAATATTAACTTTTTAGCAACATGAATGTATTGCAACGTCTTATGTACTAAATCTTTCACAGGCGTAAGTGCATAATTCTAAAATTGTAAAGTCTGGCATAATCACTATAGTTTTCCTGAAATCATCTAATCAGATTTATCCAACTCTACTTTTTTATTATTTTTGGTTCAATAGATAATGGGACTGTATGTTATATTTTTGCATATATTATAGAATATCTTTTTTATGTGTAATTTAAAATTGTGAAAATAATATTTTCATATTCCTCATAAGCGAAATATAATTTTCAGTGTATATCGCTATGTAAGCAATCAAGAAATTCACAACGCGTTAGACATAAAATGGATTAACGAAGTTATCCAAGAATATGTTATTAAACACGAAAAACGATTAAAAGAAGTAGAAACTATTCTACTTTTGGATATTACCCATGAACCTAGAAAATTAAAACTTATTAAACTTCATGAATTAACTTCATGAATAAACTTAATTTATCTGGGAGCTGAACATTGGTACAATAAACCCGTACACGACTTACTGGAAAATAAAACCAAGTACCTTTTATCAATGATAATTAATTAATTATATATTTAGATTGTATCATGCATATCCAATAAAGGATGTTTAAAAAAATATACCTCATAAGAAGTGTTTCAAATGATACTCCACATATATAAAATGACAAAAAATGGTTTACTCCTCCTGTAATTGTTATACCAATATTTTTAAAGAATTGGTGGTGTAAAATATGTGCGTAATATGAAGATAATTAGATACATTACTATGCCAACTTTCAAGTTCCGACTTTTAAAAATAGAAAAATTTAAATGCTTCATCTGTCATATCTTTCGTAATCTTAAAACATGGGAAATATTTAAACCATTATGACATCCGGAATCATCGCTATAGTTTTCCGACAATCGTTGTGTGGGCTTCTAAGAACCTATAATTTTCATAATGCTAGCTGGAGTAATTTCAAAAATAATGGGACGGGGGAATATTTTTTGCACGTTTTTCAGTATGTATCTTGAGATATATCGTGATCCGTATAACTAGGTCTTTCAAATAAAATATATATGAAATAAAGAAAAAAATTGAGAAATTAATTTGCCTTCTTTCAAATTTCCAAAAGTTTCCATATTTTTCAGTTTTAGGTGTGGTTTAATATATTTTACTACAGTGCCAAATTTCAAGTTTCGACGTCAAGCCCTTTCTAAGGAAAACAGCTATTATGGACGGACGGACAGACATGTGAGTGATATTACAACAGCTCAGTTTTTACTTTTGATGTACATAACCCCAAAAAATATGAAAAAACCTAGAGATTGGCATTTAATTACAGAATGAAAATTAAATATTTTTTTAGTTTTTGAGCAACACGCAATTGGTCAGCTTTTTCGCAAATGTCTTTAATTTTGAGAAGTCATTCCTTCTTTTCTAATTATATACATATATATATAAATATAGATTTTCAAAATATCCAAACAATTGGCACGTGTGCTAATCTCATATACATATGGGAGCTGAACCTAGTTCATTAACCGCGTCAGATTACATTCAAGTTGATCTAAACAATATGTAAATAAGTCAGAAAAATATTTGATTAAAACACTTCTGTTGGAAAAAGAAGGGAACTACATTCAACCTATTCTACTGCAAAATTGAAAGTTAAAAAATATACGACACATTTCATAACATGTAATATGTCTTTTAAATTTTGGTATTTTTTTCCAACAGGAAATTCACGACGGAATAATAAAGTACCTCGCATGCTTTGCAATATGTGTCAATAATATGATCGTTTGATGTGAAGCAGTTATTAATAATCACACCGGAATCACATACTTGACAAGCATAGTTCCTTCTAAGCTCATAACGTTTGCGAAAGTATGTCATTATTGTTCCTTTCAAATTTCCATTGAGAAGCAGATATTTGGATAAGGACACGTGAAACTGGCTTTGCTACCTCATTTCGGCTACATTAATGTGTTTCTCGGTTACCGATAACTCACGAGGAAAGTAAGTAGTAATGCTCGGAATAGTTTTGAGGTTGATAATAACGTCGAAGTCTCTACGTTATTACTAATAAATACCTTGTTCGTAAGTAGATTTCTGGTCTTTACGTGTTTATATGTATGTGTATGCTTTCGTCAAATTTAGTCGAGAATATAGTATTTCTTTCTATGCAATTTTATTTTTCAGTGACTAATTATGAAACCGCTTCTGTAATTACAGAACAGTCAATTGAATGAATTTTTTTTCCAAATCAATTTCTTATCTATAAAAATGTAAAATTAATAAAAATAGGATCGTCTAACCCTTCGGGCGGAAATCTTAATGCAGTCCATTATTTAGGACTAAACTCTAAAAATTAACATTGATAGACATGCAAAATTTGTTAAAGAGGTACATATACGAGACAAATTCATGCATATACATTTTTATACAACCGAAATGTTCCATCGCGCCAATGAAGTCAAACGAATTCAGTTACTCGATAAAAATTGATTTCATCTGAATACGACGCCGTCAGGTAAAATAGTCTGAGAAATTTACCATTTTTCTGCATTTTTATGTTACACAAACACTTCTACACGAAACCATTTTGAATGGAGCATGTTTCGGGTACCCATACTATGTTACGGTAAAATAATTCAGTGCTCACTCACGGATAAGCTTCTACTCCGCCTTTTAATAGGAGCGTTAATGCTGTTAATCTAAGCTTTGTTAGTCTTAAATACTAATAGAAACTATAGCAACATCTTTGTATTTTAAACTACTCCATCGTCAATGTATACAGACGTTATGCTTGCTTGTAAAGCTAGTACTTTCACTCGAGAGCAACACCTCTGTAAATACACATGTCCAATTATAGAATTGTCTTATTGCAATGCTTTGAATGGAATAAGTATTATGATTTGAATTTTTAGTTATTCAATGACAGTTTTAGTCTATTCATTGGCTTGTTACCAATTTTTTTTTCCATTTTAACAATATTTCGCGATATTCAGAACGTCTTGCATGGTGTTCATATAAAAATCATTCAAACAAACTCAACAAAAATTTTAAAAATAAGGGGCGTTCAGGATGCGAATAATTAAAAAGTATTATCTTGACATGAAAATAAGAGAAACATTTTAAACGTATGTGGATATTATATACATTCCTACTTGGAAACAATAACCGCAATTAGGCCCATGCACTTAGATAATTTTCTTTTGAGAAACAATTATTAAACTATTATTATTAAAAGTCGCCTCTGTATAAATATATTTTCCCCATCCAAACTTTTTATAATTTGTACCTTTTTAAACTTTACAACTAATAAACAAAATTAATTTGTCCGGAAATGAAAAATAAAAATATCATTTTTAATTGTCAAAAGGACAATATACCTTAGGACAAAATTTTTCAATGAACTGAAAACTTTTTAATATCAGTAAATTACAAAAATAATTTGTACTTTTAACATTGCTGCCTGTAGCAACAACGACCAGGTAATGAGGCCATTAGATACTGTGAGAAAATAAGTATAATTAGGACCTAAGAGCTGAGGCTGAAAAAATACATCTAATTGAAGGTGAATAATTATTGATTAAAGAAAACCAAGAATCCTAATGACTATTTGGAACGTAAATATTAGATTTATTACGAATATGTGTAAATTGTAATAAAATTTTATTTCATCCGAAATGTTTATTTCAAATTACAAAATACACAAATAATTACTTACATTTATTTCACAACTCTTCCCTTATAATATTTAGGTTTTATAGCCAATTTGTATTGAATACTATCCATATTGCAAACTTTATTAACTTGCAAGTTAGCTCTCGTAATAATTGTAAAGTTAAAATTAAAAAAGTGAATTCACAGAATTTTATATTAAATCTATACCGTATAAGTATTCCATATCAGTGAAAATGTTCAATCCAATAACACGTGGAACGAAGCACGTCCTTTGGATATCTTGTAACAATTTATTTTCGTCTAAATCAAAACATGTAAGAGGAGTACCCCTAACATTTATAGATCCGTTGCCGGCAATCAGTACCGGTAGCAAGTTCGTCGCCCTTACAATGAATTTGTTTCTTTATACCTTTTTCCTTATATAAAGTGCTAGAAGAACCACATAATACCTAGAAACCACATAAACATTAAGAAGTAATACTACATCACGTAGTTACATTTAAAAAAAAATAAAATGAATTTTTTGTGAAAAATTAAAATAAAATGAATTTCTACGAACTTAATGCCAAATATATTCAATAAAATAGGTATTATTATTTCTAATAATAATAATACCTATTTTATTGAATGGAACTTGGAGTACAAATAATCTTGGTGAAAGTTTACGGGAACTGAATTGGGTATTGAATTTTAATAGAGAGAGAGAGGGACGGTCAACATGGCAATGTATAATTTTGTATAAATATAATAGATCGGAGCTTTTTCTTCATGTTACTAGTGAGACCAAATTGAACGTCAGTAGCTGGATTTCATATGATCTGTATTCTCGATCAAGTTGAACTCTATGGCACTCGAGAACATTTTTTATAATTTTTCAATTCTTTCGCTGTGTAACTTTGATAAGAGCATGGAGACAAAATAAGTGACCCATTTTTGAGAATAATTCTAATTAGTTAACAATATAAATTTATGAAAGTGCGATGGTTTTAAATATGTTATTTAAGCGAGACATTAATTCCAGAAGTTAAGTATATTTATGAACAACATGATCATAGTGAGAACAAAATGTTTGTTTGAACGTTGGTTCAGTTCTCGTGGTAATGATGTTGCCAAAGTACAACTAGAGTTATATTTTTTAATTATTGAAGGAGATAATAAACACTTGTTAAAATGCAGAAACATCCTATTGGAAGCCAAGTTATTGACAAGTTTTGTTGTAAATTTAGACAGTCTTTAACATCATTGTGTTTTACCACTTTCACAGTGCAAAGCATATGAGTAGTTGTATCAGATTTTTAATGAACATTACAAAAAGAAGGGATCCTAAGTGCATCTAATTTAATAGATTTAGTGAATGGGATATATGGTGAGAAATTCAAGTCATTACAAAGTTTTTTGAAAAAATTGAGGGAATACCATTGGGCCCAGGGTTTTCTTGCAATCGAGATCTATGATTTGTATTTTAATAGATTTTCTACTAATGTAACTATTACTCAAGTAGTGGCAATGAATAGGAATATTTGAGGCATAGCTACTATAAAAAACAGCAAACGTCACTAACGTCACGAACATTGAGGATACTGATCCATCATATTTCATGGTCACTAAAATTAAACTGTGACTTTTTTTATTGACATCTTCTATATATATATTTATATATATATATATATATATATATATATATATATATATATATATACATATAAATATATTTGAATATATATATATATATATATATATATATATATATAGTAATGCATTAAGCACGACATAAAACATTTCTACAGGATGTCAATAAAAAATTTTTCTTTGTCTTTCGTTTCTTGCTCGCCAAGGATATGAGATATAGATTTTAAATTTATACAGAAAACACATCATTTATACATCATATGCAAATTTACACATCCTCTGTAAACTGCTTCAATACATTAAGATATATTATTTTAATACAGCATATGGGATAAATTATTATAAACAAAATCTTTGTTTCGCTTGCAGTAATATTCTGTCACATCCTTTAAAGGAACTTCAGCTTAATATTCTCAGTTCGTTCCAATTACAGTTCCTTCATATTTTATAAGTTATTAGAATCTCAAGGAGCTAAAAAAGAAATGCTAGAAATAAGTAAAACCTCTTAGGAGATATCCATTATATGAATTCATTTCATAACTTTTCTACGAAATGTGAAAAGACAAAAAAAATATGCGTACTTCATTTCCCGTTTAATATTTTAAATTTAATAAAACCTCGTCAAATTAAATTCCATCAAATAAGTCTTTAAGCAAGCAAAAAGGAAAAGAAATATCAAACCAGTACACTGAGCTCGACCACTCTAACAAAGCGAAGATAAACTGTTTTGAATTATGAGACTTATTGTAAAACATTAATATTTACTCATAGCTAAAATAAGAACTGCTGTTTCACACTACTTACGCCGTGTAGCGTTTTCACTTTAACGTCGAGTACTACATGAAATTAACCAAGAAAAATGTCATAAATGTTTTTCTGTTTATTTATGTTAACAAATGTTAACATAAATAATTTGCAGAGTCATTTGAAATTAATTTTATAACTTATTATATTAATGTGAATACTTTAACAGGTCGGTTTTAAATTTCTTTATGATATGAAACACCTTTCTTTCACAGTATTAACTATTTTAGTGATAGTTTTATGAATTTTACGGCAACTAAGAAATGTGAATATTTAATCGATAACCTATCACAATAATATTAAAATATTTTATTTTTTTGTACGATAAACAGAAAATAAAATACATTCCATAATACGATAATGTTTCATTTTTGTTTTGATTTTCTTTTTGTGTTTTAAAAATACAACGTTCTTTAAAAAAGTAATTTATTTTATACAATGAATACCGCTACTAACATAAAAGTCAAATCTTGTCTCTTTATTTGTTTGTTCGTCTTTCTATCAGTTTTAAATGGCTTAATGAGTTTCAGTGATATTATGTGCTTAGATAATATATATCTTAAGATATAATTACTCTTATTGTGGGGACGACCCTACAGTATAACTAATTGCTTGTGTAAAACTTTCCCCGTTCAAAGTAGAATAACACTAAATTTAGAAAAACATTGCTTTTGTAGGCTGTCAAAAATGCAACAATATAAAAAAATTGTAATATACTTAAAAAAGACAAAATGTGTATCATAAATAAGAGTTAGAGTTAGGATTTAGGACGGAAGAAGGATAGGAGAAGAGATCAGAAGATCCAGGTTTTAGAAAAGGTAGGTATTTTCCACTCGTTGTTGAAAATATTTAATGTGTGTTGAGAATAGTTTCGTAATTTCAGCATCCAGTTGAACCTAAAATGTTCCCTGCTTGGACAATAAATGGTTTTTTTGCAAGAGAACACACGGCAAATGAATTTTCACAGAGGCACGTTTTAATAAAAATAAAGAGAGTAAATTTTCAGAGTTTAATTCATAATTAGGAGCAGAAAATCTTTAAATTTGCCAATAACTTATTTTGAACTATAAGGTTTTTTTATTATTTTAAAGAAATATGTTAGTATGTAAAGTATTTCAGGTGGGACTTGTTTTGAAAAATATGTTCATATTTTCTAAGGTTAAAGATACACAAGACACATTTTAAAAGGGTTCTGAATTGTTTAAATATTCTTCAATAAGATAAGGATAACCACACATCTCCATAAGAAATTAGTGATAATAGGAGTATTAGTCAAAGGCATATTTACGTTTTAAACAGAAAAAAAACGAAACGCTTGAAAAAACGATTCCTACCGAAAATATAAAAACTAACATCATCTATGAACGTTTAGTTAGATTTATTAAAATATTTCAAATGAGCTAGAATAATTACAAAGTTAATGCAATTAAACACAATGCTAAAATCGAGAAACACCAGAATGCTGACTTATTTTCATAGCCATACATTTATCATTAGGGACTTTAGTAAGGGCAGTTTATGTGCTATGAACAGCTTTGCAACCAAGATAAAATAGATTTTACGACTTATAGGTATCGAAGTAGACAATGAATTGACCACTACGTTCAAAGAGTTTAGCTAGAAGCTATAAAATAAATATGGCCTAAAAACTTTCATTGATCAGGCGATAAAGTCCTTTTTCTTCATACCTTAAATAACGTCGCCAACGGCAGTCGCTCTTGACATTATCACCAAGTAGCTCGACTACTTTTCAGTAACTGAAGCTAGTCTGGCTGCATGTGATCGCTTGGATACACATAATGTTTATGTACGACTAGCAGATCGATACTCGTAAAGTTTATTCGCCGAAATGACCGTTATAAAATTTAGTCCCTTAAGAAATCGTTAAAAGAAACCTTCCTCCTCATGACGAAATCACTAATACGACTATGAGAGGAGTTGTTAATTCTAGCACGAGGCATTTTTAAAATTAATGAAAGTGTATAATTATTACACGTAGGTACCCTAAATTATAGAATGACAAAAATGTATTATTGCCTATAAACAATAACGAACCTAGCGCGGTCACGCAATGATAAGTAAACTAAAGGTAGTAACACAAATTTTATTTTACATTGTTGCAAAATTTTAACAACATTTACGATATATGAGATGAAAGCGAGGTACAGTGGATAACTTTTTGTAAAGGAATCAACTAAATAAATAAACAATTTACTACTAATTTCCATAGTTTGAATCACATATTGAAATATTATCTAATGAAAATCATGAAACAATTTGGTAAAACATTAACAGTTTTCTGGTACCCCGCAAGGGATTACGTTCACACGTGGGTTACTATGGGTCGTAGTAATACCAATAACTATCCCACATAACACATCTTCGTTATATTAGGAACAAATTGCACTAAAGCAAAAGTGCTTTTTTTGTAATTAGAATTAAGAGAATAGAAGTTATTAGGTTCCATTTTTCTTAGTCGTCAAATCTACCTTCTTCTTTGGAATATGTGCTGTTGTTGTCGCTGTCCGTTATCATTTGTATTAGACTCCAAAACTTTTATTGTAATTCTTTTTACTTTTCTCTTTCTGTTTCGGTCTTTTTAGGCTTTTCACTTTATAATCTTCTTCACTATTTCTTTGGCGTTTTTGGTATCTGTACAATAATCACATATTCTTTGCAACATGTTACATGGCCCGTTTTTCTTTGAGCAGTTTTTGGAATTCCTCGGAAAAAGGGGATTTGGAAAAATTGTTATTTGGATGCCCGAACTGTTGATGGTTTGTATTGATGTATATACTTAGGCAGCGGCCTTTCTTTGATTTAATAGTGCTTCGTTCTACCGCTACTGGTACGTTGACTAGACGTGTATCTACATAGATAGGTAACATGGCCTTTCCTTGTCTATTGACGCTCCTATTTCAACACTTTCAAAAATCTTGATCATAGATGATAGCCCAGAGAATAGGCGAGAATAGACGTTATGGTTCAAGCGTCATAGTGTGATCGACTGTATTTAATAATATAGACTAATAGTGTATATTCTTGCTCACCGGTGAAGATTTCATTAATTGTGTAATTGAATATTAATCTCTTCTTGTGATTATTTCTCAATATATTTTTGTAATTTCTTAGCAGAGTAGCATACGGAATATTTCTCACATTAGCAATTCTCCTGATTTTATTTCTGTCGATAGCATTCCTCAAAGTAAGATCGATAGCATTCCTCATCTCTTTCTTACTGACAACGTCAATATTGTGAGCTTGAGAAGCATATAAAAATACTCATTGAGATGGGTTAAATTATACCATGATCTACTGTGATCCAAAAGGAAACGGTCCAGTGTTAACCAATACGTCATATTTAAAAATGTAATCGATTTTTAAGACTAAGATAATATATATAAAGAGCCATAAGCTTGATTTTCAGAACTTATGATTTTATCATTTATAGAAGATAACGATATTAAAAAAAGTTAAAACAATTATAATTGTGAAACATTGAATAAATGTACCTAAAAATTAGATTTAGTACCTACAGGGTACACAATAACCGTAACGAATTCTTTCACAGCACGAGCGCGGTGGGAAGTTCTATGTGCATGTATCAAACAGACAAAAATTTATAGATATCGATACGCTGTATAACACGCTCCATTATACCCCACCTTCCCCTATTGCAAAATTTTACTCGACTTAATGTTTTTACTTTTCTGTTTTATTTTACTATATAATTATGATGAATTTATTTTCAAGTGTCATTAAGATAATTTATTTAGTTTAGTTACAATCCGCCACCACCTAAATCATTTTTATTTACCTTTTCATTATTCGCTATATGTGAACTATATATATTTTGAGCCTATAATAAAAAAAAACAATGTGTCATTGAAATTAACTATATTGTTTTTCAAAACATTCTCCTTTATGATTTATACACTTTCGCATTTTTTTCGATTCCGCTTGAAACACCTCTAAAAGGTGGTTTTTCGATGCATCAATAGCTTTTTCTGCCGACAAAATCGTTATCCACGCAATTTATTCATAAAGTTCGGGAACAAAAAGAAGTTCTGTAAGGTTTTGTAAAATAAGTGTAGCTTTAATTTCAAAATGAAACTGTTTGATGCGAAAAATACACCTAGGAATTTAACTGAAACATTTAGATTTTCTTCTCTTTTATCAATTATTTACTGTTGAACTTCTTACGAAAATTAGAATGTTGGATGCTATTTCTACAACCAAATATTCTTTGTTACAATTTGCGTCTATCTTATTGAGCAGAATATACCCCTTATGGGTGCATTAACAAACATTATGTTTTGTGATACCTTCGATAATTGAGTATTTTACTTTTCAAAATGGGATATTGAAAAGTAAAATTATTACGTGCATAATTAATAATATAAATAATTCAGTTAGCTAATATATTTGCTCAGTTTATTGGAATACAACAAAATTTTAAACTCTACACTCTTCTACTAATAAAACTGTATTTAAGGGCGATTGGAATATTAAATCAATAAGAATATTTGTTTTCGTTCCATTGGGATATTTCTTTATACTTGCTGGCATATTTTTTTCATCACATACTTAGTACGGCATCTTCACCAAAGTGAATCATAACATAAAAACGCCTGTTATATCAACTGCCAACATGTATTTAGATTAGACAAATGTTATTATATCGACTTAATCCAAATAAATAACAAACGAAGATAAAAAAATTCTTTAATTACTAACAAAATCATTGTAGAATTACATACTAATACATGGCTTAAAAGGAAAGATAATATATTACATTTCTGTATACCCTTGTATTTCGATTTGATAAGGCCACGCAAATCTTCAGTAAAAATCAGCATACTATAAACTAAGTTCAGGGAACAGCTATTACGATATATAATATTTTGTGATAGCTCTTGCAAAATCCACTATTTTACAGCATCGTTAAAAATCTTTTCCATATTTTATGCGTTGCACTATTTGTTTTTAACATCTTACTCCAATTTCATTTTTCAAAACCGGGTTGGTTAAAAAAGACATGTATTATTATTTTCCAACAATCCTTCCTTTTTATTTTAGCATTAATCAAGTTTAAATACAGTATTCTATTTAGTGAGATCTATTCTATAACGCTCGAGGATATGTTGCTTAAAATACTTTTACTGGGGCACTCCAAAACAACTTTTTGATAGAACCTTTCACACGATTTCTTCGTACCGGTTTAATCAATAAACAAATCTTGGAAATTTCAAATATTACTTAATTCGTATCCTTGAAACAAAGAAATAGATATTATAAGTAACATAAATAGATATTATAGAAATTTCAATTAGATTTTAGACAACCAAATAAGGATGTTGTTATATCGGAAATCATGTAACTTTTCCAAAAAAAGAAAATTTAAGGAGATCATGTGAAATATGAGAAAATAATTGAATGAAATATATCGTAAACGACCAAATTAGCATTATCAATATGCTAGCTGGAGTCCTAACCTCTTTTGCATATTTTATAGATAAACTAGCAAATTTTGGGTAAAAAGATTGAAAAATAACAGTTTTATAATATCTCATGAAATTTTAAGGGGTACAGGAAAACAAAATACACTAATGCTTTTTTATTTATAATTTTTTCAGAAAATTGGATCATTACATACTTTCTTACAAGAAAAGTTTTATTTTGAATGCACTTTTAAATCATAGCCATATTTATACGTAATATAATGAAGCGAACGAACCAGTAACATAACATTTATGAAATAATTTTCGTTAAATCCTTCATAAATCTTATTATATTCGTTCGTTGTGAATTAACGGTATATTTTAATTCCCAATTGTAAACTTTTGATCATGTTGATAACAATATTATTTTTGTTAAGCTAACGAAGGGAGGTATGTATTTTCACTTAGCGTTGCGTTTTTTAAGTGTTATTAGTTTGCTTAATAAAGTGATTAGTTAGATTGTAGTTAAATAGGAACAGTTAGATTTTTGTTAATGATAAATGATCTGATGTCTCTGAGTAAATTGCTATTCACCTTGATAACTTTGAATGTTTATTTTTTTATTTGTAGAATGATTTCTTGGGTACTTATTCACATACCATAATCCCCCTAGAACAAGTTTAAACTGGTTTATTCTTTGAAGGCGATTAAACTTTGTTTCCGTTGTTTTATATAAATACTTTGTTTTTCCATTTTAATGCAATTTACTTTGCAGACGTAGTCGTGGTCATAGCCGAAGCCAATTAGTTCTATTTAACAAATAATTCTTTTCATTTAAGCGAAACCTAAGCAATGTAACTTCTTTCCTTAGTTTTAAAGTCATATCTTTATATTTTATATATTTTTTAACTATAAACATTTACTTTTACATTACAAAATATTTCGAAGATTTTAACGGCAAAAGAATTAGGTTTATAATATAAAATTATGTGTAAATTTTATGTTTGATTTATGTAAAGTAAACTATATTAGTAGCATTTACTTACACAAATAAATAAATGAAATTTTTAATAATTAATAATTTAAATGTTTCACACATAAGCTTACGAAAAAATAATCACGAATGGGAGGTTGTCATATAAATATTAAATTGTAATAGTTCATAATGAGCACACATACTCTACTATAGTCAGAAATTATAATATTATTTGTAGTGTATTCTGTATAAAATTACGACTCCTATATTTTTAATTACATTCTTAAAGTTTTGCAAAATTTCAATGCCTTTACTATGTTATTATGCACGATGTTTTCATGTACGTAAAGGTTGAATGTAAGTGTTGTTTATCAAATTAGTGATAGCATTCAATTGCTGTTAGCAGTAATGTTAACTTTCGGAGTATCTAAATGAAGATCACGCCTAGAACTTATTAACACACACTGTTTAAATATGTAATAAGAAGACAGAATTATAAGGTACATATTTTAAGCAAAATCCATATATATATATTACACATTATATTCTGCCATTCACTTCTAATAAATTTCAGTTTGTACTTCTTAATCTGTTCCTTTTTATTTATGTTTTATAAGACGATACTTCTTCAAGAACCTGAACAAATACTTCAACAATAACTGCGGCAAGTTAACGGCACAACATTACATGAAGTTACGGATATTGGAGTAAATTTGATTCCATAATTTTTCTATAAAATATTAAAAACCAAAGAAAACAAAATAAATTCACATTCTGTTCTAACTTTAAATATTATGAAATCCTGAACAACCCAATTCCAATAAAAATGTGTACAAGGAGGCAAAAAGAAAAACAAAATCGCAATTCAGATAAAGTGCGAGGAAAGTTTCTTTTAAATTATAAAATTAAATTGGAAAGCATCGGTAAATTGATAAAAAATTCTGCTTCGCAAATAGAACACGACTAACAGAATAACATTTTTAAATGTTTCATTTTGCGTGCGTTCAATTTAGTTCAGATCACATGAAAAACTATTTCAGAAATAATTTCTTTTCGCGACTTATGTCAATTTTTAAAATCATTTATTATACGATTCCAATATATATAGCTCCACAGTTCGAGATTTTTAAATAAATACTTTTGAAATAAATACATGCCTACTTCGAAGTAGGTCCTATATTATTCCTTGTAATTATCCTTTGAAATCTGGGAAATTATTTGTTTGATATTATTTCTTTCTTTTAGAAATAAAATACAGCAAATATTAAATGTACTTCAGGTACCGCGCCTGTAACAAGTGTCATAGAGATTTTTACAGGCGTTAAAGTATAATAACAACAGAAGTGACAAATAAAAACACTATATATTTCATTCAGAAAATAGACGCACATTTCTAAAATTATTGTGACATATGCACCTTCTAAAGCGGGTGTAAAAGGACAGCAAATATATTGAAACAATGCATTTGTAGTTTGATTAACATTTGGTTGTGCGCAATCGAATTTATCGTTTAAAACATTTTTCACTGTTTAATTTTCTTCATGTACCGCGCGCTTTATAATTCTGAAATTGCCTTATTATATTCGTGCCATTAACGTAAGAACATTTAATATTAATTATGTGAAAAATATTGTGTAACCTATTGTGCAAAATTGAAAATCAGGCATTGAATTATATTGTAAGATTTCAAATTGGCTTGTGCACCGAACCATGAGTTACTGTCAACTACATAAATATATCTTGCGATAAACTCATAGGAACATAAATTAAAATATAGTGCAATCGAGATTTTTCATAATTAATAGAATTTAATTGAAAATAATGAAGTTACAGACAGTCAAGTTTTATGAGTTTTATTGAATATATTTGCAAAAACAAGAATATAACCTTTTCCAAAAATTTCAAAAGATAACGATCAAGATTATTAAAATACGTCTCTTACTAGAAATACTTTAAAATCTTTATTACTTCAATTTGACTAATAAACCGATTCATTCAATGGCTATATAATGTAAATGAAGATTCACACAAAATTATAAAGAGACATTTTGACCAGAAATAACAATTTTTGCCAGAAATTTAAATAATTAACAAACAATAATCATTTTTGGCTAGAAATTAAAAAGGAAATTCCTTTGAAAGCTGGAATTTTCAAAGCTTGAATTTATTAGCGTAAAAAATAAGATAAGAAATTCAATTTCTCATATAAAAGCCGACGGCTCGACTAGCTTATAATTTATATTAAATGAATTAATATTTTATTTATAAAAAAAATTTAAATTTTATTTCATACGACGATATTTTACTTTACCTAAAATTGGGCAAAACGATAAAACATATTAAACAGCATATATTTTAATACTTAAGTCGTAAAATATATACATAGAAATTTTTGGATGGACTAATGAAATGATTTTTTTAACTGAATATATCATACATCAATTGATATAGCAATTTATAGAGATACAAAAACTATTTCAGATGTTCTTTTAAAAAGTTCTAGTGGTATTTCTGAAGTTATCCACAAAATTAGGCTGTCCTCCTATTTCTAAAATTGCTACACGGACCTTGCTCTTATTGTCATAAAATTGAAATCTTGGTCCTAAATCTCATACTTTTTGAGAAATTCACGTTTTAAAACCTGCAGAGAATGTGACAGGCAATGTATTTACATGGTGAAATATAATTTTAATATTTGTAAATAGTTTCGTAGGAAATACTACATACTCTTAAATATTTATTCGTTTAAGTGCGAACGGAAATATCATAGTGAGTTCTCCTAGTACTGAACAGGTTTCCTTATTTATTAAGATGATTTTAATCTAATTTTCGAAAAAATTATTGGGTCATATATAAATCACTTTAAAATTTTAATCGTTGAAAATATCCTATGATGTCCTTTAAGTATCCATCATAGATTCCTCTATGTTCTCCTAATAAAAGACTGCACTATAATACGTTCAGGTAGCAAAATGTGTCTACATGGTACGTGTCTACATAGGAAATGTACTTAAGGGATCCCAAAACAATTATTCGGTTTGACTATTTACGTAATTCTTTATTGTCCATATAATTTTAAGTCAGGGCTACCACGAAAGGAAAGATGATTCAATAGAAATTTTGATGAAATTCCTTTAGAGAACGAAAACTTTAAAAAACAGACAAAACTTAGCGCAAACCATTGCAGTTGAATTCCAAGTTGCGTTGTTAATAATAAAAATAAACTTTTTATAAAATATTATATAAATATTCATTGCTAACTTTTACGAGATTCAAACTTATAATTAAATATTCATTGCTAAATTTTATAAGATTCAAAACATTTTCCAGTTTTATTCTTGCTAAGTCTAGTAAAACAGGTAAGTCATTTGAATCTTGTAAAACAGCAATGAATATTTATTATTGGAAATTGCGTCAGTTTTGCGTGAAAAAGAAAATGAAATTAAAATATGTGATTCAATAGGAAATCAGATATTCGATAGTTTTTATTTAATATTTTGTTTGGGATTAGTTACTACTACTACTAACTTCTCTCCAATCTGCATTTTGAAATTATTTTCCACGAAAAGATGCTAGGAAATTGCTCTGTAACACTGATAACATAAGATTTTCAGACAATAAATTTATTATGATACCCATTTTTTCTTAAGATAAACATTTTTTTGATGTGTTCACACATTATTTTAGCTCTATTTTTAGAGGAATGCAAACTTTTCGCTTTAAATAAGTTCTTCAGTTATGTCTACGCACCTCACTAGTATAGTTTTTGATACAAAGTACAAATATACAATTATAGGGTAGAAGTTAACATACGTTTCATTTAAAACTAAAACGATATATTTTGTTGTTCGTATCATAACTATCAATCTATTTGTCTATTTCCAGGCCATAATTTATCGAAATTATTTATGGCCAGAAATTAAATGTGGGTTACTTTTATTTTGACATGAATACGTCTTTAAATTTGCTACCATACGGGGCAATCCAAAAAATCTAATGATAACAAAATCGGGAGATATATTTTGGCGTTGCAGTTTCGAATCTATCCTCTACATCAACAATTTAATACCATGGGATAGCTAAAGAATAAAACAATTCATTACAATAAGCGAGAATTGTGACGCATCGCGCGCAGTAGAGGGGAAAGCCGCCATTTGGAGGTTATTTTGCTGCGTATCGAGATTTGCAATTAGTATAACTTTTGATTCGGAAAAGCTACGATGTTCGTTTAAGTTTTAATCGTCAGCTGTCATCAAAATCTATCATAATAATATATGTTAGAATAAAAAAATATTATCAAAAATATATAATGTCGGCCTATACGCGTAGAGAAGCCAAAACCAAATACAGAGATCGTATATGGCTGTAAAGGGCTTCTCAAGAACAATTTAATGGTAATAATAAAACACCATATGATCGAGTCAAGCAGTGCCGGGAACGTAAAACAATTAATGCGGCCGAGCGTTTCAACGACGGTGCCAGTACATCTGCAGCTGGGGCGGTTGAAATTATTTAAGTGGATGACGAAATTGCTTCTACTTCACAACGGACTGTTTAAGCATAGATTGTGCTCGATTGTCGATTATGAAGACATATTGGGCCGCAGCTAGTGCACGTTTCAATATAACTCGTTACATAGACGTATTCACGTACAACACACGGCCGTGTCCACGATACAGCCACACTCCATTTTTTTTAATTCAAAACTTTTAACCGTTTTGATATTAAAATTGTTAAATTGCCCGAAAAACGCTTATTTTTTAAGCTACTCTGATTCTTTTTCAGTTATTTTTGATCTTAGAAGCAATTATATCAACGAAGAATCGTCAAATTAATTTCCTTTAATACCAGTTCCAATTATAGTCAGAGTAGTATCTTATGTTTTCTGATAAATGATATGCTGCTTATAGAAAAGACTTAGATAACTACTGCTAAATCTCTATTGTTTGTTGATGAATTGAAACTATTTGTGTTGACAGAGGATTGCAGAGATGAATAGGTATTGATTCTGGACTTCTGAAATTATTTGCACTCATGTTTCTAATATGAGATTTTAAGGTACAAAATCGTTTCTTCATGTTTATTTTGATGATAATTCGCATGAGTTGAATTTATCGCATTTTTCCTTTCTCAACTCTTATGGTATATCGACACTGCATATTTCATCTAATGCCATTGTGTAAAATAATTCCATTTCATAGTTTTTTGGTCATTCCGTTAAATATTGGTATTCCTTTTTAAAATTACATTAGATATAATCAAGTATCTTCTACAAATATAAATAAAAGCGAAACACATCTCATTGACTGACTTGTTATGACACTTTAAACTATGAAGTCTTTAAATTTGAAATTATAACAGGGCTTTTTCTTTTTGATTCTAAGTGCTCACTAAAAACAAATGTTTTGAAATTCAACTCCTAAATGTATAAAAAATTTAAATTTGAAAAAGATAGAATTAATGAAAATTTCTGTTTCGTTTTTCAAATAGAAGAGAGAGAAATTAAGAAAATACATTCGGCGTTTTTAGAAAATTACTAACCATAAAACATTTTTACGTAAAGAAGCCAAAGAAACAAAATACAATTGTTGTCCCTGTTACGGGCAGCAGTAACTATTTTTTTAGTAATTTTAATACAGTTTGCTTAGAAGTACTTACCAAAAGTAACTAAGCTAAGCCTATTATCCATTATGGAAGTATACCTCTTACGCATTTTAAAATACACATATAAGATAGAAATAGTTCAATCAAAATAAGTGGCCAAAAGACAGAAAGATTTAATAATGCGATAAACATCCAAATATTATATACGGCTTATGAAAGTAATACGGCATTAGTAAAACCTTCTTTGGAAATAAATACGTAGAAATCTATAATAGCGGAAAATAATTGAAAGGTGATGAACAAAATACTGCTACACAAAATATAATAATATTCAACAGGCCACTGTATTTCCAAAACGGCAGAATAAAATTAAAAGTGTGACTTAGATAGTTGTTATAAACCATCTGCGTTAAAAACGCAAGTTATTGAATAATTAGCATTATATTTTTGTAACATACATTAGCTTTCTGCATGTACAATTCTTTTCAAGACATTGTGATTGTTTTGTAATTTTCAACATGTTTCAATAATTATATAAGTATAATTTGTTCATGCATTTTTCTTTTTAGTATATTCGTCTCTACTTTTTTCTAAATTGTTAAAAAATATAAATTCAGTAAATTACTTCCTTTGATTTTTCACCTACTGCTTTTCCTGTAGTAATTTTCACTTTTCAAGTGTCTATTAGAAAGTCACGGACACAACCAATAACTACAAGAATTCCTTTGTTTCAATGCATGGAGACATATATTTTTGTATAGCATATAGGCTATTACATTATAAACGAGGTTTCTTTTTTTATTCAGGGTAATATCTCACGATATCCTTTACATATGGGTAAGTTTGCAATTTTCTGTATATTTCATTCATATTTTATTCACGTCTTTTAAAGCAGTACTTTCCCGAAAAGCTTAAAAAATAGTTTCATTAATAAAATTTCCGAGCAAGGACAATACACTGTGTTACAGACATTATATAAATTTATTTTATAACTTTCTATGTAATGTAGAAAGCCAAGCGACGTATACCGACTTCAAATTAATTTTAATAAAAGCTCTCCAGTTTAAACTCCAACTAATAGATATTGAAGCAAGAGAAAAAAAACAACAAATATTACACCATTCTCCTCTAAACGCGAGAAAAGCTTGGTTTAAATTATAAACCAAAATTGGAAAACATCAATAAACTGTCAAAAAAATTGCGTTTCACGCTTCTTATGCAGTATGTTGCTTATAATTTAACGCCGAGTACTGTGCGAATGTTGCCAGAGTAATTTCGTAAAATATTCTTCGTTTATATTTTTTTAATAAATGCTAACGTAAACAATCTGCAATGATGTGTGAAATTGTTTATGTTTTTACACATTAAAAGTAAATGCTTGTACAGAGTGAATTCTGCAGTATAACCATTTTAGGGGTAAGTGTGGCTTGGTACATAAATTTAACTTATATAAGCTGGCAGTTGTCCATCGAGTCACATTCGTTAAACTTGTTCGGTAAATTTTAAGCTGTCACATAAGTAAGGTGGAATAGAATGATGCTAGTGTGAACATCGACGGTTTTGTTGGATCGCGACGTTTATATTGCGATCCGACTATAATCCGGGTCTTTTTTTTACAATTTTCATTTTTGAGAGCGCCATTTTCATTACCATTACCATTTTCTTTTATAAAATCTTTCATTTCAGCATTGTATAATTCAATCGTATAAAGCGAGCTCAAGGAACATAATTTATTTATTTTGTTACTTCCATTATAAGAAAAATTCTGCCTGTAAAATATTCGTGTTTATGTCGAAACACACTGTAAACTGCTAGGGTTATGCCCACATGGAACTTGATAGGGTTATGCCCACATAACGTGTGTGATAATTTTTATGTTTTATATATGTAGAACATAAATTTTTATATATTTTAGAACGCAAAGATATCAAATGATTACTGTAATTTATAATACGATGTGACGGTGTTCATGTATTTGGATAGTGCGGTAATGTGAAAAGTTTTTCCATAACCTACCACCTCCACTTTTTATTTTACTTATTGTTTTATGTTATGTAAGTATGATATTACATAAGCTTTGATGTAAATATGATATTATATCAATCCTCAGTTCAAAAGTTTATTTGGAATTCTTTATAACACGAGACTTTCTATTATACGACATTCTTTTGTCATATTGACATCATTATATTTAAGAGGTAAAGAAAAAAATAGATGAATTACATGCCATCTTTTAATAAATGTGTTCTTCAATACGTCAACCGTTTTGCCTAAGAAAAAAAAATTCAGGATTACCATTTTCCCTATTATAAAAAAAACAAATATGTAATTCATTATTAAAACGAAATGTACCATAGTCTGCCTAGTTTGGGGTTTTGCCATGTTAGTCGAAGCCGATCCTTGCATATTTCCAAGAGAAAATTGTAAATTTTTGATAACAAAATCTGAAGAAATAGCTCTTAAAATTAAATATACTGCAAAATTTATATTAAAAAACGCCTGATTCTCTAAAAAAAATTAACCTTAAAATATTTATACCACATTTTTTATACCACATTTAGGGAATTCGAAAAGAAGGTTTGAAGAAACTATTCACTTCTATTCACATGTGAAATACGCAGGATAATATAATAATTATAAAATGTACGTTTAGCAGTTTGAAATTTATAGAATAATAGACGAATAAATACTGTAGGTTAGGTTAGGTTTCCTTGTTTATTAAGATCATTTTAACCATAAATGTAGGTTAAAAACTGAATTGTACTGCTACACAAAATGTAATGAAATTCAATATGCCATTGGACATGTTATAAAACTGGAACTGTAGGTTAAAAACCTAAACCAAGGAAATCCCGAACTACGAAAATTCCGTACACCCTTAGGCATATGTGATTATTTATTTAGATATGAATTCTTTCAAAAGTGTAAAAAATTCGAGTTTCCCAAATATTGATTTTGAATTTCTCAAAAATTTTAAGATTTAACCTTATTGCGGGAATTTGTGATAAACTTTCAGTGCTGTATTTTCATAATTTTAATTTTTTTAAATTTTTGCACTAGAAGATAGAAGGAGGAGTGGCGGAGAAAAGATTTTTCGTGGAAATTTAAAGCTTAGAGAGCTATCTTCAAAAAATTCTGAAACAAATATTTTTCGGATCCGTTATAACACACTCTTTGAATCGATATCTCGCAAAATAAATTAAATTTAAGAATATTTCGAGTACTCAATTTGCATCTTCTAAATTTCTACATAAAATCTTTAATGTTAGTTATTGAGATATATGTCGATCAATACGTTTTATCATTATTCGAAATTTCATGTAAAAAAACCGATAGTTTTAAAGCCAGACCAATAGTTTTAAAACCAGCCCACTGATATAGATCGGTGGAAAGGTAGGTAATCTTATAGGTGTTACGTTTCTTTTTTTCTTTTTCCTAACCTTGACAAAACAGAGGAAACCTTAAAGACATATTTTATTTCAAAATATATTAAACTCTTTTTAATTAAGGCACAAATTTCAGGTTACTCGATGAATACATAAAAATACGTGATTATGGCCGGCAAGTAGATTTTGATTCAAAGAAAATTTATGAGCTGTGCTAATAAAGACAGTTTCCTATTTAAATTAGGGAAAGAAAGTGTATTTTTCACCTAACCGAATTCTTTTTAAATAGATTGTCAAATGCCTGTTGATTAAATCTTCAATTCAATCATTATTATAATGGATAAAACTTGTAAGTTTCAATCCAACTCCGACACTTTTGTTTTATCAGAAAAATACGTGTTTCCTCGTATACTTCATAGGACACCTAAAAATGAAATGAATAAAAAAGTAACGGATTTAATAATATAACATTATTGGATTTTACCCATTTCTTAATACATACAAAGTAAATGTATTAAGAAAATTTGAAAGCTTCGCGAAAAACTTGTCAAGCACGAGCAAAACTCGCACGCGAATGTTCCGTACATATTTAGGCAATTATAGACGTTGAAAGGCACATAGTATTTTAATTAATCTATTTGCAAATATTAATTTATCATAAGTTAAATATATTGCCTACTATGTCTTTCGTGGTTTGAAAAACACGGGGCATATTTAAAAAATTATGATATCAAGAAACATCGTATTTTTTTCAGTTTTCTTATAAATAAAGTATTTTTTGCATGTTTTTTATATGTCTCTGAAGGTATAGTTCAAAAACTAGGAAAAAAAATTAGAATGAAAAATGACACAAATATATTAAAATTTTAAATATTGAAATATTTGCTACTTATTATTATGCCAAATTTCAAGTTTCAATATCAAGTAGCTTTCAAGAAAGACCGTTTTTTCTTGAGATATACAAAAAATACTTTATTTCCGAAAATACTCAGCGATATACGGACAGGCACGTGAATAATTTTTCCTTTCGAGGTGTGGAACCCTAAAAGTGAAAAATTTTCAGACATTATTACATAAGTCATAGTATTTTACAATTGTATAGGCGATTTTATTAATAAATCTCAAAATAAAATCCTCTGACTTCAAAATTTATTCAGGTAATTATTTAAGGCACATGGAGTAAAGTATAAAGAAATTGTATAAATACAATCAAATATTTTATTCAATATTATGTCACATTTTCAATATTTCTCAAATTCTAATCACAAATATTGTTCAAATTTTGTTACGATGCTTGTAAAATTAACTTATTTTTTTTGCTTATATTTTGTAATCAATATATTCAAATAGATGAAATTTATCACTTTGTTTTAAGTTTTTTTTGAACGGGCAATATTTAAGAAATGATTATCTTTTTTTTTATCGCAACTTCTAAGCGTTTACCACAAGTTTATATATAGAACTAATAATTTTATTTTTATTTATGGAACTAATAATTTTATATTTTTCTTAAATATTAAGTATTGAATATATTTGGCGTTAATTTTGTACAAATTCATTATTGACAAATAAACGAAACTACGTGATATAGTATTATTTCTTTTTTCTTTAAGTGCTTTACCACGACCAAGTTTCGTTGCATTACAACATCTTTAGGTGGGCTATTAGCAAAGATTCTTTCAAGCAAAGATTTTGTTTTGTACCTAAAGATGTTGTAATACAACGAAACCTTGGTCGTGGTAAAGAACTTAAAGAAAGTAGAAAAAATACTACATCACGTAGTTTCATTTATTTGTTGAATATCAAGCCTGATTACTTGGACGCACAACGGACAAAATTTATATTTCGTTTACGATAATATTCTATCATTCTGTTTTAATTAAAATCTGTTTGCACTTCTCAGTTTATTTAAATCATATTTCATTCATATTTTATAAGTAAGTACTTCCTTTAAAACTAAATAAGTACCTATATATCCAGTAATACTTGCTGGCGGCTGCATTTTACCCAGTGAACTGTGATTGAATATTGAAATAAATTAATTTTTTAACTGTTCTATAAAATATTAAAATACAAACAAAATACAATAACTTCCTATCCTGTTTGAAGTTTAAAATTTGATAAATCTTTCTCAAGTGAACTTAACAAAAATATATAAAGCGAAAAGGAAAACAATGTAGAACCATTACGCTCAATTCAACCGCCCCCAATACGCAAGGGGAACCTGATTTATATTATAAGCTCAAATTGGAAAGTATCAATAAATTGCTAAAAAAATGCTGTTTCATACTACTTATTGTGGTGTAGCGTTTGTAATTTCGCGCTGAGTATTGTGTGAAAATAGCAGAGGAAATTTTACTAAATAATTTTCTTTCAATTCTTTAACAAAATTTAACGTGAATAGTCTGCAGTGACATTTGAAATTGAAATTCAGAATTCTCAACTTAACAGAATAACTTATTTTAACTCTTCAGTTATGTCGTCGCCGTGGTGTGTTGCGGCCTGTGACGACACGGCGCACCGCGGTTACCCGGGTTGGATTCCCGGCCGTTCGTCGAGCGGGATGGGTGTTATGGTTGGCTGTAAGAGATTGCTCACGTAGCAATAAGTCTGCCATATGTATCAATTAGATACATTAAAGTAGATAAACAAAGTTCAGCTGAATATTTTGAACCCGAATTATGGTTATTATAAGTCGGGCATTTCAGATACACTTGTTTTTTCATATTTAATCTAAATATATTAAGACAGCTTAATTGGTTTCCACTGATAGCTTGGTATTATATAGTTTATTGAGCTTCATATTGAAATACATTACATTACGAATAAGGAAATGAAATTAAAGTCAACTACGCCGTTTCAGATTTATCGTAAAGAGAGCGACTGAGTAGATAATTTATTCTCTCGATATTCTCGACTTCTTTATACTCTCGACTTGGCGGAGTAATTCATTGAGCGAGCATCGGTTATTATTCAATTTCTTTCATATCTCTCCCAATATTCTTATTCCATATATACGAAGATAATGCATTCATAATTGTCTTATTACATATTCTTATTACATTACATGTCTTATTACATAATTGTCTTATTCTTTTCTATGAAATACTAAAATACAAACAACACAATCCAATTTCGTATTCCGTCCAAAGTTTTAAATTTAATAAAACCTCCCCAAACTCAACTCCAACAAATAAGCATTCCACCAAACCGGAAGAAAAACAAATATCGAATACGTTCAGTTCAACCGCTCAAAATGCGATGAAACACTGCTTTAAATTATGAGCTCAAATTGGAAAACATCAATAAATAGCGAAAAAAAATAGCTGTTTCAAGTAACTTTTGCGAAGTAGCGTTATTGGATTAACGCCACGTTGTGTGGAAATGAAATCGTGGAAATTTCATTAAATATCATTTGTTATATTTTCGTAAGTGTTACAGTGAACAGTGTGCAATGATATTTAAAAATAATGTTTTAATACTTTAGATAAAAAAAGTTTTGAAGTGAAATCACTTTTTGTAATAAACTTATTTACAGAGTTCGTTCGTCTTGTTAGAAAGGTGAACTTTGCTTTGTATGCAGAATGTGTTCTGTGAAATGACAAATGTCAGATACAGTAAGATGTAAGTTTGACGTGCGTCAATATTTAAATCCGCTAATCAAAATTGCCAATATCGGTACATCATTATTTGTTAATATTTATTTTTACATACAGGATTTAAACATCAAGCTTACTTGTACTCTTTCAACATGTTAACATTGAAATGAATTATGGTTTGGCTTATTATGGTTTTGGTGTTCTATTTTATATAAATGAAGTTCATTAACATTGGTTAGCGTTTCAAAATCAGATTCAGAGACACCTAGATTTAATTTTGAAACGTTAACTGATTTGAATAGAAAATGAGTACCCAAATTTCATTATATTCTTGGAATTTATATAGTGAAATATATATTTTTTTGTAAATACAAGAAAAAAATGTCAAACTTAAATATTTTTTGGAAATTTAAGCTATTCTCCATTTAAATCGTTTATTGTTTATGCAGTCGTTATATTATTTTGATGTTGCGAAATTAAATAGAACAAGCATTATATAATGTGGCTTCGTTAATGAAATTATAATATTTGAAATAATGTTAATAATGTTAATTGTAATATTCTTCTATTTCAAAACCAAGAGACACATTAAAATATTAAGCGTGCTTTACTCGCCACTGGTGATGTATATGTCTGTAAGACCGGGCGGTTTTATAAAGTCGAATGACTCTTTCAACTGGCATCGATAAGTGTTGTGATTGCGCGTCCTCCATCGTCAGTTCTTGACACAACGGTGATGCGGGCACTTGTTCCAGAGTTTTGGCCATGTCCCAAGGGCAAGAAATAACGTACTAGTGATTAGTAATCTGCACAGTGATGATAAAGTCGATGCCGAAACTCAAAAACCCAATATAATTTTGAGCTACAATGTCACTAAGGGCGGAGTCGATGTCGTAGATGGTTCATGCTACTTACAATTGTGCAAAAAAATAAATTTTACGCTACACTGATTGTTAGTACTATAAACAGTCAGGTGATACATGCAGCTTATAATTAAAATACAAGATTTCAATGCCGTCATTTAATTGGGACTAAGTGAATCTCATATGAGAGAACGTCTTAAGACAAAGACTTACAGTAATTTTGAAGATCGATGATGTCCCCGAGCCGGCTGGTCCTTTCAAAAATAGTCGGTGTTATGGGTATAGATGGAAAAAAACACAGGAAAACCATGCATTTATGGCACGTGCCCTTACACGTGTCATAAATTCAAGAAATATTTATGTTTTGAGCACATAATGCCATATTGTACAAGCTGTTTCGCTGTTGTAGAAGAGTGATTTTAGAGGTATTCTTTCTGTTTTTCGTTAGAAAGCTAACCATTTTTATTTTTTTCTAAAAATTCCTACTGTCATAAAACTGACAAAGGCTAATATAATTTTAAAAAAATATAAGAATGTTATATGCTTTTTAACTTTTAAAATAGGTTTGTTAAAAATCATGTTAATTTTAATGATTTATGTCCAGTTGTTTAATATCTAATAAACGATCTGTATTTTATGAAATCCTTATGTTTTATTGTCAAAAAATGTGAACTTTTACAACTTATATAAAAAAAGTGGCACGTATATTTAATTAATACAAAACTCTTAGGTTAAAAATCCTGGTGCATGAGATCATCAGTTATGCAAATTAAATTGACGTCACCAGTGGCGGGTTAAAAAGCCTTAATATCTTTTATTTTTTCAGATTTAGTGAAACTAGTATAAAAATTATATACCTGTATGATTAGGATTAAAAGTAGGTTTTATTTAATTTCACTGTTTATACTGCGGGCAGTTCCTGTTTACTGTTTTGACTTTGTTTTTTTGCCTGTATTTTGTCTGAAATTATTTTCTGCTTATTTAAGGAATTGAATTGAATTGCTCTCTCAACCATTTGTACAAGTTTATTTCTCTGCTCAGGTGTAGTAAACAACTGAGTACGTATGGTAAACAACAATGATTTCAGTCTCTATCACACTGAAAGCACTATTGTTTTCCATTAATCATATTGTTTGCCATTAACAGAAGCGCATGGTCATTTTAGGTAGGTTAGAGTTTTCCTCCATAATCGAAAATATAATTAATATAATTTTGACGTTAAGGTTTTGGACGTCAGAAGAATCCAAACAGAGTTTACATGTTCTATGTTCGTCATTTGTATAATGGCTTTTATATAAACTTTTACGTTTTATATAGTGGTTCAAAGGAGACTAGCGAAAATAGGTTTAACTCTACTGAAATACAAAACAATTTTTAAAAAGCTGGTATTTTTGGAACATAAAAACAAATCATTCAGCAATTGACATATGAAATAAATTTGAAATGAATATAAATTTCACGAAAATGTTAACCATTTCCATTATTTCCTAAAAAAATATCCAATCCAAATTGAAATTTAGAAATTGAGTGCTATTTCAAGAACAAAATATATTTTTGCTTATAATTTACATCTATCCTATTAAATAAGATTTATTTGAATTATTTCTGAATCGTTTTCTATCAATAAAACGATTCATTAAAAATCTCGAAATAAATTCAATTTCGTCACAAATGTAAACTAATACATTACGGAACTACTTAACTCAAAAATAAACTAGTATAGTTGGCATTACCAGAGCTAATATGTAATGGAATTATCTAGCTGGACCAAAAGGGATATAAAAAAAAGGAATATATCTTGGTTTAGCTTCTGAGATGTCAGCAGATGGGACATTCTTGTTGGTATATTTTGTTGAAAATAAAATATTGAGTATAAGAAATTTGTACTAATGTATATTTTAATAGATTTTTTTTATGCAGAAAAATATTGAAGGTTATTTTTTTTTCCATCAACAAACATTTATTCAGAAAAAAGGAGCCCCTTTTTATGCAATATGCTACTGGCCGATAAAAATATACATAAATCTCTTAAATTGTCGTCCAAATATTTTAAATACTGCGCCAAAAAAATCGAATACGCCTGTGAACACAATATAATTTATTACATTAATACGATGGAATTTGCAATTTCCATGGGCACAAATAAAATAAAATTTTTGTTCAAGATTTATACTTCTAATTCAGTTACAAAATTGTGGGTTCTCATAAGTTGCTACGCAGATAAACAATTTGGTGCTAATGTTAGTATATATTCATTTAAATGTTTTTTTTTCTTGGTATAATCGGTAATCGTTACACACAACTTTAAATTTTAAATCAGCTGCTAAGTTAGTCTATTAAATAAAAAAGATTAAAATATCATTGCAAATTTCAATTAGTACTTAACTAATTCTACTTTATAAAATGCAGTCATAATTTTCCAAGTAATATAATAAAAATTTTGTTACCAATTGGAAGTAAATACAAGATTAAAAACAATATAATGTGTTTGCCAAGAATCTTGTAAAGTTTAAGTGGGAAAATTGTGTGTAAAAGTCTTGTTACATTTACATAAAAATAGTAGTAAATTAAAGAAAGTAGAAATAATACTACATCACGTAGTTTCATTTAAGTGTGAATAATGAATTTCTACAAAATTAACGCCAAATATATTCAGTATAAATATAGTAACAAAACATAATTAAATGAAAAAGAAAACTCGCTGAATGAATATGTAGTTCTGTTTGAGGCATTACCATATCATTTAGATTCTATTTTAACTTTTGCCTTTGTTATAAATTTTATGGTAAACTAAACGTAATAGGACCTAAGAAAATCGCTTTGATAAATGAATATCCCGGGAAACTTTATATTTGAAAACTTAAAATTTTCTGAAATCCAAATTGTTAGAACGGTTTTATACTTTTTAATTTTTTTTATTAATAATTTTCATATAAGATTTGGAAAATACATTGCTATAACACTCATTGTGCTTTTCTAAGAAGTTTCTCTTTTTAAGCCTTTAGGAAATATGAAAGTACAATACCATTGCTTATTTATTTGTTCCTGTGATATTATGTTGTGACGTCTTCACATAGAATGTTTTATTTCGCTATATTAACAAAAATTAAAATCATTTATAAAGAGGAATATTTCTTAAACAAAGAAAACATTCATTTATATAATATTTATTTGGGAATACCTAGTTTTAGTTGTAAAGAAATCGGTCTTGAGTAGATTAATAAAAACATGGTGTTATTAATAGACTCTTGGGATATAGTTTTCCTTAATTTATAAAAAAATTAATCAGTAAATATTTCAAATATGCAATTTTTATTATTCCTTGTGTTAAATGAAACTCATATAAAGCATGTTATTTAATATTTTTTTCATAAGTAAAACAGTAACTGTTATAGCATCGATATTTTAATCCAACATAGTTTTTTTTATGCGTGTTGAAAAATGTTTTTCTACAAAAACAACTGAAACTAATTCGAGTTTCAGTTTTGTCATCATTACCAATCACATTAAAACAAATCCTTATACTTTTGATTATGATTAAAGTACATATATAGTTATTTACTTTTTGAATGAAATATATAAAGCAATGGAATAATTGATTCGATATGCATCAAAATAATAGGGCGTTCAAAAAGGAATGGTACGTGTGTAATTCATGACACAATACTTTGTTAACAGATATTTTAAAGCCAAAATAGAGATTAAATTAATTAAATTTCAAGTTTCGTAGAAAACCATATTTCTATTAATTGATCGTTGGTGTACGCATTTTAAAATATATTGAAGCGGCTTAATTAGATTGGGGCCTCGTATTTTTTCTAATGTTGTGACATAACCCTCCAACCCAGGACATATTAAATATTTTCAGAAACGATTTTATTTGATAATATTTAGGTGAAAGTATATACGAATATTCTTGAAGTACCCAGCAAGTTCGGTGTCAAGAGTATATTTGAAGTTTACTTCGTTTACTTCAAGTGAAAAATGATTCTGTTGTTGTTGCCGCTGCAATATTGTCTTTTTATGGCAAATTTTGTTTAGATATTTTACTTGGTACTTTTTTCTTTGTGAATTAGTTAAAAAAGGGCAGTTTCTTTTTGAAGGGAAGGCATTACTGGAGGTATAAACAGAGTGATATGTTGTTTTTTTAATATGTATTTTTAAAAAAATAATTTAGTCATTTTGAATGTAATGTTTTCTAAACGTATTTTTACACTAAATATGGTAAGAAAAGGAACATATGGACGATGAGTGAATATAATTTTTATATTTAAAAGTTTTGTTTTATAAGTTTTAATAACACAATCACACTCTTTAAATATGGTTCAGGTTTGAATTTTTGAATCTTCTTCAAACGACACATTATCATACTCTTTAACCTAGTACTTCTCCAAGAAAAATTAAAAGCAAAACTTGCCAGGTATAACAAAATATTGATTACAAACATTTGACTATATTTATTATAAAAATGTTAATATCAAACATGTTTAATCAACGTTTTAAACTTAATTAAATTTTCCCAACAAAGACCCTTCAAGAAATAAGTATTGAAGTAAGCGAAAAGAAAAACAAATATCGAACCATTACGCTCAGCTCAGTCTGCCCGCAATACAAATAAAAATTCTTTGGAATTATAAGCCAAAATTGTAAAATATCAATAAATTGTTATAAAAAATCATAATATCGTGTTTCATTTATTATAAAAAATCATTATATTGTGTTTATAATGTAACGCCGAATGAATCAAATGTCATAAAATATTCTTCCCTTACACTTTTTATAAGCATTTAAGTAAACGGCTTGCCATGGCACTCAAAATTTATGTTATTATTAGTTTAAAAGAAAATATTTTCAGAGAGAAATGTTTTCAATTGAAGCTACGCGGTGGTTATAACAAAATTGTTTAACACGCAAAGTGCGTTCTCATTTATTACGAAAGTGGAGTTTGTTAAGTATATTGAGAGTGCTCAATACTGCATTAGGCGTCCGATAGGTTAAAATATTAATGAAATGTGCAATGCTTTAATGCTTGTGTCCGTTAACTGAAGTTAGCAATAAAGATGTGACATGTGAACATGTTACGTAGTGGCAAAAAGGAATGACTGACATTGTTTACTGTTCCTGTCAAACTGATTTATTTTGCGTCAATATAATTTTATGTAGTTTTTGATTTCAGCACGCCATATTACAAGAAAATAAATGCCACATTCTAAGTACAGTTTTCCAAAAGAAACTAGCAAAGCGATCGGCGGTAGTTTACTTCTAATATAGGTATCCTTCTTTGGAGAGAAATATCATTGAGATATTTTTGTTTGGTGATTTTTATCAGATTTTCTGAAATGAATAAAAGCTATGGAATAAAACTAACATATAAGTTAACACGAAATATTAATTCTGCCCTAACTTCTTACATTTCTTGAAGTTGTTATTTTGGTGACAGTACTCATGAAATATCTCTTTAGATTACTATAGAAGATAACGAGTGATTAGTTGCTGCGTTTAAAAGTATTAGTTCACCTTCAATTGAGATTAATTAAGGCTACATTACATTACATTACGAAAAGACAAATCTAACATTATAATAATGAGTAACATAAAACTTTCTTTATATGCGTCTCAATGATGGTGAATAAAACCATTCAATGTTATTAACGACCGTACTCTCTACCAAACTATGAAACTTATACTGCAACTTGGTCGTTATAAGTTATGATCTCATAATCTATTAAAATTGTCAAAGAATGTATATTCTTAATCCTTGGTTTCTTGAATTATTTTTTTTTAAACATTTTTAAGGGCCACATCCTGAGAAGTTTTCCGAGGTGGTGCCGTTTGAGAGGTTATGCTACGGTAATCTCTGTAATAACTTTACAGCAAAATATTTCGTGATCTGTCAATATGACAAAAATGTATAAAAATATTTTTTCGAAAATATTTCATTAAATATATATGGAAAATTATTTCAACAATTTTATAAAAGATTTAATTTTCTGTAACTTCAGTATGTACTTACTAGAGTAGTGAGGAGTAATTTTGATGCAAAAGACATTTGGATGCAAATTACATTACATTACATGTCTCAGTGGTGGAGAATAAAACGATTATATTTTATTGACTACCGTAATTTCTACTTGATTATAGGACTTACGTTGTAACTTGGTAGCTGTTGGCCTTGGTAGCTATTCGGCGGTTTCTGGCCTAATCGATTAAAGTGTCGGTTCATCGTTGAATGAGATTTATTCTGAATTAAATTAATTCTTATGTTCTTATGTTCCAAAATTAACGTGTCGTTACTAAAATAGTGAGAAGATAAAGGCAATTCATACATTTACGTGGGAGGAAAAAATGATTAATTTTTTGACGATTGTACGGTGTACCTCATATCTAAATATTTTATTGCAGATTACATACAATTAGTGAAATAGTGGTCAACTATCCTAACGCTGTGATATTTTACATACCGTGCACTACTGAAGCATGACTTATATTGCCTTACAACCTTTTCATACTATCTTTGCTCTTTTTCTAAATCTTCTCTATGACTTTACCCTTTTATTCTGCGTTCTAGTTCGCGTAATTTTTGCCTACTAATTAATTATTCTGTCATAACTAAATGTAGCATATATTTTTTGGTAGTAGCGGAGAAGTTAGATGCCCTCCTATAGTGTTTGGTAACAGTAGGGTTATACAAAGTACCCGGATAACCTAGCTGTATATATTTATAAAATTACCTTCTATAGATCGTGCTCTTCCAATCTTAGGGAACGAAAAGTTAGTTACGTAGGAGATAAAGTGAGGGAAGTGGGATAAAATTTCAGATTTATCTAATTACCGATTCATCTTCTATTTTTTCGATTTATCTTTTTAGAAAGACTAGGTGAAGATGGCTTCTCGAGAAACACCATACGCAATTAAGAACGATACCAGTTATGAAATTCAAACTCAATTAGAAGAAAATGAAAAGCGTAGGACATTAAAAAATTAAAATTTTGACTGTATTGATGGATATCATATCTCAAATATGCTTTGGTTATTATGCAGCTTTTGATTATTTTCTTTACTCGCTTATTATCCAATTTTTTTTTTTTTACATTTTTGAAAACCATCTTAGTTTGTAGAATTATAACACTTTTTTAAATTCTTGTTATACACATTTCGTGACGGTTGAAGTTTTCCCGAATATACAAATATTTGGAAAAGAGTTTTAGAATAATCAAGAATATTTTTTTACTTGTATTCATAATATTCAGCGAAATCACTTGAAGTAATGACTTACAAATATGCCTACACTCAATATAGAGACAATCATGTACAATACCATCACGGTTGGGTAGAAGATGTCTGTGTATAAATTCAAATATTATTTGTAAAATTTTATTACTCAAAACATGATTATTTTACAATAAAACTTTTTTGCATAAACATTTTAACAAACATCTGTAAAATGTTTATTCAGTTTGATATATATTTTATTCATAACTTTTAAGCAAGAGCACCCACGAGAAGCCAATTAAGTATTTTCAATAATAAGTAGGCCAAATAACAGACATCGGAATAAATTCACTTGAACATTTTTCTGTGAGATATGAAAAGATAATTAAAGTAATTTACGTTCCTTTAAAAGTTTTAAATTTAAAAATCCTCGCCAAACTGAACTCCAGCCAATAAGTATTCCAGCAAGCGAAAAGAAAAACAAATATTGAACAATTACGTTCAACTCAGCCACCCCCGCAGGTTGTAGAAAGCCGGTTTTAAATTGGAAGCTCAAATTGGAAAACATCAATAATTTGCCAAAAAATTGCTGTTTCACGCTATTTACCCAGTGTAGCGTTTGTAATTTAATGCCGAGTACTATACCAATGTAACTGTGTAAATTTCATAAAATATTTTTCCTTTGAAATGAACTTGTAAATATATTTCCTACTTTGAGATAAGCATTCTCCTTTTCTTTGTTTACCTCATTGAAATGGCGCTGTCTCATAAGAGTCGCGCGTTTAGAATGGCTACTCGTATCAGAAAAATAAAATCAAATATAGAAATCAGGTTCATTAAAAATGGGGAAATAAACAAAAATTTTAACGAAGAACCGACTTAAAAAAAATTGATTATGAAAAAAATGCATTAAAAATAAAAAATTATTACATATTTTTGTTTCTACAATTTACAATCAACCTTATTTTAATCAATGTATTCCGTACGAATATTGAGTTTACTACAAAGGTCATCTAACTCAACAAACATATATGACTAACAAACCAATATCAAAATATTTATCTATAGATCACTTAAACAAAAATTTATAAATATATTTTTGTGCTTAAAGGACACTAAAACTATTAGGAAAATATAAAATACAATTATTTTTATTTTCGGGGTCGGTATCTGCCAAGATCGGTAACTACTCAAACGTGGAATGACTTACTATAATCATACGTGGGCAGTGGTGCGGAGCGGCTGAGGGCAGATATGGTGAGGGTGGGAGGGGAACAGGTTAAAATTGCAGTAATTCTTGTCGAACCATTATTATATAATTGTAAGAATCGCCGTAATATCCTATAAATTAGTGCTTTCCGTGGAAAACTCGCGTAGGTAATTGGAATGTGGAAAGTCATATATAACTGTCAAAAGCAAGCGCGCGAGCATTTCTTGCTTAAAGAATATTTTTACGGTAATCATTGAGGTGTTACCTTTATTAATGTACGTTATGCAGGTTTGCAGGATTCGTGAAAGTAATTCAGGTGCTTTCCTCATTGATATATCTTCTTATTTAAAAGTTTAATTAAATAACGTGATTACGAATGAATCAAACTCTTTTATTTGATTACGTAGAGGAGCCTGGTGTAGTGCAAAAATTATGACGTAATTCATATTGATTTTTTAATGATATATAATGAAAGAAATGTTTGAGTGAATTTGAATATTAAAACAATATTATTAGTTTTTATGCTTTAAAAACAACAAAAAATTGCAACCTTTCAAGTACGAGAAGAACTCGCGCTACGGGGTTTCAAACATGCTTAGACACACGTAAAAATTTAAGCTTTGTATTATTTCTGATAAACTAGGTACAGATATAATTATTATTTTGTAGCATGTCATATAAAACTTCAAATTTCCAATTATTGCTCTAGTTTTCTTTTCAACTTTGAATAACCTTTTCAAAACCTGACAATTAAACTCCATCCATCGGTTAACATTTCCTTTTTTAGGAAATATTAACCGATTGCGCACATAGTAACTGGTAATAAGTAATGTCCCTTAGTTTACTACAATTTTACGACACAACTCTTTTTACCATTAAAGTTTTTGGTTTCAGAATTTATAGAAATTTTTATTTTTATAAATTTCATGTATTATTTATGACTAACAAAACGTCAAAAAGTTGTTATTTAAAAAATGAACTGATAAAATATTTAACTAATGTAACCACCTAAGTACTTATTAAAATCTCAACTTAACGCATAATACAATATGCATAAATTATCCATAATGGTAAATGGAGCATAAATTTTAATTTAGACAACCTGTCAAATAGCACTTAACCCGATGGCGTGCACAATAAGTACTTTTGCCCTTGATCAGCCCGTATGTGCTTTAAAAATATAATATACAATGATAAGGATTAAAATTAAAATATTATTTTAATATTGAAGAAAATAATTACATTCTCTTTATATACATACATTAATTTACTTATTTTAGCAGATTTTAGAATCAAAAATAGTAACTATGCCTTCAGTAATTAAAATTACTCAAATACGAAAAAATTAATCGCCTGCAATTCAATAGACGTGAAGGAAGTGAAACTTCTTTCGCAATTTAAATCTCAATTGGTAAGATTATAGTTAGGGTAAAGCAGAAACAGAAGGAAAGAATATACTAAGCGTAAATTCATAGATTATACTAAATTTGCTTAAGAAGATTTCAATAATATACATTCAGAAAAATTAATAAAATGTCAGTATAAATACACGTAAACATCTATAAAATATTCATGTAAATTTAGACAAAAAAATGGCAATTAAAATAATCACATAATTATTAATAACACGACGGATGGGTGATACCGCACCTGTTTATATGCAGCGTCTGAAGTGTACATCTACAACGCGCTCATGCGGGACATTATCTTATTCAATCGCTTTGTGTCGCTGTGTATACGTCGCTCCCTTTTTCTACAATATATAGCTCTCTTCCTCTGTACGTCATATCTTTCTTCTCTCTCGTGCAACAAAATGTGCTTAAATGTGAATGTTACTCTCAATTCTTGTTCATTTATTGATTTTCGAATCGCCCCCTAAGAAGTTTCACTTCAAAAAAAAAACAACAAAATCGACAAAATATTTGCCGGCTTCTGTAATATGACTCTTACAATATATTATCTGTTTGTCAAGTCGCACAGCGTAATAAAGTAACGACCGTTTGCTTCAATAAATAAGAAACAATAAACCCGAGGAGCACTCCTGAACCTATGTAATAAAGAAAACGTAATATTTATTAGAACAATCTAGAAATCGCCGTAGAAAATGAAGGCGAATAATTACAATAGTAGAGTTGTTTACGCAACAGTAAACTTGCTCGGGTTGTCTCAATGTTTTGCCCAGGTCGGGGTAAATTTTACGAGCTTTGCAGTGAGAAATTCAATATCATCGTCACAAATGTCCCTCACATGTGTCGATGCCTCGTGCGATCTATTGAATTTGATTAATATAATATAATACTTTTTGGGGGGCTTTACCATTATATATATGTATATATATATATATATATATATATATATATACATATCCTCATATATATTTCAGGAATATATTTGTTTACAAATTACGACGTTGCGAACTTTTTATACGGTTTTGGCAGTGCATTAAATTTTCGTGTGCTGGAATAATTTATTTGGTATCTGTATTCACTGCTAAATGCATGTAAATTATAAATTAATTATACATACAGAGCCTACCTTTTAACTTAAGATATGTATTATACAATATCATTGGAATCCGTGGGGTTGCGAAAGAAAAGAAACAAAGAAACAGCTGAGGTTTCACTTTTGTTAAATTACTAAGAACAAGTTTTTTCTTGACTCTTAGATTGTGATCATTCATTTTTAACGTTTTTAATATTAAAAACTTTCCAAATCTTAACATGTTCTAAAATACAATTTAATTTTCACTTGAACTTATTATACCTTTCTAAATTTTTCTAATGTTATCTATTATGCTAGTTATCCCCATATTAGATATATTTTTGATATGAATATACTAATACAGTACTAATACTGCGATGGAATTAGTTATATGAAATGAAAAAAGTTTTGTGATCTGTCTCTGCAACATTACCTATTTGTGAATGAATGGTGTAGATAATAATAATTATAGATCATGACAATAATTATTTAATAAAATGGTAAAGTAAACATTTTATAGATATTTTAAATAAACTTGTAATTCTTTTTATAATCTGTATTTACTTATGTCTACACAATGATTGTGTAACATGTAATCATTCGTAGAAGAACAAAGGCCAAATGTTACAAAATAAACAATGATGTGTTTCGATGTTTTCTGTTACTTGACCATAGTGTGTCTGTAGTAGGTTTTGTAAAGATACGAGTAGATCTTGCACCACTCCCACATAAACTCTTAAAAGTTCGTAGTGTATCAATTAAACTATACACAAATGTTAATATTACTTCTGATCATATGAATATATTCCATAGTGTATCTTCCACAGGCCTAAAAATATCACGAACTTCTCAAAACCTATGAGATATAGAATTATTACAATTTTTTCAGATGAATTTTAGGTAAATTTCTAATTATGACTTATTTCATAAATTGATTGTATAGGTTACGGGGATCGGAGCGAGAGGTATGTTATAGGAGAATATATTTTTTTAGATATTTTCAAGGATATCTCTAAAAATATCTTAATTAATTTATTAAAAAATAACTTTGAAATCCTTAAAATTTTCTCTTCGCCCAGTAAATTAATAAACGAACATTTACTGCTTCATTTGCTCTTCTTAACATGATTATATATATATATATATATATATATATATATATATATATATATATATATATATATATATATATATATATATATATATATTTTAGTGTTAACTCCTAAGATATATGGGGTTCAATATACTGTATCACTATGCTAATGACTTGTGACTGATCATATATGGATTCCTGTTTTATTCCTTTTGAGGTATGGAACTCTAAAATGAGTTCGGAGCACTATTAATAAAATGCACAGAATTATTTTTGCATCTGTTTATCTTTCTACCTCTAGCTTTGTTCATAATTGCCTGTCACCCAGCGACTACTTAGTCGTTGGGCGACAGGCTTGCATATGAAGAACGTCTCAGAAATAAAATGATGTGAATGTAATATATAGTATCCGTTGGCCAGCTCATGTTTAATAGTATAACGTAAAATGAGTGAGAGAATTTAAAAAAAATATTAGAGTATATTTTATTTGAAGCAATATCTGAATGTTAAGGAATAAAACCTTATTGAAGTGAATCGCATTGATTTAATTCGCCATAAAATCCTATGTGTATCTTGTAATATTGAAATTGTCGCTTACAAGAAAAAATTCTAAAATTATTTATTTAATAATTTTGTAGTGGGTAACAATTATTGTAGACAAATAGAGGCCAAATTTAATGTGTAGACAATACTCCGCTATTTTCAGTTATTTAGCGGTAAATAAACTTTGAAATAAATACATTTTAATTTGCATTTTAAAATTATTGCTACAAGATATAAAATGTTTTTTCGAGGTGATGTTATTTATTAAAGCAACATAACGGGACAAGCTCTGCGTGCTGTTTAAACGTTTCCTTCTGCTAGATATTTTTGCTGAATGTAATTATTTGATTTTTATCCGTTTAATTGTTTTTTTTTTGTTATTTAAGTATTAGTACTTACAGCAAATGAGAAAATAAAAAAGTATCTATTGTTATTAGTACGAATTCAAAATTCATCAAATCTCAATTTTATCTAGCCAAATGCATTTGACAAAGCAAATTTTTTTCATGGAAAATTAATGAAAAAAGTTTTGATGGTGTTTAAGCAACCTTGCTATGTATTTTAAGCAATTTTTTATTTCAAATTTTCATTGCATGCGATGTTTCTGATAATTTGTTGTAAATTTTATAAAACACTGGCAACCGCTCGCGGCTTCGTCCGTGTGAACTAATAATTTCATATAATATTTTCATATTTACCCGTGGAAACGAAAGTTTTTCCCATGGAAATAAGAATAGGTATACTCATTAGAATCATCGATGAATTTATCACTAGTTCGAATAATAGGTTCTGTCTGAGAAGAATCCGACGAGAAAATCGGAAGCCATATTTTTTTTATTTATGAAAACGACAAATAGATTTTACAAATTGTATAGATATAATTCCATAAAAAATTATAGGTGAGTAAATTCACATATGATAGCGTATTCTCTGCCAAGCTTTTCATCATCTATATAATATGATATTTTTAACAAACTTTTTGCAAAGTTTACGCTTGATTATGCTTTTGAATTTATTCATTGTCAATTCTTGCAAGTCACTTGGGATTTCTTTGTAAATGCGTATACATTGCACTTCAAAAGATATATTATTTTTATGGCGCGCATTCGTGGGCACAGTGAGTTTATTTTTATTTCTACCATTTGCATTGTGAATGTCGTTGTTTTTCTTAAATATATCAATAATTTTTTGGACACACAATATATATATATATATTTATATATATATATATATATATATATATATATATATATATATATATATATATATATATATATAATTATAAATATAAATATATTCACAGTTTACAGTCATTATGTTTATTTCCATGAATCTATTTCTAGGTGATTTTTTGTTTAATAGTAAGGCACGGTATTGTTTTATAAGCATTGATGTGGTCGATGAATTCGGCTGGAAAGGTAATAATTATATCACATTGAGGCTTCTCTGTATATAATATTTAATATGTCATTGTTTTTTGGTAACAAAATATATTGATATTCGAAAGATCCTACTCGAGATAAACCTGCTTCTCACCCATATCATACCTACGTACTGAGCGCCGATGCGCTTGGCCATTACAATGAACCGAAGAAAATAACATTCATTGAATTTTCCAAACTATGAAACTAAATAGTATATTGTGGGGGAAATTTTATCTGCATGAAATTTCCCAAATAATAAAGTCACTCTCATTTATAAACATTAACGTAATTTTATAGAAAATTTAGAGTTAAAATCCCGTTGTTAAGTCAACTTACAGTTTTCAATTTATATTTAATAAAAAACGTTGTGGTTTATATATTAAAGCTAGATGACTGTCGCTAACTTTTTTTAGACTTACTAATGACTACTATTTTCTTCGTGCGTTTTTACGTATATCTAACCATTTTGCGTATATCTAGCAAACGCACGCCGATAAAGTAGTCAAGTAGCGCTTTTTCCTCCGACTTGGCTTAACTATGTCGAGATTATGAAATGGTAACTTATACTTAGCAAAATATAATATAGACTGAATTAATTAGGGATAATATAGCTTTCTACTAGTGAAAAAAATATTAGAATAGATTTGGTAGTTCTAGAGATTACCCCGTATAAAAAAACAAACGTAGTAACAAATTTTACCTCTTTATTATATTAGTATTGATGTTAAACAAGAAAAAAATTAAACAAAAGGCTTAGAAATAGAAAATATTTTAATAACGTGAATCGGAAACACACAAACTCACAAATTTGTTTCATACATTTACATTTTAGATTTTATATTTTGTTAACTACTAAAAATAATTTAGTGCATGAAAGGCTTTTGAAAATTAATAAAAATCCTCCATGGGAAAAAATGTCTATAAGAGAATAATTCTTCCTTTTAATGAAACCGTTTCTTTAGTTGTGTTAACTTCCTTTAGTCGGAGACTTTAGTTGTGATAACTTCCTCAGAAATAAATAATTTTGTACTATTTTTATTAAAATACACAATTAACATTTAATCACGAGAGTGCAGATGAGATTGTTGTGCTGAAATGACTACACGATGCTACATTATTTTGTCTGTTCTCCATTTTAATTCCAGTGTAATACGAAACTTTTACATTTCAAAAGGAATCTTGCCTGACAGTTATTTAATAAGTTTTATGATTAATACACCAGTTTCGATAAATTGAAACAATTTTCAAAGCGTAAGTTTCAATATCAGTTCTAATTTTACTTAATCGCATTTAACTAATTTGTACAAGTTTTTAAGTGCTAAAGTTCAATTAAACGGAGCTAAATGGATACTTTAAATAATTATCTTATAGACGACAAGTAACTTGTCGTATGCGAATTAAGAAGGGAACTTCTTAACTCAGTTAATTTAATTTATTACAACTGAGAATATTTTATTGTTTGTATGGAAAATTTTATTATTGATGATAGTAATTAAATAACTTCTGCCAGTAAAAGCACTCATAAATAATTTGTTTATTCCAAAAAGAATTCTAGAAAAATATATTTAGAAATAAGTATTGAATTTGGCGTATGTATGAGAAAAGTATTTGCCGCAAAACAGACTTAAGCTTTTTTTAATTTAAATCCTTATCGTCGATTCAGCTTTTAATGGTGTTTAAAAAGTTTTTTATACTCCAAACCCAATCAGGTATGTATGCTTACACCTTGCGGACTCTTATTTCACCTTTTAAAGTTCAGGTCCTCGTGGTAATTTAGAAAAACCGGAACACATTGGAAAGTTTAGAAAGCACCCTGTCACCTATATTAAGATTCTGAACAAACTTATAGGACTGCATTTAAGACAATTGCAATTGCAACACTCTCGAAAATTCTGAGACATCAACTACATTAAAGCTTTATATAATTCTATGGTAGTAATCTATAAATAAATTCAATATCTCGCTCTCAATACGAGCAACTTACATCCTTATGTTGAAGAAAATACAGTAAATATTTATCGTATTTCTCAATATCAAAATTTATGGCCTATCTTAACATCACCCTTGTTTTCATTTGAATTATGGTAAGAATTTTTTTTTAAAGAAATTTTTATCTAGTCCAGCAGTTATTGAAAGTTACGGTTAATTAGTTACGTTGACGACCCTTTAGTGTTAATATTGGTAACTTTTTTTTATGTTGCACAGTTATGCATGAGTACAAATTTACACTATTTGATATTCTACATGTACGTACCAACAATACGTGTAACCCTTGGTTGTCCGCAGGTTTAATTGCTTAACGCGCAATACAGATGACAAATAATAATATCTTCAATAATCATAGGAGAAAATAGAATATAAGGCATTTAATACTTTAACACACACGTCGTACAAAAATCGGCCGATTCTTGCCGACTTAAACTTTACAAGTTAATATGCGCTAATGAAGAAAAGGACAGAACATAGGACTGAATATGCGCTGTGAGATACGGGAGACATTTAGTCTGCGGCGCGCACCTTTTGATGTATTCATTGAGTCGATGGAAAATCGACAAATGACCTTTCTAGATAAAAATGAACAGTTTCTGTCCGCGAGTCACCTACAAAAGTTTGCGTTGAATGTAATTCGGTGTTGTCGATACTATAGCCACATCCTGACTTGTTCTCCTGTTTGATTCGTGAGTCTCTAATCAAGACGATGGAGTGTTTATCTGTAAATATAAAGCTTATCTGTAATTATATATATTTTTTGTTTTTATTAACATGTTCAAAGCACTACTGTACGACGCTGAGCAAGGATTTTACTGAAAGTTAAAAAAAAAAACTTGTATCGGTTAGTCAGATGTAAACAAAAACACATCACTCATTGTATGTAGTCAATTCCAGTATATTTTATTAATATTATACCCGTTTGACATTTGTTTTAACTAAACAATAAAGTAAAAAATTTTGAAAACTGGAAAAATACTATTTTCATCTCCCGTCAACAAAACGAACTTTCTTATAGTGCGCTATTCATTTTCCACAAGAATCATATCGATCTACGTTAAAATTACTGCTAAAACTTACGTAGCCTTGCATTGATATCTCCTAATCGAAAAGTATCATATCGACAATCTGTCTCTGTTTTCTGCTGGACATATGCTTCTCTCAATGGGGGTATCATTGGAGGTAATGTCGATGCTTTATTAGTTTGATTCTTTACTAGGTATCCCTTGCTTTATTTATTGCGTATTATGAAGTAATTTTTATTTTATTCATTAGTTTTTCAATGACTCATCAATTGCATAGGTCCATCATGTCATATTTAAAACGTTATAATGTAATTCTATTCATTAGCGGTTTACAATTATGGAAACTTTACGCCCTTCTTTTTTTCTTGCAGTTAAAAATTATACGCGTTTGCATTTTGAGAACTCAGAAATTTCTTTATAAACTACACATATATATTAATTATGATTAACCATATGATGATGTCATTATTGTATTATTAATGATGTCATTATTGTATATACTTTGCTCTATTTTAACCATTTATTTTAACGTCTGGAATTATTGGCAAAGTCGATCCTGAATTCTTATTCTACTTTCTAGATATTTAAGAGTCACTACCTAGTTTTGCCTAATTTATTATATAGTAAATCATAGATTCGTATATTGGCAGATGATATTAAATATTAATATAATGTATTTTGAAGAATAATGGTAACATTGTTTGATAAATGAAAAATTGTTTTCTTTTTAAGAGAATTTCATTTTTTTAAATTGTTTACACATTTATATTTTTTTATTTACAATTTCAAAAATATGATTCTTTTGTGTTGGTTTTATGTCTATATATCCATTTCTGATGTTAGTGGCAGAGGAACTTCCTGTAGTACTTGCGTAATTGATGAATATGTAAATACTTTACAAATGATCCACTTTTATTGTGATTCACCGCTGAAAGCCAAATCATTTTCCTATTAAACGAACTAAATGTGAGTCATATTTGCGATGTGATAAGATTCTTATATAAAACTTTATATTTATATGCATGTTAGTATTAATGTATTTTTTTACCATATACCATAAACATACTAATAGTAATGTTTAATTAAATCGTCAAATGTTTGCCGTAAATTATATGGATACTCGGCCAGTCTGTGCGCATTATAAAAATTGTGTACTTACCCATGCACCGCTTTACCTATTCACAACACAAGTTTATTTCCAAGGAAGTAAAACCTGATTAAAATCTTTTCAACATTACGTTATTAGCTTTTACCGTCGCGGAAGAAAAATTGTATTGCCAAACGCCATGCTATTAATCTATGTAACAGAGAAAGCGTGTTCCCAATGTGACCATTATAAACCAAACAAATCTTCCTTTAATGGGATATTGCCTGTCTTTGCATGTGTTAAACTGTTTTACCGCTTTATTTGAGAACATTTATGCCGTTACATAATAAGCCTCTGTTATGTGAGTCGTGGATCAAATAAAAGGGGACTGAAAAAATGTAAATTAAATTAACGCTAATATTAATATTTGGAAGGACTTTTTATTGAATACATGTAGAGTCTAACAACGTGTCTTTAAACGCGAATTTTTTTAAAACTTTTTATTGATTCAACTTGCTTATTGATATTTATAATAATCATATTTTAATGGAACTCAATTTTAGCAGAAAAAAGAAAAATTGAGATTACGAGAAGTTTTCCATATGCTTTTATAAATGTTTATATATATATATATATATATATATATATATATATATATATATATGTGTGTGTGTATCGAAAATTTACCGAAAATCTCATTTTTATTACGTTGTTATATAGTTGGTTTGTAGGGAAAAAATAATAATGTTACTGAATTGAAAATTGAAGAGTTTTCACATATTAGTAAATACGATTTAATGAAATGTAACTCACAAGTTATTCTGAACTCTATAATAACGGCTGTGAAGTTTTTTTCTTTAAAACCAGTTTAGAACTTTTTTAAATGTAATATTAAAGCAAGATCCCCGAAAGTCCCTTCATTATGACACCTTACTAACAAATGTCTTATTAGCTTTTGTGTTAATGAAATTCCTAATTATATGTTTTGAATTTATTTGAAACGACGGTTTTATTTCTTTAATTTATAGTTCAATGTGGATACATATTAATTAATTATCTTGATTTCCTTTCGGTTTTCAAATACAGTCTCAATACTTAAACTTCGTATATAAAATCTAATTGAAACATTATTACTTAAAAGCGTAAAAGATTGGTATGATGCAAATGGTCAAATATTATGTAAAAGTTAACTCTTGCATTTCGTTTGCTGTTGGTTTAACATTTTGAATCGAAATAATTTTATAAATTTCAAATTTATGTATTTATCAAGTTAAACACGCGATTTAGTTGGCGTTGATAAAGAAAATATGATAATGGATTAACTTTTCGTGTCTTTTGCATTTATTTTTAAGTTTCTTTTCACATCTTGTATATCATACATCTTATTGTTTTGTATTTTTATCTGGTTGACAAGAACTTCCATATATATTATATTTATAGTTTTCTGCAGTTCCCACTCTGAACCATCTCACATGAAGTTCGAGTGTCAGTGTGAGAAAAACACTTGAACATCAAATCTATACTAATTGTTCTAAAATTCTATCCCTGCGATTTATTTACTATAAAAGTAAAACAACTGATTAAAAATTAATTGTATATACGGTCGTGATAATTTGTAGATACGGAAAATGTCTTAAAACATTACAGTTCTCTTAATTTATCATTACCTAAATTTCTTCTCTCATACTTTCCTGATACTTCATGTTAATTAGAAAATATTTCGACTTTTAAGTATGAAAACTTATTTTCAAATAATCTAGATTATCAAATGATTCCGAGGAAAATTAATTCCACTAAAGTTTTAACCTAGTTGTAGTTTATTCGTAGTTGAAAACAACCACTTGTAAGTTTTATAATTATAAGTGGGTAAAATTTAACCGTCAATAAATCTTGAATTACTCACGCCCTAGATTAATTAAATTAAATTAATCTAGAGCGTCAGTAATGTAAGAAATGCATCACGCGCATTTTAAACATTATCAATTCTGTATTCACTAATCTCACCTGTTAACTATGCGCCTCATAAAAAAATAAACGTAGCTCAATTTTTACTAGTTTAGGTTTAGTTCGAGACGTTATAGTTACGTCCATTACTATCAGACACAGCATAATGTCCTGCGAGCAAAATATAAGTAGAAAATGATTACTTGATATCGCTATTTACGTATTGCGACTTGGCCATAAATCGTTAACTCATACAATATATAACTGTACTTGAAACGCGAGCTTGGAAATTACTTGATTAAATAGTCACTTCAGTATGAAAAATACTTCTCCATGCTTTGTGCTAGATTTCCAACACTAATTACCTAATCGAAACAAAAACATTTTTTATTGTAGTAAATTCAAATACTTTGTTTTTTCTTTGGCCCGTTTACTTTATTTTTTAAAAATGTTCAACATTTACTAATAAATTTATGCACAAGTACTACAAAATTAAATACTTTTTTAATACCCAATAAATGATCCCTGGAAATATATTGTTTTATCTCCGTATATTTCATATTTCCACTTAATATTAGCATTTTTTCAAACATTTATTTCTCAACTTTCAGGACTTATTTTCTAAATTCTTGTAATGTTACTTTTTAAATATTAGTTATTAATATGTCGGGTTAAAATAACTCCTCATTAAATGTTAAAAGGATATTAATTATGTATATATGTACAATTATACAGTTAATTTTGTGTCAGTTTTAGATTATTTTTAAAAAACGGAAACGTCATTAGTTGTGCTAATTATAACTGTCTGTTGGTACTGTAAAAGTGCTAATTATAACTGCCTGTTGATAAAATTACTCGAATTTAACTGCGATGATAAGTGCATTGTTTGCTTTTTGTGTGGGTTTAGCCTCCCATTAAAATTGTTAAAAAAAATAGTAAATCAAATTTTGTATTTATTTTTCTTATTTTCTAAAAATTAATTTTTTTATTTTTCTAATATTTCCAAAGAATTAATAGAAATTAAAAAAAATATTAATTAAACCATGTTTCTTTCTTGGTTACCGATAACTAAGCTTTTCCAAAATGATTACTCTTTGTTTATATCACGGTACATCGAAAACTATTTTTGGATTATATAGCCATACTTATTCGATTGAACCATATATTTTATTCACCCATATATTTGTACTTACATTTACTTAAAAAAAGTTATAAGTTTTCCACAATTAACTGAACTATACTATGTCAGCATATTAAGGTTTTCATAAAATATTATTACTAAAAAAACAAAACTTAAAAATCTGGAACTATAACTAAAAGTTAAAGATTCACAAATCATTTTAAATATACTTTCCATAACATACTTCCGAATCCACAATTTTCACTACTCCAAATACATTCCGGAACTAATGGTTAAAATAGATAAATTTTCACATTGTAATGTGAGAATCTAACGTAAAAAAGGCCCTATTTTCATACATCGTGAATTTAACGTAAATTTTATTTTAAATTTAACTAAAACTATATACCTATCTATTTTTAAAATTCAGACTATTTAACGATTAATTAATTAATACTGATGTATTTTATTCTAAGCGTGAATTCAAGTGTATTCATCCTACCGCCAAATGCTCCAGCATCTAGTTCACTATTCGGATGAATTAGGTTATCGTTAGTTTATTAAATTCGATGATTTACAAGGTTCTCTATTTATACATATACTATTGTCTACGCAGAACCCTACATAAATTCTTAAATCATCATAATCTAAATTCAAGTAATTTCCGTGCATTTAAAGGCATCGATGTAAAGGAATTTTTTCAACTAACTAGACTAGATCATCATATTTGGCTACTTAAAATAGTGAAAATGAACAGCCTTCATGATGAATATAGAGTAAGGAATTTGATCAACTTCAGTCGGAATATGTAAACCACTTTTGTCCAAAGAATCTTGCTTGGTTAGGTCACATGACCAATGGTAATTATTTATATCACAATTTATGGAGCTGCTTGAGCACGCTAACGAAAAAATACCTGCATTCATTGTATGATTATATGACATATCAGAAATAGTTATCTACTTGTTCACACGGTAATCAAATAGCCTCTTTATACTGTCGAGTATATCCCAAATGCTCTGTAATAGTTATATTATATAATAGTTACAAAATAGTTATATGTAACTTCCGATAGTTCGAGTTCTGTTTTTACAAGTACAGTAATATGAATTTATGAAGTATTTTCGTTCAATACTCCTTTCAAATAGTACGTAAACATAATATTCACTTTGTTAAAATATCTGCTTGTATTCTAGTCATAATGAAAATCATTGTTATTATCACATATTCCTATAAGGAAAATATGTAGCAGTGACATGCGTGTGCATTTCTATTCCAAATAATTTATCTGATGAGATGTGCTCCCCGTAATGTACTTAGCTTGGTTTATTTGGTATCGTACGGGTAACTTTTTTTTATATAAAATCACAAAATTGTATATTCCTTCAAAGTAATGAAGCAAAAATGTTTTAGTCTTTGTTTAGATCGCTCTTTTTTACTACAGTATTTCCCCTAAGATATATATATATATATATATATATATATATATATATATATATATATATATATATATATATATATATATATATATATATATATATTCTGTTGGTTTTCACATTACGACCTCATGTAGTGTTAATGATTAATCAATTGGGTCCTCTGAGATACTAGTATAGAGCTTGTTGTATATAGCGGCAGCATTTCTATTTCTACCACAACTGTATTAAGCCACCTTGCGTGAACCATTTGCCACTTAAGTTACTTAGTTAATGTTTTTATTAATATATTAATATAATTATAAATTTCTAGTAAATAATAATTATAATTTCTAGTAAAAATAGTGGAATTATTCCTGACTTTTAAATATATCCATTTTATTCATAACAAAATACGTCTCCAAATTTTCGATTTATAATGGAAACTTCTTTTTCGTTTTTTGATTTAGCTATCGGTATGTTTTTAATTATTTTTCTTATAATAATAGTCTCGAACTGGATGGGTTGTAATAGTCTTATAACATATCAAAATAAACAGTTCCATTTTACCTTAATTCGGATTTAAAGTTTCGAAATATCGAAATATTTTTTTTAATTTTGAGAATTACCAGAGGGTGAATGTTTCCACAGAGACACAGGTTATATAACCTACAGGTAATTCTATTTAAGACAATAGTAGTTCAAAAAACAATTAAGTAACAATTTGTAGTGCAAAAACAATTTGTATCTCCAAAAACAATTTGTAATGCTACAATTATTTAGAACGCTGCTTAATTTTCCCGCTCTTCCTTTTAATTTCAATGTAGCAGAAAATTTTCACATCAACAATTGAACTAATCTAAATTGAGCCGTGGAATTTGTCATTACAATAATTTGATTAATTTTGTGAATCCTATGCTAGTTTCGATTAATTGATTAGTTTTTAGAGCTCAAGTATACGTATCATTTCTAACTTTACTTAATCACGTGTAACTAATTTATGAAAACAATTATGCATTAGAATATAAAAAAATTAATTTTAGTGGGTACATTATTATTAATTTTTTTTGAAAGTTTTGAAAAAATATAACTAAGTTGGATTTTTTTAGCAGAGAATCTCTAATTATTTGTATGGAAAATTAAATTTGTCGCTTTATATTTTTAGCTAGCTTCTGCTAATAGATTCATTCACAAACTTGTCTCGTTTCAAAGAACCATTTTTTCCTTAATATTTTTTTAAAACGGACATACACTAATTTCATTATTTAATTAAGCGTGGATTTAAGTCTAGTGCTTATCACAAAATGAGCTTAAAAAGTTGTTCATTATTCTAATAAAAAATATTTGTGTCTTTTAGTTGATCAACGAATGATAATACTACTTGCCAAGTTTTACTGAACTTACTTTATTTCTTAATAAACTGAGGTAAAGTAAAATGACAGAAGATAAAGGGAAGATAAGATTTTTCTAATATACTCTTACATAAGTAAGACCGATGAACTCTGAATTTGAAATTGCAAACTGAATCTTTTGTCGCTCTACCTATTTCTTGTGTTACGTATAATATTTTGACACACTTATCTCGTATTCATCTTTCTACTCTCTACGAGCCCTTGGAGTTATTAAGATTCCTAATGTATCATAAATTAATGCTTTTCAAAATTACCAGACGAAAACTACGAAATGGAATTTTTAATGACAATGAATTGTGCATTTTTCCTCAAACCGTTCCAGCTGTATCTCGGGCACTAGCGATTTTATCATATTCCTCACAGTTTGAAGGAAGTGGAGTTTGTTTAGTCACAATTTTTATAAGTTATTAAACACAGATATAAGACAATAAAAATATGTACTCGTAAAACGTATGACCATTACGCAATCTATCAAGTAATTTATACTAACCTCAATTACATATTCATTTAAATTAACTATGGAGGTAACTACCCCCGAAAGTACAACGTATATACAAACGGAATATTGGAAAGGATAATATCGTGCGTGTAATTAAAAACGTACAGCCTAACTTTTTTCATAAAATGATCACAAAAATCTAGGAAGAGTACTCAGTCTAACCAACAGATCTACTTGAAATACTTAAGTTTAATAAACGTTTTGTTATGAGTTAACCGATTTATTATTCAGTCAAGTAATAAATATGGAACGTTAATTTAGAACAAGGAAAGATATATATCACCAATCTCTAGTCAAAATGTCGTTGTTTCTGCTTTTAAAATAATTTAGCATTGCAAGGTAATGCAAATGATAGTGTTATGCTTATTGACTTGTATTATTTTGTCCACAAAATAAATATTTGATAGAATATTTTTAAAAATAAACACTTACATGTATTAAAATAAAAAGTACTTACCAATATAACTGAGGCAATCTCAATTTCGGCGAGTCTACTCTTCACCATTAACGACATCCTTTGCCCACATTCCTCACCCCATCATCAATATGTCACAAGAAACATGTACGCAAGTCAAGTCTCAACCTCATAGTATTGTAGACTAAATATTGATAATAAAGTTTGTAGTAGACATAAGACAATAAAGCAAGTTAAATAAGAGCTTTACATTTACAATCCATTTTTCCTTATTTATTTGTGTATCTGTGGTCCAAAAATGTTGACCTTCTAAATGAATTTTTCATTATTTATAAGGTTAATTTACGTGAATTTTCCAAGTAGTGACAATTCGAAAGGTAAAATTTGTATGTAAATTCTTTATAAACTCTATTATTATTGACAAAATTTTGTTTCAATTTCCTCTTTCAATAATTTTTTTAAAACGAGCAACTTTTTTCTTCTATAAAACTTTTTAATTAAACTTGACTTTTAAATAATAAGCAGAGCAGTTTAAGTTATTAAGCTGATACGTATAAGGCTGTTTGATGACCTAAAGGATTTGACATGTTTCTGTGTAACGTAAAAATATTTTGTCACTTCTGTATTCTGCGTCAACACAACCGAAGCCAGAATAATTAAACATATCAGATTTATTGTGTAAAATGGAATTGAAATTGTTCAATTATATAAAGCAATGATAATAAAACGATTCCAACGCAATGAAACTTCGTTACTCTTTTTTATATTATGCTCTTTGCTTCTACTCTTGCAAATGCCATATTGTCCATTCAGTATGATAAAGACGTTGTATTTGTAATATTGCTGATAATAACTTAAGAAAACGTATTTATGGGCTGCTGATCCTCTTTGAAAATGTGAAACTATTTCACCGCTTTATTAGATATAATACAGCCGCCTAATAAGCTTTCTGTATACATGCCACAAATATAACTAAACAATGCAACTGCCTAATAAGTTTCTTTTATACATGCCATAGGTATAAATATGTAACGCAGTTGCCTAATAAATTTCTTGTATACGTGCTACAGATATAAATAAATAACGGAACTGCTTAATAAGTTTCTTGTATACGTGCCACAGATATAAATATATAATGCAACTGCCTAATAAGTTTTTTGTATACGTGCCACAGGTATAAATATATAATGGAACTGCCTAATAAGTTTCTTGTATACGTGTCATAGATATAAATATATAATGCAGTTGCCTACTAAATTTCTTGTATACGTGCTACAGATATAAATAAATAACAGAACTGCCTAATAAGTTTCTTGTATACGTGCCACAGATATAAATATATAATGCAACTGCCTAATAAGTTTCTTGTATACATGCCACAGATATAAATATATAATGGAACTGCCTAATAAGTTTCTTGTATACGTGTCACAGATATAAATATATAATGCAGCTGCATAATAAGTTTTTTGTACACGTGCCACAGATATAAATATATAATGCAGCTGCCTAATAAATTCCTTGAATACGAGCCACGGTTATAAATAAATAACGTAACTGCCTAATATGTTTCTTATTTACGTGCCACAGATATAAATAAATAATGCAGTTGTCTAATAAGTTTTTTTGGATACGATCCACAAATATAAATGATACAGGTGCAAAAACCGTAAATAAAGTTAACTCCAACAAAGACATTCGGCATCCTAGGAAATATTTCTTAAGTGAAGATTAAACCGTAAACATATTCTAATTTTTTTCAACAAAGAATATTTATTACAATCTGTATCATATATTACTACTGTATCCATTTTTCATATTTTTGATTATCAGTTATTATTGGACATTATAAAGCAAATAGGAAAATTGATCGTTATAAGTAATTTTTACTTGCTTGAACAAATTATTAGTTTGAAGAAAATTCAATCCGAATTTTCAAAGGAGTTATAGATAAGTTATATACCGAAAGCTCCTTTAAAATGTACTAACATTGTATTAAGTTATATACATATATATATATATATATATATATATATATATATATATATATGTATATATATATAGATATTATGTTAAGTTATTCAAACGGTAGATGCATTTTTTTATTATTTTTAATAATTTACTTGTCATCAAAATACATTTAGAAATTCGTAGTAATGAAGAAAAAGGCAAAAGGCTCGGTTTATAATAATGTTCTGACGATACGTATCTTGTTAACTCTCATATGCCCATTAACCTGGTTGGAGTTAACGGTTAAGTTTCTCAAAGTTAATTTAAGATTAATTTTCTTTGATATTCAATTGTTAATTCTAACTCAATTTTCACTAATGGAAATTCTGTTGGAAAACACCAGTCCAGCCCCGCACGACGAGCGGCCGGGAATCGAACCCGGGTCCCCGCGGTGCGCCGCTCAGTCAAAGGCCTATGCCTTGTGATCAACTCAACACATCGCGGTGCCGACATTCATGTTAAAATAAAAAAAATTAAGCATTTTAATTGGTTTTTTTACTACTTTTTTCAAATATTTAACTACTTTTTTCTACTTTTTTCAAATATTAAAACTACGTTTGTTGACAGCCATAATCGTAACTATAGACCATAGTTAAATGACTATAATCTTCGTATAATAATCGAATTCATTTCTAACGCAGTTTGAATAGTTTATATATATATATATATATATATATATATATATATATATATATATATATATATATATATATATATATAAAGATTTAATCTTAATATTACTTTAACAAGTTTAATACCTTTTTTATTTTGAGTAGTCACTAGAATTATGTATTTAAGAAATATCATTTAAATTCTTGAGATTGAAATCTAACCTAAATAATATTAACATATTTTGAGTCGAATGCGATAATAACAAAATCCTTACAATGTTTTGTGACTTATTTGATGGATTAAATTATTTTAATAGCTCATTTTATATCTAAGACCAGATTTACTGGCTTAGCTGTGCCTGGCCATGATTTACATTTTGTAAAACTGCTTATATTCTTCAGTCTTAAATAATATTTCATACTATTGTTAATGAAAATTCATTGATAAATATATTTTCTTTTTTATCCTATGCATATGCACATATGTATTCTCACGCACGAAATATTCCGTCAATATATATTACGTCGGTAACTAAAGAACCCGTCATCTTATTTCATCAATTTAATATAATAACCGAGCAGAACAATTCTTCCACAAAATATGAGGTTATTTCTCTATTCTATAAAACGAATCTCTACATACCTGATGCAGAAATAGCAAATATTTTAATTTGAAAGAGTGAAATCCTGTTTTGAGATTATTTATAAAAGGTAAAGTCAACCCAAGATAAATTCAATTCAATTAATTTCTAAACGAGTTTTTGTTTATTCATAGTCCCACACAATTACTTGTGAAGTTTAAAATCAAACACGTGTTAAATTTAATCAAAATTTGATAATCCTAGACATCGGTCTCTAAGAGAGGTAATCGAAAAGAGGCACCGATTATATTATTCCGACAGTGATATTGATCTTTCCGTTATTAAAAATGTAAATCTATTTTAAACGTTTTTCATCCCAGTTTCACTCACATAGCTTTTGGTCTATGTTTTCTTGATCAAATGAAAACAATTTCCACTCTTCCACAAGTTTCTTTTGACTTAATAAAGGTTGAGTTTCAGTTGTGCTGGTCACCACCAAATAGACCATAATTGACTGCATTGATTTTATCATTTGGTATCGGTACTTCCAAGCTACGGTCGCACATTTGATTATCGTTAACTCTACTTGTTACTTATGTATGGAATTGACTTGATTGATGTGAATTAACTTGGGTAGTTATATTAAAAACTTTTATCCTTTTTAGTAAGTAGAGAAATTGAAATAATATCTGAACTTTTTGATTTAAACTGCAAAATAGAGAGTGTTAAACTTTTATAAACATTAAATCGAAAGTTCAAAATGACAAAAAATATAGGTTGGCAGCGATAGAGTCGAAAGTAGGCATGAAATATAAATTAATGACAAGAATACATTCTTTTCAAAATAGCTTCTGCACTTTCCAATATTCATTAAAGCGAATTCAAGTTTAGTGTCGATATTCCAAGCCCTTAATTATATTTATGCTAAAGAAAATAAGAAAAATAATAAAAAAAGTTATCAAAACCTTCAAGCATAATGGGAAAATGTAACAAAATTTCCCTATAAAATAATTTTTTTCCAAGTTCTTGTCTCTCAATAAAAGTTAGTATTCAGAACTTATAGTATGTTTTTTAGCCCGGTATAAAATCCAATAAATGTTTTCATGCTTACCTATACATACTCGATATTATACTAATGGCACTGAATATATATTCTAATATTCCATAGCAAAGTCCGAATTTGTTTAAAAAATTCAAATATCTCGGTACTCACATATATTCATTATTTCATAAATTTGATTTCGTGGTCTCTAACATCTAATCCGATGTGATGATATTTTTCCGGTGATAATGGTGACTAGATCGTACTGGTAAATTTATCTTCTTCCATATATTTTCAATAAAAGAAATATCAGAGGATATCAAACTCTCAAAAATGGCTTTTGTATACATCTTTTAATATCAATTATACAAGAAAATGTCAAAACTAAATTCAGGAAGAATACATTTAATGTGCAAAATTATCCCAGTTTCTAATGAGTATTCTCAAAATTTTTAAATATTATGTTTATAATTGACTTTAATGACTAATTAAGATTTTTATTTTAAATAAAGCAATAAACTTAAGATGTTCGAATGACAATCGGAAATTAAAAACTTTTGTAAACATCAACTTGTGTTCGAAGATTTGCTTTCTCTAAGGCGCTTCCTATTCCTTTGGCATTTAGTTACATACCAATACCAATTAAATCCGGAATCGGAGTTTACACAGATAATGTCTTTGCATTGTATTTACTGAGATATCCTCCACTATTGTCTCAATACACCTCAAATTTAAATTAAACTTTTTCATGTATCAGCTGTGACTACGTATCCACTGTTAAAAATTAAGTCATTTACAGATTAAGCAAATTTCAGCGATTGGAATGTTGAAGAATTGCATTCAATAATTCGAATCATCCAAGTAGTTCCTTAGTTTGTTTAATAAAGGTAGTCCAGGTATTCATAAAGATTTAGGCAATAAATCAAGGGATAATAAGTGTAGACGATTATGAATTTTAATTCCCCTTCCATTAGACAACTTTTATTAAGTATAACTATCAAATGCACTGAAAATATTTTCCGTTTAATCTTCTTTTTAAAACATAGGCAATATTAAAAAATATCCAGTATCAAAATGGGACATAATTCGTCTGTTAAAGTAAAATAATTTCCAGAAGTATATAAAACTTTACTTAAAAGTGATGTATTTGTTCATTGTATTGATGTAGGAGCTTTTGTGGGAGAAAATATTTTATTTAATTTTTCTGTAACCAAGATAATTTGTAACCAATATATAATTTTTTTGTATCTTTTGAAGCTTTAAACTAACTGATTTTTCGACTGTTAACTACGAGTATAACTAGCAATAGGAGACTTTCGTATACATTTGGGCACATTTAGAATTTCTATAAACATATTTACAAATATTATTATCATCTTTCTCCAAGCAAACATATCGCTGAATGTGTCTTTGACAGGTATAGCGGGCGGTATCCGGCAAACAAAATATTCAACAAATTGAGACAATATGTCAATCAAACTGATATAAATGTAGCACAATCAGAATTTAATATTAAATCAGATAGCCTTATACTTTACTAGAAACATGATTGTGCAATTTTTCATTAAGAGTAGTAGATATATTCGAATTATAAAGAAACCTAACCTAACCTAACCATAGCAACAGCCTTAATGAAGCGGCAATGATCTTTCTCTACTTCGTGCTCACGACCTAACTTTGTTAACTTTAAAAAATCAATTGGTTGCCTGTTTCGTCTTAAATGTTTTTTTTTCGATTGTAAGTAAAACAAGGATCTATGTAAATAGATATTCTTTAGTTTTTGTAGTACAAACATTTAACGTTTTCTGTGACATAACTCAAGGGTAGCATGGATTTTTAAGCTCGAAAACTTATCCTCTTTTCTTTCGCTGAGCATTCTTAAATGATAAAACTCCGTACTTAATTGACTTCTTCATTTCATAAGTCTTTGAATGACATATTTCATAAATCTTTGAATGACACATTTGTGTGTTTCCGTAATACACACAAAAGCCGATAAGGTCCGACGTGACTCATGTCTATCCGACTAACATTTTCTTTCAAAGATCCGTTTTTATTTCTATTGACGCTCTCTTGGATGCTAATACAATGCTTTTATCATTTTGATGAAAACACATGTTTTATGAATTTTTATAGATTTTCGGTATACTTCTGTTAAATTTCCAGTAATGGTATTTATTTTCACAATATTTACTTTAAAATTTCAAAGATATTAGGCGAGCACATTTTTAACAAACATTTTCAAAAACATCCCTTGAATAATCTCACATAAATTTAAAAAAAATTAAACCCTTTTAACACTTTTTCCATTGATACTCTAAACAAATTACGAGATGAAAAATTTCTTTTATTTCATTTGCTTCTTCCGAAACTTCGACATAAACAGTTCTAAGTAGTGCTTGTGGTTTCCGGGAAAATCTATATGCCCTTTTTCAGTAATGTCTCTAGAGCTATGTTACGTATTGTACGTAATATAGCTCTAGAGACTTCCTAAAGATATTTAAAGGACTATGTCTAGACAAAATATTTTTTCGAATCTTTGTGTCCGAAATCGCTTACATCACTTGGTATCCCATAAAATCCATGAAATTGAAAGAAACAAATTAAATTTTCGTATTAATTACTTGATTATTATTAAATCGTAAGAAAACTTTAGGTTTAATATGTTTTATCACTGCGCCAAATTTCAAATTTCTACCATAAGCGATATCTATTCAAAATGGTTTTAAATCTAACTGATAGCAAAAAAGCAGGAGGGACAAGTGAGGGATCTTATAAAGATTGCCTTTTTTTTCAGGTACGGAATCATAAAAACCGTAAGAATTAAGAAAAAAATTTTTTGTAGCACTTCACCAAAGTCCTTCGTGATAAAGTAAAACTCATTCAAAAATCAATTTCAAAAATTACGTCACTGTGGATTGCTGTGGTACTCTGTAACAGATAATATCTGCATTTTATTTTCGCCAAATGAAATTAAAATGCAGCTGAATAAAATAGTATTTCACTACAAAAACCTTAAATTAAATAAAACTAAATGGCACTATTCGGACCGTAGAAATGTTTTCTCAAATTCAAGATTTAAGCATTATTACGCTATGAACTCGTTGCCAAAAACTTTTTTTTTAATTTAATATACATTCTTCATATCAGTATTTATCAATTAATATAAAACATTTATATTACTTGATAAATATTAATATACGAGTAAAGTTACTCGAAGGCTATTTTCACCAGAGAAAATTCAAACTTCGTGCCTAAGTGTATTAAAAGCTGGTTCGAAATATTCTTTATGTATATACATATAATTCTCAAAATTGCCTTTATTAATTGCTTTTTTCGTAAGGATGATTGTATATTTTATTTGCTTTTTGGATGACCACTTAATCTTCGACCTCATACCTTTGTAGTCTCTTGTTTTCTAAAGCTCACAGATACAAATAAATTGTGTAGAGCCTGATCATTAACGAAATTTTTAATAACTTGACAACGTATTCTGTTGTAAACATACATTATTGAAATAAACATATTCTATTGAATTAATCCTCATGTGTTATTCTGAAGTTTAAATTAACGATTTGTGAAAATTATTTTCATTAAATTCAGTTTGTGTATATAGGTAATAAGAAACTGACTTTTTTCCTAATTATTTTAAGGAGATACATATTCCATTACTTTTCGTTTGCATGTAGTAGTGTAATACATGTATTATATGTTATATTTGGCCAAGTTGATTGTTTTGTCTCTTGAAGTTATGGCGTAACGACATGTATTGAGACGTTTCTACAATCCTCGAATATTTCTTAGGGTGGTTTTTAAAATTTTGGTTAAAATTTATGAAAAATATTTATTCTAAGGGCAACCTTACTGCCTTAGTTACCCATAACCTTGGGTGGCGTTCCGAGAGACTTCTTACATTTCTTAATCCTTAATATTAATTATATCATACTATCTACTATATAAATCTTGCTTGATGTTGGTAATAAACACAAAGATTTGCACCGAAATATAATCACTTAATATCATCTTCGATTGAATATAAAGTCACTAAACAGTTTCGTGATTTTATATCTTCCTTTTTACAAAATTACAAATCATGAGACAGTTTTTATTAATCCATACGTCTTTTTCTCTTTCATAATTTATCCTCTGTCAAGGGCTCTATTTAATATTTTGTCTTTAATTTTTAGTGAGATATTAAGTAAAATATTAAATTACAGTTTAAACTAACAAAATGCTGCTTAAATTCTAAGCAAATTTGCAATTATATCTAAATAAACTTTAAAAAAAATGAAATGACTTCAAAAAATCACTGAAGAACTGGCATTAAAAATATAAAATAAAGAACTTACGAGTACTTAATTGGAACTTTTGAGATATAATATCGTTTCTAAACATAAATAAATTTTTACGTACAACTACTCACAGAGACTGTCAGAATCGGTGCCAGATCGGCGCTTCTCTTTGGTCTCACGTAGATGTACAGCCAAATACACACGCGCTGAGTGCTACATTCTACTTGGCACTGACTAAAAACTGTAATGTGCCGGTATTTTGACACTTTATTTGTATTTAAATTTTTATATAGCTGTATAACATATGTATGTCTACTTTGTTACTTTCTTGGTTATGTCAATACAATTCGAACGAGTTTATACTCGATGAGTTTGCTCCTCATCACTGAAGAGTTCCTCTCACCACCTTCCGGTATTATGATTGTACCCTGATTTGCTGAAGAAGAAATTTATATTACCCTCATTCTTGTCTTATTACATTAAACTTACATCTTCCAAACCCTATCGCGGCCCCAATGCTAGTCAGTGCTGGGGAATTCTGTGGTGTATTTTCAATGTTCATGGATAAATTCTGACCCCAATTTTGTAATATCACAAAGTGGTTATGTTCTCCCAATGAGAAAAGTAGTTAAGAGAGGGATTAGGTATATTGCTCTAAACATACATTAAATTATTTACGAAATAAAATTTTAATATATCTCGAAAGTTTTCAATTCCGGCTTGATTAACTTCACCCATGATTTATGTACTAAATGAAAATAAAGTATGTCGTAAAGTATTCTCTTGAGTAGAATCTAGATGCTTTACTGTATTTTGTATGTACTTTTTTTCTATAGAATAATATAAGTAAGAGTTGTAAGAAGCTTCCATCACCTATTGAAAAATGTTTACTCTACGTTATTTCACTACCTTTTAATAGGAAAAAACCAAGCCACAGTGACATAGAAATTTTAAAAAAATTCAAGACAAATTTTGTCACATGTCACAATTCTATTATTTTTTTGTATGCTTTATTTAGTAATACCAAAAGCTATTTCCTTGCTTCTATTCAACGTTTTCACTTATTTTTTACACAAGATACAAATCTTTTTGAATTGGACTTCCAACGCCTTTTTTATTTATATACGAATAAGGTATTTCTATTACCTAGATTTATTAAAGTATACTAACAATATAAAATTGAATATCAAATTTTAATTCGAATGTTGCCGAATAGCTCAAAGCCATTACTTGGTGAGTGTTTCACATGTTTTTTTTTAAAGTTCATAGTTACGTATATAAAACGCAATATATTTTTAAAATTTACTCATCAAAACTTTAAATTTGATATGCACATTAATGGCCTTTTAGAATATTTATTTTTTCAAGTGGGGCAAATCGTGTTTCCCAGCCACTGTATTAAATGGATTGTTTAAAGATTAACATATTCCGATCCTAGGAAGTAACATTTGGATACACCCGCAAGCATACACATGTACATACGTAGGCGGATAAACATAATGCTATCCTTGGCATGCAGTAATCAGGTAAAAAGGAAAATAATCGTGGGAAATTAATATCGAATGCTTTTCCGACCAAGGTAATTCGATAAATTTTAATAAAACGTATTCAGTAACAGCTTAATTTTACTTTAAATGTTGTCGCATGGTTGATATTGTGCTCTTTTTAAGTTTTTAATTGGATAGAGAGCAAATCTTCAAAACCATAAAAAGCAAATCCTTCAACTCTTATTTTTGTTAATACTTTGATGGAGAATTAATTGGATGTGCTTAATTTTACATGTAAATGTTTCGATATAATAATTAAGACGATTGAAAATCTTCTGGTCTTCTAATACAGCTATTTGTTCAGAATCTGCTTGACCCATATAAATACAGGGTGACAGATTTAAAAAGTGGCAGATTTAAAAGTTTGAACAAACGCAAGTGGAATGGAGAGCACCGCGCTTTTGCCGTCGAGGCGTATATTTCAAGTAGATTTTCGCTGTCTATAGCACGCCGTCGATATAATAATCGTTACAGTATTCGTCGATTACGTGATGGACCATCGATCAACCTCATTCAGTCATGGGTAGCAAGGTTCAGAGCTACAGGATCAACATTAAACAGGCCCAGGCCAGGACCCACACCGTTGGTAGCCACGGATGAAAATGTGGAGCATGTTATGGTTTCTGTCATTGAAAATCCCCGTTTATCACTGCGTACACGTTCATCGATATTGGGAATTCCGAAATCAACTTTACAGGCAATAATGCAAAAAAAGCTCAAGTTCCATCCATGTAAAATTCAAATTGTTCAAGATTTACACGATTCTGATTTTGCATTAAGAAAAACTTACGCGGAGGTGATGTTGTCGAGATTTCGTACTGCTACCCGGATCGACAACATATTCTTTAGTGACGAAGCTCACTTTCACATTGGAGGATATGTGAATAAGCAGAACTTTCGTTACTGGGATGTCCACAACCTAAGACAAATGCATCAAGAGCCTTTACATAAGCCTAAAGTAACAGTCTGGTGTGCCATGTCTGCATCTGCAATCATAGGGCCTTATTTCTTTGAAAATCAACGTCGCCAAACTGTAACTGTGAATTCGGAGAGATATGTCCAGATGTTAAATGACTTTTTCAGAGTAGAACTACAGAATAGTCCATCCTTCAACCAAAACACATGGTTCCAGCAGGACGGGGCCACAGCTCACACTGCTAATGTGTCCATGAATGCAGGGCGGCAGTTATTACCATAAAAAAAATTTCCCGAAACGGTACCGTACCGTGGCCACCTAGGTCACCCGATTTAAGCCCATGTGACTTTTCCTTATGGGGATACTTAAAATCCGTTGTATACAAAACAAATCCGAGCACTGTGACACAACTTAAAGAAAATATTCTACTCTACTTTGTATTAGAGGTGTAGTTTTTTTTACAATTTTTCAAACATTGAAATCTGCCACTGGACATCCTGTATAAAAATCTACATCATTTGCAGTTTCACATAGCTAAAGGCTATTACTATAATAAGGATTTAATTTCAATTCCATGTCTTATTTAAAAAAAGATCGTGTCCTAAGCAGCAATCTGGATGAATAATTTTCTGAAAGTAATCGACTGACTTTCAATTTTGCAATTATGCCAAAGTCATTTACGTTTAAAACATCATTTTATGATAAAGGCAAGATGATCAAATAAACCTTTTTTCCCATCGAATCGGTATGACGAATCGAGATTTTGTCATAATATTTTTATATATTATAGACGCTTATAATTTCAACCAAGGGAAAATTCAAAACATATTTGACAATAACTCTGAAGAGATTGAAATGTAAAGTTTATGACAGAACTGTTTTATTTTATTTCAGTATCATGGTTCGTATTGTTGGGACCAAATTGGTATTTTTTATTGCAGTATATTTTGGGTCTTTTCAATTTGCAAAATCACAGTAAGAAATGTACTATCTACTTTACATTACTTCCTATACTAAATACTACAAACCATATTTTACTAGTTTTTATTTAAATTGAATATCCCACCATTAATAGAATTTTTGTTGTTAGATTCTATTTCTCGAATTTTTTTATTCTCCTTATTCTTAATTTTTTTTTCTTTGGATAGTTTGGAACGTTATTAATATTACAAAATTAGATGTTAAATCGATAGAAACTTCACACACACACACACACATATATATATATATATATATATATATATATATATATATATATATATAATATATATAATATATATATATATATATATATATATATATATATATATATATATATATATATATATAAATACAAAATAGTTTATTAATTCAATATGAGTGCCAATTTTAAAGTGTAAGTCAAAAGATAATTGCTGTAAGTGTAAGTCAAAGATAACTGGAATACCACAATGATATCAATGTTAAATTTTTCGCTTGTGGCGAATTTTCGATTATTAAAGAAATTAAATTAATTAAATGTGATAATTAATAGATACAATTTTGTATACCTATTTCCCTGACCCGTAATGCTAATTAATTAATGGCATATTCTGAAAACAATTAGGTGAAACTACGAGTACTTTAAGTGAAACTGTAATTACTGCAATAAATTGCTTTCATAGTTACCAAGTTTTCTCAATCTTTATAAATATATATTTGACTCTATCTCTCTTTGAGTTCTTTACACCAAATAGAGAAACTTTTAAGATATTTGAAACATAATTGAAAGTTAAAAACTTCTGTAAAGTTTAAATTGTAGTTCAAAATTTGTTTTGTATGAGATAATTGATTACTTCCTTAATTACGTAAAAAGGTGAGCTGAACCTGAAATTGGGGTTTAAAATTTATAACATTTTCACTTTGTATTTGCTCAAAAAACCTTTGCTTTTACCTCTAAAATCTCTCTGTTTCACTAGAAACAGAAGTAAAGTTTAAACTGACAAGTAGTTATCTTTTGTTAAAATTAGAATAATTTACTGACCGAGAGAATATTCCACAGTTTGAAATTGCAACATTGAAATCTTTTGAAATAAACTATAGGGATGATATAATTAGTTATTAGTTCACTTGATCCACGTCAATAATACGATCTTCAAAGTTATTTACACGGTAATAAAAAAAAATATTATAAATCTAGATTGACTTTACGTGGTTAAATTTTCATTTAGCTCCGTAAATTAAGTCATTACATATTGCAATGCAAGAGTAATTACTTAATTTACGGGGATAAAAGGAAATTTAAGCACGCAAATGAAACACGAAAATTAAACCATGCAAATTACAATAAACAATGCACTCCACTGCTAAATCGATTGTCGTTAGTTTTTTATAATAATTTGATAATTGTTTTATATAAATTGAAAAATATTTGCATAAAGTTTTTCTATTATGTATTAAAAAATGTCTTCGTAAGCAAAATGTTTTGTTTAGTGTTCCTTTTACAATAAAAGTTTCAAAATTCATTATGTATATACGTAATATATATATATATATATATATATATATATATATATATATATATATATATATATATATACATATGTATGTATATATTTTAAGTCCCATTAAATCGTGGCTTTGAGAACTGATTGAATTATAGTATTGATAAATCTTTCGCATAGATATGTAAACCAGCATAGAATATTTAGATACCCTTTTTCACGCGTCCTTCTTTCTATGTTTTGTGCTGTGTGTCATAATAATATTTTATTCCGTTATATAATACACAAATACTTTATGGTAGTTTCAACATATTATAATAAAAAAAATATTGAAAATATAAAGTATTGGATATGATTTATTAGAATAAACTATAATATTTTTTTGTATATAAAAGTTTATTTCATCTGTGCAATTTCATTCGTAATAATTTTTAATTGATTTATTGGTAATCTTCACTTCAAAGTTACCTTTCAAAACTCACTGGTACGTTTTTTAATTTATGGTTTTAAAATTGACAAAGTAGCAATTAGCCAATTTTCTATTTCACCGTGTGCTTAAGATTACTGTTTATGTCAATTTTCAAATGTTTGTTTAACCACGTGTCTTTAACGATATTAAGCAGAATTTAACGTAAAATGTTTAAAGATATAATTGTTTTATTTCTTTAACTTATAGTTCAAACACGTCTGTATACCGTTCTTTAAACGAGTTACGATGTTTCTCCCAACAAGGAAATTAAAGTACTCCTGCCATAATCATACTACGTTAATAATAGTAATTACAGTTAGAAAAGAAAATATTCATTTCATTTATGCGTACAAACTTCAGCCATTAGGTGAGCATTGCTAATTTCCTTAAAAATCCTGCAGCGAATATAACTTTAGAATTGCCATTTAGGGTATTTAAAATATTATTTTTTATAAATTCATGTAAAGTACACAATATAAAACCATGAATTCGTTTTATTTCTGCGTACATACTTCAGCCATTAGGTGAGCATTGTATCGATTATTTTATTGTGACTTAGGATATTGGTCTTTGAGTTATTATAAAATACATATATACGTAAAACATAATTTTGTTATTCATTATTCTCCCTTTTTGAGTTGTTTCATTTGCAGTAAATTTTTAATGTATAATATATATTTTTTTATATATGTAATTTAAAATATTGCAGCGATTTAAAATATTGCATATAATATATAATTTTTTACATATATAATTTAAAATATTGCAGCGATTTAAAATATTGCATATAATATATAATTTTTTATATATATAATTTTAAATATTGTAGATTTAATATTGTCATGACAGTATTTAAAATATTAATATATACAGGGCAAATGGATACTAAGCTATATAATTCGATTACAAAAACGCAAATATATATCACGCTTTAATATTTCGGATTATAATTGACTAATATTATAGGTTTAGTTTTATAAAAAAGAAAAACAAAACGAAATAATTTTCATCTGTTCTAAAAACAATGTCAAACATACTATTTGATCAGCCTCAGTTGAATTTTTAAACTACAATCATTTCAAAAGTTTGTGTCAAAATGTTGTTGCCTATAATTTATATAAAATATACAAAATAAAACTATGAAATAATAACACAGAAATTTATTGAAAATAATTAAATACGTAAATTAGTTTGATTATCTATAAAATTACTTAACCCTTCCATTTCAGCAGTACGCTCGAGCGGGCCTTTGGCTGAGCCTACGCCATAGTAGCTCAGAGTGCACGTAACCAGTTTGCTTTTATATGCAGGTATATTTTTCTAAATATTAAATTAACTACGTGCTTAACCAAAAAAAAATGTTCTGTATACGAAGTATGGTTTACGTAATCTATAATGTAAATAAAATATTTTTACATAAAGTTATATAAACAAATTTAAGCAAAATAACGTTATACATATTTTTGTACCTATATTCATTACTCATAAAGATAGATTGGCATAAAATTCGCATTGTATGGTTAGTTTTGAATTATTGGGTAGAAATTAATCCATTAAATATACGAACAAAGGCAGTGACATGGCAATATTTCAAATACTCAAAGACAGCGAACAAAAAAAACAGAAACGACGAGATCCTCAGATACTAAATGGAAAGATACATCAACCGCAACGAAGCAGCTTGCCGGGTTATCGGTTTTTCCATACACGAACACGAACTAACTGTGCAACATCTAGCAGTATATTTGGAGAATAGACAGAGAGTTTACTTTACAAAAGACACCACCAGAAAATTGCGAGCAAACGACCTAAGAACACAATATTAACAACTTTTTTTCAAACATTCCGAACGGATCCATTCTCGAAAACATTACTACATGTCAACGTCCCTACCAATTATACGTGGAATACAATAAGAAACATTTTTCAATGATGAAAACAAAGAATTCCAGTAGAGGATCATCCAAGAATCATGAAAACTCATTGGGCCGAGCATTAGGCCGAGTGTACACCGTACATACGAACAATGCCGAATGTTTCTATCTCCGGATGTTGCTACACGAAATACGGGGACCAACAAATTTCACAGATCACAAGGCAGTTGACGGTTACCTGTGCCAGATGTACAGAGAAGCATGCTAACGCTTAGGACTACTGGAACACGGCAACCATGGGGAATTAACACTAAAAGAAGCCTCACTCACAGCCTCAGCTGAACAAATCAGACTTATTCGCCAATATACTAACGACGTGTAACTCATCGAATCCAAAACAGCTACAGGACTGCTTCAAAGAGAGTATGAGTCATTACATAATGTACCAAATCCGACAAGCTCATCCGTAACTTGCCATTGAATTCAACGACGACATCTTCAATGAAACACTCATTCACCTAGAAGATAAAAGTAGAGTAACACTCATTCACCTAAAAGGTAGGATAACGCTTATACCCCTAGAAGATAAAGGGTAGCAATAAAAAACAGACCTTAGTACAGCTTTGGATGCTGGTGCTGGGCGACAAGATGCTTTCAGTGTACTAAACTTGACATAACAAAGGAAAAAAGCTACAACATCAGTGAACTACTTGAATACATTGCTTACAACAAACCACTCCTCAATAACAATAAAAAAAAATTACGTTATCATGGACCGGATTAACAACATTGGCGGAATTATTTACTTGTACGCATCAGGCGGCACCAGGAAATCGTTTCCAATAAATCTACTGTTGGTAGAAAATCGTGCTAAACAACACAAGCACTTGCACTGGCATTATCCAGCATTGCCGCTACACTTATGAAAGGAGGACGAACTACCCATTTGGCCCTACAACTACCGTTGAATATAGCCGAAGAACAATTTCCAGTATGTAAAATCTCAAGAACATCTGGGCGGGGTGAACTTTTAAAACAAGCTCAAATTATCTTCTGGGACGAATATATAATTGCGCGTAGAAATATTACTCGAAGCCATGAACTCTACTCAGAATACCATTCCAATTTAATAGACAGCAATTTTCAATCAAATTAGCCTATAATTTTACAATTAACAAAGCGCATTAACCTCAAAGAATCCTGCTTTTCTCACGGTCAACTACTGGTAGCTGGCTCTCGAGAAGGAAATTCGAAAAATATGTACATATGTACACCGGGTAACAAAATAAAAAATGTTGTTTATAAGCAAGTATTGTGTATAGTTAGAATATGGTTTCAATTAATTTTTTTCACCTCTTACATTTTAAACTTTGTCCTTTTATTCTACTACCACACAATCTCATATTAACTCCCCGAGCGAAGCCGGGTACTTCAGATAGTAATTTATACAGAAATAATGCAATTTTAATATAACTCAACACAACTATTTCAAATAAAAATGTACAAGTAACACACCACTTTCGATTAATTAATCTAAGAGCAAGTCTTAATATCAGGTTTAATTTCTCTAATCTAATCTCGCTTATCTAATTTGAACAAGGAGTAAAATGCATCAACTCATTTATATGTCACTTAATGACCACTTTCACTAAATATCTCAGATAATTAGTTGAATGTCCTACGAGAGTGAACACGGGCGTATTTTAATATAATTAATTGGATTTTAAACAATAAATAATTTTTATAAAATGTTATATTTTTTGCTGAGAGTTATACTAGTAATTGCAATTAATTAGTTTTAGTTAATAGATCTTCTAATAAATAGACCTTGTTTGAAAGTATCGTTTTTAGAATTTGTAGCCAAATGGCAAAAATGGAACTGGTATAAGTTCGTTACAATCGTCCGCCTGTCTGTCACTTCTTGTAGTTTCTACAGTTATAACCTATGTAAATGAAATCTTGCAAGTATGTGTTTCATATTGTGATCTCAATAAATATGTTAAAAAGTATTACCAAAAATTCACTTACTACCCCGTGTTAGCGAAAATATTTTTTTCACTAATCGCATTTTTTTGGTTATCATTGTATAGGCATTGTAAAATAAAATAGACTTTTTGCCATTTTTCCTGTTCCGATATAATTTTACAAAATATTGGGTTCATCTAACTTGGTTTGATAAATATGAAATAATTTTAAATGTAGGATTTCGTTGAAATTTTAAATGAAATTAACTAGCATCATTAATTTAAGGAGATATGAACAGTGACAATACAAGAAATCCGTGCGTGTTGCTATATGTACATGACCGATTTTATTTTTTTATTCTAAATTGGCGTAAAGACTAAATATATGCACACACCCCCCCCCCCATGAGTAGATATATTATACATATATATATGTATTCAGTCAAGCACGTATTTAAGTAAGTATTTAAGCATATAACAAAATTAGTGTAAAAATTGGCACCAACTTGATATACAATTCAAGTAATCATCATAAAATGCCATTGAAATAAAATCCCATTTAATCTTATTTCCATTAAGTTACTCGTATTTTCTTTTACTATCGCGAAAGGAAAATTGTATTGGCGAAAATGCTTTGCTTTTACTCTAGGTAATAAAGAAATCGTGTTCGCGATGTAACCATTATAAATTTAACAAAGCTTCCTTTATGTGTTAATGCGCCTTCTTGTATGTGTTAAACTGTTTTATCAATTTATTTAAAACAATTCACCTAATAAGTATCTGCAATATAAGAGATAAAGTATAATTTATTCAAATAAGATTTAACTGCTATGACCGTAAAACAAGTTAACGCCAATAGAAATATTGTATTGATCAGCGATTTTCCCTAAATATATTTTATTAATATACTTAAAAAATATTTCTAGGGCAAATAATTAAACAAAACTTTTTGAAAACTAGAATTTATTATGACTGCCTTACATATTAAATATATTAAGTTTTATGAGTGATAGAATTTCAAACACTGTTGTTTTATGTGTTAAATAGATAGCTTATTCTTTTTTTAAAACCTTGCACTAAAGGCCTTTAATTACCAGAAGAGTCACGTTTTTTTATTGGAGCGGAAATGATTCATATTTAAGTGACGATTTACAGGGAAACCTTCCTATTTATATTATGATAATTAAAAATAAAAATTACACTAACTAAATAGAAATTCAAACTGAATGCTTCCAGCTCTTCATTGTCTTTTAGAACTCAAATCCAGGTAAAATTTTCCTGAAATGTTTATTTAATCACGTTACTCTAATATTATTAATGATTGTATAAAATTGAAATATATGTATTCAGCATTTTATAAATATAATCTATTGATATTAATGTCACGTATTCTTGTGATCCTTTAAATATCGATTTTCGATAATCCTTTTCAATGAAATCAGTTAAGATATTAGAATTAAACAAAAGAATAAACAATAGATTTTGTTTCTAATACTGTCGTGGAGTATTATATTTAAATAATTTTTGTCTAGCGATTAGTTCCCACAAAACAATTCATGAGATAATATCTTAAGGTTATTGGAAAGGGTAATTTAGTTTCTTAAAGTTTTAACTTAATATTATGTTTACTAATCTTTAATTCTTTCTTGTGATTGTCAATTATAAAATTTTGACATTTATACCTTTAAAAATTGCACTTCCTCTTCATATTTAGGGTTCTCTAGTCAATCTAGGGACCCTGGTAATTTCGTCATTTCCCTCTGTCCATCTCCATGTTAGAACCGCTTTACTCACAGACTATTAACGTTATAAAGGAGGAATTTAGCGCCTGTAAAGTTCTGAAATAAAACACTTTATTTTTTTTCAAATTACCTTGATCACATGTAAAATGAAGGTGTAATTTTCTTTATGCGCATACGCTATATTTTAGTATGTCACGTAGGGTAAATATCGTGAAAAGTTTTTTGTTACTGCTATTCGTTTCCCAGTTATTTTCGATATTTTTTAGGTTTACGTTTTCCGAACCCCATTTATGAATATCGGAAAAGTATTCACAATAGCAGTACGTATAAGGAAAATTATTATAATTAAGCAGGCTCTTATTAATTTATTCTCATAGCTACAACCATATTTTGACATACAGTGTGGTTTGCAAAAAGTTCAACAAACTCCATAGAAATTACTTAAAGTAACTGCAAAAATAATATTTATTTCTTAACTTTAAAAGCCTGGGTTGTGCGGAGTGAAGTTTTTCAGCCAGGTGTCAGGATTCATACAAAGCTTCTTTGTTGTAATAAAGATCGGTATGCCGAACTAGTTTAAATTATGCGTAAGATTTCGATGATAATATACATGAAGCTTAATATGATAATATTTTTCTATTAGGTTCTGATAATTGATTATTAACATTTTAATTCATTAATGACGCATGAAGTCATGAGTCCTTAAATATGCAGCGACTTTCTCAGAACGCCCCTAAATAGGTTCATAACTCTGCTATATATCTTTGAATATTCACACGTGTGTAGAAAACCCTCGCACTTAAAAAGTGTTTTTATTATAATCTATCCCTAACTCATTGAAGAATTTAAATATGTATTCCGCAGTATTTCAATGTAACTTTTTTAAATGTGGTTTGGAACGGATGCAAAAATTTGATTGGCGTCTTCTTTAAATTTTTTATTTTTATTTCGTGTATTAAATATTTCTAGCAAACCGTTTTATTTTAGATCCTGGTTTACAACCTCAGCTACTGTTTGCTTTTGATTTAAAATAAATTACATCCTAACACATGAAGCATTCCGTCTGAAAGAACTATACGTATTAAAGTTCTTTGTTATATTTCGACTAGTTTTTCCATCCGTATCTAATAGTCTACCGGTGTTTTAATTTATAGAAACGAATGAACTTCAAAAAAAAACGACGATGTTTGTAGATTTTGAAAATATTTTGAGTTGAAATCGATTCAAGTCTCTATTACACTTATGTTTAAACGAGTTCTAGTATATTCTCAGACTTCAATTTGTTGTGTTTACATTTGAGAAAATTTTGCAAATATAGATCACGGCCAATTAAAAAGAAGCATAAGGTATATTGTTGTATAACATAACTGTTTTCAAGTTCAGTTTGGCAAACCTATCTTATAATCTTCATATATTCAAGTGAAAATAGGCATCACGCAAACTACAACTTTCGAGTCGAATTTATGATCTTCGCTCTACCGGGATAAAACTAGATGACTTCTCCCGAGGGTTACTAGGGTCGTTCGGATGTAATAAGTGTTGAGTTTGAGACGCGATATTTGCGCCGATCACCATCAAACTCATATTAATTTACTGCACAAAATCAATGTAGAAAACTCATTACTTGACACTAAATATCAACGATCAATACAACCATGACTTATATCATTATTTTTCATCAACCATTAAAACAAATTATTATTTAATAAAGAAATATGTAACTCCTCTTAAGCGGGATATAATATATATTTTTATTAATTTTCAGGAAATTTAGAAATATTTAACTCCTCCTAAGCAGGATATAAAATATATTTTTATTAATTTTCAGGTAATTTTTGAGGTTTTATTAGAGTATGTCGTAAATGAACTTTTATTTTACTAAAAAAGTGTAGTTTTTTTAAGAATTCCTGTCTAATTCCACTTAAAATGAAACTATCAAAATAACATATTCCTTCATAAAAAGTATCTATAACATACCCATGATTCTTGTAATTATAAAAAAAATAGCTTCTAGTCGAAGCTTATATCCACAATAACTAAGAATTATACATCGTACAAATTTTCTCTGCATTTTTGATTATCTTTAATTAACAATAATTGTTATATACTAAAAATTTTAATTAACTATAAATTATTATATTGCAAGTGTCAAATTATAACTATATCAAATTTTTATAGCAATTTCTAAATCTGGTTTAGAAAAAATAAGGATTTTTTTGTGAACTTTTTTGACAAAATGTTTTTCGTTGTAAATCTTGTAAAAGATAATAGAATAGTTTTAATTAATAAACTTTATGTACATGTTATTATACAGACTTGAGCAATTATAAGAAAAGCATTGATGGAAAACATGCGTTACATGGAAAATTTGTAACAGGTATTTTATGGAAATGTATAAAAAAATCAGTATATGCCAACAATTTAGGACATTAAAATGTATATGTGCAATATAATAATATTGAATTGAAATAGAAAGCATAGGTAAATATGGGTAATTTAAAAATAAACCGTTAAATTTACATAGAAAAGGCAAAACCTGCGGAACCCAACATTATATCAAAAATATTAATATAAAATTATCGATAATATTATATTCATAACACGTCATTCAAAGTATACAAAAGGACAGCCACTTTGGGTCGAACGCGTGCACTTATTTATCCGTTTGGTGCCTTTTTCTGTTTTTAAATTCTTTCATCTGCATAATATGGATAAGTAATACTACATGAATACATTATTTGATATTCATTACATGGTATTAATATTTAAAATTATAATATTTCAAATAACCGTTACGACTGGTAGCCATTCCTTTTTAAGATAGTATTTCGATAATATAATCACTCGATCTTAATATTTTAGTAAGAATAACATACATTTCTAGTGATAGTTTCGTGCTTATATTTAAAAGTAACTTGTATGTATTAATAAGATTATATGCACTGCTTAAGGAAAAATAATTTTTCATTTTGATCTTTAATTTTCAAAACAAAACATAAAAACTAGATTTTTCTTTTAGTTGAAATGTTACATTAATTCATCTTTATTTTTACAGAGGTAAAATGTGTTTTTAAGAGTCCAACTTTGTATATTTTGAAGTAAGTTTTAAAACCTTATTAGTATACCTTAAAACATCGCCCTACAATTAAATTTTATTTACTGTAGGTTAAATCATGGCAAATTGAACTGTTTGGAAACTTTTTGAATTGAATAAATTTCCTTTCTGATATTGAGTGCCTTGAAAATGTAGGAACTGGGACATGCTTTGACATTTTTCAATAAAACTTATGTTATCTATTTAAACAAGGAAAGTATTGTCGATCGAGAAGAGTGACTTGTATTGTCGATTGAGTAAAGTGTTTATTTACTTTTCAATGTCCGAAAAGTCGTTTAAATAATGTATTTAATATCTCTCACAATGTTAATAGATTAAAACCATTCCAATTACAACATACAAAAGTCGTACCGGAGTATTGTATATTTTTAAACTAGTTTAGTGTAAGTTTATAAACAAATTTTTTCCCGAATTCATTTTAACTAGGATTATACTAAAAATATATTTTATAAGTCAAGGAAAGTGAAGATAAATTACTTGAATATTTAATATAATTTTTTTTTCAATGAAATTCAAAACATCTTTGCCAGAAAGTGAAAAAAATATTTTTAAAAAAGTTAGCGTCAATAACAAAATTTTGATACAGTCCTATATACATGAATTGTATTATACAATTATAACATTACATGAACATAGAAGTGTATCAAAATTTTGTTAATAGTATACTCGAATAAAATCAGGACTGTGTGAATATGTTAATGATAATTATAAATAATTACATACGTTGATTTTTATATAGCTAAAAACTATGAAAGGTGACAAGCTATGCCCGTACAAATTATTTATTTGCGAATAAACTTGCAGTAAGTAAATATTGACATCAATTGATGAATTTTGTACGTTATTTTGAGTGCATACACCTAAAATAATGTACAAAATTAATCAATTGATATTTATAATTTGATACTTTCTTCTGAGTCGAGACAACCACAGTGTTTTGAACTTAGCACTTGCTTCGTCGTTGGAAGTTTTGTTCTGGAAAAGTAAAAAATCACTCAAAAAGTTAACTCTATGCTGATTTTTTATTCACACGTACCTATTTTGATTTATAAGGAAACGGGTTATACTAATTTAAGGAATTTAGAAACTCAAAATTAAGACTATATATACTTAAATAATTTACAAGAAAAAGAAAAAAAAGATTATATGTAAGAAAAAGATTATTATATTAGTTAGAAATCCTAGACAATTGTAGACTCTAAATATAATGTTTTCGATCTCCCTTAAACTAAAGCAATAAATATTCAGACGATTTTATGACGTCAACGTGTACCTTTGTAAGTTTGCTTGGAAATTTGTTATTCTGGAAAGAAATGAGTAAGCAAAAATAAAGGTCTTTGATGAAGTTTCAGTTTTATATTAAATTACGATATTTAATCTAACCACTGCTAGATTACAATCTCCTATGCCGTTTGAAATAGAAAAAAATGTAGAACGAGCAAATGCTTAAATTTATGTTAAACAAGTAATGTGGATCTTCGTATTATCATATTGGATGTGTTATATAAAAATATAATTTCATGTCGCTCTTCAGATTCTGTTAATTGATGTAACTCATATATTTCTGAATTTCACTGTAGAATAACACATTATGATTTATAAATCAAATAGCAATGTATATTACACCAGCATGCCAAATAATGGCTCAATTGTTGAAGTTATTTTGGGGCAATTTTTGGTAACAAATGCTGTCTGCAAAATTGAAGCTTGTTTCTTTTTTCTTTCCACGCATTTTATCTGGGCAACCTTATATTTACAACCTTACAAAATATTAAATGTAAGCTAGAGTTAAGAAGATATATTTTTATGTTTTGTATGTATTATAACATAGCCTAATGAACTCTGTCGTTATTCTCAGTACATCCAATACTTAATATTACGATGGAAACATATTAAAGTAACTTCTAAATAAGTGCTCTTTCATTCATAATGATTATTTAGAATTCATGGCATAATGTTCCTTTCAGACTGAAATCCACTAAGTGTTTTGAAGCTAGATAAGAAATAGTCAAAGCGGGGTAATAAATGTACCTACTACTATCAGTTCACAAAAATGCGATTTCACTTAAATAATCTACGCAGCAGTAATAAAAGACAAATGCGTGTAATGTAATACATACGTCTTACTTTGTTAAAAAGACATTTTTCAGTCATACAAATTTTCATAGTCTTATAACTCATTCAAATAGTATATATATATATATATATATATATATATATATATATATATATATATATATATATATATATATATATATATATGTATATATGTATATATGTGTGTGTGCTTGTACGTGTGTGTGTCGGTGTATATTATCTTTCTCTTTGATATTCAATTTGTTTTTATAAGATATTTCGAATGATTAATCCAAAAGACATTCTACCCTTGATGTATAGTTCCCAATTTGGACCGCCGCCGGGACAAACTTAGCCCAATTCAATTGCTGTGATTATCAGCGATTTAATCTTAAGCTGGAAAATAAAAATAATTTGCAGAGTTGTTTAAAATATATTGTTAAGTATTTAGAGGATACTTGTTTATATTAAAATCCGAGTTTCTTGGTTTTGGATCGAATAATTTTTATTATTTTACTCATAAATAACACTCTCTATTGCATTTATGGCAGGTGTCCTTTTTGGCACTTTACAGACTATTTATGTTATATGAATTGTGACTTGATTGAGCAACGTGTAGCATAATCCTATTTTTTTGGAATTTGTTTTGGAATCGCAAATGGAATGCTTATTTTTCTCTGTGTAATATACTTCTCGCCAAATTTTTCTTCAAATTTTAATAGAAAATTTCTGCGTTTAATTTTGCTGTTGTTGTGCATTTTGTATAATGCCCTTAATTTATGCTCGCAAAATCGAATAGTTTGTAAAATATTATGAAATGATCAACGCCTTGATGGTATCTTTACTTACGGCTCATGTGATCTGTAACATCTACTCCGTATTTCGAGTTCTCGGTCTTCTAGTAGACATATCCTCGAATCGCAAATATTTTATTTTCTCGAAAACGATTAAGTGATGCGATTGCCTTTACAACGGAATTACTTCATTTTATCTATCACAATAAATCCCGTCCCGGATTCTGTGATTCAATTGCTTCACATAAACACTATAAAGGTCTAATACAAACAACAAAGACTCTAATGCAAACAGTAAAGACTTCAAGTTTTTCAAAAAATTCTTCACAAAACTGCAATGAAGGACAAAAATTCATCGATAGATAAAAACCAATTATCGTCCTGTAATTTCCATTTCATTTCTTTGACAATATATTTCATGATATGTTGAAGAATTTTGTTAAAAATAATTAGGTGTTAAGCACTTTTACAGTATTTTTCAATGCGATAAGTTTAGCATATGAACTGGATCCTGGACAATTTTTGAAGACATTTTGGAATCCAAGCATACCAAACTTACTATTGTCCAAGTATTCCACTGTGAAATATAATATATGTATATATATACTGATAAAATCATATTGAATAATATTAATATGCAAATATATATTCTTCAAATACTAATACATATTATATATATATATGTAATGAGTCATCGTGTCAAGGTAATGCACAAGTCGCAAGCCATCCATTAATTTCGCTCATTAATTTGTTACTCAAACCTGATTCATATTTTCAAATATCCTTCAAAATGAAATGACGTTCAGTTGAGCAGATATAATTATAAATTGAGTAATTAAGCGTAAGCCATCGTAGAGAAAACAAAAACTTACGTTTGATGTTAATGACGAATTGCCGCAATGAGTGGCAAAGTTCTATCGTTTAATCATCTTACACCGCCTCGCCCTTCGGTAATACTAGTCTGCTTCTGAGAATATGAAGCCTTTGGTGGAATAATAACGTGAATAAAATTTGTGTAAATGTATGAAAATATTAACATTAATGGTAGGTATCATATTTGCATATTAATTAGAAGCAAGCTAATATAATTAACAACAATTACATCTAACCATTGTGTAAAACAAATTACCCGATGACAAGACCATATAAGGAATTTAGTAAGGCACACTTATTAAATAAAAGCCGAAAAGTCTAACGATCCCGGGCAAAAAAATTAGAAAGTTAGAATATATTCATTATATACATACATAATTAAGTTTTGAGAGAAAATATTTTTTTATGACAACTCTTATTTTCGAGTTCAAAATATTTTAACTTTTAACATCGTTTAAGTTAGAAAACTAAACTGATCTCGTTAAGATTTACATACTAAACTAGAAAACCAACTTAAGGCTTCCTAATCACAATTGGAAGTCGAAATCTTAACAAGTAGTTCAATATTTGTGTTCCGCAAGATGCTTCCAATTACTACTTAATTACGTACAGAGCCGAGCCCACTCCGGAACTGGAGTTTAAAATAGATAACGTCTCCACATTGTGTTTGTTCAAAAGATCCGTGCTTGGGTCTTTATATATTTTGAACTTAAGCAAACTTTACATCCGTTTTAACTAAAAGCACATTTCCATTGTTAAAATTCAAACTATTTGGCAATTAAGAAAATATCCGGCATTGGGATTGTTCAAGTTTTGATTGGTGTATTTTGTAATAAGGTAGTAATTGTAAATTAAGAATATCGACAGGAATATCGACAATAGTTTGGAGGAAAATGCTTTTCAAAATAAATTATTAAATATATTTAGTTATTAAGATCCTTTAATACAAGTGTATTTTAAATATGAATTAAAGTCCAATTTATATAGGGGCAGGAATAGAATACCAAAACGATCTTTTTTAATTCATTTGCGTAATCTTCATGTACCAGTTTGATTAATCTGCGTAATTAAAAATAATTTCTGCGTGTCATCGATTTTATTTCATTATTATATATATAATTTATTAAAAAGTTAATCTGTTTTTAACGCGACCATAAAAAAATTATTCTAAAAAACCGAAATTGGACAATGGAATATTTTTCAGAATTTAGTGGCAAAATCTTAACTAAAGATGTTATAAAGTGTTTCCTTTTTTGAAAATTAAGTCTATATTACGCTCAGAAATATGTCGACATAAAAGTGGCACCTAACCCGTCAACTGAAGTAAACCTATTTTTGAGGTGAGAACTAAAATACAGAACCATTATAATTTCGTTTTGTCCATCTGTTATAATTTCAACAGTTCTAGACTTATGTGCGGTGTGAGACTTTTGTTTATTTATATATTTTTGGCTCGCTTTTTACTACGCAGCTTGATATTTTATTTTCAAAATTTTAATTTTTGTTATTATTTTATGAGTATATTTGACAGCAATACTTTTGTATTTGATTCGTTAACTAATATAAATATAACTCTTGTAATAGCGCAAAAAAAATACAATTTAAACCTATTTATTATCCTGATTTCTAATGGCTTTTATTTGCGATTTCTAAGCATTTCCTTAAGAAATATATAATGCTCTTGCTTAGTAACAAATTACTGAAAACATACTAATGTAAAGTTATTTTACTTATTCGTTTCATATTCCTGTGAAAAATACCTAAATAATAATTTTTAATCTTAGAAAGCCATTTAAATGTAGTAGTGAAACAATAAATAGTTTCTTAAACCTAATTTGAGTCTCAAAAGCTGAGTTCTTGGGAAAAATTAAATTAAATACTTTTAAATAATTAATTTTATATTTTTGTGTTCACCATTTCACGAACAGACGATTTGTATTGAAAAAAGTTCTAAAGAAGTATTCCAAGAAAAATTCATTTGTTTTGATTGTGGATGAAATCGCCAATGTGTATTAAAGGCGTACAAAGGGAAATGAAATTGGGCATTTACGCTAAAATAAAATTATTTCCCAAAATTCCTTCTTCAATATGGATCTACTCGGCAGATAATTTCTTTCCTGGAATACGAAGACAAATTTATCACTGTTAATAGTTTATATAAATTCTCATATATTTCTTCCACAGTTTATTTCACCATTTATTTATTAACGGTGTATTGCTCGTTTATAAATTAATGTTATGTTTTTAGATTAATGTACAACTGTTGAAATCATATGGTTTTGAAAAATCTGCATAATCATAATTACTATAAAATAATTATAAAATTCATTGTTTTTTCACTACCTATTTTATTTTATATTTCAATTTACAGTTAGCAAACCTGAATCGAGTTGATTTAGGTTTTTAGTAAAATATTGCATTAACTTTTCATTAATTTTTGTACAAAGATAAGATGAACAGTAAGAATAATCACAAAATATATAATGGAGCCCATTAATAATATCTCTTTTTATATTAGCAAATATTTCAACAAACGGTATATTTTGACTGTTCTAATTTTCCATGGACAAATTTACACCCTAGTGCAATTTCAAATAATAATCCTTGATATGCTTCCGTACTCTCAATAAATTGATTGAGTTTGATACAGTTTACGATAATAACGCACAAGGTGGTTTTTATATCCTATTTTACCTACAGTTACATTTTAATAATGTCGGGAATTTCTTACAGTAGAATAAGTTCTTGAGTCATAATTGGCTATCAATTGTGAATAAATAAGACCATTTTCTGCAATAAATTTTTCAGATCTTCTCGCAATAGCTACTATTGCGAGCCTATATTTTAGTTGAAACACCAGCATCATTTTTAAAATAAGTATGTGATGGAGCATCAAAATCCTTTATTGGACGACCGAGAACAAGTGAGACAGGGTTTATTTTTTACTCATGAATCAATAACTTTTTAATAATGGAGGCCCGTGATTGCTGTAGCATCCACAGAAGTATTAATTGGTGCCATAGGACCATTTATAATAACAATCATCCAATACTACAGCGATCATTGGTACATCTTTTTCATATACATTGGCGATGGATTTTGCGTATTCTGTTTTATCTCGTGCCTCCTCAAATATACAATGCTCTGTTGCTTGTTCCCACTATTTGCAAGTGGTAAAATGACAAGAGTTATATAACCTTAAAGACATGGGTGAAATATCGACATGACATAAAACTGTATTTAAATGTGTAAAACAACCACCAATAGACACTGTACCAGCAACCTCTACTTGGTTTATGTTCATTTTCGTCTAATATTTTCGTGTTGCTTCTAAATCAAAGTTCCCACTGCACATACTGCAAATAAGTATAAAATATGATGGTAGGCCTGGTCTTTTTCCTTTTCCTATACATATATGAGATATACGGCAATCGAAAAGAGAATTATATATACTGATAAATAAAAACAATCTAAAAAATAACTAATGTCTATAAATATTTTGCCTTTGAAATAGAATATTATTTCATCAGGTTCTTCCTGTAAATTGAAAACACGAGATACAAATAGGTGGCAACTAAAATAGAAGTAAAAATTTAATAAATCTAAAAAAGTAACTTCTCTAACATTTTCTACGGCTGCTGAAGCATTTGTTTCATCCGCTCCTGCCCCTAATACGTATTCTCTAGACATGAACAATTTAGGATGTAGTTAATCGTAAACATGAAAATTATCGGTCCAATATTTAGGAGCCAGGCTGTTGCAAACTAATATGTCACAAAATACAAATATATCCTGGAACAATAAATATGTCCATCTAATACACCGTAACATTGTATATCAATAAGCCAACATTGTAGGGGTGTCAAATACGAAATTTGTTGCTTTCTTTCATGGATATTACCTTATAAACATTTTTCACCACTCTTTCGTATAATACAGTATCACATATTGCATTTTAGAAGATATCATTGTACTGTAGAAGTTATTTATTTATTTATTAACTTTTATGTATAGTACATATGGCGGACTTATTGCTACATGAGCAATCTCTTCCAGTCAACCATAACAATTTGTATTGAAATTTAGTTGGTAGACTGTAAGAGATTTTACAATGAAAATTCTTAATAGCACATTAGACAAAAAAAAAGTACAAAAGTAAATTAAATAAGAAAACAAAATATTGACATGATTTGGGATGGGAAAGACAGGAAAGACAGGAAAGGGCGAGTACACAAAAGAAAAGGTTTTTTCACTCGATCTACCGAATGCATAAATTTTGAAGACGTTCCAACTTGCACAAATATTCTTCATTAAAATCAGGATAGCACACGTCTCCATAATTAATGGTAATAAAAGTGAACCAGATTAATGGTAATAAAAGTGTTTGACAAAGGTAGATTTTCGTTTTAGTCGGTAGAAAATTTTGAAGACGTTTCAAAGTGTGTATCCCGTTGAAAACACGACGACTAACATCATTTACTTGAGGCCGCCAATTAAGATTTTGATCGATCAGTAGGCCCAGGTTTTTAACAGTTGACGTGTATGGTATTATTGTACTATTTAGCACTAATTTCGGTAAACTAAGTAGGTTTACTTTAGAAGTCAGTCTTTGACTACCGATGATGATAGCTTGTGACTTACTTGGGTTAACCAAAAGACCCATTTCATGAGCCCACTGACCAATTGAAGCGAGATCTCGATTAAGGATGTCGATGGTTTTTGATAAGGAATGGAGGTTCGAGTGCGCATAGATTTGTAGATCATCAGAATAGAGATGATAATTGCTAGAAATGTTTTTAACAACATCATCAATAAACACTGAGAAGAGGAGAGAAGAGAGAACTCCACCTTGAGGTACACCAGCTGTAAGATCAGTCCACTCAGAATACGTATCTGACAACTTAACACATTGCCTGCGTCCATGAAGATATGAACTAAACCACTCAAGTGAATGTTGGGATATATTAAGATATTTCAAGCGGGCACGAAGAATATCGAAGTCAACAGAGTTGAACGCACTGCTGAAATCAAGAAGCACAAGGACAGTGACTTGTGTATTATCCATAGCCAAGCGTATATCATCAGTAACCTTAACAAGGGCAGTTGAGGTACTGTGGTCAGCTTTAAAGCCAGATTGAAGTGGATTTAGAGACTTATGGGCATTGAAGAAAGTAACAAGTTGACCATGAACAATACGTTCAAAGACTTTAGATAGAAGCGGTAGGATAGATATGGGCCGAAAATCCTTGGGTTGCGTAGGTAATAAAATTTTAGGTACGGGCACAATATAGGCTTTTTTCCATTCCAAAGGGAAGACAGCAGTTTTCAAAGAGGTATTATAAATATCAGCGATGGCCGGAGCCACGACATCTATTATTGGTTTAAGAGCACTAATTTTTAAGCCATCAAATCCCATGGATTTCGCTTTTATTGCAAGAAGCTTTAACTTCGGACTCACGGGTATCCCTTAGCGTAAATTGATGTTCATTAGAAACTGATGAAGACGAGATACCGTTCATAGTTGCAGACTTAACAGCTAGTTCAAGTACCGTGGGTGGCGTAGAAAAATGTGAATTTAACTGGTCCATATCCAATCGCCAGCTCTCCGAATTGGTAGAAGATTTTCCAATGCCTAGAGTACCCAAAAACTTCCAAATATTATTAGGAATACAATCACGTATTAATGCAGAAATATAGTGTTTTTTTTGGCATTTCCACACATTTGAGAACATTTATTTCTAAGCACTCTAAAATTCTCTCAGTGATTTGGGCTGGGATCAGTCTTATACTTAGTTTTAAAGATGGTAGGTCAATACAACTAAAGTCACGGAGGAATATGCTCTTTGAAGAGGCTTTAGGGCTACTTAATTTATAGGAAATATGGAGGAGATCATGATGGGATAGACCGGGTGCTGGAAGTTGGCCGTAGAAGGATACATTTTTAAGACAGGATACTAGGGTGAGATCGAGAAGGGAGTGACAATTATCGGCATGAAATGTAGCTAAGGATGGGAAAATGGTGAGGTCACCAGCCTTGACAATGTTACAAAGCTTTCCGCTTCTAGTGTTATGCTTGTATAGGCAGGTATTAAAATCACCCAAAATCAATGAATGGGGGTATAAAGGTAGGTAGTGATCAACTATACTTTCAAAATCACCGAAATGCGAAACATCAGGAGGAGAATAGACGACACCAAATAGTGACGGCTTGAAAAAAAGTTACTTCGACAAATAAGTATTCCATTATGGGCGTGCTGCCACTGGAAGATTTTGCGATCATTTTGAAGGGTAGGTCAGCCCGAAGATATATAGCAACACCAGCACCACGTCTAGAAATACGATAGTTACGTATTAAAACGTAACATGGCAGTGAGTACAAATTTGATGGGAGTGAAGCTTTGAACCAGGTCTCACTAACAAGACATGCGTGAAGGCTCAGATTTTCAAAATAATTAATGAAATCTGAATAATGGCACGGAATACTCTGGGCGTTGATGTGGCAGAAATGACGTTCTGGTTGTGAGGAGATAAAAGCAGATTGAAGTATATTATGTATAGAAGGATTATTGGAAGTGTCGAACAATGTATCGTCAGGTGAAGAATCGAGCGAATCGTTGGAAGATAAGGAATGAAAGGAATTTGAGGAAGATGTGGACGACATGTCAATATATTATAAAGTTATATTAATATAATAATAACCAGTAACAAAAAAGAGAACCAGAAACAAATTACATACAAAACAACAAAAAATTAAAAAAAATGTGTATAAGAAACAAAAAATTTAAAAAAAATAACACAGCTAACATAATGTAACAAGTAAATAAAAACACCTAAAATTGAGAATTTGATTTACATTTGATATAACCAATAATACTAAAAAAGAGAATAAAAACAAATAAATATTTATAAATATGGCAAAGATAAAATGCAAAAGTTTGTGATCTATGCGAGCAGATCATAAATTACAAACGGCACGGCAATAGACACAGCGTCTGCTCACACAATGCGTAAACAATACACTCGCACCCGGAGTGCTGTTAACCGTAACTGGTTCACTTTATATACATGAATATCCTTTATCTGGTTCACTTTATATACGTGAATAAATTATCTGAGTGAAATGTAAAATATAAAAGCATAAAAACTTAAAAATAAAATAAAATAAAGGTGAGTAGACTTTATTAATTTAAATTGAAACTTAAAGTATTACATAGATCGTACCTGCGATTAAGATTTTGCAACAATCTTAAAAATAAAATTTGTGCCTTTATTTTATTTAAATATTAAAAAAATATTAAAAGAAATTACCCTCAAATATTAAAAAAAATCGCTAATCTAAGTTCCGTAATTATGTGTATGTATATATATATATATATATATATATATATATATATATATATATATATATATGTATATGTACATGCATATATGTACATGCATATATATATATATATATATATACATATGTATAGATATATTTTTTTCCGTTTATTCCTTGTCCTCGGGTCTGATTGCAAAAGCCGCGCTTTTCTTAGAATAATGTGAATAATTATTTATTTCCTAGAAAAAATCGATTCTTCTTCAAGAGAAAAACAGTACTCGTCATGACGTTTCATTCTATTGCATATATTCGAAAGTAACGAATTAGTTGTAATAAGATTGAGAAGAGATTAATTTGAGTATCAATATAACGCTAGAAAGACTACGGTAAAGATACTTTAAAACGATATCACGTACACGTATTAGTAGAATAATCTGTCAAGCACGAGTAAAATTGGCACTACGAGGGTTTGGTATATAGTGATTCCATAGATATGCAGTTGTAAAAACTTAAAAGCACATAGCGTTTCTAATAAACTATTTACAAATATTTATTTTGGATAATGTAAATATATTACCTAACGGTGTAAAAATATTGTGTGTTTATCAAAAAGTATAAGTTTTTCTCTAATCTCCTAGCAGATTTTTGGCGATGCTGTTCCTTTTTCATTATTTTTGGTTGAGTTATTCCGGAAATAAGAGAGGAAAAACTGACAAGTTTTCGCACATTTTTGAAATATCTTTTTAAATATAGAATTTAAAATAATAAAATAAAATTAACGTATTCCTCATAATCAAATTTAACTAACAAGCTCTCACCATTATTATTACGTCCAATAGTACACACACACACACACACACGCACGGCAGCACGCACGCACGCATGCACGCAAGCGCGCGCGCACGCACGCACGCACACACACATATCTAGTCGCCTAGTTTATAAAATAATTAAAGTTTAAATTTTGTATGAAATCGTAATTATGTTTATATTAACACCCTATAATCTTTACACTAAATATCAGTTAGGCGACGTGGCGTACACGTTTGCAAAATGTCAAGTGTCAAAATGAAATGTCACCCATTTCAAAAAACCTACTTTTTTAAACACGCGTACATAGTAATTAAAATAAACATAATTTTGTTTTAGAATATATTTAGTATTTACACATACCTAAATTTTATGTTCCGTTTCCGTGTTAAGTTCCTTCCCCGTACGTCCCCATACCACACTGTCGCAACCGACGACAATAAAATTTACTTAAATTATTTACGTTGTGCGTCTGACATTCAAACTTTGGTTCCTTATTAAATGAGTTACCACATTCCATGTTTGTCGATATTGTTGGAGAAGTATCACCTGATATCACTGAAACAGGTTATCCTCCTCTATTGAATTGATCGTAACAAAACTTGATTGTCGGATAACATTAGACGTAGGGCTATTATAATGACATTTAGTATACTAATACCATGTTCAATCAGCACTAAAAACGACATATTCGTAATTTCACTCACTCAATATCACAAATAACAAATCATGTAACAGAATAAAATCGCAATAAACCAATCAACTTTTATGTCAAACTAAACTTTGAACAATGTACTAACCAATGTTTGAGGGTTGCCATATTAAATAATCCATAAAGATTTAATTTGAAATAAGCAATTAAAATTATTATTATTTTACAATAAGAAGCGAAACATTTTTTCTAAATGACAAATGAAAAAATATCGTAAAAAATAAACATATTTCCGACAAGTTTATTTTAAAAATCAAAAATAATATTTTTTATAACCTTTAGTATTTGAGGGAATAATGAATGAATGTAAAGATTTTGAAATGGTAATAATTTTGATTAAGTAAATATAAGCAAAGTTGGCCTTGAAATTTATTTTGATATCCATTCCTCTTTTAACCCTTTTATGGAAAAACTATGCAAATGAAAGGGATAATTAGACAAGTCAAATTCACTATCGATCGCTAAGAAGAGAAATCATAAATATTGCCACATTTCTTACGTTTATCGAAATATAAGATATAGGTTGATGTATTTTCTTGTTAATGACTTATGTCAATTTTTAAATATCAAAAAAGTAGGTGTACAGCAATCTATCCATGTAGTGTATGTATATATATATATATATATATATATATATATATATATATATATATATATATATATATATATATATTATATATATATATATATACATACTAGATTTTACCCGCGGCTTCACCTGCGTGGACGTCGGAAAACGACATCGTTTCCTATAATTGTCCCATGGGAATGTCACCTGGGAATAAAATGTAGGCATTATTTATATTGATCCAGATCATGTCTATGTATCGTCGGTCTAATTAACAAAACTTTCCGGAAAAAAAGCATCCTATTTTCATTTCTGTGACGTTTGCCCTCACGCGTCTGCCCACGGTCAGGCCGTGCACTCGCTGATGGCGCGTGACGTTGCCACGCTCGCCCCCATTCCCTCTCCACGCGCCATCTGCGCCACTGAGTCATGGCGGCATATCACCGGCATGTTTCAATAGCACTCCTCAAGTCATTCATATCGTGATAACTATTAATCTATTTGTCCATATTATTTAGTGTAAAATACAAACTTTACTACTTTAATTACCAAAAGCGCTAAACGTATTTATTTTAATAAGAATTAATTTAATACTATAAAATATGGATTGCAAAAAAAGAATTCAAATTAATAGTATTTATACCTGACTATTTTAGTTATCCGCGGTAGCTTATAGTGTTTATACCTGATTATTTGGTGGTCATATGTCATAGCCTGATTATTTGGCGGTGTCGCGGACGTTTAATCAGAAATTTTAAAGAAACATTCTATTATCTATACATTATCTTCGTCTACAAACTATACATTATCTTCGTCTAACTTTAACGGTTTAGGCAGCGCACGCTAAGATAACTCTCGGAGGACAGGTATTTTTTTGACTTATTTGATTCTTATTCTTATATAATAGTTAAATCACACATTATCTTTATATATTGTAGTCTATGTGTTATTTTGATGTATTAGCTATATTATTGCCAAGTTTCGTCAAAATCTTTTTTATAATTTTCAGATGAAAGAGCAAGAAAGACCCATCCATACATCCTCACAAACTTTCGCATTTATAACAACAGTAGGATAAATATATATAAATCTATTACGTAAGCATCATTTAACTGTTTAATATAACATTTTAATTAATAATGGCGATGAAACTAAATATTTCAAATAGTTAAATTTATATATCTTGATTACGAATATTCAACCCAACTATAATTACATTAATGATGTAGCCGATATCGGGATTATATTTGTTCAGAGCAGCCGGTACACACGACCGACTACAAGCGCATCTCGGCCACCAGCCACATATCATACATTAAATACACGTATTAAATAGATGGTCAAGCAATTGTGCGAATGAGATAGCACCTCGCGTTTCCAAGTACTAAATATTTCTATATTCGCTTATTGTAGATTAATGAAGTCGCAGCGAGGGCATTCGTTGAACACTCGCCGCAACTTCAGTACTATTTTTAACAGGTGCAATTTTTTTTACAATTTAGGTTATATATATGTACAATCAAAACGGAAATTTGAAATTAAAATACTTTATTGTCGAAAAAATCTGCCAGTTCGTAGGGCACAACTATGAAGTACCGACAAAAAACTTAACTAATCACATTCAAATTCAATGAATGAACATTTTTATTTTACAAAGTTACCCGCCACCCTTAGATATAATGAAGATGAACTCGAAGAAACTAGTTTCAATCAACAAAAAATATGGTATTAGCTTATTTTTTTTCATCTTTCATTTGTTATACGAATTTTAATGAAATAAATTTTTAATTCACGTTTACTGTATTATGCCTCAAAGAGTTTTTAATATTGATTCATTTATTAAACTTACTTTATTTAACTTACGAAATTTACATTATGGTTTAAGTAATTCATAATATTTGTAGTGGAAAAATATCTATATTCTACACTTTAATAACATAGAATAGTCAGGCTCCCTTCTTATAATTTTTGAATTTAGTAATTAATCTAGTGAAATTGAATAAAATAAACTTATAGTGGAAATTATAATTTAGTTTTGTGCTAATAGATATAATTTTAACCTATTGCAAAGAAATAGAAAACACTGAATACAATGAAATAGAAATCGGGGCATAACTTTCCATTTTCAAATTTTTACTTTTTGACTAATTTCTGTGTCCTACTTAATTTGTCGTATACGTTATGTATAATATCCCCAATGTTAATTACCGACACCATTTAATAAGAATCAAATACAAAAATACAATCCAAAGATACCGTATCTATGTAAACATTCTAAAAAAAACAGAAATCTTACCTAGTACGTATATAATCAATTAAATTAGGTACCTCCTTGAAAATTCTTTTATTTATTAGCTACATGTACTAAATCTCATCACTTTGATGTAATAACAATTTATTTTATCTTTTAAACCAATATACCTATGTTGTACATATTATTATTATTACTAAAAATCTTAATTGTATTTTAAAAAATATACTCCGAATTTTCATTTAAACTTTCCTATGACTTACAAAAAACCTATAATCACTTTTCATTATATATTTGTACCACTTTTTTGTTTTTTTTTTTCACCTCGAAATGAAAAGAAATATATTGTTTAACAACAATATAAATATATAATATTTTAAGTTTACAAATGAATTATTTTTTAGGTTTGTAATAATTACTTTATTACATACTGTATAGAAAATTGTTTTATTTGGGAATCATTTGGTAAGCTTTAATACTTACCATTGTGTTATACTTACCTTACTTACATTAGTACAAAATTAATTTATTGATTTTATGGGTGACGATCAAAAATGTATAAAAGAAAATGCTTAACTTAACTTAAGTTAACAAATAAAAAAGTAAACTTATAAAATGTTATTTTTATTAACATTGGACTTTATTAGGAATCGGCCCATATGGAGGAATGTTTTTTGAGAGAGCCGAGAGATGCTATTTCTCCACACGCTGTAGCTTCATTAATCCGCTCATCTACACTTTGTTGTCGGTTACTAAAACGTAAATGTAGTTCTGATGATGAGTTTTAACTATTTGCGAATTAATAAATATAAATTTCAACTTAACATGAAAAGTTTGTGTCTGCAACTCAAAATACAAGAACGACCTTCAAAATAAATTCCCATTATTACCAATAAAGACAAAAAAAATTGATTATAAGTTAAAAGGTGACAGATATTTTTACCAAATATTATAACTACATGTATAATTATACTATAAAAATGTTTCAAGTCATAAATTTTCAGTTTCACAAGTTAATTAAATTAAAGTCAACGATTTAAATTTCTTATCATTAAGGTTTTTATTCGCTTGCTCTATGTTCCATAAACAATATTTTAGTGTTACTATACAACGATGTTATATAGATAGGTATATATTAAGTGTGCGAAAGAGATAGTGCTTTCGCGTTTGTGTCGAAATATTTGTATGAACCTACACCAACCCTGACCTCGGCGCTTTATGACTGGTTGCTGTGTTTAATATATTATATATATGGACGTGTTGAAACAGTGTTCAGAATAAACTAAACCAAAATGGAGGTCAAAATGGAGGTTTTTCGCTCACACGCTCATTCGCAACACTCACCTAATACATTTAGAAAATATTTTTGACGATTAAACAAATATTAACAATTTTAAAAAAATGGATTACAAAGGGAGATAAAGATTAAAAAAACGTTTTTGTAGTTTTTGTTTCTTTAAAAGATTAAATATAAAATAACGCATTTTAGATCAGATAAAGTTACAACACTATTAATACCTACGTAAAATCCAATCGTTGGTTACTTTCTTTTTGATATAGTTTGATTGCTGAGTAAAACATCACCAAATATGAGTGAAGTCAGTAATTTACTATTCATATAGCATTTCCATAAATTCTTCTTCTGTATAAGAGATTAAATATAAGTAAATTTAATGGCTTATTCATGTGGAGATAGATGATACAATAATTAACCTTTTATAAATAAAGTTAAGCAAAAAGTAATTATTAAACAAAAACTTTGTTCATAGCTATAACAAATATGGTTAATGATAAACTACTAATTTAAGCATTCAATCGTTTTATTAATGTAATAATTATATGCAGTTAATTTATCAACGATATTCTCAACGGTTTCCTTATCGTTTATACGTCAAGTACAGAACTGTATAATTTAATGTTGTAACAGTAAAATAAATGTGTAAGGAACAAGTTATAAATAATCCATACATAACACGAAATACGTGGATATAATGGATATTTCAACATTTTTTTAAGTTTTTTACATATTTTTTCTACATATTTTAAAGTAACTCAGTATTTATAATGGTTACAAAATATAATTCAAAAATATAACTTATATTACAACATGACCCCCCTAAACTTAAATAGGCCCAGATAATTATCTACATGTTCTAAAAACTGTATGTATGTGAACTATGCCTATGAGATGATGTTAACTACATCACTGTGAAAGTTAAACCCCAAAAAATATACAGAAAAACTATATTTTTATAATTACCATCACGATGAAAATAAACTGATGCATGTATCATTAATACAGATTAATTCATTATATTGGGCCAAAAATTGGGCCACTTCTACTTCAGTTACATAAAAATTCGGTCAAAGCAATAAGTCGAGTCATGAAATCTGCGCCATATAAAAGTGTAAATGACAAATCGTAAGGAAATGCATTATCTTTTATGGGTTAAATATACACGTATTAAATAATAATATTTAAAGCCATTCAGAAAGATATATAGCGAATATGGAATGGGCATATCTTACGTCACTTGTCTTTGATTCCCCATAATATAGGCTTTGGTTTTATTTAATTTATATTCATGTTGCTGAAAAGATGTGTGTGCTGTACTGTCGTATTTAAATATCATGTTTATATAATGGTGCAATGCAAATTCACAAATAACAGTTATTTTTATAGTAACATATAACCTTTATGTAAGTAATGATAATTATTAGTTCGTACATATATTTTCGGAACAAAGAAGGATATTTAAAGTAATGGAACAGGTGGCGAAAATTTTTGTTTAGTAGTGCAAAATAAAATTAATGGTTATTTTGTTGATCTAGCAGTCAATATATTATTTAAATTTTTTCTAGAAAAATTTTATAAATTTAGCGTACTGAGGTTAAAAAGTAGAATAAGGAAAAGAAGTAAAGAAACTTTACATCGACCTTTTATTTGTACTACGGTAATTATACGAGTTTCGATATTTCGTGTGCTAGTGAACTCGTGCTTGGGATTCCTTACGGTTAACCTTCGGGTTCCTTACCTTTAACGTCATATAGTCGTAAAGTTAGTAAGAATATAATTTTTAAAATATACACATATCACATGTCAGTATAATATCCTTAGGTTATGCGCAGTTAACGGTCTAGGCTACTAGCAGAAAATAAAAAAAATCTGATGGCTTTCGACTGCGTTTTGCATTTGCGCCTTCAATATTTTTAGTATTTTTCTGTTTTCTAGTTTCTAAGTTATGAATGCTATCGCTATAGTTTTTGCTTTCTTTCTATCGATCTTAGATTTGTAGACTATTTTTAATAGCAAACAGGATTTTACCACCATTACAAAAGAAAAAGGGTCTCCTTTAATCCACATCCTTGTCCCTGTAAATCTTTGCATGTTCATTCTCCTTTAACTAACAAAAATTAAATAGTTTAAATGCAGTATTGAAATGCTACACTAAACCTTCATCGTGTATGTAACTATCAGCCCGATGTAGTTTTACGTCATATTAATGTTAAATATTTGTTACGGTTATCAACTGCAAAAATTGATTCAATAATACTAACTAAACTAAACACACAGGTAAATTTTAATTATATTGTTTTTAAACCATATTTAGCCTTCAGTAAAAAATTTTATATTTTCGATATTTAAATGTATGATTGTGGGGAATATTCAACATTTCTAAATTTTTTCTTCGTTATCGTGTTAAAAATTTGATTTGACAAAAGAGCTCAAGTGTATTCTATAGATTATTTTTTTATTCAACAAATTTGAATGAGTTTGACGTCGCAAGAAAGTAAGTTTGTAAATTAGTATATTGAGTCTCAAGTAAAGACTATCAATGAACCTCGAATTCCAATTTCTCAGCTTTATTCTGAAGTAAGACGGCTTGTTTTGTGTATTTTAATTCGTATCTCCGGCATTAATCAACCAATTTGGATGAATCTCTCTCAATTAGAACTTCCTCAGAGCAATATCATGAAAAATTGGTTGGAATTCCACTTTGAAAATTGTAGGTATACCTTAACAATGTACAGCACAGGTGCCGTGATCGAGATCATGTTTGGACGATATAAGTATTATGACAATCTAGCAATAAAACGTTGACAAAACTAAGAGTGGCCTAAATATGCCATTTTACAAAATCAGTTGTACAATGATATAGCAAGGCAATGGTAAGGGGCACTTTCTCTGGTGAGAATGGATTCATTTTACTTGTGTTGACGTAAGTATCGTTTAAGGACTTGTTTCACCTGTGCTGACTTAAGGAAGAAAATAGCTAAATAAATAAGTAGGAAATAAATATACACGGGTACATACAAAAGAATGAAGCAACTAAGGTTAGTAGTTTGATACGTAAGAACTATAGACTTAAGTAAAAATTAATACCAAGGACTACATTTAGCTTCATTAAATGCTGCAAACATTTGTTAAAACTCTAATAGTACATGAGATAATATTGATATTGAATAAATATTAAGTTCGCCAGATTTGGGTAACATAGGATAACATAGATAACAAAAATAAAAAAATGAAATGATTTCATAAAAAAATTAACTGACTTCAAATAATAATAGAAAAAAGTGCACAGAAAAGTATAAAGTCATTAAAATACCGACACTCCGTTGGAACTTTTGTGATAAAATATTGTTTCCGAACATAAATAAATTTGCAAAATACTGCTACGAATTGAGGTTGTTAGAGTCGGTGCCAAGTAAAATGTAGCACTTATCTGTCTGTGTATGTCTGTGTCTGTGTGGGTATGTTGGAGGAACGAAGCGTGGACTTAGACTAAAGTTAAAAAATAAACATAAATTAAGATGCAGCTTATTATTCGGTACGTTTTTGAGAAAAAATATCGCAACATATGTATTAAATTTTGTTATTATAATTTTATTTGAGAAACCCAAAATTTGAGTTTACTTCAATTTTTTTTAACCAAACTACATTTATAACGAATTTTTTTCTTTTTTAGTTTTCGTTTCAATTTCGGAAAGGCGTAATTTCATTTTCAAAATGTTATTTCAATAGTTAGCATATTTCAAAATGCCATTCATTAAAATTTTATTTTAAAAATCACTCATGATCTCACTTTAGTGTCCATCTGTCCGACAAATACTAATGTGAGACCGTGAATGTTCGGTTTTCAACTTCATTCTTCATAAGGTTTTCAGTCGCATTGCACTATGCAGTGTAATATTTTTTAATAAAGAATTTAATGATCTGAAACTATTTCATATAAAGGAATTATAATGATTTTACATGTCTTTCAAGACTTTTATCCTCTTCTCGACCCCTCAAACATTTACCTGAAATTCGCACCTTAAATAACGTTAATCAAACGGGACTTTCGTGCAAATTATCAGCAAAAATATATTTAAAAATAGGCTGATATTTATGTGTCACTACTCGTATTTATCATCTTTCAATCAATGTTACACCTATAGTGAACGTACAGAGATAAATAAAAAGAGGTAATAAAAGTATTCGCTTTACGGAAAAGTAATAACTCCTCACTGATACCCCTTACATCTTTATCATGTTATATCAGAACATTAGATTCGGAGACGAAATCAAATTGCTGCATTATTTGATAACTACGGGCCACTTATAAGATTATATCAGAAATATCGTAAAGGGAAGACGTTGTTACGAGGATCGCAAGACCTTTAGAAACTAGGTATATAACCTTTGTTCTCTATATACCAATTACAATAAATTGACACGTTTTAACGGAACCTGTGTGAATTTTCTTTTTTATATTTCAGAAATGACACGGAGTTAAAAAAATATATTTTTTATCATTGCAGGAGTCTTAAAAAAACTACATCATGTGTTGAAATATTTTGGAATACTGTTACTAAATTTTAGAATAATTATATATATAATATTAATATTTTTAATTCATTTTTTCTTATTTTTTATACGTAAGCCTCGTCCGAGTATAAGTTTTCTTTTTACCACACTCTTTCTAATGATTTATAGTTTAAGTAACGGCTGTTACCTAATGGTTTGAATATTACTAAATATATGTCACTGGACGTAAGATGAAATCATAACTAAATTATCGAAAAATGAAGTGGCACATCGAAATTTGGACAATAATTTTGATCACGGTTTAGATTTGACTTAAAACTTTAACTTGTTGCAAACTAGTGAATTACTCTAACATAAGATTAAGTCTTATATTGTAGGTTGATATTTAAAAAGTAATGTATAAACACATTGTTAAATATAAAAATAACAAAATAGTTATAAATCGTTTCATAAAAAGACAAACTTCTTCCGAAAGAGCATTTAAATGTTTTTATTGTTGATACTTTTTTACAAAACTTCTGCCAATATCTCAGTACTATCTCCCAACTGTGTAATATTAGCAACAATAGTGGAATCTTACGCACTTGTATAATGATACAATTATTATGCTTAACTAATTTGGATGCTTTATTTTTCATACGTACTATTTTGTTCCTATGACTTCTTAAATCACTATGTTTTATATATTTCTCACTTTTATTCTATCAAGTCTTTCTTTCTTTGTATACTTCGTTTCTTATTCATCTCATCCACGTATTTATTTTCAGTAAATTTTTTCAACACAATCTTTGAAAGTATTTTTTTTCTCCATAATCGCACTTTCTTCAACACCGTTTTCTTGTCGAATATCATTATTTTTTTTAGACTAAAACAAACAACAATTTTGAACATTAATTCTGTGATGGTAAAAAATGAAGTGAAACAAAAAATCTAAGACAAACAAATGGTAAAAAGACCCGAAAACGTGATTAAGTAAAATAACAGTCATAGGCAGAATACAGGGTACCGATTACAGAGGTTAGATAAATTGATTTAACTTTTTGATACCAAAAAGTCAGGAAAGATGGTCAGCAATTTTTTACTGTAAAATTTGAGTATTTGAGTACAGACTCTATTATTTTTGTACCGATATCAATACAACACACACCTTAACAAAACCTCGGTAAATTTAATTATTTGTACCAAAATATGTAGTTTTCATCGTAATTCTGCGTAGTGGAAAATTCTATTTCATTTCCCTTAAGAAAAATTAAATTTTATTTAATTCGCCTGCCCGCGTAAAATTTTCCCCAATATATTGTGCTTATTAACAAGTGTTCATGAATTAATAAATATTTCATAAATTTAACGCCATATGGAATATTCTCATGAATCGTCCATTTTATCTTTATTTCCATAATGTCAAATGAGAATATTCACTTTGAAAATATTAATAATTTTCTAACGTCAAACTAATGAAGCCATTATGCAATAAATTGACTTTAACTGTATTTAAAAATATAAATTTCATGTACAAAGTAATAAAATGCCTTCTACTTATTTAATAATTATCGTAATCGCTGACTATGATTTTTTTTAAAAACGTAAGCCAGTTTCAATGTTTATCGCATGTTTCATTTCAATTTTGAGAAATAAATTGAATACAATTAAGCAAGTATCAATAAAAAGCACAATTAAAAATTTTGAAACAACCTACAACGGATGTAGTTGTTAAAATTGATAAACCATTAAATAATTTTTCTGAAAACCCCCGACTAAAAGAAAGTAAGAACCTATTTATATAATTACAAACCCAAGAAAATCCGTCGGGGCTGCCATAGCCATGTCCGATCCCAATATCAATTACACTGTAGCAGCATAGAAAAGCTATTTGAGCACCTAAGAGATTTTCAATTAATCACGAACTGATAAAACTGTAAAATTTTAGGCGTAGGCAGGTCATGGCTCATCAGGCTCTTACTTTCTTTTAATCGTGGGGAGTTCTCAAAAAATATATTTTCGAAAATTTTTGAATTTTTTTGAAAATTTAATCGTTTCTCTTTAATAACATTACTACATCTATCACTTTTTTTCCAAATGTTTAATTTTGTTTTTTATTTTAAACTTTTTCTATTAAAACGTGCCCATCTGTGGGCTTAATAAACATTTTTTAGGCTTAATAACTAAGCTTCTAAAAAACATTCGACAAAGGGTAAGTTTGTGTGCCTCGTAATAGAGAACTATATTTAGACAGCGTAGTAATAACTAATTTAAATAAAAGAAACTCTTCAAAAATCCACACAATAGCATAGCATTGGAAGAGTTAGAGCGCTTTATAAACGTATTATGTGGATCACACATCGACGAATCCGGTTTGATCGATCGAGATTAACCACAAAGTGGTTAATATTGATCAATCAAAAATGTTTATTGCAGCGCCACCTGATGAGTTAACAACATAACACCTGGCTAATAACCTTTGCCGTTGACACAAAATTTTTACCGAAAACCGTACCTAAATCGGTCAAACGGTTTTGGAGCAAAATGGGAGCATAATTTTTATTCGCAACTAAACGACTTTCTGAAATTTGTAAAGATTCATCTAACTAACTACAAGAATCTTTACAAATTGCCCACTTGAAGATGTTGCCATAAAACGAAACGTGTTTAAGAAACGTGGTTTGTGTGGGTTAAGAATTTAAATAAAGTAGAAATGACTATATCTCGTAATTTCATTTAGTCGTGAATAAAAAGTAGGTGATAATTTCTACAAAATTAACGCCAAATATATTCAACGTGGGAGGATTTGTTTGCAACAATATGTTGCAGCATCCCCTGGCGAGCTAACACTATAATATTTTTCTACAAACCATATCCGATCGTCCCGAATATTTTGAAGAAAACCGTGTCTAAATCGATAAAACCGTTTTGGTGATAAATTTGCAACAAAATGTTTGCAGCGCCCCTTGGTAAACCAACATTATAACGCCTATCTGAGAACCATAGCCGGTTAGTCCCAAATATTTTGCAGCACACCGTGTCTAAATCGTTCAAACCATTTTGAAGACAAATGGGAACATTCGTTTGCAACAGAATGTATGTATGAATGTATCACGGCGCCTCCTGGCGAGCAATGATCATATCACCTATCTAAGAACCATTGCCTATTACTTCCAAATATTTTTCAGAAAACGGTATCTAAATAGCTCAAACTATTTGGGAGATAAATGGGACTATAGTTTGCAACAATATGTTTTGTTTAAAATGCCACAATCGATTGTTTCTACACATTTTGTAACCTTTAAAAACAGTTAATCTTACCGTGCTCATAAAATACCTCCTATTTTTTACTCTTTTCAACAAACTTTATTACAGCTCAATGCTTAACACAATTTTCATAATTTTCTCTTATTTACCCGCAATATAAAGCCCCAAAGACACCATGTTAACGAGTGTAGTTAATGTGAGCTAAACAACAAGAGAAAAGTAACTTGATATCCGCGGTAAAATAACGAGACAATGCTCCATTTGAACTGATAACGTCATCTGTCACCGAAAGTAACGCTCTATGATAATACAGACTTGAGTATGAAGTCATTTTCGTTAAGGGAATGAAATCGTATGCATATTGGCGACTTTATTTTAATTACTGCTAACCTAGGGGCTTAAGCAATACAAATACTAATTTCAATAAAGTATGGATTTTTGTGGATGGTTTTTCTTATTGCTATTATTACATGTTGGGTAAAAATCTCAATGAATGAGGTCCTTTTCATTCTTTTTAATAAATCTTATTTTCACAAATCCTATTTCTATCGACAGCTATATTAGAGAGTATATAGGGATTATTACCTTTTCACTTAAAAACGATATGCATAAAATATTCTACATAATTATGCAATGCTAAGTTTATTTAGAAAGAAATGGATGTTACATACGAAAAGACGGTTTTATAATTGATCTTTCGAATAAGGTAATTAATGTGATACGTTTACAGAACTTGTCAAAGATACTATCTCTGTAAATTAAAGGGAAAAATAAATTTCATATTGGCCTAGGACGATTTGTTAAAAAATTCAAAACTGAAAGAAAATAAACAAAAGTCATAAATCATGTGTCCTGTAAAAAATCAATGGTAAGTGTACTATAAATTTTTCTTCTGCCGTTTCACCACTTTTAATTATAATCTGTCCTACCTGCTCGGCTTTGATGTAATTTTGTATATCATTTTTCAGGGTTCCTTCCCTCAAAATAAAAAAAACTCAACCTTTACAGAATTACTTGGTTGTCCACCCGTCCGTTTTTCTAATCTTTCAAAGCCTTTTTTTCATAGAAACGTCTTGAGAAAGCAAGTTGAATTAATATCCTATACTGAGGCCTATAGCCTTACGAGTACATTGGTGTAACAAAATTTGCTTTACACAACAAAACATATAGGCCCTTTAAAGAATATTTTTTATCCGTAAAATAGTCTTACTCACTGATCATTAATATCTGTTGGGTACTTCTGGTCTTGAAAATCGGCATAATGTTATATCTTTTAGCACAAGTAAAGGAAAAAAAAACGCAAATTGTTTCTAATTCTATATTCTATATTTTCACGATTACTTTGTATTCACATCTGTCAAAATTATATTAGGTCACACAATAATTATTATTTACTGCTAGTTTAAATTATATTACAGAATTTTTGATAAATCGTTGGTGAATAATTGTTATATTAAATATCGTTACTAATTTTTTGTCAATTGTAGAGTAAACGACAACCTAGGTTTGTAAAATAAAAACGCTTTTAATAGTCTGTTATTATCATATATATACACTTTGTTGATTTTTACATTGTATACAAAATCTTAGTACCTTATTTCATTGTAGCTGTAGGAGTTTAAATGTTTATCTCAAAAATGTATCCAGCACACTTCGACCTATAAAGATACCCATATGCTCTACAATGATACTATTTGTCTATCTAAATATAATAATGCTGTAGGTTTCATGGCAATTGTAAACTCTCTATTAAGGTTGTGAATTTCGAAGCAGATTTTCTTTTTTTTTGTTGCTTATAGAAATGTTCATGTTGGTTGTTTTTATAAATAAATCATACTTGTCACAATTTTGCAGTACTTCAAATGGCTTTTAGAGGAAGGAAGTATTGTCGTGAGTACTTTTTTTCGATGAACTGACACATATAGAGATAACACAACCAGAAATTTTCTTTTTAAATTTTAAAGGTGTTGCGGAAGTGAGAAGCGTTCGAAATGTCTATGTATAATTTTATAAAAAACAAGTGTAGATTTAAGATCATTACTAATTTTGGAAAAAATATTAATAACCTTTTATTGGTTTTTAAGCGTGGCTTTTCCCGAGTTTTCTGTTTACATCAAGTTTTTTTTCTCTTACCCTCTTCTTGTCGATTCATAGCTTATATAGCTAATATTGTCTCACAGTTATAACAGGTATCAAACAGTTGCAAGTTTTCGAACGATGAAGGGACTTTAGAATTCATTTAGAATGGAAAAATACTTTCTCTGTCATAATATTTTATAAATTCAATCTAAAACGTAAAGGGAATATTTTAAATTTACCCATATCTAAATTATAATTTGTGCGCTATTTATAGTTGTCAATTAAATTTAATTGAATTGTGTCTTTCATATTGTAAATCAGTTTTACAATTAAATTTAATTGAAGTTTGTATTTTTTAATTATCATTGTTTATATTGAATTTTAAATCATCTGTACTTTTGGTGCTTGTACCTGCCTAATACTTTGTGTCAACCAGTACTTCTTTCAGGTCCTGTTTTTAGATAAAATAACATATCTATGTGTATTAATGTGAAACATTGATATTTCTCAGTGTCATTTCTATAACATTATAAAAAAACGTGTGTGATGTTGTTTTAAATTTGATTAGCCCACAATAAAATTAAAACACTACTTTTTTGTGGTTTGTAGTCGACATAAAGTTGGAAGCTTTCCGATGTAATGCCTGGTAGTTCACAATTCGCAATTGTGAAGTACCAGGCATTTACAAAGTCAATTGGTTGAATTGATATACCCAAAATATTCTCATCTGTTTACTTGGACGTTTTTAGAATTTTTAGTTTCAATAGAAAATCTTATTTTCTTAGATCCTGCAAACAAAAATATAAACGCAGGTTTTATTATTTCAGGTAGTCGTTAAACAAATTTTAATTTAATTTCCATATTATTTCCATAAAAATCAAAAGAACTCTAAAAGTCATATAAGAAAATAAATTTGTTGACCAGTGGAAAAAAGGAAATAATATAGCTTGTGGAATAAACTATTTTGTACCCTTATATCTAATAAGACTTTTTCCACAGTGTTCCTATTTGATGGAAAGCTACGAGCATGTTGTTAGGAGAGTGTTATCGTGTATGGAATATAATTCAGCGCCATTTGTTAGCAGGAGTTTGGTTGTAAATGGTAAATATAAAGAAATTTTAAGAGTTAGGAATCCCAAATAAAAATATAGAAAAATTTAGACGTACTTTCTTTTTTAAATTGCATGTCAAGTTAGGTATAAATCGCATATCACTTGGCATTTACATCAATTAACATGACAGTTCACTAGATTTGACATGAATTTTAATTGTTTTTATCGCAATATGTAACCTTTCAGCGAAATTCTAGATTGGACCTCGTCGTGAGCTGTTTTCCATTGTATTGTACGCACGTAAAATTTATTATTTCTCAGAAGACATTACTTCATCATCTTTAATACCAACAATAGGTTTAGTTTTATAGTGTGGAATTTCCTATTGAGATTTTACTTTTTTTATACACATGGTATATTCCAAAGAAAAAACACTTTAAATGCATAATTTGTACAAATTTCGCACGAATTATTTTAATTCGTGGTTCGTGGACACAACTATTTGATACATGATGGAAGGTATAAAAACTGCTAAACCTGTACTTGATTGTTACAGAAAATACAAATAAATCTTTCAAGTCTTCAATGTTTCTTTTACGTGAATGGTCTTATAAGCGAATCGCAATAGCTGGTGGTCCCTTGGTACAAATTTCTATATACGAAAAGCTAAAATTTAGTAGTTTTACTGTGCATGATAAATACTTCTTCTTTTCAAAATTGGCATATTTTTTAACAGAATTTGTCAAATTATATAGATTGTCAAAACCAATATATTTACTATATTCAGTTTAGAATAGTAAATAAGACCAGCAAACATTTTATTTAAAATACAACTTCTGATTAACCATCAAAACTGATCATAATAATTGTTGTGAAAATGCCGTACACTAAATTTATTGCGAACGAATAATTTCAAATTGGCTTCGATCTACCATTCTTAATTATATTATTTTTATCTCTAAAAAAAAATTTCAAAATCCTACCTTAATCACGTAATAAACAGGAACTTCAATAGACGACATTGTTTGTTTACTTTCATGTCGTAAATGAAAGTCAAACAATAAAATAATGAAATATAATAATATCACATGTACAAAGAAAACTTCACTGCAAAAATATGTTTCACTGACAAAATATAATACTGTATAAGTATTATATTTTGTTTATTATATTTAGGTTGTCCAGTGGCAGATTTCAAAATTTGAACAAACATAGTTTCTGAACGCAACACATAAGAGGGGCGCGGGGGGCGTCGTTAGAAGCGCAAGCGGTGCGGATGTTTTAGTAGCCATGGAACAGTGGAGTGGAGAGCACCGCGCTTTTGCCGTCGAGGCGTACATTTCGAGTGGATTTTCGCTGTCTGTAGCACGCCGTCGATTTAATAATCGTTACAGTATTCGTCGATTAATTGATGGACCATCGATCAACCTCATTCAGTCATAGGTAGCAAGGTTCAGAGCTACAGGATCAACATTAAATAGGCCCAGGCCAGGACCTACACCATTGGTAGCCACGGATGAAAATGTCGAGCGTGTTATGGTTTCTGTCGTTGAAAATCCCCGCTTATCACTGCGTACACGTTCATCGATATTGGGAATTCCGAAATCAACTTTACAAGTAATAATACAAAAAAAGCTCAAGTTCCATCCATATAAAATTCAAATTGTTCAAGATTTACACGATTCTGACTTTGAATTAAGAAAAACTTACGCGGAGGTGATGTTGTTGAGATTTCGTACTGCTACCCGGATGGGCAACATATTCTTTAGTGACGAAGCTCACTTTCACATTGGAGGATATGTGAATAAGCAGAACTTTCGTTACTGGGATGTCCACAACCTAAGACAAATGCATCAAGAGCCTTTACATAAGCCTAAAGTAACAGTCTGGTGTGCCATGTCTGCATCTGCAATCATAGGGCCTTATTTTTTTGAAAATCAACGTGGCCAAACTGTAACTGTGAATTCGGAGAGATATACCCAGATGTTAAATGACTTTTTCAGAGTATAACTACAGAATAGTCCATCCTTCAACCAAAACACATGGTTCCAGCAGGACGGGGCCACAGCTCACACTGCTAATGTGTCCATGAATGCAGGGCGGCAGTTATTTCCAGAAAAAAACATATCCCGAAACGGTACCGTACCGTGGCCACCTAGGTCACCCGATTTAAGCCCATGTGACTTTTTCTTATGGGGATACTTAAAATCCGTTGTTTAAAAAACAAATCCGAGCACTGTGACACAACTTAAAGAAAATATTCGAACCGAAGTCAGTAGGATACTCCAGTCGCTCTGCAAACGCGTTTTTGAAAACATGCGTGCTAGACTCGAAGAGTGTGTCAGACTCGATGGCCGCCATTTGGAAAACGTGGGTTTTAAAAAATTAAATCCGCATTTGTTGTTATAAATTTAAAATAAACCTACTTTGTATTAGAGATGTAGTTATTTTTTTTACAATTTTTCAAATATTGAAATCTGCCACTGAACACCCATTATTTAAAAACCGAACTATTAAAATTATTTATACGATTATTTTATAAAGAGGACGATAAGCTTTCAGCGAACTCGTTATAACAACACCGTGATTCATTGCTTATATGCAAATGTCATAATAACGGCTTTGTTTTAGTCTGAGTTAGTGAGTAAGCTTCTGGTTTCCTTGAAACTATAAACTGACGTTTTGAAGTGAAATAATCAATTTTAATTTCGTATGGACCATTTGTGATTCGAAAAGTTTTTGTTATTTCATACAAGATAGGGACGAACTTTATACGTTTTATCTTAATTCCAGCAACTGGAAACGTTCGCTTTGTGTATGCAAACTACAAATCGTATATCGAAATATGGGTTTCGCTTGAATTGAACGATTTCACTATGTTTAAATTTCCGTAAATATGTAATGTATGTATGCTAAATGTTCAGAGCAAGGTACATGTGATTGCTTATAAGGCATTGCGCGCCTCTGATACGTTTACTACCCGTACATGTTTGCTATCAGACAAAAGTTTAAACATTTAAGAGTACTTAGCGTTTATATTAAAGTATTACAAATATTAATTTTCTGGATGCGTAAATTAACTAATAAATATATTAGTACTTTCCATCGAAAGACAATAGACAATTCTATCGAATCTCGTTACCTTAATAATACAAATTGATAGTTATGCAATAAAATATATATTATATTCTATTTTCAGATTGTCGACGTACTTAGTTTTAAAGATGGAAGGGAGGGAAATAAAACTATTGGGCGGCATACCTCATAAAGAAAAGGCCAGTTTTACTTAGAAAGTAAAACACATTTTACAGAAAAGCAAGGTTTTACTTAGAAAGTAAAACATATTATACAGAAACCTCTTCAATGATAACCTATTCGGCGTAGTCCGTAAGAAAAAGATATCATTCCCAAGTTCGGTTTACACGTGAAAACGAAACTATGTGTGTACTTGAAAATAAATAAAAATAAGCATTTTTAATCAAAATAAGCAAGTATGATAGGAAGGAATGATTTGAATCTTAGTAATTTGAGAATATTT